>CM022300.1:373869704-376440009 GCA_011799875.1 Thinopyrum elongatum | reverse complement strand
GGTGGGTAAGCAGTGCATTCTAGTCTCGTCAAGATGGCCGATTATCCTTTCGATCGTTCATTTCACCCTAGTATGTCCAAATGTCTTCTTAGGTTAGCCAGTGATTTCAAGGTAGACAATAGGATACTTGGATGGGACGATCTCATCAGTAGTGACACCTTGCTGAATGAGTTGGCTCACGCATTAAGAAGATGCGGGTGGCCTGCAAGGACCTTCGAGGAGAAGCAACAGCATAAGGGTGAGACTTTTCTGAAGTTTGCAGCAGAACATACTTATTTATGGACTGCCGACAGCGAAGACGAAGACGATATGTTCATGCCGAGCACCAAGGCCAACAAACCCGCATCGTCGAAGGCCAAGAGTACCACAGTGTCGAAGGGCAAGAGTGCTGCATCGACGGAGGATGACGATGATGTCTTCATGTAGTTTGTATGTTGTATTATTTAAGTTCATTCGTACTACTTGTATCTTAATTTTCTGTTGCAGTCTATCTGGGAATGCGAATTAATAGTAATAAGTCTCTCGCATACATAGGTAGAAATAAGTCTCTCGCATACATAAGTAGATATAAGTCTTTGACATACGTAGGTAGAAATATGCCACAGAAGTATCAGCCATCTCGTCCGCCACGTCGTGGACGAGGTGTAGGTGGTGTCGGCCACATATACCTGTGAGGTGGCCCAACGTTACGAGGAGGAAGCTCGGACCAGTCCTGGTCTTGCTGTGTATCTTGTGTGGGGCCTGGTGGAGGAGTCAGATACGTGTCCATCCATTCGTTGTGCTGTGACATGAAATCCTGTGGGTTCGGCCCACTTTCATGGTAACTACTCCAAGCGGAACCAGACATAGACACGTCATGTCTGTACGCTCCTGCGGGGGGGAGGGAACATAAGTAGTGACTAAATACGTAGTCTCAACAGGATTGCATCCCTTGTTTTGCCTACGCCGATTAGTACTAATCGGCTTAGGCGAAACCAACTAGTACTAATCAGCCTAGCCTAAGCCGACTGAGCCTAATTCGCGTAGCCGAGTGACCAATCAGCCTAGCCTAAGCCGATTAGTACCAATCGGGCTAGCCTAGGCCGACAGGATCCTAATCTGCTTAGCCTAAGCCGACAGGATCCTGTCGGCTTAGGCGGGGCCGATGGTGTTTTATTTTTGAAAATTATCAAAAGCGTATATTATTTCTCAAATTTATTAAAAAAATGTATTATTTATAAAAAATTCGCCAAAATTTGCTGGGATTTCGACCTAGCAAATACGTAGTAAACGATACCGTATCTCCTCAAAGCAAAGCAAAACATTCCGAGCGGGAGCCGAAAGTAGGCAAAACATTCAGGGGGCGAATCGTGGCGTGAATATACCACTTGTGTGAACCACAACGCCGACATTGGTTTGACCTCTAGCTGTAGGAAGGAGAAGCCTAGGACGCGAGAGCTAGGCTGGTGCCGAAATGCAGGGATGACCGGATGAGCCTGGTAAATGAGCTATAGGCTGGTGCCGACTGCGCCCAAGACACGTTTGAACTCGTTCAACTTGATCAATCAATGAGTAATACGTCAGGTTTGTTCCAATTTGTGTTGCCACAATAAGGTGATACCTTCGGTGACCTTAGTGGAAATCGTTCGTGCAATGCCACAGATTGTTTCTGCGACGGTGGGTGTCTTGTTTGCAATTCTTTGTTACATTTTCTTTTATTTGTTTCATTTTATGTTTTTATCCTTTTGTTTCCTCTTCTCCAACCCTTCATATGCTATCTGCAGCCTGTAAAATCTTGGGTGAAGCCTACGCCTCTTGGGCAGGGACGCACGCATGTCATAAGGGCATCTTCAACGGCAACCCGTAAATTTTCTCTCGCAACCGTCTACAGACAAGGGAATCAGTCCGCGGGCATGGATACGGGAGGCCGTCGTCCAACCGTAGCTTGTATATGTCCGACAACAAATTCAAATTCAAATATACGCCGATCCACACAACGCATCGGATCACATCCGTGCCGGATCGTATTCCCGATCACAACCAAAAAGAGGCAAATATGCTTAGTTTTTACATGCCAGAATCCAAAAGAACATTAGTCCGACAGTCCGTGCATTTCTGCCCTGCCGGACCGGCAATCCCAGCAAGCTACTCCCCGATCAAGGAGGTGCCGTCGCCGCCGTGTAGGCAGACTCCGTGTCCACGTCCGTGTCCTCCGCCTGCGCTGCGTCCTCATCTTCCGCTGCCGCCAACTCATCTTTCTGCCGTTGCAACATTTGGTAGCAGACGGATTGCACGCTCATTCTAGTATCGACATCCAAAGAGTTGACATTCAAGGTCGATATCTTGGCGTCCTCCGCATTGGCGGCGATCTTCACCCTCTTTTTCTCGAGCGCGGCCTTCCTCTCTTCGATCATGGTCCTCCTCTCTTCGAGCTTGATCTTCTTCTCCGTCACCTCCATCAACTGTTTGAATCTATCAGCATTCCTCTCCTCCTTGATGTCCGAACGCCTCACGCATGCATCCTCCTTCTTCGCCAAGATGTCCAAGAACCTCTCTGTCATCTTGGTCGCCGCACCTTCTCGCTTCGTCCTCTCCTCCTCCCACTTCTTCCCCCGCAAATTTCATCTAATCTTCTTCGGCGGTTCTTGGGCTGGGTCGGTAGGGTCACTGGTTTCTTCCTCGTTGGCTTGGGCAGCAGTCTTGGCAATGAAAAGGTTCCACTTCGGTTGCCCATTCAACTTCAACCAACAATGCATGATGGTGAAGGACTTCTTCTCCAACTTCTTGTACACCACACAAGCACGAGTAGGCTACAAAGTGAAACAATGCATATCCGTCTAGTGAGCAACAAAACAATACATGTCCGGCTAGTGATCAACAAAACTAAAGCATATCCGGCTAGTGATCAACAAAACTAAAGCATATCCGGCTAGTGATCAAAAGCATATCCGGCTAGTGATCAACAAAACTAAAGCATATCCAGCTAGTGATCAACTTACTTGCTCGGTAATTTGTGCACCACTAGGTCACAATGCGATGAGATGCTTCAAGTGCCCGCAATACTTGGACACGGCCTCTTGGATGGTGTACCATCGATGGTTGAGGGACTTCCACTCATGGTTGCGGATCAACGCGTCAGAGTAGGGCGCGAAATGTTTGTGCTCATGGAACCATATGTGAATGTTCCTCCAAAAGGTTGTGCCCTTTTGCTCCGTGCCCTGGAGAGGATCAAGGCTAGTGGCCAACCAAGCATCGCACAACAGCTCGTTCTCCCGCATGTCGAAGCTTTCTCCTCTACCCTTCTTCTTTGGATCGCCGGCTGTATCATCCGGATCATCATCGTCGCCGTCGCCCTCCTCCTCCCCATCGGGTTGCTGTTCTCCAGTGGCCCAATGTTGCTGTTGTTGTGTGCCATCGCTGGTCTGGGTGTAGGACTGTCGCGTGGCTGTCTGGGTGTAGGACTGCTGCTGCTGGTAGTTGAAGGACTGGGTGGGATCCGAGTCTTTCACTTGCCCGTCCTCATAGCCCCCCCTCCTCCCTCGCCTCCATCGTGGATGATGTCGAGCATCTCCCTGTCCGCGTTATACGCCGGCTCCCCTGCTCTGGGCATTATAGCGAACAACGTGCGGGTAACCATCTGCTCCCCGTCTGCCGGCCCCGCCTGGACGAGCGGCAGCGAAGAATACTCGGAGAAGAGCGACACAACTTAACGTCGACGATGTAAGGCACCGTACCGGCGGGGGTTCCGAGCTGCTTGGCGGCATAGTAGTACGGAGGCTTGTAAGGCTCCAGCCACGACGCTGTCTGTACTGTCGGCGTGCCCATCTGTCGGTGTCTGCCACGGCCGCGCCGACCGCCTCGTCCACCATGACCTACATGCCCATCGCCACCACCAGGCCCACCGGCGGCTAACCGCTTCTTGAGCTTCTCCTCTTTTGCGCCCTTCGCTTTCACGCGGTGATTTTGCCGTGTCTCCGAGCTGATCTTCCAGGTGAGCATGATGCTCAGATCCTTTGGCACCTCTGCCAGCTCCATCTCCGATAGGTTCTCTGATGGTTTCATGCGTCGACGGCGAAAGAAAGGAGAGGGTGGGAGAAATGAGCGGGAACTGGGCGGAGAGCGGCGGGGAATGGAAGAAAAGGGTGGGGGATTTTGGCATGGAAACAGTGCGGGATGCTACAAAAGCGCGGGCTTCGCCTTTCCTTTCGGGTGGGCCCGAGGGGCAGAGAGCGATGTTTTGCATGTCCGAACTCCCGCAAAGCCCCCCACGTTTGTCTTCGGTTTGCGAGAGAAATCGCGTCCGGACCGCTCCGTGGACCGATACAAGTCAGCGTTGGATGGCTTCCGCGGTTTGGGCAGCGCGGTCCAGAGGGTTGTGGGAGGTTTGAGGGTCGGCGTTGGAGATGCCCTAAAATCAAGCTCTAGGGTGGGCCTGATTGGATTTAAAATTAAGTGAAGCATCCAAAATGTATTTTTGCCAGAAACTTCGCAAAAATCCCGTGGTCAAATGAATAAGCCATTTGGTCTGCTTTTTGTGTAGGGTGATCTTATATGAGGGTGCACATGCATGACTCTAGCTAGTACTTCCTTTGTAATTTTGGCCAGAAACTTTGAGAGCTTGTTGTGCTCATTTGGCATGACGGAAACTAATGAAAATTGGGTGTCAGTGATGTTTTGTCATGTTTAAACATCATGAGAAATTTGAGCTCAAGTGGGTGGATGGAAAATGTACTTCCTTCACAAAGTGGTCAAGTGGATGCAAACTTTGGAAAATTGTGCAGGAAGTTGTGGTTGGTGTATGATGCTCAAAATTTGTGTATAGCCATGATATGAGTGGATGTTGATGTATGCAAAATTTAAGCTTCATAGGATGAAGCTACAATGCACTTACTTTGCAACCTGACAGATCTAGTAGAAACTTGGATGAATTGTTCTAGTGAAACTTTGACTTAAGTGTGGGCTTATGAAGATGGAGATGTGAAGATATGTCATGGGTGAGCTCTCCAATTAATTTGGTGAATTGATGTGCAAGGGAAAAGGGTGGTGTAGTGCAACTGGGTCCTAGGGTTTCAATTAGTAGAAGTGGCAATTAGGGTTTTGGAGGAAAAACCCTAATCCTAAGTAACTAGGCAAGTCACTAACTCTCAAATAAACAAAAGAGTGCAAAAAAAAAATCAAAGCACAAAAAGAAAAAAGACAGAAGGCAAATATAGAAAAGAATTTTCTAGAACTGAAAAACCAGGGTGTTACAAACCTACCCTCCTTAAGAGAATCTCGTCCTCAAGATTCTAGGCTTACCTTTCCCGGAGGGAACCATACCTTGGGGTTTCTTTGGATGTGCCTGATGTCTTGTTCTTTGGGGGCATGTTAACGATTTCTGACTGCCTTGATTCATGCTGCGATGTTGGGTCTTTGAGTTTATTGGGGTTGAACTCCGACTGACTGATGTCAATTCCTTGTCGATACCTCTTCCGATATATCCCGTCCTACTGATGTTCTGGTACCAAGCCTTGCTAATGGTATTGTTCCTCTGTTGTTGATGTGATTGTTTTCTGTTGATCCTACGCGTTGAACCGTCTTTGTAGTGTTAGCGTCTATGTGTCGGCAGTGGCTTGATGGGGCTTACATTGTCGTTGTGGTGTCATATCTAGTAGTTGATTTACTTTGCCGGCGGTGTCCTGTGTTGTATTGTGCTCTATGTACAAAGTCTTACACCTACTTTGTTTGCACTGTGTTTTGACACCAAGTCTTGTAGCTGGTCTTGTCTCAGATATCAAGCTTCCAGTATGTCTTTCCTTGTACGTGCTTCTTGCAAGGTTCTATCATACTATTATGGGGAATTTTCATTCACGTGGGAACCCCATCTTCAAATTTGGGAGGAAGTCCATTCCGCAAGAAAATTGAACGGCCGAGTTTTGGGTGGCAAAATATCCATGTGTCCTTTGACGGTCAAACCTTGTCGTTTGCCGAGGTGGCTATGCCATCTGGGCTTCTTGTAGTTTATCTTCTGGGTGTTGAGGGGAGTTGAGTCCAGGCACTATTTGATTCCAGTGCTTCGAGTATATCATCTCGTATGCATACCATGTCTTGTGTTGATACCGACTCTTATGCTTATGCCGAGTCCTGCCTTGATACAAAGCCTTGTGTCGGTACCAAGTCTCTTATTACTGGTTCTTCACCAAGTCTTATGCAACCACGCATACCAAGTTTTGTGCTGCATTTAGGTCTTGCATTGGTACAATTTCTGGTACACTTGAATACCTTGTCGGGATTATTGTGGTCTTCCGCCGGGTAGGATCGTCTTGTTCATGAGGGATGTCGTGTGTACCGGTTGTCTACGGTGGTTTTCTTGCGTGTCTCTCACTTGGGTGAAATCATATCTAGATTCTTCCGAGAACATTGGGGTTCTGTTGTGGCTGTGTATCTTCTTGCGATGCAGTTAATATTCCTGACACTAGGGTGGGGACATACTAATTGAGACGTACCTATGAAGCTTCGGTATTTTGTTGTCCAAGCTTGATATGGTGGACGGTGGCTTGTAGGAGAAGGTTGTTTCGGTGATGGCTTGCGGGAGAAGGTGGCCCTAATGGTAGCTTATGGAAGAAGGATGTCTAGGTGGTGGCTTGAAGGAGAAGGATTTTTTCCTTCCATGGGAAGCTTGATGCGTGTCTTCAATGAGAAGCCATGTCGTCAGTTGTCGGCTATTGCTGTCCACTGGCTTGGTGCCATGTCTTGATGTGATCAGAGATTTGCTACCAAGTCTTGTATACTAAGTATTTACTTGATCGATGATTTGTTGTATGAGAAGTCTGTCGAGAGCTTTCTTGTTTGGCTCTTCGATTCTCTCATTGCGGTTGTAGTTCTTGGCTTACTACGGATCACATTTTCTTGAAGTTGCCTTTGTTACACTCTGACTTTGTCAGTTTCTCATTTTTCTAATTTCGATCTTGCTCCAACATGAAGTCTTATGTTGATTCTGCCCCTGATCTGATCGGTTTCTACTCTGTTACTATTGGCCTCTCTTGCTGTTGCAGCTTGGTTGACATGCCTTTCTTCGGATTAGGACCATTGGGAGGTATCCAAGTCGGGTGTCGGTATCCTTCTTTGACACCTTGAGGATGAGAAAAAGGGGTGGTTGCAACAAAGGAAAGCAAGAAACACAAGGAGGAAAAACACAAGAGGGAAATAAAAGCAAGTCCTTAGGATGGTGTAACTTGGCCTCGGTATACTAATATAACTATATAACACACTGATACGTCTCCAACGTATCTATAATTTTTGATTGTTTCATGTTATTATATTATCAATCTTGGATACTTTTTATACAATTTTATATCATTTTTGGGGACTAACCTATTAACTCAGTGCCTAGTGCCACTTGTTGTTTTCTGCTTGTTTTTGGTTTTCCTGGAAATCTGTACCAAACGGAGTCCAAACGCTACGTAACTTTTTGATGATTTTTTTCTTGACAAAAGAGAACCTAGAAGCTTCGGGAGGAGACCAGACAAGAAGCAAGGAGACGCAAGACAACAGGGCGCGCCCTGATGCCTAGTGGGCCCCCGTGGCTCCGTCTGACCTAATTCCACTTCTATTAATTCTCAAATATTGGGAAACCCCCAGAGAGCCACCGGAAACAATTTTTCCGCTGCCGCAAGCTTTTGTTCTTCCACGATCCCATCTGGAGGCCTTTTCTGGTACTCTCCTAGAGGGGGAATCGATCATAGAGGGCTTCTACATCAACCTTGTGCCCTTCCGATGATGTGTCAGTAGTTCACCACAGACCTACGGGTCCATAGCCATTAGCTAGATGGCTTCTTCTCTCTCTTTGATCTTCAATACATTGTCCTCCCTGATCTCTTTGGAATTCTATTCGATGTAATCTTCTTTTGCGGTTTATTTGTTGGGATCCAATGAATTGTGGGTTTATGGTTAGATTATTCATTGAAAGTAATTTATACTTTTCTGAACTTTATTATGAATGATTATTATAGCTTTGTATTTCTCTCTGATCTATCCATTTAGTTTGGCCAACTAGATTGATTTATCTTAAGTGGGAGAGGTGCTTCATAGTGGGTTCAATCTTGTTGTGTCCTCACCTAGTGACAGTAGGGGTAGCGAGGCACGTATTTGTATGGGTGCCATTAAGGGTAAACCAATGGGGTTTAATCATATTGCTTGGTTTTATTCTGTCTCCATCATGTCATCTTGCTTAAAGCGTTACTCCGTTTGTCATGAACTTAATACCATAGATGCAGGCAGGAGTCGATCAATTGGTGGAGTAATAGTAGTAGGTGCAGGCTGGAGTCAGTCTACTTGTCATGGAAGTGATGCCTATATACATGATCATTGCCATGAATAATGTCATAACTATGCGCTTTTGTATCAATTGCCCAACAGTAATTTGTCTACCCACCGTATGCTATGTTACGAGAGAGAAGCCTCTAATGAAACTATGGCCCACGGGTCTACTTTTATAATATTACTAAAACCAAAATTACCTTGCTGCAATTTTATACTCTTTTTATTTTACTTTTCAATTTATATATCTATCACTATCAGATTTAATCCTTGCATGTAACGAGTAAAAGGGAATTGACAACCCTCTTGCCCGCATTGGGAGCAAGTGTTTGTTCTTGTGTGTGTAGGTGCTGCTTACTAGGCATTTGCGTGGTTCTCCTATTGGTTCGATAACCTTGGTTCTCATCGAGGGAAATACGATCCGCTACTATATTGCTTCACCCTTCCTCTTTGGGGGAAATCCCAACGCAGCTCACAAGTAGCAGAAAGAATTTTTGGCGCCGTTGCGGGGGAGACATCATCAAATACCTACAGGTTCCTTCACAAAAATTATCAATTAATTGCTCTAATTTTTATTTGCTTTCATTTGCCTTCTCTTTTCATCTCCCTCCACTTCTCTAAAAAATCAAAAATACCAAAAATAATTTGTGTGCTATCTTTTCTTGTGCTGCCATGTGCCTTCTATTTTCTTTCATCTTTGCTTGCTAAAAGTTATTGATATGGATCCTTATCCACTTGCTAATCTTATCAGAAAAATCTAGTTACGATGAACCTATTGCTAGTGAGTTGAGTGCACTAGATTATCTTTATGAAGTTTTGCTTGAAAATTGTGAATCTGAAAATTGTGATGAAGTGTTAGAAGATGAAATTTATAAAGTGCATGATGGCTCCTTGAATGAAAAGCATGATCGCAGTGATATTATTATAAATTCTATTAATGTCAATTGTGTTAATGATATGCAAAACTACCAGCTTGGGGATGATGATTTTGTTATGACCACTAGTTATTGCAATGATCATGATTGGGGTGATAATGCTTCTTATGATCTTGAAAATTTATTTAAGAGCCTCATGGTGATTATGTTATTGATAATAATGTTTGCAATAATAATGAAAGTGGGTTTTGAAGAGTGTCAACTTTAGGTAAAAAGAATCCCACATATTCGGAGAGTGTTCAATCTTATTTTTTTTGATAAAAGTGGGTTTGGAGAGGCCATGATTTTAGTTGATGTTAATCCCACTATCCAAAGATTGTAAAACTTTTATGCATGTGGGTCATGAAGATAATATTTTATATTGTAGCTATATTGTTTAATTTGATTATGATACCACATGTAAATATTATGATAGAGGAAAATATGGTTGTAGAAAATTTCATGTTACTAAATTACCTCTCGTTATGTTGAGATTGTCAATGTTTTATTCTTCTTCCTTGCATATGCTAGATATTTCTTGTCTTGATAATTTGTTTGCTTATAAAATGCCTATGCATAGGAAGTATGTTAGACTTGAATGTGTTTGTCACATGTTCTATGATGCTCTCTTTGTGCTTCAACTCTTGTCTTTCATGTGAGCATCATTGAAATCTCAAAGCCTATCTTAATGGCTATAAAGGAAGAGCTTGTTGGGAGACAACCCAATAGTTATCATTTATGTTTTGTGTGATGACATGATTATTGCTACTCTAATTATTGTTTTTATCTTTTATTTAGTGTTTGTGCCAAGTAAAGCCTTTGGAATGATTTGAATAATAGTTGACTTGATTCTCTCACAAAAAATAAACATTTGCTCTCAGTCTAGGAATTTCAATAATTCACTAGAACATGATTTTGATCTGAGATTTTTACACATGATTGATATACAAATTTCCCATGTTGTCCTAAATTTTTAGAATTACAGAATTATGATTTTTGTTCAGATCATTACAGGCTGTTCTGTTTTAGATAGATTCTGGTTTTTATTGCATAGTATGCTTATTTTAATGATGCTATGGATTATATCGGGGGGTATTTTTTTAGAAAAGTTAGAATACAGTAGGTATTACTGAAGAATAATTATGAATGAGTTTACAATAGTACCTAAAGTTTATGATTTGTCTATTATACCAATGAATCTCATGAGGTTTCTCTTGAGTTTTGTGTGCTGAAGTTTTCAAGTTTTGGGTAAGATCATGATGGATGAAGGAATAAGGAGCGGCAAGACCCTAAGCTTGGGGATTCCCAAGGCACCCCAAGGTAATATTCAAGTAAGACCCAAGCGTCTATGCTTGGGCTACCCCGGATGGCATCCCCTCTTTTGTTTACAATTCATCGGTATATTATTTGGAGCTATATTTTTATTCATCACATGATACGAGTTTTGCTTGGAGCGTCTTGTACCATAGTTTTGCTTTGTTTGCTTTTTAGTTTGCCACAATCATTGTTTGCTAGACACGCCTTTTGAGAGAGACACACATTTATCATGATTTGTTAGAATACTTTATGTGCTTCACTTATATCTTTTGAGCTAGGCAGTTGCTCTTGTGATTCACTTATATTTGTTAAGAGCATGACGGTGGTTATATATTTTTTATAGAAATTATTGCACTCTCATGCTTTACTTAAATCTTTTTGAGAGTCCTAAAATAGGAAGTGGTAATATACATGGGTTATAAGACTAGTCCGAGAATGATAGGTATTCATGAGGGATATAATAAAAACTTTGATGTAGATCACTAAATATGAAACATAGGGTTTAATTATATTGATGTCATAATATGAAAGGGTATTGGTTCATGATCATTGGTTAGTATAAATATCAATATTAAAGCTTGTTATTAACTACTCATTTAAGTGTCTGACATGGCATGGTGGGGAGGTTTGAGCATTTTTATGTCTGATTGAAATCCTTGAGTGCTGTCATAATCGGGGGTGCGCAATGGTTAACTCCTACCAACCTCCTCCCTAAGGGCATGCGAGTAGTACTTTGCTTCGAGGGCTAATAAACCTTCACAATAAGTATATGAGTTCTTTATGACTAATATGAGTTCATGGACTATACACACTATCACCCTTCCTGATATTGCTAGGCTCTTCGGTACAGTGCATTGACCTTTCTCACCTCGAGAGTCGGTGCATCCAAACCCCGTGATATGATATGCTCTATCACACATAAGCCTCCTTATATCTTCCTCAAAACAACCACCATACCTACCTATCATGGCATTTCCATAGCCATTACGAGATATATTGCCATACAACTTCCACCGTTCCGTCTCTTGACATGTGTGTTCATCATCATATTGCTTTGCATGATCATATAGAGTTGACATGATATTTGTGGCAAAGCCACCGTTCATCATTGTTATACATGTTACGCTAGATCATTGCACATCCTGGTACACTACCAGAGGCATTCATATAGAATCATCTTGTATTAGTTTTATCGAGTTGTAATATTGAGTTGTAAGTAAATAAAGGTGTGATGATCATCATTATTAGAGCATTGTCCCAATGAGGAAAAAGGATGATAAAGACTAATGATTCCTTCAAAGAATAAGGATGAGGTTCCGGACTTAATAAAAAAAGAGTGGCCAAGAAGAGCCCAACAAAAAAATAAGAGAAAAAGAGAGAACGGACAATGTTACTATCCTTTTACCACACTCGTGCTTCATAGTAGCACCATGTTCTTCATATAGAGAGTCTCTTGAGTTGTCACTTTCATATACTAGTGGGAATTTCTCATTATAGAACTTGGCTTGTATATTCTGATGATGGGATTCCTCAAATGCCCGAGGCCTTCATGAGTAAGGAAGTTGGATGCACACCCACTTAGTTTCATTTGAGCTTTCATACACTTATAGCTCTAGCGCACCCGTTGCATGGCAATACCTACTCCTCGCATTGATATCGATTGATGGGCCTCTCCATTGCCTATTGATCCACTAAGCTGATGCGAGCCTTTCTTCCTTTTTGACTTCCCTTATATATCTCTACCACCGCATTCTATTCCACATATAGTGCTATATCCATGGCTCACGCTCATGTATTGAGTGGAGTTGAAAATGCTGAAGCACGTTAAAAAGTATGATCCAATTGCCTGGTTTGACACCGAGGTGCTCATGATTTATATTTATGCGGTGAAGGCGGAGTCATGCAATGCTTACATGTTGAAATGAGTAGGGAACACTCATTGAGCATCATATATTTTGAAATATTAATGATTATGTTCTTATATTCATGGATATTGTTATGTTGATATCAATTACTTCATCATTTCCCAATATTTATACTGTAAAGAGATTACATGATAAACATGCTAGGTAGCATTCCACATCAAAAATTCTATTTTTATCATTTACCTACTCGAGGACGAGCAGGAATTAAGCTTGGGGATGCTGATACGTCTCCGATGTATCTATAATTTATGAAGTTGAAATCGTTTCCTTTCTTCTTGCGGGATCATCCAAAAATTTGGTTTTCTTCTTCGCCTCGCAATAGTATCGATTCTTGGGATAAGTGCAAGGATGCTTTTATTACTAAGTATTTTCCGCCCGCAAAAATTATTTCCCTTAGAACTCAAATCATGAATTTTAAGCAACTTGAGCATGAACATGTTGCACAATCTTGGGAATGAATGAAATTGATGCTAAGAAATTGTCCTACTCATGGTTTAAATCTTTGGATGATCATACAAATTTTTTATGCGGGATTGAATTTTGTCTCTAGAAATCTTTTAGATTCCGCCGCGGGTGGTACTTTTATGGAAATTACTTTGGGTGAAGCTACTAAATTGCTAGATAATATCATGGCAAATTATTCACAATGGCATACCGAAAGAGCACCTACTAGTAAAAAAGTTAATTCGGTTGAAGAAATTAGTACTTTGAGTGAAAAAGTTGATGCTCTTATGAAATTGGTTGCTAGTAAAAATGCTCCTATTGATCTTAATGAGGTGCCTTTGTCTACTTTGATTGAGCAAAATAGTGATCCCGTAGATGTGAATTTTGTCTCGCGAAACAATTTTAATAACAATGCTTATAGAGGTAATTTTAATCCTAGGCCTTTTCCTAGAAATTCCTCTAATAATTATGGTAATTCCTATGGTAATTCTTCTTACAATAATAATAGGAACCCCTCTGATCTTGAGAGTAATATTAAAGAATTTATCAATGCTCAAAAAGTTTTCAACACTACGATAGAAGAAAAGTTGAATAAGTTTGATGATATGTCTAGAAGCATTGATAGAATTTCCCATGATGTAGAAAATGTCAAGATTAAAAATTTTCCACCCAAGGTTGATGTCAATGAATCAATTAAATCTTTATATGTTTCTATGGATGAAAGTAAGAAAATAACCGCTATGCTAAGAGCTAAAAGAGCATTTTTAGAAAGAGCATTTTCTAGTGATTGCTTTCATAAAAATGATGAAGATCTTAAAGTGATTGGTGTTTCTTCTATTGATTCCTTGTTTAGTAAAATTAAAATTGATGATAAAGGGACTGAAGAAGAGTCAACTTTAGCTAGAGGGCATCCCGATAATTCGGAGGGTGAAAATCTTGATGAAAAAATTGATAAAAGTGGGTTTGGAGAGGTCAAAACTTTAACTAGTGATGTGCCCAATCTTTTGGATTACAAGGACTTTAGTTATGATAGTTGCTCTTTGATTGAATGTATTTCTTTGTTGCAATCCATGATAAATTCACCCCATGCTTATGAACAAAATAAAGCTTTTACTAAACATATTGTGGATGCCATGATGAAAGCTTTAGAAGAAAAGTTGTAATTAGAGATTTCAATTCCTAGAAAATTACATGATGAATGGGAACCTACCATTAAAGTCAAGATTAAAAATTATGAGTGTTTTGCTTTATGTGATTTGGGTGCTAGTGTTTCCACAATTCCGAAATCTCTTTGTGATGTGCTTGGTCTTACCAATATTGAAGAATGTTCTCTTAATTTGCACTTGGCGGATTCTACTATTAAAAAGCCTTTGGGAAGAATTAATGATGTTCTTATTCTTGCAAATAGGAACTATGTGCCTATAGATTTTATTGTTCTTGATATTGATTGCAATCCGTCTTGTCCCATTATACTTGGTAGACCATTTTTACGAACTATAGGTGTCGTGATTGATATGAAAGAAGGTAATATTAAATTTCAATTTCCACTAAGAAAGGGTTTGTAACACTTCCCGAGAATAAGAATTAAGCCACCATATGAATCAATCATGAGGGCATCCTATGTGTCAAAAACTAAAGATGGTAACACTTGAATCTATGCATTATGCCTAGCTAGGGGCATAAAACGATAGCGCTTGTTGGCAGGCAACCAATGAATATAATTTATTTGTGCCTTTTTCTTTCTGTTCTTGAGTGTTTGCACAATTATGCTACTGTTATGATTGTGTTTTTTTTATGTTTTAATTAGTATTTGTGCAAAGTAAAGCCTTTGGGATCATGTTGGGTGATCGTTGATTTGATCTTGTTGAAAAACAGAAACTTTTGCGTCGAGTAATAGAATTGTTTAAATTCACAGAAGTGACGAAACATTCTGAATTTTTTACAGAAGATTGATATACAAATTTACTACATTTTACTAATTTTTCAGAATGTTTGGAGTTACAGAAGTATGAGTAAAATTTGCATCTTTACAGACTGTTCTGTTTTCTTTGCATTGTGTGCTTATTTTGATGAATCTATGGATTGTATTGGAGGGTATAAGCCATGGTAAAGTTAGAATACAGTAGGTATAATGCAAAAACAAAATATGAATGGGTTTTCAACAGTACTTAAAGCAAAGATTGGTTTTATTATACTAACGAATCTCACGAAGGTTTTGTTAAGTTTTGTGTGATTGAAGTTTTCAAGTTTTGGGTGAGATCACGATGGATGAAGAAATAAGGAGTGAAAAGAGCCTAAGCTTGGGGATGCCCATGGCACCCCAAATTAATATTCAAGGAGAACCAAGCAACTAAGCTTGGGGATGCTCCGAAAGGCATCCCCTCTTTCTTCTAACAACCATCGGTAATTTTACTTGGAGCTATATTTTTATTCATCACATAGCATGAGTTTTGCTTGGAGCGTCTTGTATTATATGAGTCTTTGCTTGTTTTGTTTTTTAGTTTGTCACAAGTATCCTTGCTGGACACACCTATTTGAGAGAGCCAAAATTATGCTATGATTTGTTTGAATTGCTCTTTATGCTTCACTTAAATTTTTTGAGCAATGGAATTGCTCTAGTGCTTCACTTATATCTTTTTGAGCACGGTGTGCTTTATTATTTTTGAATAAATACTCTCATGCTTCACTTAGATTTTTTTGAGTGTTAGTAAATTTTTGAAGAAATTCTCTCATGCTTCACTTATATTATTTTGAGAGGTGAAATTTTTTATGCACATGTTCTTCACTTAGATTTATTTGAGCTTGTCAAAAGCAATGGCAATATATGAAACTAGTCCCAAAGTGGTAGATATTCAAGAGGGATATAATAAAAACTTTCATGAAGATCATTGGACAAAATAAACTTGATTCCTTGTAATAGTTTTGAGACATGATGATAGTAATATGTGAGTCATGTTGGTGAGTGATTATGCTTTAGTAAGAATATTGGTGTTAAGGTTTGTGATTCCCTATGCAAGCACGAAAGTCAATAGTTATGCCATGAAATTACATCCTACTTATGGTGCATTATTCGGTGTTAGTTATGCTTAATGCTTGTTTATGAGAATTTTTGTTTCTTGGTTGGTTGCTTCTCAATTTATTTGCTAGCCTCCATTTGTACTAAGTGGGAATACTACTTGTGCATCCAAAATCCTTAAAACCAGTTTTGCTATATGAGTCCACCATATCTACCTATATGCGGTATTTCTGTGCCGTTCTAAGTAAATTTGTATGTGCCAACTCTAATTTTCAAAATGAATTTCCTTTTTGTGTGCCCGTACCACTCATGAAGCGGCAGGGGGTGGCCAATATTTTCCATGTGTCGGCGTGGAAGCACGATCACCTATGGGGCAGGGATGCCCCTTTGTGGTTCGGCATGGGGACGGCCGCGTTGCACAAAGAGCAGAAGCAGTGGGGGACAGCAGGGCAATGGACTCCCTCTCTTTTACCCAGGTTCGGGCCGCTTTGTAGCGTAAAACCCTACTCCTACTTTTGTGGATTAATCTGGAGGTGGAAGAAGGCTCGACGTGCTCTGGCTCGGCAAGGGTGCCTCGAGGGAAGCAACGTGAGCTTACAAATGCTGGGGGTCAAGGTGTTCGAACCCTTTGCTAGGTTGCCTCGGGCCTCCTTTTATAGGTTAAGGGGCGACCATATTGGCAAAACAGTCATTTGGGTATGATTAGATAGCTAACAGTGCTATCATACCTAACTCTGGCAGTTAGGACAAAGTGCATTAAATGCACTGCTAGGTGTCGTGCCGAGGGCGAATCCCGGCAAGCCTGTCATGCCGCTTATCCGCCTCTTCTTATCAGCTTGATACGCCTCCTGGACGGGTGTCAATAAAGCTAATCCCTCCTCCTTGAGGCTGCCACATGCTTGGAAGGGTCCACCTGGTTGCTTAATACCTTGACACCGCACGGATTAGTGACTTGGGTGTAGTGAGGTGGAGCGGTGGCGTCTTGGTGGAGGTTCTTTGTTGAAAGAGCTTGGCGGGGTCTGGTCTTGGCGGCCCCGCAAGCCTGCCGGGGTAAACCTAGACTTGTCCTTGGGGCGGCCTCGACCTGGCCAGGCTCTCCTGACCGGCAAGGGAGGATTTTCCCAAGGTGATATCCTTTTGACGTCTTGTTCTTCTTAATGCTCTCCTTGATCTCACGAGGAGCGACTTCTCTGGCTTGATTTCTTGTCATGCATTGGTGCTGGATGTATGATCGTCAGTACGCCTGCGCATAAGCTCGGTCGACAAACGCGAATGTTTGTTGCACCGACACCGTGCTAGATGTGTTATTCTCAACGTGAGTGTTTATTCACTTGTCATTGCACGAGAGTACGGCGGTAATAGGGATGCCCAGTCCCGAAATGGAAAAAATATTTACTTTATGTTGTCAAATAATAAATTCCTTTGAAAGTGTTGGTATGGACGGTACCCGTGGATACGGCTAGCCGTGGAGTGTGAAAGTATGGTGGAAAAAGGAATAAACTTTATTTTATGTTTGGGAACAACATATGATATATCTAGCATGGAAAGTGTTGGGAACTACTCGGTCGTTCTCGTTGACGGGAAAAGCATGCCTCTCAATTTTTTTTATCTCTCAGTTTAAGCTTTGAGCTCTGGCACCTCTACAAATCTCTGCTTCCCTTTGCGAAGGGCCTATCTATTTACTTTATGCAATTTTTATTTTTATTTGAGTCTCCATCTTCTCTTATAAAGCACCAACTAGGGAGCACTATGATCGTACTTGAGCACTGGATGTAGCTAATATCCGAGTGTGTTTTATGAATGGATCAATGATTGAGCATGATAGGCTAGGGATAACTTTCTTTAGTGTTGATATTTTGAAAGACATGGTTGCTTGTTGATATGTTTGAGTATTGAAGTCTTCATGTCAATTATAGACTATTGCTTTGAACTATCTAAAAGTCCAAATGCCCATGCTACAAAAGTAAAGAATATGTGATGAACATGTTAGGCAGCATTCCACATCAAAAATTCTGTTTTTATCATTTACCTACTCGAGGATGAGCAGGAATTAAGCTTGGGGATGCTGATGCGTCTCCAACGTATCTATAATTTTTGATTGTTTCCATGCTGTTATATTATCATTCTTGGATGTTTTACAATCATTTTATAGCAACTTTATATCATTTTTTGGGACTAACCTATTGACATAGTGCCTAGTGCCAGTTGCTGTTTTTTGCTTGCTTTTTTACTTCGCAGAATATCAGTACCAAACAGAGTACAAACGCAGTGAAACTTTTTGAAGATTTTTTTTGGACCAGAAGACAACTTGGGAGCCAAGGAAGCACCTGGGGGGAGGCCCGTGGGGCCCATGATACACCAAGGCATGCCAGAGGCCCCTGGCACGCCCTGATGTATCATGGGGCCCATAGAGGTCCTCTCCACCGCCTCTCTGCTCTATAAATACCCAAATATTCCAGAAACCCTAGGGGAGTCGACGAAACACAATTCCAGCCGCCGCAAGTTCCAGAACCACGAGATCCAATCTAACACCATCACGGAGGGGTTCATCATCCTCATTGGTGCCTCTCCGATGATGCGTGAGTAGTCCACCATAGACCTACGGGTCCGTAGGCAGTAGCTAGATGGCTTCTTCTCTCTTTTTGATTCTCAATACAATGGTCTCTTGGAGATCTATTTGATGTAATGACTTTTTGCGATGTGTTTGTTGGGATCTGATGAAGTTCGAGTTTATGATCAGATCTATATCCATGAATATTATTTGAGTTTTTATCTCTTATATGCATGATTATTTATAGCCTCGTATTGCTTCTTTGAATCTTTAGTTTAGTTAGGCGAACTAGATCAATTTTTCGTGCCATGGGAAGAGGTGCTTTGTGATGGGTTCGATCTTACGGTGTCCTCACCCAGTGACAGAAGGGGTAGCGAGGCACGTATGTATCGTTGCTATTAAGGATAACAAAATGGGGTCTATTCCTACATGAATAGATCTTGTCTACATCATGTCATCGTTCTTATTGCATTACTCCGTTTCTCCATGAACTTAATACACTAGATGCATGCTGGATAGCGGTCAATGTGTGGAGTAATAGTAGTAGATGCAGAATCATTTCGGTCTACTAATCTTGGACGTGATGCCTATATATTGATCATTGCCTTGGATATCGTCATAATTATTTGTTCTTCTATAATTGCCCAACAGTAATTTGTTTACCCACCGTGTGCTATTTTCTTGAGAGAAGCCACTAGTGAAATATACGGCCCCCGGGTCTATCTTTCATCATATTGCTTTCAGATCTATCTTTTACCGTATTTGTTTTCAGATCTATTATTCCAAAAACCCAAAAATACCTTGCTGCACTTTTTCTTTACTTATTTTATTTCTCGTTTTATTTAGATCTATTTATCCAATCTCATACAAACCAATCTATCTTTTTACCATGGAGATATTGACAACCTCTCTTACGCGTCGGGTTGCAAGTATTTGTTCTTTGTGTGCAGGTACCGTTTACATAGTGTTCTTGGTTCTCCTACTGGATTGATACCTTGGTTTCATAACTGAGGGAAATACTTTGCGTAGCTGTGCTGCATCATTCCTTCCTCTTTGGGGAAATACCGACGCAGTTTCAAGCAACGTCATAAGTATGGAGTGTCGAACCCACAAGGAGCTAAAGGTAAGATCAATATTCTCTCAAGTCCTATCTGCCACTCATACGACTCTACGTATACCGAGCATTTGCTTTTATCTATAAACGAGAAATGAAACTATGTTATGGGTATAAAGAGGATAGCTTTGCATGATACCGGAGAACTAGAATATAAAAATAGGTGTCGTCAACATAAAGTTAGAATATATTACAATATATTACAAATAGCGAGTGTGGAATAATGATGGTTCGGTGTGCGGGATTATCGCTACTACAGGTAGCCGCTAACGCGCACTACAATCAGAGACCCTTCGACGAAACTGTGTGCGATGCATTAATCGCAAACGGTGATGTAATAAAATCGTCAAAAATAATACGAAACATTTGCGATGGCGGAGACATCAAACACGATCCAGATTATAGTTGCGTGTATGATGCGTCACATACGATTGATCCGTATGAACTGATTGCGATGATCCAGAACAACAGAAACGGGTAGCCAGATCAAGGTGTGTGCGATATACGGAATACAGTTCGCTCCGATGAACTGTTTCCGATGATCGAGTTGAACACAAAGGATTCGGTATAACAAGATGTGTGTGATACCCGACAAACAGGTCGATAATCAGAATTGTGTGCAATCATTATAGACAACGCATACGATTTTTTTTGTGAATTGTGTGATCGACAAGGCACACAATTCAAGAAACCAACCTGTGGGAAATAATGTAAAAGATCTCTGTGGAATACGTATTGCTAACCGTCTACGATGAGATTGACAGGGGAAACAGAGATAACGGATTAATATGAGCGAACGGAAACAGAGATATATACAGTCTGCTTAATTTAGTCCTTCTTCTTCTTGTTGTTGTTGGATGGCCCCGCGACATCGTCTTGGCGAGGACGCTTCTTGCCGCTGACCGTTGGCTTTTCATCGCCGCCGCCGTCGTCATCATCATTGCTGTCGTCGTCGTCCTCCTCCTCGTTCGACCATTCCTCCTCCTCCTCATCGTCGTCCTCTTCTTCATCCTCCGACGGCTCCTCGTCCGTCTGGTTGTCGTCTGATGACTCGGGAGGCGGCGTCCCTTCCATGATCCGGATAAAATTGAGGTCTGGGCTCGACGCCGGACTCATGGAAGACGAGCGGGATGATTCCAATGTTGACCTATCATCGGGCGCCAGACTGCTGGTGAAACTGTCGTCCTCGCTGTCGCTCGACATGGCTGCGGTACATATACAAACCGTGAGAAAGCGAGATTGCAGAGTGTGTACAAGTGTGTAGCACGGCCTGCCGGGGACGATGAAGATGGTCGACACTTAAGCGGGGTATGTAGAGAAGAGGAATGTCAATTGAAGCGGGGGATTGATGTATTATCTAACCGCTGATATAATCAACATCAATTATTTGTACCAAGTCGCTCCAAATTCCTGGGGTTGCGCAGTTCTCAATGTGATAATTACACACATGTATTGGAGCATCCAAATATGAAACAAGCATTTTTCATACTACTCCCTCCGTACCGGCGACCTAGGTGGGGAAAAAACGAGAGAACTTGATGATTATTTGCTAATCAATACCATTGCGTGCAGAGAATTGACCATTGCATGTTATGCTAAGTAGTGTGAAGTCATTGAATGCATACAAGCCCCACGACTCCTATTGGCTGATTTCTTTTTTCAGGACAAAAAACAGGGAACGAGTTTTGGGATTATTTGGTTTCGTAACATGACTTATGCACCGGTACGAACGGAGTAGGACAGTTGGCAAGCAATACATTGAGCTCTTCCTATTGATGTAGCCAGTAATAATCAAACAAAACCCCTAATCATCATTGCAAACAATGCATAGAAGATGGCTAATGCCACAACCATAACTACACATGCTAGTTCCTTCTTGTCTCTTGCTTTCATCTGTAGCCTGTGATTGATTCTTTCTTGCTTCATCGTACTGATTGTACACTCCAGATCAGGCAGTTTCTTCTTCAGCTTTATGTTATCTTCTGCGAGCTTGGTGATAACACTCCGAGCCCTGCCATGCCATTCTTCATCCAGCCAGTTAACAAAGGCACAAGCCTCATATCCCTGCCAATGTTAAATAGTATTCAAGATGAGCGGTGGCATTAACTCAACTAAAATGATGAACTTAGCACTAACCTCTAAGGGGCAACTGAGAAACCGTCTGCCAATGTCGAATCCCTCCGTGCATACACATCGAGCGGGAGTGTGTCCATGCACACACCTCAGCTTTTGGTACTTCTCAGTGGCGCAAAACTCAAAGTCGAACTCATGTTGCGGGAGTCTGGAATCATACTCCGGATCTGGCGGCTGGTCACTTTCCTGGGGGGGGGGGGGTCATTTAGGATGGATTGAGCAGGGAGCTACTTTGGACATGCTAAAAAAGATCGGAATAGATTGGAACCTGGTAGGACGATTCAGATCCATAGTACACCTGCCTTCTAATGATCTTAGGCAAGTGCTCGGCGGTGACCGCCGTCGTTTGCGGTGCTGCCGAGAGCGGCGATACGAGCAGGAGCAGCCACACCGAAACCATCAGCACCACTCATTCGCATTCCTCCAATGTCAGTGATACCTCTCCATCGTATCTACTTTCCTAACGCTTTTGCTCTTGTTTTGGACTCTAATTTGCATGATTTGAATGAAACTAACCCGGACTGACGTTGTTTTCAGCAGAACTACCATGGTGTTGTTTTTGTGCAGAAATAAAAGTTCTCGGAATTAGACGAAACTTTTTGGAGAATTATTTTGGAATATATAATAATTTCTGGAACCAAGACCCACCGGAGGGCGGGCCCAGGCTTCCCACCAGACACCAGGGCGCGCCACCCCCCTCTAGCGCGCCCTGGTTGGTATTGGGCCCTCCGGGCTCCACTGGCCCTAATTCCGATGCTATAAAATCCTATTTTTGGAGAAAAACAATAGGAGAGGAAGTTTCATCATGTTTTACGATACGGAGCCGCCGCCACCTCCTATTCTTCATCGGGAGACCAGGTCTGGAGCCCGTTCGGGGCTCTGGAGAGGGGGGGGGGTCTTCGGTCTTCGTCATCACCAACCATCCTCCATCACCAATTTCATGATGCTCCCCATCGGGAGTGATTTATTCCTTCGTAGGCTCGCTGGTCGGTGAGGAGTTGGATGAGATTCATCATGTAATCAAGTTAGTTTTGTTAGGGCTTGACCCCTAGTATCCACTATGTTCTGAGATTGATGTTGCTATGACTTTGCCATGCTTAATGCTTGTCACTAGGGCCCGAGTGCCATGATTTCAGATCTGAACCATTTAAGTTTTCACCATTATATCTATGTTCATGATCCGAACTTGCAAGTCATATGCACCTATTACGTGTTATGATCCGTAAACCCGAGGGTGACAGTAATTGGGATACTTTCCGGTGATGACCGTAGTTTGAGGAGTTCATGTATTCACTATGTGTTAATGCTTTGTTCCGGTTCTCTATTAAAAGGAGGCCTTAATTTCCCTTAGTTTCCTTATGGACCCCGCTGCCACAGGAGGCTAGGACAAAAGATGTCATGCAAGTTCTTTTCCATAAGCATGTATGACTATTTACGGAATACATGCCTACATTATATTTATGAACTGGAGCTAGTTCTGTGTCGCCCTAGGTTATGACTGTTATATGATGAATATCATCCAATGAAATCACCGATCCAATGCCTACGAGTTTTCCACATATTGTTCTTGCTAAGTTACTATTGCTACTATTACAACTGCTACAAAATTACTGCTGGTACCGTTACCACTGCTATCATTACTACTACTATCAAACTATCATATTACTGTGCTACTGATCACTCTACTGCAGATATTTAATCTCCAGCTGTGGTTGAATTAGCAACTCAATTGCTAATACTTACAAATATTCTTTGGCTCCCCTTGTGTTGAATCTATAAATTTGGGTTGAATACACTACCCTCGAAAACTGTTGCGACCCCCTACACTTGTGGGTTATCAAGACCTTTTTCTAGCGCCGTTGCCGGGGAGCATAGCTATATTTGTTGAGTCACTTGGGATTATTATCTATTTATCACTATGAAGAATCTAAAAGATACAAGAACCAAGATTTTCCCCTCTAAGACGAGGGGAGGTAAGGAACTGCCATCTAGCTCTGTACTTGATTCACCTTCTATTTTGAATAGACTTGCAACACCACGACTTGCTATTAATTCTGATATGTCGCAAGTTATTGATGATGCTACTTCTGCTATGGATGATGCTTATGATGATGCTAGCACCTTTCTTGATGATAATGTGCCACTTGGTGAATTTCTTGATGAACAAATTGCTAGAGCTAAAGATATAGAGAATGCTGAAACTGATGAAATTACTGAAACTGATGAGGTCTTTGAAACTGAAAACTATGAAACACCTATTAGACCTAGCTCTCCTAGATTTGAATTGCCTAAGATACCTGAGGGTTATGTTATGGATGGAGAGGTAGCTAGAGACTTTCTTTCTTGTAAGGATAGAGATGATCTTAAGAAATTATTATGCAAGTTGAAAGAAAAATCTTTGAATGCTAGAATGAAATGTGATCCTAAGTTTGGTACTTCACCTATCTTTGTTACTAATAAGGATTATGAATTCTCTGTCAACCCAGAGTTAATTACTTTGGTTGAGTCTGATCCTTTCCATGGCTATGAAACTGAAACCGTTGTGGCACATCTTACTAAATTAAATGATATAGCCGCCCTATTTGCTCATGATGAGAAAATTCGCTACTATATCCTCAAGTTATTTTCGTTCTCATTAAAGGGTGATGCTAAGATATGGTACAATACTCTTGCTCCTGGTTGTGTGCGTAGTCCCCAGGATATGATTTATTACTTCTCTGAAAAATATTTTCCTGCTCATAAGAAACAAGCTGCCTTATAGGAAATATTTAACTTTGTGCAAATCGAAGAAGAGAGTCTCCCACAAGCTTGGGGGAGGCTTCTCCAATTACTTAATGCTTTGCCTGATCATCCTCTTAAGAAAAATGAAATACTTGATATCTTCTATAATGGACTAACTGATGCTTCTAGGGATTTCCTAGATGGTTGTGCTGGTTGTGTTTTCAGGGAACAAACTGTCGAACAAGATGAGGAATTACTGAATAATATATTAAAGGATTATGATGATTGGACTCTTCCTAAACCACCGCCTAAACCCACTCCGAAGAATAGGGGTATTCTATTTCTAAGTCCTAAAGATATGCAGGAGGCAAAGAAATGTATGAAGGAAAAAGGTATTAAAGCTGAAGACGTTAAAAATTTACCTCCTATTGAAGAAATACATGGACTTGACACACCACCACCACAGGTGGTAGAGGTAAATTCTTTATTAAAATTTGATGAAGGTGACATCCCTTACAATAAACATCCTAGTCAATGCTTATATGAATTTGATAACTACATTAGAAAACAAGATCACTTCAATGCAAATGTTATGAAACAAAATTCTGATATGATTGCTCGCTTGAGTGACTTGTTATTTAGAATCACTAATGATGTTAGAGGTGTAGGAAAACATGCCTCTATGGTTCAAAATCAGTTAGAACAAGTTGCTAAATCTCAAAGAGAATTGCTTCGTGAAATGAACAATAATATAAGTGATTATGCTGTTAGAGTAGCAACTAGAGGAGGAAAAATGACTCAGGAACCACTTTATCCTGAGGGACACCCTAAAAGAATTGAACAAGACTCTCAAATAATTAATACCGATACACCTAGTCCTTCTATAAGGAAGAAGAAAAAGAAAAATGATAGGACTTTGCATACCTCTAGTGAACCTGAAATAGAAAACCTCCTGAAGATAATAACGATGTCTCTATCTTAGATGCTAAAACTCAATCTGGTAATGAACATTCACCTAGTGATAATGAAAATGATAATGATGATGTTCCTGAAGATGCCCAACCAGACAATGATAAAGAACCGGATAATGATGTTGAGATAGAACCTGCCATTGATCTTGATAACCCACAACCTAAAAATAAATGATATGATAAAAGAGACTTTGTTGCTAGAAAACATGGTAAAGAAAGAGAACCATGGGTTCAGAAACCCATGCCCTTTCCACCTAAATCATCTAAGAAAAAAGATGATGAAGGATTTGAACGCTTTGCTGAAATGCTTAGGCCAGTCTTTTTGCGTACCCGTTTGACTGATATTTTAAAGATGGCCCCTTATGCTAAATACATGAAAGAAATTGTTCCTAATAAAAGAAAAATACCTGAAGCTGAAATCTCCACCATGCTTGCTAATTATTCTTTTAAGGATGGAGTACCTAAAAACTTGGAGATCCGGGAATACCAACTATACCATGCTCTATTAAAAGAAATTATGTCAAAACTACTTTATGTGATTTAGGAGCTGGTGTTAGTGTTATGCCTTTCTCTTTATATAAAAGACTTGATTTGAATAAACTCACACCCACTGAAATATCTTTGCAAATGGCTGACAAATCAACTGCCATACCTATCGGTATTTGTGAGGATGTGCCCATTGTTGTTGCAAATGTTATTATCTTAACAAACTTTGTTATACTTGAGATGCCCGAGGACGACAACATGTCGATTATCCTTGGTAGACCCTTTTTGAATACTGCAGGGGCTGTTATTGATTGTAATAAAAGCAAAGTAACTTTTCATATCAATGGTAATGAGCATACGGTGCACTTTCCGAAGAAACAATTTCAAGTGAATGGTATTAATGTTATTGAAAAGTCTCCGACAATTACTATTGGAAGTTTTCAACTCCCTTTATCTACTACCAAGAAGAAATATGAAATACTTATTGTTGGGGATATGCATATCCCCGTTGAGGTAACTTAGTGCTTTACGACGGTTCTTCGGGTTCATGTTAATCGAAAGTGATTATTAATAAGACTTGATCAACCTTATTAATGGATTATTTTCGAGAGGCATGTGGTCGATGAATTTAGTAGGCACAACCTTCTGTCCCTACTTTTAGTTTTCTATTTTCTTAGTTAAATAAAATAAAATGCCATGTTTATCCTGTTTTCTGAATTTTCCGTGCAATAAGAAAGTGCTCAGAATGACCTGAAATTTTAACACAATTTTTTCCTGAATATTTAAGATTTTTTTATGCAAATAACACTGTGAGGGGGTGCCCCTGGTGCCCACAAGACACCAGGCCGCGCCAGCTACCCCAGGCGCACCCTGGTGGGTAGTGGGCCCCATGTGGCCCCCCTCACTTATCCCTTTAACCCATGTCATCTACTACCTCGAGAAAAAAAATCACTCTTGCTCTCTCTCTCTCTCATGTTCTTGCTCTAAAACCCGTGGATTTCGATCTCTTTGCTCGAAGCTCTATTTCTGAAACTGTTTTGGGGGATTGCTAGTTGGTATGTGACTCCTCCATTGCTCCAATTAGTTTTTGTTCTAGTGGCTTAATTTTCGAGTATTTAGCTACTCTTGGTGCTGCTGTACATGAGCCTGCATGTTGAATTCTTTTGAGTTGATTTGGTCACTAGGCATCCATATGAGTAGTTGCTATCAATCTTTTGAAGTTTTGTTGACAAAAATTTTGTGACCCAAAAATTTCAGAAAATTGTTCACGAATAAAATGCACCTCTTTAGGATTTCTTTGAGGAGGAGGTCCTCGGAGGCATCATCGAGTGGAAGCTCGATACGACAGTCCTATGTTGAACCAAGTGCAAGCTCGATGCGGGACACCGACACCAAATCGTGCCTATGGCCGTGTATAACGAGTTCATGGTTGGTGCAGGTATCAAGGAAGAATTTGAGCAGTATGTTGACAACATCGATCTCGCTCCTTTTATCGTAGATAAGTGCATTCAACATCTCAATCTCATAGAGACATTCACTAAGAAATTTAAATATCATCCTCGTGAGTCTAGAGTTTCATTTAGCCTTTATAACAATGCCTTCACCATGCCTCTAGAAGCATTTTGTGTTGCATGTAAAATTCCATATTGGGGTTCATTGGACAAACCACCAAGGTCTGAGTATGAGTGATTTTTGACTAGTCTCTGTTACGGTGAGGATAGAGGAGTGACTCAAGCTAGAATAAAAAGTTTACATTTTCCATCAATTCATTACTTTGCACTCTTTAATGGCAAATGTGTCATGGGCAAATAGGATAGTGGCACACTATGTGCCCCTGACTTGAGCCTCATACACACTGCTCTGACCGGTATTAAACATTATAATCTTGGAGCGATCGTTGCACGAAGGTTGCAACACAACGCTGATAGTGGTCACTTTTATGGTGATATTTATGCCTCCCGTTTAGCTAAGGAGCTGGGTGTGTCACCTTGGCCTAATGATCCCATTCTACCTACTCAGTACTTAGACTTTGAGGCAATGAAGCGCCAGAAGTTCATTAAAGCCACAACCACTAACTACACTTACAACTTGTTGTTCATTAAAAGCCCTATTGTGCATGTTATTTTGCCTGCACCTACTCTCTTTGATTATCACAGCAAAAGAAGATATTACATTCTTGAGAGCGAGGCCCACGAGTACAATGCGGCGGTCGAGGTTGCTTGACGGGCTGAGGAGGCCGCACCAAGAGCCTCTGTGAGTTATCACTCTGACTATTATCCAGGCCGCGTATGGTGATTACCAAGCTAGGCCAAAAGCCTAAGCTTTGGGGAGTACGTATTCCACCGACATTACATTCATGTTCACACATTTCATTCCAGTTGTCGGTGTCCACACTTTTTCATTGTATTATCCATGCTAGATTTATTTTCTCGCTTTCTTCTTGTGTGTTTGAAAAACTTTGAGAAAATTGAAAAATATTTCTTGCTTCTTTTGAGTTTTTCTTTCTAGTTTAATTTAGTTGTAGTATTAAAAGAAAACCCAAAAAGATTTCCCATTTCTTCTTTTTTTTGGTTGGGAGCTTTCCCGTGTAAATAGTTTTTCTCGTTCTTGTTTTTCTTGCTTTAATTTGTTTCCTTTTCAAGAAAAACTAAAAACTCCAAAAATATTTCAGTGTGTTTCTCTCAAATTCTTTTCCTTTTCTTTTGTTGAGTCGTACCAAAGGGAAGACCACAATGAAAATGTCGAGTGGCTCTCATATGCATTATTGTTTATCTAATAGAGAGCCCATATTATTTTGTCTTTCCCTCTGAATAAAATGTTGCAGATTCCAGCTTAGTCCACGACACTCTTGCACTATTATTATTTTCATATCATTCGGTCGTGCAAGTGAAAGGTAATAATGACGATATTTGATGAAGTGACTGTGGCAGAGAAAAGCGGGTATGAGCTCAACTAGTTTTTTTTTGTAAATATGTTTAACTCAGTATCCATGATTCAGCATATTATGATTAAACATGTTTGCAATGACAGTTAGAGATTATAGTTTCTCATGCCATGCCTAAGTAGCTAGGAGTGGCCATAATGATTTATCTTGGGTGTCAACATGCATTAAAATGATTGTGATGTAGTATGATGATATTGTATCCTCCTCTGAATGTTTCAAGTGGCTTGACTTGGCACATGTTCACGCATGTAGTTGAATCAAAACCAACATAGCCTCCATGATATTTATGTTCATGGTGTTTATATCCTACTCATGCTAGTATTCAATGTTGATTATTCATAATGCATGTTCATGACCGTTTTCGCTCTCTAGCTGGCCGCTTCTCACTCTATTTGCTAGCCTTCGCCTATACTAAGCACGAATACTGCTTGTGCATCAAAATCCTTAAACCAAAGTTATTCCAGATGAGTCCACTGTAGCTACCTATATGCGGTATTACCCTGCCGTTCCAAGTAAATTTGCATGTGTCACCTCTAAATATTCAAATGAACATCTGTTTTGTGTGCCTGGACCGCTCATGGAGCAACAGGGGTGGTCAGTATCTTCCATGCTAAGCGGGTTATTCTCATGATGAGTGTTTATTCACTCGTCCCTGCATGATAGGGGCTGGTAATAGGGATGGCCAGTCCCGAAATAAAAATTATAAATAATTGAACAAAATTCCCCCAGAACTGTTGTTTGTATGGAAGGCACCCGTGGATTGGGTTAGCCATGGCTTGTGTTTGTTGGTGGAGGGTGAGTAAACTTTACTTTTATTGCTTGGGAACCGCCGCTAATTTGTTTAGCATGGAAGATATTGAAAACTCTTGGTCGTAACGTTGACAGGAAGGGTGCACCTCCCAAAATTATATTTACATCTGATTTTAGCTTTGAGCTCTGGCACCTCTGCAAATCCATGCTTCCCTCTGCGAAGGGACTATCTATTTAATTTTATGTTGAGTCATCACCTTCTCAAACAAGCGCCAGACCTGAGAGCACTATTGTCATCCTCATGCATTGTGTATAGTTAATGTTGAATGCATCATGACTGGATCTCTTCTACCATGAATTGCAATGTTTAGTCGCTGCTTGAACTTTGGAGGTGCTCTGCATTTATGTTTTGCGGTCTCAGAAGGGCTAGCGAGATACCACTGTTGTCATATTATATCATGATTGTTTTGACAAAATGTTGGCATTTGAGATTCTTATTATTGCTTGCTAGTTGATTATGCCATTGATATGAGATAATATAATTTCTAAGAGTTATTGTTGAGATGGTTAGTCATGATCTTTGATGAAAACTTGGGTGCTATTTAAGCATATATATGTAAACAAGAACAAAGGAGTCCGTAATTTTTTTTCTTTATCACTTTCAGTTTGTCAACTGAATTTCTTGAGGACAACCAATGGGTTAAGCTTGGGGGAGTTGATATGTCTCCATCGTATCTACTTTTTCTAATGCTTTTGCTCTTGTTTTGGACTCTAATTTGCATGATTTGAATGAAACTAACCCGGACTGACGCTGGTTTTAGTAGAACTACCATGGTGTTGTTTTTTGTGCAGAAATAAAATTTTTCGGAATTGGACGAAACTTTTTGGAGAATTATTTTGGAATATATAATAATTTTTGGAACCAGGACCCATCGGAGGGGGGGGCCCAGGCTGCCCACAAGACCCCAGGGTGCGCCACCCCCCTCTGGCACGCCCTGGTGGGTAGTGGGGCCCTCGGGGCTCCGCTAACCCTAATTCCGACGCTATAAAATCCAATTTTTGGAGAAAAAATAGGAGAGGAAGTTTCATCGTGTTTTACGATACAGAGCCGCCGCCACCTCCTGTTCTTCATAGGGAGGCCAGATCTGGAGCCCGTTCGGGGCTCCGGAGAGGGGATCCTCGGTCTTTGTCATCACCAACCATCCTCCATCACCAATTTCATGATGCTCCCCATCGAGAGTGAGTAATTCCTTCGTAGGCTCGCTGGTCGGTGAGGAGTGGGATGAGATTCATCATGTATTTGAGTTAGTTTTGTTAGGGCTTGATCCCTAGTATCCACTATGTTCTGAGATTGATGTTGTTATGACTTTGCCATGCTTAATGCTTGTCCCTAGGGCCCGAGTGCCATGATTTCAGATCTGAACCGTTTATGTTTTCACCATTATATCTATGTTCGTGATCCAATCTTGCAAGTCATATGCACCTATTATGTGTTATGATCCATAAACCCCAGGGTGACAGTAATTGGGATACTTACCGGTGATGACCGTAGTTTGAGGAGTTCGTGTATTCACTATATGTTAATGCTTTGTTTTAGTTCTCTATTAAAAGGAGGCCTTAATTTCCCTTAGTTTCCTTATGGACCCCGCTGCCACAGGAGGGTAGGACAAAAGATGTCATGCATGTTCTTTTCCATAAGCACGTATGACTATTTACGAAATACATGCCTACATTATATTTATGAACTGGAGCTAGTTCTGTGTCGCCCTAGGTTATGACTGTTATATGATGAATATCATCCAACGAAATCACTGATCCAATGCCTACGAGTTTTCCACATATTGTTCTTGCTAAGTTACTATTGCTACTGTTACAACTGCTACAAAATTACTGTTGTTACCGTTACCACTGCTATCATTACTACTACTATCAAACTATCATATTATTGTGCTACTGATCACTCTGCTGCAGATATTTAATCTCCAGGTGTGGTTGAATTGACAACTCAACTGCTAATACTTACAAATATTCTTTGGCTCCCCTTGTGTCGAATCTATAAATTTGGGTTGAATACTCTACCCTCAAAAACTGTTGTGATCCCCTATACTTGTGGGTTATCAGTCAGCGCCACGCGAGAGAATTTGGAGGCAATCTAGGGATTTGGGGGAAATGGGGAAACTATGGGGATATGCTAACGGTCGAGAACAACTTATCGCACTATGTTGTATACGGCACACGGTTTATACATGTCGTTTGTGTTAGGTATTACAACTTGGCACATGATTTCCGCACCAAACCATGTGAGAAGACAACATAGGTGAGGCACGGTAGCCGTGACATAACCGTATGTGATGTTCTACCCTGTACATATGGGGATGCAATAATTGAGTTATAGTAATACTTAGAATAAACAGCCGCTCTGCGGATACCCGTCAAAAAATAAAAACAGCTGCTATGCAAATAGAGATGGCGGCGGCGACCGAGGCAGCGGCTACCGGATAATCCTCTATCGATGGGCGGTGGTGGCATCATAGGAGGTCAATCCTCGGTCTGCGGTGGGAGGTAGGAGGAGCTCAACCATCGAGGTCGGCGGTGGCGTGATTGGAGCACATCCATTGCGGTCAATGGCGGGATAGTGGAGGTCGAACTTCAGGAAGTTGCCCCACTAAGCTTTGCTCGTCGACCCTGATGTCTCGGCGTGCCGCCGAATCGCGCTTCTCTGTCTGCTGGGTGGAGGTCACCGCGCGGCTAATTAATTAGGGTATTCTTTTCGTTGAGTGGTTTAATTATGCTATTCAATTCATAAGGGTAGTGCTATACTACTCTGCGTGGAACTTGACTGGGCATTAATTTTTGTCATCGCACGGCTGGATAACAATATGGAGTGCCCTTAGCAACTATGAAAATAAAATCTTGTGATTTATGCACTCATCTTTGGGCATCAGTTAATCCGTGTATTAACATTGTTGTTTTGTTTTTAATTACCCTTCGTGTGGTGCAGATGGAACGATGTGAATGGATGAAGAATCGGAGAAGCTCAGATTTTGTTAGTGGCGTGACGGAGTTCATCAATTTGGCCGAAAGTACAAATAAGAGAATTGGTTATGAGGATTACATCATGTGTCCATGAAGTCGTTGTGCCAATACAGAGTCACATAAAGTTACAGTTGTCGAGTTCCACTTAGTCCCTCGGGGATTCATGAATGGATATACACGGTGAAGAGCAGTTCATGGATGAATATACCCAGGGCTGCGACATGCCAAACCCTGGTCAGAATCACATGGATATTGAATCTAACATCGTATGTCTGCACCGCTGGATGCTCCCAGATCGAACGACAACCCTCATCCATTTCATCAGCACGTGCAGTTGCGATTGGGATTTGATATATATGCACAAAATGCACGTTAAATTCAATAAATGTCTGAAATATAGCAAACGATACCTGAAATGCGCCAGAAAATAAAACCTGTGGTATAATGGTGATTGCGTACCGTAGAAATTTTTATGAGGCCAAACGATGAAGTCACCGGCCACTGGAGATTGAATTGACACGTCTCCTTTTGGAAACCATGATTCTTCTTGTGAGATGCTCCGATTTCCAAGGAACGATAATCAAAACTTGTGCCAAACTTTACCAAAAAAATTTCCACAGGGTCGTGAGAGCATGCCACGGTCACACACCGATTTTCATGATGTTCGGACTCCATCTGAATTTCCTATAATTAAAATACCAACTAGGCCTACGCCGGTGGCCGCACCTCACAGCCGAAAATGTTTGAAACTTCTCCCACTTCTCGGACAATGGATGAAAACTCGCAAAGCGACACACAAATGATTTGTACACCTTCTTTGCTAACACGCACATATAGTTGTAGTAGGGTTTTGATTTTATATGCACTAAAGGCAAAAAAATGGCTTAAATATAGCAGACGAGACCTGAAATGGGCCAGAATATCAAACCTAGGGTATATCGGTGATTGTTTACCGTGAAAAAAATTTCAAGGCGGAACGATGAAGTCACCAACGATTAGAGTCCGAAGTGCCACGTCTCCTTTTGGAAACTACGATCCTTATGAGATGCTCCGGTATCGAAGGTGCGAGCATCAAAACTTGTGCCAAACTCTACCAAAAATTCTCCATGGGGTCGTGAGAGCACACCACGGTGACACACCGATTTTCGTGATTTCCAGACTCTATATGCATTTCCTGTAATTAAAATACCAACAAGGCCTACGCCTCTGGCCGCACCCGACAGCCGAAATGTTTGAAAAAAAATCCCGTTTCTCGGACAATGAACAAAAACTTGCAAAGCGACACACAAATGATCTTGCTAACACCCACGTGTAGTTGCGACACAGTTATATATATATATATAGCACCAGAAAATGCAAAAAATGGCTCAAATATAGCAAACGAGATCTCAAATGCACCAGAAAATCGAACCTTAGGGTACAATGGTGATTGCTTACCGTGGAAAAAAATTCGAGGCGAAACGATGAACTCATGTTTTCATTCAAACGAAGATATGTTGTTAGTTGATGTAAATGTTTTCAAATAGCACATGGTTCATTCACGAAAGTCGTGTGCCTACAAAACCGTGGCTAATGCCCCCCTGTTGCGCGCGCGATGTGAGTCGTGCGTTCTGATTGACTAGAACCCAAACCCCACGAATCGTACATCTGCACCATTGGATGCTCTCATATCGAACGACAACCCTCATCCCTTTCATCAGCACATGCAATTGTGGCTGGGATTTGATTTATATGCACAAAATGCATGTTAAATTCAAAAAATGTCTTAAATATAGCAAACAAAACCTGAAATGCGCCAAAAAATCAAACCGTGGTATAATGGTGATTGCGTACCGTGGAAATTTTTATGAGGCCAAACGATGAAGTCACTGGCCACTCGAGTTTGAATTGACACGTCTCCTTTTGGAAACCATGATACTTCTTGTGAGATGCTCGGGTTTCCAAGGAGCGGTCATCAAAACTTGTGCCAAACTTTACCAAAAAAATTTCCACGGGGTCATGAGAGCATGCCACGGTCACACATCGATTTTCATGATGTTCGTACTCCATCTGAATTTCCTATAATTAAAATACCAACTAGGCCTACGCCGGTGGCCGCACCTCGCAGCCGAAAATGTTTGAAACTTCTCCCCGCTTCTCGGACAATGGATGAAAACTCGCAACGCGACACACAAACGATTTGTACACCTTCTTTGCTAACACCCACATGTAGTTGTAGTAGGGTTTTGATTTTATATGCACTAAATGAAAGGTAAATGCAAAAAAGTGACTTAAATATAGCAGACGAGACCTGAAATGGGCCAGAAAATCAAACCTAGGGTATATCGGTGATTGTTTACCGTGAACAAAAATTCTAGGAGGAACGATGAATTCACCGATGATTGGAGTCCGAAGTGCCGCGTCTCCTTTTGGAAACTATGATCCTTCTTATGAGATGCTCCGGTTTTGAAGGTGCGAGCATCAAAACTTATTCCAACTTTACCAAAAAATTTCCATGGGGTCGTGAGAGCACGCCACGTTGACACACCGATTTTTGTGATTTCCGAACTCTATATGCATTTCCTGTAATTAAAATACCAACAAGGCCTACGCCTCTGGCCGCACCCTGCGGCCGAAATGTTTGAATTTTTTTCCCATTTCTCGGACAATGACCAAAAACTCGCAAAGCAACACATAAATGAGCTTGCTAACACCCACATGTAGTTGGGACACGGTTTTATATATATAGCACCAGAAATTGTAAAAAATGGCTAAAATATAGCAAACGAAATCTCAAATGCACTAGAAAATTAAACCTTAGGGTACAATGGTGATTACTTACTGTGGAAAAAAATTCGAGGTGAAACGATGAACTCATGTTTTCATTCAAACGAAATTATGCTGTTAGCTGATGTAAATGTTTTCAAATAGCACATGGTTCATTCACAAAAGCCGTGTGCCTACAAAACCGTGGCCGATGCCCCCCTTGCTGCGCGCGTGATGTGAGTCATGCGTTTTGATTGACCAGAACCCAAACCCCATGGATCATACATCTGCACCATTGGATGCTCCCAGATCGAACGACAACACTCATCCCTTTCATCAGCACACGGAGTTGCGGTTGGGATTTGATTTATATGCACAAAATGCACGTTAAATTCAAAAAATGTCTTAAATATAGCAAACGATACCTAAAATGGGCCAAAAAATCAAACCCGTGGTAGAATGGTGATTGCGTACAGTGGAATTTTTTATGAGGCCAGATGATGAAGTCACTGGCCACTGGAGTTTGAATTGACACATCTCGCTTTGGAAACCATGATCCTTCTTGTGAGATGCTCCGGTTTCCGAGGAGTGATCATCAAAACTTGTGCCAAACTTCACCAAATTTTTCCACGGGGTCGTGAGAGCACACCGCGATCACATACCAATTTTCATGATGTTCGGACTCCATCTGAATTTCCTGTAATTAAAATACCAACTAGGCCTACGCCGGTGGCTGCACCTCGCAGCCAAAAATGTTTGAAACTTCTCCCCACTTCTCGGACAATGGATGAGAACTCGCAAAGCGACACACAAATGATTTGTACACCTTCTTTGCTAACACCCACATGTAGTTGTAGTAGGGTTTTGATTTTATATGCACTAAATGCAAAAAATGGCTTAAATATAGCTGATGAGACCTGAAATGGGATTGAAAATCAAACCTAGGGTATATCGGTGATTGTTTACCGTGGAAGAAAATTCGGGGCAGAACGATGAAGTCACCGATGATTGGAGTCCGAAGTGCCACGTCCCTTTTTGGAAAGTATAATCCTTCTTATGAGATGCTCCTGTTTCGAAGGTGCGAGCATCAAAATTTGTGCCAAACTTTACCAAAAGTTTTCCATGGGGTCGTGAGAGCACGCCACGGTGACACACCGATTTTCATGATTTCTGGACTATATATTCATTTCCTGTAATTAAAATACCAACAAGGCCTATGCCTCTGGCCGCACCCTGCGGCCGAAATGTTTAAAAAAAATACCATTTCTCGGACAATGAACAAAAACTTGCAAAGCAACACACAAATGATCTTGCTAACACCCATGTGTAGTTGCGACACGGTTATATGTATATAGCACCAGAAAATGCAAAAAATGGCTCAAATATAGCAAATGAGATCTCAAATGCACCAGAAAAATCGAACCTTAGGGTACAATGGTGATTGCTTATCGTGGAATTTTTTTTGAGGCAAAACGATGAACTCATGTTTTCATTCAAACAAAAATATGCCGTTACTTGATGTAAATGTTTTCAAATAGCACACGGTTCATTCACGAAAGCCGTGTGCCTACAAAACCGTGGCCGATGCCCCCCTGTTGCGCGCATGATGTGAGTTGTGCGTTCTGATTGGCCAGAACCCAAACGCCATTGATCGTACGTCTGCACCGTTGGATGCTCCTAGATCGAATGACAACCCTCATCCCTTTCATGAGCACATGCAGTTGCGGTTGGGATTTGGTTTATATGCACAAAATGCACATTAAATTCAGAAAATGTCTTAAATATAGCAAACGATACTTGAAATGCGCGAAAAAATAAAACCCGTGGTATAATGGTGATTGCGTACAGTGGAATTTTTTATGAGGCCAAATGATGAAGTCATCGGCCACTGGAGTTTGAATTGACAGATCTCCTTTTTGAAACCATGATCCTTCTCAGAGGCGCAGGACGAAAAGAAATTATGGTGTGGCGAACTCTTATGTAAGTTTTCTTCACTACCGCAGCCACTGCTCGCTGCGCCTGCGTGGCAGCATCCAGCCACCTGTCACTCTTGCTCGATGCGATGCCCACAGATGCCGACAGCCGTCCCATCGTCCGCTCGCTCCTGGCCAGCCGCCCGCTGCACTAGGTAGGGTTTCTTGGTGTGGGTAAAGCCACTTTATGAAATTGCTAAAGAATTTGGGATTACAGCAATATCACGTGTTCCTAAAAACCAAACGTATCGGCAAGAATCAAGCGAAGCAGCAACTCTTGCCGGATCATGTGCTTCAAATTTTGACTCTCGATCTATTGGCCCGTCCTCTTGAATTGGATTTGTCGTTCTAGGTTGGGAGGTTCCAGATATCTTGTGTCGAGGTGTTCTTGTCGGGGTCTGTTGGCGTAGTAGCAATGTTGGGGTTTCACTAGTTTCATGTTCGATCTTGATCGCATCAAGCTCCCAGTTCTTGCTTAAATGTCATGAATGATGAAGGATCAAACACCACTATTTGGATATTTCAGATGCTTCACTGTAGATAAGCAAATCTATAGGCTGTAGCTACTTGCACTTTACAACGTACAGATCAGATACCAGATCGATACATTCCCTTTTTTAGGCGAAGATACCTTCCCTACATGGCATCGCCTCCAAGATTTCTGGATTGACTGGGCCAATAGGTCAATGTTGGTTGCGCTGCGCCTGGTTGCGTGTGGCCCATATATCCAGTCCAGGCCCAGCAAACTAGCGAATGGTTGTGTGCCTGTGTTAGCGAGTTTGGCCATCGAGAGATGACAGCCGATTAGCAGCAGCTAGTCATGCATAGGTAAAGCTCTTTTATATCAAAATCAAGGTATGGCGACTGCCACCCCTTGCCCACAGGGGTCCTTCGCCGATGATCCTTCTTGTGAGATGCTCCGGTTTCCAAGGAGCAATCATCAAAACTTGTGCCAAACTTTACCAATTTTGTTCAACAGGGTCGTGAGAGCACGTCACGGTCACACACCGATTTTCATGATGTCCGGACTCCATCTGAATTTCCTATAATTAAAATACCAACTAGGCCTACGCCGGTGGCCGCACCTCGCAGCAGAAAATGTTTGAAACTTCTCCCCGCTTCTCGGACAATGGATGAAAACTCGCAAAGCGACACACACATGATTTGTACACCTTCTTTGCTTACACCCACATGTAGTTGTAGTAGGATTTTGATTTTATATGCACTAAATGAAAAAACATGGCTTAAGTATAGCAGATGAGACCTGAAATGGGACAGAAAATCAAACCTAGGATATATCGGTGATTGTTTACCATGAAAAAAAATTCGAGGCAGAACGATGAAGTCACCGACGATTGGAGTCCGAAGTGCCGCGTCTCCTTTAAGAAACTATGATCCTTCTTATGAGATGCTCCGGTTTCGAAGGTGCGAGCATCAACACATGTGCCAAACTTTACCATAAAATTTCCATGGGGTCGTGAGAGCACGCCACGGCGACACACCGATTTTCGTGATTTCTGGACTCTATATGCATTTCCTGTAACTAAAATACCAACAAGGCCTACGCCTCTGGCCGCACCCTACGGCCGAAATGTTTGAAAAAAATTCCCGTTTCTCGGACAATGAACGAAAACTCGCAAAGCGATACACAAATGATCTTGCTAACACCCACGTGTAGTTACAACATGGTTTTATATATATAGCACCAAAAAATGCCAAAAATGGCTCAAATATAGCAAACGAGATCGCAGATGCAAAAAATGGCTCAAATATAGCAAACAAGATCTCAAATGCACCAGAAAATTGAACCTTAGGGTACAATGGCGATTGCTTACCGTGGAAAAAAATTCAAGGTGAAACGATGAACTCATGTTTTCATTCAAATGAAAATATGATGTTAGTTGATGTAAATGTTTTCAAATAGCACACGGTTCATTCAAGAAAGCTGTGTGCCTACAAAACTGTGGCTGATGCTCCCCCCTGCAGCTCGCGCGATGTGAGTCGTGCGTTTTGATTGGCAAGAACCCAAACCCCACGGATCATACGTCTTCACCGTTGGATGCTCCCAGATCGAATGGAACCCTCATCCCTTTCATAAGCACATGCAGTTGCGGTTGGGATTTGATTTATATGCACAAAATGCACGTTAAATTCAAAAAATGTCTTAAATATAGCAAACTATACCTGAAATGCGCCAGAAAATCAAACCTACGGTATAATGGTGATTGCGTACCGTGGAAATTTTTATAAGGCCAAACGATGAAGTCACCGGCCACTGGAGTTTGAATCGACATGTCTCCTTTTGGAAACCATGATCCTTCTTGTGACATGCTCTGATTTCCAAGGAGCGATCACCAAAACTTGTTCCAAACTTTACCAAAACTTGTTCCAAACTTTACCAAAATTTTTCCACGGGGTCGTGAGAGCACGCCACAGTTACACACCGATTTTCATAATGTTCGGACTACATCTGAATTTCCTATAATTAAAAAATGTCTGAAATATAGCAAATGATACCTGAAATGTGCTAGAAAATCAAACCCATGGTATAATGGTGATTGCATACCGTGGAAATTTTTATGAGGCCAGACGATGAAGTCATCGACCACTGGAGTTTGAATTGACACGTCTCCTTTTGGAAACCATGATCCTTCTTGTGAGATGCTTTGGTTTCCAAGGAGCGATCATCAAAACTTGTGCCAAACTTCACCAAAAAATTTCCACGGGGTCATGAGAGCACGCCACGGTCACGCACCGTATTTCATGATGTCCGGACTCCATCAGAATTTCCTGTAATTAAAATACCAACTAGGCCTACGCCGGTGGCCATGCCTCGCAGCCGAAAATGTTTGAAACTTCTCCCCGCTTCTTGGACAATGGATGAAAACTCGCAAAGCGACACAAAAATGATTTGTACACCTTCTTTGCTAACATCCACATGTAGTTGTAGTAGGGTTTTGATTTTATATGCACTAAATGCAAGGTAAATGCAAAAAAATGGCTTAAATATAGCAGACAAGACAAGAAATGGGATAGAAAATCAAACCTAGGGTATATCGGTGATTGTTTACCGTGAATTGTTTTCCAAGGCGGAACGATGAAGCCACCGACGATTTGAGTCCGAAGTGCCGCATCTCATTTTGGAAACTATGATCGTTCTTATGAGATGCTCCGGTTTCGAAGGTGCGAGCATCAAAACTTGTGCCAAACTTTACCAAAATTTTTCCATGGGGTCGTGAGAGCACGCCACGGTGACACACCGATTTTTGTGATTTTCGGACTCTATATGCATTTCCTGTAATTAAAATACCAACAAGGCCTACGCCTCTGGCCTCACCCTGCGACTGAAATGTTTGAAAAAAAATCCCGTTTCTCGGACAATGAATGAAAACTCGCAAACCGACACACAAATGTTTATGATCTTGCTAACACCCACATGTAGTTGCGACACGGCTGTATATATATAGCACCAGAAAATACAAAAAATGGCTCAAATATAGCAAACGAGATCTCAAATGCACCAGAAAGTCGAACCTTAGGGTACAATGGTGATTGCTTACCGTGGAAAAAAATTCGAGGCGAAACAATGAACTCTCATGTTTTCATTCAAACGAAAATATGATGTTAGTTGATGTAAATGTATTCAAATAGCACACGGTTCATTCACAAAAGCCTCGTGCCTACAAAATTGTGGCTGATGCTCCCCCTGCTGCGCACGCGATGTGAGTCGTGCATTCTGATTGGCCAGAACCCAAACCCCACGGATCGTACGTCTGCACCATTGGATGCTCCCAGATCGAACGACAACCCTCATCCCTTTCATCAGAACATGGAGTTGCGGTTGGGATTTGATATATATGCACAAAATGCACATTTTAAATTAAAAAATGTCTTAAATATAGCAAACAATACCTGAAATGAGCAAGAAAATCAAACCCATGGTATAATGGTGATTGCGTACCGTTGAAATTTTTATGAGGCCAGCCGATGAAGTCACCGGCCACTGGAGTTTGAATTGACATGTCTCCTTTTGGAAACCATGATCCTTGTTGTGCGATGCTCCGGTTTCCAAGGAGCGATAGTCAAAAATTGTGCCAAACTTCACCAAATTTTTTCCACAGGGTCGTGAGAGCACGCCACGGTCACACACCGATTTTCATGATTGCCGGACTCCATCTGAATTTCCGATAAAAAAAATACCAACTAGGCCTACGTCGATGGCCGCACCTCGCAGCCGAAAATGTTTTAAACTTCTCCCGCTTCTCGAACAATGGATGAAAACTCGCAAAGCGACACACAAATGATTTGTACACCTTCTTTGCTTACACCCACATGTAGTTGTAGTAGGATTTTGATTTTATATGCACTAAATACAAAAACATGGCTTAAGTATAGCAGATGAGACCTGAAATGGGACAGAAAATGAAACCTAGGATATATCGGTGATTGTTTACCGTGAAAAAAAATTCGAGGCAGAACGATGAAGTCACCGACGATTGGAGTCCGAAGTGCCGTGTCTCCTTTAAGAAACTATGATCCTTCTTATGAGATGCTCCGGTTTCGAAGGTGCGAGCATCAACACATGTGCCAAACTTTACCATAAAATTTCCATGGGGTCATGAGAGCACGCCACGGCGACACACCGATTTTCGTGATTTCTGGACTCTATATGCATTTCCTGTAACTAAAATACCAACAAGGCCTACGCCTCTGGCCGCACCCTACGGCCGAAATGTTTGAAAAAAATTCCCGTTTCTCGGACAATGAATGAAAACCCGCAAAGCGATACACAAATGATCTTGCTAACACCCACGTGTAGTTACGACACAGTTTTATATATATAGCACCAGAAAATGCAAAAAATGGCTCAAATATAGCAAATGAGATCTCAAATGCACCAGAAAATTGAACCTTAGGGTACAATGGTGATTGCTTGCCGTGGAAAAAAATTCAAGGCGAAACGATGAACTCATGTTTTCATTCAAATGAAAATATGATGTTAGTTGATGTAAATGTTTTCAAATAGCACACGGTTCATTCAAGAAAGCCGTGTGCCTACAAAACTATGGCTGATGCTCCCCCTGCTGCTCACGCGATGTGAGTCGTGCGTTCTGATTGGCAAGAACCCAAACCCCACGGATCATACGTCTTCACCGTTGGATGCTCCCAGATCGAATGGAAAACTCATCCCTTTCATAAGCACATGCAATTGCGGTTGGGATTTGATTTATATGCACAAAATGCACGTTAAATTCAAAAAATGTCTTAAATATAGCAAACTATACCTGAAATGCGCCAGAAAATCAAACCTACAGTATAATGGTGATTGCGTGCCGTGGAAATTTTTATAAGGCCAAACGATGAAGTCACCGGCCACTGGAGTTTGAATCGACATGTCTCCTTTTGGAAACCATGATCCTTCTTGTGACATGCTCCGATTTCCAAGGAGCGATCACCAAAACTTGTTCCAAACTTTACCAAAAAATTTCCACGGGGTCGTGAGAGCACGCCATAGTTACACACCGATTTTCATAATGTTCGAACTCCATCTGAATTTCCTATAATTAAAATACCAACTAGGCCTACGCCGGTGGCCACACCTTGCAGCCGAAAATGTTTGAAACTTCCCTCCGCTTCTTGGACAATGGATGAAAACTCGCAAAGCGACACACAAATGATTTGTACACCTTCTTTGCTAACACCCACATGTAGTTGTTGTAGGGTTTTGATTTTATATGCACTAAATGAAAGGTAAATGCAAAAAAATGGCTTAAATATAGCAGACGAGACCTGAAATGGGCCAGAAAATCAAACCTAGGGTATATCGGTGATTGTTTACCGTAAATATTTTTTTTGAGACGGAACGATGAAGTCACCGATGATTGGAGTCCAAAGTGCCGCGTCTCCTTTTGGAAACTATGATCCTTCTTATGAGATGCTCCGGTTTCGAAGGTGCGAGCATCAAAACTTGTGCCAAACTTTACCAAAAAAATTTCATGGGGCCGTGAGAGCACGCCACGTTGACACACCGATTTTTGTGATTTCCGGACACTATATGCATTTCCTGTAATTAAAATACCAACAAGTCCTACGCCTCTAGCCGAATCCTGCGGCCGAAATGTTTGAAAAAAGTTTCCGTTTCTCAGACAATGAACAAAAACTCGTAAAGCAACACACAAATGATCTTGCTAACACCAACGTGTAGTTGTGACACATATATATATATATATATAGCACTAGAAATTGCAAAAAATGGCTCAAATATAGCAAACAAGATCTCAAATGCACCAGAAAATTGAACCTTAGGGTACAATGGTGATTGCTTACCGTGGAAAATTTTTGAGGCGAAATGATGAACTCATGTTTACATTAAAACAAAAATATGTTGTTAGTTGATGTAAATGTTTTCAAATAGCACATGGTTCATTAACGAATGCCGTGTGCCTACAAAACCGTGGCCGATGCCCCCCTGCTGCGCGCACGATGTGAGTCATGCGTTCTGATTGGCCAGAACACAAACCCCAAGGATCGTACGTCTGCACCATTGGTTGCTCCCAGATCGAACGACAACCCTCATGCCCTTCATCAGCACATGCAGTTGCGGTTGGGATTTGATTTATATGCACAAAATGCATGTTAAGTTCAAAAAATGTCTGAAATATAGCAAATGATACCTGAAATGTGCTAGAAAATCAAACCCATGGTATAATGGTGATTGCATACCGTGGAAATTTTTATGAGGCCAGACAATGAAGTCACCGACCACTGGAGTTTGAATTGACACGTCTCCTTTTGGAAACCATGATCCTTCTTGTGAGATGCTTTGGTTTGCAAGGAGCGATCATCAAAACTTGTGCCAAACTTCACCAAAAAATTTCCACGGGTTCATGAGAGCATGCCACGGTCACGCACCGTATTTCATGATGTCCGGACTCCATCTGAATTTCCTGTAATTAAAATACCAACTAGGCCTACGCCGGTGGCCATGCCTCACAGCCGAAAATGTTTGAAACTTCTCCCCGCTTCTCGGACAATGGATGAAAACTCGCAAAGCGACACAAAAATGATGTGTACGCCTTCTTTGCTAACACCCACATGTAGTTGTAGTAGGGTTTTGATTTTATATGCACTAAATGCAAGGTAAATGCAAAAAAATGGCTTAAATATAGCAGACAAGACCTGAAATGGGACAGAAAATCAAACCTAGGGTATATCGGTGATTGTTTACCGTGAATTGTTTTCCAAGGCGGAACGATGAAGTCACCGATGATTGGAGTCCGAAGTGCCGCATCTCGTTTTGGAAACTATGATCGTTCTTATGAGATGCTCCGGTTTCGAAGGTGCGAGCATCAAAACTTGTGCCAAACTTTACCAAAAAAATTTCATGGGGTCGTGAGAGCACGCCACGGTGACACACCGATTTTCGTGATTTTTGGACTCTATATGCATTTCCTGTAATTAAAATACCAACAAGGCCTACGCCTCTGGCCTCACCCTGCGGCTGAAATGTTTGGAAAAAAATCCTGTTTCTGGGACAATGAATGAAAACTCGCAAACCGACACACAAATGTTTATGATCTTGCTAACACCCACGTGTAGTTTCGACACGGCTGTATATATATAGCACCAGAAAATGCAAAAAATGGCTCAAATATAGCAAACGAGATCTCAAATGCACCAGAAAGTCGAACCTTAGGGTACAATGGTGATTGCTTACCATGGAAAAAAATTCGAGGCGAAACGATGAACTCTCATGTTTTCATTCAAACAAAAATATGATGTTAGTTGATGTAAATGTATTCAAATAGCACATGGTTCATTCACAAAAGCCTCGTGCCTACAAAACCGTGGCTGATGCTCCCCCTGCTGCGCACGCGATGTGAGTCGTGCATTCTGATTGGCCAGAACCCAAACCCCACGGATCGTATGTCTGTACCATTGGATGCTCCCAGATCGAACGACAACCCTCATCCCTTTCATCAGAACATGGAGTTGCGGTTGGGATTTGATATATATGCACAAAATGCACATTTTAAATTAAAAAATGTCTTAAATATAGCAAACGATACCTGAAATAAGCCAGAAAATCAAACCCGTGGTATAATGGTGATTGCGTACCGTGGAAATTTTTATGAGGCCAACCGATGAAGTTACCGGCCACTGGAGTTTGAATTGACATGTCTTCTTTTGGAAACCATGATCCTTGTTGTGCGATGCTCCGGTTTCCAAGGAGCGATAATCAAAAATTGTGCCAAACTTCACCAAATTTTTTCCACAGGGTCGTGAGAGCACGCCACGATCACACACCGATTTTCATGATTGCCGGACTCTATCTGAATTTCCTATAACAAAAATACCAACTAGGCCTACGCCGATGGCCGCACCTCGCAGCCGAAAATGTTTGAAACTTCTCCCACTTCTCGGACAATGGATGAAAACTCGCAAAGCGACACACAAATGATTTGTACACCTTCTTTGCTAACGCCCACATGTAGTTGTAGTAGGGTTTTGATTTCATATGCACTAAATGCAAAATAAATGGCTTAAATATAGCAGACGAGACCTGAAATGGGCCAGAAAATCAAACCTAGGGTATATCGGTGATTGTTTACCATGAAAAAAATTCTGAGGCGGAACGATGAAGTCACCGACGATTGGAGTCCGAAGTGCCGCGTCTCCTTTTGGAAACTATGTTCCTTCTTATGAGATGCTTCGGTTTCGAAGGTGCGAGCATCAAAACTTGTGCCAAACTTTACCAAAAAAATTCCATGGGGTCGTGAGAGCACGCCACGGTGACACACCAATTTTCGTGATTTCCGGACTCTATATGCATTTCTTGTAATTAAAATACCAACAAGGTCTACGCCTCTGGCCGCACCCTGCGGCCGAAATGCTTGAATTTTTTTCCCGTTTCTTGGACAATGAACAAAAACTCGCAAAGCGACACGCAAACAATCTTGCTAACACCCACATGTAGTTGCGAAACGGTTATATATATATAGCACCGGAAAATGCAAAAAATGGCTCAAATATAGAAAACGAGATCTCAAATGCACTAGAAAATAGAACCTTAGGGTACAATGGTGATTGCTTACCGTGGAAAAATATTCGAGGCGAATCGATGAACTCATGTTTTTATTCAAATAAAAATATGCTGTTGGTTGATGTAAATGTTGTCAAATAGCACACGGTTCATTCACGAAAGTCGTGTGCCTACAAAACCGTGGCCAATGCCCCAACCTGCTACGCACGCGATGTGAGTCGTGCGTTCTGATTGGCCAGAACCCAAACCAACGGATCGTACTTCTGCACCGTTGGATGCTCCCAGATCGAACGGCAATCCCCATCCCTTTCATCAGCACATGCAATTCCGGCTAGGATTTGATTTATATGCCAAAATGCACTGTAAATGCCAAAATGGCTTAAATATAGCACACGAGACCTGAAATGCGCCAGAAAATCAAACCTGTGGTATAATGGTGATGTCTTACTGTGGAAAAAAAATTCGAGGCGAAATGATGAACTCGCAATTAGCACGCCTTCATTTCAAAATTAGCACATCTTCAATTCAAACGAAATTATGTTGTGTGTGCACACGAGCGCTTAGAGGCAACTGTTTGCATAGGCCTTTCCGCGCGGCGACCGGGATCTTTTTTCACCCTTTTCATCTAGGCTGCCAACACCCCCCCACCGCCCACCCCCGTTTCACTCAATAGTCCACCCAATCTCCATCGCCAGCTCCCCCCCTCCCCCAGATCCATAGCAGAACCCTCTCCGGCGCCGGCGTGCTCAACCCGGCCGTGTGCCCGCTCTTCGGCGTCAACCCTACCTCCACTGCCGTTCCCAACACGCGGCTGCTCGCGCTTCGCCGTCTTCGTTTTCTCGCCATCCACCCTCGGGCATATCAATTCTGTAACCCTCGCCTCTCCTGTGGTCCTGCTGGGTTTGCACAAGAAACCTGTTAGTTACTGCTCACCATCGCGGTGAGGCATATTTCCTCGCAATCCCTCTTCCTATTTCATTCGGTATGTTCCCAAATTAGCTATAAAATAACAAAGAGCATATATATGTTCATTATCTACCTTCCTAACTAGTACATATAAGCTGTATTTGTTCCAATTACTTATTGTCGATTTACAGATCATGGGCGCTCGAGTCACACAAACTTAACAAATTAGTCATACATTTTCTAAATTATTCAATGACATGTTTAGACAGCTTGATACCAAGTTGTTAGCTTTATGCTTATCCTCCTTTCCTGAGTTTTGCATGTGTTCTCTGTAGATGCCGAGTAGCAACGACATCACTCATGCTGTAGGCGATGTATCTTCATCTGAGTCTGACAACCCTAGGTCTCCAGTAGATGGTGAGGGATCAAGTAATCTGGAACGGGATAGAGCTGCAGCAATTACCCTTCCGGTCAGGACACGGAGGAACGCTCCAAGGAAGCCCACACACCAGCCTAAAGGTGTATATGAAGTAACCGACATCGATTTAAAGTCTTGGGCTCCAACTAAACCGGATAAAGCACACACGAGGTTCAGGAGTGATTGTGGATTTGTTGGCAGGGCAAGGCTCAACAATAATCTGCCGGGATTTTGGAAGGCTGAAACAGAAACACGGCAAAGGATAGTCCAGGAGATCATGGATCACTTCAACATTCCAGAGCAGTGGAGAATGCAGGTGGAACACGCTGCACTGAAGAAGGCTAGGGATGCTTGGAGAATCTGGAAGCACGTGTTGTACAAGAAGTACTTGAGTGAAGGCAAGGACCCAATCCCCGCATACCCCCAAATTACAAAGGCAGACTGGGCAGAATTCAAAAGGGTCAGGGCAACTACAGAGTTTACTGAGAAGAGTGACAACCAATCAGAACTTCAGAGGAGGAACACACACCCGCATCGTATGGGTGTTGCAGGAAACTACGACATGAAACCGATATGGGACCAGGAGGACAAAGAAGCAGTAGTTGCGGGTGGGAAATCGGCCTTTAGTGAAATCAGGGGCGAACACACTAGAGACTACTTGCGGGCAAGTGCAAGGAGGCGTGACGATGGAACTTATTACTTTGAAAACTCACATGACGAAGAACTGTATCACGTGATGTTAAAGGCTTCCAAGATCCCTGGAAGGTTCTCCAGGAACTCGGGGCCATGTGACATTCTGTCCGATGCTCTGGAAACAAGAGAGCCCCTGGTCGTGCAAGGGGTATAGGTATCAATGTCCCGCACAAGAGGGCTTTCACACTCAGCAAAGAAGAGAGGCTCAACATGAAAAAAGCGAGGAGTGAAATGAAGCAGAATGAATTGTATGAAAGGTTAAGGAAGGACATGTATCCGATAGTTTGAAAAGAAATTGAGGAGTCAATGATGATGTAGAAGACTCTAACACTAACAGATAGCCAGCAAATGGGAGGGGAGGCGGGCATGGAGGATGCTGGTTATTGCGCGATAGCACCGCACAGGAGTAGCTGTGCATTAGCTGACCCCGATGACACTGAGACTGCAGCTGCTCATGATGATGCTATATCTGATCTATCTGGAATGAAAAAGACAGACTGAGGGGTGTGCTTACACATTATGAAGGTACGTTAAAATGTGCAACAACCTGGGTTTGCCCACCCTTCTTGGAAGAGGACCTCTTGTTGGACAATGTGCCATTGAAGCCGGGCTGTGTGAAGTGCTACGTGACTGAAGTAAAGCCTGGATTTAATGAATTTGCCCTGAAGAATGTCCTAGGGAACTTTGATGAGCAGAGGACCTTGGGAGAAACACTGTTACATCACATCCAGTGGCCACGAAGGGAAATAGACTTCATTGATGAGATCCCTGAAGCCCTGCCAAGAGCAACCAATGTCGCCCTTCAACCAGTGACGCTCTCCTTGCCATAGCAGCTCTCGCGTGCTTCCCCCAAGGAACCTAATACTCGTAATCCGACTATTGATGCATCAACCTGTGATCAGCCCGCCCGACTTTCTGCCGTACAGGCGATGTCATCGTCTGCCCCAGAGAAGCCAGTGGCAAGGCCTACAACTGCTGAAGATGCACCACCGGTTCATATGCCGGCCACTGAAGCAGCGGGGGGAGATTCAGCTGCACCACATGCTCAGCAGACCAACCTGGTGGAACGGACTGCTAAGCAGTTTGATGCTTCGAAACCGACTGCTAAGTAGTCTGTAGGTCCAGAACCTACTGCTTATCAGTCCATCGGTCCACAGACATGTGACCAGCATACCAATGCATCAGCACTGCCTGCTCAGCAAACCAAAGCTATGGCACGGCCTCCTTAGCACACCAAAAAGTTGGCACCACCTGCGCAGAAACCCGACATAGCTTCAACGCCTGGTCAGCAGTCCGATGCCTCTGCTCCTATAGGCTAGCAGTTTGATGCCTCTGCTCCTACAGCCCAGCAGTCCGTCAAAGCAGCATCGCCAGCTCAGTAGTCCGGCGTAGCTAAACCGTCTGCTAAACAGTCTGTCGTAGCTTTACGTATGTTCGGGAGTCTGCCTTTCAGCCATCCAGACCTTGGACCAGAAGTGCTTCAAGTACCAAGAAGAAAGTGGGCAAAAAGGCTGCACCCGTGAAGAGGTGGCCCGCCAGATCGAAGAGGAATGAGAATGATTGCCTCTCACTTAAGGCACTCATTGCCCAGAACCAAAATAACAACAAGTTGTTCGAATCGGAGACTAATATTATTTCTGACGGCATGGATGATGCACAAATAGAATTGGCGCTTGCTAAAAATAAAGCAGACGTACTTGAAGCACACAATTACGTCCATGGCCAGCCATTTCTTGTTGGCGAATACTTTGATGAGTGCAGTTCTAGTTGCCGCGAGTTACATAAATATTGCATGGGTCTAATGTTAGCAGGTCATCATGTTCTGCTAGTCTACTACAACAGAGATCATTTCTGTCTTGTTACATCTCTTCTTCAACTTCAACATGCTCGATGCCACTCTTGTTAGATGCCTGATTTTGTAAGTATTTTACAAACTCTGATCAACTTCTCCATACAAGGCTGTAAATGATAAATAGCTAACTGCATTTTGTTCCTCTCAGGGGATTGACTGCGCAGAGAAGAAAAAGGGAGAGTGTGTATTTCATAGATCCTGCATTAGCAAATGGCACAACATTACATGGTAAGGATGAACGGGAGTGGGCCATTAACACGGTCGCCCGTATCTTCGAAAACACTTCCCATGCAAAATCATTTCTTTGGCCATGTCGTGTACGGTACGTCAAATAAACAACCACGCATACACTGATTGTCTTTCAGATTTCGACATAATTCATAAGTTCATGGTTTTCTTAATATGTAGCAATCACTGGATCTTGGTATTCATTGTTCCAAACAAGAACATAGTTTACTAGATGGATTCTCTCAGAGAGTCAATAAAGGCTCAGGATCTGACGCATCTTCAGCAATTCATGGATAGGTATTGTATTCTATGATGTTGAAATTAATTTGCATTCATATCTGGTTAAAGAATTGATGTTGTGAAAATTCATCTTCATTTGCAGTGTGTTCGCATTGTGGAAAACTAAACCAGGGAACCTGTTCAAGAGGGAACTACCTCTGCAGCATGAGATCGTTTCTCTAGTAACACACCGAAATCCGTTATTTTCGGAAAATGTATCCAATAGTCTGCAAATACCTTTTCTCACGCTAGTCAAATGTTCAAGCTTCCAAATAAACCTCTTTCTATTTCTGTCCAAAGAAAAAATACATCTAACACCTGTTAGGTTCTTCCTAACAGGGCAAATACATGACTAATTCTGTACAAAAAATTTCAGTGTCCTCAGCAACAAGCAGGGACCAACCTTTGTGGATACTATGTTTGCACACTCATAATCTCCATCTGCAAATCTGCTGACAGTTGTAATGATGCTCGCAAATTAGTACTAGTAAGTCTATCTTAATTAATATCTTCTACTCCACTCATATGGCACATTCTGATCTTTAAAATACTGCAGCTCATCTTAGAACCGAGGACCCCTGAACCGCTCCCCGCTGGTGATTTGCTGATGGTTTGAAGATTTATCAGCAACTTCTTCCTGAATCACTACATCAATCCCACTGGTGATAATGAAGAATTCAGCATGCCTTCTCCTGAAACATTGAGTAAGAGTTAGCCGCTAAACATATACGCATGGATCCATTATTTTCCATGTGATGAGGTCTTCGTATTTCGTACACTATGATTAATTATGTAATGCATATATATATATATATATATATATGTCGACAAATCATTGGAATTTAGCTACCATTTGTTCAATTGCAATTGTTGCAAAATCTGATGAATGTTCTTCCTGTGGACACTATTTGTTCAATTGCATATTGTGGCGAATTTGCTTTTTGCACGCCGATTCAAATGAGATATTTTTGCTTTAACGTGGCAATTGCTGCGCACACGGTTCAACTAAATGAGTGTGTGCGATCCACACCGGAAAGCATACGTCAATCGTAGCGGAACCGTCGGTGATACACAGCAGGTCGCAGATGATTTGCAGCACTATTACGTGTGCGTAGGGGTTCCGGAACCGTTTGTGATACCACATTATCGCACACGAGAGCTTAGAGTAAACCATGCTCAATGTAAAATACAATCTCACTCGTAATTTTTTCAGGAAACATGTGGGATCCCAAACGGAAAGCACACGTCACTCATACCGCAACCGTCGGTGATACACAACAAATCACAAATGACCTGCAGCACTTGTATGTGTCCGAAGGGGCTCTTGAACCATTTGTGATAACACGTTATTGCACACGGTAATTGTTCGCCAAATGTGTGCGATAGTGTCATGCATGGCAGACGAGTTCCGCAGAAAACTCATGTGCGATGGGGCACATATCACACACAGATCATAAGTTGGCCCGTGTGCCTTAGATATTGTTTCCCAAACGGTTCAGTATGAAACACCGTTTGGTTTCACTGCGTCATTAGAAACATTTGATCACCAGTCCCACACGTGTGCCAGAATGTGGTGTGTGCGATGTGTTGATGCATCACATACGATTACATTTGGCAACGCGTCTGCATCATGGCTCCCTATCCCCGACGGTTTTTGGGTCGTGTGGGAAGGACCCCCCTTATCGCGCACACTCACTAAGTGACGGTTTAAAATGCCGTCACGGAAAGGGGTTAAAAACCGTTTGGATAGCAGCTCGCTGTACTAGTGTATCCTAAGCAATTGATAACAAGATCGATAATCATTATTGCAATTTTATATGAGGGAGAGGCATGAGCTAACATACTTTCCATACTTGGATCATATGAACTTATGATTGGACCTCTAGCAAGCATCCACAACTACTAGAAATCATTAAGGTAAACCCAACCATAGAGTTAAGTATCAAGTCCCCTTTACTCCCATACGCAACAACCCCTTACTCGGGTGTAAGCTTCTGTCACTCTAGCTACCCACTATAAGCGAATCATGAACGTATTACAAAACCCTACAGTGGGAATCCCCCACGTGTGCACGGCATGGAAGGCACCATAGGACAACACCAAAATAAAACACACAACTCAAACCAATCGAGATCATCAATCAACCCAAAGGACAAAAGAAATCTACTCAAGCATCATAGGATGGCAACACATCATTGGATAATAATATGTGGCATAAAGCACCATGTTCAAGTAGGGGATTACAGCGGGGTGCGGGAGAGTGGACCACTAAAAAGAGATGAGGGAGGTGATAAACACAGTGATGTTGATGAAGACGATCACCGCGGCGTTGGTTCCCTCGGCGACACTCCGGCGCCACTGAGAGATTGGGGAAGTGAGGCTCCACCTCCGGCTTTCTCCTCCATGGCCTCCCCCTAGATGGGGAGAGGTTCTCCCTCTGGTCCTTGGCCTCCATGGTGCCCGGAGGGGCGAGAGTCCCTCCGAGATTTGATCTCTCTCTGTTCTCTTTTGTTTCTGCGCTCCTGTTTCTGGCCGAAAATCATTTCTTATATTCCCGAAGATCTGGAACTCCGATTGGGCTGAAATTTTGAGGGGATTTTTCTCCAGATATTCTCTTTATTGCGGCAAAAGAAGGGCATAAACTGACCCACGAGGTGCCCACAAGGCACCTGGGTGCAGCCAGGGGGTAGGCCGCGCCTAGGTGCCTTATGAGGCCCTCGAGCACCGTCTTGCGTTGATTCTTCCTCCCGAAAATCACATATATTCCATAAAAAATATCCGTACATTTTTATCGCGTTTGGACTTTGCTTGGTATGGTATTTCTTCTAAACAAAAAACATGCAAAAAAAAAATAGGAACTAGCACTGGGCACTAGATCAATAAGTTAGTCCATAAAAATAATATAAAAGTGCACCAAAACCATATAAAACTCATGTAAATATAGCATGAATAATTCATAACTTATAGATACATTGGAGACATATCAGCATCCCCAAGCTTAATTCCTGCTTGTCCTCGAGTAGGTAAATGATAAAAGAAATAATTTATGAAGTGTGAATGCTAGCATAGTGCATAAGTTTGATTAGTGATAATTTCAAGCACTTTTTCTAGCATCATTATATATCATAAACAGTAGCTCATCTCATAAAACTTCTCATGATCAAGTAGCAAGCTATTCACAAGTTAAAGTATAGACCATAAACTTTCTTGAAAACCAACAAACTATATTCTTAGTCATCAAATAATTACAATTCATTTTATTTTTAAGAAGGGTCTACGTAAGAGCTTTGTTTTAGCAAATTCCACATACACAAGTATCATTTAGTCTTCCCTGATTGCTGACACTCAAAGCATATTTTGAGGACAAATCATTTTAGTCAAACACATAGGAAGATAGGGGCTTAATGTTTCGCCTCCCAACTTGTTTATCTTAGGGATAATGTCAACAATAATAACTCATGATCACCTATATTCAACTGGATATGTGTGCCAAGATCATTCCCTACCACATGATGCTTGCCCACTAGAGAATAGCGGAATTGGGATGAACATTACTGAGTCTTGCATAAAAGTAAATACAGAAAAGTAAAAGATAGGCCCTTCGCAGAGGGAAGCAGAGGTTTTCATGCACTTTTTATTTTTGGATGTGCAAACTCTTAATGGAAAGGAACGCCACTTTATATTGCCCCTTGTGATAGCAACCTTTATTATGCGGTCCGTAGCTTTTATTTCTTCACCATCACAAGTTCGTACAAAGCTTATTTTCCCTTCCAATAAAAGATCATACATATTTAGGAGCAATTTTTATTGCTTTTTGCACCGATGATAACTTACTTGAAGGATCTTATTCAATCCATAGGCAGATATGGTGGACTCTCATGACAAGAAACTGGGTTTAAGGGTTTTTGGATGCACAAGCAGTATCTCTACTTAGTACGAATTTTTGGCTAGCAAAAGATCCTAAGCAAGCACCACATGTTAGAGGATCCATGACAATATAACTTCTACTAGACCATGATAACATGCGTTGCCGCGCCCGTCCAGGTTTATGATAGAATGATACAATTTCAGTAAATATATGGAGATGTAGAACATGGAATCACTTTGCATAAACTAACCCATACATAGTGGTAAGTAATCGAAGATGACTTAGATTTGTAATTGGTCCTGGCCACCTTGGCTCCAAAAAAACAACATGACAACTTATCTTCTAGCAAAGGCCCACATCATTGTGCCCAACCATCTTGAAGAAGGCAAAGAAATGGGAAGCCTTTGTAAAAACTTACAAATGGTTGAAGTAAAAATAGATTGTACAAATACATGAGAAAATCTGGACGGTATAAATTTCCAAGAAAATCTGAAAAAACTTAATGCATTCAGACATTGCTTAAATGAGCGATGCGGATTTGACAAGACAACTTTTATATTTTGGTCTAACATGTAAATATAGTCTAGCTGAATCCAAAAACCAAGTATAGTGCCCCCTGAATGTACTACTCGGTGACAAATATCAGGGGGGATATGGTCCAGTATTCCTCATCATTAACTTCACAACCTTGAACTGATATAAGCTAGGAAATTCTGAAATTCATGTGTATGATTTGCTATATGCCAAGGGGTTGTGGGCATGGTGGAAGGCAGCGTAATTAGAGATATATGGGAATGAAGAGTAGGTACCAGACAGAAGCCATCGCACATTCGATGGCTATCACGTTGCCATGTGATAGTTTCTGCACTTCTGCAGTGTTGTGCCACTCCCATTGAACCAGTCCTTACCTTTGGATGCCTACTGGATCCCGAGGCATCGAAAAATAGTTTCCAGCTGAGCAGCCCCTTCACGTGCTAAGATGATGGTGAACAGGAGAGGACACTGAGGCCCACGCACAACCAAGGAGATCCGCGGGACCGTGGGGGATGAGTGGACGACGCTGATGGCGTGCGCCGCCGCCGCGGGGATGAACGTACACGGCGTCCAGACAAATGGAGAAACGAAAAGTATCGGGTGAGCCCGATTAATGACGGAGTCACCAGCTCGGCCTGCGGAGTAGCGGCCCAGCTAAGTAGGTCGGACGCCACGAGCTGGTGATGCGTTTGTCTAAAAAAACAAGCTGGCGATGCGTTGAAATTATATCCAAAGGTGAGCGGTGGACGATAGGAAGATCTTCAATGTTCAATAAGGAGATCGTATGGCTAACAACGTCAAATTGCCGTGGAGGCTCGTAGGTAGCTGAGTCTTACTGTTTAGTAATGTGAATATAAACAAACATAACCCATTACATTGTCTTCCTTGTCCAACGTCAACTACTTGATCAAGCTAGAAAATAATTAATGGGAGCTCACAATCATAGAAGATGTCCAAGATAGTATACTTATATGTGAAATTTCTCTTCCTTTAATATTCTTTATTGTTCAAGTGACTGACCAATGTTGTGTTTGCTAACTTTCAATAGAGCTTACCAATTATAATTCTTATATGTGAAGTCATTACTCCCCATGGGACAAGTATACGAAACATATATAATTTCAACTTTATTATATTCAATTCAACTATTTACTCTTAGGATATAAGTGAAGCACGAGAGTAAATGACAAACTACTCCGAAAGATATAAGTGAAGATCAACAAGTAGTCAAACAATTAAGTAGCTACCTGAAGACTCTCTCCAAACAAAGATTTCATATCCAAGTATTTTATTCAACAACAAAGAAAGCAAAATAAAATTACATTCCAAGAATAGCACATCTCATGCGAAGAAGCAAAAACTTAGCTCAACCGGGACTAACCGATAATTGTTGATGAAGAAAGGTGGGATGCCTACCGGGGCATCCCCAAGCTTAGATGCTTGAGGCTTCTTGAAATATTAACTTTGGGAGCCTTGGGAATCCCCAATATTGAGCTTTTGTGTCTCCTTAATTCCTCTCATGTCACGGTTTCCCTAAATCCTAAGAACTTCATCCACCCAAAACTCAACAAGAACTCATGAGATAAGTTAGTATAAATCAATGCAAAACCTTATCATTCACTATTGTAACAAATTACTAAAATTATAATTACACATTGCATACTAAATTTCTCTGCATATTTAATACTCCTATCCATTTATAGAATCATTAAACTAGCAACCATATGCAAACAATGCAAGTATAACAATAATCTGTCTAACAAAAATAGTCTGTAAAGGATGAAGAAGAATCCATACTTATTTAATTAAAAAAATTCTAAAAATTTACCACACTATAGAAAATTTATCATAGATTATTTTGTTAAAAAATCAAGCTTTTATCATATTCAAAGTTTTTTGGAGAATTCCCGCAATAATGGATAAATTTCTATTTTCAAACAGCAACTCATGAACGTGCAAACTAAGCATGGTGATGGCTATCCTTGACACTTTTTATTGATATAAAAGATAAAATACCTTATTCTAAATAACATCAAGTAAATCCAATTAAAATAAAATGACGCTCCAAGCAAAACACATATCATGTGCGGAATAAAAATATAGCTCCAAGTAAGGTTACCGATAATGTTAAAGACGAAAGAGGGGATGCCTTCCGGGGCATCCCCAAGCTTGAACACTTGAGTCTTCCTTGAATATTACCTTGGGGTGCCTTGCGCATCCCCAAGCTTAGGGTCTTGAAAATACTTATTCCCCTCATATCGATGTCTCACCGAAAACTTGAAAACTTCAATCACACAAAACTTATGAGAAACCTCGTGAGATCCGTTAGTATAACAAGCAAATCATTAACTTCAGGTACTATTATTAACCCATTCATATTTTATTATTTCATAATACCTACGGTATTCCAACTTCTCCATGACTTGTACCCCCCGATATAATCCATAGGTTCATCAAAACAATCAAACTATGCACCAAAAATGGAATTTGTCTAAAACAAAACAATCTGTAAAGATCAGAACAGTGACCATACTTCTGGAACTCTACAAATTCTGAAAAATTAGGACAACGTGGGAAATTTGTATATGAATCATGTGTAAAATATTCAGATCAAAGTCAAGTTCCAGTGATTTTTAGAATTTTCTGGACTAAGCGTAAAAGTTTCTGTTTTTTCACATAATCAAATCAACTATCAACCAAATCATCCCAAAGGCTTTACTTGGCACATTATTGAAACAAAAGCTATTAAACATGATTAATAATATAGCCTAATCATGTGAACACACAAAAACAGTAAGAACAAATATCGGGTTGTCTCCACACAAGAACTTTTCTTTAATGCTTTTTAGCTAAGCATTGATATTTTAGTGATACTCTTCCAAACCCAGTTTCGATGATAATTTTATTCATACTCTAAAAGATATAAGTGAAGTTCATATAGCATTATACAATGAATATAGAGATGCCAATATCTAAGCTCAAAATATATAAGTGAAGCAGACGAAGCATTCTATAAGGCCATACTCAAATGATTTAAGTGAAGCACAAAGATCATTCTATAAAGCCGTACTCAAAAGATTTAAGTGAAGCGCATGAAGCATTCTATAAATAAATGAAGAAAAATAATCCAAAACAAGCATGGTGCATAAAACAAAAGGAAAAAATAAACACAAAAGATGCATATCATGTGAACAAAACAAAAACTGAGGTATACCGACAATTGTTGAAGAAGAAAGATGGGATGCCTTCCGGGGCATCCCCAAGCTTAGACGCTTGAGCCTCCTTGAATATTTACCTGGGGTACCTTAGGCATACCCAAGCTTGAACTCTTGACTCTCCTTATTCTTCTTATATCGATACCTCCTCGATCTTCGAACACTTCATCCACACAAAACTTAACCAAACTTCTTATTAGAGGGGTTAGTACATATAACATCAAATCCCATCAGGTCCCACTGTAACATTATTGTATAATCATAATAAAACATTACCCACTATATGCTATCACAATTCTATGGCTCCCAAGTCAATGGGGCTCAACAAGATTTCAAACATAAGCAAATAAAGAAACTATAACAGCAATCTGTCAAAACAGGACCGTTTGTAAAGATGCAGATGGTATATACTTATGTAACTCAAAAAATTCTAAAAAATTAGGAAAAAATAAAAAATTTGCATAGCAATACTATCTAAATTTTTTAGAAACTTTTGATGTTCCAGTAAAAAAATTGAAAATTCACGCACTACAGTGAAAGTTTCTGTTTTTGCACAACACACACCAAACAAGCAATCTAAACATCCTAAAGGTAATTGTTGGCACATTAGTTTTATAGTAAAATGGATTTGTACGAGGGGATATTTATTTTTGTGATAAACTTCCATGAAATATTCTACATTGTTTCCATGAGCATGAACACAAGTGTTCAAGGTCGACCCTCACTTCTCCAATGGATAACCTTCCAATCGCTTCTCTTTTTGAAAATGTTTTTAGGTCCCCCTCCATATTTTTTTTAATTTAATAACACACATAATAAAGTTTATATTACACAAAAGGAGGAAAATACTCCCTAAAACTTTCGGGTTGTCTCCCAGGTAGCGCTTTCTTTAAAGCCATTAAGCTAGGCATAAGAGGCAAGTACTTTTTTTTGGTATTTTGCATTTTTTTTATTTTTTTGTTTTTTCACCCACAACTTAAAGAAAGAAGACAAGAAAAAAAACAAAAGGAAAAACAAAATGTACTTAGTGAAGAAAGCAAACAAGCATACATGAAAATATTAACCCCACGCTATTGCTCCCCGGCAACGACGCCAGAAAAGAGCTTGATAATCTCCAAGTGTGAGGAATCATCGTAGCAATTTCCAAAGATGGGAGTGGTAAGTATGGAGTCTCAAACCCACAAGGAGCTAAAGGTAAGATCAATATTCTCTCAAGTCCTATCTGCCATAGATACGACTCTACGTATACCGAGTGTTTGCTTTTATCTAGAAACGAGAAATAAAACTACGTTGTGGGTAGAAAGAGGATAGCTTTGCATGATCTAGGAGAACTAAAATATAAAAATAGGTGCTATCAACATAAAGTTAGAATATATTACAAATAGTGAGCATGGAATAATGATGAATCGGTGTGCGGAATTATCCTAGGCAATTGATAACAAGATCAGTGATCATTATTGCAATTTTATATGAGGGAGAGGCATGAGCTAACTTACTTTCCGCACTTGGATCATATGAAATTATGATTTGACCTCTAGGAAGCATCTGCAACTACTAGAAATCATTAAGGTAAACCAACCATAGCTTTAAGTATCAAGTCCCCTTTACTCCCATATGCAACAGCCCCCTTACTCGGGTGTAAACTTCTGTCACTATAGCCACCCACTATAAGTGAATCATGAATGTATTGCAAAACCCTACTGTGGGAATCATGCACGTGTGCGCGGCATGGAAGGTACCATAGGAGAACACCAAATAAAACATACAACTCAAACCAATCGAGATCATCAATCAACCCAAAGGACAAAAGAAATCTACTCAAACATCATAGGATGGCAACACATCATTGGATAATAATATGTGGCATAAAGCACCATGTTCAAGTAGAGGATTACAATGGGGTGCAGGAGAGTGGACCGCTAAAAGGAGATGAGGGAGGTGATGAAGACGGTGATGTTGATGAAGACGATCACCACGACAATGGTTCCCCCAGCGGCACTCCGGCGCCATCGAGAGATAGGGGAAGAGAGGCTCCCCCTCCGGCTTGCTCCTCCATGTCCTCCCCCCTTAATGGGGAGAGGTTCTCCCTCTGGTCCTTGGCTCCATGGTGCCTGGAGGGGCTAGAGCCCCTCCGAGATTGGATCTCTCTCTCTCTCTCTCTGTTCTCTTCCATTTCCGCGCTCCTGTTTCTGGCCGAAAACCATTTCTTATATTCACGGAGGTCCATAACTTCGATTGGGCTAAACTTTTGAGGGGTTTTTTCTCCAGATATTCTCTTTCTTGCAGCGAAAGAAGGGCATCAACCGACCTACAAGGTGCCCACAAGGCACCTGGGCGCGGCCGGGGGTAGGCCGCGCCTAGGTGCCTTGTGAGGCCCTCGATCACCGTCTTGCATTGATTCTTCCTCCCAAAAATCACATATATTCCATAAAAGATCTCCTAAATTTTTTATCGCATTTGGACTTCGTTTGGTTTGGTATTTCTACGAAACAAAAAAACATGCAAAAAACAGGAACTGGCACTGGGCAATGGATCAATAAGTTAGTCCATAAAAATAATATGAAAGTGCACCAAAACCATATAAAACTCATGTAAATATAGCATGAATACTTTAGAAATTATAGATACATTAGAGACGTATCATTGCCCAACAGTAATTTGTCTACCCACCGTATGCTATGTTTCGAGAGAGAAGTCTCTCGTGAAAACTATGGCCCCTGGGTCTAGTTTTATCATATTACTAAAACCAAAATTACCTTGCTCCAATGTTACTATTTTTATTTTACTTTTTAATTTATATATCTATCACTATCAGATTTAATCCTTGCAAGTAACGAGTTCAAGGGGATTGACAACTCTCTTGCCGGTGTTGGGTACAAGTATTTGTTCTTGTGTGTGTTGGTGCTGCTTACGAGGCATTTGTGTGGTTCTCCTATTGGTTCGATCACCTTGGTTCTCACCAAGGGAAATACTAGCCACTACTATATTGCTTCACCCTTCCTCTTCGGGGAAAATCCCAACGCAGCTCACAAGTAGCAGAAACAATTTCTGGCACCGTTGTCGGGGAGACATCATCAAATACCTACAGGTTCCTTCACATAAATTATCAATTACTTGCTCTACATTTTATTTGCTTTTATTTTCCTTCTCTTTTCATCTCCCTCCACTTCTCTAAAAAATGAAAAATACTAAAATAATTTGTGTGCTATCTTTGCTTGTGTTGCCATGTGCCTTCTATTTGCTTGCATCTTTGCTTGCTAAAATTATTGATATGGATCCTCCTCTACTTGCTAATCTTTTCAAAAAATCCAATTATGATGAACCTGTTGCTAGTGAGTTGAGTGCACTAGATTATCTTTGTGAAGTTTTCCTTGAAAATCATGATTCTGAAAATTGTGGTGAAGTGTTAGAAGAAGAAATTTATAAAGTGATTCATGATGGCTCCTTGTATGAAAAGCATGATTGCGATGATGTTATTATAAATACTAGCCACTACTATATTGCTTCACCCTTCCTCTTCAGAGAAAATCCTAACGCAGCGCACAAATAGCACACACTCGATACACCTGTAAGGATTTTAGAAACAAGACATCCAGTGCTCCTGGTAGCAACCGTTGTCTCGTTTCTACTACTTCCTTAGGATGCTCTACCATAGCTTCACATGAGACCATTACGGAAGTGGCATAGTCACTAAACCTGGTTTATACAGATGAAGTCCAAGGCTAGCAAGAAAGTTGGGGTGTGTTTTCTTCGTGTGGTTGAGGGCTCACTGGCCGGTGCCTAATGCAAATACTTCATCGCCGTCGGCAAAGTCGTGAGAGGGTGTCTGGTCTTACGGGGCACCTACGTGTTGTCTGTTGATCGATAGTAGTCGTGTTGGTATGGTAAAGATGGTTAATATTCATCTGGGCTATCTATCGAGCAACGATACCTAGGGCCAACCTTCATTTAGTCTTGCTCTGATACCAAGTCTTGTGGCACCCCTTTTGGATACAATGCATCAACACTATATCCAGCCGGGAGGCCGCACACACCAACCCAGGAAATCAACTTGGTGCATGCCTTTACAATCCATGGGTAATAGTGTACGAGCCATTCGACAAAAGAATGCTTTATTGATCTATACACTTTATAACATTGACTTATAGTGTTCCAAGTCTCAACATTGTGTTGAGGTCAAAACGGTTCGAGTAATCGTGGTGACTACTTCAGAGATGACTGCAACGGAAACTTCTACATTGGTAGTGACACGGTCCTAGCGTGGGTCTATTCCATAGGGATCTGACTGGGTTACTTTCTCGCCTAGTGTCACGTCAACCTCGTATCCTTAATTGGTTCATACCTGGCCATGTTAAAAGCCGTGAGTACATTGAATGTACTTGCAAGCCAAAATCTCGCAGCTGCACACAAGACACACTCCAAGTTACTGGAGCATGAGATTGCTCTCACACCAACAATCATCCACAACCACTTAGTATGAATTTGTAACAAGTCTTATATACTCAGGTACAACAGTACTATGACTATAAAGCTCAGTGCAACTACGATAAGCTTAGAGTTTGTCCTCATCACTTATTAAATTAAAGTATGTCCATCGATGTGATCATTCTTTGCTTTGATTACCAACTTAAGGTGATCACTACTAGAATAAAGTCTTTCTCCAAACATGACCATTAACACTAAAGTCATTCATCCAAATACTTCCAGTTTTATTATTACTATGATTCACTTTGTTATCTTACCGATTGACGGTGTCTTGGACTAGGGGGTACCAACCTAGTTGGCCCACAGTCCTCGGGCCGAGCTTATGGCACACTGATCTCATCAGGAAGGACTTCGGAGGCCTCGAACCTTGGCATGGTAAAGATGGACTTTGACAAAGACTTGGCGTGCACCCCAAGGATTGTTTTGGTTATCAGCATGCTTATCCCTAGGTGGCAACCGACCATGTGTAACCCTAGATACCCCCAATGCCTATATAAACTGAGGGGTTTTATCCATAGAGACAGATTCATCATTACTCACACTAGGGTTAGAACACAACATACGATCTCGAGGTAGATCAAGCTTGTACTCGATACATCATCAATACAATCAAAGTTGGACGTAGAGTTTTACCTCTTCGAGAGGGCCCAAACCTGGGTAAATATTGTCCCCTTTGTTTCCTGTTACCCATCGATCCGAGATCCATAGCTCGGGCCCCCCTACCCGAGACCCACCGATTTTAGTACCAACATTGGTGCTTTCATTAAGAGCCTCGATGTTTGATCAAAAAGGATTGATGGCTCGCCTATAGATCAACTCTGATATCGGCTGTGGTGACATCTTCATCCCCGACCAGCTCTTCGCTTTTTGCAGCGTAGTCTTGCACGCCAATTCAACTGGCCGCCTCGACCGCGTCGAAAGCTTGGTCCCGAACCGGGTAATCATGTTCGGAAGCTTGGAGTACACCATCGACTCTCGTGGCAAACTCACCCTTTCCGGCTGGATGCTAGATAGGCTTGGGAAGTCTTCGAACGCCGTGGCTTTGACCTTGGAGCCGATCCCTGAACAATTCCTCGGAACGGATATCTTTCTAGAGCCGGCTCTGTGTATGGATCTAACCATCGTTGTGACAGACGTGATTTTAAGCACGAACCTGACTACCATCTCACCGGATCTTTACCTCGTCTCAAATCCGAACTTAGAACCGGCACCAGATTCAGATCCGATCTCTCTGCCAGCCGACCAGGAGTTAACCTTGGCCAGCCAGGACTCTGGAGTCGCGTCAACCAACCCACAGAGCGTATTTCACATCAACCCGGCTTACAACCAGGACATAAACACGAAGGACCTCTTGCAGATTAATGAGATGCTGGACCGGATTCAGAATCTGGTGATCTCATCCTCGGTTTAAGACCAAATTGGATATAAAGCCGACACCAGGGAAATTTACGTCCCACCCACCACCCACCTAGTCTCTACCATCAAGGATTTAACTGACATACTGGACTACGCCTCGGAGGAGGCAACCGATATGGACGAAGATGCCAACGGCATAGCAAGAATGACGTAGCCCATGGCCGTCCCCCATGTAGGCAATTGGGCCGCAACAACCACCTATGATGTATAGATGGTTGACACGCCCAAAGACCCCCCCAAGCGCCGACACCCTCGTAGGCGACCAAAAGGCACTGGTGGGGGCAAGAGTCGGACCAACAATACGGGAGCAACAAATGATGGCTCCACTCCAGAGAACACCGACGAGCAGGGAAATGACAACAATGCTATGCCAGCCCAGATGAATGGCCCTGTCGGGGCATCAGATAATGAAAATCCCAAGGACCTTGAAGACAGGGAAGATATTAACTATCTCCCTGAGTCCGAGGAAGATGTTAGCCTCGGAGCTAAGGACTTTATAGTCCTCGAGGACCCATATGAGCAAGAGAGATTCTGGCGGCGCCTCGTCGCAACCTATCGGAGTATGAAGAAAAAGCAACAACAACTTCACACTGACCAGAATACACTTAACGACAAGTAGGTATAGATCCTCATGGTCGAGCAAGAACTCGAGGTGCGATGCGAGGGGCAACCTAAATCCTACCCACACTAATGTTTGCTCCCCAACTTCAATGATGAAGTAGCCGAGAATGTGCCACTAAAGCACGACCGAGCTGAACTACCTGACTGCCCTCCTCGGGGACGGGATAGGCCAGTATGAGAAAATAGAAACCCCCTAATATATTATGCCGTGAAGGCAAGTATCCAGTCAAATACCCCAAGCCATACGACCTACACCGGAAGTTGGACGCAAACCTGGTCCCGGCACGATCCATTTATGGATCACGAGGACATGCGCCACCCGGTCAGGCCGGCTACGACACCTGGTTCGACAGGAATGGAAGGGCTCGGGATCAAACTTATGCTCAGATGCCAATCGACATGCAGCACGAGACTCCTCATTTTCGAGGGCCCACACACCCTATATGTTTCACAGACGAGGTCATGGAACATTAGTCCCGAAGGGTTTAAGCCCGTGAACATCGAGGCCTATGATGGAATGACTGACCCAGTTGTGTGGACCAAAGATTTTCTTCTCCACATTCATATGGACCGAGGAGTCGATCTCCACTCCATGAAATATCTTCAGTGAAACTCAAGTGATTGGCAAGGCACTCACTCAATAGCCTACCCGAGAACTCTATCGAGAGCTAGGAGCAGCTCGAAGACGCCTTTTGGGCAAACTTCCAAGGCACCTACGTCCGACCTTCGGACATCGATGACCTCAGTCACATCATTTAGCAGCCTGGCGAGTCAGCCAGGAAGTTTTGGAATCAGTTCTTAACTAAGAAGAACCAAATAGTGGATTGTCCTTATGCAAAAGTGATCACCGCCTTCCGGCATAGAATCCGGGATGAATGGTTAGCGCAACAGCTCAGACAAGACAAGTCGAGAACCATCTTAGCCCTTACCTCTCTGATGACCCGCTTTTGCACGGGCAATAGCTGGCTGGCTCACAGCTCTCACGGCGATGAAGCTAGCACCTCGGTGGTCCGTGATGACAACGACAAGCCTAGGCGCAACAAATACAAGCGTCGGGATAAAAATAGCGGCAGTGATGCTGCGGATGGAGCGGTAAACATTGGGTTCAGCAATGCAAAGGCCAGACAGAAAAAGAAACCCTTTAAAGGGAACAAGGATGGTCCATGCCATGCCAAATTCATGGCACTTCAGACAAGCTAGCCAACCACACTAATAGGAACTGCTGGGTAATCAAGCAGGCCGGAAAGGTGGCAGTCGAGGGCCAGGGCAAGAGCTAGTCCCGTAGCGAAGACAAGGATGAACCTAGGAGGCGCAGCAATGGGGTCTAGAAGCAATTCCCTTCCGACGTGAAGGATGTGTGTATGATCTACGCCATCCACATCCCAAAGAAGGAAAGGAAACGCGCACTCCGAGATGTCTATGCCCTAGAGCCTGTAGCCCCGAGGTATAATCCGTGGTCGGCTTGCCCGCTCACTTTCAGTAATCGTAAGCACCCGACCAGTACCCGTCACAGAGGGCTGGTGGCTTTGGTCCTCGATCCCATTATCGATGGGTTTCACTTAACCCGAGTCATCATGAGTGGTGTCAGCAACCTAAACCTAATCTATGCTGACACGATCAGTAAGATGGGCATCAACCCATCAAGGATCAAGCCCAGCAACACCACTTTCAAGGGTGTGATACCAGGAGTGGAAGCGCAATGCACGGGAACCATAACACTGGAAGTAATCTTTGGCTCACCCGAAAACTTTTGAAGCGAGGACTTGATCTTCAACATAGTACCCTTCCGCAGTGGCTATCACACAGTGCTCGGACGAACTGCTTTTCCCATTTCAATGTCATCCCACATTACACATATCTAAAACTCAAAATGCCGGGACCCAACGGTGTTATTATAGTTAATGGTAACATCGAACGATCCCTCTTCACGGTGGAGCAAACTGCGGCTTTGGCAGTCGAGGAGGCATCCATGGCCCTCACCAAATTACAGGAGCAGTGCTTGTTAAAGTGCATCAGAGGTGTCTCTTGAACCTCCCGGCAGCCCGGTCGTACACTCAAATACGGGTACGCGCTCCACAGTCCTCCCCTACTAACCGAGGACTACGTACCATGGGTTCATAACTTTGCACTCAAATTCCATGGGAGTTGTGAAGCATTACAAACAAGCGCACTGCTCGGCTTAACCAGAAAGTGGGCCACACTACAAAGAAAAATGTCCGTGACATTATGGCCTGAACAAATTTTTTTCCTGTCATGGATATGACACTTCTATGATGATAATTTTGACAAAAACACGTATCATCATAGATGTGGTGGGCTCCTACTTCTATGACAAAACACTATGACAGAAACTGGGCTTTTCATCCTGGGCGGGCCGGAGACACACCTGCATGACATTCTTTGGGCCGTCCATGACGTAAAAATCATGGTAGAAGTGAGGGCGAGGAAAATTTCAGGGAGTTCCCGGTTATGGTGGGTGGTCGGGGCCGAGCAATGCAGTGTTGTTTGCATGTTTCTCTCGTACGCGTGTGTGTGCGAGGCGTTCACTAACTGAACCCGAGCGAGGCATTCTCTTACTGAACCCGAGCGATCACACTAGCTAGCTACTACTGAACACGAGCGATCGATCCCACTACATACTGAAGTCGATCGATCCCTTTGCTCCTAACTAAACTAGAGCGATTCCTTCACTGCTAACTGAATTCGACCGATTCCTTCGCTGCTAACTGAACCCGATCAATCCTTTCGCTGATTACTAAAGCCGATTGAGCCCCCATGCGAGAAGTAGCTAGCCGGTGTTGGGTTGCCTCTTGATGAACAACACCCGTTGCTGCCGCGCGCGCGATACATAGAATGAGTCGAGACGTGGTGAGTCGAGCCGGTTGGTTGGCTATGGATGAACAATTCCCGGTGGGGCTTGGATGAATAGGACCCCGTGCTAGTAGACGGTTGTCGCTGGATCAACAGGACCCTAACGAGGCCGCAACACCCCAGCTGGTTGGGGGTGGATGAACAGGACCCTGTGGAGGCTGGGGGAACAGTAGCCAGTGGAGGCTGGAGGAAGTCGATGGTGGATGAACAGTAGCTAGTGGAGGCTGAGGAAGTCATCGGTGGATGAACAGTAGCCCGTGGAGTCCCGTTTTGTAGTACACCACACCCCTCCCGATGAATAGGACCCCATTTCGACCCTAGGCACTCAAAGATAAGTATGTTTCCTTTGTTTTGCGGTACGGCTGACCCCTCTCGGTCAACAGGACCCCATTTCAACCATAGGCGGTTGAACAGAAGTCTGTTTCCTCTATTTTGCGGTACGCCAGACCCCTCCCGATGAACAGGACCCTATTTCGACCGTAGGCGATCGAACAGAAGGTCGTTTCCTCCGTTTTGTGGTATGTCTGACCCTGTTTCGGCTGTTCCATCCAAGCCGGTTGGCTCCTGTCCCAATGAACACGATGCATTCCGACCCAGTCGCTTGGCTCCCGATGAACACGATGTTGTTTCCTCTGTTTCGATCCAGCTTGTTGGTTGCCGATGAACAGGACGCCGTCGCTGTACGTGTTCGAGACCATGCCCGTATGTACGTACGTGGTCGTATTTTTTGCAGCATGGCTGTACATAGGTGTACACAATTTAGACTGGATTGCGTGATATGCTACGTTAGGGCTCTACTATGACACGTGTTGTTCCTTATTTGGCCACGGTTCATCATTGTAGAGAGAACGATCGACCAGTATGTACGTACACGTTCGTGACCAGACAGACAACGCTACGTACGCTTCGACCGGGTGGGTCCCAGCTATTAGGGAGGATAAGGAGGCACTTCCTTGCGTGCGAAGATATAGCTGGTGGGTCCTAGCTGTCAGGGGGAGGAATCATTTTTTTGCCCGTAATAAGGAGGCACTTCCTTGCGTGTGAAGATGTAGCTGGTAGGTCCCAGCTGTTAGCCTCTCCACATACAGTCCTCTTCGGATGGCTGTAGTTGTTGACCGTGTTGAGACGCTGTACCGAGAGCATAAAGGTAGTGGAAGACGGTGAGGCCTAGGAAGAGAACAACCCAGAGTCGGGGAAGACGCGGCAGTGGTTGCCCACCTGGAGGAGAGTACGAGGGTTTACTGGTTCGGCTGCGGTGTGAGGCTGCCGTCACCGAAGGTGTGGGTGAGTAGAGGGATGGCATGGCCAACGGTGGGAGTAGGGTGAGGCGGTGAGGCCTGCATGGCAGCACAGCCGGCCATGGGAGGAAGGGGTAGGTGGTCCCGCCGGTGCTGGTTTGGGCAGCTGGAGTAAGAAGATCAGAGATTGAAGAAGCTGCACGATCGTTGGATTTACATCAAACGGCCACCGCTGCTAGAATCATTTGTTGACTAAGTGGATAAAGCCCTGTGTACGCGTCAACTTAGTAGGCCCACAAGCCAGCCTCCAAATTCGGTGGATCCCAGCTAAGCAAGTGGAGGAATCATTTTTCTTGCGCGTAATAAGGAGGCACTTCCTTGCGTGCGACCATGGACCTCGTGGGTCCCAGCTAGCAACCTCTCCACGTACAGTCCTCTTACGATCACTGTCGTTCATCGACTGCGTTGATGACGCCATGCTGAGAGCACCAAGGTGGTGGACGACGGCGAGGCCTAGGGAGGGAACGACCCAGAGCCAGGGAAAACTCGGTAGTGGATGCCCACATGAAGGGGAATGTGAGAGTTTACTAGCTCGGCTGCGGTGTGAGGCTGCCATCGCCGAAGAATAACAGGAGGTGCGAGTCAGTAGAGGGATGGCCGAGCCAGCTATGGGAGTAGGGTGGGGCGATGAGTCTTGCACGGCGGCACAGCCGGCCACGGGAGGCAGGAGTAGGCGGTCCCATCGGCCCTGTTTGGGCAGCTAGAGCAAGAAGATCAGAGATTGAAGAAGCTGCACGACCATTGGATTAACATCCAATAGTCACTGCTGCTAGAATCGTTTGTTGACTATAAGTTGACAAAGCCTGCGTACGCGTCAACTTAGTAGACCCACAAGTCAGCATAACACCTGTGGCGGACAACATATAGCCCATTTGCTATTTTTTTCCTAAATTTACACACCATTTGCTAATTATTACGTAATTTATTGCAGCCCATTTTTTTTTTAGAATACATGACCATTTTCTCGCAAGGACGGGATTAAAAATTTCAACGATATTTCTTTGAAATTACCGAACTATTTTTAATCCTGAAATTTCGAGCCCGATAAAAACTAAATTTTAAATATATTTAAATTATGTTAAAATCCAATGAATTTTGAAATGTAAAAAAAAGAAAATCCACAATTTGAAACTAATTGCCCATTTTCTTTGTTTTTATATACATCCGGTCTATTCTGCTAATATTAGCAGAATAGTTATTCTGCTAACACTTACGAATTGCACGTTCGACGCGAGGGTACTGCACTTTCTGTAGCAAAGGTACTGCAATACAGAGACTAGTGAACTTCATGTCGAAAAAACTGCACGTGGTGTTTTTTTGGTACTTTTTTTGCTCTAATTTTTAAACCGTTTGTCGGAACGAGGCATGTAATATACCATTGAGAAGCTATGGATTAGGTGCAACTTCGCCATGTACAAATTTTTTCGAGATTCCTCACGGTTTAAGAGCAGTTTCGAAAATTATGCGGCTCACGACGAGTGGCAGCGAGCGTTTTTTCGTTTTTTTTTCTAAACCACTCGTCAGAATGAAGCAAATGATACGCCGTTGGAAAGATATCATCGAGACGCAACTTTTTCATATGTATTACTTTCTCTAATTCGTTACGGTTTAAGAGCAGTTTTGAATTTACTAAATCGCGGAATTCTGTTTTTTTGAAATTTTTGAAATTTTCGATACTGCTTTCACTCTAGTTTTTTAACCGTTTGTCGAAACGAGGCGTGTGATACGCCGTTGGAAAGCTACGGACGAGGCACAACTTTCATATGTACAAATATTTTTGAGATTCCTTACGGTTTTGAATTTATTTTGAAAATGGTGCGGCGGACGACAAGTGGCAGCGGTCATTTTTCACAAAAATTTTATAAGCCGCTTTGTCGTAATGATTCAAATGATATGCCGGTGGAAAGATATGGACGAGACACAACTTTTTAATGTAAACACTCTCTCTAATTCCTTATGGTTTAAGAGAAATTTTAAAATTACCGAAATGCGGACACTCTGTTTTTCGCGAACACCAAAATCGACGTGTGTACTGCATCAAACAGAAGAACGCACTGTTTCAGACTGAAAACCGCACTGCATCATGCAGTCAAGTGAACCGCATGATTTCTTTTTGTCGGACGTACATTTTCTTAGACGAGATTTTGTTGTCTTTTTTTCAACTTTTTTTATGAACGAGAGTGTACCGCAGACACGAGGGCAAGTGAACCGCGACATATTTCAAATTGAACCGCATTACTATCTTGTTGTTTCGCTAAATTTTTCACACTTACATGTTGGGCGCAAGTGAACAGCATCACTCTCAAAAATGAACCACATCCGAGGACCAAACGCACTGCAAGTGTTGTTAATGAGTCATGAGGCGAAGTTAACTACATTCTTTTCTGCACTTTTTTTTACCTATTTGTGTTTTCAGTCGCCACATATATGAAGCAAACCACATCTAGAAAAGAAGTGAACCTCTCGTGGATTTTTTTGTCTTACTTGCCTACAAAATGAGCCACTTCAGGATTTACAACGAACTGCATTACGGTAACTATTTTACAAACAAGCTTCTGCAGTTTACATAACAAGTCTCAAACAAATTTTAAAAAAATGAATTGGGCCTCTGGATTGTTCGCAAACACCACCTCCTGATGGTATGTAGTCATCCTCCCCACGCGACCCTACTGACGCTATTGAACCGCATGTCGTGCAATAGCGAAACTGCAGCAAGATGACGAACAAAGCAGGCCACCGGAGTCGACCATGGGGCGATGTGAACTTGAGCGATACCATTCAACATACTGCAAAACGCCGGTGAACCGAACTGCTCACACAATATGTGCTCGAGACTCATTTCTCTCTCTTTTTTTGTCCCCCATCTGCAAAAACTGGTAAACTGAACAGCAAGAACATCGGATAGAATACTTCATTGCACCGAAGATTCCCAGTAAAAAAAGAGAAAAGTGATACGAATGAATAGTGAACTGCAGCAAAAAACACTGAAACCGCACACTGATGTTTTGCTCCTGAAACCATGTATACATGCTCGTCATCGCGTACTACATATGCCCGTGGGCAGAGCTGCATGCCGCTGTGGGCTGAACCCACATTATGGACTGCAAAGGGGAGTGCCGACGTGCTGGGTGCACCTACGCAGTGGACTACATGGGTGCCCTTGGATCCACCTTGTCGGCGATGTGCTGCGGACGTCCATCGTGCGGACTCCAGCGACAGACAGGGACGGCCACCTCCTTCTAGATGGTCAGGGGAGGGGACATTGATGTCGTTATACCTCCTGCAGGGTCGGGGGATGCCGGGATCCTGTGATGGTAGAGCCTCCGATGTGGGCGATGACAGGGATAGGGGAGGGGGCAGAAGAAGGAAATATCACCGGAGCCAGCCGCAGGAGAGCCCCGCCGTGCCACCACATCGGAGAGGACCAGGGAGGCGGGCCCGAGTGCCATCCCTCTCCCGCTGCTCACCGTGGCTCGAACTGCATGCCAAAGAACCGCACTGCAGCACTGGGGTGACCGAACCCCGTCGAGAAGCCGGTGTCGATCTGGACTACACGGGGTATTGCTGGGAGCAACACTTGCTCGTTGGAAGTGAGGAGAGTGGAGGGGGGAGCACTCTCGCCTATCACCCGTGCATCGCCCACGCCAACCATCCTCCACCAGCTGCATCAGTGGCCGTGGATGAACCACATGAGGGCATGCAGGTACTGCTCGCGGGATCCGGCTGCACTGCACATCCAAAATCAAGGGGAAAAACATCTTCTGAACTGCACCGAGGTCGTCGCCGCCGTTGACCTTCATCGCCGTAGAAGCCCAAGCAAGAGGGGGAAGAAGGTAGAAGGTCGCCGCGCGCCGGCCCTGTTGCGCTCGAGCGCCGCGGCCGTCGCTGGAAGAGGGAGGCAGGGGCTCGCGGCAGCGCCGTCGGGCTTGGTCGGGGTGGGGGTGTCGTGGAGGGTAGCGTCACGGGGCGTAGCCGAGCCGTGGAGGCCGGTCATCGCGGGGCGGGGCCGTTGCTGTGGAGGGCGACCATCACGGTGAGAGGACGTGGCCGTGGCCTGGGTGGGGTTGGCTCGATCCAAATTGGGAGAGGGGCGGCACCGTGGGGGTGGGTGAGGGGTAGGAGGAGCGGGACCGTCCGGCGGCTCGGCGAGGCCGGAACAGCCCGGTCTCGTTGCCAGGTAGGTGCGGGGGGCAGGCCCGGCCGGCTCTGGTGGGGCACGCCGGTCGTGGCGAGGAAGGTGGGGGCGGCGGGGGAGGATTTGGCCGGGCTGGGAGCAAGGTGGGGGCCCGGCGGCGAAGGAGCTTGGGGCTGCGGGGGGTTGGAGTTCGCCTGGACGGGGTCGGGAGGGATGTGGGGGCGGCGGAGGGGAGTTGGCCATCGGCAAGGGAGGTGGGGGCGTGGGGAAGAAGGTGGAGGTGGGGTGGATAAGGTGCGGGATGTGGTAGTGGTGGGTATGGGCGGTTTCTGCTGCGGTTCGCTTGAGGTGTACGGGACGGTGCTTAAGTGTTAGCAGAATTAGAATATTTGCTAGCAGAATAAGACTCTTAAGGGGTATTATTAGAATAGGTCCACCCTCTCTCTATATATATTCATATTACTTATAAGTTTTACAGCCCTTTTTGTCTAGGCAGGCCGAATGTATACCTCATCGTCTTGAAAGATTTGCAGCCCAGCAGAACTGGAAAAAGAAATCGGCCTGTGTAGGTTATTCTACGAAAAAAAGGTGGGCTAGTCATTTTCACTGAGAAAAAAAATAGTTGGGCTCGTCATGTGGTGAACATAAAATAAAAGCATGGGCTAGACTAACCACAGACACCGCACAACCCAGTTGATAACCAACTCCATCTCAAGAATAACAAAAAAACTGCTGGAACTACTGGGTCCCAGGTGTGAGCCGCACATTCTCTCGTTTATTGACTACGTTGACAATATCATACGTCCCAGATGTCAGCAAACCATTAGGAGGAAGCATTTTTTCATGTAATAAGGAGGAGCTTCCTTGCGTGCGAAGATGCAGCTGGTGTGTCCCAGCTGTTAGGGAGTGGAATCATTTTTCTTCCATGTAATAAGGAGGCACTTCCTTGCGTGCGACCATGGACCTTGTGGGTCCCAGCTGTCAGCCTATCCATGTACGGTGTTCTTCTGATGGCTATTGTTCGTCGACCACGTTGACGACTCCGTGCCGAGAGCACCAAGGCGGTGGACGACAACGAGCCCTAGGGAGGAAACAACACGGAGCCAGGTGATACGTCTCCAAGGTATCTATAATTTATGAAGTATTCATGCCATGTTTATAATAATTTTATATGGTTTTGGTATGATTTGATTAGAACTAACCTGGACTGATGCTGTTTTCAGTAGAACTACCATGGTGTCGTTTTTTGTGCAGAAATAAAGTTTCTTGGAATGGGCTGAAAATTTATGGTGGTTTTTTACGGACCAAAAGAGACCCCCGAAGCACAGGAGCTAGGCCAGGAAGTGGACGAGGAGGCCACAAGCTCACTAGGCGCGCCCTACCCACCAGGGAGCTAGCTCCGACCTTGTGGGCTCCTCGGGCACCCCCTTGACGTGAGACCAACGCCAAAAATTCCTATAAATACCCAAACGCCAGAAAGAACCCTAGATGAGAAGTTCTGCCGTCACAAGCCTCTATAGCCATGAAAAAATAATCATGACCCTGTTCCGGCACCCTGTCGGAGGGGGAAATCATCACCGGAGGCCATCTTCATCATCCCGGCGGCCACCATGACGAGGAGGGAGTAGTTCACCCTCGGGGCTGAGGGTATGTACTATTAGCTATGTGTTTGATCTCCCTCTCTCGTGTTCTTGATTTGGCAAGATCTTGATGTACCGTGAGCTTTGTTAATATATTTGGATCTTGTGATGTTCTTCCCTCTCTACCTTATTGTGATGAATTGAGTCTTGCTCTTTATGGTTTCGTTATGTTGGATTGAATATTGGATTTTAGAACACTTGATGTATGTCTTGCATATGGATACCCGTGGTGATAATGGGGTATTATATTGATTCACTTTATGTATGTTTTGGCACTCAAGTCGTGGATTCCTGAGGTGACATTGGGGTAATCTATGCATAGGGGTTGATGCACGTTTTCGTCCTATGTTCTTCGAAAGAAAGTTTGGAGTGATTCTTTGTTGCATGTTGAGGGATTGTTATATGATCCAGTTATGTTTTCATTGTTGATGGATTTTGCACTATTGAAAGTATGAACCCTAGGCCTTGTTTTCAAGCATTGTAATACTAGTTTTGCTCACTTTTGCTACTAGTTACCTTGCTGTTTTTATATTTTCAGATTACAAAAACCTATATCTACTATCCATATTACACTTCTATCACCATCTCTTCGCCGAACTAGTGCACCTATACAATTTACCATTGTATTGGGTGTGTTGGGGACACAAGAGACTCTTTGTTATTTGGTTGCAGGGTTGTTTGAGAGAGACCATCTTCATTCTATGCCTCCCATGGATTGATAAACCTTAGGTCATCCACTTGAGGGAAATTTGACTATCCTACAAAACTCTGCGATTGGAGGCCCAACACGAGTCTACAAGAAGAAAGGTTGCGTAGTAGACATCTAGCTCTTCTCTGGCGCCGTTGCCAGGGAGGTGAGTGCTTGAAGGTATATATTTAGAGCTTGCAATTGAATCTTTTAGTTTCTTGTTTTATCACTAGTTTGGTTTATAAAAAGAAAACTACAAAAAAAATGGAATTGAGGTTGCCTCATATTATTCGTCTTTATAATGTCTTTCTTGAAAATGATGGATCGGAAAATTGTGCTCAATTGATAGAAGAAGAATTCCATAAAATGTTTGGCATAAACTCTTTGAATGATGAGAATGATTGCAATGTTGCTAGTATGAATTCTTTGAATACCCATGATCCTAATGATATGCAAAGCCGTAAGCTTGGGGATGCTATATTTGATGCAGATGATATTTTTAGTCCCCCAAGTTTTGATGAGAATATTTGTTATGATGATTGCATGCCTCCTATTTATGATGATTATATTGATGAAAGTGGGTTTGGAAGAGTGTCAACTCTAGTAAGTAATGATCCCACTATTTTGGAGGGTGTTGAATCTTATTGTAATAATTATGAAAGTGGATTCGGAGAGGTCATGACTTTATTTAGTGATGAATCCACTATTTTGGAAGAGGTTTCAATTGACTATGATAAAAAAGTTGCTATTTATGATGATTATTGTGATGTCATGTATGCTATAAAGAATAATGATAACCATGAAACTTGTCATCGTGATTTTAATTTTCAATTGGATTATGCCAATCAAGTATCTTATGATAGTTATTTTGTTAAGTTTGCTCCCACTATTATGAAGGAGAAGAAATTTGCTTATGTGGAGAGTAATAAAATTTCTATGCTTGTGGACCATGAAAAGAATGTTTTATGTGATAGCTATATTCTTGAATTTATTCATGATGCTACTGAAAATTATTACGAGAGAGGAACATATTCTTTTACATATCTCAATAATATCAAGTTTCCTCTCTATGTGTTGAAGATCTTGAAGTAATGCTTGTTTGGCCTTCCTATGCTAGTTGATTCTTGTTCCCATAAGTTGTTTGCTCACAAAATCCCTATGCATAGGACGTGGGTTAGGCTTAAATGTGCTATTCATATGCTTCATGATGCTCCCGTTATGTTTCAATTCTTTACTTCTATGTGAGCATCATTGAAATCATCATTCCTAGCTAAAAAGGCATTAAAGAAAAGCGCTTGTTAGGAGACAACCCAACACTTATGCCTAATGTTTTTGTGTGTTCACATGATTAAGATACTCTAGTAATCATTTTTTGTAGCTTTTGTTTCAATAAAGTACCAAGTAAAGCCTTTGGGATAGTGTAGATGATAGTTGACTTGATTTTGTGCAAAAACAGAAACTTTTGCGCCCAGTAACAGAATTGTTTAAAATCACTGGTGCGTCAAAAAATTATATTTTTTACACATTGTTGATATACAAATTTCCTAATTTCTACTAATTTTTCAGAATATTTGAAGTAACATAAGTATAGTAATTATTCAGATCTTTACAGACTATTCTGTTTTTGACAGATTATGTTTGCAATGCATAGATTGCTTGTTTTATGGTTTCTATGGCTTAATATAAATTGTGAAAATTATAGAGTACAGTAGGCATCATGTGGAAACAATTATGAATCTTGTCTTTGACAGTACCCAAGTGAATGGTTTGTTTTACTATGCTCACCCATCTCACGAATTTCCGTTAAGTTTTGTGATTGAAGTTTTCAAGTTTTGGGTGAGATATCGATATGAGGAGAATAGGGAGTGACAAGAACCTAAGCTTGGGGATGCCCAAGGCACCACAAGATAATATTCAAGGAAGATCCAAGCAACTAAGCTTGGGGATGCCCCGGAAGCATCCCCTCTTTCATCTTCAACATTATCGGTAACCTCACTTGGAGCTATATTTTTATTCGTCACATGATATGAGTTTTGATTGGAGCGTCATTTTTTAGTTGGATTTGCTTGCATCTTCTATTTCAATAAAAATGTCTACCATGCTTATTTTGCAAGTCTATATGTTGTTATTTGAAAACAGAAAGTTTGTTGTTATGTTATGAATATTTGTGAATAGACAGAACATGATAAAATCTTGAAATTTTTACACAGTGAGCTATAAAAAAAATCTACAGTGTGATAATTTTTCAGAATTTTTGGAGTTAGGGAAGTATGAATATTATTGCACTCTTTACAGACTGTCCTGTTTAGACAGATTGCTGTTATGTTTGCATATGTTTGCTTGTTTAATGATTCTATTTGAGGATAGGAGTATCAAATATGCAGATGCATTTAGTATGCAATGTCAAATTATAATTTTAGTGATTTTTCTACAGTAGAGAATGATAAGGTTTTGCATTGATTTATACTAACTTATCTCACGAGTTCTTGTTGAGTTTTGTGCGGATGAAGTTTTTAAGAATTAGGGAAACCGTGATATGAGAGGAATTAAGGAGATACAAGAGCTCAAGCTTGGGGATGCCCAAGGCATCCCTAGTTAATATTTCAAGAAGTCTCAAGCATCTAAGCTTGGGGATGCCCCAGTTGGCATCCCACCTTTCTTCTTCAACAATGATCGGTCAGTTTTGGTTGAGCCTAAGTTTTTGCTTCTTCACATGATATGTGCTATCCTTGGAATGTCATTTTATTTTGTTTTGCTTGCTGTTTGAATAAAATCTTAAGATCTATTTTTTTATGAGAGAGTCTTCACATAGCTACTTAATTATTTGACTACTCATTGATCTTCACTTATATCTTTTTGGAATAGTTTGTCATTTACTCTCGTGCTTCACTTATATCCTATGAGTAAATGGTTGAATGAATTGAATATCATAAATCTGAAATTATATATGTTTCATATGCTTATCCCATGGGGAGTAATGAATTCACATATAAGAAGTATAGGTGGTAAAGTTTATTGGAAGTTAGCAAACACAACATTGGTCACTTGAACAATTCATGAAAGAATATTGAAAGAAGAGATATTTCACATATAAATATAATATCTTGGACATCTTCTATGATTGTGAGGCCCATTAATTATTTTCAAACATGATCAAATTAGTTGAAGTTGGACAAGGAAGACAACATAATGAGTTATGTTTGGGTATATTTGTATAGAAGTTATATTATTATGGATCCTCCAACATGTGGTGCTTGCTGTTTAGAATCTTTTGCTAGCCAAAATTTCTATACTAAGCGGGAATACTGCTTGTGCATCCAAAATCCTTTAACCAAGTTTCTTCCATGAGTGTCCACCATATCTACATATATATGGTATTACTCTGTCGTTCCAAGTAAATTTGCATGTGCCAAACTTTAAATCTGCAAATAATAATCTGTTTGTATGCCTAAATCGCTCATAAAGCGACAGGGGGTTGTCAACACCTTCCATGCTAGGTGGGTTATTCTCACGATGAGTGTTTATTCGCTTGTCATTCATGAGAAAGTGGCTAGTAATTGGGATGCCCAGTCCTCTGATCAAAATCAAAATATAATAATAAAACAAAACTCCCCCAGATTGTTGTTGGTATGGAGGGCACCCGAGGATTCGGCTAGCCATGGCTTGTCTTTGTTGGTGGAGGGGGAGTAAAACTTTACCTTTCTGTTTGGGAACTGCCTATAACGTGTCTAGCATGGAAGATGTTGAAAACTCTCGGTCGCTACGTTGACATGAAAGCATACCTCCCAAAATTATATTCATCTCTGTTTTACAAACTTCGAGCTCTGGCACCTCTGCAAATCCCTGCTTCGCTCTGCAAAGGGCCTATCTTTTACTTTATGAATTTACTTTTATGCAAGAGTCAGTAGTATTCCTTCTCATTTCAACCTCAATTATTCTCTAGTTGGCAAGTATCATGTGGTGGAGAAAGATCCAAGCATATATGTTCATTCAAATATATTTGATCATGAATTATTATTGTTGACAATTTTCTATATGATAAATAAGTTGGGAGGCGAAACATTAAGCCCCTATCTTTCTGTGTGTTCGATGGATGCTATTTGTTCTAAAAATATGGTTTGAGTGTCAGCAATCATCGAAGACTATATGATAGTTGAGTATGTGGAATTTGCTAAATCAAAGCTCTTACATAGACCCTTCCTGAAAATAAGATGAATTGCAATTGTTTGATGACTGAGAACATAGTTTGTTAGTTTTCAAGAAAGTTTATGGTCTATGCTTTAACATGTGAATAGCTTGTTACTTGATCATGAGAAGTTTTATGAGATGAGCTACTGTTTATGATATATAATAATGCTACAAAAAGTGTTTGGAACTATCATTGATCAAATTTATGCACTATTCTAGTATTCACACTTCATAAATTATTTATTTTACCATTTACCTACTTGAGGACGAGCAGGAATTAAGCTTGGGGATGCTGATACGTCTCCAGCGTATATATAATTTATGAAGTATTCATGCCTTGTGGATGCTATGATTTGATTAGAACTAACCTGGCGCTGTTTTCAACAGAACTACTGTGGTGTCGTTTTTTGTGCAGAAATAAAAGTTCTCGGAATGGGCTAAAAATTTACGGTGATTTTTGATGGACCAAAAGAGACCCCCGAAGCACCGGAGCTGGGTTAGGAAGTAGACGAGGATGCCACAAGCTCGCTAGGCGCGCCCTACCCCCCAGGGCGCTAGCTCCGAGCTTGTGGGGCCCTCAGGCACCCCCTTGACGTCAGACCAACGCCAAAAATTCCTATAAATACCCAAACCCCCAGAAAGAACCCTGGATGAGAAGTTCCACCGCCGCAAGCCTCGGTAGCCATGAAAAAACAATCAGAACCCTGTTCTGGCACCCTGTCGGAGGGGGAAATCATCACCGGAGGCCATCTTCATCATCCCGGCGGCCACCATGATGAGGAGGGAGTAGTTCACCCTCGGGGCTGAGGGTATGTACTAGTAGTTATGTGTTTGATCTCCCTCTCTTGTGTTCTTGGTTTGGCACGATCTTGATGTACCACGAGCTTTGTTAATATATTTGGATCTTATGGTGTTCTTCCCTCTCTACCTTCTTGTGATGAATTGAGTCTTGCTCTTTGAGGTTTTGTTATGTTGGATTGAATATTGGATTTGAGAACACTTGATGCATGTCTTGCATATGGATACCCGTGGTGACAATGGGGTATTATATTGATTCACTTGATGTAAGTTTTGGCACTCAACTCACGGATTCCCGAGGTGACATTGGGGTAATCTATGCATAGGGGTTGATGCATGTTTTCGTCCTACATTCTCCGATAGAAACTTTGGAGTGATTCTTTATTGCACGTTGAGGGATTGTTATATGATCCAGTTATGTTTTCTTTGTTGAGAGATTTTGCACTAGTGAAAGTATGAACCCTAGGCCTTGTGTTCAAGCATTGAATACCGTTTTTGCTCACTTTTGTTACTAGTTACCTTGCTGTTTTTATATTTTCAGATTACAAAAACCTATATCAACTATCCATATTACACTTGTATCACCATCTCTTCGCTGAACTAGTGCACCTATACAATTTGTGTTGGGGACACAAGAGACTCTTTGTTATTTGGTTGCAGCGTTGTTTGAGAGAGACCATCTTCATCCTACGCCACACACAGATTGATAAACCTTAGGTCAACCACTTGAGGGAAATTTGCTACTGTCCTACAAAACTCTGTGCATGGAGGACCAACACGAGTCTACAAGAAGAAAGGTTGCATAGTAGACATCACCGGGGAAGACTCGGTGTGGATGCCCACGCGTAGGGGAATAGGAGGGTTTAATAGCTCGGCTGCGGTGTGAGGCTGCTATCGTCGGAGAATAACAGGAGGTTGGGGTCAGTAGATGGTCGGGAGGTGAGTCCTGCGAAACAACATAGCCGGCCACGAAAGGCGGGAGTAGGCAGTCCTGCCGGCGCTGGTTTGAGTGGCTGGAGCAGGAAGATCAGAGACGGCCGTTGGATTGATATCTAATGGTCTCACACTAGTAGAGTCGATTCATTGACTAAGTTGACATAACCTTGCGTACGCATCAACTTAGTGGTCCCACAACCTAATATATAAACTAATCGAACTATATATATATAAAGTAGAGATGAGAAAAATAGAACTGGGTTGTGCATTTTCTTCAGTAAAAAAGTTGGGCTGCTGATGTTCTATGAAAAAATAAAACCAAGGTTGGGCGGCCCAGAGGCCAGTTGATACCTGCTGCATCCTTGTGGCCGCATGTCATCATTGTTTGTGCCTATTAAAAAACCAAACGTAACCTGGGCAGTCTACAGCCCAGTTGATATTTGCTCGACCTCAAGAAAAAATACTACCTGCTAGATCCCAGTTGTCAGGCTCTCCTTGTAGAATTATCTCATTTATTGACTACGTTGAAAATTTCATGGGTCTCAGATGTCAGCATATTTTTTCCATCGTGGTAATAAGTGTCTACACTTGCTTGCGTACGGCCATGGACCTGTTGGGTCCATATTGTTTGCCTCTGTATGGACAGCCCTCTTCTAGTTCCACGGACGAATTTCATGCAAATCAGATGATTTTTGTTGAAACCAGACCAAATTCATTACATTTTACATGTATCTTTTTCTTATGGAACATTTACATACTTCAACCAAACAATAGCCGACTAGGCCTTTTTTGAGTCCAAAAATGATCGCTGGAAGCGGCGGCTCCCATTTCTCACGCCTGTTAAAAAAATTGGTTAACTGAGAACTCGAACGAGAGAACATGTCGTATGCGGTTTTTTTTGAGTGGTATGTGGTACGTGGGTTAGAGGGATGGCATGGGAGGCGCTTCCCGTGATCGAGGTCCCGACACTTAACTCTTCTTGAAGGCCCAAATCCATCGCTCCTCTATTTAATAATTTGCAGCTAGGCTTGGAGTGCCACAACCCAGTCCCGACTAGCTGCGTCCAACTGTCAGCCTGTGAAACCTGATGGATCCCCTGCGTACTGGAAGGTGTTAGTAAAATTTTGCAGAACTGGGAATTCGAGCCGCAAGTGCTTTTGCTACTTATATTAGGTGCCTGAAAATTCATTTTGCAAAAATTGATTCAGCGTTATATCCACGTCGACCTCGACATAATGGTTGGAAGGAAATGACAAGTTCATACCGAAAGATCCTTAACAACAACACCAACTTGCAGACGACGAGGTAAAACTAGTACCAAACTAACTTATAAACTTTTTAGTTCTGGCCCTCGTGTCCGTCTGGTAGAAGATCTTACAGATGACCAACTCCCGCTCCTTCTTGTGCTAGAGGTCCCCGAGGTGGTACAGGTGCATCACCCAGTTGGTCCTCTGCTGGTCGAAGTTCTTGTTGGTGTGCAGCACCGGAACATTTTTGCTGCCTGTCCGACGGCTATTGGCCATCACCGGCATGGTATTGCAGATCTTATGCCACATCGGGTGCATGTGTCCGCGTACCCCTTTTGAATGCCCTGGAGTTGTGTTGGAAGAAATGCTTGCTTAGGCCACTCAGTGTGATACCTGTAGTATTTGCGAAATACAATCCTAGGCCGTGTAGCATACCTCAAAATTTTGCAAAAAGAAAGGAATGTATTTTGTGCAAGTAGACAGTCGATCGGTGTCTCACCTGGAAGTTTCTGAGGATGGGGGTAGCATATGCTGTGCTCGCTATCGATGGCCGGTATGAACAAATTGATGAGAGGATGAGATCTCGCGCTGTCAGCACTCACTTTGGCCTCAAGGTGCTCGATCAGCTCCTGATCCGCGGGATCGAACTTGTCGCCAGCCAGCAACACCGGCCAATCCTTCTTGGACTTGCAGCGGTTAATTCCAGTTAAATAGTACTCAATGTATGATTAATCAACTATTTAAGTAAATGATGAAAGATTTTGACTGATAAGTGCTACTCCAAATCTAAAATCCATGACACCCGAACAAACCGGGGTCTCGGCTTCATTACTACATGCATACTCTAAAGACTTGAAAACCCCCAGAAAGATCGAAATCATCATATAGGGCAATGGTTCGAATACTCACAGGAACGGCCTCGCTGGTTCTTTCCTTCATGCGGCTAGCTTGAAGAGCTTCCTTGTTGAGATCAAATTTCTCAATGTCTTCCTTTTTACTATTGCAATGAAGTATAGTAGCTCATCGTCCATCGTACCAACTGGATCAGAACAAGGCGGCAGTTGGGAGACGGGGAGACCAGGAGAGAATGGGAGAGTGCTGCCGAACTACCAGAGGGGTGAGGCTTACTTTGGTGAACCGAACACGCCACCGGGACTCTTCTGTCACCTCACGCGCAACGTGTTGTCACGTCAATTCAATGTGAGGACATGATGAATAATTTGACCGACGTGTACTAGTACTACTAGTCGTACAAGTACTACTTACTAGTACGAGTAGCGCAATATACAGTATAGAGGACTAGTAGTACTACAAATGGAAATGGACTACATTCATCCAATTTCTAGGTTACTTCCATGTTGTTTTAAATAATATTAGTGGGGCGTTGCTAAAGGCTTAGTTTTGAGGGCATTATGCAAGAGTGTGTAGAAGGAGCTTACAAACAGGTGCCTACAAAGTTACAAGGTTGTGCGACAGACTTTGTAGGCTACATGATTAATACAACATATAATTCTCATTGGACAACACTTTCACCAACAAGTGCGCACTTGAAGCCTAATTGCTATATATGGCTTCTGCACAACATCTCCATCATCATTATCAAAATACATGCTATGGAGGTGATGTAGGATGCAATTGGTCCCAGAAAGGTATTTATACTTCAAACTAACTATAGTACAAAATAACCAACAAAACAGGATCATGCGACACCAGCATGATACAGGGCTCAGTCTAGATATCACTATGAATCAAGTTGTGCATATTTGTTGTTGGCATGAACCACATCATCGCATGTCGGGTTTGCAAAAGCCAGCCATCACTTGGAAGCTTGATGCCTTTCACACACTAAAGTTCATCTGGCAACAAGCTGTGTTGACGAATCTCTGGATATGGTGCTTCATGAAACCATGGTACGATGTGTAAACACAGTTCCCCCTGGCGAATGGAACTTGCATAGGACGATAATCATCGCCGGTGATATGTTCGATTATTGGTTGGATGATCAGATAATTGAGCCCGAGGAACAGGGAGTGGCTGCCGAGACTGTAAACCCACCTCCAGTTGAATACGCCTGGCCCAATAGAGCTGAAATCTTTCTCGAGCACGAAGCAACCATAGCCATCACTATCGCGAACGCCTCACACAATGTACTGCATGTGGTTTGATGAAATGGTTTGGTCACTTTGGTATGTACGAATGAGCATCAAATGCCCACCGTCAGTTGAACGAGCGATAAACCACCACCCATTGACACGTATATTTCCAAGACCTGTAATATAAAGGCCAGCGCATTTGCGTCTGCTGCAACAAATCCAATTGGATACCAAAAGGACAAAAATATACAATCATGTTCAAAGTATGTGTGGAATTAAGATTATTATAACAGTGACACAGATCATAGCCAGAGAATTGCAATGCCGTGGTAATAATCATACCCTAATTTTTAAAAAATGCCAATGGCTTTTGTATTCTAGCAATATGTCATGGTTCAAAGATCATGTAAAAATGAGAGGAAAACAACTATGCCAAGGCCTACTCATATTCTACCATAACAGTTAGATGCCAACTGTTCTCATATCAACTCTAACAATAACATGCATGGTTATAAAAATCTTGGAAATGAGAGTAACATATAGCAATCATGTGGTTATACTCATAATATCTATTCTAGCAATCATTAGATGCCAATTGTTCTCATATCAACTCTAACAATAACATGTGTGGTCATAAAAATCTAGGAAATGAGAGGAACATATAGAAATGATATGGTTAGAGTCATACTATCTATTCAAAATTTCTAACAATCAAGAGGCAGTCGTATTCATATGGTAAATATGAGGTGAGATAGAACAATTGCGCGACGATAGATTCCACCAGTATATGCATTCAATCTGTCCATCCACCGCGTAAACGATGCCATCATGCACTATAGCATCAGACGGAAATGGAGGGTAAAATCATGATTGATGATGAGCCATAACCATGTATGGCGATCGGATTCCAGATAGGCCAATCCACTGCCAAACAAGGCAATGAGCTTGTAATCCATGTAGTCTTTTGATGGTGTGGGCACTTCGCCGATTACAACCTTCAGCAAACGGAGGTCCAACCAAGTGCCCGACGCCTCTCGTGCGTAGTAGGCACGAGTGTCCGGCAGGACGCGAGGCTCGATGTCGGCAGTATCCAACGATGGAAGGGTGATCTCTCGCTGGGTGTAGATATCCATGAGACGCCATGGACTGCCTGATTGGTGGATGAGGACGATCCAGTTGGCCTTCATGTCCGCCCAGTAGTGGCGGCGCATGAAGGACATGTGGGCGAGGAGTGGTAGCATGTTGAGGGGCATGACGGCAACCTCTGTAGGATTGTCACGTCGGTGTGTGGGCCACTTGTGAGGATCGGGCATCATCAAGTAGAGTGTCTCAAGGGCTGGCCGGCTGCCGATGAGAAGATGGTGCATAGACACAGAGCATTCGGCCAGACGAACGATGCTGAGCATGTCCATACGATTACAGATTTGCTCCAAGAGAACATCAGGGAGGGAATTCCAATCACGGATCTACGTGTCAGTCGGTTGTGCCAAAGGTTTTTTTAGGGTGCTGAGTGATTGGGGTTTTTAGTGCATGCAGGCGAGCGGGGAAGTGGATGCGGGTGGGTAAGCAAAGAAGATGGCATGTGTGGGCGAGCAGTGAGTGGGGGAGATGCTGCACGTGAGCAACCATAGAAGATGGTGCGGGCATGCGAGTAGTGAGCGAGGGGGGGGGGGGGATGGTGTGCGGAGGGCGATGGGGAAGAGAGGTGGAAGAAGAGGGAGAGACGGGGAAGAAGGTGCATTAAACCTCAATTCTACTAGTACTACTAGCATATACCGTCCTTTGGGGTGTAAATAGTTAAGTCAGTGACATGTGGGTCTACCACAAGCGAGCCCATATGTCAGTTGGTGGAAGAGAGAGGTGCGTAAGCATGCTCCACTGGCAGACATGATGGCAATACAGGGTAAGGCTGATTTAGTAACAACAACACGCTAGCTCAGCTTATTAATTAAGTGTCCCATCTGCTGCAGTGTGTATTGTCACCTCACTCTGAAGACTAGTTGAATAGTATTCTCTGACCGATGGGGAATAATGGATCACCAAGACTTCCTATGTATTTATGCCTCTACTCTCATCCTGTCCAACAACAAGAACAATTGGCCAGGGCTCCCGACGCCAATTACGTAATAGTACCTACAACTCAATAAAAAAATTCATCAACCTAGGTAGTAGTAGATGATGAGTACCAAAAGAATTTTTTGTAGTACTACTACTATAGTACTTTGCAAAAGTACTCAATATATGGGCTCGTTTTCCTCAAGAAAATTGTGTTTACCAATGTACTAATTGCAAAGCATGCGTGAACAACAAATGACCAGTACTTGATGAGTGCCAGAAGAAATTTTTGTAGTACTACTATAGTACTTTGCAAAAGTGAATTAATGGGCTCGTTTCCTCAAGATAATTGTGTTTACCAACGTATTAATTGGAATGCATGCGTGCATGCGTGAACAACAAATGACTAGGAATTTTACATACATTGGTGAGCTTTCTCTTAATTCTTGCATGCAATGTTTTAATGAAGCTTGAAATATTAGCATGTGAATGGGAGGGACTAGAACCCTCACGCATGCATGCAACACTCACATGTACACATGAACGCACGCAACACTCATGCATCCATGCGGCACACAGCACACGAGGCAACACACACGCTTACGCTCAAGTGCTCAACCTACACGTGGATGCACACACACACACACATACACAACCAGGGTGGTTCATGTGCAAGGGTTCGACTCCTGTCGCGCCTTCGTAAAGTTTTGTTTAACTTATTTCTTTGCTCTGCCAACTAACAGGTGGGTCCCAGAAACCATGTGCCAATTTAACCAGTCAACAAAGTGCCATGTGGACTATTTGGCTGGTCAACAGAGTACAATACAGTGCTCTATGGTGAGCTATTGACCATATAATCACCGCAAAACATATATAGTGACCGTAATGAGCGTATAATGAAGTCTAGTGACCGTATTGTTACAAATACAGTGACCGCTAGTGTATTTATCTCATTTCAAATTAAACCATATTAACCAAAAAGGAGGCAGTATGGACTACTAGTACTACTGTGTCCCGTCAACTCCCAGAACGAGGAGAGGCTTGCTTACTACACTATGCCCTCTCCCTCACCCATGCGCGTGGTAGCTCGCGGGACGAGGAGAAGCTTGCTTACTACACTATGCCCTCTCCCTCACCCACGCATGCGGTGGCTCGTAGGATGAGGAGAAGCTTACTTACTACGCCTACGCCCTCGCCCTCGCCCATGCGTGCCATGGCTCGCAGGACGAGGAGAAGCTTTTGACTACAACGCGCTTTCTCTCTCTCCCTTGCCCACGAGGTGTACATGCTGCAGTTCATTCGGTGTCAGATTGCCAGAAGCATATACTGTAGTACCATCATTCTTAGACCTCTCGAAGATGCGAAGAGCCAAGCGCAAGGTTTATAGGAGTACGAGTAGTCATACTAGTACTACTATAGCGAACAACCGCTACTGTATGGTGTTTCCATGTCACCTATAGCCAAAGCTGTGCCACTTCTTTTCCAACAAAGCGTGTTGGAGCCCGTGCAATAGCCACACAAGTTGCATGTACACATAACACATTTACTAGTAAGTTCTAAAGGACAAATGCCAACATGCCACACAAGTTCACACTACTGCAGGATGCTGCTAACGCGACACATGAATCAGATACCCTTTGAGCAAACTGTGTGCGATGCATTAATCACAAACGGTGTTATAATTAAACCTTCTCCAATAAGACGAATTGTGTGCGATGGCGAAGACATCAAGCACGATTCAGATTAGAGTTGCATGTGTGATACTTGGCATACAGTTGATCCATATGAACTATTTGCGATGAGCCAAAAAACAGAAACGGTCAGGCATATCAAGGTGTGTGCGATAGACGGCATACAGTTCACTTGGATGAACTGTTTTCGATTAGGCAACACAGCAGAAACAGTCGGCTAGATCAAAGTGTGTGTGATATACGGCTTGCAGTTCACTCGGATGAACTGTTTGCGATGAGCCAGAACAACAGAAACGGTCAGCCATATCAAGGTGTGTGCGATAGACAGCATACAGTTCACTCGGATGAACTGTTTACGATGAGCCAAAACAACAGAAACAGTTCAACTTAACAAGATTTGTGTGATACGGGGCAAATAGGTCCATAATCAGAAATGTGTGCGATGACCGATAATAACACAGACGATTGCTGCTAATAAGCCGTGTGTGTTGTGGGCAAATGCATGCTGGTATACAATTGTCAGCGATTGATGAAATCATCACCGACGGGTTCCCTAGTTTGGTCCGTGTGTGATGTGATTTGCTCTGTCTACAGAACAACTATACTTAGGGTTTGTCTAGGGCACATCTAGATGTGCCTTAGTTATTGCACATCTAAGTGACACAAGCAAGCATAGAAAGGAAAAGGAAAAGAAAAAGGAAATATCCACACGAATCTTCTGTTGGGTTCTATGGTAGGGTGCGTCGACTGCAAATTAAAATTTTCCTACGCGCAGAACAACCAAGAACATGCTAGGGGAATGGATCACGGATCATTACCACTAGACGCGCAGTGCCGTGCAGCGGAAGCAGAGTTGGGGCAGCGCATCTCCGGAGTCGTCTCCTCCTTGTCCAATCTACCTCGAACAACCGGTTGTTAGATCCCACATACTGGTTCACCGAAGCGGCGCAAGTGCACCACCTCTAATGGTATCCGCGCGTGCAGGAGGAACACTGTGCGGTGGACTGCTATGTCCGATCACACAGTCGGCGACGAGTGGAGGTGACTACTTGCAACACATGCAAAGCCCTAGTTACGCTGCCGAAGCGATCAATCGAATGAATGTGCCGCACCCCCACTATATATAGGCATGTGTCGCAGGCTCAACTCTTGGGCCTCGCATGGATCCTAAAGCCCAAAGTTTGTTTGACCTAGATCTGAGTCCGAGTAGGATCACATCTGACTCATCGAGTCAGATCCTGCCTCACAGGTTCCTCCCCTTAAGCGTGTGACCCTTTACGTTCTTGTTCACTTGGTCGCGAGTCAGATCACATCCGGCTCGTCTAGTTGGTAGTGGCCTCTAGCAAAGCATGCCGACTCCAAGTGTCCGATCAAGCTGGTTAGGCGAACATGTACATCACACTTCTGTTCCTTTTGCCACATGATATATGTTGTCGGGCTCAAGGCGATACTGTCATCCTTGTGCTAGCCCGACCTCTTTCTTGTTCCAGTGATGCCGACCACAAACCGGATTATCTCGTAATCCTTGTCTCATGGCCATGCTTATCTTGGTCAGATCACACAAGGGGCCTAGAGTATATCTCTCCTGATCGGAGGGGCAAATCCCATCTTGCTCGACCATGTCTCGTAGCATGGGTTTGGACAAGCCTGAAACCTAACTTTGTAACTACCTAGTCACGGAATAGCGTTTGGTTGGCCCAAAGCAGGCCTGTCACCATCCTGAGTACATGCTCCAGCTCAGGTCTTAGGACATAGAACATATGTTGTACTAGAGACTCACATATGACCTATCACTGCGTCTCATAGCCGGGTCTGTCCAACTCAGACCTTATCTCCACTCGGATCTGACTACATCGGATCCGACCAGAACCTTCTGAGTCCATATTATCAGGTTAGCATCCAATGCTTCATGGCTAGTGAGACTAAGCCATCCACCGTGTCATATGCTAGTCTAGTTGGTTGCGCGTCCACACAACTCTTTCGACTAGGGACCTTTTAGGACAGTCGACATACAATGCATAGTCCCACAAACAAGTCACGTACTTGTTGATACACATCATTTATAATGTCCAAGGACTATCTTTATTCATAAAGACTTAGGAAATATCATCAGACATGATTGTCTCTAGGGCATATCTCCAACATCTTCGCGTAAGATCAATGATATAGGACTTACATGTGCAATATTTATGGCAAATCTAGATGTGCTTTAGCAAAACAGATATACTTATAAGGACATGATTGCATAACCAAATTAAAACATCCAATTACATAGGTGGCTAGTACACACATGACATTTGCACACACCAAAGTAAAAAATTACATGCATAATTAACTAGGATAAAACGGCCATCTAATCATCATCTACTTCTTCTTGTGACGCTTGTGGCCACTGCTCTGCTGGTGGCTCGATCCCTTGTTGATTATGTCAGGCCCATGGGACTAGGGGTACCCAGTCCCGTCTGCCTGCGGCCCATCATGCGGTGCACTGCCTAGGCCCAGCATGCGAACCACCTTCGGACTCCACGAGCAAGACCCTCATGAGGCTAGTGCCTCGCGAGGCACACTCCAGCAGGCTCCGTCAGTAGCCTCGTGAGGCCCCCTCGCGAGGCCACCTCCCGAGGCTCTCTCCTGAGGCCCCTCGTGGAGCCCCCTCACGGGGGTGAGCAACGCCAGGAGCAGGCTGGTGAGTTGCACGACCCTGTGTCTCCACGTGGGTGACGCACACGATGATGGGCGGCGCCAGAGGCCGTGCCAGCAGGAGCGGATGCGGAGGCTTTCCTCTTTCGTGCTAAGGCAGTAAGGATGGTTCATTGGTTCCCAAAGCAATCCCCAAAGGTTGCCTGATCGGTGCTAGAAGACTAGGACGGCGGGCTCGCCAGGACGGAGGTCATCATCGAGCCAACCGGCGTGTCACGGTAGGAGGCTTTTGCAGGCGAAGACCACCTTTAGTCAGGATAAGTTGTGCCCCTGTCCCCCTTCGAATTGGCCATTGTGGCAACCCTTCCCGCCATGTGTTTTCAGGGAAGAGGACCAAGGCTAGTATAAGTAGGGGCGGGGCACTTCCATAGAAAGGGACTGATCTTGAAGCAGCTAGAACCACACGCTTGTACTCATCCTCCCTCGCGAGGCAATCAAACCACAAAGCAGGAGTAGGGTCTTACACCGTAAGGTCGCCCGAACCTGGGTAAACTGCCTGGTCCATTTTTCTTCTTCCTTAGCTCGAGCACGCCGGAGCATTGCCCTAAGGTTGAGAGGTAGAGTAGGGCGGTAGGAACAAGCGCACCCCAGAGTTTCAAACCTTCTTGGGTCCTTGGAGCCCTGATTCTGACATTTCGCACGCCAGGTAGGGGTGCGCCCTCGTTCTTCCGCTTCGCTCTGGTTTCTGCTCCACCGGCTCTGTTGGGGATATAACCCCACAGTGTAACCCGCCCAGGAGGGGCCGGGTTACGCTGTTGGTGACTCAACTATGAGGCTTAGAAAGGCCCAAGGAGCCAAGACATGAAAACCAGGAGGCGGCTTATGACGCGGGCCAGCTGAAGGCCCAAGACCCGGAGACGGAGCATGACCCGAAGGTGTGAGCCGCCCAATGGCAACTTGCTTAGCAAGGCAAGGCGACTTAGAACCAGGGTCGGTCACGTTGTATGACCCGACCTGGACTCTTGTAGGCCCAGGGCCTCGACCTGTGTATATAAAGGCGAGTCCCTGCGACGGGTTAAACTTAAGTTACAATCAATCGAGAGCTAGGTTAAGAGATTCCGCTCCCTTGTAATCGATACTCAAGCAATAAGCAACAAAAGCAGGAGTAGGCTTTTACCGCAATTGTGAGGAGCCCAACCTGGGTAAACTCATGTCTTTCGTCCCGCTCAACCCCTTCAAGCTAATCATCATAGCGATGGCTCCACACCTAAGTCCTTTTGCTAGGGCATCTGCCGTGTTAAACCCACGGCAGTTGGCTCCCACCATGGGGCTAGCGCACGGTGGTTTCGAGTTCTTGAAGGGCTCTTTCCCAGGGATCGAGGGATACGCCATTGGCAGGATGACCAAGAGTCGCCGTGGCAAGCTCTACATCGACGACGCTGGCTAGGGCCACGAGGCCGACTCAATCGAGTACGGGTATCGGGTCCCCTTCAGCGGGATTCACGTCTTCATCGACAAGATTGGAGGATCAGAGCCTGAGCCAGACATCTGCAATGACATCATCGAGCTGGCTCGGCGTGCACAACCCGGCAAGGTTAAACCTGGCCGGAAGCGTGTTTTCATCAGATTCGCGCATGGCACGGATCTTGCGGAGGTTTCTGTATCTGGAGGAGAGACTCTCATCTACTCAGGTGATGAGTCCCCGACTGGAGAGATGGAGTTGATTTACCAGCTTCAAGACGGCGGGCTTGGGGGCTATTCCGATGGTGACAGTATTCCGGACCCCTATGAGCCGTCACTTCGGGCTGCTATCTTCATGGCTGGCATAGGGCCGGCTCTCAATTCATCAACAACTGCAGCTATGACGTCTAGTTCGGCGGCTGCGGATGGCTAGGGCTGGTGGTTCAGTTAGGCCGCCGGCTCAGGTTTTGTCAGATCTCTTGGGCACTTTGACAACCTTGTTAGCAACAAAGGTTACTTCGGTGAATCAAACAGAGCATAATGCAGAGATTGCAAAGGTGCGAGATGAGGTAGCCAAGGCCCAGGAGGATCTTAACATAGAGAATGCCAGGATGGCAACAGAACGGGCCCAGATGGATGCCGAGTCACAGCGTCTAAGGGCGGAGGCTTTTCACTTGAGTCTGGATCAGAATGCGTCCATTGTTATTCTTCGAAGGAGACACCAAACCCGCCTACCTTTGCAGTATGAGGCGCGGAACCTTTTTAACATGCCCAGGGCAGGACCAAGTAATCTGCCAGGAACAACCCGGGCTACAGAGGTGCCAGGGAGCAGGGCGGCGGCTCAGCCTCGATTGTCAGACCCGCCCGGTAGGGATCAGACCCCACCTCGGCGTTTTCGACACCGTCTAGCCATTATTCTAACCCGGTGGATAACATGATAGCAGCGGCTACCCGGCTCAATGCGCTCCCTCGTACTGATGAGACGCCCTTCGTAGCTGAGGCGCGGAACGCGATTGAGCTCCTGCAAACAGCGGTTGCACAACAGGAGAAATATTCATACAGTCGTGACCGGGTGCACTCAACCCCCCTCCCAAGCCGCAGTTATAGCCAGCGCGTTGAGTCACCGGCGGTTTCCAGCAGTGAACGACGTCATCGACCACCCCAGGATGACCCGCCCCGTGGGAACAACCCGACCCTTACTCATGCTCAGGCGATTGTGGACGAGGCCAGAGCCAGCCGAGAGGCAGAGGCGGCGGCGGCTCAACTAGGGGCTTACCAACAGCCTTCTGTGACTCCTTCAGCCTCAGTAGGAGCTGGGAATTTCCAGGATGGTCGGAGTACCGTGCTTAGTGCCAGCTTTACGTAATTAACGTCTGCCCAAGAATTTCAAGGGCCCTCGCAAAGTGCCTAACTACACAGCTGATCTCCCTCCAGAGGGCTGGATCGAGAGTTATGAATTAGCCATGGAGATGTTGGATGTCAATGTCGCGGTCTATGCCAAGTACTTTACTATGATGTTGGATGGGCCAGCTCGTACATGGTTAAAAGGATTACCTCCTAATTCCATCAGCTCATGGGCAGAGTTGAAAGCACGGTTCATTAAAAAATCATGGGACATGCAAGCAGCCTCTGACGATTGTTGACCTGGATCACTGCATGCAGCAAGAGGATGAGTCAGCCCACCATTGGGTCCGGCGGGTCTCTGCTATTATTCACTCATCGGATAGCATTGCGGCAAGTCAGGCGGTTCTGATCTTGGAAAAGAACTGTCACTTTGTCCCCCTTAAGCAGAAGCTTGGCCGGCTTAAGCATTATTGTAATGACATGGGTGAACTCATGGTCGCTCTCATTAAGTATGCAGACTCTGATAACACAAAAGACCCTAGATCTGATGATGAGAAATCCAACAAAGGCAAGAAGAATGGAAATGGTAGGGGTCAGCAGCAGAATATGGCAGGGCATAATGGCAACAACCAGCACAACAGTGGTAAGCGCAGACACCCCGACGACGGGTCAGATCTGGTAGCTAACACCAACACTGGGTACAAGAACCAGCACCGCAATGGCAATGGTAAGCCGCCCTTTGGCAGTGCAAAACCTTTTAATCTTGAGGCGGCACTTAATGACCCGTGTCCGAAGCACAGTCTTCCTAACAAGCGATCCACTCATGCCTGGAAGGATTGTTGGGTTATGCGAGAGTTCAGGAATTACAACCTCAGTTAGAATCATGGCAATAATAATGGGCCACCCGGCGGGTCAGGATCCGGTCCTCAGGGTTCCGGCTTTGGTGGGGCGGCTCAAATTCTGGCTATCAACGTCAAGGTAACCATGGTGGTCATAATCAACAGTTTGGTCAGGGTAACCAGCAGCAAGGTAATCAGTCAGGATATCAGAGTAATCCAAAGCAGCTCAATGGTGGCCAATACCATGTTCTCACCACAAGTCTCTGCAAACGAGATCGGAAGGTTCATAAGAGGGCGGTTCATGCGGTAGACCCAGCTGTTCCACAGTATTTGAGATGGTCTGAGCACACGATATCGTGGAGCAGGGCTGATCACCCGCCACGGGTTGATAACCCTGGTCAATTAGCCCTTGTGGTGGCCCCTCAAGTTGGTGGCTATAAATTCACTAAGGTGCTTATGGACGGTGGTAGCAGTATCAACATTTTATACTATGACACTTTTCGCCGGATGAACTTAACTGACAAGGATCTTAAGCCATCTTCCACAATCTTCCATGGTGTGGTGCCTGGTAAGTCAGCGTATCCTGTGGGAAAAATTGCCCAGGAAGTAGCCTTTGGTGATGATTATGACTACAGGGCAGAGATGTTGTGGTTTGAGGTGGTCAAAATCAAGAGTCCGTATCATGCCTTGTTCGGACGGCTGGCTTATGCTAAGTTCATGGCCCGCCCTTGTTATGTTTATCTACAGCTCAAAATGCCAGGGCGAAAGGGGACAATTATGGTCCATGGTGATCGGAAAATCGCTTTGGAATGCGAGGAAGGAGATGCAGCTTATGCAGAGTCGGCTTGTGCTACTAAGGAGCTTAAGTTTTACAAAGATAATGTTGACCCAGCTGATATGACCCCTCTGAAGAAGCCCACTACTGAGCAGGACCCTCTGTTGAAATTTAAGTCAGCTGATGATACTAAGCAAGTGGATTTTATTCCTGGCGACTCATCTCAGCAGTTCACAGTGGGGGCTAACATGGATCTCAAATAGGAAAGCGCGCTGATCGAGTTCATCCGTGAGAACCGGGACATCTTTGCATGGAAACCTTATGACATGCCAGGTGTATCGAGAGAATTCGCTGAGCACACTCTTAATGTGGATCCTAAGTTTAAGTCGGTCAAACCATTCCTTCGTCGTTTCAATGAAGAGTGACGTAAGGATATTGGAGAAGAGGTAGCCCGGCTCTTAGCGGCTGGGTTTATCGTAGAGGTTTTCCACCCGGAGTGGTTGGCTAACCCTGTGCTTGTACTCAAGAAGAATGGCACATGGCGTATGTGTGTTGACTACATAGATCTTAACAAGGCTTGTCCAGCTGATTCGTTTGCTCTCCCTCGTATTGACCAAATCATTGATGCAACAGCGGGTTGTGAGAGCTTATGCTTCTTGGATGCTTATTCTGGTTATCATAAGATCAAGATGGCAGTCAAAGACCAAGAGAAGAGGGCTTTCATCACACCTTTTGGAGCTTTTTGCTATGTTTCTATGCCTTTTGGGCTCAAGAGTGCTCAGGCGACTTATCAGCATTGTGTTCAGAATTGTTTTCACAGTCAGATTGGGTGCAACGTTCATGCTTATGTGGATGATATTGTGGTTAAGTCTAGGAAGAAGGAGACTCTCCTGGATGATCTGAAAGAAACTTTTGACAATCTCCGGGTCTACAAAATGATGCTTAATGTGGCCAAATGTGTCTTTGGTGTGCCTGTAGGTAAACTGTTGGGGTTTCTGGTCTCAGAGCAGGGCATTGAGGCTAACCTGGAGAAGATAAAGGCCATCACTTCGCTTTCTAAGCCGGCGTGTGTCAATGATGTCGAGCGTTTGGCGGGTCGCATCGCAGCTTTAAGCCGGTTCATAAGTCGCCTAGGGGAGAAGGCAATTCCTTTATATCGGATGATGAAAAAGACATATCACTTTGTTTGGAGTGATGCTGCCAATGAGGCGGTTGAAGCACTCAAGAAACAATTAGCTGAGCCACCCATCCTTGCTGCTCCCATTGAAAAAGAGCCTTTGCTCCTGTACGTGGCTGCTAATAACAAGGCAGTCAGCGTGGCAGTTGTTGTGAAGCACAAGGAGGCGGGTAAGGAGTACCCAGTTCAGCGGCCGGCTTACTATGTCAGTGAGGTGTTGACCGAGTCCAAGCAATGATATCCACATTGGCAGAAACTGGTGTTTGGGGTGTTCATGGCGAGTCGCAAGCTGTAGCATTACTTTCTGGGACATCCTATTACTATGGTTAGCTCTGCTCCTTTAGGAGATATTATTCAAAATAGAGAAGCCACGGGCCAGGTTGCTAAGTGGGCAATTGAACTTGGACGTCATAATTTGAAGTATGTGCCAAGAACATCCATCAAGTCTCAAGCTTTGGTGGATTTCATTAATGATTGGACAGAGTTACAGACACCTGAGGAGAAACCTGACAACACATATTGGACAATCCACTTTGATGGGTCCAAGCAGTTAGAAGGCTCGGGGGCTGGAGTTATTTTGACTTCCCCACGAGGTGACAAATTCTGTTATGTTTTAAGATTAATGTTTCCTTGTACTAACAATGCAGCTGAGTATGAAGCTTTGCTCCATGGCCTTCGTATGGCTAAGGAAATGAATTTAAGCCGATTCAGGTGCCTGGGCGACTCAGACCTTGTGGCGCAGCAAGTCTCTGGCAAGTGGAACTCTAAAGACCTGCTCATGGCGGCTTATCGCCGGGCGGTTGATAATATTGCTGGTCACTTTAAGGGTTATCAGGTGGATCACCTTGATCGACGGAAAAATGAGGTGGCTGATGCACTGTCCCGGTTTGGGTCTCAACGTAAGCCAGTGCCCCCTAATATATTCCTTGATGTGTTACACAATCGTTCGGTCAAGTTACCGTCTGAAGAAGACCTTGTTGTCCCTGACCCGGAGGCGCAGTTGGTGGCGGCTCTTCACACTATTCCTGATTGGAAGTTACCTTATCTGGCTTATATGACCCGGGGCGAGTTACCCGAAGATGAAACTTTAGCATGACAGATCACCAGGAGGTCTAAGTCTATGACTATTATCAACGGCGAGTTACACCGATGAAGTTGGACTGGCCTGTTCCAACGCTGTGTTTCTCTTGAGGAGGGCCATGAAATTTTACGAGAGATTCATGAAGGCGATTGTGGTCATCACGCCGGCTCAAAATCTTTGGTGGCTAAAGCTTTTTGTCATTGGTTTTACTGGTTAACGGCTCATGCTGATGCAGAGGATATTATTAGCAAGTGTGATGGGTGTCAGAAATTTTCCAGACAAGCTCATATGCCGGCTCAGGAATTGCGTATGATCCCAATAACATAGCCGTTTGTGGTCTGGGGGCTTGATATGGTTTGACCATTCAAGAGATCTAAGGATAAGAAGACCCACCTTCTGGTGGTGGTTGACAAGTTTACCAAGTGGGTAGAGGCGGATCCAGTTAGCAATTGTGACGCGGCGACTGCAGTTCAGTTTGTTAAAAAAACTGATCTTCTGTTTTGGTTATCCTCATAGTATCATCACTGATAATGGCACTAATCTTACTAAGGGTGCTATGAAAGAGTTCTGTCAAAGAGAGCATATCCGTCTTGATGTTTCCTCAGTGGCTCAACCACAGTCTAATGGTCAAGCAGAACGGGCTAACCAAGAAATTTTGAGAGGCATTAAGCCCCGGCTTATGGTTCCTTTAGAGCGATCACCAGGTTGTTGAGTTGAAGAGCTCCCTTGAGTCCTTTGGAGTATCAGAACCACCCCTAACAGATCAACAGGCTATACGCCTTTCTTCATGGTTTATGGCGCAGAGGCGGTTCTCCCAAGCGATATCCGTCATGACTCGCCCAGGGTGGCGGCTTACGTTGAAGCTGATAATGAGACGACACGTCAGAATGCACTTGATGCTTTGGATGAAGAACGTGATCTTGCGGTGGCTTGTTCAATAATCTATCAGCAAGACCTACGTCGCTATCACAGCCGTAGGGTTAGAAGCCGGACTTTTCAAGAGGGCGACTTGGTGCTCCGTTTGATTCAAGATCAGACAGAGATGCATAAGCTTTGACCACCCTGGGAAGGACCTTTTGTGGTCAGCAAAAATCTTAACAACGGGTCCTACTACCTCATCAACATATGAGAGAACAAAGATTCCCGCACGTCTGAGAAGGAGACCAACAGGCCGTGGAACATTGCTCATCTTCGACCTTACCACACTTGAGTCCTTGGCTCTCATCATTTTATATACCTTCATCGATGTACATACCTTTTTATGAGCAGTATAATAAAGCCGGCATCCCCAGATTTCGGGGCCTCTGTCATTTCATCTCAAATTTTCTAAGCAAGAGTTATTATTGATTAATCATCAGGTCATTTGGGGGCTTCCTGCTCTATGATCATAGCTTTATAACCCTCTTGATCGGCTTTCATGCCATATTCTAGGTCATTTGGGGGCTTCCTGCTCTATGAGCATAGCTTTATAACCCTCTTGATCGGCTTTCATGCCATATTCTAGGTCATTTGGGGGCTTCCTGCTCTATGAGAATAGCTTTATAACCCTCTTGATCGGCTTTCATGCCATAGGTCGCTTGGGGGCTTCCTGCTCTATGAGCATAGCTTTTATAACCCACTTGACCGGCTTTCATGCCATGACTGGGTTAAACATGCCTGTTTGCAACTTGCTACTCCACCAGGAGACCCACCGTACTCTTGACAATCAATCTTTTAAATAAGACCCTGAACTTGTCAAGGTTAAAATGGCGGCTTATGTCACGTGAGAGCCGGTTTACAGTGAGCTAGGATAAACTCACCTGTCTGCTGTAGTCTCTCCGCTATGTGGCCCGTTCGTACTCTTAATAGTCAATCTTGTCAATAAGACCCTGAACTAGTTAAGGTTTAAACGACGGATTTATGCTGGCTTACGAGATGATAGGCTTTCATGCCAAGCTTCTTTGAAGCAAAAAATTGAGTTTTTCAAAAACCAATTTGTTTTGGTCATGCTTTATAAGCCGGCTTAACATATATTTGAGTCATACATACTCTATGTTTCTGTTTTGCAGATGAAAATTTGCCGGGTCATATAAGATCTGGGTTATATTGCTCTACATTGGGCTTACTGAGGCTATAAGCTACCACAATGATCTTCTCAAAGACTGGATATGGCTATAAGTCGCCTTGGATTGTTGGGTTATTTGACTCGCCCTGGACTATGACCATAAGTCGCCAGTACAAGACACTGTTGGATCTTTTACAGATTATATATCAAGCTTTCAAGAAACTTTGGCAAAGTTGAAAGATTAAATATAAGACATGATCAAAAAGATTGTGTTGTTGAAGCATAGTTGGAAAAACATGCATGAAGGCATGGCAAAGCAGATAATTGTTTTTCAGCTACCTATTACAAGGCTACAGCTGAGCCCAAAAGTTTTTGACCAAGTGTTTCTGGAGTTACATCACTCCATTGAGCCGGCATCAGTGTGGTCCGGGTTCTGTCCTTGTGGGTTATTGTCATCCTGGAGCCTTGAGGTAGAGGCCTCCGGGTCATCCTGTGCCGGCTCTCCCTTGTCTGCCATCTGGAGAGTAGCAGATGTCCAGTTGATGCCGGTTAATGCCTCGAAGGTAGCTTCATCGTTAAGAATAAGAGAAGGATCAAGGTCAGGGGCAAAAGTGTGCTTACGCCTTGGAGGAGTTAAATCCACGATTTCATGAGATGGCGGCTTGATACAGGTGTTGTTGCTGTCATAAGCCGCCTGATATTTGGACAGATCCACCTCTTGCACAAGTTGACACGCTAGAGGCCGCATCTCCCTAGCATATTTGGCAAAGTCTTCTTCTTTGAAGACCGATCCATCGTCATTGAACTCTGGACACCCGCTGGCCATTTCTGTTGGGTCTAGCTCTGATTGCCAAGCCTTAGCCGAGCTTCAAGCATTAAGGGCTCCTGCGCGGGCGACTGATAGCTTTATTTCTTCAATCTGTGATGGCACAGTTAACAGATGTTCCAGCACAGTCTTGATAGCAGTTGGAGGTTTCTTAAAACTTGCTACGGCCACAAGGGTTCGCAGGCTCCCAGAATAAAGTTGCTCCGTTAATGAGTAAACAGCTTTAAGTTTCAAAAGCATGTTTTGGCCAAAGTTGGCACTCCTAGCACCTGTCATACAATTGCAAAACAAGTCAGTTGAGTTAAGTAATCAAGTATTTTGAGTCGCCAAGCGGGTTACAACATTTGTATTGGTGTATGACTAGCTTCAATTGAGTAGAAGTTTTAACTTACCAAAGATGGCGGCTGTCATTTGGGGTATATGCTGTTTTAAGCTGGCAAGCTCGTCAGTGACCGGCTTAAGTTGCTTCTCAGCCTCTTCCGCTCTTTTCAGTAGTGCAGCTTTGTCAGTTTCCCAGGTGTTTCTTTCTGCATCAAAGTTTGCCTTGAGCTTTTCAATATCTTCCGATGAAGATTTCAGTTTTGACTCAGCTTTGATGGTCTCAGCCTGTTGCAACTCCACATTTTTCTTCAAGTCACCAAGTTGTGACTCTTTCAGACTTAATGCTTCCTGCAAGAAGGATTTGAGGTCATATTTGCAGTTCAGTATGGATCAGATTTATTCTAATACTATTGTTCATGTCCCAAGCACATTGCAAGCAATATACTTGGCACTTGGGGGCTAATGTAGGGTCATTTCAAATTATTTTGACCTGGCTTAGTAATAAGCCAGCCCTTGGGGGTTACATTATTTTATATGTGCGTAATCATGAGACCCGTGTTATCTTTTCAAGATAACCCGGCCCTTGGGGGCTACGCGCGGTTCTTCTAAAGTGCATATTTTGAAGACCCGGCTCATCTTTGTAAAGATAAACCGGCCCTTGGGGGCTACAAGTGTTTTTTTCTCCAAGTTTTACCATTGTTGAAGATCCGGCTCATCTTGCAAAGATAAGTCGGCCCTTGGGGGCTACACTTTGGAACTTTTCACAAGTCTCAAGCATACTCAATATTACTCCTATACTTAAGACTTGGGGGCTAGTATGGATATATATATGCAAAGCTAAAGCGGAGTTTGATATATTCATACATCATATTTCTGCTTCATAAGATGGACTAACCCAGCCTCCATGTCCTGGCTTGTGTGAAGGCGGCTCAAATACCCCACGTACACCTCACCTGCATTGAATGAGGAATAGCTCTCCAGATCCAACTTGGCCTTGCCTTTCTCCAATGAAGGTGATTCTTCTTTGGTACTATGCTTGGTTAGCACAATGGAGGCTCCTGGCGCTGTATAAGCCCTGCCAGTGATAGTAATATCATCAGAGTTCTTCTTAGGAGGGATCTCTTTAGTTGATTTAGTAGGAGAGGTAGGCTTAGGACTTGGCGGGTCATGGCTGGTTGCCGGGTTAACCTCAGTGTCCATAGGCTCAAAGGTAGCAGCGTCAGTCTATGGAGGCGAGTCATCTTGCTGGTTCAAAGGATCTTCAGGATTTTGGATTGAGGCCTCAGGGGCCTCCGGCACCTGCTTCTCCGGCTCAGAAGCCTTGGGGCCTTTGGAAGATCCGCCCACCTTTTGTTTCTTACCCACCTTTGCTTTGCCCCTGTGACAAGAATACAAGAGTTTATGAGTATATAATCACAAAGTTCTTATCAACAGATGAAAGTACTTACCCCTGGGCAACAACAAAGACAGGAAGCTGTGTTCCAGTTGAGTCGCCAGATGATGGAGGCGTTCCCTAATAGTTTGAATCAGAAGAATTAAGAGGTTGACGCATGAGACCAGCCTTTGGAAGGGATAGAGTCGGGCTGTGAGGCACATCATTACGACGTTTTCGGGGAGCCGACATGTTGGATAAGCCGACCACAAGATCTTTAGAGCCGCCGCTCCGGGTCAGGCGCTTTGACTCATGTTGCTGCTTCTTCAAAAGAAAATTGGGGTCCATTTGGGCAAGAGGATGAGAAAATCTTACTTTCCGGATGACCCGCCGTGTTTTCTTTCTTGGCAAAGGTTCTGAGTCAGAGGAGACAAAAATTACCTCTGCTGCATTGGCGTGGCTCGCCTCCACTTCGTCCTGAGAGGAATCAGCATCAATAAGTTGCATAAAGAAAAGGCCAAGGGAGTCAAGTTCTACCTCTGACTCATCTAGCTTGAAAAGCTCTTGTGTTGTTTGTTGTTTACGACGATCCGTGCCACGAGACTTTGCTGCCCTAGTCTTCTTAGTGGGTGGGGCGGTTGTTAGCTTCTTCCTCCAGAAAGAAGAGTCGGCCTATATACATACATGAGCAATAATTTAAAGGATATGAAGTATAAGAGATAGACAAACAAGATGAAGATTTGTTCAGAATACTTACAGCAGGAGCCGGGTTAAGAGTGCAGAAAGGATTCAATCCCGCTTTGCTGCAATTTTCTAGAGATTCCCCAAGCAGTGTCTTAACTGTGTCATTGATCTCTTTATCACTCAGGCGTGTTTGGTTGTAACGTTGCGAGTCCTTTGTATCACCGGTATATTGGCGCATTAAGCCGTCGTGCCGGCTCAGCGGTAAAATCCTCCATGCAACCCAGCAGCAGACCAGATCAACTCCAGTTAAGCCGTTGGCAATCAAAGCCCTTATCTTTGAAAAAGTAGGGGCATACTGGGCGAGCTCTGTGGCAGTCAATTGACCTGGAAGCACGCCGCTGGTGGTGAGCCGGTAGGGGCGGTAACCCGGCAAGGGGTTTTCTCCAGCTGGGGATGTGTCCCTGCAATAGAACCAGGTATAGTTCCAGTCCTTGGGATGGTTGGACAGTGCGGCTGAGGGAAATGTTACATCTCTTCTCCTCTGGATGGAAACGCCTCCAAGCTCAAGACTGGGCCCATCTGACATTTCAGTCTGGCGGTTGATATAAAAGTAACCTCGGAAGAGGTCAACAGTGGGTTCTTCTTGAAGATACACTTCGCAGAACACTTGAAAGTGGCATAGATTGGAGATGGAGTTGGGACCAATGTCTTGGGGGTGAAGGTTGTAAAAATGCAGAGCGTCTCGGAAGAATTTTGACCCAGGCGGTGAAAAGACACGGAGGAGGTGATCTGAAAAAATGACAACTTCACCCTCTCTGGGTTGAGGAGTAGTTTCAGGACCTGGAACCCCGCCAGTGGATAACCTCTTTAGCTGGCAAGACCCCCATGTCCACATACTCATTCAGTGAGAGCTCGGAGACTCTGGAAGCAACCCAATCACAAGAAGTGGGACTCTTAGTCATGATTGACCGGGTTAAAAGGCTGCGACCAAGGAGTAAGAGTATGGCGGGTTAAAATTGCAATGGTAAGCCGCCCAAGTGATTATATGTTATTTCAACAATAATGGGTTGGCTGTGGATAAAAAAACTACATATTACGATGAACCATTAAGGAATTATGAGCCGCCCTAGCCATGGGGTGGAGTAATTATCAGGCTATAAGAATATGGCGGGTTAAGTTATGAAAGTATGAGATGGTAGCATGTTGGTGGGTTAATTGAAAGAAGCATCTTTGGAATTCTTGGCGGGTTACAAATTCATTATTAAGCTGCCCGAACAGTGAAGGGCGGGTCAATTATCTACGGATCCAAGGTTGTGAAATTTTGCTAAGTATGGGGCAAACAAGTTTTGTAGATGTCAGCTATATTCACGGATCTACAACGGTTCAGAAAAGGTGAATAATTGCTAAACCTAGAGTGCAGCAGTGGAAGAACTGGCAGGCTATGTGTGGATTTTGAAAAAGAAAGGATCTATTCTGGATACAAGATGAAGGCGAAACCGCTACCGCATTATTCTCATAGCATTTTTGGATTGAAATATGGGTTCTATACGCAAGCTGGATGAATTCAGATAAACACCGATGAACTCTATGAACTCGGGTGCCATAATGTGGATCTGAGAAAGGAAACGAACGATACCTGATGGTGTTGATGAAGAGCGGACGAGCGCCGCAGATCTCTGGTCCCAACAGGTTGATGTAGCAGCCTTGACGGAGTTGCTGGCGAAGTTCGGCTGGGGCGGAGGAGCTCCGGTTGAGATGGACGACACGAGGAAGAAGAAGAAGAGGAGGTGACGGGGGTAAAAAGTGAAAAGGCAGGCCCCCCGTGCCTATTTATAAGGGAAAAGATGCAACTGTGAAACGACATGCGCGAAGATCGAGGAGGCATAATAATTATTATAGCATGAGGGGCGCCTCGATTTTCGGAATGGCTGGTTAATGCAAAGATCCGTTGTGATGTCATGAGGTTTTTTCTGAATTTAATAACATGACGTCATCTTTTCTTATGGCGGGTCATGAAGACCAACCAGAGAATGAAGATTGACATGAACAAGTTCAAATCAATCTGGGGCCTAATGTTGGGGATATAACCCAACGGTGTAACCCGCCCAGGAGGGGCCGGGTTATGCTGTTGGCGTCTCAACTATGAGGCTTAGAAAGGCCCAAGGAGCCAAGGCATGAAAACCAGGAGGCGGCTTACGACGCGGGCCAGCTGAAGGCCCAAGACCTGGAGACGGAGCATGACCCGGAGGTGTGAACCGCCAAATGGCGACTTGCCTAGCAAGGCAAGGCGGCTTAGAACCAGGGTCAGTCACGTTGTATGACCCGACCTGGACTCTAGTAAGCCCAGGGCCTCGACCTGTGTATATAAAGGCGAGTCCCTGCGGCGGGTTAAACTTAAGTTACAATCAATCGAGAGCTAGGTTAAGCGATTCCGCTCCCTTGTAATCGATACTCAAGCAATAAGCAACAAAAGCAGGATTAGGCTTTTACCTCGATCATGAGGGGCCAAACCTAGGTAAACTCGTGTCTTTTGTCCCGCTCAACCCCTTCAAGCTAATCATCGTAGAGATGGCTCCACACCTAAGTCCTTTTGCTAGGGCATCTGCCATGTTAAACCCACGACAGGCTCCATGGCAGATGCTAGTCGTGTTCGTGCCGAGCACCGGGCGGAACCTGCGGGCCGTGGTGACCGCCGCCACTCTGCCTCAGCCGCGGCCAATGCCTCCACTGACCCCGCTGCCCATGAGCAGCAGGACTTCTCCATGCACCCTTCCGTGCAGCCCGACAGCCGTACCGCCACGACCTCCTCCTCCCTAGGCCGCCGCGGGCCACCAAACATGCAATCCGCGCTGCTCATGGCGCGTGAGCTGCTGCGCTACTGCCCGACCGACATCGGCTACGATGCCTGGCTCGGCTGCATCACCGATCTCGTCAACGCCGCTGGGAAGCCCTAGCCCCCCTGCCCTCGCTCCGTCCTCTGCCGTCCCGCGCTGGCGACATGGCGCACGGCGAGCCTCCGCCTCCTCAACCGCGAAGCGACAATGCCGAGCCCCAGTGCGACGCGCGGCTGCGCGACCCGCCGCGCGGAGTGCCCGTGCCGGCCCAGGATGAGGCCAGCTACCAGATCGTTCACCAAGTGCCGCCTGACGCACGTGTGCTCCTCGAGCAGCAGTGCCAGCGCCAAGATCGGATCATCCAAGAGGCCACGGCGGTAGGGTGCCAAAACCGCGCTGCCACGCGTGTGGCACGCCCACGAGCACCGTCGGCTATCGGGCCTTCACTCGCGAGCTGCACTGGGTGGTGTGGCCCGTCAAGTTCAAGCCGGAGCTACCCCCGCGCTATGATGGCATCCCCGACCCCATGAAGTTCCTCTAGCTCTACGCACTAAGCATCAAGGCGGCCAACGGCGATGACAAAGTCATGGCGAACTGGTTCCCCAATACCCATGGCCCTCAAGGATGGCACACGCTCCTGGCTCATGAACCTACCCGAGGAGTAGATCTCTTCATGTAGCGAGCTCTGCAAGCAGTTCGTCGGCAACTTCAAGGGCACGCACGACCGTGCCCTCTCCATCAACAACCTGCAGCGCATGAAGCAGCGCCCCGGGGAGACCCTCCGCAAGTACATCCAGTGCTTCAGCCAGGTGTGCAACAAGATCCCACGTGCCTCGGACGAGGCCATCATCATGGCATTCACCAACGGAGTCAAGGACGTCCGGATGTGTGAGAAGCTCGCCATCAACGACAACCTGAGCACGGCCCTGGAACTGTTCAACATCGCCGACAAGTGTGCCAAGGCTGAAGAGGGCTGCTTGTCCATCCACAATGACCTCGATGCAGCTCCTGATGACGGCAAGGCCAAAGGCAAGGAGGTAAAGCGCAAGGGCCCTGCCGTGCTGGCGGCGGAGCCCGAGCAGAAGCGTGGCTGCGACCACAACGAGCTCGAGAAGGGCTACCGCCCATTCTGCATCTACCATAATGTGTGTACCCACAACACCGAAGATTGCCTAGAGCTCAAGACACTCTGTGATGAACGTGTTGGCCATCGACCAGACCGCAATGATCACAGCGTCAGCCACGGAGGCGGTCGTGGCGGCGGTCAGTGGGACAACCGCAATGGAAATCTCCACCAGGGCTGGCGTGACCAGCCTCGCGAGGGCGGCTGACACGACCAACCTCATGAGGGCGCCTGGAGTGATCAGCCTCACGAGGCGTGCCCTCAAGACAACACTGCTCTTCCACCGCTGCCACCGCCACCCAGAAGGAACGACACCAAGCAGCATGACGAGGGGGCTGGGGGCTATCAGGAGCCTTGCGTGATAGCCTGTATCCTCGGGGGAGCCCATGCCCCTGCGTCGAACTGCCTCTTCAAGCAGTTCTCTTGTGCGGTGAATGCTGCCCTCCCGAGGCCAGAGGCCACGCGACCCCTCAAGTGGTCGCAATACGCCATCACCTTCGACTCCAAGGACTACCTCAAGTCCACGGCCGCTGTAGGCGCGCTTCCAAGTTGTGCACCCCCACCATCAGCAACGTCTCAGTCACCAAAACCCTCATCGATGGAGGTCCCCACCTCAATGTACTCTCTATTGATACCTTTGAGACGCTCTAGGTGCCTTACGACCAGCTGATGCCGACCAGGCCCTTCTCCGGGGTGACTCATGGCTCCACCATCCCCCTAGGGCAAGTTCGCCTCCCCGTCAACTTCAGCATGCGCGACAACTATCACACTGAGCTCATCGAATTTGATGTGGCGCACATCGGCCTCTCGTACAACGCCATCCTGGGGTATCCGGCGCTCGCCAAGTTCATGGCGGCGACCCATCATGGCTCCAATGTCCTCAAGATGCCTGGTTGTAGCGAAGTAATCACTGTGGCCTACGACAAAAAGGACGCGGGTCTGCTCCCTCGAGCGTGCGTACAAAGCAGTCGCGACCGAGCACTCCGATGGCGAGGATAGCATTGGCCCTCTTGAGGCCATGCCCGCAAGGAAGAAGCAGCTGCTGCCCTCCCCAGGCCCCACCAAGGCAAAGATGGCGGCAGATGATGCCGACGCCAAAGGCTCCGCCCTCGTCGCCGGCGCTCGCATCCCTCCCGTATAGGAAGGCACGCCCGACGCCCTCCTCTGGGCAGGCTCGTGGGCTTTGATACGTCCATTTTGCATCATGTTTTTATGTTGATATTTATTGCATTATGGGCTGTTATTTCACTTTAAGATACAATTCTTATGCCTTTTCTCTCTTATTTTACAAGGTTTACATGAAGAGGGAGAATGCCGGCAGCTGGAATTCTGGACCGGAAAGGAGCAAATCTGAGATACCTATTCTGCACAACTCCAAATGTCCTGAAACTTTACGGAGAATTATTTTGGAATATATAAAAAATATTGGGTGAAGAAACAACAGAGGGGGACCCACCAGGTGGCCACAAGCCTGGGGGCACACCCTACCCCCAGGGCGCGCCTCCCAAGCTTATGGGCCCTCTGGCCAGACCCCGGTGCCCATCTTCTGCTATATGGAGGGTTTTGACCTAGAAAAATCAGAAGGAAGCTTTCAGGAGAAAACGCCATCGTCTCGAGGCGGAACCTGGGCAGAAGCAATCTAGGGCTCCGGCAGAGCGATTCTGCTGGGGAAACTTCCCTCCGGGAGGGGGAAATCGAAGCCATCGTCATCACCAACAATCCTCTCATCGAGGAAGGGTCAATCTTCATCAACATCTTCACCAGCACCATCTCCACTCAAACCCTAGTTCATCTCTTGTATTCAATCTTTGTCTCAAAACCTTAGATTGGTACATGTGGGTTGCTAGTAGTGTTGATTACTCTTCATAGTTGATGCTAGTTGGTTTATTTGGTGGAAGATCATATTTTCAGATCCTTAATGATATTCAATAGCCCTCCAATCTTGAACATGAGCATGCTTTGTGAGTAGTTACACTTGTTCCTGAGGACATGGGAGAAGTCTTGTTATAAGTAATCATGTGAATTTGATATTCGTTCGATATTTTGATGAGATGTATGTTGTCTTTCCTCTAGTGGTGTTATGTGAACGTCGACTACATGACACTTCACCATTATTTGGGCCTAGGGGAAGGCATTGGGAAGTAATAAGTAGATGATGGGTTGCTAGAGTGACAGAAGCTTAAACCCTAGTTTATGCGTTGCTTCGTAATGGGCTGATTTGGATCCACATGTTTCATGCTATGGTTAGATTTATCTTAATTCTTCTTTCATAGTTGCGGATGCTTGCGAGAGGGGTTAATCATAAGTGGGAGGCTTGTCCAAGTAAGGACAGCACCCAAGCACCGGTCCACCCACATATCTATTTATCAAAGTAACAAATGTGAATCATAAGAGCATGATGAAAACTAGCTTGACAACAATTCCCATGTGTCCTCGGAAGCACTTTGCTTTATATAAGAGTTCGTCCAGGCTTATCCTTTGCTATAAAAAGGATTGGGCCACCTTGCTGCACCTTTGTTACACTTGTTACTTGTTACCCGCTATGAATTATCTTACTACCAAACTATCTGTTACCGATAATGTCAGTGCCTGCAAAAAATACCTTGCTGAAAACCGCTTGCCATTTCCTTCTGCTCCACGTTGGGTTCGACACTCTTACTTATCAAAAGGACTACGATTGATCCCCTATACTTGTGGGTCATCAAGATTCTTTTCTGGCGCCGTTGCCGGGGAATAAAGGGCCTTTGGTGAGTGGAATTTGGTAAGGAAACATTTATATTACATGCTGAAATTTATTGTCGCTTGTCACTATGGAAAATAATCCTTTGAGGGGCTTGATCGGGGTATCTTCACCTCGACCGAAAGAACAAAAAGTTGCTCCTCAACCTACTGCACCTACTAAAAATATTTATTATGAAATTCCTTTGGGTATGATAGAGAAACTGCTAGCTAATCCTTATGCAGGAGATGAAACACTACATCCTAGTATGCATCTAATCTATGTGGGTGAAGTTTGTGGATTATTTAAGCTTGCAGGTTTGCCCGGAGATGAAGTCAAGAAGAAGGTCTTCCCTTTATCTTTGAAGGTAAAGGCATTGACATGGTATAGGCTATGTGATGATATTGGAGCTTGGAATTACAACCGATTGAAATTGGAATTTCATCAGAAGTTTTATCCTATGCATCTAGTTCATCGTGATCGGAATTATATATATAATTTTTGGCCTCGTGAAGGAGAAAGTATCACTCAAGCTTGGGGGAGGCTTAAGTCAATGTTATATTCATGCCCCAATCATGAGCTCTCGAGAGAAATTACTATTTAGAATTTTTATGCTCGGCTTTCTCGTAATGATCAATCCATGCTCGATACTTCTTGTACTGGTTCCTTTATGAAGAAGACTATTGAATTCAAATGGGATCTCTTGGAAATAATTAAACGCAACTCTAAATATTGGGAGCTCGGCGAAGGTAAGGAGTCAGGTATAAAGCTTGAGTTTGATTGTGTTAAATCTTTTATGGATATTGATGGTTTTCATAATTTTAGCATTAAATATGGACTTGACTCTGAGATAGTAGCTTCTTTCTGTGAATCAGTTGCTACTCATGTTGATCTCCCTAAGGAGAAGTGGTTTAAATATCATCCTCCCATTGAAGTAAAAATAGTAGAACCCAATGAAGCTAGAGAAGAAACCACTACTTATAATGTTGATCCTGTTATTCCTACTGCTTATATTGAGAAACCACCTTTTCCTGTTAGTATAAAAGAACATGCTAAAGCTTTAGCTGTGGTTCGTAAGAGTTATACAAGAACACCTACACCCTCTGAACAAATTAAAGTTGAACCTGATGTTGCTATGGTTAAAGATCTCTTGGCTGAAAACATTGACGGGCATGTTATTTATTTCTATGATGAAGCCACTAGAATTGCTAAACCTGATGAAAAAGATAAACATAGACCTTTGTTGGCATGCCTGTTGTCAGGACCGGTTTTCCAATAAAACATTTATTGAAAAATCGCCCCTTTCATTAGACCAGTATAGAAAAATCTTACTGGTAGACAAATCCTTGATATAGAAATCCAGAAGTACTAAATATTATACATGGTTGAGCTGAGGCTGCTCAACAATTTTATTACAAGCACGCCAATATTACCCATAAAGGTGGATATGACACAAAGGGTATGGTGGCATAACTACTGACTCGCAATAAAAGTGGTGGTGGATATGTCACAAAGAAGTGGGTGACATGACTCCAACATCTTACAACTCATCAAGCGTCGGAGTGAGGCTCGATGATTTTATTAAGGTAGCGGAAGCGTATATAATACAGGTGACCAACTCCAGGATCGCAAGGGACTGACTGGGACTCCTCTAGGCGTCGGACTCGCTATCGTACTCTTCATCCATAAGATCGCCTTCGTCAACATATGGCCAAATCAACAAGCCAGGTGAGTACTTTGAATGTACTCGCAAGACAGTTTGGACATAAGATATAACAAATCCAAACATGATGCACATGAGCAGATTAGCAATGCACACTCAGGTAATAAATTTGCACTGCAAGATAAATAAAAAGGAAGTCAGGCGGTAGTCCTCCCGAAATCCCAATAAAATAGCTGAAGACCGATCGGGTGTCTGAAGCGACACCTCGAAAGGTAAAAATAAAATTAACATGCCGCAGTCGGGCGTCAGGGCGACACCACATAAAGGGCTTATACTGAAAAGTAAATGACAGTACGTACCACAGTCGGACGTCTAAGCGACATCTTGAAAAGGGCTTATAATGAAAGTAAATAACAAGGATGCCACAGTCGGATGTCTGAGCGACATCTCATAAAGGGCTTATATCAAAAGTAAATAACAAGAATGCCACAGTCGGATGTCTGAGCGACATCACATAAAGGGCTTATATCCAAAAGTAAATAACAAGAATGCCACAGTCGGACGTCTGAGCGACATCACATAAAGGGCTTATATCCAAAAGTAAATAACAAGAATGCCACAGTCGGACGTCTGAGCGACATCACATAAAGGGCTTATATCCAAAAGTAAATAACAAGAATGCCACAGTCGGACGTCTGAGCGACATCACATAAAGGGCTTATATCCAAAAGTAAATAACAAGAATGCCACAGTCGGACGTCCGAGCGACATCACATAAAGGGCTTATATTCAAAAGTAAATAACAAGAATGCCACAGTCGGAAGTCTGAGCGACATCACATAAAGGGCTTATATCCAAAAGTAAATTACAAGAATGCCACAGTCGGACGTCCGAGCGACATCAGATAAAGGGCTTATATTTCGTCATTCGAATTCGAGTAGCCCATGAAAGTAGCACCATCCCAAGGGATACTCGGTACATAATAATAAATCGGTTAGTCCATCCACAGGAATAACATTCAGCCGGGTTTACCACGGTCAGTTAACATGCTTGCTCTCCGGAGACTGTCACTGAAACTGACACTGAGACTGACACTGAGACTGACACTGATCTGTTAATCAACGTCCTTGAGCATGGACATGGTTACTCGAATGGATTTGACTCTGCAAAGTTTGTACTCTTTACCCACAGCCAACGGATTTCAGTAGTCACAAAGGACTAGTTCCGTTTACGGTATTTTAGAAGAAACACATCTAACCAGTACACACCCATTTCACATCCCGCTGCCAGGAATCACCCTAGACAACGTTCAAGAAAAACTCTAAGACGGGGAGGCCAACACCTCGAATAGCATGGGATCAAATTTATATCGCGCGCTCTAAGGGGTGCCCCCCTCTCGGTCCCAACCGGAAACACCCATGCCCCCTGACCGGATGACGGACTTTAATCCAGGGCCATGGAACCCTCATTCCGGCCCCTCTATTTGGTGTGTACCTGGAAAGAGGTTTGCAACTTACTAAACCGCATTCTTTGTAGAAAACATGTGGTAGCACGAAAAGGGGACGAACGGGAACAAGACTCAATCGACGTCAATACTGGAGTTAAACAGTTGATATAGAACTGGCATGCTTCAACAATACCAGCTTGCAACCTATCATGCCACCACATGATCAGGTTGTCTCACCATCTTATGAACACATCAAGTTTCGAAGCTCACTTGCAGCTTGCTTTGCATGGAATATAACATTCAACAAATGCTTATATAAACATGCCATGAGAAAACCACTCAAGCAAACATGAAAAACACTCATCATATCAAAGGTTCAAACATGCTTGCCTGGTTCGGAGTAGTCGGAGTCTAGCTCGGCAAAGTTGGCGGCACCGTCACCTCCTTCGGTATGGGTCAGTTCCGCGTCGGTGGGTGGTGGAAGTAGGCGTCGGGGAGCACCACGTCGACGGCGGCTTCCACTCCGGCGGACGGCGGTTCGGGCGAGCACGGATTCGTCGGAGGAGAGCAGAGAGGATTTTGCCGGAGCTCGAAGCGGATCGGGGCGGCCGGAGCTGGGGAAGAAGACCCTCCTGAAGCCCTCTGATGAGTGGGGCGTGGTTCTGAGGAGAGGTGGAGAGGTGCTGGCTCGATGGGTGGCTCGGGGCCTCTATTTATAGCCGGCCCGAGGCGGTTGCTGAAAGCGGGATTACTCCGGCGAGCAATTACGGTGAGGCAGAGGTTGGACGGGGGTTTTAGGTGACTGGGTAGCAGCGGATTGGTTCACCGGTTCCATATTTGCGCTAAGCTTGATCAGAGATGGATCATCACCGTGGCTTCGACGAAATTTGCTTCACGGGCACGTTGACGGCAGATGGCGCGCTCTGAGCCTCCCAGCGCGCGGCGACGAGCAGCAGTATGCGCAGGGGGAAGGAGACAGACACACGGAGTCCTCACGATGCTTGGGCGGTGCCGAACGACGCAGCTTTGCATCGATGGCCTCTGACGGCCGTGTCAGCCGATGCTGGCGCCGCTGCCATGATCGTGGTGCGCAAGCCAGCGCACCACCGACACTCAAGACCGGCCAAATGCCCGTATTGCGAGGTGGATAAGAAGGAGGAGCGGTGAGCAACGAGCCAACGCGAGCACTAGCGAGATTGACGCTGCCGACTGACAAAAACGACACTGTCACCTGAATTTTCTGAATTTTGACAGGAACAGTGCATGCCAGCTGTTCGACGAAATGTTTGACGCACGTGGAAAATTTTTCTTGAGCTGACTCTTGGAGGGGTGGTCTCTTGATGCATCCAGAGACTACCTGAATTTTCTCAGAATTATTGGAAAAGGAAAAGAATGAATTTCACCAAAAATGGCAAATCTGGTCCAAACTTGCAGCAAGCAAATTTTGAAAAATTTGAACTGTGAACCAGCAACTCTTGATGGATCTAGGTTGAGGGTACTAAGGAGTAGCTAGGGTAATTTATTTGGAACCAAAGCTCAAAGCAATCTGATACTTCATTTGTAAACTTGAGGGGTCCAAAATAAATTACAGAGAAAGGTTTGAGGATAAAATCAATAGAAATAAAATCTAAAAGAGGTTGAAACTTGCTGGAATTGGATGCTTGTCTTGACCCAAAGTAGGGAGGAGGGTTTGAGAAGAAAATTTTGAAATGCAAGTCATGGTAAGAGGTTTGAAAAGGGCATTCTTGAATGAGAAGGAATAAACCCCATTTCAAATAAATTCTTTTAGTGAGGAAAAGGACAAAACATCCAGAGAGTCTTTGTGTTGAACCAACCCATGTTGAAAAACTCTCAAGACCAGGATTCAAGAAAGGATCTCCACAAAAATTTGTCATTAAAAGTTTTGAGAAGGAGAATCTTTTAGAAAAATTTAAATAACCTCCTTGCAATCAAATAAAGAATTTGATAAAAATCAAAACCAAAATTTTTGGAGTGTTACACCTGTTGTCTCTGTTAAAATAGGAGATCATTTTTATCATGGCTTATGTGATTTGGGTGCTAGTGTGAGTGCTATCCCGTTTACTTTATATCAAGAAATTATGAATGATATTGCACCTGCTGAGATAGAAGATATTGATGTTACTATTAAGCTTGCTAATAGAGACACTATTATACCACTTGGGATTGTTAGAGATGTCGAAGTCTTGTGTGGGAAAATGAAATACCCTACGGATTTTCTAGTGCTTGGTTCCCCACAAGATAATTTTTGTCCCATTATATTTGGTAGACCTTTCTTAAGCACTGTTAATGCTAAGATAGATTGTTAGAAAGAAACTGTTAGTGTAAGTTTCGGTGATGTGTCTCATGAGTTTAATTTCTCTAAATTCCGTAGACAACCCCGTGATAAAGAATTACCTAGTAAGGATGAAATTATTGGTCTTGCTTCTATTGTCGCGCCTCCTACTGATCCTTTAGAACAATATTTGCTAGACCATGAAAATGATATGCATATGAATGAAAGAAATGAAATAGATGAGATATTCTTTAAGCAAATTCCTATTTTGAAACACAATTTGCCTACTGAGACTCTTGGAGATCCTCTTCCTCCCAAGAGTGATCCCGTGTTTGAGCTTAAACAATTACCAGATGCTCTGAAATATGCGTATCTCGATGAAAAGAAGATATATCATGTTATTATTAGTGTTAACCTTTCAGAGCATGAAGAAAAGAGATTATTGAAAACTCTAAGGAAGGCCCATGCCACTATTGGATATACTCTTGATGATCTTAAGAGCATTAGTCCCACTCTATGTCAGCATAAAATTAATATGGAACCTGATGCTAAACCAGTTGTTGATCACCAGCGGCGGTTAAATCCAAAGATGAAAGAAGTGGTAAGAAATGAAATATTAAAGCTTCTGGAAGCAGGTATAATCTATCATATTGCTGATAGTAGATGGGTAAGTCCTGTCCATTGTGTCCCTAAGAAGGGAGGTATTACTGTTGTTCCCAATGATAAAAATGAACTAATCCCACAAAGAATTATCACAGGTTATAGAATGGTAATTGATTTTAGAAAACTAAACAAAGCTACTAGGAAAGATCATTATCCTCTACCTTTCATTGATCAAATGCTAGAAAGACTATCAAAACATACACATTTCTGCTTTCTAGATGGATACTTTGGTTTTTCCCAAATACCTGTGTCACAAGAGGATCAAGAAAAAACTACTTTTACATGCCCTTTTGGTACTTTTGCTTATAGACGTATGCCTTTTGGTTTACGTAATGCACCTGCTACCTTTCAAAGATGTATGACTGCTATATTCTCTTACTTTTGTGAAAAGATTGTTGAGGTTTTCATGGATGATTTTTTCGTTTACGAAACTTCTTTTGATGATTGCTTAAGCAACCTTGATCGAGTTTTGAAGAGATGTGAAGAAACTAATCTTGTCTTGAATTGGGAGAAGTGCCACTTTATGGTTAATGAAGGTATTTACTTGGGGCATAAAATCTCCGAACGAGGTATTGAAATTGATAAAGCTAAAGTTGATGCTATTGAAAAAATGTCATGTCCTAAAGATATCAAAGGTATAAGAACTTTCCTTGGTCATGCTGGTTTCTATAGGAGGTTTATCAAAGACTTCTCTCAAATTTCTAGGCCTCTCACTAATCTTTTGCAAAAAGTTGTTCCATTTGTTTTTGATGATCATTGTGTAGAAGCATTTGAAATCCTTAAGAAAGCCTTAATTTCTGCACCTATTGTTCAACCTCCTGATTGGAACCTACCATTTGAAATTATGTCTGATGCTAGTGATTATGCTGTTGGTGCTGTTTTAGGACAAAGAGTTGATAAGAAATTAAATGTTATCCATTATGCTAGCAAAACTCTGGACAATGCTCAAAGAAATTACGCTACTACTGAAAAAGAATTTTTAGTAGTTGTGCTCGCTTGTGACAAATTCAGATCTTACATAGTTGATTCTAAAGTAATTGTTCACACTGATCATGCTGATATTAAATACCTTATGGAAAAGAAAGATGCTAAAACTAGACTCATTAGGTGGGTTCTCTTGCTACAAGAATTTGATTTACATATTACTCATAGGAAAGGAGCTGAGAACCCCGTAGCAGACAACTTGTCTAGGTTAGAAAATATTCTTGATGACCCACTACCTATTGATGATAGCTTTCCTGATGAACAATTAGCTGTTATAAATACTTCTCATAGTATCCCATGGTATGCAGACTATGCTAATTTTATTGATGCTAAATTTATACCACCTAGTTTCACATACCAACAAAAGAAACAGTTTTTCTGTGTTTGAAGACATTACTTCTGGGATGACCCACACCTTTATAAAGGAGTAGATGGTGTTATTAGATGTTGTGTACCTGAGCATGAACAGGAACAAATCCTACGCAAGTGTCACTCTGAGGCTTACGGAGGACACCATGCTGGAGATAGAACTGCACACAAGGTATTACAATCGGGTTTTTATTGGCCTACTCTTTTCAAAGATGCTCATAAGTTTTTCTTGTCTTGTGATGAATGCCAAAGAATTGGTAGCATTAGTAGACGTCAGGAAATGCCGATGAATTATTCACTTGTTATTGAACCATTTGATGTTTGGGGATTTGATTATATGGGACCTTTTCCTTCCTCTAGTGGGTATACACATATTTTGGTTGCTGTTGATTATGTTACTAAGTGGGTAGAAGCTATTCCAACTAGTAGTGTTGATCATAACATCTCCATTAAAATGTTTAAAGAAGTTATTTTCTTGAGGTTTGGAGTCCCTAGATATTTAATGACTGATGGTGGTTCACACTTTATTCATGGTGCTTTCCGTAAATTGCTTGCTAAGTATGATGTTAACCATAGAATTGCATCTCCATATCATCCTCAGTCTAGTGTTCAAGTAGAATTAAGTAATAGAGAAATAAAATTGATCTTGCAAAAGACTGTTAATAGATCTAGGAAGAATTGGTCTAAGAAACTTCATGATGCATTATGGGCTTACAGAACTGTTTATAAAAATTGTATGAGTATGTCTCCATATAAAATGGTATATGGGAAAGCATGTCACTTACCTCTTGAATTGGAATATAAAGCTTATTGGGCAATTAAAGAACTCAACTATGATTTCAAACTTGCCAGTGAGAAGAGGTTATTTGACATTAGCTCACCTGATGAATGGAGAACCCAAGCCTATGAAAATGCCATGTTGTTTAAGAAAAGGTTAAAAAATGGCATGACAAAAGAATACAAAAGTGGGAATTTAATGTAGGTGACCAAGTCTTGCTATACAATTCTCGTTTAAGATTTTTTGCAGGAAAACTTCTCTCCAAATGGGAAGGTCCTTACATTATCAAAGAAGTTTATCGTTCCAGTGCCATCAAGGTCAACAATGCTAAGGGAAACAACCCGAAGGTGGTGAATGGGCAATGAATCAAACATTATATCTCAGGTATGCCCATAAATGTAGAAACTAATATTATTCATACCATAACATCGGAGGAGTACATAAGGGAAACCTTCCAGCACACTCCAGAACCCTGAAAAGGAATAGGTATGTGATACGGTAAGTAAACCGACTCCAAAAGTTTTCCAAAAGCAATTCACACCGTTTTGGAATATTGAAAAAATGGAAAATAAAAAGTAGTTCAGAAAGTGCACGAGCAGGCGACAAGCCTGGGGGGCGTGCCTCCCAAGCTTGTGGCCACCTCGTGTACCCTTCGAACTCCGTTTTCTCCCAGAATACTTGTTTTGCACGGTAAAAATTCATTATATAATCTCCTGAAGGTTTTGACCACCGTATCACAACAATATCCTTTGTTCTTATTTTGAGTTATTTCTGCAGCAGATATAGAGCAAGATGTCTTCGCAAGAGTCGGTTGGGGAGAGTCGAGTCTCTCACCCAACACCGGATCAAAGAGCATACAGTGAAGCTAACCCCTTTGGGTGGTCAATGGAGGAAGAGATTTAAGCCGACCTGAAAAGAGTGGATGCCATGGAGGAGGATCAAGAAGTCACCTCTCTCCCTCAACCTGGAGCCATGCATGTGGAAATCGATGACTCGGTCCTCCCAAATTTGATCAAACCCCCAGTGCTAAATTTATATCTTACAATAACTTAAAAAAGAGTGTTGCTTCTTCCTCTGTAGCAAGGATGCATCCATGGGTGGACGGTGCTTTAACTGCCACCAGAAAGCTGCGTAAGGAGATTATGGATCTCAAATAGCAAGTCAATAGGCTCGAGGAGGAAAATCGCATCCTGAGGGGCATCATTGCAAAGAACATCACACCACCACCTCCGAAGAAGGAGACTTGAGTACATGGGTATGGGCACTCCCCTTGGCTTATGCCAAGCTTGGGAGAGGTGCCCCAGTATCGTATCACCATCACATCTTTGTCTTTATCATTTATCTTAGTTCAATCCTTTTGGTTAAATATTGATCTAGTAGAATAAAAGTTTTAGTACGATTTACTCTTTGAGTTTTTCTTTGTGTTCTATCTATGTAATAGAGTGTGAGAGTTATATAATAAAGATTAGTTTTGATTTAAGGGCTTTGCTTTCTTGCTTTGATCTTATGGGGAGTGATGACTTCACATATAAGAAGTATGATGCATGAAATTTGTTGAGGGTTGATAAACATAGTATTGGTCATTGTTGCAATTAATAGGAAGTAATAAAGAAAGAGAGGTCTCACATATAAATACACCATCTTGGACATCTTTTGTGATTGTGAGCACTCATTAAAAAATTATATGCTAAAAAGTTGATGTTGGACAAGGAAGACAACATAATGTGTTATGTTCCCTTATATCTGAATAGAAGTTATATTGTCATTGATCCTCCAACATGTTGAGCTTGCTTCTCATCCTATGCTAGCCAAAAATCCCGCACTAAGTACAGATACTACGTACTTGTGTATCCAAAAGCCATCAACCCAGTTTCGCCATGAGAGTCCACTATATCTACCTATGGATTGAGTAAGATCCTTCAAGTAAGTTGTCATCGGTGCAAGCAATAAAAATTGCTCTCTAAATATGTATGATCTTTTAGTGTGAGGAAAATAAACTTTATACGAACTTATGATGGGGAAGAAATAAAAGTGACGGACTGCATAATACAGTTCTCTATCACAAGCGGCAATATAAAGTGACATTCTTTTGCATTAAGATTCCATGCATCCAACCATAAAAGTGCATGACAACCTCTGCTTCCCTCTGCGAAGGGCCTATCTTTTACTTTTACTTTCTACCTTTATGCAAGAGTCATGGTGATCTTCACCCTTCCTTTTTATATTTTCTCTTTTTGGCAAGCACTATATGTTGGGGGAAGATCCAAACATATATATCCACTAGGATGTAGGTGATCATAAATTATTATTGTTGACATTACCCTTGAGGTAAATGATTGGGAGGCAAAACTATAAGCCCCTATCTTCCTATGTGTTTGATTGAAGGTTTGATCTCATAAGTATCGTGTGAGTGTTAGCAATTATGAAAGATTAAATGATGGTTGAGTATGTGAACTTGCTAAATAAAAGCTCTTACATTGACGATGTTATGATAAGTTGCAATTGCTTCAATGACCGAGATCATAGTTTGTTAGTTTTCAGTAAAGTTTTTGGTCTATACTTTACCTTGTGAATGAATTATCACTTTGGCATAAGAAGTTATATGACAATATATTGTTGTTCTAAGGATGATCATGATGCCCTCATGTCCGTATTTTTATTTTATTGACACCTCTATCTCTAAACATGTGGACATGATTATCGATTTCGGCTTTCGCTTTAGGACAAGCAAGGTCTAAGCTTGGGGGAGTTGATATGGCCATTTTGCATCATGTTTTTATGTTGATATTTATTGCATTATGGGCTGTTATTTCACTTTAAGATACAATTCTTATGCCTTTTCTCTCTTATTTTACAAGGTTTGCCTGAAGAGGGAGAATGCCGGCAGCTGGAATTCTGGACCGAAAAGGAGCAAATCTGAGATACCTATTCTGCACAACTCCAAATGTCCTGAAACTTTACGGAGAATTATTTTGGAATATATAAAAAATAGTGGGCGAAGAAACAACAAAGGGGGACCCACCAGGTGGCCACAAGCCTGGGGGCGCGCCCTACCCCCAGGGCGTGCCTCCCAATCTTGTGGGCCCCATGGCCATCCCCTAGTGCCCATCTTCTGCTATATGGAGGGTTTTGACCTAGAAAAAATCAGAAGGAATCTTTCGGGATGAAGCGCCGCCGTCTCGAGGCGGAACTTGGGCAGAGGCAATCAAGGGCTCCGGCAGAGCGATTCTGCTGGGGAAACTTCCCTCCAGGAGGGGGAAATCGAAGCCATCGTCATCAACAACGATCCTCTCATCGAGGGGGGGTCAATCTTCATCAACATCTTCACCAGCACCATCTCCTCTCAAACCCTAGTTCATCTCTTGTTTTCAATCTTTATCTCAAAACCTCAGATTGGTACCTGTGGGTTACTAGTAGTGTTGATTACTCTTCGTAGTTGATGCTAGTTGGTTTATTTGGTGGAAGATCATATGTTCAGACCCTTAATGATATTCAATACCCCTCTGATCTTGAACATGAGCATGTTTTGTGAGTAGTTATGTTTGTTCCTGAGGACATGGGAGAAGTATTGTTATATGTAATCATGTGAATTTGGTATTTGTACGATATTTTGATGAGATGTATGTTGTCTTTCCTCTAGTGGTGTTATGTGAATGTCGACTACATGATAGTTCACCATGGTTTGGGCCTAGGGGAAGGCATTGGGAAGTAATAAGTAGATGATGGGTTGCTAGAGTGATAGAAGCTTAAACCCTAGTTTATGCGTTGCTTCGTAAGGGGCTGATTTGGATCCACATGTTTCATGCTATGGTTATATCTATCTTAATTCTTCTTTCGTAGTTGAGGATGCTTGCAAGAGGGGTTAACCATAAGTGGGAGGCTTGTCCAAATAAGGACAGCACCCAAGCACCGGTCCACCCACATATCAAATTATCAAAGTAACGAACGCGGATCATATGAGCTTGATGAAAACTAGCTTGACAATAATTCCCATGTGTCCTCGGGAGCGCTTTGTTTTATATAAGAGTTCATCCAGGCTTATCCTTTGCTATAAAAAGGATTGGGCCACCTTGCTGCACCTTTGTTACACTTGTTACTTTTTACCCATTACGAATTATCTTACTACCAAACTATCTGTTACCGATAATTTCAGTGCCTGCAGAAAATACCTTGCTGAAAACCGCTTGTCATTTCCTTTTGCTCCTCGTTGGGTTCGACACTCTTACTTATCAAAAGGACTACAATTGATCCCCTATACATGTGGGTCATCAGGCTTCCACCTGGAGAGCGTCTGACCTGACCAGTGTGATGAGGGAGGTGCTCGGGCACCACTTGGAGGCGTCCTTTGATGCGCGCCCCCGCAAGGAAGGAGCACGGCGACACGTGCCAGAGGTGCAAGAGTTCATCACCCAGGAGATTTACAAGCTGCGGGAAGCTCGGGCCATGCGCGGCGAGCGCTGCCCCGCGCGTTCCAACAATTCAGCTGCCGCCCCCGCAGAGGCCAGTAAGGTACGCATGTGCGTTGACATCGCGAGCCTCAACAGGGCCAGCTCCTAGGACCTCTTTTGGCCGTCGTGCGTTGGCCTGAGTAGGGGCATCACCACCAACTACGCTCACATGCCTTTTGGTCTGCTAAACGCCGGTGCCACCTTCCAAAGGCTGGCCCGGCTCGCGATGGCGCCTCGTGAGACTTCGGCCCCTCGCGAGTCCCCAAGGCCTCAGGAGCCGGCTGTCCCCTGAGGGGCAGACCCCTTCGGCGTGCTTCATCAAGCAGCGCGATGTCGGTGTCAAAACCGGCCGATCTCGGGTAGGGGGTCCTGAACTGTGCGTCTGAGGATCGAAGATAACAAGGGACAAAGGGAACACGATGTTTACCCAGGTTCGGGCCCTCTTAATGGAGGTAAAACCCTACGTCCTGATTGATTGTATTTGATGAGTATAGGGGTTACAAGAGTTGATCTACCTCGAGATCGTTATGGCTAAACCCTAGATGTCTGGCCTATGAGATTTATGATAGCCTCTACGGACTAAACCCTCTGGTTTATATAGACACCGTAGGGGGCTAGGGTTGTACAGAGTCGGTTTACAGAGGAAGGAAATTACACATCCGGACGCCAATCTTGCCATCCACGCAAAGGAGAGTCCCATCCAAACACGGGAAAGGCGTTCTACCTTATATCTTCACGGCCCATCAGTCCGGCCCATGTCACATAGCCCGGACGCCCGAGGACCCCTCAATCCAGGACTCCCTCAGTAGCCCCTGAACTTGCCTTCAATGACGACGTAGTATCCAGCTTATGTCTTCGGCTTTGCAAGGCGGGTTCTTCATTTGTACTTCAGATTGATGACAGTCCGGCTCTGACCTCGATGTGCTGCCTTTATGATCCTTTTTTGTGGTTGCCTCGATTTTCGCGCGCCGAGCGAATACGAATGGTCTGTGATTTTTTGCAAATAAGCCCCTCACCACGCTCGGACAGCATCTATATAAGGAGAGCTAGATCCCCAAATGCCATCTCATATCACGCAAAAGAAAGGCCGTCAAGATTAGCTATGAACAAAGCTTTCCAGCATGGCCAGTGCTCCAGGTTCATCTTCGCGCCCTCATGGCCCTCAAGAGGGTGATTGGCAGAGTTGTTCCGTGCCTCATCTTCAGCTGAGTCGACTCCAGATGTAGGGCTACCTTCCCCTCGCGGATCTAGTCCCCGTTCGAGCGGGATTGGCTTCAATTGGCAATGATGTGATGGCTGAGAATTTCCCTAACCCCAACAAGGAGGAGAGGGTGTGCTTCATCCCCTTTCTGCTGCGGGGCCTAGGATTTCCAATCCATCCCTTTCTTAGGGGCCTATTGGAATTTTACAGCATCCAACTGCACAACCTTACCCCAGGTTTGATTCTGCACATCTCAGGTTTTGTTGCCCTCTGCGAACTATTCTTAGGCATTGAGGCCCATTTTGAACTATGGAGGAAGTTCTTTTGCCTTATTCCCCGCCATCGGGGAGGCTCTATTTTTGAAGTGGGCGGTGCCGAAGTATGTCGTATAGCTGGATCCGGATACCTCATAGGAACTCCCAAGGAGGTACACCCACAGTGGTCTTTGGAATGGTTTTATATGGACGACGTCCCACTGCCAGACCCAGTTCGGCGCGGCCTTCCCGAATTTTCCAGTGCTCCTTTAAAGAAGCGTCTCAACTGGTGTCCCCGAAGTCCCAAGGAGGAAGACAGTGTGGAAATAAAAAGGTTGGTTAACAAGATCAGGTTACTAGCCCATACCAAGCTCTCGATAGTCGAGGTCATGGCTATTGCAATAAAGAGGTGCGTCCAGCCTCTCCAATCTAGAGTAACTCCCTTATGGTGTTATAATGGAGAAGATGACGCTTCCCGTTATAGATGGAAGGGTCCGGATAACCCTGCCGAACTGGCCACAATCCTGGCCAATCTGTATAAGGGTGAGAAAGAAGACTTCCTCCGCTTAAACTGCCGGGATGGCTATTCCATGTACAACCCCGTAGAATGGGTAAGATTTCGATTGTTTGCGCTGCCTTATTGCTGTCACAGATACTAATCAACTTTGCCCTTTGTTACCAAAAACAGTCATGGAGGAAGATGATCGAGGACGTCCACTGTCCCGCTCCACAGCCAGAGGATCATAGCCGCAATGGAGACCCTGGCTTTCATGAGGATCCGGACATATACATAGAGTTCGATGATGGGGTATTCTATCAAGCGAGCCTTGACGGCTTAAGAGTGGCTATCACCGCCGACTACCCCCGCCTCTATCCCTTCTGCATCATAAGTATTTGGAGGGCCCTTGAAAGGAAAACCTTATCTGCACTTTTGCTTATTATACCATTCTGAACTTTTAACAGGATCGGCGTTTGGCAGACCGTACCTCCTCGAGGGTGGCCCCTACACATGGCAGTCGTTCAAAATGAAAGGGGACCGGGAGTGCTGCAGAAACCCCATAGTCTTCCAAGAGGTATGTCCGCTTAATACATGCCTAGGCATGAGTCCGGATTGCTTAAGGTCTCCTTCTTATCTTTGATGTCAGGAGAAACACGCGGCAGATGGTGGGAAAACACCCTGCTAGCCGAATGTCCGCCAATCTGGTGCCGAACTCGCCAACTAGGACGAAAACCGAGGCAATGCCAGATCCGAATCCTCATGAGGATTCGGACGACGTATCTGTCATGAATTTCGAAGTGGAGAGCATGATGAATCACCATCGATTAAAGGAAGCCATGCGTGCCCCGGCTTTTTCCGAGCAAGAGTTTACCACACTCAACACGGTGGATGCATATATCCGGGCCGCTCGACACGGACTTGCCAGAGTCACTCAGTTGTTCTCAAAGGACATACAGGTAAGTGTTTATGCAATTTTGAATAGTCATATGCCAGTAGCCCTCGAGACTTGAAGCGGTGAGGCAAACCAACTTAAGGATCGATATACCCTGCAGGTCCTTAAAGAAAGGAACACTGCGCTAGCCCAGGAGCTGAAAACAAACCAAAGGCAGTTGAATGCTGTTACCGCCGAACTGGCAGAGATGAAAAAGATCGCAACGAGTGCATCCAGGGAGAAAAATCTCAAGGAGTGAAAGGACAAACAATCCAAAGAGATAGAGAGCTTGAAGGCTCAGTTATCGGCCGCTCAGAGAGAATGAAAAACTGAAGGGCGGCATATTCGGTATGTCTTCCTCTTTTATTAAGAACCTCCCTAGGTGCTCATGTTTAATCCATAATTTGGAAGATCATGACTATGTTGCTGCAGGTCTGTTAACTGGTAGGCTGGAAGAGGAAGTATCCGGATTTCAGGGCGACGTGCTAAAGGAGCTGTCCGTGGTACATGCTCGGGCCCGGAAGGCCATGAAGAGTATGGTGAAGGCTTTATGGCCATCCGATACCCCTCCAGAGAGTATGGAGGGTTTGGCAAACCTGTTCAATGGTGCCCGGCGCCAGTTTGAGCTATGGAAGACATCCGCCTGCCGTGAGGGCGCACGAGAAGCCTGGGCCATGGTGAAAACACGCTTTGCCAAGCTAGATCCAAATCATATGGCCCGAGTGGGACCACAGGGACCAGACAGGAAAGAGATTCCAGTGAGCTTGGTGTATGACCAAGTAATGATAGCTGTGAAGTATTCGCAGGAAGACTGTAGGTTAGAAAGTCTTATAGATGGAATAGATAAGGAATAGGTATTTGATGCAATGTATTAGAGTATGTTATGATCAACATGTGCCTTTATCCGAACATGTGAAAAGTTTTGTCATCACAGGCTTTCGGCTTTAACCTCCAGACCAAAATGGTGGAGTGTTTCCGGATACTGTTGGGAATGAAAAGAAACATTCACTATGTCTGGAAACCAGGCAACCCAGTCATTGTGCTCGAACAGACAAAAAATTGTAGTTCAGGATGTATGTTATATTACATATGTAAGAAACATCTTCCAAGGAAAATAGTTTCGTTAAGGGTTCCTTTCCTTGGGTTGGCAGGCAGTAATATGCATGCCGGGGCTTTGGTTCGTTATACAGAAAAACTATCCCACAATATTTGGAGTGGTTACAAGAATGTAACAATCTGTCGTTTGATTGCCGACCACCTATTCTCTTAAGAACGCTAGCTTTCGGCTTCACCCGTCTGAGGTACATGTCCGGTGACCCGGTTGTAACAATCGCAGAGGTGCTCCCTTTATGCCCTAGCCGAACAATCGGGAACGTATGGCATAAACACAGGAGCAAGGCAACCCTGCTTGCCAAAACTTAAGTTATAGAGGTGCATATAATGTAAAAAAGGATGTATATGAGCAAACGACATTTATATTTTGAGCTCCAGGCTTGAAATAATAATAAGCTTTGGTTAAAGAAGCCCCCAGTCATGGTGGGGTGTATACATTTTAGGATGTTTTACCCCCAAGTGCTCGGCTGATCCGAACACATCCTGGGAATCGTATAAGGACGAGGAAAAGAAAACAAAATGAAGAGGAGAGAGAAAAAAAAGGAACGAAAAAAGTATGACCGAACTCATGCGTAGAATCTTCGGAGCCGAGCAGCGTTCCATGGATTTGGCTCGAGGCGATTATTCGATGCATTATGAAGGCGATAGGCTCCTCCTGTGAGAACTTCATCTATAATGAAGGGACCCTCCCATTTTGGTTTGAGCTTGTCCTTCTTCTTCTCTGGGAGGCGTAAAATGAGTTCGCCGACGTTATAAGTCTTGGCCCGCACCTCTCTGCTTTGGTACCTCTGAGCCTGCTGCTGATAGAATGCGGAATGGGCTTTTGCAACATCGCGCTCCTCGTCCAGGCCATCTAGGTCGTCCTGCCGATCGAGCTCGGCTTCTCTCTCTTCATAAATGCACACTCGAGGTGAGTCATGAATAATATCGCTGGGCAAAACAGCCTCTACGCCGTACACCATAAAAAAGGGGGTGTATCCGGTCATGCGATTGGGCGTGGTCCGCAGCCCCCAGAGTACGGAATCGAGTTCCTCAACCCAGTGCTTATCTGACTCCCGTAGGGATCGCACTAGTCTGGGTTTGATGACGCTCATTATCAGGCCATTAGCTCATTCGACCTGACCGTTTGTTTGAGGGTGATATACGGAGGCGTAATCGAGCTTGATGCCCAAGTTAGCACACCAAGTTTTCACCTCATCGGCTGTGAAGTTAGAGCCATTGTCAGTAATGATACTGTGAGAGACACCATAACCGTGTACAACGCCGGATATAAAGTCGATCACTGGTCCAGCTTCAGCCGTTTTTACTGGTTTGGCCTCTATCCACTTAGTGAATTTGTCCACCATAACCAGCAAATATTTCTTCTTGTGGCTTCCCCCTTTAAGGGGTCCGACCATATCCAACTCCCAGACCGCAAAAGGCCAAGTAATGGGGATTGTTTTTAATGCGGTGGGCGGCATGTGACTTTGATTGGCGAAAAGCTGGCATCCGACACAGTGCTGTACAAGAGCCTGTGCATCTGCTCAGGCCGTAGGCCAAAAGAAACCTGTACGGAAGGCCTTACTTACGAGGGCTCGAGCGGCGGCGTGATGGCCACTGAGACCAGCATGTATTTCGGCCAAGAGCTGCCGTCCCTCCTCTTCGGAGATACATCTTTGAAGAACTCCAGTAGTACTTTTCTTGTAGAGTTCTCCTTCATGAACCTTGTAGGCTGTCGAGCGTCGAACTATGCGACGGGCCTCATTCTGGTCCTCAGAGAGCTCCCGCCTATTAAGGTAGGCCAGGAAGGGTTCGGTCCATGGAGCAATGACAGCCATGATTACGTGGGCAGAAGGTGTCATTTCGGTGCCCGAGCCCCCGATGATATCGGAATTGTGTTCGGCATCTGAGGGTATGATCAGCTCCGGACTAGTGTTGCCGCTCTCATCCTGCCATACCACGGATGGCTTGAAGAGCCTTTCCACAAAGGTGTTAGGTGGAACTGGGTCGGGTTTAGCGCCCATTCGAGCAAGGATGTCCGCTGCCTGATTACTGTCTCGAGCGACGTGATGAAACTTGAGCCCCTCAAACCGAGCTGATATTTTGAGTATGGCGTCGTGGTATGCCATCATCTTTGGATCTTTTGCATCGAAATCTCCATTTATTTGGGATATTGCGAGGTTCGAATCCCCACGCACTTCTAAGTGTTGAATGCCCATAGAAACAGCTATCCGGAGACCGTGCAGTAGTGCCTCGTATTCGGCTGCATTGTTGGAGTCCGTGTACATTATTTGCAATACATAGCGGACTGTGTCCCCAGTAGGGGAAGTTAAGATGACACCGGCTCCCAACCCGGCTAACATTTTAGAGCCGTCGAAGTACATTACCCAGTTGGAGTATGTGCTATATTCTTTAGGGAGTTCGGCTTCCGTCCATTCGGCGATGAAGTCGGCCAACACCTGAGACTTAATAGCTCGGCGTGGTTTGTATGTTATTTCAAATGGTAAGAGCTTGATGGCCCATTTGGCTATGCGGCCGGTGGCGTCCCAATTATTTATGATATCATTGAGTGGTACTTCGGATGCCACCGTGATCGAACACTCTTGAAAGTAGTGCCGCAGCTTCCGGGATGCCATGAAGACCGCATACGCTATCTTTTGATAGTGTGGGTATCGAGATTTGCACGGTGTAAGGACCGCCGATACATAGTATACTGGTTTTTGGAGTGGGAATTTATGTCCCTCTTCCTCTCGTTCGACGACGAGCACCGCGCTCACCACCTGGTGGGTTGCAGATATGTAGAGCAACATAGGTTCGCCGATGTTTGGTGCGGCGAGGATTGGGTTGCTTGCTAACAAAGCTTTGATTTCTTCCAATCCGGCTGTTGCCGCATCTGTACACTCGAAGTGGTCGGTTCGTCGGAGTAGGCGATAAAGTGGCAGTGCCTTTTCTCCCAATCTGGAGATAAAGTAGCTCAAAGCTGCCACGCACCCAGCTAGTTTTTGGACCTGCTTTAGGTCTGTTGGGGTTGCCAATTGTGACAAGGCTTGGATTTTGGCTGGGTTTGCTTCGATTCCTCTATTGGAAACAATGAACCCGAGTAGTTTTCTGGCTGGAACGCCGAAGACACATTTTTCTGGATTGAGCCATATGTCATATGTTAGGAGGATGTCGAATGTGAGGCGTAGATCGTCCACCAATGACTCGAAATGTTTAGTCTTGATGACTACATCATCTATGTATGCCTCCACTGTCTTGCCAATTTGTTTCTCCAGGCATGTTTGAATCATGCGTTGGTAAGTGGCGCCAGCGTTTTTTAGTCCGAACGGCATGGTGTTGAAGCAGAAAGGCCCATACGGGGTAATGAATGTTGTTGCGGGCTGGTCGGACTCCTTCATCTTAATTTGATGGTATCCGAAGTATGCATCGAGGAAACACAGTGAATCATGTCCTGCAGTCGCGTCAATGATTTGGTCAATGCGGGGCAGCGGGAAGGGGTCCTTGGGGCAGGCTTTATTGAGGTCTTTGAAATCGACGCAAAGGCGCCAGGATTTATCCTTCTTCGGTACCATGACCAGATTTGCTAGCCAGTCCGGGTGTTTGATCTCCCTGATGAACCCTGTTTCGAGAAGTTTAGCTAGCTCCTCCCCCATAGCTTGTCGTTTGGGTTCGGAAAATCGCCGCAGCGTTTGCTTGACTGGTTTGAACCCCTTTATAATATTGAGGCTATGTTCGGCCCGTCTGCGTGGGATCCCGGGCATGTCCGAAGGGTGCCAGGCGAATATATCCCAATTTTCACTCAGGAAAGCTCTTAGTGCGGCGTCGATCATTGGATCCAGCTGTGCTCCAATGGAGGCTGTCTTGTTGGGATCCGTCGGGTGTACTTGAAATTTTACTATTTCGTCTGCTGGTTCGAAAGAAGTGGACTTGGGCCTCCTATCGAGGATTACATCATCTTTGTCCACTGTGGAATGCAGGGTGGTTAGCTCCTCGGCCTCTAGGGCTTCAGATAGTGCCTCGAGGGCCAAGGATGCCATTTTGTTTTCGGCGCGGAGCGCTATATCCGGATCACTGGTGATGGTGATAACTCCGTTGGGCCCTGGCATTTTGAGCTTCATATACCCGTAATGGGGTATGGCTTGGAAGCGTGTGAAGGCGTCTCACCCCAACAAGGCATGATATCCGCTATTGAAAGGTGCCACGTGGAACAGCAACTCTTCGGACCTGTAGTTCTCTGGCGTACCGAATACTACATCAAGTTTAATTTTCCCCGAACATCGTGCTTCACGACTGGGGATAATCCCTCAAAAGGTGGTGATGCTTTGCTCGATGCGACTCTTGTCCATTTGCATTTTATTGAGCGTGTCTTCGTAGATGAGGTTTAGTCCGCTGCCACCGTCCATGAGCACCTTGGTGAGTCAAAAGCCATCTACAATTGGGTTTAAGACCAAGGCGGCGGGTGCTCGGACTGATCTGACCCTTGGTTCATCGGCGGCGGTGAAAGTTATTGCCGCATCGTTCCAAGGATTTAGTGCGGCTACTTGGTTAACTTTGGCGAGGTCGCGGAGCGCCCTTTTGCGCCGATTATTTGAAGAAAAGGTCTCGAAGACTGTAAAGACATTGAGGTCGTCATCCTCCGAAGAGTGATTCACCGGGGTGGTGTTGGTGAGGATGGCCTCGCCACTCTTAGCCACCTGCCGGAGTACCCAACATGCCCGAAGGCTATGTGTTGGTTTTGTATTCGGCATCGTGTGTATCTGACAGGGCTTGCCGAGTAATTCATTAAGGATAGTTCTATGTCCTCTGAAGGGTTTGATTTTCTTGTCAATGAGATGATGATCGGGTGCCCCGTGAGGGTGCATCCTTTTTGCCCGTCCAGTGGGGTGCTTAAAGGCGGGAGGTTCCCACTGGGCTGTCTGGGCTTTCCAGGCGCTTTCCATTGCGTAGTACTTCTGTACTATATGTGCCAAATCTGCAAAGTGTAGTATGCGGTGGTGGTTGAGGGCATTGAGGATTCCCTCGTCTGTACAGTTGCGGCAGAAAACTGAAACCGCGTCCCTGTCGCAGCAATCTTTAATCTTGTTTTTAACAAGGAGGAATCTGGCCCAGAAGTGATGGACCATTTCCTGAGGTTGCTGTCGTACATACATTAGGTCACATACATCTGGAGGACCTGAATTGCTTGGGGAATATTGCTTGTGGTGGGTGGGTGGGCTAAAATCCGAACCCCGACCCGCTATTGGATCCGGAGTTTGAAGAATCTCCGAGGTCACTAGTCCAGGATTAGGAGGGTCCTGGTGACTTTCGGGCTCAATGCCTGATTCTATGTTTGGAGGACCTGTGGTCTCTTCCCGAAGATGGGTATCCGGCTCGCAGGGCTCGAAAATCCGAACATAGCTTGTTATCAATTTGGGGGGAGAAGTATTATCGGCTTGTTCCTCCACGACCGCTACCAGATGGGTGATCGGCGGGGACTTGATTTCCCTCTGATCGGGTTTAAGTCCAATCCGATCATAGTCTGCTGCGACCCCCAGGGCGGCGATGTGATCTAGCAGTTCGTTCAAGGACGAGACATCTGCCGGATCCATCTTTTCGGAGTGTTCGAGGCCGATGCGGAGATGATGTTTGGCGAATTGGGGGGTCACCTTTGGCTTAACGGCCGAGCGGGCGCCCATGGTAAAATTGCTGAGTTGGAGGATCTGTCCCGAAACTAGGGCTCCTCCAGAGGTGATGTTGTTATTGATGACAAGGCGAGCCATCGATCCTTCCGTCGACAACACAGAGGAACTCTCAATGAAAGCACCAATGTCGGTGTCAAAACCGGCCGATCTCGGGTAGGGGGTCCCGAACTGTGCATCTGAGGATCGAAGATAACAAGGGACAAAGGGAACACGATGTTTACCCAGGTTTGGGCCCTCTTAATGGAGGTAAAACCCTACGTCCTGCTTGATTGTATTTGATGAGTATAGGGGTTACAAGAGTTGATCAACCTCGAGATCGTTATGGCTAAACCCTAGATGTCTAGCCTATGAGATTTATGATAGCCTCTACGGACTAAACCCTCCAGTTTATATAGACACCGGAGGGGGCTAGGGTTGTACAGAGTCGGTTTACAGAGGAAGGAAATTACACATCCGGACGCCAATCTTGCCATCCAAGCAAAGGAGAGTCCCATCCAGACACGGGGAAAGGCCTTCTACCTTATATCTTCACAGCCCATCAGTCCGGCCCATGTCACATAGCTCGGACGCCCGAGGACCCCTCAATCCAGGACTCCCTCACCTGACGCTCCCGCAGCAGCATGATTACTAGGTGACTTTTTGGTTTGTTTAATTGAGGGTGCGCCTCGGCTGCATTATCCTCAGGCTGGCCAGGGTCCGTCCGTGCAGCCGCAACACCTTTTGGCCATGTAAGTGAATCTGTTTATCCGTTGATAAATTATCTGGCTTGCTTAACCCTATGTTTGGTGCCTCACCACCATTGAGAGCGTCGTGCCCTTGCAATTCTTCTTGTGGTTGTCTCATGCCTGGGGGCTGGAACGGTGTCTGTGCTCGGTTCCGTCCCTGCAGCACTGATAAATCCAAGCGATCGAGCTCTGGCTCGCGGGCCTGCTCCCGTGCATGTCACCTCACAAAGGTCCTTGGTGTCTCACCCCCCCCATGGGTCCATCACGAGCAAGTGAGTAAGGGCGCAGCCCAATTTGTATAGCTATGAGCTTGGTGTTTCGCCACCTCGGGCGTCGCACGACCGGCGGCTCCTCCCTTGGTCATCCCATGAAGAAACTTGACACGGCGTCTGTGCTCGGGTCCGTCCCTGCAGTGCCGCTAAATCCAAGTGACCGAGCTCTCTCTGGTGGGTCGTACCCGCGCACGTCACCTCGTTTGGGTCCTTGGTGTCTGACCTTTACATGAAGTGGCCTCGAGACGGCCGCCCGGCGCATGTCGCCCCCATGTCCCAGATTTCATGAAGCATGCAACTACATCAAGAACTAGGCGCAAATCGCCTGAGGACTGAGGAAAGGAGCTCTTGGGCCCTGTGCCTGGAGCATCCGACACCTCCACAAGTTCTACCATGCCCGTCACAGGTACGAACGAAATGGGGATGTACACGCCCCGGAGATTCTGGAACAAAGCTCCCGCCCACACCCCAGTGGAAGCCCCATGACCCGCGCTGGCGGAACGATCAAACCACGATCATGCCCACGCCCCAGTGGAAGCCCCATGCCCTGCACTGGCGGAACGATCAAACTACGATCATGCCCACGCCCAAGTGGAAGCCCCATGCTCCGTGCTGGTGGATAATTAACTGAGAGTGCCCCACAGGCCGCACAGACCTCAGAGTAACCCGTGCCGGGCACGGTGGTCATTGTTACTCTTCCGCAGCGCGCGCTCGCAGCTCCCTCCTGTGCCTCACGCGAGCGGGGGCTGGACACGGTGCCTGTGCTCGGGTCAGTCCCAGCAGCGCTAAAAACCCAAGGGATCGGGCTCTGGCTCGCGGGCCTACTCCCTTGCACGTCACCCCACCAAGGCCCTTGGTGTCTAGTCTCCTCGCATGACGCCCATATGCAAGCTATCGTGCGTGCGTCGTCCACCCGGAATAAAACTTGTGTGTGCAGGTTTTCCCCCCAGGGGTGGATCATCTGGAGGGCCTCGCAAGGCTCACCCTATAAGTGATGAACCGTCTGTGCTACAAGGAGCTAAGTCTAGACACCTTCGGGGGCGGCCTCGTCGATGCTAGCTTTCTCCCTCACATGGGCCACTTGCACGTCAAGGGGGAACTCATGAGCATCACTCCTCAGGAGTCTTCACTAACTCCCGGAGCCCCTCACCTCCTGAACTTTTCTAGGCATCGTGACCTGACATCCCAACGACGGTTGAGGTCTGCACGGGATTGGGCCCTGCCGACATAGAGCACGAAGGCAAGCAAAAGGAAAAGCAAGCACGGAAGGGAAACCCTGCAAGATTGCAAACATTCATTACAAGCATTAAGTGTTCAAATAAATAGAGCCATTGTTTCACGCCTCCAAGAGGCAGGATCGGTCCAGTGTAGGATTGTAAAAGGGAGCTTCAGGAAGAAGGGTTGCTGCCACTGTCATCGTCGCCTGCAGCGGCCTCGCCAAGTTCCTCACCACCGCTGTAGGAGAACTTCCCCAGCAGCATGCTGACGTGACCTTCAACGCCCTCCGCAAGGCCGTCGCGAGATTCTTCAGGAACGGGGCCTATCACCTTTCTGAAGTCGAAGTTGGGGTCGCGGTGGAGAAGGTGGCTAAAGACGCAGATCGCCACGACGAAGAAGAGGTCGCGACACTCCTCTTCCAGGATGCGGTCCACCTTCCATGCCCCGTCCTCAAGCTGCTCCACGAGCTTGGTGGAAAGGTCGGCGTAGTCGGCGTCACAAGCTACAAGGGGAGCCCCAAGCCTCTCTCGGCATATGGAACGTAGGGCCTCACGGGCCCTGAGCTCAAGAGATGAAAGTGTGGCATGGTCCGCCGCCGCCTTTGTGTCAGCGTCCACCTGGAGCTTCTTCTCCCTGGCGTCCAGCTGAGCGTTGGCCTCAGAGACGTGCTTCGCATGGGCCTCCTGAGCATCGGCCACTTGGCGCTTAAATGCCTCCAGGCGCTCCCGCTCCGCGGCCTGATCGGTCGCCACTGCCGCCAGGTCCGACTCGCGGGTCACGAGCCATGCCTCGCGGGCTTTGAGATCGTCCTCCCGCAGCGAGAGTCGCTGCACATCTGTGGCCCGCTCATGTTCAACTGCCTTCAGGCTGGCTTCCGCCTCCGCGCGGCGCTTGGTGGTCACCTCGGCCTCAGCAAGTGCGCTCTCGCGGGCCGCCTTCGCCTCGGCGGCTCCCTTCTCGCTCCGTGCGATGGCAGCCTCAGCCTGGCACTGAGCCTCCCTTGAGGTGGCATCCAGTTGGTACCATCCGGCCGCAAGCTTCAGGCGCTCCTTGACGAGGCGCACCTCGGCGTCCTGGAGGTCCGTCCCAAGCCGATCAAGCGTGGCTTGGGCATCGGTCAAGGCTCTGTGCGTGAGCAAGGCAGTGCAGCTCACCAGTGTGAGGGCCCGGCCCGGGTTCGACATCTCAACGGTCGCAGCCGCCGCAGTTGAAGGAGCAATGACGATGCTCGCCTGGGGTGCAGAGGGCTCTGAGCTTCCCCCTCTGACTGCCGCGGCATGCCCATGGGGCTCATCGTGTTAGCTGCAGGAGCCTCTTGGATGGCCGAAACTAGAGGGTCCTCTGCAGCGCGCCCTGCGTCGCTCTCCGCGATGGCGACGAGAGTGGCCGGCGGGGGCTTGGGCGTCACCTCATTCCCCGCCGTCGTGCCCGCACTCGCTTCGAGCCTCGTGAGGGGCGCGTCCCCATTCCCGGGAAGTGGCGCTTTGGGCTGGCCAGCGGCGGTCGGGACGGTCGGGCCCTCTCATGGCTCCAGGAGGGTGTTGGGCGCCTCTGTGGCGCTGGGGCGCTCCGCCGCGGCGCCAGAGCAGCGCGAAGCCTTCCCACACCCTCCAGGACTCAAGCCGGACACCGGCGCTACCTTGGGGCTAGGAAGCAGCATCTCCCCGGCCGGCTTCACCTTCTTTGCCTTCTGCTTGCTGCCCCGGCGCCTTTACCGGTAAGGGTTACTTTGGGCTACACGGGATTACAGGCGCAAGGCGCAAAAGGGGAACTTGGAGCTTACTCGTTGTGCACGCACAATTTCCACTTCTTCTCGACGGCGGACAACGTATCGCCGCCGCCCTCGTACGCCATCCTGGTGCCGTCCATAGGGCCCTCGACTCGGCCTCCGACAAGTCCAGCCGTGCTTCCATCTCTCCTGATGGCCTGGGAAGCCCCTGGAGGGACTCGGCCGACGAGGGCGCGGCCACCTCTCCGCTGGAGTGGGCCCCCGTCACGGGAGGCTGTGCGGCCACGGCACCGAGCCCTGCCCCTCCTGCCGCATCCGCGGGCCAAGGAGACGTCGCGTGGGGCCGGTCGTTCGCGTCACTGTCATCGTCCTCGTAGCCACGAAGGGATCTGCAGTGAGAGCGCGGTGGCGCCCGACCAACGTCGTCCCCCTCCAACGTAGCCTTCGAGTCCTCGCCGCTGTCGCTTTCACTGGAGGACAGCACCACGGCGGAGGGGTTCCACCGTAGGCCGCCTCGGCCAGCCGCGACGAGCCCCCACTCGTCGAAGATGGCCATCACGGTGACCATCTCCGCCTTCTCCTCGTAGCTGTACAGTGGGGACGCAGCCTCAGGAGGGTCTTCGGGCATGAGGCCGAGCAGGGCCCCAGGGCCTCGTCTAGCTCCTCGGACGTCAAGCCGGCGACGTGCAGCCGCATCGTGTTCCCTGCGCCGGTGTACTCCCACACGGGCCGCGAGTGCTCTTGAAGCGGCACGATGCACTGCCCTAGGAACTCCGTGACAACCATCGGCCCCGACAACCTTGCGGCCCCGTGCGCGGCAATCTGCTCCAGGACGGGCTCCGCCCTTGGATCAGTAAGCTTCTCGTGGCCCCACCCGGGATTCAGCTTGGGCTGGGCCACTGGAATCATCAGGAGCGGGCTAACCCGGCACGCGTCCATGAAGACCCAGCACTGCCGGTAGCCTTCCACCTTCTTCCCGGCCTTCAGGCGGATGTTCTCGCCCTTCACGTCAACGAAGGAGACACACACGGAGCGCTGGTCCTGGGCGGTGAACTGCAAGCTGAAGAAGTGGTGGAAGAGCACCACCGAAGGCCTCACGCCCACAAAAGCCTCGCAATAGAATGCGAATATGGCCAGGAGGAGGATTGAATTGGGATGGAGATGAAAGGTGTGGATGTGATAGTGGGAGAGGATGGCATAGAAAAACTCGAAGAATGATGGGACCAGCCCGGCGTAGATGCTGTGGAGGAATAAGGGGTAGGCGGACTCCTCCAGGCCGCTCCGCGCTTGCAAGCCTGGCTAGATCTTGGTAGCTTGCCCTTCATTCTGGTCGCCGGCTATCAGCGGGAGCACCAGACCCAGGTCTTCCCCCTCGACGATGGAGGAGGGTAGGAGCGTCGGCCCGGCGACAAGCGGGCTCACGCTTGGGGCTGAGGATTTCGCCTTCTTACTGGCAGGCGCCATCTGCATGTTGCAGGTGCGAGCGAGGTGGAGAAGCCGCTGCGCCTGAGATCGGGTCGCGAGTAGTCAAGAATGGAGGGGAAGCTCGGGAAGGCAGATGCAAGACAAGGAAGCAATGATGGCCCCACGCCGTGTGTGGGCAGGCTTTATGTCAACTTGGGCAGTTGCCGAGGCGTCATGGGAAGTGGGGGCGCTCCATGCCCCGTCGTGTGCCACGCGTCGAGCACGGCCCCCAGGCGGTTGGGCCCTCGCCATTTCGCCCCCCCCCCAATGGGCGGAGTCGTATGCGCCGCAGGCCCGGGGGCTACTATTGGGCCCGTGGGAGTGGGGACCCAAGCCTGTCTGTCTGCAGCCCATCGCGTAGTGCACTGCCTAGGCCCAACATGCGACCCACCTTCAGACTCCACGAGCAAGACCCTCATGAGGCACACTCTTGCAGGCTCCGTCAGCAGCCTCGTGAGGCCCCTCTCGCGAGGCCACCTCCCGAGGCCCTCTCTTGAGGCCCCTCGAGGAGCCCCCTCGCGCAGGTGAGCAATGCTTGGAGCAGCCTGGCGAGTCGCACGGCCCTGCGTCTCCACGTGGGTGACACACATGATGACGGACGGCGCGAGAGGCCGTGCCAGCAGGAGCGGATGCGGAGGCTTTCCTCTTTCATGCTAAGGGAGCAAGGATGGTTCGCTGGTTCCCAAAGCAATCCCCAAAGGTTGCTTGATCGGTGATAGAAGACCAGGACGGCGGGCTCGCCAGGACGGAGGTCATCACCGAGCCCACTGGCGCGTCAGGACAGGAGGCTTTTGCAGGCGAAGACCACCTTTAGTCAGGATAAGCTGTGCCCCTGTCCCCCTTCGAATTGGCCGTTGTGGCAACCCTTCCCGCCATGTGTTTTTGGGGAAGAGGACCAAGGCTAGTATAAGTAGGGGCGGGGCACTGCCATAGAAAGGGACTGATCTTGAAGCAGCTAGAACCACACGCTTGTACTCATCGTCCCTTGCGAGGCAATCCAACCACAAAGCAGGAGTAGGGTCTTACACCGCAAGGTGGCCTGAACCTGGGTAAACTGCCTGGTCCATTGTTCTTCTTCCTTAGCTCAAGCACTCCGAAGCATTGTCGTGAGGTTGAGAGGCAGAGTAGGACGGTAGGAACAAGCACACCCTAGAGTTCGAATCTTCTTGGTTCCCCGGAGCCCCGATTCTGATAGATTATAGGTAGGAGGCGCTCCCTCATGTCAACAATCCTCCTGTGCATCTCGTAGCATGTGTACATGTTCTTGGTCGTGAACTTGAGATGAGCTTCATCCAGTCTCCGCATCCAGGCCTCGTGTGAGGATGTGGGATTTTTCTTGGCATCCTCCTTCATCATTTTGTAGTAGGGGTCGATGATGGCCGAGGCGAGTTCAACCAGGGAGTCCTTCTTCGTGCTACCCTAGACCCTGTAGTGGCCATGGATTTCAACAAGCTTCTGGCAGGCCAAGCCCGAAACCTCGAGCGCTTTTACATCATCAGCGGTTTCAACCATAACGAACTTGTAGTTGGGGTTGTTGACAAACCTGACAAAACACTCGCAAGGCTTTGTGGCCAGGCAGTAGTGGTAGAGGAGGACGTGATGGTGGATGCACAACTGGGTGGCGACAATCTTCTGATCTATCCCGGGATGACCACCTATGTACTAGAGGTCGATGCCGACCACTTTGTACTTCTGAGCAAGCAAGTGCTCCATGGTGTTGATGTAGTCCTCCACCACGGCCGAGTCAATGGTGTAAACCACCAAGAGACACTTCTTCCTCACATGGGTCTCCACTTGATGCACGCCAAACTCCATTGGAGCGCCGCTAGATATCCTGTCTGTATGTGTCATTGTGGGTGTGCTTGTTGTGTTGTGGGGTGCGATCGAAAGGTTGAAGAGACTAAGGTTATAATGGCCGTGGGACTTAATGGGGAAGCCGGACGGCCTGGTATATCGGCATGCCTGGATGGTACTTTTTGCAGCACGTAACTCCATCGTGTCGCACGTAACTACATCGTGGTGACACACGCGGCGCAATCACATGCATATGGGGCCCCCAACATGATCGTGCGCTGGCCCCAACCGCTAGCAGAGCGTGCACGGAGGACACGAGAGTAGAGCGCGCGGAGAGATGCAAGTAGAGGGCTCTACGGCCACCTCAACGATGAGCAACCATATGCATATAGCACTTGAACATGCAGGGAATAGCCGTCCACAAGCCAAGCGCCTGGAGGGACGCAAGCAGAGCGGGCGGAGGGACGCGAGCTGAGCGTGCCGCGGCCGCCTAACGGCGAGCAGAGCGAGCTGAGGACGTGAGTAGAGGCCGGCATGGTGAGGTGGATGCGGGCAACGGACAACAGTGCACCGGCTAATTGTGTGGGAAGACCGATAATAACACAGACATTTCCTGCTAATAAGATGTGTGTGTTCTGGGCAAATGACACTTGCTGGTAAATAATTGCCTACGATTCTTGAAATCATCATCGACCTATTCCTTAGTTTAATCATTAGCCATGATTTGCTCAGTCTGCACAACATCTACGCTCTATGTGTATAGAACAATATTCTTTATTATGAATAGTATGCTCTGTTGGGCCCACAAGTGTATAGATCACGCCAGCCGATGAGCAATGTGCCCGCACGCGTCGTGCTAGCTCGTGCTTCCTTCTATGCTAAGTTTACATTAATTGATGACATTTTATGAACACGCCACCATTTCCCGCCACTTCCTCATCGGTTTCCCGCCGCCACCCAGTGATATTACACATAAACCTAGGCGGCACGCGACACACCGAGGCACAAGCACATCCTATAGCCCCTCTACCTTTTCCGAGTATGCCAATCTACTAAAGCGCCGCCTCTGCCATCAACCTCCTCGACAAGGAAAATGAGAAGGTGCCATGGCCCGTCGAGGTCGAGGGTGTCCCTGGCAACACGATGGACAACGCCGTGCTGCGCGTCACCGCTAGGGTTGAGGAAACCCTTGGCGCACGATGCTTCAGCGCCGCGGATCAAGATAGGCATGTCAGCACCGAGAGGCTGCAGCTCGCCACACAACATGATCGGTGGTGCGTTGCAGAGTAAGCTAGGCGCGTCCACACCGATAGGCTATGGCTCGCCGCACAGCGAGACCGTTGGAGCAGCGCAGAGTGAGAGGCGCGGCGCGCCACATAGGAACAGCGGATCCATCAGTGCTTGCCTGCTGTCGATGATACGTCTCCAATGTATCTATAATTTTTTATTGTTCCATGCTATTAAAGTACCAATCTTGGATGTTTTATACTCATTTACTAGCAACTTTATATCATTTTTTGGGACTAACCTATTGACATAGTGCCAAGTGCCAGTTGTTGTTTTTTGCTTGTTTTTTACTTCACATAAAATCGATACCAAACGGAGTCCAAATGCCAAGAAACTTTTTGGAGAATTTTTTCTGCCCAGAAGACACCAGGGGAGCCCAAGAAGTGCACCAGAGGTGGCCCGTGGGGCCCACTAGGCACCAAGGCGTGCTAGAGGGCCCTGGCGCGCCCTGGTGGGTAGTGGAGCCCACGGGAGGTTTCTCCACCGCCTATCAGCTCTATAAATACTCTAAAATCCCAAAAACCCTAGGGGAGTCGAGAGAAAATAGATTCCGCCGCCGCAAGTTCTAGAACCACGAGATCCAATCTAGAGGCCTTCTCCGGCACTCTGCCGGAGGGGTCAACAATCATGGAGGGGTTCTTCATCAACACCCTTGCCCCTCCGATGATGCGTGAGTAGTTTACCACAGACCTACGGGTCCATAGGCAGTAGCTCGATGTCTTCTTCTCTCTTTTTGATCTTCAATACAATGTTCTACTCGATGTTCTTGGAGATCTATTTGATGTAATGACTTTTTGCGGTGTGTTTGTTGGGATCCGATGAATTATGAGTTTATGATCTATTCTATACGTGAATATTTTTTGAGTCTTCTCTGAACTCTTTTATGCATGATCTTTACAGCCTCGTATTTCTTCTTCGAAACTTTGGTTTGGTTTGGCCAACTAGATTGATTTTTCTTGCCATGGGAAGATGTGCTTTGTGATGGGTTCGATCTTGCGGTGCTCAATCTCGATGACAGAAAGAGATATGACATGCATGTATCGTTGCCATTAAGGATAAAAAGATGGAGTCTATTCCTACATGAATAGATCTTGTCTACATCATGTCATCGTTCTTATTGCATTACTCCATTTTTCCATGAACTTAATACACTAGATGCATGCTGGATAGCGGTCGGTGTGTGGAGTAATAGTAGTAGATGCGGAATCGTTTCGGTCTACTAATCTTGGACGTGATGCCTATATACATGATCATTTCCTTGGATATCATCATAATTATTCGCTTTTCTATCAATTGCAAAACAATAATTTGTTTACCCACCGTATGCTATTTTCTCGAGAGAAGTCTCTAGTGAAATCTATGGCCCCCGGGTCTATTTCCTATCATATTATTTTCAGATCTATTAATCCAAAAATCCAAAAATACCTTGCTGCACATTTTCTTTACTTATTTTATTTTTTGTTTTTGCTAGATCTATTTATCCAATCTCATACAATTTAATCCATCTCAATACCGAGGAGGGATTGACAACCCCTCTTACACATTGGGTTGCAAGTTTTTGTGGTTTGTGTGTAGGTGTTGTTTACATAGTGTTGCTTGGTTCTCCTACTGGATTGGTAACCTTGGTTTCATAACTGAGGTAAATACTTACCATTGCTGTGCTGCATCATCCTCTCCTCTTCGGGGAATTACCAACGCAGATACAAGCAATCAGGAAGAATTTCTGGCGCCGTTGCCGGGGAGACATCATCAACATCTATCAGGTTCCTATGCACAAACTCTTATCTCCTCGCAATTACTTTATTTGCCATTTTCCTCTTGTTTAGAGCTCCCCCACTTCTAAAAACATTTTCAGAAAAACACAAAAATATTTGCCTTCTTTTCGTTTGCCCTTTTTGTTGTGGTCATCTCGTCAATATGACTACCCCTCCTTTGTCACCAGATTTTGAGGTTTTATACTTCAAACAGAAGCAAGAAGAAAATTTGAAAGATGATTGGTATAGTTTAACGGAATCCTATCGCATCTACAATATAAAAGGAGATGCAAAGATTTTTCTTCGTAATTTTTATATAGGTTTAACCATGCATCATAGACAACTCTTGGATTTTGCCGCTAAAGGGAATTTTGTTGAGATTGATGCTAATGCTACCTATGAAATAATAGAGGGAATATTGGGAGTTCCACCACCAAAAAAGGGATTTACTTTTACGCAAGAAGGGATTCAAATATTAGATAAATTGGGTGATCTACAGAAAAAATTGGTTGAGTTGCAAAAGTCTAATGAATCCCTCAAACACATTAGTGGAAACCTCAATCGCATGAATACTTCGATTACTCTGTGTAATAAGCGGTTGGATATTTTAGATCTTAAGATGGTCTCTTTTCCTAAGAATAATGGGAAGCGTAAAGAGCCTCTCGGGTTTGAGAAAACTCTTACAAAGATAGCAAAAACTAAATATGACAATTCTTAGATCTATGCATTATGCCTTGCTAGGGGCATAAAATGATAGCGCTTGTTGGGAGGCAACCCAATGAATAAAATAATTTGTTCTCTTTTATTCTTTCTATTTTTGTGTGTTTAAATAATTATGCCTCTGTTATGATTGTTTTTTTTTATGTTTTAATTAGTGTTTGTGCCAAGTAATGCCTTTAGGATGGCTTGTGTGATAGTTGATTTGATCTTGTTGGAAAACAGAAACTTTTGCGTCCGGTAGCTGAATTGGTAAAAATCACTGGAGCGATGAAAAACTCTTAATTTTTTACACAAGATTTAGATATGAATTGCCTGTGTTGTCCAAAGTTTTCAGATTTTTGGAGTTATAGAAGTATGAGTAAAATTCGAGTCTTTATAGACTGTTCTGTTTTTGACAGATTCTGTTTTCGTTGCATTGTGTGCATATTTTGATGAATATATGGACTATACCGGGTGGTTTTAGCCATGGTAAAGTTAGAATATAGTAGGTATAATGCAGTAACAAAATATGAATGGGTTTGCAACAATACTTAAAGCAAAGATTGGTTATCTTATACTAAGGGATCTCACGAAGGTTTTTGTTAAGTTTTGTGTGATTGAAGTTTTCAAGTTTTGGGTGAGATCACGATGGATGAAGGAATTAGGAGTGAAAAGAGCCTAAGATTGGGGATGCCCATGGCACCCCAAGGTAATATTCAAGGAGAACCAAGCAACTAAGCTTGGGGATGCCCCGGAAGGCATCCCCTCTTTCTTCTAACGACCATCGGTAATTTTACTTGGAGCTATATTTTTATCCGTCGCATATCATGAGTTTTGCTTGAAGCGTCTTTTATGATATGAGTCTTTAATTGTTTTTCTTTTTAGTTTGTCACAATCATCCTTCCTGGACACACCTATTTGAGAGAGCCATTATGCTATGATTTATTAGAATTGCTCTATGTGTTTCACTAAAAAAAAATAGCTATGGAATTGCTCTAGTGCTTCACTTATATCTTTTTGAGCACGGTGGTGCTTTAATTTTAAAGAAATATGCTCTCATGCTTTACTTAGATTATTTTGAGAGTTAGTAATTTTGAAGAAATCCTCTCATGCTTCACTTATATTATTTTGAGAGATGAAAATTTTAAAGAAATATTTATGCTCTTGTTCTTCACTTTAATTTGTTTGAGAGCTTATTATAAGCAATGGTAACATATGAAACTAGTCCCAAAGTGATAGATATTCAAGAGGGATAATAAAAACTATCATGAAGATCATTGGACAATATAAACTTGATTCCTTGCAATAGTTTTGCGATATGGAGATAGTAATATGTGAGTCATGTTGGTGAGTAATTATGCTTTAGTAAGAATATTGGTGTTAAGGTTTGTGATTCCCTATGCAAGCACGAAAGTCAATAGTTATGCAATGAAATTATATCCTACTTGTTGTGCATTATTCGGTGTTAGTTATGTTTAATGCTCGTTTATGAGAGTTTTTGTTTTTTGGTTGGTTGCTTCTCAATCTATTTGCTAGCCTTCCCTTGTACTAAGTGGGAATACTACTTGTGCATCCAAACTCCTTAAACCAAGTTGTGCCAAATGAGTCCACCATACCTACCTATATGCAGTATTTCCATGCCGTTCCAAGTAAATTTGTATGTGCCAACTCTAAATTTCAAAATGAATTTTCTTTTTGTGTGCCCATACTACTCATGAAGCGGAAGGTGGTGTCCAATATTTTTGCATGCTAGATGTGTTATTCTCAAGATGAGTGTTTATTCACTTGTCATTGCACGAGAGTGTGGCAGGTAATAGGGATGCCCAGTCTCGAATTGAAAAAAAATTACTTTATGTTGTCAATAATAAATTCCTTGGAAAGTGTTGGTATGGAAGGCACCCGTGGATACGGCTAGCCATGGGTTGTGAAAGAATGGTGGAAAAAGGAATAAACTTTATTTTATGTTTGGGAACTGCCTATGATGTATCTAGCATGGAAAGTATTGGTAATTCTCGGTCGTTTTCGTTGACGGGAAAAGCATGCCTCTCAAAATAATTTTATCTCTCAATTTAAGCTTTGAGCTTTGGCACCTCTACAAATCTCTGCTTCCCTCTGCGAAGGGCCTATCTATTTACTTTTATACAATTTTTATTTTTATTGAGTCTCCATCCTCTCTTATAAAGCACCAACTAGGGAGCACTATTATCATGCTTGAGCATTGGATGTAGCTAATATTTGAGTGTGTTTCATGAATGGATCAATGATTGAGCATAATGGGCTAGGGATAGCTTTCTTTAGTATTGATATTTTGAACAACATGGTTGCTTGTTGATATGCTTGAGTATTGAGGTCTTCATGTCAAATTATAGACTATTGCTTTGAATCACCTATAGTCCAAATGTCCATGCTACAAAATAAAAGAATATGTGATAAATATGATGGGTAGCATTCCACATCAAAAATTCTCTTTTTATCATTTACCTACTCGAGGACGAGCAGGAATTAAGCTTGGAGATGCTGATACGTCTCCAACGTATCAATAATTTTTTATTGTTCCATGCTATTAAATTAAGTATCATTATTGGATGTTTTATACTCATTTACTAGCAACTTTATATCATTTTTTGGGACTAACCTATTGACATAGTGCCCAGTGCCAGTTGTTGTTTTTTTGCTTGTTTTTTACTTCGCAGAAAATCAATACCAAACGGAGTCCAAATGCCACGAAACTTTTTGGAGAATTTTTTCTGCCTAGAAGACACCAGGGGTGCCTAAGAAGTGCACCAGAGGAGGCCCGTGGGGCCCACTAGGCACCAGGGCATGCCCTGGTGGGTAGTGGAGCCCATGGGAGGTTTCTCCACTGCCTATAAGCTCTATAAATACTCTAGAATCCCAAAAAACCTAGGGGAGTCGAGCGAAAACAGTTCCCACCGCCGCAAGTTCCAGAACCACGAGATCCAATCTAGAGGGCTTCTCCGGCACTCTGCCGGAGGTGTCAACGATCATGGAGGGGTTCTTCATCAACACCCTTGCCCCTCCGATGATGCGTGAGTAGTTACCATAGACCTACGGGTCCGTAGGCAGTAGCTTGATGGCTTCTTCTCTCTTTTTGATCTTCAATACAATGTTTTCCTCGATGTTCTTTGAGATCTATTTGATGTAATGGCTTTTTGCGGTGTGTTCATTGGGATCCAATGATTTGTGAGTTTATGATCAGTTCTATCCATGAATATTATTTGAGTCTTCTCTTAACTCTTTTATGCATGATATTTATAGCCTCGTATTTCTTCTCTGGAACTTTGGTTTGGTTTGGCCAACTAGATTGATTTTTCTTGCCATGGGAAGATGTGCTTTGTGATGGGTTTGATCTTGCGGTGCTCAATCTCAGTGATAGAAAGAGACATGACACGCATGTATCATTGCCATTAAGGATAAAAAGATGGGGTCTATTCCTACATGAATAGATCTTATCTACATCATGTCATCGTTCTTATTGCATTACTCCATTTTTCCATGAACTTAATACACTAGATGCATGCTAGATAGCGGTCGATGTGTGGAGTAATAGTAGTAGATGTAGAATCGTTTCGGTCTACTAATCTTGGACGTGATGCCTATATACATGATCATTTCCTTGGATATCGTCATGATTATTTGCTTTTCTATCAATTGCCCAACAGTAATTTGTTTACCCACCGTATGCTATTTTCTCGAGAGAAGGCTCTAGTGAAATCTACGGCCCCCGGGTCTATTTCCTATCATATTATTTCAGATCTATTAATCCAAAAATACCTCGCTGCACATTTTGTTTTATTTATTTTATTTTATGTTTTTGCTAGATCTATTTATCCGATCTCATACAATTTAATCTATCTCAATACCGAGGAGGGATTGACAACCCCTCTTACGCGTTGGTTTGCAAGTTTTTGTGGTTTGTGTGCAGGTGCTGTTTACATAGTGTTGCTTGGTTCTCCTATTGGATTGATAACCTTGATTTCATAACTGAGGGAAATACTTACCGTTGTTGTGCTGCATCATCCTCTCCTCTTCGAGGAATTACCAACGCAGATACAAGCAATCAGTCGACAGGGTGTTGTAGCTGGGTACACGGCCCGTTAGTAGCCCCATTCCTCTCCAGGAGTGGGCAGAGGCCGTCTGCGTCGTACTTGCACCAGAGAGAGGCCACGCCGTACTCGCACCGGAGACTGGTCGCGCCGTTCGCCTTGTCTGTTAACCACTCGATGCCAACATGCGGGTCGCTAGGCTTGAGTGCCTCCTTGGCCCAGATGTCCACCTAGGCACAATAGAGGAACATGGCCATCACATCCTCGAGCTGGTGATCTTCGAAGAAATAGCCAACTTGGAGCTCGATATCGCGCTCCAGATGTACCACGAGCATGTCAACTGCTTGGACGAACGCCTGCACGAGTTCATGCAGAGCCAAGAGCTACCATAGGCAAGGCTGGTGGCCATGGACACATTTTATTTTGTTGAGTCCTTTCGATGTTGATTGCTATGGATTCACAACAATCATAATATTGCTCTGTTTTTCACTCTGTTTCAATGTGTGTACTCTGTTTCCCGTTCTTATATATTGTTCTATTTCAATGTGTCTATGCTTTCCATTCTGCACATGTCGAGCCCATGGACCCTAGGGTATCCAGGCCCGTCTGCATTCAGCCAGGGCACGACGCATGATGGGGGCCCAGCGAGTGGCCCACTTACAAGCGTCGCGAGCAAGACTCCTCGCGAGGCCCTCCGAGCCTCGTGAGGCCTCCGCAGCAGGCGTCTCGAACAAGATGGGTGGCTTCAACAAGAGCCTCGTGAGCCGGCCTCCTGAGGCAATCCCCTCGGAGGCAACGGGTCAAGAGCCGTTGGGCTCAGTCACGCAGTCTCGCGGCGTCATGTGGGTGACGCGTGCGGCGATGAACAACGCCAGAGGCCGCGCCAGCAGGCGCGGATGAGCAGGACTTCCTCTTTTGTGCTAAGGGAGCAAGGCCAGCAAGCAGGTTGCCAAAGCAACCCCCAAAGGTTGCCTGATCGGTGCAAGAAGACCAAGACGATGGGCGCGCAGGGCAGAGGTCATTCCCGAGCCCACCGGCGCGTCAAGGACGGTGGCTTGCAGGTGAAGACCGACTTTTGTCAGGATAGACTATGCCCCTGTCCCCCTTCAAAATTGCCATCGTGTGGCAACCCTTCCCGCCAATGTTTTCAAGGGAAGAGGACCAAGGCAGGTATAAAAGGAGGACAGGGTGTCGTCGTAGGGAGGGACAATTAGAGAGCCTGATCCCTTGTACTCCTTATCTCTCAAGCAATCCCAACCAAGCAGGAGTAGGGTTTTACACTACAAGCTGGCCCGAACCTGGGTAACCCGCTGTGCCACCAATCCGCTAGCTCGCTCTCGCCATAGCCTCGCTGTGTTTAGCTGTTAGTAGGGATGAGATGGTAAGAAGGAGCTCACCCCAGTGTTCAAACCTTAGGGTCCCCGGAGCCCTGATTCTGACATTTGGCGCGTCAGGTAGGGGTGCGCTGTTGTTCTTCTGTTCTGCTCCGCCCTCCACCTCGTCAGCTTCATGGCCAACGCTCGCCGCGAGCGTGCCGAGCGCAGGGCGGGTCACGTCTCTCAGACGGAGCCTGTGGGCCGCGACAACTGCCGCCACCCTGCCGGGGCTGCGGCCGCCGCCGCCGTCGACCCAGCTGCGCATGAACAGCAGGACTCCTCCGTGCAAGCACACGGCCGCACCGCCACGGCCTCTTCCCCTCTCGCCCACTGTGGGCTGCAAAGCAATGCATGTCAGAGTTGCGCCCCCCGCACAGGTGGTGTTCTCCCAAGCGGCGCAGGTTACCGAGCCTTCGCCAGGGAGCTTCGTCGAGTGGTATGGCCCGCGAGGTTCAAGCCGGAGCTGGCCCCGCGCTATGACGGCGCCCTTGGCCCCGCGAAGTTCCTTCAGCTCTACGCGTTGAGCATCCTGGCGACGAACGGCGACGACGAGTTCATGGCGAACTGGTTCCCCATGGCCCTCAAGGATGGCCCACGCTCCTGGCTCATGAGCCTTCCCGAGGGTTCAATCTCTTCCTAGGGCGATCTCTGTGACCGATTTGTCGCGTGCTTTGCCTAGCTCAACGGGGGTGCCGGGGCTTACCAGGAGCTCCACGCGGTGGCATGTATCCTCGGCAGCGCTCAGGCCCCCACGTCCATTCGCCACCTAAAGCAGCTCTCTCGCAAGGTGAACGCCGCCCTCCAGGGGCCCTAAGCCACGCGGGCCCCCAAGTGGTCGCAGTATGCCATCGCCTTTGACTCCAAGGACAATCCAGGGTCCACGGCCGCCTCAGGCGCACTCCCCATGCTGTGCACCCCCACCATCAGCAACATCGCGGTCACCAAGACCCTCATTGACGGGGGCGCCGGCCTTAGCGTGATCTCCGTCGAGGCTTTCGAGGCGCTCCAAGTGCCCTATGACCAGCTGATGCCAACCAGGACCTTCTTCGGGGTGACTAATGGGTCTACCATCCGCCTGGGGCAAGTGCACCTCCCTGTTACCTTCGGCACCAGCGACAACTACCACAGTGAGCTCATCGACTTTGATGTGGTGCACATTGGCTTGCCATACAACGCCATCCTGGGGTACCCGGCACTCACCAAGTTCATGGCGGCAACCCATCCCGGCTACAACATCCTCAAGATGCCAGGTTGCAACAGTATCATCACTGGCACCTGCGAAGAGAAGGACGCGGTCTACTCCCTCAAGCGCACCTACAAAGCCGCCGTGGTAGCTCACCCGGCTACCGGGGGCGCGATCGAATCTTCTGAGGCCGCGCCCGTAAGGAAGAAGCAACTATTCTCCGAAGGTGGTGCTGAGACCAAGAAGGTGTCAATGGATGGTAGCGATTCAGGCCCTGCCTTCACCATCGGCGACTGCCTCCCTCTTGCATAGGAAAGTGCACTCGTCCCCTTCCTTCGGGCGAACTCGAACGTTTTCGCCTGGAAAGCATCTGACCTCGCCGGTGTGCCGAGGGAGGTGATCGAGCATCATTTAGCGGTGTGCCCTAACGCATGCCCAATCAAGCAAAAGCACGGCGTCGGGTGCCGGAGAAGCAAGAGTTCATCGTCCAAGAGGTACACAAGCTCCAAGAAGCTAGAGTCATCCGAGAGGTGCGCCACCCCGAATGACTCTCCAACCCAGTTGTTGTCTCCAAGAAGGGCGGCAAAGAGCGCATGTGCGTCGACTTCACAAGCCTCAACAAGGCTTGCCCCCAAGATACCTTTCCGCTGCCACGCATCAACCAAATCATGGACTCCACCGCCGGATGCGACCTGCTATGCTTCCTAGATGCTTTTTTGGGCTACCATCAGTTCAAAATGGCGGCAGAAGACGTGCAGAGGACGGCTTTCATCTCCCCTTGAGGCGTGTTCTGCTACATCTGCATGTCGTTTGGCTTGAGGAGTGCCGGAGCCACCTTTCAGCGGCTGATGTGCATCACGCTAGGTCCCCAGATGGGGAGAAACGCGGAGGCCTATGTTGATGACATCATGGTCAAGACATGTGAGGCTAGGACGCTCATCAAAGATCTTGAGGAAACTTTTGCCAACCTGCGCAAGGTGAACCTAAAGCTCAACCCCGACAAATGTGTCTTTGGAGTCCCCTCTGGCAATCTCCTCAGCTTCCTCATCTCCCACCGTGGAATCGAAGCCAACCCTGAAAAAATCAAGGCCATCGAGAAGATGCATCCACCCCAGACCCTTAGGGAGATGTAGCGATTGGCAAGGTGTATGGCCTCCCTAGGACGCTTCATCTCCAAGTTCGGTGAACGTGCCTTGCGTTCTTCAAGCTCATGAAGAGGATCGGTCCCTTCGAGTGGATGCTTGAGGCAGACGCTGCCTTTGAAGACCTCAAGAGGTACCTTACTAGCCCGCCCGTCATGGTCACGCCACGCCCCCGCGATCCCTTGCTCCTTTACTTGGCGGCCACCCCCCAGACGGTCAGTGCAGCATTCGTCGTGGTACGAGAGGAGCGAACCAGTGCTAAGGGAAAGCCCACCAAGCCTTGCAAGCCTTCCGAGCCTCGCAAGCCTCACGAGCCTTCCAAGCCTCGCGAGCCTTTTGAGCCTTGCGGGCTTGTCCAGCCTCGCGAACCTTCCGAGCTTCGCGAGTCCTCCAAGCCACGCGAGCTCCCCGAGTCCCGCGCGCCGCCCAGGGAGCAAGCTGCCGCCATAACCACGCGCCTCACCGAGCACCCCGTATACTTCGTTAGCACGGTGCTGAGGGATGCCCGCGAGCATTACCCCTTGTAGCAGAAACTGCTCCTCGCGCTCCTCGTCGCCTCCAGGAAACTGCGCCACTACTTTCTAGGTCATCCTATCAAGGTCATCTCTTCCTATCCCTTGGAGCAAGTCCTGCGTAGCCCCAACGCTGCTAGCCAGGCTGCCGAATGGAACATCGAGTTGCATGCCTTCCAGCTGGAGTTCTACACCACCAGGGTCATCAAGGGAGCAGCTCTGGCCGACTTCATAGAAGAATGCACGAACACGTACGAGGAGGAGCCTTGTGAAGACAGATCCCTCCTGCCTGGGGATGAGGTGCCTAGCAGCTGGGCCATGCACTTCGACGGCGCCTTCTCCAGGCAGGGCGCGGGGGCTGGCATCGTTCTCACCTCACCTGCTAGGGATAAGCTCTACTACACCATCCAGCTATGCTTCAAGTATGACGAGAAGGTCTCCAACAACATCGCGGAATACGAAGGCCTCATAGCCGGCCTCAAGGCCGCCTCCGCCCTGGGCGTCAAGCGCCTCACTATCAAGGGCGACTCTCAGCTCCTCGTCAACTTCTCCAACAAAAAGTACAAGCCCAAGGACGAGCACATGGCAGCCTATCTAGAAGAGGTACATAAACTTGAGAAGCATTTCCTTGGCTTGGAGCTGCAGCACATCCCACGTGGCGTCAACAAGGAGGCCGACGACATCGCCAAGCAAGCGTCTCACCGCGAGCCCCAGAGCCCTGGCATCTTCGAAGAAAGGCTCCTCAGGCCATCAGCCACGCCACCTACCATTGGCACAACACTGCTTCATGAAGAACTTCTGCCCGCACCACCCACGGGCGTACCAGACTGCAGCCCAGCTTCAGGACCCGCCTGCTGCTGGCATTGGAGCCTCAGGATAGAAGTTGGGCCATGGAGTTCAAGGCTTACTTGCTCCACGGCACCCTCCCTGAGGAGGATTCGGAGGCAGAACGCGTCGTCCGGCAAGCCACCGCCTACTGCTTGCGGGACAGCGACCTGTACCACAGGCGCCCCAACGGTGTCTTGTTGCGGTGCATCTCAAAAGAGCAAGGGCGGGAGCTGCTAGCCAATATCCACGGAGGAGACTGCGGGCACCACTCCTCGTCGCACACCCTTGCCGGCAAGGTGTTTCGAAGCGGCTTCTATTGGCCCACTGCGCTTCGCGATGCTGCCAAGTTGGTCCAGTCTTGCAAAGCCTGCCAATTCCACGCCAAGCAGATCCATCAGCATGCACAGGGGCTCCAGACGATTCCGCTTTCATGGCCCTTCACGGTCTGGGGGCTGGACATATTGGGGCCCTTCCCTCGCGTGGCTGGCGGCTACCACTACCTCTAAGTCGCCATCAACAAGTTCACCAAGTGGGCGGAGGTTGAGCCCGTGCGTACCATCCTGGCGGGCTCGGCTGTCAAGTTCATCACGGGCCTCGTGAGCCGATTTGGCGTCGCCAACCGCATTATCACCGACAATGGCTCCCAGTTCACAAGCGGCCTCTTCAAGTCCTACTGCGCCAACCTCGGCACGTAAATCTGCTACGCCTCCGTGGTGCACCCGCGGAGCAACGGCCAGGCCGAGCGTGCCAACGCCAAGGTCCTCAAGGGTCTCAAGACAAGGAGCTTCAAGAAGAAGCTCGAGACCTGCGACAACGGCTGGCTGGATGAGCTGTAGTCTGTGTTGTGGTCCATCCGCACGATAGTAACTAAGCCCACAAACGAGACCCCTTTGTTCCTTGTCTACGGGGCTAAGGCAGTTCTTCCCTTGGAGCTTTAGCATGGCTCCCCGCGAGTGCTGGCATTTGACAAGGCGCGTCAGGACGAATCATGGGAGGCCGACCTGCTGCTCCTCGAGGAGGGCCACCGCCAGGCCGCCCTTCGCGCCGCGAGGTACCAATAGGCCTCGCACCTCAACCACTCGCAACATCCGCCCTCGTTCCCTTGAGGTCGGAGATCTCGTCCTACACCGGATCCTCTCCAGAGAGGGGCTCCACAAGCTCTCACCCATGTGGGAAGTCCCTTTCAGAGTTGCCCATGTCTCCAGGCCAAGCGTCGCTGATACGTCTCCAATGTATCTATAATTTTTTATTGTTCCATGTTGTTATATTATCAATCTTAGATGTTTTATATACATTTACTAGCAACTTTATATCATTTTTTGAGATAACTTAGTGCCTAGTGCCAGTTGCTGTTTTTTACTTTGCAAAATATTTATACCAAATGAACTCCAAATGCCACAAAACTTTTTGGAGATTTTTCTAGCAAGAAAAGACCCTGGAACCTTCTAGAGGCCACGAGAAGAGGCTCGTGGCGCCCACTAGGCACCAGGGCGCCCCAGGGGCCTCTGGCGTGCCCTGGTGGGTAGTGGGGCCCACGAGCACCGCCTTGACCTACCTCCACCTCTATAAATACTCTAAAATCCCAAAAACCCTAGGGGAGTCAACAAAATACTTTTTCCACCGCCGCAAGTTCTAGAACCACGAGATCTAATCTTGAGGCCTTTTCCGACACTCTGCCAGAGGGGGCAACGATCACGGATGGGTTCTTCATCATCCTTGCTGCCCCTCCGATGATGCGTGAGTAGTTTACCACAGACCTACGGGTCCGTAGTTAGTAGCTAGATAGCTTCTTCTCTCTTTTTGATCTTCAATACAATGTTCTCCTCGGTGTTCTTGGAGATCTATTTGATGTAACTCTTTTTTGCGGTGTGTTTGTTGGGATCCGATGAATTATGAGTTTATGATCAGATCTATCCATGAATATTATTTGAGTTTTCTTTGAACTTTTTTATGCATGATTGTTATAGCTTCGTATTTCTTCTTTGGTTTATTGGTTTGGTTTGGCCAACTAGATTGATTTATCTTGCCATGGGAAGAGGTGCTTTGTGATGGGTTCGATCTTGCGGTGCTCAATCTCAGTGACAGAAAGAGACATGACACGCATGTATCATTGCTATAAAGGGTAACAAGATGGGATTTATTTCATACATGAGTTTCTCATGTCAATATCATGTCATCTTGCTTAAAGCATTACTCCGTTCTTTCATGAACTTAATACACTAGATGCATGCTGGATAGCGGTCAATGTGTGGAGTAATAGTAGTAGATGCAGAATCGTTTCGGTCTACTAATCTTGGACGTGATGCCTATATACATGATCATTGCCTTGGATATCGTCATAATTATTTGCTTTTCTATCAATTGCCCAACAGTAATTTGTTTACCCATCGTATGCTATTTTCTCGAGAGAAGCCTCCACTGGTACAGCGAGGTGCTATACAAACGGTTTTTAACCCCTTTCCGTGACGGCATTCTGAACAAAATGAGTGTGTGTGATACGGGGGTCCTTCCCACACGACCCAGAAACAGTCAGGGATAGGCCCTCCGATTACACACGCTGGGCAAAATGAGATCGTGTGCGACGGGCGAGCGATCAAATACAATTATACAGGCCCAATCGGTTCCGGTCCTAAGTACATCCCACACAGTCAGTCCCAGACAAACGTTTCCGTTTGTATGTACATTCCACACAGTCAATCCAAGGAATATGTTTCCGTTCTTATGTACATCCCACACAGTCAATCCAAGAAGTACGTTTCCGTTCTTATGTACATCCCACACAGTAAATCCAAGAAGTACGTTTCCGTTCGTATGTACAACCCACACAGTCAATCGAAGGAAAACTTTGCCGTTCGTATATACATCCCACTCAGTTTTATGTATAGCCTTGTGTGTGATATGTGTAACGATCACACACGCTCTGCCTCAGTTAACCGTTTGCTTTTATTAAACTACATCACACACGATTTGATGAAGAAAACTGTATGGCATTGGGCTATCCATCACAACCGCTTTTACTTCTAGAACCGTTTGGAAAGTTCCATGACCCATTTAGCAGGTTTATTAGTTTACAATTAATAATTCCAGTATTACGCAAACTCACATTTCATATCGAACAGTTGTTTGCTAATTTCATATCAGGCACATAAATATATTTTAACATCACAGTATGATAGCTACCTGAAAACAGCACACTACAGCATATAGCTAGTTCACCTTCATAAGAACAATACATTCATTTCCCTAATCGAGATCATCCAGGCTCGTCTTATCCACCGCTGCTTTCAGTTCAGTAAGAACCTATTTTGCGCTGACCAACTGGGAAAGTGCCTCCTCCTTCGCCAACACCATCATAGCAAAGTGTAATTTAAAAAATCTGAGCTCATTCTCCATCTTCCTCTTTTTTTCACGCATCTTGAAATATTCTTCAGTGTTGACAACACTTTCTCTAAGCCTACCTCTGTTCTCTTCCTCATACATGCTCCAGAGCTTTGCTAGGCACATCTTCAAAGATTGTGACCACTCTTGATTAACCCACTCCAAGTAAGAACACTTCCGTTCATCCTCTAATATTTAAAACTAGATCAGTAACAATTGTAGGGGAAATGGGTTTCTAGCAACATAGAAAATCACCAAATACATATTTTGAAAAACTGAAGAAGCAGGTTAATTATGACATATCTTCTCAAAAAGATCAATGTGTAAATGAATTAATTGCTACTGAGACAACAACCAAATTCTGAAACATCAGAAGCTATAATTAACTACAACAACGCTACAAGTTCTTAGTCATAAACTATAAATAACAAATTGAACATTTTATGAGTAAGCTAAATATAACTTCAATAGCATAGCGACAGTGTTTGGATGACATCAAATTGATACTAACATGTGTGTACATGCACAAATTTAGTAACATAGAACTAATAGCACTAAGGACGTCCACTATACCTGGCCATCTATCGGGCCGGGCCGGGCTTCGGGCCAGGCCTACCAAAGCCCGATGCAAAAAACCCCAGGCCCGAGCCTGGCCCGGCCCGGTCGTCGGGCCTAAAAATCAGGCCCGAGCCCGGCCCATCACGCTAAAAGCCCACCGGGCCTCGGGCCACGGGTCGGGTCTCTTCCTTAAACGGCGAATATGATGGGCCCAGGCCTGGCCCGGCCCGGCCGTCGGGCTCAAAATCTAGGCCCAGGCCCGGCCCGTGGGCAAGGTCGGGTCGGGCCGGGTCAGGCCGTCTGGGCCGGGCTGCCCATGGCCAGGACTACCGTCCACTATGTATGCCAAAACCGATGTCAAGACAACTGTTGCTACATTTGGCACCAGTGCCCTACACTGGCGAGCCGATGCAGAGGAAAAAATCAGGGAACCGGACTCCGGAGCACCTAGTTGCTCCGATGCCCAGTTCCTTCGTGCCATAAAGATTTAGTATTTTACTGCTTGGCTGCTCGGATGTGTGGACCAAAGTTGGCTGCACAAATTGCTGAAGCGGTGCCAAATAATTTTCTAATGGCACCGCTGATGAGACAGTAATATTTTTAGATACTAGGTACATATTGTGACACTGTCTTAACATCCAGAATAACATAGCACAGTGAGGGTGTCTGAATCACATCTAACAAATGATTTGTAACAACAAAAGTGTGGCTAACCTTCTCTACACATGCCAGAAACTTCCTCCCACTTTCCACGAATTCAAACGCAACTAACTTCACGCATGGAGATTGATGGTGACAACGAGCAGGCAGATCTTCAGCCACCCCGCTCGATTCGTTGCAACTGATGGTCCTAGGGAGCTACAAGAGGAAGAAATGACTCAAATTGACCATTGGGTTAAAATCCTTCATTCCAAATCATAACCCGAGAGAGAGAAGAGAGGCATACCTGGGTGGTGAAAGAGTCGTCGTCGGAGGAGGAACTGCTGGAGAGGTCATTGAAGAAGCCCATGGCGACCCCAGCGGTAGGATGCGAGACGGCGACAACGAGGAAGCAAGCAAGGAAGCGGCTATAGCTTGGGAAGGAGGGAAGGAGAAAATAGGGGAAATGTGACTTGTGGTCGGGGAGAAAAGGGGGTGGGGAGGGGGTAGATATTTCGGCGGTAGGCCAAAAATTTTGAAAGGTGGAGGGAAACTTTGCATGCGGTGCCGCTGGACACCAATCACTTTGAACGAATGTGTGCATCGCAAACGATTCTTCTGCTTTACGCGCATGCGATGAGTTTGATCATTCAAATATTGGTGGAAATTTCCCTAGGTACTATCATCATCCACATCATTGCATAATTTAACATTGCTTGCCAATTTGGGCACACAAAAGAGCCTACAGCACAGAGACCAAAGTTATTGAATCAAGCAATTTTAGTAATTAAACAGAGCCAGTTGACCTAAACATTGCTCTAACAAAAGAACAGTGTTATAAACAAACGATAAGTACACATAATTTTAACAAAGCCGCCGCCGCGCCGCCCTACGCCTCACCGGTATAAGATGAGACGTCAATGACTTGTCCTGACGACATGCCGCCGTTCGTGGACTCCGCATCCCCCGGCTGAAGTCGACCGCGTCATCGTCATCGTCCTCGTCCTCGTCCTCGGCTCTGCCCTCAAGGTTGTAGTACTCGTAGTAGTGGCTGCGCCAGAGCTCGCGCTGGTACTCAACAGCCGATTCCTCGATGGACAAGCTCTTCTCAACCTCATCCTGAGCCACGCGCAACTCCTCCTCCCGGCGCTCCTCGATCTCCGACTCCTCCTGCATCTCCAGCTCCCGCTCGGCGATCTCATGAGGAACCAGGTGCTCCATGGCCTCCGCCGCCTTTTCGGATGTGGGTTGCATGCTTGATTCCGAGGTGGCCTGGAATATCTTGGCATGTGCGTCCTCGATCTTGGTGTGGATGGCCTCGACCCGGGCCAGGGTGACATCGGCGGCGTGGACGGCAGCTCGAGCGCTCTCGACGTTTGCCACCGCCGTCGCCGCAGCTGCTGCAGCCGTCTCGGCTGCTGCAGCTGCCCTGTCGGCTGCCTTAGATGCCCTCTCGGCGGATGCAGCCGCGCTCTCAGCGTAGCCGACCGCGCTCTTGGCGCAGGCGACGGTGCTTGGGGAGGACGTGGCCATCGTACGGGCCCTCACGAAGCGTTTCCACGCGTCATTCTTAGCAAGAAGGGGTTGTGGGAATGAGGATCTGGGATTCGTGAATTCAGGGGTGACCGACACTAGAGTAGACGAAGTTGGCGAAGCTTATGGAGGAAGACTTAAGTAGACCCACGAATTCTCATCGCAAATGGTACCTACAACAAACTGTGTGTGATGTTGTTGATATTTTGTATTAACTGTGAAAGACGAATTTGGGGTACAGTGGCAACGGATGGTGTTTTAAATGTATGAGAAAATTTGGAGTACTAATACAATTGTCATGTCAAAATTTGGAAGCTTTCAGGGGTCATTTGACCTTTTTAAGACATTTAAGTGATTTTCTAGCCATTTAATTACCGTAATTCAAATTTGAACTACATGTACATGCAATAGCTAACCATAACGGTTTGAAAAGCCATATTTGAATGCTTGTGTGTGAGTTAATTCTATGTGCATTAAATTGGACAGAATTTTCAAACATATTGGTGTCACGGCTTGGACACAAAGCATCGAGTGTCATGGCATTAAATTCCAAAAAATTCAAAAATGATCAGAAACACATGAAACCTTGCTTGACGTAATGGCATGGCACCAAGATGGTGTGGTTAAAAAATTGGCCTGTTTGATGAAAGTTTGGACACACACCCCTCACAAACCAAAGCTACTCACTAGAAGGCTCGTGGTTCCGAGAGGACACAATGCATCTTTGATGACGAACTGGCGATAGCTTCCTCTTATGGCCTTCAAAAAATTTCTACAGTTAACATGCACTAATACAACTGCCATGTCAAAATTTGGAAAATTTCAGGGGTCATTTGACCTTTTTAGGACATTTAAGTGATTTTCTAGCCAATTAATGACCGTAATTCAAATTTGAACTACATGTACAAGCAATAGCTAACCATAACAGTTTGAAAAATCAGATTTGTGTACTTGTGTGCGAGTTAATTCCATCTGCAATAAATTGCAAGGAATTTTCAAACATATTGGTGTCACGGCTTGGATACGAGCATGGAGTGCCATGGCATTTGAATTCCAAAAAAATAAAAAATGATCAGAAACACATGAAACCTTGCTTGACGTAATGGCATGGCACCAGGATGCTGTGGTTAAAAAATTGGCCTGTTTGACGAAAGTTTGGACACACACCCCTCACAAACCGGAGCTACTCACTAGAAGGCTCGTGGTTCTGAGAGGACACAATGCATCTTTGATGACAAATTGGCGATAGCTTCCTCTTATGGCCTTCAAAAAATTTCTACAGTTAACATGCACTAATACAACTGTCATGTCAAAATTTGAAAATTCCAGGGGTCATTTGACCCTTTTAAGACATTTAAGTGATTTCTAGCCATTTAATGACCGTAATTCAAATTTGAACTGCATGTACATGCAACAGCTAACCATAACAGTTTGAAAAATCATATTTGTGTACTTGTGTGTGAGTTAATTCCATGTGCAGTAAATTGCAAGGAATTTTCAAACATATTGGTGTCACGGCTTGCACACAAGCATGGAGTGCCATGGCATTTAAATTCCAAAAAATTAAAAAATGATCAGAAATACACGAAACCTTGCTTGACATAATGGCATGCCACCAGGATGTTGTGGTAAAAAAATTGGCCTGTTTGACAAAACTTTGGACACAGACCCCTCACAAACCGGAGCTACTCAATAGAAGGCTCGTGGTTCCGAGAGGACACAATGCATCTTTGATGACGAACCGGCGATAGCTTCCTCTTATGGCCTTCAAAAAAATTCTATAGTTAACGTGCACTAATACAACTGTCATGTCAACATTTGGAAAAATTCAGGGGTCATTTGACCTTTTTAAGACATTTAAGTGATTTTCTAGCCATTTAATGACCGTAATTCAAATTTGAACTACATGTACATGCAACAGCTAACCATAACGGTTTGAAAAATCATATTTGTGTACTTGTGTGCGAGTTAATTCCATGTGTAGTAAATTGCAAGGAATTTTCAAACATTTGGTGTCATGGCTTGGACACAAACATGGAGTGCCATGGCATTTAAATTCCAAAAAATTAAAAAATGACCAGAAATACATGAATCCTTGCTTGACGTAATGGCATGCCACCAGGATGCTGTGGTAAAAAAATTAGCCTGTTTGACAAAACTTTGGACACACACCCCTCACAAACCGGAGCTACTCAATAAAAGGCTCGTGGTTCCGAGAGGACACAATGAATCTTTGATGACGAACCAGCGATAGCTTCCTCATATGGCCTTCAAAAAATTTCTATAATTAACGTGCACTAATACAACTCTCATGTCAAAATTTGGAAAAATTCAGGGATCATTTGACCTTTTTAAGACATTTAAGTGATTTTCTAGCCATTTAATGACCGTAATTCAAATTTGAACTACATGTACATGCAACAGCTAACCATAACGGTTTGAAAAATCATATTTGTGTACTTGTGTGCGAGTTAATTCCATGTTTAGTAAATTGGAAGGAATTTTCAAACATATTGGTGTCACGGCTTGGACACAAGCATGGAGTGCCATGGCATTTAAATTCCAAAAAATTGAAAACTGATCAGAAATACATTAAAACCTTGCTTGACGTAATGGCATGCCACCAGGATGCTGTGGTAAAAAAATTGTCCTATTTGACAAAACTTTGGGCACATACCCCTCACAAACCGGAGCTACTCACTAGAAGGCTCGTGGTTCCGAGAGGACACAATGCATCTTTGATGACGAACCGGCGATAGCTTCATCTTATGGCCTTCAAAAAATTTCTACAATTAACGTGCACTAATACGACTGCCATGTCAAAATTTGGAAATTTTCAGGGGTCATTTGACCTTTTTAAGGCATTTAAGTGATTTTCTAGCCATTTAATCATCGTAATTCAAATTTGAACTACATATACTTGCAACAGCTAACCATAACGGTTTTGAAAAATCATATTTTTGTACTTGTGTGTGAGTTAATTCCATGTGCAGTAAATTGGAAGATTCTCAAACATATTGGTGTCACGGCTTGGACACAAAGCATCGAGTGCCATGGCATTTAAATTCCAAAAAATTCAAAAATGATCAGAAACACATGAAACCTTGCTTGACATAATGGCAAGGCACCACGATGGTGTGGTAAAAAAATTGGCATGTTTGACGAAAGTTTGGACACACACCCCTCACAAACCGGAACAACTCACTAGAAGGGGTGTGGTTCCGAGAGGGCACAATGCATATTTGATGACGAACCGGCGATAGCTTCCTCTTATGGCATGTTTGACGAAAGTTGGTGTGGTAAAAAAATTGGCATGTTTGACGAAAGTTTGGACACACACCCCTCACAAACCGGAACAACTCACTAGAAGGGGTGTGGTTCCGAGAGGGCACAATGCATATTTGATGACGAACCGGCGATAGCTTCCTCTTATGGCCTTCAAAAAATTTCTACAGTTAACGTGCACTAATACAACTTACATGTCAAAATTTGGAAAATTCCAGGGGTCATTTGACCTTTTTTAAGACATTTAAGTGATTTTCTAGCCATTTAATGCACGACAAAAAAATATACTTCCGTGATGTTACGTGTTTGTCACAGTAGGTCACGTTTTCTGTCATGCATGTACATCCATGACGATTTTATGACAGAATCAAGATAGTCATACTTTCGCTGTCGTAGAAGTGTTCCATGACAATAACAAAATTATCATCACGGAAGTGTCCACTTCCATGACGATAAACGACGCATCATGGAAGTGCTTTCGTCAAGGGTAACCAACATGTGGCATCCACCGTAACGGGTCGCCGTTAAGCTATTGGGTTCTGGTTTGGATCCGATAACCCGTTAACAGCCAGGACCAATGGGGATTTTCGACGTGTAAAATCATCATTGGCTGGAGGAAACACGTGTCGGCTCCTCGGTGGGCCAGATGCCGTCCATCCAATGGAGGAGACGTGCCTATGATACATCGACACATGGCAGGGCCCAACAGAGGCCCATATAGGTTAAAAAGGCCGGCCCAGTCAAAGGCCTATAGTATTTACTCAGGTACTAGTGGGCCAGCCCACTAACGGCCTGCTTAAACATGGCCCATTTACGGCCCAAAGCCAGATCTGGACCGTTAATTGTTCATTGAGTATTTGGGCCCAATTACGGCCCAGTGACATTTCGGCCTGTTAGAGGCTCGATGTAGACATGGGCCCATTTCAGCCCGGTGTGTCTTTCGGCCTGGGAATGGCCCGTGCTACCCATGGGCCATATATGGTCCGACGTGACATCCGGCCCACTAACAGCCCATGATCAAGGTGGCAACAGTTCAGCCCAACGTGACTTTGAGCCTGCTAAAGGCCTGTCTTATAATTTCGCCCGTTGATGCCTCTACTAAGCTTTCGGCCTCTTAAAGGCCCATGATATCTGTGGGCCAACTAAGGCCCGAGATATGTTTCGGCCTGGTAATGGCCCGTCATATAACTGGGCCAATAATGGCTCGGTCTACATTTCAGCCTACTAAAGGCCCATGGACGACTATTGAATATTGAGGCCAAACATGCATTTTGGCTTGCTAAAGGCCCATGGTATCTTCTGGGCCATAACAAGTCAGAAGAATATCCAGCCTGTTAATGGTCCGAAGCTACATGGGCCCAACTAAGCGCTGGGTCCACTAAAGGCCCAACTAAACTTTGGGCCGAATGTCGGCCCGTGTAAGTTGTGGGCCTGGCGCAAAGTGTGAATGCCCTAATGGCCTTTTAGGCCCAAGAAAGTTGCAGGCCGTCCAAATTGTGGCCTGCTAAAATGCAGGCCCGTTAGAGGCGAATGTTTCGGCCCGGTCGCCTACATTAGATTTTCGTCATTTTTTTCAGATGGCGAATGATGGCATATACGGTAACTAGTAGGAATTAAGAACAAACCTACTCTATATAATAAAGAAATTACAGCATAGTAACTTAGAATAAACCTACACTATACAATAAAGGATTAATGGTATATTACATCCACTAGGCATCGAAGTTCGCCACCAGTGATCATAAAGCGCAACGAAGAAGCAGATTACAAAAACTGGGCGCCATTGCAGCGTGACAAAATAATACTGAACCAAGACCACTTCCAGGACAGTTCAAGAAAGGTTAACCTTGCGCGGGAGCTGCTGAGCAAGGCTGTGAGACTGGCCTAGCATGTCGGTCATAGCTTCCAGCTGTAGCTGTTTAGCAATGAGGTTCTCATTGGTGTTCTCCGCGATCTTCCTTAGAGATAGGACTTCAAGTCGAAGTTGAGTTACAGAATGCCTTTCTGCTTGAACTTGGTACTGAAGAAGTCAAACTGATTCGGACATCGAATTCTGTGAGCTTGTGTGACAGCTAGAACCAAGTAACTTCAACACTGCATCAAGACATGACTTTGGGGTTGTCTCGCTATCTTCAAGATGTTTTGCCTTCTTTGCTGCAATATATGCTGGGTTTGTCTCATAGCCTTCAGCAGACTTGTTCATGCCATTAGGCATATCACCCTGAAACAAGCAGAGAGATGACAGGTTTTGCACGTGTATAAACAAAGATGGTAACTGTGCTGTCAATTCCATCCAATTTCAAATTAGAAAATAAAGAGTTAGTTCAAAATATCAATAGCATAATTTGGCATTGTTCATAATGCGAGGAGCTTCACCACACTACTGGATTACCATGTCAACAAAACAAGCATAGATGAAGGGCAAAGACAATCATTGTATCTATTTTGGTTAATGTGCATGGCATGTTGTTCATATCATCAGCCACATCAGTAAGATAAAACAGGAGATGACAAGGTGCAAACATGGGCGGCTTCACCACACACTGGATTATAGATCCACAAAAACAAGCATACATATAGGGAGTATTGAGTAATGTGCATGGTATGAATAAGGAATTTGGTTTTACAACTAAAACTTGGAACTTACAGTTGTTGCGAACATGCATTTTGATAGAAACAACAAACTAAACAGCAGTTGACGATAGGAAGTATGAGAAAATTAAACAGTAGTTGAGGATAAAGGCTTTCGAAGGACAGACTTACATTAACAGTTAACACAGGCTCTATAATGCCCTTCTCCATGTCAAGGGAAGGATAACTCAAGAATTTCAGCACCGAAACTTCTTAATAAGCATTGCCTGTACTCTGCATTTTGTAGAGAGTAATTATAGATATGATAATACTGGAAGGGATAGAGGATAATGAAGATAAGATGCAGATTGATGCTACATAAGCAACTACCAATACCTGTAAGTACAAGCATTACAGGACAAAATGTACTGACAAGAGCAATGGGCTACACTTCTGCACTGGCATTGTCTGTGTATTCAACTTTTTATTAAGATTAAATATAGATCTGATATTTTTTAGTAAATGGTGGGCGAGGGAGATAAGATGCAGAATGCTACACAATGAACCAATCCCTCCTTCCCATAATATAAGAGTGTTTTGTACACTGGTGTACTGTACAAAACACTCTTATATTATGGGACGGAGGGAGTAGCTGTTAATGTAAGTACAGTGATAGACAACGTTCAGTCCTTACAAGAGGACTGCAGAGCTAAACCTCTTCAAAAGCATTGGGTTGATTCTAAATTTATGTAAGAGTCGATACAGATCTTATAATGTACACCAAATGGAGGATAATGAGGCTAACATGTGCAGTGATGCTACATAATCAACCAGCTATGAAAGTAAGTATGGTCATACAGGGTAAGAGGTACTCACAAGAGCAATGCAGTGTGCCGTACCAAGTGCTTTATTCTTTTTTCTTTCCATGTTGTTTCACATGATTCACTGTGTTGATCTAACTATTTGTGTATGTCTTCTTGTTTGCAAACAGAGAATTCCTAGAGCAACGAGGGAGTTGTTCAATAATCCGGGTGACCGTGGCCAAGTTTCTCTTACCATGCGCAGCCTTGGTGTGAATGAACCTACTCAATATACCGTAAGTACAAAGGATGGTCGCATGATGATTGATGCTAAAGGATGGTCAAGGTTCAAAACTCTATCAAATCTTGCGATAGGGGATGATGTCAAAATCGAACTTTTTCGGCAAGGAGAGTTGGTCCTAATCAACTTTGAAATTCTTCAGTAGCAGCACGCAACTGCCGAATTGATCTATCCTCCGAGAGCTTTTGATGTAATAATATGGCATGGTGAAACAAGTGTCCTGTGTGTATAAGTAGTACGTCAGTATTATTTATCACATAGGATATCGTGAAAGAATTGCAACTCTGATTGCTTGTTAGGAACTGTCATTCAATTTCATTCTAACAGCTGCCATGCTTTATTTAATTTTCCGCATTCGCCTTGTGACAGCATCTAAAACCAGTGTCGTACCGATCATTTGCAATATGAAATCCGCTGAGTTAGAACACATGGGCCCCCAAACATGCAGGCCCACCGGCCTGTGGCCCAAAGTCCAGAACCATCAGCCTATCTGAGTATTATATTCTCATCCGAACCCCCATATTATGTTATATATATTCTGCTTGATTTTTCTTATGTATAAAGTTGTGATATAAAAGATTTTTATATTTCTTTACAGAGGGAGTATCTCTCTATCAAAAATATATTTATGTGTAACTAGTTACTCCTGCCTTTCTACTTCCTTTCGCTGATATGCGGGGCATCCAGCAACGAGGTCCACGTGCCATGCACCAAATTAGAGTGCACAACTACATGGTAAACTCAACCTGGTCGTAGCGCCGCAGTAATGCCCTATGCGCCATCAAATCACAAAAAAACCCACCTTTCCAGCTTTAGCAGTAAGCTGGACAGATGAAGCAGCAATATTTCACTGGGCCTGAATCCCCTTCTCCCTCGTCTGCTTGTTCAGAGAAAACCTCCTCTCGGCGATTGCGTAGGGTTTTCTCATGGAGAACCAGGTACGAATTCTTCATCCATCCCCGATAAATCCTAGTCCCTTGGTCACGAGTAATCCTAGGATGGCAGCTGCCACCGTTGATGCATTTTTCTTCCTACCGAATCTAGTGTGTTTCATTTGCAGTGCCCAAAGTGCCAGGATCCTACAGGTTTCTGCACCCTTGGCGAGACACCACACTTGTTCCTTCTCATCCTAACACAGGATTTTAAAACGCGCACAGTATGTTCCTAGAATCCTCTTTTCTATCCGGGAGGGTTGGGGTTTTTTGAACATGCTGTCGACTAATTTGGAAATTTGGATTGCTATATTTGGATAATGGGTACTAGTACCATGGTCAACACTGACATGAAAGAGGAAATTGTTTCTAGATTTGGACAGCGAATACATTGTGTTCTCAAGATGGTCGGCCTTGCTCTGCCAGAACACATGTACTCAAGATGGTCAGCCTTGCCATAACTGAATACACCAGTTTAATGGTCACATTGAAGACAAGCCATGGATGTAAGTTCCCAGTTGGGTTCATGAACCAAGAAGATCGCTGCTTTTTTTATGGCCGAACTTGGATAAGCTTTCTCAAGTGTTACAGACTGAAAGTTGGCGCACAAATGTTGATGGAAATAGCAGAACCTGGTCTCATCTTCACTGTGATCTTCCACCCCGACGTCGTTCCAGTAGTTCATCCATGTTAGTTTTGTATCTGGTTCTTGCATGTTGCCTCGATTACGTCTTAATCCACCTATTCTGTCTAACTAATCACAATTTGACTTTAGAAGTAGCAACAATTTGTGATTCCCTTCTCTCACGAAGATGCTACTTCTAACTAATATTTCTTATAATTGGTGGCACGTGTAGGTTATTTCAAAGTTCAGCACACTACTCGTTTGTTATTCTATAAGAACTCGACTGTTACTGATGGCACTCAACTTGACTGGGACGACATCCACCAGTTCCTACACTTTATTGATCGTCTTGAGGTCCTTGTGGGGTGTTTCAATGGTGGAAGGCCACATGGGATATGTGTGCCACTGGTGCACATGTTGAACAAGTCCAACCGTGTCAAGAAACTTATGGTACGAGTTGTTTTCTGTTATATATGTTGTTCATAAACTCTTGCTTATACACAGTTTTACAGTTGTGATCTTCTTGAAACAGAAACTGCCCAGTTCTATTGTTCCTATACAGATGCCTGACCAGGGTTGGCTCAGACTTGCGCTTGGCCACAACATGATGTTTATGTCGACCTACTCCATTTCCCTTGGAGGTGAAAAGATACTTATTCATGGGTGGTCTCAAATAATGATGGCCCGTCCATCTTGGAGAATAGGACAGAAGGTTATGCTCATGCTTTTCCATGGCTCTAAAGCAAATATCCTGTTTATTGACCACATTGCGAGATGAAGCCGATTTCAGAAGGTTGTGGATGCGCGCGGTGGCGCCTGGGGCTTGGTGGCCTCACCCTTGGTTACTGTAGGCAAAGTAGCACTGTTCGAGGCGTACTTTGTATGGTTGAACCTGTATAACTACTCATACTGCTTTTAGCTATGGTTGTTAAGTGCCCCTGCTGGTTTTAGTTAAGGTTGTTAAGTACTCCTGCTGCTTTTACAGTCTGTTGTGTTTCTTCAGTTTCGTCTTCCTTCAGCCGCCAAAACCAAACCAGCGCCGGCAGAGCCGCCTGCTTCCGCTTCCCACGGCTAGCTACGCCTCAGCGCATGCATCGCCGCCCCACCATCTCCTAAATCATTAACGCCAGCGTCCGAGGCCTCGCCGTCGTCCTCCGCGCGCTTTGGTGCGCTCGCCGCGGCGCCGCCCTATCGCGTTGTGAACATGGTCAACAAACAAGAGGAATTGGGAGAGGACTGTACGTGGAGAGGATGACAGTAGGGACCCACCATGTCCATGGCCGTATGCGAGCAAGTTCCTCATTTTTTTTATATACTCCATTGTCAGTGTATAGAAAAAGAAAATGCTTCCTCCTTGTGGTTTGCTGACATCTGGGACCCACAACATTGTCAGCGTATAGTCAATAGACAAGAGAACAGCACAAGATCGGCTAACACCTGGGACGTAGCTACTCGAGCAGTATTTTTGTTTTGTTATTGTTGAGATGGAGCAGGGTTTCAACTGGGATGTGGCCCATCTAGCCCAGGCTTCTATTTTACGTTCACCACATGACCAGCCCAGCTATTTTTTCTTTGTGAAAATGGCTAGCCCAGTTTATTTTTTTCTGAAGAATACCCAATCCAGGCATACCCAACCCAGGCCTACTTATTTTTCTCTGTCCTGCTGGGCTGCAACTCTTTCAAGACGGCCGCAAATCTTAAAAGTAATATGAAATGGGCTGTAAATATAAAAAACACACGACAAATTGGCAATTACTTTCAAATTTCTGAATTTTTTCACATTTTCAGATTCCAATTTCACTGGGCTTTAACCTAATTTAAATATATCTTCAAAGTACTTTAAATCTGGCTCGACATTTCGGTATTAAAAATAGTTTGGACCCCACTGAAATATGCAAAATTTTGTTTAAATTTTTAACCCTGGCCATGGCCAACAAAAAGAAAATGGACTGCAATAAATTGCATAAGAAGTTGCAAATGAGCTGTAAATTATTAAAAAAATAGGGAATGGGCTGACTTGTGGGCCTATTAAGTTGACGCGTATGCAAGATTTTTTTACTTATTATATATGTCAACAAACGATTCTAGCAGAAGTGACCGTTGGATGTTAATCCAACGGCCCTCGTGCTTCTTCAATCTCTGATCTTCTTGCTCCAGCCGCCAAATCCAGCGCTGGCGGGACCGCCTGCTCCCGCCTCCCATGGCCTGCTATGTTGCCACGCAGGCCTCACCACCCCCTACTACTCCCACCGCTGGCCAGTCCATCCCTCTACTCACCCACATCCCTCCACTGCTGTGGCTTCGCCGCCTCCGGGTCATTCCCTTCCTAGGTCTCATCGTCGTCCATCGCGTTGGTGTTCTCGGCATGGCATGGTCAACATTGTCAACAAACGACAACATTGGAAGAGGGATGTACATGGAGAGGCTGACAGTTGGGACCCACATGGTCCATGGCCGCACGCAAGCAAGTACTCCTTATTACACCCAAAAAAATGAATCCTCCCCATGACAGCTGGGACCCACCAGCTATATCTTGGCATGGAAGGAAGGGCCTCCTTATTAAGCGAAAAATAACAATTGCTCCCCATGACAGCTGGGGCCCACCAGATTTGGAGGCTGACTTGTGGCCCTACTAAGTTGACGTGTACGCAAGGCTTTGTCAACTTAGTCAACAAACGATTCTATCACCAGTGACCGTTGGATTGTTAACATCCAACGGTTGTCCTGCTTCTTCAATCTCTGATTTTCTTGCTCTAGCCGTCCAAACCACCGCGTGCTCCTACCTCCCATGGCCAGCTGTGCTACCACACAGGCCTAACCGCCCCCTACTACTCCCACCGCTGGCTAGGCCATCCCTCTACTCACCCACACACCCTGTTATTCTGCGGTGATGGCAGCCTCACACTGCAGCCGAACCAGTCAACCCTTGTACTACCCTCCGCGTGTTCCCAGGCTCCGTGTCATTCCCTGCCTCACCATCGTCCACCGCCTAGGTGCTATCCGTGGGGCGTGGTCAATGTGGTCAATGAACGACAGCCATCGGAAGAGGACTGTACGCGGTGAGGCTGACAGATGGACCCACCAGCTACATCTTCACACGCAAGGAAGTGCCTCCTTATTACACGCAAAAAAAAAACAATCCTCCCCCTGTCAGCTCGGACCCACCATCAATATCTTCGCACGCAAGGAAGTGCCTCCTTATCCTCCCTGAAAGCCGGGACCCACCCGGTCGAAGCGTGCGTAGCGTTGTCATTCTGGTCGCAAACGTGTACGTACATACTGGTCCATCGGTCTTTCTGCCATGATGAACAGTGGCCCAGTAAGGAGCGGTAGCTGTTTAGGCAGTCCCGTCTATGTCGTGTACACGTACCTACAGCCACCCTGCAAGAAAGTAAATACGACTACGTACATACATATGGGCGGGGTCTCGAACGCGTACAGCGACTGCGTCCTGTACATCGGCAGCCAACCGGCTGGGTCGGAACGGAGAAACTGCATCGTGTTCATCGGGAGGCAATGGAATGCGTCGTGTTCATCGGGAGCCAACCAGCTTGGACAGAAACTGCCAAAACGTGGCCTGGCGTACCGCAGAACGGAGGAAACGGACTTGTTTTCGAGCTCCTACGGTCGAAACAGGGTGCTGTTAATTGGGAGGGGTGTGGCGTACCACAAAACAGAGGAAACAGACTTGTGTTGGAGCGCCTACGGTCGAAACGGGGGCCTGTTCATCGAGAGGGGTGTGGCGTACCGCAAAACAGGACTCCACGGGGCTACTGTTCATCCACCGTCTACTTCCTCCAGCCTCCACCTGCTGCTGTTCATCCACCGCATCTTCCTCCTGCCTCCACCTGGTACTGTTCATCCATGGGACACTGTTCATCTGGCCTCCACCGGCTACTGTTCAACCATGTCTCCATGGGGTCCTGTTCATCCACCCCCACCTCCTCGATCGGCGCCATGTTCATCCAGCGGCAACGGCCGCTACTACCATGGGGTCCTGTTCATCCAACCCCCACCAAGAATTGTTCATCCAACCCCCAACAATGGTCACTATTCATCAAGAGCCAGCAACAGGGGTTCGATCGGCTTCAGTTAGCAGCAATAGCGAAGGAATCACTCGAGTTCAGTTAACAGCCAAGGGATCGATCGCTCAGGTTCAGTAATGTAGCAAGTGAAATCGCTCTGGTTTAGTAAGCGAATGCCTCGCTTGGGTTCAGTTAGAGCCCAACGCATCGCACACACGCGCGTACGTGTACGAGAGAAACGTGCAATCCTTCGTGCATCGCTCGGTCCCGACCACCCACCGTAATCGGGAACTCCCCGAAATTTTCCTCGCCCTCGCTTCTACCACAATTTTTTCCATCATGGATGGCCCAAAGAATGTCATGCAGGTGCATCCCCAGCCCGCCCAGGACGAAAAGCCCATTTTCTATCATGATTTTTTGTCATAGAAGTAGGAGCCCACCACATCTATGATGATACGTGGTTTTGTCACAATTATCGTCATAGAAGTGTCATAAGCATGACAGAAAAACTTTTCGTTCGGGCCAAAATGTCACGGATGTGTCTTTTTTTTGTAGTGATGATCGTAATTCAAATTTGAACTACATGTACATGCAACAGCTAACCATAACGGTTTGAAAAATCATATTTGTGTACTTGTTCTGTGCGAGTTAATTCCATGTGCAGTAAATTGGAAGGAATTTTCAAACATATTGGTGTCACGGCTTGGACACATGCATGGAGTGCCATGGTAACACAAAATAAGCATTCATCCCTTATATGAGGAAAGAAATTGTAAATATCTGGCAAAACAACCGGGCCCCACATGATTGGCACTCTATTTCACGCCTCGAGGTTTGGAAGGTGAGTGGCGCCGGTTATTAATCAGACGCGGTTCTGTATTGGAAACCGTCAGCTATTAAGTTCACACATGGCTTTTGTTGCGGGAATCATGTGCAATTCAAACTACAGTACTTGTAAATTCCGGCGACCGACGTGTGTACTGTTCCCGTCAATCTAGATCCCGGCCGCCAATAAATACTACCTTGCTCACATCTTCCCGTCTGCATTCTCATCTACATCCTCCCCTCGCTCGCCCTCTCTCTCACACACACAAATCTCTGCCATGGCACCGTTGATCTGCCCACGCGCCGACGAGGAGGCGCCGCCCCCCGAGGATGTTCAGTCGAAGAGCAGTGACGAGGAGGACCCCTATGGGCCGCCGGACGAGGTTGCGCCGGACCCCCCAACTTTGGAGTGGTTTTAGGGCCAGTACAATCTTTGTCTATGGAAATCGTTGCCGCCGGCTGAGAAAGCCAGGCAAGTGGCGTTCAAGAAGGAGATGGCGGAGGAGGAAGCCAGGTACTAGGCGGCCTGTGAAGCCCGTGAGGCTTCCTGGAAAGAGGAGGTGGTGGAGCTTTGGGGGCGGGCGCGTCGTCATGCGGAGGAGGTGTACGAAGACGGGTACTTCATGAGGAAGGTCAAAGGTGCTAGGCGCCTCATCGCTGCATGGAGGTGGGCCGATAAGCTCCAACATGCCACCGACGAGGAGCTCTAGTGGGTGCCCAACGAAATGGCAAGATCGTTCGCGCTCGTCCGCCAGCAAGAGGCAGATCGGTACGTCATGTGCTGTGAGGTGGAGCAGGCGGAGTACTGCCTCCGCGCTGGGAAGACGCCGCGCACCAGGGAGCTGCTGGCGAGGGGCTGCCGGAATACTGCCCGCAGGAGGGATTATTAGTTTTAGTATTGTTCGTTTTCAATTTTATGCATTGTACATGGTAGTTAAGTATCATCACGTATAAGTGATGATATTATATATATTCTGTGATGAACTAATGAACAATAAATATATATTATGAATTCCATTTTTCTATCTGTTTTCGTATACTAATTTGTATGTAGCTGTTATCATCCACATATACAGAATGGAAAGCATATATACACATTGAAACAGAACATATAAGATCAGAAAATAGAGTACACACATTGAAACAGAGCAATATTATGATTGTTGTGAATACATAGCGCTCCACGTCGAAATGAGTCAACAAAATAAACGCATCCATGACTAGCAGCCCTTGCCTATGGTAGCTCTTGGCTCTGCCGGAACTCATGCAGGCGTTCGTCCAAGCAGTCGACACGCTCGCGGTACATCTGGAGCACGATCTCGAGCTCCAAGTTGGCTATTTCATCGGAGATCACCAGCTCGAGGATGCAACGGCCATGTTCCTCTACTGCGCCCAGGTGGACACCTGGGCCAAGGAGGCGGTCGAGCCTAGCGACCAGCGTGTTGGCATCGAGCGGGCCGCGGACAAGGCGAACGGCGTGACGAGCGTCTGGCCTCTGGTGCAAGTACGGTGTAGACGGCCTCTGCCCACTCCTGGTGAGGAATGGGGGTACTGACAGGACGTGTACCCAGCTGCGACACCCTGTCGACAGCGGGCAAGCATCGATGGATCCGCTCTTGCTGTGCGGCATCCCACGCCTCTCGCTCTGCGGTGCTCCAACGGTCTTGCTGTGCGGCGAGCCACAGCCTATCGGCGTGGACGCGCCTAGCTTGCTCTGCGGCGCACCATCGATCATGTTGTGTGGCGAGCTGCAGCCTCTCGGCGCTGACATGCCTATCTTGATTCGCGGCGCTGAAGCGCCATGCGCCAAGGGTCTGCTCAACCCTGGCGATGACGCGCATCACGGCGTCGTCCATCGCATTGCCGGGGAGCGCCTCGGCCTCGACGGGTCGTGGCGCCTTCTCATTTTCCTCGTCGAGGAGGTTGATGGCAGAGGCGGCGCTTTAGTGGGTTGGCATGCTTGGAAAAGGTGGATGTGCTACAGGCTGCGCTTGTTGCCTCCATGCATCATGCGCCGCCTAGGTTTATGCGCAATATCGCTGGGTGGCGGCGGGAAACCGGTGAGGAAATGGTGGCATGTTCATAAAATGCCATCATTTAATGGAAACTTAGTATAGAATGAACATCGAGCTAGCACGACGCGTGCGGGCGCATTGCTCGCCCAAGGCTATGATCCATATACTTGTGTGCCTAACAGAGCACACTATTCACAGTAAAGAATTTTGTTCCGTTTATCCTAGTAGAGCAGTGGCGGCAAGCATCACAAGAAGTAGATGATGATCAGATGATCGTTTATCCTAGTTAATTATGCATGTAATAGTTTACTTTGGTGTGTGGAAATGTCATGTGTGTACTAGCCACCTATGTAATTGGATGTTTGCCGCGTATCACACACATCTTGTTTACACGAAACATTTCTGTTCTCTTGGCTAAACACAAACAGCTTATCGGAATGAACTGTATGCCCTCCATTGCACACACCTTGATCTGGCTGAACCGTTTCTGTTGCGTTGCCTAGTCGAAAATAGTTCATCCGAGTGAACCGTATACTGTATATCGCACACACCTTGATCTGGCTGACCGTTTCTTTTGTGTTGCCTAATCACAAACAGTTCATCCGAGTGAACTGTATGCCGTATATCGCACACACCTTCATCTGGCTACCCGTTTCTGTTGTTCCGCCTCATCACAAACAGTTTATCCGAGTGAACTGTATGCCGTATATCCCACACACCTTCATCTGGCTGCCCATTTCTGTTGTTCTGTCTCATCGCAAACAGTTCATTGAACTGAACCGTATGCCCCGCATTGCACACGCAACTAAAATCTGAACCATGTTTGATGTATCCGCCATCGCAAACGTTTTGCATCTTTTTGATTGTTTTTTACATCACCATTTGCAAGTAATGCATCACATACAGTTTTGTCGAAGGGTCGCTGATTGTAGTGTCGCGTTAGCAGCATCCTGCAATAGTGCTCTAGTGAAAATTATGGCCCCCGGGTCTATTTCCTATCATATACTAAAACCAAAAATACCTTGCTGCAATTTTCTTTTATTTATTTTATTTTGTGTTTTTGTTAGATCTATTTATCAAAACCAATACAATTTAATCTTTCTCTTGACCGTTGAGGGATTGACAACCCCTCTACGCGTTGGGTTGCAAGTATTTGTCATTTGTGCGCAGGTGCTATTTACATAGTGTTGCTTGGTTCTCCTACTGGATTGATAACCTTGGTTTCATAACTGAGGAAAATACTTATATCTACTGTATTGCATCATCCTCTCCTCTTCGGGGAAATCCCAATGCAGCTCACAAGTAGTAGGAAGAATTTCTGGCACCGTTGCCGGGGAGACATCATCAACATCTATCAACTACCTACACATAAACTCTCATCTCCTCGTAATTACTTTATTTTCCATTTGCCTCTCATTTTCATCCCCCCCCACTTCTAAAAAGTTTTTACAAAAATATTTTCCATTTGCCTTTTTCTTGTTTGATCCTTTTTGCTTGCCTTGTCATTATGGCTTGTTCTTCTCTTGTCTCGCTCACCCCTGAAAATGAAATTCTCACTTTTAAGCAAAGGGGGGAGAGAATTTAAAAGATGCTTGGTGTAGAATTTGCAATGCTCATAATAGATCTATTCGTAAGCAATCCACTACTATCCTTCGCAATTTTTATGTGGGCATTACTACTTGGTATAGATTCATTCTTGATACTATCACCGGGGGGGATTTCTTGAGTTATCCCACTTTTGATGCTATGAATGCTACGGGAAGTTTAGTGGGCTCACCACCTATCATTATCAATGAAACAATTTTAACTCTTGAGCATGTTATGCAATGGTTAGATGCTATTGAAAAGAAAATGTTCAATGTAGAACGTATTGAAAATTTGGATAAAAAGATCCATAATCATGCCACTCGAATTGGGTCAAAAATAGGGGATACTCTTAAAATACTAAAAGAGAAAAGACCCATAGTTAACGAGAGGGTAGAAGAGAGCCCCGCTCTAATTCATAAGTTGGAAGAAATTTTTAATAACTTGAGCTCGGCTTTTTCTTTCGTTAAAACTATTGAAAAGACTCCTCCTAGTAATAATTGCAAGTTTACCTACGCTCCTAGGAACAAGGGTGCCACTTCTAGTAGCAACGAAGATCTTAAAATGATTAGTATTCACCCCGATTTTATTGAGTTGATAAAGAAACCTACTCACAAGAGTGAATTCTTTAATTTTATCCCTTGGAGCATGATCATTGAGAATATGTATGCTAGATCTCTAAGGTATTATGAAGGTGAGATGGAGGAAACCGAAGATGACAATACTTGAATCTATGCATTATGCTACTTTTATAATTTTCTTTAGTATTTAATTAGTGTTTGTGCCAAGTAAAGCCTTTAGGATGGTTTGGGTGATAGTTGATTCGATCCTGTTGAAAAACAAAACTTTTGCGCCCAGTTCTTGAATTTTCTAAATTCATAGAAACATGATTTTTACTCTGATTTTTTTACACATGATTTATATACAAATTTCCCATGTTGTCCTAATTTTTCAGAATTTTTGGAGTTACAGAAGTATGGTCAAAGTTCAGATTACTACAGACTGTTCTGTTTTTGACAGATTCAGTTTTCATTGCATTGTGTGCTTATTTTGATGAATCTATGGATTGTATCTGGGGGTATAGGCCATGGTAAAGTTAGAATACAGTATGTATAATGCAATAAAAAAATATGAATGGGTTTGCAACAATACATAAAGTGGCGATTTGCTTTATTATACTAACGGATCTCGCGAAGGTTTTTGTTAAGTTTTATGTGATTGAAGTTTTCAAGTTTTGGGTGAGATCACAATGGATGAAGGAATAAGGAGTGGCAAGAGCCTAAGCTTGGAGATGCCCATGGCACCCCAAGGTAATATTCAAGGACTCCCAAGCAACTAAGCTTGGGGATGCCCCAGAAGGCATCCCCTCTTTCTTCTAACGACCATCGGTAATTTTACTTGGAGCTATATTTGTATTTGTCACATATCATGAGTTTTTCTTGGAGTGTCTTCTATTATATGAGTCTTTTCTTGTTTTTCTTTTTAGTTTTTCACAATCATCCTTGTTTAACACACTTGTTTGAGAGAGCCACACGCATATCATGATTTGCTAGAATACTCTATGTGCTTCACTTAAATTTTTTGAGCTAGGCAGTTACTCTAGTACTTCAATTATATCTTTTTTAGCACTGCAGTGGTTATGCTTTAAAGAAATATGCTCTCATGTTTCACTTATATTATTTTGAGAGTTAGTAAAGTTTAAAGAAATATGCTCTCATGCTTCACTTATATTATTTTGAGAGTTGATTTTTTTTGAAGAAATATTTATGCTCTCATGCTTCACTTAAATCTTTTTGAGAGTTAAGAATAGTAATGATAATTTGCACAAGATGTGAATTTTGTCCCAAAGTGATAGATATTCAAGAGGGATATAATAAAAACTTTCATGAAGATCATTGGATATTATAAACTTGATTCCTTGCAATAGTTTTGCAATATGGAGATAGTGATATGCGAGTCATGTTGGTGAGTAATTATGCTTTAGTAAGAATATTGGTGTTAAGGTTTGTGATTCCCTATGCAAGCACAAAAGTCAATAGTTATTTAACAAAGTTACATCCTACCTGTGGTGCATTATGCAGTGTTAGTTATGTTTAATGCTCGTTTATGATCGTTTTCATTTTTTTGGTTGGTCGCTTCTCAATCTATTTGCTAGCCTTCATTTGTACTAAGCGGGAATACTGCTTATGCATCCAACTCCTTAAACCCAAAGTTGTGCCAAATGAGTCCACCATACCTACCTATATGCGGTATTTCCATGCTGTTCCAGTTAAATTTGTATGTGCAACTCTAATTTTCAAAATGAATTTCCTTTTTGTGTGCCAGTACCGCTCATGAAGCGGCAGGGGGTGGCCAATATTTTCCATGCTAGGTATGTTATTCTCAAGATGAGTGTTTAGTCACTTGTCATTGCATGAGAGTGTGGCAGGTAATAGGGATGCCCATTCCCGAAATGAAAAAAATATATGTTGTTCATAATAAATTCCTTGGAAAGTGTTGGTATGGAAGGCACCCATGGATACGGCTAGCCATGGATTGTGAAAGAATGGTGGAAAGGAAATAAACTTTATTTTATGTTTGGGAACTTCCTATGATTTATCTAGCATGGAAGATATTGGGAATTCTCGGTCGTTCTCGTTGACAGGAAAAGCATGCCTCTCAAAACAATTTTATCTCTCAATTCAAGCTATGAGCTCTGGCACCTCTACAAATCTCTGCTTCCCTCTGCGAAGGGCCTATCCATTTACTTTTGTGCAATTTTTATTTTTATTGAGTCTCCATCTTCTCTTATAAAGCACCAACTAGGGAACACTATGGTCATACTTGTGCATTCGATATAGCTAATATTTGAGTGGGTTTCATGAATGGATCAATGATTGAGCATAATGGGCTAGGGATAGCTTTCTTTAGCGTAAAATATTTTGAAAGACATGGTTGCTTGTTGATATGCTTGAGTATTGATGTCTTCATGTCAAATTATAGACTATTGCTTTGAATCATTTAAAGTCCAAATGTCAATGCTACAAAAGAAAAGAATATGTGATGAACATGATAGGCAGCATTCCACATCAAAAATTCTATTTTTATCATTTAACTACTTGAGGACGAGCAGGACTTAAGCTTGGGGATGTTGATACGTCTCCAACATATCTATAACTTTTTATTGCTCCATGCTGTTGTATTATCAATCTTGGATGTTTTATATACATTTACTAGCAACTTTATATCATTTTTTGGGACTAACCTATTAACTTAGTGCCCAGTGCCAGTTGCTGTTTTTTGCTTGTTTTTTACTTTGCAGAATATCAATACCTAACGAAGTCCAAATGCCACAAAACTTTTTGGAGATTTTTTCTGGCAAGAAGAGACTCTGGAACCTTCTGGAGGCCACGAGAAGAGGCTCGTGGGTCCCACTAGGCACTAGGGCACGCCAGGGGCCTCTGGGGCGCCCTGGTGGGTAGTGGGGCCCACGGGCACCGCTTTGACCTACCTCCACCTCTATAAATACTCTAAAATCCCAAAAAGGCTAGGTGAGTCGATGGAATACTTTTTCCACCGCCGCAATTTCCAGAACCATGAGATCCAATCTAGAGGCCTTTTCCGGCACTCTGCCGGAGGGGGCAACGATCATGGAGGGGTTCTTCATCATCCTTGCTGCCCCTCCGATGACGCGTGAGTAGTTTACCACAGACCTACGGGTCCGTAGTTAGTAGCTAGATGGCTTCTTCTCTCATTTTGATCTTCAATACAATGTTCTCCTCGATGTTCTTGGAGATCTATTTGATGTAACTCTTTTTTGCGGTGTGTTTGTTGGGATATGATGAATTGTGAGTTTATGATCAGATCTATCCATGAATATTATTTGAGTTTTCTCTGAACTCTTTTATGCATGATTTTTATAGCCTCGTATTTCTTCTTTGATTTATTGGTTTGGTTTGGCCAACTAGATTGATTTATCTTGCCATGGGAAGAGGTGCTTTGTGATGGGTTCGATCTTGCGGTGCTCAATCTCAGTGACAGAAAGAGACATGACACGCATGTATCATTTCTATTAGGATTTATTTCATACATGAGTTTATCTTGTCTACATCATGTCATCTTGCTTAAAGCATTACTCTGTTCTTTCATGAACTTAATACACTAGATGCATGCTGGATAGCGGTCGATGTGTGGAGTAATTGTAGTAGATGCAGAATCGTTTTGGTCTACTAATATTGGACGTGATGCCTATATACATGATCATTGCCTTGGATATCATCATAATTATTTGCTTTTTTATCAATTGCCCAACAGTAATTTGTTTACCCACTGTCTGCTATTTTCTCGAGAGAAGCCTCTAGTGAAAACTATGGCCCCCGGGTCTATTTCCTATCATATATTAAAATAAAAAATACCATGCTGCTATTTTCTTTTATTTTGTGTTTTTGTTGGATCTATTTATCAAAACCAATACGATTTAATATTTCTCTTGACTGTTGAGGGACTGACAACCCCTCTACGCGTTGGTTGCAAGTATTTGTCGTTTGTGTGTAGGTGCTGTTTACATAGTGTTGCTTGGTTCTCCTACTGGATTGATAACCTTGGTTTCATAACTGAGGGAAATACTTATCTCTACTGTACTGCATCATCCCCTCCTCTTCGGGGAAATCCAACGCAGCTCACAAGTAGCAGCCGCCCGTCTGGAGATGGAGGACGAAGTTCCTATGCCTAACGCCTGGAACATCCAACACCTCCGCAAGTTCTACCCGTGACCCTCACCCGTATGAACGAAATGGGGTTGTACACGCCCCGGAGACTCTCAATGCGGTCGCCTCACGGGCATGCGAGTGCTCCCACCCATGCACAAGTGGAAGCCCCATGCTCCGTGCTGGCGGAATGATCGAGCCGCGATCGTACCCACACCCTGTGGAAGCCCCATGCTCTGTGTTGGCGGAATGATCGAGCTGCAATCATACCCACACCCCGATGGAAGCCCCATGCTCCACGCTGGCGGAACAACAAACTGAGGGCGACCTATGGGCCGCACCAACCACAAGCTGGTTCATGCCAGACACGGCAGCCGCATCTCTTTTTGCTGTGTAATGAAATTTGTGATCTTGGTTCAGTAAAGCTTTGGTTTCCCGTTTCATCATATGTTTTGTTGTGTTCTCGCCTCATGAGCTGCGCGCGCTCACGACCTCCCACTTAAGCCTCTCGTGAGCGGGGGCTGGACACGGTGCCTGTGCTCAGGTCTGTCCCGACAGCGCTGAAAAACCCAAGTAGCAGGGCTTTGCTTCGCGGGCCTGATCCCGTGCAGTGCACGCCACCCCATGAAGGCCCTTCGTGTCTTATCTCCTTGCGAAACGCTCATGAGTGAGCCAGCAAGCATGCACCGCTCCCTGGCGGTGCAACCTGTTGGAAATATGCCCTAGAGGCAATAATAAAGTGGTTATTATTATATTTCCTTGTTCATGATAATTGTTTATTATCCATGCTATAATTGTAATGAACGGAAACTCAAATAAATGTGTGGATACATAGACAACAACATGTCCCTAGTGAGCCTGTACCGGACTAGCTCGTTGATCAAAGATGGCTATAGTTTCCTAGCCATAGACATGAGTTGTCATTTGATAACGAGATCACATCATTAGGAGAATGATGTGATGGGCAAGACCCAAACTATAAGCATAGCATATGATCGTATCAAGTTTATTGGTATCGTTTTCTTCATAATGTCAAGACTGGGATTTGTCACTCCGTATGATGGAGAGGTATCTCAGGGCCCACTCGGTAATACAACATCACAATGAGCTTGCAAGCAATGTGACTAAAGATTTAGCCACGGCATCTTGTATTAAGGAATGAGTAAAGAGACTTGCCAGTAACGAGATTGAACTAGGTATGGAGATACCGATGATCGAATCTCGGGCAACTAACATACCGATGGACAAAGGGAACTGCATGCGGGATTAGCTAAATCCTTGGCATCTAGGTCGACCGATAAAGATCTTCATAGAATATGTAGGAACCAATATGGACATCCAGGTCCCGCTATTGGTTATTGACCATAGAGGTGTCTCGGTCATGCCTGCATAGTTCTCGAACCCGTAGGGTCTACACGCTTAACATTTGGTGGCGATATAAGTATAGTTGAGTTGTTGTGTTGGTGATCGAAGGTTGTCTAGAGTCCCGGCTGAGATCCCAGACATGACGAGGAACTCCAGAATGGTCCGGAGGTGAAGATTGATATATAGGACGAAGGGAATCGGAGTCTGGAAGTGTTCCGGGAGGTACCAGGTGATCGCCGGAAGACCGAAAAGGGTTTCGGGGGGCCTCGACAAGTGTTGGGGGGCTCGTGGGCCAAGGGAAGGGGGCACACCAGCCCACAAGGGGCTGGCCACACCCCCTCACCCCATCCCACTTCGGCCAAGGGGTGGGGAGCCCACCTAGGGGCCGGCCACCACTTGGCTTGGGGGCCAAGCCACCCTAGGGTTTCCCTATGGGCACCCCCATCTGGTGGCCGTCCCCCCTAGGGGAAACCCTAGGGCGCCCCTCCTCCTCCATGCCCCCTATATATAGAGGTGGAGAGGGAGGGCAGCGGCACCCATCATTGCCAAGGTGCTGCCCTTCCTTTCCCTCGTAGTTCCTCTCTCTCTCGGTTTTGCTTAGCGAAGCTCTACCGAGATTGCTCCACCACCACTGCCACCACATCATCGTGCTGCCGGGAACTCGAGCTACTACTTCACCATCGCTCGCTGGATCGAGGAGGTGAAGGTGTCATCAAGACGTACGTGTGTTGAACACGGAGGTGTCGTCCGTTCGGCGCTTGGATCGAGAGTTCATGGACGGATCGTGATTGGATCGCGAAGACGTTCGACTACATCAACCGTGTTTCTTAATGCTTCCGCTTAGTGATCTACAATGGTATATAGATGCAATCTCTCCTCTCATATATGTCCATCTCCTATATTGATCTTGGTGAGCGTAGGACATTTTTTTTGTTTCCCATGCAACGTTCCCCAACAGTGGCATCATGAGCTAGGTCTATGCGTAGATGACATCACGAGTAGAACACAAAGGAGTTTGTGGGCGTTGATATTCAGATTGCTTCCTTCCTTGGTCTTTTCTTGATTCAACGGTATTGTGGGATGAAGCGGCCCGGACCAACTTTACATGTCCACGTACATGAGACCGGTTCCATCGACTGACATGCAACTTGTTGCATAAAGATGGTTGGCGGGTGTCTGTCTCTCCCACCTTAGTTGAATCAGATTTGACAAAGGCGGTCCTTTTAGAAGGTTAAATAGCAACTTGCATATCACCGTTGTGGCTTTGTGTAGGTAAGAACGGTTCTTACTAGATACCCATAGCAGCCACGTAAAACATGCAACAACAAAGTAGAGGACGTCTAACTTGTTTTTGCAAGGTATGTTGTGATATGATATGGCCAAAGACATGATGAGATATATTTGATGTATGAGATGATCATGTTTTGTATAGATTATCACGACTTGCATGTCGATGAATACAGCAACCGGCAGGAGCCATAGGGTTGTCTTTAATTATTGTATGACATGCGTGTCAAAAGCACTATGTAATGCTTTACTTTATCGCTAAGCGGTAGCAATAGTTGTAGAAGCATGGTTGGCGCGACAACCCCGATGGTGACACGATGATGGAGATCATGGTATCTTGCCGGTGATGATGGAGATCAAGCCGGTGCTTTGAAGATGGAGATCAAAAGCACAAGATGATGGTCATATCATGTCACTTATGATTTGCATGTGATGTTAATCCTTTTATGCATCTTATTTTGCTTAGGACGACGGTAGCATTATAAGGTGATCCCTCACTAAAATTTCAATATAAAAAATTTGTGTTCTCCCCAAGTGTGCACTGTTGCGGAAGTTCATTGTTTTGAAGCACCACGTGATGATTGGGTGTGATAGACTCTATGTTCACATACAACGGGTGCAAGCCAGTTTTGCACATGCGGAACACTTGGGTAAAACTTGACGAGCCTAGCATGTACAGACATGGCCTTGGAACACAAGAGACCGAAAGGTCGAACATGAGTCATATAGTAGATATGATCAACATGGAGATGTTAACCATTGAAACCACCTCATCTCACGTGATGATCAGACTTGGGTTGGTGAATTTGGATCATGTTACACTCGGACAACCGGAGGGATGTTGATTTGAGTGTGAGTTCTTAGGTAATATGATTAATTGAACTCATTATCTTGAATAATAGTCTAAAGTTGCCTTTGCAAATTATGTTGTAGATCAATGGCCCGCGCAGTAGCTCCCCTGAATTTCAATGCGTTCCTAGAGAAAGCCAAGCTGAGAGATGATGGAAGCAACTTCTTGGACTGGGCTCGTAATCTGAGGATTATCCTCACGTCTGCCCAAAAGTCTTATGTCCTTGATGCACCACTTGGTGCGCCACCCCCTCCAGCGACTGTGGACGTTGTGAATGCCTGGCAGTCGTGTGTTGATGACTACTCAATAGTTTAGTGCGCCATGTTGTATGGCTTAGAACCGGGAATTCAAAGGCGTTTTGAATGTCATGGGGCATATGAGATGTTCCAGGAGTTGAAGTTTATTTTTGAGAAGAATGCCTGGATCGAGAGGTATGAGACCTCTGATAAGTTCTATGCTTGCAAAATGGAGGAGAATGGGTCTGTCAGTGAGCACATACTCAGAATGTCTGGGTATTACAACCGTATGGCTGAGTTGGGAGTTGAGCTCCCGCCTGAGGCGATCACTGACAGAGTTCTTCAATCGCTACCACCTAGCTACAAGAGCTTTGTGTTGAACTATAACATGCAAGGAATGAACAAGTCAGTCTCCGAGCTGTTCGCGATACTGAAAGTCGCTGAGTTAGACATCCAGAAGGAGCATCAAGTGTTGATGGTCAATAAAACCACTAGTTTCAAGAAGAGCGAGGGAAAGAAGGGAAACTTCAAGAAGAGTGGCAAAGCAGTTGCCCCTCCCATGAAGAAACCCAAGGCTAGACCCAAGCCGGAAACTGAGTGCTTCTATTGCAAGGGAACTGGCCACTGGAAGCGGAATTGCCCCAAGTATCTGGCCGACAAGAAGGGGGCCAACATCAACAAAGGTATATATGATATACATGTTATTGATGTGTACCTTACCAACTCTCGTTGTAGTGCTTGGGTATTTGATACCGGTGCGGTTGCTCACATTTGCAACTCTAAACAGGAACTATGGAATAGATGAAGGTTGGCGAAGGACGAAGTGATGATGCGCGTGGGAAATGGTTCCAAGGTTGATGTGATCGCTATCGGCACGCTCGCTCTTCGATTACCATCGGGATTAGTGATAAACCTGAATAATTGTTATTTAGTGCCTGCATTGAGCATGAACATTATATCTGGATCTTGTTTAATGCGAGATGGTTACTCATTTAAATTAGAGAATAATGTTTGTTCTATTTATATGGGTAATATCTTTTATGGTCATGCACCCATTGTTAGGGGTTTATTCTTATTGAACCTCGATAGTGATGATACACATGTTCATAACATTAATGCCAAAAGATGTAGAGTTGATAATGATAGTACCACTTCCTTGTGGCACTGCTGCTTAGGTCATATTGGTGTTAAGCGCATGAAGAAACTCCATACTAATGGACTTTTGGAGTCACTTGATTTTGAATCACTTGACACATGTGAACCATGCCTCATGGGCAAGATGGCCAAAACCCCATTTTCCGGTACAATGGAACGGGCAAGTGACTTGTTGGAGATCATACATACTGATGTGTGTGGTCCGATGAGTGTTGACGCGCGCGGTGGATATCGTTACTTTCTCACCTTCACGGATGACTTGAGTAGATATGGGTATATTTACTTAATGAAGCATAAGTCTGAAACGTTTGAAAAGTTCAAGCAATTTCAGAGTGAAGTTGAGAATCATCGTAACAAGAAGATTAAATTCCTATGATCGAATCGAGGGGGAGAGTATCTGAGTTATGAGTTTGGCAATCACTTAAGACATTGTGGAATAGTTTCACAACTGACGCCACTTGGAACACCACAGGGTAATGGTGTGTCCGAACGTCGTAATTGTACCTTATTAGATATGGTGCATTCTATGATGTCTCTTGCCGATCTGCCACTATCATTTTGGGGTTATGCATTAGAGACAGCTGCATTCACTTTAAATCACTACAAAAAATACCACTTCCGTGATGATACGTGTTTGTCACAGTAGGTCACATTTTCTGTCATGCATGTACATCCATGACGATTTTATGACAGAATCAAGATAGTCATACCTGTGCTGTTGTAGTAGTGTTCCATGACAATAACAAAATTATCATCACGAAAGTGTCCACTTCCATGACGATAAATGGCGCGTCGTGGAAGTGCTTTCGTCAAGGGTAACCAACACGTGGTATCCACCGTAACGGGTCGCCGTTAAGCTATCGGGTTCCGGTTTGGATCCGATAACCCGTTAACAGCCGGGACCAATGAGGATTTTCCACGTGTAAAATTCTCATTGGCTATAGCAACCACGTGTCAGCACCGCGGAAGGACAGATGTCAACCGCCCAATGGAAAGGAGGCGCCTATGATACATCGACACGTGGCAAGGCCCAACAGCGGCCCATTTAGGTTAAAAAGGCTGGCCCAGTCAAAATCAGAGGGCTGGCCCATTAACAGCCTGCTTGCAGACAACCCATTCGCAGTTAAGGCCCATACGACTAGTGTCAAATCGGTCCGTCAACGGCCCGTTCTAGACTTGTCATCATTGCGGCCCATGGTCACTTCTGGCCCGTTAACAGTCCGCTAAGTATTTGGGCTGAATTACGGCCCGGTGTGTTTCTGGCCTGTTAAAGGTCCTACTTCATTTGGGCCCATTTATTGGCCATTGGAACTTTCGGCCCATAAAATACCGTGAAGGAATTGGGTCATATTTGGCCATGTCTCAGCCTGTTAGAGGCCCACTGTAGATTTGGGCCACTTCCAGCCTGTTGTGTTTTTCGGCCTGTTAACGTCGGACGAAATCCATGGGCCATATGTGGCCCAACGTCACATCGGGCCTATTAACGGCCCATATAAAACTGATACTAATCAAGCCCGACCGCACTTCCGGCCCGATAAAGGCCCGTGTAGTAGGTCGGCGCATTTTCGGCCTGTCTGAATTTCGGCCTATGAACGATCCGCATTGTAAATGGGCCACCACGAGCTGAGATACATTTCGGCCTGCTAATGACCAGTGGGTTATTTGGCACAATCAGGGCCCAATCTCACTTTCGGCCTATTAAAGGCCCATGTTTAGGCCTGTTAAAGGCCCACTGTGGGCACAAGACTACCAAAAATAAGAAAGCTTATGCTGATTTAGGCCCAGATATTTTTAGTGGGCTACATGCAAATTATGGCCCATAATCGTTTTTAGCCCAATTGGAATTGTGGGCCCGACGAATGTTGGCACGTTGGGCTCCTACGAAGCTTTCGGCCGAATACATTACTAAGATAAACCTACACTATACAAAAATAGCGTCGTAATTTCTACAGCCTTTGGCGGCACGATAAATGCTGTATCACAACAAAATAAATTCCAGCCATACAACAAAAGGCCTGTTGGCATAAAGTTTACAGTCCTTGTAGATAAAAGCACCATCAGATGTATAGAAGAACAAATCATTTGACCTGAGTGCTAATGTTTCAGGCTGTAGAATCTGATGGAGCAGCATGATCTTCCCATTTTTTCCGCCATTGCTCTTGAACAACGAAGCAAATGTTTGATAGTGTGGTTTCAAAACCATTCATACCTTGACGACATTTGTCAACCACTATTCTTGTTTCCGAAATGACCTACATTAGGGATTGGACTTGTGTCTGGAGCACATATATATCACTCTGTCTAGCCGGAAGATTTTGTTCAGTAGGCGATTTGGACGAGGTTACCTTGACAACCAACCCAGAATTACACAGGAAGGTGCTTTTTGTACTGTTAGTGGAGAGATAATGACGCACTGCAGCAAGAGGTGACATTGTGCCTGTGGTAGCCTCGTCACCTTCAGATGGTTGTGATTGTTCAATCATTTGTTCCATAGCTTGCTGAAAATTTGAACTTCTAGATTAGTGTACCAGATAAGTTACTAATGAGACAAAAAAACAAAGTAGGTTTCACGTTTATACATAACTTATTTTGGTGAACTACTGTAATACATTAGCATGTATTGTAGTGCCAACTACATAATAAAATCAATTTCGGAACATATGTCCATGTAGCATGCCTATAGTATTGTCTATTTCCTCACATTCGTTGACATCTAAGGATAAAGAGACATGGTATAAAGTAGGATGAACATAGTATGACATCATTCATATCATGGGCAAACAGATATCAAACAAACAGGCTATTGTATCATTGTGTGGGCACGTGAACATCACAACTAGATTACAGATCAAGACCAAAAGAATATCCTTCCTCTCTTTTAAACCGTGTAAGGTGAAATGATATGTTAAGACAACTGCGTATAAAAGTGAACAGAGTAACCGACATTGGCCGCAAACCAAGCAGTTAAATGAACACGTCACAGTAACAAGCAGTTCAAAGGCAGGAGGAGTAAGGACTTACAACAGCGGCTTGAACTGGTGTGCTCATGCCCTTCATCTTGCTGGTGTGGCAATCCTTGAAGATTTCCACTGCATTCGGTTTAGGTTCTTTTTGGTCTGCACGGGCTTTCCTCAGTATTTGGAACAAGTCAATATAGATACAATAATATGGCATAGAAAAAAGAAGGAAGTAGTAGCTATTTACAAGAGCCTCGCATTGTGCAATATAGCTACGAGATCCTGTTGTCTGTTGGAATTTCACTTTAGAATGGTTGGTCTTGTTCTTCAAACAGTTAGCCTAGAAGAAGACACACTTGTAAGGCACATACGTAAATATGAGTTCAATATGTGATCTGATCAAATACATATACCCTACCTGATACTTTGGATCAAACCAGTGTTTAACAAGGGTTGTCCAGTCTTCATCTGTAATATATTCCACTAGAGATGTTTGGGCGATTTCATTGTTAGCCTTGCCTTCAAAGTGAGTTTTTCTAAGGTGATACTGATACTGTCGCAAAGCAGACTGAAAAACATGAGCTTGTTTAGTTGCATCATCTTTCGGATCCAACTTGAACCTCATCTGTTGAAAAAAGAATGTGAGTCATATTAGGAGGAAGCTAGAAAGTATGGGACAGAGCAAGACAATATTACAAATTGCGATGAATAACATTACTTACGGATAAATGGTCAAGGAAGGTGTTAAACTGGGTATCATCTTTCTCATTCTTGTACTGGATCCACGTTGGGAGGATACGTGCATGACACCTAACGGCAACGGCTGCCTCTGATACTAACTTGGCTGACTCTATAGCATCACGTGGCCTTTTTAAACCTGCCTCAAAATGGATCTCCCTTCTTCCTCCTTTAGATTTTGTTAATTTGTCAAGCATTATCCCTGATGTCTGTCTCCGCTTGCGCCGTGGTGCTAGTTCAACAACGAATATGGAAAGCGTTAGTGCACATCAAACTATGAGAGTACATATAAAGGAGCATGCAACTGCAACTTGACTCGGTCAGGTACCGTCTTGGTGTTGATCCTCATGAAGTTCATCTGATATTGCCAAGTCCTGTTGTGTCAGCAGTGCTTCAGAAGTAGTGTTAGGTGTGAAGGCAGCTTGGGAACAAGCCAGTTGCGGAGCAAAGGAACGAGTAACTCGTTGAGATGCCGGTACAGTTGAAGGGGATGTTGCAGCTGGTGGAGCAGGTGATACTATGTTTGTAGATTTAGCCGGTGGACTTGGACCTTCTACTGCACTATAAGTACAAGCATAATCTCGAGGGAAGATCCATTTCCGTTGCACCCGACGAGTAACACCATTCCCTACTATATTCTTTTCCTTGCTCTTTTTTGACTTTGCCATGTCAAGCCGTACCCACAACACAAAAGAATAAAATCACTCTTCAGAACTCATTGATGCATGATACAGACAAGTAATACTTTGATGTAAGACAACCGTATGAGGAGGATGGAATATGTAAGAAAAACAGGACGGCGTGACATATTCACATCTACCCTGTATAAACTAAGCAGAAGGATTTTCAAGAAAATAGAAGTAATGCAAGCTAGACACCATATGAAAGATGCAACCAATACCACTCTGCCAAGTTAAAATTGTCTTGTCATAAGTGGCATTTCAAAAAATTAGAAGCAGTACAACCTAGAAATCAATGCAAGATGCAACCACTATCACACTGCCAAGTTAAAAGCGTCCAATCTTGAGTGATTGATGCAGGATACACAACGACAGTACTTTGATGTAAGAACATGGTATGATAGATAGATGCAGTGTATTCTAGACACAGAAAGGCATGTCATATGCACATGTATAATGTATAAACTCAGTAGGTGCAATTTAATCAAAATAGAAGAAATAGAAGCTAGACAACATATGCAACATGAAACAAATTATCACACTATCAACTTAGAGCAAGCACCTGTGATGGTGGAGTAGGGGAGATTAACTCATAATGTAGACTTGGGACTTCAACTGCATTAGCAGTAGCAGTGGAAAATCTAGAGAGTCTCCGTTTGCGTCGGTCTGGAGGACCACCAACATCCCCTAACTTACACTTTTCCTTCCTCTTTTTTGATATTGCCTTCTGAAGTCAAAACCATAAGAAGATGAATAAAATTAGCTCTGCATAACTAGTTGATGCATGATACAGACGAACACTACTTTGATGTAAGGCAAGCGCATGATAGGAGGATGGAATATATACAAAAAATGACAGCATTGCATATTCACACGTACGATAGGAGGATGGAATATGTATGAAAAACAGTAAGTAGAAGGCATTTCAACAAAATTAGAAGAAATGAAAGCTAGGCACCATATGAACATGCAACCAATATCACTACCAGGTAAAAAAGTGTCTCATCATAAGTGCCATTTCAACAAATTAGAAGCAGTACAAGCTAGAAGACAATGCAAGATGCAACATACATCACACTCCCAAGTTAAATGTGTCTTATGGGTAAGTGATTGTTGCAGGTATAAGTTGTAAGCTACGCAGATGCAATTCAACAAAATTAGAAGCAATACAAACTAGACAACATGCGGAACACGCAACCACATATAACAGTGCCAAGTTAGAGCAAGCACCTGTGATGGTGGAGTAGGGGAGATGTGCTCATCATCTACACAACTACGTTGACTGTCCAGCCTTGTGTTGTCTTCTGAATCTTGTTGCAGGATGGCGGAGTAGAATCTGTAGAGACCCTCTGTTTGAGTTGCTCCGAAGGACCACCATCATCCACTGCCTTACTAATTTCCTTCAGCTATATTGATTTTGCATTGTGAAGTCAAACAGATAAGAAAAAGGAATAAAATTCGCTCTTTAGAACTCATTCATGCATGATACTGACAAACACTACTCAGATGAAAGGCAAACACATGATAGGAGGATGGAATATGTACGAAAAACAGGACGGCGTGACATATTCATACCTATGATGTGGTAACTAAGCAGAAGGCATTTCAACAAATTAGAAGCACTGCAAACTAGACACCATATGAAAGATGCAACCAATATCACTCTGCCAAGTTCAAACTGTCTGGCGTTTCAACAAATTAGAAGCAGCACATGCTAGAAATCATATGCAAGACGCAACCAATATCACAGTGGCGACTTAAAGGTGCCTCATCATAAGTGACTGATGCGGGATACACAAGAACAGTAGTCTGATGTAAGAACATGGTTTGATCAGATATAGTATGTTCTAGAAACAGGAACACGTGTCATATTCACAGGTATGATGTGTAAAGTAAGCAGATGCAATACAACAAAGTTAGATGCAATACAAGCTAGACATCATACGCAACATGCAACCACATATAATAGTGCCAAGTTAGAGCAAACACCTGTGATGGTGGAGTTGGGGAGATGTGATCATCATCTACACAGCTACATTGACTGTCTAGCCTTGCGTTGTCTTGCGAATCTTGTTGGGAGGATGACGGAGTAGAATCTGTAGAGACCCACCGTTTCAGTTGCTCGGAAGGACCACCATCATCCAATGCCTTACCAATTTCCTTCCGCTTTATTGATTTTGCATTGTGAGGTCAAACCGACAAGAAAAAGGAATAAAATTCGCTCTTCAGAACTCATTCATGCATGATACTGACAAACATTACTTTGATGAAAGGCAAAGTCATGCTACGAGGATGGAATATGTATGAAAAACTGGACGGCATGACATATTCAAACCTATGATGTGGTAACTAAGCAGAAGGCACTTCAACAAATTAGAAGCACTGCAAGCTAGACACCATATGGAAGGTGCAACCAATATCACTCTGCCAAGTTAAAACTGTCTCGTCATAGGTGGGGTTCATCAAATTAGAAGCACTACATGCTAGAAATCATATTCAAGACGCAAACCAATATCACAGTGCCAACTTAAAGGTGTCTCATCATAAGTGACTGATGCAGGATACACAAGAAGAGTAGTTTCATGTAAGAACATGGTGTGATAGACAGATATAGTATGTACCAAAAACAGGAAGGCGTGTCATATTCACACGTATAATGTGTAAGCTAAGCAGATGCAGTTTACACTAATTAGAAGCAATACAAGCTAGACACCATATGCAACATGCAACCAGATATCACACTGCCAAGTTAGAGCAAGCACCTGGGATGGTGGAGTAGGGGAGTGGAGACTTGGAACTTGTAATGCACTAGTAGTACGAGGAGAATCCATACAGATTCTCCGTTTAGGTTGCTGCAGAGGACCACCATCATCGCCTTCCTTCCTATTTTTTGATTTTGCCTTGTCAAGTCAAACCCACAAGAAAAAGGAATACAATTTGCTCTTCAGAACTCATTTATGCATGATACTGATGAACACTACTTTCATGTAAGGCAGCCGCATGATAGGAGGATGGAATATGTATGAAAAACAGGACATCATGACATATTGACATGTATGATGTGTAAAGTGTAAACTAAGCACAAGGTGTTTGAACTAATTAGAAGCAATGCAAGCTAGACACCATGAAAGATGAAACCAATATCACTCTGCCAAATTAAAAGGGTGGCCTCATAAATGTATTTGACCAAATTAGAAGCAATACATGGCAACATGCTAGAAATAATATGCAATATGCAACGAATAAAGGTGTCTCATCGTAAGTGATTGATGCAGGATACAGAAGAGCGGTAGTTTCATGTAAGAACATGGTTAACAGATAGATGTAGTATGTACCAAAAATAGGAAGGCATGTCATATTCAAAGGTATAATGTGTAAACTAAGCAGATGCAATTTACCATAATTAGAAGCATTACAAGCTAGACACCGTATGCAACATGCAACCACATATCACACTGCGAAGTTAGAGCAAGCACCTGCGATGGTGGTGTAGGGGAAATGCGGTCTTCAAGTACAGAGCTACGTTCAATATCTTCATTTAGACTTGTTGTTTCTTGAGAATCATGTGGGGAGGATGAAACTGCACTCTTTATAAGAGTAGCGCGTCTCATACTAACCCACGGGCGTGACTGTCTCATCATAAGTGATAGATGCAGGATACACAAGAACAGTAGTTTGATGTAAGAACATGGTGTGATAGGCAGATGTAGTATGTACCAAAAACAGGAAGGTGTGTCATATTCACATGTATAATGTGTAAGCTAAGGATATGCAATTTAACAAATTAGGAGCAATACAAGCTAGGCACCATATGCAACATGCAACCAGATATCACACTGCCATGTTAGAGCAAGCACCTGGGGTTGTGGAGTAGGGGAGATGAGATTTGGAACCTGCACTGTAGTAGGAGTAGCAAGAGAATCTGCAGAGATCATCTGTTTCGGCTGCTCTAGAGGACCACCATCATCCCGTGCGTTCATCCTTTTAGATTTTGCCTTGTCAAGTCAAACACACAAGAAAAAGGAATGAAATTCGCTCTCCCAAATTCAATGATGCATGATACTGACGAACACAACTTTTATGTAAGGCAACCACATTGTAGGAGAATGGAATATGTACGAAAAACAATAAGCAGAAGGCATTTCAATAAATTGGAAGCAATGCAAGCTAGACACCATATGAAAGATCCAACCAAAATCACTCTACCAAGTTAAAAGTGTCTCATTATAAGTGGCATTTCAATAAATTAGAGGCAGCACATGCTTGAAATGATATGCAAGATGCAACCAATATTACACTGTCAATTTGAAGGTGTCTCGTCAGAAGTGATTGATGAGGGATACACAAGAAAAGTAGTTTGATGTAAGAATATGGTTAATAGAAAGACGTAGTATGTACCAAAAACAGGAAGGCATGCCATATTCACAGGTATAATGTGTGTAACTAAGCAGATGCAATATACCCTAATTAGAAGCATTACAAGGTAGACACCATATGCAACATGCAACCACATATCACATAGCCAAGTAAGAGCAAGCACCTGTGATGGTGGTGTAGGGGAATTGCGGTCATCAACTACAGATCTACGTTGACTATCTTCATTTAGCCTTGCTGTTTCTTGAGAATCATGTGGGGAGGATGACACTGCACTCTTTAAAAGAGTAGCACGTCTCACAGTAACCCACTGGGGTGACTGTCTCATCATAAGTGATTGATGAGGGATACACAAGAGCATTAGTTTGATGTAAGAACATGGTTAATAGACAGATGTAGTATGTATCAAAAACAGGAAGGCATGTCATTATCAAAGGTATAATGTGTAAAGTAAGCAGATGCAATTTAACCAAATTGGAAGCAATACAAGCTAGACACCATATGCAACATGCAACCACATTTGACAGCGCGAAGTTAAAGCAAGCACCTGGGATGGTTGTGTGTGGCAATTGAGATCATCAACTGCAGAGCTACGTTTACTGTCTCCATCTGCTGACACTACACCTTTTAGAGCGCTGAAATGCTTAGTGCTTATTGTCGAATTACATAGGAGCGACTTCTGTCTTTTCTTTTGTGTATTCATCAACAGTGCGTCAGAGTCTGAAATACCCATGCATAAAAAACCAATAGTGTGAGTATGGGTGAAGTTTGTGCACAAGTAGTACAGTGTAAAAGTAGCAGATAGCAGGTGGGTGAGAAATAAATGACGGGAGACATATGATAGCTCTACAACATGCATGGCACACGAAATTAGATTCTAGGATTTTGAAATATGAGCACAGGGATGGCTGGGAAATGCAGATACTCCTCCAGCACACCACAAGGTGTGGTCCTATGAAAATAACAGTCGACTGAAAACAAATAGGTCAGCCCATTTTGTCTGCACTGTCCGATGTACAAAGAACAAGCAGATCGCCTTCATCTACCTCCAGCCAGTCAGTGTTGATGATCTTCCTCGAAACGCCAGCGACCACCAGCCAAGTCCCCTGCCTCCTCCCTCCCCTCGACCTCACCGCATCGCCGTGCTTGGCACCACCCCCCGGCCATCCCTTCAAGCCTCGTCAACCTCCAGATCGGGCGCAAGCAGCTCCTGCGCCCCACACCCCTATGATAGACACCGATGCGCCGCTTCCCTGGCGAACAGGCGGACTAGGTGCTCTGCACGCCTAAGCAGGTGCTGCTTCTTTTAATTGCAAATCAACTGACCCTGAATTGAAATCCAGGCGGGCGACTGACCTCTAGCTAAGGTGAAATAGTAAATGGGAGGAAACCTTGTGCATTTAGTATCACGAAGAAGGTGCAGTAAGAAGCGCTCAACTAGTTTTTTTCGTGGGATGAATACGGTGTGAGCAGAGACGTAAGATTTGCACGAATAAGGGAAGAGGAGTACCTCTTCTGCTGGCAGTGCTATGTCCTCCTTCTGTTTTTCCAATGATCTTCTTGTGGTTCGCTGGAAACAAGAAGTTCTGGAGGACGGTGGAGCCTTGGACGAACCCATGGCCAAGTTGTTGAGTGTGGTGCAGTGGCCGTCTGTCGGCGGCGGGGAACCAGATCCGAAGCGGTGGACGGTTGCGTAGCGGGAACAGCTCCGGTGCGGTGGACGGTTGCGACAGTGGAGTGGCAGCGGTGAGGCGCAGGACGGCGTGGTCGAACTAGTTCTGGTACAGTGCACATCAGCGTCGGCGTCGTGGAGGCAGCTCTGCCTCGGCTTCAGCTGTTAAGTCCTTGAGGGCGTTGCGGTTGCGGTTGCGTTGGACGACAACGTCGGGGTACCAGCTTCGGCGTGATGGAGGAGGGCGGCGGTGGATTGGGCGCGATGGGGTGGAGGACGGAGGAGGCTGGGGTTTCGCGGCTGGTGGAGAGAGCGTTTTGGCACCCACGGAGTATGAATGGGGAAACGGAGGGAGGGGAACAATGTTTTGGTTTGGGACGCGCTTGTTTGAAATTTGGGGAAAGTTACAAACTTTGCCCCCATATAAAATTTCGGACATATTGCGGGTCGGGGGTAGGACAGTAATCTCAGGTGTCCCAAATAGTGAGTGGGATAGATTTCGGCCGAGCGCATGAGTGTTTAGGCGCCCACGGTTTATGGATGCTTCTCGGAGGCGGTTGACTGGCGTCTTGGTGGAGTTACAAACCTACCCCGGTTTAGACCTTTGGACATCGGCCGATAGGCTACACGGGTCAGAGTCAGGACAGTAATTTCCTACCACCAAACATTAGTCTCGCGCGGTTTCGGGCGACCAGAGGCTTATTTGGTGCTTCGTTCAATATTTGGGAGCAGAAGCATTAACGTTTATAGTTCTCTTGAATTGAACTTTCAGGATTTGTCAAACTTCAAAAATCTTGACTCTTGAAAATCCTAAAACTACGATTATTTTGGAATGGAGGGGGTACATTTGAATATACATTGTACATGAGTATATATTAAAAAATATGCAACTTAGCTCAATTCATGCATGGTTCCAGATATAATCTCCTTGGTTGCAAAAAATAGTTAGACATGCGTATGAGTATATAGCATGTTCAAACGCACAACAAAGATTGATGCCCCCTTTTAGATCTGATTTACAAATGCCATTATCTTGAATTCAAATAGATGAATGCACTTCCTATGAATTCGAATCTTCAAAACCATCTTTTTTTGCGGGGATCTTCGAAACCATCTTTATGTTGAATTGAACATGTATTCTATTTCGTAGCTAGCAATTTGGAATGTATCCATGTATGTGACAAATGTATAAAGTGCCTAACACTAACAACACGGAGTGCACTAATTAATGTTTATATATGAATTGCAAAAGCCATGCATTGTTTGTATTTCAAACCACTCTCACTCTATGGATCGATGATATGAAATAAACCCATACACATGCTCGAATTCAATAGAGTATGGGTGTCTGATAGACCAATGTTCGTTCATACGCAAATTGCAAAATTCATGATCTCATCCAAACAATTTAATGCAATTTATATTTTAATTTAATGTGTAGAACCGCCTTTTACGCATAGATGCACTATGCCTCGGCCCATCCTCACACACGCGCTATATATCTCTCTATCTGACGCATAAGTACACACACTTTATATACATCGACATTTCTCTCTTACACATGCTCACACTCTCTCGCGGAGTGTCTCGCACACACACACTCTATATATCTCCCCCTCTCTCTTACTACTACGTACCACTCTTTTCACTAATCTCAGTTGGAAAACACTATTTCTCTCACATGCCTATATACACACGCACGGTCTCTGCTGGCCCTCTATATGCACATACATGTGCCTAAGTGTCTCTCGCACGCACATTATCTTTAGGCCTCTCTCGCACACATTGCCCCCCCCCCCCACACACACCTCTCTCTTGTTGGTGGATATGATTCCATCAGATCATTCGGTAAGATATCCCTGACTGTTAGGCTGGATGGTAATACGAGGCAAAGTTTTACCCAAGTCTAGGCCCTTGCATTGAGGAAAAAGCCTACTCCTGGTATTGTATATTTGTGATAGGGGTGTGTACAAAGTACACGTGAATACCAGGCATTGTGTGTGTGCGTGTATACTATCGACGAACTAGCCCCCGGGCTTATATAACATACTCGGGGCCTATGGTTACAAATCATATATAGTCGGCTTATCATCAGTGGGGATAGAGTCCTCCACGACTCTGGTAGCTTCGTCTTGTACGCCGAGTCCTCCATGGGCTTCGTATAATGTGTCTCGGTCCAACCTATGTGGCGCAGGATGGAACCGACCCATGAGTCCTCATGTCGACCCACTACAACTAGAAATGATGTGCCCACCACACCGCACACACAATCGGCCACTAAGAAAATAAGCATATACAATATTACAAAGTTATACGGAGTACATGAAAGTTAATTGCATAGTGCATCCAATAATATTTGTTCCGCATTGTGAATGTTTATATCTTCTCCTAAAAAAATATTCACGGGAAAGAGAAATGAAGGGCATATCTCTCTTTGTCTCCACCGCACACCCCCTCTCTCTACACCACTTTCACGTACGCACACAAACTATCTCTCGTCCCTCTAAAAGTATGCCTCTGACACATTCACGCGTGACGGTCACTGTATTTCAAGCGAAAGCACTATACAATCACTAGACTTCAGAATATGCTCATTACGGTCATCGTATACATTCTTGTGGTCATCATACGGTATGTAGCTGCAGTGACTGTACGATGTCCATCCAACGGCCGTCGTGCTTCTTCAACCTCTGGTCTTCTTTCTCCAGCCGCCCAAACCAGCGCCGGCGTGCCACCTACCCCTGCCTCCCGTGGCCAGCTGTGCTGGCGCACAGGCCTCATCGCCCCACCCTACTCCCATCATTGGCCTGGCCATCCCTGTACTCACCCAGACCTCCTGTTATTCTCCGGCGACAGCAGCCTAACACTGCAGCCGAACCAGTAAACCCTCGTACTCCCCTCCGCGTGGGAAACAATTGCCGAGTCTTCCTTGGCTCTGGGTCATTCCCTTCCTAGGCCTCACCATCGTCTACCGCCTTGGTGCTCTCGCCATGGCGTTGTCAACGTGGTCAAGGAACGACTTACATCGGAAGATGACTGTACGTGGAGAGGCTGACAGCTGGGTCCACGGTCATAACAAGGAAGTGCCTCCTTATTACGCGCAAAATAATGATTCCTCCACCTGACAGCGGGGACCTACCAGAAGGGCCTCTGTATTTTGCGAAAAAAACCTTTCCCCCCTGACAGCTGGGACCCACCACCTATATCTTCGCACGCAAGGAAGTGCCTCCTTATCCTCCCTGACAGTTGGGACCCACCCGGTCGAACCATACGTAGGGTTGTCTGTCTGGTCGCGAACGTGTACGTACATACTGGTCGATCGGTCTCTCTACAAGGTGAAGGTCTTTCTTCATCAAATCAATTTCAGCATCTTTAGCTTGCGCATTCTTAACAGCTTTCTCAAGATCTGGTTGTATCACAAGGTTATTAAGAGAACCCTGTGGAACAATACGCAGATTTAGCTTGCACAGTTGTTCAAAAAGTCGAGGTTGAGCTCGCCTAACCATGAGGTTGTCGCAATAGGACTTGCGGCTTAAGGCATCAGCCATCACGTTAGCCTTGCCAGGGGTATAGGATATACCCAAATCATAGTCCGCAATGGCCTCCATCCATCTTTGCTGACGGAGGTTCAGAGATGGCTGAGTGAACAAGTACTTCAAACTTTTATGATCCGTGTAGATCTCGCAACGATTACCGAGGAGGTAATGTCGCCACAACTGCAGTGCATAGATCACAGCAGCTAGTTCTAGATCATGTACTGGATAATTCTCTTCATGTGGGCGCAACTGACGAGAGCCATAAGCAATCACTTTACGCTCTTGCATTAGGACACAGCCTAATCCTTCACGGGATGCATCACAATAAATCACAAAGTCTTTGCGGGTATCTGGAGGAGATAGTACTGGGGTATTGTAACGGATTGACATCTGCCCCAGTGGATAAAGAATGTACTCTGGATGTATCCCTGCTCGAACAGCTGGTAGCTGCGTCGCAGGGTGTGGTGGAAACAAACTATTCCATGCTGAACAGGGAAACTCATGATTGTCAAAAGACAGGAGAAGTATAACCGATCTCGGAGAGAAAAGTTAAACAAAACAATGGAAGGAAAATTGATTATCAGACTAATCAGATCAATGTCAGGGAATCGCACAGATATCCAGCTCTCCGTGTGGACGAGAATTACGAGATCCTAATGTTTAGAGTTAGTAAAATTTTAGTTAACCCAAAGGAAGAAGGTCAGAGTCCCAGGTAAAGATGAGGAATAAAAGATACTAGTACCACCCAATTGGCGACGTGGGCCCGTAAGCCACACAGCCAGGTTAGTAAAAACAATTTTCGGTTACTAGACTCAACTTCGGCCAAGGAGTTGGAAGGGGGTTCCTACAGACAGTCGGCTCTGATACCAACTTGTGACGCCCCGGCCCGATCGTGCACTAATCATACACGCAAATGCACACGATCAAGCCTAAGGACTCACGGAAGATATCACAACACAACTCTAAAACATAAATAAGTCATACAAGCTTTATATTCAAGCCAGGGCCTCGAGGGCTCGAATACATAAGCTTGCGAACAAGCGTCAGCGGAAGCATCAGATATCTGAGTACAGATATAAAAGAAAGTACAGAAAGGCCTTTAGAAGGCGGGGCAAAATAAACACACTACGATCGAAAGGCGAAGGCCTCCTGCCTGGGACCCTCCGATCCTACTCCTGGTCGTCAGTCAACTCGTAGTAGTATCCATCCTCTGGTAGTAGTAGTAGCGATCGTCGGGGCATCTGTCTCAGGGGGCTCCGTCCTCTGGTCACGTCAAACTGATATGGGGAGAAAAAGGAAACAAAGCAACCGTGAGTACTCAAAAGTACTCAGCAAGCAAGGATCTACACTACATATGCAACATTTTCAAGGGGAGGCTGTATATTGGACTGGGCTGCAGAAATGCCAGAATAGAGGAAGGCCTAGTCCTATCGAAGACTAGCATCTTCAGCGGTCTTGCGCAGTAAGAAGAGAGTAGAACATTACCATATAATGTAGCAGTAATAATATCAACCTCACCCAGAGATCCTTTCTCGACTCCCTGCAGAAAGCAATCCCAGAGCCATACATTCATCAACCTCGTCCTGAGATCCCTTCTCGCTCCCTGCGAGAAGCAATCCCAGAGCCATATATACAGGTCTCATCACAGGTATCCATTCTAAATTGTATCAATCAGGATACAACTCCGAGTGTCCTTTACCGTAGGACCGGCTATCGATAGAAATGTTCTTCCCTGCAGGGGTGCACCAACTTACCCACACGCTCGATTAACTTCGGCCGGACACACTTTCCTGGGTCATGCCCGGCCTCGGCCAAACGACACATCGCAACCCTACCTACAACTCAGCAGAGAGTCCCCGTCGGTCTACATCCTAAGCGCTCAGAGGTCTTGGGCCATCGCCCTGTGCACTCCGAGTCGTTGCGCGCAGGGAGAAGCCTGGCACCAGGAGGCGCCGGTCCGTCCGTGCCGCCATGCTGAACTGGACGTCTGACAGAGCTTTCGGCTGATGCTACGATGCAGAACGCCCATACTATGCCCACGTGATGGTTAGTGCTATCAGACCAGAGGCCTGCTCAGATCAAATATCCAAATCGTTAGGACTAGGGGTGCGGAAACGAGCAGAGACTCACAAAGATGTGACCCCGTCGCCCCGTCTCGAGGACTTGCGGCAAGGGCCAAGAATGCCCGGCCGCGCCTCGTATTCACCACTCGGGCACCACACTGGCAACCCGCCTTCACATCACACGCGGGTACCCCTCAGGTCGACCCGCTTTTCCAAGTAACATTGTAAAGTCCAGTATCCGTGTGTCCATAACATCAGGGAATCCGAGGTATCACCCTCATTGAATTCCCACTCGATGTTATCCGTCAAGGTGAACTAGGAGGAATCACCCTCACTGGGTCCACACATTGAGGTGTTGTACGACAGCGTCGTTATCGGAAGCGGTGAAGGAGGAATCACCCCCGATGACCACGACCGAATAGCTACTCTACAGAGTTAACATCAGAAGTGCTACAAGAGGTTTCACCCTCGGCACTCGATAGTAACGCTGCAGTGTCGTTACAACTAAGGGGGGGGGTGATGTGCGGTGTCGGGGCCTGGTCTTCAATCCTGTTGATCGGGTCTTCTGACGATCCAGGCGCGGCAGTCGGGATAATGTGGGGTCACTGATAGGTCTCTACCCAGCCTAGACTAAACAGTTTAGGATATGTAGGTAATTATCAACAGCAGGTTACACATGAACAGGCTATGCATCAGAATAGGTAAAGCAGCAGGCAGAAGTAATTCTAATGCAAGCATGAGAATTAGAATGGGCGATATCGGTATGCTCAAGGGAGGGGCTTGCCTGGTTGCTCGGCGGCAAGGGCAAGGTCGTCTATGGTGTCTTCGGGATCCGGAGCTGCGTCGGTCTCGGGGACGACGTCGGGTCGGGGGCTATCGAGAGAGAAGAGGGGGAGGAAAACAGTATAATATATAGCAAACATGAGTCATGACAAATACGATCACGGTGCTAGGGGTATGTCTAACGCAGCATCACACGTAACAGACGGAGCGGGAGAATATCTGACGATATTTCCCGGGTCTTTGAATTATCGGACAGAGGATAAGAGGGGAACGGTTGCAAGTTCGGATAGTTAGGGACGCGTGACGGACGAACGGACCGTGTATTCAGATTCGTCTCGTCGTTCTGAGCAACTTTCATGTACAAAGTATTTTCATCTGAGCTACGGATTATTTTATGATTTTCTAAAGTTTTTATAATTATTCTGGAATTTAATTAATTATTTAAATTAACATTATCCGAAACAGGTCTTGCTGACGTCAGCATGACTCAGCATGACGTCAGGACCAGTGGGTCCCACCTGTCATAGGCTGTTAGGTTAATTAGTGATTAACTAATTAAATTACTGTTTAATTAACACTAACTACTTAATTAAATTAACCTAATCAGGATTAATTAACTTAATTAATTAACTAATTAATTATTTAATTAATTAATTATTTTTATATTTATTTTAATTATATTTTTTTATTACATTTTTCTTTAATTCGTTTTTAGGGGCTGGCCCATCTGTCATTGCCTCAGGGGGGGCAGGGCCCACCGGTCAGTGGCACGGCCGGACATGTCCGGGTTGTGCCCGTTGGGGCACCGACATGTCCGGTGCGCATACGGGCGCACGGGTGCGGCCAGCGGGTGAGGCGGAGACGGGCGGGGCAGGGCGACGACGGGGCCGGCCTGGGCGTGGTCGCGCCGAGCCCGGGCGCGTGGTGGGCGCGTGGCGACGGCCGGTGACCAAGGCGCAAGGGGAGGCGAGCAGAGGCGGCGGCAGGAGCGCGGCGACGGCGATGCGGGCGCGGCCGGGGCGCGGGGTGGGTGTGCGCGCACAAGGGAGGGAGGCCGAGGCCGAGGCCTCACCCGGCGTTGTAGGGCACGGGCAGCGGGGCTCGGGGACGACGGCGTCGGGCAGCGGCGACGGGTGCGAGCGCTCGCTGAGGCGATTCGGGGAGGAGACGGGAGGAGACGGGAGGCGAGGTCCCGCGACGGCGTCCGAGCGCGGGCGGCGAGGCGAAGCGAGCGCGAGCAGCGGCGGGGAGCGCGGCGACGGGCGACGGGATCGGGGCGCCTCTGCCCCGGTCCGATCCAGGGGAGGGGGGTCGAGTGCAGGAGGCGGTAGGGGAGGCGACAGGCGAGGCAGATCGGCGCGGGGAGGCGTCGGGGACGGCCGGCCGGCGACGGCGACGGGGGGCGATCCCGATCCAGAATTTCTGGATCGGGGGGGGGGGGGAATGAGCGAGGGGTGGGGTTAGCGGCTAGGGTTTCGGGTGGGGGTGGGAGATATGGGGGAGGGGAATGGGCGCCGGCTGGGCCGGCCTGGCTAGCCCAGTGGCCAGCTGGGCCGAGGCCCAGCGGGGTGGGGGGGCTTTATTTTCTTTTGTTCTTTTTCTGTTTTTCTTTATTCCTTTTTCTGTTTTGTCTTTTATTTTTAGTCCAAAAGACTTTTGTAAAATATGAGACTTGCTCCATTATTTACAGTGTATTATTTGTCACTGCTAGAAATTGGTTTGGGGTCCATATCTTTTTGTTTGGATTTTATTTAAATTGAAAAAGGATTGAATAGTGCTATGTTGCTGCTGTTTCTAGTTGTTCGAGTCCTTTTACAATTTCAACTAATGTTGCAATCATTTTTACAAATGCTATGGGAATATTTGCAACATGAGGCACATTTTGGTTTTCCAGTTCGAACAACTTTTATTTCCCACTTTAGTTTAAATCTGAATTTTGACTTAGGAGTTGAAATGCAATATGATGCAAATGATGATCAGACACTGTTAATCATGCTGACGTGGCATAATCAAAATGGGATTACTGTAGTTAACCACTGGGGGTGTTACAAATCTCCTCTACTAACAAGAATTCTCGTCCCGAGAATTAAGAAGTAGAAGGAAAAAGTTCGGGGTATCCCGCACGAAGATTATCCTCGCGTTCCCAAGTGGCTTCATTTTCAGTATGATTTGACCACTGCACTTTTAGGAACTTGGTAACCTTCTGACGGGTTCGACGTTCAGCTTCATCGAGGATGCGGATAGGATGCTCCTTATAAGAAAGATCATCTTGCAATTCAAGCATCTCGTGATCCACAGATCGGTGCGGAGATTCCTTGAAGCATTGACGAAGTTGCGACACATGGAAGACGTCGTGGATATGAGAGAATTGCGGCGGCAATTCCAATTTATACGCCACTTGACCACGTCTTGCAACAATGCGGAAAGGACCAATGTAGCGGGGAGCTAACTTGCCCTTGATTCCAAAACGGTGAGTGCCCTTCATAGGAGTGACACGAAGATAAGCTTGATCACCAGGTTGATAAGTCAAACCCCATCGTTTGCGATCATAGTTGCTCTTCTGGCGGTCCTGAGCCGCCTTGAGATTTTCCCGGACAATTCGGACTTGTTCTTCGGCGTGTTGAATAATATCTGGACCCACGAGCGGTCGTTCCCCAGTTTCTGACCAATTCAGAGGGGTTCGACACTTACGTCCATAGAGAACTTCAAAGGGGGCCATTTTCAAGCTGGCTTGATAGCTGTTGTTATAGGAGAACTCGGCATATGGAAGAGATTCTTCCCACTTCTTGCCGAAAGAAACAACACAAGCTCGTAGCATGTCTTCAAGCACTTGGTTGACTCGTTCAACTTGGCCTTGGGATTGAGGATGATAAGCTGAACTCCAGGTGATATGAGTTCCCATAGCCTTTTGTAAACTTTCCCAGAAATGACCAGTGAATATGCTGCCACGGTCTGAACTGATCTCTTTCGGAATACCGTGGAGTGAAACAATTCTGGAGATATATAACTCTGCTAACTGACTAGCAGTGATCGTCTCCTTGACAGGCAGAAAGTGTGCAACTTTAGAGAGTTGGTCGACAACGACAAGAATAGCATCGTGACCCTTCTGTGACCTGGGAAGTCCTGTAATGAAATCCATCTGAACCTTATCCCATTTCCATAAAGGAATAGGAAGTGGTTGCAGAATTCCAGCTGGCTTCTGATGTTCTGCTTTAACGCGTCGACACACATCACATTCAGCAACATATCGAGCAATGTCTTGCTTCATTCTAGACCACCAGTACCTTTGACGGAGATCACGATACATCTTGGTGCTACCCGGATGAATAGACAGCGGGGTATCATGTGCCTCCTTCATGACTTTGTCAGTCATAAGCTCGAAGCGAGGTACGACAATGCGGTCTCTGAAATACAAGGTTCCATCTTCAGACAGCGAGAAATCCCTGTACTTTACAAGGTGAAGGTCTTTCTTCATCAAATCAATTTCAGCATCTTTAGCTTGCGCATTCTTAACAGCTTTCTCAAGATCTGGTTGTATCACAAGGTTATTAAGAGAACCCTGTGGAACAATACGTAGATTTAGCTTGCACAGTTGTTCAAAAAGTCGAGGTTGAGCTCGCCTAACCATGAGGTTGTCGCAATAGGACTTGCGGCTTAAGGCATCAGCCATCACGTTAGCCTTGCCAGGGGTATAGGATATACCCAAATCGTAGTCCGCAATGGCCTCCATCCATCTTTGCTGACGGAGGTTCAGAGATGGCTGAGTGAACAAGTACTTCAAACTTTTATGATCCGTGTAGATCTCGCAACGATTACCGAGGAGGTAATGTCGCCACAACTGCAGTGCATAGATCACAGTAGCTAGTTCTAGATCATGTACTGGATAATTCTCTTCATGTGGGCGCAACTGACGAGAGCCATAAGCAATCACTTTACGCTCTTGCATTAGGACACAGCCTAATCCTTCACGGGATGCATCACAATAAATCACAAAGTCTTTGCGGGTATCTGGAGGAGATAGTACTGGGGTATTGTAACGGATTGACATCTGCCCCAGTGGATAAAGAATGTACTCTGGATGTATCCCTGCTCGAACAGCTGGTAGCTGCGTCGCAGGGTGTGGTGGAAACAAACGATCCATCTGAAACAGAGGAAACTCATGATTGTCAAAAGACAAGGAGAAGTATAACCGATCTCGGAGAGAAAAGTTAAACAAAACAATGGAAAGGAAAATGATTATCAGACTAATCAGATCAATGTCAGGGAAATCGCACAGATATCCAGCTCTCCGGGTGGACGAGAATTACGAGATCCTAATGTTAGAGTTAGTAAAATTTTAGTTAACCCGAAAGGAAGAGAGGTCAGAGTCCCAGAGTAAAGATGAGGAATAAAAGATACTAGTACCACCCAATTGGCGACGTGGGCCCGTAAGCCACACAGCCAGGTTAGTAAAACAATTTTCGGTTACTAGACTCAACTTCGGCCAAGGAGTTGGAAAGGGGGTTCCTACAGACAGTCGGCTCTGATACCAACTTGTGACGCCCCCGGCCCGATCGTGCACTAATCATACACGCAAATGCACACGATCAAGCCTAAGGACTCACGGGAAGATATCACAACACAACTCTAAAACATAAATAAAGTCATACAAGCTTTATATTCAAGCCAGGGCCTCGAGGGCTCGAATACATAAGCTTGCGAACAAGCGTCAGCGGAAGCATCAGATATCTGAGTACAGATATAAAAGAAAGTACAGAAAGGCCTTTAGAAAGGCGGGGCAAAATAAAACACTACGATCGAAAGGCGAAGGCCTCCTGCCTGGGACCCTCCGATCCTACTCCTGGTCGTCAGTCAACTCGTAGTAGTATCCATCCTCTGGGTAGTAGTAGTAGCGATCGTCGGGGCATCTGTCTCAGGGGGCTCCGTCCTCTGGTCACGTCAAACTGATATGGGGAGAAAAAGGAAAACAAAGCAACCGTGAGTACTCAAAAGTACTCAGCAAGCAAGGATCTACACTACATATGCAACATTTTCAAGGGGAGGCTGTATATGTGGACTGGGCTGCAGAAATGCCAGAATAGAGAGAAGGCCTAGTCCTATCGAAGACTAGCATCTTCAGCGGTCTTGCAGCAGTAGAAGAGAGTAGAACATTACCATATAATGTAGCAGTAATAATATCAACCTCACCCAGAGATCCTTTCTCGACTCCCTGCGAGAAAGCAATCCCAGAGCCATACATTCATCAAACCTCGTCCTGAGATCCCTTCTCGACTCCCTGCGAGAAGCAATCCCAGAGCCATATATACAGGTCTCATCACAGGTATCCAGTTCTAAATTGTATCAATCAGGATACAACTCCGAGTGTCCTTTACCGTAGGACCGGCTATCGATAGAAATGTTCTTCCCTGCAGGGGTGCACCAACTTACCCAACACGCTCGATTAACTCCGGCCGGACACACTTTCCTGGGTCATGCCCGGCCTCGGCCAAACGACACATCGCAACCCTACCTATAGCTCAGCAGAGAGGTCCCCGTCGGTCTACATCCTAAGCGCTCAGAGGTCTTGGGCCATCGCCCTGTGCACTCCGAGTCGTTGCGCGCAGGGAGAAGCCTGGCACCAGGAGGGCGCCGGTCCGTCCGTGCCGCCATGCTGAACTGGACGTCTGACAGAGCTTTCGGCTGATGCTACGATGCGGAACGCCCATACTATGCCCACGTGATGGTTAGTGCTATCAGACCAGAGGCCTGCTCGGATCAAATATCCAAATCGCTAGGACTAGGGGCTTGCGGTAACGAGCAGAGACTCACGAAAGATGTGACCCCGTCGCCCCGTCTCGAGGACTTGCGGCAAGGGCCAAGAATGCCCGGCCGCGCCTCGTATTCACCACTCGGGCACCACACTGGCAACCCGCCTTCACATCACACGCGGGTACCCCTCAGGGTCGACCCGCCTTTCCAAGTAACATTGTAAAGTCCAAGTATCCGTGTGTCCATAACATCAGGGAATCCGAGGTATCACCCTCATTGAATTCCCACTCGATGTATCCGTCAAGGTGAACTAGGAGGAATCACCCTCACTGGGTCCACACTTGAGGTGTTGTACGACAGCGTCGTTATCGGAAGCGGTGAAGGAGGAATCACCCTCGATGACCACGACCGAATAGCTACTCTACAGAGTTAACATCAGAAGTGCTACAAGAGGTTTCACCCTCGGCACTCGATAGTAACGCTGCAGTGTCGTTACAACTAAGGGGGGGGGGTGATGTGCGGTGTCGGGGCCTGGTCTTCAATCCTGTTGATCGGGTCTTCTGACGATCCAGCGCGGCAGTCGGGATAAGTGGGGTCACTGATAGGTCTCTACCCAGCCTAGACTAAACAGTTTAGGATATGTAGGTAATTATCAACAGCAGGTTACAATGAACAGGCTATGCATCAGAATAGGTAAAGCAGCAGCAGAAGTAATTCTAATGCAAGCATGAGAAATTAGAATGGGCGATATCGGTATGCTCAAGGGAGGGGCTTGCCTGGTTGCTCGGCGGCAAGGGCAAGGTCGTCTATGGTGTCTTCGGGATCCGGAGCTGCGTCGGTCTCGGGGACGACGTCGGGGTCGGGGGCTATCGAGAGAGAAGAGGGGGAGGAAACAGTATAAATATATAGCAAACATGAGCATGACAAATACGATACACGGTGCTAGGGGTAGTCTAACGCAGCATCACACATAACAGACGGAGCGGGAGAATATCTGACGATATTTCCCGGGTCTTTGGAATTATCGGACAGAGGATAAGAGGGGAACGGTTGCAAGTTCGGATAGTTAGGGACGCGTGACGGACGAACGGACCGCGTATTCAGATTCGTCTCGTCGTTCTGAGCAACTTTCATGTACAAAGTATTTTCATCTGAGCTACGGATTATTTTATATGATTTTCTAAAGTTTTTATTAATTTCTGGAATTTAATTAATTATTTAAATTAACATTATCCGAAACAGTGTCTTGCTGACGTCAGCATGACGTCAGCATGACGTCAGGACCAGTGGGTCCCACCTGTCATAGGCTGTTAGGTTAATTAGTGATTAACTAATTAAATTACTATTTAATTAACACTAACTACTTAATTAAATTAACCTAATCAGGATTAATTAACTTAATTAATTAACTAATTAATTATTTAATTAATTAATTATTTTTATTTATTTTAATTATATTTTTTTTATTACATTTTCTTTTAATTCGTTTTTAGGGGCTGGGCCCCATCTGTCATTGCCTCAGGGGGGGCAGGGCCCACCGGTCAGTGGCACGGCCGGACATGTCCGGGTTGTGCCCGTTTGGGCACCGGACATGTCCGGTGCGCATACGGGCGCACGGGTGCGGCCAGCGGGTGAGGCGGAGACGGGCGGGGCAGGGGCGACGAGCGGGGCCGGCCTGGGCGTGGTCGCGCGCGAGCCCGGGCGCGTGGTGGGCGCGGGCGACGGCCGGTGACCAAGGCGCAAGGGGAGGCGAGCAGAGGCGGCGGCAGGAGCGCGGCGACGGCGATGCGGGCGCGGCCGGGGCGCGGGGTGGGGTGCGCGCACAAGGGAGGGAGGCCGAGGCCGAGGCCTCACCGGCGTTGTAGGGCACGGGCAGCGGGGCTCGGGGACGACGGCGTCGGGCAGCGGCGACGGCTGCGAGCGCTCGCTGAGGCGATTCGGGGAGGAGACGGGGAGGCGATGTCCCGGCGACGGCGTCCGAGCGCGGGCGGCGAGGCGGAAGCGAGCGCGAGCAGCGGCGGGGAGCGCGGCGACGGGCGACGGGAATCGGTGCGCCTCTGCCCGGGTCCGATCCCAGGGGAGGGGGGTCGAGTGGAGGAGGCGGGAGGGAGGCGACAGGCGAGGCAGATCGGCGCGGGGAGGCGGTCGGGACGGCCGGCCGGCGACGGGCGACGGGGGTCGATCCCGATCCAGAATTTCTGGATCGGGGGGGGGGGGGAATGAGCGAGGGGGTGGGGGTAGCGGCTAGGGTTTCGGTGGGGGTGGGAGATATGGGAGGGAATGGGCGCCGGCTGGGCCGGCCTGCTAGCCCATTGGCCAGCTGGGCCGAGGCCCAGCGAGGGGGGGGGGGCTTTATTTTCTTTTGTTCTTTTTCTGTTTTTCTTTATTCCTTTTTCTGTTTTGTCTTTTATTTTTAGTCCAAAAGACTTTTGTAAATATAGACTTGCTCCATTATTTACAGTGTATTTTTTGTCACTGCTAGAATTGGTTTGGGGTCCATATCTTTTTGTTTGGATTTATTTAAATTGAAAAAGGATTGAATAGTGCTATGTTGCTGCTGTTTCTAGTTGTTCGAGTCCTTTTACAATTTCAACTAATGTTGCAATCATTTTTACAAATGCTATGGGAATATTTGCAACATGAGGCACCATTTTGGTTTTCCAGTTCGAACAACTTTTATTTCCCCACTTTAGTTTAAATCTGAATTTTGACTTAGGTTGAAATGCAATATGATGCAAATGATGATCAGCACATGTTAATCATGCTGACGTGGCATAATCAAAATGGGATTACTGTAGTTAACCACTGGGGGTGTTCAAATCTCCTCTAACTAACAAGATTCTCGTCCCGAGAATTAAGAAGTAGAAGGAAAAAGTTCGGGGTATCCCGCACGAAGATTATCCTCGCGTTCCAAGTGGCTTCATTTCAGTATGATTTGACCACTGCACTTTTAGGAACTTGGTAACCTTCTGACGGGTTCGACGTTCAGCTTCATCGAGGATGCGGATAGGATGCTCCTTATAAGAAAGATCATCTTGCAATTCAAGCATCTCGTGATCCACAAGATCGGTGCGGAGATTCCTTGAGCATTGACGAAGTTGACAACATGAAAGACGTCGTGGATATGAGAGAATTGCGGCGGCAATTTCCAATTTATACGCCACTTGACCACTCTTGCAACAATGCGAAAAGGACCAATGGTAGCGGGGACTAACTTGCCCTTGATTCCAAAACGGTGAGTGCCTTCTAGGAGTGACAACGAGATAAGCTTGATCACCAGGTTGATAAGTCAAACCCATCGTTTGCGATCATAGTTGCTCTTCTGGCGGTCCTGAGCCGCCTTGAATTTTCCCGGACAATTCGGACTTGTTTCTTCGGCGTGTTGAATAATATCTGGACCACGAGCGGTCGTTCCCAGTTTCTGACCAATCGAGGGGTTCGACACTTACGTCCATAGAGAACTTCAAAGGGGGGCCATTTTCAAGCTGGCTTGATAGCTGTTGTTATAGGAGAACTCGGCATATGGAAAGATCTTCCCATTCTTGCCGAAAGAAACAACACAAGCTCGTAGCATCTTCAAGCAACTTGGTTGACTCGTTCAACTTGGCCTTGGGATTGAGGATGATAAGCTGAACTCCAGGTGATATGAGTTCCCATAGCCTTTGTAAACTTTCCAGAAATGACCAGTAATATGCTGCCACGGTCTGAACTGATCTCTTTCGGAATCCGTGGAGTTGAAACAATCTGGAGATACTATAACTCCTGCTAACTGACTAGCAGTGATCGTCTCCTTGACAGGCAGAAAGTGTGCAACTTTAGAGAGTTGGTCGACAACGACAAGAATAGCATCGTGACCCTTCTGTGACCTGGGAAGTCCTGTAATGAAATCCATCTGAACCTTATCCATTTCCATAAAGGAATAGGAAGTGGTTGCAGATTCCAGCTGCTTCTGATGTTCCTGCTTTAACGCGTCGACACACACATCACATTCAGCAACATTCGGCAATGTCTGCTTCATTCTAGACCACCAGTACTTTGACGGAGATCACGATACATCTTGGTGCAACCCGGATGAATGAAAGCGGGGTACATTGTGCCTCCTTCATGACTTTGTCAGTCATAAGCTCGAAGCGAGGTACGACATGCGGTCTCTGAAATACAAGGTTCCATCTTCAGACAGCAGAATCCACGTACTTTTACAAGGTGAAGGTCTTTCTTCATCAAATCAATTTCACGCATCTTAGCTTGCGCATTCTTAACAGTTTCTCAAGATTGGTTGTATCACAAGGTTATTAAGAGAACCCTTGGAACAATACGTAGATTTAGCTTGCACAGTTTTCAAAAAGCGAGGTTGAGCTCGCCTAACATGAGGTTGTCGCAATAGGACTTGCGGCTTAAGGCATCACCATCACGTAGCCTCCAGGGGTATAGGATATACCCAAATCGTAGTCCGCAATGGCCTCCATCCATCTTTGCTGACGGAGGTTCAGAGATGGCTGAGTGAACAGTACTTCAAACTTTTATGATCCTGTAGATCTCGCAACGATTACCGAGGAGGTAATGTCGCCACAACTGCAGTGCATAGATCACAGTAGCTAGTTCTAGATCATGTACTGGATATTAATTCTCTTCATGTGGGCGCAACTGACGAGAGCCATAAGCAATCACTTTACGCTCTTGCATTAGGACACAAGCCAATCCTTCACGGGATCATCACAATAATCACAAAGTCTTTGCGGTATCTGGAGGAGAAGTACTGGGTATTGTAACGGATTGACATCTGCCCCAGTGGATAAGAATGTACTCTGGATGTATCCCTGCTCGAACAGCTGGTAGCTGCCGTCGCAGGTGTGGTGGAAACAAACGATCCATCTGAAACAGAGGAAACTCATGATTGTCAAAAGACAAGGAAAGTATAACCGATCTCGGGGAGAAAAGTAAACAAAACATGGAAAGGAAAATGATATACAGACTAATCAGATCAATGTCAGGGAAATCGCAAGATTCCAGCTCTCCGGGTGGACGAGAATTACGAGATCCTAATGTTAGAGTTAGTAAAATTTTATTAACCCAAAGAGGAGGTCAGAGTCCCAGAGTAAAGATGAGTGAATAAAAGATACTAGTACCACCCAATTGGCGAGTGGGCCCGTAAAGCCACACAGCCAGGTTAGTAAACAATTTCGGTTACTAGACTCAACTTCGGCCAAGGAGTTGGAAAGGGGGTTCCTACAGCATCGCTCTGATACCAACTTGTGACGCCCCGGCCGATCGTGCACTATCATACACGCAAATCACACGATAAGCCTAAGGACTCACGGGAAGTATATCACAACACACTCTAAAACTAAATAAAGTCATACAAGCTTTATATTTCAAGCCAGGGCCTCGGGGCTCGAATACATAAGCTGCGAACAAAAGCGTCAGCGGAAGCATCAGATATCTGAGTACAGATATAAAAGAAAGTACAGAAAGCCTTTAGAAAGGCGGGGCAAATAAAACACTACTACGATCGAAGGCGAAGGCTCCTGCCTGGGACCTCCGATCCTACTCCTGTCGTCAGTCAACTCGTAGTAGTATCCATCCTCTGGGTAGTAGTAGTAGCGTAGTCGGGGCATCTGTCTCAGGGGTCCGTCTCTGGTCACGTCAACTGATATGGGGAGAAAAGGAAACAAAGCAACCGTGGAGTACTCAAAAGTACTCAGCAAGCAAGGATCTACACTACATATGCAACTTTTCAGGGGGGCGTGTATATGTGGACTGGGCTGCAGAAATTCCAAGAATAGAGAGAAGGCCTAGTCATATCGAAGGACCCCCTAGCATCTCAGCGGTCTTGCAGCAGTAGAAAGAGAGTAGAACATTACCATAAATGTAGCAGTAATAATATCACACTCACCCAGAGATCCTTTCTCGACTCCCTGCGAGAAAGCAATCCCAGAGCATACATTCATCAAACCTCGTCCTGAGATCCCTTCTCGACTCCTGCGAGAGCACTCCACAGAGCCATATATACAGTCTCATCACAGGTATCCATTTCTAAATTGTATCAATCAGGATACACCTCCGAGTGTCCTTTACCGTAGGACCGCTACGATAGAAATGTTCTTCCTGCAGGGGTCACCAACTTACCAACACGCTCGATTAACTTCGGCCGACACACTTTCCTGGGTTCATGCCCGGCCTCGGCCAAACGACACTCGCACCCTACCTACAACTCAGCAGAGAGGTCCCCGTCGGTCTACATCCTAAGCGCTCAAGGTCTTGGGCCATCCCCCTGTGCACTCCGAGTCGTTGCGCGCAGGAGAAGCCTGGCACCAGGAGGGCGCCGGTCCGTCCGTGCCCGCCATGCTGAACTGACGTCTGACAGAGCTTTCGGCTGATGCTACGATGCAGAACGCCCATACTATGCCCACGTGATGGTTATTGCTATCGACTAGAGGCCTGCTCAGATCAAATATCCAAATCGTTAGGACTAGGGGCTTGCGGAAACGAGCAAGACTCACGAAAGATGTGACCCCGTCGCCCCGTCTCGAGGACTTGCGGCAAGGGCCAAGAATGCCCGGCGCGCCTCGTATTCACCACTCGGGCACCACACTTGCAACCCGCCTTCACTCACCACCGGGTACCCTCAGGTCGACCCGCCTTTCCTAATACATTGTAAAGTCCAGTATCCGTGTGTCCTAACATCAGGGAATCCGAGGTATCACCCCATTGAATTCCCACTCGATGTATCCGTTCAAGGTGAACTAGGAGGAATCACCCTCACTGGGTCCACACTTGAGGTGTTGTACGACACGTCGTTATCGAAGCGGTGAAGGAGGAATCACCCCTCGATGACCACACCGAATAGCTACTCTACAGAGTTACATCAGAAGTGCTACAAGAGGTTTCACCCTCGGCACTCGTAGTAACGCTGCATGTCGTTACAACTAGGGGGGGGGTGATGTGCGGTGTCGGGGCCTGGTGTCTTCAATCCTGTTGATCGGGTCTTCTCTTGACGATCCACGCGCAGTCGGGATAGAGTGGGGTCACTGATAGGTCTCTACCTACCCAGCCTAGACTAAAACAGTTTGGATATGGTGTAATTATCAACAGCAGGTTACAATGAACAGGCTATGCATCAGAATAGGTAAAGCAGCAGCAGAAGTAATTCTAATGCAAAGCATGAAATTAGAATGGGCGATATCGGTATGCTCAAGGGGGGGCTTGCCTGGTTGCTCGGCGGCAAGGGCAAGGTCGTCTATGGTGTCTTCGGGATCCGGAGCTGCGTCGGTCTCGGGACGACGTCGGGGTCGGGGGCTATCGAGAGAGAAGAGGGGAGGAACAGTATAAATATATAGCAAACATGAGCATGACAAATACGATACACTGCTAGGGGTATTCTAACGCAGCATCACACGTAAACACGGAGCGGGAGAATATCTGACGATATTTCCCGGGTCTTTGGAATTATCGGACAGAGGATAAGAGGGGAACGGTTTGCAAGTTCGGATAGTTAGGGACGCGTGACGGACGAACGGACCGCGTATTCAGATTCGTCTCGTCGTTCGGAGCAACTTTCATGTACAAAGTATTTTCATCTGAGCTACGGATTATTTTTATATGATTTTCTAAAGTTTTTATTAATTTCTGGAATTTAATTAATTATTTAAATTAACATTATCCGAAACAGTGTCTGCTGACGTCAGCATGACGTCAGCATGACGTCAGGACCAGTGGGTCCACCTGTCATAGGCTGTTAGGTTAATTAGTGATTAACTAATTAATTACTATTTAATTCAACATTTATACTAACTACTAATTAAATTACCTAATCAGGATAATTAACTTAATTATTAACTAATAATTAATTTTAATAATTTTAATTATATGTAATATTATTAATTAATTATTTATTATATTTATTCTTTTTTCTTTTATACTTTTCTTTTAATGCGTTTTTAGGGGGCTGGGCCCCATCTGTCTGCCTCATGGGGGGCAGGGCCACCGGTCACTGGTGGCAACGGCGGACATGTCGGGTTTGTGCCCGTTTGGGCACCGGCCATGTCCGGTGCGCATACGGGCGCACGGGGTGCGCGCCAGCCGGGTGCGGCGAGACGGTCGGGGCAGGGGCGACGAGCTGGGGCCGCCTGGGCGTGGTCGCGCGCGACCCGGCGCGTGGTGGGCGCGGGCGACGGCCGGTGACCAGAGCCAGGGGAGGAGCAAGGCGGGCGCAGAGCGCGCGACGGCGATGCGGGCACTGCGCGTGGGCGCGGTGGGGTGGGCGCGCACAAGGGAGGGAGGCGAGGCCGAGGCTCACCGGCGTTGTAGGGCAACGGGCAGCGGGGCTCGGGGACGACGGCGTCGGGCAGGCGGCGACGGCTGCGAGCGCTCGCTGAGGCGTTCGGGAGAGACGGGAGGCGATGTCCCGGCGACGGCGTCCGAGCGCGGGCGGCGAGGCGGAAGCGCGAGCGCGAGCGCGCGGGGAGCGCGGCGACGGGCGACGGGACGGGGCGGCCCTCTGCCCCGGTCGATCCAGGGGAGAGGGGGGTCGAGTGGAGGAGGCGGTAGGAGCGACAGCGAGGCATATCGGCGCAGGGAGGCTGTCGGGGGACGGCCGGCCGGCGACGGGCGAACGTGGGGTCGATCCCGATCCAGAATTTCTGGATCGGGGGGGGGGGGGAATGAGCGAGGGGGTGGGGTAGCGGCTAGGTTTCGGGTGGGGGTGAAGAATGGGGGAGGGGAATGGGCGCCGGCTGGGCCGCCTGGCAGCCCAGTGGCCGCTGGGCCGAGGCCCAGCGAGGGGGGGGGCTTTTTTATTTTTTTTGTTCTTTTTCTGTTTTTCTTTATTCCTTTTCTGTTTTTACTTTATTTTTAGTCCAAAAGACTTTTGTAAAATATAACTTGCTCCATTATTTACAGTGTATTATTTGTCACTGCTAGAAATTGGTTTGGGGTCCATATCTTTTTGTTTGGATTTTATTTAAATTGAAAAAGGATTGAATAGTGCTATGTTGCTGCTGTTTCTAGTTGTTCGAGTCCTTTTACAATTTCAACTAATGTTGCAATCATTTTTACAAATGCTATGGGAATATTTGCAACATGAGGCACATTTTGGTTTTCCAGTTCGAACAACTTTTATTTCCCACTTTAGTTTAAATCTGAATTTTGACTTAGGAGTTGAAATGCAATATGATGCAAATGATGATCAGACACTGTTAATCATGCTGACGTGGCATAATCAAAATGGGATTACTGTAGTTAACCACTGGGGGTGTTACATGTTCATCCAACCCCCACTGGGAACTGTTCATCCAACCCCCAACAACGGTTACTATTCATCAAGAGGCAGCAGCAGCTGGTTCGATCGGCTTCAGTTAGCATCAGTAGCGAAGGAATCGCTTGGGTTCAGTTAATAGCCAAGGATCGATCGCTCGGGTTCAGTAACATAGCTAGTGCAATCGATCGGGTTCAGTAAGCGAATGCCTCGCACACACGCGCGTACATGTACGAGAGAAACACGCAAACCTCTGTGCATCGCTCGGCCCCGACCACCCACCGTAACCGGGAACTCCCCGATATTTTCCTCGCCTTCGCTTCTACCACGATTTTTTCCGTCATGGACGGCCCAAAGAATGTCAGCAGGTGCGTCCCCGGCCCGCCCAGGACGAAAAGCCCATTTTCTGTCATGATTTTTTTTCATAGAAGTAGGAGCCCACCACATCTATGATGATACGTGGTTTTGTCACAATTATCGTCATAGAAGTGTCATAAGCATGACAGAAAAAGTTTTCGTTCGGGCCAAAATGTCATGGATGTGTCTTTTTTTTTGTAGTGAATAGGGCACCATCTAAGTCCGTAGATATGACACCGTATGAACTATGGTTTGGCAAGAAACCTAAGCTATCGTTTCTTAAGGTTTGGGGCTGCAATGCTTATGTCAAAAGGCTTCAGCCAAAAAAGCTTGAACCCAAAGCGGACAAATGCGTCTTCATGGGATACCCAAAGGAGACGGTTGGGTATACCTTCTATCTCAGATCTGAGAGCAAAGTGTTTGTTGCTAAGAATGGGTCCTTTCTCGAGAAAGAGTTTCTCTCGAAAGAATTGAGTGGGAGGAAGATAGAACTTGATGAGGTTGTTGAACCTTCACTTCAACCAGAGAGTAGCGCAGAGCAGAAAAGATGTTTCTGTAGCACCTATGTCAGTTGAAGAGGAAGCTAATGATAGTGATCATGAAGTTTCGGATCAAGTTACTATCGAACCTCATAGATCGACAAGGATACGTACTACTCTTGAGTGGTACGGTAACCCTATCTTAGAGGTCATATTGTAGGACAACGATGAACCTACGAGCTATGGAGAAGCGATGGTGGTCCCGAATTCCGACAAATGGTTAGAGGCCATGAAATCCAAGATGGGATCCATGTATGAAAACAAAGTGTGGACTTTGGAAGTATTACTTGAAGGGCAAAATGCCATTCAGAATAAATGGATCTTAAAGAAGAAGACGGACGCGGACGGTAATGTTACCGTCTATAAAGCTAGACTTGTGGCAAAGGGGTTTTCACAAGTTCAAGGGGTTGACTACGATGAGACTTTCTCACCCGTAGCGATGCTTAAGTCCATCAAAATCATGTTGGCAATAGCTGCATATTTAGATTATGAAATTCGGCAGATGGATGTCAAAACAGTGTTCCTTAACGGTTTCCTTAAGGAAGAGTTGTATATGATGCAACCGGAAGGTTTTGTCGATCCAGAGAATGCTGACAAAGTGTGCAAACTCCATTGATCCATTTATGGACTTGTGCAAGCATCTCGGAGTTGGAATCTTCACTTTGATGAGGTGATCAAAGCGTTTGGATTTATACAAGTTTATGTAGAAGCTTGTATTTACAAGAAAGTGAGTGGGAGCTCTATAGCATTTCTAATATTATATGTGGATGACATATTGCTGATTGGAAACAATATAGAACTTTTGGAAAACGTGAAGGAATATTTGAACAAGAGTTTTTCAATGAAGGACCTAGGAGAAGCTGCTTTCATATTAGGCATCAAGATCTATAGAGATAGATCGAGACGCTTAATAGGACTTTCACAAAGCACATACCTTGATAAGATTTTGAAGAAGTTCAAAATGGATCAGTCCAAGAAGGGGTTCTTGCCTGTTTTGCAAGGTGTGAAGTTGAGTAAGACTCAATGCCCAGCGACTACAGAGGATAGAGAAAAGATGAGTGTCATCCTCTATGCCTCTGCCATAGGCTCTATCATGTATGCGATGCTGTGCACAAGACCAGATGTCAGCCTTGCCATAAGTATGGTCGTAAGGTTTCAAAGTGATCCAGGAGTGGAACACTAGACAACGATCAAGAATATCCTTAAGTACCTGAAAAGGACTAAGGAAATGTTTCTCGTTTATGGAGGTGATCAAGAGCTCGTCGTAAAGGGTTACGTCGATGCAAGCTTTGACACTGATCCGGATGACTCTAAGTCTCAAACTAGATACATATATATTCTAAATGGGGGAGCGGTAAGTTGGTGCAGTTCCAAGCAAAGCATGGTAGCTGATTCTACATGCGAAGCAGAGTACATAGCTGCCTCGGAGGTAGCGAAGGAAGGTGTTCTGGATGAAGTAGTTCATGACAGATCTTGGAGTTGTGCCCAGTGCACTGGACCCAATGACTCTGTTCTGTGACAACACTGGTGCCATTGCTCTATCCAAGGAGCCAAGATTTCACAAAAGGACCAGACATATAAAGCGACACTTCAATTCCATCCGTGATGCGATCAAGGAGGAGGACATAAACATTTGCAAAGTACATACAGATCTGAATGTTGCAGATCCGTTGACTAAACCTCTTCCACGGGCAAAACATGATCAACACTAGAACTCTATGGGTGTTAGATTCATTACCATGTAATGCTAGATTATGGACTCTAGTGCAAGTGGGAGACTGTTGGAAATATGCCCTAGAGGCAATAATAAAGTGGTTACTATTATATTTCCTTATTCATGATAATCGTTTATTATCCATGCTATAATTGTATTGACCGGAAACTCAAATACATGTGTGGATACATAGACAACAACATGTCCCTAGTGAGCCTCTACTGGACTAGCTCGTTGATCAAAGATGGCTATAGTTTCCTAGCCATAGACATGAGTTGTCATTTGATAATGAGATCACATCATTAGGAGAATGATGTGATGGACAAGACCCAAACTATAAGCATAGCATATGATCGTATCAAGTTTATTGCTATCGTTTTCTTCATGTCAAGTATCTGTTCCTATGACCATGAGATCATGCAACTCACTGACACCGGAGGAGTATCTTGTGTGTATCAAACGTCGCAACGTAACTGGGTGACTATAAAGATGCTCTATAGGTATTTCCGAGGGTGTCTATTGAGTTGGCATGGATCAAGACTGGGATTTGTCACTCCGTATGATGGAGAGGTATCTCAGGGCCCACTCGGTAGTACAACATCACAATGAGCTTGCAAGCAATCTGACTAAAGAGTTAGCCACGGGATCTTGTATTATGGAACGAGTAAAGAGACTTGCCGGTAACGAGATTGAACTAGGTATGGAGATACCGACGGTCGAATCTCAGGCAAGTAACATACCGATGGACAAAGGGAACTGCATACGGGATTAGCTGAATCCTGGGCATCGAGGTTCGACCGATAAAGATCTTCGTAGAATATGTAGGAACCAATATGGACATCCAGGTCCCGCTATTGGTTATTGACCGTAGAGGTGTCTCGGTCATGTTTGCATAGTTCTCGAACCCGCAGGGTCTACACACTTAACGTTTGATGACGATATAAGTATATTTGAGTTGTTGTGTTCGTGACCGAAGGTTGTTCGGAGTCCCAGATGAGATCCCGTACATGACGAGGAACTCTGGAATGGTTCCGAAGGTGAAGATTGATATATAGGACGAAGGGAATCGGAGTCCGGAAGTGTTCCGGGAGGTACCGGGTGATCGCTGGAAGACCGAAAAGGGTTTCGGGGGGCCCCGGCAAGTGTTGGGGGGCCTCGTGGGCCAAGGGAAGGGGTCACACCAGCCCACAAGGGGTTGGACGCACCCCCTCACCCCATCCCACTTCGGCCAAGGGGTGGGGAGCCCACCTAGGGGTCGGCCACCACTTGGCTTGGGGGCCAAGCCACCCTAGGGGCGCCCCCATCTGGTGGCCGCCCCCCCTAGGGAAAACCCTAGGGCGCCCCCTCCTCCTCGCTTCCCCCTATATATAGAGGTGTAGAGGGAGGGCAGCGACACCCATCATTGCCACGGTGCTGCCCTTCCTCTCTCTCGTAGTTCCTCTCTCTCTCGGTTTTGCTTAGCGAAGCTCTACCGAGATTGCTCCACCACCACCGCCACCACGTCGTCGTGCTGCCGGGAACTCGAGCTACTACTTCACCATCGCTTGCTAGATCGAGGAGGTGATGGTGTCATCAAGCCGTACATGTGTTGAACGCAGAGGTGCCGTCCGTTCGGCGCTTGGATCGGGAGTTCGTGGACGGATCGTGATTGGATTGCGAAGACGTTCGACTACATCAACCGCGTTTCTTAACACTTCCGCTTAGCGATCTACAAGGGTATGTAGATGCAATCTCTCCTCTTGTAGATGTCCATCTCCTAGATTGATCTTGGTGAGCGTAGGAAATTTTTTGTTTCGCATGCAACGTTCCCCAACACAACCTTCTTTGTGCATTTACCTTGGGAGCCAGCCCAGGGCACCCGTCTCAGCAGGAGATTTCGACAACTGAAGCTCCACAGGACGCGCCCTGCCGGCAGCGGTCCGCCAGATCCTGCGCTCCGCAAAGCTAAGTCTAAATATCTCACGGGCCACCCATACCACTCCTCGAGCCCTTCCTTTGGGTGACCTCACGACTGCTGGCGCTTTTCTTCATGTGAGCCGCTTACGCATCAAAGGAGGGCTCCCTGAGCATCTCTCCTTAGGAGCCTTCACTGGATCCCAATGCCCCTCACCTCCTGGCCTTGTCCAGGCATCACGACCTGGCATACGAGTGACGACAGAGGCTCGCACGGGGGTTGGATCCTGACGACGCGGGGCACAAAGGCAAGCAGAAAGAAAAACAAGCCTCAGGAGGAGGCCTCGTGGGTACGCGAGCATTCGTTACATCATTAAACACTTAAGCAAAATTCATTGTATTCATGCCCCCATGGGGCCACGATTAACTATGAGCAGGCTAATGAAGGAGTGGCCTAAGGAGACGTGTCGTCGCCGCCGCTATCATCGTCATCCTCATCCTCCTCAGCCCTGCCTTGACTATCGCCGCTGTCGTGGTTGAACTAAGTGTGCAGCGCGTCCTTGTGGTCCTCCACCGCCTTTCCGAGGGCACTACGAAGCTCCTCCGGGACAGGAGCTATCACAACCTCGAAGTTGAAGTTGGGGTCGGCCCGGTGAAGGTGGCTAAAGATGCGCCTCGCCGCCTGGGTAAGGAGATCGCGACACTCCTCTTCAACGATTCCGCCCACCTTCTTGGCGCCATCCCCGAGTCATTCCATGACCTTGGTAAAGAAGGTGAGATAGCTAGCGTTGTCGGTCTCGAGGGGGCTGGAGACGTCCTCCTTGCAAATAGTACCCAAGTCACGGCGGGCTCGCAGCTCGAGGGTGTGGAACATCTTGGAGCGCTCAAGCTGCCGCCCCCGAGCCCGGGCCGCTTCGTCCCTCGCCCGTTCCATGACAGATGTGATGTCCCCCACCTGCTTCTGGAGCTAGGCCAGCTCAGCCTCAGCACCGGCCTGGGCCTCCAACGCTGTCCTTCGCTGCTCTTTCGCTTCGGTTAGCATCTCCTTGAGGCCCGCAATCTCGTGCTGAAATTCCTCGCGCCGTGCTTTGAAGCGGTCCTCCTACAGCTTCAGCTTCTCGCTGTGTTCCTTAGCAAGCGCTTGTTGATTATGTGCGACCCTCTGGTCGGCGTCCTCCATGATTTTTTTTCTCCTTGGCTGCCAGGTTGGCGTTGGCTTTGTCCATGCAACGGGCGAAAGAGCTCTCGCCGGCGGCTACCTCGCGGTCCAGCACCTCCAGCCACTCGCGCTCCAGGTCCTGCACAGACGCCGTCCACGCAAGCTCCCACTCGAGGATCTCGAGGTCTGTCTCGCGAGCCGCCAGCTCCTCTTCGCGTGCAGAGATGGCATCCTTCCGCGCCTGGAGTGCAGCTCCAATGTTGCGTTCAGATCTCAGAGCTCCTGCCCACGGGACTCCGCCGCCTTGGCCTCTTGAAAGGCGCGCTCGCTAGCCTCCTTTGCCTTGGCGGCAGACTTCTCGCTCCTCGCGCGGGCGGCCTCATTCTGACGACGGCCCAGCTTAACGGTGAACTCGAGCTGATGCCAGCCGTGGGCCAGGCATAGGCGCTCCTCGGCAAGGCGCGCCTCAACACCTTGAAGTTCCTCCCCAAGCTGGTCCAGTGTGCTCGTTACGTTCTGTAGGACCCCGCACCTGATCATGGTGCGGCTGTTCACGTGTGCCAGGGCCCAATCCGGGCCGGGGCCTTCGCTGCCCTCTGTCGTCATAGCTCGGAAAGGCCCGACTTCACTCGACAGGAGCTGAGGGCCGGTCGGAGCCTTCATCACCCTACCTTGATGAGATGGTGGGCCCCGCGGGCTCGATGCCCTCTTGGAGGCGGCCTCACGCCCCAACGGGTCCCCCAGGCTTCCCGAGCTGCCTTCGGCACCGGTAGGGCACGGTGCGATTTCTGGCATCTCCGTCTCCGCCGTTGCAGCACTCATCCTGGCAGCGGGCGCCTCGGGGACCAAGGGGCGACCTTCTGAGGGTGCCTCCGGAGGGGTCGCCTGCTTTTCCCCTTGCGTGAACCCGGCTTCCGCGGCTTGGTGGGGCGCGTGTGCCTCGCCCCCCACGGTCCCGGCGAACAGCGATGAGGTCCCCGCTGAGCTCGGGGATTCCTTCTTCTTCTTACCCGAGGAGGACCTGGGCAAAGCGAACACTAAGGCACACGAGGCATGATTGGATAGGAGAAGGGTGAAGGCGGGCATTTACTCATCTCCTGGCTTCAATGCCAGACTCCCCCGCGGAGGAGCCCTGGATGCCACCCTCGGCGCCACCCCCGATGGCCCGCGGTCCCGCGGCCACCGCCCGGGGGCTCTCCGCGTCCTTCATCGCCCCAAGCGTGGCGGGCGCGACCTCAGGCGGGGCGGTGTTGTCGACACCACCAGGTGCATGCGAGTCGGAGGCCAGTCCGTTGGAGCGGGCCATCGCCATCTCCCATGGCGCCCATCGAGGTTCCGCCCTTGCCGTGGCCCTCTGGGTCAGGAACCACCAGGAAAGGGTTGTCCCGAGGCCCCCCAGAAGCAACCCCCACTGGTCAAAGCGCGGCATTACACCGGCCAACTCCACCTTGTTCCGATAGCGGTACAAGGGGAGCCCCGCCGCGAGAGGCTCGTCCGCTTCCTCGCCGGTCAAGATGTGAAGCACCCCACTCAACACCTCTGACAGTAGGCTGCCCGTGTTTAGCCGCATTGGGTCCTCCACGCCAGTAAATGCCTACATCGGGTGAGAGTGGCGCTGCAGGGGGGCAATGCGCCGGCGGAGGAACTCCCTCATGACCATGACCACCGTTACGCCCGCCGCCCTTAGGTCGGCAAACCTTTTAGACACCCGCGCCAGTCTCGGGTCGGTGAGTCTCTCGTGCTCCCATCCAGAGCTCCTCGCTGCCGGCAATGTCGGCAGCTGCAGCAGGGGACAGAATTGGACTGCGTCCACGTACACCCATTGCCTCCTGAAGCCCTCCACCTCATGGGTGAGCCTCATGGCAATGCCTTCGTCTGCCGTCTCATCCATAGTGCAGAGCGAGACGCACCCGGAGCGTTGGTTCGCCGTGGGCAGTCGCAGGCTGAAGAAGTGGCGGAGCAGCACTACTGAAGGAGGCACACCTGCGAAGGCCTCACATAAAAAGGCAAAGGCTGAGAGAAGGAGGATAGATTTCGGCTCCAAGTGTAGCGCGTGGACCTGGTAGTGGGAGAGCACGGCGTTGAAGAAATCTAAGAATGGTGGCAGCAAGCCAGTGAAGAGTGCAGGAAGGTGGAGGACGATAGCGGTGGCGTCAAGCTCGGCAGCAGGGCGTGAAGCCGGCCAGATCCGGATGCCCCCCTGCTCATTGGAGGCACCTGTGGTCATCGGAAGAACCTTGCCGAGCCCCTCAGCATTGATGACCATGGACCTGCCCACGGCGCTGCCTCCGTGGCCGCCGCCACTACCGCCCTTCTCTTCCTACTTGGGGGCGCCATGGCGAAACAATCAGGTCCCGGGGAGACGAAGATCCGGCAAGGAGGAAGGAAATCATGCGTGAGAAGGAAGGCGCAGGGAGACGGACGCATGTAGGAAGGTAGTGACGGCATTGGGCCGTGCGCGGGCAGGCTTTATGTTAGCCCAGGCGGTTGTCGAGGCGTCGTGGGAGAAGTGGAGGCGTCCCCCGCTCATTGTGCGCCACGCGCCGCGTCTGGCCCACTAGCGGTTAGGGCCCGTGCCGTTTCACCCCTTGGTAGGAGGGAACGTGCGCGCCGCGGGCCCGGGAGGCTACTGTCGGGCCCATGGGCCCCAGGGTATCCAGGCACATCTGCCTTTGGCCAGGGCACGACGCATGATGAGGGCCCAGCGAGTGGCCCACTTACAAGCGTGATGAGCAAGACTCCTCGTGTGGCCCTCTGAGCCTCGCGAGGCCTCCACAGCAGGCGTCTCGAACAAGATGGGCGGCTTCACCAAGAGCCTCGCGAGGGCCTCTCGCGAGGCGGCCTCCCGAGGCAACCCCCCTGGAGGCAACGGGTCAAGAGCCGTTGGGCTCGGTCACGCAGTCGATGACGCGCGCGAGACGACGAATGGCGCCAGAGGCCGCGCCAGCAGGCGTGGATGAGGAGGATTTCCTCTTTTGTGCTAAGGGAGCAAGGCCAGCAAGCAGGTTCCCAAAGCAACCCCCAAAGGTTGCCTGATCGGTGCAAGAAGACCGAGACGATGGGCGCGCAGGGCGGAGGTCATTCCCGAGCCCACCGACGCATCATGGACGGTGGCTTTGCAGGCAAAGACCGACTTTTGTCAGGATAGACTGCGCCCCTGTCCCCCTTCAAAATTGCCATCGTGTGGCAACCCTTCCCGCCAATGTTTTCAAGGGAAGAGGACCAAGGCAGGTATAAAAGGAGGGCAGGGTGCCGCCGTAGAGGAGGGATGATTGGAGAGCCTCATCCCTTGTACCCCTTCTCTCTCAAGCAATCCCAACCAAGCAGGAGTAGGGTTTTACACCGCAAGGTGACCTGAACTTGGGTAACCCGCCGTGCCACCGATCCGCTCCCGCTAGCTCGCTCTCGTCGTAGCCTCGACGTGTTTAGCTGTTAGTATGGGCAAGATGGTAAGAAGGAGCTCACCCTAGTGTTTGAACCTTAGGTTCCGCGGAGCCTGATTCCGACAGTACATGTGGATGATAACAGCTAGATAGAAATTAGTATACGAAAACAGATAGAAAAATGGAATTCATAATATTAGTTGTTCAGTAGTTCATCACAGGATATATTTAATATCATCACATTTACGTGACGATACTTAACTACTACGTACAATGCATAAAATTGAAAACGAACAATACTAAAACTAATAATACCTCCTTAGGGGGCCAGTATTCCGGTAGCCCCTCGCCGGCAGCTCCCTGGTGCGCGGCAGCTTCCCATCCCGGAGACAGTATACTGCCCCCTCTGCCTCGCAGCGCTTGACGTGCTGATCTGCCTCTTGCTGGCGGACGCGCGTGAAAGATCTTGACATTTCGTTGGGCGCCCACCGAAGCTCCTCGTCGGTAGCACGCTGGAGCTTATCGGCCCACCTCAATGCAGCGATGAGACGCCTAGCGCTTTTGGCCTTCCTGGCGAAGTACTGGCTGTCTTCGTACACCATATCCGCATGTCGATGCGCCCGCCCCCAAGCTCCACCACCTCCTTTTCCCAGGCGGCCTCACGGGATTCACGGGCGACCTGGTACCTGGCTTCCACCTCTGCCATCTCCTTCTCGCATGCCACTTGCCTGGCTTTCTCAGCCGACGGCAACGCCTTCCACAGACAAAGTGTACTGGCCCCAAAACCACTCCAAAGTTGGCAGGTCTGGTGCAACGTCGTCTGGCGGCGCATAGGGAGGGGGGGCGAGCGAGGAGAGAATGTAGATGAGAATGCAGGCAGAACGACGTGAGCAGGGTAGTATTTATTGGCGGCCAAAATCTGGATTCCCGCAGCACAAGCCGTGTGTGAAATAAATTGCTGACGATTTCCAATACAAAACCGCGTCTGATTAATAACCCGCGACACTCACCTTCCAAACCTCGTGTCAGGACCCCGATCCTAAGTCACACCGATCTAGCATGTAACACATCATATCACTTTGCGGCCTCACACACGGTAACCCACGGTTGCTACCTTTACCTGGGCCGGGATCGTTTGCGCCTTTTGGCTCACGTATACGATTGTGTCGCTAGCATACATATGACAAAGAATCCGGGCCGACAGGACTAGTCGTAAACCGAAGGTGGCACAAACTTACAAGGACAGACATACATGACCCAGCAATACATGTGTCGGTCATCAACGTGTGCAACTGAGTCGTAGCAAGCTACGAGAACTCCAGTAAAACACCGCGTAACATTTCCCCGAAGGGACAGACACAGGAGCAAGGAAGGACACATGCCGGTCAATTCATGTGTTCCGGAGCAGTAGCAAGCTACCATGGCTCAGTGGAAGCACTAGGAGGCATTTCCCCATAAGAAAGGCTACCAAAACATGTACAAATACAACGCAAATACGCAGCAAAAAAATATAGGTAATGTTAGCAGTAGCGCTGCTTAACTAGAAGCAGCAGCGTGGGTTTATCAGCAGCGCTGGCCTGAGGGCAGCGCTACAGCTATCTAGCAATAGCGCTCGGCCAACCCACGCTACTGCTAGGTAGGGGTAGGAGTAGCGCCGATTCAACCAATGCTACTGCTACAAGTTAGCTGTAGCGCCGTAGGAGTAGCGTGGGCACCCACGCTACTACTAGCACTATTTTCGGCGTTACTACTAGGGGTTTCCCTAGTACTGCATATGCCCTCTCTCTATCTCTCTCCTCCACATGCAGGCATGGCATAAATAAAATAAAGCAACTCTCTCTCCTCTCACATACAGCGAATCCATCCTTTTATTCATTCAATGCTAATTTAATCACCATATCTTTTAAACCATAATTTCGTTTCTGAAACATTTTATATATTTGAACTCTTTGGCCCAAGACCTTTATAACAAGATCAATCTTGAATACATTCAAACATGTTTAAATTCCAGTGTTAGAAAAGAGTGAAACCAGTTTTCTGAAATAAGCTAAATAAGTTTTTTGAACTTATTGAAACCAATTTTTTTGAAATGATTGAAACCAATTTTTTTGAAATGAGTGAAATTTGATTTTCATGCTGATTATTTCAAATTATTTTTTAAAATGATTGAAATCTAGTTTTGAAACGAGTGAATTGTATTTTCAAATGATTATTTTTTGAAATAAGTGAAATCAGTTTTCTAAAATAAGTAAACCATTTATTAATTGAGTGAAACCAATTTCTAAATGAGTGTAATCTTTTGTTCATACACATGACACATATTTGAGTGTGAAATATGTGAAACTTGTTATTTCAAAATTTTAATCATGTTTTTCAAGTGAAACGAGTGAAATTAGTCTTTTGAAATGAGTGGAATCAATTTTTTGAAACGAGTGAAATAAGTTTTATTTAAATACTATATTTTAAATGAGTGAAATCAGATTTTAAATTGAAATATGATTTTTGTGAAACCCCTTATTTCAGTGCGTTTATTGTGAAGTTGCTTCCTTTACTCATTTCATTTTCAGTTATTTTTTTTGCGGGGTAGTTATATTTCACATATTCCACTTCTTGAAACAACTGATTTTCTTGAAATTAGTGAATTCCATTTTCTAAACTGAGTGAAATAAGTATTTTTAATGAGTGAATTTTATTTTTGAAATGAGTGAAATACTTTTTTGAATTGACTGAAATATGTTTTTATATAATTGAGTGAAATTTGTATTTTGTAAGTGAATGCTTTGCCGTTAGGTAAAGGCAACGGTGGATGCTTCGCCGTTAGGTAGCAGCACGGCAAGATTTACTATTTTGTCGAGTCAGTGCTTTGGATCGAAGGATCCTTCCCGAGTTCCTTCCCCAGCTGTCTCTGCCTGCAGTAGCTCTTCCAAGTTCCAAGTCCAACCCCCCTTCTACCCTCCCCCTCCCCCTCCCCGCTTCTTCTTAAAGCTTCGAGTCAGAATCAATAGACAGAATCAATCCCCTCCCCCAACGCAAGGCAGACTTCTTCTTCCCTCATTCGTCGTCCTCCCAATCACCGGATCCCAGAATCAACCAGGTCCAGGACCCCTCGGTACGTGACCTCGGTTGTTCTCCCCTTGTCGACTCGTAATCTGCTATAATCCAGCGGAAGGTATGCGCATGCTTCCCGGAGTTTTTCGAAATCGTGAAAAAGGCGTTAGGTTTTGAAGTTAGGCGGATGAACCTGTGGGGATCGATGGGGGAATATAATTTGGTGGGATTAGGGTTCTGAAGGCACTCTGAATATTTCGATGGTGTTGTAGAAGGATTGCGATTTTCTTTTGAGTCTGCATTTAAGGGGCACTTTAAGTTCGTCTCTTTCTTTTTCCTTTTTCACTTTAGAGAACCCGCATTTTACAAGTGAATTGTTCCAGATGAATACTTTGTGTGCTGTATGCTTAGCTCGACATATATATTCGTGCTTCAGTGCACAACTAAGATGTTGATTTTGTTTCTGTCTTTCTTGTTGTTCTGACTCTTTTTCTGGCATAGTACTTCATGTCAGCGAGCAATCTGAGGCGGCGGCTCCATCACGCAGATGTCGATGGAAGGAAGAATGAACATGTTGACATATCCCATGTAGATTCCCTGGATGAACCTCTACTAGGGAAGTCTAGTTATGACGATGATGGATCGGAAGTTAGTAATTTTCTAGACATAATTTCATAAGTTCTTCCAACCTTGAGATGAATGCAGACTATTGACAAATTTCCTTACCTCCTGAAGGTATATGACCCCAGAAGGCAAGACTTGTGGGATGATGATGATAGGAAAAAGGAACAATTACACTGGTCGTTTCTTTTCTCAAATTTGATTGCGCAGTGGGCACAGTGGTTAGGTACTGCTCCACGCATTTGTCTATACACTTTGTAATGCTTGACATTAACGGACTGTTATATTGTCTTCTAGTTTGATGATTTTCTAGCACTTGGTATGCGAATTAAACTATTATTCATCTTTGCCAAATATAGATTCGCTGATTACTTTGTGTAAACGGGCAGGCCGGTAGCTATCATGAAAATTAGAAGTAATATTTCTGATATTCAAATCCATGGCATATCTTTGATTGTATCAAGTCATGTAAACAATATACTGATGTATCAATGCTCTATCTTGGAAGTCGTTGAGCTTTTGTTCTAGATGAATTTCTTGTGGCTATTGATGTACTGTCTTCCTAGCCATGATCTTAATTCTCTGATAATATTGATATTCTTCTGTCCTTTTTGCTATTTGTTGCAGCAAATATTATTGTAAGCTCCGGGTCGATTTTTGGTAGGTTGTTTCCCTTTTCTTCGGATAACGAAACCAGCAATCCAGTATATCTTAGTCCTTTGCAGGTAACATGTGGACGAAAGTTAGATAAAACAGGCCCTTAGAATTATTTAAGTTCTGAACTTCTGTTTTACAGGAAGAAAGATTGGACAATTTAAGACGCAGATTGAAAATCCCTTTTGATGGTTCCCGTATTGAGCACCAAGTACGTACAATCCGTTTGGAAAGCTCGGACATGCCCCTCTATTATTATTTTTTCTACTGGGCATGCTCTCATGGAAGCAAAGCAACTGATCGGCATTATTCCTTTTAGGACGCCTTGAAACAACTGTGGAAGTTAGCTTACCCAAGTCGCGAGATTCCTCCTCTAAAATCAGAATCGTGGAAGGAGATGGGTTGGCAAGGCACTGATCCATCAACAGATTTCAGGTCTCCTTTGAATAGTCTTGACTCTTAAGTACCAGGCTGCGCTTCTGGTGTAGTTTACTCAATTCATAAAGCCATCTAATACAAATAGTCTCCATGCAGGGGTGGTGGATACATATCATTGGAGAACTTCATCTTTTTCGCTAGGAACTACCCAGTAAAGACCTAGAATTAAAACTGTTGGTCATATCTCTGTTATTACATACTCCTAGTTTTGTCTGATCATTACATCTGTTCTGTATCAGGCATCCTTTCAAATGCTTCTGAACAAAGTGCAAGGTCAAAGAGCAGATTGGGAGTACCCTTTTGCAGTTGCTGGTATCAACATTTCATTCATGCTGATCCAGATGTTGGATCTGCAATCAAGTAAGAGCATGTGCAATTTCATTGGTTCTAAGAAAATTGTTAGAACTCTGTCCGAAAAAAACTAAATTTTCTCCGGTGTTAACTTTTTCGTAGCACTTACTTTTGGGCCCACATGTCAGATATTATATTCTTTTATCATCTACCTTCCTCTCAATATTGAGCCAACTTGGCCCCACATAGTCAACTCACTTAGAGCCTGGTTCTAGTACTAGAGTTGATGCTAAGATTTCTTAGCACTAGTGAAATTGTCAACATTGGCAATGCTCTGTAATGGTATTGTTCCTAATCCCTGGTTTTTGCGCTTCTCACTTCTTCGCAGCTGTTCCATCTTCAAAGTCAGGAATCCGTTTCCTGGAACTACTCGGACGAGATGAAAATGCGTTTGATCACCTCTATTGTGTAGCCTTTCGGATGCTTGATGCCCAGTGGCTCGTGAAACGTGCTTCATATATGGAGTTCAATGTAAGCTTTTTTGCATTCCGTGTAGGCTAATCCTGATTTTAATTGTACCATTAAATCTGTAATCAGCTGAATTACTGTTTGGTTGGGCCAGGAGGTGATGAAATCCACGAGAACTCAGTTGGAGCGTGAACTGGTTTTAGAGGATGTATTGGCGGTCAGGGACCTGCCATCTTACACAATGCTGGACAAATAATAGGGCTTCTGCATTTGGTTTGACGTGAGATATATCTGACTCTGCTATGGCGGAATGGGGGAAGCGGGATGGGTGGACTCAGACTGAAGGGTTACTTACTTGATGATGTGTCAATGTCTAGTGATAAATTGTGTATGGCCCCTTGTTGTGGCTCTATATTGTTGCATGCAGCACAATAATTTGAGGCGTTGTACATGTATGTATGTAGGCATGTTGTGCATGAGTCTCTGCAGCTTTCAGACTCGCCACAACAAGAAAATAAAGGAGGTAAATACTGTGCCTCAACGTGCAAATATGTTTCTACACTGCTTGGGTGGGCATATGTGGGCCCGCTTGTCAGCATATAATAGAGAAATAAACCTCTCTATGAGGCGTGGGACCTACATATCATCTCGTGGGGTGGAGAAATATGAACGAATAAGGGTATTGTCCAGGATTCAACCCCAAAGACCTCGTGCTACACATCACACATGCATATTGTTATGATCCTAGACAAATTCGTGCACAATCAAGCATGGGCACATTGCTAGGATCCTACCCAATTCGGTGCATAATCTAATCAAATCTGCACATTGCTGTGACATGCAAAATGTCTGCCACAAACTAATCCAATCAGCGAATCATTCTAATCCATGACCCAAAAATACTAACCACGTATCTAAACCCCTGGGAAGTAAGCAATGCCACCAGAGGGTACCCTCGCCGAGAAAATAGCATTGCCGCCGGAGTAGCAACCGTCGTGAATTGGCCTAAAAACCTAGTCGCAGCCTAACCATCCTCCAATCTACATCTACAAAGCAACGTAAACAAGATTGAGGTTCGATATGCTAACATTATCCGCCAGAGGTGGAGCGGATTCCGCCGGAGCCGAAGAAGAAACCTGACAACCGCCAGAATCCCCATCGCTAGCGCGGGATGTCCAGGCAACCGTAATCGAGGTCCCGACCTCCGCAGTCGAGGTACTGGTCTTGGATGGGGGCTCGATACATGTTGACCGCGACTTGGTGAAAATGGAGGAAGGAGACTTCAACATCCTCTCCAGATCACTGGGTTTGAGGCTCCTCGCCTCACATGCGGCGCAGTGGTGGAGTGGAGCCGACCGTTGATGGCAACGAAGGGATGGTGAGAAATGGGGGTTTGGACGGTGAGAGGAGTGGAGTGGAGAGTTATGGCTGATACGCCGCATCTCTCATGCCTCCCAACGCGCGCAGCCATATTCCAGGTTGTGCCTGCTCGAGCCTGGCTCAGAGAAAACGATCGATTCAAGCGTTCCTCCTTAGCTAGGTCCATCACTGCTTTACAAACCTTGTAGTTCAGAAATTTAATACAACAGGCAAGCAAACATGCTCAATTTGCACACACACAAGGACCATATTGTATGCCAGCAACCAAACACACCCTGGCTAGCTTAGCTAGGTTGCACAAGAGCTACCTTCCGGGGATCAAGGTTTGCGAAGATTACTGTGTCGTCAACGTCGAGGCTCACCCGCTTGATCTCCCTGTCCGGTAGGGACAGGTGCCATGGTTGGCCGCCGCCTCCAGCAGCCGGTGCAACGTCGATAATGGATCGTCCAACATAGGCCACGTCTGTGTAGAATCTGGTCGCCGTTAAACTCATTGAGCAGGCAGGCGGAAGAAGATAACAACAACGCAATCCAATCTCTCCACCTGACATTAAAGCTCATGCGATGAAGTAGTAATCTAACACAATTCTGGGACATGAAGAGGACCTTCGCGGTCAACTTTTGAAATGTATCAAACTAATCGGGCAGTAATGGTTCATGTGTGTCGTACCATCTTTCTTCGATAGAAGGGCTAACTCACTACAAAATTTTGTCTATTCAATGACAAAAACCCTGGCGATGAAACAAGAAACGTCGCCTAAAATCATTTTTTGTGACGGTCCACCGTCACGAGGTGTTTCCCTCCCGGGACAGCACCGTAGCAAGCTTTGGCGACGTTCTAGCCTTATATTCGGCGACGCTTTTTGGGCGTCACCACGCAGGTCCAATTTCTGGGATGATTCATAGTGTTGAAAGTGCATTGTTGCCCTGAATAGTTTTTGACATCTATGACAATTTCATTTGTGTTTCTAACCACATACTCTAGTAGTGTAAACAACATCGTTAAATTTGAAGTGAAGCATGGATGGTTATTTCCCCTCAGCTCGGAAAAAGGAAAAAGCGGAGTGCCATATTGTTTTCTTCATGGAGTGCCATATTGTTTTCTTATTTCTTGAGTCCCTAGGGCAGCCGCACTATTAAGAGGGGGTGCATCATGAAAACATCTCGGAATCAACTTCACTTACACATATGACCAAAAAAATCTCACAGCGAAATGTTTCTGCTCAGGCCGGAACTTCCGGGGACTAGAAGGTCCAGGACGGATCCGGGAAGCTTCCGGGCCACCCAAAGAAACTGCCCTTTTTGTGCAAACTCTCTGTGTAGCCCGGAACCTTGCTGGACCTTGGCCGGAACTTCCGTCCCCCGGAACTTCCGGGCTGGCTGGAACTTCCGGGCACCGGAACTTTCGTCCCCTGTTCAAGCAGCTTCCAGGGTACTCCAGAGAGGCTGCAAACTCTATGTGTAGCCCGGAACCTGCCAGGAACTTGGACTGAACTTCAGGGGTCTGGAACTTCCGGGCATCGACGGAACTTCCGGGCTTCGCAGGAATCTGGCTCCAACTGCTGGATTCTGTCCCCACCTATAAATAGTCTTTTTCTTCCCCACGAAGTAGTTGACGACTCCATTTCTATCTCCTCCATTTTCAGACCTCGATTTCTTGGAGTTCTCCCCCCTTTGCCAACCAAAGCTCTTGATCTTTTTAGAAGTGAAGGAGGAGTGCCTGATCTACACATTCACCAAAGCAAAAGTTGATCCCCCCTTGTTTTCGCGGTGCATCTTGTTACTCTTGGAGGTTGGAAACTCCTAGGCGGTAGGAGTACTCCGGCGTGGAATCGTTCATTGTGATTACCCCCGGAAAGTTTGTGAGGGTTTGGAGACCACCCCAAGGTCTACCACTAGTGGTTGAGAATCACCTTCGTGGTGATATCTCAAAGAGAGAATAGGGTGATCCTTCGTGGTGTTGGTGTGCATTCGTGGTAACATCCACATCTCTAAATGGTGACGTAGTTTCCCTCCAAGGAAGTGAACATCGGCATACATCCTCGTCTCTCAGAGTTGCGGTTATCCCTAACCCTAGCTTCCTACTTATGGTTATTTGTCTCTAAGTATTTACTTGAATTATATTGTGCTTGCTCTCTCATATACTTGTTGATCTTGCTTACATTTCTTAGCTCTTGTATCACCTTTGAAATTGTTAGGCTCACTTTCATATCCCGCATTATTGCCTAAAATTGCTAAGTAACAATTAAAATTTGTAATTGTACCTATTCACCCCCCTCTAGGTCCATCTCGATCCTTTTAACTGGTATCAGAGCCTCGTGTTCTATTCTTGTGGCTTAACCGCCCTAGAGCGAGATGAACCCAGATGGGACTCCCCTTGTTCCAAATGCGAAGGAGACGAACTCGGGTTCTTCGGAAGTCAAGTCCTTCAGCTCTGAGGATTTGGAACAGGCCCTTGCTAAGCAAAAGGAGGTGCATGATGCTTCTCTTGGGGCCTTGGTCCAAATGAGGTTAGCCGCATTAACCACGATTCTCACACCACTTGCCAATCCAGGTGGTGCGGCCTCGAGGCCAACTGCACCTACTCCTTCACTTGGCCAACAACCTCCTAGTAATGATCACTCTAGTGTTCCATGGCTTTATGCAAGACCTCAAGTAGAGAAACCTAAGTATAACCCTGGGGGAAAACCCCCTTTTCTTGATGACAGTTCCGATTTTGCTTTGTGGAGAGTTGGTATGTAGGACCATCTTAGGTATGCTGATGATGAAATGTTGGACATCTTCGAGCATGGCTACAACCCAGTCGACCCAAAGAATCTCACTCCAATAGAAACATATGACAAGCATCTCAACGACACCGCAATCATGTGCATAAGGAAAGGAATGAATGATAAGCAAAGGAGACCTTACATACACATCACAAGTGCCAAGGAGTTATGGGATAGTATTGTGAGGACCAAGACCGGTACCTCCAGTCTTCGGCTAGCTCAATATGAAATTGCCAAGGGTCAATTGCAAAACTTTTGTATGGAGAAAGGTGAATCCCCCAAGCAGCTCCTTGAGCGTCTCATGACCCTCTCCGCCGACATCGAATCTTGTGATTGTGACAAGACACAAGATGGATTCAACTTGACTAAGCGATTTCTCGTGGACAAATTACTTCATGCTCTTGCTCCGTATCATCACCAAATGGTGTGGGACATAAGGCAACATCATTGATTCATGGAAATGACTCCGGATGACATCATATCCACTTTTCAACTATTCAAAGAATCCAAGGCAAATGCTACAAAACATCTTGCCATGCATGGTACCTCAACATCAAAGAACATTCTTGCTTTGAAGGCCAAGCATGTATGTGTGGAAGAGCAAAGTGAAGAAGAAGAAGAAGAAGAAGATGATGATGATGAAGATGGTGATGAGATTGACTCCAATGAGAGCCCTTCATATGAAGACATTGCCCTCTTTGTCAAGAAGTTTAGCGCCGGAAAATTCAAGGGAAGATTCCAGAAGAAGAAAGTGAGGAAGTGCTACAACTGTGAAGAAACCAACCAATTCTCCAACGATTGCCCTTATGAGAAGAGAGAAGATAAACCAAGGTTACCCAAGACCTTTCCTAAGAAGAAGTTGCCAAATCCTCTGAACCCCAAGTTCAAGAAGAGAGACGAGAAGGCAATGGTTGCTCAAGAAAAATCCGACCCGGATGATGTTGGTGGTGTTGCCGGAGTAGCTCAAGATTCTCAAAACACTTTGAGGCTAGTCAACAAGAGTGTTGATGTTGTCACCTACAACTACATGAAAGACTACAAGGGCAACACTCACAAGTGCTTAATGGCAAAGGCCGTGGTGGAAGATGGAGAGAACCAAAACTCTCCTGACAAGGTCAAGGTAACCCCATGTTCAAATCCTCCTCTTTTCACTCCGTCTACTCCTAGTGATGAGTATCTTGATGCGGAGGATAATTATGATGATGATGATATAGATGATCTTATGCTTGCTAAACTAAATAAGTTCATGTGCTCCCTTAAAGGAAAGAAGCTCACTATGTTTCGTATGCTTATGGAGATGGTGAGTAAGCACACCATCACCATTAAGGAACTCGAAACCCTCGCCACCGAGGAAAAGGAAAAATATGAAATCCTTGAGCGGAAAGTCCAATACGAGGAAGCATGAAATGATGAACTATGCTTAAAAATTGGTCCAAACATTGATGTTCATACTAAAGAACTTGCCTCCTAGAAAAAGGCCAAGAACTCTTGTAAGGAGTTGATGAATGATAAAAGTAATCTTGTGGAATCTCATGCTTCTCTCTCTAAGGATTGTGAGCTTCCATCTGTGTCCCTCAAGACTAAGGAAGAGGAGCTCACCCTTATTACAAAGAGCTTTGAGACGCTCAAACTTACTTATCTTGAAACTCTAGGCAAGGTTTACTCCTCACCTATATTATCAATGTTGATGCTTGTACTACTAACTCTAGTGGTGACCTAGCATCTATTCTTGAGGAAAATCGCCTTCTAAAGGCACAACTCAAGAGAGGACTCATGACATGTGCTCAAGGACAAAAGAACCTTAATGAGGTATTGAGCCAACACAATGAGGTGGTTGCCAAGGAAGGGGTTGGGTTTGACCCAAGCACAAGCAAGAAGAAAACGTCTTCACAAAAGTGCACCACACCTCTCAAGGAGACATTTATACGTGAAGGGCATAAGGAGAAAGGTAAGGTTGTGAGTGGGAAGGCCGCTAGGGGCATGCCCACTCTCAACAAACCAAAGGAGTTCATGCCTCCATCCTATGTACTTCGTAAAACAAAGGATGGAGAAGTTTATGCTAAATTTGTTGGTCCTCGTAATGCATTCCGTTTCTATGCTATTTGGGTTCCTAAGACCCTTGTGACTAACTTGAGAGGTCCCATTGCAAAATGGGTGCCTCTAACCAAGTCGTGAATTGTGTGTAGGTTGCTTTCTCCGGCGGAGTCAAATGGGTGATAGATAGTGGATGCACCAACCATATGACCAGAGATAGCAAATTGCTCTTCGATTTCATGGAAGCTATTCAACCATTTATGAGCATTGTGTTTGGTGGAGGATCAAAAGGACAGGTACTTGGGTTGCGCAAGGTGGCTATCACAAATGACATTCTCTTGCAAATGTCATGCTTGTCCAATCCCTTAAATACCAATTGCTTTCTGTTCATCAATTGGCTTCCGTTGGTTATGATACACTATTTGGACTAACAGATGTGAAAGTCTTTAAGAGAGATACTCTCGAAGTGACCTTTGTTGGAGAGTTGGATGGCAACGTTTACACAGTTGATTTCTTGAAAGAGAGTACATTCCATGCAACTTGTCTAATGGCCAAGGCCGACAAGGGATGAGAAATCTTCAAGATCTCTTAAAGGGTAATCATATCCTTGGACTAACCAATGTTTCTTAGATCGTGTGTGTAGTGCATGCATAGCCGGGAAGCAACATCAATCAAAGCACCCACCCAAGAATATTGTATCTACTTCAAAGCCTTTGGAGCTCGAAATCTTCAAGATCTCTTAAAGGGTAATCATATCCTTGGACTAACCAATGTTTCTTAGATCGTGTGTGTAGTGCATGCATAGCCGGGAAGCAACATCAATCAAAGCACCCACCCAAGAATATTGTATCTACTTCAAAGCCTTTGGAGCTCCTTCATGTGGATCTCTTTGGGCCTCCTTCATGGGATAGTCTTGGTGGGAAAAAGTATGGACTTGTCATTGTTGATGATTACTCAAGATACACGTGGGTGTTTTTCCTCAAGTCCAAGGACGAGATGAAGATCACCTTCATTGATTTTGCCAAGCAAGCCCAACGCAAGTTTGACAAAGAAATTTTGGCAATAAGAAGCGACAATGGTTCTGAGTTCAAGAACTACGCCTTGGAAGAATTTCTTAGTGATGAGGGGATTAAGCATCAATATTCCGCACCCTACACTCCTCAACAAAATGGTGTAGCCGATAGGAAGAACCGTACACTTGTGGAAATGGCAAGGTCCAGTTTGGATGAGTACAAGTCACCACATAGTTTTTGGGCCGAGGCCGTCAACACCGCATGCCATGCATCAAACCGGCTCTTCCTCCGCACGATATTGGAAAAGACTCCATATGAGCTCCTAACCGGGAACAAGCCAAATGTCAAGTACTTTCATGTATTTGGGTGCAAGTGCTTCATTCTCAATAAGAGAGAACGGTTAGGAAAATTTCAATCCAAAACAATTGAGGGCATATTTGTTGGTTATGGATCAAACTCTCATGCCTATAGAGTCTACAACAAATCCAATGGATGTGTTGTAGAAACTTGTGACGTGGTGTTTGATGAATTTAATGGCTCCCATGAGGGGCAAGTTGATCTAAGTGATGTAGGTGAAGAAGATCCCTCTCAAGATATTTTGACCGTGGGTGTTGGTACTCTTCTTCCAATGGAACAAGAACCTCATGATGAAGAAGAAGAAGATGGGTGCTTCACTCACCATCAAGCCACTACAACACCCATGCCACCACAAGATCAATTTGCTCAAATGGAGCCCGTTGTTCAAGAAAAAGTACAAGAACACGACCCTCACCATGATCACATTCAAGAACAAGATCATCATCAAGAGAATGAACAAGAAAGTGCAATCTTGATGATGAACCTCAACAAATGCAACACGAATAAGAAGATCTTCCACCACACATTAATGATCCATATGTTGAGGATGTGGATGTGGATGATGGAAACGAAGTTGAACCTCGTGAAACCCTAACCTCCATCATGCCGCGAGTGTCCGGTCGTGTTGATGTTGATCAAATTCTTACCGGCATATCGAAAGGTAGAGTCACCCATAAACAATTGACAAACTTTTGTGCTCACTTCTCGTTTGTCTCTGGTGTTGAGCCACTCAAGGTACAAGATACGTTGATGGACAATGATTGGCTCGTTGCTATGCAAGAAGAGTTGAACAGTTTTGAACGCAAAAATGGGTGGTCTTTAGTCAAGAGACCAACTAAGGAACACAATGTCATTGGAACAAAATGGATCTTAAAAAACAAACAAGATGAGAATGGCGTAATCATCCGAAACAAGGCAAGGTTAGTGGCACAAGGGTACTCACAAGTTGAAGGTTTGGACTTTGATGAGACCTTTGCTCCTGTTGCCCGTCTTGAGTCTATTCACATCTTACTTGCTTATGTTGCTTTCAATGGCTTTACTTTACATCAAATGGATGTGAAGAGTGCTTTTCTTAACAGTCCTCTACAAGAATAAGTATATGTATCACAACCACCTGGTTTCGTTGATCCTAATCACACAGACTATGTGTATAAACTTCATAGGGCTTTGTATGGCCTCAAACAAGCACCTCGTGCTTGGTATGATCATCTTAAGAAGTTTCTACTCGATGATGGTTTTGTGAGAGGGGTGATCGATCCCACTCTTTTTACTAAGAGGGAAAAAGGTGATTTGATCTTATGCCAAATCTATGTAGATGACATCATCTTTGGTTCTCCTAACATTCATTTGTGCAAGAAGTTCGCGGCCTCAATGACAAAGACCTTTGAAATGTCACTCAATGCGGACTTGAAGTTCTTTCTCGAATTTCAAATTCAAAAATTTCAAGAAGGAATTTTCTTGTCTCAAACAAAATACCTCAAGGACATTCTGGAGAAGTTTGGAATGACCAATGCTAGACCATGTAAGACACCCATGCCAACAAAACTTGTTCTCACTGAAGACACCAACGGTATCCCTTTTGACCCATCTCTTTACCGCTCTATGATTGGTTCTTTGCTTTATCTTTGTGCATCTAGACCGGACATCATGTTAAGTGTAGGCATATATGCAAGATTTCAAGCTTCCCCTAGGGAAAGTCATCATAAGGCGGTTAAGCATATTCTTAGATACCTTGTTCACACCCCAAAGTTGGGCCTATGGTACCCCAAGGATGCCAAGTTTGATCTTATTGGCTACACAGATGTGGATTGGGCCGGTGACAAAGTGGGACGGAAGTCTACCTCTGGTGCATGTCAATTTCTTAGACGCTCCTTGGTAAGTTGGTCCTTGAAGAAACAAAATTGTGTCTCCCTCTCCACCGCCGAAGTCGAATACATTGCAAACGCAAGCTGTGCAACTCAACTGCTATGGATGAGGCAAACTTTGAAGGATTATGGTATCACTTATAGACATGTGCCTCTTCTATGCGATAATGAAAGTGCCATCAAGATTGCTGAAAACCCTATTGATCATCCTCGCACCAAGCACATTGACATTCGGTATCATTTCTTAAGAGACCATGTGCAAAAGGGTGACATTGATATTGCTCATATTGTTACGGATATGCAACTTGCCGACATTTTCACCAAACCATTGGATGAATCAAGGTTCTGCCAACTTAGGCGTGAACTTATCTTGGAGCTTGATAGCATTATGTGAAATCTTGTCCACATGCATACAATTACTTCCTGTCTTGTCTCGATATAGGCATGTGTTTAGGGGAAGACATTCAACTCATGAGTTCTCTCACCCTATATGATGCATAAATAAACCAAGCACTCTTAAAGTTACTGTGTTTCACTTTGGTGACTTAGTACTTTAAATGATGGAGTTGTGATGTTGGGCTCAAGGTTAAAATCTTCGCAGTGCCAAGTCACATATACTCAAACATGGTGGCTCCGTCCACCGCCCTCTCTCCGAGAGGTTGGTCTATCTTCATCTCTCATGGTGCCTTTTCTGGTTTTTCTTTGATCTATATATGTTTCCCTGATCTTCTACACTCATCTGGTATTCTCTCTGTTTGATTTTTCCTTTTGCAAAGTGAGTGTAGTCGATCTTTATGACCATAGCTCAGGTTCTACCTAAGTCTCTCTCATCTCGAAACCCTCTGATATTTTTCTTGGTTCATAAGCTTCATCGATCCACATATATGTTGATTGGGTTTGCGGTGGTCCTGGGAGCTTTCGGACCCTCTCCCTCAAGTTCTCTGGATTTCAGAGAGATCGTGTTCTCTCTGGATAACCCTAAACTTCCGGGGAGTCACTGGTACCGTAATGTGCTATACAAATGGTTTTTAACCCCTTTCCGCGACGGCATTCTGAACCATCGCCAAGTGAGTGACTGCGATAGGGGGGTCCTTCCTACACGACCCAAAAACTGTCGGGGATAGGCGAGCGGCTACTGACGATCGCCATAGAATAAACATATGAGAAGTCGCCCCAGTCCCACACTTTACGTCTCGATGTTACGTTTCTAATCCGAGAGACATCCCAAATGATTACGCCGCTATAGTCGTGTGAAAAAGGTGGACATCGACATTTAATCAACCGATATGTTTGCGATAGGTACGTTGTCGCACACAGTTCAAGAATGTAAAATGTGTGTGGTGCCTCTACTAACGCCAACGTGTCCATTTTCATAACTGTGTGCGATAGGTATTCCTATCACACATGCACACAGGTTTGAAACGTTTGCCGTATCACCATGAATTGCACAAGCATATGCGACGAAATCGTGTGTGCGTCCGTCGGGCATCGCAAACGTTTCACATCAAAGAACCTTCTGTTCTCTATTTTTCATCACACACGCTGTTTTCTTTCTAACCGTGTGCACATTATTTTATTCGCTCCTGTATAATTTTATTTTTCCCTGTAATTTATTATTTGAATTGGAAATTTTGAAATATGAAACGTGGAATTCAAATTCTCAGCACAATGGTTCAACAACGAATCCATAAATAAAATTCTCAGTACAATATGTTAAGTAATTACAGGATTAGACAGCAATTAACAATGATGAACCACAATATTTAGAGGCGGTAAAGGTGAAGAGATAAGTGTAAATCATTTTGGCTGCCGATGGTGTTGAAGAAGTGGAATGCCCATAATGTGCCCTCCTGCATGCCATAGGCACGAACAACTTTTGTCCAACCCCTTGTGACGATCGCCTGTCCATCCTTCACCGCCTTTAGGAAGACTTCTAGAGCATTATCATGGTAGCATGAATTATATACCTTAACCTTAGTTGCCTCCACTCCGGTCATGTAGTTTGGAAGGTAATCATCAGTAAATAGCTTCAGAAACCACTGAAAAGAGAAAAATTCCAGATACTGAGGTCTAATAGAGTAACTTGTTGTGGGCAGGGGAAAAGGCAACACATTATTTACCATCCTAAAGTTCACTGTTGTCTTGAACAAAGTGTAAATAAAGAGCTTAATTCCCGTCACCTGTTTCTTAAGCCTAACAATCTTTCTTAGTTTCCTCACTTGACGCTTGTTCATGAATATTTCATTGCCCCATACGCAAAAGGGATCGAAGCGTGGATCAGTACCGCTCATATATGTACCTACAAGCAAACAGTAAATGTTAGAAGCTAAACTGAGATTGCACAAATGATGTAAAATACAACTACCTACGTTCCTAAGTACAAGTATTTTTAGAGATTTCAATATGAACTACATACGGATGTATATAGAATTATAGATATAGTTTAGATTAGAATCTAGATTCACTAATTTTGGTCCGTATGTAGTATATATTGGAATATCTAAAAATACTTATATTTAGGAACAGATGGTGTATAAGACATAGGATGCAGCTAACCTCGACGGCAAACAACAACATCGCCCATTGTAGCCCTGTGTAAGTACATGGAAAGCCAATGTTAACTACAACAGGGTTAACATCCACAAAAAATAGCAAATGGTAATAAAACAGCAACATATGTAGTGATATCTTCATTGCGAAAGAGTAGCACAGTAGCAAAGGGACGGATTAAAAAATGGATAGAATTGTTTACTGCAACAGACAACCTAGTATAGCCATTGAAACTGGTACTGATAGAAATGAAATTGTCAGAGTTAAACATTGCAAGGCAGGTGTTACTAGAGCAGAGAATGGCCCTGTTGTCTATTAAAAGATAGGGAAAATAGATAAGATGGGCTAGGCGTGTTTACTACAACATGCTTAATACATGAACCGTACAAAACAAGGCCATTGCAACTGGTATTGGTAAGATTCAACTGGTGAGTTAATACTTGGTAAGTCCTGAGGAGTAGTGGCTGGGGCACTTCATATGGACAAGAGCCCACCCCAAGTTGGCCGCAGCGAAGGAGAGGTGTTCCTCCGGGTCAAAGAGTGGATCAGTGCCGCCGACATGTGTACCTACAAGAAGCAAGTAAATGTTAGAAGCCAAACTGCAATTACACAAATGATGTAAAATACTGTAAGACATGGGATGCAGCTAACCTCGACGGCAAACAACAACATCGCCTGTTATGGCCCAGCCTAAGTACATGGAAAGGCATGTTAAGTACAACAGGGTTAGCATCCACTAAAAATAGCAAATGGGCAGCATCTCTAGTATATCTTCATTGCGGAGAGTAGAACGGTAGCAAAGGGACAAATTAAAGAAATGGATACAACTGTTAATTGCAACAGGCTTAACAACATCCTAAGTCATGTTTTGTAAGTTTGTATCCATTGAAATACAACTGTTTAAAAATGGATACAACTGTTAATTGCAACAGGCTTAATAGCCATTGAAACCGGTACTGATAAAAATGCAATTGGCAGAGTTAAACATCGCAAGGCAGGTGCTGCCAGAGCATAGAATGACCCAGTTGTCTATAAAAAGATAGGGAAAATAGCTAAAACGTGTTAGGAATGTTTACTACAACATGCTTAATACATCGACCCTACAAAACATAGCCACTAATTGCAACTAGTATTGGTAAGATTGAACTGGTGAGTTCATACTTGGTAAGTCCTGAGAGGTAGTTGCTGGGGCACTTCATCTTGGCCAGAGCCCACCCAAAGTCAGCGGCGGCGGAGGCGAGCTGTTCCTCCGGGTCGAAGCGTGGATCAGTGCCGCTGACATGTGTACCTACAAGCAACCAGTAAATGTTAGAAGTTAAACTGCAATTGCACAAATGATGTGAAATACTATAAGACATGGGATGCAGCTAACCTCGACGGCAAACAACAGCATCGCCCATTATGACCCTATGTAAGTACATGGACAGGCATGTTAAGTACAACAGGGTTAGCATCCACCAAAAATAGCAAATGGGCAGCATCTCTAGTGATATCCTGAGTCATGTATTGTAAGTTTGTTGCTGGTATTGGTGAAATTGAGCTGGACAGTTAATACTTGAACATCACACAGTGTGCAGTACTGAAATAAACAAGGCACGAACATGCTTAATACATCAACCATACATAACATAGCCATTGCAAGTGGTATTGGTAAGATTGAGCTGGTTAGATCATACCTGGTAAGTCCTGAGAGGTAGTCGCTGGGGCACTTCATCTGGGCCAGAGCCTTCACCAAGTCGGCAGCGGCGGAGGCGGGGTGTTCCTCTGGGTCAACATGCATAACGGCCATCGCGCCATCGACCGCCATCAGCTCCTCGACCTCCACGTGATATGTGGTTGGGCTTGCACGATGATGCTCTGGAGGTAGGGGCGGGCGGTGGGGATTTGGATTACCTGACTGGATAGACGATGCTCGGGCAGAACGTAGATGTGGTTGAAGCTGTGGTTGCGGCGGCGGCAGTTTGAGCTGCCGGTAGGGGGGAGGGGGGAGGGGGAGATACTGAGGAAATTTGATGGGCGGGGATGTGGTGAGGGGAATAAATTCTGAAATTTCGCACCTAATGAAAATTTTGCTGTGAAACTTGAAACTTGGGCGGGGGAAACACACAACACAGACGAAGCGCGTAAAATACTCGTGTGCGAGAAAAGAGAAAATTGGCAGATCCCGTCTCCAAAAAAATGTACACGTGTAGTTGATTTTTCGGTCAGTGGTACGCTTGGTTTATTAGGAAACATCGCACATGTAACTGACTTATGGATCATTAACGCAAAAAAACGCACACGGGTACGCCATAGAAACCGTGTGTTTTGTGATCTTCTAATAATTCTTATATCTATCAGCATCTCCAACCGCCCTAATTTCAAAAATCTGTTTCATTGTATCAGGCTTATTCAATGTACATGAACGAGGCAAGGTGACACCCGATGAGCAATCATCGGTTTATGAAATGCAATCAAGTGTCAACCTGCCTCGCTCGCATAGCCAGATTTGATCCTATGCAACAAGAGAGAAGCTTGCTGCCATCCGTCAGCGTGGCAATTTAAGCTGGTGTGCGGCCAACTCACGCGGCGAGGTGGGACTAAAAACCAGCTGCGGCCAGTTCTAGTCTCCGGTGGCTGCGAGCGGACATTTCGGGAGTATTTAGGGCCGGGGTGCGGCTACAAAACTTCAGTGAACACATGCTAATCAACGCTCAAAGCCCTCAAAGGATGCGCTTACCGACATTGTACGTTAATAATAGATATTACCAACTTAAAGTACTACTAGTAACTTGCTCTAAAACTAGTACGTATGTAGTACTGGTAGATGCTCGTAATTAATTATACAAACGTACGGGCGACACACGCACTAACTACTTCTCACATGCTACCATCGGGGCATGCTGGCTAGACGCCGTCGTTCTCCTTCTCGGCCTTGTAGGCGGCAGCCCACCATGCTTCAATCTCTGCCGAGCTCTCCTCGACACGGCGTGCGGCCTCTTCTTTCTTGTGGCGGTGGGACTCTCTTTTCTTGACTGCTTTCTGCCTTTTCTGCTCCTTTTGTGCGGCTTTGGCCGCCTCTAGATCCACCGCCCATTCGGCCATGGCAGCATCAAAGTCCGCCCACGTACTTGTGCGGCCGCCGGCGGTGATGAACTCGGCGCAGTGAGGTGCCATCGCTTCCTTACCATGTGTGCGGTCACGGGCGGCGAGGAACGCGGCGCGGCGGGATGCCATCGCTTCCTTACTAGTTACTGTGTGCCGGGGTGCCATTAAAGACGCTTGGAGAGAGCTCTGGGACGGAGTGGCTGGAAAGCCATACCGTGCGGTGGTTTTTAAGAGCTCAACGACAAACGACGAAGGAAATTTGGCTTCCCTTAGAATTTTGCTCGTTCATTATCGCACACGGTTCATCTCCGTTGCCTCCGGAAACAGTGTGCGCTGAGCCTATTGTGTGTTGCGTTATGATTGGCCGGAACCCCAGCCATGCGGATCGCGCGTGTGCATCGTAGGATGCGCCGTGATCGAATGGCAATCCACGTCCCTCACATCACACCCGTGCAGCTATAGCTGGATTGGATTTATATGCACTAAATGCCTAGAAAATGCATATAATCCCCTAAATATGGTAAATGAGCCCGGAAAAATGCCAAATTTGAACACGGTGATTTGCAGGGTGTATGTTCATCGTAGAAAAAAACTCAAGGGCAAAGAACGAAGAAAATTTGGATTTCCCTTCAGTCTTGGTGATTTCCCTCTCGAAAGCATGGAACTTCCTCGGTGATGGTTCGATTTATGAAGGGCGTGCATGACGACATAAGCCAAACCTTCTCAAATTTTTACCAGGGCATGGTGAGGCCATACCATGGCACCATGCCAGGTGTCATGTTTTTCAAGCATTTATTTCATTTTTCTATAGTTGAAAACCCAATAAACAAACATTTGTGGTTGACTATTGCCACACATTTCATCGAAATATCTGCCCATTCCTTGTAAAAGGCATGAGAATTTACTAAATGGCACGAGCATGGTTTTCCAGGCCGTTCTTGTGCACCCTTTCATGTACCGATTATTTGAACTTGAATTATGTGCATTAATGCCTAGAAAATGCACATAATCCCCTAAATATGATAAATGAACCCGGGAAAGTGCCAAATTTGAACACGGTGATTTGCAAGGTGTATGTTCATCGTAGAAAAAAACTCATGGACAAAGGACAAAGGAAATTTGGATTCCCCGTCAATCTTGAATATTTCACCCTCGAAACCATGAAACTTCCTCGGTGATGGTTCGGTTTATGAAAGGCGTGCATGATGACATAAGGCAAACATTCTCAAAATTTTACCAGGGCACAGTGACGCCATACCATGGCACCACGCCAGGCGTCATGTTTTCCAAGCATGTATTTCATTTTTCTATAGTTGTTAACCCAGTAAACGATGCATTTGTGGTTGACTATTGCCACACATTTCCTTGAAATCTGCCCATTCCTTGTAAAAGGCATGAGAATTTACTAAATAGCACGAGCATGGTTTTCCAGACCGTTCTTGTGCACCTTTTCATGCACCGATTGTTTGAATTTGAATTATGTGCATTAATGCCTAGAAAATGCACATAATCCCCTAAATATGGTAAATGAGCCTGGGAAAGTGCCAAGATTGAACACGGTGATTTATAGGGTTTATGTTCATCGTAGAAAAAAACTCATGGACAAAGGACAAAGGAAATTTGGATTCCCCTTCAATCTTGGTGATTTACTATCGCACACGATTCATCTCCGTCGCCTCTGCGAACCGTGTGTGTTCACCCACACATGCAAAAGGAAAGAGAAAACCCTCACCCACTTCGTCCCCACCCACTCACCGCGGACTCCTCCGCAACTCTGCACCTCATCAACTTCTATTGCGGCGGCCACCCTAAGCTCGACGGCTGTCGTCGGCGGGCGGAGGTCACGCTCCAAACGTCATCGGATTTCACTCCTACCGCTTGCCACCGCCTATCTGCACCGACTTGCACCGACATTCTAGACTCTGGTCGATTGGGGTTTTCTGTGGGATTAGGTTGGGGATTTTTCTCATGGAGAAGGTAATAAATTTAGCGAAATGTTCACTCATCTCTTATCGCAGTCCGCCCGTCCCTGTTAATCAACCGGCAAAAATCATTGTGGATTCATTTTTCTTCTAGCTGATTCGAGGGTTTTCATTCATGTGTCCATAGTGCGAGCACAAATCGGGCAAGTGTGGTCACGGCCAGTCGGAAACGAAGTTCTATCTCACCATTCCGGATGACTTCAGGGAGCGCTCAGTATGTTCAATCTCACCCTACCACGGTCGGCATGGCCTAAATTTTTGAACATATACCGTCTATTGCTACATTTGGATAAAAGGTACGGTGCCACGTGCAGCCTAGATGTCGAAGCCGATTTTTTCCCTATATTAGGCAAATTTATGATGTATTGTTCATTCAGTCACTCTCATATTTGCATCAAATCTTTGTTACATTATCTATTTTTAATTATATATTCTTAATTTTCATTTCAAGCAGTACATCCCTTGCTTTGCAAGAACATGAGTAGAAGAAAATCTTGGGCTTTACTTTGTTGATGACTCCATGGATGTCATATTGACAACGCAGCATGGATTTACAATGACAGATAGCATAAAACTTGATAAAGATGGTCACTCCTATTTTGATGCGGACCTTTGGAGAAAAATGTCTAAGTGTTATGAACTGAAAGCTGGCAATAAAATTCTAGTGCGTGCACCACAGCCTGGTCTAATTAACATGGATGTTTACTTCCCCGACATCGTCAGCCGATCAAAGTCTGATCGAGGTTAGTGTCCTTTCAACTTTCTCCATGCTGGCATATTACTTAGCAAAATCGGGGTATTTTTTCTGACTAATTGATCACTATTTAAGCAACCCATTGTGATTTCATTTTCTGACTCCGTTCCTAGGCAGTAACAAATTCTATTTACCAATTTATGCGCACTATATATTCTTCTGCCATGTTCTGAATAAATAATACCTTTCCACCTTTTAAGCAGGATATGTTGGATGCATAGTTAACGATCTATATGTTACTAAGCGTACCAAATTTCACTGAATGGACTTGAAGCATGTCATAAAATTTGTTGATAATCTGACAGAGATAGCACAGCGTATGAACATTGGATTTTGGATGGGATTAATTATACATATGTTGCACACATTGAACAAGACCAATTGTGTGCACAAAACGCTGGTACAAAGTCTTATTTTTATGTTGATGCTCATAAACTATATATATATATATATATCTTCAATGATATGTTACAATTGGTTTTTATTCTACATTTCAACAGAAATTGCCCACTATAGCTGTTCCTGGATCGATTTCCCGGCGTGGTCAAATTACACTTGTGCCTGCTAATAACGCCAAAGTGATTGCAAGGTACTGCATTTCCCAAAGAAATGGAACCATTCAAATTAACAAGTTCTCGCTTGTCGTGGCAATGCATCCATATTGGAAAATTGGAGACACTGTTCTACTCATGCTCTACCATGGCACAGGAGGGTTCTTCCTTTTCATTGAGGAGATGCCGAGTCGCCGTGATCAAGCTGCTTCCAGCGGATAGTTGTGGTTGTTGGCCCTCAGCCTCTTAAAAGGTGCTAGCTGTTACTATGTTAAGTATGTAGATATGGACCATATGGTAGTTGGCCCTCAGCCTCTTAAAATGTGAAAGTTGTTACTATGTTAAGTATGTAGATATGGACCATATGGTTGTTGGTCCTCAGCCTCTTAAAATGTGATAGTTGTTACTATGTTAAGTATGTAGATATGGACCATATGGTTGTCAAAACTGTGTTACGAAGATCCTCCTTTTGTTGAATAGTGTAACCACTATATATATGTTACTCAAATGCTGTTAGCCAAGTTCTTACATTTTCATGGAAAGTATTAGTATCATACACAGTTCATTGAGGTGAAGCGTGTGCCCGGTAGAGCGGTAGAGTAGAGGGCGTCCATGTTTTGGACGTGGCGATCAGCACCGATGTCCAGAAGGCATTTGCATATTAATTCAAATTCACACACGTGTTAACATAAGGAAACGTATGTGTAACTTACTAATCATTGCACATGAGTACTCGCAGACGCATCGTGTGCGATACTCCTAGCCACCGCAAGCAACTAGTTTGCATTTTTTAAAGTTTTTTGAACACACAAAATCGCACACGAAATAACTGTAGTAACCGTCTGTGTTATAATTTCTCATCGCAAACAGTTCATCCGAGTGGGCTGTTTGCCGCGTATCACACACATCTTCTTTAAACGACTCATTTATGTTCTTTTGGCTCATCGCAAACAGTTCATCTATGTGAACTGTATGCCGCATCTCACACACATCTTGTTAAGTTGAACCGTTTCTGTTGTGTTTCCTAATCGAAAACTGTTCATCCGAGTGAACCGTGTGCTGTATATCACACACACCTTGATCTGGCTAACCGTTTCTGTTGCACTCCCTAATAGCAAACAGTTCATTTGAGCGAACTATATGCCGTATATCGCACACACTTTGGTATGGCTGCCCATTTCTGTTGTTCTGTCTCATCGCAAACAGTTCGTATGGATCAACAATATGCCCTGCATCGCACACGCAACTAAAATCTGAACCGTGTTTGATGTCTCCGCCATCGCAAACGTTTTGCATCTTTTTTGACGGATTTTTTACATCACCGTTTGCGATTAATGCATCGCACACAGTTTCATCAAAGGGTCTCTGATCATAGTGTCGCGTTAGCAGCATCCTGCAGTAGTGAGTGGCCCGGAACTTCCGGGCGCCGCGGGTTTGGGACACTTAACACTGCGCAGGGGATGCAAAAGGGGTATTCCCCCTTTTTGTTTCTCTGCCCCTCCCCCCTCTTCCTGTGGCGCCCCCTCTCCCATCAACGACTTCCGGGCGAGCTGCCGACCCCCGAAACCTCTGGCCTTCCTCCCCTTCATCATGTTCGGAGGGCATCTCGTGTGTTCTTTGCCGTCTCCATGGAGGAAGATAACCTAAGCGATTTCACTGCTTTCTCTCTGGATTCACTCCTAGGGATTGTAGTTCAAGCTTGTGGTATTAGGATAAAAACAAACACCAATCTCTAGTACTGCATCCACATTAGATCTGCGGTACTCCTTTCCTTTCACATCCATTGTACGAATTATGGTTGTCCTCTCCTTGGATCCGGATGGAGTCCTGCGACCATGCTGGTGCCCGGAACTCCCGGGCGGGCCGAAACTTCCGGCCTCGCTAGGGTTTCCATGTCCGGGCCAGGGCCGGTACTTCTATCATCCAGAACTTCTGGTCTCCTGGAACTTCCATCCGCCAGAACTTCCGGTCCTCCCGGAACTTCCAGCCTAAGCAGAGTCCTGACATATTTTTGCATGATGCAATGCTTTGATTTTTTTTCTTGAAGCTTGTGCACTTATTCTATCCCCTTGTTGTTTCTCTCATCTCCTTCAGCAGGAGGTTCTAGCTCGCATGCTCACCCATCAAAGGTGTATGAACGGAAAACCAAAGAGTGGCCCAAGAAGACAAGGGTTGTTGTTTTAGGGCGTGAGAACATGTTTGACTGCCATCCTGAGGACGATGCTGAGGCTGAAGACAATACCTCTCCTCCTGCTGCTCCCTTACACTCCAAGAAGCGGAAGACTGCTTCCAAGAAGGCCAAGCCAGTTAATATCAACCTCCTCCACCTGAGCCGGTCCCAATGAGGGAGATGCCAGCACCGGAGTGGATTGCTCTTTGCCGAGTCAATCCTTATCGCCATGACCGTGACAATGTGGCTGACCCCAAGTTTTGGATACTATTCTAGCAACACAACTATGAGGAGATTTTCACTCAGTTTGTCAACAAGTGTGTCATTCAGAAGTGTATCAACATTGCTCATTTTGACAAGACTCCCACCAACGTTGCTTATTTTGATGGGATCTAGACCATGTGTGTTAAACTCAACCTCCTTTCGCTCATGCGTTTTCAACATGTTGTGTCTCCACCTCTTGTGGCTCAGTTCTATGCCACTGTGCATTTTGGGACTGATATGCAGTGCCCTCTTACTTGGATGAGTGGTGAGGAGAAGTGCTCTGCCCCATTCTCCATGCTGGCTAGTCTCTTGGGCTATGAGTATACTCACACTACTATTGATCGTGGCCACAAGATCCATGATAAAGGGGTCTATCAGGCTCTTCACTTGGCTGATTTATATCCTCCTGCCAGAAAGGTTAGCTCTGTTGGTGATCTTCTACCTTTCTATGATATCATGCACCAGATTTTTCGGGAAATTCTTGCAGTCAAAGTAGGTGACAAAAACAAGATTCGTGGCCACCTCATCAACCTTCTTCACTACACTTGCCACAACTCTGAGCAGGGCCCCATTGATGTGATGGATTTTATATGGCATGAAATGTACAATGTGGTGATGAACCGCAAGGTTCCGATCTATGCTCCCTATATCACTGCCTTGATTTTTGAGATTGCTCCTGACGCATTTGCTGGTCGGCGTCTGACTGTTCACTCCAGTGTTAACTTGTTGGTTAAGAAAGGCAAGGCAACTATTAATGAGGGTGATGATGATGAGGAAGAGGATCTTCATGCTGGAGATCCACACCACTTTGAACTTCGCTCTCACTATCATGCTTATCGTCATGGGGAGCCTAGTGACTCCGGGTCAAGGAAGAGCAACAAACTTTGGTGTCTTCTCAAGAACATGTTCTGTCTGCAGCAAGATATGCACAAGAAGCAGTGGGAGGGGCACAAGTCTAGGAAGGCAGGCATGAAGACCCTTAAGGATGCTATGCATGCATCTGGTATGACCCTTGCTCACGGTTCTGAGTCTAATGTAACTCCGTTTGATAAATACCAGTCCAAGTTTGCTCGGTTTGATGTCAAAGCTGGAGATGAAGCCTCTTCTCACCGCCCTCACGGCTCAGTGTCTTCTGGAGAGTCCGATGACTCGTCTGCGTCCCTTACCTAGGGGCTGGTCTGTTGCATCCTTCACTTTTCCTTTTTGCCATCTTGATGACAAACAGGGGAGATGTTGTGTTGCTTGATAGGCTTATCGTTCATTTTATCATTTGCCTATTTTATGTTGCTTGTTGAACCTTTGCTCTTATTTGCTCCTATTTGAACCTTAGCTTGTTATTCGAACCTTTTATGTTTCGTTAACTATCTATCTATGTGTGAGCATTTTATGGGATACAAGGTGTTACATGGCATATTCTATATTCTCATCTCATACTGTGAGCGACATCTATCATGATTGATATATCCATATATGTCTCGTCACATATGAAAAACAAGGTTAGTAAAACATTCTATGTCGTTATATCTTTCTTGTGTGGGTAAGCACAGTGTGAGGGGGAGCTCCTTCCAACCGTGTCTTTTGTATTCAAATGTGTAAGTGCATCTAGTGCCACCCTTAGTTGGTTTTGGAGTATTGACGACAAACGTGGTTGAGGGACTAATGTGTTTGTGAGATTCACAGGATAACACAGGTAGAAGCCCCTCATTGATTTGGTTTACCTATCAGAGATGACCCCTAAAAATGTATGAAGACATTGAAGATAATGGTGGTTCGTGAAGACATTCACGTCGAAGATAATGACGTGTGAAGACATTCACTTGAAGATAATGGAGTGCGAAGACATAGTTTCTTTCATAGTTTCATTTTCTTCTTTCTTGAGTCATAGGAACCACCGAACTGTTAAGTGGGGTCCAAGTAAACAAAGTCAGAAAAACTGATGTGATGCTCAACCCAAATCCTATGTCTTCGAGTGAAGACAATGAGAGAAAATCTTATCTAGAGTTGGATGAGTCAGCTTTGCTTGTAGCTCAAGTCAAGCTACCGCGTGTGTTTGAAATCCGACCGTTGGACACGTGTCGGTTCCTTAGTGACCCAGGGTCATTTCGGACATAACATGTCGGGTTGCCTCCTGGCTATAAATAGCCCACCCCTACACCATAATTTGGTGGCTGCTCAGAGTTAGTGCACGACTTTTGTCATTTGAGAGCAACCCACCTCCGAAGCCTTTGAGAGAGAAACCTTGTGAGGACAAAGCCCAAAACCCCCAGAGCCCAAAGAGTGTTTGGCATCACTGAAGTCTTTTTGTTCGCGTGATCTGAAGACTTATTACACTTGAAGACTGTTGTAGCGACACGACCCGAATGGATCGAATCTCTGTGTTCAAGTGTCATCCCTGGATTGGTAATGCTGACACACACAGTACTTGAGGGATTTATAACAGAGTAGCAATCACACACTTATTACATCGAATGTCTCAAAAGAGAACTGCTTACAATAAATATGGCTTAAGGCCATCTAAATAAGATAACAGCGGAAGGCTTGGAAGATAAGGTGAGTCCATCAACTCCAACGGCATAGCTGAGTGCACGACAACGACCTAGCACACCTTACTCTTCGTCTGAAAAGTCTGCAACATGATACGTTGCAGCCCGAAACGGGTCAGCACATGGAATATGCTGGCAATATAACACAGTAGAGCAATGAACAGAATAATTGCTAATACTACATGCATATTTGGCTGGTGGAAAAGCTCTAGGGTTATACTGTTTTGCGAAAAGCCAATTTTTCCCTACAACAAAGGAATATATTTTATTTAACTATCATGGTGGTTGTTGAACAGTGAGAAGGTAAATCCCCCTCTCAATCCCAATTAAAAGTAATTATTAATCCCAACAAATTAATTTAGAGTGATGGGATTCAATATGATAATCCAAGAACCAGATACTCAAGATGTCCATAACCGGGGACACGGCTAATCATGATCAGTTTGTACACTCTGCAGAGGTTTGTGCACTTTTCCCCACAAGACTCGATCTCCTCCGTTGGATTTCTCGCACTACATGGTGTTTGAGAAACGGATGACCGAGACACAGTCTTTCAGAAACATTTACTCTTTACTCTGGGTAGACAGTTACACCTACTTTCCCCTACATCTGCTAGCCTACCACTGAAAGAGGTCATGTAACATACTCAACTATGCTAGAGCCCATAATAGCTTGTGGCTGCACACGGAAGTTTCTAGCATGAATAATCTTATGATCCCTTTGAGCCTGGGTGGCGGACCGTAGGAGGATCACACGGTATATCCCCGGGATCTCCTAGGACAACACTGGTATATCCCCAGGTGCCCAAACAAGCAATCCACCCAGATGTGTATTAAAGTTGCCACCTTAAGTTGACCATTAATTAAAAATCTCACATCTGTCATGGATACACTCAAACCCAATCCACGTCTACGAGCATAGCATGGCAACATAAGCATAGCGTGGAAGTAACTCCCAAGGGTTTGTTATAAAAAGGGCAATAGGTTCTACCTCATCATCTACTTCCCAGTACCCACAAGTTAATCACATCCTAATCATGCAATATTTGAGGGTCGAAACTAATGCATAAAAACTGGGTAACGAAGAAGTATGATCAATGTGTTACTTGCCTTGCTGACGATCTGCAAATCCTAGGGACTCGTAGTAGCACGCTTCGCACTCCGGGAATTCTATCGCAAACAAACAATAGCATACATAAGCAATCAAGCGAAGATGCACGGGTAAAACCCAAATGAGAAGACCTAACCAGAAAGTTCAACTGAAGAACTCCGGTTTGCAAAAAGAATCAAATCAAACGGAGCAACGAAACTCAAACTGCAAAAGAAACAAGCTTTGATTGCTAATCTGGACTAAAGTCAAATTTTACAGTAGCAAAAACTTGTTTTAGTTGATTAAACAGAAAGAGGGCTGGGGCAGGGTGGCTTGGGGCAGGGGGCGACGAGGCGGCGGCGTCCCGGACTCCGGCGGAGTCCGGCTCGGGCACGGGGCGCGCGCGAGCGGAGGCGGCGGCGTTGCCGGGCCGGCTGGGCTTCGGCCCAGTTCGGTCCGGCGGAGTTTTTTTTTTAAATAATTCCGCGCAGAAAAACAAATAAAAGAAATACTAAACGGACTCCAAAATTCCCGAAATAAATTTTCCCCGTCCTCTAAAAATCTCCCGGACAAGGTAAACATTTATTTGGGACTCTAATGCAATTTTGAAAAATGCATATTTTTCTAAATTCAAATAAAATTGCAATAAAAATCCAAATAAAATATTTATTTGATTTTAATATTTTTCCTCCAATATTCCATTTATTTTGGAGAAGTCATATTATCTCCTCTCATATATTTTTAATATGAAATATTTTCGGAGAGAAAAATAGTTAAACCAAATTGATCCCTGTTTCAATATTTGAGAAAATTCAAATATGAAAACGGTGAAATCCCCAACTCTCTCCGTGGGTCCTTGAGTTGCTTAGAATTTTCAAGGATCGCAAAACGAAATGCAATAAAATATGATATGCAGTGAATGATCTATGTATAACATTCCATATTAAAAATTTGGGATGTTACAAACCTACCCCCCTTAAGATGAATCTCGCCCTCGAGATTCGGGTTGGCTAGAAAATAGGTGTGGGTGGTCCTTCCGGAGGTCTTCTTCGCGCTCCCAGGTAGCTTCCTCCTCGGCATGATGACTCCACTGAACTTTGCAAAACTTGATAACTTTGTTGCGTGTAACTCGGCTGGCAAACTCGAGAATCTTGACGGGTTTCTCCTCGTAGGTTAGATCACTATCCAATTGAATTGCTTCTAGGGGCACTGTATCTCTTAGAGAAATATCAGCCATCTCCGCATGGCACTTCTTCAACTGGGAAACGTGAAACACATCATGAACTTCTGACAGTCCTCCGGGCAATTCCAACTTGTAGGCAACTTCACCCATACGTTCCAATACTCGGTATGGTCCTACAAACCTCGGGGCTAACTTTCCTTTAACTCCAAAATGTTTCACTCCTCGTAAGGGTGATACTCGTAGATATGCTCTGTCTCCGACTTCATAGGTTACCTCCTTGCGTTTTGGGTCGGCATAACTCTTCTGTCTGGACTGGGCTACTTTCAGTCTATCTCGAATCAGCTTAACCTTCTCTTCGGATTCCTTAATCAAATCCGGTCCAAACAACTGACGGTCTCCAACTTCATCCCACATCAACGGTGTTCTGCACCTCCTTCCATACAAAGCCTCGAAAGGTGCCATCTTCAAACTGGCTTGGTAGCTGTTGTTGTATGAGAACTCCGCGTAGGGCAAATTGTCATCCCAACTAGATCCATAATCTAGCGCACAAGCTCTTAACATGTCCTCCAGAATCTGATTGACTCTCTCGGTCTGTCCATCTGTCTGCGGATGGAAGGCTGTACTAAACTCTAGCCTGGTTCCCAATGTCTGGTGTAGTTGGCGCCAAAACTTTGAAGTAAACTGGGTTCCTCTATCTGATACGATGGTCCTCGGAACTCCGTGCAGACACACGATCCTGGTCATATATATCTTGGCCAACTTCGCACTCGTATATGTGGTTTTCACTGGGATAAAGTGAGCTACTTTGGTCAACCGATCCACTACTACCCAGATAGAATCATATCCTGATCGGGTCCTGGGTAATCCGGTGATGAAATCCATGCCAAGTTTATCCCACTTCCATTCGGGTATTGGCATAGGCTGTAGCAATCCTGCGGGCTTCTGATGCTCTGCCTTCACTCTCTGACATACATCACATACGGCTACATACTCAGCAATATCCCTCTTCATACCCGTCCACCAGAAACGCCCTTTTAAGTCCAAATACATCTTGGTGTTTCCGGGGTGTATCGAGTATGGCGAGTCATGAGCCTCCTGTAGTATCAACTTCCTGATCTCGGCATTATTGGGTACATACACACGGTCCTCAAACCATAAGGTGTCGTGCTCATCTTCACGAAAACCTTTGGCTTTTCCTTTGCGCATTCTATCCTTTATCTCGGCAATTTCTTTGTCCTCTTTCTGAGCTTCTCGGATCCTTCCCAATAATGTTGACTGAACTTCCATAACTGCGACAAAACCTCTAGGGACTATCCCCAAACGAAACTCCCTGAGATCTTCGGATAACCCCTTGGGTAAACCTCCGCTTTTGAGGGTATTGACATAACTCTTCCGGCTCAAAGCGTCTGCTACGACATTGGCTTTTCCTGGATGATAATGCAACTTCATATCATAATCCTTTATAAGTTCCAACCATCTCCTCTGCCTGAGGTTCAGCTCCTTCTGAGTGAAAATATACTTCAAGCTCTTGTGATCCGTGTACACATCACAACGGTTCCCAATAAGAAAATGTCTCCAAGTCTTAAGTGCATGAACTACAGCTGCTAACTCCAAGTCATGCGTGGCATAATTCAACTCATGCGGCCGAAGCTGACGTGAGGCATATGAAACAACTCTTCCTTCCTGCATAAGTACTCCTCCCAGTCCTAAGCGAGAAGCGTCGCAATACACTTGGAAATCCTTGCGTATATCTGGCAGAATCAGAACTGGGGCTGTAACCAAACGTTTCTTCAGTTCCTGAAAACTTGCCTCACATTCATCTGTCCATTTGAACTTAGTGTCCTTCTTCAGTAACTCCGTCATAGGCTTCGCAATCTTAGAAAAATTCTTGATAAATCTCCGATAATATCCTGCAAGTCCAAGAAAACTGCGGATCTCCCCTACTGAGGTGGGTGCCAACCACTCAGTGACAGACTGAACCTTAGTGGGGTCTACTGCTATACCTTCGCCCGATATAACATGTCCAAGAAATCCAACTTCCTTCAACCAAAACTCACATTTGCTGAACTTGGCATACAACTGATGTTCCCTGAGCTTCTCGAGAACTAAACGCAGATGCTCCTTTTGCTCCTCTTCATTCTTTGAGTATACCAAGATATCATCAATGAACACCACGACAAACTTATCCAAGAACTCCATGAACACCTTGTTCATCATACTCATGAAATAGGCAGGGGCATTAGTCAATCCAAATGACATAACTGTGTACTCATATAGCCCATACCGGGTGGTGAAGGCTGTCTTAGGTATATCCTGTTCTCGGATCTTCAGCTGGTGATACCCTGATCTCAGATCGATCTTGGAGAACACTTTAGCTCCTTGTAACTGATCAAACAAATCATTAATCATTGGCAGTGGGTACTTGTTCTTAATCGTCACTTCATTCAATGCGCGATAATCAACAACCATTCTCAAGGATCCATCCTTCTTCTCAACTAAGAGCACTGGGGCTCCCCACGGTGATGAACTTCGTCGAATGTAACCTTTCTCCAATAATTCCTTGATCTGCTTCTTAATCTCCTCCAGATCATTTGCGGGCATCCGGTATGGTCTCTTTGATATTGGTCCGGTGCCTGGCAACAACTCTATCAAGAATTCAATGTCTCGATCCGGCGGCATGCCTGGTAACTCCTCTGGAAATACATCTGGGTAATCCTTCACAATAGGCACCTCCTCCTGAACAACTCCCGTGAGAGAATTCACTTGGCTCCTTCTAGGCACATGCCTAGATACATACTTGATCCTTTTTCCCTCCGGGGTGGTAAGCGAAATCGACTTACACGAACAATCGATGCTTCCTCCATACATCGATAGCCAATCCATGCCTAGTATCACATCCAATCCTTGTGACTTCAAAACTATCAGGTCTGAGGGGAAAACATGACTTCCAATGATCAATGGCATCTGAAAACATCCTTGTCTTGCCATATACTCCGCACCGGGTGATCTTACTAACATGGGTGTCCTAAGTACCTTAGTGGGCAACTTATACTTATCCACGAATCCCCTTGATATGTATGAATGCGATGCACCAGTATCGAAAAGAACAATTGCAATAAAAGACTTAACCAAAAACTTACCGATAACTGCATCAGGCTCCTCCTCAACCTCCTCCATGTTCACGTGGTTCACTTGTCCTCGGTTGAATGGATTGGGCTTCTTCCCAGCGCTTCCATTACCATTGCCGTTATTCAATTCTGGACATTCGTTGGCATAATGTCCAGTCTTCCCGCACTTGAAACAGGTAATGTGGCTTTGATCCTTCTTGGCGGGTGTGGCTGGGTTAGAGCGGTTCTGATTGCTGCCTGCTCCATGTCCATTTCTATTCTTGTGGCCATTATGGTTGTGTGAACTTCCTCCATTGTGAGAATGGCCTCCATGGTTATGTGTATAACCTCCCGAGTTCGGGGTAAAACGGGGCTTCTGCTGAGCTCCTGAGTTGAACTTCCCTTGTCCATACTTCCTCTTGCGGCTATCAATCTGCTGCTGCTTCCCTTCAATCATAAGAGCTTTGTCTACCAACTCCTGGTAGTTGTTGAATGTTGCCACCATCAACTGCATACTCAGCTCATCATTCAACCCTTCCATAAACCTCTCCTGCTTCGCGGCATCAGTGGCCACATCATCCGGGGCATAGCAAGCTAATTTACTGAACTCATCCACGTACTGCCCCACGGTACGGTTTCCCTGGCGTAAGTTGCGAAACTCACGCTTCTTCATGCTCATAGCTCCTGCTGAGACATGTGCAGTGCGGAAAGCTTGCTGAAACTGATCCCAAGTGACATTGGCTATAGGGAATGTGGCTGTGTAATTCTCCCACCATGAGGCTGCGGGTCCATCCAATTGATGTGCGGCAAAACGCACCTTCTCAGCGTCTGTGCATCCTGCGGTGGTCAACTCCCTTCCAATCCTGCGCAGCCAGTCATCCGCAACTATTGGCTCGGTGCTACTGGAAAACACCGGCGGCTGCAACCTCAGAAAACGGGCTAAGTTGTCAACTGGTGGTGGTGGCGGTGGGTTGTTGTTGTTGTTGTTGCCTTGGTTCTGAACTAGTAGCTGCATCAGGGTATTCTGCTGTTGAATCAACTGAGTGAGCTCCGGTGGGAAAACAAATCCGGTGTCGCGTCTCGGAGGCATCTGATGGGTTTAGAGGGAAGAGATTAGAATAGAGTAAGGTCTAGTGAGAAGGCACTACCCATATGCACATGAGACAAACACATTCATTACACACCACTCAATTCAAGCAAGAGCATACAATCGATCTAACTACCGTTACAAAAGTGCTCGGACTATTACTATTTACATGGGGAAAATACTAATGATAATATGGTGGTCATCTAGAAATTTTGATCGGTGGAAGACTCCATGATATCCGCTCCAGCTTCGTCTTCATAATCATCATCACTACTGTCGGGGTCGGAGTCGGTGTCGTCGATGATGATGTAGTCTTCAGATCGAATTTCCTCAGGTTCGTCGTCTTCTTCTCCGGGCGCGGGGTCTCCCATGAATACTCCTAGCTTCCTTGTCAGGTCGTCATTCTTTTCCACTAGTATTGCGATTTCCTCCTCGTATCCATCGCGTGTAGACTTGAGTTCCTCTTCTAGTACAGTGGCGGTGTAGGTCCCGGTGAAGCTTGGTATTCCGATGTTCAGGTACCTAGTGACTTCCTTCAAGTGTCATCCAAAAGGTGTGTCTTCATCCGGTTGTGTAAACTTGTTCCTTGAGTCCGCCATCCTAGAGAATAGAAGATGGAGAGAAGTCAGAAATGAGTAGAGAAGAGTGACCTATGGCTTTTCTTAGTGGTCGTGTCCTACAGTCAGCGTGTGCTCTGATACCATCTCTGTAGCGACACGACCCGAATGGATCGAATCTCTGTGTTCAAGTGTCATCCCTGGATCGGTAATGCTGACACACACAGTACTTGAGGGATTTATAACAGAGTAGCAATCACACACTTATTACATCGAATGTCTCAAAAGAGAACTGCTTACAATAAATATGGCTTAAGGCCATCTAAATAAGATAACAGCGGAAGGCTTGGAAGATAAGGTGAGTCCATCAACTCCAACGGCATAGCTGAGTGCACGACAACGACCTAGCACACCTTACTCTTCGTCTGAAAAGTCTGCAACATGATACGTTGCAGCCCGAAACGGGTCAGCACATGGAATATGCTGGCAATATAACACAGTAGAGCAATGAACAGAATAATTGCTAATACTACATGCATATTTGGCTGGTGGAAAAGCTCTAGGGTTATACTGTTTTGCGAAAAGCCAATTTTTCCCTACAACAAAGGAATATATTTTATTTAACTATCATGGTGGTTGTTGAACAGTGAGAAGGTAAATCCCCCTCTCAATCCCAATTAAAAGTAATTATTAATCCCAACAAATTAATTTAGAGTGATGGGATTCAATATGATAATCCAAGAACCAGATACTCAAGATGTCCATAACCGGGGACACGGCTAATCATGATCAGTTTGTACACTCTGCAGAGGTTTGTGCACTTTTCCCCACAAGACTCGATCTCCTCCGTTGGATTTCTCGCACTACATGGTGTTTGAGAAACGGATGACCGAGACACAGTCTTTCAGAAACATTTACTCTTTACTCTGGGTAGACAGTTACACCTACTTTCCCCTACATCTGCTAGCCTACCACTGAAAGAGGTCATGTAACATACTCAACTATGCTAGAGCCCATAATAGCTTGTGGCTGCACACGGAAGTTTCTAGCATGAATAATCTTATGATCCCTTTGAGCCTGGGTGGCGGACCGTAGGAGGATCACACGGTATATCCCCGGGATCTCCTAGGACAAACACTGGTATAACCCAGGTGCCCAAACAAGCAATCCACCCAGATGTGTATTAAAGTTGCCACCTTAAGTTGAACCATTAATTAAAAATCTCACATCTGTCATGGATACACTCAAAACCCAATCCACGTCTACGAGCATAGCATGGCAACATAAGCATAGCGTGGAAGTAACTCCCAAGGGTTTTATAATAAAAAGGGCAATAGGTTCTACCTCATCATCATACTTCCCAATACCCACAAGTTAATCACATCCTAGTCATGTAGTGTTTGAGGATAAACTAATGCATAAAACTGGGTATAGAAGAGTATGATCAAGTGTGGAACTTGCCTTGCTGACGATCTGCAAATCCTAGAGACTCGTAGTAGCACGCTTCGCACTCCGGGAATTCTATCGCAAACAAACCAATAGCATACATAAGCAATCAAGCGAAGATGCACGGGTAAAACCCAAATGAGAAGACCTAACCAGAAAGTTCAACTGAAGAACTCCGGTTTGCAAAAAGAATCAATCAAACGGAGCAACGAAACTCAAACTGCGAAAGAAACAAGCTTCGATACTAATTGGACTAAAGTCAAATTTTACAGTAGCAAAATCTTGTTTAAGTTGGTTAAAACAGAAAGAGGGCGTCGAGACGAAGATCTAGGCGCTTGAATCGCCTGATTCCGACAAACGAGCGAAAAGTTATACTAAAACGAAAATCGGATCAGAAATCGCGATCGAAAATAATCGCGGAAAATCGAGAAAAGAAAAAACGAAAAGGTTAGACAACGAACGTTCGCTGTCTGCGGTTAAACGGTGAAAACCGTTCGTTAAAACGAACGTACGGACGAACGTCCGCTAAATACAAAAACCGACGGAAAACGCTTAAAAAGAATAAACCGGAATTTAAAAAAAAACCGAATCTAGATCTGGGTTTATAAACAAAAACCGATCGGTTTTTCTCACGAACCGACGGCACCTCGGTCCGGCGGTCGGAGGTGGCAGCGGCGGGAAGGAGGGGATGTGCAGTGCCCTGGATCCTCCCCGCCCCGACCGGAGGCGAATTTCGCAAGGACCTCAAGTGAGGGAAGAGGAGGAGACGGAAAGCGACGCACCCCTCCTCCCAGATTCATCCGCCTATCCGGCTGGGAGAAGGAGACCTACCGCCTTTGCGTAATTTACCAACTCTTCCTCCTACACAACCCATTCCCACGGACCGGCCTATCTCCCCTAGGACCACCTTCAGGAAGAGACGCGTCCCTCCCGGAGGAGGGGGGGGGGAGAGAGGCGGTCAGAGCGTCGGGAGGAGGAGAGGAGAGGAGGAAGGAGGGGAGGACAACCCTGGGGAGAGGAGAGGACGCGAGCGAGAGAGGCGGAGATGGAGTGGGGAGGAGGCAGGAGAATTGCGGAGGAGGCGCGCAGGGGGGGGGGTGAGGACTCGGACGGGAGGGGGGATGGTAGAGGATGAGGGTGAGGGAGGAAGAATAAAAGGGGGGGGGGGGGAGAGGCTGTGGGCAGAAGGGGGGAGAAGAGTGGCGGCGGCGTCCCGGACTCCGGCGGAGTCCGGCTCGGGCACGGGGCGCGCGCGAGCGGAGGCGGCGGCGGCCTGCTGGGCCGGCTGGGCTTCGGCCCAGTTCGGTCCGGCGGTTTTTTTTTTTAAATAATTCCGCGCAGAAAAACAAATAAAAGAAATACTAAACGGACTCCAAAATTCCCGAAATAAATTTTCCCCGTCCTCTAAAAATCTCCCGGACAAGGTAAACATTTATTTGGGACTCAAATGCAATTTTGGAAAATGCATATTTTTCTAAATTCAAATAAAATTGCAATAAAAATCCAAATAAAATATTTATTTGATTTTAATATTTTTCCTCCAATATTCCATTTATTTTGGAGAAGTCATATTATCTCCTCTCATATATTTTTAATATGAAATATTTTCGGAGAGAAAAATAGTTAAACCAAATTGGTCCCTGTTTCAATATTTGAGAAAATTCAAATATGAAAACGGTGAAATCCCCAACTCTCTCCGTGGGTCCTTGAGTTGCTTAGAATTTTCGAGGATCGCAAAACGAAATGCAATAAAATATGATATGCATGGATGACCTATGTATAGCATTCCAAATTAAAAATTTGGGATGTTACAACCCTACCCCCCTTAAGATGAATCTCGCCCTCGAGATTCGGGTTGGCTAGAAAACAGGGGAATAAGGTGAAGACGCAGTCTTCTAAGTTCAATCTCAGCCTCCCTAACCAGATGTACAGTTGTCACAGCAATTGGAACTGGTCTACCAAATCCTTGCCTTCGTCAAGCAACTGGTTCTATCACTTTCCCTTTACTTACAGTTTCGCTTCGTGAAGTCATTGCTTGCCTGCTCTGTTTGACTTCACTGTGTGAAGACATTCTGTCTGATTGCTTGTTTGGCTTCATACTATCTTCCTAGTCTGATCCACTCTACCTAGCTACTGTTTGTCTTCGTGTTTACTCTATACCATTTCTTAGACCATGGCATTGCTAGTGTAGTTTATCTTCCGCTGCATACTGTGTAGGTTGCATTTGGTTGTCTGTCTTCGAAGACATTGCCTATCTTGAGACTTTCAGAAAAATCGCCTATTCACCCCCCTCTAGTCGATAACTAGCACTTTCAATTGGTATCAGAGCAAGGTGCTCCCTTGTTCTGTGTGATTCGGTTTAACCACCTGGAGTTTTAGCTATGTCGACTGCAGGGATAATCAAAGTCTCCGCTGTGTGCCCCGTCTTCGATGGCATTGATTACCCCTACTGAAAGAATAAGATGCGCATGCATCTTGAAGCCATTGACAACGACCTCTGGTATGTCATCAGGACTGGCGTTCCCAAAGTCGGTGAAGGCGTCACCGCTGTTGATGTCAAGAGGTTCGCACAATTGGACTCAACTGCCAAGAACATCATCTGTGGTCATCTGACCAAAGGGCAGTATGGCCGTGTGAGTGCTCTGGAATCTGCGAAGCTAGTCTGGGACTGGCTGTCCAAGGTCAACGAAGGCGTCTCAACTCAAAGAGACTCAAGAATTGATGTGCTTTGCAATCTCTTCAACCGATTCAAGAGGAATGACAATGAGAATGTCCAGCTCACTTTCGACCGCCTCACTAGTATCACAAATGAGCTTCGGGCTCTAGGCGCCACTGAAATCACCAAGCATGAAGTCGTGAAGAAACTACTGAGATCACTTGACATCTCATTTGACACTCTAGCATTGATGATCCAAGAATGCCCTGACTTCAAAGATCTCGATCCATCTGACATACTTGAGAGGCTCAACACACATGAATTCCAGCTATCTGAGAAGAGAGATATCTATGGTCCCAACTATGGCCGATCTCATGCCTTGAAGGCAAAGGCTGAGTCCTCATCTGAAGAGTATGACTACAGTTCTGATGATCCTGAAGACATTGGCAAAGAGCTAGCAATGCTTGTGAGAAAGTTCCAAAAGTTCTCCAAGAAGAATCGCTTCGAAAAGTCTTCAAGATCTAGCTCCAAGAATGATGAGGCTTCCTCTCGTGACTACAAGAAGATAACATGCCACAAATGCAAGAAGCCAGGCCACTATATATCTGAATGTCCTCAATGGGACAAGGAAGCAAAGAAAAAGAAGAAGAGCAAGGAATATGACTCTGACGACAAGAAGAAGAACAAATCCTCAAAGTCTTCTTCAAAGTCTTCATCCTACAAGAAGAGCTCGTCTGGCAAGGCTCGTGCGTTCATTGACAAGGAAATGGATTCAGAGGAGGAGTTTGCTTCTGAGGAGGCGGAGGTGGAGTCTGAGGAGGAGTCTGATTCCGGCGTGGCAAGCCTGGTTCTAGCTTCGGCATTCGTCGCCAAGTCCATCTTCAACCCTGAAGACAATGGTCACGACGCCAATACTGAAGCCAATGATGACGACGATTGTACTCCCACCTACTGCTTCATGGCAAGAGGTGCAAAGGTAAACTCACGCGATGCTTACTTTCAGACCTCCAGTGAAGATGACTCTGAATGTGAATCCAAACCCAGTTATAAGACTCTTGCTAAAATTGCAACTGAACAACAAACAGCCATGGAAAAGATTCAAAAATTGCTAGACAAAAGCGATGACCTGTTGGACGAGGAAATGAATCGAACTCAGTCCTTAATCGAAGACATCAATTTTTTTTTTGCGTTAAGTATGAAGAACTTGAAAGTCGTCATGAAACCCTCTCAGCTACTCATGAGAAGTTATCCTATGATTATCTTCAAAGGAAGCAAGATCTAGAGAAACTGAGAGCGTCTCATGATGATCTTCAAAAAGAAAACAATTCACTTCTCGCTCAATAGATCAGTTCCGCTCAGGAAGATTTTGTGCCACCTTGCTTAAAATGCCTTGAGCGTGACAATGCTGTCTCTACTGTTGAATGTTCTACTGCTTCTGAAGTTGCAATATCTTCAACTATTGATGTGGTAACTAACCCCTCTTCTGAGGAGACCACTGCTATTGCTGATGAGAATGCTAGGTTGAAGATATTGCTTGAAACAGGCATGTACAAAAGCCTCAAAGGGTATCAGACCCTATGTGATGTCCTCAAGAAACAGATTCTGAACCGAAACCCTATGAAAGAGGGTGTTGGTTTCGAGAGGAAAATGAATGTCGATAGTTCTTACTGGAAGCCTGAGCAGTACCCCAAAACCACATGGGTTGCTGCAAAGGGACCTTCAGTGGATCCGTCTACCTTATTTGGCTTAACTTGTGCTAACCCTATTATCATTGATGAATCATTTGACTCAAACTATAAACTGTTCAAAAATCAGAACGATGAAGTGTTCACCAGGTTTATTGGAACTAACTGCAGGAATGGGTAACCTATGAAGAAGATCTGGGTTCCTAAAAGTCATCTTGAGAATCTTCCCCTAAATGTCATCATGGCACCACAAGGGAAGAAGACAAACCCCAGATCAAAGGCTTCATATGGCCCAAAGGCTTCATACAGACAGAGGACCTCACAAGGTCACCCTAACGCCAATGTTTTGCAGGGAAACTATCATCAGACTCACGAATATGAGCGTGTTTCTTCAAACCGCTATGTTCACAAATCAAAGAATTTTTCTGCATATTCGTTTGAGTACTATTCTCCTCCTACAAAACTATTTGCTAGGGCTTCAAAGCCAAAGTTTTCAGATGCTGCACTTAGACTCATTGCTTCTAAGCCACCCCTTCAGATGTGGGTGGTTAAGAAGAATTAACTTCTCTTGCAGGGTCGGATCTCCAGCCAAAAATCATTGACTTCTGAAGACAATGTTGGGGACCTAAACGTCTTGTGGGACGCAAGATAAGATGTCAAAATGGTCTTACCATTTATTTTGTCCCTGGATTTCTTGATGAACATCCTATCTTACCATCCAAGAAGCTTACATTTGATAGTATGCTTGTTCGCCAAATGTTTCTCCTTCACAATACTCTCTATGAAGCCTATCCTACTAACCGCACTGTAGGGTACATCTCCGAAAGCTACTGAATGGATTATGGACAATGGATGCACTAACCACATGACTGGTGATCGAAGTCTTCTCATGGATTCTACTCTTCGACCATCAACTAAAAGCCATATCACATTTGCTGACACTGGTAAAAGCAAGGTATTGGGCCTAGGTAGAGTTGCTATCTCAAAGGATCAACACATGGATAAAGTAATGCTTGTTGAATCTCTTGGATACAACTTAATGTCTGTCTCAATGCTCTGTGATCTTGATAGGATTGTGATATTTGGAAAAAATCGATGCCTTGTGCTTATGGCTTCTGACATATCTCTAGTCTTCGAAGGTTATCAAAGAGGTGATATGTATATGGTAGATTTTTCCGCAGGACCACAGCTTGCCGTATGTCTTCTAGCAAAAGCTTCAGAGTGCTGGCTATGGCATCGAAGGCTGGTACATGCAGGCATGAGGAACTTGCACACTCTCGTGAAAAAGAAGCACATCATTGGCATCGAGGGCGTCAAGTTCAAGAAGGATCATCTATGTGGTGCTTGTGAAGCTGGGAAAATAACTAGGGCAAAACATCCCTCGAAGACAATCATGATGACATCACGTCCCTTCGAACTGCTACACATGGACTTATTTGGCCCTACTCACTACTCTACCCTTACTACCACTGCACATCTTTATGGCTTCGTTATTATTGATGATTATTCGAGATATACCTGGGTGCATTGTGGCACCCCGATAGAGGGCCGACGCACGCCAGCCCCAGGATAAGACCTGGCGCACGTCAAAGACATGATACAGCAATTCCAGGCACAGAAATGGCTTTATTATATGAAGTGGAGTATTACAATACTGTTGCTTATCTTGGTTCAGCGGCAATGACATCTCTGGCTGGGCTCCACAACTCACATGACTAGCTGGGTTATGATCTAGCCTGACGGATCTTCTCCTGCAACTGGCCACGTGCAAGGCCAGGTGAGTACTTTGAATGTACTCGCAAGACAACCAAATGCATAGCATCCAAACAAGCAGATGACAAAGCAAGCCCTACGCTTATATAAGATTTGTTCTAAACATGGCATGGAATTAACAGGAAAACATGGATCAAGCATAGCATAACATGGATCGGGCATATCAACTACATAACATAGCATGGCAATGATCACATTAGGTGCTTAAAGTGCTTACTGTTACCAAATATCAACTTACTCTCTTCTGGGTTGTCCCACAACCCTCAGAATACTCATGATCCACTGAGCACTTCCAAACATAAGACAACTTCTTCCATCATTATTATCTTTGTTACGGTTGACCACCTAGTGAGGCCTGGACGGACTATCCAATACCGTGGATGCGGCTATTCGAATAGGTTCTTACACTCTGCAGAGGTTGCGCACTTTACCCACACCATGGAGCACCTGGCCTCGTGATCCCATTCGGGTGGACCAGTGTTGCTCCAACGAAACCTGCCTAACCCGTGTCTCTCCTATCGTACCACTGACAATCATCCTCCCCCAGAGTCATGCCTTGGGTGGCCCCTGTGTCACTCCTGACACCTGCCACCTGCCATCGTCGTGGCCAAACAACTGTCCCAAACGGGGACTCCCGGGCTAAACAAATAACTGGGCTCACAAGGTTATCGCCGCCTACCTGATCAGGGCAGCACGCGTGCATAACCTTCCCTCTTTGGCGGTACCGATAAAAGAGCACAAAGCCAGACCAAGTCAAGGTCGTCCCATACCAGCAAATGTGGCTGCACGGATAAGTTCGGACAGGTGGCTCTTGATCAACCAACTAAGTTTAGTTTATAAATTCAGCTCAACATCTCCATCATCGTACCATTACATCGACAATTATAAGTGGGCACGATCACTTAACAATAGCATAGCAAAATCATAACAATGTTGACAAACATGGCAAGAGATCGAATCATGGTACTAACATGATAATGGTATTCAAAATATTGTTACTAGCAGGGGAGAACATGGCATGGAAGTAATTCATGATATCATGTGGTAAATAACACTAGCATCAAGCACATATAAAATAATAGGGCTATGGTAGTGCACACTAACAAATGATCCGAAACATACTGCAATACATACACAGGGTGCAAGCAAAGTCATCATGCAAGTCCGGAGCTCATGATAAGAGGTTGGCTTGCCTGGGGGTCGATGAATACGCCGGGAAGAAGTGCGATAAAACTCCGAAAAGATTTGCTGGAAAAGTTTCCCTCCCGAAGGGGCTGATCGAAGGGCAAGGGCAAAATGGTCATTTTCACAGTGTGAAAACATTATGAAAATGATGCCATCGGAACGGGCTCGACGATCTGAAGATGTGGGCATTGGTTTTACCTCAATCGGAGTTACGGTCGTGGAGATATGCCCATTCATTCGTTAAGCGGTAAAACAAACAAAAACTGTTCGTTCTAGCTCTTAACCAATGAACGTTCATAATATAGTGGTTTCGGCCGTGGCTGAAAAAAATGAAAGCGCCTTTTCAGAAATACGTCTTCGGCAAAGCAAAAACGCCTTTTATGAAATGCGCCTCCCCTTGAACTGACGCGCGGGCCTGATTGACTTTTCCTCTGGCTGACGGGCGGGGCCCGCCTTATCTCCTCTCTCTCCCTTTCTCTTTCCTCCTCCTCTGGTTGCTTTCCTCCTCGACAGACACAGGGGAGGGCGCCACAGTGGCTCGGTCGCCGGTGTAACGGTCGCCCCGCTGTTCCCCAGGGCTGGCCGTCGTGCGCAGGGATACCGCCGCTCCTTGCCGCGCCCAGGGATGGTCGCAGGGTCGCCGGAGGCGGACAGCAGCGCCGTTGCCACTGGTTGGGCTGCAGCAGCCGAAGCGCCATGTGGGACCACGCCGACAGGGCTTTCCCCAGCGGGAATGGGAGCGGCGGCGGCTTCGCGGGAACCCGAGGAGGGTTTGGGAGCAGAAGAGAGGGAGAGGGAGGGCCTGGGTGCGGGGACGGCCGAGGGGAATCGGGCGGAGGTAGAGCTCGGACATGGGCGAGGGAGAGGAGCTCCATGAGCTCGAGGAGAAGGGGCTGGGGAGGTCGCTGGTGTGGAGGAGGGCTCGGGCACGCCTTAAATAGGCTCGGGGAGGAGGGCTCAGGAAGGAGCGGGACGGCGGCCGGAGCTTCGAGAGCTCGACAAGGTGGCGGCATTCCGACGGCGAATCCGTGTTGGCACAGCCATCCACGGGCTAGAGGATGAGGGGGAGAGGGCTCCAGAAGGTGCACATGTGTGGTGGGCAGCACGTTGGCGCTCCCGGACAAGCTGCGGCTTGCCATAGGAGGCTCCCAAAGGATCTGGCACGCGGTGCCCTGCTTTGGCTTGCTCCGCACGTGGTCACCGCATGGCCACAACATTGCCATGCCCTACTCGACGCCAAAATGTGTCTGGGGGGGGGGGGGGGGTTCTACAATCCTCAAGTAGATGACTTGCGCAGCTGGAGGGCACGGGAGAGTTCGGATGTGACCGCACCTTGGTCAAACAGCAACCAACAGCAAGGTGTTTGTGCTGTAGTGTGGCCACCACAGTGCACCTCTTGGCATGATCTTGGGCAGAGGTTAATCATCCACTAAAGTGACCAACTTGGCAAAGATTCAGCACAAATGGGCTAGCCTAGCTGGCACTTCCTGTACAATTTGGCAAACTGGCCAGAAATGAAAATGAAGATGCTGGGATCAAAGGGTTAGATGAAAATGGCCCAAATTTGGTGGAGACCAATAATTTAGGCATATGGAGGCACTGTAAAAGTTTCATACCATTTGCTACTCCTAAATAGTACTTCCTTCACAGTGCTTTCCTCTGGGCAGAAACTTAATAAATTTACTGAGGAAGATTGGCTAGATGAAATGGGCTAGTTTTTGTTGTCCAAGGGTAATATCTCATAATTAATCACCCTACAAAATTTCAGCCCAAGGAGATCAAGGAATCAAGCACTTCCTTTGCAAACAGGAAATCTGGACAGAATTTGCAAAGGGGTGTTGTGCCCAAATTTTGAATTGTGGAACTTGAGATTTTGATGGAAATGGTGAATATATGGATTGGGAAAGCTCCATAAATTATTTGGGATTCTTCCTAGCTACCAAAATGGTAGTTCCTTTGGAAAGGCCCCAAATTGAAATATTGGCTTTAAATAGGAAAATGCAATTTCCCTTATTTAATTATGGCCAATATTTTTATGAGAGCTCAATATGATCACAAAGAATATCTCCACAATTTTTCATGAACATTGGAGATAGATAGATACTTTCCTGGATTTAATTCCTCATAGAGGCAGAAAAAGGAAATAATTCTAGATGATAAATATTGCATAACTTGGCAACATTTTTGCACATCTAGGGTTTATGAATGAAGGAGGATCTTCGGAAATTTTGGAAGGATTGACAGAGCAAGGAAAATGATGGCTCCTTTGTAAACACAAAGGCAGGATTTCCAGTTCCAATATTTTAAAACTAGGGTTTGAATGAGATTCGGGGTTCACTGGCAGGAGCTTGGCTGGCACAAGAGCATGGGAGAGGCACTGAAAGGTTGAGAATTGTCTGGATTCACCTGGTCACTCACCAGATTCCAGAGGAAAAAATTCAGAAGAGGAAAGCTAGGAAGGAATAACAACACAAAAATCGATAACCCGATTTTTGGGGTGTTACATGCACATAATTCTCTATAAGACTGAAGTGCAGGATGTCTTCAGACGATTTGCCAATCGCGCCATGACTAACTATGGCATCAAGATCAAGCACATCAGGAGTGACAATGGCACGGAATTCAATAACACATGCCTCGACACTTATCTTGATACACTGGGCATCACCCATGAGCTCTCTGCTCCATACACTCCTCAGCAGAACGACGTTGTGGAGCGCAAGAACATGACCCTTATTGAGATGGCTCATACGATGCTTGATGAGTACAAGACTCCAAGAAAGTTCTGGCCTGAAGCCATTGATACTGCATGCCATATCATCAACAGAGTTTATCTTCATAAATTCTTCAAGAAGACTTCCTATGAACTAATCACTGGTAAAAAGCAAAATGTAAGCTATTTCAAAGTCTTCGGTGCTAGGTGCTGGATCAAGGATCCACATCACACTTCCAAATTTGCACCGAAAGCACATGAAGGTTTTATACTTGGTTACAGAAAGGATTCACACACCTACAGAGTCTTCAACCTCTTTCACTATAAAGTGGTTGAAACTGTAGATGTGCGGTTCGATGAGACTAACGGCTCACAAAGAGAGCACCTGCCAAATGTGCTAGATGAAGCTTCTCCTAGTGAGTCTATCAAGCTAATTGGTACTAGAGAAATCATACCCACCAAGGAACATGCAGAAGAGGAAATTGTCATTCCACCTCCTACTCAACATGAAGACAGTGCTGAGCCTGAAGACAATGCTGAAGATGAAGACAATGGCCAGCAACAGAAAAATCTTTGCCCTGTTCATCCTCGTGTGGCCAATGAAGTTCAGATTGAGAAGATAATTGATAGCATCAATGCACCTGGTCCACTTACTCGATCAAGAGCTATGCAACTAGCAAACTTCCGTGGGCATTTTGCATTCGTCTCCATATCCGAACCCAAGAAAGTTGATGAGGACTTTATGGAACCAGAATGGATTCAAGCTACGCAAGAAGAGCTTCAACAATTTGAGCTCAACAATGTCTGGGAGCTAGTCAAACACCCTGATCCTCGCAAGCACAATATTATTGGCACCAAATGTATCTATCGCAACAAACAAGATGAACATGGTCAAGTTGTCAGAAACAAAGCTCGTCTTGTTGCTCAAGGTTACACTCCAGTAGAGGGAATTGACTTCGATGAAACCTTTGCTCCTATAGCTAGGCTTGAAGCCATTCGCATACTGCTAGCCTATGCTAACCACAACAACATCCTCCTATATCAAATGGATGTAAAGAGTGCCTTCCTCAACGGCAAAATTGAAGAAGTATATGTAGCTCAACCCCCTGGTTTTGAAGATCCAAAGCATCCTGATATGGTTTACAAGCTCAACAAGGCACTGTATGGCCTCAAACAAGCACCTCGAGCTTGGTATGACACACTCAAGGACTTCCTGAAGAGCAAAGGCTTCAAATCTGGTTCTCTAGATCCCACTCTCTTCATGAAGACATATGATGGAGAACTGTTTGTATGCCAAATCTATGTGGATGACATTATCTTCGGCTGCACTAATAAAATATATAGTGATGAGTTTGGACACATGATGCGAGAGCAATATCAGATGTCAATGATGGGGGAGCTGAAATTCTTCCTTGGTCTTCAAATCCGTCAACAGAGAAATGGCATCTTCATATCACAAGAAAAATACCTCAAAGATTGCCTGAAGAAGTTTGGGATGCAAGACTGCAAAGGGTACACGACGCCAATGCCAACCAAAGGCCAATTGGGCCGCGACGACAATGGTAAAGAGTTCGATCAAAAGGTATAGCTCTCCATGATTGGTTCTTTATTGTACTTATGTGCATCTAGGCCAGATATAATGCTTAGCGTTTGCATGTGTGCCCGATTCCAAGAGACACCAAAGGAGTCGAATCACCTCGCGGTGAAGCGAATACTTCGATATTTGGCTCACACCCCAACACTAGGATTATGGTATCCAAAGGGCTCAGAGTTTGATCTAGTTGGATTCTCAGATGCTGATTATGCTGGTGACAAGGTTGATCCCAAGTCCACATCAGGCACATGTCATTTTCTTGGACGATCTCTTGTCTGTTGGTATTGAAAGAAGTAGAACTGTGTATCACTCTCCACTGTTGATTCTGAATATATTGCCGCTGGATCTTGCTGCGCTCAGCTTCACTTGATGAAGCAAACCCTCAAGGACAATGGCATCAACATGAAGAATGTGCCTCTCTACTACGACAATGAAAGCGCCATCAAGATTGCTCAACATCCAGTTCAGCACTCGAAGACAAAGCACATTCAGATCCGTCATCACTTTCTCAGAGACCATGTGTTGAAGGAACACATTGATATCATTCATGTCAACACTGAAGAGCAATTGGTAGATATCTTCACAAAACCCTTGGATGAGAAAAGGTTTTGCAAGCTGCGGTGTGAGCTAAATATCTTAGAATCCTTGAATGTCCAGTGAATGGACACACATCCTAACGCTTATGCATATTGATGACTTAGGTGCGCAACACACAAAGTAACGTATGTCTTCAATTCATGAAGACATACACTCTAAGTGTGAATACATTAATGCGGAAATTGACTTCGGAGGGCCACGATAATTGTGTGCCGTGTCTGGGTCTAATACTTCCTATACGGTGGGTAACGTCACCACCAACCTTTCTTGAAGATTTATGTTTGGCATCATATTGCATTATCTTCAAAGTTGGTTTTTCTTCAACGTTGTTTTATCTTCATAATTTATCTTCACAATGTTTGATTGGGTCTTCGTTGCGTATGTATATATTATTCTGTTACTATCAGCTCCATATAGGGCCCGATCAGCAAATTCCGAAATACAACCCGGTAACCCGAACCGAACCAACCCAGTAACTGCCAGCGCCGCTCCTTCCCCCTCGTCGGCGGCATCACTCCACTGCACGTCGCCCTCCTGCTTTCCCCGACGTCGGCCGCCTCCCTCCATCGCACGCCGCTCCCCTCCTTTCTCCGACGTCGGCCGCCTCCCTCCATCGCGTGCCGCCCTCATATCTCCTTTCCCCAACGTCGGCCACCTACCTCAATCGTGCACCGCCGTCCTCCTTCCCCCTCCTAGGCCACCGCCAACAGCCGTCGCGCGCCGCCGCCCACCGCGCCAATCCCCACCGTTGCCGATGCCCCACCCACCAATACCGCCGTTGCGGCCCAACCCCGTCGCTGCACTAGCAGATCTACGCCACCCCCGACTTCTCGTTGATCCCGCTGGCATATCTCGAGCACCGCCCTCTGGTAGCCGATGATGCTCCCCCACCACCACTCTGCCTCCTCTTCGATGGTGCTACACCGCCGTCATGTATAGGCAGTTCGTCGCCGCACCCCAGTCCGTTCAATGTCGCCGCCACCGTGTACAGGCAATTCGCCGCCGCCACCCCTGTCCGTTCAATGTCCCCGCCACCGCGTACAAGCAGTTTGCCACCGCCATCCCTGTCCGTTCAATGTCGCCGCCGTGGACGCGTCCCGCTCCAAGGCCATGGCTTATGCTTCAGCGGCAAAAAGTGGAGCCTGCTGGAGGAGTCGCGGGGTCGAGGACCTCCAGCTCAACAGTCCAACTGCTTCCTCTATGGCCGGTCGCTCATGGAGCTGAGTGCAATCCGCTCCTTACTGCAAGCTGTTGCTGCACCTAGGACTGCCCGGCACAGCCACATCCTTTTCTGCTGCTGCTGATGCATGCCCTCTACTACGCAGCTACCAATTGCTGCTGTAGTTACCTCTATTTTCTATTTGAAGTTCAGTTCTAGTGTGGTGACTAGCGAAGGTACAGAGGTACTGAATGTTGATTTGAGCATAACCCTTACTCACACCTTTAATGTTGCTAGTGGTGGTGTTTATGTTGTTACTTCGATCGAGAAGGAAGTAGGAAGGAGAAGGAGAAGGAGCACACCAGCAACCTTGACGTGGAGGAGAACGAGGAGGCCAAGCGTGCCGCCCAAGGTGCCCCTCAACGAACACGTCGAGCTCGACAAAGTTAGCTACCGCAGCACAATCAGTAATCAAATTGATTCATTTTGTTCGTTTCCTTCCATTCAATCTTGGGAACAATCAATTGTTCTTTAATCTTAACTTGTTTTGTTTGATCTCAACTTCGAATCCATCTGCCAATTAATTGTTCTTTCCTCATACCTCTGCTCCCGACCCTCGATCCTATTGCATTACAGGAAGTGAGCGAGTTTGAGAGAGATTTGAGAGATGAATGTGTATGTGGGGTTGTTGCTGCTATGTATTCTGGTTTTGCATTTACAGGAAGTGAGAAGAATTTCAGAAAGATGAATGTGCATGCTGCTGCACTACTGTGTCTGTTGTTTTTACAAAGATGATTGCTATCAAAATTTTGTTGCTTAAAATGCTGCTATTTGCTCATCGATGCTTATTTACATAAAAACTCTGAAAAAGTTCGGACAGAACCCCCTAGATCGTTCGAACGCCAGACCCTGTTAAGTTCCCTTGACAAAATCTTATCTTGTTCCTATTTTTTGCAGGTTGCAGCAAAAACAAGTTGCCAAAGTCAAAGTCCCCAAAAAGCCTCTTCTTTGCATCTTTCAGTACTCACTCAGGTGAGGTCTCAATTTCTTCTAAATCTGAAGTTCAAGTTCTCTGAAAATTTGGCAACAGTTCGATGAAAATGTTTACCTCAATACAAAAGTATGGGTACCCAACCAATTTCTGAACAATGTTTCTACTTTCTGCAGGTCCTTGTTGGATGAGACGGATGACTAGAATGCTCAGAGAAACATCTTTACTTGACCAAGAGGCGGTATAATTTTATTGATCTCCTTTGTAATACTATGTGGACTAGAAAATGGATTATTTTAATATCTTGCGATTTTCAGTCAAGTTTTTGTGCCCAAGCTGAGCTTAATTTGTCCATGTACAGTAATAATTAGTGTGTTTATTGTGCATTGCAGAGTTTTGATAGAATTGGTACTTCGTTTGGTTTGTGATATTTAAACTTATTCATCACTGTATGTCTATGTTGATGCTTGTAATTTATATACTTTGTGTTCCCAGGATTTGTTTTAGAGGTCTCTATTCCAGAGTGCCGAGAGGGATTGATGTTAAATGTCGAACTTATGTTTTCGTGTGTAGTTGGTAAGATGTATACTGCACATCAGTGTAGTAAGAGAAATAAAAAAATGCTCATTTTAGCTTAGTCAAAGTTTCTTATTTTAGTTCAGTACAATATCCAAGTTTATTTTAGTTCAATTCTTATTTTAGTTTTAGTTCATTTCAATTCTTATTTTAGTCAATCTGTAGTCTATGGATTTTATTTGGCCTAGATTGCTAGATGTACTAACTTGTTGTGCCAAGGCAATCTAAAACATTAAGTGTTGCTACTGTAATTCGTTCATTGTTTCACGCCTTCCCGCAGACGCGCGCCCCCACCTCCCCGCAGACGAGCGCCGCCCCGGAGACACGCCCCTCCCCCCGCCCCCCCCCCCCCCCCGCCCCCGTCGGACAAGAAAACAAATAAGAATTAAAACAAAAAACTTTAAATTCTATAAGTTCAAGTGCTCATCCACACACGGTAATTCAAGATGGTAAAAGTTCAAGTTGCAAAAGAAGAGAAGTCTAGAACATCGTTGCAAAAGAAATTTGACTTCCAAAAAAAATAAGAAACACATAAAAACATTTTTTTTTGGAAAAAAATAGCATTCAGTTCAACGATATAAACCATGCAAGTTCGGGGACTACGATACAGTAAATCATTGAAAACTTACGACACAATTTTTTTGGAAAAAATAGCATTCAGTTCAACGATATAAACCATGCAAGTTCGGGGACTACGATACAGTAAACCGTTGAAAACTTACGACACAATTTTTTTTGTTTTATTAAAAATATCATTCAGTTCAACGGTATAAACTATGCAAGTTCGGTATTAAAAATATCATTTATCATTAAAAATATCATTCAGTTCAACGATACCATTGAGAAGTTACGAGGAAAATTATACCGAAAATACAGAGGAAAGTCTAGTATGTGAAAACACGCTCAGTACAAAATCATACAGACATTCGTTCAAAGTATTCTTTTTTCGGAACCATTCAAAATTGCTCTATGAGAAATACATCAGTACAAACACACACATATATCAGTACAAGTACTCTATTTTTTCTGACAGGAAAACAACATGATGGGTCTCACCATATTCAAAATTACTCTTCAACGGTTACGAATTTGAGAAAACGTTCAACATGACTAAGTTTCGCATTTTTGATATCTTCCAACGGTATATTATTTGCCCCATTTCGACAAACTTTTTTAAAAAATTGCGTTCGAAATCAAATTTGACCGTATTCGAATTCGAGTTTAAACCGTAAGGAAATAGAAAAACATTTCAACACGAAAAAGTTGCGCATTTTCCATAGCTTTCCAACACCGTATCATTTGCGTCAATACGACATACCGTTTGCAAAAAACGTGAAAATACATTTTGCTCAGAATTTCACCATTTTTTAAATTACTTTTAAATTGTATAAAATTTGAAAAAACAATAGATATATGGAAGATGCGGATTTTTACCAGCTTTCCAACGCCATCTTATTTGCTCAATTCTGACAAACCGTTTTGAAATTGAGTCCAAAATACGATTCGCATTTTCGGTTTTGAAAAAAAACTGTTTTTTTAAAACTGCTCTTAAACCATGATGATTTTGCAAAAACGTTCAATATACTTGAAATATAGTTGTCAAGAGCTTTCCAACAATATATTACACGCCCCGTTTCGACAAAAAAATTGCAAAATTTTTTTGAACTAAAGAAGACGATCTCTTAAACAGAAATGAAAGCATCAGTTCAACCGCTCGAATTCATCAGTACAACCTCCTGAAAACCGTCAGTTCAAGTGGGGTAACAGAATAATATTCTATTACGCAAAACAGAATAACCCAGATGCATATATATATATATATATATATATATACATACATACATACATACATACATACATACATATGTGTGTGTGTGTTCTGTCCTCTACAACATTCACTTATAGCTATGTCTTCAAGTTGTCATTTTCTACACTAAGTGAATGTGATCAGACCCTAACCCCATCTGTGCTTATCTCTCGTACTCTCTCTAAATCTTCATATGCATTCTGTTGACACGTGTCGATTGTCTTCACCGTGTCCTTGTCAGTCGAAGATGAAGAGACAAACATTTAAAATGCTTTTAATATCCCTATCCTTTTGCCTGAATCCGGAGAAGCCGGAACGACCACCCGACAAACCGGGCGCGCGTGGGGTCGTGGCACAACATTTAAGCTGTTGCATGCCTGCCACATGTCCCTCAGATGTGAACCGCCAGGGGCAGCTGAGTAAATTCACTCAACCGATCTCTTCCTTATAAATACCCAGCCCCCCGCGGTCATTAAATCTTACTCCCCTCGCTGTCTCGCTCAAAACCCTAGCGTTGTTGCTAGCTTCTGTCGTCACCGGAGACGAAGCGCTTCGCTGCCGCCACTTCTCTGTCATCGTCGTCGTCACACCGGTCGCGGTCTTCTTCCGTCCGCCGCCGCCCTAGGTGTCTTCCGCCGCCAAGTTAGGGCGCGGGAGATCGAACTGCTCGGCCTCCGTCCCGCCTCGTCTAGCAATTCTTCGTCTGTTCTTGAGCGGTAACTAAACGCTTACTTTTTACTGTTTGTTCGATCTGATGAACTTTCTAAATCTTCATAAAGTTGTTTTACTACTTTCAAATCTGGATCTTTCCTTCTCTGCATCTCATAACTTGCAAAGTACCTTCACTTATGCTTCAACTAGTTAGATTCCGCACTTATACTTATTCATGGATTTGTACAAATTTGGAACCAACTTACATCGATAAGTGAATGTCTTCACACTATGAGGTGAATGTCTTCAAACTGATTTATCTTCAAAATCCTCTGAGAATGCATATGACCTCTTCCCCTTCGCTCGCATCTCTAATGCTGTCACAGGTACATGTTCGTGGGTGAGTCTCTTGGTTCTCATAGTCTGCATTCATTTGCAGAATTCTTACAGCATCACATTGAATCTCCTGAAGCCAGTTCTTGTCTGACCAGCAAAGCAAAGGCTATCACTTCTGTGAAGCCTTTCAGTCTTGTGAAGCCAATGGCAAGTGGCAAATCTGCGAAGAAAGGTGGCAGACAGTGCCATGATAACACTGCAAAGGACCTACCACCAGATCCCTATGAAATGTACAAATCTGATCTGGAAGAGAGCTATGGTGAGTGCAAATCTCAAGTCCAATGGATTCGCAGATACTAGGCAGAGCAGTGGTTTCTGTACCACTTTGTGAATCCAGAGTACGCAGACAAGAATGCTGTGAGGCCACCCTGGGCTGACATTATGTACAAGAACCTTCACCCAAAAACCAGGGTTGAAGCCATTCAGAGAGGCTTCTTTCCTTGTATGGTCAGAGGACCAATGCCTGAGAATGCCGACCCATCTAGTCTTCGATGGTGTCGTGAGGATGATCTGTTTGAAGCCAATCTCCAATTTGCTAAAGCTTCAGCAGTTCTAAACAAGGACTTTGGGATTGACTTCAACCCAGGTCTAGCTGCGCCAAGGACCGATGGCAGTCGGGAGGCAAAACCAAATCTTATTGGCCCCTTTGATGACTTTGACTCCTTTCTGGCACACTGTGCTACGCAGAGAGTCAGCATTGAAGATGCTGCTGAGGATGAGGAACAAACTGCAGCTCCAGAGCACCCAAAGCCAGTGAAGAAGTCAAAGGCTTCAAAGCATGCAGCTGCTCCAAAAGCTTCAAGAGTGAAGCCATTGAAATCTGCACCGCCTGAATCCAGTGTGCATTCTGAAGACTTGTCCCGCACATCTGCGAGGAAGAAAAATATCTCAGGGCAAGGCCTCACTCCAGCAAGCATCCTGGGTAATGATGAAGATGTAATAGATCTATCCAGTGATGAAGATCTTGCTGATGATGCCCTTGAGCTGCTGATAAAGAGCAAATAGGACGCAAAAATCTTCAAAGATTTGCCTCTGTTTGATGCGGATATACTGAACAATTTCATTGATGAATGGTTTGAAGACACTTCTCTTACCATTGATGATCTGTAGCTGCCCATTGGCATCAGTGTGACGTTCCAAGGCTGCATTGCTAAAGAGCTTGCCATTGCTCAAAAGGTCATTGAGCAGAAGAACAAGATTGACCATGAGAAGACTGTCTTCAAGAAGCACATGGCCAAGCTCAGTGTTACAGATGTTCAAAACTTCAAGTTGATGATGGCTGACCTCAAGGCTGAGTTTCTCAAGCGTCGTGATGAAGCCAAGGGCTCCCGAGAGCGCCTCAAATATTATGCTGAGAAATGTGTTCAGGCTCACAATGAAGCCTTGAAGAGAAAAGCACTTGGGCATCCAGGTATTGACCCCAAGTTGGCTACTAAGAAGAAGAAGCCAACGCAAGATGAAGCTGAGGCTCCAAGGCAGGAACGGACAAGTATTATCTTCCCTGCCAGTATGACTGGATCGAAGCCAAAGGTTCCATCAACTGCTTCTGAAAGGAAGAAGAAGAAGAAGCAGGCAGAGGCCGAAGCCAAGAAGCGCAAGCATCAAGAAGCCTCTGATGCTGCTCCATCTCAGAAAAGGCTGAAGACAAAGCCTTCAAAGGCTTCAAGAAGGGCCCAAGCACCAACTGCCTCATCTGCTCCTGAAGAGCCGCTGCTAGTTGAGCCCATCTTAGTTTCCCTACCTGCCTCCTCCAACCGTGAAAGAAGACTTGTTGTGCATGAGCCTGCTCCCACAGAGGCCCATGACTCTGAGGAGATCCCAGCTGCTGACTCCATCGCAGCTGAAGACATTGGTCGTGAAGACAATGTTGATGATGACGAAGTCCTTCCTCAAGTTCCACAGCTCACTCAGAAACCGGTATCATCGCCTGCTCCCACGAGTAGTGAACAGATCAGCATTGGCGGTCCCACGACGCCAATCACTCAAGATGAGTTCTGGGATGAGCAACACCCCAACTCCCCTCTCCATGAAGTCATACCGTGCACTCCACTTGCTCAAATCGCCACCCCGGTCCTTGAGACACCCCAGGCAATACCAGAAGACATGGAGAAGACTACTCCATCACCACAAGCGTCACCCTCTTTCCGAAGGCTTCGCCGAGGCCCAAGGCCAACAGTCTCCATGTCCAGCATTCCTGAGGAGGATGTGCATGCCACAAGCTCAGTAGCACGTCAACTATTTCCTGAAGCCATCCCCTCAGAGTCTGCTCAAGAATCTGAAGCCAAAGAGGCTGAAGATATTCCGGCTGCATCAGCCGAGGAAAGAGAAGAAGAAGAAGAAAGAGAAGTTATTCCCCGTGCTGCACCAAGCGTGATTCCATAAGTGATTGTGCCTAACCCCCCAGTGCTTGAAGCCTCTGAAGCTAATGTGGATACTGCTGCTGCCACTCATACTGAAGTCAATGACGTTGTCATGGCTGAAGCCAATGCGCAGCTGTAACACCCCATGTCATTAGCCACAATAATCACTTTTGATAATGACAAGTCAGCATGATTAACAGTGCCAAATCATCATTTGCATCATATTGCATTTCAACTCCTAACTCAAATTCAAATTTAAATCAAGTGGAAAGATAAAAGTTATTCACAATAGAAACTAAAATGTTCTATAAATAACAAATATTCCAGAGACTATTCTAAAATTGTAACCAACATTTAATAAATTAATTAAGTAATTCAAACATCCTCTAGCAGTGGCTGAAAACAATATTTATTAACCTGTTATTTAATCTAAATTAAATATGAAATGATGTTTTGCCCAAACTAGTTCATGGTGTTAGGGTATAATGCACTGCTAATTATGGACTAGGTCACCCTTTTTACAAAATGCATTTAGTGCCCAAACATTTTGCAAACAGAAAAGAAAAGAAACAGAAAAAGAGAAAATAGAAAAGGCCTAAAGGCACTACTGTGCACTTAGGCCTGCTGGCTACAGTGCCAGCCCAGCCCACTCCGCGCCGTCCCCCACCTCCCGCACTGCTCCACGCCTCGCTGTCGAGCACCTCGCGCGCGCGAGCCAGGCCCCCCCCCCCCCTCCGTGCGGTCGACAGCGCGCCCGCGCCTGCGCTGGGGAAAAGAGCAGCTCCCCGCTCTCCCTGGCAAACCCTAGCCACCATTCCCCCCTTCCTCCCTCGTTCACCAGCTCGCCCGACGCCGCCATGATCGGCCTCCGCTGAAGCTCGCGGCCACCGCCTCTGGCTCGCCACCGCGACGTGTCCACGAGCTCTGTCGTGCTCCTCTACGCCTCCTGCGTCGACGAACCGAAGCCGAACGCCTCTGCATCACCGGCCTGCATCGTCTTCTTCCCCTACGGCCGCCTGCGTCGCCGCCGTCGATTCGCGCCGCCCCGAGCTCCTCCGCTCTTCCCCGGGCCTTCTCTACAATGCCGGTGAGCCCTTGCGCCGAACGCGCTTCTCCTTTGCCCCTCTAGCGGACCCTAGCGATCTCCTCCACCATAGCCGAATGCGCTGCCGCGTACCTCGTCGCCGGCGACCATTGGGCCCTGTGCTGCTGCCCGTTTTGCTCACCGCCGCCCGTAGGACCTCCCTAGCACCTCACCTCGTTCATTTGCGCACCGTAGCCCCGATTCCGTCGCACGCCCGAACCACCTCGCCGCCGGCGAGCTCTTGGCACTCAGCTCCGGCCTCCCCAGCACCCCGCACCGCCACCGTTCGACGCGCGACGCCGAGCCGGGTCGAACGCAAGCAACCGCAGCCCCTGGGACCCCCTGTGTGTGAAACCCGAGACGAGCCCGACGCGCGCCGCCGCGTTTTGGCTCGCCGGAGCTACTCCGGCGCGTCGCCGGCCGCTGCTGACCTAGCCTGGGTGGGCTCCGCCCAGTGCCACTGACCCCTGGGCCCCAGTTGACCTGTTGAATAGGTCAACTGCTGACGTGGCTGCCCCTGTCTCACTAACATGTGGGGCCCAACCATTTAAATGAATTTAAATAAATAGATAATTAGTTAATTAAAATCCTAAACAGACACTGACTACTGGGCCCACCTCCTAATTAGTTTAGTTAAATTAAATTAACCCTGGTTAATTAGCTGGGTCACTGACATGTGGGTCCCACTGGACCCACCTGTCAGGTTTGACCCTGGTCAGCTGGGTTTGACCTGCTAACATCAGCATGATGTCATGCTGATGTCATCATTCACTATTATGGATAATTCAAATTTAAATAAATAAGTAAATTAAGAAAAAGATTAAAACTTTAGAAAATCATATTAAATAATCCGTAACTTCGATGAAAATAATTTATATATGAAAGTTGCTCAGAATTTCGATACGAGCCCGAATACGCCCTCCGTATTCCTGTCAGATGCCCCTAGCTATATGAACATTGAACTTTTAGACCGGTTTCGATAAATGAATTGTGCCCAACTTTAATTAAATAAATTCGAATAAATTCCTAAATTAACTAAATCATTTAGTTAGGCAGTAGAACACCCCGGCATAGCATTTAGTCATGTCATGCATATTGTTTGCATTTTTGCCGTGAATTTATTGTTTCTCTCCCCCTCCTTCTCCCTCGATAGACGCCGATACCGACGACGCTGCAGCTGGGTACGACTACACTACAGACGAGCAGCCCGTTGACGACCCCTCTTTCTTGCCAGAGCAACCAGGAAAGCCCCCCCCCCCTTGAGCATCCAGATATCACCCATTCCATTTCTACTGCTTGCATTAGATTTTGCTACTGTTAATGTTTGCTCCTATTCTGATGCATAGCCTGTTTTCGTAATCTGTTCATTGTTACCTTACCTGCCTATGATAAATTGTTTAGTATAGGTTGGTAGTGAACCATCAGTGACCCCCACCACCTTACCCTTGTTGCCCCTGCTTGATCATCGACGACTCGATCAATGTGATCGTCGACCAGACACCAACACATCACCTCACCCCCCTTAGTTGTACGACTCTGCCTAGTTACTATCGAGTGCCGAGGGTGATACCTCGTAACGCACTCCTGATGAATACTCTGCAGTGTAGCTGTTCGGTAGTGGTCATCGAGGGTGATTCCTCCTTCTCCACTTCCGGTACGACTCTGTCGTGCAACCCCTCAGTGTGAACCTCGAGGGTGATGCCTCATACGTTCGCCCTGATGATTTCATCGAGCGGACTTCACCGAGGGTGATTCCTCGGGGTTTCCCCCTTGATGTTATGACCACACGGTTACTTTGACCTTTGTTACAGGCGGGTCCACCCTGGTGGGTACCTGCTGGGGATCTACGATGTCGGGTGCGCCGGAAGGGCACTCGAGTGTGATATTGTGGCGGAGCTTCAGAAACTCTGATTGTCTCCGCGTGATACTAAATGAGCCTATTGGATTTGGATTTGTGATCTGAGTGGGTCAACGTGCCCTATACGCACTACCACCACGCGGGATAATGGTTATGGGGCCCTCTGCGATGTACGTTTCTCCCGAAAGCTCATCAGACGTCACAGTTCACCGTGCGGGCTGATTGTCGGGATTGGGCTGGATACTTCACTGACGAGTTTAGTGTCGCGCCTGCACCCCGGCCAGTCCCGCAACACGCAGGGTGCCCATGGCGATGGCCCAAGACCTCTGGGTGCATAGGTTAGTCCGGCGTGCTGACCTCTCTGCTAAGCCTAGGTAGGGCGCTGCTTCGTGTTGATCTCCCGAGGTCGGGCATTACCCAGCAAGTGTGTCCGGCCAGAGGTGATCGGGTGTGTTGGGTAACAGTAGTGCACCCCTGCAGGGATGATTAATCTATCGATAGCCGGTCCTACGGTAAAGGACGCTCAGTTTGTGTATCCCGATCTACTACTTGAACTGGACACTTGTTACTTAATTGAAGCTTCGGGATCGCTTTCTCGCTGGGAGTCGAGGAAGGATCTCTGGGCTTTGCTTCAACATGTTTGCTTAATAAAATGCTATTCTACTCTCTCCTACTGCTGCACGATGGTGGCTCGTGAAGATGCTTGAAGATGCTAGTCTTCGATAGGACTAGGCCTTCTTTCTATTCTGGCATTTCTGCAGCCCAGTCCACATATACAGCCTTTTCCTCTTTGATAATGTTGCATATGTAGTGTAGATCCTTGCTTGCTGAGTACTTCGGATGAGTACTCACGGTTGCTTTGTTACTTCTTTTTCCCCATATTCCCCTACTTGATGATACATCAGACGATGGAGCCCCGGAGCCAGATGCCACCTCAGGAGCTTAGTACCAGGAGGGTCCAGATGGCACTTACTACTGGATTGAGCCAGCCGACCAGGAGTAGGATCGGAGGCTCCCAGGCAGGAGGCCTACGCCTTTTGATCTAGAGTCGTTGTTTGTGCTAGCCTTCTTAAGGCAAAAACTTGTCTAACTATGTCTGTACCCATATATTATTTGTATGACTGACTTATGTATTCAGATCTTCATGATCCCTGGTCTGTAGTATTGTGGATCTCTGTTTATTTGTGTTAGAGTTGTGTTGTGATATCTTCTCGTGAGTCCCTGTGCTTGATCGTGCATGTTTGCGTGTATGATTAGTACACGATTGAGTCGGGGGCGTCACAAGTTGGTATCAGAGCCGACTGCCTGTAGGAAGCCCCCCTCCAAATTCCTTGGCCGAAGTTGAGTCTAGAAACCGAAAAACTAATTTACTAACTTGGCTATGTGGCTTACGGGCCCATGTCGCCAACTGGGTGGTATTAGGATCTTTTATTCCTCGTCTATACTCTGGGACTCTGATCTCTCTTCTATTTGGGTTAAATAAATTTTACTAACGCTGACACTTAGGATCTCGTAAATCCCGTCTACCCAGAGAGCTGGATATCTGTGCGATTTCCCTGTCATTGATCTGATTAGTCTGATAATCATTTTCGTTTCCATTGTTTTGTTTAACCTAGCTCTCCGACTTGTGTTAAACTTCTCATTGTCGTTTGACAAACCTGAATTTCCTCTGTTTCAGATGGATCGTTTGTTAACACCGCGTCCTACGACACAGCTTGTGCTTCGCACTTGGGCTCGTGATGCCCCTGGGTTTCCAGCTGTCCTAATCGCTCTCATGACCAGACTTGGCTACCACTGGTACCCCGAGTACATGGTCTACGAGGATTACCGCAAGTTCAACCAGGAGCAGTACCATGCTGTTGTTCGTATCTATGATCAGCGAGATGACTCCGACACTGAGCTGCACCTTTTCCACGGTATCGGCGTGACGATTGAGATGGCTGTCCATGATGCCGCCTACTCTGCTGTCGCACGTCTCCGAGGAGAGTTCAGCGATATCTTGGATGACTCTGAGTTCCGATACATTCCGTATGCCCCTGCTGGAGATGCTACTGGATACTACACAGCTATCTGTGCCCCGCACGAGCCTCGTCGCTACGACCCGCGCGTTCTGATTCAGTGCACTCAGGCTCTGGATCGCACTGTTCGGGCTCTTGCCGTCGAGTTGGTTGCCACTCGAGCACGTCTCTACGATGCTATGACGCAGTTGCGACCCGCTGTTCGCGCATGGATACATCTGGAGCACATCCTTTACCCGCGCAGGACTCAGATGTATGCTGGTATTGATTGGCCTGCTGTTGGAGGTCACACACCTACACGTGGACCTCTTCTTACAGCTCGAGACTGGGCTCTGCATCAGAGTGCACATGGAGTGCAGGATCCTACCGCGACAAACGTTCGTCGTCCGCACTCGCAGTTACCCCGTTACAGTGGTTTTCCCCGACGTTGATGTAGCCTTTGCTATGTCTCGTTGTGTACTTCCTTACCGCGTGCTTGCGCGCCGCCTAGTATGTCTAGCCTTTAAATTTGCGCCGTTATGCTGTCCGCATGTACCCGACTCTGTGTATGGATCTGTATGTCTTAATTGACTACTGTTATGTATCTGTTACACTGCTTCATTGTTGTCGAGTTACATCATGCTTGTCGCTAAACATTCGCCATTGCTTTTACTAAACTGCCCCCTGTTGATACTTAGCAGGATGGTTAGACCAGGTGGTCATGGTCGTGGGCGTGGCCCTGAACACCCACCACCGCCAGACTATATGGCAGCTATGATGCAACAATTCGAGCTCAACCGCCAGTTCATGACTAGGATTATGGCTCAGTTTCCGCATCAGAACAACCAGAACCAGAACCCTCCTTCAATAACTCTGCCGGAGTTTATGCGACTCAACCCCACTCAGTTCCGCAACTCTGACAAGCCACTGGATGCTGATGACTGGCTCCGTGACATCACTCACGATATGGAGTCTGCTAATGTCGCCCCTGCCAACTTTGTCATCTTCGCGTCCTTTTTCTTAAAGGGACCCGCTGCTCAATGGTGGGACACACACAAGCGTACACTGCCTGCTGGAATAGTCATTACCTGGTATGAGTTCCAGGCTACTTTCCGTGCCCGTTATATCCCGCAGGCAATTATGGAACGAATGAAGACCCAGTTCCGCAACCTCACTCAGGGCAACAAGACAGTCGAAGCTTATCAGCGGGAATTTCTTGACCTCTCCCGCTATGCTGAAGAAGACATCACCACAGATGCCCGTAGACAAGAGAAGTTCCGTAATGGACTCCACCCAGACCTCGAGCTTGCCCTTGCTGCTCAAGACTTCAATGACTTTTCAACTCTTGTGAACAAGGCTATTCTGGTTGAAACCACTCAGATGAAGCATAAGGACTCGCAGAAACGCTATCGTGATGCTGGCTCATCTTCGGGCTCAGCACAGAAGCGTCGAGTCTGGATTCCCAACAATGTGTTCCATCCAAATGCCTCTGCGCCAAAGAACAACTATGCTGCACCACGTCTGCCTCCTCCACCACCGAGGCAGCCAAGAGCTCAAGCTATTCAAAACAATGCTCCTCTTCATCCTGAAGATGGTTTGTGCTTCAAGTGCCACAAACCAGGTCACCAGGCTAAACACTGCTGCCAGACTCAGAATCAGTTGGCTTTTCCTCGTACTGGCCGTGGCAATAGTCATGGCAACAATCAGGCCCGCAACTATAATACTGGGTCTATTGTACATGGTCGTGGACACGCTTACAACATTGATATTGAAGAAGTCCAGGATCAACCTGCTACTGTGATGGGTACCCTTCTTGTTAACTTAGTACCTGCTTCTGTTTTATTTGATCCAGGAGCATCACATTCATTCATCTCTGGAAAATTTGCATTCATGCATGGCATTCGATATGAGAAGATGCATACTTCGTTAGTCATTAAAACTCCCGGAGGTCATTGTCATGCGGACGTGATAGCACCTGACGTTACCGTCGAAATTAAAGGGTTGGAATTCCTTGCCTCACCCATCATCTTGAAGTATTCCACTATAGACCTCATACTCGGAATGGATTGGTTGAAAGCTCACATTGCTTCGATCAATTGTGCCACTAAAGTTATCCAACTTCTTCACCCCTCCGATGAGATAGTGAACTATACCGCCCGCATTACACGGGACGCTGAAGCTCAGATATATGTTCTGAATGCTTTGAACGCCTCACCTCTGGAAGGAATCGAGAACGTTCCTGTCGTTCAAGATTTTTTGGATGTCTTTCCAGAAGAACTTCCAGGTATACCCCCGGCTAGAGCTGTCGAGTTCGTCATTGACTTGAAACCTGGCACTGTCCCTATTGCGAAACGTCCTTATAAGATGCCTCCGCACCACCTTCTCAAGCTTAAGGAAGAAATCGATAAGTCACTTAAGAAAGGTTTCATCCGCCCCAGTTCTTCTGCTTGGGGAGCACCTTCACTCTTTGTTAGGAAGAAGGATGGAACTAACCGATTGGTTCAAGATTACCGGCCCATTAACCAAGCCACAATCCAGAATAAATACCCACTACCCCGGATCAATGATCTTTATGATCAGCTTGCTGGATCCTCTGTCTTCTCGAAACTCGACTTGAGGTTGGGTTATCATCAGATCCGTGTTCGCGAAGAGGATATTCCGAAGACTGCCTTTGTTACTCGATATGGCTCTTATGAGTACACTGTCATGTCATTTGGCTTAACAAATGCTCCAGCAACCTTCTCCCGGTAGATGAACTATATCTTCATGGATTACCTCGACAAATTCGTCATGGTTTATTTGGACGATATCCTTATATATTCCAGAATGAAGAAGAACACGTTGAACATCTTCGGCTTGTATTGGAGAGGCTACGAGAACATCAGTTGAATGTTAAATTCTCCAAGTGTGAGTTTTGGTTATCTGAAGTGACCTATCTTGGTCATGTGATTTCCAAGGATGTAATTGCTGTTAACCCGGAACGAGTTCAGGCTATTCTTGATTGGACTCCCCCGAAGAATGTCAAGCAAGTCAGAAGTTTTCTCGGACTCACTAGTTATTGTCGTCGATTCGTTGAGAATTTTTCCAAGATTGCAAAACCATTGACGAATCTGCTCCACAAAGGTGTTAAATTTGAGTGGACAGAAAAATGTCAAGAGAGCTTTCAGGCACTAAAGGATAAGTTAACATCTGCCCCAGTGCTAGCACCCCCGGATTCCCAAAAGGATTTCGTGATATACTGTGATGCATCTCGTCAAGGATTAGGCTGTGTCCTAATGCAAGAGCGTAAAGTGATTGCTTATGCCTCTCGACAATTGCGTCCTCATGAAGAAAATTATCCCGTGCATGATCTTGAACTTTCTACGGTTATTTATGCCCTGAAGCTATGGCGACATTACCTTCTCGGTAACCGTTGTGAGATATACACGGATCATCAAAGTTTGAAGTATTTATATACTCAACCATATCTGAACCTTCGTCAACAAAGATGGCTCGAGACAATAGCCGATTATGATATGAATATCTCATACACCCCTGGCAAGGCTAATGTAATGGCCGATGCTTTGAGTCGCAAGGCTTATTGCAGCAATCTTATGGTTCAGGAAGCGCAACCTATGCTTTATGAAGAGCTTCGCAAGTTGAACCTTAGTATTGTCCCACAGGGTTATCTCAATACCCTGGTTGTTGAACCAGATTTAGAGCACAGCATCAAGACTATGCAACGGTATGACTCTGAAGTTGAAAGGATCAAGTGATACCTTGAAAAAGGAAAGCCGTCGGAATTCCATCTTGATGATGATGGGATCCTATTCTTCCAACACCGTCTCTTCGTACCCAAGTTCAAGGATGAGAGGGAACACGTTATGAAAGAAGCTCATGACACTCCTCTGTCTATTCATCCTGGTAGCACAAAGATGTACCATGACATTTGTCAGAGATACTGGTGGCCTAATATGAAGCGAGACATTGCTCGTTATGTTTCTGAGTGTGACGTTTGCCGCCGCATTAAAGCAGAACATCAAAGGCCTGCTGGAACTCTGCAACCACTTGATATTCCTGAATGGAAATGGGACAAGGTCCAAATGGATTTCATTACTGGTTTTCCCAGATCTCAGAAGGGTCACGATGCTATTTTTGTCGTCATTGACCGATTCTCAAAGGTTGCTCACTTTCTGCCTGTTAAGGAGACAATCACTGCTAGTCAGTTAGCAGACTTGTATGTTTCCCGAATTGTGTCACTCCACGGTGTTCCCTTGGAGATCAGTTCTGATCGTGGCAGCCTCTTTACCTCCAGATTCTGGAATAGTTTCCAAGAAGCTATGGGAACTCATCTGTCCTTCAGTACCGCTTTTCACCCTCAGTCTCAGGGTCAAGTCGAACGAGTTAATCAAGTGCTCGAAGATATGCTTCGAGCTTGCGTCATCTCCTTCGGTAAGAAATGGGAGGAATCTCTCCCGTATGCCGAATTTTCTTACAACAATAGCTATCAAGCTAGTTTGAATATGGCATCGTTTGAAGTTCTTTACGGACGTAAGTGTCGAACCCCTCTGAATTGGTCAGAAACTGGGGAACACTCACTCGTCGGACCGGAAATTATTCAGCAAGCTGAAGAACAAGTCCGCATTGTCCGTGAACATCTGAAAACTGCTCAGTCTCGTCAGAAGAGCAACTATGACCGAAAGCACCAAGAAATGGTCTATCAACCTGGCGAGCAAAGCTTACCTCCGAGTCACTCTGTTGAAAGGCACTCATCGGTTCGGAATCAAAGGCAAGTTAATTCCTCGCTACATTGGCCCGTTCCGTATTCTTGCCCGTCAAGGAGAAGTGGCATATTAGTTGCAATTGCCGCCAAATCTTTCTCAAGTGCATGATGTCTTTCATGTATCCCAACTCCGTCACTGCTTCAAGGATCCTATTCGAGCTGTGGATCATGAAATGCTTGAATTACGGGAAGATCTGTCTTATCCAGAATATCCCATCCGTATTCTTGACCAAGCTGAGTGCCGAACTCGTCAAAAGTCAATCAAATTCCTCAAGGTTCAGTGGTCAAATCATTCTGAAGATGAAGCCACTTGGGAACGCGAGGATCGTCTTCGTGAAGAATACCCCACTTTCTTTCAGTCTTCCTCTTAATTCTCGGAACGAGAATTCTTGATAGATGAGGAGAATTGTAACACCCCATGTCATTAGCCACAGTAATCACTTTTGATAATAACAAGTCAGCATGATTAACAGTGCCAAATCATCATTTGCATCATATTGCATTTCAACTCCTAACTCAAATTCAAATTTAAATCAAGTGGAAAGATGAAAGTTGTTCAACATAGAAACTAAAATGTTCTATAAATAACAAATATTCCAGAGACTATTCTAAAATTGTAACCAACATTTAATAAATTAATTAAGTAACTCAAACATCCTCTAGCAGTGGCTGAAAACAATATTTATTAACCTTTTATTTAATCTAAATTAAATATGAAATGATGTTTTGCCCAAACTAGTTTCTGGTGTTAGGGTATAATGCACTGCTAATTATGGACTAGGTCACCCTTTTTACAAAATGCATTTAGTGCCCAAACATTTTGCAAACAGAAAAGAAAAGAAACAGAAAAAGAGAAAATAGAAAAGGCCTAAAGGCGCTACTGTGCACTTAGGCCTGCTGGCTACAGTGCCAGCCCAGCCCACTCCGCGCCGTCCCCCACCTCCCGCACTGCTCCGCGCCTCACTGTCGAGCACCTCGCGCGCGCGAGCCAGGCCCCCCCTCCGTGCGGTCGACAGCGCTCCCGCGCCCGCGCTGGGGATAAGAGCAGTTCCCCGCTCTCCCTGGCGAACCCTAGCTACCATTCCCCCCCTTCCTCCCTCATTCCCCAGCTCGCCCGACGCCGCCATGATCGGCCTCCGCTGAAGCTCGCGGCCACCGACTCTACCTCGCCACCGCGACGTGTCCATGAGCTCCGCCGTGCTCCTCTACGCCTCCTGCGCCGACGAACCGAAGCCGAACGCCTCTCCATCGCCGGCCTGCGTCGTCTTCTTCCCCTACGGCCGCCTGCGTCGCCGCCGTTGATTCGCGCCGCTCCGAGCTCCTCCGCTCTTCCCGGGGCCTTCTCTGCAAAGCCGGTGAGCCCCTGCGCCGAACACGCTTCTCCTTTGCCCCTCTAGCGGCCCCTAGCGATCTCCTCCACCATAGCCGAATGCGCCGCCGCGTACCTTGTCGCCGGCGACCGTCCGGCGACCATTGGGCCCCGTGCTGCTGCCCGTTTTGCTCATCGCCGCCCATAGGACCTCCCTAGCACCTTGCCTTGTTCATTTGCGCATCGTAGCCCCGATTCCGTCGCACGCCCGAACCACCTCGCCGCCGGCGAGCTCCTGGCGCTCAGCTCCGGCCTCCCCAGCACCCCGCACCGCCACCGTTCGACGCGCGACGCCGAGCCGCGTCGAACGCAAGCAACCGCAGCCCCTGGGACCCCCTGTGTGCGAAACCCGAGCCGAGCCCGACGCACGCCGCCGCGTTTTGGCTTGCCGGAGCTACTCCGGCGCGTCGCCGGCCGCTGCTGACCTGACCTAGGTGGGCCCCGACAAGTGCCACTGACCCCTGGGCCCCAGTTGACCTGTTGACCAGGTCAACTGCTGACGTGGCCGCCCCTGTCTCACTGACATGTGGGGCCCAGCCATTTAAACGAATTTAAATAAATAGATAATTAGTTAATTAGCTAATTAGTTAATTAAAATCCTAAACAGACACTGACTACTAGGCCCCACCTCCTAATTAGTTTAGTTAAATTAAATTAACCCTGGTTAATTAGCTGGGTCACTGACATGTGGGTCCCACTGGACCCACCTGTCAGGTTTGACCCTGGTCAGCTGGGTTTGACCTGCTGACATCAGCATGATGTCATGCTGATGTCGTCATTCACTATTCTGGATAATTCAAATTTAAATAAATAATTAAATTCAGAAAAAGATTAAAACTTTAGAAAATCATATTAAATAATCCGTAACTCCGATGAAAATAATTAATATATGAAAGTTGCTCAGAATTTCGATACGAACCCGAATACGCCCTCCGTATTCCTGTCAGATGCCCCTAGCTATATGAACATTGAACTTTAAGATCGGTTTCGATAAATGAATAGTGCCCAACTTTAATTAAATAAATCCGAATAAATTCCTAAATTAACTAAATCATTTAGTTAGGCAGTAGAACACCCCGGCATAGCATTTAGTCATGTCATGCATATTGTTTGCATTTTTGCCGCAAATTTATTGTTTCTCTCCCCCTCCTTCTCTCTCGATAGACGCCGATACTGACAACGCTGCAGCTGGGTACGACTACACTATAGACGAGCAGCCCGTTGACGACCCCTCTTTCTTGCCGGAGCAACCAGGCAAGCCCCCCCCCTTGAGCATCCAGATATCGCCCATTCCATTTCTCCTGCTTGCATTAGATTTTGCTACTGTTAATGTTTGCTCCTATTCTGATGCATAGCCTGTTTTCATAACCTGTTCATTGTTACCTTACCTGCCTATGATAAACTGTTTAGTATAGGTTGGTAGTGAACCATCAGTGACCCCCACCAACTTACCCTTGTTGCCCCTGCTTGATCATCGACGACTCGATCAATGTGATCGTCGACCAGAGACCGACACATCACCTCACCCCCCTTAGTTGTACGACTCTGCCTAGTTACTATCGAGTGCCGAGGGTGATACCTCGTAACACATTCCTGATGAATACTCTGCAGTGTAGCTGTTCGGTCATGGTCATCGAGGGTGATTCCTCCTTCTCCAGTTCCGGTACGACTCTGTCGTGCAACCCCTCAGTGTGAACCTCGAGGGTGATGCCTCATACATTCGCCCTGATGATTTCATCGAGCGGAATTCATCGAGGGTGATTCCTCGGGGTTTCCCCCTTGATGTTATGACCACACGGTTACTTTGACCTTTGTTACAGGCGGGTCCACCCTGGTGGGTACCCGCTGGGGATCTATGATGTCGGGTGCGCCGGAAGGGCACTCGAGTGTGATATTGTGGCGGAGCTTCAGAAACTCTGATTGTCTCCGCATGATACTAAATGAGCCTATTGGATTTGGATTTGTGATTTGAGTGGGCCGACGTGCCCTATACGCACTACCACCATGCGGGATAATGGTTATGGGGCCCTCTGCGATGTACGTTTCTCCCAAAAGCTCATCAGACGTCACAGTTCACCGAGCGGGCTGATTGTCGGGATTGGGCTGGATACTTCACTGACGAGTTTAGTGTCGCGCCTGCACCCCGGCCAATCTCGCAACGCGCAGGGTGCCCAGGGCGATGGCCCAAGACCTCTGGGTGCATAGGTTAGTCCGGCGTGCTGACCTCTCTGCTGAGCCTAGGTAGGGTGCTGCTTCGTGTTGATCTCCCGAGGCCGGGCATTACCCAGCAAGTGTGTCCGGCCAGAGGTGATCGAGTGTGTTGGGTAACAGTAGTGCACCCCTGCAGGGATGATTAATCTATCGATAGCCGGTCCTACGGTAAAGGACGCTCAGTTTGTGTATCCCGATCTACTACTTGAACTGGACACTTGTTACTTAATTGAAGCTTCGGGATCGCTTTCTCGCTGGGAGTCGAGGAAGGATCTCTGGGCTTTGCTTCAACAAGTTTGCTTAATAAAATGCTATTCTACTCTCTCCTACTGCTGCAAGATGGTGGCTCGTGAAGATGCTTGAAGATGCTAGTCTTCGATAGGACTAGGCCTTCTTTCTATTCTGGCATTTCTGCAGCCCAGTCCACATATACAGCCTTTTCCTCTTTGATAATGTTGCATATGTAGTGTAGATCCTTGCTTGCTGAGTACTTCGGATGAGTACTCACGGTTGCTTTGTTACTTCTTTTTCCCCATATTCCCCTACTTGATGATACATCAGACGATGGAGCCCCGGAGCCAGATGCCACCTCAGGAGCTTAGTACCAGGAGGGTCCAGATGGCACTTACTACTGGATCGAGCCAGCCGACCAGGAGTAGGATCGGAGGCTCCCAGGCAGGAGGCCTACGCCTTTCGATCTAGAGTCGTTGTTTGTGCTAGCCTTCTTAAGGCAAAAACTGTCTAACTATGTCTGTACCCATATATTATTTGTATGACTGACTTATGTATTCGGATCTTCGTGATCCCTGGTCTGTAATATTGTGGATCTCTGTTTATTTGTGTTAGAGTTGTGTTGTGATATCTTCCCGTGAGTCCCTGTGCTTGATCGTGCACGTTTGCGTGTATGATTAGTGCATGATTGAGTCGGGGGCGTCACAGCAGCCTGACGCCACTCTTCGAATTGAAGCCCTTGCTGCCACCGAAGAGATTCAGCCATCCACATCGGATGTTGCTGCTGCACCACCTGTTCCACACACAATGGCAAGAGCCTATAAAGCTGGTGAGCTGATCAGTGTCAGATGCCAATACTCACTCCTCCTGAAGCTCCTGGTCCTTAATATGACTACCATATCGAGCAAAGGCCTCAGACGCAGAAGCCCAAGCCCAGAATGCCAAGGCTTCCAAGTGCTGTTACCACTCAGAGCTCATTCAGTGTCTTAAGCTTCAGAGTGCACAACACATTCTTTGACAAGGCCAAGAATCCTTACAAGAAGCCCAAGATATCTTCTGACAGGTTCTGGAGTCATCAGCAAAGAAGCTATTACTCATGCATCTTATTCAACCAGGACAGAATCTTCCCACACAAGCGCCTGTGTTGTGATGCCATTGCTGGACTGCCATGCCTTGAAGAAGCCCTTGATTGCTTTCGACAAGTTGGCTTGCTCCCTTTTGTCGTTGACAAGGAGCACTGGAATGAAGAACTCCTGCTTCAATTTTATGCCACCCTTCATATCTTAGGCTACAACAGGGATCCGAGGACATGGATCCTTGAGTGGATGTCAGGTGATGTACATCATGAAGCCAAAGCTCAGGATATCATTGAGCTTACTCCCCTTCCCACTCCTGGTGACCTCTATGAACCAGGTTACCAGCGCTTTGAACAAGAACTTGAAAGCATCTTCCAGAAGCTAGAGCCGAACATGAGTCAAATGCTGAGCATGATGAAGCCATTGCCAGTAGAAGCTGAGTACCCCACGGAATTCCTTGTAAATGACCTCGAGTACCTGCCCCGCACCATATATCATATTCTGAGGCATACTCTGTGGCCAATCAAAGGGCACTCCTCCTCTGCGAAGATTGAAGGGACCATGAAGACATTGGTCTTCTACATTCTCAATGGCATCTGCTTCAACACTCATGATTACTTCATCCGTCAGTTGGCAGCTTCAGGCATTGATCTATTTGGCCTCAAATTCTATGCACCTTGGGTTATGCGGTTGATTAGGCTTCACTCCACCATCAACTATCAAGCTTCAGTGCGCAATCATGTTGTCTTCCTGCCTAAAGTTGATATGTCTCATGAAGCCATCTATCCCGAACCTGCCAAGGCACCAGTTCGTGAAGACAATGATGCCTTTCAAAGCTTCTCTGCACCTATTGAAGCCATTCATGTGCCTAATCCTACTACTGCTGATTATTCACTTGTTGGTCAGCTTCGGCTACCGCATGCTGCAACCACTGATGCAACCACAAGTGCAGAACCCCAAAGGCCTCAGAAGCGTGCATGAGTCCTCAATGAAAGAGAACTTCTTGTTCTCTGCATCAGAAGCATGATAAGCATCATGACTGGATGAAGCGTCAGATGCAAAGTCTTCTTGTGGATGTCAATTGCATATGCAACCTCTCCACCAAGAATTCTTTTGTTGCCCATGAAGCCTGTCGACATGCCTGGAAGAGCCTCACTCTACTTTGTTCTGAAGATGAACTCACTGCGGATGGCTTCATCGAAAGATTCAAGTTTGACTCCAGGCCTCCACAATCAGCAAGCTCTTCATCAGCTCCAACTATTGTTGCTCGAGTCATTGATGAGGAAGACGACGCCACTTCACCAGCTATGGCTTCTCTCCATCATGATGCTGCATCAGGCCCAACTGCACCACCAAACTCCACCGTCGACCCGGCTGCCCCAACATCTTCACCAACACCTCATGGGGATGCTTAGACACTCTATGTCTTCGCTCCTTTTTTGTCATTCCTGACAAAAGGGGGAGAAGCATATGGGTTGATAGTCTTCAAGCGGGTCTATATGGGTCGGGTGCTTATTTTTGTTAAGTTTTGCAACTCTCGTTCTTGAACTGTTGGTTTTGAGTTGTAACACTTAAGTCCAGATGGGACATCTGCTACATTTGCTGCTATCTTTTATTGCGTGGTTAAATTTCTATCTTATGCGCATGAAGTCATTATGCAGACACCCATTTTTCATTGTGCATGTCATTATCTTCAATACATTTTTGTATGCAGGATGAATTGTCTTCATGAGTTGAAGGAGAACTCCACAAAGCAAAACCTGCAATGTGCATTTGCATTCAAAGACAAACTACTTATATGCACATCTTCACGGGGAGCCCTTTCAACTTCATGAAGCCAATAACCGCATTCTTTAACTTTCACATATTTATCCCTGTTGAAAACTTCAACTAGTTTGTCATCAATCACCAAAAAGGGGGAGATTGTAAGTGCATCCAGTGCCACCCTTAGTTGGTTTTGGAGTATTGATGACAAACATGGTTGAGGTACTAATGTGTTTGTGAGATTCACAAGATAACACAGGTAGAAGTCCCTCATTGATTCAGTTTACCTATCACAGATGATGCCTAAAAATGTATGAAGACATTGAAGATAATGGTGGTTCGTGAAGACACTCACGTCGAAGATAATGACGTGCGAAGACATTCACTTGAAGATAATGGAGTGCGAAGACATAGTTTCTTTCATAGTTTCATTTTCTTCTTTCTTGAGTCATAGGAACCACCGAACTGTTAAGTGGGGTCCAAGTGAACAAAGTCAGAAAAACTGATGTGATGCTCAACCCAAATCCTATGTCTTCGAGTGAAGACAATGAGAGAAAATCTTATCCAGAGTTGGATGAGTCAGCTTTGCTTGTAGCTCAAGTCAAGCTACCGCGTGTGTTTGAAATCCGACCGTTGGACACATGTCGGTTCCTTAGTGACCCAGGGTCATTTCGGACATAACATGTCGGGTTGCCTCCTGGCTATAAATAGCCCACCCGTACACCATAATTTGGTGGCTGCTCAGAGTTAGTGCATGACTTTTGTCATTTGAGAGCAGCCCACCTCCGAAGCCTTTGAGAGAGAAACCTTATGAGGACAAAGCCCAAAACCCCCAGAGCCCAAAGAGTGTTTGGCATCACTGAAGTCTTTTTGTTCGCGTGATCTGAAGACTTATTACACTTGAAGACTGTGTATCTTCCAGTTGGTTAGGAGTCGCGTTCTGAGGATCCAAGAGTCATTGTGGATCACCGGTGAACGCAGTCTGTGAAGGTTTGGAAGTCTACCTTGAAGACTTACCAGAGTGATTGGGCGAGGACTAAGTGTCCTTAGCTCAAGGGGAATAAGGTGAAGACGCGGTCTTCTGAGTTCAATCTCAGCCTCCCTAACCAGATGTACAGTTGTCACAACAATTGGAACTAGTCTACCAAATCCTTGTCTTCGTCAAGCAACTGGTTCTATCACTTTCCCTTTACTTACATTTTTGCTTTGTGAAGTCATTGCTTGCCTGCTCTGTTTGACTTCACTGTGTGAAGACATTCTGTTTGATTGCTTGTTTGGCTTCATACTATCTTCCTAGTCTGATCCACTCTACCTAGCTGTTGTTTGTCTTCGTGTTTACTCTGTTCCATTTCTTAGACCATGGCATTGCTAGTGTAGTTTATCTTCCGCTGCATACTGTGTAGGTTGCATTTGGTTGTCTGTCTTCGAAGACATTGCCTGTCTTGAAGACTTTCATAAAAATCGCCTATTCACCCCCCTCTAGTCGATAACTAGCACTTTCAAAATGCAACTCTAAAATAAGGCATAGGTTGTGGGGGAGTTTCTACCTTTCATTAAAACTGCTTTATATCATACATACTCTGTGTGACTACCCTCTCAAGCATTGTTGTCATCTATGTCAAAAATGGGGAGATTGAAAGTGCATTGTTGCCCTGAATAGTTTTTGACATCTATGACAATTTCATTTGTGTTTCTAACCACATGCTCTAGTGGAAACAGCGCCGTTAAATTTGAAGCGAAGCATGGATGGTTATTTCCCCTTAGATCGGAAAAAGGAAAAAGCGGAGTGCCATATTGTTTTCTTCATGGAGTGCCATATTGTTTTCTTATTTCTTGAGTCCCTAGGGCAGCCGCACTATTAAGAGGGGGTGCATCATGAAAACATCTGGGAATCAACTTCACTTACACATATGACCAAAAAAATCTCACAGTGAAATGTTTCTGCTCAGGCCGGAACTTCCGGGTCAGCCAGAACTTCCAGGGACCAGAAGGTCCGGGACGGATCAGGGAAGCTTCCGGGCCACCCAAAGAAACTGCCCTTTTTTGCAAACTCTCTGTGTAGCCCGGAACCTTGCCGGACCTTGGCCGGAACTTCCGTCCCCCGGAACTTCCGGGCTGGCCAGAACTTTCGGGCACCGGAACTCCAGGCCCCTGTTCAAGCAGCTTCCGGGGTACTCCAGAGAGGCTGCAAACTCTCTGTGTAGCCCGGAACCTGCCCGAAACTTGGACTGAACTTCCGGGTCCGGAACTTCCGGGCATCGACGGAACTTCCGGGCTTCGCAGGAATCTGGCTCCAACGACTGGATTCTGTCCCCACCTATAAATAGTCTTCTTCCCCACGAAGTAGTTGATGACTCCATTTCTCTCTCCTCCATTTTCAGACCTCGATTTCTTGGAGTTCTCCCCCCTTTGCCAACCAAAGCTCTTGACCTTTTGAGAAGTGAAGGAGGAGTGCCTGATCTACACAATCACCAAAGCAAAAGTTGATTCCCCCTTATTTTCACGGTGCATCTTGTTACTCTTGGAGGTTGGAGACTCCTAGGCGGTAGGAGTACTCTGGCGAGGAATCATTCATTGTGATTACCCCCGGAAAGTTTGTGAGGGTTTGGAGACCACCCCAAGGTCTACCACTAGTGGTTGAGAATCGCCTTCGTGGTGATATCTCAAAGAGAGAATAGGGTGAGACTTCATGGCATTGGTGTGCCTTCGTGGTAACACCCACCTCTCTAAACGGTGACGTAGCTTCCCTCCAAGGAAGTGAACATCGGCATACATCCTCGTCTCTCGGAGTTGCGGTTATCCCTAACCCTTGCTTCCTACTTGTGGTTATTTTTCTCTAAGTATTTACTTGAAATATATTGTGCTTGCTCTCTCATATACTTGTTGATCTTGCTTACATTGCTTAGCTCTTGTATCACTTTTGCAATTGTTAGGCTCACTTTCATATTCTGCATTATAGCCTAAAATTGCTAAGTAACAATTAAAATTTGTAATTGTACCTATTCACCCCCCCTCTAGGTCCATCTCGATCCTTTCAAGTGTCACTAAAAATGTTTGGTGTCACAAAAAATGGTGGGCAGGTTCGAAAATGATTTTTAAAATGAAGTGTTGGTGTTCAGAAGGTAGTACCTTATAATTTCTGCCATGGCAGAGTTTATAACATATTAGAATCAAACTTTCAGGGTTTAGGGTTCAAATTCTCGTATCAAAATCCATTGGTCATTTTTCCGTACGTAGTCATTGTAGTGAACTTTGAGAGCTCGAACGGGAAAATATGATCACATAGAAATATATTGCGTTAAAAGGTTGTAAACTCACTTCAAATAGTGTGCCTCAACAGCAAAGAGACCGCCAAGTCAGGTGGCAGTACTGAACTTCACTTTCAGGTTTCTTTCATATGATGTGCGGGTAGGGAAGCTGCTCCTTGCTGATATGGCACTACAAGAAATCCGTTAATGCATGACGGTTCTAATCCGTCATGGATCAGTAGAAAACTGTCATGGGTACCCGAATTTGAAATCCATCATGTATATCGCGTCATAATTTGACATAGTACCATCCTTGACGATTCTCGACCATCATGGATCTGCCCCAGGCATGCTTAACTGATGTGCTTGTAATGGCGTTAACATGTTTGCCACATCATCATTTGACATGGCAGCCCATGTAGGAATCAGCCCAATTAAAACTTTTGCCCACCAAATTTCGACTAGGTCCCAGAGTGATATCCCATATAGCAGTCAACCCAATTAATATGTTGATCATTAAACTATGGTCGGTCCAAGGCCCACCAATTCACTACAAGCTATACACCCACCTCTTATCACATTTCCCTTCTCTTGGTCCATGGAAATTTTAAGCCAATATTTTTTATCAAAAAAAAATGCTCATTTCATTAAATAAAATGAAAGTTACACAAACAAACCATGGAATACACCTGTACACGAACAAAAAGATCCCTAAAAACTTAAAATTACAAACATCTCCTGGAGAACACTAAACTAATCTCCAGCTCCTCAAGCGCCGGCGGCGCTCGCCATACATCAATTGGGGTTAATGCCCGTGCCTGGGAGACACCATTTTCACAACCATCTCGCCTCGAACCATCCTCCTGAACGACACTCTATCTCCATCGATGAAGAGTCCATGAACGTGTAGTACCTGCGTGTCGAGAAGCCCTAAGAACGACTCAAAAAAATAGAAATGAAAAGGATGGGAAAAATTAGAAGCAACAAGGGAGAGAGACATGGTGGCCTGGTGGGATCCCGCCGATCCAATGCGGCAGAACTCGACGGGGCATGTTAGGTGGAGGCTGAAGTGGGAACTCCCGCACCCCGTAGTCATCGCGCCCGACCCATCCAGGCTCTGCACGCCCACAAGGGACATGTTTGCTCCTTGCAGCAAGATGGGCACCATCTGCAGTAACGGCGTCGGCGTCGCGTGCACTATAGGTCTGCCTTCAGGGGCGTCCCCGCCTGTGAGACGAGGCTAACGTCGCGGCGGCAGATGGTTGTTGCGCTTTGTGGAGGGGAAGATGGTCGTGGATGAAGAGGTCGCGACGGCTGCTAACGCGGTGGTTGCGGGATGCAGAGGGGAGGATGGCCATGGATGGTGAGGTTGCGGCGGCTGTCAGCCTTTTTCTTGCCGCAGTGGAGGCGGCCATGGATGGGTAGGATGGATGACTGGTGGGTGGAGGATCTGGAAGAGGCGACCGAGATCCACTTCCTCCCGGTGGAAGAGAAGCGGGCATCTCGTGGTGGACGGAAGGAAAGACAAGAAAGAGGGGGAGGTTTCCTTGCCGTTGGATCTCAGGGGGATAGACGGTTTGGATCCGTGATCCGTGGGACGCTTACATCAACCAATCACAATGCAGCTTTGCCCTCATGCTGGATCGCCACTTTGGATGGAAACTCTAGTGGGACTCTGTTGACAGTGAGGCCGGCCACAAATTCATTTTTTTCACTTATTCAAATATCCAAATATGGCATCCTTGTGGAATAACTTGGAAAAAGAATTAAAATATATATCGCATTGAAATTTTAATGTAAGATACTACATGTAAGTTGTTTTACAAAATGAATTCTCGTGTGTTCATTGAAATTAATTCTAGTTTGACCCTACATACATACCAAGTAACGTTGAAAAAAGTCCCGACCTGTTTCCTCTTGAAAGGATATATTTTTAATGGTGTATCTTGAGTTTACAAAAAGTTTCATCATCAAACGGTGAAGCAACGAACGCTTTGCTTTGTAACCAATTGCCGTTTGGTGGAGTCAGCGCAATTACCAGGCTACGGGTCGGCTCATCTTCGGTGGCCCGACGTGGCATTCCCGGTTGTTTGGTACGACCTGGACTATCTTTTGGCCGAATGAGCATGCAAGTGTAGTCGCACATGAGTTGGACAACAAACTAAAAAAGCATGTGGGCCTAATTTTCATTTAGATCTGGAACATTATTTTGGCATATCTGAATAAATGTTGGAATAGACCAATTATTTTTTTCCAATACATGATTTTATTTTGATGTGTAATTATATGTTTTACTTGTATGAATATTCTCAAAAGTACAAAACATTTCAAATTTTGAAGAAAGATTAATTTTATGTTCCCATTAACAATTTGAATTAACATAGACAAGTTTTATGCAAAAAAATGTTTATATTGTACAAATAACTAATAGAGGGACCCTTGTTAAATAATTTGCAAAAGATCAATGGTTTGTTATGGATAATTCAAAATCCTACTTGCAACCTATCAAAAAATGGTTAATGCAAATATGTTTTTCAAACCAATTTTTCCATTAACACAAATTGAATTATATGAACACATAGAATCATTAACACAAATATGATTTTTCAAACTAATTTTGCCATCTTTTTTTCATGCACATGTAGTTCAAAAATGAATTATATTCATTACATGCCTAGAAATGCACTAAATTAGTTAAACATAGCGAACAGACCCCGAAAATTGCCTAATTCTGACATGCATTGTGTAACGGTGTGTGTTGAGTGTAGGAAAATTTTCAAGGACAACGTATGAAGCAGTGGTCGCTTCACGTTCAAACCTAACCCATTGCCTCTCAAAATCTAGATTTTTCTTGGAGATGGTCCGACTTCTAAGCAGCGTATGTCACAACTTTTACGAAAACTTCTCAAAGTTTTTACCACAGTCTCTGGGTGTCACATAACGATACCATGCCAAAATTCATGTTTTTCACTCTCTATTTGCATTTTTCAGAATGAAAAAAGGGTAAACTCCATGTTCGGGGTCGTGTCTAGGGACCCTCATGTTTAGAATTCATTTCCTTTTCACGCATAAGGCCTGAACATATACTTCCTAACACAAACATGATTTCTCAAACCAATTTTGCCAACTTTTTCATGCACATGTAGTTCAAAAATGAATTATATTCATTAAATGCCTAGAAATGTACTAAATGAGTTAAATATAGCAAACGGACCGTAAAATGCCAAATTTTAATATGGATCATGTAATGGTGTATGTTGAGTGTATAAAAAAAATTCAATGCCAACGGATAAAGCATGGTCACTTCGCCTTCAGACCGGACTCGTTGCCTCTCGAAACCTAGATTATTTCTCGGAGATGGTCCAGTTTCTAAGCAACGTATGGCACAAATTCGCAAAACTTTCTCAACTTTTTACCATTGCCTATATGAGGGCATCATGCAAGTTTCATGTTTTCAGACTCCGTTTGCATTCCTTAGAATTGAAAAAGGTAAACTCCATGTTCGAGGCCGTGTCTTGGCACCTTCATGTTTAGAATTCCTTTCCATTTCTTGAATTTGGCAATTCTTGATATACATGTAGATCTCCTTCTCTCCCGACTCCAACCGTCAACTAACGTTGTCCTTGGTATAGTCAGAGGTGTTATATTTGTTCTTTAGCTCAAATAGGTTAAGCAGTGTTGTTTCGACTTTTGAGTCATGAGAATAATCGGAGAACATTTAAAAAATATTGATATATCACTCTCGATTAGTTATTACTTTTCTATATTCAACAAATTTTATTATCATGTCCTTTTTAAAATTATTTTATGGATTTTAGTAAATGATTGAACAGTTGTTACTCACTCGTGGCCTAGCCAAAGTCAATGGCGTGCGACAAGTGGGACACACATGTTAGGATTTTAGAAATTATTTTAATATGTTGCTAAAAGAATCTGAGCCCATTGGTATCACAACAACATATTAGCATGTATATATGGATGTACCTCTTAAAGTGATTTTCCCATTACTTTTTGATGAGTTCAAGCGGTTTTTCTGACGTTCGTTTTCTATCCTTTTTTTTTCAAGCTCGTGTTTGTATTTGTTGATTTTGTTTTTTCCCATTTGAAAAAAGGAATATAATAAATTTTACCATTGCCATAATGATATTTTAAGAAATGTTAGTGATTTGAAAAGATGGTCGACATGTTTTTTGGAAAATATCTCTTGTGTATAAAATGGTCGATGTGGTTTCGAAAAATGTTTGCCATACAATAATGAAAATGACAATGTGTATTTTAAAAATTGTTCAATGTTTTTTAGGAAATGTTTGACCTGTATTAAAATATGTTGTGTAATAATTGTGTATGTTTTGGTCCTGAATGAATATTGATAAATTTACACAATAATTTTTCATTACACCTTGAACTGTTTAAATCGACGTATAGTTTGAAAAAGTTCATGTTTGGCTCTTCAAGGTACACAATAATGAAAATAAATAAATATTTTAAATAGACAATATTTGAAATTTTTATATGTGAAAAAACAAATTTTAAAATAAAACACAAAATTGGAAAAAAATTGAAAAGGAAAAGGTATAAAACGCACCAGGAAAATCGCTCAAAGTCTTTTTTATATAAAAAAAATGTACGCTATACAGTTGGGCTGGCCCAGTTATGCGCACCGTGCGAGCCATACGTTTATTTGTCTATATAGATATCTATCTCACGTTAACCATTAATCACAAGTAGCCTGATTGTTAGAACGTTGCACAACCACACGTGAGGTCTCATGTTTGACTCTCCAAGAGGCTAATCATTTTGCAATTATTTCTCTCAGTCGAAATGACATGTGAGACCAACACTTTACTGTTCGCTGACATGGGAGACAGTAGCCACGAGCCGACATGTAATCCTGGCGGCTTAGTCTGAACAACATGTGGGTCAAACAAGGGGGGCATGTAGTGCATAAAGGGAAAAAGCTACGTCCAATTGATCAATTTGTGATGTTTTTTGTGACGGTATCTCGATGTCCGTCGTGAAGGGGCCAATGTGTTTTGGGCTCATTCGAATCTTGCTGATCGATGACGGTTAGCATGACGGATGGGAGAAACCGTCATCGACTGTGATGAATTTCTAAAACGTCACCAGATATCCGTCATGGATTAACAGATTTCTTGTAGTGTGGGATGCTTCTTCGCGTTCTTTATTGTGTACCCGGAAGTTGGCACGTCGCAAGCCAAAAGCCACGTTGCCTGAACTAGATGAAATGGTAGTGCTTGTCACGATTTAGATTGAAACTAGACTGGACATGAGAGGATTCTGTGGACAACTTCATAAAACATAAGGTTAATACTTAATATCATTATAAGATATGCATCAGTTCATACATAATTATCATGCACATTTCTAAAACCTAACAGAACTACTCAAACTTAATCATCGTCGTCGCTGTCGTCCTCCTTGTCGCGCCGTCCGAGTCATCGTTGTCGTCATCCCAGCCGCTGTCGCTATCCTCCTCTTCGGCCATCAACGCTTTGTTCGTAGCCCTACATTCGGCCCTTGTCTGGCGGATACTGTCTTCCACATAGGACGTGGTCGTGGAAAGCTTGATGCCGGCTGCAATGACGGCCTCTTTGGCAACTCGTTCTGCCTTGCGGATGGTTTCTTTGGCGCGCGCCATCGCATTGGAGATCTTGTATGCCACCTCGATCTCCGCTTCGGCGATGGCACGGCGAAGCTCCTATAATCTTGGCTCGAGTTCGTCAATATCGTGATGCATGTCTACCACTTGGCGGCGGGCTGCCACCCGGAGCTCGTCGACTTGCTCCAAGAAGAGGTCGCACTCGCGACCTACCTCATCTATTTGACGGAGGACCTCGACGGCGCGGTCCTCCTGTGTGTCGCTGAGGCGCCGTTGCTGTGAGGCCCATTCATGGTCGCCCTCGCCCATCTCCTCAGCCATGGGTTTTCGCTTCCTCGATGATGAGCCATGTGCCTGACGCGGCACCATCGATGAGGGGGACGGATCAGACGCCATATCGGCTGGTGTCGGGTCGGAGGCAGGAGTGGGTTGGGTTTGGTTTGGGCTCGACATTGGGTGGTCCTGGTGTCCCATGCGTCATGTCGCCAGCCATGGAGATGTACGGGTGGTTCTGCGGCGTGCGCACCATTGTCGATGGAAAGGGGGTTGTGGGATTTTCTCTGGGATTCTTTGGTACTGCGGACAGAACCGCTCCTTATATTCAGTGGTTGCCTAGTGTGAACTGGTGCGAACTTGAACCAGTGTGAACGCACTGGAGGTGGTTGACAAGGGACGCAATGAGGCAGACATAGGCGAGGCATCCATCATCCATCCGCCGAGTGAAAAGAGAACTGAATTAGCTACTTCTTTAATATATAGGTTACAATCTCAGAAAATCAACACTCGAATGTGTAGCGTGGATGGCAGTGGAACTATTTTTTTTGGGTTAACTAATGCTACAACAGTAAGAGCATATGTACAGCCGAACGGCCCAAACCCGCCTCAAACGCCCGTACGGACGGCCCAGTCACTGACCGGTCATAAACAATCCACCCAGACGGGTGCTTCAAACAGGTCTCAAACGCCTGGGCTGACCGGCACTCCTCATATTCAGCCCAAATATAGGGCTGATATGGGGGCTCCCGGGCTTGTCGTCAACCTCGCCTTAGGTCGTAGCGGTCCCGATTCTAAAAAAAGGTCGTAGTGGTCCCACCTGCAGCTACCGAAGCTCCTTCCTCTCTCATTTGTGCACCCAACGTTTAGTTCCACATCGCCGCGCGAGGCGGACGGTGACCGGCTTAAATAGGCGCGCCAGTGGACGGCCACAAGCTTCCCTATTGTTGCAGAGGTCAATCAATTCTCGCTGCGTGAATGAGATAATTTGACACTAGATTGCATTTCATCAAGTGATGATTGTTCATCGAGTGTCAAGTTTGTCTCATTCATGTACGTTGATACCCCTACTACAATGTGACAACAGATTATTATTATTTTTGATTCAATATATTTTTATTTTTTGAAATAAGGTATGTGGTAGCAAATGGTAAAAATTGAGGCCCGCCCGACCACTGTCCTACTGTAGATGCTCTAATGAACATGGGCTCTATATCTCAAGGACTCATTTTAGTAAAGGAAGATGATGTGCATGCACCCATAATATGACACCATGGCACTACATGTACATTTTAGTAAAGGAAGAAATAAAGAAAAAACATGTTTACTCCCCTTCTTCACCCTAGCACAATACTCTCATTGATCAAACAATAGATTTCATTCAGTCACAGTGTGACTTTTCATTCATACGAGGTGCAACCTCCAAGATTCACCTTAAACATGAGGTCAAGCACGTAGGAATCACGTTAACACACTTGAAGCTTCAGTTAACACATATAAACCCCATTAACTTAACAGGTACAAAACACATATGTTCCGAACAATAGAACGCACAACTTTAGCATAAATTAAAATACTTAATACAAGTACTAATCTATCTAAATTTGTTCCGACGATGTGCCTTCTCGAGTTTGAGTTTCTTCTTCTCCGTCTTCTTGATGCTTGCATGAATAGCCCTCATCACTTATCTATCTTTTGCTTCTATCAGACCCTACTTGATGAGATCAATTCGACTCCATACGGCATAGCATGCATATGCGTCCCTCGCTGCATATTCGATCTGCTTGTCGCACAGTTTCTCAGCCTAGCTTTTGTGATAGTCCTTGATTAAACCATTCTTCTTGACGAGGTAGTAGTTATCAATGAACAATGCGGCATTGTCGGCGAGAGAATCAGAACCCTTGGATCCATCCAGGGCAGCCCATTCGACCTGGATGTCCTTGTAGTGTCTGACCCTGATGTCTCAAGGCTGCAGCATGGCTATATCGCCATGGATGCCAAAACCAACGAATGTGTATCTGTCCTTGAGGAGAAACTGGCGAAGAGATGGGCTCACACCTTCAGACCAGCATACCTGGTAAAAGAGACAATTCGTGGTGTAGGAGATCTATATGAGGGCTGCCTTCTGTTCTTCGACAGGAAACACTCCCTTCTTCTGGCGGCGGGTGTACTCGACGTCCATGCCGATGAACGATACTCGAAAGATATCCATAAACTATTTAGCCTGTGCTATCCTGCGCTGTATGATGTTGTTGTCGTTGGTGTACACTGTGTGGATGCTGTCACCGCCATGGATTGGGACGCGGTGTTTCTCCGTGAACGGGGCTACCGAGCCCGGCAACATCCTGTCGCCGACGAGGTGGCCGAAAGATCTACCGCGAGACATGGTTGGTACTGATAGGAAGCGAGAGGGATTGACAGGGATACAGGGAGAGAGAGATAAAGAGAGTCGAATGAGGACTATGGTGGGTTGGTTGTACTGTAGAGGGGATTTGGCAACTGCTTAAATCATGGTTGGAGACAAGGAGGTTATCAAAACTTTATGAAGGATGAGGTCACCATGAAGACGTGCCCGTCCATTCCTTCCATTTGCTATTTTTTCTATAATACTTTTCAAAAATAACTTCAGCGTGCTTGTGTTCATCACTCGTTATGTGTCACAAAAATTCTAGAAAAATACAGGATATTTTACATACCAAAAGTTTACATTCACAAATTAAATGATTTTCCATACCAAACATATACACCATATGGTCGTTGCATGCAAAGAGTCTCTGTTTATAATTGTGATCGTCCTACTTTTCATATTTTCAAACAATGTTCACACTATATCTGAAACGAGTATCAAAGTTGTTAAATCACTACGAAACTATTTAGAATAGTCGGTCATTAATTTTCTGAAATCCCTCACACTGATTCTGGAAGTCCTTCAAAATATTTCTAAAAGTGTTCACCCCATTCACGAAAAGCATTTTGACAAAGTTAACAAGGGTACAAGTACGTATTTTTACATAAGGTACCATGCATTTGTACATCACAATGATACGTCTCCAACGTATCTATAATTTATGAAGTATTCATGCTGTTATATTATCATTCTTGGATGTTTTACAATCATTTTATAGCAACTTTATATCATTTTTTGGGACTAACCTATTGACATAGTGCCCAGTGCCAGTTGTTGTTTTTTGCTTGTTTTTTACATCGCAGAAAATCATTACCAAACGGAGTCCAAACGCAGCGAAACTTTTTGGAGATTTTTTTTGGACTAGAAGATATCCAGTGGGCCAAAGAAGTGCCAGAGGGGAGCCCCGAGGGGGGCACAACCCACCAGGGTGCGCCTGGGGGCCCAGGCACGCCCAGGTGGGTTGTGCCCACCTCGGTGGCCTCCCGCACCACCTCTTCGCCCTAGAAATTGCCAAATATTCCAAACCCGCAAGCCTCTGTAGCCACGAAAAAGCAATCTAGACCCCGTTCCGGCACCTTGCCGGAGGGGGAAGTCATCACCGGTGGCCATCTTCATTATCCTGGCGGCCACTATGATGAGGAGGGAGTAGTCCACCCTCGGGGCTGAGGGTTTGTACGAGTAGCTATGTGTTTAATCTCTCTATCTCATGTTCTTGAGATGTCACGATCATGATGTATCACGCGCTTTGTTAATATAGTCGGATCATATGGCGTTTTCCCCTCTCTATCTTGTTGTGATGAATTGAGTTTTACCTTTGAGATTTCGTTCTTATCGGATTGAATACTTTTATGGATTTGAGAGCACTTGATATATGTCTTGCATATGAATACCTATGGTGACAATGCGGTATTATATTGATTCACTTGAGATATGTTTTGGCACTCAACTCACGGATTCCCGAGGTGACATTGGGGTAATCTATGCATAGGGGTTGATGCACGTTTTCATCCTACTTTCTCCGGTAGAAATCTTGGGGCACTCTTTGAGATTCTTTGTGTTGGATCGAGTATTATGAATATAATCTTTTTTTATGCGTATCATATAATTAACTCATGGATACTTGTGGTGACATTGGAGTATCTAGGTGACATTAGAGTTGGTTGATGCGTATCATATGGTGTTATTTTAGTACGAACTCTTGGATAGATCAAACGGAAAGAATAACTTTGCGTTATTTTAGTATGAACTCTTGAATAGATCGAACAGAAAGAATAACTTTAAGGTGGTTTCGTACCCTACAAACAATTTCTTCTTATGTTCTCCACTAGATAAGAACTTTGGAGTGATGCTTCATCACACATTGAGGGATGGTTATATGACCCAATTAGATTAGCATTGTTGAGAGATTGCACTAGCGAAAGTACGGACCCTAGGCCTCACTTTCAAGCATTGCAATACCGTTTGTGCTCCGTTTTACCAATTGCTACCTTGCTGTTTTTTTATTTTCAGATTATAAAAATATATTTCTACCATCCATATTACACTTTTATCACCATCTCTTCGCCGAACTAGTGCACCTATACAATTTGCCATTGTATTTAGTGTGTTGGGGACACAAGAGACTTTTTATTATTTGGTTGCAGGGTTGTTTGAGAGAGACCATCTTCATCCCACGGATTGATAAACCTTAGGTCATCCACTTGAGGGGAATTTGCTACTGTTCTACAAAACTCTGTGCTTGGAGGCCCAACACGAGTCTACAAGAACAAGTTGTGTAGTAGAAATCAAGCTCTTTTCTGGCGCCGTTGCCGGGGAGGTGAGTGCATGAAGGTATATCTTTAGATCTTACAATTGAATCTTTTAGTTTCTTGTTTTATCACTAGTTTGGTTTATAAAAGAAAACTACAAAAAAATGGAATTGAGGTGGCTCATATTGTTCGTCTTTATCATGTCTTTCTTGAAAATGATGGAAAAGAAAATTGTGCTCAGTTGATAGAAGAAGAATTCAATAAAATGTTTGGCATAAAATCTTTGAATGGTGAGCATGATTGCAATGTTGTTAGTATGAATTCTTTGAATATCCATGATGCTAATGATATGCTAAGCCATAAGCTTGGGGATGCTATGTTTGATGAAGATGATATTTTTAGTCCCCCAAGTTTTGATGAGAATATTTACTATGATGAAAGCATGCCTCCTATTTATTATGATTATGGTGATGACATGTATGCTATATTGAATAATGATAACCATGAAACTTGTCATCATGATTTTAATTTTCAATCACATGATAGTTATTTTATTGAGTTTGCTCCCACCACTATTCATGATAATAAATTTGCTTATGTGGAGAGTAATAAAAAAATTATGCATGAGGATCATGAAAAGAATGCTTTATGTGATAGCTATATTGTTTAATTCATTCATGATGCTACTGAAATTTATTATGAGAGGGGAACATATGCTTTTACATATTGCAATAATATCAAGTTTCCTTTCTATGTACTGAAAATCTTGAAGTTTTGCTTGTTTTGCTTTCCTATGCTAGTTGATTCTTGTTCCCATAAGTTGTTTGCTCACAAAATCCCTATGCATATAAAGTTGTTTAGACTTAAATGTGCTAGTCATATGCTTCATGATGCTCTCTTTGTGTTTCAATTCTTATCTTTTATTTGAGCATCTTTGAAATCATCATGCCTAGCTAAAAGGCATCAAAGAAAAGCGCTTGTTGGGAGACAACCCAACATTTACCCCTACTATTTTTGTGCGTTCAAATGATTAGGCTACTATAGTAATCATGTTTTATAGCTTTTGTTTCAATGAAGTACCAAGTAAAGCCTTTGGGATAGTATGGATGATAGTTGACTTGATTCTGTGCAAAAACAGAAACTTCTGTGCCCAGTGCAGAAATTACTATATTTTACTGGAACATGGAAAATTTCTGAATTTTTTACATCTGATGGGTATAAAAATTGTCTACGTTTTCCTATTTTTCAGAATTTTTGGAGTTACATAAGCATGGCCTTAATTCAGATATTTACGTACTGTTCTGTTTTTGACAGATTCTGTTTGCAATGCATAGTTTGCTTGTTTTATGGTTTCTATGGCTTATATTGCTTAATATAAATTGTGGAAATTGTAGAGTATAGTAGTAATTATGTGGAAACAATTATGAATCTTATCTTGACAGTACCAAAGTGAATGATTTGTCTTTATCATACTAGCCCATCTCACGAAGTTCCGTTAAGTTTTGTGTGATTGAAGTTTTCAAGTTTTGGGTGAGATATCGATATGAGGAGAATAAGGAGTGACAAGACCCTAAGATTGGGGATGCCAAAGGCACCCCCAAGGTAATATTCAAGGAAGATCCAAGCAACTAAGCTTGGGGATGCCCCGGAAGGCATCCCCTCTTTCGTCTCCAACATTATCGCTAACATCACTTGGAGCTATATTTTCATTCGTCACATGATATGAGTTTTGCTTGGAGAGTCATTTTATTTTATTAGGATTTGCTTGATGTTATTTAGAATAATGTTTTGCATCTCTTACTTCAATAAAAGTGGCAAGGATAGCCTTTACCATGCTTATTTTGCAAGTATATGAGTTGCTGTTTCAAAATAGAAAGTTTGTCGCTGTTGCAAAAATTCCCGAGAAAAGTCAGAATGTGATAAAATGTTGAAATTCTTTGAAAAATAAGCTATTATAAATTTTATACAGTGTGGTAAATTTTCAAAAAAAAAAATAGTTAAATAAGTATGGATACTTCTTCATCCATTACAGACTGTCCTGTTTAGACAGATTGCTGTTATGTTTGCATTGTTTGCATATGTTTGCTTGTTTAATGATTCTATTTGAGGATAGGAGTATTAAATATGCAGAGGCATTTAGTATGCAATGTTAAATAATAATTTTAGTGATTTGCTACAGTAGAGAATGATAAGGTGTTGCATTGATTTATACTAACTTATCTCACGAGTTCTTGTTGAGTTTTGTGTGGATGAAGTTTTTGAGATTTAGGGAAACCGTGATATAAAAGGAATTAAGGAGACACAAAAGCTCAAGCTTGAGGATGACCAAGGAATCCCAAGATAATATTTCAAGAAGTCTCAAGCATCTAAGCTTGGGGATGCCCCGGTAGGCATCCCACCTTTCTTCATCAACAATTATCGGTTAGTATCGGTTGAGCCTAAGTTTTTGCTTCTTCACATGAGTTGTGCTATTCTTGGAATGTCATTTTATTTTGTTCTGCTTGCTGTTTTAATAAAATACTTAAATCTGAAAGTTTTTTTAATAAGAGAGAGTCCACAATTAGCTACCTATTTACTTAACTACTCGCTTGATCTTCACTTATATCTTTTTGGAGTAGCTTGTCATTTACTCTTGTGCTTCACTTATATCCTATGAGTAAATTGTTGAATGAATTGAATATCATGAAGTTGAAATTATATGTTCATATCATGACTAGTAGTAGCTTCACATTGGGTTTAGAAAGTGAAATCTTTTGAAGCTTGACAATCACAATATTGGTCATATAAGCAATTCACGAATGATTAGTATAAGGAAGAGAACTTTCACATGCAAATATATTATCTTGGAAATCTTCTATGATTGTGAATACCCATTAATTATTTTCAAACTTGAGCAAATTAGTTGAAGTTGGACAAGGAAGACAACGTAATGAGTTATGGTTGTGTGTATTTGCATAGAAGTTATATTGTCATAGATCCTCCAACATATGGTGTTTGCCTAGGATATTTTGCTAGCCAAAAATTCGTACTAAGTAGAGATACTACTTGTGCATCCAAAAACCCTTAAACCCAGTTTCTTGCCATGAGTGTCCACCATACCTACCTATGGATTGAATAAGATCCTTCAAGTAAGTTGTCATCGGTGCATAAAGCAATAAAAATTTCTCCTAAATATGTTTGATCTTTTATTGTAAGGGAAAATTGAGCATTGTACGAACTTGTGATGTCAAAGTAATAAAAGCGACGGACTGCATAATAAATGTTGCTATCATAAGGGGCAATATAACATGACGTTCCTTTGCATTAAGAGCTTGGGCATCCAAATAAAAAGCGCATGACAACCTCTACTTCCCTCTGCGAAGGGCCTATCTTTTACTTTTCAGTATTTACTTTTATGCAAAGAGCCAATAGTATGAATTCTCATTTCAACCTCAACTATTCTCTAGTTGGCAAACATCATGTGGTGGGGAAAGATCTAGGCACATATGACCAGTCAAATATATTTGATCATGATTTATTATTGTTGACAATTATCTCTATGATAAATGAGTTGGGAGGCGAAATATTAAGCCCCTATCTTTCTCTGTGTTCAATGAATGCCATTTGTTCTAAGAATATGCTTTGAGTACTAGCAATCATGGAAGACTATATGATGATTGAGTATGTGGAGCGCTTACTTAGATTTTGTTGAATAAGTTGAATTGCAATTGTTTGGTGACTAAGAATATAGGTTGTTGAGTTTCAAGAGAATTCATTGTTTGAACCTTAACATGTGAATTGGTTGCTACTTTAACATGAGAAGTTTTATGAGAAAGAATTGCTGTTATGATGCTAGGAAAAGTGATTGAAATTATCATTGATCAAACTTGTGCACTTTGCTAGCATTCACACTTCATAAATTATTTCTTTTATCATTTACCTACTCGAGGACGAGTAGGAATTAAGCTTGGATGCTGATACGTCTCCAACGTATCTATAATTTATGAAGTATTCATGCTATTATATTATCATTCTTGGATGTTTTACAATCATTTTATAGAAACTTTACATCATTTTTTGGGACTAACCTATTGACATAGTGTCCAGTGCCAGTTGCTGTTTTTTGCTTGTTTTTTACATCGCAGAAAATCATTACCAAACGGAGTCCAAATGCAGCGAAACTTTTTGGAGATTTTTTTTGGACCAGAAGACATCCAGTGGGCCAAAGAAGTGCCAGAGGGGAGCCCCGAGGGGGGACACAACCCACCAGGGCGCGCATGGGCCCAGGCGCGCCCAGGTGGGTTGTGCCCACCTCGGTGGCCTCCGCACCGCCTCTTCGCCTTACAACAATCATAGTTAGAACATATGTTTACTCAATCTAAATTAACATACTACTAGATACTAGTTGAATGTACACATCCAAGTTCTAGCAATTCACCACCCGTTGTTTCTCTTCCGGCGCTTCTAGCCGCTCGAAGATCCTTCGTATTTGTTCTTACAGGGGCGGAGTCGTCCCCTCAATGGTGGTTCGAGAAGGTGACGTAGCATGTCCTTAATGATTAGGATCCTATGGTACAACTCGTAGCTAACATACTTGTCTTTTGCTGCGTACTCGAGGTGTAGCGGGGAAAGCAGCTTCCACTCCCAGTACTGGTGCTTCTCCTTTGGGAATGATTTCTTCATGTTCTTGTATGAGGAGTCGATGATGGCCGATGCGAGGTCACCCATGGAGTCCCTTTCTCCACCACCTTTGATACAGAATTGCTTTTGGATGTCAACGAGGTGCTTGTCTGGAATTCTGATCCATACACGGGCAAGCATGATCTTGTCACCCCTGGTGTCCACGGTAGCGAAAGTTACTGCTCTGCGTTGCAGGAATTGAACCAACGCCTAGCACCTCTCAAACTTGCAGTAGCGGTACACGAGTACCTGCTCACGCATGGTGAGTTGCACGACGGTGACGCCTTGTTTGTAACTGCTCCTACGTGTGTACTCAAGGTCGAGGCCGACGGACTTGTTCTTTTCCTCCTGGAGCCATTGCTCGTACATGCCGACGACTCGCTCCACAATCTCTGGTTCGTTGGTGTACACCACCTCTAGCACGGTTGTGCCATGGGCATTGATGTGGTGGGTCTCCGTTGTTAGTTTCTCGTCCTCCATGGCTGCAGTGGGGCGGTGGTGGTTTCTGGCGGATGACAAGGAACAGAGGACGAAGAAGATGCAAATGGATGCGGTAAAAGGAATGCGATCGTTAATCTCTAGCGCAAATAAGGTAATCGACCAGAGAAGTTGGGACGTCGTCCAGCGATTCCACGAGTCACGGGAATCAGACGTCTATTACAGTAAAAAAATGGCTTTGTTGGAACAATATGTTTTATACCGTGGAGACATTGCACGCTCAACGTGGCGGCCTGTGTGTACTCCTGGTATGGCACGTTGCACCTATTTTTTAAACCGACATCTGAAATTACGATGTGACAACCGGTACAGTAAACTTTATTTTGAAACCAATCATTACACTTGTCATGATCAATGTGCTTTCATCAAGATACGTGCACGAACAAAATGTCTGGGCATTGCTTACCTATTAAGCTCACCTACATGTGCTATCCATGAACATCGTCAGACATGAACAACATGAACAATCACCTATGCCGGCACCTTCCCGCATGCAGAAGTATGATCTCAAAGTATGAAGTGATACCCGGCATCGTAAACTTGATTTTTTTTAACCACTCATTACACTTTACATGATCAAATTGCTTTCTCCAAGATACTTGCATGAACAAAATGTTTGTGCATTGCAAACCTCAACTTGCTTGCAGGCTGAAATGCCCTAGTGTGATGTGCACAATGAATTCTTTTTTCAAATCCTCTCCACTATGTAGTGTGCATCATGAATACAAAGGATGGAGCGTGTTCAGATTCATACTTCCTGAAATCTTTCGGATGGTAGCACCTTGCCAAATGCAAAGTAGGATCTCAAAGTATGACGTGACAACCGGCACCGGGAACTTGATTTTGTAAACAGTCATGACACTTTACATGATGAACGCGTGCTTTCTTCAAGTTACATGCACGAACAAAATGATTGTGCATTGCTAACCTATTGGTCTCACCTTAAATAGGCGACGAACTTGGTACTACTGTACGTGCACACATTTTGTGAGGAACATGATATCCCATGAACATATCTCAGAGTTATACTTGCTTCCCCACTAAGCGTTCCCTTAAATTTTCCCTTCCCTCCACTCATTTTTGAACGCCCCACATGTCCAACTAACCCCAACCCTCCTCACATTAATACCGCCTCTTTTTTCCACACTAACCACACCCCTTCCAATAAAACCAGCTGCCTCCTCCTGTAGCTCCCTCTTCCTCTCCCTCTCTCTCTCGCCTCCAGATCCTCCCTCCCCGCCGGTGGATCTCACTAGCTATGGCCACAAACCATTCGTTGAGGGAGGCACTCACGACCGACGGTGTTTGGCTTGGCCCCATCCGTGGTACTGGTAAAACTACCCAAAGATCTCATCCTAATCAATGAGTTCTATTTGCGATGTTGTTTTTTATGAATGATAAAAAAGTTACGGTTCTTATTCTGGTTAACACTGCATGTCATTCTAGCTATGATTCTTTGAGTACATCTTTCTCTGATTCAGTCATATGCTCTCTCAAGATGCTTTTGTTATGAAATAATCCATGTTGACAATATACCGATTGCTAGTTCATTTATGAGATCTTAGAACATTTATGTGCATGCTTCATCGTTTTGGAACGCCCTGCAGAACTAACCCTAAACCTCCCCAAATCATGCCTCTTATTTCAACACCAGCCTCCTCCCCCTTGATAAAAGAAGCAGTCACCTCCTATTCTCCCTCCTCGCATATTGATCCAATCCAGTCCCAGACGGTCGTTCTTGCATCGCCACCACACATCGTTCGGTTACCATGGAGGCGCACCGACGGTGTCCTGGACTAAGGGGTACTCACCACGTCGTCTCCCGACCAGTGGGTCAGGCCGAGGACCCCCATGGCAATTCACTAATGGGCCAGTTCGGACAGCCGATGACATATACGAGGAAGATTCCACAAGACTTGGTGATCAAGACAAGGACTCCTCTCCATCGACGTAGCCGACTAGGACTCTTGTTATCCTAGGCCTCCGGTACATTATATAAGCCGAGGCTAGGCTAGTTGATAGACAGATTATCATGACATTACTCATCATACCTCTAGGGTTTAGACCACAACATATTATCTCGAGGTAGATCAACTCTGTACCTTGATACTTCATCAATATAAACAAGAGCAGGACGTAGGGTTTTACCTCCATCAAGAGGGCCCGAACCTGGGTAAAATATCGTCTCCTTCGTTCCTGTTACCATTGATCCAAGAATCCACAGCTCGGGACCCCCTACCCTGAGGTCTGCCAGTTTTGACACCGACAATGGTGCTTTCATTGAGAGTTTCGCTGTGTGATCGGCAATGGATCAATACCTCGCCTGCAAAATCAACTGCGACGTCGGCATATTCGTCGCCGGCTCGACTGGTCACCTTGGCTCGACCGAGGACTGCGCTCCGCCTCAGATCATCATGATCAGACGAGGGCCTTCATCAACATCAACTCCGATCTCTATCAAGATCGTGGAGGAATCATCCATATAGCTCGGGGGCTCAACTTCAACATTGTCCTCAGGCGACCGTGCTGTTTTTCTACACAGCGGATTTGTATTCGCCGTCGCCGATTCCTCGAGTGTCGCTTTGACGATTGCTTTGGTGGAATAGTGTGGAATTGTGTATATAACAACCCTGTAAAATTTTGTCGCGTTCCGATTGAGGAATCTCCGGCGATCTACGATATACCGGAACCCTGTCAAATCTGGGCGTGAATCTAGACGAGTTTAGGGCGTAGAGTCCAGCGTCTATCTCGGACGTCCTTTGGAAGATCCAACCGTTGATCATCTGCGAAATTCATATATCCATCACCCCTCAAAATTTCAGCACGATCTGACCATTCAAACTCCGGGAAACCTCTGATGAGCGCAGCAATTTTTGGATCTGTTTTCTGCGCGAAAATGAATCTGACCCGAATTCATTTTTCTTCATGAACGGGATATTGAACATCCTTTTTGAAGGAAACTTTTTCTAGGGTATTGTGTGTTGTTCTCAAACACGTGCCTACAATTTTTAGTCTTTCCCGAGGCAATTTTCACCGTCGTGCCGATGTCAAACCGGCCCGACCACGTTACTCCACGGCTGCCGACCTGTGCCAGCATCGACTGCGCCGTCGCTCCATCAAGCCGACGACACCTTGTCGGATCATAACCTCAGCAAGCCGAGCAAGAGTTTGACATCATGAAACCCTAACTTGAACAACCTTGAAGCTTCGACTTAGGGATCTCTTTCCGACCCGATCCCGGGGTCGGCTCTTATCTCGCATCCGGCTTCAAGCCTGGATGCAACCTCTGCGTCCGAAGATCGGGAGTCAATTCCGAACAGCCTCGCCTCTCTTATCCCGGATCTAGCTCCAAACCTGGACGCGACTTCGGCATCCGAACACTAGGAGTCAACCCTGGCCGGACTCGCCTCTCACACCATCATACCGGAGGACGGCTCCGAAGAAATCCCGGATACCAATCCGGCTAATCTCACCCTGCTAAACGAGATACAACATCGGATCCAGACGATGACCACTCTACCGGACTGACCTCGGCATTCAGGCTATATTATTTCAATTATTTACTTCACTTAAATTAATTAAGTAGAAGATTTTTTTTAAACTATATCATTATTTGTTATTACTATTGGTCTGCACTTTTTTATGTGCACAGGTAAATCGACATAAGATTTGTTTACGTCGTCTGCTCCAACACCTCGGCTAGACCGGGGGCTTCGTTGTCTCTTCATCAATATACTCCGGGGACTTCGGCGTCACCAGCTGACCAGCTTCATCATGTTAGCTGGACCGGGGACTTCGGCGTCACCACCCGACCAGCTTTGTCACGTTAGCTGGACCGAGGACTTCAGCGTCACCAGCCGACCAGCTTCGTCACCTCAGCTAGACCAGGGGCTTTGCCTCGCGGCATCGACCGTGCGGCGTCGCCACTTCATCAGGCCGAGCTCTTCGCTCGAGCACCTCGGAACCGGCTTGGGAGCTGGGACCTCGACCCGCTGCAAGCTCGGCCCACGTCATTAACGCCGAATACATTAACCAGCTAAGTCGCTTTCATGCTCAAAGTTTTTAAATTTTTAATTTGTGTTCGGCTCGACCGTGCTCACATACGTTGTTTGTCAAAACAAACTCCCTTTACCCATGTTAACTGGGGGCTCTTAAAATTTATATGAGCCGTTCTATAATATATATTTTTTCTTTCTTCTTAGTCATTGCAAAGTCTTTTTCTACTACTCCTTTCTCGACTCGAGTGTGTGATCAACAGCCAGATAGCCTATTTTCTCTCTAAAGCCGCTCGCGTTTAGTTCTCTAAACTGGCCTGAGAAACACTCCGCCTTCAGGATAGGAGGTTGAAGCCGAAGGCTGACCCGCTTGAAGTCTGGAGATCGGATGTGTCATGTTAAAGCACGACAGAAGCACACACTAATTTTAAGACCAATTTTCGGATTGGCACCAAAAACTTGATTTAGTTCGGGCGTAAAGTTTTTACCGAAGTTTTTTGGTTTCCCAAGCCTATGGCACTTTTAACCTATTTGTGTGTTTCTAGCATAAGTCTCGTAGTGCAATGCCGGACACCTTTACAGATTCGGCAATATCAACAGGGGTTGCGACTAGAGCCAACCCACCAAAAGCCAAGGTACTCCGAGGAGTCCTCAGCAAAACGTTCTCGGATATTGCTTTATATGCATCAGTTTCGAATTGTGTCTTCAGTCAATAGTTGGGTTGCCCGACTCCTGTGATTGCCTCCTATGTTCCGCTTTGTTCGGCTAGGTGTGCAAAGGGAGAACCACTATGATTGTACTTCCAATTTAACTGGTCAAGTACCTCAGTGGAGAAAGCCGAAAACTGACTGTCACAATGAGCGCAAATTGGTCAGCGATCTGATGACTATGTCAAACTATAGATCGATAGAGGTTACCCGATGGGCCTTTCATAAGATTGGCCGAAGTGTTACTGGTTTGACCCCGGCTGACGCCGAACACTAACCGTGGGCTAGTAACTGGCCCGAACTTCCAACTCCTATGACTAAGTGAAAGTTATAAAGCCTGCATATCTGATTGCCTCGTTTTCGCTAACACAACCGCCTCCGGGCACCGAGACGTTGGCTAAGGGTTGTATTGTTAGTACGGAAACACCCTGTGTAGCATCTACAAAGGGGTGGAAGCTGACGATGGGCCACTTTTAGGTTATAAACAGTCTCAATGGAGAATTTGCCTTCCATAATTATCGTAATAAAGCCATAAATATGCATCAATTTGACTTAAGATTTTTGGCCAAGCTGGGTTGCCTGGCTCCTGTGCTTACTCCTACGTTCCCGCTTGTTCTGCTAGGCGGTAAAGGGAGCACCTCTGTGATTGTTACTACCGGGTCATCCAGATTAGTACCTCAGACTGGGTGAAGCCGAAAGCTAGCCATCTTAAAAGATATAATTGGTCGGCAATGATGGAAGCGAAAATTCTGGTTCATCATGGACCACAGAGTTCGGGAACTCTCCCCTAACTAAATCCTCAATATTTTCCTCCCACATTGATCGGAGATGAGGTTTCATGATCATGGTCAGCATGAGAACCCAAAGAAAGGAACCGATAGCGGAACTATTTTCTTTGGAAGATGTTTCTTACATAGTAATATAGCATATCTCTCCGCATACCTTTGTTTATAAAACCGTATGGCCGGATTGCCTCGTTTGCCATAAATCTTGGCCCTCATAAAGGCTTTATAAAGTGGGACAAACACTCCTCGGCTATTGGCTGAGGAGGTTGAAGCCGATGGTCGGTCAACAAAGTTTTGTACAATGCGGATCCGAGCTTTAATGATGTAAAGTACTTCGGTACATAGAATCATTACACATAAATTGCGAGCAAAAGTCAAATAATTGTAGCCAATCTTTCAAAGAGTCAAGGGCACAATCTCGCTGAGACAGCCGAGCAGCTGACATAACGCTCTCATAATTCCCTATTGGCATTGATTTCCTATCTATAAAGCCCCTTGAGGCCGACATTGGCGAGATCAGCTTTCGTTAGCTCTAGCTCCTTTAAGAGATCTTTATTCTCTTTCCGAGAAGTTCGTGTTAAACACAATAAAATTTTCTGTCAAACGGATATCTATCCTTAATTCAGCCACCCCGTGACCACATTAAGGCTCGGGGGCTACTGGGCTTCGCGCTTATCATATACAAATATTAAAGGGGCACATCGATCCCCTGATCTGGTGTTGCCACCCGACCAGTGGCTCGGGGGCTACTGCATTGCCTATTCAATGCAGAAAATTCAAAGTGCTAAGTATTCGGCTTGACCGAGCTATGGGCAAACGTGTCTTCGGACAACAGTAGGTACCATCTGGACCTATCCGGCATCAAGCTAATATATTACGGCAACTTCTCAAGACCCTCTCTCTAGGGCCCATCTGCCGATCACTATTTCTCTCTAATATATTACACCGTGTTTCTATTCCTAAGTATGCTGCAGAGCTAGGAGTTGATCCTCAGTGCGATTTTGTGAAACGACCTGAGTCTCAGGGGCTACTGGGATCAGCGGTTTTTTGTTTTCCTTCAGGTGCATCTCGGATTTTTGGCCGACACACACCTTGAGGGCTACTGGCTATATGTCTCAGCAGAGAATAAATTGCACAAATCGGAATTAAATTCACAAAAATCAGCCCACAGCCGAGGTGGTGCACCACCACGGGAGCAGTCCGGCATAAAGCTCGGATGCAAAGTGGCTAGCACCATAGAGGGCATCTCCGTCATTTAGCTCGGTTTAACCCTTTTAACTTTTTCAAGACCGAGGTAATCTATGACATCTCGGATACAGTCCGGCATTGATGCCCGGCTGCGAGATGACAACTCTGATGTAGTCCGGCGTTGGTGCTCGGCTGTGAGAGGCTACCTCGGAAGCAGTCCGGCATAAAAGCTCGGCCGCGAGTGGCTGGCTCTATAGAGAACTTTTTTGGCATTAAGCTCGGATAACCTCCTTCAAAATTTTTTAGAGATGAGGTACTTTATGCCTTCTCAGATGCAGTCCGGCGCTGGAGCTCGGATACATACCGGCGTTGGAGCTCGGCTGCTAAGATATACCTCGGATGCAATCCGGCGTTGGAGTTCGGATGTAAGAGGGTACCGCCGCACGGGAAAAATTTCGAACCCGAGGTATGGTGTAAAAATAACAAGGCATTGATAAAGGTCGTGAACAACTTAAAAGACTCCTCGGATACCCGATGTATGAACTCTTTGGATATACCTCGGCGATCCTCAAGATCAGAGATGGGAAGATTTGTTGAACCAGTTTTCAAGACCGACGACCGAAGATGAAGAACAGTTCGGAAGAACCGAAGAGCGTCCCCAACTTGAAGACCGGTTCAGGGGGCTACTGACGATGTCCTGGACTAAGGGGTACTCACCACGTCATCTCCCGACCAGTGGGTCGAGCTGAGGACCCCCATGGCGATTCACTAATGGGCCAGTTCGGATAGCCGGTGACATATACGAGGAAGATTCCACAAGACTTGGTGATCAAGACAAGGACTCCTCTCCATCGACGTAGCTGACTAGGACTCTTGTTATCCTAGGCCTCCGGTACATTATATAAGCCGAGGCTAGGCTAGTTGATAGACAGATTATCATGACATTACTCATCATACCTCTAGGGTTTAGACCACAACAAATGATCTCGAGGTAGATCAACTCTGTACCTTGATACTTCATCAATATAAACAAGAGCAGGACGTAGGGTTTTACCTCCATCAAGAGGGCCCAAACCTAGGCAAAACATCGTATCCTTTGTTCCTGTTACCATTGATCCAAGAATCCACAGCTCGGGACCCCCTACCCCGAGGTCTGCCGGTTTTGACACCGACACGCACCCGACCGACGACATTCCGCCCGGGCCCGTCCGCTCACATGGTATGTCTACCGTATTATGTCTATCCTAATCGGCTTGCGCATCTGCTTACTCTTCATGTGAAAGCTGCAGCTATTGTTTTTACAACATATCCAGTTCTTATTTGGGCTAAGCATGTGGGTAAATCTAGCTAGGGTTCTTATTACTAATTCATTTCCTTCATCTTACTGTAAGTATGTGAATGTTTAATCATTATGTAACCAATATTTACAATTATCGCCATCTCATACTGTACCTACTTTAAGCAAGTCATAATATTTATGCAGCAGATGCTGACATGTTAGCAATGGAGTGGGAGAACATTAGTGAAGGCATGAAAAGAATATAATGTATCAAAATGAAGAGTGTTCTAACTCTATACCTTAATTTCTAGGCCATCTCACTGATTTCCCTGTATTCTCAGATATCAGATGTCCTGTTCGCTGTCTAAACCATCTAGAAGACCTGACAGTGACATTGAAAGTGAACAAAAGATGCAGATTGGGCCACAACTACAGATGTGGAGGACATTGTTATTGCAAGCTCTATAGCTATGGTTAGAATATGTTTACTTGCTTTAACAATGCATACGTATTGTAAATTGCCTGCATTTTCTAATGTCTTTAACTACATTATGGCAGGAAAATTGTCATCATCAACTTTAAGTAGTGGCTAAGGGTATATAGATGGTACATGAAGAGTTCGAAAAACTCATGTCTCTAACTTTAGATGCACCCCCAAGCTCAAGCTCGTCAAAGAGAAAGCGGGTTCAGCCAGTGAGTAGCTCAACTATTTTCTGTAAACACTTCCTTAATTAATAAGTCTGTCTTTCTTCACCCAACCATTGTATACTCTGGTAGATGCATGTACAAGCTGGAATTATTGTATATGTTGTAACCTCTATAAATTTTTCCTGTAGGGAAACTTAGGATTCTCAAATGATGACAATACTGCAAGTGTTTGGCCCCAGAAACAACAATCTGATGTTGTGCAGTAGGAACAACCAGAAGACGTGCAGCAGGAACAACCAGAAGACGTGCAACACGCCATGGTTAACAAGCACGATGGAGTAGATGATATGAAGAAGGCCCTGTCATGGAAGCAGCTACAATTAGAAGTTGTTGCCAAGGCCGTGGAAGAGCATGAGCTAGAACATGTACATGCGAAGCATCTCATGCGAGATACGCAACATTGCCAAAGAATCTGTGAAGATTACCCTTGCAGAGCATGAAAAAGTTCTAGAAGGTGTCAAGAAGGCCCTGCTAGAGCAACAGGCTGAAATTGTGCCTATTATATCCGCATAACCGTCTTGAATCAATGAACATTGCCCCTGTGGAGCAAACAACAAGAACCTGACCTGGTCAAGAAAGCGAAGGAAGTGTAAACCTTGGATCTCGAAAACATGCTTGATGATATTGATGGATTGCTAAAGTTCATCGCCTGGACTACGTTGACACCATCCAATGAGATGTGAGCAATGCAACTAAGTCATATGTGTCTAATTTTCATTCTGTAGCTGTGGCCCATGGTTGGCTATTGTAATGTCTTATACAGTCTGTTTGATTTGACAATTGTGAAGCTTGCGGTTTACTAAAAGCTATGACTGCTGAATTTGGATTGAGATTCAAATTTTCCACGAATTCATATTAAATTTATTTAAAAAAATCAATTTTGTATGAAATGTGACAGCCAATTGCAATATAATACAAATTGACCGCACTTAAATACTGTGACGGTCATGGTGTCACAAGCGTATGGACCCACATGTAAGAAGCCATGTCACCCATGTATGGACCTGCGTACTAGCATCCACGACATCACAACAATGGGCCCACATGTCAGAATCATTGACCGGTCAGAGGACACATCATCACCGAAAATAGAACACCTGGTCCCACATGTAAGCAGTCTGGTCAGCATCTTCTGGGCCCATATGTCAGCAACATTGACCGGTCAAAACTGACGCCGATTTATTACTAACTGGACCGTCGATGATAAAACCCACGTCGGACCCACATGGAAGAAGCCATGTCAACAACTGCTGGTCCCACCTGTCTGAATCTTTGACCGGTCAACCCCCCGGACCAATCATCGGTGATAGGATTATCGTCGCCAAAAAGATCTTAGGCGAAAGACTGGGCTATCATAGGTTACATTCTGGGCCGTCACCGAACACGACCACTGGTGACATTTTTTGGTCCGTCACCTAACATGCGAACTTGCGTGACAAAAAAGTGGTACCATCAAAATTTTATTTTCTATGACAGCGCTTCGGTGATGGTGGGGTGAGGACCGAAAAACGTCACCAATGTATTTTCCATGACGAAAACGGGTTATACATGACACAAGTGAAGCGTCGCAAAATAGAGCAAAGTTTGCAGTGACTGTTGTCATTGCAGTAGGAATGAGTGATAAGAAATGTTGAATTATTTGACTGTGTTGTGATGAAGCGGTGATCTAACACAATCTGAACGTGAAGAGGGCCTTCACGATCAACCTTGCAATGAAATGTATCATACTAATCAAGTGGTAATGGTTCATGTGTGTCGCACCGTCTTTCTTCGGCAGAAGGGCTAACCGCTATCATTGCAGTAGGAACAATGATAAGAAATGTTGATTCTTACACTGTGTCATGCCGTCTTTCTTCGGTAGAAGGTCTAACTATCACCGAAAATAGCTAGTTGTGCATGGGCACCATGGTGCCCATTTCAGAAAAACCATTTTCTACAGGCAAAAAAGTGATTTTTTTTTTTGTAAACACACACACACACACGAATGTATCCTATGTATATGCCAAATTTCACAAAATTTTACTTTCACATGTGACATACAAAGAAAAGGCAAATATGTAATTTCAAATGGGCCACTTTTTTGTTTCTGGGCCGGAATTTGTTTGTACAGCTTACAAGTTAGATTTTTTTCAAAAAAAAAATTTCATGGATCGGTTGTGAACACATACAAGTTTTCCATAGATTTTTTTAAAACTTATAAATATGTTTTTTACATTTTTTAAAATAAAGGGTACCATTGTGCCTATGCACCATTACTTCACACTCTCTATCACCCTCTTTCTTCGGTAGAAGGGCTAACTGTTTTGTCATTTCAGGAATGACAGCAAATGTTGAATTCTTACACCACTAGAAGAGAAGTCAATGAGACTGCTCATAGTATAGCTAAATTTGCTTATGATCATGATGTCTTTTGTAATTGGGTCAAAATGACAAAATGTCTGGGTATTTGCATCTTTGGCGGCCGCTTAGCCGCCCTCAGGACCGAGACGCCATCGACATCATCATCAACAATCTACGCGCGATGGCTCTCCACTTGGCACCGCCGCTTCCTCCTCCACCGCCCGAGCCTGTAACATTCCAATTTTCCTAATTTGGATGTTAATAGATCATTCATATGCATCTCATATTTTTATTGCATTATTTGGTTTTTCTGAAATATTCTTTTCATTATGCAACTCGAGGCAATTTATTGGAGTGGAGATAACATGACTTCTCCCCTGTTTTAAAAATGTTCATAATGTCCAGAATATTATTTACAGTTTATCTGATATGTTCTGGTATTTTTCATAATCTCCAAAATATTTTATTTGAGTGTTTTATTGTTGTTTGAGTGGCCTGTTGCATAAAAATGAATTTCCAAAATTGCATTATAGGTGGAACTAGTGTTCCTGTAGTTTATATTAGTAGTATTATTTTACTGTGTGTTTATATATTTTTATTTAGATTTTATTCTGGTGTTTTTATTTTAGTTATTTAACTGCTATAGTTTTTGTAAAAAAATAAAGGAAACCAGCGAGCCGGCCAACAAGCTAGCCAGCGGCCCAACCAACCGCCAGCCCATCGCACCCCGCGGCCCACCATCCCGCGAAGCGGTACGCAGCAGCCAGCAGTGCCGCGCCCGACCCGCCGACGCTTCTCTCTCTGACTAGCGGGCCCCGCGCCCTGTTCGTCCCCTTCACCGAGCCGGAGCAGCCGCGCTGCACGCACGCCGAGGCCGAGCCCGTACTGACCCGGCGCCCTAGCCGATCCCATCCTCCGTAAGGACGCCGCACGCGAGGAAAACACCTCCAGGAACCCTACCGCTCGCCTTTCCCCACCCCTCCTTGACAGCACGCCCCGGTTGGGGTGATTGGATCTCGCCAGGAGCTCTGCCGACCGCCACTGTTCGCCGGGTGATTTCACCGCCATAAGAACACACAAAGCTCAACCGCCTACTCCCTTCAATCCGCCGCTCCACGCCCCACTTTCTTGACTTACTTTCGTGGCCGGAATCGTAGCAGCGCGAGGGCACCGACGCCGCCGAAGCACACCGCATTCACGAGCCTGCCATCGCCTATAGAGGAGCCCCACCATCGTTTGAGCCACCATCGCCACCGCCATCTCACGCCGCATACGCCTGCCCCTTCGCCCTCGCCGTAGACTCGCCGGAGAGCCGCCGCCGCCGACGCCCGAGACCCGCTGCCATTTTCCCCTGTTCTTGTGAGCACACGCGTGCACAGGAGTTCTTCGGCCAATCGCCAGCTGACACGTGGTGAAGCTACAGCGTCGCTACAGTAGTTTCCAGACCAGGAGGTTTTTGTTGTTTTTGTTTTTTCAGATTTTCACCAAAACTTCCATTAGCTATAACTCCTAATCTGTATATCCAAGTTAGGTGATTCTTTTTCCTATGCACTCACACAAACTAGTACTTTATCACAGTACCAAAATGTCACATGTTTGCACCTTTCAAATTTGAATTCATTTGAATTTGAATCAAACCTTCCGGATGCCATAACTTTCAAACCGTTTGTCGGTTTTGAGCGTTTCTTTTTGCGTTGTGATCTTAGTGCATTGTAGATGATTTGTACGTGCTGTTATGCTACTATTGTTGAATTTTAAAAATGTTTTCTTTCTATTGGTTTTATTTTGGCTTTATTTGAACTTCGGTGATTGATTTGTTGATTGTGTGAAACATGTAGATTGTCCGGAGTGCGACGCAAGCTATTGTCAGGAGTGTGACTTTTTGAACCAGAACCAAGGCAAGTTACATGTTGATCATCCTTTACCTATTGTTTTCTATGCATGTAGTTATATCACACTATGAATATATTCATGTATAGGAATACTATATTATTGTGATATGCTATTGAGCTATCTCCCGTCAATGCAGATCGTGGTAGTTGTAGTTTTGCTATGCTTTGTAGACGGGGTTGGTTCATGTATACATTGAGCTTATGTGAAGATTATATATATAACAAATTGAGTAGTAATTAAGGATTTAACTCACCTCTGGGCGGAATTGGTATTGATGGGTGGTTTCAAGAACATCATGGTTTATACCCTCTGAATGTAAGTGGACGGCTACCCAGGCTCAAAAAGATCAGACAGACTTAGTGACTAGTAGCTTCCATGCACAACCACTAGCTAAATGGGCTCTAGCTTAGTTGAGTAGGTTGTGGGATCCTCGCCCAGGTAAGCTAGCAGATATAGATATGAGTAGGTGTACCGGCTGCCGGTGGGTGGAGGTGACTACTTCTGAAAGACTTCGTCTCAACCTTCGGGTTGAGTCTAGTGGGTAAAGTGTGCAAAACTCTGCAGAGTATTAAAACCAACCATGATTAGCCGTGTCCCCGGTTATGGACAAATTTGAGCGACTATGCCATTACAGTTGTTGGATGATCTTGACAGATGTGACACTTAATAATATTTGTGGGAAAACTTAATAAAGGGCAGGTTGGAGTTGAATTTTGCCAACTCAACCTTGTGTATTTAATTGTAGTAATAAAAGAATTAAATTAAAATATGACCATTAGGTAGTTATGAGGACAAAATCAGCTTTCTGCAAAAAAAAAACCCAAGCCTTCCTTTTGTTGTACTATATGCATATACATGTAGGTCTGCTTTATTATTGCTCCTGTGTAACTTGCCAATACATTCAAAGTATTGACCTATATGGCTGCAACGTCTCATGTTGCAGGATATTCAGACGAAGAGTAAGGTACCGTTAGGGTCGCGAGTCTGCACTCAGCATCGCCAGTGGGCTATGATGGGACTCATTGTTATTTTCTGCTACTTTTCCGATGTTTGATTGAATAAAGCTAGCCAAGTGCTATGCAGATTGTTTTATTTTATACATTCTGGATCATACGTTGTAATAAATGATGCACTTGTTATTCTGGTATTCATCTATACTGTGTGTGCTAGCGAGTTCGATCCAGGGACTAGCATGTTAAGCACAGAGACTCAAATCCTTCAAGGTTTGATCATTACAGATGGCATCAGAACAGTGTGTTGACTGTAGGACGTGACCCTAGAAAATGGATTAGAAAAGCCATAGGAGTGAAAATTATTTTATAAACTAGCTATACTTCTTACTGTTTATTAGTTAAACCCCTCAAGTATCTTGACCAGTTAAGTAGGAACTAGTGCTGAGACCACCATTTATGCTTGTTTTATATTGCAACGTTATCGTGTTAGCGTATCTGATTATGCCCACTTTCGTGGTATGAAGATACTAGATTGTTTGCTTGATTGGTAGTTCGTTTGTCAAATTGCATCTTGTCAAAATTATTCGACTATATATACATATATATATAATGCATATGGGTAGAATATATTTATATATACATAGTCTTTGGCCCTATTATATCTATAACTCTTATATTCTTGCCCACCAGATGCCGCCGAGGCGTGAGAATAGACGCAATGGTTCAGGAGGAGACAACAATGGCAATGACGTACCACCATACATATAGCAGGTTATTCAGGGACAGGCCCAGTTGATCCAGTTGCTTGCTCAGAACCAGAACAATAACAACAACAATCCGCCGCCACCGCCACCTGTGGATATGCTTGCCAGGTTCTTGAGGTTGAATCCTCAGAGGTTCTCCAGTTCCCCTGAACCTATTGTGGCTGATGATTGGCTCCGTGCAATTGGCTCCGTGCAGTCAATAGGAACCTAGAGACAGTTGGATGCACAGATGCAGAGAGGGTGAGGTTTGCCTCACATTTGTTGGAGGGTCCTGCCGCAGCTTGGTGGGACAATTACTTGGTCACTTATCCCATTGCTACTATCACTTGGGTGCAGTTTCAGGCAGCTTTCCGTGCTGCACATGTGTCTGCTGGTGCTATGAGTCTGAAAAAGAAGGAGTTTCGCAGTTTGCGCTAGGGAGGTCGCACAGTTAATGCGTATGTGGAGGAATTTAATAATCTTGCACGTTATGCTCCTAATGATGTTAACACTGATGCAGCTAGGCAGGAGAAATTCTTGGAGGGCCTAAATGATGAGTTGAGCCTTCAGTTGACAGTGGCCACTTTTAGAAATTGCCAGGATCTGATTGATAAGGCTATTATGCTAGAGGGAAAGCAACAGGCCATAGAGAATCGCAAGAGGAAGTACAACAACAATAACAGGTATAATCCAGGACCACAGCAGATAATGGTAATGGAAGTAATGGACATAATCATCATGGGGGTAATGGGCATCATAATCATCATGGAGGGAATGGGCACAACCATAATGGCCACCATCATCACAATGGGCACAAGAGTAACAATGGCAATGGTAGAGGTAATGGTAATGGTAATGGAGGAAATAATAACCAGGGCCACCAGAGTATGCCTGTGCAGAGGGACATTAGCCAGGTTCAGTGCTACAAGTGTAGGCAGATGGGCCACTACTCCAATGCTTGTCCAGGGAACAAGAATGGTAATGGGGATTCAGGAGTCAGCAAGCCAAACCCCTTCGAAAAGGGTCATGTCAACCATGTTAATGTGGAGGAGGTCTAGAATGAACCTGATGTAGTGATTGGTAAGTTTTTGATCAATTCAATACCTGCACTTGTTCTTTTTTATTCTGGTGCATCGCATTCATTCATATCACGGGTATTTGTGGATAAACATAAGCTTCCTACCATAGTACTTAAGTCACCTATTCTAGTAAGTTCTCCGGGGGCTGAGATGGCAACAAGCTTGGGTTGTTTTCAGATGCCTTTGTCTATTGGGAAGCATGTTTTTCCTACAGATTTGATTATATTGAAGTCACAAGGTCTGGATATTATTTTGGGTATGGAATGGATGATCAAGTATGAGGGTCTTATTGATTGTGCCAGTCGATCTATTACTCTCAGTGCACTAGGAGGGAAGAGGATCAAATATGTATGTAAGTATAAGCGTGATCAGGTACAAGTGAACTCTCTTAAGGGGGGTAGCCTGGAAGAGGTGCCAGTTGTGAGGGATTATCCAGAGGAGTTGCCAAGTATGCCACCAGATAGAGATATTGAGTTTCTTATTGATTTAATACCAAGCACTGGACCTATTGCAAAGAGACCATGTAGAATGCCTCCTCAAGAGTTGGAGGAATTGAAGAAGCAGATAAGAGAATTGCACGCACAGGGATTTATTCGCCCAAGTTCATCACCTTAGGGAGCTCCAGTTTTGTTTGTGGAGAAGAAGGATGGGACCTTGAGGATGTGTGTTGATTATCGTTCTCTGAATGAGGTAACCATTAAGAATAAGTACCCTTTGCCTATGATAAATGATCTATTTGACCAATTGGAGGGAGCTACTGTGTTTTCTAAGATTGACCTTCGTTCTGGTTATCATCAATTAAAGATTCATGAGCAAGATATTCCAAAGACTGCTTTTACCATGAGGTATGGGTTGTATGAATATACTGTTATGTCATTTGGATTGACTAACGCCCCTGCATACATCATGAATATGATGAACGAGGTGTTTATGGAGTTCTTGGATAAATTTGTGGTGGTTTTCATTGATGATATATTAGTGTTCTCCAAGAATAAGCAAGAGCATGAGGTGCATCTGCGTTTGGTATTGGAGAAATTGAGGGAACATCAGTTGTATGCCAAGTTCAGCAAATGTGAGTTCTGGCTGGATGAGGTAGCATTCCTTGGACATGTTGTATCAGGTAATGGAGTTGCAGTTGATCCATCTAAGGTTGCTGCAGTTACAGAGTGGGAGTCACCCACGTCAGTTGGAGAGATTCGCAGCTTTTTGGGCCTTGCAGGTTATTATAGGAGGTTTATTGAGAACTTTTCCAAGATTGCAAAGCCTATGACTGAATTGTTGAAGAAGGAGAAGAAATTTGTTTGGACTGATGAATGTGAAGCTAGCTTTCAGGAGTTGAAGCAGCGTTTGGTTACAGCACCAGTCTTAACTCTGCCGGATATACATAAGGACTTCCAGGTATATTGTGATGCTTCTCGTGAAGGACTTGGGAGTGTTTTGATGCAGGAAGGTAAAGTTGTATCTTATGCTTCACGCCAGCTTAAGAATCATGAGCATAATTATCCTACACATGATTTGGAGTTAGCCTCAGTTGTGCATGCATTGAAAACTTGGAGGTCATATCTTATTGGTAATTATTGTGATATATTTACTGATCATAAGAGCTTGAAGTATATTTTTACTCAGAAGGATTTGAACCTCAGGCAGAGGAGATGGTTGGAGCTTATTAAGGATTATGATTTGAATGTGTAGTATCATCCTGGTAAGGCTAATGTTGTTCCTGATGCATTGAGTCGTAGGAGCCATGTTAATGCAATTAATATTGATGATATGCCACCGGAGTTATGTGAGCAGTTCAGGAATCTTAGGTTGGAGATGGTTCCTAAGGGATATTTGGCAGCACTGGAGGTAAAGCCTACTTTGCTTGACAGGATCAAAGAAGCTCAAAGGGATGATAAGGAGATCGCTGTGATAAAAGAGAATATGACTGAAGGTAAGGCAGAAGGTTTCCATGAGGACGAACATGGGGCCATATGGTTTGAGAAGCGTATTTGTGTACCTCAAGATGCAGACATCAGGAAGTTGATTCTTCAGGAGGCGCATGATTCAGCTTATTCTATTCACCCAGGTAATACTAAGATGTATTTGGATTTGAGGGAAAGATTTTGGTGGCCTAGCCTGAAGAGGGAAATTGCTGGGTATATTGCAACATGTGATGTGTGCCAGAGAGTTAAAGCAGAACATTAGAGACCAGCAGGTTTGTTACAGCCATTGCCTATACCTGATTGGAAGTGGGATGAGATTGGTATGGATTTCATTACAGGTCTACCCAGGACTCGGTCAGGTTATGATTCTATTTGGGTAGTTGTTGATCGTTTGACTAAAGTTACTCACTTCATCCTGGTAAAGACTACTTATACCAGTGCTCAGCTAGCAAAGATTTATATGTCTAAAATTGTTTATCTGCATCCAAGGAAGGCAGTGTCTGATAGAGGTACTCAGTTCACATCTAAGTTTTGGCGTCAGTTGCATGAATCCTTGGGCACCAGGCTAGAGTTCAGTACAACTTTCCATCCACAGAAAGATGGGCAGACAGAGAGGGTAAATCAGATTTTGGAGGATATGTTGAGAGCTTGTGCTTTGGACTATGGGTCAAGTTGGGATGATAATTTACCTTATGCAGAGTTCTCATATAATAACAGTTATCAGGCTAGTCTGAAGATGGCACCATTTGAGGTATTATATGGTAGAAAGTGCGGGACACCGTTGATGTGGGATGAGGTTGGAGAGCGTCAATTCTTTGGACCAGACTTGATCAGAGATGCTGAGGAGAAGGTCAAGTTGATTCGTGACAAGCTGAAGATAGCACAGTCCAGGCAAAAGAGTTATGCAGATGCAAAACGTAAGGAGGTGACATATGAGGTAGGAGACCGTGCATATCTTAGAGTTTCACCACTTCGTGGAATTAAGAGGTTTGGAATCAAGGGTAAGTTAGCACCATGTTTTGTGGGGCCTTACAAGATCTTGGAGCGTAGAGGAGAGGTAGCTTATCAGCTGGAGTTGCCAGAATCTTTGTCTAGAGTTCATGATGTGTTTCATGTATCCCAGTTGAAGAAGTGCCATGCAGAGATGATGGATGTTCGTTTGAGGGACACAGTGCCACTTGAGGCAATTCAGTTGGAGAGTGATTTGACATATGAGGAGAAGCCTGTTAGATTCTAGAGACAGCAGAGAGAGTTACTCGCACCAAGACAATCAAGTTATGCAAGGTTCAGTGGGATCATCATACAGAGGAAGAAGCTACCTGGGAACGAGAGGAAGATCTCAGGCAGGATCACCCACACCTATTTGCTAGCCAGCCTGAATCTCGAGGGCGAGATTCATCTTAAGGGGGGTAGGTTTGTAACATCCCAATTTTCCTAATTTGGATGTTAATAGATCATTCATATGCATCTCATATTTTTATTGCATTATTTGCTTTTTCTGAAATATTCTTTTCATTATGCAACTCAAGGCAATTTATTGGAGTGGAGATAACATGACTTCTCCCCTGTTTTAAAAATGTTCATAATGTCCAGAATATTATTTACAGTTTATCTGATATGTTCTGGTATTTTTCATAATCTCCAAAATATTTTATTTGAGTGTTTTATTGCTGTTTGAGTGGCCTATTGCATAAAAATGAATTTCCAAAATTGCATTATAGGTGGAACTAGTGTTCTTGTAATTTATATTAGTAGTATTATTTTACTGTGTGTTTATATATTTTTATTTAGATTTTATTCTGGTGTTTTTATTGTAGTTATTTAACTGCTATAGTTTTTTGTAAAAAAAATAAAGGAAACCAGCGAGCCGGCCAGCAAGCCAGCCAGCGGCCTAGCCAACCGCCAGCCCATCGCACCCCGCGGCCCACCTTCCCGCGAAGCGGTACGCAGCAGCCAGCAGCGCCGCGCCCGACCCGCCGCCGCTTCTCTCTCTGACTAGCGGGCCCCGCGCCCTGTTCGTCCCCTTCACCGAGCCGGAGCAGCTGCGCCGCACGCACGCCGAGGCCGAGCCCGTACCTACCCGGCGCCCTAGCCGATCCCGTCCTCCGTAAGGACGCCGCACGCGAGGAAAACACCTCCAGGAACCCTACCGCTCGCCTTTCCCCACCCCTCCTCGACAGCACGCCCTGGTTGGGGTGATTGGATCTCGCCAGGAGCTCCGCCGACCGCCGCCGTTCGCCGGGCGATTTCACCGCCGTAAGAAAACACAGAGCTCAGCCGCCTACTCCCTTCAATCCACCGCTCCACGCCCCACTTTCTTGACTTACTTTCATGGCCGGAATCGCAGCAGCGCGAGGGCACCGACGCTGCCGGAGCACACCGCATTCACGAGCCCGCCGTCGTCTATAGAGGAGCCCCACCGTTGTTTGAGCCACCATCGCCACTGCCATCTCACGCCGCATCCGCCTGCCCCTTCGCCCTCGCCGGAGATTCGCCGGAGAGCCGCCGCCTCCGACGCCCGAGACCCACTGCTGTTTTTCCCTGCTCTGGTGAGCACACGCGCGCACAGGAGTTCTTCGGCCAATCGCCAGCTGACACGTGGCGAAGCTACAACATCGCTACAGTAATTTCCAGACCAGGACGTTTCTGTTGTTTTTTTTCTTCAGATTTTCACCAAAACTTCCATTAGCTATAACTCCTAATCTGTATATCCAAGTTAGGTGATTCTTTTTCTTATGCACTCACAAAAACTAGTACTTTATCACAGTACCAAAATGTCACATGTTTTCACCTTTCAAATTTGAATTCATTCGAATTTGAATCAAACCTTCCGGAGGCCATAACTTTCAAACCGTTTGTCGGTTTTGAGCGTTTCTTTTTGCGTTGTGATCTTAGTGCATTGTAGATGATTTGTACATGCTGTTATGCTACTATTGTTGAATTTTAAAAAAAATTCTTGCTGTTCGTTTTATTTTGGCTTTATTTGAACTTCGGTGATTGATTTGTTGATTGTGTGATACGTGTAGATTGTCCGGAGTGCGACGCAAGCTATTGTCAGGAGTGTGACTTTTTGAACCAGAACCAAGGCAAGTTACATGTTGATCATCCTTTACCTATTATTTTCTATGCATGTAGTTATATCACACTATGAATATATGCATGTATAGGAATACTATATTATTGTGCTATGTTGTTGAGCTATCTCCCGTCGATGCAGATCGTGGTAGTTGTAGTTTTGCTATGCTTTGTAGACGGGGTTGGTTCGTGTATACATTGAGCTTATGTGAGGATTATATATATAACAAATTGAGTAGTAATTAAGGATTTAACTCACCTCTGGGTGGAATTGATATTGATGGGTGGTTTCAAGAACATCATGGTTTATACCCTCTGAATGTAAGTGGACGGCCGCCCAGGCTCAAAAACATCAGACAGACTTAGTGACTAGTAGCTTCCATGCGCAACCACTAGCTAAATGGGCTCTGGCTTAGTTGAGTAGGTTGTGGGATCCTCGCCCAGGTAAGGTAGCAGACGTAGATATGAGTAAGTGTACCGGCTGCCGGTGGGTGGAGGTGACTACTTCTGAAAGACTTTGTCTCAATCTTTGGGTTGAGTCTAGTGGGTAAAGCGTGCAAAACTCTGCAGAGTATTAAAACTAATCATGATTAGCCGTGTCCCCGGTTATGGACAAATTTGAGTGACTATGCCATTACAGTTGTTGGATGATCTTGACAGATGTGACACTTAATAATATTTATGGGAAAACTTAATAAAGGGTAGGTTGGAGTTGAATTTTGCCAACTCAACCTTGTGTATTTAATTGTAGTAATAAAAGAATTAAATTAAAATATGACTTAGGTAGTTATGAGGACAAAATCAACTTTCTGCAAAAAAAACCCCAAGCATTCCTTTTGTTGTACTATGCATATACATGTAGGTCTGCTTTATTATTGCTTCTGTGTAACTTGCCAATACATTCAAAGTATTGACCTATATGGCTGCAATGTCTCGTGTTGTAGGATATTCAGACGAAAGAGTAAGGTACCGTTAGGGTCGTGAGTCTGCACTCAGCATCGCCAGTGGGCTATGATGGGACTCATCGTTATTTTCTGCTACTTTTTCGCTGTTTGATTGAATAAAGCTAGCCAAGTGATATGCAGATTGTTTTATTTTATACATTCTGGATCATACGTTGTAATAAATGATGCACTTGCTATTCTGGTATTCATCTATATTGTGTGTGCTAGCGAGTTCGATCCAGGGACTAGCATGGTAAGCACAGAGACTCAAATCCTTTGAGGTTTGATCGTTACAGAGCCGTACTAGACCTTGGCGCTGCGTGTACCACATGCGCTCCCTATGCCACATGTGTCGCAAGTTGTTCTTTCATCTTTTATCCAGGGCTTGTTGAGCTGTGCCCTCAGCAGAACCCCTTTTTGGACCTGTTTGTGCTACCTTGTGTGTGTGTGTGTGCGTTGTGAACCTTGTTGAACTTTGTTGGATCTTGTGGCTCTGGTGGTTGCTTTATATATAAAGCGGGGCAAAAGCCTTTTTTGGTAATTGGGTCAATGAACTCCTTGATTTTCTTTGTAAGCGCATCTCCGACACCGACCCCAAACCATCTGTATCTGTCCAGACACAGCTGTCTGGACCCTGCAAGCCATCCAACGGCAACCCCATCGGTCCGCGGAGCAATCCGAATCGTTGTTTCCCCGCAAACCAGAAGCAAACCAGGGGCTTTGCGGGAGTTCGGACACCAGCCACATAGGACTCTGACACCCCATGCCCACCCAAAACTAAGACGGTGCCCGTGCTTTTGTAGCTTTTTTGCATTGTTTCTGCAGCAAAACCCCACACACTCATGATACGTCTCCAATGTATCTATAATTTATTAAGTATTCATGCCATATTTACAACAATTCTATATGGTTTTGGTATGATTTGAATGGAAATAACCCGAACTGACGCTGTTTTCAGCAGAACTACCGTGGTGTTGTTTTTTGTGCAGAAATCAAAGTTCTCCAAATGCAGCGAAACTTTTTAACAATTTTTTTGGAAGAAAAGAGACACTAGAAGCTTCGTGGGAGGACCAGAAGAGTCCCGAGGTGGCCACAACACACCTGGGCGCGCCCAGGGGGGTGGCCATGGCAAGGTGGCTTGTGGGCCCCCTATGGCCGATCTTAGCATGAGACCGACGCCAAAAGATCCTATAAATAGAGAAACCACCAGAAATAACCCTAGAACTTTGAATTCGCCACCGCAAACCTTTGTACCTTCAAAATGCCATCTGGAGCCCTGTTCCGGCACCCTGCCGGAGGGGGAAATCATCACCGGAGGCCATCTTCATCATCCCGACAGCAACCATGATGAGGAGGGAGTAGTTCACCCTCGAGGCTAGGGGTATGCACAAGTAGCTATGTGTTTGATCTCTCTCCCTCTCTCTTGTGTTCTTGATTTGGCACAATCTTGATGTACCGCGAGCTTTGTTAATATAGTTGGATCATATGGTGTTTTCCCCTCTCTATCTTGTTGTGATGAATTGAGTTTTTACCTTTGAGGTTTCACTATTATCGGATCGAATACTTTTATGGATTTGAGAACACTTGATGTATGTCTTGCATATGAATACCCGTGGTGACAATGGGCCGGGTGTTCTATTGATTCACTTGATGTATGTTTTGGCACTCAACTCGCGGATTCCCGAGGTGACATTGGGGTAATCTATGCATAGGGGTTGATGCACGTTTTCGTCCTACTTTCTCCGGTAAAAATCTTGGGGCACTCTTTGAAGTTCTTTGTGTTGGATTGAATATTATGAATCTGAAGTTGTTTGATGCATATCAAATAATCAACTCACGGATACTTGTGGTGACATTGGAGTATCTAGGTGACATTAGAGTTGATTGATGTGTATCATATGGTGTTATTTTAGTACGAACTTTGGGGTTGTTTGTGACACTTATAGGAATAGCTCAATAGATTGATCGGAAAGGATAACTTTGAGGTGGTTTCGTACCCAACAAACAATTTCATCTTATGTTCTCTGCTAAATAAGAACTTTGGAGTGACTCTTTGTCGCACGTTGAGGGATTGTTATATGATTCAATTATGTTAGCACTGTTGAGAGATTGCACTAGTGAAAGTATGGACCCTAGGCCTTGTTTTTAAGCATTGCAATACCGTTTGTGCTCCGTTTTATCACTTGCTACCTTGTTGTTTTTTATTTTTAGATTACAAAAACCTATATCTACTATCCATACTACACTTGTATCACCATCTCTTCGCCGAACTAGTGCACCTATACAATTTTCCATTGTATTGGGTGTGTTGGGAGACAAGAGATTTCTTGTATTTGATTGCAGGGTTGTTTGAGAGAGATCATGTTCATCATACGCCTCCCACGGATTGATAAACCTTAGGTCATTGATACGTCTCCAACGTATATATAATTTTTTATTGTTCCATGCTATTATATTATCTGTTTTGGATGTTTTATATGCATTAATATGCTATTTATATTATTTTTGGGACTAACCTATTAACCTAGAGCCCAGTGCCAGTTTCTGTTTTTTCCTTGTTTTTTAGCTTCGTGGGAAAGGAATACCAAACGGAGTCCAAACGGAATAAAACCTTCGCGATGATTTTTCTTGGACCAGAAGACACTCAGGAGACTTGGAGATTGATACGTCTCCAATGTATCTATAATTTTTTATTGTTCCATGCTATTATATTATCTATTTTGGATGTTTTATATGCATTAATATGCTATTTTATATGATTTTTGGGACTAACCTATTAAACTAGAGCCCAGTGCCAGTTTCTGTTTTTTCCTTGTTTTAGAGTTTTGCAGAAAAGGAATACCAAACGGAGTCCAAACGGAATAAAACTTTCGCGATGATTTTTCTTGTACCAGAAGACACCCAGGAGACTTGGAGTGCAAGTCGGAAGAGACGCGAGGCGGCCACAAGGGTGGAGGGCGCGCCCAGGGGGGTAGGGTGCGCCCCCTAACCTTGTGGGCCCCTTGTAGCCCCTCTGACCTAGATCTTTCGCCTATATATACTCTTATACCCCAAAAACATCTAGGGGAGCAACGAAACCACTTTTCCACCGCCGCAACCTTCTGTGCCCGTGAGATCCCATCTTGGGGCCTTTTCTAGCGTCCTGCCGGAGGGGGATTCGATCACGGAGGGCTTCTACATCAACACCATTGCCTCTCCGATGAAGCGTGAGTAGTTTACTTCAGACCTACGGGTCCATAGCTAGTATCTACATGGCTTCTTCTCTCTCTTTGATTCTCTATACAAAGTTCTCCTCGATGTTCTTGGAGATCTATTCGATGTAATACTCTTTTGCGGTGTGTTTGCCGAGATCCGATGAATTGTGGATTTATGATCAGCTTATCTATGAATATTATTTGAATCTTCTCTGAATTCTTATATGCAGGATTTGATATCTTTGCAAGTCTCTTTGAACTATCTATTTGGTTTGGCCAACTAGATTGGTTTTTCTTGCAATGGGAGAAGTGCTTAGCTTTGGGTTCAATCTTGCGGTGTCCTTTCCCAGTGACAGTAGGGGCAGCAAGGCACGTATTGTATTGTTGCCATCGAGGATAAAAAGATGGGGTTTTCATCATATTGCTTGAGTTTATCCCGCTACATCATGTCATCTTACTTAATGCGTTACTCTGTTCTTATGAACTTAATACTCTAGATGCAGGCAGGAGTCGGTCAATGTGTGGAGTAATAGTAGTAGATGCAGAATCATTTCGGTCTACTTGCCACGGACGTGATGCCTATATTCATGATCATTGCCTTAGATATCGTCATAACTTTATGCTTTTCTATCAATTGCTCAGCAGTAATTTGTTTACCCACCGTAATAATTTCTATCTTGAGAGAAGCCTCTAGTGAAACCTATGGCCCCCGGGTCTATTTCCCATCATATAAGTTTCCGATCTACAATTTCCGTTTCCTATTTCTTTTACTTTGCAATCTTTACTTTCCGTTCCATAAACCATAAAATACTAAAAATATTACTTTATCGTTTATCATCTCTATCAGATCTCACGTTGCAAATAACCGTTAAGGGATTGACAACCCCTTTATAGCGTTGGGTGCAAGGTTGGTGTTTGTTTGTGCAGGTATTCGGTGACTTGAGCGTTGTCTCCTACTGGATTGATACCTTGGTTCTCAAAAGCTGAGGGAAATACTTACTCTACTTTGCTGCATCACCCTTTCCTCTTCAAGGAAAAAACCAACGCAAGCTCAAAAAGTAGCAGGAAGAATTTCTGGCGCCGTTGCCGGGCAGATCTAAGCCAATCCAAGACATACCAAGTACCCATCATAAACTCTCATCCCTCGCATTACATTATTTGCCATTCGCCTCTCGTTTTCCTCTCCCCCACTTCGAAATTGATTTTCGAAAAAATTCGCCTTTTCTTCGCTCCTCTTCTGTTCGTCTTCTTTGCTTGCTTTTTGTGTGCTCGTGTGTTGGATTGCTTGCTTTGTCGCAATGGCCCCACCAAAAAACGTTGATCCTCACCTTAGGAGGTTGGACGAAATTGAATATAATGTTAGAAGCTTCATGTCTTTGCAATTTGAGCATAATAATTTCTTTAGAAATGAGCTCAAGGAGCAGAAAAGTTTTATGGAATACATGAATAAAGAGCTTGATGATATGTCTAAGGAATTTTATGGTTTGAAATCCCAGTTTGCTCACCTTGAAAATTTAGTAGGCCAAATTTCTGATAAGCAAGCTACCTTGGTAAATAAGATGGCCGCTAAACCAGAATCTTTAAATAATGATGAAGATATTAAAGTGATTGATGTGACTCCTATTGAATCTTTGTTTTCCAATGTAAATCTTGATAAAGATGGGACTGGAGATGAGTCAACTTTAGTTAGAAGGCGTCCCAATGATTCGGAGTTTTTAGATCTTGATGCAAAAATTGATAAAAGTGGGATTGGAGAGGTCAGAACTTTAGATAGCAATGAACCCACTATTTTGGATTTCAAGGACTTTAATTATGATAATTGCTCTTTAATAGATTGTATTTCCTTGTTGCAATCCATGTTGAATTCTCCTCATGCTTATAATCAAAACAAAGCTTTTACTAAACATATCGTTGATGCTATGATGCAATCTTATGAAGAAAAGCTTAATTTGGAAGTTTCTATTCCTAGAAAACTTTATGATGAGTGGGAACCTACTATTGAGATTAAGATTAAAGATTATGAATGCTATGCTTTGTGTGATTTGGGTGCTAGTGTTTCCACGATTCCGAAAACTTTATGTGATGTTTTAGGATTCCGTGAATTTGATGATTGTTCCTTAAATTTGTATCTTGCGGACTCCACTATTAAGAAACCTATGGGAAGAATTAATGATGTTCTTATTATTGCAAATAGGAATTATGTGCCAGTAGATTTCATTGTTCTTGATATAGATTGCAATCCTACATGTCCTATTATTCTTGGTAGACCTTTCCTTAGAACGATTGGTGCAATTATTGATATGAAAGAAGGAAACATTAGATTCCAATTTCCGTTAAGGAAGGGCATGGAACACTTTCCAAGAAATAAAATTAAATTGCCTTATGAATCTATTATTAGAGCCACTTATGGATTGCATGCCAAAGATGATAATACTTAGATCTATTCGTGTTTTATGCCTAGCTAAGGGCGTTAAACAATAGCGCTTGTTGGGAGGCAACCCAATTTTATTTTTGTTTTTACTTTTTAGGTTCTGTTTTGCAATAAATATTTCATCTAGATTCTGGTTAGATGTGGTTTTGTGTTTTAATTAGTGTTTGTGCCAAGTAAGACCTTTGGGATGGCTTACGGTGATAGTTGATTTGATCCTGCTGAAAAACAGAAACTTTTGTGTCCAGTCCCAGAATTGTTTAAATTCACTGGAGCGTGGAATAACTCTGAATTGTTTTTAACAGATTAATATACAAATTTCCTCTGTTGTCCTAATTTTTCAGAATTTTTGGAGTTATATAAGTATTGGAACAATTCAGATCTTTGCAGACTGTTCTGTTTTTGACAGATTCTGTTTTTTATGTGTTGTTTGCTTATTTTGATGAATCTATGGCTAGTATCGGGGGGTATGAACCATGGAGAAGTTGGAATACAGTAGATATTACACCAATATAAATAAATAATTAGTTCACAACAGTACCAAAAGTGGTGATTTATTTTCTTATACTAACGGAGCTTATGAGAATTTATGTTGAGTTTTGTGTTGTGAAGTTTTCAAGTTTTGGGTAAGGATTTGATGGACTATGGAATAAGGAGTGGCAAGAGCCTAAGCTTGGGGATGCACAAGGCACCCCAAGGTAATATTCAAGGATGTCAAAAAGCCTAAGCTTGGGGATGCCCCGGGAAGGCATCCCCTCTTTCGTCTTCGTCTATCGGTAACTTTACTTGAGGCTATACTTTTATTCACCAGATGATATGTGTTTTGCTTGGAGCGTCTTGTATGATTTGAGTCTTTGCTTTTTAGTTTGCCACAATCATCCTTGCTGTACACACCTTTTGAGAGAGACACGCATGAATCGTGATTTATTAGAATGCTCTATGTGCTTCACTTATATTTTTTGAGCTAGGCAAATTTGCTCTAGTGCTTCACTTATATCTTTTTAGAGCACGGCGTTGATTTTATTTTATAGAAATTGATGAACTCTCGCACTTCACTTATATTATTTTGAGAGTCTTTCTAAACAGCATGGTAATTTGCTTTGGTTATAAAACTAGTCCTAATATGATAGGCATCCAAGAGGGATATAATAAAAACTTTCATATATAGTGCATTGAATACTATGAGAAGTTTGATTCCTTATGATTGTTTTGAGATATGAAGATGGTGATATTAGAGTCATGCTAGTGAATAGTTGTGAAATTGAGAAATACTTGTGTTAAAGTTTGTGAGTCCCGTAGCATGCACGTATGGTGAACCGTTATGTGATTAAGTCGGGGCATGATTTATTTTTTGATTGTCTTCCTTATGAGTGGCGGTCGGGGACGAGCGATGGTCTTTTCCTACCAATCTATCCCCCTAGGAGCATGCGCGTAGTTCTTTGTTTCGATGACTAATAGATTTTTGCAATAAGTATATGAGTTCTTTATGACTAATGTTGAGTCCATGGACTATACGCACTCTCACCTCTCCGCCATTGCTAGCCTCTCTTGTACCGCGCAACTTTCGCCGGTGCCATAAACCCACCACATATCCTTCCTCAAAACAGCCACCATACCTACCTATTATGTCATTTCCATAGCCATTCCGAGATATATTTCCATGCAACTTTCCACCATTCCGTTATTATGACACGCTTCGTCATTGTCATATTGCTTTGCATGATCATGTAGTTGACATCATATTTGTGGCAAAGCCACCGTTCATCATATTTTTATACATGTCGCTCTTGATTCATTGCACATCCCGGTACACCGCCGGAGGCATTCATATAGAGTCATATCTTGTTCTAGCATTGAGTTGTAAATTTTGAGTTGTAAGTAAATAAAAGTGTGATGGTCTTCATTATTAGAGTATTGTCCCATGTGAGGAAAGGATGATGGAGACTGTGATTCCCCCACAAGTCGGGATGAGACTCCGAACAAAAAATAAATAAATAAATAAAAAGAGAGAAGAGGCCAAAAAAATGAAAGAAGGCCCATAAAAAAATGAGAGAAAAGAGAGAAGAGACAATGTTACTATCCTTTTTGTCACACTTGTGCTTCGAAGTAGCACCATGTTCTTCATGATAGAGAGTCTCCTATGATATCACTTTCATATACTAGTGGGAATTTTTTATTATAGAACTTGGCTTGTATATTCCAATGATGGGCTTCCTCAAATTGCCCTAGGTCTTCGTGAGCAAGCAAGTTGGATGCACACCCACTTAATTTTCTTTTTGAGCTTTCATAAACTTATAGCTCTAATGCATCCGTTGCATGGCAATCCCTACTCACTCACATTGATATCTATTAATGGGCATCTCCATAGCCCGTTGATACGCCTAGTTGATGTGAGGCTATCTCCTCTTTTTTGTCTTCTCCACAACCACCGTCTATTCCACCTATAGTGCTATGTCCATGGCTCACGCTCATGTATTGCGTGAAAGTTGAAAAAGTTTGAGAACGTCAAAAGTACAAAACAATTGCTTGGCTTGTCATCGGGGTTGTGCATGATTTAAATATTTTGTGTGACAAAGATGGAGCATAGCCAGACCATATGATTTTGTAGGGATAAGCTTTCTTTGGCCATGTTATTTTGAGAAGACATAAATATTTTGTTAGTATGCTTGAAGTATTATTGTTTTTATGTCAATATTAAACTTTTGTTTTGAATCTTACGGTTCTGAACATTCATGCCACAATAAAGAGAATTACGCGGATAAATATGTTAGGTAGAATTCCACATCAAAAATTCTGTTTTTATCATTTACCTACTCGAGGACGAGCAGGAATTAAGCTTGGGGATGCTTGATACGTCTCCAACGTATCTATAATTTTTTATTGTTCCATGCTATTATATTATCTGTTTTGGATGTTTTATATGCATTAATATGCTATTTTATATGATTTTTGGGACTAACCTATTAACCTAGAGCCTAGTGCCAGTTTCTGTTTTTTCCTTGTTTTAGAGTTTTGCAGAAAAGGAATACCAAACGGAGTCCAAACGGAATAAAACTTTCGCGATGATTTTTCTTGGACCAGAAGACACCCAGGAGACTTGGAGTGCAAGTCGGAAGAGCCGCGAGGCGGCCACAAGGGTGGAGGGCGCGCCCAGGGGGGTAGGGCGCGCCTCCCGACCTTGTGGGCCCCTCGTAGCCCCTCTGACCTAGATCTTTCGCCTATATATACTCTTATATCCCAAAACATCCAGGGGAGCAACGAAACCACTTTTCCACCGACGCAACCTTCTGTACCCGTGAGATCCCATCTTGGGGCCTTTTCCGGCATCCTGCCGGAGGGGGATTCGATCACGGAGGGCTTCTACATCAACACCATTGCCTCTCCGATGAAGCGTGAGTAGTTTACTTCAGACCTACGGGTCCATAGCTAGTAGCTAGATGGCTTCTTCTCTCTCTTTGATTCTCAATACAAAGTTCTCCTCGATGTTCTTGGAGATCTATTCGATGTAATACTCTTTTGCGGTGTGTTTGCCGAGATCCGATGAATTGTGGATTTATGATCAGCTTATCTATGAATATTATTTGAATCTTCTCTGAATTCTTATATGCATGATTTGATATCTTTGCAAGTCTCTTCGAACTATCGATTTGGTTTGGCCAACTAGATTGGTTTTCCTTGCAATGGGAGAAGTGCTTAGCTTCGGGTTCAATCTTGCGGTGTCCTTTCCCAGTGACAGTAGGGGCAGCAAGGCACGTATTGTATTGTTGCCATCAAGGATAAAAAGATGGGGTTTTCATCATATTGCTTGAGTTTATCCCGCTACATCATGTCATCTTACTTAATGCGTTACTCTGTTCTAATGAACTTAATACTCTAGATGCAGGCAGGAGTCGGTCGATGTGTGGAGTAATAGTAGTAGATGCAGAATCATTTCGGTCTACTTGACACGGACGTGATGCCTATATTCATGATCATTGCCTTAGATATCGTCATAACTTTATGCTTTTCTATCAATTGCTCGGCAGTAATTTGTTTACCCACCGTAATAATTTCTATCTTGAGAGAAGCCTCTAGTGAAACCTATGGTCCCCGGGTCTATTTCCCATCATATAAGTTTCCGATCTACAATTTCTGTTTCCTATTTCTTTTACTTTGCAATCTTTACTTTCCGTTCCATAAACCATAAAATACCAAAAATATTACTTTATCATTTATCATCTCTATCAGATCTCACATTGCAAATAACCGTTAAGGGATTGACAACCCCTTTATCGCGTTGGGTGCAAGGTTGGTGTTTGTTTGTGCAGGTATTCGGTGACTTGAGCGTTGTCTCCTACTAGATTGATACCTTGGTTCTCAAAAGCTGAGGGAAATACTTACTCAACTTTGCTGCATCACCCTTTCCTCTTCAAGGGAAAAACCAACGCAAGCTCAAGAAGTAGCAGAGATGAAGTCGGAGGAGCCACGAGGCGGCCACAAGGGTGGAGGGCGCGCCCAGGGGGGTAGGGCACGCCCCCTGCCATGTGGTCCCCCCGTGACTCCCCTGGCCTAATTATTTCGCCTATATATTCACATATGTTCCCAAACCACCAGAAGCATCCACGAAAAGACTTTTCCACCGCCGCAACCTTCTATACCCGTGAGATCCCATCTAGGGACCTTTTTCGGCACCCTGCCAGAGGGGGATTCGATCACGGAGGGCTTCTACATCAACTCTATTGCCCTTCCGATGAAGCGTGAGTAGTTTACCTCAGACCTACGGGTCCATAGCTAGTAGCTAGATGGCTTCTTCTCTCTCTTTGATTCTCAATACCATGTTCTCCTCATTGTTCTTGGTGATCTATCCGATGTAATCTTCTTTTGCGGTGTGTTTGTCGAGATCTGATGAATTGTGGATTTATGATCAGCTTATCTATGAATATTATTTGAATCTTCTCTGAATTCTTATATGCATGATTTGATATCTTTGTAATTCTCTTCGAATTATCGGTTTGGTTTGGCCAACTAGATTGGTTTTTCTTGCAATGGGAGAAGTGCTTAGCTTTGGGTTCAATCTTGCGGTGTCCTTTCCCAGTGACAGTAGGGGCAGCAAGGCACGTATTGTATTGTTGCCATCAAGGATAAAAAGATGGGGTTTACATCATATTGCTTGAGTTTATTCCTCTACATCATGTCATCTTACTTAATGCGTTACTCTGTTCTTCATGAACTTAATACTCTAGATGCAGGCATGAGTCGGTCGATGTGTGGAGTAATAGTAGTAGATGCAGAATCGTTTCGGTCTACTTGACACGGACGTGATGCCTATATTTCATAATAATTGCCTTGGGTATCGTCATAACTTTGCGCTTTTCTATCAATTGCTCGACAATAATTTGTTCACCCACCATATTATTTGCTATCTTGAGAGAAGCCTTTAGTGAAACCTATGGCCCCCGGGTCTATTTTCCATCATATTACTTTCTGATCTACTATTTTGCAATCTTTTATTTTCAGATCTATAAACCAGAAAACCCAAAAATATTTACTTTATCTTTTGTTTAGTTTTACCTATCTCTATCAAATCTCACTTTTGCAAGTAACCGTGAAGGGATTGACAACCCCTTTATCGCGTTGGGTGCAAGTTGTTTGATTGTTTGTGCAGGTGCTAGGTGATTTGTGCGTTGTCTCCTACTGGATTGATACCTTGGTTCTCTAACTGAGGGAAATACTTATCTCTACTTTGCTGCATCATCCTTTCCTCTTCAAGGGAAAAACCAACGCAAGCTCAAGAAGTAGCAGGAAGAATTTCTGGCGCCGTTACCGGGGAGATCTACGCCAAGTCAAGACATACTAAGTACCCATCATAAAACTCTCATCTCTTGCATTACATTATTCGCCATTTGCCTCTCGTTTTCCTCTCCCCCACTTCTAAAACGATTTTCGAAAAGATTCGCCTTTTTATTAGCCCTTCTCTTTGCCTTTTCTTTGCCTCACTTCAGTTCGTCTTCTCCGTTCGCTTTCGGTTTGCTCGTTTGCTAGATTGGTTTGTTGCCACAATGTCTGAAATTGGGGAGGTTATCGCTGAAAAGGATAGTAGTAACGATGCGGGAAACTTTGATGCTTTTGCTAATACTAATCCTCATGAAGAATCTACTATCTTGCACACTAAAAAACTTCGCATAGGTAGCGGCAATATTATTGGAAAAGGGGTTATTCAAGATTTCTTTACTTGTGCTGGTGCGCTACCCACGTTAGGTGGATCTATTTTTCATAAAACTAGTAGTCTTGCGGATGCTATATCTTTGCTTGTGGTTGAACTTGAGAGACAATTTGTTCATATGCATCCATCCATACAAAGGATTTTTCTAGTGTTTTCTAATATTGAGCATTCTTCTGTTAAGCGCGCCGCTACTATATTTCTAGCCCATGAGTTTAGGTTTATTATGAAAGAAGCTAGTGAAATTTTCACGCATTATACAGTAGACGGCGGTCGTCCTCCCATAGAGGGAATTCTCTTTAACCAAGAAGACATAATGCATTTACGAGCTCTAGATCATGTTGCTTACAATGAAAATTTAAGAAAGAGGGTCCCTACCGATGTTTTAGTTGATAAGATTTCTGAACTTAATGATAATTTTGCTATACAAAACAACGGACTGGGTTTCTCTCTTGGACACAAGCTCATGACTTTTTGCCAAAAGAACGCTTACAATGATGAGTTGGTCATACAATATGAGTGGCCAAAGGAGGAACAAATTCCTCCCGAGCTTGATCTTGGGATCTTTACCCCATTAAATTTAGCCCTTTTGATTACTTTTGCTTACCGCAAAGAAAACTTGCTGCTGAACGAAGGGAGTATGAGATGAGTTTTCGAGATTTGCCTTATCATTATTATGACAATACCTAGATCTATTTGTGTTTTTATGCTTAGCTAAGGGCGTTAAACAATAGCGCTTGTTGGGAGGCAACCCAATTTTATTTTTATTTTTGCTTTTTGTTCCTGTTTTGCTTTGAATAATTCATTTAGCCTCTGGTTAGATGTGGTTTTGTGTTTTAATTAGTGTTTGTGCCAAGTAAAACCTTTGGAATGGCTTACGGTGATAGTTGATTTGATCTTGCTGAAAAACAGAAACTTTTATGTACAGTCACAGAATTTTAATAATTCACTGGTGCGTTGAAAAACCCTGAATTTTTTACACGAGATTTTTATACAAATTTAATATATTGTCATAATTCTTTAGAATTTTTGGAGTTAGATAAGTATTAGAACAATTCGGATATTCACAGACTGTTCTATTTTTGACAGATTCTGTTTTCTTTGTGTTGTTTGCTTATTTTGATGAATCTATGGGTAGTATCGGGGGGTATGAACCATGGAGAAGTTGGAATACAGTAGATATTACACCAATATAAATAAATAATGAGTTCATAACAGTACCAAAAGTGGTGATTTATTTTCTTATACTAACGGAGCTTATGAGATTTTCTGTTGAGTTTTGTGTTGTGAAGTTTTCAAGTTTTGGGTAAGGATTTGATGGACTATGGAATAAGGAATGGCAAGAGCCTAAGCTTGGGGATGACCAAGGCACCCCAAGGTAATATTCAAGGACAACCAAGAGCCTAAGCTTGGGGATGCCACGGAAGGCATCCCCTCTTTCGTCTTCGTCTATCGGTAACTTTACTTGAGGCTATATTTTTATTCACCACATGATATGTGTTTTGCTTGGAGCGTCTTGTATGAATTGAGTCTTTGCTTTTTAGTTTGCCACAATCATCCTTGTTGTACGCACCTTTTGAGAGGGACACGCATGAATCGTGATTTATTAGAATACTCTGTGTGCTTCACTTATATCTTTTGAGCTAGGCAATTTTGCTCTAGTGCTTCACTTATATCTTTTTAGAGCACGGCGGGCTTTATTTTATAGAAATTATTGAACTCTCATGCTTCACTTATATTATTTTGAGAATCTCTAAATATCATGGTAATTTTCTTTGGTTATAACTTTAGTCCTAATATGATAGACATCCAAGAGGTATATAATAAAAACTTTCATATAAAGTGCATTGAATACTATGAGAAGTTTGATTCCTTATGATTGTTTTGAGATATAAAGATGGTGATATTAGAGTCATGCTAGTGAGTAATTGTGAATTGGAGAAATACTTGTGTTAAGGTTTGTGAGCATGCACGTATGGTGAACCGTTATGTAATGAAGTTGGAGCATGAGATATTTTTTTATTGTCTTCCTTATGAGTGGTGGTCGGGGACGAGCGATGGTCTTTTCCTACCAATCTACCCCCCTAGGAGCATGCGCGTAGTACTTTGTTTCGATGACTAATAGATTTTTGCAATAAGTATGTGAGTTCTTTATGACTAATGTTGAGTCCATGGATTATATGCACTCTCACCCTTCCACCTTTGCTAGCCTCTCTAGTGCCGCGCAACTTTCACCGGTACCATACACCCACCATATACCTTCCTCAAAACAGCCACCATGCCTACCTATTATGGCATTTCCATAGCCATTGCGAGATGTATTGCCATGCAACTTTCCACCATTCCGTTTTATTATGACACGCTTCATCATTGTCATATTGCTTTGCATGATCATGTAGTTGACATCGTATTTGTGGCAAAGCCACCTTTCATAATTCTTTCATACATGTCACTCTTGATTCATTGCACATCCCGGTACACCACCGGAGGCATTCATATAGAGTCATATTTTGTTCTAAGTATCGAGTTGTAATTCTTGAGTTGTAAGTAAATAAAAGTGTGATGATCTTCATTATTAGAGCATTGTCCCATGTGAGGAAATAAAAAAAGAGGCCAAAGAAGCCAAGCCAAAAAATAGAGAGAAAAGAAAAAGAGAAGAGAAAAAAATGAGAGAAAAAGAGAGAAGGGGCAATGCTCCTATCATTTTCCACACTTGTGCTTCAAAGTAGCACCATGATCTTCATGATAGAGAGTCTCCTATTTTGTCACTTTCATATACTAGTGGGAAATTTTCATTATAGAACTTGGCTTGTATATTCCAACGATGGGCTTCCTCAAATTGCCCTAGGTCTTCATGAGCAAGCAAGTTGGATGCACACCCACTTAGTTTTCTTTTGAGCTTTCATACACTTATAGCTCTAGTGCATCCGTTGCATGGCAATCCCTACTCACTCACATTGATATCTATTAATGGGCATCTCCATAGCCCGTTAATACGCCTAGTTGATGTGAGGCTATCTCCTTTTTTTTGTCTTCTCCGCAACCACCATATTCTATTCCACCTATAGTGCTATGTCCATGGCTCACGCTCATGTATTGCGTGAAAGTTGAAAAAGTTTGAGAACACTAAAAGTATGAAACAATTGCTTGGCTTGTCATTGGGGTTGTGCATGATTTGAATATTTTGTGTGATGAAGATGGAGCATAGCCAGACTATATGATTTTGTAGGGATAAGCTTTCTTTGGCCATGTTATTTTGAGAAGACATAATTGCCTTGTTAGTATGCTTGAAGTATTATTGTTTTTATGTCAATATTAAACTTTTGTTTTGAATCTTATGGATCTTAACATTCATGCCACAATAAAGAAAATTACATGGATAAATATGTTAGGTAGCATTCCACATCAAAAAATTTGTTTTTATCATTTACCTACTCGAGGACGAGCAGGAATTAAGCTTGGGGATGCTTGATACGTCTCCAACGTATCTATAATTTTTTATTATTCCATGCTGTTATATTATCAGTTTTGGATGTTTTATATGCATTAATATGCTATTTTATATTATTTTTGGGACTAACCTATTAACCTAGAGCCCAGTGCCAGTTTCTGTTTTTTCCTTGTTTTTTGCTTCGTGGGAAAGGAATACCAAACGGAGTCCAAACGGAATAAAACCTTCGCGATGATTTTTATTGGACCAGAAGACACCCAGGAGACTTGGAGATGAAGTCGGAGGAGCCACGAGGCGGCCACAAGGGTGGAGGGCGCGCCCCCTGCCTTGTGGGCCCCCCGTGACTCCCCTGACCTAATTCTTTCGCCTATATATTCACATATGTTCCCAAACCACCAGAAGCATCCACGAAAAGACTTTTCCACCGCCGCAACCTTCTGTACCCGTGAGATCCCATCTAGGGACCTTTTCCGGCACCCTGCCGGAGGGGGATTCTATCACGGAGGGCTTCTACATCAACTCTATTGCCCTTTCGATGAAGCGTGAGTAGTTTACCTCAGACCTACGGGTCCATAGCTAGTAGCTAGATGGCTTCTTCTCTCTCTTTGATTCTCAATACCATGTTCTCCTCGTTGTTCTTGGAGATCTATCCGATGTAATATTCTTTTGCGGTGTGTTTGTCGAGATCCGATGAATTGTGGATTTATGATCAGCTTATCTATAAATATTATTTGAATCTTCTCTGAACTCTTATATGCATGATTTGATATCTTTGTAATTCTCTTCGAATTATTGGTTTGGTTTGGCCAACTAGATTGGTTTTCCTTGCAATGGGAGAAGAGCTAAGCTTTGGGTTCAATCTTGCGGTGTCCTTTCCTAGTGACACTAGGGGTAGCAAGGCACGTATTGTATTGTTGCCACCGAGGATAAAAAGATGGGGTTTACATCATATTGCTTGAGTTTATTCCTCTATATCATGACATCTTACTTAATGCGTTACTCTGTTCTTCATGAACTTAATACTCTAGATGTAGGCAGGAGTCGGTCGATGTGTGGAGTAATAGTAGTAGATGCAGAATCGTTTCGGTCTACTTGACACGGACGTGATGCCTATATTTCATAATCATTGCCTTGGATATCGTCATAACTTTGCGCTTTTCTATCAATTGCTCGACAGTTATTTGTCCACCCACCATATTATTTGCTATCTTGAGAGAAGCCTCTAGTGAAACCTATGGCCCCCGGGTCTATTTTCCATCATATTACTTTCCGATCTACTATTTTGCAATCTTTTATTTTCAGATCTATAAACCAAAAAACCCAAAAATATTTACTTTATCTTTTGTTTAGTTTTACCTATCTCTATCAGATCTCACTTTTGCAAGTAACCGTGAAGAGATTGACAACCCCTTTATCGCATTGGGTGCAAGTTGTTTGATTGTTTGTGCAGGTGCTAGGTGATTTGTGCGTTTTCTCCTACTGGATTGATACCTTGGTTCTCTAACTGAGGGAAATACTTATCTCTACTTTGTTGCATCACCCTTTCCTCTTCAAGGGAAAAACCAACGCAAGCTCAAGAGGTAGCAGTCATCCACTTGAGAGAAAATTGCTACTATCCTACAAAACTCTGCGCTTGGAGGCCCAACACGAGTCTACAAGAATAAGTTGTGTAGTAGACATCAACTCCTCTTCCATCCCGTCACTAGCTCTCCACCCAATTTCCGCCCTTTTTGTCGGAGCCGCCGCCGACGCATTGGCCCGTATGAGAAGCTGCCATAGACGATAGTGGTGGAGGATCTGATGATCACGCTTACCCGGAAGATTAACTCGGAGACACGGGAAAATCGCCGCCTCAAAGTGAAGGCAAGGCGGCGCAGGTCAAGAAGCAGAAGGCCAGCGGAGGCGGAGGTGGTGGTCGTGGCGTGGACGTGCAGGCGACGGGCGTGGTACAGACCAGAATCTAGGACACAGGGCCCCGCTGCCGTCGCCGACCATATAAACGCTACCCTGGTCGGAGCATTACAAGGCTCCACAACACGGTAGGCAGTCCTCGACATCCGTCGTTGTGCAAGTGCCTTACTACGTCGATGTTAATGCGATGCTGCTGCTTTTCTTGGAGTGTACATCGCCGCAGCTTGTCCGGATGCGGACGACGGGCATGGAGCAGCTGGGTGCCCGCACACTATTCGCCGGTATGCCTAAAGCAGGCGAGACAAGGTAGGACGACGCGGATAGGGAGTTGTTTGATATGATCCACGACGGAGGCGGGGGAGGAGGTTGCTACGAGGACCGGTAGGTGGAAGACTCGGATACCACCTAGACCGGCACGTACACCCAGTCGGGCTCACAATCGGGCTACACCCCGTCGGGCACGCAGCTGAGCTACACCCAGACCGACACGTACACCCATTCAGGCACGAACGCACAACAACATGATTGAGCCAATGTACACTAGAGTAGGAGAAGAACGGCAAGGCCGATGATCCAGCTGAATTTGCTGCCGATCCAAAGAAGGAGGGTAGATGAGATATCTTCAACATGCGGGAAGACGAGTTGTTCGATGCATGGTTGTCAACCATCATCGATCCTATCCATGGCACAGAGCAAAAGGGCCCAACATTTTGGACCAACATTCACTCTTGGTTCCATGAACACAAGCATTTCGAGCCCTACTCCAGCGGGCGTAGAAGAGTTTCACTGTCATGCATTGTGTTCCTGTACGTGTAATGTGTTCTTGAAGTTGAAGAAGAAGAGTTTCACCGTCATGCATTATTGGTTGAAGTTGAATGGACAATCCAAATGGAATCTATTCATTGCCAAGACCGTCACCAATGGCACCAAGGAGAATCTGGTGATCCAACCGACCTAACAAAAGAACGACCCAACAAGGTTAGAAGAGGGTACCGGGGAAAGAAGTGCGAGAAGGAGAAAGGCGAAGCGAGAAGGTGTGACTGCCAAGATGACAGAGAGGTTGGAGGACATCTTAGCGAAGAAGGAGGAGGCATACGTCAAGTGCTCTGACGTCAAGGAGGAAAAATAGTCCGAGAGGTTTAACATGTTGATGGCAGTGACCAGAAGAAGCTCAAGTTCGAAGAGAGGAAGGTCATGCTTGGAGAGAAGAAGATTGAGATCGCAGCCGCTTCGGAGGACGCAAAGATGTTGACGTTCCAGATGGAGGATCTAGATGATGATGATCGTGCAAGCGATCCTTTTTAAGATGTTGCAGCGGTAGAAGTATCAGGTGAACAGGGTGGAGGCGGCAAACAAGGAGGCTGCCGAGACGGCAGGTGGAGCGTCGAGGCTTGGACTTCTGCTACGGCAGGGCAGAAAATCTAATTTTTTACATGGACTGTCGGACTATATTATTTTGTGATTGGGCATGTAAAATCTATGCACGCTTGGGATGATGTGAAGTAATGCGGATAAAATAGCTGTACTAGCGGACATTTAAGGAATAACTTTTAAGGGATAGCTTTGAATGATCGACTTCCGCATTACTAGCGGACATTTAAGGAATAACTTTTGGGATAGCTTTAAATGATCGACTTCCGCATAAGTGTTCGCGGACTGGTCCCTTTCCACAAAGGGATGCGTGGTGTTCGATTTAAAGGGAAAGGGATGCGCGTGTTCGCGGACTGGTCCCTTTCTGCAAAGGATGAGCGGTGTTCGATTTAAGGGGAAAGGGATGCGTGGTGTGGTGTTTGATCTAAGGGGATGTGGTGTGGATGCATAGTGTTCGATTTAAGGGGAAAGTGATCGACTTCCGCATAAGTGTTTGCGGACTGGTCCCTTCCCGCGAAGAGATGCGTGGTGTTCGATTTAAAGGGAAAGGGATGCACGTGTTTGCGGACTGGTCCCTTTCCGCAAAGGATGCGCGGTGTTCGATTTAAGGGGAAAGGGATGTGTGGTGTGGTGTTCGATTTAAGGGGAAAGGGATGTGTGGTGTGGTGTTCGATCTAAGGGGACGTGGTGTGGATGCATGGTGTTTGATTTAAGGGGAAAGTGATCGACTTGCACATAAGTGTTCGCGGACTGGTCCCTTTCCACAAAGGGATGTGTGGTGTTCGATTTAAAGGGAAAGGGATGCGCGTGTTCGCGGATTGGTCCCTTTTCGCAAAGGATGCGCAATGTTCAATTTAAGGGGAAAGGGATGCGTAGTATGGTGTTCGATCTAAGGGGATGTGGTGTGGATGCACGGTGTTTGATTTAAGGGGAAAGGGATGCACGGTGTGGTGTTCGATCTAAGGGGATGTGGTGTGCAGTTTAAGGGTTAGTGTTGAAGATGCCCTAAGCTTCCTTCGTGAAGGGTGTACCGGTAGGGACTGGCTACCGGTAGGGACTGGCTACCGGTCAATCGACTGAAATAAGTTTTGGGTCAGTCGATTGATCCTGAATCGTTTCGATTGACTGGCCAGAGGCGCGGGTGCAACCTGCGAATGCATTCCGGTCATGCATGTACTAGGTAAGTACTGTGTACGTATATTATAGGTGTATAAGAGAGCGTCTGGGCTCATCGATGATAGATGAAGATCGTGCATGGTGTGTTCTGAAGAGTAATACATATTTGAATGCAATGGTTTGTGATTATATGTGCAATCTCACACATGTATATACTCCCTCCGTTCCTTTATGTAAGGTGTATTATTTCTGGCATGGTGATCAAGGCATGGAATTATAGACATGTTAGGACGAAATTACCCTTGGCAAATTTGTTGGTTAGCGACAAGTAAATCAGTTAGTCCAGAAAAGTAAGAGATGCATGCAATCGACAAAGAGATACTTTCCTTCTTTTGCTACAAGGAGAGATACACACAATCAGGAGAGAGATATTTTCCCTTTTTCTAGAGGGCTAACAAGGGAATTATGAGGAATTAGAAGAAATGCACCTTACATTTTGGAATTTTATCAAAAAATAAATACACCTTATATAACGGAACATAGGGAGTATATTTTTATACATGCATACAATACATATAAGTGCGTATATATCGAAAAATGCATTACTACTATGCAAAAATAAGTATATAATGTTGGGATTTAAGCAAAAGAATATTTTCTAAAACATAATGGATTAGTGACATCGGCATTACCCTTACAAAAGAAAAATCTGTATTGCCCTTACATTAGAAATATCTATCTTTCACAACTTCATGAAATAAAAACTAAAAACAAAATGAAGTTCTCTACGGAAGAATGAATTCATTGCATTGATGTTACCCTTTCAAAAGAAAGAAAAATAAAAAATAAAACAAAGCTAAAATAATGAAGTTTTCTAATAAAGAACGAAACCCTTTAAGAAGAAAGCAAATGAAAAATAAGAACCTTTCAAAACTTGCACACAACTTTGCACTGAAATTGCACTATTTGAAATATGCAAAAAATAAGCATATAATTTTGCAATTTTTGCATTCTAGTATAATTTACACACATATTATTTAGCACTTGCATTTACTTACACACACACACAAATAAAAAAGTTACGTTTTCTAAGAAGGAATGAATTAGTGGGATTGGTATTTTTTTTTGCGGGAAAGACCAAGTGATATTAATCCAGTACCCTTACAGAACAGTCCTCAAAAGATAAGAAAATTACAAACAAGTCCTTAAGGATAAGGAAGACGACGCCGTCGAAGAAGACGTGCCGCTGGCGCGCCGCCGCCGCTCCTCCTCTGCAACCTTGGATCGGACAGAGTCCCATGGCGGTCGGGAAGTCAACGGACCTCGAACCCGAAGGGCCTCCACCTTGCATCGTCGCCATCGCCTTCGATCTAGACCTCATCACCTGCATCTTCCGTACTTTCAACAACCGGAGCCGCCGCCCACGGGGAAGTGGTCGGACTCCGCAGAACCCCACCACCGGAGAAGATCACCGCCGCCACAAACGACCAGCCCGACAGATCAAAATAATGAAGTTTACTAAAAAATAATGAAACCCTTTAAGAAGAAAGAAAATGAAAAAGGAAAAAACTTTCAAAACTTGCACACAATTTGCACTGATATTACACTTTTAGAAATATGCAAAGAATAAGCATGAAATAGCGCATTTTTGCATTCTACTATAATTCCCACATAGTGTAACCGAAATGTTGTATTTCCTTTAAGAAGAAAGATAACTAAAAAAACTTGCGCACAACTTTGCACCGAAATTGCACTTTATCGTAATATGCAAAAATAATCATATAATCATGAAATTTTGGCACATATTATATAGTATTTGTTTGTGTATAATTACACTCAGCCAAATACCCACAAAAAATAACCAATAAAGGAAAGAAAAATGAAAAAATGAAAACCAATAGAAACAGAAAATAAAATAAAAAATGAAGCAAAAATACCCTTAAATAGAAAAGAAAATGATATAAAAAACTAAAAAAATAATGACAAAATTTGCACACAATCTGCACATAAATTGCGCTTTGTTATAATATGCAAGAATAAACGCATATTAGTGAATTTTTTCGCAAAAAAATCTAAAGAAATAATGAATTAGTGGCATTGGTATTTCATCCATGGTATCTCTACTTCTCCGGATAAAAAAATGAATTAGTGGTAACGATATTATCGTTTAAGAAGAAATAGAAGTACAAAAATAATGGAAAAATTTGCACGCGGTTTGAATAGAAATTGCGCTTTTATATTATTCAAGAACAATCACAAATAGTGAAATTTCACAAAAAAAATCCTAAGTAGGAATGAATTAGAGGTATTGATATTACCCTAAAGACTAAGAAAAATGAAAAAAACTTAAACAAATTAAAATGTGAAATTTTCTAAGAAACAATGAATTAGTCATGGCTTCCCGTTAAGAAGAAAGGAACTGAAAATAATAAAACAAATAATGAAATATTTTGCAAACAATTTGCACAGAAGTTGCACATTTTATAATATGCAGGAATAAGAATATAATAGTGTAATTTTCACAAAAAGAATTTTTTCTGAGAAATATAAATTTGCGGCATTGGTATTATCATTAAAGAATAAAGGAAATAAAATAATACTAAAAAATCGAATACCAAAATTTTCAAGAAAGAATGAAGTAGTGGCTTATATATTACTCTTTTAAAAAAATGAAATAAAAAGTAGAATACAATCAAAATAATGAGGTTTTCTAAGGAAGAATGAATTATTAACATTGGTATTAGCCTTTAAGAAGAAAAATTAAAATAGAAACTAAAACAAAATCAAAATAATAAGGTTTTTTAAGAAACAATAAATTAGTGTCATTTTTATTACCTTTGTAGAATAAAAAATTAATATAAAGAAGAATGAATTAGTAGCATTATTATTATCCATTAAAAAATAACAATAAAAGTGTGGAAAACTTGCACACAACTTCGCTCTTAAATTACAGTTTTTTAGTACGCAAGTAGTGTAATTTTTGCACATATTGCAAATTATTTATGTCTGTACATTACACTGACCTAACATCCCAAAAATATCCACAAAATAAAAATAAAACCAACTAACAAAGAGAAACAGAAAAACAAAAGCAAAAGCGCATAAAAACAAAAAATATCAAAGAAACGAAGGGTGAGAGAGGAGGGCTGGGGCGCACAGTTAATGGGCTTCGGCCCATAAGGAAATCGACTGACCCAAATAAGGGGTCAGTCAAAAAAAGAAACAAGCTCACACAACAAACAACACAGGTCAGAAAAAAAACGCAGCACGAATCTTTGAGAAAATCCAATGGGCACAAAATCGACTAACTCAAAAGTAAAATTTCAGCTGACTGAAATGTAGCTAAAGTGGTACCGGTATTATCAAATCAATAATAAAGTAACCCTAACGGCGCGACACTTCTAAAAGAACATACACCTCGACAGCCATTATGACATTACTAAACTCAAATATATATGGAAACGTTTCCCACCGGCCGGCCGGCCAAACGTTCGGCCGGTCACGCCCACGCAAGTGTGCCAAATCAGGCACCACACGTGACACCCCACAGTTTGGTGGGTCCCATGTACCACACATGACCACCCCACAACCAACCTTGTCTCTTCACCGCTTTCAGTGCTACCTTATCTCTTCGCTCTTTCTTTCTCCCACGGACGCCTCTGTTCCTCTTTTGCTTCTTCTTCCACCAGTCCACCACACAATCCATGGCACCTCCTGGTTGCCCCTCATACTACACGATGGTAGCAGGCCGCGCTGTTGTCCCGCTTCCAATCAATTTGCGCCTCAAACCAAGGGGACAGGGAGGGGGAGAATGGTAGCTTTGGGGAAGAGGGGGCGGCGACGCCATGCGGTGAGCAGGGGGCATACCGGCCACTTTTTTTTTCTGCCGGAGTTGATGACGGGACTGCAGAAATGCTGCATCCCGCCATGGATTTTGCTGGAGCTAGCGTTTTGCAATGCTGGAACGACGGACGGCGTTATCAGCAGCGGGAGTTGTTCTTTTACAGGAACCAACCTAATTTCTTTTTGCTACTGCTGACTTTGTTTTTTGCTGGAACTAGCATCCATTTTGCTACCACCGTCTCATTTTTTTGCTGGAACCAGCTGATCTTTTTGCTACCATCATCTTTGGATTTTGCTGGAACCAGCCTTTTTTTTTTGCTACCACCGGCTTTGTATTTTGCTGGAACTAGCATCCATTTTTGCTACAACCGTATGGGGTTTGTGCTGGAATCCGTGTATTTTTGCTACCACCGTCTATTTATTTTGCTGGAACCGGACCAGTTTTTTACTACCACCGGCTTTGGCGGCGAGCCACACCGTCTCGCCATTAATGCTGCAACCGGGAGTCGGCAGCACCGGCGAGGAACGGTTTGCGCCCGACGCCATGGTGGGGCTAGCATGGATGAAGGAAAGGCGACAAAAAAGCTGCTACGGGTCAACGGCTTTTTGTTGCGATTGACGATAGCGAGCGTCGGCGGCGAGCTTCTCCGGCGAGCATCGGAGGCGAGGAAAACCGGCGAGGACGGGAACGCGCGCTGCGGGGCGCGGGAGGATACAGGGGGCCTGCCATGTTTTTCTTAGTGGGGATGCGAAGGTTGAGAGAGACGATAAAGAACAAATAGATCGAACGGTTAGACGCTCTGGGATCCAAGGGCTGCGCGGAGACCGGCCCAATTTGGGCTGGTCGACCGGCGCCTATCAGTCGCCAATATATATGGATCCTGCCGACCCAAAAGGGCAAAACTCCGTATCCAGCTCATAGGTGGCCTAGACATAGGCAGCCTGAACTCGTATTCGGTCCACTATGGCTCAGACTCATATGGACGTACTATGGCCGCCCGCATGGCTCGGCGCTCTCCTGGATCCAACAGGAGAAGTGCACCCAACATCAAATGGCGCCGGAACAGTCAACCAGTTTTACCCGCAAAAAAAAGGTCAACCAGTTTTACCCGCAAAAAAAAGGTCAACCAGTTTTGTGGCAGCATCCTGAGAAATTAAAGAGTGGTACCTTAAATATGGTAGTTTTATGCAAGAATTTATCGTCGGAATTCATTGTGTCTGCTAAAATGGCGCCGGAGTTGCTCTGAGGTAGAAAGACACCAATACGAAGCACCAGAGTCGACGTAGACTGTACGCACAAGTCATGCAAAAAGCCGTACGAAGACAAAGACTCTAAAACAAAGCAGTAGAGCATTTACGGATTCACCAAACTAAGAGCATCTCTAGCAGACCCTGTAAAAGTTAGACCTGAAAAACGCGTTTACAGTTCGTTGTAGATCAGATTTGTGGGACGAATTCGTACGCGGCAGATCAGACCCCATATATGAAACTGTAAAATCTGAAGAAGAAAAATCACGGGGAAACTTGCAACGACATTCATCATACATAGTTGATCATCATACTACATCATAGATAGTTGTTCACCGTACTACATCATAGTACTACATAGGGGGATCTGCTGGCCGTGCAACGTACCCGAGCCTAGGCTACCAAAATTGACGGATGCGGCGGCAACGACGCGACGGAGCAGCCGAAGGAGCTCAGTCGTCGTCGGAGTCGAGGTCGATCCAGACATTGGCCTGCTCGGCCTTCATGACGCGCAGGTCCGCCTCCTTGGACGCGTGCGCCTGCGACACCGCGATGCCCTGCTCGAGGAAGATCTCGATCTCGAGCTCGCGACGGCGGCGCGCGTCGGCCTCCTCCTCCTTCCTCGCCGAGCGCTCCATGATAACGCGCTCGAGGTGGTCCTCCTGCCCCGAGGGAAGGTAGTCTTCAGGGCCGATGACGCCTCTACGCAACGGGTTCGCGTCGGCCTCGAACTTGACGGCGAGCGGTCCGAGCTCGTCTGGCTCTCTCTTGACCGAAATGAGCCGCGAGCTCGAGGCCCCCGCGACAGAGGAGCCGGAGGAGGCGCGGCGGCGGACCACGAGCTCGCGCTCGTAGTCGTCGAGCTAGCGGCGTTTGAACGCCGGCGGTGGCCGGCTCCTATAGTTGAGCCACTTCCGCGCCCCCCGGGTGCGGCGGCGGTGACGCTCCGCGTCATCCCCATCACTTCCGTAGCCGTTCATGGGTCGGGAAGGGTCGCTAGGTTTTTTTTAGGCGCGCCGACGGCAAGACATTGGGACAAAGGGGAGGGGAATCGCAGTGACGGATAGGGTTTGACCCGTATCCGAGCGATGAAACCGCATAAATAGCGATGGAGAGGGTCTTTTTTCGGGCCATGATAAACTTTTTACGTGTCGGGTCCGGGATACGGAGTCTAGCAAGAAAAATGGGTCGAACTCGTATGCTCGTCGGAATTATACGGATTCGACCCCTTAAAGGTCTGCTAGAGATGCTCAAGGGACACATACACACCACTTAGACAAAAAATGATGGTAAAAGAAACAAGGGGTCAGCTAGAGATCCTCCAAGGGACACCCACACACCACTTAAGACAAAAGGCGGTAGTAAAAGAAACTTGAAACCGAAGGACATTTACGAATTCAAACCGAGGGACGCACACACACACTACACTACTTGGACGAAAGGTGGTAGTAAAAGAAACTTGAAAACGAAGGCTCTACTGAGTTAAAGTTTATTGTCGCCGCCATCCACGAAGTGACGGCATGGATGGCACGAGAAAGCGATACGTGTGCACGTCGCACCGAAGACGCGCCCGCGGTCGGTCACGTGGGACGCCCGGCCGCTCACATCTTGCCCTTGCGGTGGGCGCAGGCCGAGCCGGCGCACCCTTCCACGCACTTCTCGACGCATTTGTCCACCCGCTCCGCCGCGCGCTCCCTGGCCAGCCGGTCCTTCTCCTCGAAGTACACGGACGCCGCCTTCTCCGCCGCGCGCTCGTCCTCGCCGCCCAGCCGGAGGCCGTGCCCTCCAGCGTCGTGCTGCTGCGTGCCCGAGCCAACCGTCAGCTTCTCCTTGATCGCGCCCGTCATGTTGCCCAGCGCCCCGAACAGACCGGTCCCTTGCTGACCCCTGCGAGCGCATCGACACGTAAATGTGTATGTAAATCCTAATTTGGCTTGTGTGTTTAAGTTCATGGGTTGAGAATGGCATACCTATCGGCATCGTGGGTGCCGGCCGTCTCCCTTGCCTTGTCGGCGGCGGTCTGCGTGGTCGCCATGGTCCTGTCCCTAGCTTCCTGCGCGGTCCCCCTGGTGGCGTCCGTGTACTCGCCGGCCTTCTGCTGTGTCACGTCCTTGGCCTGCCACGCCTTCTCGGCGGCGGCGTCCTTCGTCTGCTGGGCCTTCTGCATGGTGGTGTCCTTGGCCTCCTGCGTCTTCCCGGCCAAGGCGTCCTTGTACTCTCCCAGCTTGTTCTTGGTAGCCTCAGCGGTCTCGCTCGTCTTCTGCGCCACGGTGTCCTTGGCCTCAGTCGCCTTCTCGACGGTGTAGTCCTTGGCTTCGCCGAGCTTGTTCCTGGTGGCCTCCGCGGTCTCGCTCGTCTTGTGCGCGACGCTGTCGTTGGTCTCCTTGGCCTTCTCGGCGGTGTAGTCCTTGTACTCGCCCAGCTTGTTCCCGGTGGCGTCCGCCGCCTGGTAGGTCTTGTCTGCGGTGGTGTCCTTGGCGCCGCCGAACGTGCGGCCAACCGCGCTCGCCAGGGACTTGGCGCCCTCCTGCACGCTCCCCAGGATGCCGCCGCCGCCGCTCGGGTGCTCGGCGTAGGCACCGCCGCCCAGTGCGCCATGCTCGCGGTCCGCGCGGGCGCGCGAGATCTCGTCCGCCGCGCGTCGCGCGTCCATCTCCGCCTGCATCACCCGCTCGTCCCGCGCGCGCGCGATCTCGTCCGCCGCGCGGCGAGCGTCGGCCTCGGCCCTCGCCTCACGCTGGTCTTGCCTCGACGACATGGTCGCGCGCTGTGGTTGAACTTCTCTGGAACTTGCTCGCTCGTGCTAGTGCTGTAGTGTTGGCTGTAGTGTTGCAGTACACAAGTGAGTGAGCTAGCGGTTGTGCAAGTGTGTATATACTCCTCGGCGAGTAATGCAAGGGTGACACGTACGTCTGGGAGGTGGACGCGTGTGCCTCGTGTTGGAAGACAGGGCTTGCTGACACATGCGTTTGAAGCTGACACGTGCCTCGGGGGGGAGGCGACGTCGTCGCTGAGCTGCTTCCATGGGCTTCTACTGTTGCCTTGTGGATGGTACGGGGAAGTGCGTTCGATAGTAGTGAGTGTGTGGATAGGATTGAAGGGAGCGACTGTGTCTCGCTTAATGTGAGGTGAAACTCTGTATGTGACGCTGCTTCGTTCCCTTCCCTTTGATCACTGTTTGTTTTGATTTCTTTCTTTTTAATTTTATTTGTATTCTGAAATATTCTAACATATAAATATTTATTATTTAAAATGTTTATGCAGTGTTAAAAGAATGTTCGTGCAACTTTTAGAAGTTGTTGGTGGGCATTCAAATTAATATACATTAAAAATATTCACATGTTCCAAAAGAAATGTTCATGATATTTAATAAATATATTTATATAATGTAAAACAGATGTTCAGGTAATAAAGAAAATGTTTCGTACCAACAAAAAATGTACATGACACTTCAAAAAAATATTCACGCATTTCAAAAATATGCTCATGACATTTAAAAAAATTAGCACAATGTACAAAATGTTCACTACGTTTAAAAAAGTTTCATGCAATTAAAAATATGTTCAATGTGTATTTGAAAAACTTTTAACGCGTATTAAAAAATGTTGAAAAACATATATTTGAAAAAATGTGCATCTTATATTTTTTTAAATGTTTAATGTGTATTTTTATTTGAACAATAGGAGTTACCCCCGTCCCCTTTTATTAAAGAGAGGGAACAACCAGGAAAATGCATCCTTACATAGGACTCGATCACACCTTCAGATATGGCACAATCTTTTTACCAAAATAGGTAGAGCAAGCAACATAGCGGTGAGAAGGAATGATCCACTAGCATACGACTAGATCGCTAGGAATACATTTCTCAACATAGCTGGCGCTGTTTGCTCACCCGTCGCCGTTCCAGGAGGGATAATGGCCAAGCTATCATCGGGAGAAGGGCACCCTGAGCATCGACATAGAGAACTTTCAACTGATGCATCAGAGAGCTCACCGGACCCAAGATGCATTTTAGACTCCGCCAAACCCTTCCCCTACAACAACAACAACAACAAAGCTTCATTTGGATAGCCTTGAGGAAACCCTAGAAAGAATATATCTCTTAGTTTCTTGAAAACCTAAGAAATCACGTCTAGTTTTGAAGAATAGTATGACCTAAGCACTACACTTTGCCAGGTTGACCCAAACCTCTAATATTCCATATAAGACATATCATGATATCCTAAATGGGTGAGACAAACCACAAGGTTTAGTTTTAGTTAAAATAGCAGGTGGTTTCTCTAAAAGACCAGCAGTGCCAACTCGATTGAAGGGAAAAGATCTAGCAGGGGTGTTCAAATTCTGACATAGAGTAGAATCTAAATTATCAGGTAAGGCAACTTCGGGATTAACATTAGCAAAAGCTAAATATTGCTCTTTTTCTTCTTCAATAATACCAGAGATAATATGTTGTTTACTATTATCATTATCACCAACTGATAAATCAACTTGTTCAATTTGTTTCATAAGAATATCATTACTAACAATAGTAATGGAGTTACCTCTAAAGGTAGTTGGGGCCTCAAGATTTTTCTTCCTCTGGTAGGCAGTAGCTTTGGCCATAATGTTGATATTGCCATCAATCCTAGTGTTAGGCTTCTAAACCAACATAGGGCCCCACTTGTTATGGGAAGGACTAGCATCGGTTTGAAGCTTCTTGTCAGACACATCCTCAAGAGGCATCAGAGTGATCTTTTGCAATTTCCCATATTGAACATTTCCATGATTTTAGGAAGCAGCTTATCCACTTCTTGCATCATATCACCATCATTGTCCTCATTAGATTTAACCACATCTAGTGATTTAAGCATATCAAAACAATAGGCCAATGATGTATAGTATGTTCTATACATCATATCACCATCATTGACCTCAAGTGGATGACCTAAGGTTTATCAATCCGCGAGAGATGTAGTAGAAAGGTGGCTCTTTCTCAAACAACCCTGCAATCAAAATATAAAGAGTCTCTTGTGTCTCCAACACACCCAATACAATTTTCAGTTATATAGGTGCACTAGTCCGGCGAATAGATAATGATAGATGTTTAATACAGATGGTAGAAATAGCCTTTTATATTCTGAACAGATAAAAATAGCAATGTAGTAAGTAACGAAATTTAGTAAAAATGGTGTCTCAATGCTAGGAAACAAGGCCTAGGGTTCATACTTTCTCTAGTGCCTACTCTCAACATTATTAACATAATTGAACCACATGATAATCCCTCAAAGTGCAACAAAGAATCACTCCAAAGTTTCTATTCTCACTGGTACAGCGAGGTGCTATACAAACGGTTTTTAACCCCTTTCCGCGACGGCATTCTGAACCGTCGCCGAGTGAGTGTGTGTGATAGGGGGGTCCTTCCCACACGACCTAGAAACCATCGGGGATAGGCCCTCCTGGCACACACGCTCGGCAAAATAAGGTCGTGTGCGACGGGCGAGCGATCAAATACGGTTATACGTACAGTTGTGCTAAAAAAATACAATTATACATGCCAAATCATTTCTGGTCGTAAGTACATCCCACACAGTTAGTTCCGGCTAAACGTTTCCGTTCGTATGTACATTCCACATAGTCAATCCAAGGAATACGTTTCCGTTAGTATGTACATCCCACACAGTCAATCCAAGAAGTACGTTTCCATTCATATATACATCCCACACAGTCACTCCAAGGAAAACGTTTCCGTTCGCAGGTACATCATACATAATTTTCCCTATTAAATCGTTTGTGATAGCGTTGCCATTGCACACGATATTAACAATTTTATCGTTTGCGTTATTGAATGCATCACACATGGTGCGTAGAAGAAACTGTGTGGCATAGGCTGTCCATCACACACACTTTTTATGTGGTAAACGTTTACGCAAGGTGACCTAACGCAAACAGTTTTCAAGAGGATGTCGTGTGTGATTGTTCTTGATCCAACACGGTTTATTCCTAGAAACTATGTGCGTTGCCTGAGGTCATCGCCCACGGTGTTTTCTCAATAACCGTTTGCAATAGAAAATTCCAATTAGCAGGCTAATTGTCCTATTATTAATAATCCATTTATTAATTTAATTGATATTTCATATTAAGCACACAATATATTTTATTTTCATATTAAGGAAGCAGGATTTCATAATTGAAATACATCAGAGTACTACATCATATAGCTTCAGCACTCAGCTACCCCATTACACAACTGCACCAGTACCAAGTTTCACATGCAACATCTATAACCTTTCGAAATTAGCATCATAGACGGTACATATATAGATGAATCTCATCTGAAAAATTGCTGAAGCGGAAGGCGAATATTGAGCCTTCATTGATGTTGAAGGTCTTTGCAACTTTAGGCCAGTGCATGTGGATGATTGACCGTCCATCCTTCGTGCTCTTCATGAACACTTCAATATTGAACCATGGGTGTTGTATGAATACCTTCCTAGCCTCCTGACCATACAGGTGGTTTGAGAGGTAATCATCAGTGAACTGCTTTGGAAAGGCCTGAAAACAAGGATGTGCATAAATATCTTCTCTATAGTGGAAATGGGGCAAAGGAATAAAAAAGCCAAGGTATAATAGTTAGTACCATCCTGTAGTGAACTGATGTCTTCTTCATTGTGCAGACAAAGATCTTGTTGTTTTTTGTCGCTAATTTCTTTATCCTAACAATCTTTCTGAGTTTCTTGACTTGACTGATATTCATGGACAACTCATTCCCCTATATGCAAAAAGGGTTGAACAGTGGGTCAAAACCTCTGACAGCAGGACCTACATGTGCAAGACCAAATTATTAAAAACCTAAATATTAGAATGGTTCCTACAATTGCACAATAATATGCTATTAGACAAAGGACCATGCATGTGCAAACCTCGATTGTAAACCTCAGTGCTTCCGATTGTTTCCCTGCAACACATATAAGATAGTTAGTGATCAGGTTAAGTGAGGGTTCGCATGCTATCAGTAAAATATGTTGATGGAAAATAAGCACATTGCAGATTCATCAGATTAATACGAGCCACATGAAAAACACATTTATCCAAACCAAGCATGATTAAGAACTAGGAAATATAGCAATTGTATATGTTTCTCATGTATTAAGTGCAGCCAAATTCGATTTATTCCTCACATGCACAACAATACAAAATTCTACCAACGACAATTAGACATCGCATTGCACAATTGAACCAAGCAGTTAACTAAACACCACAACAAATTAACCAAACATTAACTGAGCACCACATTGCATAATATAGCATACTCCCAATAGAAGATCAGACAGTTAACCAAACCAAGCATGCTTAACAACTTGGAAATATAGCAATTGTATTTGTTTTTCATGTATTTAGTACAGCCAAATTCGATTTATTTCTCACATGGTATACAATAACAAAATGCGCCCACAATAATTGAACATTGCATTGCAGAATCGAACCAAACAGTTAACTAAACACCACAACAAATGAACCAAACATTAACTAAGCACCACATTGCATAATATATAACATACTAGAAGATCAGACAGTTAACCAAACCAAGCATGCTTGACAACTTGGAAATATAGCAATTGTATTTGTTTCTCATGTATTTTGTACAGATAAATTCGATTTATTTCTCACATGGAAGACAATACAAAATTGCACCCTGAAGAATTGAACATCACATTTGCAGAATTGTACCAAACAGTTAACTGAAGACGACAACTAATTAACCAAACAGTTAACAAGTGAGCACCACATTGTACGACATATAGAACATATACACTAGAGCAACAGATTGCATGGTAAAAGTAGATAGAACAACTCACTAGAATTTGTTAAGGAAAGGAAGGAGCAGCACATGCAATGGGTAAACCGAGCATGCTTAACCGGCGTAGCTAGCAAACTGAACATAAGTCCCTATAGTGAGCTAATAAGACAAGCTACTCCCCATCGTCGGAGATATCGATGATGATTGGCTCCTTGGACATGGAAGAGGGCGAGGCCTCCACATCGTGGGTGTCCTCGTCGTAGTGGTGAGTTGCCTGAGCCGCTCCGGGCACCAACCTGCTAGCTCTCGAGTTGAGGTAAGCACGGGCACGCTGAGAAAACACCTCGTAGTCTTCGTCGAAGGCACCGACAGTGGCCTCGAGAAAACGTGACGAACTATCGTTTAAAGCAGCCAACCGCGTCACGGCGTCGGCGCGCGAGGCGTCGACGGTGGCCTCGACGGCGAGGTGCTCCTCCAAGATCTGGGGGTCGGCACGAATGGCAGCCATAGCGACCTCATCCGCGCGTGCGGCCGCAATTTGCTTCTCCGCTGCCAAATGCTCCTTGAGCTCCTGGCTATACTGCGTGCACCATGGCTTAGGGCGGCGCTTATTTGGGGGAGGGGTCGGTGATTTGGGTGGAAGGTGTCGCGCCGGCGGTCGGGGCATGTGGGGTGTCGAAGGAGGAGAAGGATGGGGGTCGGGTGTGGATTACCTACCTGGATCGATGAGGCGGAGCAGCGTGAAGGAGGGTTGCCGGCGAGGAGGCGGCGCTGCAAACAAGGAGTGAAGGTTTCAACTTGGAAAGGAAGGCGGAAACAGGCGAAATGTGGCTTTTGGTAAGGGGGAGGGGGCGGGGAGGTAGATATTTCCGCGGAAGCCGAAAATTTGGATCGGTCTAGCAAAAAAACTGGCGCGCAAAGTGTCATCGGACACGGTCCCTTATTCAGCACTGTACATGATATGTGAACATCACAAACGATTCATATAGCTTACCACGTGTGTGATGAGTTTGAACTTGCAAATTTTGGTCCCAATTTCCCTGGTTACAGTGATCATCCACGTCATTGCATAATTTGGGTACACAAAGAAGACTACAACACACCCACACTTCTTAATCGAGCAAGTTCAGCAATTAAACAGAGCTAGCTGGCCTAAACATTACTCTAACAAATTAAAGATCGGCGCTCTTAATTAAACAAAATAAAGAGTACTACTCCGGCTGGTGCTCGTCGATCTCCGCCGCCTCCTCCATGTCCATCTCGCGCCCGACGATCTCCTCGGGAAGGGGCTCCATGGCATCCATCGCACCATACTCGGCAAGCATTTCGCCATCCGCGTCTGCCATCTCTTTGGAAAAGGCCGCCACGAGCTGGGCGTGGGCGGCCGTGATCTGGGGTTGGACGGGCTCCGTCGTGGCAAGGTATGTCGCGGAGGAACGGGCGGCTGCTCGAACGCTCTTGGCGATTGCCAACTCTTCGGCCGTGGGTTGCCGACCGTTGTCGGAGAACCTTCGTTCAATTTGTGCGGTGACTGCCACGAGCTGGGCGTCGGCGGCCTCGACATGGTCGTGGGCGGCCTCCATCAGGGCTAAGGTCGCCGCTGCGGAACGGACAGCTGCTGTGCCACTCTCGCTAGTTGCTATTCCCGAGGCAGATGTTGCTGCCGCCACCTGAGAAGCAACAACGGCCGTTTGGGCTACCTTGGCTGCCCGGTCGCAAATTGCGGCCGCACTCACGAAGCTTGTTAGCACGCGCCTGGCAGCTGCGGCCGCGCTCTCGCCGGAGTGGGCCGGCGAAGTTGCCCTCACGAAGCGGGTCCACGTCCCCATCTTTCACCGGCGATGATTGAACAGTGAAATGATATTTGGGGAGCGAGCTAGTGTGCTTGACATGCCGACTGTGGACTGTAGCCGACGCACCTTCTCGCGTAAGCCATAGGCGTACTATACTCCAACGGTGCTCCAAGATATTTTGTACTGCATCTCACACGGTTGGTGATAATAAAATGTGTCCGATCTACTTGATTTTTCGTCTTGATTTGAATTACATAATGGGGTCACAGCGGCAAAGGAGGGTGTTTGAATTGCTAGAACTTTTATCTGCAGTGAACATGCAACTATAGGTGTGTCGTCAAAAAAATTAGAATTATTCAGGGTTCATTTGGACATTTTTATACATTAACTTGGTTTTCTAGGCATTCTAGGTGCACAATTCAAAATTAAACTACATGCACATGCTCCGGTGCACCAAAATGGGTTGTAAAATCATATATGTGTCCATGGGTTGATGCTTATGTCTCATGCAAGAAATGGGGATGAATTTTAAACACCATGGCACCGTGGCTCTCCGGCAAACGTTGAGATACATGGTTTTAAAATTCTAGTACATAAAAAATGCGTCTGAAATACATGAACATTGGCATGCTATCATGGAATGGTATCAACATGCTGGGGTAAAAAAATATTGTCCCATTTGGGGCATGTTATGGTATAAGCTTCTCACAAATCGGAGCTTCTCACAACAAGCCTGATGGTTTCGGTAGGGAACGTGCCACCTGTGGATGAAACGATATTCGTCGCCTCTTCTTGCTCTCAATTTTTTTCTGGTGTCAACATAGAACAACAGGAGTGTCCTGTTAAATTTTGAAATTTTTCGGGGTTTTTTTGGACAATTTTATACGTTAACTGATTTTCTAGGCATTTATGTGCATAATTCAAATTTGAACTACATGCACATGCTTCAGTGCATAAAAATGGGTTGAAAAAAATCAAATTTGTGTCCTTGGTTGCATGCTTAGGTCACATGAAAGAAATGAGAATGAATGTCAAACACATTGATACTGTCGCTCGGCCGCTAACATTGAGATACATGGTTTTAAAATTCTAGTAAATCGAAAACGCGTCTGAAATTCATGAAACTTGAGATGATATCATGGAATGGCATCAACATGCGGTGGTAAAAATATTGTCCCATTTGGGGCAGATTTGGGTATAAGCTTCTCACAATAAGCCTGATGGTTTCGGTAGGGAACGTGCCACCTTTGTGGACGAAACAATATCCGTTGCCTCTTCTTGCTCTTAAAATTTTTCTAGTGTCAACATAGAACAACAGGAGTGTTGTGTCAATTTTTGGGATTTTTCAGGGTTCGCTTGGACATTTTTATACATTAATTAAGTTTTCTATGTATTTATGTGCATAATTCAAAATTGAACTACATGCACATGCCCCAGTGCATATAAATGGGTTCAAAATTCAAATGTGTGTCCTTGGTTGCATGCTTAGGTCCCATGCAAGAAATATGAATGAATGTCAAACACCTTGCCACCGTCGCTCGGCCGCTAACATTAAGATACATGGTTTTAAAATTCTAGTAAATCAAAAACACGTCTGAAATTCATGAAACTTGACATGATATCATGGAACGACATCAACATGCCGTGGTAAAAATACTGTCCCATTTAGGGCAGATTTGGGTATAAGCTTCTCACAAATCAGAGCTTCTCACAACAAGCCTCATGGTTACAGTAGGGAACGTTTCACCTTTCTGGACGAAACGATATTCATTGCCTCTTCTTGCTCTCAAAATTTTTCTAGTGTCAACATAGAACAACATGAGTGTTGTGTCAATTTTTGGGATTTTTCGGGGTTCGCTTGGACATTTTTATACATTAACTGAGTTTTCTATGCATTTATGTGCATAATTCAAAATTGAACTACTTACACATGCTCCAGTGCATATAAATGGGTTCAAAATTCAAATGTGTGTCCTTAGTTGCATGCTTAGGTCCCATGCAAGAAATGGGAATGAATGTCAAACACCTTGCCACCATCGCTCGTCCGCTAACATTGAGATACATGGTTATTAAATTCTAGTAAATCCAAAACTCGTCTGAAATTCTTGAAACTTGGCATGCTATCATGGAACGGCATCAACATGCTGTGGTAAATTTTTTGTCCCATTTAGGGCTGGTTTGGGTATAAGCTTCTCACATACCAGAGCTTCTGACAACAAGCCTCGTAGTTCCGGTAGGGAATGTGCCTCCTTGGTGGATGAAACGATATTCGTTGCCTCTTCCTGTTTTCAATTTTTTTTCCTAGTGGCAACATAGAGCAACAGGAGTGTCGTGTTAAAAATTGCAAGTTCGGGGTTCGTTTGGACATTTTTATACATTAACTGAGTTTTCTAGGCATTTTATGTGCATAATTCAAATTTGAACTACATGCACATGCTCCAGTGCAGAAAAATGGGTTGACATATCAAATGTGTGTCCTTGGGTGCATGCTTAGGTCCCGTGCAAGAAACAGGAATGAATTTCAAACACCATGGCACTGTTGATTATCGGCAAAACATTGAGATACTTTGTTTTTAAATTCTAGTAAATCCAAAACTCATCTGAAATTCATGAAACTTGCCATGCTATCATGGAATGGCACTCGACATGCTGTGGTATTTTTCGTGTCCATTTTGAGAGAAGGCGCACTCGAATAATAGCCAACAAAGGCATTTTGAAATAAATAGTTGCCACTTTAACATCTCAAATGTTTCTATAATTTAAATCATGTGCGTTCTGTTAACCATTCACTTGACGCCACGCATCACACTTTTAATGGCTAGGAGGTGCCGTGCGGACAACTGCTAGACTGAACGGGAGGCGTGCGAGCGCAGTCGGCTGCACAGGCTGACCGAGAGGCGTGCAAGCTGTCCTCCAATGCGCAGGCTCACCGGGAAGCGTGCGAGCTGTACGCTGCGCAGGCTTACCGGGAAGCGAGCCCTTTGACTTCCATGGCCGCCCGCCTTGCTCGCATCCTCTCCATTAATGGTGCCCGAGCCAATGTTTAATACAGGCGGCCTTACTGTTCTCCTCCCATTCCTCTCCCGCAGACCTCCACCAACGCCATGGTGCAGCAGGATCATCTGCCACTAGTCTTCCAGTTTGGTGAAGCCGACTCCGAGCCGGAGGAGATGGAAAATAAGGAGGAATGGGGCCTCATGGACATGGCCCTGAACGAGCTGGCCGCGGCTGTTGCTGCCCCCGCGCCCGTCCCAGCTCCCATCCCCGCGCCCGCGCCAACAACCATGCCCGTAGCATTGACGGGCTGGTCGCTGAGCACTATCACAGAGCTGGAAGCCGCGGGCGTCAGCGAAGTCTCCGTGGACCCGCGCGAGCTCGTGTACATGCCAGCGCCCGTGCCCGTGCGCGCCCCTGCACCCACCACGGCGTCGGTCCCCGTGCGTTTGCATGCACCCGTTGCGCCCGTGCCCGTGCGCACGCCCCCTCAGCGGCATGGGACGCCGCCGTCGACCGCTACCTCGCAGTGCCGCAAGTTGCCGTCCTCCCGTGCCCCGCCCGTCGATCACGCATCGACATGATGTTTGATTTCCAAGTGAAGAACATTCTGCGCTGCCTTGAAGACTTCAACAACGGCGTCCCGGAGGACGATAACGACAACGCCGGCGCGACACGCCACCTCCGCCGCCGCCGGAATTAGTTTTTTTTGGGTTTAATACTGTACTTCGATCATATGAATATAAATTCGCAGTGTGAATGAATGAAAGATATGGTTTGAACAAACTTGCGTTTTTCTCTCTGAATGTACAGACTTATCAAATGATTTTCTTAAAAAAAAGGTCAATGGTTTTTAAATATAAAACACGCATCGCAAACATTTTAGTTAGAACACCCGTATGCAAACCGACAGCTTCCCCAGGAAGCCAAGGGAAAGTGTGCCGAGCAGGATTTGTGCAGCTCTTGATCGCAAATGTTTTAGATAGAACACCCGTATGCAAAGTGAGAGCTATGGTCTTCCCCAGTAAGCCAAGGAAAAATTTGCTGCGCAGGATTTGTGCATCTCTTCAACACAAACGTTTTTTTTTGGATGACCCATGTACAACCACGCACAGACAATTTGGTAAGATTTGCATATGTCATATTGGGTATATTGCCATTTGTCAAACTGGAAAGATTGACATTTGTTGATCTAGTAACATTGCCCTTTGTCAACCTTATAACACTGCCATTTGTCAAAATATGCAGCTAAAAATCACTAGCACTATCTAATTTTTGCAACTAAAATTCAGTAATTAAGCATAGATTTCATTCATAGATTAAGCAGTCGTTCTTTATACAAACAGTTCAACTCGACAGCTGAACCGACCAAACTTTTCCCCAATTGTTGCCAACCACGTACTGAAATAGCTAGTTCAAGTATATATACTAGCTAATTTTAAGTACGTTGTACAGTTCCACCACATCTATAGTCAGATGAACTGAACAAAATAGCCCCTAAATACTACTACTACGGAGGGGCTTTGTACTACTTCCGGTAGCCTCTCCTCAACCGAGCGCGATCAGTAAAAGGTAGAGGAGGAGGAGCCTACCGATGAGCTGGACAACTGCAATACAGTGCCTGCCCCTGCTGCACCTTCAACGACGCTCACCTCGAACGCCCTCTGCTGCTCCAGACAACCCCTCTCGAAGTGGCAGGACTCCTCGTAGATCTCCTGATTCCTCGCCTCTGCGGCGGCGTGTGCTGCGAACACGGTGGTGGTAAGGCTCTTTGCATGCTCGACGAGGTGCTCCTCCTCCTCCCGCAGGAACTCGATGTAGCGCGCAAGGTCGCTGACGCACGTGTGGTCCTCCACCTCCGCCTCCTGCGTTCGGGCGACGGTGGCGGAGCGGGTCATGACCCCGGCGGTCGACGGTGGGCTGGCGGCCACGGCGGCCGACGATGGGGTGGCGGCCACGACCACCACGTCCCGCCTTCGGGCCGCGGTGGCAGAGCGGGTGATGGCCATGGTGGCCGGCAGTGGGATGGTGGCCACGACGGCCACCACCCGCCTTCGGGCCGTGGTGGTGGAGCGGGCGATGGCCCTGGCTTTCGATGGTGGTGTGGCTGCCATGGCGGTAGACAGTGGGGTGGCGGCAATGGCGGCCGGTAACAGCTGCCAACGGGCAGCGGCGGCGGAGCGTGTGGTGGGTGTTCCGCGAACACCCAACAGGGACGCCACGCGCACTACACTACGCCGGGGACTGCGCCGCCGCCGCAGTGTAGCCTCCCAGCTGGAGCTGTCCTCTGATGACGGCGGAGTGGCTGAGCGACGATGACGGACCGATGCCATTGGTGATTGTGGGAGAAGCAGATGAGATAAGCTACAGGGAGGGGGGGAAATGCGACGTAGGACTCGCCGGCCGTGAGGGTTTATATAGCAGGCCGGTAAGCATTGAGATTTTGGGGGATTTCACCGAGTCGGGCGGGAAGCTTGCGCGGGAACCTGTGAGGTTGCGCGGGAATAGGCTCACTGATGATTCATTGGCGCCACTTCGAGCCACCGTTTGGCCAAAAGAACGACCCCGCGCGCTGCGCAAGCTTACGCTGTAAGCCGTCTGCGGTAGCGGGGTGACAAGACGTGCGAGAGGAGGACGAAAGGACACATACACATACGGTTAATAAAAAACATTTGTGATTTAATTACCTACTACCCCCGTCGTGGTTTATAAGTCGTCTATGTATTTTTGTGCCAAATTTTGACTAGAGATTTAACTAATAAAATACGAATGCATGTCGCCAAAGATTATATCGTTGGATTCATATTTGAACATAGTTTCCAATTGTATAATTTTTATAACATGCATCAACATTTTGTTGGTTAAATTTAAGGTCAAAATATGGCACAGAATATAAAGGGGACTAATAGACGAAGACAGAGGTAGTAGCACACGGCCGCTCTCTACGCAGCGTCGCAACTGCCGGCCGGCTTGTAGACGACCATTCCCTGCGTGTTCAACTGCTCTATGCGTGTGGTTGCTCGCGGTTGAGGTGGCCGCGGCGCGCTCTGCTCGCGTCCCGCCGCGCGCGCTGTGCTCTCGCGTCCCTCCGGGCGCTCTGCCCTCGTCCCTCCACGCGCGCTGCCAGTGTTTGGGGCCGGCGCATGATCATGTACGTTCATGCTGCCATTATGCATGCAGTTGCGCCGGGCACGGCGCCACGATGCAGTTACCCGTTGCAAAAACTGCCATGCGGACACGCCGAGAATTCAGGCCGCCCGGCCCCCATTTATTCCTGCGCCATTTACCTTCATCTCTCGCGCCACATGACACAATAAGCACACCCACGACGACACATACAGAGAGGACATACAGCGGTTCCAATGGCACTCCCCGTGGCTCTAATGGCGCTCCCAGCAGCCGATGATGACAACGGGGGGCAGTTCACCATGCATCACGTAGTGGACACCGACGTGAGGGGGAAGGCCCTCTCGATGGTGTACACGAACGAGCCGGTCTCGGTGGAGAGCTCCATCCAAACTATGGAGCAGTTGCTTGCTGAGGACAAGTACCAAGTGGTCGGCTTCGACCTCGAGTTCACCAGCGGTCATGCCGAGCACGATCAGAAAATTGTTGTCGCCCAGTTGTGCGTGCGACATGATGTCCTCGTCTACCACTACCACCTGGCTACAAGGCCTTGCGAGCGTTTCTCCAGGTTTATCAGCAGCTCTGACTACAGTTTCGCTATGGTGGACACCACCAACGATCTAAAAGTGCTCAAGGTTTCGGGCTTGAAATGCCAGAATCTTGTCAACATTTAGGACCACTACAATGTCTGGGGCAGCGACAACAACAAACAGAACTCCCTGGTTGACCTCGCCTCGGCCATCATCGACCCCTACTACATGAAGATGAAGGATGAGAGCAAGAAGGACAAGAACGCCTGGCACAGTGTTTGGCATCAGAGACTGGATGAACAACACGTCAAGTATGCGGCCAAGGACGCGTACACAAGCTATGAGATGTACAAGTGGATCGTTGACATAAGGAAGTGTCTTCTTCCTGCCCTAGACGAGGGATCGAGCCACAGAGCAGTGGCGGGAGCGTCACAAGAAGTAGATGACTAGACGATCGTTTCTCCTAGTTTAGAATGCATGCAATTGTTTATTGAGGTGTGTGCGAATGATCTGTATAGTCACTTATGTAATTGGATGTTTATTTCAGTTATATATATAATGTGTTATTCTTCTGTAGACAGAGCAAATCACATGGCTCATTAGCAGCAATCGTCTGTGTTATTATTGGTCTTCGCACATATTTCTGATTACGGACCTGTTTGCCGCGTATCACACACATCTTGTTCAGTTGAACTGTTTATGTTGTCTTGGCTCATCGCAAACAGTTCATCCGAGTGAACTGTATGCCCTCCATCGCACACACCTTGATCTGGTTGACCATTTCTATTGTGTTGCCTAATCACACACAATTCATCCTAGTGAACTGTATGCCGTATATCGCACACACCCTCATCTGGCTGCCCGTTTCTGTTGTTCTGCCTCATCGCAAACAGTTCTGCTGGATTAACCATATGCCACGCATCGCACACGCAACCCTAATCTGAACCGTGTTTGATGTCACCACCATCGCAGACATTTTGTATCTTTTTTGACGGTTTTATTACATCACTGTTTGTGATTAATGCATCACACACAGTTTCGTCGAAGGGCCTCTGATTGGACTGTCGCGTTTGGACCAACCTGCAGTAGTGTCTATCGGATAAAGTAGGATGAAATCACATAGGGAGCAAACCACCTCAAAGTTGTCTTTCCAATCAATCTATTGAACCTCCCCCAAAGTGTCACAGATAGTCCTAGAGATCATATTACGACAACACCATATGATAATATCATTCAGCCTTTATCCTTAGAGTACCCCCAATGTCACCACGGGTATCTGCAAGTTAATAGCTAGATATGCATCAAGTGATCTCAAATCCAAAGTATTCAATCCAACATAAAGAAACTTCAAAGAGCAAGACTCAGTTCACCATAAAAAGGATAGAGGGAGATGAACATCATAAGATCCAACTTTATTAATCAAGCTCATGATACAATCAAGATCAAATCCATCAAGAACATGAGAGAGAGAGAGATTGAACACATAGCTACTAGTACATACCCTAAGCCCCGAGGATGAACTAATCATACATCACCATGGAGGCAGCAAGGTTGATGAAGAGGACTCTGTGGATGGGTTCCCCCTCTGGCAAAGTGTTAGAGAAGGCCTCCAAATGGGATCGTCATGAAACAGGAACTCGCGGCAGAGGAAAATTGTTCTGAGAGTGCGATGAAGGGTTTCGTTATTTATAGGAATTTGTGGCGTTGCAATTACTCCAAAAGGTGGCCTAGGGGCCCACATGTACAGGTGGCATGGCCACCCCTGGACCCGCCATGTGTCCATGTGGGGGCCTCGTGGCTCGTCTCGATGTCTCCAGAAGCTTCCAGGGACCTTCTTGGTCCAGAAAAAATGTCAAAAATTGGTATCGTATTTGGACCTTCCTAGATATTGATCTTCTGTGAAACCAAAAAGAAGAAAAAAAACAGAAACTGGCACTAGGCACTAGATTAATAAGTTAGTCCATAAAAATAATATAAAAGCGCACCAAAACCATATATAATTGATGTAAATAAATTATAGATATGTTGGAGACGTATCAGCCAAACTTTTGGAGTTGCACCCTTCTTCCATTTCAGTTTTTGAATTCAGCAATTTTTGGGAGTATTTGCAATCTTCTCATAATGGTTCACTAGCAGGTTGGGGGTCACACCAGGCTTGTTTCTTAAATTTCCCAATGAAAATTTCTTGACCAGAGTTAGATAAGGCCGCAGGATGAAACTTATGACCAACAGATATTTTCCTTGAAGAAGAACCCTCAGGAAGGCCATGCTCCTGGGATAGATTGGCTTTGTTCAGCTCATTAATGGCATGGTCCTCATCTTTAAGCTTTTCCTCATGAATGTTCCATAGGATCATCCACCTCATCAGTTTTCTTATCATCACCCTCCAGGTCATCATTTTTATCTTCATAGGGGTCAAAAGTAACCACTTGCTCAAAGCCTTCTACAACAAGCTAAGAAGAAAATGCTTCTTCTTCATTTCAATCAGACTCTCAAATGGAATTTTGGTAGGATCTCTGCAAGACACCGTGATTTTTACTTGAGCAAATAAACTTAAACATTCCATTTCAGTCAACATCTGCCAAGATCCTAAAGCAAGAGGCAACTTGGGTAAACACCTTCCAAGTGCATCATTTTGGTGGAATACCATCTATAGCCATCCAAGCTTCAACTATTTAACATAAAGGATGAACTGCACCCTTCCATTCAGTCACCTTAATGGTAACCCCATCAACATGTAAGTTAAAAGCAAATTCAACCAGGTCTGCCATCTTCGAGGGAGGAAATCAAACCAGGTAAGTTTCACTGGACACCTCTCTGACTTGCCAAGGCCATTGATGCTGCTTGTAGAAGATTGTAGACAAATGAACCAACCCATCCAGCTGAGAAATTTCACCCTTAATGATGTTAACTACAACACAACTCTGAAAGTTTAGCCAGGTAGCTTCATTAGCCACTCGTACAACAACTGGTAAAAAACTAAGCCCATGGCAGCACTACCAAAGAATGTAGCTGTAGGATGCGTTTGAAGCCAAGCTGCACAATCATTGACATTATATTTGCTGGAAAACATAGTAGAAAAGAAAAAAATTGCCCTACGATCACCCAGGAGCAATATGAAGATGCATAACGGTCTGGATTTCATCGTTCCCGACTCCAAGTTGCATCGGAAAAAGACGGGTCGATGTAGATCGTACTTGGAGTCCCTCGAACGGTAGATGAATGATCCCACGAACCACCCACGAAAGGCCCTTGAGCGGAAGACAGAAAGCATGGCCTCTCTACAAGTTGCAAGCATACGGTCTTCAAGATGCGACAGCGCTTCACCGTCCAGAGCTAATCATCACCGAAGAATTAGAGGGATGATATTAGAACCACACTAGACTTCTAATTATGAGGATTAGAGGATCTAGGTCAAGCTATAATTGATCAAGTAGGACCAACTATAACTAGAACTAGAGAACTAGAGGAGGCTCCAAAACTTGTGTGTTGAAAAGGTGCAAAAGCCTCTAGTATTTATAGGTTGGAGGGGAGAGGAGGGGGCATCACAAGAGGGGAAGGACTCCCCTCCTTACGCCGGCAAAGGGGGGAAGGAGGAGTCCTTCCCCCACCCCAATTCGGCCTCCCGAGGGAAAGGGGGCACCTCCCTTGTTGGGCCCTTGTGGCCCAAGTTGCCTTCCACCTCTTGGCCTTTTAAGACCCGTTGATATTAAATTAACCCAAAAGATAAGTGCCACACGTGTGGCACAAAGCAATATGGTCCAAACGCCCTCTGGCGGTGTCCTGGACTAGGGGGTACTCACCACGTCGTCTCCCGACCAAGTGGATCGGGCCAAGGACCCCCATGGCGGTCCACTATTGGGCCAGTTCGGACAACCGATGACATATACGGGGAAGATTCCATAAGACTTGCTGATCAAGACAAGTACTCCTCTCCACCGACGTATTCGACTAGGACTCTTGTTATCCTAGGCCTCTGGTACATTATATAAGCCGAGGCTAGGCTAGTCGATAGATTATTATGACATCCATCATATCATTAGGGTTTAGAACACAACTCATGATCTCGAGGTAGATCAACTCTGTACTCGATACCCCATCATCAATATAAACAAGAGCAGGACATAGGGTTTTACCTCCATCAAGAGGGCCCGAACCTGGGTAAAACATTGTCTCCTTCGTTCCTGTTACCATTGATTTGAGAATCCACAGCTCGGGACCCCCTACCCCGATGTCTGCTGGTTTTGACCCCGACAATGGTGCTTTCATTGAGAGTTCCGCTGTGTGATCGGCAAAGGATCAATGGCTCGCCTGCAGATCAACTGCGATGTCGGCATCTTCGTCGCCGGCTCGACTGGTCACCTTGGCTTGACCGAGGACTGTACCCTGCCTCCGATCGTCATGTTCGAACGAGGGCCTTCATCAACATCAAACTCCGATCTCTATCATGGAGGAATCATCCATGGAGCTCGGGGGCTCAACGTCAACATTGCCCTCGGGCGACCGTGCTGTTTTTTCCGGATAGCAAACTTGTATCCACTGCCACCGCCTCCTTGAGCATCGCTTTGACAATTCCTTCGGTGGAATTGTGTGGAATTAAGTCTACAACAATCCTGTAAAATTTCGTCGTGTTCCGATGGAGCAATCTCCGCTGATCTCCGATATACCGGAACCCTGTCGAATCTGGACGGGAATCCGGATGAGTTTGGAGCGTGGTGTCCAACATCTAGCTCGGACGTCCTTTGGAAGATCCAACCATTGATCGGCTGCATAATTCCTATATCTACCACCCCTCAAAATTTCAGCTCGATCCGACCATTCAAACTTCGTAAAACCTCCGATGAGGGCATCAATTTTCTGATCTATTTCCTGCACGAATACGAATCCGACCCGAGTTCATCTTTATTCATGAACGGGATATTGGACATCCTTTTTGGAGGAATTTCTTTCTAGGGTATTGTGTTTTGTTTCTGAACACATGCTCACAAATTTTGCTCATTTTTGAAGGTAATCCTCATCGTCACGCCAGTGTCAAACCAGCCCGAACATATGGCTCCACGGCTGCCGACCTGTGCTAGACATATCGTCGCTTCATCGAGCCGAGCCCAACCTTATCGGATCATCATCTCAGCAAGCCGAATGAGAGTTTGGCGTCACGAAGGCTAAATTATCACCAACGTTGTCATCCCACGAATTACACGGGGCAGGCACACTGTCATCATTGTGCAGTTATTTCATCAAGCCGGTATCGACCGCGTCACAAATTTCGACCTGCGTCGGCATCGACATGCCGCCTCTTCTTTAAGCCAACATCCAACATGCCGACCTACTTTGACTCATCGGCTAACATGGAGGCTTCGACACCTCGGCTGGACCGGGGGCTTCGCTATTTCTTCATCAACATACTCCGGTGACTTCGGCGTCACCGGCTGACCAGCTTCGACACATCGGTTGGTATGGGGGCTGCAACATCACCTTACCGACCTGCTCCGTCACCTCGGCTAGGCCGGGGGCTTCATCACCAACCTACTTCGGGGACTTCGGCGTCACCAGCCGACCTGCTTTGTCATAATTAGCTGGACCGGGGGCTTCGCCTCAACACGTCGACCGCACTACATCGCCACTTCGTCAAGCCGAGCTCTTTGCTCGGGAACCTCGGGACCGGCTTGGGGGCTGGAACCTCGGCCCTCCTCAAGCTCGGTCCGCGTCATCAACACCGAGCACATTAACCAGCTAAGTTGCTTTCATGCTCAAATTTTTTAATTTTTTAATTCTTGTTCGGTTCGACCAGACATTATATTCGTGTTAAACAAAAAGTTGTTTATTAAAAACTTAGTTTGTTAAATAATGTTGTTTGTTAAAAACACTTCTTGTCCTAGGTTAACTGGGGCTCTTAAAATTTACATGAGCCATTTTATAATAACTTTTTTCTTCTAAGTCGTTGCAAAGTCTTTTTCTATCACTCCTTTTTTCGACACGAGTGTGTGGTCAATAGCCGGGTAGCCTGTTTCTCTCTCAAGCCACTCGAGTCTAGTTTGCTAAACTGGCCTAACAAGAAGCACTCCGCCTTCGGGATAGGAGGTTGAAGCCGCAGGCTGACCCACTCGAAGTCTTGAGATCGGATGTGTCATGTTAAAGCACGACGGAAGCACAAACTAAATTTAAGACCAATTTCAGATTGGCACAAAAAACTTGTTTTAGTTCGGACATAATGTTTTTACTAAAGTTTTTTGGTTTTCCATGCTTATGGCACTTTTAACCTATTTATGTGTTTCCAGCATAAGTCTCATAGGACGATGTCGGGCGCCTTTAAAGCTTTGGCAATATCAATGCGGATTACGACTAGAGCCGAACCCACCAAAAGCCAAGGTACTCCATGGACTCCTCGGTAAAACATTCTTGGATATTGCATTATATGCATCAGTTTTGAATTGTGTCTTCGGTCAATAGTTGGGTTGTCGGGCTCCCGTGCTTGCCTCCTACGTTCCGCTTTGATCGGCTAGGTGTGCAAAGGGAGAACCACTGCGATTGTGCTTCCAGCTCGAATGGTTAAGCGCCTCAGTGGAGAAAGCCGAAAACTGACTGTCACAATGGGTGTAAACTGGTCAGCGATCCGATGATGGTGTCAAACTATAGATCGATAGCGATTACCCCATGTTAAACGATGGGCCTTTCATAACATTGGCTGAAGTGTTAATGGCTAGACTTCGGTCAGTGCCGAACAATAACCGGGGGCTAGTAACTAGCCTCCCAACTTTAAGCTCCTATGACTAAGTAAAAGTTATAAAGCCTAGATATCTGATTGCCTTGTTTCCACTAACACGACGGCCTCCGGGCACCGAGACGTCGGCTAAGGGTTGTCTTGTTAGTACTGAAACACCCTGCGTAGCATCTACAAAGGGGTAGAAGCCGACGATGGGCCACTTTCATATTATAAACGGTTGCAACGGAGTCAAAATAAAAATATATATCTCAAATTACGGCTCGGGGGCTACTGGCTTCGCGCTTCATACCAGTGGCTCAGGGGCTACTGCATTGCCTATTCAATGCGGAAAATTTAAAATGCCCAATGTTCGGCTTGACCAAGCTATGGGCAAATGTGTCTTCGGACAACAATTGGTATCATCTGGGACTTATCCGGCATCAAGCTAATATATTACGACGACTTCTCAAGACCCTCTCTCAAGGGCCCGTCCGCCGATCACTATCTTCTCTAAAATATTACACCGCGTTTCAATTCCTACGTATGCTGCCGAGCTAGGAGTTGATCCTCAGGCCGATTTTGCAAATCGACTTGAGTCTCAGGGGCTACTGGGATCAGCAGTTTCATGTTTTCCTTCAGGTGCATCTCGGGTTTTAGACCGACACACACCTTGAGGGCTACTGGTTATATATCTCGGTAGAGAATGAATTGCACCAATCAAGAAAAATATATCCACAAAAAATCAGCCCATACCCGAGGTAGTGTACCACCTCGGATGCAGTTCGGCATAAAGCTCGGATACAAGTGGCTGGCTCCATAGAGGGCATTTCCGGCATTAAGCTCGGCTGAACTCCTTCAACTTTTTGAACCAAGGTGATCCATAACACCTCGGATACGGTCCGGCGTTGGAGCTCGGATACAGTCTGGCGTTAGAGCTTGGATGCAGTTCGGCGTTGGAACTCGGCTGCAAAAAGACACCTCGAATGCAGTCCGACATTGGAGCTCGGACGCAAGAGGACACCGCCGCATGGGAAACACTTCAAACACGAGGTGTGGCGTAAAAATAACAAGGCATTGATAAAGGCCGAAGACTTAAAGGGCTCCTCGGATGCCCGATGTGTAAACTCTTCGGATTTAGCTTGGCAATCCTCAAGATCGAAGATGGGAAGATTTGTTGAACCAATTTTCAAGACCGATGACGAAAGATGAAGAAAAGTTTGGAAGAACCGAGGAGCGTCCCCAACTTGAAGACCGGTTCAGGGGGCTACTGATGATGTCCTGGACTAGGGGGTACTCACCACGTCATCTCCCGACCAAGTGGATCGGGCCGAGGACCCCCATGGCGGTTCACTATTGGGCCAGTTCGGACAACCGATGACATATACGAGGAAGATTCCATAAGACTTGCTGATCAAGACAAGTACTCCTCTCCACCGACGTATTCGACTAGGACTCTTGTTATCCTAGGCCTCTGGTACATTATATAAGCCGAGGCTAGGCTAGTCGATAGATTATTATGACATCCATCATATCATTAGGGTTTAGACCACAACTCATGATCTCGAGGTAGATCAACTCTGTACTCAATACCCAATCATCAATATAAACAAGAGCAGGACATAGGGTTTTACCTCCATCAAGAGGGCCCGAACCTGGGTAAAACATTGTCTCCTTCGTTCCTATTACCATTGATCTGAGAATCCACAGCTTGGGACCCCCTACCCCGAGGTCTGCCGGTTTTGACCCCGACACCCTCATTACCATCCATCTTGCTAGATCAAACAGATACCATCAGCGGAATCTTTTTGATTTTCCAGACTTAAAAATGTTTTATCTCCTAAATAAAAAATCCGGTTAAAATTCGTTTTCACCATTAAATCCGTCTCGATGAGATCTTAAAAACTAGATCCCATATTGATATGTTTCGACGACTTTTTTGGGGCCAAAAGTTGCCATGATGTTTACACTGTAATTGCCCTAGAGTTTACACTAAAGTTGCCATGATATGTTTCATCTTTTTTTTTCTAGATTTAAAGCTACCATTGTATTTTCAACTACTTTTCATGGCCATTTTTATTAATTGACCATGGTAATTTTTAGTAATTAACCACAACAAATTTAATTCATGGGTCATGGCAATTTTAGTAATTCATCATGGCAAATTTAGTTTATAGATCATGGCAATTTTAGTATTTTTGACCATGGAAATTAATTTTTTTATGAACCATGGCAAAATTTAGTGCATGTATCATGGCAAATATAAGTAATTCACCATGCCAATTTTAGTTTATGATTCATGGAAAATTTGAGTCATTAACCATGCATTTTTAAAGTAATTGACAATGAATTTCTTTTTAATTATGAACCATGTCAAAATTATTTCATGAATGATGGCAAATTTTAGTAATTTACCATGGCAAGTTTAGTTTCTTAATTCCCCATTTTATAACATGTCAAAATTTATTTTAAACATAGAAGAAAAGGTAGTTGAACATATCATGGCAACTTTAGTGTAAACACCATGGCAATTTATGTGCAATAGACATGGCAACTTTTAACCAAAAAAATCATCGAAACATATCGATATGGGATCTAGTTTCGAAGATCTTGTCGCGACAGATTTAATGGTGAAAATGTTTTTTCAATCGGATTTTTCATTTTGGAGATAAAACAGTTTAAAAATTGAAAACACGAAAGATTCATGCTGACATCATCAGTTTCGTCACTTGTGCATGCATGCGGTGACGTGGCGCAATCTGTAGTCATGGGGTGTGTTGTTGGGTGTTGCTTCCACCACACGTGTGGTGGTTATCGGCATCCTAAATTAATTATAAAAGCCTCCTAGCAATTACTAGAGCCTTTTATTATTAATTTAACATCTCCGGAAACATTTTCCACTATATATTATTTATCGGTAATACCCGGTATTGCCCCATAAACTCCGAAACCCTTCCAGTGACCCCGAAACGCTTCCGGTTTTGGTTCCTCTCGAAACTATTTCGAATATTAACGAAACTATTTCAAAAACAAATCCTCGTCACTCCCATCCTAATAACACTTAGCAGATCAAGATTACCTTAAGTTTGTGACCCTGTAGGTTTGGTAAAACATAGACATGAACAAAACCCCTTTGTTCAATGACCGATAGCGGAACCGTGGACGTCCATATAGATCCCTATGAGTACACGAATGATATTTGAGTGAACCGTTGGTTATCATGTGCTATTCCCTTTACTTCGCGGTACTTTACAAAACCCGAGGTGAGATGTGTCGGTATCCTCTTGAGTCATACACATGCTCATTATATCGTTATCCTCGTTACCGGTTTTGTTCTTCTTTCTCGTTGAAATATTCCGGCATCCCCGTGACATAATCACCTATGTCTGGCCAGGCGATGGTAGATGCCATCACACCAAGAGGGCCCTAAGAATATCTCTCCTCGTCGGAGGAGCAAATTCCACTCTCGAACTATCTAGTCCCTTGTCAAACTTTCAGATGAACCTATAAGTTCTCATTATGATCACCGTGTTACAGATGACGTTTGAGGAACCCCAAAGTCCATTATACGGTAGTAAAGGACTACGATACTCTCATGGTCTAAGGAACGAAAAACATGTTAACACTCCGTGTTATAACAATTGATTTCAGACGATATTACCTCAAAGTATCACAAACAAGTTTAGGTTGATTCAATATGATCGGTCTTCTAACGTCATATTCTCAATGTTGTTTTAGGACTATTGTTACACTTAACGATATCCTAAGACCCGGAAAACATGATCACCAACAACACTTGAGTCAGTCTTAGAGGCAAGACTAGGAACTTATTTTACTGTTTATCATTCTACACGTGCATATGAGTTTTCCACTGAATCACATATTCCGGGATCATAGCAGTTATAACACTTAATTATGAATATGGAAATATAATAATACAATAACAAGATTTTGGCTTAACATAGTTTCCAACATAATGTCCTGAACCCCCGCAGTTAAACACATATCATCTCACTATACTTAGGATCCAAGACACATTCAATTTCAGACACACGAGCATCAGAAGCATTGTTCATATGAGCAGATGGTGTTGTTCGAGAGGATTTCTCCTAAGCAGCTTGATCTCACTTCCCAGATATAGGTGGAGCTTGCTTCCGACCAATAGAAAAATTTGCGCCCGGAGGCTTCTTTTGATTTTATCAGCTCCCATCGCAGCAGCCGGCGCACGCTTGTCAACCATCTTCCTCTTAACATCTTCAACGTGTATCCAAAAAATGTTTCATGTGTATACAAAAAATGTAAAATGTGTACTAAAAAAAGTAGACATCAAAACATATATCAAAAAACAATATTGATAATGTATTTGAAAAATGTTAAACATGTATAAAAAATGTTCCTGATATACGAAAAATGTACAATGTGTATGAAAAAATCAGACAAGTGTTGGAAAAAAATAAAAGAAAAAACAAAAACTTGGTGAAAACTGAAGAAAGAACAAAGAAAACCGAAGAAAAAGAAAAGGGGAAAACCAAAGAAACCCAGAGAAAACCCGAAGAAAACAGATGCAAAACAGTGAAAAAACAATAAAGAAAACCACATGAAAAAACTGACGTGGTAGCTACAATATTACGTCGACCAAGTAGGGTCGCGGCAGAGGTGAGACATACTTACGTCTCGCAACGGGCGAGAAAGAGGTCTTGTGAGGATTGTGGTCGTTAGTGACGTTGGGAGTCACGACCTAGAAGATGCATTATCTTGTCGCCAACATCTTCCCATGGGCTCGTGAAAGAGCATGGTGCCCCCATGTGTGGTTTTGGTAATTGATGACATTCTCTATGGACTAATGGTTGCCTTGAGTTATATTTGAAGGATTTGTCCATAGGCATTTCTTGAAGTCCATGTGTTGGTTTCAAGGAGTTTATGAGATGACCAAGGTGCTATTCAAGGAATTATCCAAAGATTGATCATGTAGAAGACATGATACAAGGTTAATCAATACTAAGTCAAAGTGTGAATCAACTGATCAACACACAAAGTGTACAAGGTGTACCGAGAGGGATCAAATTATCCCATGGTATGGTAAGCATTGTCCATTACGCTTTGTGTACTAACCCATGGTCTACGTGAGAGTTCAATGTGGGGTTAGGTATGTTTCCATGGGCTTGTGTCAAGAGGAAGATCTCATACAACCCATGGAGGATGACATCAAGTGGTGATCGTCATCAAGATTGCGGTTGGCAAGTTCAAGTGGAGCATCATGAAGAGATCATGCTTGAAGCTTTTCATCCATTGTGGTGACAATGGACATGTGAAGATGTGCCGAAGAGTGGCTCACCCATAGTGAAGTATGGGGGAGCAATCTACTTGTCTTCATCAAGCCAGCGTAATCAAGAAAGGTGGTCCAACTTGAGGAAGTCAAGATCGTCATCATCTAGCTCAAGTGGATTATGCACAAGGCAAAGGTTTTGCCCTTGATAGGTTTTCTATTTTACTGGTCTCATGGTGTTAGTTGGGAGACCAGGTAATAGGATCGATTGTCGTTCTATCAAGGGGGGCTCTCAAGTGACTAGCTTGATCATATCATTCGTAGAGAGCTCAAACCATTGAATTCTTGGCATCATATTTCTTGGTTCTTGTTTGGTTTTTCTTCATGTGAGCTTTTGGTCATCTTCATGACAAGCTCGGGTTCATCGAAAATGGAGTTCATATGCATCTTTTGTGATTCTTTCGATATTGGAGTTTTTCCCGGTTCTTCATTCGTAGAGGTTTCACATCTCTATATCATTGGCATTTTTCTTTTGCCTCTTCTCACTATAGCCAGTCACTGTTGGATAGTACTTGTCGTCTTCTATCCAACAGGCTTGAGTTTGCTGATTTCGGAGTCCGTTTGCAGTAGTTATTGTAGTTTCAGTTTTGGAGCATCCTTCTGTTTTGCTTGGGCGGTTTTTCAGCTCTAAGCGGTAGTACTGTGATACGTCTCCAACGTATCTATAATTTTTTATTGTTCCATGTTGTTATATTATCATTTTTGGATGTTTTACCTTCATTTCATAGCAACTTTATATCATTTTTTGGGACTAACCTATTGACATAGTGCCAAGTGCGAGTTGCTATTTTTTTGCTTGTTTTTTACTTTGCAGAATATCCCTATGAAACGGAGTCCAAACGCAGTGAAACTTTTTGGAGATTTTTTTGGACCAGAAGACAACTTGGGAGCCAAGGAAGCACCAGAGGGGAGGCCCATGGGGCCCACAACCCACCAGGGCGTGCCAGTGGCCCCTGGCGCGCCCAGGTGGGTGGTGGGGCCCATGGGAGGTCTCCTCCACCGCCTCTCAGCTCTATAAATTCTCAGATATTCCAGAAACCCTAGGGGAGCGATCGAAACACAATTCCAGCCGCCGCAAGTTCCAGAACCACGAGATCCAATCTAGACCCCTATTCCGGCACTCTACCGGAGGGGAACACGATCACGAAGGGGTTCATCATCCTCATTGGTGCTCCTCCGATGATGCGTCAGTAGTTCACCATAGACCTATGGGTTCATAGGCAGTAGCTAGATGGCTTCTTCTCTCTTTTTGATTCTCAATACAATGTTCTCCTTGTTGTTCTTGGAGATCTATTTGATGTAATGACTTTTTGCGATGTGTTTGTTGGGATCCGATGAAGTGCGAGTTTATGATCAGATCTGTCTATGAATATTATTTGAGCTCTTTGATCTCTTATACGCATGATTGTTATAGCCTCATATTTCTTCTTCGAATCTTTGGTTTAGTTAGGCCAACTAGATCGATTTTTCTTGCAATGGGAAGAGGTGCTTTGTGATGGGTTCAATCTTGCGGTGTCCTCACCCAGTGACAGAAGAGGTAGCGAGGACGCATGTATCGTTGCTATTAAGGATAAAAAGATGGGGTCTATTCCTACATGAATAGATCTTGTCTACATCATGTCATCGTTGTTATTGCATTACTCCGTTTTTCATGAACTTAATACACTAGATGCATGCTGGATAGCAGTCGATGTGTGGAGTAATAGTAGTAGATGCAGGCAGGAGTCGGTCTACTAATCTTGGACGTGATGCCTATATACATGATCATTGCCTTGGATATCGTCATAATTATTTGCTCTTCTATCAATTGCCCAACAGTAATTTGTTTACCCACCGTATGCTATTTTCTCGAGAGAAGCCACTAGTGAAATCTACGGCCCCGGGTCTATCTTTTATCATATTGTTTTTAGATCTATCTTTTATCATATTGTTTTCAGATCTATTATTCCAAACACCCAAAAATACCTTGCTGCACTTTTTCTTTACTTATTTTATTTTGCATTCTTGCTAGATCTATTTATCCAATTTCATACAATTTAATCTATCTATTTACCGAGGAGGGATTGACAACCCCTCTTACGCGTTGGGTTGCAAGTATTTGTTCTTTGTGTGCAGGTACCATTTACATAGTGTTGCTTGGTTCTCCTACTGGATTGATAACCTTGGTTTCATAACTGAGGGAAATACTTACCGTAGCTGTGCTGCATCATCCCTTCCTGTTTGGGGAAATACCGACGCAGTCTCAAGCCACGTCAAAGGAATTTCTGGCGCCGTTGCCGGGGAGACATCATCAATATCTATCAGGTTCCTAATCACAAATCTCATCTCCTTGCAATTTACATTATTTGCCATTTGCCTCTCATTTTCATCTCCCCCACTTCACAAAATTTTGCCCTTTTTATTCGCCTTCTTTTTCGTTCGCCTTTTCTCGTCAGATCTCTTGTTTGCTTGCAATCTTTTTTGCGTAGTCACGATGTCTCAAGAAAATACCAAATTGTGTGATTTTTCCAATACCAATAATAATGATTTTATTACTACTCCGATTGCTCCTCCCGCCACTAGTGCGGAATCTTGTGATATTAATGCCGCTTTGTTGAATCTTGTTATGAAAGATCAATTTTCTGGTACTCCTAATGCGGATGCTGTGTCCCATCTAAACACATTCGTAGAATTGTGTGATATGCAAAAGAAAAAAGATGTGGACAATGATATTGTGAAGTTGAAATTATTTCCTTTCTCTTTGAGGGATCGTGCAAAAATTTGGTTTCTTCTTTGCCTCGCAATAGTATCAATTCTTGGGGTAAGTGCAAAGATGCTTTTATTACTAAGTATTTTTCGCCCACGAAAATTATTTCCCTTAGAACTCAAATCATGAATTTTAAGCAACTTGAGCATGAACATGTTGCACAATCTTGGAAAAAATGAAATTGATGCTAAGAAATTGTCCTACTCATGGTTTAAATCTTTGGATGATTATACAAAAAAAAAATGCGGGATTGAATTTTGTTTCTAGAAATCTTTTAGATTCCGCCGTGGGTGGTACTTTTATGGAAATTACTTTGGGTAAAGCTACTAAATTGCTTGATAATATTATGGCAAATTATTCACAATGGCATACCGAAAGAGCACCTACTAGTAAAGAAGTTAATTCGGTTGAAGAAATTAGTACTTTGAGTGAAAAAGTTGATGCTCTTATGAAATTTGTTGCTAGTAAAAATGCTCCTATTGATCTTAATGAATTACCTTTGTCTACTTTGATTGAGCAAAATAGTGATCCCGTAGATGTGAATTTGGTCTCGCAAAACAATTTTAATAACTATGCTTATAGAGGTAATTTTAATCCTAGGCCTTTTCCTGGAAATTCCTCTAATAATTATGATAATGCCTATGGTAATTCTTCTTACAATAATAATAGGAACCCCTCTGATCTTGAGAGTAATATTAAAGAATTTATCAATGCTCAAAATGTTTTTAATACTACGATAGAAGAAAAGTTGAATAAGATTGATGATATGTCTAGAAGCATTGATAGAATTTCCCATGATGTAGAAAATCTCAAGATTAAACTTTTTCCACCTAAGGTTGATGTGAATGAATCAATTAAAGCTTTATATGTTTCTATGGATTAAAGTAAGAAAATAACCGCTATGCTTAGAGCTAAAAGAGAATTTTTAGAAAGAGCATTTTCTACCGATTGCTTTCATAACAATGATGAAGATCTTAAAATGATTGGTGTTTCTTCTATTGATTCCTTGTTTAGTAATATTAAACTTGATGAAAAGAGGACGGAACAAGAGTCAACTTTAGCTAGAGGGCGTCCTCATAATTCGGAGGGTGAAAATCTTGTTGAAAATTTTGATAAAAGTGGGTTTGGAGAGGTCAAAACTTTAACTAGTGATGTGCCCACTCTTTTGGATTACAAAGACTTTAATTATGATAGTTGCTCTTTGATTGAATGTATTTCTTTGTTGCAATCCATGATAAATTCACCCAATGCCTATGAACAAAATAAGCTTTTACTAAACATATTGTAGAAGCGATGATGAAAGCTTTAGAAGAAAAGTTGGAATTAGAGATCTCAATTCCTAGAAAACTATATGATGAGTGGGAAGCTACCATTAAAGTCAAGATTAAAAATTATGAGTGCTTTACTTTATGTGATTTGGGTGCTAGTGTTTCCACAATTTCAAAATCTTTATGTGATGTGCTTGGTCTTACCAATATTGAAGAATTAATGATGTTCTTATTCTTGCAAATAGGAACTATGTGCCCATATACTTTATTGTTCTTGATATTAATTGCAATCCGTCTTGTCCCATCATACTTGGTAGACCGTTTTTACAAACTATAGGTGCCGTGATTGATATGAAAGAAGGGAATATTAAATTTCAATTTACACTAAGAAAGGGTATGGAACACTTACCTAGAATAAGATTAAGCCACCATATGAATCAATCATGAGGGAAACCTATGGGGCAAAAGCTAAACATGACAATAATTGAATCCTTGCATTATGCCTAGCTAGGGGCATAAAACGATAGCGCTTGTTGGGAGGCAACCCAATGAATAGAATTTATTTTTGCCTTTTTCTTTCTGTTCTTGAGTGTTTGAATAATTATGCCTCTGTTATTATTGTGATTTTTATGTTTTAATTAGTGTTTGTGCCAAGTAAAGCCTTTGGGATAGCTTTGGGTGATAGTTGATTTGATCCTGTTGAAAAACATAAATTTTTGCATCCAGTAACAGAATTGTTAAAATTCACAGAAGAGACAAAAAATTCTGATTATTTTACATAAGATTGATATACAAATTTACTCTGTTGTCCTAATTTTTCAGAATTTTTTTGAGTTACATAAGTATGATTAAAATTCTCATCTTTACAGACTATTCTGTTTTTGACAGATTCTGTTTTCTTTGCATTGTGTGCTAATTTTGATGAATCTATGGATTGTATCGGGGGGTATAAGCCATGGTAAAGTTAGAATACAGTAGGTATAATTCCATAACAAAATATGAATGGGTTTTCAATAGTACTTAAAGCAAAGATTGGTTTTATTATACTAACGGATCTCACGAAGGTTTTGTTAAGTTTTGTGTGATTGAAGTTTTCAAGTTTTGGGTGAGATTTCGATGGATGAAGGAATAATAAGTAAAAAGAGCCTAAGATTGGGGATGCCCATGGCACCCCAATGTAATATTCAAGGAGAACCAAGCAACTAAGCTTGGGGATGCCCCGGAAGGCATCCCCACTTTCTTCTAACAACCATCGGTAATTTTACTTGGAGCTATATTTTTATTCGTCACATATCATGAGTTTTTCTTGGAGCACCTTGTATTATATGAGTCTTTATTTGTTTTGATTTTTAGTTTGTCACAATCATCCTTGCTGGACACACCTATTTGAGAGAGCCAAAATTATGCTATGATTTGTTAGAGTTGCTCTATGTGCTTCACTTAAATTTTTTGAGTTATGGAATTGCTCTAGTGCTTCACTTATATCTTTTTGAGCACGGTGTGCTAAATTTTTGAAGAAATTTACTCTCATGCTTCACTTAGATTTATTTGAGAGTTAGTAAATTTTTTGAAGAAATTCTCTCATGCTTCACTTATATTATTTCAAGAGATGAAAATTTTTATGCTCATGTTCTTCACTTAAATTTGTTTGAGCTTGTCAAAAGCAATTGTAATATACGAAATTAGTCCCAAAGTGATAGGTATCCAAGAGGGATATAATAAAAACTTTCATGAAGATCATTGGACAAATTAAACTTGATTCTTTTTAATAGTTTTGAGACATGATGATAGTAATATGTGAGTCATGTTGGTGAGTAATTATGCTTTAGTAAGAATATTCGTGTTCAGGTTTGTGATTCCCTATGCAAGCACGAAAGTCAATAGTTATGCAATGAAATTACATCCTACTTGTGGTTCATTATTCGGTGTTAGTTATGCTTAATGCTCGTTTATGTGAATTTTTGTTTCTCGGTTGGTTGCTTCTCAATCTATTTGCTAGACTTTCCTTGTACTAAGTGGGAATACTACTTGTGCATCAAAAAATCCTTAAACCCAGTTATGCCATATCAGTCCACCATACCTACCTATATGCGGGTATTTCCATGCCGTTCTAAGTAAATCTGTATGTGCCAACTCTAATTTTCAAAATGAATTTCCTTTTTTTGTGCCCGTACCGCTCATGAAGCGGCAGGGGGTGGCCAATATTTTTCCATGCTAGATGTGTTATTCTTAAGATGAGTGTTTATTCACTTGTCATTGCACGAGAGTACGGCAGTAATAGGGATGCCCAGTCCTGAAATGAAAAAGAAATTTACTTTATGTTGTTAAATAATAAATTTCTTGGAAAGTGTTGGTATGGAAGGCACCCGTGGATACGGCTAGCCATGGATTTTGAAAGAATGGTGGAAAATGGAATAAACTTTATTTTATGTTTGGGAACCGCCTATGATGTATCTAGCATGGAAAGTATTGGGAACTACTCGGTCGTTTTCGTTGATGGGAAAAGCATGCCTCTCAAAAAATTTATCTCTCAATTTAAGCTTTGAGCTCTGGCACCTCTACAAATCTCTGCTTCCCTCTGCGAAGGGCCTATCTATTTACTTTATGCAAATTTTATTTTATTTGACTCTCCATCTTCTCTTATAAAGCACCAACTAAGGGGCACTATGATCGTACTTGAGCATTGGATGTAGCTAATATGCGAGTGTGTTTCATGAATGGATCAATGATTGAGCATGATGGGCTAGGGATAACTTTCTTTAGTGTTGATATTTTGAAAGACATGGTTGCTTTTTGATATGCTTGAGTATTGAAATCTTCATGTCAAAACTAGACTATTGCTTTGAACCATATAAAAGTCCAAATTTCCATGCTACAAAAGAAAAGATTATGTGATGAACATGTTAGGCAGCATTCCACATCAAAAATTCTGTTTTTATCATTTACCTACTCGAGGACGAGCAGGAATTAAGCTTGGGGATGCTGATACGTCTCCAACGTATCTATAATTTTTTATTGTTCCATGCTGTTATATTATCATTCTTGGATGTTTTATCTTCATTTTATAGCAACTTTATATCATTTTTTGGGACTAACCTATTGACAAAGTGCCCAGTGCCAGTTGCTATTTTTTTGCTTGTTTTTTTACTTCGCAGAATATCCCTATCAAACGCAATCCAAACGCAGCGAAACTTTTTGGAGATTTTTTTGGACCAGAAGATAACTTGGGAGCCAAGGAAGCACCAGAGGGGAGGCCCATGGGGCCCATAACCCACCAGGGCGCGCCAGAGGCCCCTGGCGTGCCCAAGTGGGTGGTGGGGCCCATGGGGGTCTCCTCAACCGCCTCTCAGCTCTATAAATTCTCAAATATTCTAGAAACCCTAGGGGAGCGATCGAAACACAATTCCAGCTGTCGCAAGTTCCAGAACCACGAGATCCAATCTAGAGCCCTATTCCGGCACTCTGCCGGAGGGGAACACAATCACAGAGAGGTTCATCATCCTCATTGGTGCTCCTCCTATGATGCATGACTAGTTCACCATAGACCTATGGGTCCGTAGGCAGTAGCTAGATGGCTTCTTCTCTCTTTTTGATTCTCAATATAGTGTTCTCCTCGTTGTTCTTGGAGATCTATTTGATGTAATGACTTTTTGCGGTGTGTTTGTTGGGATCCGATGAAGTGCGAGTTTATGATCAGATCTATCTATGAATATTATTTGAGTTCTTTGATCTCTTATATGCATGATTGTTATAGCCTCGTATTTCTTCTCCGAATCTTTTGTTTAGTTAGGCCAACTAGATCAATTTTTCTTGCAATGGGAAGAGGTGCTTTGTGATGGGTTCGATCTTGCGGTGTCCTCACCCAGTGACAGAAGGGGTAGCGAGGCATGCATGTATCGTTGCTATTAAGGATAAAAAGATGGGGTCTATTCCTACATGAATAGATCTTGTCTACATCATGTCGTCATTGTTATTGCATTACTCCGTTTTTCCATGAACTTAATACACTAGATGCATGCTGGATAGCGGTCGATGTGTGGAGTAATAGTAGTAGATGCAGGCAGGAGTCGGTCTACTAATCTTGGACGTGATGCCTATATACATGATCATTGCCTTGGATATCGTCATAATTATTTGCTCTTCTATCAATTGCCCAACAGTAATTTGTTTACCTACCTTATGCTATTTTCTCGAGAGAAGCCACTAGTGAAATCTACGGCCCCCGAGTCTATCTTTTATCATATTGTTTTTAGATCTATCTTTTATCATATTGTTTTTAGATCTATTATTCCAAAAACCCAAAAATAACTTACTACACTTTTTATTTACTTATTTTATTTTGCGTTCTTGCTAGATCTTTTTATCCAATCTCATACAATTTAATCTATCTTTTTACCGAGGAGGGATTGACAACCCCTCTTACGCGCCGGGTTGCAAGTATTTCTTCTTTGTGTGCAGGTACCGTTTACATAGTGTTGCTTGGTTCTCCTACTGGATTGATAACCTTGGTTTCATAACTGAGATACCTATTATGCACAACTCCAAATGTCCTGAAACTTTACTGAGAATTATTTTGGAATACATAAAAAATATTGTGTGAAGAAAGACCAGAAGGGGACCCACCAGGTGGCCACAAGCCTGGGGGCGCGCCCTACCCCCCAGGGCGCGCCCCCTGAGCTTGTGGGCCCCCTGGCTAGGCTTCGGTGCCCATCTTCTGCTATATGAAGCGTTTTGACCTAGAAAAAATCTAGAGAAGGCTTTCGGGACGAAGCGCCACCGTCTCGAGGTGGAACCTGGGCAGAAGCAATCTGGGGCTCCGGTGGAGCTATTCTGCCGGGGAAACTTCCCTCCGGGAGGGGAAAATCGAAGCCATCGTCATCACCAATGATCCTCTCATCGTGGGAGGACCAATCTTCATACATCTTCACCAGCACCATCTCATCTCAAACCCTAGTTCATCTCTTGTATTCAATCTTTGCCTCAAACCATCAGATTGGTACGTGTGGGTTGCTAGTACTGTTGATTACTCCTTGTAGTTGATGCTAGTTGGTTTATTTGGTGGAAGATCATATGTTCAGATCCTTAATGATATTTATTACCCCTCTGATCTTGAACATGAACATGCTTTGTGAGTAGTTATTTTTGTTCCCGAGGACATGGGAGAAGTCTTGTTATAAGTAATCATGTGAATTGGGTATTCATTCGATATTTTGATAAGATGTATGTTGTCTTTCCTCTAGAGGTGTTATGTGAACATCGACTACATGACACTTCACCATGATTTGGGCCTAGGGGAAGGCATTGTTGGGGAACTTTGCATGGAAAACAAAAAAAAATCTACGCACACGCAAGATCTATCCATGGAGATGCATAGCTACGAGAGGGGAGAGTATGTCTACGTACCCTCGTAGACCGTTAAGCGGAAGCGTTTATCAATGCGGTTGATGTAGTCGTAGACCTTCACGATCCGCCCAATCAAGTACCGAACGCATGGCACCTCCGTGTTCAGCACATGTTCAGCTCGATGACGTCCTCGCCTTCTTGATCCAACAAGTCGGGCAAGGTAGTAGATGAGTTCCGGCAGCACGACGGCGTGGTGACGGTGGTGGTGCAACTATCTCCGTAGGGCTTCGCCGAGCACTACGAAAATTATGACCGAGGACGAACTAGAGGGAGAGGGGCGCCGCACACAGCTTGGGGATCGTGGTGTGTGTTGCCCCTCTCCCTCCTCACATATATATAGGTGGAGGGGGGAAGAGGAGGCAGCCTAGGGCGCCCCCAAGGGGCCGGCGGCCAGCCCTAGGGAAGGAAAGGGGAGCTGGCTGCCTTAGGGTGCCTCCCCCTTCCTTCCCTCCCTCCTTGGCGCGTGGGCAGGGGTGAAGGGGTGCGCCAGCCCCCTTGTGGGCTGGTGTGCTTCCCCCCTTTGGCCCATAAGACCCACTACTTACCGGTGGCCTCCCGGAACCCCTTCCGGCTCTTCGATAAATACCCGGTACTTTCTGAAACCTTTCCGGTGACCGAATAGCATCGTACTATATATCAATCTTTACCTCCGGACCATTCCAGAGCTCCTCGTCATGTCCGTGATCTCATCCGGGTCTCCGAACAACATTCGGTCACCAACTCACATAACTCATATAGTACTATATCGTCAACGAACGTTAAGCGTGCGGACCCTACGGGTTCGAGAATGATGTAGACATGATCGAGACGCTTCTCCGGTCAATAACCAATAGCGGGACCTGGATGCCCATATTGGTTCCTACCTATTCTATGAAGATCTTTATCGGTCGAACCTTTATGACAACATACGTATTTCCCTTTGTCTATCGGTATGTTACTTGCCCGAGATTCAATAGTCGGTATCTCCATACCTAGTTCAATCTCGTTACTGGCAAGTCTCTTTACTCGTTTCGTAATACATCATCTTGCAACTAACTCCTTAGTCACTTTGCTTGCAAGCTTCTTGTGATGTGTATTACCGAGAGGGCCCAGAGATACCTCTCTGTCATACGAAGTGACAAATCCCAATCTCGATTCACGGCAACTCAACAGACACCTTCGGAGGTACCTGTAGAGCATCTTTATGATCACCCAGTTACGTTGTGATGTTTGATAGCACACAAGGTATTCCTCCGGTATCCGGGAGTTGCATGATCTTATGGTTGAAGGAATATGTATTTGACATTAAGAAAGCAGTAGCAATAAACTGAATGATCATATGCTAAGCTAACGGATGGGTCTTGTCCATCACATCATTCTCCTAATGATGTGATCCCGTTATCAAGTGACAACTCATGTCCATGGTTGGGAAACCTTAACCATCTTTGATCAACGAGCTAGTCTAGTAGAGGCTCACTAGGGACACGGTATTTGTTTATGTATTCACACATGTATTTAAGTTTTCGGTCAATACAATTCTAGCATGAATAATAAACCTTTATCATGAATAAGGAAATATAATAATAACAACTTTATTATTACCTCGAGGGCATATTTCCATTAGTCTCCCACTTGCACTAGAGTCAATAATCTAGTTCACATCGCCATGTGATTAACATCCATAGTTCACATTGCCATGTGACTAACACCCAAAGAGTTTACTAGAGTCAATAATCTAGTTCACATCGCCATGTGATTAACACCCAAAGAGTACTAAGGTGTGATCATGTTTTGCTTGTGAGAGAGGTTTAGTCAACGGGTCTGCCACATTCAGATCCGTATGTATTTTGCAAATTTCTATGTCTACAATGCTCTGCATGGAGCTTCTCTAGTTAATTGCTCCCACGTTCAATATGTATCCCGATTGAGACTCAGAGTCATCCGGATTGGTGTCAAAGCTTGCATCGACATAACCCTTTATGACGAACTCTTTATCACCTCCATAACCGAGAAACATTTCCTTAGTCCTCTTTAGGTACCTAAGGATAATTTTGACCGCTATCCAGTGATCCACTCCTGGATCACTATTATACCCCCTTGCCAAACTCATGGCAAGGCACACAACAGGTCTCGTACACGGCATAGCATAGTTTATAGAACCTATGGCTGAGGCATAGGGAATGACTTTCATTCTCTTTCTATCTTCTACCGTGGTCGGGCTTTGAGTCTTACTCAACTTCACACCTTGCAACACAAGCAAGAACCCTTTCTTTTACTGATCTATTTTGAACTTCTTCAAAACTTTGTGAAAGTCCTATTAAGCGTCTTGTTCTATCCCTCTAGATCTTGATGCCCAATATGTAAGTAGCTTCACCGAGGTCTTTCATTGAAAAATTCTTATTCAAGTATCCTTTTATGCTATCCAAAAATTCTATATCATTTCCAATCAACAATATGTCATCCACATATAATACCAGAAATGCTACAGAGCTCCCACTCACTTTCTTGTAAATACAGGCTTCACCGTCAGTCTGTATAAAACCATATGCTTTGATCAACTCATCAAAGCATATATTCCAACTCCGAGATGCTTGCACCAGTCCATAGATGGATCGCTAGAGCTTGCACACTTTGTTAGCACCTTTAGGATCAACAAAACCTTCTCGTTACATCATATACAACTCTTCTTTAATAAACCCGTTAAGGAATGCAGTTTTGACGTCCATTTGCCAGATTTCATAATCATAAATTGTGGCAATTTCTAACATTATTCGGACAGACTTAAGCATCGCTACGGGTGAGAAAGTCTCATCATAGTCAACCCCTTGAACTTGTCGAAAAACTTTCGCGACAAGTCGAGCTTTATAGACAGTGATATTACCATCAGCGTCTGTCTTCCTCTTGAAGATCCATTTATTTTCAATGGCCTGCCGATCATCGGCAAGTCCACTAAAGTCCACACTTTGTTCTCATACATGGATCCTATCTCAGATTTCATGGCCTCAAGCCATTTGTCAGAATCTGGGCTTATCATAGCTTCTTCATAGTTCGTAGGTTCGCCGTTGTCTAACAACATCACTTCCAGGACAGGATTACCGTACCACTCTGGTGCGAAACGTGTTCTGGTTGACCTACGAAGTTCGGTAGTAACTTGATCCGAAGTTTCATGATCATCATCATTAGCTTCCTCTCTAGTTGGTGTAGGCATCACGTGAACGGTTTTCTCTGATGTGCTACTTTCCAATTTGAGAGAAGGTACAATTACCTCATCAAGTTCTACTTTCCTCCGACTCACTTCTTTCAAGAGAAACTCCTTCTCTAGAAAGGACTCATTCTTGGCAACAAAGATCTTGCCTTCGGATCTGTGGTAGAAGGTGTACCCAATAGCTTCCTTAGGGTATCCTATGAAGACGCACTTCTCGGATTTGGGTTTGAGCTTATCAGGCTGAAGCCTTTTGACATAAGTGTCGCATCCCCAAACTTTAAGAAATGACAGCTTAGGTTTCTTGCCAACCCATAGTTCATACGGTGTCATCTCAACGGATTTAGACGGTGCCCTATTTAACATGAATGCGGCTGTCTCTAATGCATAACCCCAAAATGATAAAGGCAAATCGGTAAGAGACATCATAGAACGCACCATATCTAATAAAGTACGGTTACGAAGTTCGTACACACCATTACGCCGTGGTGTTCCAGGTGGCGTGAGTTGTGAAACAATTCCACATTGTTTCAAATGAAGGCCAAACTCGTAACTCAAATGTTCGCCTCCGCGATCAGATCGTAGAAACTTTATTATCTTATTACGATGATTCTCCACTTCACTCTAAAATTCTTTGAACTTTTCAAATGTTTTAGACTTGTGTTTCATCAAGTAGATATACCCATACCTACTCAAATCATCTGTGAAGGTCAGAAAATAACGATACCCGCCGCGTGCCTCAATACTCATCGGACCACATACATTAGTATGTATTATTTCCAATAAGTCATTAGCTCGATCCATTGTTCCGGAGAATGGAGTTTTAGTCATCTTACCCATGAGGCATGGTTTGCAAGTATCAAATAATTCATAATCAAGTGATTCCAAAAGTCCATCCGTATGGAGTTTCTTCATGCGCTTTACACTAATATGACCTAAACGGCAGTGCCACAGGTATGTTGCACTATCATTATCAACTTTGCATCTTTTGGCATCAATATTATGAATATGTGTATTACTACGATCGAGATTCAATAAACCATTCACATTGGGTGTATGACCATAGAAGGTTTTATTCATGTAAACAGAACAACAATTATTCTGTGACTTAGATGAATAACCGTATTGCAATAAACAAGATCCAGATATAATGTTCATGCTCAACGCTGGCACCAAATAACAATTATTGAGGTCTAAAACTAATCCCGAAGGTAGATGTAGAGGTAGTGTGCCGACGACGATCACATCGACCTTGGAACCATTCCCGATGCGCATCATCACCTCATCCTTAGCCAATCTTCGTTTATTCCGCAGCTCCTGTTTCGAGTTACAAATATGAGCAACTGAACCAGTATCAAATACCCAGGCGCTACTACGAGCATTGGTAAGGAACATATCAATAACATGTATATCAAATATACCTTTGTTCACTTGGCCATCATTATTATCTGCCAAGTATTCGGGGCAGTTCCGCTTCCAGTGACCATTTCCTTTGCAGTAGAAGCACTCAGTTTCAGGCTTGGGTCTAGCTTTGGGCTTCTTCACGGTAGCGGAAACTTGCTTGCCATTCCTTTCGAAATTCCCTTTCTTTCCCTTGCCCTTTTTCTTGAAACTAGTGGTCTTATTAACCATCAACACTTGATGCTCTTTCTTGATTTCTACCTCCGTCGATTTCAGCATCGCGAAGAGCTCGGAAATTGTTTTAGTCATTCCTTGCATATTATAGTTCATCACGAAGCTCTAGTAGCTTGGTGGTAGTGACTGGAGAACTCTGTCAATCACTATTTTATCTAGAAGATTAACTCCCACTCAAACGATTGTAGTACTCAGACATTCTAAGCACATGCTCACTGGCTGAGCTATTCTCCTCCATCTTGTAGGCAAAGTACTTGTCAGAGGTCTCATACCTCTCAACACGGGCATGAGCCTGAAATACCAATTTCAGCTCTTGGAGCATCTCATATGTTCCATGGCGTTCAAAACGTCTTTGGAGCCCCGGTTCTAAGCCGTAAAGCATGGGGCACTAAACTATCAAGTAGTTGTCACTTCGAGCTTGTCAAATGTTCATAACGTCTGTATCAGCTCCTGCAGCAGGTCTATCACCTAGTGGTGCATCAAGGACATAATTCTTCTGTGCAGCAATAAGGATAATCCTCAGATCACGGACCCAGTCTGCATTATTGCTACCATCTTCTTTCCACTTAGTTTGCTCTAGGAACGCATTAAAAATACAAGGGAACGGTAACACGGGCCATTGATCTACACCATAGATATGCAAATACTATCAAGACTAAGTTCATGATAAATTAACTTCAATTAATCAAATTACTAATGAACTGCCACTTAAATTAACATCCCTCAAGTTATTTAAGTGATACATGATCCAAATCAACTAACCCATGTCCGATCATCACGTGAGATGAGGTAGTCATCAATGGTGAACATCTCTATGTTGATCATATCTACTATATGACTCACGTTCGACCTTTCGGTCTCCAGTGTTCCAAGACCATGTCTGTACATGCTAGGCTCGTCAAGTTTAACCCAAATATTCCGCGTGTGTAAATCTGGCTTATACCCGTTGTATGTGAACGTAGAGTCTATCACACCCGATCATCACGAGGTGCTTCAAAACGACAAACTTTGGCAACGGTGCATACTCAGGGAGAACACTTTTATCTTGAAATTAAGTGAAGGGATCATCTTATAATGCTACCGTCGTTCTAAGCAAAATAAGATGCATAAAGGATAAACATCACATGCAATCAAAATATGTGACATGATATGGCCATCATCATCTTGTGCTTTTGATCTCCATCTCCAAAGCATCGTCATGATCTCCATCTTCACCGGCTCGACACCTTGATCTCCATCATTGCCTCGGGGTCGTCTCACCAACTATTGCTTCTACAACTATTGCTAACACATAGCGATAAAGTAAAGCAATTACATGGCGCTTGCATTTCATACAATAATTAAGAGACAACCCTAAGGCTCCTGTCGGTTGTCGATATTACAAAACATGATCATCTCATACAACAACGTATATCACATCATGTCTTGACCATATCACATCACACCATACCCTGCAAAAACGAGTTAGGCGTCCTCTACTTTGTTGTTGCAAGTTTTACGTGGCTGCTATGGGCTTCTAGCAAGAACCGTTCTTACCTACGCAAAACCACAACGGTGATTTATCAAGTTTGCTGTTTTAACCTTCTTCAAGGACCGGCCGTAGTCAAATTCGATTCAACTAAAGTAGGAGAAATAGACACCCGCCAACCACCTTTATGCAAAACAAGTTGCATGTCAGTCGGTGGAACCGGTCTCATGTGCGTGGACATGTAAGGTTGGTCCGGGCCGCTTCATCCCACAATACCGCCGAATCAAAATAAGATGTTGGTGGTAAGCAGTATGACCATCACCGCCCACAACTCCTTTGTGTTCTACTCGTGCATATCATCTACGCATAGACTTGGCTCAGATGCCACTGTTGGGGAACTTTGCATGGAAAACAAAAAAAAATCTACGCGCACGCAAGATCTATCCATGGAGATGCATAGCTACAAGAGGGGAGAGTATGTCTATGTACCCTCGTAGACCGTTAAGCGGAAGCGTTTATCAACGCGGTTGATGTAGTCGTACACCTTCATGATCCGCCCGATCAAGTACCGAACGCACAACACCTCCGTGTTCAGCACACATTCAGCTCGATGACGCCCTCGCCTTCTTGATCCAGCAAGTCACACGAGGTAGTAGATGAGTTCCGGCAGCACGACGGTGTGGTGACGGTGGTGGTGCAACTATCTCCGCAGGGCTTCGTCGAGCACTACGAAAATTATGACCGAGGACGAACTAGAGGGAGAGGGGAGCCGCACACGGCTTGGGGATCGTGGTGTGTGTTGCCCCTCTCCCTCCTCACAATATATAAATGGAGGGGGGAAGAGGAGGCAGCCTAGGGCGCTCCCAAGGGGCCGGCGGCCAGCCCTAGGGAAGGAAAGGGGGGCTGGCTGCCTTAGGGCACCTACCCCTTCCTTCCCTCCCTCCTTGGCGCGTGGGCAGGGGTGAAGGGCTGGTGTGCTTCCCCCCTTTGGCCCGTAAGGCCCACCACTTTCCGGTCGCCTCCCGGAACCCCTTCCGGCTCTTCGATAAATACCCGGTACTTTTCGAAACCTTTCCGGTGACCGAATAGCATCGTCCTATATATCAATCTTTACCACCGGACCATTCCGGAGCTCCTTGTCATGTCCGTGATCTCATTCGGGTCTCCAAACAGCATTCGGTCACCAACTCACATAACTCATATAGTACTATATCGTCAATGAACGTTAAGCGTGCGGACCCTACGAGTTCGATAATGATGTAGACATGATCGAGACGCTTCTCCGGTCAATAACCAATAGCGGGACCTGGATGCCCATATTGGTTCCTACCTATTCTACGAAGATCTTTATCGGTCGAACCTTTATGACAACATACGTATTTCCCTTTGTCTGTCGGTATGTTACTTGCCCGAGATTCGATCGTCGGTATCTCCATACCTAGTTCAATCTCGTTACCGGCAAGTCTCTTTACTCATTCCGTAATACATCATCTTGCAACTAACTCCTTAGTCACTTTGCTTGCAAGCTTCTTGTGACGTGTATTACCGAGAGGGCCCAGAGATACCTCTCCATCATACGGAGTGACAAATCCCAATCTCGATTCATGCCAACTCAACAGACACCTTCGGAGATACCTGTAGAGCATCTTTATAATCACCTAGTTATGTTGTAACGTTTGATAGCACACAAGGTATTCCTCCAGTATCTGGGAGTTGCATGATCTTATGGTCGAAGGAATATGTATTTGACATTAAGAAAGCAGTAGCAATAAACTAAACGACCATATGCTAAGCTAACGGATGGGTCTTGTCCATCACATCATTCTCCTAATGATGTGATCCCGATATCAAGTGACAACTCATGTCCATGGTTGGGAAACTTTAACCATCTTTGATCAACGAGCTAGTCTAGTAGAGGCTCACTAGGGACACGGTATTTGTTTATGTATTCACACATGTATTTAAGTTTCCGGTCAATACAATTCTAGCATGAATAATAAACCTTTATCATGAATAAGGAAATATAATAATAACAACTTTATTATTGCCTCTAGGGCATATTTCCATCAGGCATTGGGAAGTAGCAAGTAGATTATGGGTTGCTAGAGTGACAGAAGCTTAAACCCTAGTTTATGTGTTGTGTTAGTAAGGGGCTGATTTGGATCCACATGTTTAATGCTATGGTTCGATTTATCTTAATTCTTCTTTCGTAGTTGTGGATGCTTGCGAGAGGGGTTAATCATAAGTGGGAGGCTTGTCCAAGTAAGGACAACACCCAAGCACCGGTCCACCCACAAACCAAATTATCAAAGTAGTGAACGTGAATCATATGAGCATGATGTTAGCTTGACGATAATTCCCATGTGTCCTCGGTGTTGGAAATATGCCCTAGAGGCAATAATAAAATGGTTATTATTATATTTCCTTGTTCATGATAATTGTCTATTGTTCATGCTATAATTGTATTAACCGGAAACCGTAATACATGTGTGAATACATAGACCACAACATGTCCCTAGTGAGCCTCTAGTTGACTAGCTCGTTGATCAATAGATGGTTGTGGTTTCCTGACCATGGACATTGGATGTCGTTGATAACGGGATCATATTATTAGGAGAATGATGTGATGGACAAGACCCAATCCTAAGCATAGCACAAGATCGTGTAGTTCGTTTGCTAGAGCTTTTCTAATGTCAAGTATCATTTCCTTAGACCATGAGATTGTGCAACTCCCGGATACCGTAGGAATGCTTTGGGTGTATCAAACGTCACAACGTACCTGGGTGACCATAAAGGTGCACTACAGGTATCTCCGAAAGTGTCTGTTGGGTTGGCACGAATCGAGACTGGGACTTGTCACTCCGTATGACGGAGAGGTATCTTTGGGCCCACTCGGTAATGCATCATCATAATGAGCTCAATGTGACTAAGGAGTTAGCAATGGGATCATGCATTACGGAACGAGTAAAGAGACTTGCCGGTAACGAGATTGAACAAGGTATAGGGATACCGACGATCGAATCTCGGGCAAGTAAAATACCGATGGACAAAGGGAATTGTATACGGGATTGATTGAATCCCCGACATCGTGGTTCATCCGATGAGATCATCGTGGAACATGTGGGAGCCAATATGGGTATCCAGATCCCGCTATTGGTTATTGGCCGGAGAGGTGTCTCGGTCATGTCTGCATGGTTCCCGAACCCGTAGGGTCTACACACTTAAGGTTCTATGACGCTAGAGTTGTTATGGGAAATTGTATGTGGTTACCGAAAGTTGTTCGGAGTCTCGGATGAGATCCCAGACGTCACAAGGAGTTCCGGAATGGTCCGGAGGTAAAGATTTATATATGGGAAGTCCTATTTTGGCCACCGGAAAATGTTCGGGATTTTTCGGTATTGTACCGGGAAGGTTCTAGAAGGTTCTGGAGTGGGGCCACCTGCATGGGGGACCCACATGAACATGGGTAGTGGGGGCAAGGCCCCACACCCCTGGTCAAGGCGCACCAAGATCCCCCCTTAGAAGGAATAAGATCATATCCCGAAGGGATAAGATCAAGATCCCTAAAAAGGGGGGATAACAATCGGTGGGGAAGGGAAAGGATGGGATTTCTTTCCTCCCACCTTTGCCAACGCCCCAATGGACTTGGAGGGCAAGAAACCAGCCCCCTCCACCCCTATATATAGTGGGGAGGTGCATGGGAGCTGCAACCCTTCCGCTGGCGCAGCCCTTCCCCCTCCAACTCCTCCTCCTCCTCCGTAGTGCTTGGCGAAGCCCTGCTGGAGAACCGCAAGCTCCACTACCACGCCGTCGTGCTGCCGGAGCTCTCCCTCAACTTCTCCTCTCCCCTTGCTGGATCAAGAAGGAGGAGACATCCCCGGGTTGTACGTGTGTTGAACGCGGAGGCGCCGTCCGTTCGGCGCTTGAATCGGATCTTCCGCGATTTGAATCACCGCGAGTACGACTCCATCAACCGCGTTCTTGTAACACTTCGGCTTAGCAATCTTCAAGGGTATGAAGATGCACTCCCTCTCACTTGTTGCTAGCATCTCCTAGATTGATCTTGGTGACACGTAGGAAATTTTTGAATTATTACTACGTTCCCCAACAGTGGCATCATGAGCTAGGTCTATGCGTAGATTCTATGCACGAGTAGAACACAAGTAGTTGTGGGCGATGATTTGTTCAATTTGCTTACCGTTACTAGTCCTATCTTGATTCGGCGGCATTGTGGGATGAAGCGGCCCGGACCGACTTTACACGTATGCTTACGTGAGACAGGTTCCACCGACTGACATGCACTTGTTGCATAAGGTGGCTAGTGGGTGTCTGTCTCTCCCACTTTAGTCGGGTCGGATTCGATGAATATGTTCCTTATGAAGGGTAAATAGCAATTGGCATATCACCGTTGTGGCTTTTGCGTAGGTAAGAAACGTTCTTGCTAGAAACCCATAGACCCCACGTAAAACTTGCAACAACAATTAGAGGACGTCTAACTTGTTTTTGCAGGGTATGCTATGTGATGCGATATGGCCAAAAGGATGTGATGAATTATATATGTGATGTATGAGATTGATCATGTTCTTGTAATAGGAATCACGACTTGCATGTCGATGAGTAAGACAACCGGCAGGAGCCATAGGAGTTGTCTTAATTTATTGTATGACCTGCGTGTCAATGAAAATGCCATGTAATTACTTTACTTTACTGCTAACCATTAGCCATAGTAGTAGAAGTAATAGTTGGTGAGACAACTTCATGAAGACACGATGATGGAGATCATGGTGTCATGCCAGTGACGATGATGATCATGCCGCGCCTTGAAGATGGAGATCAAAAGCGCAAGATGATATTGGCCATATCATGTCACTTTATGATTTGCATGTGATGTTTATCATGTTTACATCTTATTTGCTTAGAACGACGGTAGCATAAATAAGATGATCCCTCACTAAAAATTTCAAGAAATGTGTTCCCCCTAAGTGTGCACCGTTGCGAAGGTTCGTTGTTTCGAAGCACCACGTGATGATCAGGTGTGATAGATTCTAACGTTCGCATACAACGGGTGTAAGCCAGATTTACACATGCGAAACACTTAGGTTGACTTGACGAGCCTAGCATGTACAGACATGGCCTCGGAACACGAGAGACCGAAAGGTCGAACATGAGTCGTATAGTAGATGCGATCAACATGGAGATGTTCACCGTTGATGACTAGTCCGTCTCACGTGATGATCGGACACGTCCTAGTCGATTCGGATCATGTATCACTTAGATGACTAGAGGGATGTCTATCTGAGTGGGAGTTCATTAAATAATTTGATCAGATGAACTTAATTATCATGAACTTAGTCTAAAATTGTCTTTACAACCTATCTTGTAGATCCAATGGCCCACGCTAATGTTACCCTCAACTTCAACGCATTCCTAGAGAAAACCAAGCTGAAAGACGATGGTAGCAACTATACGGACTGGGTCCGTAACTTGAGGATCATCCTCATAGCTGCCAAGAAAGCATATGTCCTTGAAGCACCGCTAGGTGACGCACCCATTCTCCCAGCAACTCAAGACGTTATGAACGCCTGGCAGTCGCGTAGAGGAACATCAAGTGTTGATGGTGAATAAGACCACTAGTTTCAATAAAGGCAAGGGTAAGAAGAACTTCAAGAAGGACGGCAAGGGAGTTGCCGCGCTCGGTAAGTCAGTTGCTGGGAAGAAGCCAAAGAATAGACCCAAGCCTGAGACTGAGTGCTTTTATTGCAAGGGAAATGGTCACTGGAAGCGGAACTGCCCCAAGTACTTAGCGGATAAGTAGGCCGGCAACGCCAAAGGTATATATGATATACATGTTATTGATGTGTACCTTACCAGCGCTCGTAGTAGCTCTTGGGTATTTGATACCGGTGCGGTTGCTAACATTTGTAACTCAAAACAGGAGCTGCGGAATAAGCGGAGACTGGCGAAGGACGAGGTGACGATGCGCGTCGGGAATGGTTCCAAGGTCGATGTGATCGCCGTCGGCACGCTACCTCTACATTTACCTTCGGGATTAGTTTTAAACCTCAATAATTGTTATTTAGTGCCAGCTTTGAGCATGAACATTGTATCTGGATCTCATTTAATGCGAGATGGCTACTCATTTAAATCCGAGAATAATGGTTGTTCTATTTATATGAGAGATATGTTTTATGGTCATGCCCCGCTGGTCAATGGTTTATTTTTATTGAATCTCGAACGTGATGTTACACATACTAGATAATTCCCCGCGCGTTGCTGCGGGAATGCACTGACACATACTTATATAGTGTACTGAAAACCATTTTCTACATGCCTCATGGATTTGTGGCGGGAACAAAATAAATCCCATGAATAATAAGTCTCAAAGACAAAGGAAATGACACCAACCATCCCGATGAAAAAAATCACAAAAAAAAAATCATCCAGATGAAAAAGTAGTTTCAATACTTGCAGGGTGAACATGTGGCTCACTATTACAATTTCTCCTGATCCCTAGCACTCCATATTAAGAACACTATTATCAATGTTAAAGTTTTCTGTTATCTATGAAATAACAAAAAATATTTAGAAACTTGGAATCATTACAACTAACCACTATAATTACTTCGGAACTGCATTAACAACAAAATGACCATCTTTAAGTTCGCAACTACATATAACAGATGAAAAATGTGGAATGGACTTAATAATAGTAATCCTATATATTATACAGAAGTATTATAACAAAACTAAGTGAAACAATATTTTATACCAAAATTACTGAAGCCTGTTTTAGTTGTGCATCACAATGTATCCTAAAGCATCGAGCTTCTCCAACAAATGAAAAAATTCAGAGCACTAATCCCAGCTTCTTGTGACGGTTATTACTTATAAGCAACCCAACAAAAGATCTATTGATATATATTACCAAATTCTGCTATGAATATATAACTAAGAAAAACTTCAAAGAAAGAATAGGGTGCAATAATAATTTACCATGCCTTCTCCAAATGAGCAAGATGCAGCCGGCAAGAAAAAATGTCTCGATAAATGGAAAATTAAGATCAGTTAGTACTATTAACAATAATATGTCAAACTATTAACAAAGAATTAGGAGGCGGATATATGTATTGTATGAAAGGTATTTGACCACCTCTATGAATTATTTCGTGAATTAGTTAATAGGAAATGAAATATAGTAGGCAAAATATGAACATATTTGAATTTCGATGCTTCTTATAAAAAACACTATTAGGAAGAGCATTTTTACAGCAACATGTTGTTGGATGGAGGAGTAAATTGCAACATTTATACTAATAGCTACCGGCAACAGCATCGGTCCAAGATTAGAGGAAAAGGACCTACAATCTTACCCTGTGCAAGAAATTAAACCTCAGTGAGTATAACACAACTTAACCTGCATCAAAAATAGTAAGTGAAAGGTTTAATTATGGATGCAAAAAATTAAGTCTGCCACCAAAATAAATCCTACCCTGTGCAAGAAAAAGAGGCATCATTAATATACATAACATGGCGTGCTTGACAATTTTGGCAACCCCTTGTTGGGCATCAAGCCATTAGACATGAATATTATTGCTACATGTGAATTGCAGTATTCATCACCTCATTAGTGAAAGAAAGTGCAACGGCTCACTGATAAGATGATGTGCCATCCTCATAGGTGGAGCCCTACTTGTGGTTGTGGAAGTCGTCTTTGTTGATCGAGGCGGAGTCCTCGATGGTCGTCGCTGCTGCTGACAGCTGCGGAGCAGAGCAATGATGCATAGATGCCTCACCGGTTGTGCAGTCATAAATGATCTGGGAGTCTGGGCGGCCCGCGATTAGATGGCGACCAGACCCGTGCCTAACGCCCAAAGAGATGGAGGCGAGACAGTCTTACGGGCGTACCAGAGGAGCTCTGGAGTGAAGCAACGGCGTGCACATGCCGATTCGACCATGCCTTCCTTGCCTATCTCGGTGGTCGGAAATAGAAGCGCGACCCAGCCGCGAGAAGAGTCGAAGGCAAGGCACCATGATCCAGCCACGTTGAGAGTAGTCGGAGGCAAGGCAGAATGGTTGTCATGCGAGAGGAGTGGACTTCACGTGGGGATCGCATGTCGATCACCGGACTCTGCTGTAGCTAGGTGGGAAAGTGGTTTCTTTTGTTTCGAGCGACAGGAAGCTGGCCGTCGACGACCGTGAGTTGTTTGCTGGAATTTGAAAAGCTTAGCTTTTCTTATGAAGCGTTGCTCGTGTGGCTGTTCGACTGGCGATAACTATTAGAAACGGAACCATCAAGAGAAAGGCTGTTCGGCTCTTATGGTGGGAGGAAACAGAACTATTAATGAACGAAGCTGCTTTTTTCTTGGACTGTACATGCATGTGTGTTTCAGTAGTTAACTCATATGTAGCAGATTATTAGTACTTAGACAAAAAAATGAAAATGATGATGTGGCAGATTGTATGTGTTGTGGGGGCATGTGTGATGAGGTGGATGGGCTACATGTCAAGAGAAATAAGATAGTGGGGATGAACTATTTAGGTATTATAGATTCATAGTGTGAATGCCAAAAGATGTAAGGTTGATAATGATAGTCCCACATACTTGTGGCACTGCCGCCTTGGTCACATTGGTGTCAAACGCATGAAGAAACTCCATGCAGATGGACTTTTGGAGTCTCTTGATTATGAATCATTTGACACGTGCGAACCATGCCTCATGGGAAAAATGACCAAGACTCCCTTCTCTGGAACAATGGAGCGAGCAACCAACTTGTTGGAAATAATACATACTGATGTATGCGGTCCAATGAGCGTTGAGGCTCGTGGTGGCTATCGTTATGTTCTCACCCTCACTGATGACTTAAGTAGATATGGGTATGTCTACTTAATGAAACACAAGTCTGAGACCTTTGAAAAGTTCAAGGAATTTCAGAGCGAGGTAGAGAATCAACGTGACAGGAAAATAAAGTTCTTACGATCAGATCATGGAGGAGAATACTTGAGTCACGAGTTTGGCACGCACTTAAGGAAATGTGGAATTGTTTCACAACTCACGCTGCCTGGAACACCTCAGCGTAATGGTGTGTCCGAACGTCGTAATCGCACTCTATTGGATATGGTGCGATCTATGATGTCTCTTACTGATCTACCGCTATCATTTTGGGGTTATGCTTTAGAGACTGCCGCATTCACTTTAAGTACGGCACCGTCTAAATCCATTGAGACGACACCGTATGAATTATGGTTTGGGAAGAAACCTAAGCTGTCATTTCTGAAAGTTTGGGGATGCGATGCTTATGTCAAGAAACTTCAACCTGAAGAACTCGAACCCAAATCGGAAAAATGCATCTTCATAGGATACCCTAAGGAAACTATTGGGTATATCTTCTACCTCAGATCCAAAGGCAAGATCTTTGTTGCCAAGAATGGATCCTTTCTGGAGAAAGAGTTTCTCTCGAAAGAAGTAAGTGGGAGGAAAGTAGAACTTGACGAGGTACCCCCTCTTGAACCGGAGAGTAGCGCAGCTCAGGAAGATGTTTCTGTGGTGCCTGCACCGACTAGAGAGGAGGTTAATGATGATGATCATGAAACTTCGGGTCAAGTTGCTACTGAACTTCGTAGGTCCACAAGGACACGTTCCGCACCAGAGTGGTACGGCAACCCTGTCCTAGAAATCATGTTGTTAGATAACGGTGAACCTTCGAACTATGAAGAAGCGATGGCGGCCCCGGATTCCAACAAATGGCTTGAAGCCATGAAATCCGAGATAGGATCCATGCATGAAAACAAAGTATGAACTTTGACGGACTTGCCCAATGACCGGCAAGCCATAGAGAAAAAGTGGATCTTTAAGAAGAAGACTGACGCGGATGGTATTGTGACCGTCTATAAGGCTCGGCTTATCGCTGAGGGTTATCGACAAGTTCAAGGGGTTGACTACGATGAGACCTTCTCACCCGTAGCGAAGCTGAAGTCCGTCCGAATCATGTTAGCAATTGCCGCATTCTATGATTATGAGATCTGGCAAATGGACGTCAAAACGGCATTCCTTAACGGTTTCCTTAAGGAAGAATTGTACATGATGCAGCCGGAAGGTTTTGTCGATCCTAAGAATGCTGACAAAGTATGCAAGCTCCAGCGCTCCATCTATGGGCTGGTGCAAGCATCTCGGAGTTGGAACATTCGTTTTGATGAAATGATCAAAGCGTTTGGGTTTATACAGACTTATGGAGAAGCCTGTATTTACAAGAAAGTGAGTGGGAGCTCTGTAGCATTTCTCATATTATATGTGGATGACATACTATTGATGGGAAATGATATAGAACTTTTGGAAAGCATAAAGGCCTACTTGAATAAGTGTTTTTCAATGAAGGACCTTGGAGAAGCTGCTTACATATTAGGCATCAAGATCTATAGAGATAGATCAAGACGCCTCATTGGTCTTTCACAAAGCACATACCTTGACAAGATATTGAAGAAGTTCAATATGGATCAGTCCAAGAAGGGGTTCTTGCCTGTATTGCAAGGTGTGAGATTGAGCGCAGCTCAATGCCTGACCTCGGCAGAAGAAAGAGAAAAGATGAGTGTCATCCCCTATGCCTCAGCCATATGCTCTATTATGTATGCCATGCTGTGTACCAGACCTGATGTGAACCTTGCCATAAGTTTGGTAGGGAGGTACCAAAGTGATCCCGGAATGGAACACTGGACAGCGGTCAAGAATATCATGAAGTACCTGAAAAGGACTAAGGATATGTTTCTCGTTTATGGAGGTGCCGAAGAGCTCGTCGTAAAGGGTTACGTCGATGCTAGCTTTGACACAGATCTGGATGACTCCAAGTCACAAACCGGATACGTGTACATTTTGAATGGTGGGGCAGTCAGCTGGTGCAGTTGCAAGCAAAGCGTTGTGGCGGGATCTACATGTGAAGCGGAGTACATAGCTGCTTCGGAAGCAGCTCAGGAAGGAGTCTGGATGAAGGAGTTTATCACCGACCTAGGAGTGATTCCCAATGCGTTGGGCCCGATGACTCTCTTCTGTGACAACACTGGAGCTATTGCCATTGCCAAGGAGCCCAGGTTTCATAGGAAGACCAAGCACATCAAGCGCCGCTTCAACTCCATTCGTGAATATATTCAAGATGGAGACATAGATATTTGTAAAGTACATACGGATCTGAATGTCGCAGATCCGTTGACTAAACCTCTTCCACGAGCAAAACATGATCAGCACCAGAACTCTATGGGTGTTCGATTCATCACAATGTAACTAGATTATTGACTCTAGTGCAAGTGGGAGACTGTTGGAAATATGCCCTAGAGGCAATAATAAAATGGTTATTATTATATTTCCTTGTTCATGATAATTGTCTATTGTTCATGCTATAATTGTATTAACCGAAAACCGTAATACATGTGTGAATACATAGACCACAACATGTCCCTAGTGAGCCTCTAGTTGACTAGCTCGTTGATCAATAGATGGTTGTGGTTTCCTGACCATGGACATTGGATGTCGTTGATAACGGGATCACATCATTAGGAGAATGATGTGATGGACAAGACCCAATCCTAAGCATAGCACAAGATCGTGTAGTTCATTTGCTAGAGCTTTTCTAATGTCAAGTATAATTTCCTTAGACCATGAGATTGTGCAACTCCCGGATACCGTAGGAATGCTTTGGGTGTATCAAACGTCACAACGTAACTGGGTGACCGTAAAGGTGCACTACAGGTATCTCCGAAAGTGTCTGTTGGGTTGGCACGAATCGAGACTGGGATTTGTCACTCCGTATGACGGAGAGATATCTTTGGGCCCACTCGGTAATGCATCATCATAATGAGCTCAATGTGACTAAGGAGTTAGCCACGGGATCATGCGTTACGGAATGAGTAAAGAGACTTGCTGGTAACGAGATTGAACAAGGTATAGGGATACCGACGATCGAATCTCGGGCAAGTAACATACCGATGGACAAAGGGAATTGTATACGAAATTGATTGAATCCCCGACATCGTGGTTCATCCGATGAGATCATCATGGAACATGTGGGAGCCAATATGGGTACCAGATCCCGCTATTGGTTATTGGCCGGAGAGGTGTCTCGGTCATGTCTGCATGGTTCCCGAACCCGTAGGGTCTACACACTTAAGGTTCCGTGACGCTAGAGTTGTTATGGGAAATTGTATGTGGTTACCAAAAGTTGTTCGGAGTCTCGGATGAGATCCCGGACGTCACGAGGAGTTCCGGAATGGTCCGGAGGTAAAGATTTATATATGGGAAGTCCTATTTTGGCCACCGGAAAATGTTCGGGATTTTTCGGTATTGTACCGGGAAGGTTCTAGAAGGTTCTGGAGTGGGACCCACATAAACGTGGGTAGTGGGGGCAAGGCCCCACACCCCTGGTCAAGGCGCACCAAGATCCCCCCTTAGAAGGAATAAGATCATATCTCGAAGGGATAAGATCAAGATCCCTAAAAAGGGGGGATAACAATCGGTGGGGAAGGGAAAGGATGGGGTTTCTTTCCTCCCACCTTTGCCAACGCCCCAATGGACTTGGAGGGCAAGAAACCAGCCCCCTCCACCCCTATATATAGTGGGGAGGTGCATGGGAGCTGCAACCCTTCCCCTGGCGCAGCCCTTCCCCCCTCCAACTCCTCCTCCTCCTCCGTATTGCTTGGCGAAGCCCTGCCGGAGAACCGCAAGCTCCACCACCACGCCGTCGTGCTGCCGGAGCTCTCCCTCAACTTCTCCTCTCCCCTTGCTGGATCAAGAAGGAGGAGACGTCCCCGGGCTGTACGTGTGTTGAACGCGAAGGCGCCGTCCGTTCGGCGCTTGAATCGGATCTTCCGCGATTTGAATCGCCGCGAGTATGACTCCATCAACCGCGTTCTTGTAACGCTTCCGCTTAGCGATCTTCAAGGGTATGAAGATGCACTCCCTCTCACTTGTTGCTAGCATCTCCTAGATTGATCTTGGTGACACGTAGGAAATTTTTGAATTATTACTATGTTCCCCAACACTCGGGTGCGCTTTGCTTTATATAAGAGTTCATCCAGGCTTGTCCTTTGCTATAAAAAGGATTGGGCCACCTTGCTGCACCTTTGTTACACTTGTTACTTGTTACGAATTACCGTGCCACCAAACTATTTGTTACAGATAATTTCAGTGCTTTCAGAAAATACCTTGCTGAAAACCGCTTGTCATTTCCTTCTGCTCCTCGTTGGGTTCGACACTCTTACTTATCGAAAGGACTACGATTGATCCCCTGTACTTGTGGGTCATCAAGAATCTTTTCTGGCACCGTTGCCGGGGAGTGAAGCGCCTTTGAGTGGAATTTGGTAAGGAAACATTTATATTACGTGCTGAAATTTACTGTCACCTGCCACTATGGAAAACAATCCTTTGAGGGGCTTGTTCGGGGTATCTTCACCTTGACCGGAAGCACAAAGAGTTTCCCCTCAACCTACTCCACCTGCTGAAAATATTTATTATGAAATTCCTTCAGGTATGATAGAGAAACTGCTAGCTACTCCTTATGCAGGAGATGGAACATTACATCCTGATATGCACCTAATCTATGTGGATGAAGTTTGTGGATTATTTAAGCTTGCAGGTTTACCCAGAGATGAAGTTAATAAGAAGGTTTTCCCATTATCTTTGAAGGGAAAAGCATTGACATGGTATAGGCTATGTGATGATATTGGAGCATGGGATTGGAACCGATTGAAATTGGAATTTCATCAGAAGTTTCATCTTATGCATCTGGTTCATCGTGATCGGAATTATATATATAATTTTTGGCCTCATGAAGGAGAAAGTATTTCTCAAGCTTGGGGGAGGCTTAAGTCAATGTTGTATTCATGCCCCAATCATGAGCTCTCGAGATAAATTATTATTCAAAAAATTTATGCTTGACTTTCTCGTAATGATCAATCCATGCTCGATACTTCTTGTACTGGTTCTTTTATGGAGAAGACTATTGAATTCAGATAGGATCTTTTGGAAAGAATTAAATGCAACTCTGAAGATTGGGAGCTCGAAGAAGGTAAGGAGTCAGGTATAAAGCTTGAGTTTAATTGTGTTAAAACTTTTATGGATACCGATGCTTTTCATAATTTTAGCACTAAGTATGGACTTGACTCTGAGATAGTAGCTTCTTTCTGTGAATCATTTTCTACTCATGTTGATCTCCCTAATGAGAAGTGGTTTAAATATCGTCCACCCATTGAAGTAAAAATAGTAGAACCCATTGAAGCTTGATAATAAACTATTACTTATTGTGCTAATCCAGTTGTTCGTACTGCTTATATAGAGAAACCCCCTTTTCCCATAAGGATAAAAGAACATGCTAAAGCTTCAACTGTGGTTCGCAAAAGTTATACAATAACACCTACACCATCTGAACACATTAAAGTTGAACCAAATGTTGCTATGGTTAAGGATCTCTTGGTTGATAATATCGATGGGCATGTTATTTATTTCTGTGATGAAGCCACTAGAACTGCTAAACCCGATGAAAAAGATAAAAATAGACCTGTTGTTGGCATGCCTGTTATCTCTGTTAAAATAGGAGATCATTGTTATGATGGCTTATGTGATTTGGGTGCTAGTGTGAGTGCTATCCCGTTTACTTTATACCAAGAAATTAGAATGATATTGCACCTGCTGAGATAGAAGACATTGTTGTTACTATTAAGCTTGCTAATAGAGATACTATCACACCACTTGGGATTGTTAGAGATGTTGAAGTTTTGTGTGGGAAAATAAAATACCCTACTGATTTTCTAGTTCTTGGTTCCCCACAAGATGATTTTTGTCCCATTATATTTGGTAGACCTTTCCTGAATACGGTTAATGCTAAAATTGATTGCACTAAGGAAGTTGTTAGTGTAAATTTTGGTGATGTGTCTCATGAGTTTAATTTCTCCAAATTCTGTAGACAACCTCGTGATAAAGAATTACCTAGTAAAGATGAAATTATTGGTCTTGCTTCTATTGTCGTGCCTCCTACAGATCCTTTAGAACACTATTTGCTAGACCACAAAAATGACATGAATATGAATGAAAGAAACAAAATAGATGAGATATTCTTTAAACAAATGCCTATTTTGAAACACAATTTGCCTGTTGAAACTCTTGGAGATCCTCTTCCACCCAAGAGTGATGCCGTGTTTGAGATTAAGCAATTGCCCGATACATTGAAATATGCTTACCTTGATGAAAAGAAAATATATCCTGTTATTATTAGTGCTAACCTTTCAGAGCATGAAGAAAAGAGATTATTGAAAACTCTGAGGAAGCATTGTGCCGCTATTGGATATACTCTTGATGATCTTAAGGGCATTAGTCCCACTCTATGTCAACACAAGATTAATATGGAGCCTGATGCTAAGCCAGTTGTTGATCACCAGTGACGATTAAATCCTAAGACGAAGGAAGTGGTAAGAAATGAAATATTAAAGCTTCTGAAAGCAGGTATAATCTATCCTGTAGCTGATAGTAGATGGGTAAGTCCCGCTCATTGTGTCCCTAAGAAGGGAGGTATTACTGTTGTCCCTAATATAAAAATTAACTTATCCCACAAAGAATTATAACAGGTTATAGGATGGTAATCGATTTTAGAAAACTAAACAAAGCTACTAGGAAAGATCATTACCCTCTACCATTCATTGATCAAATGCTAGAAAGACTATCAAAACATACACACTTTTGTTTTCTAGATGGATACACTGGTTTTTCCCAAATACCCGTGTCGCAAGAGGATCAAGAAAAAACTACTTTTACATGCCCTTTTGGTACTTTTGCTTATAGACGTATACCTTTTGGTTTATGCAATGCACTTGCTACCTTTCAAAGATGTATGACTGCTATATTCTTTGACTTTTGTGAAAAGATTGTTGAGGTTTTCATGGATGATTTTTCCATTTACGGAACTTCTTTTGATGATTGCTTAAGCAACCTTGATCGAGTTTTGCAGAGATGTGAGAAACTAATCTTGTCCTGAATTGGGAAAAGTGCCACTTTATGGTGAATGAAGGTATTGTCTTGGGGCATAAATTTTTTGAAAGAGCTATTGAAGTTGATAAAGCTAAAGTTGATGCAATTGAGAAAATGCCATGACCTAAAGATATCAAAGGTATAAGAAGTTTCCTAGGTCATGCTTGTTTCTATAGGAGATTTATTAAAGACTTCTCTAAAATTTCTAGGCCTCTTACTAATCTCTTGCAAAAAGATGTTCCATTCATTTTTGATGATGATTGTGTAGAAGCATTTGAAATACTTAAGAAAGCCTTAATCTCTGCACCTATTGTTCAACCACCAGATTGGAACTTACCCTTTGAAATTATGTGTGATGCTAGTGATTATGCTATTGGTGTTGTTCTAGGATAAAGAGTTGATAAGAAATTAAATGTCATCCATTATGCTAGTAAAACTCTGGACAGTGCTCAAAGAAATTATGCTACCACTAAAAAGGAATTCTTAGCAGTCGTGTTTGCTTGTGATAAGTTCAGGTCTTACATTGTTGATTCTAAAGTAATTGTTTACACCGATCATGCTGCTAATAAATACCTTATCAAAAAGAAAGATGCTAAACCTAGACTCATTAGGTGGGTTCTTTTGCTACAAGAATTTGATCTTCATATCACCAATAGGAAGGGAGCTGAGAACCCAGTAGCTGACAACTTGTATAGGTTAGAAAATATTCTTGATGACCCACTACCTATTGATGACAGCTTTCCCGATGAACAACTAGCTATCATAAATGCTTCTCATAGTACTCCTTGGTATGCAGACTATGCTAATTATATTGTTGCCAAATTTATACCACCTAGTTTCACATACCAAAAGAAGAAAAAGTTTTTCTTTGATTTAAGACATTACTTTTGGGATGACCCACACCTTTATAAAGAATGAGTAGATGGTATTATTAGACATTGTATACCTGAGCAAGAACAAGAACAAATCCTACGGAAGTGTCACTCCGAGGCTTATGGAGGACACCATGCGGGAGACAGAACTGCGCACAAGGTATTACAATCTGGGTTTTATTGGCCTACTCTTTTCAAAGATGCACGTAAGTTTGTTCTATCTTGTGATGAATTTCAAAGAATTGGTAACATTAGTAGACGTCAGGAAATGCCTATGAATTATTCACTTGTTACTGAACCATTTGATGTTTGGGGATTTGATTATATGGGTCCTTTTCCTTCCTCCAATGGGTATACTCATATTTTAGTTGCTCTTGATTACGTTACTAAGTGGGTAGAAGCTATTCCAACTAGTAGTGCTGATCACAACACTTCTATTAAAATGCTTAAAGAAGTTATTTTCCCGAGGTTTGGAGTCCATAGATATTTGATGACGGACGGTGGTTCACCCTTCATTCATGGTGCTTACCGTAAAATTCTTGCTAAATATGATGGTAACCATAGAATTACATCTCTTTATCACCCTTAGTCTAGTGGTTAAGTAGAACTAAGTAATAGAGAAATAAAATTAATTTGTAAAAGACTGTCAATAGGTCTCGAAAGAATTGGTCTAATAAACTTGATGATGCATTATGGGCTTATAGAACTGCTTATAAAAATCCTATGGGTATGTCTCCATATAAAATGGTTTATGGAAAAGCATATCACCTACCTCTTGAATCAGAACATAAAGCTTATTGGGCAATTAAAGAACTCAACTATAATTTTAAACTTGCCGGTGAAAAGAGGTTATTTGACATTAGCTCACTTGATGAATGGAGAACCCGAGCCTATGAAAACGCTAAGTTGTTTATAGAAAAGGTTAAAGGATGGCACGACAAAAGAATACAAAAGCGGGAATTTAATGTAGGTGACCAAGTCTTGCTATACAATTCTCGTTTAAGATTTTTTGTAGGAAAAATTCTCTCCAAATGGGAAGGGCCTTACATCATCGAAGAAGTTTACCGTTCCGGTGCTATCAAGATCAACAACGCCGAAGGCACTAACCTGAAGGTGGTGAATGGGCAAAGAATCAAACATTATATCTCAGGTATGCCTATAAATGTCGAGACTAACATTATTCATTCCATAACACCGGAGGAAAACATAAAGGAAACCTTTCAGAATGCTCCAGAACCCTGAAAAGGAATAGGTATGTGATACGGTAAGTAAACCGACTCCAAAAGTTCGATAAAAGCAATTTTACTCCGTTTTGGAATATTTAAAAAATTAGAAAAATAATTAGTCTAGAAAGCGCACGAGCAGGCGACAAGCCTGGGGGGCGCGCCTCCTGAGCTTGTGGTGCCCTCGTGTGCCATCCGGACTCCGTTTTCTCCCAGATACTTGTTTTGCACGGTAAAAATTCATTATATAATCTCTCGGAGGTTTTGACCACCGTATTGCGACAATATCCTCTGTTCTTGTTTTGAGCTATTTTTCTGACAGATCTAGATTGTCATGACGTCTCCAAGTTCATCCAAGGACAAGTTCTATGAGGAGGTCATCAACCCTTACCTCCCGGAGGTGATGAAACACCCTCAAACCATTGAGATGCGTGAGGGGGTGCTTCACATCCGGGATGTTCAAGGGCCAAAGAAGACCGGAAGCATGGAGGCCAGGCTCGAAGCAGTGGAGTAGGAGATCTTCAGGTGCCAAGGGATGGTGGAACAAGGACTCAATGCTAATCACTCCATGATCACAGAATTCACCCGTGATCACAAGCTAGACAACAATAATATTGGAGAGGCCATCTTCAAGCTTCACGAGAGAATTGAGCATCTCCAAGCCTAGGTCTATGACCTGCAAAACCAAAACTATGAGTATGAATCCAGGTTTAAGAGGATGAGTCTAGTTGTAGATTTCAGGATTCCGAAGACTCGTTCATCCTTCTACGATGGTGAGCCTATGCCTTGGAAGACGGAGGACAAGCCCCCCACATCATCAACTTCATCACCACCACCTCCGAAGAAGGAGACTTGAGTACACGGGTATGGGCACTCCCCTTGGCTTGTGCCAAGCTTGGGGGAGGTGCCCCGGTATCGTATCACCATCACACCTTTATCTTTATCATTTATTCTAGTTCAATCCTTTTGGTTAAATCGTAATCTAGTAGAATAAAAGTTTTAGTATGATCTAGTCTTTAAGTTTTTGTTTCGTGATCTATCTATGTAATCGAGTATGAGAGTTATATAATAAAGATCAGTTTTGAGTTGGGGGTTTTGCTTTCTTGCTTTGATCTTAGAGATGGAAAAGAATAAAGGAAATAAAAAGATTATATAATAATCTTATGGAGAGTGATGACTTCACATATAAGAAGTATAATGCATGAAATTTGTTGAAGGTCGGCAAACATAGTATTGGTCATTGTTGCAATTAATGAGGAGTAATAAGAAAAGAGAGGTTTCACATATAAATACACTATCTTGGAAATCCTTTATGATTGTGAGCACTCATTAAAATATTATATGCTAATAAGTTGATGTTAGACAAGGAAGACAATGCAATGTGTTATGTTTCCTTATATCCGAATAGAAGTTCTAATGTCATGGATGCTCCAACATGTTGAGCTTGCTTTCTATCCCTTGCTAGCCAAAAAATCCGCACCAAGTAGAGATACTACTTGTGCATCCAAAAACCATTAACCCAGTTTCATGACATGAGAGTCCACTATATCTACCTATGGATTGAGTAAGATCCTTCAAGTAAGTTGTCATCGGTGCAAGCAATAAAAATTGCTCTCTAAACATGTATGATCTTTAGTGTGAGGAAAATAAGCTTTGTACGAACTTGTGATGGGGAAGAAATAAAAGCGACGGACTGCATAATAAAGTTCTCTATCACAAGCAGCAATATAAAATGACGTTCCTTTGCATTAAGATTTCGTGCATCCAAATAAAAGGCGCATGACAACCTCTGCTTCCCTCTGCGAAGGGCCTATCTTTTATTTTAATACCTACCTTTATGCAAGAGTCATGGCGATCTTCACCCTTCCTTTTATTTTTTTATTTTTGGCAAGCACTATGTGTTGGAGAAAGATCCAGACATACATATCCACTCGGATGTAGGTGATCATAAGTTATTATTGTTGACATTACCCTTGAGGTAAATGGTTGGGAGGCGAAACTATAAGACCCTATCTTTCTTTGTGTCTGATTGAAGCTTTGATCTCATAAGTATCGCATGAGTGTCAACAATTATGAAAGACTAAATGATGGTTGAGTATGTGAACTTGCTAAATAAAAGCTCTTACATTGACTCTTTCTGACATTATCACAAATTGCAATCACATCAATGATTGAGATCATAGTTTGTTAGTTTTCAATGAAGTTTTTGGTTCATACTTTATCTTGTGAACGAATTATCACTTTAGCATAAGAAGTTTTATGACAATATATTGTTGTTCTAAAGATGATCATGATGCCCTCATGTCCGTATTTTGTTCTATCGACACCTCTATCTCTAAACATGTGGTCACGATTATCGATTTCGGCTTTTGCTTGAGGGCAAGTGAGGTCTAAGCTTGGGGGAGTTGATACATCCATTTTGCATCATGCTTTTATGTTGATATTTATTGCATTATTGGCTGTTATTACACTTTAGGATACAATTCTTATGCCTTTTCTCTCTTATTTTACAAGATTTACGTAAAGAGGGAGAATGCCGGCAGCTGGAATTCTGGACCGGAAAGGAGAAAATCTGAGATACCTATTCTGCACAACTCCAAATGTCTTGAAACTTTACGGAGAATTATTTTGGAATATATAAAAAATATTGGGTGAAGAAAGACCAAAAGGGGACCCACCAGGTGGCCACAAGCCTGGGGGCGCGCCCTACTCCCCAGGGTGTGCCCCCTGAGCTTGTGGGCCCCCTGGCCAGGCTCCGGTGCCCATCTTCTGCTATATGAATTGTTTTGACCTAGAAAAAAATCAAGAGAAGGCTTTCGGGACGAAGCACCACCGTCTCGAGGCGGAACCTGGGCAGAAGCAATCTAGGGCTCCGGCGGAGTGATTCTACTGGGGAAACTTCCCTTCGGGAGGGGGAAATCGAAGCCATCGTCATCACCAACGATCCTCTCATCATGGGAGGACCAATCTTCATCAACATCTTCACCAGCACCATCTCATCTCAAACCCTAGTTCATCTCTTGTATTCAATCTTTGCCTCAAAACCTCAGATTGGTACTTGTGGATTGCTAGTAGTGTTGATTACTCCTTGTACTTGATGCTAGTTGGTTTATTTGGTGTGTTGGTGCAATGATAGGCCCCTTATATTTTGGAGTTTGTTGACATAAATAGTTTGGGACTTATGTGTTTGCTAGTGCACACAGAGTAACAGGTCCCTGGAGTAATCGAGGAGTTTGATGAAAAGACGAAGATAACTGAAGGAAATATGCCCTAGAGGCAATAATAAAGTTGTTATTTTATATTTCCTTATTCATGATAAAGGGTTATTATTCATGCTAGAATTGTATTGATTGGAAACTTAAATACATGTGTGAATACATAAACAAATACCGTGTCCCTAGTAAGCCTCTAATAGACTAGCTCATTGATCAAAGATGGTTAAGGTTTCCTAACCATTGACATGTGTTGTCATTGATAATGGGATCACATCATTAGGAGAATGATGTGATGGACAAGACCCATCCGTTAGCTTAGCATAATGATCGTTCAGTTTATTGGTATTGCTTTCTTCATGTCAAATACATATTCCTTCGACTATGAGATTATGCAACTCCCGGATACCGGAGGAATACCTTGTGTGCTATCAAACATCACAACATAACTGGGTGATCATAAAGATGCTCTACAGGTATCTCTGAAGGTGTTTGTTGAGTTGGCATAGATCAAGATTAGGATTTGTCACTCCGAGTATCAGAGAGGTATCTCTGGGCCTTCTTGGTAATACACATCATAAGAAGCCTTGCAAGCAAAGTGATTAATGAGTTAGTTACAGGATGACGTATTACGGAATGAGTAAAGAGGTGTCTCGGTCATGTCTACATAGTTCTCGAACCCGTAGGGTCCGCACGCTTAACGTTCGTTGACGATATAGTGTTATATGAGTTATATGATTTGGTGACCGAATGTTGTTCGGAGTACCGGATGAGATCACGGACATGACGAGGAGTCTCGAAATGGTTGAGAGGTAAAGATTGATATATAGGACGATGGTATTCGGACACCGGAAGGGTTTCGGGATGCACCGGGTAGCCATCGGGTCACCGGAAGGGGTTCCGGACACCCCCGATAGGTGTTATGGTCTTAATGGGCCAAGGGAGGGACAGACCAGCCCACAGGGGGCTGGTGCGCCCCTCTCCCTGGCCGGCCAGCCCTAGGGAAGGAAAGGGGAGAGGGCTAGCCCCTCCTGCCTTTCCCTCTCATGGGAGAAAGGAAAGGGGGGGGGGGGCGCCACCCTCCCCTGCCTTTCCCCCGCACCTATACAAGGCAGGGGGCGCCACTTGGGGGAGGACCCCAAGTAGGATTCCTCCTACTTGGGCGCCACCCTTGGCTGCTCCTCCCTCCCTCCCACCTATATATATGTGGGAGGGGGGCGCCTAGCACACAAAGACAATTGCCTAGCCGTGTGCGGCGCCCCCTTCACCGTTTACTCCCTCGGTCATATTTTCGTAGTGCTTAGGAGAAGCCCTGCGGAGATAGCTTCACCATCACCGTCACCACACCGTCGTTCTGTCGGAACTCATCCACTACCTCGCCATCTTTCAGGATCAAGAAGGCGGAGGACGTCATCGAGCTGAACGTGTGCTGAACACGGAGGTGCCGTACTTTCGGTGCTCGATCGGTTGGAACGCGAAGTTCGACTACATCAACCGTGTTGTCAAACGCTTTCGCTTACGGTCTATGAGGGTACGTAGACACACTCTCCCCTCTCATTGCTATGCATCTCCATGGATAGATCTTGCGTGTGCGTAGAATATTTTTTGTTTTCCATGCAACGTTTCCCAACAATAACCTCCCTGCGAGGCAGCAAAGGTTATCACCGAAGATAAAGCTAACGAGAGTGACCCCTAAAAATTGCTGAAGTTTAAGCAATTGGTTCAGTGATTGTTCGAAGCAAATGACTGCATTCGAGGAAGAATGAAGATGAAGTGAAGACATAGCATTTATTTTGTTATTCTTCTTCTTTCATTGAGCCATAGGACCACCGTACTATTAAGAGGGGTATAGCGTTCTGAAGCTTTGATTCTCTGATGCTAAACCCAAACCTATGAAAGCTGTGAGATAAATATCTTTGTGCTCCGAGCAAATACTTGCCAGCAAGAGGCTGTGATCTTCTTCGCTGCGAGAGATTTGCCTCTGACCGAGGAGTTAGCATTACTTATTCCTCAAGTAATGTTACCGTTGCTCCAAAATCCGACCGTTGAGAACATGTCGGTTGGCCATTGGCTAGACCTCGTGTCCAAAATGGTCATTTCCCATCTGGGAAGGCTGCGGCTATAAATATCCACCCCGTGCTGGCTTTGTCTGGTGGCTGCTCCATTTGTTTTCTGAGAAGATTGTTGAGCAACCCCCTCTCTGAGCGCTTTGAGTTTAAAATCCACCGAGAGAAAGAACCCTAGAGCCGATGAATTAGATAGTGGTTCAGCATCACTGGAATCTAAGCTTAGTACGCTCCGCCTATTACTCTTGAGAGCTACAAACTCTCTAGACGGTTAGGTGTCAAGTTCCTCAGAGACCAAGAGTAATTATGGTTCTCGAAGAAGAAGTATGTAAAGGTTGGAGATCGCCTTCAAGTATCTACCATGAGTAATCGGCATCAGTTGATGAATTGATTGTCGAGGAGAATAGGGTGAAGAGAGTTTATCTTCCGTGTTAAGTCACAGCCCCTCCAACCAGACGTAGTCCTTGTGCAGAAGGACGAACTGGTCGAACAAATTCCTTGTCGCCATCGAGCACCACTGGTTAACTCTGTTACTCAAGTTTACCTTCAATGCATTTTATTCATGTATTTTACTTTGATGCATGCTTTAGTTTCCCTTCGGTCATATGTTGTAGTTCTTCTTAGTCTGTTTGTTGTTTATTCTGCTGTTGGGTTCCGAGAGATTTAAGTTTTCCGAAGAAAATTTAAAACTCCCATTCACCCCCCCTCTGGTAGACATACTTCGTTCCTACAATTGGTATCAGAGCAAGGTACTCCTTGACTCTGCTCATTTTAGTCTAACGACTTTGGAGTTTAAGTATGTCTTCAGTGAACTACAAGTCGCATCTCAAGATTCCCATATTCGATGGGACGGACTATCCCTTCTGGAAGGAGAAGATGAAGATCCGTCTGCGAGCTATAGATGATGATATGTAGAACGTGGTGCATATCGGGTTCACAATTGTTATTCCTCAAGCTCCTACCGATGAAGAAAAGAAGCTCATTCAACTAGATGCTCAAGCAAAAGATGAAATTGGTGGCCATCTCTCTCGTTCTCAATTCCTTCGGTATTGCCAGTGTCAGATTGCTAAGGAGCTATGGGATGTCCTCGAAAAGATCAATGAAGGAGTTTCATCTCAGAAAGAGGCCCGGATTGATACTCTTTGAATGAAGTTCAATCGCTTCAAGCGAATTGGAAATGAAAGCTGTCAGCAAACCTTCGATCGCCTCAGTGACATAGCTAATGAACTCCAAGGACTCGGTGCCCAAGATATCACTGACCATGAGGTTGTGAAGAAACTGCTACGATCTCTGGACACTTCATTTGACATGCTTATTCTAATGATTCGAGAGCGTCCTGATTTCAAAAGCCTCAACTCTGCTGATGTGATGGAAAGACTGAACACACACGAGGAACAGGAAGAAGAGAAAAGAGATCTGTATGGCTCAACTCAACGCAAAAATCATGCTCTCAAGGCTGTGGCTGGTTCCTCCTTAGAAGGAAATGCAGAAGAAGATTCAGATGATCCAGAACGTCTTAGCAAAGATCTCGCACTGATCACGAAAAGATTCCAACGTTTCCACAAGAAGAGCCAGTTCCAGAAAAGAAGTTCAAGCAACTCTGGGGGTTCAAAATCTTCAAAACCTGCCGGAGAATATACCTGCTTCAAGTGTAAAAAGCCTGGACACTTCATTTCTGACTGCCCTCTCTGGGAAGCTGAAATCCGTGCAAGTGGGAGATATGATTCAAGCAACCATCGAAGCAAAGGCAAGAGCAAGAACTACGACTCAGATGATAAGAAGAAAACAAAGAAGTTCTTCAAGAAGAAGGATAGCTCCACCTCAAAATCTTCGTCAAGATCTTCCCCAAAGAATCCTTCCAAGTCCTCCTCCAACCGCAAGAATACTTCTCACAAGGCAAAGGCTTACATCGGCAAGGAAATGGATTCTGAAGAATAAGAATCGTCATGTTCTGAAGAAGAAGCAGAATCCGATAAAGATTCCGACTCCGGCATGGCCGGCATAGCATGTGCCTCCTCTACTACGACAAACTTCTTCGGGAATCCTTCAAGTGACACGAATCTCCTGCATACTGCTTCATGGCCAAGACTTCAAAAGAAAAGGTATCTTCGAAGCACCACAAGGTTCACTCTAGTGATCAATATTCTTCTGATGAAGATGACCATGCTAAGTTGATCAAAATTGCTAATATTCAACAAAATTCTCTTGAGAAAATTGAGAAAACCCTCAGGAAATCCGAAGGGTTGTTGGTTGAGGAGATGGTGATGGAGAAAAACCAGTCACTGACCAAAGAGTATTCCTCTCTCAAGTCACGAATGGATGAACTCTCAACTCGCCATGATTTTCTCTCAGCAGACCATGAAAGATTGACCTACGATTACCTGACAAGGAAACAGGAACTCAAGGCGCTGAGAGAGGCTCATGAGGATTTGATGAGAGAAAATTCTCTTCTCACCCAACAACTTAAGGAGAAACCTAAAGTGTTTGAGCCACCATGTTTGAAATGTCTTGAAAGAAACAATGCTGAATCTAATGCTGAATCATCTGTGAGTGCTAACCCCTCAATCGAGGAAAATAGTTCTGTTTCTGATGAGAATGCTAGGTTGAAGGATCTTCTTCAGACGGGAATGTTCAAATCTCTCAAAGGGCACCAAACCCTTTGCGATGTTCTGAAGAAATCCATTCTTCACAAAAATCCCAAAAAGGAAGGTATGGTTTCGAAAGGAAACTGAATGAAGATGGTACTTACTGGGAACCACATCAATATCCCTAGACCGTGTGGGTCCCTGCAAAGAGCAAAACGCTCAACCCTGCATTACTTTCTGGATATGACTCTCCCATTCCTGAATATCCTGATAATGATTCCATGGACAACTACAAGTTGTTCAACGATCAACATGGTGAAACAACTGCTCGCTATGTTGGATCGAACGACAGAAATGGCCCCCCAAAGAGAGCTATTTGGGTGCCAAAGAAAATTGTTGATGCTTTGCCAGTTTCTGCTCAACTAACCATGCAGGCACAAAGGATTCGACAGAATGAATATATGCATACAGGATACAATCACTATGCTCATTCATTTGGAAGGGATTTTAGTGCTTATTCCTTCAATTACTCTTGCTCCTCATCGAGCAACAACTATGCTTATCCAAAGAAATCTTATCCTGCTCATTCATTTGTTTCGAAGCCACCTGCAAAGACGTGGGTGGTTAAGAAAGCCTAATTCTTCTGCAGGACTATGTCTCCGGGTGTACTGAATGGATTATGGACAGTGGATGCACTAGTCATATGACCAGAGACAAGTCGTTGTTTGTCGACCCCAACTTAACTGCTTCTCCTTTGAAGTATATCACTTTTGGCGACAACAACAAAGGGAAGGTATGAGAAACTTGCAGAATCTGGTGAAGAAAAATCACCTCCCTGGCATTCCTGATGTAAAATTTGACAAGAATCGTGTCTGTGCTGCTTGTGAAGCTGGTAAATTGGCTAAGAAGCATCATTCATCAAAGACACTCATGACCACAATAAGACCACTAGAAATTCTTCATATGGATTTATTCGGTCCTCAAAATTATGCAAGCTTCGGTGGCAGTCATTATGGTCTGGTTATTGTTGATGATTTCTCTCGATACACTTGGGTATTCTTCCTCGAAGACAAGACTTGTACTCAAGATATCTTCAAAAGTTTCGCTAAGAAGGCCCAGAATGAATATGATGTGCGAATTAAGCATGTCAAAAGTGACAATGGAACTGAGTTCAAAAATACTCACATTGCTGAATTTCTCGATGATCATGGTATCACTCATGAGTTCTCTGCTGCTTACACTCCTCAACAAAATGGAGTTGTTGAACGGAAGAACAGAACTCTCATTGAAATGGCAAGAACAATGCTCAGTGAGTATAAAACTCCCATTCGCTTTTGGGCTGATGCTATTAACACTGCATGTCATGTTATCAATCGTGTTTATCTTCACAAGTTCCTTAAGAAAACTTCATATGAGCTTATCACTGGCAAGAAACCAAATGTTTCTTATCTTCGTGTTTTTGGTGCACCTTGTTATATTCTTGATATGAGTCATTCTTCAAAGTTTGCACCTAAGGCACATGAAGGATTTCTTCTTGGTTATGGCTCAAACTCGCATACTTATTGAGTCTATAACTCTCACCACATGAAAGTTATGGAAACGGTAAATGTGCGGTTTGATGAATCTAACGGCTCTCAAAAGGAGCACCTGCCTAATGTGATAGATGAACCACTGATATCGGATGCTATTCGGCAAATGGCCATTGGGAGTGTCAAGCCTGTTGAAGGAAATGCACCTGAGTCATCTGATGATGATGCTCCCATGACTCGAAGCAGAACTCGTCAAGCCTCTGCCGAAGCAAATGCTCCTCTGAATGGAAATGGCAATCAGAACACAAATGCCGATCAAAATGAAAATCCTGAAGGGAATGATGATACAAATGCAGATGCTGATGATAATGACCATCATGAAGAAAATGTTCATCCTCGAGTGGCAAATCGAGTTGATCCCTCACTAATTCTTGATGAACTTGAGAATCCAGGTTATCGACCCACAACTCATTCGCGTACTCGTTTGGCTAACTACTGTGGCAGTTTCTCCTTTGTTTCATTGGCAGAACCTACCAAATATGAAGAAGCCATGAATGATCTGGATTGGATGAATGCCATGCAAGAGGAGTTGGTGCAATTCGAATTAAATGATGTATGGGAACTGGTTGATAAACTGAACCCCAAGAAGCACAATATCATCGGCACAAAATGGATCTTCCGCAACAAGCAAGATGAAAATGGTATTGTGGTAAACAAAGCATGACTCGTTGCTCAAGGGTACACATAGGTAGAAGGCATTGATTTTGGTGAAACATATGCTCCTGTTGAACGCCTTGAGGCAATACGCATTCTTCTCACTTATGCAAATTACAATGATATCCTGCTGTATCAAATGGATGTGAAAAGTGCATTCCTCAATGGTAAAATTGATGAGGAAGTTTATGTTAGACAACCACCTGGCTTTGAACACCCTGAGTTTCCTAACAAAGTTTTCAGGTTGAAGAAAGCTTTATATGGGCTGAAGCAAGCCCCTAGAGCTTGGTATGACACCCTGAAGAAGTTTTTGCTCGACAAGCGGTCCAAGCCAGGATCCACTGATCCCACACTTTTTACTCATGCAGTTAACAATGATTTATTCGTTTGTCAAATCTATGTGGATGATATTATCTTCGGCTGTACTAACAATGCTTGCGGCTTAGAATTCAGGAAAATGTTGTCCGATAAATATCAAATGTCCATGATGGGTGAACTCAAATTCTTTCTCGGACTGCAAATACGTCAACAAGCGAATGGCATTTTCATTTCCCAGGAAAAGTATCTGAAGGAGTGTCTGAAGAAGTTGAAAATGCAAGATTCCAAAATGAAGGGCTATAAAACTCCAATGCCCACGAATGGTAAGCTAGATGCAGAGGTGTACGGTAAGGATTATGATCAGAAGGCATATCGTTCGATGATTGGATCTCTTCTTTACCGATGTGCATCTAGACCTGACATTATGTTGAGTGTTTGCATGTGTGCCCGCTATCAAGATGCACCGAAAGAATCGCATCACCAAGCGGTCAAGCGCATTCTGAGATATTTGGCTCACACCCCCACCTTAGGTTTATGGTATCCTAAGGGAGCACAGTTTGATCTTGTTGGTTATTCAGACTCAGTTTGGGCTGGTGACTTGGTTGATAGGAAATCTACTTTGGGGACATGTCATTTCCTCGGTAGATCCTTGGTCTGTTGGTCTTCTAGGAAGCAGAATTGTGTATCTCTATCTATGGCTGAGGCCGAATATATTGCTGCTGGCTCTTGTTGCACTCAGTTATTGTGGATGAAGCAGACACTGAAGGATTATGGCATCAAGTTCAAGCATATACCTCTTTATTGCGACAATGAGAGTGCTATCAAAATTGCACACAATCCTGTGCAGCATTCTCGCATGAAGCACATTGCCACCAGACATCACTTTATTCGCGATCATGTGACTCGAGAGGATATTGTTGTCAATCACGTCAAGACCGAAGACAATCTCACTGATATATTCACCAAGCCTCTCGACGAGAAAAGATTTTGTGCATTACGGTGTGAGCTAAATATCATAAACTTTGCTAATGTGCAGTAAGCTGGACTCGGCACCCATGCTAACACTTCCACATCTTTGAAAGGAATGGGTGCATAACACTCGAAGAGTTTGAAACTTTCAACAAAGTGAAAGTTCCTTTCTGAGAGCGAATACATTAACGAAGAACTAGACTAACCAGGTGCCATGATAATTGTGCACCGCCTGGGGTCATACAGTTCTTATACGGTGGGTTACGCCACCACTTTTTTCTTTGTTGAATTTCTCTTCGATTCAATGGATTTGACTTCTGTTCGACTGCATTTCTGTCATAGCCATTTGCTCGAGTGTATGTGTTTTTGCCTGAGTGAAATGCAAAGGACCCCGTTTTCCCTCTGATCTATCTCTTCCAGTCTATGCTATTCTGTTGTAAATGCTCAATTTTATCTGGAACGAAACTTATCTGGTGTCCTTGACCACGATTTTGTTTCGGACCGAACCTTAATCTGTTTTGGCGAAAGTCGTCCAAAGTTTGGGCTTTCCCGCCCAAGTCAGGACCACGTTCTATGACGGTTGCCACATGCTGCTCGTCAACTGCCAGTCCATCCTATCCGTTGAATTGCAATCGTCCCCGTATAGAAACCGTTCGATCTTAACATCGACGTATGGTTATTTTCCTCGCCTATATATAAACCGCATCACCCCCCCCCCCCCCCCCCCCCCGTCGTCCTCCCTCCTTCTTTCTCCTCGCTCCCTCTCTCCACCAAAACCCTCGCTGCACTGCTCCTCCTTGAGCTCGACACCAATGACTCCTTTGCCGCTTAGCTACTGGAAAGAGGTCACCGGAGTCATTCCTCGCCGCCGCGAGATATCTTCTCCCTCGCGTTGCCGTAGCTGCTGCACGTCACCAAGCTAGGGTACGTGTAGTTCGTGCTCGAACTTCCTTCCTTCCGATTCGAGTTCGTCCATGGTTAATTTTCATCGATTTTACCGCTTATCTTAGATCTAGGTTTTTACTTCTCTAGTGCGGATGTGGTTTGTAGTTTTTCCTCGCATCCAAATCTATCAGATCTAGGGTTTGTGATTATGCTTTGCTCGAATGAAATGCCTAGCTCGTTGTCTAGTATTTTCATTCGGACTTACTAGCTCGATCTATATGTTTTATTCTATTGAAACAGTTCACAAATTCTGTGTCTGATTCTTCCTTAAAATGTTTTGTTCGAGAAAATCTTTCGCTATGAGCATTTGTGACTCTGTCCCCTTTTTCCCTCGCTTCTATTCTCTTTCACAGGTCAATGCAGTCAGTTGCAGATTCTGCCAAGATTCACAATATGGCTGATGATGAAGAAGCTTTCATGGGAACTGCTGACGAGTCCAAAGCACCAAAGGGCCCAACGGTAGGCCCATTAACGAGCAAAAGAAAACATGCTAAACATAATACAAATGAGCAAGAAGTAGATGCTCCGAAGAAAAGGAGAGGTGGCAGACAACCAATCAATAACACAGCTGAGCTTGTCTCTCACGATGAATATAACACCATTCCAGAGAAGATTCCAATCAGAGAAAAGGACGTGTGCAAAAGATTCGGCGCCATTGGGTAAAGAAATGGTTCAATTACAAGATGGTTCACCCTCGGTACGCCAAGAACTTTGCCTTCCATCGCCCATGGGGTGACTGTCGCGAGATTGGACTCATTCGAGTTGGTGGACCACAGCAAAGACCTCCACCACCTCCTGATGCTCATGAATCTTCCATCAAGACTCCAGATTCTTATCCCGAAGAGAAGGCCAGGCGCCTCAAGAATGCTGAGAAGCGTGCCAAGAAGGCCGCCAAAGATCAAGCAAAGGAAGAAGAAAATCGTCGTCTCATCAAGTCAGACATCGAGAAAAGAAAGGCTGAAGGAAAAGACGAGCGCAGAATGAAGAATAAGCATGATCCAAAATCTGCTCCTCTGAAGAAAAAGAGTGCCCCAAGAAAAAGGCCTGTGAGGCCAGTTGAGCCTGAAAGTGATTCCTCTGATCAAGATGATCCATCACTGACCCGAGAGGAAATCGATGCAACTCTCTTCGAACAAGTGAATGTCACCACATCCACTGTTCTACCAGATCTTTGTGTGGATGTCGTTCTAGTCACACCTCCGAAGAAGAACCCTTTGAAAAGGAAGACTCCAGCAACCACTGTTACCATGGTTGACAAAGTAAACACCGAACCTCATCCTGATGCAATTAACTTGCAAGACTTGGTGGTCGAAGCACCTGTTCGCACTACAAAGCCAGGAGAAAAGCTTCCGCAGAACAAATTGAAGCAAATCAAAGGAACTGGTGCCAAGCAGGAAGTTCCCAAGTCTGATGTTGTGAAAGAAAAAGCTACACAATTTGCCTCGAAACTGACTCAACCTCTGGCTTCTTTGCCTCCAACTGAACAAAATTTGGCTCAGACTGCTCCCTCTGCTCCATCAACTGCTTAGATTGAAAAAAGATACTACTGCACCACATTCTTTTGATCATCAGTTCATCATGGAGCAACTAGACCGGTTTGTTGAAAATTTATTTGATGGAGAAGTGGCATCTTTGCCAATTCCTTCTGAAGTTATCTCTCAAGCTTCTGTTCTGATTGAAGATATGAGAAATGATTCAGTAGAGATAAATGAACTCATTGGTCAACTCAAAGAGCTTGACAACCGCATGAAAGCTACCAAGTCCAAGTTTGTCATCAGGCAGCTTCAAGAATCCTATGCTGATATTAATAAGGAGTTGAAAGTTTTTCATCATAGAAGGCTGGGATTTCATTCAGATCTGGACCAAATCATTTGCAAAATTTGCCTTGATCATCAAGCAAATGTGACAGGTTACAATGATCTTGTCAAAGGACACGTTGATCCTTTGAAGAAGAAAAAGAAGAAAATCGCAAAGAAGAATGCTCCTCCTCCTCCAGAAGATGACACTCAGAAAGAAAATTCTCCTGTGCAAGCTAGTTCTTCAGCTCCTCAAGAACCAGTTGTACATGAGCCATCCTCACCAAGGCCAACTGAAGCAGTGCCTGTGGTTACTCTCGCTAATGATGAAAATCCAACTCAGCATCATGTATCCGAAGAAGGAGAGATTCCTCGATCAGAACAACGAGATTCTCCTGTCATCGAAGAACCTAAAGATTCAGTTCCTCCCTCTGCACCACCAACTTTAGAAGCAATTCCTCAACTGCTCCAATTGAATGATAAAGCTTCGGTGCCTGAATCTGTCCCTGCACCAGTGACAAATCGCTCTCCCTTGAGGATTTCACTCGTCACGGCTCAAAGACACCCAGATGTTAATCCTTCTGTAGCAAACTCACCAACAGCTCATCATTCGGATTCTGTCATCTATGGCGATGAAGTACTTTCTGTTGAAGAAGAACTAAAGTACCCATATCCTCGCGAGTGACTGCCCCTATTTTCCACCGGTGTCGACATCAAAGGGCCGTTGTTCAACAGAAATACTCACCCACATTTCTTTCGAGAGAGTCCTTACAGCAAACCCAAGACATCTGATTCTCCTCGATTTTGGACTCAGGAACAGGTGATTTACTACTCTCGTATTCTGTATGACAGCCTGAAGATTTTCCCTTGTGAGTTCCCAGACTTTGCAGCCATGAAAAGCATCGGATGCTTCAATCAAATTCTGTAAGACATCGAAGACTATGGTCTCACTAGTGACTTAGGCTATCAGCATCCATGGAATAGGGAGATTATTCTTCAATTTTATGCAACTATGTATATCTCCGACGATGAGACAGATAGCACACAGTGGATAATGGAATGGATGACAGAAGGAAAAAGGATCAAATGCTCTGCTATGGACTTTGTCTCCCATTTTCATTTTCCTCGATTTGAACATGGCAAAACTGAGATTCGCGTTCACAACATTGATGCAGTCACTGATGAAGATTTTCGATGTACAATGGATAAGGAAAAGATTCATGACTACCATGGTTCTCCTCTGCCTAAACATTTAACCTTCGACAATCAGACTCTATACCACATCCTCACATATACCATCTGTCCGCTGGCTGGAATGAATATTGACAATGTAATATCTGATGTTCTTCGAAACACCATCCATACCATCTCTCAGGGCTATATCTTCGATGTCGATGACATGTTCTTGCGCATCTTAATGGATTCAGCTCAGTGTCCTAAAACCATCAAAGTATTCGCACCTTGGATTCAGAAAGTGGTTGACTATGCAATGAAGACCGAATATCTTGCTAAAGTCAGTCACAAGGGCTCCATTCCTCCTGTGCATGATACACTGAAAGTTATGGAAGATATTTCTTCAGGAAAAGCACCAGGGTCAAGCACTTCTGACTATCACAACACTTTCAATGGACCGAAGCTGCCCAAGCATGATCGTCTGCCGAATACTCAACCTCCTTCATATCTTGAAGTGAGCATGCGCACTCAGCAGTTGCTATTGAAGCATATGGCCGAAGACCGCCAAGAGAAAGAACATCTGGCTGCTAAACTTAATGCTATTCACAACCGAACAAAAGTTGTGCACATGATTACAGCAGAAAACAAGAAGCGCCTATGGAAATTGCTTCAGAAATTTTTCTCCAAGAAGCAACTCAGCAAATCGCACCTTCAAGAACTTTATCAATACATTGACCAAGGCTTTACTGATGAAGATTTTCACGATCGCTCCACTCCACCTTTGCCAGCTCGTGAACCTACAACGAATTTACTTCGAATACAGCTGCACAAATTGCTCGATGAATCAGAAGCCACTTTGCCAACTGTCAAACCTTCTGAAGCAAATCCTCTATCTCGCAAGTGCGATGAGGCTGACCCCAATATTCCTTCCTCGTCCAAGACCCAAGTCGGTCTCGAAGGATCATCTGCTGCTGTTGCCGCTGAAGATGAAGAGATTCCGCACACCTCCGAATCAGAAACTTCGTCCGACAGTTCCTCAAACGATGCCTCAGAGTGAATCATATTCACAGTTTTCCACTCATGTTGTTTCATCACCTTTTTGACACTAGTTGACAAAAAGGGGGAGAATAATATCGAGAGTTCTTGATAGATTTGCTCTGTTGGATTTGGTGTTTATGTTTTCTCGCTCTATTCTTGAGACAATTGCACCATTTCATGTGCTCTGATGTAAAACTTCTGTTATGAGCTGTAATATTAATAACCCCACTTGCTGCACTGCTCTCTCTCGAAGCTCTTCATTTTGCAGGTGAAATTGTTAACAGAAGTTATGAATGATTGCACTTTTCTCTCATTGGATTATCCGTCATCAGTGTGAATCATTACCTCGTATGATTGAAAGTTGTCCACACTCTCAAATGAATTGCAAGGAATTCCATTATATATCAATTGAACCTGCATACATCCAGGGGGGGTATATTTCATCATCGAGTCACGTAACGCAAGTTCACTCTTGTTCGATTTAAAACCTTCTTATCTATCTTCACTTCGATGATTATTGATACGTCTCCAACGTATCTATAATTTATGAAGTATTCATGCCGTTATATTATCATTCTTCGATGTTTTACAATCATTTTATAGCAACTTTATATCATTTTTTGGGACTAACCTATTGACATAGTGCCCAGTGCCAGTTGCCGTTTTTTGCTTGTTTTTTACATCGCAGAAAATCAATACCAAATGGAGTCCAAACGCAGCGAAACTTTTTGGAGATTTTTTCTAGACCAGAAGACACCTGGTGGGCCAAAGAAGTACCAGATGGGAGCTCCGAGGAGAGCACAACCCACCAGGGCGCGCCTGGGGGCCCAGGCGCGCCCAGGTGGGTTGTGCCCACCTCGGCGGCCTCCCGCACCGCCTCTTCGCCCTATAAATTCCCAAATATTCCAAAACCCCTCGGGGTAACCCTAGATCAGAAGTTCCACTGCCGCAAGCCTCTGTAGACATGAAAAACCAATCTAGACCCCGTTCCGGCACTCCGCCGGAGGAGGAAATCATCACCGGTGGCCATCTTCATCATCCCGGTGGCCACCATGATGAGGAGGGAGCAGTCCACCCTCGAGGCTGAGGGTTTGTACCAGTAGCTATGTGTTTAATCTCTCTCTCTCTCGTGTTCTTGAGATGTCACGATCTTGATGTATCGCGGGCTTTGTTAATATAGTCGGATCATATGGTGTTTGCCCTCTCTATCTTGTTGTGATGAATTGAGTTTTCCCTTTGAGATTTCGTTCTTATCAGATTGAATATTTTTATGGATTTGAGAGCACTTGATATATGTCTTGCATATGAATACCCGTGGTTACAATGGGGTATTATATTGATTCACTTGATATATGTTTTGGCACTCAACTCGCGGATTCCCGAGGTGACATTGGGGTAATCTATGCATAGAGGTTGATGCACGTTCTCGTCTTTTGTTTCTTCGGTAGAAATCTTGGGGCACTCTTTGAGGTTCTTTGTGTTGGATTGAGTATTATGAATCTAAATTTGCTTTGGTGTTATTTTAGTACGAACTCTTGATAGATCGATCGGAAAGAATAACTTAGTGTTATTTTAGTATGAACTCTTGACAGATTGATCGGAAAGAATAACTTGGTGTTATTTTAGTACGAACTCTTGGATAGATCGATCGGAAAGAATAGCTACAAACAATTTCTTCCTATGTTCTCTGCTAGATAAGAACTTTGGAGTGATTCTTCATCGCACTTTGAGGGATGGTTATATGATCCAATTAGATTAGCATTGTTGAGAGATTGCACTAGCGAAAGTACGGACCCTAGGCCTTGTTTTCAAGCATTGCAATACCGTTTGTGCTCACTTTTGTTACATGCTACCTTGCTATTTTTTTATCGTCACTATCACAAAAATCAATATCTACTATCATTACTACACTTGTATCACCATCTCTTCGCCGAACTAGTGCACCTATACAAATTACCATTGTATTTGGTGTGTTGGGGACACAAGAGATTTTTTATTATTTGGTTGTAGGGTTGTTTGAGAGAGACCATCTTCATCCTACGCCTCCCACGGATTGATAAACCTTAGGTCATCCACTTGAGGGAAATTTGCTATTGTCCTACAAAACTCTGCGCTTGGAGGCCCAACACGTGTCTACAAGAATAAAGTTGCGAAGTAGACATCAAGCTCTTTTCTGGCGCCATTGCCAGGGAGGTGAGTGCTTGAAGGTATATCTTTAGATCTTGCAATTGAATCTTTTAGTTTCATGTTTTCCACTAGTTTAATTTATAAAAATAAAACTACAAAAAAATGGAATTGAGGTGGTCTCATATTATTCATCTTTATAATATCTTTCGTGAAAATGATGGAAAGGAAAATTATGCTCAATTGATAGAAGAAGAATTCAATAAAATGTTTAGCTTAATTCATGAGCATGATTGCAATGTTGCTAGTATGAATTCTTTGAATATCCATGATGTTAATGATATGCAAAGCCATAAGCTTGGGGATGCTATGTTTGATGAAGATGATATTTTTAGTCCCCCAAGTTTTGATGAGAAAATTTATTATGATGATTGCATGTCTCCAATTTATGATGATTACATTGATGAAAGTGGATTTGGCGAGGTCATGACTTTATTTAATGATGAATCCACTATTCTGGAAGAGGTTCCAATTGATTATGAAAACAAAATTCCTATCTATGATGATTATGGTGATGACATGTATGCTACAAAGAATTATGATAACCATGAAACTTGTCATCATGATTTTAATTTTCAATCTCATGATAGTTATTTTGTTGAGTTTGCTCCCACTACTATTCATGAGAATAAATTTGCTTATGTGGAGAGTAGTAAATTTTTTATGCATGTGGATCATGAAAAGAATGCTTTATGTGATAGTTATATTGTTTAATTCATTCATGATGCTACTGAAAATTATTATGAGAGGGTAACATATGCTTTTACATATTGCAATAATATCAAGTCTCCTCTCTATGTGTTGAAAATCTTGAAGTTTTGCTTGTTTTGCCTTCCTATGCTAGTTGATTCTTGTTCCCATAAGTTTTTTGATCACAAAATCCCTATGCATAGGAAGTGGGTTAGACTTAAATGTGCTATTCATATGCTTCATGATGCTCTCTTTGTGTTTCAATTCTTATCTTTTATGCGAGCATCATTGAAATCATCATGCCTAGCTAAAAGATATTAAAGAAAAGCGCTTGTTGGGAGACAACCCAACACTTTTACCTACTGTATTTGTGTGTTCACATGGTTAGGATACTGTAGTGATCTTTTTTTACAGCTTTTGTTTCAATAAAGTGCCAAGTAAAGCCTTTGGGATAGTGTGGATGATAGTTGACTTGATTCTGTGCAAAAACAGAAACTTTTGCGTCCAGTGCAGAAATTCCTGTCTTTTACTGGAATGTGAAAAAATTCTGAATTTTTTACAGTTGATGGGTATACAAATTTTCTACGTCTTTCCCATTTTTCAGTATTTCTGGAGTTACAGAAGTATGACCTTAATTCAGATCTTTACGTACTGTTCTGTTTTTGACAGATTCTGTTTTCAATGCATAATTTGCTTGTTTTCTGGTTTCTATGGCTTATATTGCTTAATATAAATTGTGAAAATTGTAGAGTACAGTAGGCATTGTGTGAGAACAATTATGAATCTTGTCTTTGACAGTACCAAAGTGAATGATTTGTCTTTATCATACTAACCCATCTCATGAAGTTCCGTTAAGTTTTGTGTGATTGAAGTTTTCAAGTTTTGGGTGAGATATCAATATGAGGAGAATAAGGAGTGACAAGACCCTAAGCTTGGGGATGCCCAAGGCACCCCCAAGGTAATATTCAAGGAAGATCCAAGCAACTAAGCTTGGGATGCCCCGGAAGGCATCCCCTCTTTCGTCTCCGACATTATCGGTAACCTCACTTGGAGCTATATTTTTATTCGTCACATGATATGAGTTTTGCTTGGAGCATCATTTTATTTTGTTTTGATTTGCTTGATTTTATTTATAATAATGTTTTGTATCTTTTATTTCAATAAAAATGTCAAGGATGGCCTTTACCATGCTTATTTTGCAAGTCTATTTGTTGCTGTTTCAAAACAGAAAGTTTACCGCTGTTGTAAAAATTCCCAAGAAAAGTCAGTATGTGATAAAATGTTGAAACTTTTTGCACAATAAGCTATGATAAATTTTCTAAAGTGTGCTAAATTTTCATAATTTTTGGAGTTATATAAGTATGCATACTCTTGCATCCTTTACAGACTGTCCTGTTTTGGCAGATTGCTGTTATGTTTGCATTGTTTGCATATGTTTGCTTGTTTAATGATTCTATTTGAGGATAGGACTATTAAATATGCAGAGGCATTTAGTATGAAATGTTAAATAATAATTTTAGTGATTTGCTAAAGTAGAGAATGATAAGGTTATGCATTGATTTATACTAACATATCTCACGAGTTCTTGTTGAGTTTTGTGTGGATAAAGTTTTTAAGATTTAGGGAAACCGTGATATAAAAGAATTAAGGAGACACAAAAGCTCAAGATTGGGGATGCCCAAGGCATCCCAAGATAATACTTCAAGAAGTATCAAGCATCTAAGCTTGGGGATGCCCCGGTAGGCATCCCACCTTTCTTCATCAACAATTATCGGTTAGTATCGGTTGAGCCTAAGTTTTTGCTTCTTCACATGATGTGTTCTATTCTTAGAATGTCATTTTATTTTGTTTTGCTTGCTGTTTTAATAAAATACTTAGATCTGAAAGTTTTTTTAAATAAGCTAGAGTCCTCACATAGCTACCCATTTACTTAACTACTCGCATGATCTTCACTTATATCTTTTTGGAGTAGTTTGTCATTTACTCTCATGCTTCACTTAGATTATTTTGAGAGTTGAAAATTTTGAAGTAATACTTATGCTCTTGTGCTTCACTTAAATTTATTTGAGAGCTTGTTAGTAGCAATGGTAATATATAAATTTAGTCCCAAAGTGATAGATATTCAAGAGGGATATAATAAAAACTTTCATGTAGATCATTGGATATGATAAGTTTGATTCCTTGCAATAGTTTTGCGATATGGAGATAATAATATGTGAGTCATGTTGGTGAGTAATTATGATTTAGTAAGAATATTGGTGTTAAGGTTTGTGATTCCCTATGCAAGTACGAAAGTCAATAGTTATGCAATGAAATTACATCCTACTTGTGGTGCATTATTTGGTGTAAGTTATGCTTAATGCTCATTTATGAGAATTTTCGTTTCTTGGTTGGTTGCTTCTCAATCTTTTTCCTAGCCTCCATTTGTACTAAGTGGGAATAATACTTGTGCATCCAAATTCCTTAAACCAAGTTTTGCCATATCAGTCCTTCATACCTACCTATATGTGGTATTTTCATGCCGTTCTAAGCAAGTTTGTATGTGCCAACTCTAATATTCAAATAAATTTCCTTTTTGTGTGTTTGTACCGCTCATGAAGCGGTAGGGGGTGGCCAATATTTTTCCATGCTAGGTGTGTTATTCTCAAGATGAGTGTTTATTCACTTGTCATTGCACGAGAGTATGGCAAAGGTAATAGGGATGCCCAGTCCCGAAATGAAAGGAATTTTACTTTATGTTGTCAAATAATAAATTCCTTGGAAAGTGTTGGTATGGAGGGCACCCGTGGATACGGCTAGCCATGGATTGTGAAAGAATGGTGGAAAAAGGAATACACTTTATTTTCTATTTGGGAACCGCCTATGACGTATCTAGCATGGAAAGTATTGGGAACTACTCGATCGTTTTCATTGACGGGAAAAGCATGCCACCCAAAATAATTTTATCTCTCAATTTTCGCTTTGAGCTCTGGCACCTCTACAAATCTCTACTTCCCTCTGCGAAGGGCCTATCTATTTACTTTATGCAATTTTTATTTTTATTTGAGTCTCCATCTTCTCTTATAAAGCACCAACTGGGGAGCACTATGATCATACTTGGGCATTGGATGTAGCTAATATTCGAGTGTGTCTCATGAATGGATCAATGATTGAGCATGATGGGCTAGGGATAACTTTATTTAGTGTTGATATTTTGAAAGACATGGTTGCTTGTTGATATGCTTGAGTATTGATGTCCTCATGTCAAATTATAGACTATTGCTTTGAATCATTCAAGTCCAAATGTCCATGCAACAAAAGAAAGTGTATATGATGAATATCATAGGTAGCTTTCCACAACAAAAATTCCGTTTTCAATTGCTACTTTATCATGATAAGTCTTATGAGAAAGAGTTGCTGTTATGATGCTAGGAAAAGTGATTGAAATTATCATTGATCAAACTTATGCACTTTGCTAGCATTCACACTTCATAAATTATTTCTTTTATCATTTACCTACTCGAGGATGAGTAGGAATTAAGCTTGGGGATGCTGATACGTCTCCAACGTATCTATAATTTATGAAGTATTCATGCCGTTATATTATCATTCTTGGATGTTTTACAATCATTTTATAGCAACTTTTTATCAATTTTTGGGACTAACCTATTGACATAGTGCCCAGTGCCAGTTGCTGTTTTTGCTTATTTTTTACATCGCAGAAAATCAATACCAAACGGAGTCCAAGCGCAGCGAAACTTTTCGGAGATTTTTTCTGGACTAGAAGACACCCGGTGGGCCAAAGAAGTACCGGATGGGAGCTCCGAGGAGAGCACAACCCACCAGGGCGCGCCTGGGGGCCCAGGCGCGCCCAGGTGGGTTGTGCCCACCTCGGTGGCCTCCCACACCGCCTCTTCGCCCTATAAATTCCCAAATATTCCAAAACCCCTCGGGGTAACCCTAGATCAGAAGTTTCACCGCCGCAAGCCTCTGTAGCCATGAAAAACCAATCTAGACCCTGTTGGGGATATAACCCAAGGATATGACCCGCCCGTCCAGGGGCGGGTCAACAGAAGCGGCTACTCACAAAAGGGCCAGGCCTGGTGGGCCGTGGCCTACCAGAAGACTCGCCCAGGAGACTCGCCTGGGAGATTAAGCCGCCTACTCCGTGGGCCGGCCTACAAGGCACCGGCTTAGGCCCAATTGTAAACCGCCATATGAACTTTCCTTACTTAGAAGGCAAGATAGACTTGGGCACGGACCATATTCCAGCTCAGGACTCTAATGTACACCCCGGGCCTCAACCTATATATAAAGGGGGAGCCCCGGGTTAGACAGGATAAGCTACAACCTCTTAAGAACTAGGCTTGCCAAGCGCACCTTTGTAATCGAGATCATCACCAATACAACCAAAGCAGGACGTAGGCTTTTACCTCTCCAAGAGGGGCCGAACTTGGGTAAATCCTCGTCCCCTTCGTGTCCACCTAACCCCTTCGATCTACCACTTGATGTGATGGCCTCGCGACTAAGTCCTATGAGGACATCTGCCGTGAAATTACCATGATAGTTGGCGCCCACCGTGGGGCTGTCGCACGGTGGTGTTGAGTTTTTGAAAGGTCCTCCTCCGGGACTCGAAGGGTACGTCATCGGCCGCATGACCAAGAGTCACCGTGGCAAGCTCTACATCGACGATTTGACTTGGGGCCCCGAGGCCGACTCAATCGAGTACGGGTACTGGGTCCCCTTCGACAGAATCCACATCTTCATCGGCAAAGCGGGCGGATCTGAGCCCGAGCCGAACACCTCCATCGACATCGTCGAATCGGCTCGGCGCAGGCAACCCGCCGTCGCTAGAGCCGCCATAAGACCCGCCACGGCTCGCAAAGCTGGCGGGTCCAAACTTGGGCCGGATATCTTCACCAACATCATCAAGACGACTCAGGACAAGCAGACCGCCCGCCCGAGGCACGCGCTCATCGGCTTCACCCAAGGAGTCGACTATTCTGACGGCTCAGCCTCCGACGGTGACACGATCGTTCACTCCCACGACGATTTTTCATCAAGCGGTCGCGAGTCAATCTTCCCGCTTCGTGATGGTTTCCTTGGGAGCCACGTTCAGGATGAACCGGCCCAAGACTCTTTTAACCCGCTCGCTCGATCCGCAGTCTACATGGCTGGTACGGCCCTCATGACTGACCCGGCAGCAGCGGCTGCCACGGCTGGGACAGTAACCTCCAACCCGGCGTCGGCAGCATCCCCGGCTCAGGCTTTGACCGAGCTGGCTATGGCTCTCACCACGCTCCTCGCCACGCCAGTGACGCCGGAGAACTAGGCTGAAAGCAATGCTGAGATAACTAAGCTTCGCGATCAGATAACAAAGATCCAGGCTGACATAGATGCACAGAACATCCGCCTAGCGGGTGTGCAGTCCGAGATGCGGGCCGAGGCCGAGCGACTAAGGACCGAGGCCTGGCACCTGGAGCAACATCGGAGCGCTTTAGAGGCGGTTCACGAGCGGAGGCATCGTCGCCTTCCGCCCAACCTTGAGTTCACTCAGCTGTTCACCACCCCTCAAGATACACGCCTCCGCGGCCCAGAAACAGATGCGCCGGGGTCACCCGTCGTGCCACCAAATTTGGGAGTTCAGCCCACGCCGGGTCGTGCCGCACAACCAACACTACAACCTCAGTGGGAGCCGGGTCCACGTCATGAGACCCCCCCCCTCGTCGTTTCCTAACGCTGGCAGGTCATTTTACAAACCTAGTGGATAACCTCGTTGCCGCGGCAACCAACTTGGCAGCGCTCACTATCACGGGCCATACCCCCATTGATAGACTGTAGTGGCCCAGCAGGCCAATTACTCTTATAGCAGGGAGCGCCTCCACTCTACCCCAGTCCCAAGTCGCAGCCGGAGTAGGAGTCACCATGGTGATTCACCGGCTGTGTCCAGCAACGCTTGTCAACATCGTGAGACGCCTCGAGCTTCGCCGCATATGGGAGCCCCCAATGCCCATGACATCATTGACTCCGCGCGGGCCCAGCGGGCGGCTGAGGCAGCAAATGAGGCAGATCTGTCTCCACCGGTCACAACCCAATTGACCCCTACTGGAAGGACCCTTGGAATACCTTGTCTGGCTCCGGCTCTACGCAATGAGCGCATGCCCAAGGACTTTAAGGGCCCCAGGAAAGTTCCCAATTACACGGCGGATCTTGAGCCGGTGGCTTGGATAGAAAGCTATGAGCTCGCCATGGACATGTTCGATGTCAGTGACGCTGTATGCGCAAAATACTTAACCATGATGTTGGAAGGGCCAGCTCGTACTTGGTTGAAAACCTTGCCCGCCAATTCCATCAACACATGGGCTAAGTTGAAGGAGCGTTTTATCAAAAATTTCCAAGGCACCTGCAAGTGCCCTAAAACTATCATCGATCTTCAGCACTGCATCCAGCGCGACAATGAGTCAGCTCACCATTGGGTGGGCCGGGTTGTAGAGATCATCCACTCCTCAGGCAACATCATGGTGGCTCAGGCAGCCCTGATACTGGAGCAGAACTGTCACTTCGATCCCCTTGTCCAGAAGCTTGGGCGGCTCAAGCGAAGCATCACAGATATGGGGGAGCTATGAACGCCCTCACCAAGTACGCCGAGTCTGATTCTACCAAAGACCCCGGCACGGATGAGGTTCCGAACGGCAAGGGTAAGAAGGGCAACGGTGGCAAGGGCCATCAGCAGAATAATGTTGGCAACGGTGGAAAGCGCAAGAACCCAGAGGGCGGGTCAGACCTGGTCGCAAACACTAATGCAGGATACAAGTATCCAAAGAAAAATGGCGGTGGAAAGAACTTTAAACCCAAGAATTTCGAGGAAGCCCTAAAGGGGCCGTGTCCAAAACATAGCCTACCTAACAAGCCGGCTACTCATTCTTGGGAAGACTGTAGCGTCATGCGAGCCTATTCACAGCGTTTTCAGAACCACCAAGGAGGTGGTGGCGGCGACCCAGGATCCACCGGCGGCGGCTCATCTGGAGGGTACCACCAACAGAGTTGTCAAGGACCTGGCGGCTCAAGTGGGAACTATCAGGGACACGGTGGAAACAATCAGCAATCGGGGAACCAGCAGCAGGGCAATCAATCTGGTTATCGGAGTAACCCTAAACAGCTAAATGGCGGCCAGTACCACATGTTCACTATGAACACAGACAGAAGGGACCGCAAGCTTAAAAAGCGCCTTATCAACATGGTTGAGCCAGCGGCACCACAATACCTGAGATGGTCAGAGTGTCCCATAACCTGGAGCCGGGAGGATCACCCGCCTCGGGTCGATAATCCAGGTCACTTGGCTTTGGTAGTGGCGCCTCAAGTTGGGGGCTATTCTCTCACCAAGGTGCTTATGGACGGGGGGAGCAGTATTAATATTCTCTATTATGACACCTTGCGGCGCATGGGCCTGTCTGAGAAAGACGTCTCGCCATCCACCACAGTCTTTCACAGAATTGTCCCTGGCAAGTCGGCCTACCCAGTTGGCCGGGTCAAGTTGGATGTGGCCTTTGGTTCAGACACCAACTTCAGATGTGAGTCTTTGTCCTTTGAGGTGGTTAAAATCAAGAGCCTGTATCATGCCCTCTTTGGACGGCCGGCTTATGCCAAATTCATGCCTCGGCCTTGCTACGTCTACCTTAAGCTTAAAATACCTGGCCCTCGTGGCACCATTACGGTCAGTGGTGACAGGAAGATCGCCCTAGAGTGCGAAGAAGGTGACGCCGCGTACGCCGAGATGGCTTGCGCCACGGAGGAGCTTCAGTACTACACCAACAACGTAGACCCGGCCGATATGACACCTCTCAAGAAGCCCACCACTGAAGCTGACCCGCCGCTCAAGTTCAAATCGGCCAAGGATACCAAGGACGTTGAGTTCGTCCCGGGCGACTCATCCAAGAAGTTCACTATTGGGGCCGACATGGACCCCAAATAGGAAAGCGCACTCATCGAGTTTATCCGTGAGAATCGGGACATCTTTGCATGGAAGCCTTCTGACATGCCGGGTGTACCGAGAAGACTCGCCGAGCACCACCTTAATGTGGATCCTAAGTTCAAACCAGTCAAGCAATACCTCCGTCGTTTTAATGAGGAGAGACGCAAGGCAATTGGTGAAGAGGTGGCCCGGCTCCTAGCTACTGGGTTCATCGTCGAAGTTTTTCATCCTGAGTGGCTCGCCAACCCAGTGCTTGTTCTCAAGAAAAATGGCACTTGGCGCATGTGTATTGACTACACAGACCTCAACAAGGCCTGTCCCAGTGACCCTTTCGCCCTCCCTCGCATTAATCAAATCATCGATGCCACGGCAGGCTGCGAGAGCCTCTGCTTCTTAGATGCTTATTCTGGCTATCATCAAATCAAGATGGCCATCGAGGATCAAGAGAAGACGGTTTTCATCACCCCCTTTGGCGCCTTCTGCTATGTCTCCATGCCCTTCGGACTTAAGAGTGCAGGGGCGACTTGTCAGCGTTGTGTTCAGAACTATTTTCACAATCAGATTGGACGCAATGTTCATGCCTATGTTGACGATATTGTGGTCAAATCAGCAAAGAAGGCGACTCTACTGGATGACCTCAAGGAGACCTTTGCCAACCTTCGCACATATCAGATGAAACTTAACCCGGACAAGTGCGTCTTTGGTGTTCCCGCTGGCAAGTTACTTGGTTTCCTGGTCTCAAAACGTGGCATTGAAGCCAACCCAGAGAAGATCAAGGCGATCACCTCGCTAGCTAAGCCAAAGAATCTCAATGACGTTCAGCGCCTGGCGGGTCGCATTGCTGCCTTGAGTCAGTTCATAAGCCAACTCAGTGAGAAAGCAACCCCTCTCTATCAGATGCTGAAGAAAATAGATAACTTTCAGTGGAGTACTGCTGCAGACGATGCCTTTGAGGCTCTCAAGAAGCAATTGGCTGAGCCGCCTGTCCTTCCTGCTCCAATCACTAAAGAGCCTATGCTCCTGTACATTGCCGCTAATAACAAAGCAGTCAGCGTAGCAGTTGTGGTGGAAAGGAAGGAGGCGGGTAAAGAGTACCCATTTCAGAGGCCAGTATATTACGTCAGTGAGGTCTTAACAAAATCCACGCAACGTTACCCTCACAGGCAGAAACTGGTTTTTGGCGTGTTTATGGCAAGTCAGAAGTTGAGGCATTACTTCTTGGAACATCATATCACAGTGGTTAGCTCAGCTCCCTTAGGTGATATCATCCACAACAGGGAAGCGACAGGCCGGATAGCCAAGTGGGCTATTGAGCTAGGCCCACATAACCTCAAGTATGTACCTCGCACGACCATCAAATCTCAAGCACTGGTGGACTTCATCAATGATTGGACTGAACTCCAGGCTCTTGAGGAGAGACCAGACAATACATATTGGACTATACACTTTGACGGATCCAGGCAGCTTGAGGGTTCGGGCGCTGGAGTCGTCTTATCTTCCCCTCGAGGTGACAAATTCTGTTATGTGTTGAGAATCATGTTTCCTTGTACTAACAATGTAGCCGAGTACGAGGCCCTTCTTCACTGTCTCTGTATTGCTAAGGAGATGAACCTCATCTGGGTCAGGTGTTTGGGCGACTCAGACCTGGTGGCTCAACAAGTTTCTGGCACTTGGGACTCAAAAGACCACCTCATGGCAGCTTATCGACAAGCAGTCACCAACGTTGCTGGTCACTTCAAAGGATATCAGGTAGATCATATTGATCGACGACAGAACGAGGCGGCTGATGCTTTGTCATGCCTAGGTTCACAGCGCAAGCCGGTCCCTCCTAATGTTTTTCTTGATTTCCTCCATAACCCGTCGGTCAAATTGCCATCGGAAGAGGATCTTGCTATTCCTGACCCGGAGGCTCAACTCGTGGCGGCTCTACATGCTATTCCAGATTGGACAGTCCCTTACTTGGATTACTTATCCCATGGTGTGCTGCCTGATGATGAGCTTACAGCTCGCTTGATTGTCAGGCGTTCTAAATCCATGACCATCGTCAACAGCGAGTTACACAGGAAAAGCATCACAGGAGTTTTTCAAGGTTGTGTTTCACCTGAGGAAGGCCGTGAGATACTCAATGAGATCCACTCTGGTGACTGTGGCCACCATGCTGGCTCAAAGTCCTTGGTGGCAAAAGCTTTTTGTCATGGTTTTTTCTGGCTCACGGCTCATGCTGACGCTGAGGACATAGTCAAAAAGTGTGATGGTTGTCAGAAGTTTGCACGACAGGCTCACGTGCCAGCTCAAGAACTCAGGATGATTCCAATCACTTGGCCCTTTGCGGTCTAGGGGCTTGATATGGTTGGTCCGTTTAAGCCGTCCCAAGATAAAAAGACTCACCTCTTGGTCGCTGTCGATAAGTTTACCAAGTGGATTGAAGCAGAACCTATCAGCAATTGTGATGCAGCTACGGCGGTCAAGTTCCTCAAGAAGTTAATCTTCCGATTTGGCTTTCCACACAGCATCATTACCGACAATGGTACAAACCTCTCCAAGGGAGCTATGGAGCAGTTCTGTCACAGAGAGCACATCCGGCTCGATATAGCATCTGTTGCGCACCCTCAATCCAATGGTCAAGCTGAGCGTGCTAATCAAGAGATTTTACGAGGTATCAAGCCTCGGCTTCTGGTTCCTCTCCAGCGCATGTCGGGTTGTTGGGTTGAGGAGCTTCCCTCTGTCTTATGGAGCATACGGACCACCCCCAACAGATCAACTGGCTTTATGCCTTTCTTTATGGTTTATGGCACAGAAGCCGTTTTACCTAGTGACATACGTCATGACTCGCCCCGGGTTACGGCATACATTGAAGCTGACAACGAACAAGCTCATCAAGATTCTTTGGATGCACTGGAGGAGGAGCGTGATTTAGCCGTAGCCCTCTCTGCCATATACCAACAAGACCTACGCCGCTATCATAGTCGTAGAGTTCGCAGCCGCACTTTCCAGGAGGGCGACTTAGTGCTCCGGCTGATTCAGGATCAGTCCAATCTGCATAAGCTTTCACCCCCTTGGGAAGGGCCCTTCATCATCAGTAAGAACCTTCATAACGGATCCTACTACTTGGTCGATCTCCGTCCTGACAAGGAATCTCGCACATCCGAGGAGGAGACCACAAGGCCTTGGAACATAGCTCACCTAAGGCCTTATTACACCTAGAGCTCTGTCTCAGGTTCTCTTTGTACATACCTATGTGTATATATACTATTATGATCAATAAATAAAGCCGGCACCTCCGAAACTTGGGGTCTCTGTCGTTTCATCTCAATCTCTGTGCATGAGTCTTTAGCTTTTTTCTGATCATAGGTCACTTGGGGGCTTCCAACTCCACGAGTTTAGCTATCTCACCCTTTCGACTGGCACGAAAACGCCACCCCATCTTGGTTAAACCCGCCTGTTTATTTGCTGCTTCTCCGATCAGATGACCCGCTGTACTCTTGCCAGGTTACTCGCTATGGCGACCCTGACCTCACAAAGTTCAAACGTCGGTTATGTCATGTGAGAACCGGTTTACAGCAGCGAGGATACTCCAAGGGCTATCACGCCATACGCTTCTTTGAAGTGAGACTTAAGCCCCGAAAGCAAAGTCCGTCGAGCCTTAAAAGCCGACTTAACATATTAAATTTTTTGTGATTTTCTATTACAGGTTATCTTTAATGTTTATCGGCCACGAGCCCCGGTCCCTTCTACACCGGTTACATCGTAAACATTTACAAGTTACCTTATTCTGGGTTAAGTCGCCATTATGCGCATTTAACACATCTGGTTCATATACCCCTGTCACAAGAATTTAAGGCATCGGTCCGAAGTCGCCCTATGTCGCCAAAGGATTTTCATTCAAATCAGAACCCTTTAAACAAAGGCAATCAGGCGGGTTAACCCCGTCATGTTCAACAGACGTCAGAATTGTGCACGATGGCACATCCAAAGGTTTTTTACTACCCTATTACATAGCCATAGGAGGGCTCTCAAAATATAAAGCAGTATTTCCATTTTGAGCCTGCGCCAACATCAGCTTTATCTGCCAAGTCAATCTACTTTTGAGCCGCTTCCTCATCACCTTGCGCCGTCTTCGCTGCTTCGGCGATCTGAACATCATCAGCATCCCAATCAATGGTTGACAAAGCCTCAAAGAAATCACCCTCTTCAATAAGTTCGGAGGGTTCAACGTCAGGGGCAAAGTAATCCTTACGTCCGGCAGGAATCAGATTGAATATCTTGAAGCTGGCTTGTTCTATGCGTTTACCCGCCGCATCAAAACCCACCTGGTACCTATCCAAATTTACTTCATGTGCAAGTTTGGTTGCCACAGACTGGGTCTCCTTCTGCAGGTGGGTGTAATCGTCCCTGGTAAAAAATTTACCATCAAAATTGAACTCTGGAAAGCCGTCGGCCAATTCAGCTACATCCATGTCTTCATTGTGTGCCTTGGCCCGGGTTAGTGCATACATGGTAGCTGTGCGAGCTGATGACCTTTTCAGTTCTTTCACTTGACTCGGCAATGTTGACAGAAGATTGAGTGTCTCCTTGATCATCTTTGGCATATCTGCTGCACCCACTATATGGCGGATGGTACGCAGACTTCCAGTGTGCAGCTGCTCAAGTAAGGTATAAGCCGCTTTCAACTGCACAAGAGGCTCTTTCTTCAGGCTCATACTTTTCTTGCCTACAAAGACGAGAATGTTTAAGTCAGTTTTTCACTATTGACATATCATTCTAAACATCACAAGGACAAAGAACTTGGCGACTTACCAAAAACAGCTTGAGTCATCTGAAAAATATGCTTCTTCAAGCTGGAGAGCTCTTCAGTTACGGATTTGAGCCGCCCTTCTGCATCTTGTGCATGTTTTATAAGAGATTTTTTCTCTTTCTCATGTTCCGCAAGCTGGGATTTAAGTTTTTCATCCACCATGTACACTGCTTTCTCTTGGTCAGCAGCGATTGATTCGGCGTCTGCTCGTCGCTTTTGCTCAGCTTTCAAGGTTTCTTGGTAGCTGGTCAACTTGCCTTGTGCTTCAGACAGCAGCTCCTGTACACACAGAAATTACACGAAGTAAAACAATGTGAAAGTCCCAAGCAGACTACCAGTACTCTACATGGCACTTGGGGGTTAATGCACTTTCGAAATCTTATTTATCAAATAATAAGAGCCGGCCCACATTGCCATGATGAACCGGCCCTTGGCGACTATCACAATGCTCTTTTGTAAGAGCTCAGAAGGAAAGGTTACTTCAAGACCCGGCTGGTTCCAAGAAGCCAGCCAGCTCTTGGGGGCTACACAAGCAATTTTCAAATATTACAAAGACCCGGCTACTTCTGAAGAAGCAAGCCGGCCCTTGGGGGCTACTATATGTCTAACAACTATGCTATTACAACTCTGCATACAAATCAGCAGTGTCTTATTCGTATCCAGGTTTAGGCGGCTATTACGGATATAAATATCTAAGTGGTAAATTCTCAAGGTTCAAGGCATACCTCATATTTTCGTATAAGCATGTTGACCATGTTGGCTTCCATATTCCGGCTCTCAGACAACTGAGTCAAAAACGTCTCATGAAGCTCTGCGGCATTCAGCCCCTCCAAGTCTGATAGCTCCAGTTTCACTTTCCCTTTGATTGAAGCTTGTGACTCACCTTTGGATACCACTTTCGCCAAAGTTTGTGACGGCTCAGGAGCCTTGAACTCAGTTCTGGTAATGGTAAGGTCGCCCTGGGAAGGAGATGTTGTTGCTTCGTCAGCCGCTATTTTTGACTTCAACTCACAAGCAGGAGAGGACGGGTTAACCTCCGGCTGATTGTTGACATTCTTTGCTTGACCCTCTGTGCCTCCACCAGGTGGCGGGTTATCTTGCTCCAAGACCTCATGAGTCTCCTCAGTTTGGTCCTTGGCAGTTTCTACATGAGCCTCGACTGGCTCTGATGTCGAGCCAGACTCGCCAGACTTCTTCTTCTTAACCTTGGCTCTACAAAGTCACAAGGTGTATAACAATGTTGAAATACATCCAAAACTTGGTCAAAAAAATATGACCTGATCACATGCATACTTACCCGGGCTTGATAATCATTGGAGCCAACTGAGATCCTGACGAGTCTTCTGACGTTAATAGTGACTCCTGATAGTCCGAATCAGATGAGTTAAGAGGCTGTTTAAATAAGCCGGCTTGAGGGCAAGAGGGAGTTGGACTGTGAGGCACCTCATTGGCACGCTTGGGAGGGTTTGGTGCAGAATCTGAACCGCCCATCGTGGCACCAGAGTCGCCACCTACCCCTTGTCGTGATGAGCCGGCGTACTGCATTTTCTTTATTAAGAAATTAGGGTCCAAGTAAGCAAGTGGATGAGAAAAGGGCACTTTTCTCACTGTTCTTCTCAGCTTCTTGGGAACATGAATATCTGAATCAGATGAGATAGGGATTACCTTAACATTTTCGGCCCGGCTCTCACTTGCGTCATCCTAGGAAAGCATTGACAGTTGGATTTGTATAAACACGGTTAAAGGGAAACAAGTTAATCAGAGAGAAGGAAGCTTACCTCTGAATCATCATCTTGAAGTGATTCATTAAGAGTCGGGTCATCCTCGGGCGACTCTTCAGAAGCCTCCGGATTAGAGATGGTCTTGGCCCTTTTCTTCTGTTTTGGGTCTTCACCCGCCACAGCCTTACGACGCTTAGCAGATGTCTTCTTCACCATTGGTCGTCTACTCCAGAAAGGATCTTTCTCCTGCCAAGCAAAACATCAAAGGATTATATGCTTGAAGGGTGCGTAAAGCTAGGGTAAAAACATCATTTTCAACACTTACAGGGGGTGGCGGGTTAGAAGCAGAAAATGGAGCTAGCCTAAATTTGCCGCTATCTGATGGAGGGACCTTGATCAGAGATCTTACTGCTTTATCAGCTTCTTCCGTAAAATTGGTCGGGCTGCTCCGCTGAGGATCAGTCGTTTCACCATTATAGGCATGCATCAAGCTGAGACGGCGGCTCAATGGCATTATCCGCCAAGAGATCCAACAACGTGCCAGGTCGATCCCTATCAACCCATTGGCCACTAGCATGCCTACCTTTGAGCAAAGGCCGCTTACTTGTGCCTGTTCCTCGGGTGTAGGCTAGCCAGGGTAAACCGTCGAAAGAGAGAGCCGGGTTGGGCGATAGCCCGGCAGAGAATTTTCACCCTCTGGCGCAGTATTCTTACAGTAAAACCAAGTCTTGTTCCAACCCTTTGGATGACTCGGCAGTTGAGCAGCAGGGAAAATAGTGTCTCTTCGCCTCTGGAAGGAAATTCCTCCAAGCTCCAGGCTAAGGCCCTTTGCAGATTCACACTGTTTGTTGACGTAGAAAAACTCTCTGAAGAGAGTCACTGACGGCTCTACTTGTAAATACACCTCACACATGACTTGAAATTGGCATAAATTCACGAAGGAGTTAGGGCCAAGGTCTTGTGGGTGTAGACCGTAAAAGTGGAGAACGTCTCTAAAGAATTTTGAGCCGAGTGGGGAAAAACCCCTTAGCAGGTGGTCAGTAAAGATGATGACCTTCCCGTCTTTGGGTGTTGGGGGACACTCGCCCATTGGAACCCGGCAGGTGGTAGCCTCTGATGCTGACAAGAGTCCTTGGCTTATGTAATCTTGCATAACGATATCCGAGACCTAGGAAGCGACCCAGTTGCAGACATTTGGTTCTCGACATGTTTTCAAGTGGCCTAGATATGATTTAAAGCATAAAAGAACGTCAGAGGTGATTTATAACTGGACATCACATGGCGGGCGGCTTAAGAGGACAAGTAATGAGCCGCTTTATCATTTAGGCTATTTAAAACAGGGACAGTGATCAGTCTACATCACAAGTGCAACGATTCTTAGAGTTCAGCTTACAGAAATCATACTAAGACAAGCGCTAGCATCTTATGGTGCGTAACAATTTAAGTCGCCCTAGTTACAGAGGCGGCTGATCCTACGATGGAGCACGCAAATTTCTACAAGTGTTGCAACAACAAGTTTCAAACAAAGTGCAGGAAATTTCGGATCTAAATATTCCGTTTAAAGGGGAATAATTCAGTTCTTGACGAGTTCATATGCTGGGAAAGGAACTAGGTCAGATTGCATTTTCTACCAAAGTGAAGGTACACCAGATTTGAGATTCATCCGTGGCCGGCGAAGGGGTTAGTTTTTCCCAGGCAGAGCGACTAGAATGGGGGTCTACGACGGTCATGGCGATGCGGCCGAGGTGCAGAGCTAGGTCGCAATGGAGGGGTGACCTAGGGGGGATGGTGGTATGTACCTAGTCGGCGGTGACCAGCAGTGGCGCGCGGTAGGAGACGACCGTCGAAGGCACGTCGGAGAGGGCCTGAGTTCCTGACGACCGGCGAGCTTGAAGGTGGACGGTGACATAACCTCAAAGGGCGCAGGCATCGAGAGGTGGAAGAAGACATCAAAGTGGCAACTGAAAAATGAGGCCCCGAGGGGGGTATTTAAAAGAAACCAGAAGGGGAAAAGGTAGGTGCGAAAAATAAGGATTTATAGTGCCAAATAGACGCCTCGATTACCGCGCTTATCAGACCCACTCAAGGTATGGATGACGTCATAAAAGATTCGTTACGATTGACTGGATGACGTCACGAAGATTTTCAAGAGGAAAGGAAAAGGACAAGTTTGGAAAGACATTGATGAGCCGGATCTTAAGCCGGCACGAGCGGAAGACTCGCCAGAATCAAGAAGGGTCCAGAAGGTTGACATGAGCATATTCAAATCAACCTGAGGGCTAATGTTGGGGATATAACCCAAGGATATGGCCCGCCCGTCCAGCGGTGGGTCAACAGAAGCGGCGACTCACAAAAGGGCCAGGCTAGGTGGGCCGTGGCCTACCAGAAGACTCGCCCAGGAGACTCGCTTGGGAGATTAAGCCGCCTACTCCGTGGGACGGCCTACAAGGCACCGGCTTAGGCCAAATTGTAAACCGCCATATGAACTTTCCTTACTTAGAAGGCAAGATAGACTTGGGCACGGACCATATTCCGGCTCAGGACTCTAATGTACACCCCATGCCTCAACCTATATATAAAGGGGGAGCCCTGGGTTAGACAGGATAAGCTACACCCCTCAAGAACTAGGCTTGCCAAGCGCACCTTTGTAACCGAGATCATCACCAATACAACCAAAGCAAGACGTAGGCTTTTACCTCTCCAAGAGGGGCCGAACCTGGGTAAATCCTCGTCCCCTTCATGTCCACCTAACCCCTTCGATCTACCACTTGACGTGATGGCCTCGCGACTAAGTCCTATGAGGACATCTACCGTGAAATTACCACGATAGACCCCGTTCCGGCACTCCGCCGGAGGGGGAAATCATCACCGGTGGCCATCTTCATCATCCTGGCGGCCACCATGATGAGGAGGGAGTAGTCCACCCTCGGGGCTGAAGGTTTGTACCAGTAGCTATGTGTTATCTCTCTCTCTCTCTCTCTCTCTCTCTCTCTCTCGTGTTCTTGAGATGTCACGATCTTGATGTATCGCGGGCTTTGTTAATATAGTCGGATCATATGGTGTTTTCCCCTCTCTATCTTGTTGTGATGAATTGAGTTTTCCCTTTGAGATTTCGTTCTTATCGGATTGAATATTTTTATGGATTTGAGAGCACTTGATATATGTCTTGCATATGAATACAGGTGGTGACAATGGGGTATTATATTGATTCACTTGATATATGTTTTGGCACTCAACTCGCGGATTCCCGAGGTGACATTGGGGTAATCTATGCATAGGGGTTGATGCACGTTCTCGTCTTTTGTTTCTTCGGTAGAAATCTTGGGGAACTCTTTGAGGTTCTTTGTGTTGGATTGAGTATTATGAATCTGAATTTGCTTTGGTGTTATTTTAGTACGAACTCTTGATAGATCGATCGGAAAGAATAACTTAGTGTTATTTTAGTACGAACTCTTGATAGATCGATCGGAAAGAATAACTTGGTGTTATTTTAGTACAAACTCTTGGATAGACCGATCGGAAAGAATAGCTACAAACAATTTCTTCTTATGTTCTCCACTAGATAAGAACTTTGGAGTGATTCTTCATCGCACTTTGAGGGATGGTTATATGATCCAATTAGATTAGCATTGTTGAGAGATTGCACTAGCGAAAGTACGGACCCTAGGCCTTGTTTTCAAGCATTGCAATATCGTTTGTGCTCACTTTTGTTACATGCTACCTTGCTGTTTTTTATCGTGACTATCACAAAAATCAATATCTACTATCATTACTACACTTGTATCACCATCTCTTCGCCGAACTAGTGCACCGATACAAATTACCATTGTATTTGGTGTGTTGGGGACACAAGAGACTTTTTATTATTTGGTTGCTGGGTTGTTTGAGAGAGACCATCTTCATCCTACGCCTCCCACGGATTGATAAACCTTAGGTCATCCACTTGAGGGAAATTTGCTACTGTCCTACAAACTCTGCGCTTGGAGGCCCAACACGTGTCTACAAGAATAAAGTTGAGTAGTAGACATCAATTATCTGTTTTGTCAACAACCGTCCAAAAAGGGGGAGATTGTTGGTGCAATGATAGGCCCCTTATGTTTTGGAGTTTGTTGACATAAACAGTTTGGGACTTATGTTTTGCTAGTGCACACAGAGTAACAGGTCCCTGGAGTAATCGAGGAGTTTGATGAAAACGACGAAGATAACCTCCCTGCGAGGCAGCGAAGGTTATCACCGAAGATAAAGCTAACGAGAGTGACCCCTAAAAATTGCTGAAGTTTAAGCAATTGGTTCTGTGATTGTTCGAAGCAAATGACTACGTTCGAGGAAGAATGAAGACGAAGTGAAGATGTAGCATTTATTTCGTTCTTCTTCTTCTTTCATTGAGTTATAGGACCACCGTACTATTAAGAGGGGTATAGCGCTCCGAAGCTTTGATTCTCTGATGCTAAACCCAAACCTATGAAAGCTGTGAGAGAAATCTCTTTGTGCTCTGAGCAAATACTTGCCAGCAAGAGACTGTGATCTTCTTTGCTGCGAGAGATTTGCCTCGGACCGAGGAGTTAGCATTACTTGTTCCTTAAGTAATGTTACCGTTGCTCCAAAATCCGACCGTTGAGAACATGTCAGTTGGCCATTGGCTGGACCTCGTGTCCAAAATGGTCATTTCCCATCTGGGAAGGTTGCGGCTATAAATAGCCACCCTGCGCCGGCTTTGTCCGGTGGCTGCTCCGTTTGTTTTCTGAGAAGATTGTTGAGCAACCCCCTCTCTGAGCGATTTGAGTTTAAAATCCACCGAGAAAAACCCTAGAGCCAAAGAATTAGATAGTGGTTCAGCATCACTGGAATCTAAGTTTAGTAAGCTCCGCCTATTACTCTTGAGAGCTGCAAACTCTCTAGACGGTTAGGTGTCAAGTTCTTCAGAGACCAAGAGTAATTGTGGTTCTCGAAGAAGAAGTCTGTAAAGGTTTGGAGATCGCCTTAAATATCTACCATGAGTAATCAACATCAGTTGACGAATCGATTATCGAGGAGAATAGGGTGAAGAGAGTTTACCTTCCATGTTAAGTCACAACCCCTCCAACCAGACGTAGTCCTTGTGAAGAAAGGACGAACTGGTCGAACAAATTCCTTGTCGCCATCGAGCACCACCGGTTAACTCTGTTACTCAAGTTTACCTTCAATGCATTTTATTCATGTATTTTACTTTGATGCATGCTTTAGTTTCCCTTCAGTCATATGTTGTAGTTCTTCTTAGTCTGTTTGTTGTTTATTCCGCTGCTGGGTTCCGAGAGATTTAAGTTTTCCGAAGAAAATTTAAAACTCCCATTCACCCCCCCCCCCCTCTGGTAGACATACTTCATTCCTACATGGTGGAAGATCATATGTTCAGATCCTTAATGATATTTATTACCCCTCTGATCTTGAACATGAAGATGCTTTGTGAGTAGTTACTTTTGTTCCCGAGGACATGGGAGAAGCCTTGTTATAAGTAATCATGTGAATTTGGTATTCGTTCGATATTTTGATAAGTTGTATGTTGTCTTTCCTCTAGTGGTGTTATGTGAACATCGACTACATGACACTTCGCCATGATTTGGGCCTAGGGGAAGGCATTGGGAAGTGGCAAGTAGATGATGGGTTGCTAGAGTGATAGCAGCTTAAACCCTAGTTTATGCGTTGTTTCATAAGGGGCTGATTTGGATCCACATGTTTAATGATATGGTTAGATTTATCTTAATTCTTCTTTCGTAGTTGCGGATGCTTGCGAGAGGGGTTAATCATAAGTGGGAGGCTTGTCCAAGTAAGGACATCACCCAAGCATCGGTCCACCCACATACCAAATTATCAAAGTAGCGAACGCGAATCATATGAGCATGATGAAAACTAGCTTGACGATAATTTCCATGTGTCCTCGAGAGCGATTTGCTTTATATAAGAGTTCGTCCAGGCTTGTCCTTTGCTATAAAAAGGATTGGGCCATCTTGCTGCACCTTTTTTACACTTGTTACTTGTTACTCGTTACGAATTACCTTGCCACCATGCTATTTGTTACCGATAATTTCAGTGCTTGCAGAAAATTCCTTGCTGAAAACCGCTTGTCATTTTCTTCTACTCCTCGTTGGGTTTAACACTCTTACTTATCGAAAGGACTATGATTGATCCCCTATACTTGTGGGTCATCATGACCCGATTAAGCATGGCCTCTGGAAGGGTGACCCATTATCACCCCTCCTCTTTGTGTTGGCTATCGACCCTATTCAAAACCTCCTGGATATTGCCACTCGTCATGGTCATTTACATCGGATTGGTGGGAGGGCATGTTGCATCCAAAACATCCTTGTACGTCATTGATACAACCATCTTTGTAACCCCCATTATGGATGATATGCAACATCTAACTGCAATCCTCAACGGTTTTGGTGAGGTGATGGGTCTTGTCACAAGTTAGAGAAGAGTCACGTCGCTCCAATCAGATGTGCCGGCATCGACCTCAACTCTGTCTTTTAGAGTTCCCCAGCCACGTGTTCTGCTTTCCCTCTGTCGATTCACCGCCTCAGGAAATTGACCTTCAGTACATTGTTGACAAGTCTGCAGGGAAGCTCGTACCTTGGCAGGGACGTTTTGTCACCGCTGCCGACAGGACGGCGCTGGTCAAAGTGGTGCTTACCCTCCCAAGCTACTTATCTCATCACGGTTTTGGTCCTCCGAAGGGCACGCTAAATGCCTCCGAGAAGATTTAGCGGGTATTCCTTTGTTCAGGCTCCAATAAGGCTTTTGGCGGGCAATGCAAATTCAGCTGGAATTTGGTTTGTAGGCCAGGCCTTGATGTCCGCAAATATGCCAGAGCTTTGCGCTTGAGATGGCCTTGGTTCACATGGAAGGAGCCGACCTGGGCTTGGGTGGTCCTTGGCAACCCCTGTAACAATGTCGATATGGACTTTTTTCTAAGCGGCCACCACCATGCCGTTGGGGACGGGCGCACGATGAAATTTTGGCTTCCTCTCTGGCTTAATGGGTCTAAACCAAAAGACATAGGTCCTTTCATCTCCAGTCTCTCCAAGAAGAAGAATGTCACTGTTCATGATGCTTTGCTTGACTACTCCTGGATTGCTAAGATTGACATTACTGAGGGCCTTTCCATCACCCATATTACTTCAGATAGCCGGCACCATGGTAGTGTTGATGGTTTGAATAAATTCCATCCACAACACCATGGTGCCACCTATCTGGAGTAATTGGGCGTTGCCAAAATGCAAATTTTTTGCTTGGTTGATCATCAAGAAAAGAATCTGGATGGCCGACCATTTGCAAAAAGGCGGATCTGTGTCAGCTTTGCAACGAGTAGGAGTCGGCGATGCACCTTATTTTGAAAAGCAGATACGTCCTCAGAGTTTGGGCTGCTGTCAAAATTGGGGTCGATGCTCCAGAGCTTGCCATTACTACTTGAGGAGGGCTAAATTCGGTCCAATCTTGGTGGAAAGGCGATGGTTCTTCGTCGTGGTCACTAGAGGAAGGAGATCTCCTCGCTACTCATGTTGGTGGCATGGGAGTTTTAAAAATAGAGAAATACTAGGATCTTCCGCAACATGGCATCAATGCCCTTTAGTGTTATTGATAACATCAAAGGGGAGGCAAAAAATTGGTTCTCGCTGGGGCTAAGCATTTGAGCCCAATCATGCCGCGGAGTAGGGTTTTCTTCTTCCATTTGTTGAGGTGCAATGGACCTCGTGAACCTTGTTCGTATTCTTATTCTCTATGAGTGAGATAAGGCAAAGCTTTTGCCTCTGTTTCTAAAAAAAGTTAAAGGTATCGAGATGAGATCTAGTACTGCATGCAATGCAATGGACCATGCTCTGTGTCTCTGGTGGTTGTGAATATGATCTGATCCTGGCAGACTGGCAGTTCGAATCCAACAACACCAACGCCCATCCATGTGTCCCTCCTATTCACACACGAACACGTCACCATACACCCTCGGCGTCGAGCGTGATACGCAAGACACGTCGCCGAAGGAGGCTCACCGGAAGCACGATACGCAAGACAATCTGGCGAACACTTTTGAAGACCCAAAACCCCATGCGGCCGGGAGGGACCCTGTCTGGACGCACGGCGGTGATGGGCTTCCCTAGGTCGGTTTGCTCACCCCTTGGAATTCGTAGATCGAAGCTTTCCGAAGCAAAGAATACCGATGAACGAGAAGCAGAAAACTAGGGTAGGAGATGAAAGTTTGTAGATGGGTTTTTGCGATTGTGTGTTGTTGTTTCAATTGGCCATCACCCCTCATGTATATAAGAGGCGGCTGGACTTCCCGTGCAAGGAAAGGTTATAATTCACGTCCAAACCCCTAATTTGGGTCCAACTCGAAATCCAAACTTTCCAAAACTATTCGGTTTACAACCTGGCTGCACCTTGCGGGTCAATTTTGTGGCAGTAAACGACCTCTGATGAAAATGCGCCCAAAAGTATATTTACTCACGACGAGACGAACAACTTTCATGTTGAATGTTTTTCAATTCGAGACCATCTTCAGGGCCAAATCGCTCACGCAAAACAGCTAATTATTCACGCAGCTCATCAGACATACCCACATGTGTGTCTGGTTCCGGGCGTCATGTTTTGCTCACTGGAGGGTCGCGCTGTGCGGGCTCTAACTTTTGCATATGACCTCAAATTGGGACGATCTTTATATCAAAATCGATTGTTTCGATGAGACAAAGACAATTAGTGTAGATCAGTTTTCCATATGAGGCCGTCTTGGGGGCGTAATCAGCTGAAAAGTGTTCTGGATACAAAATCTCAGTACTTCGAACACAACTTCGGCCTTAGAGATGAGATCGGATGGCTATGACCCAAATATCAAAGTTTCTCCTTTTGATGATACAAAACTTTCTCAGTTTGAGCACTTTTCTATTTGAGGCCTTCTTAATTATGTTTTTGACAATGCCAAAATCTGGTGTCAACACATGCCCCCCGTTTTTCGGCAAAACTTGCGTGCCGAAAAATAATTTGCAATGTATTCGTTCTAAGGACGATGTCAACACCCCATCGGCCATTTATATTTCTCATGGCGATAATTTTGTATCGGCCATGATTTATGCTAAGGGCGATAGTTATTTATCGGCCATGTCTTTGCTTAGGACGATAGTTATATATCGGCCGTTGCCTATCTAGACTTCTTGCCACACACTTGGGTGATACTTCTTTAAATATTTGCCATTGAGAGCTTGAGGTAACAATGTCCCTTGTACGGATTCCACCAAATATGAGTTTCCAGGAACTACTCTTGTAATCTTAAAAGGACCTTCCCAACTTGGAGACCACTTCCCGGATTTTCTGTCTTTCGAACCAATTGGTAGGATCACCTACCACACGAGATCGCCAACTTGAAAACTCTTCAACTTGACCTTCTTATTGTAAGCTCTTGCCACCCTCAACTTATCTCTCTCTATGGCCTTCAAAGCAGCCAAACGTTTATCGGCGACTTCATCAATATTGTCCATCATCAAGTTATAAAAGTCCACCGCTGATAAATCATTTTGTTTGGCTATTCTCAAAGCATTCAAATTCACTTCCACTGGTAAAACGTCCTCTTGATCATATACGAGCTCATATGGAGTTACCTTTGTAGCACCATGCCTTGAGATTCTGTGTGCCCACAAAGCTTCGGACAGTAGCTCATGCCATCTTCTTGGATTATCCTCAATCTTCTTCTTGATGAGCTTGATTAATATTTTATTCCTAGACTCAGCTTGTCCATTTGCTTGGGCATAATATGGAGAGGAATTGGGCAACTTTATATTATATAATTCGGCAAATTCTCTAACTTGATGTGACATAAAGGATGAACCTTGGTCCGTAGTTAATGTTTGAGGAATGCCGAATCTATGAATAATGTGCTCAATTATTAATTGAATTACCTCTGTATGCGTCATATTTTTGAGTGGTATTGCTTCAGACCATTTAGTGAAATAATCAGTTGCCACCAACACGAACCGATGCCCCTTTGAAGAAGAAGGATGAATCTCTCCAATAAAGTCTAATCGCCAACCTCTAAAAGGCCACGGTTTGATAATAGGATGTAACATAGAAGCGGGAGCCAACTGAATGTCACCAAACTTTTGACAAGCTTCACATCCTTTATAATACCAGAAGCAATCATTAATCATCGTCGGCCAATAAAATCCAGCACGTCTCAATAACCATTTCATCTTGGGAGCCGACTGATGAGTGCCACAAATTCCTTCATGAACCTCTCCCATAGCAACTCTTGCGTGGTCCTCGTCCAAGCATTTTAAAAGAACATCATCAACTGTTAGGCGATAAAGATCATCATCTCTCATTGCATACTTGAAAGCCATACGCCGAACGGTCCTGTCCACCCTTTTACTAGAATCACGCAAATAATCAATAATGGGTTTCCTCCAGTCCTGATTTTCTCCTGCATTAAAATTTTCATTAGTGGCCGAATCGGTGGGCTCCGGTTCAGCCTCCCCTACATTGGCAAGACTAGACGTCGGCCTTTGGGAAATATGAAACATGCCACGATCAACATGATAGCCGGATGCTTGTTGTGCCAACTCATTTGCTCTCCAATTGTCATATCTAGATATATGAGCAATGCTAAAATAATCCAAAGTAGAAATTATATCTAGACATTTATCAAGATAAACATTAAGTGATTCATCAAAACATTGAAAGACTTTGGATATTTGTTGCACTACTAATAACGAATCACCAAAAGCCTCAATATGTGTAGCACCTATGGCAACAACATCTCTAAGCCGAATAACAATGCTTCATATTCGGCCTGATTATTTGTGCAGAAATACTCTAAGCGGCATGAGGCTTCAAAAACAGCACCATGAGGAGATATATAAACAATACCAACACCTTGGCCATTGCTACAAACTGAACCATCAAAATATAATCTCCATGGTATTAGTGAGACAAGGTTTATATCAATATCATGTTTGTCATCAATCCGATGCTCAACAATAAAATTAGCAACGATTTGGCCTTTCATGGATTTCAGAGATTCATAAGCCAAATCGTATTCAATTAAAGCATAAGCCCACTTGCCAATTCTACCACTAAGAATTGGCCTATGCAACATGTATTTGATGACATCGGTTTGACAAGCAACTATGCAAGCACTAGGTACTAAATAATGTCTCAATTTAGTACAAGCATAATATAAACATAGGCATAATTTTTCAATAAATGTATACCTTGTCTCGGCGTCCAGTAAGCGTCGGCTCAAATAAGTAATATCATGTTCTTTTCCTTTGGTATCTTGAGTCAAAACAGCACCAATAACACCTTCCTCCGCTGCAATGTAAAGTCTAAATGGCTCCCTATGCCTGGGCGCTTTCATAACCGGAGTGCACAAATATTTCTTAATCATATCAAATGCCTCTTGCTGTTTTGCCCCCCAAGTAAAATTGACATCATTCTTTAACAGAAGGATAGGAGTAAATGCATCAACCTTCCCTGATAGATTGGCTATGAACCTCCTCAAATAATTAACCTTGCCAAGGAATTTTTGCATATCTCTCTTGCATGTTGGAGCCTCTACTTTCTGTATAGCTTCTATCTTTTTGGGATCAATTTCCACGCCATCTTCATGAATAATGAAACCCAAAAACTTCCCAGCCGATACACCAAAGGCACACTTTAAAGGATTCATTTTTAGCCCATATTTCTTCATTCTTTCAAAAGCCAAACGTAAATCGGCTAAGTGAGATTCAAAAGCATCCGATTTGACAACAATATCATCAATATAGACCTCAAGTATAACACCGAGTAAATCATGAAAAATTAAATTCATAGCCCTTTGATACGTGGCGCCGGCATTCTTTAATCCAAAGGTCATCACGGTCCACTCAAATAAACCAAGGAAACCGGGGCATCGAAAAGCCGTTTTGGACATGTCCTCTTCGGCCATAAAAATCTGATTATACCCCGCATTGCCATCAAGAAAGCTAATGATCTGATGTCCAGAAGCATCATTAATAAGCATATCGGCTATAGGCATGGGATACTCATCTTTGGGTGTAGCTCTATTCAAGTCTCTAAAATCAATACACACCCTCAACTTGTCGGAGCCTTTCTTCTCCACCGGTACAATGTTAGAGATCCACTCGGCATACCTGCAAGGTCTAATAAAATTAGCTTTAAGCAAACGACCGATCTCTTCCTTGATCCGGTCATATGTTTTTGGATTAAACTTTCTGGTTGATTGCTTGTACGGTCTAAAACCGGCCTTTATAGGTAACCGATGCTCCACTAGCTCTCGGCTTAAACCTGGCATCTCATGATATTCCCATGCAAAGCAACAAACATATTCTTTCAACAGCTCGATCAACTTAGATTTATGATCGGCTCTTAAATTTTCGTTTACAAATGTCGGCCTAGGAATTGAACCATCTCCTATATCTATCTCTTCTAATGGATCAGCCGATGTAAATCCTTGTCCAAGTTTATCCATACCATCTAACTCTTCTATAGATTCATACATATTGTTGTCGTTGGACCGATATTCTGTAAGTCGCTTTTGTAACCACTAGGAGTTAGGATCCATTTAAATACATTATACTTTGGAGCCGATTTCCACCAACCAGCTTTAAAGAAAAGGGCACAAAACCATTCTTTGTAGCGCTGAGAAAGTCAAACTCTGATAGATCGCGCCCCGTCAAGCAAGTAGCATTGGGATGTTGCCAATCCACCGATGCATCGGCCAAAGCAACACAAGCCGAATTATCCGCATGAATGACCTCCACTTCATCATCAACCCACTGAATTAAAAACTGGTGCATAGTAGATGGCACGCATTGGTTTTCATGAACCCAATCGCGGCCTAATATCACATTGTAGTTACCTTGCACCTCGGCAACAAAGAATGCAGTAGCCAAAGTTTTGCTTCCCACCGTAAGCTCCACATACATCACACCATTGGCTTCAGTTTTCTCTTTGCCTTCAAATCCATTGAGCACCATGTTGGTCTTTATCAACTCTTCATCACTCAGCCCCAATTTTTGGAAGACCGAATATGGCATAAGATTCACCATAGCACCACCATCAAAAAGCATTCTAGCAACCGGTGATCCATTAATATGACCTTTAAGGAACAATGGCTTCAAGTGCATCACTGGTTCTTTTGGTTTCTCGAATATAGCATTTTTAGGACCAAAATCCAACTGAGCTACTTCCCCTTCTTCATCTATAGCACGAAATTCAGCGGGTAAGTAATACACCATATTAATATCCATACCTTCATGAACCGGTGTAGACTCATAATTCAGAATATCATCTCCATCCTCAAGCATGTCCACTGACTCCGAAATATCTCCAAGTGAAGAGGAAGCAATAGGTGAAGTGGATGATGTAATAGCGGTCGCATCATCCTCCACTGGTGGTGTAGGTGCTGCTATGACCAATGCAGAAGCTGATATGTTTTCCTTTTGCTTAGGCCTCCACACTTGTTTTTCGGGCATCATGGGATGGGCTTCATTGAACAGTTTATCCCATTGCCTCTCCGCTTCTTGTTCCTCCTTCTCGTGGCTCCTCATGCGCTGCAACCTCCTTTTTTGTGCCTTGGTCAAACCGGAGGGACACCACTTAGGCTGAGTATATTTTGGATCCCTCAGCTTGGCCTTGCTTGTGCTAGCTTCATGATCATTAGCCATGGGACCTTGCTGGACAGCAACCACATCCTTATTAGAATTAGCCGGATTATCAACAATAATCAGCTCTTTGATTGTTAATTCTTTAGTGCCTACCATAATAGTTTATGCACTAGTGCTCTTCTCCTTTTGCTTGCTAGCCTCTGAATTTTCAGCACTTGGTGATTTAGCACGCCACACTTGATTGCTGACCCTTTTTTGATTATCCTGCATTAGCCGATTGACATCATTGTTCAAATGGCCTCGTATAGGGTAAGAAAGCCTCTCACGAACGGGCCTCCTTGGTTCTGCCCAACTCGGATGAAAAGCATAAGGGGCTGCCCCCATCCTCCATTGAAGTTTCCCATGTAGTATGGCGCATAGGGGGGTGGCGCCATCCATGGTCCCGGCGCCCATGACCCATATGGCCTTGCATGATGCTGAAATTCTTCCCGAGGAGGTGACCTTGAGCGCTTCAAATTTGATGACCGGTTAGAGCTAGAACCGGCCGCTTGATTGACATATTTGGACAACAACATATCAAAAGTCGGCTTGATTTTCTTGCGCTGCACTTTAGCTTCATTCGTCTTCCACTTGCCAACCTCTGGACTCTTGGGCTTAACAAATTTGGCATGAGTGTTCTCTTGCACTTGTGGTTGCCCCCCGAGTGTAGGGTTCTTGATGGTGATCTTGACCATTTCCTTGCCATCGGGTTGCTTATCAAGCACAACCTGTCTCCCCAAGACCTTGTCGCCCGCCTTGTCTTTCCTGGGCTCACCAACAATGACATTAGCTTTATTAGCAGATTTGGCTACCTTCGGCCGAATGGCCAGCTTCTTTCCCTCCAAATCCATGGTATTCATTGGAAAAGGCTGTTTGTCAACTTGCATTTCAGAAAAGTTCAATCGTCCGTCATTAATGGCCGATTGTATCTGTCGTCAAAAAACATTGCAATCATTAGTAGCATGAGAAAAAGAATTATGATACTTGCAATAAGCGCGCCATTTCAGCTCTTCAAACGGCGGTAAAGTATGAGATATTCTAATAATTTTAGCTTGCAGCAAAGCATCAAATATTTTATCACACTTGGCAATGTTAAAAGTAAACTTCATCTCTTCATCATGATTCTTATGAATCGGTTTTAGATCATTGCAAGTAAATGGTTTGGCCTTTGATGGCCAAACAAATTCAGTAGCATAAATATCACCTTCATCGTCCGAGTGATCACTATCATATTCAACCATATTCATTTTAGGACGATCAGCTTTATATCTATGCACTTCTTTGAGATCTTTGCTTCGGCTTTCCTGAGCCAAAGCCCTTTGTAAGACTTGGTTGATATTTAAGAACTCATAACCTTCTAGCTTTTCTCTAATAGGAGTTCTCAAACCACTAAGCACTAGGTCTGCCAAGTCTCTCTCGGTTATCACCAAACTATAACACCGGTTTTTTGTTTCTCTGAATCTCTTGACGTAATCGGAGACCGATTCATCATGCTTCTGTTTAACCGATGTTAGATGTGATAACTTGAGTTCATTATCACCGCTATAAAAGTGATCATGAAATTTCTGCTCTAGCTGCGACCAAACCCGAATGGAACCATGTGGTAAAGAAGAAAACCATGAGAATGCGGTACCAGTTAATGATAAAGGAAACAAACGCACTTTTAATTCATTTAGCGAGCCTGCCTCACCCAATTGTGCTAAATATTGACTAATATGCTCCCATGTGGTTTTCGTGCCTTCTCCATTAAACTTAACAAAATCTGGAATTTTATATCCCGGAGGGCACTGGATGGCATCAAAGTACTCGGGATACGGTTTTTGGTAAATCCGATTCCGAGGTAACTCAACTCCAAAATTCTCTCGAAGCATCTTAGCCATCTCCTCTCTAAAATTAGCTAGGGCATCGTCTGTAGTAGACGATGAAGCTTGTTGCAGTGGCATAGGAGGAGTAGGATTAGTAGTTGTAGGTAGGAACTGTGGCATGTATGCCGAACCATAGTTCGGTAGTGGCCGAGTGTTTGCACCTATAGGTTGGGTTTGGTTCGGCGTTGCCACCGAACCTGGCATGCTCATGATAGGATTAATGGGTGCAGCCACAATCTGATTTGTTTGGGTAGGATAATAAGTCATCGGCATGCATGGCAGACGATAAAGGCATGCCTGGTGGATGGCAAAGGCCTTTGCCGTCAGCCAGCAGACGGCACCAGGTCCGGCTGGATGAACTACGGCAATGGGCACTTTGCCGACTGCTGGCAGACGGCAAAGACCTTTGCATCTTTGCCGTCTGCCAGTAGGCGGCAAAGTGGCCAAATAGCCCAGCCCAGGTGCCCCCCGGTAGCTGCCACATGGCTCGCTATGCCGTCTGCTGGCAGACGGCAAAGATGCAAAGTTCTTTGCCGTCTGCCAGCAGACGGCAAAGCAACCATATAGGCCAGCCCAGTGCCCCCCAGGTTGCACAGGTAGCTGCCATGTGGCAGCTTTGCCGTCTGCTGGCAGACGGCAAAGTGCCTGTACTGCCCCTGTTTTTTTCTGTTTTTTCTTAAATTCAATCAATTTCATATATATATATATATACATTTGAAAATACTTTCAACAAGCATACATATCCCTGCCATATGGATATGATCATCCAACACATATACATACCAACTCAAAAGTCCATATCCAACATATATATAGCCAACATATATCCAACAACAAGCATACAATGGTTTCATCCATACATACATATAGGTAGCAAGTTTCACATTGTTCATCCTACAAAATCAAAACAAAAAGGAAGGACAAGGAGAAGAGTAGACTCCATCAACGCAAGCTTCCGTGATCTAAAGCAAATCTGTAAATTGGGAAAGAAGAAAGTTAGAAGAAGAAGAAGAAGTAGAAGTAGAAGAAGAAGAATTTTTCTTCTCTTTCTTTTTCTCCTCTTCTTTATCTTCTTCTTCTTCTAACGAAGGTAACTTAGGTAATTATGCCATTTTTAGCTAAGCTAGGTAAAAATGCTAAGTGTAGGTCATTTTAGAGCTAAGCTAGGTAAATAGGTCATTTTGGAGGTTAGTAAGGTTATTATGTCATTTTCGAGGAAAATAAGCTAAGTATATGTCATTTTGGAAGTAACCAAGATTATTATGCCATTTTTGACCTAAGTATGCTAAGTATGTCATAAATGAACTAAAGAAGCTAAGTATAGTCCTTTTTTAGCTAACCTAGGTAGTTATGCCATTTTTGAGCTAACTAAGCATTTTATCATTTTGGATACAAAATGGTAAGTGTAGGTCATTTTTGAGCTATCCTAGTTAAATCGGTCATTTTGGAGCTAGGTAAGGTTATTTTGTCATTTTGGAGGAAAATAAACTAATGATATGACAGTTTGGAGCTAAACCAAGGTTATTATGCCATTTTTTACCTAACTATGCTAATATGTCATAAATAACTAAAGAAGCTAAGTATATCATTTTTGAGCTAACCTCGGTAGTTATGCCATTTTTGAGCTAACTAAAGCATATTTATTCATTTTGGAGGACAAAATGGTAAGTGTAGGTCATTTTAGAGCTATCCTAGTTAAAATCGGTCATTTTGGAGCTAGGTAAGGTTATTTTGTCATTTTGGAGGAAAATAAACTAATTATATGACAGTTTGGAGCTAAACCAAGGTTATTATGCCATTTTTTACCTAAGTAAGCTAATTATGTCATAAATGAACTAGCTAAGCTAAGTATAGATCATTATTGAGCTATCCTAGGTAGTTATGCCATTTTTGAGCTAACTAAGCATATTAAGTCATTTTGGAGGAAAAAATGCTAAGTATAGGTCATTTTATAGCTATCCTAGGTAAAATATGTCATTTTGGAGCTAAGTAAGGTTATTATGTCATTTTCGAGGAAAATAAGCTAAGTATAGGTCATTTTGTAGCTAAATAGGTCATTTCTTAAGCTAAGTATGCATTTGTTAAGCAAAACACTTGGGAAAACTTACCATCATCACGGAGATGAAGGATAGGTCGGGTTTGCGCCAGTGCCAGACGGAGAAGGATCGGTCGATGCTTGTCAGGAGGCATGCTGCACCAAAGATCATTTGCAATGTCTTGTTAGCATGATGCAACTCAAATGTGAATACTAGTAACTAATGACCATTCAAATGAAACTCACCGTGGGCGCTATACCAATCTGGGGCATCGGCGGAGGGGTCTGACCGTTGCTCTGGCACACGGACTGCGCATTTTGTTTTCACGAGTCAGTCATATTAGTTAGTAATGAAACGAACATTACGTGCATGATTTGGGTAATATGCAGGAGAAACTTACCACGAGGAGCTCGTATAGGGCCCGGTGAGACGCGTCGTTCCGGTTCCTCTCCTCCTCCAATAGCCTAGCCGTCCTCTCCTCCATGTCCCTCTCCCTCTCCGCCGCCTGCCTGTTTGCCTCCGCCAGAAGCTCCTGGGCCCTAGCCTCGATGGCGAGCTCCATTTGCTGTGGACGAGGCCTTATCTCAGGATCGGAGCTCGTCTGGCGCTTCTTGATCTCCGGGAGAGTTCTCGGACAACGTATCAGTCCATCCCCAATGGCTACCAAGCCATGGTACCTCCCGCCACCAGATATCATCACGAGCTCTGGATCAAAAGGACTCTGGCTCGGGTTGAAGTCCTCCCCTTTCCTTGTCTTCCCAATCTCTCTGTACCTCACGAGCTTGTTGTGGGAGCAGATGTTGGTGAAGCTCTCTGGATGATCGAGGTCAGACTCAGAGAATGCCTTGGCCTTCTTGTACGAGGCAGTATGGGCCATGGCATAGAGGTCGAACATCGGTGGCACCTCCTTCTTGTTGTGTCGCGCCTAAAAGAGAGGAACAAAATATTAGTTAAGGGCTCAAGCTAGCATGAAGAATGAAATTGCATGAATCATGAAGTAAACCACATACCCAGTTATCCCCGTACTCAAACAGGTTGGAGCTCCCTTGATGGTGTGGCACACCTTGCATTTGGGCACGCTTATCCTTGGCCTTGTTGTGGACGGCTAGCCATTGGGGAGAGCACCACTCATCCACCAACGCCTCACAACAGTCCATCCTATCCGCACACCATCTCAGGGGCACCTAAGTTAGACAAGAGAAATTTCAGCGCTACGCCTACGAATCAAATCAAAGAAACTAAGTACAAGGCCTTAAGAATAGGTAATTACCTTCATGTACTTCTCCTTACTCAGAAACTTGGCGCGGCACTTCGTCTTGGACCTCTTAATGTTAGTCGAGGCGTAGTAGTCTCGAACAGCCTGCACCCGAGCCTCGTGTCGTAAGTTCTGAAGTAGGCGCTTGCACTCGGCTTCGACAACCATAGCCGCGTCCACCTCGTGTTCCTCAAGACACCTGTAGAAGGTCTGCAATCAAACAAGACAACACTGATTAGTACAATCACTAGGTACTGTTGATTTTTAATTCTGTAAAGGAGAAATTACCCAAAACGTCCGAATCACAATGTCGGCCACTGTCTCTCACAAGACACCGTCGACCCTCTCCTCCGGCGGGGCTAGGGCAGCCAAGTACAGCTCCCAGCTCAGTGCTAGCTGTGGAACCTCACCCTCACCGGGCAACGTGACCCACCCCAGGAAGTTCTGCTGGCAAAGCACACCAAGGACCTGGTTGGGCCTGTGGACACCAGGGGCGTGTCAACCCCTGCAGTATGACAAGGCCAACACATTAGATATTAATTTGAAGAAACATGAAGGCAAAAGGTTAAAAAAGAGTAAATGCACTTACTTCTCCCCATTTGCCAGAAGCTCATACTCTTCGACGGAATCCTTTTGGATCACCGCTCCATACGAAAATTTGGCGACATATCAACTGTATCAAATATATCTGGGAATAAGAGCAGTTCAAAGGAATTAGAAGTTGCGAAACAATGTACCGAGAACTTACTCGATGTACGGCCGCACTTCTGTTAGGTTGTTGAAGATATACAACGAAATGGTCCGCCATTCTTAGACATCCAACGTTAAGGAATTAGAAGCACCGGCTGGTGCGAGATTCCCTTTGAATAGGCTGAGGTTGGATCCACCCTTTTTAGGGTCGCCAGCATTGTACCGAGGCTTCGGATTATGCAAATGACGATTTTTGGCTTCGTAGTGTGCTGTCACGAAGTTTGCCGCCTCCTCAGTAATGAATGCCTCGGCCATCGATGCTTCAATTCTACGTTTATTTTTACATTTTGCTCGAAGCGTCTTCTGCATCCTTTCAGTTGCGTAGCACCAACGATTTTGCACGGGCCCCCCCAATCTTGCCTCGATCGGGAGATGTAAAATCAAGTGCTGCATTGGATTAAAGAAGCCCGGCGGAAAGATCTTCTCTAACTTGCAGATCAACTCGGGTGCCAACTCTTCCATTTCTTCTAGCAGGCCAGGCGATAGTTCTTTCGCACAAAGAACACGGAAGAAATAGCTCAGCTCTGCCAGTACTAGCCATTCATCCTCAGGGATGAAGCCACGCAACATCACCGGCATTACCCGCTCAATCCATATGTGCCAATCATGACTCTTGAGACCAAATATTTTCAATTTTTCAAGACTCGCTCCCCTCTTTAGATTCGCTGCATACCCATCGGGGAACATCAACTGCATTTTCACCCACAAGATAATTTCCCTCATAGCTGGCCTTACAAGATTGAACCATGCCTTTGGCTTTGTCCAGTTTTGCTTTCCTTTCGGTGGTTGCATGTTTTGTAACGGTCTATCACATAGCGCCTCCAGATCGACTCTAGCCTTAGTATTATCCTTTGACTTCCCCTCTATGCCGAACAATGTACCAAAAAGTGCCTCGGCGATATTCTTTTCAGTGTGCATCACGTCGATGTTGTGTGGGCAAAGGAGGTCTTTGAAGCAAGGCAGATCGCACAAGCATGTCTTGTGAGTCCAGGCGTGTTTCGAATTATACCCCTTGAAATACCTTGGACGCTCTAGATCTGGCTCGAGAGCGTTTAACTAATCCAGGGTCTCTTGGCCTGTCAACGCAGGTGGTGCAGAGTTTTTGACAACTCTACCTTTGATGAAGTTCTTCTTGTCTTTCCTGAACTTATGGCGAGGATCCAGGAACTGTCTATGCAAGTCGAAGCAAGAAAACTTGCGACCGGCCTGAAGCCAACGAAACTCAAGAGCTCCCTTGCATGTGGGGCACGGGAACCTTCCATGCACACACCAGCCAACGAATAGCGCATACGCCGGCAAGTCATGCGTCGAGTACATGTACCAGACACGCATTATGAAGTTCTGTTTGCTAAAGGCGTCGTATGTCTTGAACCCATTATCCCAGGCTTCTTGCAATTCGTCCTTCAGCAGCTGCATGTACACATTCATATTCTTCCCCGGATAGTTGGGCCCTGGAATTATCAACGTGAGGAAAATGTTCTTTCTTTGCATAATCTGTCCGGGTGGGAGATTGAGCGGAATGACAAATACGGGCCAACAACTGTATTGGGCTGCCGTCAGACCAAACACACTGAACCCATCCGTGTTGATGGCGACTCGAGGATGCCTTGGATCTGCCGTTTTTTCATCATGTAATGCGTCGAAGCGCTTCCACGCTTCACCGTCCGATGTGTGCACCATCATCAGCTTCCCATCTGCATCTAGTTGGGTTCTTTTGCCCGTTTTGTGCCATGTCATCTGTCTATCCGTCTCTTCGACCATGAAAAGACGTTGAAGTCTTGGTATGATTGGCATATACCGAAGAACATTAACGGGGATTTTGGTCTGCGTCTTCTCACCCATACCGTTGTCTACCACAACATACCTGGATGACTTGCAAATGGGATAATAGTTCAAGTCCGCATACTGAAGCCTAAATAAGGCACATCCTTTCTCATAGGCATGTATCTTCTCATAGGGCATCTTAAGAGCACGGAGGATTTTGTCTTACTGGTACAGGTTTGCAGGTAGTACATGGCCTTTGGGTAGAAAACGTCCAAATACTGTCATCATCGCGTCGTAGCATTCTCTGCCCAAGTTGAATTGAGCCTTCAGAGCCATTATTTGTGAGATGGCATCCAGCTGACAAAGCTCAGTGTGCTCGTGGAGAGGACGTTTTGAAGACTCCAACATTTCATTGAAGGCCTTTGCAGATTCCTCCATCTCATCGTCCGAGTCCCGAGCATCATCAAAGTTTTGCACCATGTCTTCCATCCCGGTACCATGCTCGTCGGTGCGACGACGAACCACCTCGGCTCTGGCACGTTGGGCAGACTCACCATGAAATGTCCAGACCGTATAACCAGGCGTAAAACCAAACTTCTGCAAGTATTTACTCATTACAAGCTCGTCCCTCCTATGATAGTTGTCGCACCGGGCACAGGGGCACCAGCTTATTGTCTGGCCATTTGCAAATGCGGCTCTCACAAACCCCCTGGTTTTTGTTAACCATTCATCGGTCATGTCTTTCTGACTAGTGTGACTGGTGTACATCCACGCACGATCACTCATATTGCGTAGCTACTGGACACACAAGAAATATATACATAATTCAGCAAACCATATCCATCAGTTAATGGAGTTTGTCACTTTTATTACGTCCATGCAACCTAGACGCTAATAGGTAAAGATAGGTCCTAATCCCACCCGAGTATGTGTAGATTGGGTTCGTTTTCCCATGCTCTGCTCCGGATCCGACGCAAAATTTCGGCAGCACCTCCGCGCTGTTCTCCTGATACACATCTCGGCAATAAGCAGAGAGGATGTGTACCCGAAGAACAACAGGGAGGCACTGACGAAAATTCTGCATCGGATCCGGAGAAGAGCATATGGGAAAACGAACCCAATCTACACATACTCGGGCTGTCCATGGATAACGTTGGACAATTCGAAAGAATCATGGTTATAAATATGCAAATGCATGCATATTTATAGATGTAACCATTTCGAACGGGAGACGCATAGTGGTCACGCATACTGATGATTGAAGACACCTATAGCTAGCAAGTTTCATCGGCTCGAAGACCGGAACAGAGCAAATGAAGGGGGGAGGAGGAGATGTCATTTGTGCTCACCCACGAACGCAGGGGCGGAGCTCGTCGAATGCATGGGGAGGTCGTCGAACACCAGACCCTCGCAGCGACGAAACAACTGCACATTTGAAACCACCTGATCAACACAAATATGATGTTTTTTATAACAAAATCGAAAAATATATGACCTACCTCATAATTCACAAATATATGACCCCGTCGGCCTCTGGAAGGCCGAAGAGCACCTTTTCGGGAGGTGTCAGGGGTCGGGGTGTCGGGGGTGTCAGGGGTGTCGTGTCGGGGTCGGGTGTTGTGTCGTGGTCGGGGGTGCCGTGTCGGGGTCGGGGTGCTGTGTCGGGGTCGCGGTGTCGGGGTGTCGTCTCGGGGTCGGGGTGTCGGGGTCGGAGGAAAATCCTCGACCCTCGGCGACCCTCGACCCACTTTTCCCCTCGATCCTCGACCCCTAGACCCTCGACTCCTTTTCCCCTCGATCCTCGACCCCTAGACCACTCGGCGACCCTCGACCCCTGGCGACCCTCCTTTTCTACTTTTCTACTTTTTTTTATTCTTCTTTCTACTTGTTTTTTTTTATCTTTCTTCTTCTTCTTCTTCTTCTTTTCTTCTTCTTCTTCTTCTTCTTTTCTTCTTCTTCTTCTTCTTCTTCTTCTACTTATTGTTCTTTTTTTTCACCTTCTTCTTCTTCCTCTTCTTCTTTACTTTTTTTTTCATCTTTCTTGTTTATTCTTAAAAAACAGAAGAAAAAAAACCTAAACTAAACTACACTAAATCTAACCTAAACTAAACTAAACTAAACTAACCTAAACTAAATCTAAAAAAACAGAAAAAAAACACAAAAACTCACCACGGGGAGGGGGCGCGGGGTGAGGAGGCCGAGGGGAAGGGCGGCCGGCGACGGTGTGGCTCCAGCGCGGGGGCGGGGCGCGGCGGGCGCAGGGTGGGGAGGGGGGCGGGGCGGCGGGGCCTGTGTCGCTGGCGGGGCGGCGACGGGGCGGGCTCCGGGGGCGGGCTGGCCGGCGGCGCCTCGGGCTCCGGGGGTGGCGCGGGTGAGGTGAGGGAAGAGAGAGAGGGGTGGGGCGCGGGGCGCTGACCGTTTTTTAGTTAGGTCAAATTTCTTTGCCGTGTGCTAGCAGACGGCAAAGAGCCTAGCTAGTGGGGTGGGGCCGGGGGGAACGGCCGTTAGGTTGGCCACTTTCTTTGCCGTCTGCTAGCTGACGGCACACATGATCTTTGCCGTCAGCCCTTTCTTTGCCGTCAGTTTTCTGTAAGCTGATGGCAAAGACCTTCTTTACCGTCAGCTAGTAGACGGCAAAGAACTGGCTGACGGCAAAGATCCTGATTCCAGTAGTGATGGGAGGCGTCGATGAAGTAGGTAAAGCCAGATTAGGGTTTTGCACACTAGCAGCTACACCACCATTACCACTAGATGATTGAGATATATTCTTCTGAGCATTAGTATTTTCTATGAAAGTTTGATAGACCAGATTGTTACCATCAGCAATACGACTCTCAATCTCAGCCCACTGCTCAGGAGAAAAGGTAGTACTCACAGAGGGTTTAACCTGCTCGGCTTGAAGAGGAGGGAACTTGATTTCTTCAATCAGAGTGATGTTGCCTTGGCGATCCTTCTTGAATTTTGCAAGGAACTCCTACAAATCCTTCTCTTCGCGCGCCTTCTTGTACTCCTCATAGATTTGGCGATGATCGGCCGATATCTCATCAAGACTGGGCTTAATGATGTTATCGGCGTCTACCTCAGATGGCTTGGGAAGATCGGACATGGTGGATGATGATGATTGATCTTCAGTCCCCAGCGGAGTCGCCAAAAAGTGTGTTCGCACACAAACACGTCACCGTGTACCCTCGGCGTCGAGCGCGATACGCAAGACACGTCGCCGAAGGAGGCTCACCGGAAGCGCGATACGCAAGACAATCCGGCGAACACTTTTGAAGACCCGAAACCCCACGCGGCCGGGAGGGACCCCGTCTGGACGCACGGCGGTGATGGGCTGCCCTAGGTCGGTTTGCCCGCCCCTAGGACTTTGTAGATCGAAGCTCTCTGAAGCGAAGAACACCGATGAACGAGAAGCAGAAAACTAGGGTAGGAGATGAAAGTTTGTAGATGGGTTTTTGCGATTGTGTGTTGTTTCAATCGGCCATCACCCCTCATGTATATAAGAGGTGGCTGTACTTCCCGTGCAAGGAAAAGTTATAATTCACGTCCAAAACCCTAATTTGGGTCCAACTCGGAATCCGAACTTTCCAAAACTGTTCGGTTTACAACCTGGCTGCACCTTGCGGGTCAATTTTGTGGCAGTAAACGACCTCTGATGAAAATGCACCCAAAAGCATATTTACTCGTTTCGACGAGACAAACAACTTTCGTGTTGAATGTTTTTCAATTCAAGGCCATTTTTAGGGCCAAATCGCTCGCGCAAAACAGCTAATTATTTACGCAGCTCATCAGACATACCCACATGTGTGTCTGGTTCCGGGCGTCATGTTTTGCTCACTAGAGGATCGCGTTGTGCGGGCTCTAACTTTTGCATACGAACTCGGATTGGATGATCTTTATATCAAAATCGATCGTTTCGACGAGACGAAGACAATTAGTGTAGAAAAGTTTCCATATGAGGCCGTCTTGGGGGCGTAATCAGCCGAAAAGTGTTCTGAATACAAAATCTCAGTACTTCGAACACAACTTCGGCCTTAGAGATGAGATCGGATGGCTATGACCCAAATATTAAAGTTTTTTCTTTTGATGATACGAAACTTTCTCAATTTAAGCATTTTTTCATTTGAGGCCTTCTTAATTATATTTTTGACAATGCTAAAATCTGGGGTCTAACACCTCCCCTATATTCTCTCCTGCCAAACAAGTGACCGGCATCGGTATTAGCTGTAAGCTGTTGAGCAACCACCACCGGCCGTCGGCACCAGTAGTGTGAGGGTCCCCAATCTGTCTTTTCACTGCTTATCGGCTTCATCGTTCGAGCAGACTGCTCACAGCTTCATCGGCCGGAGGCACGTGCTGTCCGCGTCGCAAGGCAAAGCCAGATCACCAGATTGGATAACGTCTTTCCTTTGCTTTTCCCTTTTCTTCATTAAGCAGCATCACACTGATCATGTTTTAAAAATTAAAGCCGTTGCAGCTACTACCGGTTATTTTCCTCCAACGGCCTCCCCTACCGCATCATCCACACACACACACACGCACACAGGCCGGCCCACGCACAACCACCAGGTACAGGTAGGTCCTCGCCGCTCCACTAATTCGAAGCGCCGGGCGGCCTCTCCTCCGCGCTCCCTGATCAAGCCGAGTCGCCTCGACCCCTCGACGCCGACGGGTTCCAGGCTCGGTTGCGGTTGAGTTCTGGGAGCGCGAGTGATGGCGGCCGCGTCCAGGAAGGAGGAGGAGAGGAACGAGCGGATCGTGAGGGGCCTCCTCAAGCTGCCGCCCAACCGCAGATGCATCAACTGCAGCGCCATCGTAAGGGCTTCTACTCTACCGGACCCGAGCGCGCTCCTGTGATCCGCACTTTGCTGATGCTCCCGATCTGGTGCGGTGTTTAACCGTCTACTCCCTGTTTCTGTGTGGTGTCGTCTGTGACGCTGATGCAGGGGCCGCAGTACGTCTGCACGAGCTTCTGGACATTCATCTGCATCTCCTGCAGCGGCATCCAGTGAGTGTTTTAAGATTCCATCCCCGGGTGATCTATCGTTTCTTCAACTTTGTGGAATTGGAAAGCCTAACCAGCGCGATCCAGCGATCAATTTTACTTGTACAGTTGAACTGTGTGTCAGTTTACTGCTTAGGAGGTTCTACTGATAGTGACACATGATGGATCATAGTATTACTTATCCATTGTGTGTGAATGTTCCAATTCTAGTCATTCTAGTCTTGCATATGCTAATAGCCTGCTGAGTTCTGTTATTCTAACACACTGGAACCATTTATGCACTTGTAGCCGTGAGTTCACGCACCGAGTAAAATCGGTGTCTATGTCCAAGTTCACCGTGCAAGAGGTTGATGCCCTTCAAAAGGGTGGGAACCAGGTTAAGTCATCCAGCCCTTCAAAAGGGTGGGAACCAGGTTAAGTCATCCATCCAGTTGGTTGCTTGTTTGTTGGTGGTTTTCTGGGAATTCCTTTTTGGTTCATATCCTAACACTTAAACTGAATGCTACAGCGAGCCAGAGAATTATTGTTGAAGGATTTCGATAGCCAGCAAATGAGGCTGCCTGGTAGCAGGTAAATAACTTCATCGACTCATTGCCGTGCATACATTCTTTGGTTTGTTATTTAACGGGATATGGTACATGATGTGACTATTTTGCTTTGTCGCAGTAACATTGAAAGCCTTAGAGAATTCATAAAAGTTGTTTATGTGGAGAGAAGATATGCTGGTGTAAGTTTGTCCGAAAGGCCTCCAAGAGATATACAGGTACAATTAGTTAAATTCTCGACATCAGTTGTTTGACTACTTGAAACATATCTTCGTCAGTCTGGAACTTTACCTGTGATAAGCTTTAGCACGACTGCTACAGTATTCATAGATGTTAGTGAATACTTATTCAGGTGGCTTAAAGTGCATCTATTGTTTCTCCTTTAAAGGACTGATTTCTGCCAGTTGACTTTCCTACATATATGCTGCAATGATGGTTTTTATTTTCCTACAATATCTGAGAACATTGCGTCTTGCTGAACTATACTCTATTCCATCTATACAGATTCAAAAATCCCATGAAGAGGAACATAGAAGGGCTAGTTCCTATCATTCATTTTCTCAGAGCCCACCTAATGACTACCAATATGAAGAAAGGCGCAAACGCAAGCAACCTGCAATGCTAAGTAGGAAACCTAGTTCAGACCGAGGGCATGATGGGAAGATGCCTGGATTTTCTTATCGTTCACATAGCCTGCAAGAGAGAATGTCTGAGGACCAATTTGCAAATGAGAGTCGTGGACCGAGGACTTCTGACTGCTCAGGGTCAAGCATGAGTGGTACCATTGGAACAGCACCCAAATCACCTGATTTCTTCGATGATGGGTGTTTAAGCCCTCCTGTCCAACAAAATCAATCAAATATGCTGAGCTCTAATGGCATCAGTCAATCCCAGGTGATTGATTTTGAAATTTATCCTCTTTCCTTTCTTGTTGCATCTCATAAAATCGCTTAATGAGTTTAATTATTTTTCTGCAGAGAACTGCATCAACAGGGAACATAGATTCCACATAGCTTAAGTCAGGCAACTCAAGCTTAGCTGATTTGTTTTTTGATTTTGAGAATGTTCACCGAACTCAGCAATCCAACAATTCTGCAGCTCCAAGTTTTGTAGCCTTTTCTGATGCTGTAAATGGTACAAAGGAGGATCTCTTCAGTCAGCCAAATGTGCAGCAACAACCTGTAACTGGCTATCCATCTGTAGATTTATTTGCAAATATGCCTCATACATCTTCATTTGCTGATAAAATGCCACTGGAAGCTCATCCATCTGTAGATTTGTTTGCAAATATGCCTCATACAGCTTCATCTTCTGATAAAATGCCACTGGAAGCTCCATCAATGGGCAATGCTGGGTGGGCTACATTTGACACGCCCCTAAAGGATAAACAGCCTGGAGTCACTGGTCCCTCTCCTGTAGCTGACGTAGGTAATCATAAACAGATTCTGGGTCGTGATTTGTTTTCGTTTGAACCAAGTGATAGACCGACATTGTTCCAGACTTCCAAGCATGAAGTTTCAATCAGCAATCAGTCTGGTGCTACATCTCTTGATACAAGTTGCTCTCAGGTAAGGAATATTTGCGTTGCTCTAGGAGTTCTCTTGATACAAGTTGCTCTCAGGTAAGGAATATTTGCGTTGCTCTAGCAATCAGTCTGGTGCTACATCTCTTGATACAAGCATGCAAATTATATAGGGTAATTAACTTTGTGAATGGCACTTAAGGTTTTACAATTTTGTGAAATGTGTTAGTAACTCAAAAGGAATGATTGTACTATGAGGTTCCAGTGTTCTACTGTGGAATTAGCCTTGCCATGCTTTACATCTTAAGAAAGTTAATATTTTGAATTTGCTCAATGTTGGAGCATTTATGATGGCACTTGCACTAAAAATCTGCCAGGAGATCTATCACTAATGACTTCGAACTTGCAAAAACCTAAAGAGCCAAGAGGCAAATAATTATCAGGCGAGGAATTATGTAATTGTACTGTTGCGCATCTCTTTTAATGTGTGCAGTTAATTTGCACTTTCAGAAAAGGGTGGTTTACTGTTTGGTTACTGAGTTTTTTTTTTTTGTCTTCGTTGTGCTCCAAATTATGTAAAAGCTATTATTGTTAATTTGCCAGCCTTGGATTTTTAATTATTTGTGATGTCGCTGCTGGTAGCAGCAGTTCCCAACAAACTGAAAGATATCTCATTCATGACTTTAAAATTGTTGGAGTGTAATAGAACCAATGGATAGGATAAGTTCTCAGGTTGGGAATCATGAAATTGAATAATAAAGTTACTTCTGGCTGTTATGGTGCCATTCTTCTATTGATTCTGAGTTTTAACTGCCTTTCCAGAGCTTCAATTCATTTCCTGCTTGTTGTGTATTTGCAGTTATGGCATTCATTTGATGATGCAACTGGGATCATCTCTAATGATCACTCTGGTGCTGAGTCACTAAGTAATGAGCTCACAAATGTAGTCAATGTTTCCCACAATCCTTTTACTTGCCCTATTAGTTCAAAGGAAGCCTTTTTCCCTGTCAAAGTTTGCATGTGGTTCATAAATAACACCGCATGATAACTGTGGTTCATAAATAACACAGCATGATTCCTCTCCAGTAGGAATCTCATGGTGATGATTGCCATAATGTGTTCACGGATGAATTAGCTCTAAGTGCATCATTTGCTCCTTTCCTAGAGCCATCTCCAATATCTGATGTTCCTTCGGTATGGCTTCTCTATTTCATAAACCATTTAAGAATATTTTTCTTCTTCTATATCATTGCTCTCTGATGTGATTTGATCATGTACAGGGAAAACCCTTTGCTGATCAGGTTGTGCTAAATCCATTTGATCTCCCCTTTGGTACTGATTCAGAGGCTACTAATCTGGTATTCCATTTCTTCTTTGCCTTATCTGTACTTCATGCTACCAGAAGGCTTAAAGAAGTGAACATAATGTTGTCGATTTTCTATGATCCCTGCTTTCCAAGTAGTTGATGATGCTTCATTTTGTGGTTAATGCCTTTTGACAAATAGATTTACCTAAACTACTGGGTCTTTGTAACTGGTTGAAATTTTTCAAACTGAAAATGGTCCAATAAATGAAGCATCATCACCTACTTGGAACATGGTTTGGTCTTCAAAAGATGGCGTGTGTTGGTAAAATTAAATTGTGTCCCTTGAAGATTTGAGACCATTTTAATTGTGATTTTGTATTAAGAACTAGAAACTCTGTTTATGCATTGAGTATGAACTGTCTTTTGTGCATGATATTGTAGAAAATATATTTATCTTTCCTTACAGTTCTAGTCCTTGTCATTGCCAGCTTCCTGGTGCTTGCCAGCAATTTTCTGAATTACACTTCATTTGCAGTTCATGGACATGAGCACGTTGCAAGCTGCTTTGCCTAATTTACCAATTTCTTTTCTTGATGGTTTGCCTGTATCATGGTTCTCCAACAATACTTCTACCTATGTTCCATCTGGATCACACGGTGAGCTTTACTGGTAGCGTATTTATATGGTTTGCCTAATTTACTGCGTACATCAAGTTCATCTGACTCTGACAACTAACACATATTCAGGTGGATTAACATGTCTTGTCGAGCAGGCCCCAAACTCTCCGTTGAGGTAATATCCTCTGCCTTGGCATAGTAGGCCTTACCAAGTGTTTGTTTGGTTTGCTACCGCATTGGGGTTGTTCAGTTTGCTGGCAATTGCCAAGCCAAAAGTAGGCAAGGTTATTAGTTTCTTATCAACACAAAAGAGCCAACAAAAATGGTAATGCCAAAATTTCGGTGGCAGCACTGCGGAAATCGCATTGGCTCCACCAAAAATTGGAGCCAAACCAATTGGAGGCCAAATCTGTAGGCATTTCCAAAACTCTGGATTGACAAAATTAGGTAGCAAACCAAACAAGCTCTATCGTCAACTCCATCTTTGTGCTAAAATTGAACATGTTGTTTCAGGAACATAACACTGAGCACTGTATCAACTGGCAATCCTTTCGCATAGAGAAAGGATTCGGCTTGGAAATCTACATGGCTTTGTGCTGTTTGGACTTGTGAAAAGAGCAGAGTAGCACCTGTTGACCTGTTCCTTGGGTTCACTGAACTTGTACATATGTACCAGATACAGATACGGAGCTCGTGAAGGCCATTCTGCGGAGACTCGGATATCTATGGTTTGGCTGACAGTGCACATTTTGTGCCCCTTGCCTCTTGGGGTTTGGGAACCCTCGCTGGTGGTGGCTGTGACGAAGATGACAGTGGATGACAGGTGGTGATGGGGATGACAGTGGTGATGCTAACGTTAGTAGATGTTGAGCCCAAAGCGTAATGTGTCCTGCTATTGCTATATTCACAGAACGTCATTGCCTACTGGAAAAGTTATTCCTAGACGCGACGTTTGATAGACCAATTTTCCACCATTATATTATACATAAAGTTTCTTGGTCGTAGGAGGACTTGCAGTAGGAGGACTTTGTTTCAAAGGTTGTCGTATGTGTCTCTTTCCAACGGTCTTTTTTGATGCTTACCGGAAGAAATTTTAGTTGTCCCACATTTGCTTTTTTCTTCTTTCTTTTCTTCAGTGTAACATTTGCTTTTGTTTACCCAGGGAGTAGTATTCTAGAACTAGAATGCGTAAAAGGGGTGGTTTAGTGACCACTTTCTTAGCGCGGAACAAGACATTTGCGTTTGTCTTTTCGGCTTTTCTGCTTAGAAGGTCATGACGACTAAGTAATAAGCATCGGAATAGTTACCGTACTTTCTTCTCAAAGAAAAAAACTGCCGTACTTTTGTACGCTGTCTGTACTACATTGTACAGTTTCATCACCAACCGAATCCCACCGCGCGCGTAAAATGGAATGGAAGGAGAGAACAAGGCGAAACTACGTAGAATATACTAGTACTACATTAGAAAACACAGAGCACGAGCGGTTTAGAACGATGTCGGCTGCGCGGTGCCGCGGCGCATCCTGCTCCCCCACGTCTCGCCTCGCGTGTCCGCCATCCGCCACTGCAGCCCGGCCAGCTGTGCTTCCCAGTCGGCGAAGCCCGCGCGCGGCGCGGGGCGGGAGCGGGACCCGGCGGCGCCCGCGCCACAGCGCAGCTGGATGTCGTAGCCCCGCCTGCGCTCGGGGTCGGAGAGCACCTCGTAGGCCTCGCGCGCCCTCATGAACCGGTCGGCGCCGCCCGGGCACGCGTCCGGGTGCCACCGCCGCGCGGCGCGCCTGTATGCCGCCTTGATCTCCTCCGGCCCCGCCGCGTTCCCCACCGCCAGCACGTCGTACATCGTCGCCCTCTCCGGCGCCGCCGCCACGGCCGACACCCTCACCCGCGCCCGCCGCTGGCACTTCACGCCACCCGAGAACCCCATGGGCTTGGCGCACAACGTGTTCATCTCTCCAACGGATGGTAGCGAACTGATGTGGTTGATGGACGTGTAAGCTAAGGCTTTGGTTCTTGCACTTCAATGGAGGCTGTGTAAAGCTAAGGCTTGCTGGTTCTATATTTTGCACACGGCGGTGATTATATACTGGCACTGCCGAGGGAGGGATGCGTGGCGGCGTGGGCTTCTGGAAGACATGGACGAGGTCACGGGCGCGACGCGTGAGGCGTCATGAGCCGGTCGCCCACGGGAAGCGCCATCTCTTCTTGCCCGCTACTCAATTACTATACCACCTCTAATTAATATTTTTCTTTTCAAGTGATAATCTTATCTTACTGCTTAATTACCGTCAAGTTGTTGTCGACTTTAGCTTCCTCTTGAGATGTGGACCCGTAGTTCTAGATGGTGGTGGCCCGTCGGAATGTGATCAGATGAAGCCAAGCGTTAGGGAGACACTGACGTCGTTTTTCTGGATTTTGCCTACGTGGAGATCTTACTGCTTGACTCGGCTGTATTTGCTCCGATCACGCAAACGTTGTCTGGCCGGGGATAAAGCTCGATACGACTGCATTGTAAACCGCTGCCAGCTGAAATATATTGTCTCCACCGGTGCATCAACCAGCGTCCACAGGCTAGCGCGTTGATGTGTTTGTCACAGGTGTTCTTGTTGCGGGTGCGGATCTGGAGGAACACTTTTGTTTGGTTTTAATAAATCTCAGCTGGAGGAGCAAACGAGCAAAGGATCATACTCTCTGAGAAATTGGTTTATTTACAAAACGGGGCGAAAGCCTGATTCAGAGAGAGTATGATCTCGTCTGCATCCACAAGGGTACTCATCAACGGTAACCCGGGCCGTGTCATGCACGAGCGCGGCCGACGCCAGGGTGACCCGCTCTCACCCATTCTCTTCGTCGGTGATCGACGCTCTCAACTTCTTGTTCCAGAGCGCGGTTCAGGCTGGGATTCTTCATCGCCTCACCCCACGCCACGCAGCCTCTAGCGTCTCTCTTTTCATGGATGATGTGGTTATCTTCAGCCACACCGATCCGTCCCAGCTTGTGACAATCCAAGATATTCTCCACACCTACGACGCCGCATCAGGCCCGAGAACTAATTTCTCTAAATGCTCCATCACATCAATCCAGTGCCCTGCCCCCCTAACGGACGCCGTTGGTGAGGCCCTCAACTGCTATGTGAAGACCTTTCCAATCAACTACCTCGGGCTGTGTGCTCTTCAGCACTCATGCCGTTGATGGACAAAATCGCCAAGAAGCTATCAACCTGGTGTGCTTCCCTCCTTTCTCGCGGTGAGCGTCTCGCACTTGTTCGCCATGCTAGTTCATCTACTGCTTGCCATGGCCCTCAACCCGACGATCCACAAACTGGTCATCTGTGCCATCCGTGACTTCCTGTGGCATGGACAGAAGGAGGCACGCGCGCACAATTGTCTGGTCAGTTGGCCACGTGCATGCCACCCACTCAAACTTGGTGGCATCGGCATCCGTGACCTCCAACACACCGCATTGCGCTCCGCGTTTGATGGCTCTGGCTCCTAGCGACTGACCCACAACGCCCCTGGCAACACCTCCCACCGACGTTTGAGCCTGAGGTTCAGCAAATCTTCCACGCCTCCACATCTTGGACACTCGGCGATAGGCAAACTTGCAAATTGTGGTCTGATCACTGGCTCAACATCGCTTCCATCATCGAAATTGCACCAATGTTGACTTCTCTCGTCCCTGGGCGCCGGCGGAAGCGGCGCCTGGTCTCGGAGGCACTCGATTCCCAAGCTTGGATCCTTGACACTAGAGGTAGCCTGGGACCAGAGGCCACGGTTCGGTACGTCAATGTTTGGTGCCGTCTATGTGGCATCACGCTATCTTCCTCCCCATACTCGATCCGCTGGCGTTGGATTGAGAATGGTGTCTACTCGGCGTGTTCTTGCCATGCGTTATTCCGGGGGTCAACCACCGCACCACATTATCAACTCACCTAGACACCTTGCACTGCTTAGCGTCAAGATCTTCATGTGGCTAGTGGGACTTGACCGATGTTGGATAGCGGCGCGCCTCACCCGTCACAGTTTGCCCCATGCCCCTGCTTGCGTTCTTTGTGACCAATGCGATGAGACAATCCACCACCCGCTAGCCAACTGTTTCTTCACGTACATCGTCTGGCATGAGGCGTTCCATTGGTGCCGCATGAATCGCCACTCGACAGTTCCTCTAAATTCAACGAATGGTTGTCATCGACGGGGATGCTTGCCCCGGCTGGCTTGCGCTAGGCATGGGCTTCCTTGTCGCTCTCGTCGCCTAGTCTATCTAAAACACCGAAACTCCTGCATCTTCGACGGAGCACAACCATCCCACACCCATCTCATCCAATCCATACGAGATGAGGCTCGAGTCTAAGCAAAAGCTGGAGCCAAAGGACTAAACATGACCATCCCTAGAACTTAGATCACATGTAATTGGGGCTGAGCACCCCCTCATTCGCTCTGCTCAAACGTGGCCTTGGCTACACCTGCTAGCGAACGTAGCTCTCGACTTGCATCCTTGTACTTTGTCTCCACCTATCAATGGAATGATATGCAACCCGCATATTCGCGAAAAAAATAAAGAAACTAACCATCACGTCTATACAACAAATTCAACTGTCGCATCGGAAATTAAAAAAAGCCCCAAAAGCATGCCCCAAAAACAATCATAAAAGAAAGGGGATAAAAAATGACACCAAGTGGCCAGTAGCTCAGGAGGTCTGCAGCGAAGCCGGACGATGTGCGACAGTAATCATCGCGTCCATCTTGTAGCCAAGATGGTCGTGATCCCGCTATCTAGATAGCGGCTGTCAGTTCTGGAAGATACAAGTAATTTGAAGAATTCAGAGGACCGTCTAAGGAAGGCCCGCTCAATAACCATCTTGTTACGCATCGTCCATAGGTTCCAAGCTAGCACCACGAACACAAGTCAAAAGAGGTGTCTCCTCCTCTTGGTCTGGTTGGCACAGGTTTGGAGGAACCCGACCAGGTCCAGGGCCTCCTAGTCGGCCCCAAGAGCCTCACGGACAAAGCTCCACAGGAATATCGTCACTGTGCAAGAGAATAAGATGTGTGTTACAGTCTCTAGAACACCACAAAGGGGGCACACTCCACTCCTAGGGTTGTGTCTCTTGATCACCTCCGTCCTAGATGGGAGGCGACCCCACAACAGCTGCCAAACAAAGATTTTGATTTTGAGAGGCATGGGCGCCTTCCATAGCGGAAGTGTGCAAGGAAGAGGCAGCCGTTGGCATAAGGCATGGTAAGCAGAGCCAACAGAGAGGATCCTCGAGGGGGTCGGCCGCCAAGAAACGGTGTCCGGATAGTCCGTGAGCACTGGCGGGTGGGCAGCCAGCAAGTTGGCCCACTCGGTCTCCACGGGCTCAAATGTTCTCGAAACAAGATGTTCCAATGGCTATCATGGGCTACCATGGAAACAAGCACAAACGGATCCAAGAATATAGAAAACACTTTTGGGAACTCTGTACAGATAACAGAGACCCTCCCACCCACAGGTCAAGCCAGAAGAGGATCCCTTCTCCATTGCCAATGGAAATGGAGATCCCATTTGCGGATCTCATGCTTGATCCGCTGGATGGATCTCTAGAATTCAGAACCCTACCTCCACTCACAGGCAAGGAGGGGCCAGCCCTACAGCTACAGGTACTTTGCTTGAAGAAATTGTAGCCATAGCCCCCCTCCCTGTGAAGGATCCGCCACACGCATCCCTGCCTCAGAGGTCCATGGGCGTGCATATATCAGCCCACTTGACCATATGGTATTTCTGTCGACCATCCATCGCTTACCAAAAGAAGAGGGAAAGGTCTTTATCAAAGGAGCTATGCACCCTTTCCGAGAGGATATACAACCCCATCAATTACGCGGGGAGACTAGACATGGAGGAGTCGATAAGAATGATCTTACTCCCTTTGAACGTAAGATGACTAAACCATGGATCCGACCTAGACGTGAAACGACCCATAAGTGGGTCGAACTCACTCAAGGGTACCCACAAATCAGAGAGTTACATCCTAATTATGGAATGGGAAATGTTGGGGATAAAACCCCACGGTGTGACCCGCCCAGGAGGGGCCGGGTTACACTGCTGGCGACTCATAAGTGAAAGCCTAAGTAGGCCCAAGAAGCCAAGATTTAAGAGCCTGGGGCGGCTTACGAGGTGGGCCAATTGAAGGCCCAAGACCCGGAGGTGTCGTATAACCCAGAGGTGTGAGCCGCCCGACGGCGGCTTGCCTAGCAAGGCAAGGCGACTTAGAATCAGGATCGGTCATGTATTGTGGCCCGACCTGGACTCTTGTAAGCCCAGGGCCTCGACCTGTGTATATAAAGGCGAGACCCTGCGGCGGGTAAACTTAAGTTGCAATCGATCGAGTGCTAGGTTAAGCGATTTTGCTCCCTTGTAATCGATACTCAATCAATACAACACAAAGCAGGAAGTAGGCTTTTACCTCGTCGGTGAGGGGCCGAACCTGGGTAAACTCGTGTCTCTTGTCCCGTTCAACCCCTTCAAGCTAATCATCGTAGCGATGGCTCCACACCTAAGTCCTTTTGCTAGGGCATTTGCCGTGTTAAACCCACGACAGTTGGCGCCCATCATGGGGCCAGCGCACGGTGATTTCGAGTTCTTGAAGGACTCTTTCCCAGGGATCGAGGGATACGCCATTGGCAGGATGACCAAGAGTCGCTGCGGCAAGCTCTACATCGACGATGCTGGTTGGGGCCCCGAGGCTGACTCAATCGAGTATGGGTACCGAGTCCCCTTCGGTGAAATTCACGTCTTCATCAGCAAGATTGGAGGATCGGAGCCTGAGCCGGACATCTGCACCGACATCGTCGAGCCGGCTCAGCGAGCGCAACCCGCCAGGGCTCAACCTAGCCGGAAGCGTGTCTTCGTTGGATTCGCGCATGGCACGGATCTTGCTGAGGATTCGGTATCTAGGGGAGAGACTCTCATCTACTCAGGTGATGAGTCCTCAAACGGAGAAACGGAGTCGATTTACCAGCTTCAAGACGGTGGGCTTGGGGGTTATTCTGATGGTGATAGTATTTCGGACCCCTATGAGCCGCCATGCCGGGCTGCTATCTTCATGGCTGGCACATGGCCAGTTCTAAATTCATCAACAGTTGTAGCTATGACATCTGGATCGACTGCTGCTGCGACAGCTGGTGTTGGCGGTTCAGTTAGACCACCGGCTCAGGTCTTATCAGATCTATTGGGCACTTTGACAACTTTGCTAGCGACAGAGGTTACTGCGGCGAATCAAGCAGAACGCAATGCAGAGATTGCCAAGATTCAGGCGGAGATCACTAAGGTCCAGGAGGATATCAACACAGAGAATACCAGGATGGCAGAGGAACGGGCTCAGATCGCGGCTGAGTTGGAGCGCGTGAGAACAGAAGCTTGGCGTTTAAGTCTGGAGCAGAATGCCTCTAATGCGGTTCTTTGTAGGAGACACCAGACCCGTCTGCCTTTGCATTATGAGCCCATGAATCTGCTTAATACACCAGGGGCAGGTCCAAGCACTCCGGATACGAGGGTGAACCCTCAGTCAAACCCGGACGCCCCTAGAAGCCGGGCGGCGGCGGCTCAACCCCGCCAGCCTGAGCCGGCATGAAGGAAGGATCGGGCGCCTGACCCGCCCCCCAATCAAACGCCGCCTCAACGTTTCCTGACGCCACCACCATGGCACTTTTCTAACTCGGTGGATAACATGTTAGCGGCGGCAACCCGGCTGGCGGCTATTCCGATCGAGGGCAAGTCACCAGTTGCGGTGGAGACCCGGAACGTAGTGGAACTCCTTCGAACGGCTGTGGCACAGCAGGCGGCTTACTCATACAATTGTGATCGTGTTCACTCGACCCCTCTTCCAAGTCGAAGTTACAGCCGGCGTGTTGAGTCGCCTGCGGTCTCCAGCAGCGAACGACGCCGTCACCCGACCCGTGAGGATAACCCGCCCCGTGATGATAACCAGCCTCGTCATGAGGCGGAAGCGGCGGCCTAGCAGGGGGCTTATCAGCAGCCTCCGGTAACCCCTTCGGCTTTGGTAGGAGTTGGGGCGATTTCCAGGACGGTTGGAGTGTCGTGTTTAGTGCCAGCTTTGCGTAATGAGCGTCTGCATAAGGATTTCAAGGGTCCTTGTAAGGTGCCAAAATATACAGCTGATCTCCCTCTTGAAGGCTGGATTGAGAGCTACGAGTTAGCCATGGAAATGTTGGATGTCAATGACGCGGTCTATGCCAAGTACTTTACTATGATGTTGGATGGGCTAGCTCATACATGGTTAAAAGGATTGCCTCCTAATTCCATCAATTCTTGAACGGAGTTGAAGGTGCGGTTCATTAAGAATTTTCAAGGGACATGCAAGCAGCCTCTGACGATCATTGATCTGGATAACTGCCTGCAGCGTGAGGATGAGTCGGCCAATCATTGGGTCCGGCGGGTCTCTGCTATTATTCATTCGTCCGATAGTATTGCGGCGGGTCAGGCGGTTTTGGTTTTGGAGAAGAACTGTCACTTTACCCCCCTTAAGCAGAAGCTTGGGCGGCTTAAGCGTCATTGTAATGACATGGGTGAGCTCATGGCGTCTCTCATTAAATATGCCGACTCTGATAACACTAAGGACCCTGGATCTGATGACGAGAAATCCAACAAGGGTAAGAAGAGTAGCAATGGTAAGGGTCAGCAGCAGAATGTGGCAGAGCATAATGGCAACAACCAGGGCAATGGTGGTAAGCACAGACACCCCGATGGCGGGTCAGATCTAGTAGCCAACACCAACACTGGGTACAACAAGAACCAGCGCCGCAATGGTAATGGTAAGCCGCCGTATGGCAAGGGAAAACCTTTTAATCTTGAGGCAGCACTCAATGACCCATGTCCAAAGCACAGTTTTCCTGACAAGCCGTCCACTCATGCCTGGAAGGATTGTTGGGTTATGCAAGAGTTCTGGAATCACAGTTTTAGTCAGAATCATGACAATGACAATGGCCCGCCTGGCGGGTCAGGTTCCGGCTCTCAGGGCTCCGGCTTTGGTGGAGGCGGCTCAAATTCTGGCTATCAAGGCCAAGGTAACCATGGTGGTTATAATCAACAGTCTGGTCAGGGCAACCGGCAGCAAGGTAATCAATCAGGATATCAGAGTAATCCAAAGAAGCTCAATGGTGGCCAGTACCATGTTTTCACTACAAGTCTTTGCAAACGAGATCAGAAGGTTCATAAGCGTGTAGTTAGTGCTATTGAACCGGCAGTACCCCAATACTTGTGATGGTCAGAGCATCTGATCACATGGAGTCGGGAGGATCACCCGCCCCGGGTTGAGAATCCGGGTCATCTGGCATTAGTGGTAGCCCCTCAAGTGGGTGGTTATAAGTTCACTAAGGTGCTTATGGACGGTGGCAATAGCATCAACATCCTGTATTATGACACTTTTCGTCGGATGAACTTAACTGACAAGGATCTTAAGCCGTCTTCCACGGTCTTCCATGGTGTGGTGCCTGGTAAGTCGGCGTATCCTGTTGAAAAAATTGCCCTGGAAGTAGCCTTTGGTAATGACTATGATTACAGAGCAGAGACACTGTGGTTTGAGGTGGTCAAAATCAAGAGTCTGTATTATGCCTTGTTCGAACGACGGGCTTATGCTAAGTTCATGGCTCGCCCTTGTTATGTTTATCTACAGCTCAAAATGCCAGGGCAGAAGGGCACAATTATGGTCCATGGGGATCGGAAAATCGCCTTGGAGTGTGAGGAAGGAGATGCAGCTTATGCAGAGATGGCTTGTGCCACTGAAGAGCTGAAGTTCTACAAGGATAATGTTGACCCGGTCGATATGACCCCTCTGAAGAAGTCCACCATTGAGCAAGACCCTTTGTTGAAGTTTAAGTCGGCTGATCATACCAAACATGTTGATTTTGTCCCTAGCGACTCATCTCAGCAGTTCACAGTGGGGGATAATATGGATCCTAAATAGGAAAGCACGCTCATCGAGTTCATTTGTGAGAATCGGGACATCTTTGCATGGAAACCTTCTGACATGCCGGGTGTACCGAGAGAATTCGCTAAGCACACTCTTAATGTGGATCCTAAGTTTAAGCCAGTCAAGCAGTTCCTTCGTCGTTTTAATGAAGAGCGACATAAAGCCATTGGAGAAGAGGTGGCCCGGCCCTTAGCGGCTGGGTTTATCGTGGAAGTTTTTCACCCTGAGTGGTTGGCTAACCCTGTGCTTGTACTCAAGAAGAACGGCACATGGTGCATGTGTGTTGATTACACAAATCTTAACAAGGCTTGTCCAGCTGATCCATTTGCTCTTCCCCGTATTGACCAGATCATTGATGCAACGGCGGGTTGTGAGAGCTTATGCTTCCTGGATGTTTATTCTGGTTATCATCAGATCAAGATGGCAGTTAAAGACCAAGAGAAGACAACTTTTATCACACCTCTTGGAGCTTTCTACTATGTTTCTATGCCTTTTGGGCTCAAGAGTGCTCAGGCAACTTATCAGCATTGTGTTCAAAATTGTTTTCACAGTCAGATTGGGCGCAACGTCCATGCTTATGTGGATGATACTGTGGTTAAGTCTAGGAAGAAGGAGACTCTCCTGGATGATCTGAAAGAAAATTTTGACAATCTCCTGGTCTACAAAATGATGCTTAACCTGGCCAAGTGTGTCTTTGGTGTGCCTACAGGTAAACTGTTGGGTTTTCTGGTCTCAGAACGAGGCATTGAAGCTAACCCGGGGAAGATAAAGGCTATCACTTCACTTTCTAAGCTGGCGTGTGTCAATGTCGTGCAGCGTTTGGCAGGTCATATTGCGGCTTTGAGCCGGTTCATAAGTCGCATGGGAGAGAAGGAAATTCCCTTATACCAGATGATGAAGAAGACATATCACTTTGTCTGGAGTGATGCTGCCAATGAGGCGTTTGAGGCACTCAAGAAACAATTAGCTGAGCCGCCCATCCTTGCTGCTCCAATTGAAAAAGAGCCTTTGCTCCTGTACGTGGCTGCTAATAACAAGGCAGTCAATGTGGCAGTTGTTGTGGAGCGCAAGGAGGCGGGTAAGGAGTACCCAGTTCAGCGGCCGGCTTATTATGTCAGTGAGGTGTTGACGGAGTCTAAGCAACGATATCCACATTGGCAGAAACTGGTGTTTGGGGTGTTCATGGCGAGTCGTAAGCTGAAGCATTATTTTCTGGGACATCCTATTACTGTGGTCAGCTCTGCTCCTTTAGGAGATATTATTCAAAATAGAGAGGCCATAGGCCGGGTTGCTAAGTGGGCAATTGAGCTTGGGCCTCATAATTTGAAGTATGTGCCAAGAACAGCCATCAAGTCTCAAGCTTTGGTGGATTTCATCAATGATTGGATAGAGTTGCAGACACCTGAGGAGAAACCTGACAAGACATATTGGACAATCCATTTTGATGGGTCCAGGCAGTTTGAGGGCTCAGGGGCTGGAGTTATTTTGACTTCCCCACGAGGTGACAAATTTTGTTATGTGTTAAGGCTAATGTTTCCTTCTACTAACAATGCAGCTGAGTATGAAGCTTTACTCCATGACCTTCGTATGGCTAAGGAGATGAATTTAAGCCAGGTCTGGTGCCTGGGCGACTCAGACCTTATGGCTTAGCAAGTCTCAGGCAAGTGGGACTCTAAAGACTCCCTCATGGTGGCTTATCGTCGGGCGGTTGATAATATTGCTAGTGACTTTAAGGGTTATCAGGTGGATCACCTTGATCGACGGAAGAACGAGGTGGCTGATGCATTATCCCGACTTGGGCCTCAACGTAAGCCGGTGCCTCCTAATGTGTTTCTCGATGTTTTACACAATCCTTCCGTCAAGTTACCGTCTGAAGAAGACCTTGTTGTCCCTGACCCGGAGGCGCAGTTGGTGGCGGCTCTTCATGCTATTCCTAATTGGACGTTGCCTTATCTGGCTTATATGACCCGGGATGAGTTACCCGAAGATGAGACTTTGGCATGACAGATCACTAGGAGGTCTAAGTCTATGACTATTGTCAACGGCGAGTTACACCGATGCAGTGTGACAGGGGTCTTCCAACGCTGTGTTTCTCCTGAGGAGGGCCGTGAAATTTTAAGAGAAATTCATGAAGGTGATTGTGGTCATCACGCCGGCTCAAAATCTTTGGTGGCTAAAGCCTTTCTTCATGGGTTTTATTGGTTAATGGCTCATGCTGATGTAGAGGATATCGTAAGCAAGTGTGATGGATGCCAAAAAAATTCCAGACAAGCTCATGTGCCGGCTCAGCGTATGATCCGAATAACTTGACTGTTTGTAGTCTGGGGGCTTGACATGGTTGGACCGTTCAAGAGATCTAAGGATAAGAAGACCCATCTTCTAGTGGTGGTTGACAAGTTTACCAAGTGGGTTGAGGCAGAGCCGGTTAGCAATTGTGAGGCAGCAACTGCAGATCAGTTTGTTAAAAAGCTGATCTTCCGTTTTGGTTATCCTCATAGTATCATCACTGATAATGGCACTAATCTGTCTATGGGTGCTATGAAAGCGTTCTGTCAAAGAGAGCATATCCGTCTTGATGTTTCTTCAGTGGCTCATCCACAGTCTAATGGTCAAGCAGAACGGGCTAACCAAGAAATCTTGAGAGGCATTAAGCCCCGACTTATGGTTCCTTTGCAGCGAACGCCGGGTTGTTGGGTTGATGAGCTCCCTTCAGTCCTTTGGAGTATCAGAACCACCCCTAACAGATCAACAGGCTGTATGCCTTTCTTCATGGTTTATGGCGTAGAGGCGGTTCTCCCAAGCGATATCCGTCACGACTCTCCCAGGGTGGCGGCTTACGTTGAAGCTGATAATGAGACGGCGCGTCAGAATGCACTTGATGCTTTGGATGAAGAGCGTGACCTTGTGGCAGCTCGTTCAGCGATATATCAGCAAGACCTACGTCGCTATCACAGTCGTAGAGTTTGAAGCCGGACCTTTCAGGAGGGCGACTTAGTGCTCCGTTTGATTCAAGACCAGACAGGGATGCATAAGCTTTCGCCTCCTTGGGAATGGCCTTTTGTGATCAGCAAAAATCTCAATAACAGGTCTTACTACCTCATTGACATACGAGAGAACAAAGATTCCCGCACATCTGAGAAGGTGACCAACAGGCCGTGGAACATTGCTCATCTCCGTCCTTACTACACTTGAGTCATAGGCTCTCATCATTGTATATACTTTCATTGATGTACATACTTTTTATGACCAATATAATAAAGCCGGCATCCCCAAAATTCGGGGTCTCTATCGTTTCATCTCAAATCTTTGGAGCAAGAGTCATTATTGGTTACTCATAAGATCACTTGGGGGCTTCCTGCTCTATGAGCATAGCGTATAACCCTCTTGATCGGCTTTTATGCCATGTTATAGGTCATTTGGGGGCTTCCTGCTCTATGAGCATAGCATATAACCATTCGGTCGGCTTTTATGCCATGTTAGGTCACTTGGGGGCTTCCTACTCTATGAGCATAGCGTATAACCCTCTTGATCGGCTTTTATGCCATGTTAGGTCACTTGGGGGCTTCCTGCTCTATGAGCATAGCGTATAACCCTCTTGATCGGCTTTTATGCCATGTTAGGTCACTTGGGGGCTTCCTGCTCTATGAGCATAGCGTATGACCCATTTTGATCGGCTTTTATGCCATGACTGAGTTAAACCTACCTGTTTGCAACTTGCCATTCCACCAGGTCACCCGCCGAACTCTTGACAGTCAATCTTTTAAATAAGACCCTGAACTAGTCAAAGTTAAAATGGCGGCTCATGTCACGTGAGGGCCGGCTTACAGTGAGCTAGGACAAACTCACATGTCTATTGTAGTTTCTCCGCTATGTGGCCCGTTTGTACTCTTAACAGTTAATCATTCAATAAGACCCTGAACAAGTTAAAGTTTAAACAACGGATTTATGTCACGTGAGAGCCGGCTTATGGGATTACAGGCTTTTATGCCAAGCTTCTTTGAAGCAAAAAATTGAATTTTTTCAAAAACCAATCTATTTTGGTCGTGCTTTGCAAGCCGGCTTAATAAATATTTGAGTTATGCATACTCTATATGTTTTTGTTTTGCAGAAACCTTTTGAAAGTGCGTTATATCGACTAGGGGGGGGGGGGGTGAATAGGCGATTTTTATGAATTCGTCACTGAGGAAATACTACTTGAGGAATTTCCTAAGCGACGAACAACTAGCAGCGGAATAAGTACTCAGGTGCATGTATAACAAGACAAGAGCATAGTCATCATGATGAAATGAAACATACATAGAGCACAGGTAGCATGTAACAGGATAAGTAGGTAGAAGACAAGATGACTGAAGAAATAGGATTGAGGAAATTGAGAAAGTCTTCAGTCAAAATCTTCAAACAGTAACGATCAAGTTCATCAACACATGAATGAGGAAATGAAAGGGTTGAGGAAATAGAACCAGTAGCTCGATGAAGACAATGATTTGGTAGACCAGTTCCAACTGTTGTGATAGTTGTACGTCTGGTTGGAGCGGCTAGGTATTTAAACCTGAGGACACATAGTCCCGGACACACAGTCCTTACCATATTCTCCTTGAGCTAAGGTCACATAGACCTTTCCCAATCACTCGTGGTAAGTCTTCACAGGTGACTTCCAAACCTTCACAGACTAGGTCACCCGGCAATCCACAATTCCTCTTGGATGCTCTAGACCTTGATGCCTAACTGCCTGGAAGATGCACAGTCTTCAAAGGTAACAAGCGTCGGTTCCACACAGGAACAATCTCATCAGTGATGCTCAATCACTTTGGGTTTTAGGTGTTGGGTTTGGGTTTTTCCTCACTGATGATTTTCTCTCGAAGCCTCGGAGGATGGGATGCTCTAAATGACAAGCGTTAGTTTCTCTCGGAGCAGCCAACCAGCTAGTGGTTGTAGGGGGCGGCTATTTATAGCCGAGGAGCAGCCCGACATGATAAGACATAAATGCCCTTCAATGATATGACCGTTAGGTGGATAAGATATTCGGGACAGCTGGCGCGTAGCACAGCAACGGTCGGAAATTTGAGCTCTCAAATTCCTCAGGGCTATCATGTTCCTCACTTGTAGGCAATCTGCACTGGCGAATTCCTAACTCCTCAGTCAGAACAAATTCCTCAGAGAACAGAAGATCTTCGTCTCTGTCATTGAAAAAAATGACTGAACTGTATGAGATTTCCAATGGCTTCACTCGAATGGATTGGGTATATGTAGGCTTTGAGATGAGCATCACTTGGAAAATTTTCCTTAGTTTTACCTCGACCCCCTTTAACAGTACGGTGTTTCCTATAACTCAAGAAAGAGAAAATGAAACTATGAAAACAAAAGTCTTCATGCTTCATAATCCTCGCATCAATATCAAAGTCTTCAAGGTCACACCAATTTCCTCATTTTCAAAGTCTTCAAGAAAACCAAAGTCTTCAAATGAAGACATTCATTTTTAGGGGTCGACTTTCTTCGTAAATATCAAACTCCTCATCAACTTATAGAACCTGTGTACACTCACAAACACATTAGTCCCTTAACCTATAAGTCTTCAATACACCAAAATCACTAAGGGGCACTAGATGCACTTACAATCTCCCCCTTTTCGGTGATTGATGACAAATAGGTTAAGTTTTCAACGGGGATAAAGCATATGAAGTGTAAATACTGATATTGAGGAATTTGATTGCAAGATATATGAAGAACTCCCCCTGAAGATGTGCACATTGAGGAATTTGCTTTGGATTGCAAATGCACATTGTAGAGTAATATCATGGAGATCTCCCCCTATATCTTGCAATCCATACACGCATTTAACATATGATATGAAGAATTTGAAATGCATGATGAAATATGATGCCTGACGAAATTCAGCATGCGTGCATTAAGGTATTTGAGGAAATAAGCATGCAGAAAGCAGTTCAAAAGTATCAGACCACCATAGGACTTAAGTTTACAACTCATCAGAGCAAACATCTCAGAAGAGCAAGAGTTGTAACTGAAAGAAAAAACAGCCCATATATAAGACCCGCTTGAAGACTAACTCAAATTTCTCCCCCTTTGTCATCGAATGACCAAAAGGGACGAAAAATGAGGACTAACGCCCCTGAAGAATATCATCATGATGTCGATGGAGGAGCGCCAGCGTTGTTGGGGTCATCCGTTGAGGTAGGGCCAACCGCAGTGTCGTTGAGGTCTTCAGCTTCATCCGTCTCACGCGATGAAGAATATGAACTTGTGACGAGTTGAGGAACTTTGACCTTCTTGAATTTCTTCGAAGGTGGTTGAGACCAGTCAAAGTCCTGTTGAAATCCCATCTGCTTGAGATCTTCATCACCGTAAAGGTGAGACAATATGGCCCAAGTGCGATCGAAGATTTCATGAGCATAGTAGTGATTCTTCTTCACAGTGTTTTGCGTGACATTCATGTTCTGAAGAATTGAGCCAAATTTATGCTTGACCCATTTGTGATTGCTATCGACCTTCTGATGAAGACTTAGAAGAAGCTCACGATCGGTCATCACGCGTGGGGCAGTGGCTTGAGGAGTTGGCTTTGAGGCTTTTGCGGCAGAGTCTTGCGTTGCAGAGTCATCATTGGTGGAATAAGATGCTGCTTTGCAAAACTGACCATCCAATGGACGAGTGCCTTCATCAATAACAGTAGCTTTGCCTTTTTCATCAACTGAAGAAATAGTCCTTTTGAGGACTTCAATGGGAGGCAGAAAGCTAAGGTGATTCTGACAATCTGCCTTCTAGTGAATTGAAGACCTGGTTCTGATGAATTTCATAGTCCGTGGAGCATAGGGCTTCAACTCAAACGGTGACAGTGCAACATTCGCCAAAGTCCTCATGAAGAAATCGTGGTAGTTAATGGGAATACCATGTATAATGTTGAATATTAGATTCTTCATGATGCCAGCAACTTCCTCTTCTTCAGGGTTGTGGCCTTTAATCGGACTGAGGGTTTTAGTCAGAATGCGGTAGATTGTCCTTGACACATAAAGCAAATCCTTCACTAAGAAGGTGGTTCTCTGAGCTTGGCCTGGACGCAAAGGCTTCATCAGTACTTGCATGAGATGATTTTGAAGTTCAGGTTCTTCATACATGCACCTTGCGCCTTCAGCAGGAGGACTGACTGGAACGACATGAAGCAATTCAGAGGCCGGAGCTTTGTAGTGAGTGTTCTCAGTCATCCAATCAAGCACCCAGGAATTAACATCATCCACATTTCCAGTGAGGTGCAGAGTAGCATAGAATTAAAGAATTAGCTCTTCATTCCAATCACAGATGTCAGCACAAAAATTCAGGAGCCCAGCTTCATGAAGAACATTCAAGACAGGTTGGAAGTAGGGAATGGACTCCATATCCACATGAGGAATTTGACGGTGCTCAAATACCTTGTCCTTGTCAAACATAAGTGATGAATAGAAATTCATCTGGCTTGCAGTCCAGAACCACTTGCGTCGAAGTCTTGCTGAGTCATATGGATTGAAATCAGTGAAGAAATGATGCTCAGCGAAGAAATCGTCAGCCTTGAATTTTGGCCTTTGTGCATGAGGATTTTGCTGCTTGGGCTGAAGATTAGCAGTTGATGGTCTCACAACCTCTTGTTGCATAATCTCTGGAGCTGCTGTCTGAGGAATTGAAGGTTCAGGTTCTTCAGCAGCGATTGGATTCTCCATTTCTTCAGCTGTTGCAGCTGGAATGTCTTCGGGAATGGAAAGAAGAGAAGTTTGACATCCGTCAGATCCCGTTTGAATTTCTTTAGTTTGCACAGGGGACTGAGGAATTGGATGCAGAGGTGTGGTCAAAGGTGAATTGGGGTGAAGATTTTCCCAATAATCATCATTCAGCACAGGCGTAGTTGAGCCAATGTCCACGTCTTCTTCAATTTCCTCAATGCCTGGCTCTTCAGCTGTGAACTGAGGCATGGGCGATGATACCAGTGGGGTTGAAGGGATATCTTTCACTTCAATTTCTTCATCCAACTGCTCTGAAGAATCAGCAGAAGGATTTTCTTCATCTGTGTCATCTGGAATGACATATTCCTCACCAAATGGAATGAGTTCCTTTGATGGTACAATCAAGATCGGAACAACATCAATTGGGTTAGTGAAGGAACTTGTCAAAGTGCTCACTTTCTTGGGAGCTGAAGACTCTGTAGTGGTTGATGCTTTCCTCTTCTTCACAGCTGCCTTCTCAGCAGCTTTTGTTTTCTTCACTTCTGATGCATAAGGAAGACTGATTTTCTTCACTGTTGAAGATTTAGCAGGAGGAGCAGATGGAGCTGGTTCAGTTTCTTTAGGCACAACTGATGCAGTTGCCTTGGCAAGTTCAGATTCTTGAGGCGCAGCAAATTCTTCAGTTGGCCTGTGTTGTTCTTCAGGCGCAACATTGGTGGTTGCCCTGGCATGGTCTTCAGGAGCTGGAATTTCTTCATCAGCCCTGGTAGCTTCTTGGGCAGCCCGATTTTCATCAGCTGCGCTTTCATTTTCTTTAACAGACTGAGCAGAAGTATCAACCAGAGGAATTTGTCATTGCGATGGTGCTACAACGTTAATCTTGAGGTTCTTGGCAAGCTTGACAAACTTGACTTTGGCACCTAGCCAATCGGCATAATATCTATCAAATTCATCACAGAGGCCTTTGATTTCCTTTTGCAGAGTTACAAGTTCTTCAAGAGACATGTTCAAAATGTTGTTCTTCAGAAATCGCTCCTTCTTGTATTGAGCCTTCTTGACTTGTCTGGCCTTCTCAAATTTCCATTTTTCTTCACTGATGAAGGCAGACAACATATGACTTTGACCAGGAGTGAGGTTCAAGTTAGGCAGTGGAGTGTTGGGATCTTTGTGCCAGAGGTCAATGAAGTCGAGGGTCTTCTTCGGATCCAGCATTAGAGGCACAGAACTGCCTTTGGCTCTAGCGGCCCTTTCTTGTCTGTCCCTGATGATTTCAGCAAGTTCTTCATCATCAGCTTCATCGTCATCAGACGGAACTTGGAACGCCACTGTTTCTTATGAGGACTTGGCCTTGTTCCACGTCCAGCAGTGGCCTTTTTCTTCAGCAATGTTGAACCAGTCGAGGACAGTGGTGGAGCTGAGGAACTTGCAGATGCTCCAGAAGCAATTGAAAAGCCTGCAGTCCGTTGACACATTGCAAGGTGCATTGGTGTTGAGGACTTTGTGGCAGCAGCTGAGGATTTTGTGGCAACATAGGGGATTGGTATTGCCCTTGAAGAAGTTGCCTGAGGAATTTGCCTTGAGGGCTTTGACTTTGAAGAACTTGGCCGTGAGGGCATTGCTGTTGAGGAACTCGGCTTCATAGCTGATTTCTTCGGCATAGCCTTTTTAGGCTTACTGGCAGAGGCCTCAGCAGCAACAACTTGAGAATCCTCATTGAATTTCTTCACTGCTTCTTTTGCAATTTTAGCCAATTTGGCTTGGTGCTTGGCCCATTCTTTAGGAAATTCCTCACCACGCCTGATGCTGGTGGGATTAGCTACTTGTCCAGCTGCCAATGGAGGTCTTGGACATGGAGGGTTGATAGCGAATTTCTTCATGTACTTGGGAGTAACATAGCGATATTCCCCCCATTCCTTTGCCCATCTCCTCTCTATTCTCTGGATGCGCACTTTATGCTGATTCTTGTTTTCTTTGCCATGTTTTGCTTCATCTGGTGTGCAGTACTCAGCATAGATATCTTCAGGGATTTCAAAAGCTGTGTTTGTCTCAGGCCTTTTGCCTCCCTTCTGAGGTCTCTTCCCATCTGCCATTTTCCTCACCTGAGGACTTTGAACTTTGGATATTTCTGAGGAAGTATGCAAATTATCTTCGAGGAACGCTGTAAATGAGTTAAGTTGATGAGAACCTAGTGATTCAGCAGCGGACATTTTGTACCTGTGAACAGAGTATAGGTGCGAAGAATTTGGAGAGGCCATATGCGTTCTCAGAATTTTTCAAAAGTATTAAGTTTGATGAATTTGACCATAGGTGTCTTGAGGAATTTCACTAAGCGTTCTTGACTTAGGTTCCAGAGTTGTATAGATTTGAAAATCCACACAATTGAGGAATCTTGAAGAAAAACATAATTTAGAGAAACAAATCAAGATACAGAAGCATTTGGGTGTTTAAGGAGTGGGAAGTTGAAGAATAAACACCTTTTGAAGATTTTGAAGAAAACATAAGAATCAAAGTAGGGCAGTAAAATTAGATTTTATTTACCCTAGACAAAGAACACGACAAACTGGGAGTGGAGTTGGAGAAGTTCGTCCGTTCAGATCTCCCACGCCCTAACTTGGCGGCGGGAGACAGCTACGACGACGGCGGAGTGAAGATATCCGCGGTCGGCGCGAGTACAACAACGACGAGGTCGAGGCAGTGAAGCTCTTCCTCACCGGCAATGATGGAGTGTAGCGGCAGCGCTAGGTCTGAGAGCTCGAGCGAGATTGAGGTCGAGCGGAGTGAATGAGGTTAGAGGAAGGGAAGGGGTATTTATAGCCACGGTGAAAAACTGCTCGTCCGAAGATTTTGGACGAACATGCCCCTGACCCTTACTATCCTATCGACATGTGTCACCCACGTACTGAGAGGTGCAGATCGTGGGGGATCATAGGTGAGTAGTTTAATCCATCGTGGGAAGCGGAACGGTTTGAGCGGCAACAGCCAAAAATTTGAAAAGAATCTTTTAAAGTTTAGTTTATAAATTCTTCAGCTGACAAGGACACAGTGAAGACTTTGAATGGTTTTCAGATAGAACGCACATGAAGAATTTGTGAATAGATTGGGTTGAGTTTAGCATAGAGGGGGAACGGGTCCGATCACATTCACTTAGAAGAAAATCAACTTGAAGAATTAGCAATAAGTGAATGCTGTTGAGGACATTGAAAAACTCAAATATATATATATATATATATATATATATATATATATATATATATATATATATATATATATTCAATGAAGAACACTAGACGAAAAGTTTGAAGACTTTGCAAAGTTGAAGAATTTGCAAAATGAAGAAAAACTCTATTTTGAAGATTTTCAACTTTTGTTGGTGGTGTGACCCACCGTATAAGAATGATGATTTTAGATACCGCGTACAATTGTCGTAGGGCTCTGAAAATCAAATTCTTCATTAATTTCTTCACACTTAGAGGGTTAGTCTTCATTGATTGAAGAAAAACGTTACTTCGTGTGTTGCATATCTAAGTCATAAATTTTGCATAAGTGTTAGGATATGTGTCCTTTCAAAGAACATTCGAAGATTCTAAGATATTTAGCTCACACCGCAACTTGCTAAATCTCTTCTTATCCAAGGGCTTTGTGAAGATATCCGCTAGCTGTTCTTCAGTCTTCACGTGGTCGATGGAGATGTCGCCCTTCAACACATGATCTTGAAGAAAATGATGACGAATCTGGATGTGCTTAGTCTTTGAGTGCTGAACTGGGTTGTGAGCAATCTTGATGGCACTCTCGTTCTCATAGTAGAGTGGCACATTCTTCATATTGATGCCATAGTCCTTGAGGGTTTGCTTCATCCACAACAATTGAGCATAGCAAGAACCAGCAGCAATGTACTCAGCTTTAGCAGTAGAGAGTGATACGCAGTTCTGCTTCTTCGAGGACCAACATACTAAGGATCGTCCGAGGAAATGGCATGTGCCTGATGTTGACTTGCGATCCACTCGATCACCATCATAGTCAGAGTCAGAATATCCAATGAGATCAAAAGCTGAGCCCTTGGGATACCATAATCCAAGTGTTGGAGTGTGAGCTAGATATCGAAGAATATGTTTCACATCCTTATGGTGTGATTCCTTCGGTGTAGCTTGAAAACAGGCACACATGCAAACACTAAGCATAATATCTGGCCTAGATGCACATAGGTACAATAAAGAGCCAATCATGGAGTGGTATACCTTTTGATCGAAGCCTATACCATTTTCATCGGTGCATAGATGGCCATTTGTGGGCATAGGGATTTTGACGCCTTTGCAATCTTGCATGCCAAATTTCCTCAGAACGTCCTTGAGGTATTTCTCTTGAGATATGAATATGCCATTGCGTTGTTGACGAATTTGAAGACCTAAGAAGAATTTCAATTCTCCCATCATAGACATTTGATATTCCTCACTCATCATATAGGCAAATTTGTCACTGTAACGTTGGTTAGTACAGCCAAAGATAATATAATCAACATATATTTGGCACATGAATAATTCATCATCATATGTTTTGGTGAAAAGAGTTGGGTCAAGTGAACCGGGTTTGAAGCCTTTCTTCATGAGGAATTCCTTCAGTGTATCATACCACGCCCGAGGGGCCTGCTTGAGGCCATAGAGGGCCTTGTTGAGTCTGAAGACTTTGTCAGGATGCTTAGGATCTTCAAAACCTGGGGGTTGAGCAACATATACTTCTTCCTCAAGCTTACCATTGTGGAATGCACTTTTCACATGCATTTGATATAAGATGATATTATGATGGTTAGCATAAGCAAGCAATATGCGAATAGCCTCAAGTCTAGCAACAGGTGCAAAAGTTTCATTGAAATCAATTCCTTCAACCTGTGTGTAGCCTTGAGCTACAAGGCGAGCCTTGTTCCTCACCACTAGGCCATTTTCATCTTGCTTGTTGCGGTAGATCTATTTGGTGCCGATGATATTGTGCTTGCGTGGATCTGGTCGCTTGACAAGTTCCCACACATTGTTGAGCTCGAATTGATGTAATTCCTCTTGCATAGCTTGAATCCACTCAGGCTCCAAAAATGCCTCATCAACTTTGGTGGGCTCTGTGATAGAGACAAAAGCAAAGTGCCACAAAAGTTAGACAAATGTGAAGCTTTTGAGCGTGTGAGAGGACCTGGTGCGTTGATGTCGTCGATGATTCTCTCAATCTGCACTTCATTTACAACACGAGGATGAGCAGGTTGACGACTTTGATTGGGCTCAGCATTTTCTTCAGAGCCATTTTCTTCAGATGCACCAGCATGATTTTCTTCACGATCTGGAATCACTTCTTCAGCAGATTCTTCAGTGGGTATGACATCCTCGGTAGCCTTTAACTTGATGGATTCCTCAGGGGACATTTCATCTAGCACAGGAGGTAGGTGCTCTCTTTGCGAGCCGTTAGTTTCATCGAACCGCACATCTACAGTTTCAACAACCTTGTTGTGATAGGTGTTGAAGACCATGTAGGTGTGCGAGTCCTTTCCATAACCAAGCATAAAACCCTCGTGTGCTTTCGGTGCAAATTTTGAGTTGTGATGAGGATCTCTAATCCAGCATTTAGCACCGAAAACTTTGAAATAACTCACATTGGGTTTCTTGTCAGTGAGGAGTTCATATGAGGTCTTCTTGAAGAATTTGTGAAGATATACCCTGTTGATGATGTGGCATGTAGTATCAATAGCCTCAGGCCAGAAGCGACGAGGTGTCTTGTATTCATCAAGCATAGTGCAAGCCATCTCAACAAGAGTCATATTCTTGCGCTCCACAATGCCATTCTGCTGTGGAGTGTATGGGGCAGATAACTCATGAGTAATACCAAGTTCATCAAGATAGTCATCAAGACTAGTATTCTTGAACTCGGTTCCATTATCACTCCTAATGTGCTTGATCTTCACACCGAAATTCGTCGAGGCCTTTGAGGAAAATCGTCTGAAGACTTCCTGCACTTCAGTTTTGTATGTAATAATGTGCACCCATGTGTAACGAGAATAATCATCAACAATTACAAAGCCATATAGAGATGCTACATTTGTTGGTGTGGCATAATGAGTAGGGCCAAAAAGGTCCATGTGAAGCAATTCAAAAGGACGAGTGGTAGTCATGATAGTCTTCGAGGGGTGCTTGGCTCTGGTCATTTTTCCAGCCTCACAAGCCCCACAAAGATGATCTTTTAGGAATTTGACACCCTCAATGCCAATGACGTGCTTCTTCTTCACAAGCATGTGCAAGTTCCTCATGCCAGCATGACCGAGTCGACGATGCCATAGCCAGCCTTCTGAAGCTTTTGCAAGTAGACATGTGGCAGGCTGTGGTCCTGCAGAGAAATCAACAATATACAAGTCTCCTCTCCTAAAGCCTTCAAAGACTTTGGAATTGTCAGATTCCATGAGCACTAAGCAGCGATATTTGCCAAAGATAACAACCATATCAAGATCACAAAGCATTGAGACAGACATGAGGTTGAATCCGAGGGACTCGACAAGCATGACTTTATCCATGTGTCGATCCTTTGAGATTGCAACCCTACCTAGACCCAATACCTTGCTTTTGCCTTTGTCAGCGTAGGTGATATGCTTCAGATGCATTGGAGATAAAGGAGAGTCCATCAGTAACCTCTTGTCACCGGTCATGTGATTTGTACATCCACTGTCGAGGACCCACTCAGTAGCTTTGGGTAAATCATCCTGCAGATGAATTAGTGCTTCTTACGAACTCATATACTTTAGAGTGAAGAATATGACATCAGATTCATCAGACATAAATTCATCAAATAATGCAACACATATATATTTATAGCAGTATTGAGGACGTGAGAAATGAGTGAATCATTTATTCATGATTTGCTTGCGTCCTTTCAAGCATTCTCAGATCTCCAGCAAATTCTTCAGACGATTAAGTTTGTCTAGAGACCTGACTCTGCATAAGAGATTAGTTCTTTTCTTCACCACCCACATCTGGAGGGGTGGCAAAGAGTTCATCATCCTGCGAGCTCCATATGATAAAGGTGTCATTGAAGCCAGTGCACTTCGTTTCGCATAAGCGAGGTTAGAGTAAGCATATGAATAAGCAGAGAAGTTCTTCGAGGATTTATGAACATAATGATTTGAAGAATAATGCACATATTCATGACCCTTAGATTTTCCCTGCGAAACAGAAGCATTAGCACAATGATGCTCATATGAGGAATTTGATCCATATGAGGACTTGGATCCATTTGAAGACTTTGGTCCATATGAGGAATTTGATCTGGGGTTCCTATTCTTCACTGGTGGTGTCATGAGGACATTCACCTGATGACTTTCAAGGCACCTTTTGGGAACCCAGATTTTCTTCATAGAAGGACCGTTCCTGTAGTTACTTCCAACATATCTAGCAAATACTTCACCATTCTGATTTTTGAACAGCTTATAGTTGGAGTCAAATGACTCATCAGATGAATATGAAGATTCACATGTAAAGCCAGATAAAGTGGATGGATCTACGGGAGGTCCTTTCGCAGCAACCCATGAGGTTTTGGGATACTGCTCAGGTTTCCAATAGGTTCCATCTGCATTGAGTTTCCTCTCAAATGTAGTACCCTCTTTCCTAGGGTTCCTGTTGAGGATCTGCTTTTTGAGCACATCACAAAGAGTCTGATGCCCTTTGAGGCTTTTGTACATGCCTGTCACATACAATTCCTTCAACCCTGCATTTTCGTCAGTGATACTTGTGGTATCCTCTGATGAGGAATTTGTGACCATAGAGATAGTTGAAGAATTTGCAGCAATAGAAGCATTTGAACTTTCAGGTGAAGAATTAGCAGATTCACATTCAATGCATTTCAAACATGGTGGAATAAATTCTTCCTGAGCGGAACTGATCTGTTGAGCAAGCAATGAATCATTTTCCTTCTGAAGATCTTCATGACTCACCCTTAGCTTCTCAAGATCTTGCTTTCTCTGAAGAAATTCATAAGAAAGCTTCTCATGATCGGCTAAGAGTGTTTCATGATGACCTTGAAGATTATCAAACTTAGACTATAGTCGTTGTAGATTATCAGTCAGAATTTGAGTTCGATTTATTTCCTCACCCAACAGGTCATCGCTTTTGTCTAGCTGATTTTGAACCTTTTCCAAAGCCTTTTGTTGTTTTATGGCAATATAAGCAAGTTTGGAATAGCTAGGTTTGAGATCATCATCAGATTCATCCTCACTTGATTCAGAGGAGGGATATTTGAGTACCTTGGCACCTTTTGCTATGAAGCAATAGGTGGGAGCGTAGTCATCGTTGCCGTCATCAGCAGTGTTGGGGAAGCCATTTTCCTCAGTGTTGAAGATGGACTTGCTGATGAAAGCAGTAGCGAGAGCTAGGCTCGCCACACCAGAGTCTGACACCTCAGATGCCTCCTCTTCCTCATTTTCCTTAGATTCAACTTCAGAGTCCATTTCCTTGCCAATGAATGCCCGAGCCTTTTTGGAACTGCTCTTCTTGTGAGATGAAGTCTTTGAAGATTTTGACGATGAGGACTTTGAAGATTTCTTCTTTTTCTTTGAGTCGTCTGAACTATCATCCTTGTATTTCTTCTTCTTTGATTCCTTTGCCCACTGAGGACAATCAGTCATGTAGTGACCAGGTTTCTTGCATTTGTGGCAAGTCCTCTTCTTGTAATCACGGGATGAGGAATCTGATCTCATGTCATCACCTCTTGAAGATTTTCCAAAACGACCACGCCTTGAGAACTTCTGGAATTTCTTCACGAGCATTGCTAGCTCCTGGCTTAGTTCTTCAGGATCACCAAGGCTGCTATCAGAATCTTCCCCTTCAGATGAGGAAACTGCCTTGGCCTTCAGAGCACGTGATCTTCCATAGCTTGGCCCGTAGAGATCTCTCTTCTCAGCTTGTTGAAATTCATGAGTGTTCAGCCTCTCAAGGATATCAGCAGGATCTAGTGACTTGTAGTCTCCACATTCTTGAATCATCAGTGCCAGTGTATCGAATAGAGAATCAAGTGACCTCAGCAATTTCTTCACCACCTCATGGTCGGTGATGTCAGTGGCACCAAGTGCTTGAAGCTCATTTGAGATGTCAGTGAGGTGATCAAAGGTTTGCTGGACATTTTCATTGTCGAGTCTTTTGAAGCAGTTGAAGAGATTGCGAAGAACGTCAACTCGAGAATCACGTTGAGTCGAGATTCCTTCGTTGACCTTGGACAACCTGTCCCAGATAAGCTTTGTAGACTCCAAAGCACTCACTCTGCCGTACTGTCCTTTGCTTAGATGGCCACATATGATATTCTTCACTTGAGAGTCGAGTTGCTTGAATCTCTTTACATCATCAGCGTTCACGGAAGGAGTGGCAGAGGGAACGCCATTTTCCACAACGTACCAAAGATCGTTGTCAATTGCCTCAAGATGCATGCGCATCTTATTCTTCCAGTAGGGGTAGTCCGTCCCATCGAAGATAGGACACCCAGCCGAGACCTTGATCATGCCTGCAGTCGACATAACTAAAACTCCAGGTGGTTAAACCAAGATCATGCAGAACAAGGGAGTACCTTGCTCTGATACCAATTGAAAGTGCGTTATGTCGACTAGAGGGGGGGTGAATTGGTGATTTTTATGAATTCGTCACTGAGGAAATACTACTTGAGGAATTTCCTAAGCGACGAACAACTAGCAGCAGAATAAGTACTCAGGTGCATGCATAACAAGACAAGAACATAGTCATCATGATGAAATGAAACATACACAGAGCACAGGTAGCGTGTAACAGGATAAGCAGGCAGAAGACAAGATGACTGAAGAAATAGGATTGAGGAAATTGAGAAAGTCTTCAGTCAAAATCTTCAAACAGTAACGATCAAGTTCATCAACACATGAATGAGGAAATGAAAGGGTTGAGGAAATAGAACCAGTAGCTCGGTGAAGACAATGATTTGGTAGACCAGTTCCAACTGCTGTGACAGTTGTACGTCTGGTTGGAGTGGCTAGGTATTTAAACCTGAGGACACACAATCCCGGACACACAATCCTCGCCGTATTCTCCTTGAGCTAAGGTCAAACAGACCTCGCCCAATCACTCGTGGTAAGTCTTCACAGGTGACTTCCAAACCTTCACAGACTAGGTCACCCGGCAATCCACAATTCCTCTTGGATGCTCTAGACCTTGACGCCTAACCATCTGGAAGATGCACAATCTTCAAAGGTAGCAAGTGTCGGTTCCACACAGGAACAATCTCTCCAGTGATGCTCAATCACTTTGGGTTTTAGGTGTTGGGTTTGGGTTTTTCCTCACTGATGATTTTCTCTCAAAGTCCTCGGAGGATGGGATGCTCTAAATGACAAGTGTCAGTTTCTCTCAGAGCAGCCAACTAGCTAGTGGTTGTAGGGGGCGGCTATTTATAGCCGGGGAGCAGCCCGACATGATAAGACATAAATGCCCTTCAATGATATGACTGTTAGGTGGATAAGATATTCAGGACAGCTGGCGCGTAGCACAACAACGGTCGGATATTTGAGCTCTCAAATTCCTCAGGGCTATCATGTTCCTCACTTGTAGGCAATCCGCACTGGCGAATTCCTAACTCCTCAGTCAGAACAAATTCCTCAGAGAACAGAAGATCTTCGTCTCTGTCACTGAAGAAAATGACTGAACTGTATGAGATTTCCAATGGCTTCTGTCGAATGGATTGGGTATGTGTAGGCTTTGAGATGAGCATCACTTGGAAAATTTTCCTTAGTTTTACCTCGACCCCCTTTAACAGTACGGTGTTTCCTATGACTCAAGAAAGAGAAAATGACACTACGAAACTAAAAGTCTTCACGCTTCTTAATCCTCGCATCAATATCAAAGTCTTCAAGGTCACACCAATTTCCTCATTTTCAAACTCTTCAAAAAACCAAAGTCTTCAAATGAAGACATTCATTTTTAGGGGTTGACTTTCTTCGTAAATATCAAACTCCTCATCGACTTATAGAACCTGTGTACACTCACAAACACATTAGTCCCTTAACCTATAAGTCTTCAATACACCAAAATCACTAAGTGGCACTAGATGCACTTACACCTTTCACAGGTGAAAAGTTGCCGGGTCATACTGATCTGGGTTATATTGCTCTATATTGAGTTTATTATTCTTATAAGCCGCCAAGGGGGTCTTTTCAAAAACTGGATATGACTATAAGTCGCCCTGGTTGTTGAGTTGTCTAACTCGCCCTGGATTGTGATTATAAGCCGCTAGTTGAAGGATTAACTGCTCTTTGACGGATTATATAAACCGCCAAAGTCTTTGGTAATATTGCAAAATAGCCGGGCATCATACGATCACAGAAGTTCAAGATGTTGAAGCATAAGTTGATAAGAACATGCACGAAGGCATGGCAGAGCAGGTAATTGTTTTCAGCTACCTATTACAAGGCTTCAGTTGAGCCCAACAAATTTGTGACTAAGTGTTTTTTGGAGTTAAGTTACTCCAGTGAGCTGGTGTCAGCGCCGTCCGGGTTTTGGCCTGGCGGGTTATTGTCATCTTGGCACCTTGAGCTTGAAACCCCCAAATCATCCTGCACCGGCTCTTCATCGATAACCATCTGGAGATTCTCTGATGTCCAGTCGATGCCAGTTAAATCTTCAAATGTTGCTTCACCGTTAAGTATAACAGAAGGATCGAGATCAGAAGCGAAGATATGATTATGCCTTGGCGGGGTAAGATCTATAACAGCATGGGATGGCAGCTTAATCTTCGCATTATTGCTATCATAAGCCAGCTGGTACTTGTTAAGATCCAGCTCATTCGCAAGCTTACATGCCAAAGGCCGCATCTCTCTGACATATGTGTTGAAGTCCTCCTCTTCAAAGATTGACCCATTGTCTTTGAACTCTAGACACCTGGTGGCCATTTTTTCTGGGTCTAGCTTTGATTGCCAAGCTTTGGCCCGGCTTAGAGCAACAATGGCTCCAGCGCGGGCGGCTTATAATTTCACTTCTTCAACTGGAGCCGGCACCATTAAAAGATGATCCAACACAGTCTTGATAAGGGTTAGAGGTTTCTTGCCACCTGATAAGGCTACAAGGCTGCACAAAGTTCCAGTATATAACTGCTCAGTCAATGAATAAGCTGCCTTCAACTTGAGCAGCATGTTCTGACCAAGACTAGCACTTCTGAGGCCTGTTAAGATTTTTGAACAAGAGTTGCCAGGCGGGTTAGAGTTCATATATATTGTGAGTCACCAGGTGAGTTACAGCATTTGACAACAGAGAATGAGTTGTACATTACACTTACCAAGATGGCGGCTGTCATGAGAGAGATATGTTGCTTTAAGACGGATAACTCTTTAGTCGCTGACTTAAGCTGAGCCTCAGCATTTTCTGCCCTCTTCAGAAGATCAGCCTTCTCAGTTTCTAAGGTGGCTCTTTCTTCATCAAATTTGGCCTTGATTTTCTCAATATCTTCTAGTGATGATTTCAGGCTTAATTCAGCCTTGGCACACTCAACCTGTTGAGTTTCCAGATTCTTCTTCAGCTCGGCTATATTTGACTCGGCTACACTCAACGCTTCCTGCAAAGGGTGATATACAGTGATAAGATGGTTACGTTCATAGTCAACACTGATATTCAAGTCCCAAGCACATTGCAAGCAATACACTTGGCACTTGGGAGCTAATGTAGGTCAATTCAATTTATAAGACCATATCTGAATAAGATGAGCCGGGTCTTATAATTATTGCTTAGAACCAAATCCGTAGCCCCCAAGGGCCGGCTTATCTGAATACAAGAATACAAGAGTTCATGAGTATATCACCATAAGTCCTTTATTAACAAATGAAAGTACTTACCCATGGGCAACAATGAAGGCATGCATTTGAGTTCCACTTGAGTCGCCAGAGGATGGTGGCGTTCCCTGATAGTTTGAGTCAGAAGAGTTAAGAGGGTGATGCATGAGACCGGCTTGTGGAAGAGATTGAGTCGGGCTATGTGGCACCTCATTCCGATGCTTTCGAGGAGCTGGGGTGTTGGGTAAGCCGGACACAAGATCTCCAGTGCCATCATTCCGGGTCATACGCCTCGATTCATGCTGCTGTTTCTTCAAAAGAAAGTCGGGATCCAAGTGAGCAAGAGGATGATAAAATCTCACTTTCTAGATGACCCGCCGAATTTTCTTTCTTGGTAAGGGTTCTGAGTCGGATGAGATAGGGATTACCTCTGCTTCGGGGGCCTGGCTTGTCTCCGCGTCATCCTAAGAGGAATCAGCATCAGTAAGTTGCATAAAAAAAAGACCAAGGGAGTCAAGTTCTACCTCCGACTCATCCAGCTCAAGAAGTTCTTCTACCATTTGTTTCTTACGGCAGCCCATAGCTTGGGTCTTTCCTCTAGGCTTCTTGGCTGGAGTGGTGGCTGGCATTTTCTTCCTCCAGAAAGGAGAGTTGGCCTATTTATACATGAGCAATAAGGTTAAAAAGTGTGATGTGCAAGAGATAGATAAACAAGACGAAGTTTTGTTCAAAGATACTTACATCCGGAGCCGGGTTAAGAGTGCAGAAAGGATTCAATCCCGCTTTGCTGCAATTCTCCAGAGACTCCCCAAGCAGCGTCTTAACTGTGTCGTTGATCTCCTTATCGGTCAGACATGTTTGGTTGTAGCGCTGTGAGTCCTTTGTGTCGCTGGTGTATTGACACATTAAGCCGTTGCACCGGCTCAGCGGTAAAATTCTCCATGCGACCCAACAGTGGACCAGATCGACTCCAGTTAAGCCATTGGCAATCAAAGATCAAATTTTTTAAAAGGTGGAGGCATATTTGGCGCGATCTGCAGCGGTTAATCGACCTAGAAGCATGCCGTTGGTGGTGAGCCGGTAAGGACGATAACCCGACGAAGGGTTTTCTCCAGCTGGGGAAGTGTCATTGCAGTAAAACCAAGTATAATTCTAGTCCTTGGGATGGCTGGGCAGTGCGGCTGAGGGAAAGGTCACGTCTCTCCGCCTCTGGATAGAAACACCTCCAAGTTCAAGACTCGGCCCGTCTGACATCTTAGTCTGGCGGTTGATGTAAAAGTACTCTCGAAAGAGATCAACAGTGGGTTCTTCTTGAAGATACACTTCGCAGACCACTTGAAAATAGCACAGATTGGAGACGGAATTGGGGCCAATGTCTTGGGGGTGAAGGTTGTAAAAATGCAGAGCGTCTCTAAAGAATTTTGACCCGGGCAGTGAAAAGCCACGAAGAAGGTGATCCGCAAAAATGACTACTTCACCCTCCTTAGGTTGAGGAGTAGTTTCAGTGCCTAGAACCCGCCAGTGAATGACATCTTTGGCTGGCAAGACCCCCATATCAACATATTCATTCAATGAGAGCTCAGAGACTCTAGAAGCCACCCAATCGCAAGAATTGGGACCCTTAGTCATGTTTGATTGGATAAAAAGGCTGCAACCAAGGAGTAAGAGCGTGGCGGGTTACAATTGCAATAGTAAGCCGCTTAGGTGACTATATGATACTTCAGCAGTAATGAACTAGCTGTGGTTAAAAGGGAACTACATATTACAATGAACCGTTAAGGGATTATGAGCCGCCATAGCCATGGGGTGGAGTAATTATCAGGCCATAAGTGTATGGCGGGTTAAGCTATGAAAGTATGAGCCGGCAATATGTTGGCGAGTTAAGTGAAAGAGGCATCCTTGGAATTCTTGGCGAGTTACAAATTCATTATTAAGCCGCCCGAACAATGAAGGGTGGGTCAATTATCTACGGCTCCAAGTTATTGAAATTTTGCTAAGTGTGGGGCAAACAAGTTTCACAGATTGCAGTTACATTTACAGATCTATGACAGTTCAGAAAAGATGCATAATTGCTAAACCTAGAACATGGCAGTGGAAGAACTAGTAAGCTGGGTATTGATTCACAAAAGAAGGGATCTATCCAATATGCGAGATAAGGGCTAAAACTGCTACCGTACTACTTTTGCCTTATTTTTGGATTAAAATACCACTTCTAAACAGAAGATGGATGAACTTGGATGGGCTTGCATGAACACCGATGAACTACATGAACACAAGTGTCCTAATGTAGATCTGAGAAAGAAGAAGAGCGGTACCTGACGGGGTCGATGAAGAGCGGACGAGCACCGCGGATCTCTGGTTCAAACAGGTTGATGCAGCGGCCTTTGACGGAGTTGCTGGCGAAGCTCAGCTGGGGCTGCGGAGCTCCGGTTGCGGCAGGCGACGCGAGGAAGAAGAAGAAGAGAAGGAGGCGGGGGTAAAAGTGAAAAGGCAAGCCCCCGTCCCTATTTATAAGGGAAAAGACGAAACAGTGAAACGGCATGCATGAGAATCGAGGAGGCACGAGAATCGAGGAGGGGCGCCTCGATTTTCGGAATGAATGGTTAAGGCAAAGATTCGCTGTGACGTCACGAGGTTTTTTCTGAATTTAATAACATGACATCATCTTTTCTATATGGAGGGTCATGAAGATCTACTCAGGTTGAAGTGTTAGAAGAACCAAAGAAGACTCGCCAACCAGAGAATGAAGATTGACATGAACAGGTTCAAATCAATCTAGGGCCTAATGTTGGGGATATAACCCCATGGTGTGACCCGCCCAGGAGGGGCCGGGTTACACTGCTGGCGAGTCATAAGTGAAAGCCTAAGTAGGCCCAAGAAGCCAAGATTTAAGAGCCTGGGGGCGGCTTACGAGGCGGGCCAATTGAAGGCCCAAGACCCGGAGGTGGCTTATAACCCGGAGGTGTGAGCCGCCCAACGGCAGCTTGCCTAGCAAGGCAAGGTGACTTAGAATCAGGATCGGTCACGTATTGTGGCCCAACCTGGACTCTTGTAAGCCTAGGGCCTTGACCTATGTATATAAAGGAGAGACCCTGCGGCGGGTAAACTTAAGTTACAATCGATCGAGTGCTAGGTTAAGCGATTCCGCTCCCTTGTAATCGATACTCAGTCAATACAACACAAAGCAGGAAGTAGGCTTTTACCTCGTCGGTGAGGGGCCGAACCTGGGTAAACTCGTGTCTCTTGTCCCGTTCAACCCCTTCAAGCTAATTATCGTAGCGATGGCTCCACACCTAAGTCCTTTTGCTAGGGCATCTGCCGTGTTAAACCCACGACAGGAAAGGAGGACAACCTGCAATCCGCTGATGCTCGTCAACCGAGTACCCTAAAACCACCACTTTGCTCTTGTCGAAGTTGATCTTAAGACCGGGCATGGCCTCAAAGCACAAAAGGAGGAACTTGAGGTTGAAAATGTCAAGATCCAAACCCTCCACCATAATCATGGTATCGTCCACATGTTGCATATATGTGACACCACCACTAGGGATTAAATGACCAACCACACAGTAATTTGGCCGACCATCCTAGCTTTATCTAGAATAGCCACAAGGGCATTGACCGCGAGATTAAAGAAGGGGAGAAATAGGAATTCCTTGCCTCAGCCCTCGGGAAGGCCTTAAAAGGGGGCCAACCTCCCTTCCACGATCAGTTGGCTCCCACGCATAGGCAAACCTAGTTATGGTGAAGCGAGGGCGACTAACAAATTTGGTGGACATCTTACTCAATATTTGAAAAACATATTGTATACATGGGAAGTATAAAGCTATTGTACTATGTGGTACAAAATAGGCCATTGTACCATGTGCCTCTTCCACTATTTATTTAAAACCAACTAAAATAGTGCTATTAAATGCCATTTTGACAGGCAATAATATATTGTAGGAGGTTTTAAAAGGTGCATCATCTGTAATGCTTGTGTATCACATGCATTGGTGTAGACTAGTAAGAAAACAACTAAATAGAGAAGAACACAAAAAATTATGGGCAAAGTAAAATTGAATGGTGAGAGTATTAAACAATGGTTTTAAACTAAAGCCGACAGTGTAGTCCTATAACATGGCCGGCTCTATTTGAGTCCGACTGCAAAATTTATGGCCCATCTCGGCCCAACAAACTCATGACTACAAACCTAGCTAACTCCCATAACTTATCTCTTTCCATTATGAGCCTGGCACAATCTTTAGTTTTTGTTATTAGTTTTTTTTATTTTGTTGTGTTTGTAGGTGTTTTGGAGTGGACATGGACTTAGCACGATAAAAGGACCTAGGTTGGTATCAATACAAAGGATTTCCATGCACTAGATTCAGGCCTTTGGAGAATTGGATTGGCATTTTCCAAATTGCCTCAATTGAAAATCCAATGTCATGGGTCTATCGGTCTTTTCAAGAGGAATCCAACAAGCCCAAGAACTCCCAAATTAGAATTTGTATAAGAAATTGCGACCAAAATATGATAATGGACGTGTGTAGTCCAGAGAAGATGGTGCGCGGTACGACCATGCATGGTTGTACCGCTGCTCGTACCAGGCACCAGGGGTTGCAAAAACAGCTCTAATTTTAGCGAGTCTTCCCGGATTCCATCCCAGTTTGTTCTGACGACTTCCTTGGGCATCAAGGAATGATTTGGATCATTTATAGCCTATTAGATCGAAAGAGAGAATCTACATCTATGGAGGAGGCTTTGGGAGGTATCCTATATATACACTTCCAACCCTAGCCACCGGCCATCATCCATTATCAATCTCCATCATCTCCCATGGTGGAGCAAGACCATCTCCACCATATAAGAAGGGATAAGACAAAAAGAAGGAAGACGAGGCTCCACCGACACTTTGCACTGGCCTTTGAGCCGATGCCATCTCCACCAACACCTCCATGCATGTCTCCTTCCAGAACTCGGTGTCGACTTGTATCTTGTTCCTCCCTTGTATGTTTTCCCCTTTTATGTTTGAGTAGTTTTACTAGTTCTTGGGGATATGGATGAACTCTAATATGATTGGAACTAAATTCCTATAAGATTCAGTATCCTCTTTTTTATGTGATGAGTTAATTATTCCTCATGATGTTGTGAAGCGTGTTCACTCAGCATTGGCCCCTTGTGGACTTGAAAGATTCACTACCTTTGTGATGGTGGGTTGTCGAGGTATTTAGTGACAATACTTATCTCACTCCTTCCCAACCTTAAATAAGGGAGTAACGGAGAACCCCCAAGCTTTATGTCGCATTCATGTGGAAACCCTTAATCACCGTTGCCGAAAGAAGGAACAATGGTGGCACACGTTATACATGATCGCTGCATGTATGCACATATCTTTATTTGGCTCTGCCCACCCATGATCATACAAAAGTGGTAGGAGTTGTAGAGCTAAAACTATGCATTTGCATATATTGTGTAGATCATACTAGGGGTGATGAATCTGAAATCCCTAAGAAAGCATTTACTACTCTCATTAAGTTTTGTCCCTTTTTATTTTTAGTTTTACCTTTTCGTTTCTAGTTTACTTAAAACCCCTTTATTCATTTTCCTTGGCAACTGATAGAAGTAAACTATTTTATCCAGTTTGAGTGTGTGTAGTTACGGCCATGACAGGGCAACTGCGAAGTTGATAGTGTCATCCTTTTCACTTCCTGTGGGTTTGACACTTACTTATCATTCATTATGATATAAGCCATGTGCACTCACAGGACATCAGGCTCCAGACAGGGTTTTGGGTTGGCCGGGGGTGTCGGAGTCCTACGGGCAGAGATCCAGACTCCCGCAAACCTCCCCTAGCTTTGCATCCGGCTTGCGGGAATTCAGATGCACGGACTCGTTCGGACGTATGGAGCACTGCGTTGGATGGCAAAAATGGTCTGGGCACATCGGTCCGAACGTTTCGGGTTTTTTGAGGGAAGTCGTTGGAGATATCATAAGCTTCTTTTAATAAAGTAAATAGGCATCACTTTCAAGTAGCTATGTCCACACCGCCTTCGTGTTGGTTGGCCGAGTAGCGATTTTGGTTCACCATATCATTGCACATGCGGGAAGTTCATGTAGTCGTGGTTTTATTTTCGTTTAGTTATTAGTTGATACCCCGCGCGTTGCTGTGGGTATGAAAATAAGAATAGAATTTCCCGTGCATATTGAGAGAAATATAATCAGTCGGATTGATGAAGTGACATGTCTGGTGAGTTGAGATAGGTGCATGTTGAAAGAGAGTATAAATACTATTTTCAGGCATGTTAAGAGAAATAATTAGCATGTTGCTGAGGAATATTTGGACTGATAATATAATAACTAAAACCAAAAATATATGTAATTATAAAATATATTTTTTAACACAATAACATAATATAATTAAAATATTTGAACCCTTTTGCATCTTTTTTCGAAGAGCCTTTTTGCATGCATGTTACATGTTGAAGCGAGTCTTTTTCTATGCATGATTACATGATGAGGTGGTATATCTAGTTGTATGTTGAGATAAATATATTGGTGGAAAATCAACTATTAGGATATAGAATTACTCACATGTAGGTCTAACAAGTTCATTACTGTAAAAAAATATGGTCTGACAATTTCATTTGTAAAACTGCCTAGACGATTGGAACTTGCCTACCATCAAATGAGGTCTGACGTGGCGCAAGGGCCGACTTGCCAGATAAGCTTATCCTACTTATGAATGTGTTTGGTTTAAGGGACAAGCTAAATGGATATGGGTATCCCCAATCAACTGGTTAGGGATAGCCTTTTTTTCTATTTGATTGGGTTGGTGAGCTTAACCCATGTTATGTTTGGTTTGAAGGATGAAATTTTGAGGATATCCATTGAAGAAAACCAAGGAGGAAAATATTATGCATCTAGCTCCTATAGTCCCCTATTTCCTTGAAGCGCATGCAATAGAAAACCAACAAGAAAATCTTAGATTGGAGCAGAAAGCCACTCATGAACACCTCAGTTTCGATGAGAGAGAAACCAGAAGAGTAAATACCCCCGTGTCGCCCCCGCTCGGGTGACTCGGGAGGGTCCCCAGCCCTAGCCGCCCCCGCTCCCGAATCCACCTTCCCTCACCCCGCCGCCGTCGGAGGATGCCACCGGGATGCGCCCGGGGGCCGACGGCGGTGGCGGGGATCCTCCTCTCTCCCGCATTTCATGGGTGGTGCAAAGCCCTTGCGCGTGTGAAGGCGCTGCAGATCTGGCGGCGGCGGCGGCGATGGCCACGGTGGCGGTGGCTGGCCCTGTCGCGAGCGACGGCGACTATGCCGCGTTGGGTAGCCAGGTCACGGGCGGCGGCGGGCGGCGTCTTGCCTGACTCGGGCAAGGGCGACTTATGTTGCGGCGGCGCGTCATCCGGCTTCAGATCGGCGGTGGCGTGGAAGGCCTGGTGGACGGCTTGGCGGCACCTCCGGTCAGATCTGATCAGGCCGGTGCAGCCGGCGGTGGTGGCCATCTCCACCGTCGGAGGTGGTCGGCCTGAGGCTGGATGATCAGATCTCGAGATCCATCATCTAGTTCCGGTTGCGAGTCGGGAAGACATAGTTGCCGGTGAAAACTGAGCCGATGGCAGGCAATGGCGATGTTCTGCGCTGTTACCTTGATGGAGGCATTGTCGTGCAACGACTGTCGACCCACTCGTGCTGCTCCGGGGGAAACCCTAGGATATGGTCTTCCAGATCGGACGATGGCGGTACTGCGGTGTCGTTTCTCTCTTGGGAGCATCGTTTGTGGAGCAGCGCTGGAAGACAGAGGCAGGAGGTGGAGCGGCTTCATCTTGCACGGAGCTTCGGTGGAGATGTCAAGTCATGCCTGGCCGACAGGTGCTACACTGTGTCATGCCTGGTCGGCAGGTGCTACGCACGACAGATCTTCCAGAATCTTCATGTCTGGATGGATGAGCGCGGGGCGGTGGCGCCGTTGGGCGCCGTGGTGGCGTCGACGGATGGACGGACTGGCAAGGATGATGCGGATCTCTCTACTGAAGATGGGTCAGCGGTCCGATGATGATGGCGGCGTCTAAAAGGTGTGCATGTGGTGTACGTGTTAGGTCTACTGCACCGGCTGTTCGTTCCGATACGTTATGTGGATGGATCGGCGACAACACTGGTTTAGATATGGGGAGTGAGAGCACTCTACATTATAGAGTTTTGTATGTGTGAGTGGTGGCTTCGAGTGGCTTGATGTATGTTCTTGTTAGACCTTGGTGGAATAATAAATAAAAATGACCACGTGCATCGACTGATGCAGAGGCCGGGGGTTTTAACCTCCTCTTCGAAAAAGAAAGCCACTCACGAACACCTCAGTTGTCCACCACGCACGCACGCCACACTCCGCCGCCGCACACGGGCGCTCCGCTCCGGCAGCCACTCCTACGTGCTGTGCTCCACCTGTCGCGTCCGCTCACGCTATGCCCGACAGCCGCACCCGCGCCCCGATCTGCCAGCCATCTCCGCCAACGCTACCTCCTCTGCCTGGCACGCGATGCTTTGCCAACAAGAAGGAGGACACGAGCAGATCACCAGACTACCTTGATGCATCCTCTACCTCGTCGTTGCTCCATCGCTCCTTTGATCTGCAGCAGCCGCTGCCGGCCACGAAAGAGAGATCTGGAAAGGGGCGAAAGGATAAGAGAGTTCGTTGTCTTTTGACTGGGGAGGCGGGGCGAAGAAAATGATTTGGATGGAGGGATGGCTACGTCCACCACTGTTTCACGGATCTGCGGAGCCGTGTTTTTTGAGAATATTCCACGAATCTGGCTGCCCGTATCCCTCCTTGTCCACGAAGCAAACATCTGGTATCCTTAAAAAATGGCTATCCCTGTCCTAGGGACGGATAGCCAGGCAACCAAACGCATCCTATGTCTCTGGTGCGTGGTGTTGGTACCACTTGACTGGACGGCGAGGCCGAAGTGGCCGGCGCCGGGGAGGTCCCCCGCGTATCCTGGCCTCATGGCCTCCCCCTCCTCTGTTGCCGCGATGGCCGACCGCTCCCGTGCGGACCGCTGGCTCGCGAGCCCATCCTCCGGTGATGAGTCCCCTGCGTCGTATCGTTAGGTCCTTTACCGCTTACCCCCACCGGCCCTGCCGCCACGCCGACATGTTCTGCATCTTCACCTGCCCCTCGTGCTGGCTCCCCGCCGGCCCGCCCTCCCCCGCTCCGAGATCCACCGGGTGGGGGATGATGTGGAGGCGCTGCTTGGGGGCTGGGCGATCGCCTCCGGTAGGAAGCGTCCCCGCTCCCCGCGCGCGCGCCGCCCGCGCCGTCCTCGCTGGGGGCCTGGCCAAGAGCCTCGTCGCCTGTCGTCCTAGCTCTGGGAGGGGGACTGCCTGCGGTGCCTCTCGCCCGGCCACTCACGCTCGGAATGCCGACGTGACATACGCTGCGCCCGGTGTTGCTTCATCGGCCACAAGGCGAAGGACTGCACCCTGTCGCGCCCTGCTTCCTCGGCCGGTGAGTCTCCCTCTCCACAACGTCGCTGGGTCTCCTCCCCCAGCCCCGGCCCTGTCTCCCCTTCCCTGCTCATGTCCGGGAACCCCGAGTACTCTGGGCCTTCCCTCGTCGCCAGCAACGGCGGGCCCTCCCTCGCGCATGTGTTCTCCAGGCCGGGGTTGGCCTCTCCCACCACCAGCTCCAGTGCGCCCTCCTGGTCTGTGGCCTCTTCGCTCACTACTTCCTCGGCGGCCAGCATCCCCCTCTCTGGCCACCCCGCGCGATGCCCTGCGGGTGCCATATGTTATCTGCCCCAATCTGCCGAGGTGATTGCGGCAGAGCTTGCCCTGGAGCGGGCCCTAGTGGCCATGGTGGCCGGCAACCGCACCATTATTTCCTGCGAGGAGGTGGCCGCCGCGCTGCGCCGCTAGTTTGATCTCTCCGACCAGGATTTCTCGGTGCACAGGCAAGCCCAGGAGAGCTTCCTCATCCGCTTCGCGTCCATGTCACTCCGCGCCCGCGTCGCCCTTGGCCGTGGCTGCACGCCATGATTCCGGCTTGTTTTCCATCCCTGGTGCTGCACTGCAGGCTCAGAACCGGTTACCGCCCTTTTCCACGTCTCCCTCGAGCTATACGGCATCCCCAATCATGCATGGCATCGTTCTTCGGCGGAGTTCCTGCTTTCTCCCTTCTGCGAAGTGGAGAACCTCACCCCGGAGACTCGCGACATGTCCGACATGTCGGTCTTCAAGGTCGCCGCGTGGACTACCAATCCTGACGCCATCCCCCACTCCTCCGAGCTCCTCCTTCCTGCGCCTGACGTGGTGAACGTCAACGCCGATCCTGACCGTGCTTTCCGCATAGCTCTTGGTCTCGATCGCTTCCCGGAGCGGATCCACGTCGCCTCCTGCGATGACTACCGCCAGCCCACGCCGCCTCCCTCTCCTCCGCCCTCTGGAGATGGAGACATGGGCTCGAGCTCTCCCCCACTGCTGCCTCAGTGGCCCCAGCACCACCAGTTTCCTCCGGCCAGCTCTCAGGCCGGAGTGCATCGCTCCTCCGGGTGGGGCGGCCGCCTTTGACACCGTGCCGCTGCGCCGCTGGTGTCTCATGGGTGGCTTGGCATTCTGGGGCCCCACCTTGTGGCCTGCCCGTTTGTCAGCCGCCCCCCCTGCGTCAGTGCCTGGGCGCTCCCCCGGCTTTGGAGAAAGCCGCCTCTACCTTGCTTGGGTCCTCTGCCGCAGTTGATTCCCCGCTGATCGTCAACGGTCGCTGGGATGCGTGGGAGGCAAGCCAAGTTGGTGGCGACATGGCGTCCTGCCTCCCACGCATTTCAAATGATGAGCCCTCTGCCTCGACAGGCTCTTCCCCGGGCCCTGCCACCTCTCTGCTGGGTGTGGGTGGTGATAACCCACAAGTATAGGGGATCGCAACAGTTTTCGAGGGTAGAGTATTCAACCTAAATGATGGAAATATGCCCTAGAGGCAATAATAAAATGGTTATTATTATATTTCCTTAATCATGATAAAGGTTTATTATTCATGCTAGAATTGTATTGACCAAAAACTTAAATACATGTGTGGATATATAAACAAATACCGTGCCCCTAGTGAGCCTCTACTAGACTAGCTCGTTGATCAAAAGATGGTTAAGGTTTCCTAACCATAGACACGAGTTGTCATTTGATAATGGGATCACATCATTAGGAGAATGATGTGATGGACAAGACCCAACCGTTAGCATAGCATATGATCGTTCAATTTATTGCTACTACTTTCTTAATTTCAAATACATGTTTCTTCGAGCATGAGATCACGCAACTCCCGGATACCAAAGGAATGCCTAAAGATGCTCTACAGGTATCTCCGAAGGTGTCTGTTGAGTTCGCATGAATCAAGATTGGGATTTGTCACTCCGTGTATCAGACAGGTATCTCTGGGCCCTCTCGATAATACACATCACAAGAAGCTTGCAAGCAAAGTGACTAAGGAGTTAGTTACAAGATGATGTATTACGGAACGAGTAAAGAGACTTGCCAGTAACGAGATTGAACTAGGTATGAAGATACGGACGATCGAATCTCGGGTAAGTAACATACCGACAGACAAAGGGAATTATGTATGTTGTCATAAAGGTTCGACCGATAAAGATCTTCGTAGAATATGTAGGAATCAATATGGGCATCCAGGTCTTGCTATTGGTTATTGACCGGAGAGGCGTCTCGGTCATGTCTACATCATTCTCGAACCCGTAGGGTCCGCACGCTTAACGTTCGTTGACGATATTGTATTATATGAGTTATGTATGTTGGTGACCGAATGTTGTTCGGAGTCCCGGATGAGATCACGGACATGACGAGGAGCTCCGGAATGGTCAGGAGGTAAAGATTGATATATAGGATGATATGGTTAGGCCAAGGGGTAAGGCCCACGGGGCTTTAGATCGGTGCAAAAGGAAGTTTTGCGGAGGTCAGGAACCAAACGCCGGAGACCCTGGCGTCTAGCCCTGGGCCAGACGCCGAGGCCCATGGCGTCTGGGCCAGACGCCGAGGACTATGGCGTCTGGTCTTGGAGTGCGAGAAGGACTCTTGCCTTTCGGGCAAAACCGACTTTGAGGAGGCTTTTACTCCAAGTTTCGACCCCAGGGCTCAACATATAAATAGAGGGGCAGGGCTAGCACCCAAGACATATCAAGATTCACCAAGCTGTGTGCCGACAACCCCGTCCCCTCTAGTTTATCCTCCGTCATTGTTTCCGTTGTGCTTGGCGAAGCCCTGCAGAGATTGTTCTTCACCAACACCGTCACCACGCCGTCGTGATGCCGGAACTCATCTACTACTTCGCCTCTCTTGCTGGATCGAGAAGGCGAGGATGTCATTGTGCTGAACATGTGCTGAACGTGGAGGTGCCATACGTTCAGTACTTGATCGGGACGGATCGTGAAGGTGTACGACTACATCAACCACATTGATAAACGCTTCCGCTTAGCGATCTTCAAGGGTATGAAGATGCTCTCCCCCTCTCGTAGCTATGCATCTCCTTGAACCCACAAGTATAGGGGATCAATTGTAGCCTTTCTCGATAAGTAGGAGTGTCGAACCGAACGAGGAGCTACAGGTAGAACAAATATTCCCTCAAGTTCTATCGACCACCGATACAACTCTACGCACACTTAACGTTTGCTTTACCTAGAACAAGTATGAAACTAGAAGTACTTTGTAGGTGTAATGGGATAGGTTTGCAAGATAATAAAGAACACATAAATAAAAGGTAGGGGCTGTTTAGATAAAGAAACAATTAAGTTAGTTTAGTAGAGAGTTTTTTGTCACAAGAAAGTTATTTGTCCCTAGGCAATCGATAACTAGACCGGTAATCATTATTGCAATTTTATATGAGGGAGAGGCATAAGCTAACATACTTTCTCTACTTGGACCATATGCACTTATGATTGGAACTCTAGCAAGCATCCGCAACTACTAAAGACCATTAAGGTAAAACCCAACCATAGCATTAAAGTATCAAGTCCTCTTTACTCCCATACGCAAACAACCTACTTACTCGGGTCTGTGCTTCTATCACTCACGCCACCCACCATAAGTGAATCATGAACATATTGCAAACCCTACAGCGGGGATACCTCATGCTTGCACGACACGAAGAGCACCATAGGACAGCACCAATAATAAAACATACAACTCAAACCAATCATGATCATCAGTCAACCCATAGGACAAAACAGATCTACTCAAACATCATAGGATAGCCATACATCATTGGGAAATAATATATAGCGTTGAGCACCATGTCTAAGTAGAGATTCCAGGGGGGATAAGAGGTGTTACATCTCTGCATAGAGGGAGAGAGAGTTGGTGATGACGGCGGCGAAGTTGTTGGTGTAGATCACCATCACGATGATGGCCCCGGCGGCGTTCCGGTGTCACCGGGAGAGAGGGGGAGAGATCCCCCTCCTTCTTCTTCTTCCTTGACCTTCCCCCTAGATGGGAGAAGGGTTTCCCCTCTGGTCCATGGCCTCCATGGCGGCGGAGGGGCAGGAGCCCCTCCGAGATTGGATCTCTCTCTCCGTTTCCTTCTATTTCTGTGCTCCCAGATTCTGGCCTTTCACCGTTTCTTAAATTCCCGGGGATCCGTAACTCTGATTGGGCTGAAATTTTAACACGATTTTTATCCGAATATTATCTTTCTTGCGGTGAAAGAAGGGCACCAACCGCCTTACGGGGTGGCCACAAGCCCCCTGGCCGCGCCCAGGGTAGGGGGCGCGCCTCCAGGGCTTGTGGGCCCCTCGAGCAACGTCTCACGTTGATTCTAATTCCCAAAAATCACATATATTCCAAAAAAATCTCCATAAGTTTTTGTCGCGTTTGGACTTCGTTTGGTATGGATTTTCTGCGAAACAAAAAACATGCAACAAACAGGAACTGGCACTGGGTACTGGATCAATATGTTAGTCCCAAAAATAGTTTAAAAAGTTGCCAAAAGTATATGAAAGTTGTAGAATGTTGGCATGAAACAATCAAAAATTATAAATACGACGGAGACGTATCAGCATCCCCAAGCTTAATTCCTGCTCATCCTCGAGTAGGTAAATGATAAAAAAGATATTTTTTGATGTGGAATGCTACCTAGCATATCTTGATCATATAATCTAATCATGGCATGAATATTAAGACACGAGTGATTCAAAGCAATAGTCTATCATTTGACATTAAGACAATAATATTTCAAGCATACTAATAAAGCAATCATGTCTTCTCAAAATAACATGGCCAAAGAAAGTTATCCCTACAAAATCATATAGTCTGGCTATGCTCCTTCTTCATCACACAAAGTATTTCATCATGCACAACCCCGATGACAAGCAAAGCAATTGTTTCATACTTTTAATGTTCTCAAGCCTTTTCAACTTTCACACAATACATGAGTGTGAGCCATGGATATAGCACTATAGGTGGAGTAGAATATGATGGTGGAGGTTGTGTGGAGAAGACAAAAAAAAGTCTCACTTCGACGCGACTAATCAATGGGTTATGGAGATGCCCATCAATTGATGTCAATGCGAGGAGTAGGGATTGCCATGCAACGAATACACTAAGAGCTATAAGTGTATGAAATCTCAAACTAAAAACTAAGTGGGTGTGCATCCAACTTGCTTGCTCATGAAGACCTCGGGCATTTGAGGAAGCCCATCATCGGAATATACAAGCCAAGTTCTATAATGAAAATTCCGACTAGTATATGAAAGTGATAACTCAAGAGACTCTCTATATGAAGAACATGGTGCTACTCTGAAGCACAAGTGTGGTAAAAGGATAGTAGCATTGCCCCTTCTCTCTTTTTCTCGCATTCATTTTTTTTGGGCTCTCTCTTTTTTTGCCTCTTTTTTTATTTTTTATTTTTTTTCGTCCGGAGTCTCATCCCGACTTGTGGGGGAATCATAGTCTCCATCATCCTTTCCTCATTGGGACAATGCTCTAATAATGATGATCATCACACTTTTATTTACTTACAACTCAATATTACAACTCGATATCTAGAACAAAGTATGACTCTATATGAATATCTCTGGCAGTGTACCAGGATATGCAATGATTTAGCATAGCAAAGATATCAAAAAAATGGACAAGCCATGAAAATATCATGCTAGCTATCTTACGATCATGCAAAGCAATATGACAATGAATGCTCAAGTCATGTATATGATGATGATGGAAGTCGCATGGCAATATATCTCGGAATGGCTATGGAAATGCCATGATAGGTAGGTAAGGTGGTTGTTTTGAGGAAGATATAAGGAGGCTTATGTGTGATAGAGCGTATCATATCACGGGGTTTGGATGCATCGGCAAAGTTTGCACCGACTCTCGAGGTGAGAAAGGGCAATGCATGGTACCGAAGAGGCAAGCAATGATGGAAGGGTGAGAGTGCGTATAATCCATGGACTCAACATTAGTCATAAAGAACTCACATACTTATTGCAAAAGTTTATTAGCCATAAAAAAAAAGTACTAATACACATGCTCCTAGGGGGATAGATTGGTAGGAAAAGACCATCGCTCGTCCCCGACTGCCACTCATAAGGAAGACAATCAAAAAATAAATCATGCTCTGACTTCATCACATAACGGTTCACCATACGTGCATGCTTCGGGAATCACAAACCTTAACACAAGTATTTCTACCAATCCATAATTACTCACTAGCATGACTCTAATATCACCATCTTTATATCGCAAAACTATTGCAAGGAATCAAACATATCATATTCAGTGATCTACAAGTTTTATGTAGGATTTTATGACTAACCATGTGAATGACCAATTCCTATCAACTCTCTAAATAGATATAAGCGAAGCATGAGAGTTTAATTCTTTCTACAAAAGATATGCCCATGCTCTAACAAATATAAGTGAAGCAAAAGAGCATTCTAAAAATGCCGGTTTTTTATATGTAGAGAAACAGGCAATCCAAACTTCAAATGATATAAGTGAAGCACATGAAGCATTCTATAAATCCATACTCAAAAGATATAAGTGAAGTGCAAAAGGCATTCTATAAATCAACCAAGGACTATCTCATACCAGCATGGTGCATTATTAAAAAAAAAGCACATGACGCTCCAAGATTTACGTATATCATGTGACGAATAAAAATATAGCTCCAAGTAAAATTACTGATGATCGTTAGAAGAAAGAGGGGATGCCTTCCGGGGCATCCCCAAGCTTAGTTGCTTGGGAATCCTTGAATATTACCATGGGGTGCCTTGGGAATCCCCAAGCTTAGGCTCTTGCCACTCCTTATTCCTTTATCCGTCGTGATCTCACCCAAAACTTGAAAACTTCAATCACACAAAACTTATCAAAACCCTCGTGAGATCTGTTAGTATAATAAAGCAAATCACCACTTCAAGTACTGTTGAAAACCCATTCATATTTTATTTTTGCAGTGTAGCTACTGTATTATAACTTCTTTATGGCTTATACCATCGATACAATCAGTACTTTCATCAAAACAAGCAAAATAATGCATCAAAAACAGAATCTGTCTTTAATAGGACAGTCTGTAGCAATCTGAACATTTACCATACTTATGTAACTCTAAAAATTCTGAACAATTAGGAACAAATAAAAAAATTGAATAGAAATACTGTGCAAAAAGTTTCAGAAGCTTTTGACATTCCAGTAAAAAATGTAAATTCAAGCACTACATCCAAAGTTTCTGTTTTTGCACTGCACATACCAAACAAGCAATCTAATCATCCTAAAGGCAAATCTTGGCACATTATTTTTATAATACAATGGATTTGTACAAGGGGATAATTATTTTTGTTGAAAAGTTTCTGTAATTTAAGATTTGCAAAGTTTCCATGGGCATGAACAAAGTTCAAGGAGCTCCCCCACTTCAACGGTGCTCGTCTTTCTTACTTTCACTTTCCTTTTTGAAAAAAATTAGGTTCCCCTCTATATTTTTTTATTTTTAAACTTTATAAAAGCACTAAATAGAATAAAATGACTCTCTAAAACTTCCGGGCTGTCTCCCTGGCAGCGCTTTCTTTAAATCCATTAAGCTAGGCATAAAGTGCTCAAGTAATGGATCCACCCGGATCCCAAGGTATATCAAAGCCAATTTTAATTAACAATGATTTCTAATTTAGTATTGAGCACAAAGTAACATATATCATGCAACAATGAAGTCTAACTCTCTTCCTATACATCGGCATGTCATAAAAGAACAATTCATGCACACAAAGTAAAGGCCGATACATAGTATAAACAGTTTCTTGCAATTTTATCATATTGGAAACATAGAGAGGTGGAGATGTAGTTCCTCTCTCATAATAATTGCAAGTAGGAGAAGCAAGCACATGCATATTATATCTATCAAAATCATCATGTGCAATGGTAAAACACAACCCATCAATATAATCCTTAATAAGCGCGAACTTCTCCATTATAGTGTAGTTGGGAGAATTCAAAAAGATAATAGGACTATCATGCGTGGGTGCAATAGCAACAATTTCATTCTTCACATAAGGAACTATAGCAAGTTCATCTCCATAAACATAATTCATATTGGCATCATGGCCACAAGCATAGCAAGCATCAAGTTCATCAAAAAGGGATATTTCAAACGAATCTAAGGGATCATAGCAATCATCATAGCATTCATCCTTCGGTAAGCACAAAGGGAAATTAAACAATGTATGGGATAAAGAGTTACTCTCATTAGAAGGTGGGCACGGGTGATCAATCCGCTCTTCCTCCTTTTGTTCTTCGCTCTCCTCCTCATCTTTGTCATCTAATGAGCTCGCAATGTCATCAATTTCTTCTTCCATAGATTCCTGCAAAATATTAGTCTCTTCTTGGACAGCGGAGACTTTCTCAATAAACTCATCAATATCGGCATTATATTCGTAATTCTCATAGAAATATTTAAGTATAGCATAATTTTCAGGTCTGTAAACATCATCATCAAGATTTTCACACTTTTCAAACAAAGATTCAATTTCATAAGCACCCTTAAATGCAAAGAATTCTTCTATTCGTTCCACAACATAGTAATCATATATACCATTAGCATAAGAAGCCAAGGTTTCATTATCATTAAATTTACATGAAAAGGGAAGGTGTGGAGCCTTCATCCTAGAGCAACAAGTATAATCATATCTCCGGCATAAATTCCAAGCATACCAATGCAACATATGAAATAGTTTCCCTTTTAGAGTCAAGCGATAATCCCTAAAGTATTCACGTTGATCCAACGTCTCTCCCATTGTTAAGTTGAACGGGGTTTTCTCAGGATTATTAAAGTAGTGTTTAATATTTTCCACATAATGAGCATCGAGGGTTTTAGGAGGTTCCCCATCTCCATGATTAGCAAGTACACCTAATTTTTTTGGTATTTCGTGTTCCATGTCCATAACTAAAGATAGAGAACAACTTAGAACAGCAAATAAAATCTACTTAGTGATAAAGCAAACAAGCAAACACGAGAATATTCACCCCACGCTATTGCTCCCCGGCAACGGCGCCAGAAAAAGGTCTTGATAACCCACAAGTATAGGGGATCAATTTTAGCCTTTCTCAATAAGTAGGAGTGTCGAAACCAACAAGGAGCTAAAGGTAGAACAAATATTCCCTCAAGTTCTATCGACCACCGATACGACTCTACGCACACTTAACGCTTGCTTTACCTAGAACAAGTATGAAACTAGAAGTACTTTGTAGGTGTAATGGGATAGGTTTGAAAGATAATAAAGAACACGTAAATAAAAGCTAGGGGCTGTTTAGATAAAGAAACAATTAATTTAGTTTTAGTAGAGAGCTTTTTGTCACAAGAAAGCTATTTGTCCCTAGGCAATCGATAACTAGATTGGTAATCATTATTGCAATTTTATATGAGGGAGAGGCATAAGCTAACATACTTTCTCTACTTGGATCATATGCACTTATGATTGGAACTCTAGCAAGAATCCGCAACTACTAAAGATCATTAAGGTAAAACCCAACCATAGCATTAAAGTATCAAGTCCTCATTACTCCCATATGCAAACAACCTACTTACTCGGGTCTGTGCTTCTGTCACTCACGCCACCCACCATAAGCGAATCATGAACATATTGCAAACCCTACAGTGGGGATCCCTCACACTTGCGCGACATAGAGAGCACCATAGGACACCACCAATAATAAAACATACAACTCAAACCAATCATGATCATCAATCAACCCATATGACAAAACGTATCTACTCAAACATCATAGGATAGCCATACATCATTCGGAAATAATATATAGCATTGAGCACCATGTCTAAGTAGAGATTACAGCAGGGAGAAGAGGTGTTACACCTCTGCATAGAGGGAGAGAGAGTTGGTGATGACGGCGCAAAGTTGTTGATGTAGATCGCCGTCACGATGATGGCCCCGGCGGTGTTCCGGCGGCACCGGGAGAGAGAGAGAGAGCCCCCCTCCTTCTTCTTCTTCATTGACCTTCCCCCTAGATGGGAGAAGGGTTTCCCCTCTGGTCCATGGCCTTCATGGCGGCGGAGGGGCGGGAGCCCCTCCGAGATTGGATCTCTCTCTCTTCGTTTCCTTCTGTTTCTGCGCTCCCAGATTCTGGCCTTTCACCGTTTCTTAAATTCCCGGGGATCCGTAACTCTGATTGGGCTGAAATTTTAACACGATTTTTATCCGGATATTATGTTTCTTGCGGCGAAAGAAGGGCACCAACCGCCTTATGGGGTGGCCACAAGCCCCCTGGCCGCGTCCAGGGTAGGGGGCGCGCCTCCAGGGCTTGTGGGCCCCTCGGGCATCGTCTCGCGTCGATTCCAATTCCCAAAAATCACATATATTCCAAAAAAAATCTTTGTAAGTTTTTATCGCATTTGGACTTCATTTGGTATGGATATTCTGCGAAACAAAAACATGCAACAAACAGGAACTGACACTGTGCACTCGATTAATATGTTAGTCCCAAAAATAGCATAAAAAGTTGCCAAAAGTATATGAAAGTTGTAGAATATTGGCATGAAATAATCAAAAAATATAGATACGATGGAGACGTATCAAACACTGGAGACCGAAAGGTCAAACGTGAGTCATATAGTAGATATGATCAACATAGAGATGTTCACCATTGATAACTCCCCATCTCACGTGATGATCGGACATGGGTTTGTTGATTTGGATCATGTATCAATTAGATAACTTGAGGCATGTTTATTTAAGTGGGAGTTCATTAGTAATTTGATTAATTGAACTAAAATTTATCATGAACATAGTCAAAATGTCTTTGCAATTATGTTGTAGATCAATAGCTCGCGATGTAGCTTCCCCATTTTTTGATATGTTCCTAGAGAAAACTAAGTTGACATATGATGGTAGGAATAATGCGGACTAGGTCCGTGATCTGAGGATTATCCTCACTGCTGCACAGAAGAATTATGTCATTGATGCATCACTAGGTGACAGACCTGTTGCAGGAGCTGATGCAGACGTTATGAATGTTTGGCAAGCTCGATATGATGACTACTTGATAGTTTAGTGCGCCATGTTTTGCAGCTTAGAATCGGGGCTCCAAAGACATTTTGAATGCCATTGAACATATGAGATGTTCCAAGAGCTGAAATTGGTATTTTAGGCTCATGCCCGTGTTGAAGAGGTATGATACCTCTGACAAGTACTTTGCCTACAAGATGGAGGAGAATAGCTCAGCCAGTGAGCATGTGCTCAGAATGTATGGGTACTACAATCGCTTGAATCAAGTGGGAGTTAACCTTCCAGATAAGATAGTGATTGACAGAGTTCTCCAGTCACTATCACCAAGCTACTAGAGCTTCATGATGAACTATAATATGCAAGGGATGACGAAAACAATTCCCAAGCTCTCCGCGATGCTAAAATCGGCGGAGGTAGAAATCAAGAAGGAGCATCAAGTGTTGATGGTTAACAAGACCACTAGTTTCAAGAAAAAGGGCAAAGGAAAGAAAGGGAACTTCAATAAGAATGGCAAGCATGTATCTACTCCCGGGAAGAAGCCCAAAGCTGGACCCAAGCCTGAAATTGAGTGCTTCTACTGCAAAGGGAATGGTCACTAGAAGCGGAACTGCCCCAAATATTTGGTGGATAAGAAGGATGGCAAAGTAAACAAAGGTATATTTGATATACATGTTATTGATGTGTACCTTACTGGTGCTCATAGTAGCCCCTGGGTATTTGATACCGGTTCGGTTGCTAAGATAAGTAACTCGAAATAGGAGTTGCGGAATAAACGGAGACTAGTTAAGGGCGAGGCAACGATGTGTGTTGGAAGTGTTTCTAAGATTGATATGATCACCATCGCACACTCCCTCTACCTTCGGGATTAGTGTTAAGCCTAAATAAATGTTATTTGGTGTTTGCGTTGAGCATGAACATGATTAGATCGTGTTTATTGCAATGCAGTTATTCATCTAAGTTAGAGAATAATTGTTGCTCTATTTACATGAATAAAACCTTCTATGGTCATACAGCCAATGTGAATGGTTTACTGAATCTCGATCGTAGTGATACACATATTCATAATATTGATGCCAAAAGATGCAAAGTTGATAATGATAGTGCAACATACTTGTGGCACTGCCATTTAGGTCATATTGGTGTAAAGCGCATGAAGAAACTCCATGCGGATGGACTTTTGGAATCACTTGATTATGAATCATTTAATACTTGCGAACCATGCCTCATGGGTAAGATGACTAAAACTCCGTTCTTCGGAACAATGGAGCAAGCTAATGACTTATTGGAAGTAATACATACTGATGTATGCGGTTCGATGAGTGTTGAAGCACGCGGTGGGTATCGTTATTTTCTAACCTTCACAGATGATTTGAGTAGGTATGGGTATATCTACTTGATGAAACACAAGTCTGAAACATTTGAAAAGTTCAAAAGAATTTCAGAGTGAAGTAGAGAATCATCGTAACAAGAAAATAAAGTTTCTACGATCTGATCACGGAGGCAAATATTTGAGTTACGAGTATGGCCTTCATTTAAAAACAATGTGGAATAGTTTCACAACTCACGCCACCTGAAACACCATAGCATAATGGTGTGTCCGAACATCGTAACCGTACTTTATTAGATATGGTGCGTTCTATGATGTCTCTTACCAATTTGCCACTATCGTTTTGGGGTTATGCATTAGAGACAGTTGCATTCACGTTAAATAGGGCACCATCTAAATCCGTTGAGACGACACCATATGAACTGTGGTTTGGCAAGAAACCTAAGCTGTCGTTTCTTAAAGTTTGGGGATGGGACGATTATGTCAAAAGGCTTCAGCCTAATAAGCTCGAACCCAAAGCGAAGAAGTAGTGGGTATACCTTCTACCACAGGTCCGAAGGCAAGATCTTTGTTGCTAAGAATGGGTCCTTTCTAGAGAAGGAGTTTCTCTCGAAATAAGTGAGTGGGAGGAAAGTAGAACTTGATGAGGTAGTTGTACCTGCTCTCTAATTGGAAATTAGCACATCAGAGAAAACTGTTCCCGTGATGCCTACACCAATTAGAGAGGAAGCTAATGATCATGATCATAAAACTTCAGATCAAGTTACTATTGGACCTCGTAGGTTGATCAGAACATGTTCCACACCAAAGTGGTACGGAAATCCTGTCCTGGAAGTCTTGTTGTTGGACAACGGCGAACCTACGAACTATGAAGAAGCTATGATGAGCCCAGATTCCGACAAATGACTTGAGGCCATGAAATCTGAGATAGGATCCATGTATGAGAACAAAGTATGGACTTTGGTGGACTTGCCCGATGATCGGCAGGCCATTGAAAATAAATGGATCTTCAAGAGGAAGACGGACGCTAATCGTAATATTACTGTCTATAAAGCTCAACTTGTCGTGAAAGTTTTTTGACAAGTTCAAGGGGTTGACTACGATGAGACTTTCTCACTCGTAGCGATGCTTAAGTCTGTCTGAATCATGTTAGCAATTGCCGCATTTTATGATTATGAAATCTGGCAAATGGACATCAAAACTGCATTCCTTAACGGATTTTTTAAAGAAGAGTTGTATATGATGCAACCAGAAGGTTTTATCGATCCTAAAGGTGCTAGCAAAGTGTGCAAGCTCTAGCAATCCATCTATGGATTGGTGTAAGTATCTCGGAGTTGGAATATACGCTTTGATGAGATGATCAAAGCATATGGTTTTATACAGACTTACGGTGAAGCCTGTATTTACAAGAAAGTGAGTGGGAGCTCTGTAGCATTTCTAATATTATATGTGGATGACATATTGATGATTGGAAATGATATAGAATTTCTGGATAGCATAAAAGGATACTTGAATAAGAATTTTTCAATGAAAGACCTCGGTGAAGCTGCTTACATATTGGGCATTAAGATCTATAGAGATAGATCAAGACGCTTGATAGGACTTTCAATGAGTACATACCTTGACAAGATTTTGAAGGAGTTCAAAATGGATCAGTCAAAGAAGGAGTTCTTGCCTGTATTGTAAGGTGTGAAGTTGAGTAAAGACTCAAAAGCTCGACCACGGCAGAAGATAGAGAGAGAATGAAAGTCATTCCCTATGCCTCAGCCATAGGTTCTATAATGTATGCCATGCTGTGTACCAGACCTGATGTGTGCCTTGCCATAAGTTTGGCAGGGAGGTACAACGGTGATCCAGGAGTGGATCACTAGACAGCGGTCAAAATTACCCTTAGGTACCTAAAGAGGACTAAGGAAATGTTTCTCGGTTATGGAGGTGATAAAGAGTTCGTCGTAAAGGGTTACGTCGATGCAAGCTTTGACACTAATCCGATGACTCTGAGTCTCAATGTGGATACATATTGAATGTGGGAGTAGATTAGCTAGAGTAGCTCTATGCAAAGCATTGTATACATAGTTATTTGCAAAGTACACACGGATCTGAATGTTGCAGACCCGTTGACTAAACTTCTCTCACAAGCAAAACATGATCACACCTTAGTACTCTTTGGGTGTTAATCACATGGCGATGTGAACTAGATTATTGACTCTTGTAAACTCTTTGGGTGTTAGTCACATGGCGATGTGAACTATAGGTGTTAATCACATGGCGATGTGTCATGGGAAACCACGACCACCTATGGGGCCATGAGCCCCTTTTGGTACGGCGGGGGGATGGGCACGTTGCACAAAGAGCGGAGAAGCATCACACGGCGCGACAGAGATCACACAGGCAGTTTTTACCCAGGTTCGGGCCACCGTGAGGCGTAAAACCCTACTCCTGCTTTGGTGGATTGATGGTGGAGAAATGGTAGATGAGTGCAGCGCTCTTGCCCGGCAAGGTCGCCTCAGGGTGAGAGCAGCTACGCGCGTATGAGTGTGCAAGGGTCCGGATCAGCCAACCCCCTCTACGGTTGCTATGGGCCTCCTTTTATAGATCAAGGGGTCACCACAGTGGCAAATCAGTCATTACATACTGATTAGATAGCAAACAGTGCTATCATACCTAACTCTGCAGGCTGACAGAGCACATTAAATGCCCCGCTCAACGTCACATCTCAGCTTGCCCGGCAGGCCCTGCCGGGCTGTTTTGCCAGCTTCGCGCCTGCTTGCTTGACACATCTCAGGACGGGTGTCGCCTGGGGGTATTTTCTGTAGGAAGTGGCAGCCATGTGGCAAACAGCAGCCACTTAGTCACTTTGGAGCTTGACACCGCACTGATTGATGACGTGCATCGTGATGAGGTGGTGCGGTGGAGTGGTTTGCCTCCGTAAGCCCCGGCAGGCCTGCCGGGACGATCCTGAGACTCGCTTCCGGGGGTAACTCCATCCCCGCCAGGCTCGCTTGCCCGGCAGAGGGGGTTCTTCCCTTAACGATATCTTGCTTCTCTAGCTAATCTTGGTCTTCTTGATCTACACTTTGGCCCTGCCAAAGAACAGGTCTCTCATGCCTTGATCTGATCTTGAGTTTGTAATCTTGTCCTTGGGCCTGTGCAAAGTCTGGGCAACGGACCCAGGGTTTGTTGCACCGACAGGAGCCCCCGGGCCTGGCACGAACGCGCTGCTCGGCGTCGTCGGGGTAGGCCCTAACCAGTGCACAGGCAGGAGCGCAAGGGTGGCTTCGCCCTTTGAGATCTTCTTTGCTTCTTTATTAACCCGAGCTTGGGTTAGTTTCCGGTCTTCCCGCGCATCGTGCGCAATGTTATGGGAGAAACCGGACCACGATCCGTCGATCGCCCGTGCCCCACGATCACGGGGCAGAAACTGCTGCCCCACTTGCCTCCCGCTTCAGGTGCATCCGCCACATGTTCCACATGCACTGCGTAGGGTAGGTGGCGGAAGCGGAGGGCGCGGGGGCGGGCGCCATGGCAAAAATCCAGGCGTCGCATATTGGCGCAGAAGGTCGGCCTGGATTCCCCGAGCCGTTGAAGGTGCAGGGAAGCCGCATTGGAGGAGCAAGGCGGTTACCTTGTGAATGAGAAGCCAGCTCCCTACCCTGTTTCTCTATAAAAAGGGGCAAGAGCGGTGTGTTTGTTCACACACTTTCCTTCTCCCCTTTTCAATTGTTCTTTGCTCGCCATGGTGAGGGGACGAGGGCGCAGTGGTACTCCGGTGGTGGCGTCGAGAGCTTCTGCTCGACAGCGTCTCCCTCCTCCTCCTGAAACCGCGGGATCGGAGCCCGTTGTGAGAGGAGGAGGAAGAGGACGAGGCCGCGGTCATCATGGCGCTCGTGAAGGAGGGGGACGGGGCGGCGCTCTAATCGCGCCCCCACCAGACGTTCCTCCTCCGTTGGAGGGCCATGTCGGAGACCAGCCTCTGGAGTTCGTCATCAGGCTATATAAGCCTCCACACGGCCGCCTCCGCCTCCCTACTCCATTCGCAAGGGCGATGGAGCTCGAACACCCACGAGCGTTGAGGCTGCACATGAGGGGCTGCGGGAATGGCAGCATACGGGTGGATGTAGATTTCCCCGCCCCTCACGTCATGTACTTCCGTCAAGGTTGGAAGGCTTTTGCTCGTGCCCATAGCTTGTCGGACCAACTGCATCTGCATCCCCTCTCCGGCAAGGTGATTTGCCGGGGAGTTCGGAGCAGGGGTGGAGGTGGTGCTTCCGGCTCCTCCAATATGTCGCGGTACGACACCTATAGGATCTCGAGAGACCCCTTTACGATTCGGCGGGGGGAGAGGTATACGCAAAGAGCAGAACCAATGATCAACGCGGGAAGTTTTTACCCAGGTTCGGGCCACTGATCAGCGTAAAACCCTACTCCTGCTTTGTGTTCTTATTAATGTTCTTGAGCCCAGCCTTCAGGAGCGCTCTCTATGAACAGTACATTCAAAGAGCAGCTACGCATGCAGAATGGGCCAGAAGTTCTCCTCCTCTGTAGCAGTTGCCTTGGGCCTCCTTTTATATGCTCAAAGGGGTCACCACAGTGGCAAAATGTACATACATTGAGGTGTAAAGTAGCTACAGGGTATCATACCTAACCCCTGACGGATTAGGACAAACGCATTTAATGCACCGTGAGGTGTCCGTTTAGGTGTCCTCACTTTCTTGGGGATGGAAAAAGGGGCCATCCCATCAGCACCGCTTAAGCTCTCCTCCACTGGCGCGTTGCCACGCATCCAGAGAAGGACCCAGAATGTCAGACTTGTTACTGTGCCGAAGCGGTGGCACAGTGGCAGAATCTTGCCGGGCGCCGAAGCTTGCCGGGCACCAAGCCTTGCCGGGCGCCAAGCCTTGCCGAACACCTAGCCTTGCCGGGCGCCAAGCCTTGCCGGACGCCTAGCCTTGCCGGGCGCCAAGCCTTGCCGGGCGCTAATCCTTGCCGGGCTCCGCAGGCCACCCCGGCAAGATCTTGCCGGGGAAGCTGGCCTTCGGATTCCAGCTCTTCTTATCTGCTGATCCTTAGATCTCTGACTTGATGATTTCTTTAATGGCTTGAATCGAACTCAAACTGTTCCCGGCAAGCCTTGCCGCGAGGATGGCTACAACTGCCAGTCCACAAGTACGAGGTACTAGTGGCCCAATACTTAGTACACCGACAGGAGCCCCCGGGCCTAGGCCATACACGAGTGCGAGGTGTTGTTGGGCTAGGCCCAAACAGTGCACGGGCACGCGTGGCAGGGGATTAACTGCTCGTAAATATCTCGTTTTACTGTGCCCCCCACTACACGCATCGAGCACGCGACGTGGGAAGCGTGCCCCAAAGGCTGCAACTGCAACGCGCCCATAGAGGTGCATTCACATTGGGGAATAAAAGAGGCGGCCTCGCTCCTTCCCCATAAAAAGGAGAAGCCGCAGAGGCACAAGCCTATTTACCCCCCTCTTCTTCTCAATCTGGCCGTCGCCATCGCCTTCCTCTTCTCGAGCTCAGAGCGAAGCTTTTTCCTCTTCCGCACGCCGCTTCCACGCTCGCTCCACCCCCGGCTTCCGTCCTCACAGCCGCCATGCCGCCCAAGGCCAGCAAAGGCAAGGGCAAGGAAGCGAAAGCCGACGTCCCGGAGAGCGAACTGGTGAAGATGCGGAAGAAGTATGTCGTCTTCCCCCCATCGCTCGATGCTGAAGCTCTGAAGGGGCGGTACCAGTGCATGTGGGCGAAGGAGACACAAGCTCACCCTGCCACACGCGTGATTCCAGGTGCTTGTTCCAAAAGTGGATCGGACAGATACCCTTTCTTCGCTGCGTATTTCTATTGCGGGCTCTGTCCCCCATTTTCCGACTTCTTCAATGATATCATGTACACATACGGCTTTCACCTTCTCGATTTCACACCGAATGCGGTTTTATGCATGTCCATCTTTGCCCATCTCTGTGAAAACTTTGCCGGCATGATTCCCAATTCTGCTCTTCTTCGCCATTACTTCTTCCCCCGCATCCAAAAAGGAGAGGCCCTCTCTGGTTCTATCGCCTGGATTCCAAGGGCTTGGAATAAGGAGATATACCCAGAAGGAGTTTACCGCGAAAAGTGGGACGAATGGCGGGCTGAATGGTGCTGGGTCAAGGAAGCAGATCCCCATCCGTTTTGTCTTCCCCGGCAACAGAAGGTAGTCCGCGGCAAGGACTGGAGCGATCTCGCCGCGGAGGACGAGAGGCTCACAATCGCCACCACCAGAATCCTCCGCTTGAAAGCTGTCGGGCTGACAATGGAGATGATCGGCTTCGACTTTCTCCGCCGCCGCATCGCCCCCTTGCAGAACAGGGGAAGGCCAGCTTGGGAATACAGAAACGCGGCAGATATCATGAGATTGCGCCCCGGGCTGAATAATAATCTGACCACTATGCAGCTTGGCGCTCTCCGTCAAAGATTATTCCAGCGCGAAGACAAGCATCGGCTGCCGGCAAGGATCGTCCCTTTGTGCAACAACTCTGCCTTGGGGTCAATCATCACCTTCATGCCGATGTTCAACGCCCACGGTCTTGACCCGACCTGGGTCGTGCCAACCGAGGAGGAAGCACAGAAGTTTTTTGACAACTTGACGGAGAGACCCGTCCGGCAAGAGGCAGATTTCATCCGAGCCACCACCGACCAAGAAGTAGCTTACATTGCTACTAGGGTGGAGGAGGCAAATCTTGCCGCGGAGGCCGGCAGCGTTGGCTTCACAGAATGGGAAGCCAGCGACGCAGAGGTAGTAGTGGAGGTAAAACTTGCTGGGAAGGATAGAGCTGCCGGGGAATAGAGCAGCGCAGCCGCTGAGAGCTTGTCCGGCGAGGACACGGCCGAAGAAGAAACGCAAGAAGAGCTCCCAGCCCCGAAGAAGACGAAACGTGTTCTTTGGAAGGCTGCATCTGGCATCCCGGCAAGCCAGCCTCCTTCGAGCAGCGAGGCTCCCGGCAAGAAAGTGGCCGGCAAGGCTGCACCGTGGCAAGGGGCTCATCAACAACCTGCGCGGCGTGCGAGACCCACACCAGCGGCCACTGCTGGGGTGGCAGGGGTGTCTCGCTCTACCGCGCCAGAAGCTGCCCCGGCACCTGCCACAGCCAAGTGGCCTAGGACCCCTCCTCCGCCTCCCCACTCAGACATTGCAGTGGAGGTTGATTTCGACATCTCCGGCTTTAGCCCGGAGCGAGAGGAAGAAGAGTGAGTACTTTGCCACAGCTTTTATATTCCAATCTCAGATCGATCTTACTAACTTGCTCGTATTGTCTCTGCAGTGATGCAGAAACCTTGCTGGAGAGGATGGCGAAGAGGACAAAGACTTCCACGGGCGACGAGCCCCCGGTAGGCTCCACAAGCGTGCCAGAAACCGTCGTCGTCAGCCCGGAGCCCAGTCCTCAACCCAGCCCCCAGCACAGCCCCCAGCGCAGCCCCCAGCGTAAGTTCACTGTTCTTTTTCCGCTGGCGGGTGCTGAGGCTTCCATTCTTGCCGCTGATATTCTTGGGCTCGCAGGAGAAGAACGGCAACAAGGAGGGTTGTCGGAAGACATCCCCGTCGTGCCACCTTCATCGACTACGCCGCCCACAAGCACGTCCCTGGCAAGAGATCCTACCGACGAGCCCATCTTAACTGAGGAGGAGCCGGCAAGCATGGACACCGGCAACCCTCCCCCGGCAACCGAAGTTGCCGGGAAGGGCGAGGCCACCTCCCAACAGCTCGACGCAGGTAATCGATTGCCTCAGAGTGCTTGTTACTCTTTCCCTTATCTCTCTGTCTTTAGTCGCTTCAAACTTCAATCTCGATCTTATTCTGTTTTCCTCCTTCGTCCTTCAGAGTTCCCTGTAATGGAACACATGGACGTCGACGTTGTCATCGAGGAGACCGCCAGGGACACCGCTGCAGAAGCAGACAGGATCGCTGCCAGCGAGGCCACCAAGGATGACACTGTCGAGGCTGGTGGTGCTCTTGACGGGGAGGCCGCCAAGACTGCACAAGAGGAACTCGCCAAGGAACCTGCTGAAGGGGGTGACAGGGAGGCCGATGACCGTACTGACGGCATTCCTGCCGCAGGAGCGCCAGGCGCTGCACCGGCCACAGAGCCCCCTGCCACTGGTGAGGTGGTCGCTGAAGACCAACCGTCAACATCTGAAGGCCCCTCATCCAGCAAATACCTCAAGGTTGGCGAGAATCTGTTTGTCAAGCATTGGGGCACCAGCCGAAGGAGAAGTTTTTGACGAAGAAATCATCACTGCTGCCGGGCTCGAGGTTGTTGACGATCCCAGCACTGGCAGCGGCAAATCTGAAGAGGATCAGCTCCTTCAGGCCATGGGCGAGAATTTCCGCAAGCTCCAGGCTCTCCACCGCGCCCGGAAAGATAAGGCGGACTCCAGGATGGCAGTTGCCGAGGCGGCCGAAGCAGATTTCCAGAGGCGCGTCGAACAAATGCAAGTCTGGCACGCCGAGGCCCTCCAAGAGTTGGTTGCCGGCCGGGAACAAGTGAGCCAGCAGTGGACAGAGATCCTCCTGAAGCAATTCGATATGGAGAAGGCGCATGATGAAGCTACTCAAAGGATTGCTGCTGAAGATGCCCTCCTGACGGGGCGCCGCGTTGCTCTTCATGCTCATGAGGAGGATCTCACCGCACGTGAGCAGGCGCTAGCCGCCAAGCTTCGCAGCAAAGATGAAGATATCGAGAAGCTTGTCGCGCGGCGGACCCAGGAGCTGGAGCAAAAACATAAAGAGGCGCTCGAAGCTCTGACTGCAAGTCACGCCGGCAAGCTCAAGGAGGCCGTCGATGCTGCTGAAGCTGCAAAGGCCGCCCAGAACGAGCTGAGCGACAAGGTAAAGAGGCTGGAAACAGATCTCGAAGAGCACGGCAAGGAGCTCTCAACGCTCAAGGGTGACAGGGAAAAAACCCTCCACTCCTTGGCGGAGATGCAAGTTGCCCTGTCCAATAAAACCAAGCAGCTCTCCTCTGCGGCTGATGACATTGCAGTTCTGGAGCTGAAGCTGACCACGTTGCAGAAGTCTCTCGAGGCCGGCAGGGCCCGTGAGAAGGCTCTACTCAAGGATCTCCAAGGAGAGAGGAACCTGCTCAAGAGCGCCGCCGCCGCCCAAGCTGATTACGAAAAGGGAGTGGAGATCTGGACTGGACGTCTCATCGCCACCGCGGAGAAGCTTATGGCAGAATTGTCAACCATGGGCCTGTCGAACTTCAAGTATTCTTCCGAGGAAAGAATATCTCCAAGCTCCAGGTTGACGATGTTCTTTGAAAGCATCATCAACGCCTTGAGGGTGCTCCAGTCTAGCCGGGCGACCCAATTGGCCAACGAGACTCGCCGGCTTTGCCGGGCCGTCCTCCGCAAGGTGCTCATCAAGGTGGTGCACAGCAATCCCAGCATCGACCTCTCCAACGCGCTCGGCCATCTGCCAAGGGCCGCAAATGTTGAGGCGCTTGAAGAAAGCATCGCGCCTATCCTTAAGAAGGTGGACTCCATAAAAAGGATCGAAGGCCAGCGCAGGGATTAAGTGCTCTACTTTTTCTTGCCGTCATCATTCCATGTAAAAGACAATTAAGTCTCAAGTTAGAATTGAGGCAACTCATGGATGTAATATAATTCGCCTATGTTTAGGTTCATGCTTGCTATTTTCCTTGTCTGATTCCTTTATGTATGGAGTTCACCCTACGCTTACTGAAAAACACGCCGGCGCGCAACCTGCCACGAGCGCTGGGTGCGGGACTTCAGCAGCCTGCTGGAGGCGCAGCGGCCGGCAAGACTCCTTGTCGTTCTCAGCGTAGCCACTTAAATTGTTGAGTAGGCTCGAAACAAAATAAGGGCACAACCGAATACAACAAGGGTTCCTTCGCGTGCAGATTTTCCATACAAGAGTCGGAATCGTCCAAGGAAATAACTTTGTAAATAAAAGAAACTTGCTCTGGGTTTTTAGAACTTAGCTTTCTGTCTTTGTCCTTCCTCCGGCAAGCGTCGATTCCGAACGTCGCCAACTGGTACTCATATCTCCCTTCCCCCCCGGCAAATGTGCACGCGAGGAATCCTTCTGTCTTTTAAAAAGAAAGAAGAGAAAATAAAGACATGAAACCTTGGTGGTTCGTTAGAACTTACCGGGAGTAGGCGTTATACAACATCTTAGACAAACATGCATATATAAATATGAACATGGGAATCAATAAGGGAATGTAAAACACTTAAATTTATTCATCTGCGCTCAGGGTCTGCGCCTGGCTTTGTACAAAGGATCACATGCCTTGCCGGCAAGACTTGTACAAAAGGGTGGTTGCCGGGAGCCCCCGGCAACCGCGCCTTATGGGTAGAACTTGCGAAGATGTTCGATATTCCAGGAATTGCTCACTGGAATGCCATCTTCGGTCTCCAAGCGGACAGCACCGGGCCTGGTGACTCGTACTACCCGATAAGGGCCTTCCCACTTTGGCGTCAACTTGTTTGAATTCTTGGCGGACTGAATCCGCCGAAGAACAAGGTCGCCTTCCTCAAGGCGTCGGGCATGAACTTTGCGGCTATGGTAGCGGCGCAAAGCTTGCTGGTAGCATGCAGCTCGCACAGCAGCCTGAAGACGATTCTCCTCAAGGAGCACAGCGTCATCTTGCCGCAGTTGCTCTTACTCAAGCTCATCATAAGCGAGCACTCGAGGAGATCCGTACGTGAGTTCCGTGGGGAGAACTGCTTCCGCTCCGTAGACCAGAGCGAAGGGCGTCTGGCCGGTGGCTCGATTTGGTGTCGTTCTGATTGACCAAAGAACCGCCGGCAACTCATCAATCCAGCACCTTCCGCACTTTTTCAGCCTGTCAAAGGTTCTGGTCCTGAGACCGCGCAGCACTTCAGCATTGGCCCTCTTCGCTTGGCCGTTGCTTCTCGGGTGAGCAACAGAGGCAAAACAAATTTTGCCGCCAAGGTCTTGGACATACTGCATGAAGGTGCGACTTGTGAACTGCATGCCGTTGTCGGTGATGATCCTGTTGGGTACACCGAAACGGCAAACTATCCCTTTAAAGAACTTGACGGCTGATTGTGCTGTCACCTTCCTCACTGCTTCCACCTCCGGCCACTTTGTGAACTTGTCGATAGCAACGTACAAGTACTCAAAGCCCCCGGTAGCACGGGGGAAAGGGCCCAGTATGTCGAGCCCCCAGACCGAAAATGGCCAGGAGAGAGGGATTGTCTGAAGAGCTTGAGCTGGTTGATGTGATTTCTTTGAATGAAACTGGCACGCTTCACACTTGGTTACTAGTGCAGTTGCATCCTGGAGAGCGGTGGGCCAAAAGAAACCTTGTCGGAATGCCTTTCCGACAAGCGCTCTTGATCCTATGTGAGAACCACATATGCCTCCATGTATCTCTGCCAACAGCCCTAGTCCATCCTCCCGAGGAATGCACTTCAATTTCACACCGTTTGGTCTCTTTCTGTATAGGACGTCATCGACGAACTTGTACATAACAGACCGACGGGCTACTCTTTCTGCTTCTTCTTGTTCCTCCGGGAGTTCTCCTGTTTGAAGGAAATGGACAATGTGCTGCACCCATGCTGGAGCCTGAGGCTCGACAGCTAGGACTAAAGGCATCTCCTCTGCCGGGGGAACGTTTGTCTCGACAGCAAGGGCCTGAGGCCCTACCGGAGCCTGTTGTTCCCCGGCAGGCATGTCGATCTCGGCAACTTCCTTGCCGGCGGCTCCGGGGAGCTCTGCCGGGAAGTACTGGCCAGAGTTCAACTTTCTTCTCTTTTCTTGCCGCATCGATGGCGCCACGGATGGTTGAGTCAATTGGAGCACAAAAGTTCCTGGTTCCACAGGCAACTTGAGGGCGGCATGCTTTGACAGGTCGTCGGCAACACTGTTCTCGGCACGAGGAACGTGCTCCATTTGCAGACCGTCAAAGCGCTCTTCCATTTTCCTCACTTCATCCACGTAGGCTTGCATCAATGGACTTTGATAACTCTTGTTAACTTGCCTGACGACAAGCTGGGAATCGCCTTTGATGACGAGCTTTTTGATACCAAGGTCTGCCGTGATCCTGAGACCGGCAAGCAAACCCTCGTATTCTGCAGTGTTGTTGGTCGAACTCTCCCAGGGAAAATGCATTTGGACTATGTACTTGAGGTGCTCTCCGGTGGGTGTGACAAGCAGCTCGCCAGCACCGGCGCCTTGCAGTGAGAAAGCCCCATCAAAGTACATAACCCATTGCTGATCGATTTCCTTGCCGGGGAGAGTTGTTTCCTGAACCTCTTCGTCCGGCGTTGGGGTCCATGCCGCAATGAACTCCGCCAAGGCCCTGCTCTGTAGGTTCGCCCCCTACCTGGAGCGCCAAAGATGTCGCGGTACGACACCTATGGGATCTCGAGAGACCCCTTTACGATTCGGCGGGGGGAGAGGTATACACAACCTTCAATCCCCCTACCTGGCACGCCAAAGATGTCGCGGTACGACACCTATGGGATCTCGAGAGACCCCTTTACGATTCGGCGGGGGGAGAGGTATACGCAAAGAGCAGAACCAATGATCGACGCGGGAAGTTTTTACCCAGGTTCGGGCCGCTGATCAGCGTAAAACCCTACTCCTGCTTTGTGTTCTTATTAATGTTCTTGAGCCCAGCCTTCAGGAGCGCTCGCTATGAACAGTACGTTCAAAGAGCAGCTACGCATGCAGAATGGGCCAGAAGTTCTCCTCCTCTGTAGCAGTTGCCTTGGGCCTCCTTTTATATGCTCAAAGGGGTCACCACAGTGGCAAAATGTACATACATTGAGGTGTAAAGTAGCTACAGGGTATCATACCTAACCCCTGACGGATTAGGACAAACGCATTTAATGCACCGTGAGGTGTCCGTTTAGGTGTCCTCACTTTCTTGGGGATGGAAAAAGGGGCCATCCCATCAGCACCGCTTAAGCTATCCTCCACTGGCGCATTGCCACGCATCCAGAGAAGGACCCAGAATGTCAGACTTGTTACTGTGCCGAAGCGGTGGCACAGTGCCAGAATCTTGCCGGGCGCCGAAGCTTGCCGGGCGCCAAGCCTTGCCGGGCGCCAAGCCTTGCCGAACGCCTAGCCTTGCCGGGCGCCAAGCCTTGCCGAGCGCTAATCCTTGCCGGGCTCCGCAGGCCACCCCGACAAGATCTTGCCGGGGAAGCTGGCCTTCGGATTCCAGCTCTTCTTATCTGCTGATCCTCAGATCTCTGACTTGATGATTTCTTTAATGGCTTGAATCGACCTCGAACTGTTCCCGGCAAGCCTTGCCGCGAGGATGGCTACAACTGCCCGTGCACAAGTACGGGGTACTAGTGGCCCAATACTTATTACACCGACACAGTAGCCTTCCAGCTGGACCCCGGCAGGCTTCCTCGCAGGTTGTAGCTCCGTTAGCCTGCCGTGTCCTGCTGGCCCTGGTGGTGGCGGTCGATGGGTCATCTCCGCCATGCTCTTCATCGTCGCCTTCGTCGGTGCCCTCCCACCCCCACCAGGCTACCTCTCCTGGAGCCCAACAGGGTCAGGCTGGGCTTCTGCCCAGTTACCCCTTTTGCCCTCTTCCCCTCCTGCCGCAGTGCCTAGGAGGAGAGGGACAAGAAAGGGCATTACGGGGCACTTATCTTTTTTCAATCTTAAATCTGTAGGCACTTGCCAAATTTTAGTTCGAATAATGTAATCTCTTGAATCCATGTTCGTGTCCTGTAAGGTTTGTACTTGTTTGAAGCATATTAATGAAAAAGATAAACCTTGCCGGGGACTCGTGCATGTATATGTCCATGCAGAAGTGAGATGCCTCTATATTTATAAGTAAACGAGTTTCCCCCGGTAGGCTATCCTGCCGGTACCCTCTGTTTTGTTGCCGGGGAGTTAGGCCTACCGGGCACAAATCATGAAGAGGGACCAGCCCCCCGCCGGTCCTTTTTCAATGAAGGCCACTGCGACCACCATGACCAAAGCAACGTTCGAGTCAAAGGGCGGGAGCGCCGAAGTCTCAAAGGGTAGAAGGGTTTTCTCATGCACAAGTCTTTACTTACAGAACATATATGGATACAAAGAAGAACTTATCTGTTTGGCTTGCCGGAGATCGCAGTGTAGGCTCATCTTCTTATCTCCTCTTGGGCTGAATCCACGATAGGAGCCTGTAGTTTATGTAGATGAAAATGATGCCAGATGCGATCTTATCTACATGAACATGCGATACTCATGATATGCTTATGCATGCATGCAACTTGTCGGGGCCCCTCAGCGCTTCATTTATTTCTCTGTTGCTCAGGGTCTGCGCCTGGCTTTGTACAAGGGGTTAGATGCAACTGAGGCAAGGCCTGTACAAAAGGGTGGCTGCCGGGCAGGGCCCGACAGCCGCGCCTTACAGGTAGAACTTGCGGAGATGCTCAATGTTTCATGAGTTTTGCAATTGAATGCCATCTCCGGTCTCCAGACGGACTGTGCCAGGTCTGGTAACTCGTACTACCCGGTAAGGGCCTTCCCACTTCGGCGTCAACTTGTTTGTACCCTTGGCGGACTGAACGCACCTAAGGACAAGGTCGCCTTCCTCAAAACACCAGGCATGAACCCTGTGGCTGTGATAGCGGAGCAGGGCTTCCTGATAGCGTGCAGCACGCGTAGCAGCCCGGAGATGGTTCTCCTCGAGAAGCACAGCGTTGTCACGCCGGTGCTGATCCTGCGCTACTTCATCGTAGGCAAGCACTCAAGGCGACCCGTAAATGAGTTCCGTGGGGATAACTGTTTCTACCCCATAGACTAGGGAGAAGGGAGTCTGCCCGGTAGCTTGATTTGGTGTCATTCTGAGGGACCAAAGAACCACCGGCAGCTCGTCGATCCATCGCCTGCCGCACTTCTGCAGCTTATCAAATGTTCTTGTCTTGAGTGCTCGCAACACTTCAGTGTTCGCCCTCTCAGCTTGTCCATTGCTTCTGGGATGTGCAACAGAGGAAAATGAGATCTTGCTTCCGAGGGCATGAACATATTGCATGAAGGCACGGCTCATGAATTGGGTGCCATTGTCGGTGATGATCCGGGAAGGGACCCCGAAGCGGCACACCAATCCTTTCAAGAACTTGATAGCTGACTGAGCAGTCACCTTTCTCATGGCATCTACTTTCGGCCACTTTTTAAACTTGTCGATTGCAACGAACAAGAATTCAAAGCCCCCGGCAGCTCGGGGGAAAGGGCCAAGGATATCGAGCCCCCAGACCGAAAACGGCCATGACAAAGGGATTGTCTGAAGAGCTTGGGCAGGCAAATGGATGTTCTTGGAATAGAACTGGCAGGCTTCACACTTGGTGACTAGCTCGACCGCATCTTGGAGGCCTGTGGGCCAATAGAATCCTTGCCGGAATGCTTTCCCAACTAAAGCCCTTGATCCAATGTGGGAGCCGCACATGCCTTTGTGTATTTCCGCCAGCAGTTCCTTTCCTCCTTCCCGGCAAATGCACTTCAATTTCACACTATTGGGCCTTCTTCTGTATAGTGTGTCTTCAACAAACTGATACATACTAGCCCTTCGGGCTACTCTTTCAGCTTCTTCTTGCTCTTCCGGAAGTTATCCAGTTTGGAGGAAATAGACTATGTGTCTTGCCCAAGTTGGAGCCTGGGGCTCGGCAACAAGGACTAGCGGCACCTCCTCATCTGCGGGAGCGCGTTCCTCGACCGCGGGGACCAGTGGCCCGGCAGGAGGGCGCAGCCCGGCAATCGAAGGGGAGTTGTTTTCGGTAGGGTCCCTGCCAGGAGCCCCGAGGGGCTCTACCGGGAGAGGCTTACCGGAGCCCAATTTCCTTCTCTTTCAGGCCATTGTTGTCGGGGATACGGAGGGCTGAGTAAAATGGAGAACAAAAGTTCCTGGTTCCACGGGAAGCTTTTGCGAAACACACTTTGACACATGATCAGCGATGCTGTTTTCCGCACGGGGTACGTGCTCTGTTTGCAATCCGTCAAAGTGCTCCTCTAATCTTCTCACTTCCTCAACGTATGCCTCCATCAATGGGCTTTGGTAATCCTTGTTGACTTGTCTCACCACAAGTTGTGAGTCTCCTCGAATGATCAGCTTCTTGATTCTTAATTCAGTGGCAATCCTGAGCCCGACAAGGAGCCCTTCATACTCTGCTGTATTGTTGGTCGCCTCCTCCCGGGGAAAATGCATCTGGACGACGTACTTCAAGTGCTCTCCAGTGGGAGCAACGAGAAGCACACCAGCTCCCTCACCTTGTAGGGAGAAGGCACCATCGAAATACATGAACCATTCTTGGGGCGCTTCCTTGCCGGGGATAACTGTTTCAAGCACTTCTTCATCAGGGGTTGGCGTCCATTCTGCAATAAACAATGCTGATGCCCTGCTCTAAATTGTTGATGTGCTTTCAAACTTCAGGCCAGAGCTGGATAACTCCAATGCCCATTCCACTATTCTACCGGTAGCCTCTGGGTTTCGGAGTATCCTTTGCAATGGGAAGCGAGTGACAACCGTGATCTCATGGGCTTGGAAGTAGTGGCGCAGTTTCCTTGAGGCCATGATAAGGCCAAAAATCAACTTTTGCACACCAGAGTACCTTGATCTAGCCCCCTGTAACAGGGAGCTGACGAAGTACACTGGGCGCTTGTGGCACCCTGGTTCAGAGAACCGGATTACCAATGTTTCCAGCCCAGAGATCATGTCTTCTGGAAACATCCAACAACTTGATACAGAACAAAAATGAACTTTATTGATAAACTCGAAGTACAAGCTCATATTTTACATCGCTAGCAAGGCCAAGAGCACCCTTGGTGCCGCGACAGTATCTACATTATTTATGCAACATAGCAGGGCCTTGATACTACTTGGTACTTCTACGGCATAACAGAACATAGTGGTACTCCTTCCACAGGGACACTGCTGTGGACACAACCTAGTAGCATGAGTCATTGGGACCTCCGTCCTCGGCTTCTCCTGCATCTGGCATGATACGCCAGGTGAGTACTTTGAATGTACCCGCAAGCTCACAACAACCAAATAATGCAGCAAACAATAGCATGGCAAATAGCATGTTGGACTATTTTTAAATGGTTCACTTACTGCCTCCGGTTATTCACTTACTCACTTTCGGGTTGTCCCACAACCCTTGGGAATATTCACCGAGTACTCTCATCCTCAAGACGAGTTCTTCCATCACTACTATCACTATTACGGTTGACCACCTAGTGAGGTCTGGACGGGCTGTCCAATACCGTGGACGCGGCTATCCGAATAGATTTAACACTCTGCAGAGGTTGCGCACTTTACCCACACTATGGAGCACTGACCTCGTGATCCCATTCGGGTGGACCAGCGTTGCTCCAACGAAACTTGCCTGACCCGTGACCCTCCCATCATATCACCGGCAATCATTCTCCCCCGGAGTCAAGCCCTGGGTGGCCCCTGTGTCACCCCGTGAAACCTGCCACCGTCGTGGCCCAACTAAACTGTCCCAAACGGGGACGCCGGCACAAAACTCAACTGAGCTCACAGGGTTATCGCCGTCTACCTGATCAGGGCAGCACACACGCATAACCCTCCCTAGATGGCGATACCGGTGAAAGAGCATGGAGCCAGACAAAGTCAAGACCGTCTCATACCGGCAAGTGTGGTTGCACGAAAAAGCCCGGACAGGTGACTCAAGATCAACCGTCTACCATCACTTAGTAAGTATAGCCACAAATAACTCAAGTTATTATCCACCAAGAATTTAACTTAATTTGCCATGAATTGTTATATAGCAAATGAACGAAAATAATTGATTCAAACATGCAATGCTATTGATATGCTCATGAAATGGAAGTCATGGCTTGCCTTGCTCTGTTGGGTTGCCTGAAAACTCCTGATCTTCAAAGTTGCCAAAGTTTCCCTCTGAAAATGATTTAAAATAGCACTTTAAAATATCACATAATACTGTTTTAATCACCAAAAATTCTGTGAGTGTGAGAAAAATACCAAACTTTACCAGGAATTAGAGGGGCTCAAAACAAATCTAATGCAAAAAGAATCAGGTGAATTGGACTTGTAAATAAAAAGTTGTGGCCAGTCAAAGTTTCTGGTCAAAATAGGGATTAAAATTGAAAACAGAAAATCTCCAGCGGCCACGTCGAAAGCGTAAAGTGGAAGTACGCTTCCACTTACCGCTTCGGCGCGCGCGGCTGAGCTGCTGACGAGCGGGTCCCGCAGCTGGGTTTAAACAGAAGGGAGAGAGGAGAACAGAGGGAGGCGGGTCTCCGGTGGTCATCGCCGGCGATGCGGGCGGTGGCGAGGTCGGGCGACCGTGGGAATCGAACGAGCGTACGACGGTGAACGCGTACGTACCCGCAGGATCTTGAGAGATGGCCGGACGGCGTCGCCCCCTTCTTCTCCTCCGGTCAGGAGGATGAGCTGAGCTTAGTAGTGGAGTCAGAAGAGGTCGGGGAGGTGTGGAAAGGTGGGTCGGCTGAGCTCTGGTGGCGGCGGATCTCCGGCGAGGCTCGAGGCCAGAGGGCCTCTCGGCCGTGGCTCGCTGCTCAGGGAGGCAATTGGGGAATGGTGGAGTGGGTTGAGGAGCTTGGAGAGGCCGGCCATGGCTTTATATAGGTAGGGGCGAGCGCGGGCGAGCTCTCCCGAAGCGGCAAGACTCGGGCCACGTCGCCGGTGCAAGGATGCCGCGTTGGCTGGCCGCTTGCGGGGTGAGGTGATGGAGGAGGGCAGAGGCAGTAATGGTGGTCGGTGGCGGCTAGCGGGGAAGACGACGAGCACAGGGTTGCGGCACCGCCACGGGCGACACAGTGCCCGAGTGTATGGCGGCCGTCGGGGAGGTTTCTGGCGAGAGCAAGCTACGGGAGAGGGTTAGGTGGACGGCATCGATGATGTCGGCACTCCAGGACACCGCCTGGCAACGCGAGGGCTCGAGAATGGCCTTGACAGACGTCGGCGGGATACAGAGCACGCGAACTGGCATGCCAGTGATGCGCTCACCATGTTGCCCGGCGCGTGGAGGCCAATCCAGGCCAGCGCAGCATGTCTGGGGCCTTCTCCTTTGGTCATTTAGTCCACCCCCACCCTTGGTTTGGCTAGATACAAGCTAACTCGAAGGGCAGCATCAACTGAAGTTTCTGACAGAGATATTGAGAGGGATCTGGAGAAACGATGAGTGATGCTTGGGGCCAAAGGAGATGTCTAGAGTGAACTAGGATAGAAGGACTACAAAATTACCAAATTTGAAAGCATTTGGAAAAGTTTTGAATAGAGTTCATGTGCAACCTGCCATACTGGTCCAGAAACTCAATCTGCTTGGTTCACTCATATGGTTGATCTGATGAAGCTGAATTTTGGTGTGTGGGATTCATTTAGTGATTAGGAGATGTCATAAAAATTTCAGCTCAAGAGGAAACCTCTAGATGGTACTTCCTTCACAGAGATTCAAAATGAGCAGAAACTTGGCAGAATTTTGCTGTTAAAAAGTTGTATTGGCCAAGATGATATTTTTGGGTATTGTGGCTAGATAGGTTCTCTAGTACCTCAGAGAATTTATTTGGGGAGTTTCTGAGTTAGGAAAATAAGGGTTGCTTCACAAATGAACAATTCTGACCAGAAAGAAAATAATTATTCTGGCCATTATTTAATATTGGGCAATGGAATATTTTTGAATATTATGAGGTTATATGATGATGAGAAGATGTGGCAGAAATTTGGAACTCTTCTGACCATCAAGACTATAGGTTGCTTCACAACCCATAGTGATGCCATAATCTCCCAAGGAATAAAATGAATTATTTGGAGATCAAATATTGCAATTTGATCCAGGAGGGATGTGACAAAGTTTTGGCAGGTTGGTGATGGTTTTGGGTCAAGAGGTTCAAGGGTTTATAAGCTCAAAGTCACTTGAAAGAATTCAAAAACCATCCAAATTCAAATAAAGCCAAAATATTTTGAAAAGAAAAAGTTGTCAAAACCAGGGTGTCACAAACCTACCCCCCTTTGGATGAACCTCGTCCTCGAGATTTGGTTGTTCAGGGAACAAGTACGGGTATGCAGATTTTAGAAAGTCTTCTCTCTCCCAAGTAGCCTCTTCCTTAGTGTGGTGTTCCCACAGTACTTTATAAAACCTGATCATCTTACTCCGGGTAGTTCTTTCCATCTTATCCAAGATTCTGACATGTTTCTCTTCATAAGTCAGATCTTTAGCTAGTTCTAACTCACTTATATCTGCTTGCTTGATTGGTGGTGCAATGCACTTTCTCAGCTGTGATATGTGGAACACATCGTGAACGTTAGCTAACTCAGGTGGTAGCTCCAACTGATATGCTACCCTGCCTTTCCTTGCGACAACTGGAAACGGTCCGGTGTATCTTGGTGCAAGTTTTCCCCGGGTATGAAACCTCTTTATTCCCTTCATAGGGGTTACTCGGAGGTGAGCATATTCTCCGGGTTCAAAGGTTACTTCTCGGTGTTTTGGATCATAGTAACTCTTTTAACGGGACTTGGCTGCCCGAAGACGCTCCTGAATATCCTTAACTTGTCTCTCGGCCTCGAGCATCAAGTCTGTGCCAAAAATACGACTGTCTCCTGTCTGAGACCAGTTTAATGGGGTGCGGCACTTCCGTCCATACAGTGCTTCAAACGGTGACATCTTGAGACTTGACTGATAGCTGTTGTTGTAGGAGAATTCTGCATAGGGTAGGCTATCCTCCCATTTGGGTCCATGAGTGAGAGCACATGATCGAAGCATATCCTCTAGTATCTGATTTACTCGTTCGGTCTGTCCATCTGTCTGAGGGTGATATGCTGTGCTATGCTTCAGCACAGTTCCCAAGGCTTGGTGTAATCGCAGCCAGAATGCTGAGGTGAATAGGGAGCCTCTATCCGAGGTGATAGACTTGGGTACTCCATGAAGGCTGACTATCCGGGACATGTAGAGTTGTGCGAGCTGATTTGCATTAAAAGTGGTCTTTACCGGAATAAAGTGAGCCACTTTCGTGAGTATATCCACGATGACCCAGATAGCATCATGACCTCTTGTTGACTTGGGTAGTCCAACAATGAAGTCCATGCATATGTCGTCCCACTTCCACTGGGGAACTGGTAAAGGCTGTAGTAGCCCAGCGGGTTTCTGGTGTTCTGCCTTGACTTAATTGCAAACATCACAGCAGGCGACATAGTATGCTATATCCCTTCGCATTCCTGGCCACCAGAAAGTTGCTTTTAGGTCTTGATACATCTTTGTGCCTCCTAGGTGGATGGAGTAAGCGGACTCATGAGCTTCCCTAAGTATTTGCTGTCTTAGGTTGTCTTGATCGGGTACGCATATCCGCTTTTCAAACCATAAGGTACCTTGGTCATCCATATGAAAAGACTTAGCCTTCCCTTGCTGTATCAACTTCTTGATTTCTTGTATCCCCATATCTGGTTCTTGCGCTTTCTTAATTTCCTCCATAAGGGTTGGGGTAATTTCTAAGGTATCCGGATTAACTGGGCCGCATAACACCATATTGAGTTTGGCAAACTCTTCGTGCAACCTGGGGTGAATACTTGCGGTCAGAAAATTCACGGTGCCTGGTTTTCTACTGAGAGCATCAGCAACCACATTGGCCTTCCCCGGATGATAATTTATCCCCAGATCATAATCTTTGACCAATTCTAGCCATCTTCGTTGTCTGAGGTTTAGGTCAGGCTGAGTGAAAATATACTTGAGACTCTTATGGTCCGTGTATATTTCACAGCGTTGCCCAATGAGGTAATGCCTCCAGATCTTTAAGGCATGGACTACTGCTGCTAGTTCCAGATCATGCGTGGGATAGTTCTCTTCATGAGGTCGTAGCTGCCGGGATGCATATGCTACAACCTTGCCTTCCTGCATTAACACAAAGCCGATTCCACGCCTGGATGCGTCGCAGTATATGTCAAAGCTCTTGTGGATGTCCGGGGGAACTAAAACAGGGGCCGTGGTTAGCCTTGTCTTCAGTTAAAGGAAACTGCTTTCGCATTCCGTTGTCCAGACAAACCGTTGATTTTTCTTCAGCAGTTATGTCAGTGGCTTGGCTATCTTAGAGAAGCCTTCTATGAAGCGACGGTAATAGCCCGCCAAACCCAGGAAATTGCGGACTTCAGTGACTGAGGCTGGTGTCTTCCAGTTCAAAACTGCAGTTACTTTGCTGGGGTCGACGGCTACTCCTTGTTCTGTCAGAACGTGTCCCAGAAAGCCCACCTCCTTGAGCCAGAATTCACATTTGCTGAACTTGGCATACATACGATGGGTCCTTAATCTTTCCAAGACGGCACGAAGGTGTTGTTTGTGCTCTTCTTCATCCTTGGAATATATCAGGATGTCATCAATGAACACTACTACAAATTTGTCTAGGAAGTCCATGAAAACCTTGTTCATCATGCTCATGAAATATGCTGGAGCGTTCGTCAGTCCAAATGCCATTAGCGTGAATTCATACAGACCATACCGGGTAGTGAAAGCCGTTTTGGGGATATCCTCTTTTCTGATTTTTAGCTGATGATATCCCGTTCGAAGGTCAATCTTGGAGAATACCTGTGCTCCATTTAGTTGGTCAAATAAATTGTCGATACGAGGGAGTGGGTACTTATTCTTGATAGTAACCTCATTCAGCTAACGATAGTCTACGCACATTCGTAGACTTCCATCTTTCTTCTTGACAAATAATACGGGTGCTCCCCATGGCGAGACACTTGGTTGAATGTACCCTTTCTGTTGTAGTTCATCCAACTGCTTCTTTAATTCTGCCAACTCCGGGCCTGGCATACGATAGTATTTCTTGTAAATCGGAGCGGTTCCGGGAATCACTTCAATTGCAAATTCTAACTCCCAATCAGGTGGCATTCCCGGTAGTTCCTCAGGAAATACATCCGGGAATTCACAAACTACCGGAATCAGGTTCATATCCGTACTGGTAGCTTGGTATGCCATTCCCTTTCTTGACATCATTTTGCTGGCAAGAAATGTGACTGTCTGTCCTGCCGGGTTAACCAGTGTCACTGTCCGGGTAGCGCAGTTAATGCACACCTGATGTGGTGTCAACCAGTCCATTCCCAGTATTATATCCAATCCAGGAGATTCAATGGCAACAAGGGTAGCTGGAAATTTTACCCCTTGTATCGAGATTTCCAAGCCTTTATAAACCAGATTTGTCCTGAGCAGGGAGCCAGGGGATTGTACCACCATGATTTTATCCAAGAGCGAAGGGGAAAATTTGTGCAAGGTGGCAAAACTCCGCGAAATAAATGAATGGGAAGCTCCATAATCGAATAAAATTACTGCGGGTATGTCGTTAACAGAAAACGTACTGAGGACTACGTCTGGGGCTTCACATGCTTCTTCGGCGAAGATATGGTGGACGCGTCCGTAGTTGATGTTATGGTTGGGGCGGCGTCCAATGGTGTTGACCTGTGGCTTGAAGTCGGATGGGGACTTCCCGTTTCTGGCGGGGTACTGCTTGGAGTAGTGTCTGCCTTGGCCACAATTGAAACAAGTGTTGTTGTGGCGGCAATCCTCCAACACGGGTTGTTTGCCAAAGGTCTTGTCCTGGCTGACCGTCTTGTTGTTGTTGTTGCCATTGTTCCATGCGGACTTGTATTCAGATGGGCCCGTCTGCCAAATACGTGGCTTCTCCGCAAATTGCTCCCGGTTGTCCTTCTTAGGTTCAAACTTCCACTTGCGATCGTCATAGCCAGACTTGTGTTCACGCTCAGCTATGAAAGCCTTGTTTATCAAGGTCTGGAAGTCCGAAAAATCCAACATACAAAGTTGACAGCAATGAGTATGATTCAATCCTCCAAGGAAGCGGTCTATCTTCCTTTCTTCGGTAGAGTACCGTGCCAGATTATTTAACTTGTGCAGATACTCTCCCACGGACATATTACCTTGCGTGAGAGCCAGAAATTCCCTTTGCTTCACCTTCATTATGCCTGTAGGGATATGATACTTACGGAATGCCTCCTTGAACTTTTCCCAGGAAATATCTTCTCCGGAAGGCCATGCCATCTTAGTATTGTCCCACCATATAGCTGCTGGCCCTTCAAGGTAATGAGTGACAAAAGGAACCTTGTCTGCCTCTTCACAGCGAGCTATATCCAGCTTCTTTTCCATGGTCCTTAGCCAATCATCAGCCTCCATTGGGTCCACAGCTTGACCGAAACTGGGTGGCTTAGTACGCTGAAAGTCAGATAACTTGGAATGTGTCCCATTATTGTTATTCTGGCCCACTATAGTCTGCATACTCTTTAAGAATTCCATGAGATCCTGGTTTCTTTTCTCTTCAAACATTCTCATGATCTGTTCAGCAGTCGGTGCCTGAGGTGGTGGTGGTGGTAAATCTTCCGGTGGTTGTCCTGCTTGTCTGGCGGATCGATGAACGGGGGTTCCATCGCCGCCTTGGCTACTACTTCTCTTCTTCCTAAATTTGTTCCCATTGCAAAATACCGAATCGATGAGCAACATCCATAGGGGAAAAGAAAACACAGTAATAAGGCACCAAAAGAAAGATTGCGATAGAAAAGTCGAATGAAGCAAACGACATAATTATACAAGATAACCCAACATCATACATGGCAAGCTAGTAGGGGGTAATATCATGGCTAAACTGCTCATATGGCAGTTAACATATGCTAGTATGCATGCATTAAACTCAAGCCTCCACTCTAGTGGTGCGGGTGGCACGAACATGCCAAGCTGTAGACTCATCATCATCTGATCCTGAGTCGGAATCTGAACTGATGATGTGGATCGCATCCTCCGGATTAAAGGAAACACAACGACACTGCTGAGAGGGTTCTTCTCCCGGGGAGGTAGGAGCACGATGTTTCAGCATCGGAGCAACTGGAGTAGCTAGGAGCGAGGCCCACTCTGCCGGGGTCTCACGTCGACTACCGGATGAAAAACCTGGTGAGATAGTGGAACTGGAGGGAGCATCAAACGTACGAGGAGGTGGAACTGGCGGTGGATGCACAGGTAGAAATGTAGGATGAGGCAGAGATGATGCGATAGACACCGCTGCGAGTGCCCCTTGGACACTAGACAGCTCCTCGGCCAAGGAAACGATCATGCGGTAACTGGCGTTCAGATAATGAGATATAATACCAGTGGCACGATCACTCGCCAGGTCAACAGGTGCAAAAAGGACTCGCCCTGTCGTAGGTGACAGGGTGGGATAGTCAAAGAAACCTGGATGAGTCTGCATCTCGACCCCGTGGAAGCGCAAGTCAGTGAGAACCTCCATCGCGGCAAACTGGATCGCCAGCTCCGGAGTTGAAGTTGTTACGCCCTTAGAAGAGCGAGAATAGCTACTAATGTCCGAGCTTGCGGTCATAAAAGCCTCCGCGTGATACTCATATACTGACTCAGCAAGCTGCTCTCGGAACACCTGGTATACTGGATCTTCGCCGTTGGGATACAGTCGGAGCCAGATGCTATGGAGCAGTACAGGAAAGGTGAACGGTGCTGGCTCATGATGGTAGTGGTATGGAACTAGTGCCATCTACACTCACAATGCCAATGGTTAGAAAAACAATGAATCATAATGCATGCCATGCAACAATCAAATGCAGCAAACAAGGTGCATACTCAAATCCTACACCAATCACGGTTTCTAGCGCAGGCTAACTAAGGTGTCCTACAGTCAGCACGGCTCTGATACCAAGCGCTGTGGCACCCCGGTTCAGAGAACCGAATTACCAATGTTTCCAGCCCAGAGATCATGTCTTCTGGAAACATCCAACAACTTGATACAGAGCAGAACTGAACTTTATTGATAAACTCGAAGTACAAGCTCATATTTTACATCGATAGCAAGGCCAAGAGCACCCTTGGTGCCGCGACAGTATCTACATTATTTATAAAACATAGCAGGGCCTTGATACTACTTGGTACTTCTACGGCGTAGCGGAACATAGTGGTACTCCTTCCACAGGGACACTGCTGTGGACACAACCTAGTAGCATGAGTCATTGGGACCTCCGTCCTCGGCTTCTCCTGCATCTAGCATGATACGCCAGGTGAGTACTTTGAATGTACCCGCAAGCTCACAACAACCAAATAATGCAGCAAACAATAGCATGGCAAGTAGCATGTTGGACTATTTTTAAATGGTTCACTTACTGCCTCCGGTTATTCACTTACTCACTTTCGGGTTGTCCCACAACCCTTGGGAATATTCACCGAGTACTCTCATCCTCAAGACGAGTTCTTCCATCACTACTATCACTGTTACGGTTGAACACCTAGTGAGGTCTGGACGGGTTGTCCAATACCGTGGACGCGGCTATCCGAATAGATTTAACACTCTGCAGAGGTTGCGCACTTTACCCACACTATGGAGCACTGACCTCGTGATCCCATTCGGGTGGACCAGCGTTCCTCCAACGAAACTTGCCTGACCCATGACCCTCCCATCGTATCACCGGCAATCATTCTCCCCCAGAGTCAAGCCCTGGGTGGCCCCTATGTCACCCCGTGACACCTGCCATCGTCGTGGCCCAACTAAACTGTCCCAAAGAGGGACGCCGGCACAAAACTCAACTGGGCTCACAGGGTTATCGCTGTCTACCTGATCAGGGCAGCACGCATGCATAACCCTCCCTAGATGGCGATACCGGTGAAAGAGCACGGAGCCAGACCAAGTCAAGACCATCCCATACCGGCAAGTGTGGTTGCACGAAAAAGCCCGGACAGGTGACTCAAGATCAACCGTCTACCATCACTTAGCAAGTATAGCCACAAATAACTCAAGTTATTATCCACCAAGCATTTAACTTAATTTGCCATGAATTGTTATATAGCAAATGAACGAAAATAATTGATTCAAACATGCAATGGTATCGATATGCTCATGAAATGGAAGTCATGGCTTGCCTTGCTCTGTTGGGTTGCCTGAAAACTCCTGATCTTCAAAGTTGCCAAAGTTTCCCTCTGAAAATGATTTAAAATAGCACTTTAAAATATCACATAATACTGTTTTAATCACCAGAAATTCTGTGAGTGTGAGAAAAATACCAAACTTTACCAGGAATTAGAGGGGCTCAAAACAAATCTAATGCAAAAAGAATCAGGTGATTTGGACTTGTAAATAAAAAGTTGTGGCCAGTCAAAGTTTCTGGTCAAAACAGGGATTAAAATTGAAAACAGAAAATCTCCAGCGGCCACGTCGAAAGCGTAAAGTGGAAGTACGCTTCCACTTACCGCTTCGGCGCGCGCGGCTGAGCTGCTGACGAGCGGGTCCCGCAGCTGGGTTTAAACAGAAGGGAGAGAGGGGAACAGAGGGAGGCAGGGCTCCGGTGGTCGTCGCCGGCGATGCGGGCGGTGGCGAGGTCGGGCGACCGTGGGAATCGAACGAGCGTACGACGGCGAACGCGTATGTACCCGCAGGATCTCGAGAGATGGCCGGACGGCGTCGCCCCCTTCTTCTCCGGCGGCGGTGGTGCTCGGGGTCGTCGGAGACGGCGATTCCGACAGCGATTTGCTCGGGCAAGTGGTCGGGAGTGGTCAGAAGGATGAGCTGAGCTCAGTAGTGGAGTCAGAAGAGGTCGGGGAGGTGTGGAAAGGTGGGTCGGCTGAGCTCTGGTGGCGGCGGATCTCCGGCGAGGCTCGAGGCCAGAGGGCCTCTCGGCCATGGCTCGCTGCTCAAGGAGGCAATTGGGGAATGGTGGAGTGGGTTGAGGAGCTTGGAGAGGACGGCCATGGCTTTATAAAGGCAGGGGCGAGCGCGGGCGAGCTCTCCTGAAGCGGCGAGACTCGGGCCACGTCGCCGATGCAAGGATGCCGCGTTGGCTGGCCGCTTGCGGGGTGAGGTGATGGAGGAGGGCAGAGGCAGTAATGGTGGTCGGTGGCGGCTAGCGAGGAAGATGACGAGCACAGGGTTGCGGCGCCGCCACGGTCGACATAGTGCCCAAGTGTGTGGCGGCCGTCGGGAAGGTTTCCGGCGAGAGCAAGCTACGGGAGAGGGTTAGGTGGACGGCATCGACGATGTCGGCACTCCAGGACACCGCCTGGCAACGCGAGGGCTCGAGAATGGCCTTGACAGACGCCGGAGGGATACAGAGCACGCGAACTGGCAAGCCAGTGCCACGCTCACAACGTTGTCCGGCGCGTGGAGGCCAATCCAGGCCAGCGCAGCGTTTCTGGGGCCTTCTCCTTTGGTCATTTAGTCCACCCCCACTCTTGGTTTGGCTAGATACAAGCTAACTCGAAGGGTAGCATCAACTGAAGTTTCTGACAGAGATATTGAGAGGGATCTGGAGAAACGATGAGTGATGCTTGGGGCCAAAGGAGATGTCTAGAGTGAACTAGGATAGAAGGACTACAAACTGACCAAATTTGAAAGCATTTGGAAAAGTTTTGAATAGAGTTCATGTGCAACCTGCCATACTGGTCCAGAAACTCAATCTGCTTGGTTCACTCATATGGTTGATCTGATGAAGCTGAATTTTGGTGTGTGGGATTCATTTAGTGAATAGGAGATGTCATAAAAATTTCAGCTCAAGAGGAAACCTCTAGATGGTACTTCCTTCACAGAGATTCAAAATGAGCAGAAACTTGGCAGAATTTTGCTGTTAAAAAGTTGTATTGGCCAAGATGATATTTTTGGGTATTGTGGCTAGATAGGTTCTCTAGTACCTCAGAGAATTTATTTGGGGAGTTTCTGAGTTAGGAAAATAAGGGTTGCTTCACAAATGAACAATTCTGACCAGAAAGAAAATAATTATTTTGGCCATTATTTAATATTGGGCAATGGAATATTTTTGAATATTATGAGGTTATATGATGATGAGAAGATGTGGCAGAAATTTGGAACTCTTCTAACCATCAAGACTATAGGTTGCATCACAACCCATAGTGATGCCATAGTCTCCCAAGGAATAAAATGAATTATTTGGAAAAGATCAAATATTGCAATTTGATCCAGGAGGGATGTGACAAAGTTTTGGCAGGTTGGTGATGGTTTTGGGTCAAGAGGTTCAAGGGTTTATAAGCCCAAAGTCACTTGAAAGAATTCAAAAACCATTCAAATTCAAATAAAGCCAAAATATTTTGAAAAGAAAAAGTTGTCAAAACCAGGGTGTCACAGTGCTGCACTACTTTCTTCCTTGCCGCGTCCTTGGGGTTGCCTTCGCTGCCGTGCTCTTCTTTATACTGATCCATATCTGACCTTGCCGGGCTGTTCTCTCTCTCTTTCCTGGACGGGACACTAGCTGAGGTTGCTGCTTCCTCTACTTCCCGCTGCGCCACCAGTGCTGCACTAACCACTTGATTGGTTGCCGCCAGATATAGCAGCAACGGCTCTTGTGGTTTGGGAGCAACCAAAGTGGGCACAGAGGACAAGTAGGCCTTCAAATCTCGCAGTGTTGCATCTGCTTTCAGGGTCCACTTCATGGGTCCTGCCTTCTTCAAAATTTTGAAGAACGGCAAGGCGCGTTCGGCAGACTTGGAGATGAATCTGCTAAGCGCGGCAACGCACCCCGTCAAACGCCTCACATCCTTAACTATCTTGGGTGCTTGAATCTGCTCGATAGCCTTGATCTTATCTGGGTTGGCTTCGATCCCGCGGTGGGACACAAAGAAACCAAGTAGCTTGCCGGAGGGAACACCAAACACACACTTCTCCGGGTTCAGCTTCAAGTTGATCTTGCGTAGATTAGCAAATGTTTCTTCCAAATCTTGGATGAGGGTTGATCTGTCCTTGGTCTTGACCACAATATCATCCATATAAGCTTCAATGTTCCTGTGCAACTTTGGTTCAAAACCAACCTGGACTGCTCTTGCAAAAGTGGACCCGGCACTCTTCAACCCGAAAGGCATCCGCACAAAGCAGTACATACCGCATGGGGTGATGAATGAGGTCTTTTCTTCATCTTCCTTGGACATAAAGATCTGATGATACCCAGAGTATGCATCCAGAAAGGATAGCAAATCACACCCGGAAGTGGAATCCACAATTTGGTCGATGCATGGCAAGGGGAATGGGTCCTTCGGGCATGCCTTGTTCAGATTCGTGAAATCTATGCAAAGCCTCCATTTCCCATTAGCCTTGCGCACAACCACTGGGTTTGCTAACCATGTTGGATGTAGTACTTCTCTGACCAGACCAGCTGCCTCAAGTTTCTTGATTTCCTCGGCAATGAACTGCTGCCGCTCCAAGGCTTGCTTCTGGACCTTCTGCTTGACGGGTCGGGCATGTGGGCAGACAGCAAGGTGGTGCTCGATTACCTCCCTGGGTACACCGGGGATATCAGATGGTTGCCAGGCAAACACATCGATATTCGCCCGCAGGAAGGCAATGAGCGTGCTTTCCTATTTTTCGCCAAGGGTGGCACTGATAGTAAAGTACCATTAGCACCAGCCAGCCTTGCCGGGACCTTTTTCACATGGGGTGCAGCAGCCTTGGACTTCTTGCTGTTGGAACTTTCCGGCACGTCATCCACAGGCATAGCATACCCCGAACAGGTACGCTTCCCGGACTCGTTGTTGGTGTCTCTGCTAGCTTTCTTCTTTCCTTTGATTTCCTTGGCGGGAACTGCGGCTTCCAGGGCCTATGCCACGACTGCGTCCCGGTACATCTTATCCACGCAAATAATTGCGTCCTTCTTGTCTGATGGGACGGAAATGACACCCACTGGCCCTGGCATCTTCAAAGTGTTGTAGGCATAGTGGGATGCCGCCATGAATTTTGCCAAAGCTGGGCATCCAAGGATTCCATTATATGGCAGGGGGAGGTCGACCACATCAAACACAACCTTCTCAGTCCGGTAGTTCAACTCCCCTCCAAATGTCACTGGCAACCTGATCTTTCCCTTAGGATGACTCCTGCCGGGATTGACTCCTTGAAATGTGCCAGTAACCTTAAGCTCTTCCTCTGCTATCTGGAGTTTGCTGATAACCTTTGGGGAAATCAGATTCAACCCGGCCCCGCCATCAACCAACATCTTTGTGACTTTGAGGTTGCGAATCGTTGGTGAGACCAACAATGGCAAGCACCCTACCATAGTGGTGCGGTCAGGATGGTCCTCTTCATCAAAGATGATGGGCGTGCGTGACGACTTGAGCGGCTTCCGAGAATCTGCCACTGGCTCCATGGCATTGACCTCACGCGCCCACTGTTTAAGTTGGCGGTGAGAAGAGTGCAAAGATGCACCCCCGTTAATACACAGGGCATCAGTGGCCTTCTGGAATTCCTGCTCGCTGGTTTCCTCTTCATCCCCTCGATCACTCTCAGCATTGCAATCCTCCTTCTCTCGGCCCCTGGCGGGTTTTCCTTGGTTCCGAGGAGCCTTGCCGGGGCGATTTACTTCACCACCCCGGCCCTTCCCGCCAGTACCATTCTGACCTTTTTCCTTATCACGCTTCTCATATTCAGCCCTCTGCTTCTTGACGAGCTGCTCAACTTGGTGACACTCTTGGAGATCGTGGCCGTTGGTCCGATGAATCTTGCAATATGGCCCATCGCCTTTCCCAGCCTTCTCGGCAGGTGCAGCCTCCCGGCAGTAAGTGCACGCGGCAACTTCCTTGCCGGAGGCTTCGGTCTTAGCCTTCTTGCCGGTACTAGGCGTGCCCGATCCCTCAACGGTCATCACTACCTTATCCTTGCACTTCTTGTTGTGCTTCTTGTTCTGACAGGTGGACTCGTTGTCATCCTCTGAGTCGATGTCGACGCAATCTTCCTCTCCAGGGAGTTTCCTCCCTTCCTCCACCCGAGCACATTTGTCCACCAAGGTGTAAAGCTCCTTCACAGTCTTGGGCAACCGAACATTCATCTTGGAACGTATCCTGTGGTTGCGGACGTTGGACTGGAAAGCGGCTATCACAGCTACCGGGTGGATATCTGGGATATTTCTGTGTACTCGGCTGAATCTCTGCAAGTACTTTCACAGAGTCTCTCCTTCTTTCTGCTGGAGAAGCTGCAAATCGCTGGGCCGCCCTGGTTCTTGATGGCCACCCATGAAGGCGCCAATGAACTCATGGCATAGGTCAGCCCAGGTCGAAATGGAGTTCTCCGACAGGTGCATCAGCCAAGACCTCACATTTGACTTGAGTGCCAAAGGGAAGTAATTGGCGAATACCTTCTCATCTCTTCCCCCGGCAGCTTGAACAGCGATGGTGTAGATGCTCAAGAACTCTGTCGGGTTCAGCCTCCCATCATACTTCTCTGGAATCTCTGGCTTGAACGTGCGAGCGGATGGCCAACGGACTTGCCGCAGCTCACAGGTGAAAGAAGGGCAGCCAACCTCGAAAGGCAGGCACCCGCCGTCTCCGAGTGCGGGTTCATCGACGTCGAGGCCATCGTGCCCATTGGACCGGCGGTGGTTGTCGCGGCGCCGCTCGACGATGACGCGCGCGCCTTCCCTTTGCCCATCCTCCGGGGCTCGTCGTTGGCCTGGACGCGCTCGAGGGTCAGAAGAGGCCATCGAGACGTCATCTGGTTCTTGGTTTTGCGGCTCCCGTGCTGGCTGCCGTGGTGGGGATTGCACTGGCCCCTTCCGTACGGCCAGCAGCACGGGCCGTCGTCGCTACTTGGGGAGGCCATGGCGGGCCAGCACGCTGTGATCCTCCCACCTCGGCGAAGCCAATCAGGCTTTGGATGGTTGCTCGCCACTCATCCATCTGATCGGCTGCCGGCGGGAATCTCAACAGTAGTTAAGCCCGTGCCATGGCCTCTGAGGCAGTGCTCAGCATAGGTGATGATGATGTAGATCGCGATGTCGCTGGGCTCCTGACTGTGCCGGTAGCGACCATGCCGCGCCCTCGTTGTTGCGAACGAGTCGCTTGGATGGCATGGTGATGCGGTGGAGGTGCTTGAAGGCTAGCGGCTTCGTTGGGCACAGTAACTGGGTCAGCTCGTTCTGCAGGTGGCGCACGCCCTGCGGTCGCACCCGCGGTGGGGGCGGCCGGAGGGTTGCGATTCGCCCCAGAACGAGTGCCACCACTGCGGCTGTGCCCTTCAGCGAGGAGAAGAGGTGCGGGCGGAATAAGCCCTCCACTCGTACCTCGTGGAGCATGGCCGCCGGGATGTTGTTGATGCTGTCCTTCCCCGGTGCCTCCCATTCCTGCTTCGGCCATGGGGGAGGTGGTGACAACGCCGCCTGCGTCGACCACATCCCCCGCAGCGTCCACATCCTCGCGCGTCCCCACATTCCCCGTGACGTCGGCGGTCGCGGGCGGCGGAGCCTTCGAGGTGGACGGGTGATTTGCGGCTCCGGACTTCTTCTTGGGCGCCATAGTTGATGACGCCGTCAATGACGAGAATGGAGATGAAGATGACGCGCTATTGACGCTCTCGGGTTCGCGCAAGTGATCCCCTTACCTGGCGCGCCAAAGATGTCGTGGGAAACCACGGCCACCTATGGGGCCATGAGCCCCTTTTGGTTCGGCGGGGGGATGGGCACGTTGCACAAAGAGCGGAAAAGCATCACACAGCGCGGCAGAGATTACACGGGCAGTTTTTACCCAGGTTCGGGCCGCCGTGAGGCGTAAAACCCTACTCCTGCTTTGGTGGATTGATGGTGGAAAAATGGTGGATGAGCGCAGTGCTCTTGCCCGGCAAGGTCGCCTCGGGGCAAGAGCAGCTACGCGCGTATGAGTGTGCAAGGGTCCGGATCAGCCAACCCCCTCTACGGTTGCCATGGGCCTCCTTTTATAGATAAAGGGGTCACCACAGTGGCAAATCAATCATTACATACTGATTAGATAGCAAACAATGCTATCATACCTAACTCTGCAGGCTGACAGAGCGCATTAAATGCGCCTCTCAACGTCACATCTCAGCTTGCCCAGCAGGCCCTGCTGGGCTGTTTTGCCAGCTTCGCGCCTGCTTGCTTGACACGTCTCAGGACGGGTGTCGCCTGGGGGTATTTTCTGTAGGAAGTGGCTGCCATGTGGCAAACAACAGCCACTTAGTCACTTTGGAGCTTGACACCGCACTGATCGATGACGTGCGTCGTGATGAGGTGGTGCGGTGGAGTGGTTTGCCTCCGTAAGCTCTGGCAGGCCTGCCGGGACGATCCTGAGACTCACTTCCGGGGGTAACTCCATCCCCGCCAGGCTCGCCTGCCCAGCAGAGGGTGTTCTTCCCTTAGCGATATCTTGCTTCTCTAGCTCATCTTGGTCTTCTTGATCTGCACTTTGGCCCTGCCAAAGAACAGGTCTCTCATGCCTTGATCTGATCTTGAGTTTGTAATCTTGTCCTTGGGCCTGTGCAAAGTCTGGGCAACGGACCCAGGGTTTGTTGCACCGACAGGAGCCCCCCGGCCTTGCACGAACGCACTGCTTGGCGTCGTCGGGGTAGGCCCTAACCAGTGCACAGGCAGGAGCACAAGGGTGGCTTCGCCCTTTGAGATCTTCTTTGCTTCTTTATTAACCCGAGCTTGGGTCAGTTTCCGGTTTTCCCATGGGTCATGCGCAACGTTATGGGAGAAACCAAACCACGATCCATGGATTGCCCATGCCCCACGATTACGGGGCAGAAACTGCTGCCCCACTTGCCTATCACTTCAGGTGCATCTGCCACGTGTTCCGCATGCACTGCGTAGGGTAGGTGGCGGAAGCGGAGGGCGCGGGGGCGGGTGCCATGGCAGACAGCCAGGCATCGCAGAGTGGCACAGAAGGTTGGCCTGGATTCCCCGAGCCGTTGAAGGCACAGGGAAGCCGCATTGGAGGAGCAGGGCAGTTACCTTCTGAATTTGAAGCTAGCCCCCTTCCCTGTTTCTCTATAAAAAGGGGCAGGAGCGGTGTGTTTGTTCACACACTTTCCTTCTCCCCTTTCTCAATTTTTCTTTGCTCGCCATGGTGAGGGGAAGAGGGTGTAGTGGTACTCCGGTGGTGGCGATGAGAGCTTCTGCTCGACAGTGTCTCCCTCCTCCTCCTGAAACCGCGGGATCGGAGCCCGCTGTGAGAGGAGGAGGAAGAGGACGAGGCCGCGGTCATCGTGGCGCTTGCGGAGGAGGGGGACGGGGCGGCGCTCTGATCGCGCCCCCACCAGACGTTCCTCCTCCGTTGGAGGGCCATGTCAGAGACCAGCCTCTGGAGTTCGTCATCAGGCTATATAAGCCTCTGCACAGCCGCCTCCGCCTCCCTACTCCATTCGCAAGGGCGATGGAGCTCGAACACGCACGAGCGTTGAGGCTGCACATGAGGGGCTGCGGGAATGGCATCATACGGGTGGATGTAGATTTTCCCGCCCCTCATGTCATGTACTTCCATCGAGGTTGGACGGCTTTTGCTCATGCCCATAGCTTGTCGAAAGGGCACGTCCTCCACTTTAAGTTAATGGAGGACGGTTTCCTTTCCGTCAAGGTTTTTGGGAGCTCAGGTGCTCGCTTAGGGTGCTGCGCGGAGAGCTCGACCGACGATGATAGCTCCTCCTCGAGTGACAGCGACGAGGAGGACATTGACGGTGATGACGACGGCACCGACCGAGAGGGCGACGATTCTGACTCCAGTTGAGCATCAGTTGGACCGTCATCGTCAGGCGGTGGCAGCACCAACTGCATCTGCATCCCCTCTCTGGCAAGGTGATTTGCCGGGGAGTTGGGAGCAGGGGTGGAGGTGGTGCTTTCGGCTCCTCCAGCAGCCTTCCAGCTGGAACCCGGCAGGCTTCCTCGCGGGTTGTAGCTCCATTAGCCCTGCCGTGTTCTGCTGGCCCTGGTGGTGGCGGTCGACGGGTCGTCTCCGCCATGCTCTTCATTGTCGCCCTCGTCGGTGCCCTCCCGTCCCCGCCAGGCTACCTCTCCTGGAGCCCAACAAGGTCAGGCTGGGCTTCTGCCCAGTTACCCCTTTTGCCCTCTTCCCCTCCTGCCGTAGTGCCTAGGAGGAGAGGGACAAGAAAGGGCATTACGGGGCACTTATCTTTTTTCAAGCTTAAATCTGTAGGCACTTGCCAAATTTTAGTTCGAATAATGTAATCTCTTGAATCCATGTTTGTGTCCTGTAAGGTTTGTACTTGTTTGAAGCATATTAATGAAAAAGATAAACCTTGCCGGGGACTCGTGCATGTATATGTCCATGCAGAGGTGAGATTCCTCTATATTTATAAGTAAACGAGTTTCCCCCGGCAGGCTATCCTGCCGGTACCCTCTGTTTTGTTGCCGGGGAGTTACGCCCACCGGGCACAAATCATGAAGAGGGACCAGCCCCCCGCCAGTCCTTTTTCAACGAAGGCCACTGCGACCACCCTGACTGAAGCAACGTTCGAGTCGAAGGGCGGGAGCACCTAAGTCTCAAAGGGAAGCAGGGTTTTCTCATGCACAAGTCTTTACTTACAGAACATATATGGATACAAGGAAGAACTTATCTGTTTGGCTTGCCGGAGATCGCAGTGTAGGCTCATCTTCTTATCTCCTCTTGGGTTGAATCCACGATAGGAGCCTGCAGTTTATGCAGATGAAAATGATGCCAGATGCAATCTTATCTACATGAACATGCGATGCTCATGATATGCTTATGCATGCATGCAACTTGTCGGGGGCCCCCAGCGCTTCATTTATTTCTCTGTTGCTCAGGGTCTGTGCCTGGCTTTGTACAAGGGGTTACATGCAACTGAGGCAAGGCCTGTACAAAAGGGTGGCTGCCGGGCAGGGCCCGACAGCCGCGCCTTACGGGTAGAACTTGCGGAGATGCTCAATGTTCCATGAGTTTTGCAATTGAATGCCATCTCCGGTCTCCAGACGGACTGTGCTAGATCTGGTAACTCGTACTACCCGGTAAGGGCCTTCCCACTTCGGCGTCAACTTGTTTGTACCCTTGGCGGACTGAACGCGCCTAAGGACAAGGTCACCTTCCTCAAAACACCTTGCATGAACCGTGCGGCTGTGATTGCGGCGCAGGGCTTGCTGATAGCGTGCAGCACACGTAGCAGCCCGGAGACAGTTCTCCTCGAGAAGCACAGCGTCATCACACTGGTGCTGATCCTGCGCTAGTTCATCGTAGGCAAGCACTCGAGGCGACCCATAAATGAGTTCCATGGGGATAACTGCTTCTGCCCCAGAGACTAGGGAGAAGGGAGTCTGGCCGGTAGCTCGATTTGGTGTCGTTCTGAGGGACCAAAGAACCACCGGTAGCTCGTCGATCCATCGCCTGCCGCACTTCTGCATCTTATCAAATGTTCTTGTCTTGAGTCCTCGCAACACTTCAGTGTTCGCCCTCTCAGCTTGTCCATTGCTTCTGGGATGTGCAACAGAGGCAAATGAGATCTTGCTTCTGAGGGCATGAACATATTGCATGAAGGCATGGCTCGTGAACTGGGTGTCGTTGTCGGTGATGATCCAGGCAGGGACCCGAAAGCGGCACACCAATCCTTTCAAGAACTTGATAGCTGACTGAGCAGTCACCTTTCTCACGGCATCTACTTCGGCCACTTTGTAAACTTGTCGATTGCAACGAACAAGAATTCAAAGCCCCCGGTAGCTCGGGGGAAAGGGCCGAGGATATCGAGCCCCCAGACTGAAAACGGCCATGACAAAGGGATTGTGTGAAGAGCTTGGGCAGGCAGATGGATGTTCTTGGAATGGAACTGGCAGGCTTCACACTTGGTGACTAGCTCGACCGCATCTTGGAGGCCTGTGGGCCAATAGAATCCTTGCTGGAATGCTTTCCCAACTAAAGCCCTTGATCCAATGTGGGAGCCGCACATGCCTTTGTGTATTTCCGCCAGCAGTTCCTTTCCTCCTTCCCGGCAAATGCACTTCAATTTCACACCGTTGGGCCTTCTTCTATATAGTGTGTCATCGACAAACTGATACATACTGGCCCTCCGGGCTACTCTTTCAGCTTCTTCTTGCTCTTCGGGAAGTTCTCCGGTTTGGAGGAAATGGACTATGTGCCTTGCCCAAGTTGGAGCCTGGGACTCGGCAACAAGGACTAGCGGCACCTCCTCATCTACGGGAGCGCGTTCCTCGACCGCGGGGACCAGTGGCCCGGCAGGAGGGCCCAGCCCGGCAATCGAAGGGGAGTTGTTTCCGGCAGGGTCCCTTCCAGGAGCCCCGAGGGGCTCTACCGGGAGAGGCTTACCGGAGTCCAATTTCCTCCTCTTTCGGGCCATTGTTGTCGGGGATACGGAGGGTTGAGTAAGATGGAGAACAAAAGTTCCTGGTTCCACAAGAAGCTTTTGCGCAGCACACTTTGACAGATCATCAGCGATGCTGTTTTCCGCACGAGGTACGTGCTCTGTTTGCAATCCGTCAAAGTGCTCCTCTAATCTTCTCACTTCCTCAACGTATGCCTCCATTAATGGGTTTTGGTAATCCTTATTGACTTTTCTCACCACAAGTTGCGAGTCTCCTCGAATGATCAGCTTCTTGACTCCTAATTTAGTGGCAATCCTGAGCCCGGCAAGGAGCCCTTCATACTCTGTTGTATTGTTGGTCGCCTCCTCCCGGGGAAAATGCATCTGGACGACATACTTCAAGTGCTCTCCAGTAGGAGCAACGAGAAGAACACCAGCCCCCGCACCTTGTAGGGAGAAGGCACCATCAAAATACATGATCCATTCTTGGGGCGCTTCCTTGCCGGGTATAACTGTTTCAAGCACTTCTTCATCAGGGGTTGGCGTCCATTCTGCAATAAACTCTGCCAATGCCCTGCTCTGAATTGTTGATGTGCTTTCAAACTTCAGGCCAAAGCTGTATAACTCCAATGCCCATTCCACTATTCTACCGGTAGCCTCTGGGTTTCGGAGTATCCTTTGCAACGGGAAGCGAGTGACAACCATGATCTCATGGGCTTGGAAGTAGTGGCGCAGTTTCCTTGAGGCCATGATAAGGCCAAAAATCAACTTTTGCACACCAGAGTACCTTGATCTAGCCCCCTGTAAGAGGGAGCTGATGAAGTACACTGGGCGCTGCACTACTTTCTTCCTTGCCGCGTCCTTGGGGTTGCATTCGCTGCCATGCTCTTCTTTATCCTGATCCATATCTGACCTTGCCGGTCTATTCTCTCTCTCTTTCCTGGACGGGACACTAGCTGAGGTTGCTACTTCCTCTACTTCCGGCTGCGCCACCAGTGCTGCACTAACCACTTGATTGGTTGCCGCTAGATATAGCAGCAACGGCTCTTGTGGTTTGGGAGCAACCAAAGTGGGCACAGAGGACAAGTAGGCCTTCAAATCTCGCAGTGCTGCGTCTACTTCTGGGGTCCACTTCATGGGTCCTGCCTTCTTCAAAATTTTGAAGAACGGCAAGGCGCGTTCGGCAGACTTGGAGATGAATCTGCTAAGCGCGGCAAGGCACCCCGTCAAACGCCTCACATCCTTAATTGTCTTGGTTGCTTGAATCTGCTCGATAGCCTTGATCTTATCTAGGTTGGCTTCAATCCCACGGTGGGACACAAAGAAACCAAGTAGCTTGCCGGAGGGAACACCAAACACACACTTCTCTGGGTTCAGCTTCAAGTTGATCTTGCACAGATTAGCAAATGTTTCTTCCAAATCTTGGATGAGGGTTGATCTATCCTTGGTCTTGGCCACAATATCATCCATATAAGCTTCAATGTTCCTGTGCAACTGTGGTTCAAAACCAACCTGGATTGCTCTTGCAAAAGTGGACCCGGCACTCTTCAACCCGAAAGGCATGCGCACAAAGCAGTACGTGCCGCATGGGGTGATGAATGAGGTCTTTTCTTCATCTTCCTTGGACATAAAGATCTGATGATACCCAGAGTATGCATCCAGAAAGGATAGCAAATCACACCCGGAAGTGGAATCCACAATTTGGTCAATGCGCGGCAAGGGGAATGGGTCCTTCGGGCATTCCTTGTTTAGATCCGTGAAATCTATGCAAAGCCTCCATTTCCCATTAGCCTTGCGCACAACCACTGGGTTTGCTAACCATGTTGGATGTAGTACTCCTCTGACCAGACCAGCTCCCTCAAGTTTCTTGATTTCCTCGGCAATGAACTGCTGCCGCTCAAAGGCTTGCTTCGGACGTTCTGCTTGATGGGTCGGGCATGTGGGCAGACAGCAAGGTGGTGCTCGATTACCTCCCTGGGAACACCGAGGATATCAGATGGTTGCCAGGCAAACACATTGATATTCGCCCGCAGGAAGGCAACGAGCGCGCTTTCCTATTAGTCGCCAAGGGTGGCACTGAAAGTAAAAGTACCATCAGCTCCAGCCAGCCCTGCCGGGACCTTTTTCACATGGGGTGCAGCAGCCTTGGACTTCTTGCTGTTGGAACTTTCCGGCACGTCATCCACAGGCATAGCATACCCCGAAGAGGTACGCTTCCCGGACTCGTTGCTGGTGTCTCTGCTAGCTTTCTTCTTTCCTTTGATTTCCTTGGCGGGAACTGCGGCTTCCAGGACCTATGCCATGACTGCGTCCCGGTACATCTTATCCATGTAAATAATTGCGTCCTTCTTGTCTGATGGGATGGAAATGACACCCACTGGCCCTGGCATCTTCAAAGTGTTGTAGGCATAGTGGGATGCCGCCATGAATTTTGCAAAAGCTGGGCGTCCAAGGATTCCATTATATGGCAGGGGGAGGTCGACCACATCAAACACAACCTTCTTAGTCCGGTAGTTCAACTCCCCTCCAAATGTCACTGGCAACGTGATCTTTCCCTTAGGATGACTCCTGCCGGGATTGGCTCCTTGAAATGTGCCAGTAACCTTAAGCTCTTCCTCTGCTATCTGGAGTTTACTGATAACCTTTGGGGAAATCAGATTCAACCTGGCCCCGCCGTCAACCAACATCTTTGTGACTTTGAGGTTGCGAATCGTTGGTGAGACCAACAATGGCAAGCACCCTACCGCAATGGTGCGGTCAGGATGGTCCTCTTCATCAAAGATGATGGGCGTGCATGATCACTTGAGCGGCTTCCGACAATCTGCCACTGGCTCCACGACATTGACCTCACGCGCCCACTGTTTAAGTTGGCGGTGAGAGGAGTGCAAAGATGCACCCCCGTCAATACACAGGGCGTCAGTGGCCTTCTGGAATTCCTGCTCGCTGGTTTCCTCTTCATCCCCTCCATCTCTCTCAGCATTGCAATACTCCTTCTCTCGGCCCCTGATGGGTTTTCCTTGGTTCCGGGGAGCCCTGCCGGGGCGATTTACTTCACCACCCCGGCCCTTCCCGCCAGTACCATTGTAACACTCTGGTTTTCGCTCCCTGTTTTTTTTCCTTCGCGGGATTTGACTCACGTCTTTTTTTTCTCGGTGTTATCGGATTTCTCTAGCTCTTGGGTATGTGAAGATGGTCATCTAGCCTTGCCTTTCCTATCCAACCAGAGATTCTCTCCAGATCAACCTTGCCACCCAAGATCTTTCTCAAGGTTTTGCCGTCGAAACCCTACCTTCCGAGTTGCCGGAAGGGAAACCCTGATTCTTTCAGTTACAAAGGAACCCCAATTTCCTTTGATCTATTGCCTCCCAAACTTTTCCCAGTGATCATCCTTTATCTACAAATCCTGGATATGCAAAAATATTGCCAAGTCATTTGCAATATTTTTCATTTATAATTAATTCCTTTTTCTGCCAGTTAAAGGAATTAAGTCCAGGAAAATATCGATCCACCTCCAAAGTTCATGAAAACTAGTGGGGATATTCTTTGTGATCATATTGAGCTCCCATAAAAATATTGGCCATAATTAAATAAATGAAATTGCATTTTCCTATTTAATGCCAATATTGCATTTTGGGCAGTTTCTAAAGGAACTACCATTTTGGTAGCCAGGAAAAATCCCAAATAAATTATGGAGCTTCTTATATCCATATCTTCACCATTTCCATCAAAACCCAAGTCCCATATTTCAAGGTTTGAGCACAACATCCATTTGCAAACTCTGTCTAGATTTTCAATTTGCAAAGGAAATGCTTGAACCCTTGATCCTTTTGAGCTGAAATTTTTCATGGTGGTTAACATTGGCAAATAACCCAAGGATACCAAAAGTCAGCTCAATCCATCCATCCATCTTCCCACAGCAATTTTCTCAAGTTTCTGTCCATTTCAAACCTCTGTGAAGCAAGTACTATTTTGGTGTACCCAAATGGTATGAAACTTTTACACTGGCTTTATAGATCCAAATCACCTTCCTCCACCAAAATTCAGCTCATTTCATCAAACCATTTGAGCACAGCTTCAAAATCCATTTTCTGGACCAATTTGGCAGTTGTGAAGGAAGTATATGCAAAACTTGTCCAAATGACTTCAAATTTCTCCAGCTTATCCTCCTTCCTACCACATTTCAACTTGACAACATACCAGTCCCATTTACCAAGCCATTTCATCTTAGTAACTGCTGCAAGATCTCATCCAGGAACTATTTTCACTCCCCTCGACCTATCCAGACCCCTCCTGGTCCATCTAGTGGCCTTTCTCATTCATTTGAGCAGTGAGCGACCTGTTTGACAAGGTGTGGCGAGCAGACGCGCTCCAGAGCACGTGGCACCCGTGGTGAGCATGCAATCTCCATGCAGAAACCACGCTCTGCGCCTCTGTCGTCTCCGTGCTGTCGCCTCCGGCCAGACTCCGCTTGTCGGAGCATGTCTAGTGGCTCCGCGGAGTCCACATGCCCCTCTCCCGACTCTTCTCTCCTCCCCTTTCTTCCTCCTCCCGCCACAGCGGTCGCCGTCGCGGCACTGCACACCCATGACCCTCGAGACGTCACGTCCCTCCGTTGGCTCCTTCCTCCCCGAGCCGTCCCCTCCTTCTGAGCGCGTCAGGTCGGCACCACTCCTCGCTTGCACCTCGCCGGAGCACCAGTGCAGGGATGAGCTCGCCACGGCTGCCGTCCTCATCCGCACGCCCGTCCCGACTATAAAAGCTCGGCCCGAGCCCCTCCCCGAGCACCTCGCAGCCCAGCCCTTACCTCCCCTGCTCCTGCCCGAGCCCAGCCCCGAACAGCCGTGCCCACGAGCACCCAAATCACCGGCAAGCTCCGCCACAGCCACATCTCGGCCTTGTTCAAATTCAAGTGCTTCGGCCGTCCCTGACTCCGTCCGAGCTCACCACCGAGCACGCCATGCTCCAGGGACTCCGCCCATGCCCTCTCCTAGCCTCCTCGGCCACCGGACCACCTACTTCACCGGGGAACCGCCGCCCTTGGCGATGGCTGCCGCCGCGCGCAGCCGCTCTAGTAGCCAGCCCCACGGCCCCTGCTACCCATCCTTGGACACGGCGCTCGCCGACGCGCCCGCCCGTCCGCTTGCCTGTCGGAGTAGCCACCGGAGCGCCAAAGCCCGCGCCGGAGCCCCTCTTGCCATCGCCGCATCGGGGCAGAGCCGAAGAGGAGGAAGAAGGAAGGAGGAGAAGAAAGAAGGCAGCATGGGCCCCTGATGTCAGCGAGTGGGGGGGCGGCCACGTGGATAATTGGAGACACCCTGGCCACTTTCACGTTTTCGCCGCGGGAAAACGTATTTTCACCGAGTGCGCGACCAGCCGAGCTGACAGGGACCCAGAAGTAAATATTCTTTTTGCAGATCAATCCCTGGCAGAAAAACCCTTCTATCCTTTCTACTGTAACTCCGATTCAGGTGAAACCAACACGCACGTCTTCGTCTCGTCGAGCCCATTCCGATGGTATCATTTTCATAATGTTTCCACACTGTGAAAATGACCATTTTCCCCTTGCCCTTCAATTAGCCCCTCCGAGAGATAACGGTTTCCGGCGATCCTTTCCGCGGACTCTCCGCACTTCTTCCCGGAGTAGTCTTCGACCCCAAGCAAGCCGACCATCTGATATATGCCCTAAAGCATTGCTCTGTGATATTTCTTGCATGTTTAAATTAATATGCTTGTGCTTGTCTGTGTAGGAGTGAGCTGTATGTGACTCTGACAAACCCTTGCTTGCACTTTCTTCGATGATGGCACCACGCCTGTGTTCTAAGCTGTTTTCGGCCATCCGGGGTGGATGCCAACTTTTATTTCTCTTGTCAGCAACTGTCCGTGTTCTGAGCTGCCTTTCGGCCGTCTCGGGCAGCTGTTGAATTTCTTTCCGTAGCAGTGACCCTATGCTCTGAGCTGTTTCTCGGCCGTCTTAGGGAGCTGCTACATTCTTCTTATCAACACCGTCTCATGCTCTGAGCTGCTTTCCAGCCGTCTTGAGCCGGGGTTGAGTTATTCCGGTAATGTCCCAGATCTGAGTTGTAAAAACCGTTCTAGTGGCTACTGGTTTCTTTGCCGGTTTTGTGCAAGGGTTCCGATGGTCATCACTTACAGCTAGAACTTGTAAACTGATAACTTGCCATTTAAATATTGTTTCACTAATGACTCATTGTGATGTTATATGGAGATAGGTTGTTATGTTTCCACAGTTGTTATCTCACACATAGTTACCACCATGTTAAGTTATTGTGATGAACCACTAAGCTTGCTAAATGAACTTAGTCGGTTGATCTTGAGTCACCTGTCTGGGCTTATCCGTGCAACCACATTTACCGGTATGGGACGGCCTTGACTTAGTCTGGCTCTGTGCTCTTTCACCGGTTCCACCAGACAGGGAAGGTTATGCGTGCGCGCTACCCTGGCCCGGTAGGCGATGATAACCTTGTGAGCCCAGTTGTTTGTTTGCGCGCGGTCCCTGTTCGGGACAGTTTAGTTTGGACACGACGGTGGTAGGTGTCACGAGGTGACACAGGGGCCACCCAGGGCTTGACTCCGAGGGAGAATGATTGCCGGTGGTACGATGGGAGAGTCACGGGTTAGGCGGGTTTCGTTGGAGCAACGCTGGTCCACCCGAATGGGATCACGAGGTCAGGTGCTCCATGGTGTGGGTTGTAACACCCCATGTCATTAGCCACAGTAATCACTTTTGATAATGACAAGTCAGCATGATTAACAGTGCCAAATCATCATTTGCATGATATTGCATTTCAACTCCTAACTCAAATTCAAATTTAAATGAAAGTGGACAATAAAAGTTGTTCAACATAGCAACTAAAATGTTCAATAAATAGCAAACATTCCAGAGACTGTTCTAAAATTGTAATCAACAATTAATAAATTAACTAAGTGACTCTAACAGTAGAAAAACAGAATTGGTTAATACCTTTTTGTTTAAATAAAATCCATATGAAAACATTTGGCCCCAAGATATTGCACTGATATTATATGGGCAAGTTCCATATTTTACAAAAGTCATTTGGAGTAAAAACAAAAGACAAAACAGAAAAGAAAAGAAAAACAGAGAAAGAGAAAAGGAGAAAAAGGAAAAGGCCCACAGCACTGGGCCTAAGTGGCCACAGTGCCGGCCCAGCCCACCTGGCGCCGTCCCCCACCTCTCGCACTGCTCCTCGCCCTCGCTGTCGAACACGCACGCGCGCGCACCGGCCCCCCTCGTCCCCGATCGACAGCGGCCACCCGCGCGCCGCTGACGCCTATATGCGCCCGTCCCCAACCCCGCGGATGAACCCTAGCTACTCCACTCGCCCTCCCCCTCGCTCCCCCGTCGCAGCCGAACGCCGCCGCCGCCATGGACGCCGGCTAGCCGCGGCCACAGCCCGCCTCTCACCTCCGTAGCCTGTCCAGCAGCTCCGCGCCGACAAGCCCGTCCTCCTCGACCACAAGCCCGAGCCCTGGAAGCTCTGCATCACCGGCCTGCTTCGCCTTCTTCCTCTACGGACGCCGACGATCGCCGCTTTGATTCGCGCCGCCCCGAGCTCCTCTGTTCTTCCCCGGGCCTTCTCTGCAACGCCGGTGAGCCCCTGCGCCGAACGCGCCCTCCCCTGCCCCCTCTAGCCGCCCGTAGCGCTCGCTCCACTGTAGCCCGAGCCCACCACCGCGGACCTCGTCGCCGGCGTCATTCCGGCGACCTTTTGGTCATTTGCTCGCGCCCGTCTTGCTCGCGCGTGCACGTAGGCCTCGCCCCGCTCTCTGGATTGCCCAAACTCGCATCGTAGCCCCGTCTCCGCCGCACGCCCGAACAACCCCACCGCCGGCGAGCTCCTGGCGCTCAGCTCCGGCCTCCCCAGCACCCCGCACCGCCATCGTTCGACGCGCGACGCCGAGCCGCGTCGAACGCAAGCAACCGCAACCCCTGGAACCCCCTGTGTGCGAAACCCGAGCCGAGCCCGACGCGCGCCGCCGCATTTTGGCTCGCCGGAGCTACCCCGGCGCGTCGCCGGCCGCTGCTGACCTGGCCTGGGTGGGCCCCGCCCAGTGCCACTGACCCCTGGGCCCCAGTTGACCTGTTGACCGGGTCAACTGCTGACGTGGCCGCCCTGTCTCATTGACATGTGGGGCCCGGCCATTTAAAAATAAATAGATAATTAGTTAATTAAATCCTAAACAGACACTGACTACTGGGCCCCACCTACTAATTAGTTTAGTTAGTTTAATTTAACCCTGGTTAAGTAGCTGGGTCACTGACATGTGGGTCCCACTGGACCCACCTGTCAGGTTTGACCCTGGTCAGCCCCTGTTGACCTGCTGACATCACGCTTAGGTCATGCTGATGTCACTTTTCACTGTTTTGGATAATGTTGAATTTAAATAAATAATTAAATTCAGAAAATGTTTAAAACTTTAAAAAATCATATAAAATAATCCGTAACTCCGATGAAAATAATTTATATATGAAAGTTGCTCAGAATTTCGATACGAACCCGAATACGCCCTCTGTATTCCTGTCAGATGCCCCTAGCTATATGAACATTAAACTTTTAGACCGATTTTGATAAATGGATAGTGCCCAACTTTAATTAAATAAATCCGGATAAATTCCTAAATTAACTAAATCATTTAGTTAGGCAGTAGAACACCCCGGCATATCATTTAGTCATGTCATGCATATTGTTTGCATTTTTGCCGTGAATTTATTGTTTCTCTCCCCCTCCTTCTCTCTAGATAGACGCCGATACTGACGACGCTGCAGCTGGGTACGACTACACTACAGACGAGCAGCCCGTTGACGACCCCTCTCTCTTGCCAGAGCAACCAGGCAAGCCCCCCCCCCTTGAGCATCCAGATATCGCCCATTCCATTTCTCCTGCTTGCATTAGATTTTGCTATTATTACTGTTTGATCCTATTCTGATGCATAGCCTGCTTTTGTAACCTGTTTATTGCTACCTTACCTGCCTATGTTAAACTGCTTAGTATAGGTTGGCTTGAACCATCAGTGACCCCACCACCTTACCCTTGTCGCCCCTGCTTGATCATCGACGACTCGATCAATGTGATCGTTGACCAGAGACAGACACATCACCTCACCCCCCCTTAGTTGTATGACTCTGCATAGTTACTCTCGAGTGCCGAGGGTGATACCTCGTAACGCACTCCTGATGAATACTCCGTAGTGTAGCTGTTCGGTCGTGGTCATCGAGGGTGATTCCTCCTTCTCCACTTCCGATACGACTCTGTCATGCAACCCTTCAGTGTGAATCCGAGGGTGATGCCTCATACGTTCACCCTGATGATTTCGTCGAGTGGAATCCACCGAGGGTGATTCCTCGGGTTTCCCCCTTGATGTTCTGACCACACGGTTGCCTTGACCTTTGTTACAGGCGAGTCGACCCAGGTGGGTACCCGCTGGGGATCTACGATGTCGGGTGTGCCGGAAGGGCACTCGAGTGTGATATTGTGGCGAAGCTTCAGAAACTCTGATTGTCTCTGCGTGATACTAAATGAGCCTATTGGATTTGGGTTTGTAATCTGAGTGGGTCGACGTGCCCTATACGCACTACCACCACGCGGGATAATGGTTATGGGGCCCTCTGCGATGTACGTTTCTCCCGAAAGCTCATCAGACGTCACAGTTCACCGTGTGGGCTGATTGTCGGGATTGGGCTGGATACTTCACTGACGAGTTCAGTGTCGCGCCTGCACCCCGGCTAGTCTCACAACGCGCAGGGTGCCCAGGGTGATGGCCCAAGACCTCTGGGTGCATAGGTTAGTCCGGCGTGCTGACCTCTCTGCTGAGCCTAGGTAGGGCGCTGCTTCATGTTGATCTCCCGAGGCCGGGCATTACCCAGCTAGTGTGTCCGGCCGGAGGTGATCGAGCGTGTTGGGTAACAGTAGTGCATCCCTGCAGGGATGAATAATCTATCGATAGCCGGTCCTACGGTAAAGGACGCTCAGTTTGTGTATCCCGATCTACTACTTGAACTGGATACTTGTTACTTAATTGAAGCTTCGGGATCGCTTTCTCGCTGGGAGTCGAGGAAGGATCTCTGGGCTTGCTTCAACATGTTTGCTTAATAAAATGATATTCTACTCTCTTCTATTGCTGCAAGATGATGGCTTCGTGAAGATGCTAGTCTTCGATAGGACTAGGCTTTCTCTCTATTCTGGCATTTCTGTAGCCCAGTCCACATATACAGCCTTCCCTCTTTGATAATGTTGCATATGTAGTGTAGTTCCTTGCTTGCTGAGTACTTTGGATGAGTACTCACGGTTGCTTTGTTACTTCTTTTTCCCCATATCCCACTTTGATGATACATCAGACGATGGAGCCCCGGAGCCAGATGCCACCTCAGGAGCTTGCTACCAGGAGGGTCCAGATGGCACGTACTACTGGATCGAGCCAGCCGACCAGGAGTAGGATCGAAGGCTCCCAGACAGGAGGTCTATGCCTTTCGATCTAGAGTCGTTGTTTGTGCTAGCCTTCTTAAGGCAAAAAACTTGTCTAACTATGTCTGTACTCAGATATTATTTGTATGACTGACTTATGTATTCGGATCTTCGGATCCCTGGTCTGTAATATTGTGGATCTCCGTTTATTTGTGTTAGAGTTGTGTTGTGATATCTTCCTGTGAGTCCCTGTGCTTGATCATGCATGTTTGCGTGTATGATTAGTGCACGATTAAGTCGGGGGCGTCACATGGGTAAAGTGCGCAACCTCAGCAGAGTGTAAAATCTATTCGAATAGCCGCGTCCACGGTATTGGACAGCCCGTCCAGACCTCACTAGGTGGTCAACCGTAGTAATGATAATAATGATGGAAGAACTCGTCTTGTGTAGACATCAGATGATGTCAGGAATATGATATGTTAGACATGGGATGGCTATATGATGAGTGGTCGGATGACCACATGAGTTGGATCGGATTCAGGTTGGATCACGAGAATGTTCGGAGTATGGAGTATTTACTTAATATGCTTTACCTTACTGCATTTACTTCAGTAGTTATCTTGCTGGATAAGCCTGCTATAACATGATAATTGATATTGCTAGCTAGTTATGCTATGTCATGACAATTAATATTGCTCTAATAATAAGTGCATGCTTGAATGCCATGGATTGCTTTGCTTGGTGCATATGTTAGTTTGGTTTGCTTGCGAGTACATTCAAAAGTACTCAGCGGCCTTCAATGTGGCCAGGTTCACATAAGGATCCGTCGACGAGGAGCCGGAGCGTTCGCGGGCTAGGAGCGTAACCCTGTCAGATCCCTGTGGATTGGAGCCGCACCAAGACCATGCTGCCTTAGATAGAGCTTTTCCGCTGCCATCACTCTTGTAAACCCTCATGTAAGACTTATATACCCATTAATAGAAATGCCCGTGTTCATGGTACTTGTTGTAAGCGCGCATGCCAGAGTGATTTCCTGGGCTAGTATGCGTGGCGACCGTCTGGCTACAGTGGTAATCAGGCGGGGCGCCACAATGGATGGTATCAGAGCAGCCAGGCTGACTGTAGGTTACCCTAGCTAGACTTCATTGTCTTGTGCTCAGTAGAAAGCCCAGATGGATTTTAGCCATCTTTGCCAAGCAGGCACGGCTACTATTGAACATAAGGCAACCCCATAGGTCTTTGGCTCCATCAGACCCAACTCTCATGGCCTTTGCCTCTGGTACGAAATATCCACACCAGGCAACGACCCGTGAGCCCTGAAACCCCTTGGTAAACCAGATATCCTTACCTTGCTTGCTAGCCATCGCATTTCTCTTCTTAACTCTAGTTTCCTTTGGGAAACGCCTATAATTCTATCTCTCCCCAACAACCTTAGGATCGTTGACTAAGCCATTTTGGCTATGGTCATGCATCGAGTTTGATGTTCCCTAAGGAAGTAGTAGGAGCTTGACACAAATTGCTACTAGGAGCATTGTGTGGTTTCGCTCCTAAATCCTTAGAGGTGCATCGAGTGCGCTATACTAGTTATACTAGTGAATCCTCGGCCACGTGTGTAAGGTCCGCAAATATTTGAGCTTTATTTGCTTTTTGGTTTTCGCGGTTCTTGTTTCTTTTGTCGGTTCCATTCCTTCACTCCGACTGGATCCATCCGCAAGTGCCATCAAGAAGACCAGCACACGACCTGGATAATGCCCAATAATCCAATTCAGCAAGAGTCAAGCCAAGTTAACTGTCAATATTCAGAACATCATCTTTGGATCTGTCAAGAATGAAGAATGGGTCAGAAGCAGAATCTATGTGCAACAGACAAGGCCAGAATATACCTGAAAGAGTTTGCCTCAGAACAGATCACGCCTAAGGAGCAGTTAGATGAGTTACCAAGAATGAATATCAGTAAGGACAAATTATTCCGTCCATGATACAAGGATTATTTCAGTCGGTGAGGTGAACCGAGTCTTTCTCAATGGATCCAAGAACCATGTATTACCCACCGGAGACATATTTCAAGAATGTAAATGTGCCAAGAACAGCAACAGAACCCCGGTGCGTTGAAGTGCACCAGCACATATACAAATTTCCGAGCACTGTGAACAAGGTTTGTGAGAAATATGAATGAGTTCATGGTTGCCCAGAATCAATGAGAACTTCACATGCTGGAAAGCTCAGCTGAACCGAATGGAATGATCCGCCAACTGCTTATTATCAACACTTGGTTTGAATGCAAAGGGTATTCCAAATTAATTAACAACGTGAGGTCTGCATCAGTCATGCAGCCTTTACAGCAGCAATGATCAGACCAGCAGAAGACAAGCGATGTGTGTGACCATCGGAATATCTTCAGACATGGTATGGCCTATACCAAGTTTGGCTCTGATATGAGTAAAATTCCGGATACTTCGGAAGGAAGCCAGAATCGGCCATAGCTCCAATTGCATACATAGTGAAAGGCTTCTGGCATAAGGAACCCAGCCTTCCTCCGCAAGCTACCGAGAAGAGCTGACGACACCAGACTACCAATTTTCCTTGATACGCCACTTGGTGAGAAAATCTTCGTGGGTACAACACTCCAATCTTTTTCAGCGTGCTACCACGGGAAACTTCCAGCATAAGGCACCTGACCTTCCGCTGCAAGATACATGAAGGAAACTTTTGAGGCACGATACTCAGTCTTCTTCAGCATGCTACCCCGGCAGAAACTTCAAGCATAAGTAACTCAGCCTTCTTCAACACGCCATCATGCCTACAACAAGCTTGTCAGGAGCACAAACTAGTCCAGGCACACATCCGCCTCAGAACTCAGTGGTTATGAAGGGATTTATCCTACACCTGCATATGTTGTGAGCATGCAGTCCAATGGATCAGTTCATGCGAGTCACTCATACACGGGAATGACTATGTTCCGAGAAACATTGGCCCCATAACTCGAGGAAGAATATGAGCACAGCAACCCCTACGAGGCATGCAAGAGTAAGTTGTGAGAACAAGCTCGACAAGCCGAGAAAAACCATCAAGGAGCCGTGTTGGCAGGTCATGACAGGCTCATCGATGGAATCCCCAGGAACCAAGAAGTTGTGGACAAACAACCTCCGTGACGGTCAACAAGATACAGCTTCACGAACAGAGTGACATTGATAACCCTTGTCAGACTCTTGCATATACGGCCACAACAATGCAACCAACATGTCATACTCATCATGAATATGGGCCATCAACCAAGATAAGAGGTTAAGCTCCGAAAGATATACCGAATGATAGCAATACTATGTTCAGCTCAGTGGTCATAGCAAGGACTACAAAGGCTATATATGACAGAGCCACCTTCACGAGCGACAGAGTTTGAAACAAGACATGCAGATAAAATGGCGCAAAGCGCGTCAGCATCAATAGCTCATAATGTCATTGGAATAAGAGATTACTGTCTATGATTACTTTGTGATCATGCATGACATCTCAGTTGGGGATATAGCAGCAATAGCTCGGTCATGTTGTTCCTTGAATTGTGGATCATCTAAGGACAAAGTCAGAATGTCGAAGGCAGAAGGAAATATCAGCATGGAACCCACAACCAGACTGAGTATTCTGACACGGCAAAAAGAAAGTCACCCCTAGCCACTCGAGGCCATACGAGCACATGAGCCTGGTACCAGGAAAGGATGTCTTGCCCATGACTGTCAAGATACGGAGTATCAAACAAAACCAAAGCAGTTACTTCCAGGCCATGGAAATCGAGCCGTCTGTTGGTATTACCCGCTACTCCACCCAGCAACACCACTATCCGGATGAAAGGTACACCTGACAGGAAAGAGAAGGATTCAAGGAAACTGTGTGCAAAGACAACACCTGGTCCATCAGAAGAGGCAGTTAAAAGGCCAGTGAACCAACAAAGACAAGACCGCTGATGGATCCAAGTCGCACACAGGTAAGTCCCCCTTCACCGGGAGGTAATCCCGGAAATCTCGAGGACAAGATTTTCTTAAGGGGGGTAGGTTTGTAACACCCTGGGTTTTCGCTCCCTGTTTTTTTCCTTCGTGGGATTTGACTCCCGTCTTTTTTTTCTCGGTGTTATCGGATTTCTCTAGCTCTTGGGTATGTGAAGATGGTCATCTAGCCTTGCCTTTCCTATCCAACCAGAGATTCTCTCCAGATCAACCTTGCCACCCAAGATCTTTCTCAAGGTTTTGCCGTCGAAACCCTACCTTCCGAGTTGCCGGAAGGGAAACCCTGATTCTTTCAGTTACAAAGGAACCCCAATTTCCTTTGATCTGTTGCCTCCCAAACTTTTCCCAGTGATCATCCTTTATCTACAAATCATGGATATGCAAAAATATTGCCAAGTCATTTGCAATATTTTTCATTTATAATTAATTCCTTTTTCTGCCAGTTAAAGGAATTAAATCCAGGAAAATATCGATCCATCTCCAAAGTTCATGAAAACTTGTGGGGATATTCTTTGTGATCATATTGAGCTCCCATAATAATATTGGCCATAATTAAATAAAGGAAATGGCATTTTCTTATTTAATGCCAATATTGCATTTTGGGCAGTTTCTAAAGGAACTACCATTTTGGTAGTCAGGAAAAATCCCAAATAAATTATGGAGCTTCTTATATCCATATCTTCACCATTTCCATCAAAACCAAAGTCCCATAGTTCAAGGTTAGAGCACAGCATCCATTTGCAAATTCTGTCCAAATTTTCAGTTTGCAAAGGAAGTGCTTGAACCCTTGATCCTTTTGAGCTGAACTTTTTCATGGTGGTTAACATTGACAAATAACCCATGGATACCAAAAATCAGCTCAATCCATCCATCCATCTTCCCATAACAATTTTCTCAAGTTTTTGTCCATTTCAAACATCTGTGAAGCAAGTACCATTTTGGTGTACCCAAATGGTATGAAACTTTTACAGTGGCTTTATAGATCCAAATCACCTTCCTCAACCAAAATTCAGCTCATTTCATCAAACCATTTGAGCACAGCTTCAAAATCCATTTTCTGGACCAATTTGGCAGTTGTGAAGGAAGTATATGCAAAACTTGTCCAAATGACTTCAAATTTCTCCAGCTTATACTCCTTCCTACCACATTTCAACTTGACAACATACCAGTCCCATTTACCAAGCCATTTCATCTCAGTAACTGCTACAAGATCTCATCCAGGAACTATTTTCACTCCCCTCGACCTATCCAGACCCCTCCTGGTCCATCTAGTGGCCTTTCTCATTCATTTGAGCAGTGAGCGACCTGTTTGACAAGGTGTTACGAGTAGACGCGCTCTAGAGCACGTGGCACTCGTGGTGACCACGCAACATCCATGCAAAAACCGCGCTATGCGCCTCTGTCGTCTCCGTGCCGTCGCCTCCGGCCAGACTTCGCTTGTCGGAGCATGTCCAGTGGCTCCACGGAGTCCACATGTCCCTCTCCCGACTCTTCTCTCCTCCCCTTTCTTCCTCCTCGTGCCACGGCGGTCGCCGTTGTGGCACTACACACCTGTGACCCTCGAGACGTCACGTCCCTCCATTGGCTCCTTCCTCCCCGAGCCGTCCCCTCCTTCTGAGCGCGTCAGGTCGACACCACTCCTCGCTTGCCACCTCGCTGGAGCACTAGTGTGGGGATGAGCTCGCCACAGCTGCCGTCCTCATCCGCACGCCGGTCCCGGCTATAAAAGCTCTGCCCGAGCCCCTCCTCGAGCACCTCGCAGCCCAGCCCTTCCCTCCCCTACTCCTGCCCGAGCCCAACCCCAAACAGCCGTGCCCACGAGCACCCAACTCGCCGGCAAGCTCTGCCACAGCCACATCTCGGCCTCGTTCAAATTCAAGTGCTTCGGCCGTCCCTGACTCCGTCTAAGCTCACCACCGAGCACGCCATGCTCCGGGGACTCCGCCCATGCCCTCTCCTAGCCTCCCCGGCCACCGGAGCACCTACTTCACCGGGGAACCGCCGCCCTCGGCCATGGCTGCCGCCGCGCGCAGCCGCTCTAGTAGCCAGCCCCACGGCCCCTGCTACCCATCCTTGGACACGACGCTCGCCGGCGCGCCCGCCCGTCCGCTTGCCTGCCGGAGTAGCCACCGGAGCGCCGAAGCCCGCGCCGGAGCCCATCTTCCCATCGCCGCATCGGGGCAGAGCCGAAGAGGAGGAAGAAGGAAGGAGGAGGAGAGAGAAGGCAGTGTGGGCCCCTGATGTCAGCGAGTGGGGGGCCGGCCACGTGGATAAGTGGAGACGCCCTGGCCACTTTCACGTTTTCCCCGCAGGAAAACGTATTTTCACCGAGTGCGCGACCAGACGAGCTAACAGGGACCCAGAAGTAAATATTCTTTTTGCAGATCAGTCCCTGGCAGAAAAACCCTTCTATCTTTTCGACTGTAACTCCGATTCAGGTGAAACCAACGCTCACGTCTTCATCTCGTCGAGCCCGTTCTGATGGTATCATTTTCATAATGTTTCCACACTGTGAAAATGACCATTTTCCCCTTGCCCTTCAATCAGCCCCTCCGAGAGATAACGGTTTCCGGCGATCCTTTCCGCGGATTCTCCGCACTTCTTCCCGGAGTAGTCTTCGACCCCAAGCAAGCCGACCATCTCATATATGCCCTAAAGCATTGCTCTGTGATATTTCTTGCATGTTTAAATTAATATGCTTGTGCTTGTCTATGTAGTAGTGAGCTGTATGTGACTCTGACGAACCCTTGCTTGCACTTTCTTTGATGACGGCACCACGCCTGTGTTCTAAGCTATTTCCGGTCGTCCGGGGTGGAAGCCGACTTTTATTTCTCTTGTCAGCAACTGTTCGTGTTCTGAGCTGCCTTTCGGCCGTCTCGGGCAGCTGTTGAATTTCTTTCCGTAGCAGTGACCCTATGCTCTGAGCTGTTTCTCGGCCGTCTTAGGGAGCTGCTACATTCTTCTTATCAACACCGTCTCATGCTCTGAGCTGCTTTCCAGCCGTCTTGAGCCGGGGTTGAGTTATTCCGGTAATGTCCCAGATCTGAGTTGTAAAGACCGTTCTGGTGGCTACTGGTTTCTTTGCTAGTTTTGTGCAAGGGTTTCGATGGTCGTCACTTACAGCTAGAACTTGTAAACTGATAACTTGCCATTTAAATATTGTTTCACTAATGACTCATTGTGATGTTATATGGAGATAGGTTGTTATGTTCCCACAGTTGTTATCTCACACATAGTTACCACCATGTTAAGTTATTGTGATGAACCACTAAGCTTGCTAAATGAACTTAGTCGGTTGATCTTGAGTCACCTGTCTGGGCTTATCCATGCAACCACATTTGCCGGTATGGGACGGCCTTGACTTGGTCTGGCTCTGAGCTCTTTCACCGGTACCACCAGACAGGGAAGGTTATGTGTGCGCGCTACCCTGGCCTGGTAGGCAACGATAACCTTGTGAGCCCAGTTGTTTGTTCGCACGCAGTCCCCGTTTGGAACAGTTTAGTTTGGCCACGACGGTGGTAGGTGTCACAAGGTGACACAGGGGCCACCCAGGGCTTGACTCCGAGGGAGATTGATTGCCGGTGGTACGATGGGAGAGTCACGGGTTAGGCGGGTTTCGTTGGAGCAACGCTGGTCCACCTGAATGGGATCACGAGGTCAGCTGCTCCATGGTGTGGGTAAAGTGCGCAACCTCTGCAGAGTGTAAAATCTATTCGAATAGCCGCGTCCACAGTATTGGACAGCCCGTCCAGACCTCACTAGGTGGTCAACTGTAGTAATGATAATAATGATGGAAGAACTCGTCTTGTGTAGACATCAGATGATGTCAGGAATATGATATGTTAGCCATGTGATGGCTATATGATGAGTGGTCGGATGACCACATGATTTGGATCGGATTTGAATCGGATTCAGGTTGGATCACGAGAATGTTCGGAGTATGGAATATTTACTTAATATGCTTTACCTTACTGCATTTACTTCAGTAGTTATCTTGCTGGATAAGCCTGCTATAACATGATAATTGATATTGCTAGTTAGTTATGCTATGTCATGACAATTAATATTGCTCTAATAACAAGTGCATGCTTGAATGCCATGGATTGCTTTGCTTGGTGTATATGTTAGTTTGGTTTGCTTGTGGGTACATTCAAAAGTACTCAGCGGCCTTCAATGTGGCCAGGTTCACATAAGGATCCGTCGACGAGGAGCCGGAGCGTTCGCGAGCTAGGAGCGTAACCCAGTCAGATCCTTGTGGATTGGAGCCGCACCAAGACCATGCTACCTTAGATAGAGCTTTTCCGCTGCCATCACTCTTGTAAACCCTCATGTAAGACTTATATACCCATTAATAGAAATGCATGTGTTCATGGTACTTGTTGTAAGCGCGCATGCCAGAGTGATTTCCTGGGCTGGTATGCGTGGCGACCGTCTGGCTATAGTGGTAATCAGGCGGGGCGCCACAACCATTCTGACCTTTTCCTTATCACGCTTCTCATATTGAGCCCTCTGCTTCTTGACGAGCTGCTCAACTTGGTGACACTCTTGCAGATCGTGGCCCTTGGTCCGATGAATCTTGCAATACGAGCCATCGCCTTTCCCAACCTTCTCGGCAGCCGCAGCCTCCCGGCAGTCAGTGCATGCGGCAACTTCCTTGCCGGAGGCTTCGGTCTTAGCCTTCTTGCCAGTACTAGGCGTGCCCGAACCCTCAATGGTCATCACTGCCTTATCCTTGCGCTTCTTGTTGTGGTTCTTCTGGCTGGTGGACTCGTTGTCATCCTCTGAGTCGATGTCGACGCAATCTTCCTCTCCAGGGAGTTTCCTCCCTTCCTCCACCTGAGCACATTTGTCCACCAAGGTGTAAAGCTCCTTCACAGTCTTGGGCAACCGAACATTCATCTTGGAACGTATCCTGCGGTTGCGCACGTTGGACTGGAAAGCGGCTATCACAGCTGCCTGGTGGATATCTGGGATATTTTTGTGTACTCGGCTGAATCTCTGCAAGTACTTTCGTAGAGTCTCTCCTTCTTTCTGCTGGAGAAGCTACAAATCGCTGGGCCGCCCTAGTTCTTGATGGCCACCCATGAAGGCGCCAATGAACTCATGGCACAGGTCAACCCAGGTCGAAATGGAGTTCTCCGGCAGGTGCATCAGCCAAGACCTCACATTTGACTTGAGTGCCAAAGGGAAGTAATTGGTGAATACCTTCTCATCTCTTCCCCCGGCAGCTTGAACAGCGATGGTGTAGATGCTCAAGAACTCTGCCGGGTTCAGCCTCCCATCATACTTCTCTGGAATCTCTGGCTTGAACATGCGAGCGGATGGCCAACGGACTTGCCGCAGCTCACGGGTGAAAGCAGGGCAGCCAGCCTCGAAAGGCAGGCACCCGCCATCTCTGAGTGCGGGTTCATCGATGTCGAAGCCATTGTACCCATTGGACCGGCGGTGGTTGTTGCGGCGCCGCTCGACGACGACGCGCGTGCCTTCCCTCCGCGCATCCTCCAGTGCTCGTCGTTAGCCTGGATGCGCTCGTGGGTCAGAAGAGGCCATCGAAACATCATCTGGTTCTTGGTTTCGCGGCTCCCGCGCTGGCTGCCTTGGTGGGGATTGCACCGTGGCGGTAGCCCCTTCCGTACGGCCAGCAGCACGGGCCGTCGTTGCTGCTTGGGGAGGCCGTGGTAGGCCAGCTCGCTGTGATCCTCCCACCTCGGCGAAGCCAATCAGGCTTTGGATGGTGGCTCGCCACTCATCCATCTGATCGGCTGCCGGCGGGAATCTCAATAGTAGTTGAGCCCGTGCCATGGCCTCTGAGGCAGTGCTCGGCATAGGTGATGATGATGTAGATTGCGGTGTCGCTCGGCTCCTAACGGTGCCGGTAGCGACCGCGCCGCGCCCTCGTTGTTGCGAACCAGCCGCTTGGATGGCATGGTGACGCGATGGAGGCACTTGAAGGCCAGCGGCTCCATTGGGCACAGTAACTGGGTCAGCTCATTACGGAGGCGGCGCACGCCCTGCGGTCGCGCCCGCGGCGGGGGCTGCCGGAGGGTTGCGATTCACCCCAGAACGAGCGCCACCACTGCGGCTGTGCCCTTCGGCAAGGAGAAGAGGTGCAGGCAGACTAAGCCCTCCACTCGTACCTCGTGGAGCATGGCCGCTGGGATGTTGCAGATGCTGTCCTTCCCCGGTGCCTCCCGTTCCTGCTTCGGCCGTCGGGGAGGTGGTGACAACGCTGCCTCCGCCGACCACATCCCCCGCAGCGTCCACATCCTCGCACGTCCCCGCATTCCCCGTGACGTCGGCGATCGCGGGCGGCAGAGCCTTTGAGGTGGATGGGTGATTTGCGGCTCCGGACTTCTTCTTGGGCGCCATAGTTGATGACGCCGTCAATGACGAGAATGGCGATGAAGATGACGCGCTATTGACGCTCTTGGGTTCGCGCAAGTGATCCCCCTACCTGGCGCGCCAAAGATGTCGTGGGAAACCACGGCCACCTATGGGGCCATGAGCCCCTTTTGGTTCGGCGGGGGGATGGGCACGTTGCACAAAGAGCGGAGAAGCATCACACAGCGCGGCAGAGATCACACGGGCAGTTTTTACCCAGGTTCGGGCCGCCGTGAGGCGTAAAACCCTACTCCTGCTTTGGTGGATTGATGGTGGAAAAATGGTGGATGAGCGCAGCGCTCTTGCCTGGCAAGGTCGCCTCGGGGCCAGAGCAGCTACGCGCGTATGAGTGTGCAAGGGTCCGGATCAGCCAACCCCCTCTACGGTTGCCATGGGCCTCCTTTTATAGATAAAGGGGCCACCACAGTGGCAAATCAGTCATTACATACTGATTAGATAGCAAACAATGCTATCATACCTAACTCAGCAGGCTGATAGAGCGCATTAAATGTGCCGCTCAACGTCACATCTCAGCTTGCTCGGCAGGCCCTTCCGGGCTATTTTGCCAGCTTCGCGCCTGCTTGCTTGACACGTCTCAAGACGGGTGTCGCCTGGGGGTATTTTCTGTAGGAAATGGCTGCCATGTGGCAAACATCAGCCACTTAGTCAATTTGGAGCTTGACACCGCACTGATCGACGGCATGCGTCGTGATGAGGTGGTGCGGTGGAGTGGTTTGCCTCCGTAAGCCCCGCCAGGCCTGCCGGGACGATCCTGAGACTCGCTTCTGGGGGTAACTCCATCCCCGCCAGGCTCGCCTGCCCGGCAGAGGGGGTTCTTCCCTTAGCGATATCTTGCTTCTCTAGCTCATCTTGGTCTTCTTGATCTGCACTTTGGCCCTGCCAAAGAACAGGTCTCTCATGCCTTGATCTGATCTTGAGTTTGTAATCTTGTCCTTGGGCCTGTGCACAGTCTAGGCAACGGACCCAGGGTTTGTTGCACCGACACGATGTGAACTAGATTATTGACTCTAGTGCAAGTGGGAGACTGATGAAAATATGCCCTAGAGGCAATAATAAAATGGTTATTATTATATTTCCTTAATCATGATAAAGGTTTATTATTCACGCTAGAATTGTATTGACCGGAAACTTAAATACATGTGTGGATATATAAACAAATACCGAGTCCCTAGTGAGCCTCTACTAGACTAGCTCGTTGATCAAAAGATGGTTAAGGTTTAATAACCATAGACACAAGTTGTCATTTGATAACGGGATCACATCATTAGGAGAATGATGTGATGGACAAGACCCAACCGTTAGCATAGCATATGATCGTTCAGTTTTTTGCTACTGCTTTCTTAATTTCAAATACATGTTTCTTCGACCATGAGATCATGCAACTCTCGGATACCGGAGCAATGCCTTGTGTGCTATCAAACGTCACAACATAACTGGGTGATCATAAAGATGCTCTATAGGTATCTCCGAAGGTGTCTATTGAGTTGGCATGAATCAAGATTGGGATTTGTCACTCCGTGTATCAGAGAGGTATCTCTGGGCCCTCTCGGTAATACACATCACAAGAAGCTTGCAAGCAAAGTGACTAAGGAGTTAGTTACAAGATGATGTATTACGAAACGAGTAAAGAGACTTGCGAGTAATGAGATTGAACTAGGTATGAAGATACCGACGATCGAATCTCGGGCAAGTAACATACCGATAGACAAAGGGAATTACGTATGTTGTCATAAAGGTTCGACCGATAAAGATCTTCATAGAATATGTAGGAACCAATATGGGCATCCAGGTCCCACTATTGGTTATTGACCGGAGAGGCGTCTCGGTCATGTCTACATCATTCTCGAACCCGCAGGGTCCGCACGCTTAACGTTCGTTGACGATATAGTATTATATGAGTTATGTATGTTGGTGACGAAATGTTGTTCGGAGTCCCGGATGAGATCACGGGCATGACGAGGAGCTCCGGAATGGTCCGGGGGTAAAGATTGATATATAGGATGATATGGTTAGGCCAAGGGGTAAGGCCCACGGGGCTTTAGGTCGGTGCAAACGGAAGTTTTGCGGAGGTCAGGGACCAAACGCCGGAGACCCTGGCGTCTGGCCCTGGGCCAGACGCCGAGGCCCATGGCATCTGGGCCAGACGCCGAGAACTGTGGCATCTGGTCCTGGAGTCCGAGAAGGACTCTTGCCTTTCGGGCAAAACCGACTTTGAGGAGGCTTTTACTCCAAGTTTCGACCCCAGGGTTGAACATATAAATAGATGGGCAGGGCTAGCACCCAAGACATATCAATATTCACCAAGCCGTGTGCCGACAACCCCGTCCCCTCTAGTTTATCCTCCGTCATAGTTTCCGTTGTGCTTGGCGAAGCCCTGCGGAGATTGTTCTTCACCAACACCATCACCACGCCGTCGTGCTGCCGGAACTCATCTACTACTTCGCCTCTCTTGCTGGATCGAGAAGGCGAGGACGTCATTGAGCTGAACGTGTGCTGAACGCGGAGGTGCCGTACGTTCGGTACTTGATCGGGATGGATCATGAAGGTGTACGACTACATCAACCGCGTTGATAAACGCTTCCGCTTAGCGATCTTCAAGGGTATGAAGATGCTCTCCCCCTCTTGTAGCTATGCATCTCCATGGATAGATCTCGCTTGTGCGTAGATTTTTTTTTGTTTTCCATGCAACATTCCACAACACTAAATTTATTGATTCGACACAAGGGAGCCAAAGAATATTCACAAGTATTAGCAGTTGAGTTGTCAATTCAACCATACCTGAAAGACTTAATATCTGCAATGAAGTATTTAAAAGCAAAGTAGTATGATAGTAATGGTAACAGTGGCAATAGTAACAATAGCAGTTTTGCAGTGATTGTAACAGTAGCAACATCGAAAGTAACTTAGCAAAGATCAATATGTGAAAAGCTCGAAGGCGTCGGATCAGCGATGGATAATTGTGTTGGATAATATTCATCATGTAGCAGTCATAACCTAGGGCGACACAGAACTAGCTCCAATTCATCAATGTAATGTACGCATGTATTCCGTATATAGTCATATGTGCTTATGGAAAAGAACTTTCATGACATCTTTTATCCTACCCTCCCGTGGCAACGGGGTCCATAAGGAAACTAAGGGATATTAAGGCCTCCTTTTAGTAGAGAATCGGAACAAAGCATTAGCACTTAGTGAATACATGAACTCCTCAAACTACAGTAATCACCGGACAGAATCCCAATTATTGTCACCTTGGGATATGCAGATCATAACTCGTAATAGGTGTCTACAACTTGCAAGATCGGATCAAGAACACATATATATTCATGAAAACATAATAGGTTCAGATCTGAAATCATGGCACTCGGGCCCTAGTGACAAGCATTAAGCATAGCAAAGTCATAGCAACATCAATCTCAGAACATACTGGATACTAGGGATCAAGCCCTAACAAAACTAACTCGATTACATGATAAATCTCATCCAACCCATCACCGTCTAGCGAGCCTACGATGGAATTACTCACTCCCGGCGGTGAGCATCATGAAATTGGTGATGGAGGAAGGTTGATGATGACGACTGCGTCGATTTTCACCCTCCAGAGCCTCGAACGGACTCCAGATCAGCCCTCCCGATGAAGAGCGGGAGGTGGCGGTAGGTCCATATCGTAAAACACGATGAGTCCTTCTCTCTGATTTTTTTCTCCGTGAATAGGTATATATGGAGTTGGACTTAGGGTTGCCGGAGCTCCAGGGGGCCCACAAGCCTGGGAGGCGCGCCCCTAGAGCTTGTGGTTCCTGGGTGGCCCCCTATGGTATCTTTTTCCACTAGTATATTTTATATATTCCCCAAAAATTCTCCATAAATTTTTAGGCCAATCCGAGAACTTTGATTTCTGCACAAAAATAACACCATGGCAATTCTACTGAAAACAGTGTCAGTCTTGGTTAGTTCCATTCAAATCATGCAAATTAGAGTCCAAAACAAGGGCAAAAGAGTTTGAAAACATAGATACGATGGAGACGTATCAACTCCCCCAAGCTTAACCCATTGCTTGTCCTCAAGCAATTCAGTTGACAAACTAAAAGTGACAAAGAACAACTTTTACAAACTCTGTTTGATCTTGTTGTTGCAAATATGTCTAACCAATGTTCAGGTTTTCAGCAAATATTATGAACTAACCATATTCACAATAACACTTAGGTCTCACATTTACTCATATCAATGGCATAACCAACTAGCGAGCAATAATAAGATATCTCGGATGACAACACTTTTTCAAAACAATCATGATGCAATTTGATATAATGGTATCTCGCTAGCCCTTTCTGAGACCGCAAAACATAAATGCAGAGCACTTCTGAAGATCAAGCACTGACTAAACATTGTAATTCATGGCAAAATAGATCCAGTTACACTCATACTCAACATAAACTAAACACAAAGCATATGAATGACAACAGTGCTCTCCAGCTCATGCTTTAATAAGAGGGTGATGACTCGACAATAAAAGTAAATAGATAGTCTCTTCACAGAGGGAAGCAGGGATTTGCAGAGGTGCCAGAGCTCGAAGCTTTTAAAACAGAGATGAATATAATTTTGAGAGATATGATTTCATTGTCAACATAACAACCAAGAGATCTCACTATCTTCCATGCTAGACACATTATAGGCGGTTCCCAAACAGAATGGTAAAGATTTTACTCCCCCTCCACCAACAAACACAAGCCATGGCTAGCCGAATCCTCGGGTGCCCTCCATACCAACAACAATCCGGGGGAGTTTTGTTTCATTATTATATTTTGATTTTGATCATAGGACTGGGCATCCCAATTACCATCCACTTTCTCATGAATGACAAGTGAATAAACACTCATCGTGAGAATAACCCACCTAGCATGGAAGATACTGACAGCCCCCTGTCGCTATATGAGCGATTCGGGCATACAAAACAGATTATTATTTGAAGGTTTAGAGTTTGGCACATGCAAATTTACTTGGAATGGCAGGTAAATACCGCATATAGGTAGGTATGGTGGACTCGTATGGAACAACTTTGGGTTTAAGGAAATGGATGCACAAGCAGTATTCCCGCATAGTACAAGTGAAGGCTAGCAAATAGATTGAGGAGCAACCAACTAGAGGGTGACAACGGTCATAAACATGAATTGAGGTTAATCAACATTGAATGCAAGCATGAGTAGGATATAAATCACCATGAACATAAATATCGTGGAGGCTATGTTGGTTTTGATTCAACTACATGCATGAACATGTGCCAAGTCAAGCCACTTGAATCATTCAAAGGAGGATACCATCCTATCATACTACATCATAACCATTTTAAAATGCATGTTGGCACACAAAACAAACCATTATACACTCCTAGATATTTAAGCATGGCATGAGTAACTATGATCTCTAATTTTCATTGCAAACATGTTCATTCATAATAGGCTGAATCAAGAATGATGGGATAATCATATTTACAAAAACAAAATAGGTCGAGTTCATACCAGCTTTTCTTCATCTCAATCATTTCATCAAATTTCGTCATTATTGCCTTTCACTTGCATGACCAAACGATGTGAATAATAATAAGAGTGCACATGCCGTGGACTAAGCTGGAATCTGCAAACATTTATTCAAAGGAGAAGACAAGGTAATATGGGCTCTTTGTTAGATCAACAATAATATGTGAGAGCCACTCAATGTTTTCATCGTGGTCTTCTCCTTATGACCCAAAGAAAAGAAAAGAATTTCAAAGAAACACAGTGAAATATTTTTGGAGTTTTTGTTTTTCTGAAGAAGCAAATTAACGAAAAGAAAACAAAAACAAGAAAAACTATTTACACGAGAAAGCTCCCAACAAGCAAAAGAAGAACGAGGAATCTTTTTGGATTTTCTTTTAATACTACAACTAGATAAAGCTAGAAAGAAAACCTAAAAATAAGCAAGAAATATTTTTGGTTTTTCACAAATTTTTAAAATACACAAGAATAAAGCAAGAAAAATAAACTAACATGGGTAATACAATGAAAACGGATGAACACCGACAACTCGAATGAATGTGTGATGCATGAATGTAATGTCGGTAAGAGATACGTACTCCCCCAAGCTTAGGCTTTAGGCCTTAGTTGTTCTATTGCCACGGATCAAAGTAGCCCTCTCCTGGATACTACGGAGGGTCCTCAGGGTTACACTGGTTGGAGAGCTCCTATGGCTCCCACTGATAAACAGGCTCCTGATATGGCTCAGGTGCTGGGGTTTGTGTCAGACCCCAGTGCGCATAGATGTCCTCGGGCATAATAATGTACCTACCTGAATGAATATTGAACAAAGAAGGTGCAGGCAAAGTAATAATCTCACGCGTGCCCTAGCTGAATACTAAGTTGTAGAGGAGTCGCTTTTGCTTGTCATTGTCAATAAAATGATGCGCTACCATACTAGCATAGTCTAAATATTTGGTGGGTAGTAGCATCTCCTCCGCCTCATCATGCCTAATAGGAATCTCAAAATGCTTAGCGAGGTGGGAGGCATAGATACCACCATAAATAGTACCCTTTGAAAGGTTCGTGTGTAACCGTCGAGCAGCAATAGCGCCCAAACTAAAAGTTCTATCAGCATATAAAGCATGGCGCAAAATAGCAAGGTCAGGTGCACTGAGTCCTCCACTCTCCCCACGACCAATCAAACATCTCCCAGCAAATAATAAATAATAGTGTAAAACAGGAAAATTCAAACTAGCCACTCTCGGTTCTGACACTCCTCTCTCTTCTCCCACAGTAGTGTCAGAGAGGAAATCCTCCATGTCTCTAGGACGTGGCTCACTGATATTGCCCTCATAAGGTATTTTGCAAACATTGCAAAAATCATATAATGTCATTTCTTTAGGCACATAATACAGGTAAAATTCTACCATGGGTGGTTCCTTCCTAGGATAAAAGCGAAAGTTTTGTACGAAGGTATTAGTGAGTAGGAGGTATTGGTCGCACTTATCTTGGAGGAAGGGAACGATGCCGGCATTGTCTACCAAATAATAGAAATCCTCATATATTCCTGCCTCCTTAAAAAATGTGTCACTTGGCCACTCACACGGCCGAACCTCCGCCGCACGTGGAAGATGGTACTTGGGCTTTTTCTTTAGAGTTTCCTCCGAATCCCGGCTAGATGAGCCCCTTAACCACCTCCTCATTCTCTGAAAATTTCTAAAAAATTTAGTGACTCAAAATAGAAGTGAACAAAACTCAACAAAATTGATAGCAACTACTCCTACAAGTGTCTAGAAGCTATATCATGCAACAAAACTACTTTGAACCATATAAATTTGACATGCAAGCTCAAGAACATGGTCACTACAGTAGCAAAAATTTGCAATATATAAAGCACTAGAACAAAAACTAATTGGACCAATGGAGGAGTCCCATACCGATGAACAATCCCCCAAACCAGTTTTGCAAATGGAGCTACGAGAAAGGAGATCGAAAATGGCAGCAAGATGAGCAAGAACACGGGTTTGAGCAAGTGTGTGATTTTTCTGCATGAAGAAGAAGAGCATGGGTGGCTGGAATAAGTGAGGAGGCCTACATGGGCCCCACAAGCCTGCTAGTTGCACCCCCCTGGGGTGTGTCCAGTGCCAAAAAAATCAAATATTGTAGAAAAAATCATATAAATTTTTTAGGGCATTTGGAGAACTTTTATTTTCTGGTCATTTTTTATTGCACGGGAAATTCAGAAAATAGTAAAATAATAACATTTCTAGTTTATTAATTCTAAATAACAAAAAATGAAAAGTGGGTACAGAAAGTTGTGTCTCCTAAATTCATCCATCGCATGCCCGTCAAAAGGAATCCATTAATAAGGTTGATCAAGTCTTATTAACAAACTTCTTCCGAATGACATGAAACTGGAGAATTTTCGAATAACACTAGGTTACCTCAACAAGGATATGCATGTCCCCAACAATAAGAATTTCATATTTCTTTTTGACAGTAGGAATAGGGAATTTAAAACCACCAATAGCAATTGTTGGAATTTCTCCAATAGAATTGATACTATTCACTTGTGGTTGTTTCTTCGGAAAGTGTATCGTATGCTCATTACCATTAACATGAAAAGTGACATTGCCTTTATTGCAATCAATAATAGCCCCTGCTGTATTCAAAAAGGGTCTACCAAGGATGATCGACATACTGTCGTCCTCGGGTATATCAAGAATAACAAAATCCGTTAAGATAGTAACATTTGCAACTACGACAGGTACATCCTCACAAACACCAATGGATATAGTAGTTGATTTATCGGCCATTTGCAAAGAGATTTCAGTTGGTGTCAACTTTTTCAAATCAAGTCTACGATAAAAAGAGAAAGGCATAACACTAACATCGGCTCCTAAATCACATAAAAAGCTGTTTTAACATAGTTTCTTTTAATGGAGCATGGTATAGTTGGTATTCCTGGATCTCCTAGTTTCTTTGGTATTCCACCTTTAAATGTGTAATTAGCAAGCATGATGGAAATTTTAGCTTCCGGTATCTTCCTTTTATTGGTAACAATATCTTTCATATACTTAGCATAAGGAGACATTTTCAGAATATCAGTTAAACGAAGGCGCAAAAAGACAGGTCTAAGCAGTTCAACAAAGCGCTCAAATTCTTCATCATCCTCATTCTTTGAAGCTTTAGGAGGAAAAGGCATAGGTTTCTGAACCCATGCTTCTCTTTCTTTACCATGTTTTCTAGCAATGAAGTCTCTCTTATCATATCTTTTATTCTTAGGTTGTGGGTTATCAAGATCAACAGCAGGTTCTATTTCCACATCATTATCATTACTAGGTTGAGCATCAACATGAACATCATCATTATCATTATTACTAGGTTCATGTTCATCACCAGATTGTGTCTTAGCATCAGAGATAGAAAAATCATTTGGATTCTCAGGTGTGTCTATAGTAGGTTCTGTATGTGCAATATTGGACCTCTTGTGTTTTGGAGATTGTTGACAGAAACAGGCATGGACTGAATTGTTTGCTAAGTGCATACAGAAATAAATAGTCCATGCAGAACCGAAGAGAATGCTGTCTCCGATGTCAAGTTTGAGGAACTTCACCAAAGAATATCTACGTTGCAGAGAAGAATGAGCTACATCTATTGAAGACATGTAGGCGAGAAGATTGATGTAAAGAAGCTAGCCCCTCAAAAATTATTGCTGACAAGAAGCAATTGGTTCAGAGATTCTGTCCGAAGGAATATGACTGCCGTGAATGGAAGTCGAAGACAAAGTGAAGACGTAGTATTCATTTCGTTGTTCTTATTTCATTTATTTGAGTCATAGGACCTCCATACTATTAAGAGTGGTATAGGTTCTCGAAGCTTAGATCTGCTGTGATGCTTAGCCCAAAACCTATGAAAGATGCGAGAGAAATCTCTTTATGCTTCGAATGATTACCTGGCAGTAGTAGACATTGTTCTTCGTGCTACAGGAGATATCTTTCGAACTGAGGAGTTAACTTTACTTGCTCCGCAAGTAATGTTACCATTGTGCTCAATTTCCGACCGTTGGACTCGTGTCATTCGGCCATTGGCTGCTCCACATGTCCAATTTGGTCATTTCCCTTCAGGGAAGGCTGCGGCTATAAATAGCCACCCCGCTCCAACGTTGTTCGTTGGCTGCTCCGCTTAAGATTTCAAAGAAGATTGATTGAGCATCCCCTCTTCGAGTGATTTGAGTTTAAGATCCACCGAGAGAAAAACCAAGAGCCCAAACTTAGATAGTGGTTGAGCATCACAGTAGTTCTGAGTTAGAGTTCTTGTACCAATTACTCTTGAGAGCTGCGCACTCTCTAGACGGATAGGTGTCGGCTCGAGTGTTGAAGAGTTGTTGTCTTCATCGAGCTAGATCTTCAGCAACCAAGAGTGATTGTGGTTCGCGAAGGTCGACCAAAGGTTTGGAGATCGCCGAGAAGTATCTACCACAAGTGAAATCCACTAGAGTCTGATCAGCTCTGAGTTGAAGGAGAATAGGGCGAATAGAGTTTATCTTCCGTGTTAAGTCACAACCCCTCCAACCAGACATAGTCCTTTGGCAGAAGGGCAAACTGGTCTACTGATGTCGCTTGAACTACGTTGGTATTTCCCCAAATAGGAAGGGATGATGCAGCACAACTACGGTAGGTATTTCCCTCAGTTATGAAACCAAGGTATCAATCTAGTAGGAGAACCAAGCAACACTATGTAAACGGTACCTGCACACAAAGAACAAATACTTGCAACCCGACGGGTAAGAGGGGTTGTCAATCCCTCCACAGTAAAAAGATAGATAAATTTGTGGTAGATTGGATAAATAGCTCTCGATAAAACGCGAAATCAAATAAGTAATAAAAAAGTGCAGCAAGGTATTTTTGGGTTTTTGGAATAATAGATCTGAAAACAAAAGCGAATAAAAATAGATCGCAAAGCAAATATGATAAAGAATAGACCCAGGAGCCGTAGATTTCACTAGTGGCTTCTCTCAAGAAAATAGCACACGGTGGGTAAACAAATTACTGTTGGGCAATTGATAGAAGATCGAATAATTATGATGATATCCAAGGCAATGATCAATATATAGGCATCACATCCAAGATTAGTAGACCAACTCCTGCCTGCATCTACTACTATTACTCCACACATCGACTGCTATCCAGCATGCATCTAGTGTATTAAGTTCATGGGAAAACGGAGTAATGCAATAAGAATGATGACATGATGTAGACGAGATCTATTCATGTAGGAATAGCCCCCATCTTGTTATCCTTAATAGCAATGATACATGCGTGTCTTGCTGCCTGCTACTTCTTGAGCTTGCGTTGATTTTTCCCTTGAAGAGGAAAGGGTGATGCAGCAAAGTAGAGATAAGTATTTCCCTCAGTTAAGAACCATGGTATCAATCCTGTAGGAGGCACAAGAAAGTCTCCAATCTATGCACCTGGACAAACTAACAAACACTTGTCAATCCCTTCATGGTCTCGAACAAGACTGAGATCTAATAGAGATAGGTATAAAAGATTACTAAAATGTAAAACAAAGTAAAAACAAATAAATTGCAGCAAGGTATTTTTGGGTTTTTTGGTTTATAGATCTGAAAATATATAATGGAAAATAGACCCGGGGGCATAGGTTTCACTAGAGGCTTCTCTCTTGAAAGAAAACATAGGGTGGGTGAACAAATTATTGTCGAGCCATTGATAGAAAAGCGCAAAGTTATGACGATATCCAAGGCAATGATTATGAATATAGGCATCACGTCCGTGTCAAGTAGACCGAAATGATTCTGCATCTACTACTATTACTCCACACATCGACCGACTCCTGCCTGCATCTAGAGTATTAAGTTCATAAGAACAGAGCAACGCTTTAAGTAAGATGGCATGATGTAGAGGGATAAACTCAACCAATATGATGAAAACCCCATCTTTTTACCCTTGATGGCAACAATACAATAAGTGCCTCGCTACCCCTTCTGTCACTGGGTGAGGACACCGCAAGATTGAACCCAAAACTAAACACCTCTCCCATTGCAAGAAAACCCAATCTAGTTGGCCAAACCAAACCGATAATTCGAAGAGAAATACAAAGATATTTAATCATGCATAAAAGAGTTCAGAAAAGACTCAAATAATATTCATAGATAATCTGATCATAAATCCATAATTCATCGGATCTCGACAAACACACCGCAAAAGAATATTACATCGGATAGATCTCCAAGAACATTGTATTGAAGATCAAAGAGAGAGAAGAAGCCATCTAGCTACTAGCTATGAACCCCGTAGGTCTGTGGTAAACTACTCACGCTTCATCGGAAGGGGCAGCAAGGTTGATGTAGAGGCCCTCCGTGATCGAATCCCCCTCCGGCACGGTGCCGGAAAAGGCCCCACGATGGGATCTCACGGGAACAGAGGCTTGCGGCAGCGGAAAAGTATTTTGGTGGACGCTTCTGTTGGTTTGGGAATATTTGGGAATTTATAGAGCAAGAATTAGGGTTAGGGGACTCCCGAGGGGCCCACAAGCCAGGGAGGCGCCCACCCCTAGGGCGCGGCCTGAGGGCTTGTGGGTCCCTCGGGACTCTTCTGGCCCCCTCTCCAAGCTCTGTGGATGTCTTCTCGTATAAGAAAAATCATCGTAAAGTTGTATTATGTTTGGACTCCGTTTGATATTCCTTTTCTGTAAACTCAAAAACAAGGAAAAAAATAGAAACTGGCACTGGGCTCTAGGTTAATAAGTTAGTCCCAAAAATAATATAAAATACCATATTAATGCATATAAAACATCCAAAACAGATAATATAATAGCATGGAACAATAAAAAATTATAGATACATTGGAGACGTATCAAGCATCCCCAAGCTTAATTCCTACTCGTCCTCGAGTAGGTAAATGACAAAAATAGAATTTTTGATGTGGAATGCTACCTAACATATTTACCCATGTAATTTTTTTTATTGTGGCATGAATATTTAGATCCATAAGATTCAAAACAAAAGTTTAATATTGACATAAAAACATGAAAGTGCAACTAATCCCCGGGTGGCTTTGGTAATTCATAACAACATATAGCTCATTGAACTAATATCCATTCGAGTCTAATATTTCATAAAGTTCAATGGATGGCATGGCATGGACTAGAGATGTGGACCCCTCAAAATGCTACGGACGCATATTGGCAAAAGCTCAAGACTCTTCATTTCTATTTTAGTGATCCAAGATCACATTGAGTCCATAGGAAAGCCAATACTATTAAAAGGGGATGAGGTGTTTCTTAATGGTCTACTTGCTCAAAATGCTTAGTGATATTGCTCCAAAGCCCTCAACCACTTTCTCATTCCAAATATGTCCAAAACCCAAAGTCAAACTCGGCCCCACCAAAATCTTCTGTCCGGCGCCACCGAATTCATTTGACATAGCCACTGCCAGAAACCCTAACACCACGGTCACAACGATACAGATCTCGGTCTCATCGAGATGGCCCTGCAAACTCTCTGTTTCCCTTTGTAACATTTCGGTCTCACCGAAATGAGCGATCGGTCACACCGAGTTTGCTTGACCAACTCTCTGTTTGCTCTTTGCTGAAATCGGTCTCACCGAGGTCACGCAATCAGTGCCACCGAGATGAGGTTTTGCCCTAGCCCTAGCACATCGGTCCCACCGAGTTGTTCCAGTCGGTCCCATCGAGATTCCTAATGTTCACATTTTGAACTGAATCGGTCTCACCGAGTTCTTCTATTCGGTCTGACCGAGTTGGGTCAAATGTGTGTAACGATTGGATTTTGTGTGGAGGCTATATATATACCCCTCCACCCCCTTCTCCATATGTGGGAGAGCCATCAGAACGTGCCTACACTTCCAACTTACATTTTCTGAGAGAGAACCACCTACTCATGTGTTGAGATCAAGATATTCCATTCCTACCACAAGATTCTTGATTTCTAGCCTTCCCCAAGTTGCTTTCCACTCAAATCATCTTTCCACCATATCCAAATCTGTGAGAGAGAGTTGAGTGTTGGGGAGACTATCATTTGAAGCACAAGAGCAAGGAGTTCATCATCAACACAGCATCTATTACCTTTTGGAGAGTGGTGTCTCCTAGATTGGTTAGGCATCGCTTGGGAGCCTCCGACAAGATGTGGAGTTGAACCAAGAAGTTTGTAAGGGCAAGGAGATTGCCTACTTCATGAAGATTTACCCGAGTGAGGCAAGTCCTTCGTGGGCGATGGCCATGGTGGGATAGACAAGGTTGCTTCTTCGTGGACCCTTCGTGGGTGGAGCCCTCCGTGGACTCGCGCAACCGTTACCCTTCGTGGGTTGAAGTCTCCATCAACGTGGATGTACGATAGCACCACCTATAGGAACCACGCCAAAAATCTCCGTGTCATCATTGCGTATGCACTCTCCAAACCCTTCCCTTTACCTTCATATGCAATGTTTTACTTTCCGCTGCTACACTCTTAGAATTGCATGTGTTGGTTGATTGCTTGACTTGTGCTAATAGCTAAAATCTGCCCACAACTAAAATTGGGAAAAGGTTAGATTTTTATTTGGTCAAGTAGTCTAATCACCCCCCCCCCCTCTAGACCTACTTTTGATCCTACAAGTGGTATCAGAGCCTTGGTCTCCATTTGCCTTGATTTCCATAGCTTTGATGATCATATCCTTGGTTTCACAACCTAGGAGAGTATGGCGTCTAGCGAGGGAAATTACCACCGTGGAGGTCCTTACTTTGATGGTACTAATTTTCCTAGTTGGAAGCATAAGTTGAAAATGCATATTCTTGGTCATAACCCCGACATTTGGGCTATTGTGCGCATTGGCTTGCAAGGTGATTTCTTCAAGGATGGAAAAGAACCGGATCGTGAAGCATCCACAAAAGAAATGAAGATGTTGCGATATAATGCTCAAGCTTGCGATATTCTCTTCAACGGATTATGCCCCGAAGAATTCAACAAAATCAGCCGCCTTGAGAATGCAAAGGAAATTTGGGATACTTTGGTTGATATGCGCAAAGGTACTGAGTCTGTCAAGGAATCAAAATTGGATGTGCTTCAAAGTCAACTTGACAAGTTCAAGATGAAGGATGGTGAAGGAGTCGTTGAGATGTACTCTAGGCTTGCTCTCATCACAAATGAGATTGTCGGCTTAGGAAGCGAAGAGATGACCGACAAATTCATCATCAAGAAGATCCTAAGAGCCTTGGATGGAAAATATGATACCGTGTGCACCTTGATCCAAATGATGCCCAATTACAAAGATCTCAAGCCCACGGAAGTCATTGGTTGAATTGTTGCTCATGAGATGTCACTCAAGGATAAGGAAAAGCTCCACAACAATTCAAGCGGTGCTTACAAAGCTTCATGTGATGCTCCTACAACATCAAGTGAGAAGCAAGTCTCCAATGAAGAATTGAGCTTAATGGTGAAGAACTTCAACAAGTTCTACAAGAATAGAAGCAAAGAGAGAAGCTCCAAGTCAAGATCCTACAATGACAAAAGATCTTCTAGTCGTGATCGTAATTGCTACAATTGTGGAAGACCCGGACACTACTCCAATGAGTGTACGGCTCCCTACAAGAAATGAGAAGATTCACCAAAAAGGATAAGTAAAAGAGATGAATCATCACCAAGAGAGAGAATGAGTAGAGATGATCGTTATGAACGACGACCCTCTCGTAGAAGCAAGGATTCGAAAAGGAAGGACAAGCCATGAAAGAGCTATACAAGTCGAAGACATCAAGCTCATGTTGGTGAATGGGTATCCGGTTCCGACTCCGACAACTACTCCGTGAGAAGCTATCACTCCGACTTCGAATATACTCAAGATGAAGGTGTTGCCGGTCTTGCACTTGTGTCATCCAACTCCTACGACATATTTGACTCACCAAATGAAGGAATTGGAAGATGCTTCATGGCTAAAGGCCCTAAGGTATCACACCCCGAGTATGTTGATTTCAATAGTGATGAAGATGATTTGCTAGGTGATGATGATTTACTTGTTGACAACACTAGTGATGAAAACTATGATGAAATTGCTATTAATCATGCTAATCAAGATGAAACGAATGACAATGATAAGAAGGAGATTGAGCGTCTAACTAAAGAACTAAACACTCTCAAGTTAGCTCATGAAACAACTCTAGAGGATCATAGAGAGTTCCTAAGGACTCATGAGAAGCTACGCTTCGAGAAGCTAAATTTAGAGCAAGAGCACGGGTTCCTAAAAGCAATCAATGATGATCTTCGAAAGAAGAGTTCTTCTTACATTGCCAAGCATTTACTCTTGTCTACTTATATGCCACAAGTAAAATCTAGCAATAAGAACAAGAAAGATTCTTCCTCTAGTAGTAACAATAACAATGTTAAAACCAATATTGTTGCTTCTAGTAGTTCTCTTGATTCCACTAATGATTCTCTTAGCCAAGTTACACTTGAGCAAGAAAATAACTTATTGAAGGGAATTATAGAGAAAGGTGTTTACAAGAGCCTTGCCAGAAGTAAGCAATTTGAGGAAATTGTACGCAAGCAAGGAAGGCATCGGAAGAATCAAGGTGTTGGTTTTGAACGAAAGTTCAATGCCAATGGAGTTGAGTGGGAAGAAGATCAATACCCCAAGACGAAGTTTGTTCCTCAACAAGAGAAGTATGACCCCACTTCTTTCAAGGGAACACAAGCTCAAGATGATCTTCCACCACAAGACCGCAAACTAAAAGGCAAGGACAAGCTTCAAGAAGAGATTGATTCATTTGAAGAAGCTCCTAAGGCCTTGGTCAAGTGGGTTCCCAAGACTACATCAAGTTCTACTTCATCAAGTACGACTACAACTCCAAGGATTCCCATCAAGTTGATGTGGATCCCAAAGAAGAAGAACTAGAGAGTTCTTGAGGGTGACTCCGCCAACATACTTCACTCATATTCATTTTGGCCAGAACTTATGCAATCAACCTTCATATCTTGCATTAGTTCAAGGAGTCACAGACCCTCTTGTTGGTAAGACAAGGGACAAGGTAACCTAATGCTTTCATGGACATCATCATATGTGTGTTTCACTCTATGTCTATGGATATCCTTGTATGTTCCTTGTGGGACTAACCCATGTAGGTATTGAAAGTGCAACTCACTCCAATGGATTGCTCCAAATGATCTACATCAACATTGAGCATCCACATCTTCAACATCTACATGAAGTCATCAGCGACAAAACCCGAGGTTAGTTCATCCCTCCTAGGGGGGTAGCACATCTAGGGGGAGCTTTGCTCTAAAAATTGAGCAAAAGCAACTCAAATGATGTGAACACAACAATGCTTTATGTAAAAGTGGTAACCCCACTTGTGCTTAAAGGATGAGTATGACCTATGATCAAATGTTTTCATTTGATTCCTAAGTCAATATACTCATATATAGATGACCTAGTCATCGCCAATTGCTTGATAGATGCTAGAGTGTATGTGCATGCTTTGCCACATGTTTTATTTGCTATCTTATTGTGTGAGCATGTTGGTTGCATAATTTTCTCCATTCGAGGACATCCATTTATTGTTTTGATTGTTTGGTTTTTCTTTTGCCAAATCGATGAACAAGAATGCCTAAGTACTCCCTCTAGCTATCTATGCTTTTTCTCGTCTCAAACTCTATTCATGCTACATCACAAAGTTTGAACAAGTCACTTTCGGGCCCTCCGAGTGAGGAGCACTCGGAGCCACCAATCCGTCAAGGGCTTAACTTCCAAAACCTCTTAATGATGTTTGGCCAGACCAACTTATCCAACCCGGTCTCACCGAAATCAGTAAGTTGATCTAGGTTTTCATCTCGGTGCCACCGATTAGAACGATTCGGTCACACCGAGTTGCAGCAACTGCTAGCAGTTTTGCATCTCGGTGCCACTGAGACGTTCCACTCGGCGCCACCGACAGCGTCTGGGTATATATATACCGCGGCTCGAAGTTTGGAAATTTCTTCAAACACACTCGCCCGCGCCTCCCAGCACTGCCTCCTCTAGGTCTCTGGATCATCGCCGTCTCTGCCAGTGTGCCTCCGCCGCTGGTCTCCACCACCGTCAACGGGTATCTTCACCGTCGTTGCCGTTGCCGCTGTAGCGATCCGTCACCGAGTTAGGGTACGGATTCGACCCTTTGTGCTATCCATTTCTCTGATTCTTGCACAAAGTACAATGCCTTTACTCTTTTCCACGTATGAGATCAATCTATCCAGCAAAGAAATCCTTTAGAATATATTTGATGCAAAAACGTAGGGTTAGGTTTCCGCCGAACCCATCTCGAACCGACCGATCTGATTTTTTTTCTTTTCTCTCATTTTTTTTCTTTTCTCTTTTTTTATTTGGGCTTCTTTTGGCCTCTTTTATTTTTTGTAAAGTCTGGAGACTCATCACAACTCGTGAGGGAATCATAGCTTCCATCATCCTTTCCTCACATGGGACAATGCTCTAATAATGATGATCATCACACTTTTATTTACTTACAACTCAAGAATTACAACTCGATACTAGAACAAGATATGACTCTATATGAATGCCTCCGGTGGTGTACCGGGATGTGCAATGATCAAGAGTGACATGTATAAAAAATATGAACGGTGGCCTTTCCACAAATACTATGCCAACTACATGATCATGCAAAGCAATATGACAATGATGGTGCGTGTCATAATAAATGGAATGGTGGAGGTTGCATGGCAATATATCTCGGAATGGCTATAGAAATGCCATAATAGGTAGGTATGGTGGCTGTTTTGAGGAAAATATATGGTGGGTTTAATGCACCGGCGAGAATTGTGCGGTACTAGAGAGGCTAGCAATGGCGGAAGGGTGAGAGTGTGTATAATCCATGGACTCAACATTAGTCATAAAGAACTCACATACTTATTGCAAAAATTTATTAGCTATCGAAACAAAGTACTACACGCATGCTCCTAGGTGGATAGATTGGTAGGAAAGGACCATCGCTCGTCCCCGACCGCCACTCATAAGGAAGATAATCAAAAAATAAATCATGCTCTGACTTCATCACATAAGGGTTCACCATACGTGCATGCTACGGGAATCACAAACTTTAACACCACTATTTCTACCAATCCACAATTACTCACTAGCATGACTCTAATATCACCATCTTCATATCTCAAAACAAATGCAAGGAATCAAACTTCTCATCTTATTCAAAGCTCTTTATATGAAAGTTTTTATTATATCCCTCTTGGATGCCCATCATATTAGGACTAAATTCATAACCTAAGCAAATTACCATGCTGTTTAGAGACTCTCAAAATAATATAAGTGAAGCAAGAGAGTTCAACAATTTCTATAAAATAAAGCCACCGCCGTGCTCTAAAAAGATATAAGTGAAGCACTAGAGCAAACTGCCTAGCTCAAAAGATATAAGTGAAGCACATAGAGTATTCTAATAAATTCACGATTCATGCATGTCCCTCTCAAAATATGTGTACAGCAAGGATGATTGTGGCAAACTAAAAAGCAAAGACTCATATCATACAAGACGCTCCAAGCAAAACACATATCATGTGGTGAATAAAAATATAGCCTCAAGTAAATTTACCGATGGACGAAGACAAAAGAGGGGATGTCATCCGGGGCATCCCCAAGCTTAGATGCTTGGTTGTACTTGAATATTACCTTGGGGTGCCTTGGGAATCCCCAAGCTTAGGCTCTTGCCACTCCTTATTCCGTTGTCCATTAAATCTTTACCCAAAACTTGAAAACTTCACAACACAAAACTCAACAGAAAAACTCATAAGATCCGTTAGTATAATAAAATAAATCACAACTTTAGGTACTGTTGTGAACTCATTCTTTATTTATATTGGTGTAATATATACTGTATTCCAACTTATCCATGGTTCATACCCCCCGATACTACCCATAGATTCATCAAAATAAGCAAACAACACGTACAAAACAGAATCTGTCAAAAACAGAACAGTCTGTAGTAATCTGGAAATTTCGTATACTTATGTAAGCCCAAAAATTCTGAAAAATTAGTAAAACCTGAGAAATTTGTATATAAATCTTGTGTAAAAAATTCAGATCAAAATCACATTTTTTTGATTTATTGAATTTTTGGCAATGAGCGCAAAAGTTTCTGTTTTTCAGCAAGATCAAATCAACTATCACCGTAGACCATCCCAAAGGTCGTGCTTGGCTCAAACACCAATTAAAACACCAAAACACAATTATTACAGAGGTAATAAAGTGTATTTATTTAAATACAGAACCAAAATCAAAAAACATAAAAATAAAATTGGGTTGCCTCCCAACAAGCGATATTATTTAACGCCCCTAGCTAGGCATAAAACATAGATCTAGGTATTGTCATCTTTGGTATGCAAACCATAAGTAGCCCTCATAATAGATTCATAAGGCAACTTAATTTTATTTCTTGGAAAGTGTTCCATGCCCTTCCTTAATGGAAATTGAAATCTAATGTTTCCTTCTTTCATATCAATAATTGCATCAATCGTTCTAAGGAAAGGTCTACCAAGAATAATAGGGCATGTAGGATTGCAATCTATATCAAGCACAATAAAATCTACGGGCACATAATTACTATTTGCAACAATAAGAATATCATTAATTCTTCCCATAGGTTTCTTAATAGTGGAGTCCGCTAGATGCAAATTCAAAGAACAATCATCAAATTCACGAAAACCTAGCACATCACATAAAGTTTTTGGAATCGTGGAAACGATGGCACCCAAATCACACAAAGCATGGCACTCATAATCTTTAATTTTAATCTTAATAGTAGGTTCCCACTCATCATAAAGTTTTCTAGGGATAGAAACTTCCAACTCAAGTTTTTCTTCAAAAGCTTTCATCATAGCATCAATGATATGTTTAGTAAAAGCTTTATTTCACTAGTACAACAAGGTGCTATACAAACGGTTTTTAACCCCTTTTCACGGCGGCGTTTTGAACCATCGCCAAGTGAGTGACTACGATAGGGGGGTCCTTCCCACACGACCCAGAAACCGTCGGGGATAGGCCCTCCGGTCACACACGCTCGACAAAGTGAGGTCGTGTGCGACGGACGAGCGATCAAATACGGTTATACATATAGTTGTGCTAAAAAAAATACAATTATACAGGCCAAATCGTTTCCAGTCGTAAGTACATCCCACACAGTCAGTCCAAGAAGTACGTTTCTGTTAGTATGTACATTCCACACAGTCAATCCAAGGAATACGTTTCTGTTAGTATGTACATCCCACACAGTCAATCCAAGAAGTACGTTTCCGTTCGTATATACATCCCACACAGTCACTCCAAGGAAAACGTTTCCATTCGCATGTACATCACACACAATTTTCCCCATTAAATCGTTTGTGATAGTGTTGCCATTGCAGACGATATTAACAATTTTACCGTTTGCGTTATTGAATGCATCACACACGGTGCGTAGAAGAAACTGTGCGGCATAGGCTGTCCATCACACACACTTTTTATGTGGTAAATGTTTGCGCATGGTGGCATAACGCAAACAGTTTTCAAGCGAAAGTCGTGTGCGATTGTTCATTGATCCAACATGTTTTATTCCTAGAAACTGTGTGCGTTGTTTGAGGTCATCGCCCATGGTGTTTTCTCAATAACCTTTTGCAAGAGAAAAACCTAATTATTAGGCTAATTGGCCTATTATTAACAATCCATTTATTAATCTAATTTACATTTCATATTAAGCACACAATATATTTCATTTTCGTATTAAGGAAGCATGATTTCATAATTGAAATACATCAGAGTACAACATCATATAGCTTCAGCACTCAGTTACACAACTGCACCAGCACCAAGTTTCACATGCAACATCTATAACCTTTGGAAATTGGCATCATAGACAGTACAAAGACAGATGAATCTCATCTGGAAAACTGCTGAAGCGGAAGGAGAATATTGAGCCTTCATTGATGTTGAATGTCTTTGCAACTTTAGGCCAGTGCATGTGGATGATTGACCGTCCATCCTTTGTCCTCTTCAGGAAGACTTCAATATTGAACCGTGGGTGTTGTATGAATACCTTCCTCGCCTCCTGACCATATAGGTGGTTTGAGAGGTAATCATCAGTGAACTGCTTTGGAAAGGCCTGAAAAAAAGGATATGCATAAATATCTAATATCTTCTCAAGATTTGAAATGGCACAAAGGAATTAAAAAAGACAAGATCTTGTTGTTTTTTGTCGCTAATTTCTTTATCCTAACAATCTTTCTGAGTTTCTTGACTTGACTGATATTCATGGACAACTCATTTCCCCATATGCAAAAAGGGTCTAACAGTGGGTCAAAACCTCTAATAGCAGGACCTACATGTGCAAGACTAAATTGTTAAAAACCTAATATTTAAAAAGAAGAAGTGGAAAGGTGTGTTATTAACTGCAACAGGCCTAATATTTAAAAACAAGCAAACATAGGCATTCAAACTTCTATTGTGCATGTCTAAGTACACTAGTTATTGGCCCTGTTTGGATCCATGGGTTAGAGTTAGTTTGAGCTAGTTTGGGCTCAAATAGCCCTAAAGTATCCAAACATGAGGGCTAGATTGAGCTAGTTGCGTCTAACCCACCCAAAACAACTATCCCACCCAAGAGGTGCTAATTGGGACTAGTTCTCCTAGTGCATTTATTGTCAATCTAACCCTGTCATCCAAACACCTCTTTGGCTAAAGTTAGTTTAGGGTTAGTCATTGTTGAGTATCAATGTTATTTTGGAAACATAGGATAGCATAGGATTTATTCTACCTTAACTTGTACTCCAAGATGACCATGTACTCCTATATATATGCCCAAGAGGCTCAAGAAATACAATCAAGTATTCCACCAATCTCTCTCTCCCTTTTAACTATCATGAGCTAGAAACTAACTCTAACCTCTAGCTAAGTTAGAGTATCCAAATAGTGCCATTGTTAAATCAAATGGAAAGGCGTGTTAATACTCCCTCCGGTCCTTTTACTCTGCATATAAGAATTGTCTAAAGTCAAACTTCATAAAGTTTGACCTTATTTATATGAAAAAATATCAACATCTACCATGCTAAAGTTATACAATATGAAAATTGAAGTCATGACACATCTACTGATATTGATTTCATATTATCAATGTTGGTATTTTTTTCTATAAAGTTGGTCAAATTTTACGAGACTTGACTTTAGAGAAATCTTATATGCGAACTAAAAAGATTCGGAGGGAGTACAACATGCTTAACAGCAAACAAATATAGTCATTCATAGAGCTATTATTAAAATTGGTATTGATGAAATTGAACTGCACAGTTCATACTAGCACATATAGAACATCACACTGTGAATAGCTGAAATAAACAAGGCATACTACGAACAACCAAAGATGGCAATTGAAACTGGACATATGCTAACTACAAACAACCGAACAACCATAAACCGTAGAAATAAATAAGGCGTAATGCAAACAACCAAATATAGCAATAAATACTGGACAGGTTCTCACTACAAAAGGGGTTCAAGAAAACAAATCATGGGTTTCCTCACTTGTTACAGATTGGCTCCTCCTCGTGGTCGTCGTCGATGAGGTCTGACTTGCCAGCTGAGGATCCCAAGCCAGCGTCACAGAACGTGTCCTTCAGAAATGAAAAACGGGGCTCCATGGCGATTAAGGATGGCAAATTGTTCATAACAAGCCGCAGGAGATCAGCGTAGAGCCATCAATGAGATCGACGTCTGGCGAACCCGAAGGGTTGGGGGTGGGCAACTTTACCTGTGACATAGCCCGCGTCAAGCCGTCGCTGTTGACGACCTCGATGTCGTAGCCGGCGTCCGCGACATGCCAGAATACTCTAGCCCGCTGATTGAAAGGCTCAATCCAGGTCCAGTCATCGTCGTCAGCTTCCTCCGCGGCCACCTCGCCGACATCGGGCGAAGAGGCCATGGTAAAGCTCTTTTGGGCCATTCGCTCCTCGAGCTCCCCGGGAATCATAGTCGGGCTTAGGCTGCGACGCTCTAGAGTGGGGGAGGGTGGGGATGGGGATCTCTGGGAAAGGGGGCATTTCGCAGGCGTCATCTAAGAAACTCAGGGCGGCGAGGGTATGTATATCGGTGGGTAAACTGCATGGGCAGACCGGTAGAGGTTGACGATGGAGGCGGCGCGGCGGCGGCGGTGACCTAGCTAGGTTTGGAGCGAGGGAGGGGTGGTGTGTATGTGTGTGAGCGGGGGATTTGGGGTGAGCGAAGATTTGGGGTTCTGTGTGTGGAGGGGGTCCAAGGTGGTGTTTGAGGAAATGCCGCGGGTACTGAAAATTTTACTAGGCAGGAGTAAAATGGCGGGGCTACCAAAAATTTGGATCAAGGGATTGAAGCAGAGCGGGGCGGGAGTAACGAACATCACACACGATTAAAACATAATAATCGTGTGCTATCAAATAGAAAAACACTCCAGCCGAGTAGATATTTTTGAGATTGCGAGGGATGCAGGTGGGAATAAAATGCCGGGGCAACTAAAAATTTGGATCTACTGATTGAAGCAGAGCGGAAGTAACAGACATCGCACACGGTCCACACGTACTAATCGTGTGCTATCAAACAGAAAAACCATCTAAGCGGGTAGATATTTTCGAGATTGCGAGGGAGTAGATATTTTCGAGAGGGGGAGGGAAGCCTTGTGGAGCCCAATCTACAATGATCATGTGGGTGACAGGGGAAGGGACACGGCACACGGGTAGTCCTAGGGAACCGTGTCTATTTTGTACCCGATCGCAGACGGTTGCTGTGTCTGACTCATCTGCTGTTTATAAATTTGGCAAAAAAACGCGGGACAGGGTCAGAACACGAACACACTTGCATGTGGACCAAATATATGTATGAAAAGGGTGGTTTGATGTTCAAATACTCAATGCACAACTTTATGTGGCACCTGTCGCACAAAGCGCATGTTATTATTGCTAGCCCCCCCCCCCCAAACACACGCACACACTTCGTGTTGCCGGAAGGGGAATCCTAGCTATGAACGCATGCCCCCAAGTAGCTAGGTCTGACATCTCACCCTACCGTAACACAAAACCGAAAGGAGTACATCATGGTCAACCCCCTGGTTTCGATCAAATGTGGACCATGTGCGGGCCCACAGATGTGTTCTTCTGGCGTTAGATGGGTGAGACCACATACGAACCACACCTAAGGGTGGCCCGATGTGTGTGTGTGTGCGCGCGCACGCGCGCGCGCATGTGTGTGTGAAAACGATGTGGTGTGATATTTAAATAACCAAATCACAAATTCGATGTGGCACATGTGCATCGCAAATTAACCGGACATCCCCGACACCACGGAGGTTCATCTAGTACGAAGTAGTATTGTGCCCCCCTCCCACACACACACTTTGATTCGGTGGGAGGGGGCATCTCACCAAGGCGTATTGTAAGACTGACCAAGAAGAATCACCACCTTGGTCGTATAACCTCTCTTGTTGTTGGGTCAAAGTCATGCATGGACGTCCACACGCGGTCCCACAAAATAGGCTAGCTTGTCGCCGATAAACCACGTGAGGGAGTTCCTGAAGACAACCACTGCGTGCATGTGGCCCAAACATATGTATGAAGTGTCATGTGGTGTTTGAATATACCCAATGCCCAACTTTGATGTGGCAGCGTGCTTTTGGAACCGGAAAGTCCCCACACGGAGCGAGGGTTTCACGACGTGTATATATATATATATATATATATATATATATATATATATAGGGATTCATGTGTATGCATGCGAGCCCTCGAACTTAGGTCTCGAATCTCACCATGATCGACGTACGACTATACGGTAACACGAACCAACAGAAGAAGAATCCACCCTGGTAACCTCTCTCGCGTTGTTGGTCGAAGTGATGGACGTCCACGCGGGCCCATGAATATATAGGCCATCGATGATAACCAAGCGAGGGAGAGTGTCCAAAGACAACCACTGCATGTATGTGCCCCAAACATATGTATGGAGATGCGTGATGCATGCATATATGTTTGAATACCAAAAGCACAACATTTTGATGTGGCGCATGCATGCGTCGAAAATCGCACAGTCCCCACACAGATCTGGTTCATGACGCGTCGCGTGCTCGCCCCCACCCCCCCACTTCAACCCGGTGGGAGGGATTCGTGTGTACACATGCGACCGAATTATAGTTGCATGTACCGTACTGTATAAGACGAACCAAAATTTAATCCCCTCCTAATTATAAGTCAAATTAACCTCTATCGCCATCGGTCGAAGTGAGTGACCAAGCGGGCAAACAGAGATGGACGAAGCATCTCGCCGATAACCCCGTGAGTGAGTGCTAGAGGACAACCGCCATCGCTTGCTTGTGGGCCAAACACATGTATGGAGATGTGTGGTTGTAATGTTTGAATACCTAATATATATGCAGAACTTTGATGTGGCACATGCCTCGGAAACCTTTAAGTCCCCCACACGAACCGAGGTTCATGACACGTAGTATATATATGTTGCACCCCTCCCATCTTCGACGCGTAATATATACTCCTACGTACCGTAACACAACCTGAAAATAATCTTCCTTGTTCGTCAAATTACCTTTCTCGTTGTGCCATATATTAGATGGATGACGACCTCGCGAGCCCATGGAGGGAAGAGTCGCAGGCGAATGAGTGACAACCATCATCTTCACATGGCCCAATGTGTTGGTGATGTTTTTAATACCCAATATGCACAACTTCTTTGTGGCACCTGCCTCGGAAACCGAAAAGTCCCCACACGGAGCGAGATCGTTCATGACGTGTGTGTAGTATGTGCTGCCCCGGCCCCCCCCCCCCCTCCCCTCTTCGACGTGTACCATATACTCCTACCGCAACACAACCCAAAAAGAAACCTCCTTGTTGGGTCAAAGTGATGGAGGACAACCTCGCAGGCCCACGGATGGAAGCATCGCACGCGAGTGACTGTCCTATATGACGCGTAGTATTGCCCCCGGCCACCCTCTTCAACGTGTACTATATATACTCCTACCCCAACACAACCCAAAAAGAAACCTCCATGTTGGGTCAAAGTGATGGAGGCCAACCTCGCGGGCCCATGGATGGAAGCATCATACACGACTGACTGTCCTATATGACGCGTAGTATTGCCCCCGGCCATCCTCTTCAACGCGTACTATATATATACTCCTACCGTACGTAACAAAAACCAAAAAATGACCATCCTTGTTGGTCAAATTAACCTCTCTCATCGCATGTCATAGTGCTGGATGGCGACCTCGCGGGCCCACGCGAGTGAGTGTCCTAGGACCACCGCGTGCATGTGGCCCAAAGATGCATGTCAAACTTTTTTTTGCAGTGAACATGCGACCAAAGGAGTTTAGTGTTGAAAATTAAAAAAAATAGATAACATTTGTCCGTTTTTTATACATTGATTGATTTCCCAGGGATTTAAATGTCCATAAATCAAATTTGATCTACATGAGACCCGTGATAGTGCACGAAAATGGATTGCAAAATCATATGTGTACGTGTCCCTGGTTGCATGTTTAGTCCCCATGCAAGAAATTTCTAACATCGAGAATCTTGATTTTAAAATCCAGTAAATCCAACACTAAGTTGAAATTCATGAAACTTATCGTGGTGTCATATGGACACCAATAGACTATGATATTTTTTTTTCAAATTTGAGACAAGTTTTGATATAATCTTCTTACATACAGGAAATTATAAATAATTATCAACCAATATCGCAAACAGACTCTTTATTCGAACCGTGTGCGTTAGACCAACAAATGTATGTGTCGTGCTTCGGTTAAGCAATAAAGCGGCAGAATTAATCATCAAAAAGGAAAAATCAATATAATATGTGCCGCGCACGCGTCCCATGTGTTGTACGAGCATGCGTGAGTTGACGAGATGCATGCTAGCAGGCAGACCGGGAGGCCGAGGCATGCGCATATTCGCTACACACTCACCGTGGGGCGTGCTAGTAGCTGTGTGAAATGACGGTAGGCATGCCAGTAGTCCGCTGCGCAGGCTCACCGGGAGGCGAGCAAGCCCTTTAACCACCGTCCACCTCGCCCCACTGCTCCATATTAATGGTGCGCCCGATCCGCTGGTCATAATAGGCGGCCGCACACCCCGTCCATAGTTGTCACCGCCGCATGGAGTGTATTAGGATTTTGCCGAAGCGCACCATCGGCGGGAGTGGCGACACCGGGGCTAGTGAAGCACCCGCGCAACGCATGAAGCTGGGCGTAGAGGTTGCTGTCACTGCCGAGGAGGTCTCGCGCGGCAGCAGTGCGACCTTGACTTCATCGCCGTCGTCGTGCCTTCCCAGCTGGAGCCGGAGGTCCACAGCTACTCCGGCAACGACTCCGACTCTGACGGAAAACCGGTTAGCCCCCTCCCCCCCCCCCCGCCCCTTTTGTTGGGAACAGAAACCCTTGGTTATGTTCACCCAGTCCATGAAATCAGAGTAAGATTTGTTAGATCCGTGTAGTGTATTGATTGTTTGAATGGTATCTATGGTTAGTGATTAATTGTTTGTTCTGTACAAATGATTATTTTGCTAATAATTCGACTAGGGTTAGTGTGCGTACTAATAATTCGTAGCCAGATCTTGAGAATTTATTTTGAATGTCCTACATATATGTTTGTGCCCTTTTTTTCTTTCAGATCTTGAGAATTGATTTTGAATGTCCTACATGTATGTTTCTGCCTTTTTTCCAGATTGCTATGTACACAGATGAGGCTCCGGCCAGCGGCGCCGCCGGCTGTAGATCCTGCACCCGGCAGCGCGGGCAGAAGCGGCCACGCCCCCTGGATCTAAGGAACCCGTAGAATATCGAGCGGACCGCATCAGCGATCTCCCAGACGCCATGCTTTGGGAGATCATCTTCTTTCTCCCCACCAAGGATGGCTGCCCCACACAGGTCCTCGCATCTCAGTGGCGCACTCTATGGCGCGCCACACCTCTTAATCTTGACTGTCGCCGGCTATCTGTCGTTCATGATTTTAAACTCCACGGAGCCATCATCTCCTCCCACCAGGGCTCCATTCAATGCCTATGCATCCCGGCATGCTACCTGCTGCACATACCCTGCACGGTGGACGCCTGGCTGACATCCCGTCAATTCGAAAAACTCCAGCATCTTGAGTTCTACCATTACTATGCAAATAGCTGTCCACCAAGCATTGTAGCTGTGCCCTCACCACCAATATCCATCTCATGGTTTTCCTCCTCTCTCCACACCACCACCCTGGCCCGGTGTCATCTACCAGATAATCCGGTACAAATGCTTTGACTCCCACTGCTAAAAAAACTCACGCTAGTGGTGGTCGATCTGTCGGAGGCCTCACTGCACACCATCATGCACTCCTGCAGCCCTGCCCTGGAGTGCTTGATGCTTGTTTTTGGAAAAAAAATTGTTTCCGTTGTCTCCAAATAAAGTCGCCTCACCTTGTAAGCATTCGAATTTGCTTTAAAGGAGAGGAGCTCATCATCAAAGACGCCCCTTCACTCCAAAGGCTGCTCCTTGATTATCGTTATGCACCTTGGCAAATAACTATGGTCTCCGCGCCTAAACTGGAGACCTTGGGTGTAATTCCTGATCCGTTTGAAGGTTACAAGATGGTGGTTGGCTCCACACTTATTCAGGTACTGTATATTATCATCAACACTATTGTAATCATAAGCTGCATTTTTCATTTGTGTGCATAAGTTTTATATCATCAACACTTTTGTAATCATAAGCTGCATTTTTCATTTGTGCGCATAAGTTTTATATCATCAACACTTTTGTAATCATAAGCTGCATTTTTCATTTATGCGCATAAGTTTTATATAATCTTGGAGTACACTTTTGGTACTAATATTATGTTCTATGCTCAATGAAGAGTTTGTCCATGGGTACCCTATCAATGGTGATGGATTCTGTCAAGACCTTACATATCAGTACGTGATGTTTTGATCTGAACATGATTATCGGCTTGCTGCGATGCTTTTCACGTCTGGAGAATTTGTATATAGAGGTGATGATATCAAGCACATTGATATACTTTACTAGAACTAACCGTTCAACTGTACTATTTTTTTTAGACATTAACTGTTTTCAGTCTTCATGTCTATTTAGGCTAACGGACATGGACAAAAAGGTATAACCAATCGGTGGCATAAGAAGCACCAGGATTTTCTGAGTTCTCATGACATTTGTTTGAGGACAATAACGCTGGAAGGATATGCATCCAACCATGCAAACACTAGCTTTGTCACATTCTTCCTGTTGAATGCGAGAGTACTATTGTCCATGAGGATTAAGTTTTTTAACAAAAACTCTCTCACGGATGGACACGTTGAACAACATAAAAAGAAGTTTCAGGTGGACAAAAGGGCTTCTGAACGTGCTCGGCTTCTATTTACAACAACTTGTCTTCATGTACGAGTAGATTTTCTAGTCGAGGATCTTGATTTTATGGATCAAACCAATCCATTTGATTGTGACTGCTGAAAACTTTGGTTGAGTTAGTTGTTATTGTCCTGTTCAATCTGGATTTTGTGTAAACCTGCTGAAGAATTAATCATCATGCTTTTGTACCTTCTGTCAGCTGGGGTTAGATATTGCTGCCCTTTTCAACTCGGCTTTGACCCACATTTTCTTTCATACAAATCGGAGCTTCTATCAAGAAGCCTCATGGTTCTGAGAGGGAACTTGGTCACATGATCTGTGTGCGGAACGACATACGATGTATCTTCCCACCTTGATTTATTTTATAGAGGCAACATGCAACTGTGCTAAACATATGAAATTATTCAGGGTTCATTTCGCCTTTTTATACATTGATTTTCCTAGGCATTTTTAACAAATAGCCACCACGTTATTATCGCAAACGGTCGTATTAGTCCAACCGTGGGCGTTCAACTAACCATTTACTATCGCGGGCAGCTGTTTGATTAGATGGGACGACTGTGAGCAGTCCGCCGCGAGCGCTGCAATTTATTGCTCGTTTTGGACTTTTGTTTCGGTCGCCTCGGGAAGGTACATAGAACAGTCCTCCGTTCTCATCTACAAGCACCGCCGCCGAGGATCGCCGCCTGCTACGAGATGGAGGACGAGCTGGCCAACGAACGGGGGCAGGTTGAGCCAAAACCGCAAGAGCCTCCGGTGAACGTGGACTTCATCAGCAGCCTCCCTGACGAGATGTTGGTAACCATGATATCCCACCTCCCCATCAAATATGGCATGCGGACCACTGTCCTCTCGCGGCAGTGGCACCCCCTCTGGCACTCCACCCCCCCTGGACCTCATCGTCGACCACGAGTTCTGCAGCGGGGAGCAGGAACGCCTGGATGCATTGTCCCACGTCCTCGCCACGCACCCTGGGCCGGTCAGACACCTTGCTATCAGCAGGCTCAGTCCCCACAACAAGATCGAACCCAGGTTGCACTACTGGTTCCTATCCCCAGCCAAGGATCGGCTCAAGGAGCTCTGCCTTCATGCTAGACGTCCTTGCTCGCGCCCACATTGCGCCACACTACATTCAGGCGGTGCATTTTCCCCCGGTTCGATGCCATGCGCGCTCTTCATCTCCATAAACTTAAGCACCTCAAGCTCATTGCCGTCCGCATCTCAAAGGAGGATTTGGAGCGCCTGCTCGTCGGTTGTACAGCGCTCGAGACCTTCGTCTTCATGCGATGGATGGGTTCAGTAGCCTCCACATCACCTTGACGAATGTCTGTGCGATTTATGTGCATTGCTGGCGCTGCCTAAGGATGTCAGTTGAGGTGTTTCACGATATTGTCATTGAGAATGCGCCTTTCCTCGAGTGATTGTATGTACTTGATAAATTAGGTCCAGCAAGAATCAGGGTCACTCACACACCGAAATTGACAGTGTTGGGCTATTCGTGTGCTGAACTGAACGAACTTGTTACTGGATCATTATCCGTTCATGTACAACAGTCTTCTTCTTCTCCTTCTTATATATTATTGGACAACACATTTTATCTAATTGCTGTTGATCTATATGTCCGCCTATCATCCAAAAAATGATTCCCACAAACTTGACCAGGCCTCTGCGCACAGTGAAGATCTTGGCACTACAATCTGCCGGGCCCGATCTTGATGAAGTTGTTAGATTCCTTATATGCTTTCCTTGCACGGAGAAGCTATACATCGAGGTGATGCTCCTTTCCTGTTAATTATTAACCACAACGGAGATCAATTTTGTGTTACTTTTACCCATGATTACAATGACAAATATAGAATGATTTCTAAAGGAAATTTGGAGGATTTCAATACATATATTTTTTGAGATGCTAGTGTTGTACGTGTTCCTTCGCCCGACATGCTTTCGTGATAAAAGTTTATCATGAAAGATTGAAGGTGGTATTTCACTCTTTTCGTGTATTTTAGAAATCCTGCAAATCAAAGAGGCCCAAAGTGTTCAAATCTGTAGCTAGGCACTAATATGTTGTCTTCGTTTGCAGATACTAGCAGGTCCGAAAGTAGAAAATGTTGGGAAATATAACAATCCCATTGAATGCCTTGATCTTCATCTCACAGAAATTACTTTTAACGAGTACGGAGGCACCACACCAGAAATTAATTTCACCAGGTTCTTTGCTGAGAAGCAAGGTTGCTCAAGGTAATGAGGTTTGCCCTATATTTACTGCACAGAAGTGAATGGATTGCTAAAGAGCGCAGGCGTCTACAGCTGAATGGAAAAGGCTCTGCACAAGCTGAATTTCAGTTTGTAACTTCATATGACAGATTATTCGGAAGTCACTGTATCGAGCCGCTATATGACTTCTCGGTGGCTGATCCTTTCGCAGAAATAATGCATGAAAAAGATTCTGAAGAAGATGAATTTTATGTGTCTGAATAGTTTGAACCTTGTAATCTTTGAATTTGGGCCTTGTAATGCTGGAATTTGAACCTTGCAATATTTATGGTATTTGTTATATAACGTAATTGGATGTTTAATTTGGTTTTGCAATCATGTCCTATTATAAGTATATATATGTTGTTCTTCTGTACACAGAGCACAGATGTTGTGCAGACAGAGCATGTCACATCGCACACGGACCACACTAGGTAACCCATCGGTGATGAATTCATCAATCGCAAACGGTTATATACCAGCAAGCGTTTGCCCACAACACACACGGCTTATTCCATCACAAACAGCTCGGACGGATCAAATGTATGCCACGTATCGCACACGCAACTCTAATCTAATTCGTGCTTGATGGCTCCGCCATCGCTCGCACAGTTCATCTTATTAGCCACGTATCACTATGCCAGCCTCGGCTCGCGTCCCTCGGCGCGCTCTGCTCTCCGTTAGGTGCCGCAGCATGCTGTGCTCGCGTACCTCCACGCGCTCAGCTTGTGGACAGCTTTTCCTTGCGTGTTCAACTGCTATATGCATATATATGGTTGCTCGCCATTGAGGCGCCGCGGAGCGCTCTGCTCGCGTCCCTGCACGCGCGCTCTGCCAGCGGTTGGGGCCTGCGCACGATCACGTTGGGGGCCCCATATGCATGCGGTTGCGCCGCGCGCATGGCCACGATGCAGTTACGTGCGGCACGATGGAGTTACGTGCTGCAAATTAGAACTGCCATCCGGGCGTGCGGATATTCCAGGCCGTCCGGCTTCCCCATTAATTCCCGCGGCCATTATAACCTTAGTCTCTTCAACCTTTCGATCTCGCCCCACAAGCCACAACACAATAAGCACACCCACGACGATACATATAGAGAGGATATCTAGCGGCGCTCCAATGGAATTCGGCGAGCATAAAGTGGAGACCCACGCGAGGGAGACGGATCTCTCGGTGGTGTACACCATCAACTCGGCCGTGGTGGAGGACTACATCAACACCGTGGAGCATTTGCTTGCTCGAGACAAGTACATGGTGGTCGGCATCGACCTCCAGTACACCGGCGGTCGTCCCGGCAAAGATCAAAAGGTTGCCGTTGCCCAGTTGTGCGTGCGGCATCATGTCCTCATCTACCACTACTGCATGGCCACAGAGCCTTGCGACCGTTTCGCCAGGTTTGTCAACAGCACCGACTACAAGTTCGCTACGGTGGAAACCTCCGACGATGTAAAAGCGCTCATGGTTACGGGCTTCGGTGGCATAGATCTATTTTTCAAAGAATCAATCTCAAGAGAAATTCTATCAACGTTCCTAGCCAAATCATCAATCTTGAGCAATTTTTCTTCAACCATAGCATTGAAAACTTTTTGGGAATTAATGAAATCTTTAATACTGTTCTCAAGATAAGAGGGTATTTTATTATAATTTCCATAAGAATTGTTGTAGGAATTACCATAATTATTAGAGGAATTACTAGGAAATGGCGTAGGGTTGAAATTACCTCTATACGCGTTATTACCAAAATTGTTCCTTCCAACAAAATTCACGTCCATAGATTCATTATTGTTCTCGATCAAAGTGGACAAAGGCATATCACTAGGATCAATAGGAGCACTCTTGCTACCAAACAATTTCATAAGTTCATCCATCTTTCCACTCAAAACATTAATTTCTTCAATCGCATGCACTTTTTTACTAGAGGAAGATATTTTGGTATGCCATTGAGAATAGTTTGCCATAATATTATCTAGGAGCTTAATAGCTTCTCCTAATGTAATCTCCATAAAAGTACCATCCGCGGCGGAATTTAAAAGATTTCTAGATGCAAAATTCAATTCGGTATCCACCATCGCAAATGTTTTGCATCTTTTTTTATGGTTTTTTACATCACCGTTTGCGATTAATGCATCGCACACAATTTCGTCGAAGGGTCTCTGATTGTAGTGACGCGTTAGCAGCATTCTGTAGTAGTGTTTTGATTATAAGCATGAGGAGAATTCAACATGGATTGCAACAAGGAGATACAATCTATCAAAGAGCAATTATCATAATTAAAGTCCTTGAAATCCAAAAGAGTGGGTTCATCGCTACTTAAAGTTTTGACCTCTCCAATCCCACTTTTATCAATTTTTGCATTAAGATCTTTAAACTCCGAATCATTGGGATGCCTTCTAGCTAAAGTTGACTCATCTCCAGTCCCATATTTATCAAGATTTATATTATAAAAAAAAGATTCAATAGGAGTCACACCAATCGCTTTAAGATCTTCATCATTATTCTCACAAAAACTAGAAGAACACGCTTTTACAAACCAATCTCGCTTAGCATGCATCCTAGCAGTTCTTTCTTTACACACATCAATAGAAACTTTAATAGCTTTCAGAGATTCATTAATATCATGCTTCAGTGGCATAGATCTATTTTTCAAAGAATCAATCTCAAGAGAAATTCTATCAACGCTCCTAGCCAAATCATCAATCTTGAGCAATTTTTCTTCAACCATAGCATTGAAAACTTTTTGGGAATTAATGAAATCTTTAATACTGTTCTCAAGATAAGAGGGTATTTTATTATAATTTCCATAAGAATTTTTGTAGGAATTACCATAATTATTAGAGGAATTACTAGGAAATGGCGTAGGGTTGAAATTACCTCTATACGCGTTATTAACAAAATTGTTCCTTCCAACAAAATTCACGTCCATAGATTCATTATTGTTCTCAATCAAAGTGGACAAAGGCATATCACTAGGATCAATAGGAGCACTCTTGCTACCAAACAATTTCATAAGTTCATCCATCTTTCCACTCAAAACATTAATTTCTTCAATCGCATGCACTTTTTTACTAGAGGAAAATATTTCGGTATGCCATTGAGAATAGTTTGCCATAATATTATCTAGGAGATTAATAGCTTCTCCTAATGTAATCTCCATAAAAGTACCATCCGCGGCGGAATTTAAAAGATTTCTAGATGCAAAATTCAATCCGGTATCCACCATCACAAATGTTTTGCATCTTTTTTGATGGTTTTTTACATCACCGTTTGCGATTAATGCATCGCACACAATTTCGTCGAAGGGTCTCTGATTGTAGTGACGCGTTAGCAGTATTCTGCAGTAGTGTTTTGATTATAAGCATGAGGAGAATTCAACATGGATTGCAACAAGGAGATACAATCTATCAAAGAGCAATTATCATAATTAAAGTCCTTGAAATCCAAAAGAGTGGGTTCATCGCTACTTAAAGTTTTGACCTCTCCAATCCCACTTTTATCAATTTTTGCATTAAGATCTTTAAACTCCGAATCATTGGGATGCCTTCTAGATAAAGTTGACTCATCTCCAGTCCCATATTTATCAAGATTTATATTATAAAACAAAGATTCAATAGGAGTCACACCAATCGCTTTAAGATCTTCATCATTATTCTCACAAAAACTAGAAGAACACGCTTTTACAAACCAATCTCGCTTAGCATGCATTCTAGCGGTTCTTTCTTTACACTCATCAATAGAAACTTTAATAGCTTTCAGAGATTCGTTAATATCATGCTTCGGTGGCATAGATCTATTTTTCAAAGAATCAATCTCAAGAGAAATTCTATCAACGCTCCTAGCCAAATCATCAATCTTGAGCAATTTTTCTTCAACCATAGCATTGAAAACTTTTTGGGAATTAATGAAATCTTTAATACTGTTCTCAAGATAAGAGGGTATATTATTATAATTTCCATAAGAATTGTTGTAGGAATTACCATAATTATTAGAGGAATTACTAGGAAACGGCGTAGGGTTGAAATTACCTCTATACGCGTTATTAACAAAATTGTTCCTTCCAACAAAATTCACGTCCATAGATTCATTATTGTTCTCAATCAAAGTGGACAAAGGCATATCACTAGGATCAATAGGAGCACTCTTGCTACCAAACAATTTTATAAGTTCATCCATCTTTCCACTCAAAACATTAATTTCTTCAATCGCATGCACTTTTTTACTAGAGGAAAATATTTCGGTATGCCATTGAGAATAGTTTGCCATAATATTATCTAGGAGATTAATAGCTTCTCCTAATGTAATCTCCATAAAAGTACCATCCGCGGCGGAATTTAAAAGATTTCTAGATGCAAAATTCAATCCGGTATCCACCATCACAAACATTTTGCATCTTTTTTGATGGTTTTTTACATCACCGTTTACGATTAATGCATCGCACACAATTTCGTCGAAGGGTCTCTGATTGTAGTGACGCGTTAGCAGCATTTTGCAGTAGTGTTTTGATTATAAGCATGAGGAGAATTCAACATGGATTGCAACAAGGAGATACAATCTATCAAAGAGCAATTATCATAATTAAAGTCCTTGAAATCCAAAAGAGTGGGTTCATCGCTACTTAAAGTTTTGACCTCTCCAATCCAACTTTTATCAATTTTTGCATTAAGATCTTTAAACTCCGAATCATTGGGATGCCTTCTAGCTAAAGTTGACTCATCTCCAGTCCCATCTTTATCAAGGTTTATATTATAAAAAAAAGATTCAATAGGAGTCACACCAATCGCTTTAAGATCTTCATCATTATTCTCACAAAAACTAGAAGAACACGCTTTTACAAACCAATCTCGCTTAGCATGCATCCTAGCGGTTCTTTCTTTACACTCATCAAAAGAAACTTTAATAGCTTTCAGAGATTCATTAATATCATGCTTCGGTGGCATAGATCTATTTTTCAAAGAATCAATCTCAAGAGAAATTCTATCAACGCTCCTAGCCAAATCATCAATCTTGAGCAATTTTTCTTCAACCATAGCATTGAAAACTTTTTGGGAATTAATGAAATCTTTAATACTATTCTCAAGATAAGAGGGTATTTTATTACAATTTCCATAAGAATTGTTGTAGGAATTACCATAATTATTAGAGGAATTACTAGGAAATGGCGTAGGGTTGAAATTACCTCTATACGCGTTATTAACAAAATTGTTCCTTCCAACAAAATTCACGTCCATAGATTCATTATTGTTCTCAATCAAAGTGGACAAAGGCATATCACTAGGATCAATAGGAGCACTCTTGCTACCAAACAATTTCATAAGTTCATCCATCTTTCCACTCAAAACATTAATTTCTTCAATCGCATGCACTTTTTTACTAGAGGAAAATATTTCGGTATGCCATTGAGAATAGTTTGCCATAATATTATCTAGGAGATTAATAGCTTCTCCTAATGTAATCTCCATAAAAGTACCATCCGCGGTGGAATTTAAAAGATTTCTAGATGCAAAATTCAATCCGGTATCCACCATCACAAACGTTTTGCATGTTTTTTGATGGTTTTTTACATCACCGTTTGCGATTAATGCATCGCACACAATTTCGTCGAAGGGTCTCTGATTGTAGTGACGCGTTAGCAGCATTCTGCAGTAGTATTTTGATTATAAGCATGAGGAGAATTCAACATGGATTGCAACAAGGAGATACAATCTATCAAAGAGCAATTATCATAATTAAAGTCCTTGAAATCCAAAAGAGTGGGTTCATCGCTACTTAAAGTTTTGACCTCTCCAATCCCACTTTTATCAATTTTTGCATTAAGATCTTTAAACTCCGAATCATTGGGATGCCTTCTAGATAAAGTTGACTCATCTCCAGTCCCATATTTATCAAGATTTATATTATAAAACAAAGATTCAATAGGAGTCACACCAATCGCTTTAAGATCTTCATCATTATTCTCACAAAAACTAGAAGAACACGCTTTTACAAACCAATCTCGCTTAGCATGCATCCTAGCGGTTCTTTCTTTACACTCATCAATAGAAACTTTAATAGCTTTCAGAGATTCATTAATATCATGCTTCGGTGGCATAGATCTATTTTTCAAAGAATCAATCTCAAGAGAAATTCTATCAACGCTCCTAGCCAAATCATCAATCTTGAGCAATTTTTCTTCAACCATAGCATTGAAAACTTTTTGAGAATTAATGAAATCTTTAATACTGTTCTCAAGATAAGAGGGTATTTTATTATAATTTCCATAAGAATTGTTGTAGGAATTACCATAATTATTAGAGGAATTACTAGGAAACGGCGTAGGGTTGAAATTACCTCTATACGCGTTATTAACAAAATTGTTCCTTCCAACAAAATTCACGTCCATAGATTCATTATTGTTCTCAATCAAAGTGGACAAAGGCATATCACTAGGATCAATAGGAGCACTCTTGCTACCAAACAATTTCATAATTTCATCCATCTTTCCACTCAAAACATTAATTTCTTCAATCGCATGCACTTTTTTACTAGAGGAAAATATTTCGGTATGCCATTGAGAATAGTTTGCCATAATATTATCTAGGAGATTAATAGCTTCTCCTAATGTAATCTCCATAAAAGTACCATCCGCGGTGGAATTTAAAAGATTTCTAGATGCAAAATTCAATCCGGTATCCACCATCACAAACATTTTGCATCTTTTTTGATGGTTTTTTACATCACCGTTTGCGATTAATGCATCGCACATAATTTCGTCGAAGGGTCTCTGATTGTAGTGACGCGTTAGCAGCATTCTGCAATAGTGTTTTGATTATAAGCATGAGGAGAATTCAACATGGATTGCAACAAGGAGATACAATCTATCAAAGAGCAATTATCATAATTAAAGTCCTTGAAATCCAAAAGAGTGGGTTCATCGCTACTTAAAGTTTTGACCTCTCCAATCCCACTTTTATCAATTTTTGCATTAAGATCTTTAAACTCCGAATCATTGGGATGCCTTCTAGATAAATTTGACTCATCTCCAGTCCCATATTTATCAAGATTTATATTATAAAACAAAGATTCAATAGGAGTCACACCAATCGCTTTAAGATCTTCATCATTATTCTCACAAAAACTAGAAGAACACGCTTTTACAAACCAATCTCGCTTAGCATGCATCCTAGCGGTTCTTTCTTTACACTCATCAATAGAAACTTTAATAGCTTTCAGAGATTCATTAATATCATGCTTCTGTGGCATAGATCTATTTTTCAAAGAATCAATCTCAAGAGAAATTCTATCAACGTTCCTAGCCAAATCATCAATATTGAGCAATTTTTCTTCAACCATAGCATTGAAAACTTTTTGGGAATTAATGAAATCTTTAATACTGTTCTCAAGATAAGAGGGTATTTTATTATAATTTCCATAAGAATTGTTGTAGGAATTACCATAATTATTAGAGGAATAACTAGGAAACGGCGTAGGGTTGAAATTACCTCTATACGCGTTATTACCAAAATTGTTCCTTCCAACAAAATTTACGTCCATAGATTCATTATTGTTCTCGATCAAAGTGGACAAAGGCATATCACTAGGATCAATAGGAGCACTCTTGCTACCAAACAATTTCATAAGTTCATCCATCTTTCCACTCAAAACATTAATTTCTTCAATCGCATGCACTTTTTTACTAGAGGAAGATATTTCGGTATGCCATTGAGAATAGTTTGCCATAATATTATCTAGGAGCTTAATAGCTTCTCCTAATGTAATCTCCATAAAAGTACCATCCGCGGCAGAATTTAAAAGATTTCTAGATGCAAAATTCAATCCGGCATAAAAAAAATGTACGATCATCCATAAACTTAAACCATGAGTAGGGCAATTTCTTATCATCAATTTCATCCTCTCCCAAGATTGTGCAACATGTTCATGATCAAGTTGATTAAAATTCATTATGTCGTCCCTAAGGGAGATCATTTTAGCGGGAGGAAAGTACTTGGAAATAAAAGCATCTTTACACTTGTTCCATGAATCAATACTATTTTTAGGCAAAGATGCAAACCAATTTTTAGCACGATCTCGTAGTGAGAACGGAAATAGCTTCAATTTAACAATATCATTATCCACATCTTTTTTCTTTTGCATATCACACAACTCAACGAAAGTATTTAGATGGGATGTGGCATCTTCACTAGGAAGGCCGAAAAATTGATCTTTCATAACAAGATTCAGCAAAGCGGCATTAATTTCATAAGATTCCACACTAGTGGCGGGAGCAATCGGATTACTAATAAAATCATTATTATTAGTATTGGAAAAGTCACACAATTTGGTATTTTCTTGAGACATTGTGACAAGGCAAACGATCTAACACACGAGCAAGCAAAAAGCAAACAAAAAAGACGAACGGAAGAAGGGCGAATAAAAAGGCAAATCTTTTTGTGTTTTTTTTAAAACGGTTTAGAAGTGGGGGAGAGGAAAACGAGAGGCAAATGGCAAATAATGTAATGCAAGAGATGAGAGTTTATGATGGGTACTTGGTAGGCTTGATGTAGAACCTCCCCGGCAACGGCGCCATAAATTCTTCCTGCTACTTCTTAAGCTTGCGTTGATTTTTCCCTTGAAGAGGAAAGGGTGATGAAGCAAAGTAGAGATAAGTATTTCCCTCAGTTAAGAACTAAGGTATCAATCCAGTAGGAGGCACAAGCAAGTCTCCAATCTATGCACCTGCACAAACTAACAAACACTTGTACTCAACGCGAAAAAGGGGTTGTCAATCCCTTCACGGTCTCGAACAAGAGTGAGATCTAATAGAGATAGGTATAAAATATTAATATAATGTAAAACAAAGTAAAAATAAATAAATTGCAGCAAGGTATTTTTGGGTTTGTAGGTTTATAGATCTGAAAATATATGATGGAAAATAGCCCCGGGGGGCATAGGTTTCACTAGAGGCTTCTCTCTTGAAAGAAAACATACGGTGGGTGAACAAATTACAGTCGAGCAATTGATAGAAAAGCGCAAAGTTATGACGATATCCAAGGCAATGATTATGAATATAGGCATCACGTCCGTGTCAAGTAGACCGAAACGATTCTGCATCTACTACTATTACTCAACACATCGACCGACTCCTGCCTGCATCTAGAGTATTAAGTTCATAAGAACAGAGCAACGCTTTAATTTAGATGACATGATGTAGAGGGATAAACTCAACCAATATGATGAAAACCCCATCTTTTTACCCTTGATGGCAACAATACAATACGTGCCTCGCTACCCCTTCTGTCACTGGGTGAGGATACCGCAAGATTGAACCCAAAACTAAGCACCTCTCCCATTGCAAGAAAAACCAATCTAGTAGGCCAAACCAAATCGATAATTCGAAGAGAAATACAAAGATATTTAATCATGCATAAAAGAGTTCAGAAAAGACTCAAATAATATTCATAGATAATCTGATCATAAATCCACAATTCATCGGATCTCGACAAACACACCGCAAAAGAATATTACATTGGATAGATCTCCAAGAACATCGAGGAGAACATTGTATTGAAGATCAAAGACAGAGAAGAAGAAGCCATCTAGCTACTAGCTATGGACCCGTAGGTCTGTGGTAAACTACTCACGCTTCATCGGAAGGGGCAGCAAGGTTGATGTAGAGGCCCTCCGTGATCGAATCCCCCTCCGACAGGGTGCCGGAAAGGGCCCCAAGATGGGATCTCATGGGAACAGAGGCTTGCGGCAGCGGAAAAGTATTTTTGTGGACTCTTCTGTTGGTTTGGGAATATTTGGAAATTTATAGAGCAAGAATTAGGGTTAGGGGACTCCCGAGGGGCCCACAAGCCAAGTAGGTGCCCCTCCCCTAGGGCGGGACCTGAGGGCTTGTGGGTCCCTCGGGACTCTTCTGACCCCCTCTCCAAGCTCCGTGGATGTCTTCTGGTCCAAGAAAAATCATCGTAAAGTTTTATTCCGTTTGGACTCCGTTTGATATTCCTTTTCTGTAAAACTCAAAAACAAGGAAAAAACAGAAACTGGCACTGGGCTCTAGGTTAATAAGTTAGTCCCAAAAATAATATAAAATAGCATATTAATGCATATAAAACATCCAAAACAGATAATATAATAGCATGGAACAATCAGAAATTATAGATACGTTGGAGACGTATCACTTCCCCTTCTGTCACTGGGAAAGAACATTGCACGATCAAACCCATCACAAAGCACCTCTTCCCATGGCAAGAAAAATCGATCAAGTTGGCCTAACTAAACCAAAGATTTGAAGAAGAAATACGAGGCTATAAATAATTGTCGGGGTACACAAACAGGGGTGTATGTTTCCCCCTGACTTCTGCCCGGACAGGCAGATCTCTGGCGCGACAGCAACAGAGCAAACTGCACCAAGCATCCAAGACAAGGCCAAGCAGAAGAGATGGCTCTTTGAGAAATCAAAGGGCAGATCAAGAAGACCAAGACCAACCAAATAAGTAAGATATCACTAAGGAAAAACCTCCCTTGCCGGGCAGGCGAGCCTGGCGAGGTCGAGGTTACCCCAAGACAAGCCTCAAGACTCTCCTGGCAGGCTTGCCAGGGACGCCAAGGGTGGATTACCCCGCCAAAGCTCCACCGCTCCACCTCACAGCAACGCAAGTCACCTATCGGTGCGGTGTCGAGCCCCCAAGTGACTATGTGGCTATTATTTGGTACGTGGCAGGCCATTTCAGAGGAAGAATGCCCCAATGACACCCGTCCAGGTGACATGTCACGCGGACAGGCAAAAAGGTGGCTAAATGGCATAGCAAGGCTTGCCGAGCTACGCTACGATGTGACACTAAGCGGTGCATTTAATGCGCCCTATCCTGTCTGCAGAGTTAGGTATGATAGCACTGTGGCTATCTAATCATTGGATAAATGACTGTTTTGCCATTGTGGTGACCCCTTGACCTATAAAAGAAGGCTCGTGGCTACCTTAGAGAGGATTCGGACCCTTGTACGCTTGCACGCGCGTAGCTGCTCTCGCCCCGAGGCGACCTTGCCGGGCTAGAGCGTTGCGTCTCCACCATGGTCCTTTCATCAATACACCAAAGCAGGAGTAGGGTTTTATGCCTCGCGGCGGCCCGAACCTGGGTAAAATTGCCCGTGTCATCGTTGTCGTGCTTCTCTACACTTTCCGCTCTTTGTGCAATGCGCTCTTCACCCTTGCCGAACCACAAGGGGCCGATGGCCCCATAGGTGGCCGTGTGATACCATGACATCTTTGGCGTGCCAGGTAGGGGGAGGCGTTTGCGCAAACCCGAGAGTATAAGCAGCGCGTCATCTTCATCACCATTGATTTCGTCGGCGGCCTCATTGTTCATGGCCCCCCGATGCGCTAGCTCGAGGAGGAAGCGACATCGCTCCTTCGCCGCCTTGCCCAGTTTTCGTCATCTATCCCCGCTGCAGCCACAAGCGGGGGCGGAAACAAGGGACGGCGACGGCATGGTGACCCTGAGCGGCTCGAGCAGCGCGGCCACTGTGCGTGCCCTGTTCGGGGAAAAGAGCGAGGTGGTAAGGTACATGGTTTCTCCCTCCACCGCTTTCACTTGTCGACGATCGAGCCACCCTGGGTTTTAGCATCGTCAATGCCAATGAGCCCATGCGAAACTCGGTTCAGCATTTGCCCTGCTAAGGGAGAATCCTGAGTATAGCGCCGGTGCAAATCCATTGATTGATGCCCCGGCAAGCACGCTCCGGCAGGGCCTTCCACGTCAGCGTGACCTTTATGCCAACCGTCGTAAGATTGTCAAAAGTGTAAGTGGAAGGAGGGCGATGTTGGGGAACGTAGCATGCAATTTCAAAAAAATTCTACGCTCACGCAAGATCTATCTAGGAGATGCATAGCAACGAGAGGGGGAGAGTGTGTCCACGTACCCTCATAGACCGAAAGCGGAAGCGTTAGCTTAACGCGGTTGATGTAGTCGAACGTCTTCTCGATTCAACCGATCAAGCACCGAACGTACGGCACCTCCGAGTTCTGCACACGTTCAGCTTGATGACATCCCTCGAACTCTTGATCCAGCAAACTGTCGAGGGAGAGTTTTGTTAGCACGACGGCGTGGTGACGGTGATGGTGAAGTGATCTGCGCAGGGCTTCGCCAAAGCACTACGACAATATGACCGGAGGAGTAAACGGTGGAGGGGGGCGCCGCACATGGCTAAGAACAATTGTTGTGTCCTTGGAGGCGCCCCCCGCCCCCGTATATAAAGGAGGGAGAGGGGAGGAGGCTGGCCCTAGGCGTGCCCCAAGTGGGAGGAGTCCCACTTGGGCTCCTAGTAGGATTCGCCCCCCCCCCCCCCTTCCTTTTATCGGAGGGGGAAAGGGGGAAGGAGAGAGAGAGGGAGAAGGAAAGGGGGGCGCCGCCCCCTCCCCTAGTCCAATTCAGACTCCTCCCTTGGGGGGGGCATGCCACCCCTATGTGGGCTGGTTTGCCTCCCTCCTATGGCCCATATGGCCCGTATCTTCCCGCGGGGGGTTCCGGTGACCTCCCCGGTACTCCGATATGTACCCGATACATTCCGAAACACTTCCGGTGTCCGAATACTATCATCCAATATATCAATCTTTACCTCTCGACCATTTCGAGACTCCTCGTCATGTCCGTGATCTCATCCGGGACTCCGAACAATCTTCGGTCACCAAAACACATAACTCATAATACAAATCGTCATCGAACGTTAAGCGTGCGGACCCTACGGGTTCGAGAACTATGTAGACATGACCGAGACACATCTCTGGTCAATAACCAACAGTGGAACCTGGATGCTCATATTGGTTCTCATGTATTCTATGAAGATCTTTATCGGTCAAACCGTAATGACAACATACGTCATTCCCTTTGTCATCGGTATGTTACTTGCCCTAAATTCGATCGTCGGTATCTCCATACCTAGTTCAATATCGTTACCGGAAAGTCTCTTTACTCATTCCGTAATGCATCATCCTGTAACTAACTCATTAGTCACATTGCTTGCAAGGCTTATCATGATGTGCATTACCGAGAGGGCCCAGAGATACCTCTCCGATACTCGGAGTGACAAATCCTAATCTCGATCTATGCCAACCCAACAAACACCTTCAGAGACACCTGTAGAGCATCTTTATAATCACCCAATAACATTGTGATGTTTGATAGCACACAAGGTGTTCCTCCGGTATTCGGGAGTTGCATAATCTCATAGTCAAAGGAATATGTATAAGTCATGAAGAAAGCAATAGCAATAAAACTTAACGATCATTACGCTAAGCTAACAGATGGGTCTTGTCCATCACATCATTCTCCTAATGATGTGATCCCATTCATCAAATGACAACACATGTCTATGGTTAGGAAACTTAACCATCTTTGATCAACGAGCTAGTCTAGTAGAGGCTTACTAGGGACTCGGTATTTTGTCTATGTATTCACACATGTATCAAGTTTCCGGTTAATACAATTCTAGCATGAATAATAAACATTTATCATGATATAAGGAAATATAAATAACAACTTTATTATTGCCTCTAGGGCATATTTCCTTCAGTCTCCCACTTGCACTAGAGTCAATAATCTAGATTACATAGTAATGATTCTAACACCCATGGAGTCTTGGTGTTGATCATGTTTTGCTCGTGGAAGAGGCTTAGTCAATGGGTCTGCCACATTCAGATCCGTATGTATTTTGCAAATCTCTATGTCTCCCTCCTTGACTTGATCACGGATGGAGTTGAAGCGCCTCTTGATGTGTTTGGTTCTCTTGTGAAATCTGGATTCCTTCGCCAAGGCAATTGCTCCAGTATTGTCACAAAAGATTTTCATTGGACCCGATGCACTAGGTATTACACCTAGACCGGATATGAACTCCTTCATCCAGACTCCTTCATTTGCTGCTTCTGAAGCAGCTATATACTCCGCTTCACACGTAGATCCTGCCACGACGCTTTGCTTGGAACTACACCAACTTACAGCTCCACCATTCAATATAAATATGTATCCGGTTTGTGACTTAGAGTCATCCGGATCAGTGTCAAAGCTAGCATCAACGTAACCATTTACGATGAGCTCTTTGTCACCTCCATAAATGAGAAACATATCCTTAGTCCTTTTCAGGTACTTCAGGATGTTCTTGACCGCTGTCCAGTGATCCACTCCTGGATTACTTTGGTACCTCCCTGCCAAACTTATGGCAAGGCACACATCAGGTCTGGTACACAGCATAGCATACATGATAGAGCCTATGGCTGAAGCATAGGGAATGACTTTCATTTTCTCTCTATCTTTTGGAGTGGTCGGGCATTGAGTCTTACTCAACTTCACACCTTGCAACACAGGCAAGAACCCTTTCTTTGAGTGATCCATTTTGAACTTCTTCAAAACTTTATCAAGGTATGTGCTTTGTGAAAGTCCTATTAAGCATCTCAATCTATCCCTATAGATCTTGATGCCCAATATATAAGCAGCTTCACCGAGGTCTTCCATTGAAAAATTCTTATTCAAGTATCCTTTTATGCTATCCAGAAATTCTATATCATTTCCAATCAACAATATGTCATCCACATATAATATTAGAAATGCTACAGAGCTCCCACTCACTTTCTTGTAAATATAGGCTTCTCCAAAAGTCTGTATAAAACCATATGCTTTGATCACACTATCAAAGCGTATATTCCAACTCCGAGATGCTTGCACCAGTCCATAAATGGATCGCTGGAGCTTGCACAATTTGTTAGCACCTTTAGGATCGACAAAACCTTCTGGTTGCATCATATACAACTCTTCTTTAAGAAATCCATTAATGAATGCAGTTTTGACGTCCATTTGCCAGATTTCATAATCATAAAATGCAGCAAGTGCTAACATTATTCGGACAGACTTAAGCATCGCTACGGGTGAGAAGGTCTCATCGTAGTCAACTCCTTGAACTTGTCAAAAACCTTTTGCAACAAGTCGAGCTTTGTAGACAGTAACATTACCATCAGCGTCAGTCTTCTTCTTGAAGATCCATTTAATCTCTATGGCTTGCCGATCATCGGGCAAATCAACCAAAGTCCACAATTTGTTCTCATACATGGATCCCATCTCAGATTTCATGGCCTCAAGCCATTTCGCGGAATCTGGGCTCATCATCGCTTCCTCATTGTTCGTAGGTTCGTCATGGTCTAGTAACATGACTTCCAGAACAGGATTACCGTACCACTCTGGTGCGGAACGTACTCTGGTTGACATACAAGGTTCGGTAGTAACTTGATCTGAAGTTTCATGATCATCATCATTAGCTTCCTCACTAATTGGTGTAGGCATCACGGGAACTATTTTCTGTGATGAGCTATTCTCCAATTCGAGAGAAGGTACAATTACCTCATCAAGTTCTACTTTCCTCCCACTCACTTCTTTCGAGAGAAACTCCTTCTCTAGAAAGGATCCATTCTTAGCAACAAAGATCTTGCCTTCAGATCTGTGATAGAAGGTGTACCCAACAGTTTCTTTTGGATATCCTATGAAGACGCACTTCTCCGATTTGGGTTTGAGCTTATCAGGCTGAAGCTTTTTCACATAAGCATCGCAACCCCAAACTTTAAGAAACAACAGCTTAGGTTTCTTGCCAAACCACAGTTCATATGGTGTCATCTCAACGAATTTAGATGGTGCCCTATTTAACGTGAATGCAGCTGTCTCTAATGCATAACCCCAAAACGATAGTGGTAAATCGGTAAGAGACATCATAGATTGCACCATATTTAATAAAGTACGGTTATGACATTCGGACACACCATTACACTGTGGTGTTCCAGGTGGCGTGAGTTGTGAAACTATTCCACATTGTTTTAAATGAAGGCCAAACTCATAACTCAAATATTCGCCTCCGCGATCAGATCGTAGAAACTTTATTTTCTTGTTACGATGATTTTCCACTTCACTCTGAAATTCTTCGAACTTTTCAAATGTTTCAGACTTGTGTTTCATTAAGTAGATATACCCATATCTGCTCAAATCATCTGTGAAGGTCAGAAAATAACGATACCCGCCGCGAGCCTCAACACTCATCGGACCGCATACATCGGTATGTATTATTTCCAATAAGTCAGTGTCTCACTCCATTGTTCCGGAGAACGGAGTCTTAGTCATCTTGCCCATGAGGCATGGTTCGCAAGCATCAAATGATTCATAATCAAGTGATTCCAAAAGTCCATCCGCATGGAGTTTCTTCATGCGCTTTACACCAAGATGACCTAAATGGCAGTGCCACAAATATGTTGCACTATCATTATCAACTTTGCATCTTTTGGCATCAATATTATGAATATGTGTATCACCACGATCGAGATTCAACAAAAATAGACCACTCTTCAAGGGTGCATGACCATAAAAGATATTACTCATATAAATAGAACAACCATTATTCTCTGATTTAAATGAATAACCGTCTCGCATTAAACAAGATCCAGATATAATGTTCATGCTCAACGCTGGCACCAAATAACAATTATTCAGGTCTAAAACTAATCCCGAAGGTAGATGTAGAGGTAGCGTGCCGACGGCGCTCACATCGACCTTGGAACCATTCCCGACGCGCATCGTCACCTCGTCCTTAGCCAATCTTCGTTTAATCCATAGCCCCTGTTTGGAGTTGCAAATATGAGCAACAGAACCAGTATCAAATACCCAGGCGCTACTATGAGCATTAGTAAGGTACACATCAATAACATGTATATCAAATATACCTTTGTTCACTTTGCCATCCTTCTTATCCGCCAAATACTTGGGGCAGTTCCGCTTCCAGTGACCAGTCCCTTTGCAGTAGAAGCACTCAGTTTCAGGCTTGGGTCCAGACTCGGGCTTCTTCCCAGGAGTGACAACTTGCTTGCCATTCTTCTTGAAGTTCCCCTTCTTCCCCTTGCCCTTTTTCTTGAAACTAGTGGTCTTGTTAACCATCAACACTTGATGCTCTTTCTTGATTTCTACCTCCGCAGCTTTGAGCATAGTGAAGAGCTCGGGAATTGTCTTATTCATCCCTTGCATATTATAGTTCATCACGAAGCCTTTGTAGCTTGGTGGCAGTGATTGAAGAACTCTGTCAATAACACTATCATCCGAAAGATTAACTCCCAGCTGAGTCAAGTGGTTATGATACCCAGACATTCTGAGTATGTGTTCACTGACAGAACTATTCTCCTCCATCTTGCAACTATAGAACTTGTTGAAGACTTCATATCTCTCAACTCGGGCATTTGCTTGAAATATTAACTTCAATTCCTGGAACATCTCATATGCTCCATGACGTTCAAAACGTCTTTGAAGTCCCGATTCTAAGCCGTAGAGCATGGCACACTGAACTATAGAGTAGTCATCAGACCGCGTTTGCTAGACGTTCAAAGCGTCTACATTAGCGGGAGGGGGCTTGTCACCTAGCGGTGCATCAAGGACATAATTCTTCTGTGCAGCAATGAGGATAATCCTCAAGTTACGGACCCAGTCCGTGTAGTTGCCACCATCATCTTTCAACTTAGCTTTCTCTAGGAACGCATTAAAATTCAAAGGAACGGTAGCACGGGCCACTGATCTACAACATAGATATGCAAAAACTATCAGGACTAAGTTCATGATAAATTAAGTTCAATTAATCATATTACTTAAGAACTCCCACTTAGATAGACATCCCTCGAGTCATCTAAATGATCACGTGATCCATATCAACTAAACCATGTCCGATCATCACGTGAGATGGAGTAGTTTTCAATGGTGAACATCTCTATGTTGATCATATCTACTATATGATTCACGTATGACCTTTCGGTCTCCAGTGTCCCAAGGCCATGTCTGTACATGCTAGGCTCATCAAGTCTAACCCGAGTATTCCGCACGTGCAAAACTGTCTTGCACCCGTTGTATGTGAACGTAGAGCTTATCACACCCGATCATCACGTGGTGTCTCGGCACGACGAACTGTCGGAACGGTGCATACTCAGGGAGAACACTTATACCTTGAAATTTTAGTGAGGGATCATCTTATAATGCTACCGCCGTATTAAGCAAAATAAGATGCATAAAATATAAACATCACATGCAATCAAAATATGTGACATGATATGGCCATCATCATCTTGTGCCTTTGATCTCCATCTCCAAAGCACCGTCATGATCTCCATCGTCACCGGCATGACAGCTTGATCTTCATCGTAGCGTCGTTGTCGTCTCGCCAACTATTGCTTCTACAACTATCGCTAACGCATAGTGATAAAGTAAAGCAATTACATGGCGATTGCATTTCATACAATAAAGTGACAACCATAAGGCTCCTGCCAGTTGCCGATAACTTTTACAAAACATGATCATCTCATACAACAACGTATATTACATCATGTCCCGAGCATATCACATCACAACATGCCCTGCAAAAATAAGTTAGATGTCCTCTACTTTGTTGTTGCAAGTTTTACGTGGCTGCTACGGGCTTCTAGTAAGAACCGTTCTTACCTACGCATCAAAACCACAACGGTGTTTTGTCAAGTTTGTTGTTTTAACCTTCAACAAGGACCGGCCGTAGTCAAATTCGATTCAACTAAAGTTGGAGAAACAGACACCCGTCAGCCACCTTTATGCAAAACTAGTTGCATGTCTGTCGGTGGAACCGGTCTCATGAACGTGGTCATGTAAGGTTGGTCCGGGCCGCTTCATCCAACAATACCGCCGAATCAAAATAAGATGTTGGTGGTAAGCAGTATGACTATCACCGCCCATAACTCTTTGTGTTCTACTCGTGCATATCATCTACGCATAGACCTGGCTCTGATACCACTGTTGGGGAACGTAGCATGCAATTTCAAAAAAAATCTACGCTCACGCAAGATCTATCTAGGAGATGCATAGCAACGAGAGGGGGAGAGTGTGTCCACGTACCCTCGTAGACCGAAAGCGGAAGCGTTAGCTTAACGCAGTTGATGTAGTCGAACGTCTTCTCGATTCAACCGATCAAGCACCGAACGTACGACACCTCCGAGTTCTGCACATGTTCAGCTCGATGACATCCCTCGAACTCTTGATCCAGCAAACTGTCGAGGGAGAGTTTTGTCAGCACGACGGCGTGGTGACGGTGATGGTGAAGTGATCCGTGTAGGGCTTCACCTAAGCACTACGACAATATGGCCGGAGGAGTAAACGGTGGAGGGGGGCGCCGCACACGGCTAAGAACAATTGTTGTGTCCTTGGAGGTGCCCCCCGCCCCCGTATATAAAGGAGGGAGAGGGGAGGAGGCCAGCCCTAGGCGCGCCCCAAGTGGGAGGAGTCCCACTTGAGCTCCTAGTAGGATTCGCCCCCCCCCCTTTCTTTTATCGAAGGGGGAAAGGGGGAAGGAGAGAGAGAGGGAGAAGGAAAGGGGGGCGCCGCCCCCTCCCCTAGTCCAATTCGGACTCCTCACTTGGGGGGGGCACCCCTATGTGGGCTGGTTTGCCTCCCTCCTATGGCCCATATGGCCCATATCTTCCCCCGGGCGGTTCCGGTAACCTCCCCGGTACTCCGATATGTACCCGATACATTCCGAAACACTTCCGGTGTCCGAATACTATCGTCCAATATATCAATCTTTACCTTCGACCATTTCGAGACTCCTCGTCATGTCCGTGATCTCATCCGGGACTCCGAACAATCTTCGGTCACCAAAACACATAACTCATAATACAAATCGTCATTGAACGTTAAGCGTGCGGCCCCTACGGGTTCGAGAACTATGTAGACATGACCGAGACACATCTCCGGTCAATAACCAACAGTGGAACCTGGATGCTCATATTGGTTCCCACATATTCTACGAAGATCTTTATCGGTCAAATCGTAATGACAACATATGTCATTCCCTTTGTCATCGGTATGTTACTTGCTCGAAATGCGATCGTCGGTATCTCCATACCTAGTTCACTCTCATTACCGGCAAGTCTATTTACTCATTCCATACTGCATCATCCTGTAACTAACTCATTAGTCACATTGCTTGCAAGGCTTATCATGATGTGCATTACCGTGAGGGCCCAGAGATACCTCTCCGATACTCGGAGTGACAAATCCTAATCTCGATCTATGCCAACCCAACAAACACCTTCGGAGACACCTATTGAGCATCTTTATAATCACCCAGTTACGTTGTGATGTTTGATAGCACACAAGGTGCTCCTCCGGTATTCGGGAGTTGCATAATCTCATAGTCAAAGGAATATGTATAAGTCATGAAGAAAGCAATAGCAATAAAACTTAACAATCATTATGCTAAGCTAACGGATGGTTCTTGTCCATCACATCATTCTCCTAATGATGTGATCCCATTCATCAAATGACAACACATGTCTATGGTTAGGAAACTTAACCATCTTTGATCAACGAGCTAGTCTAGTAGAGTCTTACTAGGGACTCGGTATTTTGTCTATGTATTCACACATGTATCAAGTTTCCGATTAATACAATTCTAGCATGAATAATAAACATTTATCATGATATAAGGAAATATAAATAACAACTTTATTATTGCCTCTAGGGCATATTTCCTTCGAGCGAAACCAACCCAACCTTACGCCAAGTTCTACCACCCGCAAGAGATTTGCACCCCCCCCTCCGGCCCTTGCCGAGGGTCCAATAGTGGCGCGCGAAGGGCCATCCGCCCAAGATATGCGAACGCAGCAAGCGACCGCAACCAAGAAGGGAGAATAGCATGAGCAAAAAGCTAAGTTCATGTGATCATTGCTCTTTTATAGATCCAGAATTCGCATTTGCCTATCCCCCAGAAACCAATGTTCTTTCGTATGGTCAAGCCTTTTGTGTGATGGCACCTTAACGGGTTTGCCTGCGCCCTCGCTCTGTTCCGAGCCTGCTCACGGAGCGGGTGGCTGCATCAAGGGCTCCTAGAGGAAAAGCTTGCCGGGACGTACTTTTGCCAGCCAAACGCTAAGGACCCGTTCCTCGCAGCAATCACGGCAGTATGCTACCGGCAGGCAGCCAAAACACATAAAAAAGAAACTAACCATACGAACATCCATGGATAAAACGCAAGGGGGTAGCATGTGTTCGGAATTAATTAATACACCAATTCAGTGCAAGCAAAAGAAGTACGATGTCTAAACACAGGACATTCATAATGTTTTGTTAAAGGGCGGGATGCCAATGCGAATGAATCGGAGCCGTGCTTGACGGCCTTATTGAGCCCTAGGAATGGAGAGCACCTTGTTGGCGTAGGGGGCAGCCTTCTTCTCAGCGGCAGAAATATCAGCACCTGCCGGGAGCTTCCTGAAGCCATCAGCAAGGTTGAGTTCGGGGTGACCGTATGCGAAGTTGCTCAAGACCATGAAGAGGGCATTGCGAGCAAGCTTTCGAGACTCGCTTTCGAAAAGGGCGTCTCTTCCTTCTTCATGGACCTTCAACTTTTCAATCAACTTGTTGAAGAAGAGCCCTAGCTTGACGCTCGAGACCTCATAACCACCAACCGAGAAGACTGGCCCTTCCATGCCCATTGCTGCAGCCTGGGCTGTGAGGCGCTCGGCGATATCGATCAGGCTTTTGATCCAAAGGTCGACCTGCTCGGATTGGTTCGCCAGCTTGTCCTCTGCATCCTTTCGAAGGTGCCTCGCATTGTCTAGATCCTTCATTAGCTGCTTCTCATGGACATCGCCAGACTCGATCGAGCTCTCCAGGGTGCCAATCCTGGCCTTCATGTCTTCAATGGTGCCGTTGGCAGTCTCAAGGTCTTGACCCTTGGAGGAGAGCTGGGATTGCACCTCTTTCAGAAGGATCTCTACTTTCTGCGCCTCCTCCTTGACGGTCACGACTTTCTTGGCACTCCCAGCAAGCTCTTCTATCAGTTTGGCCACCTGTTGGTCGAGATCAACCCTGGCAGTAGATGCGGTGGCAAGATCATCAGCAAGCTTCTTCAGTTGGGCGGCAGAGTCAGCAGTGAGAGCATCCAGGGCTGCCTTGTGCTTGTCCTCCTGCTCCTTGGTACGATGATGTACAAGGGCTTCCAGTTCATCGTCCTTGGCGTGGAGGGTGACCTCGAGGTTCTCCTCCTGGGAAGAGATGCTCTGCTCCCTGGCGTTCAGAAGCGATGTGCATTCTGCCAGGCGGGCTTCTCGGACGGCGACATCCTCCTTTGCCATGGAGATCGTCTCTTGCTGCCGTAGAAGGACTTGTAACTGTTTGCCGTGCCACTCGCATAGCTCGATGCCCTTGTTCCTCAGCTTCTAATCTATGCTGTTGGCGGAGTTTCACTGCTCCTTGAGTGCCTGCCACTTCTGGCCGTACCGGTTTTGCATTTCTTTGATGCCCGCCACCACGGACTCCAGAAAGGACAGGTCCAAGACCGCATCAACAGAGCCATCAGTCTCTTTGATTTGCTGAGACAGGGGCACTATGATGCACTAGATTTCCTTGTCTAGCTCTGCACTCGCTGCTGCCGAGGAACCGGGGGCTCCGAGACTGGGTTGGGCAAGCACCAATGCCAGTTGGCTTGAGGTTGGCTATGGGATCCCAACCGAGGTGCTAAAAGATGGAGGAGGGCACATGGTTTAAAGGGGGATCTTCTCTTCAACCAGCACCCCCGATCCTGACACACTGCCGGAGGCCTGCCCTGCTTCCTTCAAGGGCTCCTGGGCATCCCCGGCAGCGTGTTCCAGTCCCTCCGCAGCAGCAATCTTAGCGGCCTCCTCTGTGGCATATTTGCCAATGATGGCCACTTCCTCCAGCAACTCGGGCCCCATGGCCTGTGGTAATTACGCGGAGTGGACGTTGGATTGACTGGTCATTATAGCAAATTGCAGCACGCGCAGTATATCTTCACCATGTCTTCGTGCACTGTTTTGGGGCCTAACCCAACGTACCCAGCGACACGTATGGCTCAGGCCCGGGGGCTTATGTCGGAGTACACAAACAGGGGTGTATGTTTCCCCTGACTTGTGCCCAGACAGGTAGATCTCCGGCGCAACAGCAACAGAGCAAACTGCACCAAGCATCTAAGACAAGGCAAAGCAGAAGAGATGGCTCTTTGAGAAATCAAAGGGCGGATCAAGAAGACCAAGACCAACCAAACAAGCAAGATATCACTAAGGAAAAACCTTCCTTGCCGGGTAGGCGAGCCTGGCGAGGTCGAGGTTACCCCAAGACAAGCCTCAAGACTCTCTCGGCAGGCTTGCCAGGGACGCCAAGGGCGGATTACCCCGCCAAAGCTCCACCGCTCCACCTCACAGCAACGCAATTCATCTATCGGTGTGGTGTCGAGCCCCCAAGTGACTGTGTGGCTGTTATTTGGTACATGGCAGGCCATTTCTGAGGAAGAACGCCCCCAATGACACCCGTCCAGGCGACGTGTCGCGCGGATAGGCAAAAAGGTGGCTGAATGGCACAACAAGGCTTGCCGGGCTACGCTACGATGTGACACTAAGCGATGCATTTAATGCGCCCTGTCCTGTCTGCAGAGTTAGGTATGATAGCATTGTGGCTATCTAATCGTTGGATAAATGACTGTTTTGCCATTGTGGTGACCCCTTGACCTATAAAAGGAGGGTCGTGGCTACCTTAGAGAGGATTCGGACACTTGTACACTTGCACGCGCGTAGCTGCTCTTGCCCTGAGGCGACCTTGCCGGGTTAGAGCGTTGCGTCTCCACCACGGTCCTTTCATCAATCCACCAAAGCAGGAGAAGGGTTTTACGCCTCGCGGCGGCCCGAACCTGGGTAAAACTGCTCGTGTCATCGTTGTCGTGCTGCTCTATGCTTTCCGCTCTTTGTGCAATGCGCTCTACCCCCTTGCCGAACCATAAGGGTTGATGGCCCCATAGGTAGTCATGTGATACCACGACAATAATCATGCATATAAGAGATCAAAAGAAGACTCAAATAATATTCATGGATATAGATCTGAGCATAAACTCAAAGTTCATCGGATCCCAACAAACACACCGCAAAAAAGAGTTACATCAAATAGATCTCCAAGAGACTATTGTATTGGGAATCAAAAGAGAGAGACGAAGCCATCTAGTTACTGCCTACGGACCTGTAGGTCTATGATGAACTACTCACGCATCATCGGAGAGGCACCAATGAGGATGATGAACCCCTCCGTGATGGTGTCTAGATTGGATCTCGTGGTTCTGGAACTTGCGGCGGCTGGATTTGTTTTTCGTCAACTCCTTTAGGGTTTCTGCAATATTTGGCAATTTATAGGGCGAAGAGGCGGTGTGGAAGGTCACCGAGGGGGGCACAACCCCTCTGGGCACGCCTGGGCCCCCAGGCGCGCCCTGGTGGGTTGTGCCCACTCGGGCCTCCCCCCTGGTATATCTTTGGCCCACTGGGTGTCTTCTGTTCCATAAAAATTCTCCAAAAAGTTTTGCTGTGTTTGGACTCCATTTGGTACTGATATTCTGTGAAGTAAAAAACAAGCAAAAAACAGCAACTGGCACTAGGCACTATGTCAATAGGTTAGTCCCAAAAAATGATATAAAGTTGCTATAAAATGATTGTAAAACATCCAAGAATGATAATATAACAGCATGGAACAAGCAAAAATTATAGATACGTTGGAGACGTATCATCTACCAAATCTCTCTGTCACCATAGAGCACCACTGGTTCATTCTACTTCAGTGCATTACCATCAACAGTTTACATTCGTGCTCAGTGTCGATAGTTTATCTGATCTATTATTGTATACGGCATATCTTTCGTCTTTATCATCTGTTATCTTTCATTGCTTGCTCTGTTACCCTCTTATCATTCAGTGTAGTCATTTCATTCTCTTATTCTTCTACTCATACTTGTTCAATCTCGTGTGTATCTCTATGTTGTTTTCAATCACCCTGTCTTTGTTCTGTCTCGTGGTTATCTATCGTTGTTCCTCTCTGTGTTTATCCCTCATGTTGTTGCATCTATTAGCATATTGCATTATCATCGTCATTGTCAAACCTTTGATATCTTATACTCGTACTATCATTGCTTCTTTCATCGATAGATATCTTCCTAGATAAAGTGCTTGTTTAAGTTTGTGTCTACCAAACCCTATTTCCGCTGCTGTGTTTGGAATCAATTCATAACATTCAGAAGAATTTTTGAATCTCCCATTCACCCCCCTCTGGTTGATATACTCTTGGTCCTAAAAGTTGGTATCAGAGCAGGTACTCCCTGTCTCTGTTTATTAAAGGTCTAACAGCCTTGGAGTTTTGAGTATGTCGTATGCAGGTAGATCGTCGCACTCTGAAAGATTTCCTATCTTCGATGGAAATGACTATCTCTACTGGAAAGAGAGAATCAGAATCAGAATTTAAGCCATCGATCTAGAACTGTGGCAGATTGTGGAAAATGGATACACCATTTAACACCCTGATGCTCCAACTTCTGATGACAAAGCTATGATGCGGCTGAATGCACAAGCGAACAATATTATCTATGCAAGTATCTCAAAGGACATTTTCATTCGGTTTCGAACACTTGACACAGCAAAGCAACTCTGGGATGCCATAAAAAAATGCTCATGAAGAATTCATTGCCAGAACATACCCTCACACTCAAATGCTTCGTGCCATGTTTGCTGGATTCAGAAGCCTTCAAAAAGAAAGTGCTATGGAACTCACTGATTCGTTGACAAATATTGTTGAAAGACTTCATTAACAAGGAGTAACTGATATCACCAATAGAGATGTGGTCAACAAGCTGCTAAGTGCTCTTGATGCAACCTTCGATCCCGTCATAGCAGAAATCAACCAAAGACTAGACTATGAAGAACTTCACTATGTAGAGGTCATGACGCTGTTGTCGATTCACGAAGAAAAGATGGAACTAGAAAATGCAGATCAAAAACCTTCTTTAGAAAGTGAAGGAGAAATTCTCTCAAACTATGGCTGTCCACAAGAAGAAGAAGAAGAAGAAGATGTTGAGAATCAACACACCATCACCAGGGAACTAGAGATGCTAACAGAAAGGCTAAGTGATCTCAGAAGACAAAATTTGTGCCTCACGAATGATGACAAATTTGACTTGCCTGGATCATCCAGAAAGTTACCTCCGAAAGAAATGAAGTGCTTTAATTGCAAAAAATTCGGTCATCTCATAGCAGACTATCCTAGCTGGGAAGGAAAACCTAGTAATAGATGGAAATATCTTTACTGCAGTGGATTCACATGAATGGATCGTCATACTAAGCTCTCAAATAAAAATGACTCCTACTCATCTTCTTCGACGAGACCAGTCACTAAAATGAAAGCAAGAGCAACTATCGAATCAAATATGAAGAGAATATCACAGCTGAATAGAGCGTGTGCTGATATGACCCTGGATTCTGAAGAGGAGTCAACCGAATCAGAATGAGAAGATGAAGAGCTTCACAGAAGGATAGGAAGAAGCAATGCTTTCATCGCTTATGAATCATCTCACAATTCATTCAAGTCAGACACTGATGACAATGCTTCAAGTAATGATGAACCCATTGCGTTCTGTCTCATGGCAAAAACCTCACAGGATCAGGTATCAGCAAACACCGAAAATCCATGAATGAATATTCTCCCGAATACATTGCATATGCTAAACTGGTTAAGATTGCCAAATCTCAACAAGATGAACTTGAAAGACTTGAGAACAATCTTAGGAAAACTGAAGGATTACTGGTCGAAGAGATGGAGAAGAATCAAAAGTTGATCGAAAAGCATGATGCTTTTTCCTCAACTATTGATGATCTTTCCAACCGATATGATTCACTTATAGTTGACTATGAGAGTTTATCACATGAACTCCTTAACAGGAATCAAGAACTCGAGTCACTGAAAGAGTCACATAACGAGTTGGTGAAAGAAAAAGCTTCTCTCTTCACCGAGCAATCTAAAAGTCTTCCTGATGACTTTGTGCCTCCATGTTTACAATGTCTAGAATGATGCAATGCTGAATCTTCTAATACTATCATCGATAATATTGCAACTACTATGAATGACATCTCTAACCCCTCTCCCGAGGAATTTGTTGCTCTCTTTGATGAAAATTGCAGATTAAAGAACTTGCTTGAGACAGGAGTGCTAAAGAGCCTCAAAGGGCATCAAACTCTCTGTGATGTACTCAAGAAGTCCATTCTGCACAAAAATCCTCAAAAGGAAGGATTGGGCTTCGAAAGAAAACTCAATATTGATGGAACCTACTGGACTCCCGAGCAATATCCATGAACGAGTTGGGTTCTTGATAAAAGTAAAATTCTCGAACTTGCTGATCTATCTGGATATGACTCACCCATTTCTGTTGTTTCTGACGAGTCTGATGACTCAAACTACAAACTCTTCAAACAACAAAATGGTAAGGTATTTGCTCGATATGTTGGTACTAACTGCAGGTCTGGTACTCCCAAGAAGCAAATCTGGGTAAAGAAGTGTATCATTGAAAATCTATCCATCACTGCTAACTTGAACTTGCAGAATGATTCTCTTCGAGGAAATGGTTATTATTCACAGATTGGCACTAAAACTTCCTTGAATGGATATCAATCAAACATTCGACATAAGGAGTACATACGTACCTCTTCGAATCATTACGCTCATATCTCATGAAATAACTTCAATGCATATTCATATGATTACTCTCGAAATGCACAGGTGAACTACAGATCTCACCGAAGGAATGCTCCTGCTTAGTCAAGACAAATGAAAGTCTCACTGCCCACACAAGTGTGGTTTGTGAAGAAGAACTAACACTTCATGCAGGAACTCTCTCACAGATTCTTATCGCTTATTCTTAACCCTCAGATTCACATTGTTGGTGTTCGCCCCTTGTGCTTATTGATAAGCCACAATTATAGGGGATCAATTGTAGCCTTTCTCGATAAGTAAGAGTGTCGAACCCAACGAGGAGCTAAAGGTAGAACAAATATTCCCTCAAGTTCTATCGACCACCGATACAACTCTACGCACACTTTACGTTCGCTTTACCTAGAACAAGTATGAAACTAGAAGTACTTTGTAGGTGTGAAGGGATAGGTTTGCAAGATCATAAAGAACACGTAAATAAAAACTAGGGGCTGTTTAGATGAAGAAACAATTAAATTAGTTTTCGTAGAGAGCTTTTTGTCACAAGAAAGTTATTTGTCCCTAGGCAATCGATAACCAGACCGGTAATCATTATTGCAATTTTATATGAGGGAGAGGCATAAGCTAACATACTTTCTCTACTTGGATCATATGCACTTATGATTGGAACTCTAGCAAGCATCCGCAACTACTAAAGATCATTAAGGTAAAACTCAACCATAGCATTAAAGTATCAAGTCCTCTTTACTCCCATACGCAAACAACCTACTTACTCGGGTCTGTGCTTCTGTCACTCATGCCACCCACCATAAGCGAATCATGAACATATTGCAAACCCTACAACGGGGATCCCTCACGGTTGCGCGACACGGAGAGCACCATAGGACAGCACCAATAATAAAACATGCAACTCAAACCAATCACGATCATCAATCAACCCATAGGACAAAACAGATCTACTCAAACATCATAGGATAGCCATACATCATTGGGAAATAATTTATAGCGTTGAGCACCATGTTTAAGTAGAGATTACAGCGGGTAAAAGAGAGGTCACACCACTGCATAGAGGGGGAGAGAGTTTGTGATGACGGCGGCGAAGTTGTTGGTGTAGATCGCCGTCACGATGATGGACCCGGCGGCGTTCCAGCGCCACTGGGAGAGAGGGGGAGATAGCCCCCCTCCTTATTCTTATTCCTTGACCTCCCCCCTAGATGGGAGGAGGATTTCCCCTCTGGTCCTTGGCCTCCATGGCGGTAGAGGGGCGGGAGCCCCTCCAAGATTGGATCTCTCTCCTTGTTTCCTTCTGTTTCTACGTTCCCCAGATTCTGGCCTTTCACCGTTTCTTAAATTCCCAGAGATCCGTAACTCCGATTGGGCTGAAATTTTAACACGATTTTTATCCGGATATTATATTTCTTGCGGCCGAAGAAGGGCACCAACTGCCTTACGGGGTGGCCACAAGCCTCCTGGCTGCGCCCTGGGGAGGAGGGCGCGCCTCCAGGGCTTATGGGCCGCTCGGGCATTGTCTCGCATTGATTCCAATTCCTGAAAATCACATATATTTCAAAAAAAATCTCCATAAGTTTTTATCGCATTTGGACTTTGTTTGGTATGGAAATTCTGTGAAACAAAAAACATGCAACAAACAGGAACTGGCACTGGGCACTGGATCAATATGTTAGTACCAAAAATAATATAAAAAGTTGCCAAAAGTATATGAAAGTTGTAGAATATTGGCATGAAACAATCAAAAATTATAGATACGACGGAGACGTATCACTTATCTGCTTTCGGTCGTCTATGTGTTTCTTTTCGCCGTGTTTGTGTTTCGTCCATTAAACAATTCACTCATAGCTATTTGCTTTGTGATCTTTCTTTTGGCTGAGTGTTTTGCTTCAGTCCCTTTTATCCCTCTATTCTTTCTCATCCAATCTTTGTTGTCTGTCATAAGCATGCAATTTGATCTGAAGGAAATTTCTATCCGACATCCTTGGTCGCGAAAGAAATCAACTTCGAATTTTAATCTGTTTTGGCGTTTGACCTTCTTCAAACCTTTCGGTCTCCCACTCAGTTTCCGAGATTTTCGCAGGAAACAGTTGCCACGTGCCCATGATCCTCATGATCGTGATCGCGTCCGTCGAATGTGGAATGTCCCACTTCTGTAGGCCGTAGATTTCGGAAGAGGTGGTTCTGCTCTCTAGCTATAAATACCCCTCCCATCATCGTCTTCCTCATTTCATCCTCCCTAAGACTCAAACCATCGTTCTTCTTCATCCGAGCCCGTGCTCGAAGCAACTCCGCCGTGCAACTCCGGTGAAACCTCGACGCCGTTGGTCGCGCTAGTGTGGTAAATCTTCATCCCCGCATTGTTGTAGTCGATCTACGCTGCCAAGTTAGGGCGCATAGATCTAGAGTTGCTCCCGTCCTTCTCTCTTTGTTCTACGGCATTTCTTAACCGATGCTTTTTCGTTGAATTATTTCTTTGCGGTAGATCCTTAGGAATCATTAGGTTTCAACTGGTGCAGTTTGTAGCTTTTCCCTCGTACTAGTTTTCCTGGATCTAGGGTTCTCGAGTAATTCTTGAAAGATTAGATAGATTTTACCAAGTCTTGGCTAGGTGTAAATTTATCAAAGATATCTTTTCAAGTGATCCATGGATTCCTCTGTTCCTTCTGAAAAACAATCATTTTTTGTTCAAAATGCTTCTGTGCATGTTTATGACCCTACCTTGTTTTCCCTCGTATCTACTCTATTTCATAGGTCAGCTATGGCACAGAGTTCGGATGAGTACACAAAGTCTGAAGGGGATTTGCCTCAGCCACTACCAAGGTCAGACCGAATGATATTGACTGGTGAAGGAAGATCATCAAAGCCACCGAAGACGCCGAAGAAGAAATCTGAGTCTGAATCTGAAGGAAATGAAGAAGAAGTTCCCTCTGCCCACAGTCAGCCCGAGGATGAACTAGTTGTCGTGGTGGGCGCACGGAAGATGCCAAAGGATGGCTAAAGAGAGGGACAGGCTCGAGGGCACCGATGGGCTCCAGAGGCGAGGTCGGCATGAGCGAGCGTGGGACGCAAGACATACCCAGGTTCGGGGCTCTCCGGAGAGATAACACCCCTAGTCCTGCCGAGAGTGGTTTATATGTATCAGTACAGAGTTGCTCCTGGAGCTGTTTGGGGGAGGAAGGAAGGCAGGCCAAGGCTCTGGCTGCTCCTTCTCCTTGTGCATGTGTGGGTGCTCCACTGGTGGATTATCTCGTGTGTTCGCCCGTGTACATGGAGGGCTCCTGGGGGGTTTTATAGGTCAACCCCCTAGGGGTACAATGATAAAGTTACAAGGGCGTGGGGCCAGGATGTCAGCGTCTTGGGAGAGAGATGCGGGAATGAGCGTCCGCGAGCATGATGATGCGAGAAGAGCCCTTGGGGTCTTTTATCAGCAGACGCCCAGGGGACAGTGGCACTGTGGCTGACGGTAGTGCACTGTTGATGATGATGTGCATTGTAGATGATGATGATGATGGATGCGCAGTGTCCGCCTATGCAGCAACAGTGACCAAGGTACGGCCATCACGTCTGCGCGTGTCCGATGGGACGCCGTAGTTGACTTCAGGCAGCCGGCTTGCTGGAGAAACCGGCCGCGGGCGCGAGCCGAAGCAGCCGACTCGGACAGGCGGGCACCCTGTCCGGCTCGCCGTCTTGGGACTACCCGGGGGTCATCCCCCCGACAGTAGCCTCCGAGCCTCCGGGCAACTTGGAAAAGTTGGACGGAGGGTTTTAGCAAGCGTTGATGAAGCGGAAAATGTTGTTGAAAACACCCGGCTGCGGGATGCAGCCGGCGCGGCTTAATTCCTGTGGGGGTGCGCCAGCGCACCCAGTGGGTGTAGCCTTCGAGCCTCTGGGCAACTTGGAAAAGTTGGGCAGACGGTCTTGATGTTGTTGGAGCAGGCGGTTGCATCGAGGATGCCGGTGGCAGCCAGCAGCGGGCCTGCGACCGGCGTAGCGTGTTCCGAGTGGGGGCGCACAAGCGCACCCACTGGGTGTAGCCCCCGAGCCTCCGGGCAACTTGGAAAAGTTGGGCGGAGGGTTTTAGCGGTTGTCAATGTAGAGGTTGATGATGGCGGCCGGCTGCGGGCTGCAGCCGGCGTAGCTCGCTTCCAGTGGGGGTGCATCAGCGCACCCACTGGGTGTAGCCTCCGAGCCTCCGGACGACTCGAAGAGTTGGCCGGAGGGTCATCGCTGTTGTTGGAGCAGATGGTGGCATCGATGATGCCGGTTGCAGCTGGCAGCAGGCCTGCAACCGGCGCGGCGTTTTCCAAGTGGGGCGTGCTGGCACACCCAGCTGGCGAGGAGGGGTGTTCCCCACGGAAATGATCATGCAAAAGATAAAGTTAGCCAGCGCAAATATATTGAATGTTTGGTTTTTTGGTAGTGCAACTTTTATGTAGAGGGTGCCGACTCAGTTTCGTCCGAGCCCCCTTCAGTCTTTTCATGTCCCCTTCGCTCTTTGGCTTTGCCTCTTGCTAGCTAGATAGCCGAGAGCCGGTCTGTAGCTGTTGTGAAGAGTGGCCGCGGAGTGGAGCGTACAGTACTCGGACTCTTAGGAGCAGATTCAACCGAGCAGATACTCATAAAGGAAATGGCCGGGTTGCCGCGTGACGATCTGTGGCTGAGAGGTGGGCCTTTGGTACCATGTGCGCTACTAAGCCGTCTATGGGGACGAATGAATCGGGCCAAGCGGCCAGCCTCCGGGCCAAGACTAGCCGGCGCCGAGGCGAATAGCAGAGCAAGTCAAAAAAATGCAGAGATGGCCCCCGAGGGTCACTCGGGGTTATCCGTGTTTGCGCGGTGCAAAATTATGAGGGTGAGGAGCTCACATTGGTTTTCGTGTAGATGAGGCGGAAGTTGTCGATGACAGCCGGCTGCCGGCTTGCAGCCGACGGATCCCGCCCACTGCGTGTAGCCTCCGAGCCTCCGGGCGGCTCGAGAGGCGCCCCAGCCGGTCGGACCCAACCGACTAGGCGTCGAAGGGGACAGGCAGCCGGGTCGGCTCTCCAGCCGGCCAGGCGTCGAAGCGGGCAGGCAGGCTAGCAAGCCAAGCACGGGCGAGCGAACACATCTGTCATTTTTTTTCCTTTTCTTTTCCAGCCGGCAGCAACTTTTTCTTTCTTTCTTTCTTTTTTTCCTACACAGCCGGCTTGGGCAGCCGGCCTGGGCACTTTTTGCAGCCGGCATCTCACTCTTTTTTTTTGCTGGCTCCCCACTTCCTATTTCTTTTCTCTCTTCTTATTCTCTGCCTGAGCAGCCGGCAGGAGCGGGTCGCGGCGGAAGCCGGCGGTCGGGACGCGACAGTAGCCAGCATCTGGGTCGCGGCAGAAGCCGGCCTCCGGGTTGCGGGGAAGACGACGCGGGGCGAAGCTAGCAGGCCGGTGGCGGGGAAGCCGGTGCGGGCGGAGCCAGCAGGCCGGGCACGGTGGAGCAGGTGCGTGGGGGCGCCCACTGGGGGTCGATGCAACGCGTGGGGTCGGAGCGGAGGCGCTCGGGGGGATGCCGAGCGCGCGGGAGGAGGGTAGCAGCGGAGCTGCAGGGAGCCGGGCGGGGTTGGAGCAGCGACGGAGGCCCGACGATGGGGAGCCACTGGCGCGCTGGCTGGTCGCGGATGGGCTGGGGAGGTGCGAGCTGCGACCGAGGGCGAGGAGCATGTCCAGGCAGAGTGCGGACGGCGGGCAGACGATGAGCGGAGGCGCGGGGAAGAGGCAGCGGCCACGGCGCGGTGGCCCGCTGGGGGAGGAAGTCGTCGGCCGACGGACGAAGCAGCTGCGGCAGCAGGGCGCTGCCCCGGGCGCGAGGGGCTCCTCCCCTGGTGGCGCACGAGCGAGGAGATGAGGCGGAGCGAGGGGGCCGCCGGCGTGCTTGCTAGCAGCGGGCGGAGCAGTGGGGTACGCGGCGGAGCGGGCGCACAGGAGCGGTGGGAGTTGCGGAGAGGGAGGCGCGCTGGTCGGGCCGGAGCGACGCGGGATAGCAGCCGGTGTGCGCGAGCGTGCGGACGCGGCGTCCGCGAGCGTGGCGGCAAGGAGCTTGGAGAAGGCCGGGCGTGGGGAAGCGGGTGCACGGGGGCACCCACTGGGTGTGGACGACGGCGACGGCGCGCCGGGACCGGAGACGATGAGGACTAGCCTCCGGGGCGAACGGCGGTGCGCGGGGAGCTCGAGGAGGAGGAGCTCATGCTCGGGGGTGGTCGAGGTCGCGGGAGAGACGCGGGCGCAGGACGGAGCCGCAGGCGCGCAAGGGTGGATGAGCGTGGAGCGGAGGACCCGCGTGGCGAGCAGAGGAGGCCGCCGGGCGAAGCTGTAGAGGGGCGGCATGCTGTTGGACGCAGCCGAGGTGGTGCTTCTCCGTGTGTGGCCATGCGAGGCAGCCAGGCAGGGTGAGGTGTTGGACCAGGGGAGATTTGGTGGAGTGGACAGAGCAGCCATGGGTATGCGCCTGTGGTGGCTACGGTGAGGGAACAAGGCAGGAACTAGCGGAGGCGAGCATGATGATGCGAGGAGATCCCCTGGGGTCTTTTATCAGCAGACGCCCAGGGGACAGTGGCACTGTGGCTGACGGTGGTGCACTGTTGATGATGATGTGCACTGTAGATTTTGATGATGATGGATGCGTAGTGTCCGCCTATGCAGCAACAGTGACCAGGGTATGGCCGTCACGTCCGCATGTGTCTGATGGGACGCCGTAGTTGACTTTGGGTAGCCGGCTTGCTGGAGAAGCCGGCCGCGGGCGCGAGCCAGAGCAGCCGACCCAGACAGGCGAGCACCCCATCCTCGCCGTCTTGGGACTACCCGGGGGTCATCCCCCTGACACTAGTCATTGATGCTCTCACCCTTTTCTCTGATGGAAATCCAAAGAAGGGTGCTCGTGGCAGAGAGAAGAACACCACTGCTGAGATGTCTGAACCAGATGGGTACAGAACTGTTGAGGAACGTAGTAATAATTCAAAATTTTCCTACGTGTCACCAAGATCAATCAAGGAGATGCTAGTTACAAGTGAGAGGGAGTGCATCTTCATACCCTTGAAGATCGCTAAGCGGAAGCGTTACAAGAACGCGGTTGATGGAGTCGTACTCGCGGCGATTCAAATCGCGGAAGATCCGATCCAAGCGCCGAACAGACGGCACCTCCGCGTTCAACACACATACAGCCCAGGGACGTCTCCTCCTTCTTGATCCAGCAAGGGGAGAGGAGAAGTTGAGGGAGAGCTCCGGCAGCACGACGGCATGGTGGCGGTGGAGCTCATGGTTCTCCGGCAGAGCTTCGCTAAGCACTACGGAGAAGGAGGAGTAGGAGGGGGAAGGCTGCGCCAGGGGCAAGGGTTGCAGCTCCCATGCACCTCCCCACTATATATAGGGGTGGAGGGGGCTGGTATCTTGCCCTCCAAGTCCATTGGGGCGTTGGCAAAGGAGGGAGGAAAGAAATCCCATCCTTTCCCTTCCCCACCGATTGTTATCCCCCCTTTTTAGGGATCTTGATCTTATCCCTTCGGGATATGATCTTATTCCTTCTAAGGGGGGATCTTGGTGCGCCTTGACCAGGGGGGTGGGGCCTTGCCCCCACTACCCACGTTCATGTGGGTCCCCCCATGCAGGTGGGCCCCACTCCGGAACCTTCTAGAACCTTCCCGGTACAATACCGAAAAATCCCGAACATTTTCCGGTGGCCAAAATAGGACTTCCCATATATAAATCTTTACCTACGGACCATTCCGGAACTCCTCATGACGTCCGGGGTCTCATTCGAGACTCCAAACAACTTTCGGTAACTACATACAATTTCCCATAACAACTCTACCGTCACGGAACCTTAAGTGTGTAGACCCTACGGGTTCGGGAACCATGCAGACATGACCGAGACACCTCTCCGGCCAATAACCAATAGCGGGATCTGGATACCCATATTGGCTCCCACATGTTCCACGATGATCTCATCAGATGAACCACGATGTCGGGGATTCAATCAATCCCGTATACAATTCCCTTTGTCCATCGGTATGTTACTTGCCCGAGATTCGATCGTTGGTATCCCTATACCTTGTTCAATCTCGTTACTGGCAAGTCTCTTTACTCGTTCCGTAACACATGATCCCGTGGCTAACTCCTTAGTCACATTGAGCTCATTATGATGATGCATTATCGAGTGGGCCCAGAGATACCTCTCCGTCATACCGAGTGACAAATCCCAGTCTCGATTCATGCCAACCCAACAGACACTTTCGGAGATACCTGTAGTGCACCTTTATGGTCACCCAGTTACGTTGTGATGTTTGATACACCCAAAGCATTCCTACGGTATCCGGGAGTTGCACAATCTCATGGTCTAAGGAAATGATACTTGACATTAGAAAAGCTCTAGCAAACGAACTACACGATCTTGCGCTATGCTTAGGATTGGGTCTTGTCCATCACATCATTCTCTTAATGATGTGATCCCGTTATCAACGACATCCAATGTCCATGGTCAGGAAACCACAACCATCTATTGATCAACGAGCTAGTTAACTAGAAGCTCACTAGGGACATGCTGTGGTTTATGTATTCACACATGTATTATGGCTTCCGTTTAATACAATTATAGCATGAACAATAGACAATTATCATGAACAAGGAAATATAATAATAACCATTTTATTATTGCCTCTAGGGCATATTTCCAACAGTCTCCCACTTGCACTAGAGTCAATAATCTAGTTACATTGTGATGAATCGAACACCCATAGAGTTCTGGTGCTGATCATGTTTTGCTCGTGGAAGAGGTTTAGTCAACGGATCTGTGACATTCAGATCCGTATGTACTTTACAAATATCTATGTCTCCATCTTGAATATATTCACGAATGGAGTTGAAGCGGCGCTTGATGTGCTTGGTCTTCCTGTGAAACCTGGGCTCCTTGGCAATGGCAATAGCTCCAGTGTTGTCACAGAAGAGAGTCATCGGGTCCGACGCATTGGGAATCACTCCTAAGTCGGTGATAAACTCCTTCATCCAGACTCCTTCGTGAGCTGCTTTCGAAGCAGCTATGTACTCCACTTCACATGTAGATCCCGCCACGACGCTTTGCTTGCAACTGCACCAGCTGACTGCCCCACCATTCAAAATGTACACGTATCCGGTTTGTGACTTGGAGTCATCCTGATCTGTGTCAAAGCTAGCATCGACGTAACCCTTTACAACGAGCTCTTCGGCACCTCCATAAACGAGAAACATATCCTTAGTCCTTTTCAGGTACTTCAGGATATTCTTGACCGTTGTCCAGTGTTCCATTCCGGGATCACTTTGGTACCTCCCTACCAAACTTATGGCAAGGTTCACATCAGGTCTAGTACACAGCATGGCATACATAATAGAGCCTATGGCTGAGGCATAGGGGATGACACTCATCTTTTCTCTTTCTTCTGCCGAGGTCGGGCATTGAGCTGCGCTCAATCTCACACCTTGCAATACAGGCAAGAACCCCTTCTTGGACTGATCCATATTGAACTTCTTCAATATCTTGTCAAGGTATATGCTTTGTGAAAGACCAATGAGGCGTCTTGATCTATCTCTATAGATCTTGATGCCTAATATGTAAGCAGCTTCTCCAAGGTCCTTCATTGAAAAACACTTATTCAAGTAGGCCTTTATGCTTTCCAAAAGTTCTATATCATTTCCCATCAACAGTATGTCATCCACATATAATATGAGAAATGCTACAGAGCTCCCACTCACTTTCTTGTAAATACAGGCTTCTCCATAAGTCTGTATAAACCCAAACGCTTTGATCATTTCATCAAAGCGAATGTTCCAACCCCGAGATGCTTGCACCAGCCCATAGATGGAGCGCTGGAGCTTGCATACTTTGTCAGCATTCTTAGGATTGACAAAACCTTCCGCTGCATCATATACAATTCTTCCTTAAGGAAACCATTAAGGAATGTCGTTTTGACGTCCATTTGCCAGATCTCATAATCATAGAATGCGGCAATTGCTAACATGATTCGAACGGACTTCAGCTTTGCTACGGGTGAGAAGGTCGAATCGTAGTCAACCCCTTGAACTTGTCGATAACCCTTAGCGACAAGCCGAGCCTTATAGACGGTCACATTACCATCCACGTCAGTCTTCTTCTTAAAGATCCACTTATTCTCTATGGCTTGTCGATCATCGGGCAAGTCCGTCAAAGTCCATACTTTGTTTTCATACATGGATCCTATCTCGGATTTCATGGCTTCAAGCCATTTGTTGGAATCCGGGCCCGCCATCGCTTCTTCATAGTTCGAAGGTTCACCGTTGTCTAACAACATGATTTCCAGGACAGGGTTGCCGTACCACTCTGGTTCGGAACATGTCCTCGTGGACCTACGAAGTTCAGTAGCAACTTGACCCGAAGTTTCATGATCATCATCATTAACTTCCTCTCTAGTCGGAGCAGGCACCACAGAAACATCTTCCTGAGCTGCGCTACTCTTCGGTTCAAGAGGGGGTACCTCGTCAAGTTCTACTTTCCTCCCACTTACTTCTTTCGAGAGAAACTCTTTCTCCAGAAAGGATCCATTCTTGGCAACAAAGATCTTGCCTTCGGATCTGAGGTAGAAGGTATACCCAATAGTTTCCTTAGGGTATCCTATGAAGACGCATTTTTTCGATTTGGGTTCGAGCTTTTCAGGTTGAAGTTTCTTGACATAAGCATCGCATCCCCAAACTTTCAGAAATGACAGCTTAGGTTTCTTCCCAAACCATAATTCAAACGGTGTCGTCTCAACGGATTTAGACGGTGCACTATTTAAAGTGAATGCGACAGTCTCTAAAGCATAACCCCAAAATGATAGCGGTAGATCGGTAAGAGACATCATAGATCGCACCATATCCAATAGAGTGCGATTACGATGTTTGGACACACCATTACGCTGAGGTGTTCCAGGCGGCATGAGTTGTGAAACAATTCCACATTTCCTTAAGTGCGTGCCAAACTCATGACTCAAGTATTCTCCTCCACGATCTGATCATAAGAACTGTATTTTCCTGTCACGTTGATTCTCTACCTCGCTCTGAAATTCCTTGAACTTTTCAAAGGTCTCAGACTTGTGTTTCATTAAGTAGACATACATATATCTACTTAAGTCATCAGTGAGGGTGAGACACATAACGATAGCCACCGCGAGCCTCAATGCTCATTGGACCGCATACATCAGTATGTATTATTTCCAACAAGTTGGTTGCTCGCTCCATTGTTCCGGAGAACGGAGTCTTGGTCATTTTGCCCATGAGGCATGGTTCGCACATGTCAAATGATTCATAATCAAGAGACTCCAATAGTCCATCTGCATGGAGTTTCTTCATGCGTTTGACACCAATGTGACCAAGGCGGCAGTGCCACAAGTATGTGGGACTATCATTATCAACCTTACATCTTTTGGCATTCACACTATGAATATGTGTAACATCATGTTCGAGATTCAATAAAAATAAACCATTGACCAGCGGGGCATGACCATAAAACATATCTCTCATATAAATAGAACAACCATTATTCTCGGATTTAAATGAGTAGCCATCTCGCATTAAACGAGATCCAGATACAATGTTCATGCTCAAAGCTGGCACTAAATAACAATTATTGAGGTTTAAAACTAATCCCGAAGGTAAATGTAGAGGTAGCGTGCCGACAGCGATCACATCGACCTTGGAACCATTCCCGACGCACATCGTCACCTCGTCCTTCGCCAGTCTCCGCTTATTCCGCAGCTCCTATTTTGAGTTACAAATGTGAGCAACCGCACTGGTATCAAATACCCAGGAGCTACTACGAGCGCCGGTAAGGTACACATCAATAACATGTATATCATATATACCTTTGGTGTTGCCGGCCTTCTTATCCGCTAAGTACTTGGGGCAGTTCCGCTTCTTGTGATCATTTCCCTTGCAATAAAAGCTCTCAGTCTCAGGCTTGGGTCCATTCTTTGGCTTCCTCCCGGTAACTGACTTACCGGGCGCGGCAACTCCCTTGTCGTCCTTCCTGAAGTTCTTCTTACCCTTGCCTTTCTTGAAACTAGTGGTCTTATTCACCATCAACACTTGATGTTCCTTTTTGATCTCCACCTCCGCTGATTTCAGCATTGAATATAACTCAGGAATGGACTTCTCCATCCCTTGCATATTGTAGTTCATCACAAAGCTCTTGTAGCTAGGTGGAAGCGACTGGAGGATCCTGTCAATGACCGAGTCATCTGGAAGATTAACTCCCAGCTGAGACAAGCGGTTGTGCAACCCAGACATTTTGACTATATGCTCGCTGACAGAGCTGTTTTCCTCCATCTTACAACTGTAGAACTTGTCGGAGACTTCATATCTCTCGACCCGGGCATGAGCTTGGAAAACCATTTTCAACTCTTGGAACATCTCATATGCTCCGTGTTGCTCAAAACGCTTTTGGAGCCTCGGTTCTAAGCTATAAAGCATGCCGCACTAAACCAGGGAGTAATCATCACAACACGACTGCCAGGCGTTCATAATGTCTTGAGTTGTTGGGAAAATGGGTGCGTCACCTAGCAGTGCTTCAAGGACATATGCTTTCTTGGCAGCTATGAGGATGATCCTCAAGTTACGGACCCAGTCCGTATAGTTGCTACCATCGTCTTTCAGCTTGGTTTTCTCTAGGAACGCGTTGAAGTTGAGGGCAACATTAGCGTGGGCCATTGGATCTACAAGATAGATTGTAAAGACAATTTTAGACTAAGTTCATGATAATTAAGTTCATCTGATCAAATTATTTAATGAACTCCCACTCAGATAGACATCCCTCTAGTCATCTAAGTGATACATGATCCGAATCGACTAGGCCATGTCCGATCATCACGTGAGACGGACTAGTCATCAACGGTGAACATCTCCATGTTGATCGCATCTACTATACGACTCATGTTCGACCTTTCGGTGTCTCGTGTTCCGAGGCCATGTCTGTACATGCTAGGCTCATCAAGTCAACCTAAGTGTTTCGCATGTGTAAACCTGGCTTACACCCGTTGTATGCGAACGTTAGAATCTATCACACCCGATCATCACGTGGTGCTTCGAAACAACGAACCTTCGCAACGGTGCACACTTAGGGGGAACACATTTCTTGAAATTTTTAGTGAGGGATCATCTTATTTATGCCACCGTCATTCTAAGCAAATAAGATGTAAACATGATAAACATCACATGCAAATCATAAAGTGACATGATATGGCCAATATCATCTTGCACTTTTGATCTCCATCTTCGAGGCGCGGCATGATCACCATCGTCACTGGCATGACACCATGATCTCCATCATCATGTCTTCATGAAGTTGTCTCGCCAACTATTACCTCTACTACTATGGCTAACGGTTAGCAATAAAGTAAAGTAATTACATGGCGTTTTCATTGACACGCAGGTCATACAATAAATTAAGACAACTCCTATGGCTCCTGCCGGTTGTCATACTCATCGACATGCAAGTCGTGATTCCTATTACAAGAACATGATCAATCTCATACATCACATATATAATTCATCACATCCTTTTGGCCATATCACATCACATAGCATAACCTACAAAAACAAGTTAGACGTCCTCTAATTGTTGTTGCATGTTTTACGTGGCTGCTATGGGTTTCTAGCAAGAACGTTTCTTACCTACGCAAAATCCACAACGGTGATATGCTAATTGCTATTTACCCTTCATAAGGACCCTCTTCATCGAATCCGATCCGACTAAAGTGGGAGAGACAGACACCCGCTAGCCACCTTATGCAACAAGTGCATGTCAGTCGGTGGAACCTGTCTCACGTAAGCGTACGTGTAAGGTCGGTCCGGGCCGCTTCATCCCACAATGCTGCCGAATCAAGATAGGACTAGTAACGGTAAGCAAATTGAACAAATCATCGCCCACAACTACTTGTGTTCTACTCGTGCATAGAATCTACGGATAGACCTAGCTCTGATACCACTGTTGGGGAACGTAGTAATAATTCAAAAATTTCCTACGTGTCACCAAGATCAATCTAGGAGATGCTAGCAACAAGTGAGAGGGAGTGCATCTTCATACCCTTGAAGGTCGCTAAGAGGAAGTGCTACAAGAACGCGGTTGATGGAGTCGTACTCGCGGCGATTCAAATCGCGGAAGATCCGATCCAAGCACCGAACGGACGGTGCCTCCGCGTTCAACACACGTACAGCCTGGGGACGTCTCCTCCTTCTTGATCCAGCAAGGGGAGAGGAGAAGTTGAGGGAGAGCTCCGGCAGCACGACGGTGTGGTGGCGGTGGAGCTCGTGGTTCTCCGGCAGAGCTTCGCTAAGCACTACGGAGGAGGAGGAGGAGTAGGAGGGGGAAGGGCTGCGCCAGGGGCAAGGGTTGCAGCTCCCATGCACCTCCCCACTATATATAGGGGTGGAGGGGGCTGGTTTCTTGCCCTCCAAGTCCATTGGGGCGTTGGCAAAGGTGGGAGGAAAGAAATCCCATCCTTTCCCTTCCCCACCGATTGTTATCCCCCCTTTTTAGGGATCTTGATCTTATCCCTTCGGGATATGATCTTATTCCTTCTAAGGGGGGATCTTGGTGCGCCTTGACCAGGGGTGTGGGGCCTTGCCCCCACTACCCACGTTCATGTGGGTCCCCCCATGCAGGTGGGCCCCACTCCGGAACCTTCTAGAACCTTCCCGGTACAATACCGAAAAATCCCGAACATTTTCCGGTGGCCAAAATAGGACTTCCCATATATAAATCTTTACCTCCAGACCATTCCGGAACTCCTCGTGACGTCCGGGATCTCATCCGAGACTCCAAACAACTTTCAGTAACCACATACAATTTCCCATAACAACTCTAGTGTCACGGAACCTTAAGTGTGTAGACCCTACAGGTTCGGGAACCATGCAGACATGACCGAGACACCTCTCCGGCCAATAACCAATAGCGGGATCTGGATACCCATATTGTCTCCCACATGTTCCACGATGATCTCATCAGATGAACCACGATGTCGGGGATTCAATCAATCCCGTATACAATTCCCTTTGTCCATCGGTATGTTACTTGCCCGAGATTCGATCGTCGGTATCCCTATACCTTGTTCAATCTCGTTACCGGCAAGTCTCTTTACTCGTTCCGTAATGCATGATCCCGTGGCTAACTCCTTAGTCACATTGAGCTCATTATGATGATGCATTACTGAGTGGGCCTAGAGATACCTCTCCGTCATACGGAGTGACAAATCCCAGTCTCGATTCGTGCCAACCCAACAGACACTTTCGGAGATACCTATAGTGCACCTTTATGGTCACCCAGTTACGTTGTGACGTTTGATACACCCAAAGCATTCCTACGGTATCCGGGAGTTGCACAATCTCATGGTCTAAGGAAATGATACTTGACATTAGAAAAGCTCTAGCAAACGAACTACACGATCTTGTGCTATGCTTAGGATTGGGTCTTGTCCATCACATCATTCTCCTAATGATGTGATCCCGTTATCAACGACATCCAATGTCCATGGTCTGGAAACCACAACCATCTATTGATCAACGAGCTAGTCAACTGGAGGCTCACTAGGGACATGTTGTGGTCTATGTATTCACACATGTATTATGGTTTCCGGTTAATACAATTATAGCATGAACAATAGACAATTATCATGAACAAGGAAATATAATAATAACCATTTTATTATTACCTCTAGGGCATATTTCCAACAAGAACCCCATCTGTAGTTGAAACAACCACCGAACGGAATAACAGGCTGCAAAGGATTTGCCGTCACTGGGCGAAGAAATGGTTCAATTATGAAAATGTTGGAGAGAAATATCAAATTCTGTTTGCTTTCACTCTTCGATGGAATGAGTGCATAGTTGAGAACTGCATCAGCCTAGACGATGAAAAAGTCAGGCCTCCTCAACCATCAACTGCTCACCCTGACTCCCTCAAAACCATCGCGGATTTTCCTGATGAAATTGCCAAGAGGCAGAAAGCCAAAGCCAAGCGTGAAGCTAGGGCTGCAAAGAAGAATCAAGTTGAAGCAAGAAATGTTGCACTGACTCAACAAGACGTGCAAAAGAAAAAGGATCGTGCCAGAAATCTGTGGCCAGTAAATCCAAGAAGGCCGCTCCTGACTCGTCTGATGAGTCCTCCAATGATGATGCTCCCAAAGAAATACCTATATATGATCAGCGTGCTCTTTTGAACAAGCCATACAAGACTCCCTCACCAGCTAAGGTTTCACCCCCAACAAGAAAGTCACCAAGAGATGCACCTACTCCAGTCAATGTCAAACCTTCGAGTTCTGCTGCTCCTTCTGCGAAGAGAAAACTGTTGTCCGAAGAAAAAGCTGAAGCCTATGCCAAGAAAGCCAAACCAAGTGTTCCTGCTCCCACAGAGGAAGAAAAATATGACTTCACTCTCATGATCGATATAATTGAAAGTGCTGCTTACGATGCAAAATCTGCAGATATCAGCAGTCTGGGCCTTCCTGATGATGATACCAAAATGGTAATGAAACATTTCATCATGCTGAAGAAAATTACAAAGAAGCTGAATCAGACTGTCTAGGACAAGAAAACCACCAAACAGATGAGGGGAGATGCAAGTACTGAATACGAAAGTAAACGCTTGAACAAAGAGATTGTTAAGATCACTAAGGCACTCAGTGTCATGAGGAATGACAAAATTGATTGGCTCTCGAAACAGAAGATGGATGTTTCTCAACTATGTGACAGAAGGAATGATGAGATTGAGCATAAGGCTGATCTAGCTCGCAGGAGAATCAAAGAGGAAAAATGACAGAAAGCTAAGGCTAGAGCCAGCAAGCCGAAATGAATCAAGGATCTCCACGTTCAATCTATCGCTGATGCTCACCCTATTGACTTGAGTACTCCATTGCAGCAGATCCCACCTTCACCTCCTCATGTAGATGAAACCATGCATCAGGCTGGCCGAGTGGAAGTTATTATTCCTACTCCTGCAATGCATGAAGAAGTTGTTGATATTTTCCTCGAGAAGGATGATGAAGGAAATGTTGTACCCGAGCAGCAAGCCCCAGCTAATGATGAAGTTGATGAAGAGATTGAGGTTGAAAAGGAAGACCCATCGCCTTCGAAGAAAATGCAAGCTGAGCCCTCCAATTCAAAGGAGGAGAATGACAAGATTGAGGGGGAGCTTAATGCTTCCCGAGAGAAAACTACCCCGGTCACATCATCTGGTGCCCCTACCCAGATGGATGTTGATCCTGCTCCTCGTTCCACTGCTACACAGTTGGAAGAGGAAGAAAAGAAATGTGAAGAGCCCATGGCTCACGAAGGAGTTGTCCCACCTGTTGTACCTCTGGCGTCCGAGAAAGAAACTGTTGTGACCCCTGTCGAAGAAAATCAAGAGAAAGAAAAGGCCCTAGTGCCTGAAAACCAGAAAGCCGCTGAAGGAGTTCCAGCGAAGAAAAATGATGATAATTCTAGTTCCTCAAAGAAATCAGCCCAAGAGAAATCAAGAAAGCTTCGAGCCCCATTGAAGCCCATCGAAGAAGGTGTGCAAGCACCTGATGATATTCGGACCAAGAATGTAAGTGAAGTACATCTGAAGAATCCTCTAGAAACATTTCGTCTGTTCTTAGTTGAAGATGGTCCAAATGGTCCCGCATTCAATGAGTAGTTTCACCTCTCAAAACTTGCATTCTTTGGGACCAGCCCGTCTGAAGGAGAGAGAACTTCACTGTCGCCTAGGTTCTGGACAAAAGAACAGGCAGTATATTATGCTTGCATTCTATACGAAAAGAACCGCATCTTCAAGCACCAGATTCTGAATTTTGCTGAGCTCGAAAGATTACCTTGCTTCCACCACACCATCAAGCAAATTGAGCATGCTTTCCTGAAAGGTTTCCTGCGTTTCAATCATGGCTGGAATCATGAGGTGATTCATCAATTCTATGTCACTCTGTATATCTCAGGAGAACTTGGAGATAGTTCTACATGGATCCTCGAATGGATAACTGGAGAGGAAAAGATTAAATGCTCGGCAGATCAATTCTTAGCATTGTTAAATCTGCCCAGATGCGGATTTGATGCTACTAATGAACATAGGCTGCACTATTGGGAGGTTTCCGAAGCCCAACTGCATATGCTGATGGACTCGGAACTGGTTGGTGATGAATGCGTTGAAGTGAATCCGAAGAAGTTGGCCTATGAGAATAAAGTTCTATTCTATATCCTGTGCAATTCCCTCACTCCAACTAACAGGCCAGATTCCATCAATGGCATCATGGGAAATGCACTGCTTGCCATGTCTCAGGGTGTTAGCTTCGATATCCTAGATCTTTTCATTCGAAACTTGGCATGTGCACCTGATAGCCCTCAAGCCTTAAAGCCCTATACTCCTTGGATCATGTATGCCATTGAGCAGCTTCTTGAAGAAAAGTTCTACTACCCATATATTCTGAAAGATTTCATGCCTCCTGTCCGTGACACGCTCAAAATTGTGAAAGATATCAGCAAAGGAAAGATGCCAATGGATGCCACTACTTCTGCTTCTTTGCTTGCCTCTGCTGGAGTTCCGAAGATCAAGAAAGCAAGAGTTGAAATCCCTCATGAAGAAAATCCTTCTCTCTATGAGATTTGTCTTTGCACTCAGCAAGCATTGGAGAGCCATATCAAGCTGGATAGGCAGGAAAAGTTGGAGATGATGACTGAATTAAATCTGCTTCATAATTATTCTCAGCAAGCTCTCTTGTACGAGAAAGAACAGAAGAAGCGCTCCTGGACTCTTCTTCGAAACCATTACTCTCGCAAGCAACTTTTAGCTAAGGGCATCGAAAAGGAATATGATTGTCTGGAGATGTTTGAAGTGCCTCAGATTCGAAGACAAACACCAGTGTTGCCTTAGTGTTCTGCCTCAACTGACATGTTATTTGTCGAACCTGGTGATATTCTTGAAGACACATCAGGGACTTTCATGTACAAGCCAGAAGCGCCTCGTGCTGCTACTCCCGAAGCAAAACCCTAAGCTCGTGCCGCATCTCCAACTCCTGCTTCGGCCTCGACCATTCCTCGCTCTTCATCTCTGGATAGTTCGAGTTCTGGTTCTGAGGGTTCTTCGAACAAGTAGTTCCTTGTATGCATTCTTGTTCCTTTTTGACACTTGTTGACAAAAAGGGGGAGTAGTACATCGAGTGATAGATCAGTGGGCTATTTGCAGGGTGTTTTTATTCACTGTTTGCTTTTCTTCCGAACAATTTGGTTTCGTCGAACAGTTTGCCTCTGAAACTTAACACACCGCATGTGGTGTTGATACACTCAGTCGTCATGTACTGTTAATACCCCCCCCCCCCCCCTGCAAAGCTATTTGCTTCCAAATCATTTGCTTGCAGGTGCAATCGAAAGTTTACTTCCTTGCATTGATTATCCTCGATAATTATCTATCGTGCAGGGAAAGTGAAAGCCCTACAAGGAGGATTGGAAATCATGCTTCTCTTAACGAGATCTCTTACTCCTTGAATTTATATGTGTCCCTTGGTTAGATGGTCTAGAATGTTTATCTATAATGATTATCTCTCGCTACCTAACCTTGCAGAAGAAGAAAGCTGCTTCAGATTATTTCTCTTATGATTCAAGAGCAAATTATTTCTATCTATCAAGTTGTTTTCCTCACACTTCTCCTTTGTAACATCTTTGTTGCAGGAAAACTACATCTGAAGTATATCTGCTACGAGCAATGTTGTGGATTTAACATGGCAGATGCCCTTGTGAAAGGACTTAGGTGTGGAGCCATCACGCATAGGTTAGCTCGAAGGGGTTGAGCAGGTCAAAGGACACAAGATTTACCCAAGTTCGGCCCCTCAACAAGGTAAAAGCCAACGTCCTGCTTCTAGTTGTATTGCTTGAGTTTCGATTACAAGGGAGCAAATACGCTTGTCCTAGCTATCGATTCGTTATTTCTTGGGTTAACCCACCACCGGGTCTCACCTTTATATACATAGGTTGAGGCCTCGGGGCTTACAAAAGTCCGAGCCAGTTTACACAACGTAACCGGCCTGGTTTCTAAATCTCCTTGCCTTAGTAGGCAAGCCACCATATGGCAGTTTATGCATCCGGGTCTTGGGCTACCTTCAGGCCCGCCTCTTGATCTGCCATCTTCACGCTTCATCCTCTTGGGCCTATTTAGGCCTTTCTTGTTGAGTCGCCAACGGTATAACCCGGCCCCTTCTGGGCGGGTCAAACCTCGGGGTTATATCCCCAACATTGGGCCCCAGGTTGACTTGAACTTGTTCGTGTCAATCTTCACCGCTCCAGTTGGCTAGTCATCTTCCCAAAGCTTAACCTTGAATAAAACTGTGTAACCCGCCATGACGTCACACGAAGTAAATTCATAAAAAATCCATGATATCACAACGGATCTTTTGCATTAACTGGCCACCCAAAAATCGAGGCGCCCGCGCCGTTTGAGATAATCATAATCGCCTCCTCGATTTTCACGCCTGCCATTTTACTGTTCACCTTTTCCCTTATAAATAGGCACGGGGGGGGGGCCTTTTTCACTTTTACCCCCATCCCTCTCTCTTCTTCGTCTTCCTCGCGCTGCCACCGCGACTCGAACTCCGCCGCCGCTGTCCCTCTCCAGCAACCTCAACGCCGGCCGCTGCATCAACCTGAACGAACCAGAGAATCATGGTGCTCGTCTGCTCTCCTTCACCGTAATTGGGTACTACTTCCTAGCCCTTTCAGATCTGCATTAGGGCACCAACCTTTTGCCAGCTCGTCGGTGTTCGTTGCAGTTCTTCATAACACTGGATAGATCTTATCTTTCAACTTAGAATCATCGTAGAAATAATGCGGTATCCAGTTTAGCATCCATACTGAATCTTCAATAGATCTCTTTGTCTCTAGAATCGGTATTCAGTCCACTAGTCCTTGCACTGTTACCTTTAGGTTTCATCATTATTTTTCTTTTTCGAGCGGTCCGTAGATCCGTGAATATGACAGCAACTTGTGGAACTGGTTTGCCCATACTTAGCAAAATCTCAATTATCCTGATTTGACAATCAATTAACCCGCCATTCACTATCTGGGCAGTTTAAACATCAATCTTTGTAACCCGCCAGAACTTTAGCGGGCTTAATCATAATGCATAATTTGTCCAAAAATCCAAAACCTTGTATGAGCCGTCGGCAATGTTGGCCGGCTCATGTTTATCAACTTCATCCTGATCTTGTAACCCACCAGGGAAATAGCCGAATTAAACACAAATTCCTGTAATTACTGTGTGGTTCTTCATTGTAATATTAACCCGCCACACTTTATTCTTAGGCACCCACTGTCAAAAAATGACTAAGACCACCACCTCTTGCGATTGGGTTGTTTCCACTATCACCGAACAATCTCTCAGTGAGTATGTTGAGATGGGTGTCTTACCAGCAAAGGACGTCATCCACTGGCGAGTCCCAGGAGCTGAAGTTCCGCCTCAACCTAAGGAAGGCGAAGTCATAGTCTTTGCAGATCATCTTCTTTGTGGGTTCTCACCACATGGGTCCAAATTCTTTCGAGACGTTCTGAATTTCTACCAGCTACACCCCCAAGACATTGGCCCCAATTCTGTGTCAAACATATGCAACTTCCAAGTCTTCTGCGAGGTCTACCTTCAAGAGGAGCCCAGTGTTGATCTATTCAGAGAATATTATTACTTGAACCACCAGACCGAGATGACAGACGGGCCTAGCCTTGAGCTCGGTGGGATTTCAATCCAGAGGCGGAGGGACATCGTCTTTCCTGCAGTTGCACTGCCCAGTCACCCCAAGGACTGGAATCAGACTTGGTTCTATTGCCAGGACACCTCTCCAGCGGGTGAAAATCCTCTGTCGGGTTTTCGCACTTGCCGGCTCAGCCCTAGACATCCACTCCCTGACTGGATCACTGCTGCAGAATGAACCAAGTACACGGCTACCTTTCCAAAGATAAGGGCCTTATTAGCCAATGGTTTAACTGGTGTTGATTTGGTCCGTTGTTGGGTCGCCTGGAGAATCTTGCCTTTGAGCCGCCGTACCGGCTTAATGTGTCAATACACATGTGACGTGAAAGACCCACAGCGGTACAATCAAACACGTCTTGAAGACTAGCAAATTAATGAAATGGCCAAGACATTGCTTGGGGAGACCCTCGAAGACTGCAGCAAAACGGGGTTGAACCCCTTTTGCGTTCTCAATCCTGCTCCCAACGTAAGTATTTTAAGTCCCTTTAATCCATTTATCGCCTTTTATAAACCACCTATCTTCTCATTGTCATTTGTGCTTTCAGGCTGATTCCCCCTTCTGGGCTAAGAAACTACAGGATAAGCCGGCCAAAAACACCAGAGCAAAGTCCAAGGCACCAAAAAAGTCCAGAGGAAAGAAACAGGATGTTGAAGACTTGTTTACCCTTGACCACGAGTCGGAGGTAGAACTTGATTCTCTTGGCTTCCTTTTTATGCAACTTATTGACGCTGACTCCTCTCAGGACGATGCAGAGACCAGCCATGCAGACGCCGCAGAGGTAACTATAATTTCCTCCGACTCAGAGCCCTTGCCAAGACAGAAAAATCGGCAGGTGACCCGGAAAGTAAGATTTTCTCACCCTTTAGCTTACTTGGATCCCGACTTTATTTTGAAGAAACAGCAACACGAGGCGAAGCATGCAACCAGGAGCAGTGGTGGTGGTGACCTTGCCACCGGTTTACCCAACACACATGCACCTCGAAAGCGCCGGAATGAGGTACCTCATAATCCATCCCTCTTCTTTCCAAAGGCGGGTCTTATTCGTGAACCACTTAACTCTTCCGATTCAAACTATCAGGGAACGTCTCATTCATCATCCGGCGAGTCTATCGGAACCCAGATGCCTGTCTTCAGAGTCGCCCCTGGGTAAACACTTGCACTTGTTTCTCAATGAGCCATAATATATACGCATACTCTTGTATTTTTGTCACAGAGGCGTAGTAAAGGCAGGCAAGAAATTAAAAGTAGGAAGTTCTTCAAAAGACCCCAAAATTGCTGAGCCGGAGAAGCAAACACCAAAGGGTCCTGAAGTTTTAACTCAAGACCCAAAAGAACTCGCCGATGATCCACCGCCACAGGTCAACACCACAACAGTTGATCTGATGAACATTGACGCTGACCCAGCCATCACCCATAAGCCGCCAAGCCCGAAGCCGCCCAGTCCTGCCAGACTTACTGAAGAGGCCCCCTCTGACAAGGCTGCTAATGATGTTATCATTACTGGCACAATCTATGTCAAGCCAGGTAATCCCACTGTCTTGGCCAAACACAGCGCCAAGGAAGAGCCGCCAGCTACAGACAAAGGCAAATGGAAATTGGACCTGGAGAGCTATACTGGCTTCAGTGCAAATGATATCCATGCGGGCTACTTAAACCGCCTCCATACTAGCCGTGATCTAGAGGCCGGTTTAGTAAACCTTATGAAGAAATGCTACGAGGTATGCTGCTAACTCCTTTCCATATGTAACCATATAGCCGCCAAGTCTAGAGGATAGGAAATAGTAGAGTATGCTGTAGACTTTAATAATTATCTTCAACCTGTGCCCTCTCATAGCCAATTTATTCCTTAAGATCCAAATATGTAGCCCCCAAGGGACGGCTTAAACTGAAAAGTTGAGCCGGGACTTGCAGTTGCCGTTTGTAAAGAAAATCACATATGTAGCCCCCAAGGGCCGGCTTAAACTGAAAAGTTGAGCCGGGTCTTGAACAAAATGACCTACATTAGCCCCCAAGTGCCAAGAATATTGCTTGCAATGTGCTTGGGGCTTGTAGTACTTGTAGAAAAAAATCAGAATAGTGATCTTGCTTATTACCAATCTTTTCCTCGGGAAGCTTTAACTTCGAGTGAAACAAAACTGGGCGAGCTGTCAAAAAGGATTAAGCATCAAGAAGCGGAGACTGTGAAAGCTGAGTCGAAATTCCAATTTGCCTTGAAAGAGAATGAGCAGCTCAAGGCCAAATTCGCAACAGAGAGAGCCACCTTTGATACTGAAAAGGCGAGCTTAGTCAAGCGCGCCGAAGAGGCAGAATCACAACTTAAGCCGATTGCTGAAGAGCTTGCCGGTTTAAAAAGACATATCACCCAGATGACAGCCGCCATCTTTGGTAAGATTTATACACTTGAACATCTGTTTGAACAGTACTGTAAGCCGCCTTTCAACTCTTATTGTCCATTGTTTAACTGTCAAACAACTGATGAACAGGCTCCAGGAGTGCCAGTCTTGGCGAAAATATGTTGACGAAGCTCAAGTCAGTGTATTCTTTGACTGAGCAGCTATACGCTGGAACTTTGTGAAGTCTGGTGGCCCTGGCAGGTGGAAGAAGACCGCCAAAGCAGATCAAGACCGTGCTAGAGCAACTTTCAATAGCACCGGCTTAAGTCGCGGAATATAAACTATCAGCTGCCCGAGCCGGAGCCATTTGTGCCCTAGGGCGAGCCAAGGCATGGGCAAATGAACTTGACCCGGAAGAGATAGCGACCGGTGCCCAGAGTTCAAGGACGACGGGTCTGCTTTTACAGAGCAAGATTTCAACAAGTGCGTCAAAGAGATGCGACCTGTTGCTTGCAAACTGATTGAAGATCTAAATCTAGATCATTATACTCTGGCTTATGACAAGGACAACCAGAGGATTAAGCCACCTGCTCATGATGTTTTCAACCTTATCCCTCCCTGGTGTAAGCATATCTTCGCTTCTGACGTTGATCATTCTGTTATACTCAATGATGAAGCCACTTTCGAAGCTTTAACCGGCATCGACTGGACCGCGGCCGATCTTCAGATGATCGAGGAAGAAGAAGAAGAACCGGTGCGAGATGATCCAGAGTCGTCAACTCGCCATGAGGGAAATCAGTGATAAGCCCGGCGGCTTTCAAGCGAAAGTATAAGGGTGCTCTTTCAGAAAACATTTTGCTCCAAACTAGTGGGCTCATGATAGCCTTGTAATAGGCTAGTTTAAAACAATGATTCGCCATATCCTGCCTTTGTGCATGTGGATCCTTACTTTTGAACCGCCAACTTGATCTTTTTGACCCGCTTGATATATTTGCTTATATATGTCATGCTGGTATGCGCATTTCCATTGAAAATTTTGCATGTCCTACACAAAGTGTAAATAATATACACCCTGTAGAATTGACTTATACTGCCGGCTTGCATCGCCATATCCAGTGAGGGTGATAACCCAAAGATTTGTAAGTGTATGACTCCAATGGCGCAAACGAAAGCATACTGGCGACTTAAAGTCCATAGCCAGGGCAGGTTACCAAACCCAAAAAATGCTTAAATATGAGTCATACAATCAGGGCTACATGACACGGATTGTTGAAAAATGCACTTAGCAGAAAAAAAATCACAAATCCAAAAGATTCAAAAATCTCAAAGAATTATCTGGCCGGCTCACCAAAGCATGGCCAGAGTTGGCTACCAAGCCATGTGCTTTCATAGGCCGCACAGCCTTGGAGTTAATCCTAGCTTACTGTAAGCCGGACCTCACCTGACAAAAACCGCTGATTTAACCTTAACGAGTTCAGGGTCTTGAAAAAGATTGACTGTTAAGAGTTCGGCGGGTCACTCAGGATTACCTGGCGGAGTAGCAAGTTGCAAACAGGCAGGATAACTCGGGATTCGGCGTCCACGCCAGGTCAAGAGGGTATGAAAGCTAAACCCGGTGGGTTGGAAGCCCCCAAGTGACCTTATGAACAAATAATAAAGACTCAAATACTTAGAGATGAAACGACGGAGGCCCTGAATTATCAGGGATGCCGGATTTATTATATTGATCATAAAATATATACACTGATAAATGTATGTACAACGACGAGAGTCGGTGGCTCAGGTGTAATAAGGCCGTAGATGAGCAATATTCCAGGGCCGGCGGGTCTCCTCCTCCGACTTGCGTGACTCCTTGTGTTCTCATATGTCAATGAGGTAATATGACCCGTTATTCAGGTTCTTGCTGACCGCAAAGGGCCCTTCCCAAGGTGGGGATAATTTGTGCATAGCTGTTTGATCTTGGATCAACCGGAGCACCAAATCGCCTTCTTGAAACGTTCGGGTCTTAACTCTGCGGCTATGATAGCAACGCAGGTCTTGTTGATATATCATCGAACGAGTCGCCGCAAGGTCACTCTCCTCATCCAAAGCATCAAGTGCATCTTGACGTGCTATCTCATTATTAGCTTCAACATAAGCCGCCACACGAGGCGAGTCATGACGTATGTCACTTGGAAGAACCGCCTCTGCCCCGTAAACCATGAAGAAAGGCGTGTAGCCTGTTGACCTGTTGGGGGTGGTATTGATACTCCAGAGTACTGAAGGTAACTCCTCAACCCATCAACCCGGCGTTCGCTTCAAGGGAACCATAACCGGGGTTTTATGCCTCTCAAAATTTCTTGGTTAGCTCTCTCAGCTTGACCATTAGACTGCGGGTGAGCCACAGAAGAAACATCAAGACGAATATGTTCTCGTTGACAGAACTCCTTCATAGCACCCTTAGATAGATTAGTGCCATTATCAATGATGATACTGTGATGGTACCCAAAATGGAAGATCAGTTTTTTAATAAACTGAACTGCAGTTGCCGCATCACATTTGCTGACCGGCTCTGCTTCCACCCACTTTGTAAATTTGTCAACCGCCACCAAGAGGTGAGTTTTTTATCTTTAGACCTTTTGAAAGGGCCTACCATATCAAGCCCCCAGACTGCGAACGGCCAAGTAATTGGAATCATCCTCAACTCTTGAGCCGGCACATGAGCCCATCGAGAAAACTTCTGACAGCCATCACATTTACTGACAATATCCTCTGCATCAGCATGAGCCGTCAACCAATAAAACCCATGACGAAAAGCTTTAGCCACCAAAGATTTTGAGCCGGCGTGACGACCATAATCATCTTCATGAATCTCACGCAAAATCTCACGGCCCTCTTCAGGAGAAACGCAACGCTGGAACACGCCCGTAACGCTGCATCGGTGTAACTCGCCATTGACAATAGTCATAGACTTAGACCACCGGGTTATCTGCCTGGCCAAAGTTTCATCCTCAGGTAACTCGCCCCGGGTCATATAAGCCAAGTAGGGAACTGTCCAATTAGGAATAGCGTGGAGAGCCGCCACCAACTGTGCCTCCGGGTCAGGAATAGCAAGATCCTCTTCTGATGGTAACTTGACTGAAGGATTATGTAAGACATCAAGAAACACATTAGGGGATACCGGCTTACGTTGAGACCGAAGCCGGCTCAAAGCATCAGCCACCTCATTCTTCCTTCGATCAAGATGCTCCACCTGATAACCCTTGAAGTGACCCGTGATATTATCAACCGCCCGGCGATAAGCCGCCATGAGCGGGTCTTTGGAATCCCAAGTGCCTGAAACTTGCTGAGCCACTAGATCTGAGTCGCCAAAGCACCTGAGCCGGCTCAAGTTCATCTCTTTGGCCATACGAAGGCTGTGGAGTAAAGCCTCATATTCAGCTGCATTGTTAGTACAAGGAAACATCAGCCTCAAAACATAGCAAAACTTGTCACCTCGTGGGGAAGTCAATATGACCCCAGCCCCCGAGCCTTCTAGTTACCTGGACCCATCAAAGTGAACTGTCCAATATGTGTTATCAGGCTTCTCCTCGGGTGTCTGCAACTCTGTCCAGTCATTGATGAAATGCACTAGAGCCTGAGACTTGATAGCCGTTCTTGGTACATATTTCAAACCATGAGGTCCAAGTTCTATGGCCCACTTAGCAACCCGGCCTGTGGCTTCCCTGTTTTGAATTATCTCCCCTAAAGGGGCAGAGCTAACCACAGTAACAGGATGACCAAGAAAATAATGCTTCAGCTTGCGACTCGCCATGAACACTCCATATACCAACTTCTGTCAATGTGGGTATCGTTGCTTAAATTCAATCAACACCTCACTGACATAATAAACCGGCCACTGGACTGGGTATTCCTTACCCGCCTCTTTGTGCTCCATAACAATTGCCACACTGACTACTTTACTGTTAGCCACCACGTACAAAAGTAAAGGCTCCTTCTCCACAAGAGCGGCAAGAACGGGCGGCTCAGCCAACTGCTTCTTGAACGTCTCAAATGCCTTATCAGCATCATCACTCCAGACAAAATGGTCTGTTTTCTTCATCATCTGATATAAGGGAATAGCCTTCTCTCCCAGGCGGCTTATGAACCGGCTTAAAGCTGCAATACGACCCGCCAGGCGCTGGACGTCATTGACACATGCCGGCTTAGCCAAGGAAGTAATAGCCTTAATCTTCTCCGGGTTAGCTTCAATTCGTCTCTCTGAGACCAGGAAACCAAGAGCTTGCCTATAGGTACACCAAAAACACACTTGGTCAGGTTAAGCATCATCTTATAAACCCGGAGATTGTCAAAAGTCTCCCTGAGATCATCCAAGAGTGTCTCCTTCTTCCTAGACTTAACCACAATGTCATCCACATAAGCATGAACGTTGCACCCAATCTGGCTGTGAAAACAATTCTGAACACAGTGTTCATAAGTCGCCTAGGCACTCTTGAGCCCAAAAGGCATAGAGACATAGCAGAAAGCTCCGAAAGGTGTGATGAAAGCTGTCTTCTCTTGGTCTTTAACTGCCATTTTGATCTGATGATAACCAGAATAAGCATCAAGAAAACATAAACTCTCACAACCCGCTGTAGCATCAATAATCTGGTCAATGCGAGGGAGAGCGAATGGATCAGCTAGACAAGCTTTGTTAAGATTAGTGTAATCAACACACATACGCCGGGTGCCATTTTTCTTAAGTACCAATACTGGGTTAGCCAACCACTCCGGGTGAAAGACTTCAATGATGAACCCAGCTGCCAAGAGCCGGGCCACCTCTTCTCCAATAGCTTTACGCCGCTCTTCATTGAAACGACGAAGGAACTGTTTGACCGGCTTAAATTTAGGATCAACATTAAGAGTGTGCTCAGTGAATTCTCTTGGTACACCCGGCATGTCAGAAGGTTTACATGCAAAGATATCCCGATTCTCACGGATGAACTCGATGAGCACGCTTTCCTATTTAGGATCCATATTAGCCCCTATTGTGAACTGCTGAGATGAGTCGCCAGGGACGAAGTCAACCTGCTTAGTATCATCAGCCGACTTAAACTTCAACAGAGGGTCTTGCTCTGTGGTGGGCTTCTTCAAAGGGGTCATATCAGCCGGGTCAACATTATCTTTATAAAACTTAAGCTCCTCAGTAGCACAAGCCGACTCAGCATAGGTAGCATCTCCTTCCTCGCATTCCAAAGCAATTTTTTGATTACCATGGACTGTAATGGTACCCTTACGTCCTGGCATCTTAAGCTGTAGATAAACATAACAAGGTCGTGCCATAAATTTAGCATAAGCCGGCCGTCCAAACAAGGCATGATAAGGGCTCTTTATTTTAACCACCTCTAACCACAATGTCTCTGCCCTGTAATCATACTCATCGCCGAAAGCCACTTCCAAGGCAATCTTACCAGCTGGATATGCCGACTTACCAGGTACCACACCATGAAAGACTGTAGAGGACGGATTAAGATCCTTATCAGTCAAATTCATTCGGTGAAAGGTATCATAATAAATGATATTGATGCTGCTGCCACCATCCATGTGGACTTTAGTGAATTTGTAACCCCCAACTTGAGGGGCTACCACCAATGCTAGCTGACCCGGATTGTCAACCCGGGGCGAGTGATCCTCTCTACTCCATGTGATTGGCTGCTCTGACCATCGCAAGTATTGAGGTACCGCCGGCTCAACTGCACTGACCGCGCGCTTATGAACCTTCTGATCTCTTTTGCAAAGACTTGTGGTGAAAACATGATACTGGCCACTGTTAAGCTGCTTCGGATTGCTCTCGTATCCTGACTGATGTTGCTGGTTACCCTGACCGGGCTGTTGGTTATAGCCACCCTGGTTGCCCTGTCCTTGATACCCAAAATTTGAGCCGCCACCACCAAACCCGGGCCCGTGTGAGCCGGACCCTGACCCGCCAGGCGGGCCATTATTGTTACCATGATCTGGATGGACGTCGGAATTCTTGTATTCTTTCATAATGAAACAATCCTTCCAAGCATGACCCGACGGCTTATTGGGCAGGCTGTGTTTTGGGCAAGGTTTGTTCAGCATTGCCTCAAGATTAAATCTTGGTCCTCCGAAGCCCGGCTTACCACGACGCTGGTTTTTATACCCAGCGTTGGTGTTAGCTACAAGATCTGACCCGCCTTCGGGGTGTCTGCGCTTACCACCGTTACCCTGGTTGTGACCATTATGCCCGACCAAGTTCTGCTGCTGGCTTTTACCATTATCGCTCTTCTTTCCCTTGTTGGACCTTTCATCATCAGATCCAAGATCTTTGGTGGTGTCAGAGTCGGTGTATTTGATAAGAGCCGCCATGAGCTCCCCCATGTCACTGCAGTGACGCTTAAGCCGCCCAAGCTTCTGCTTGACGGGGGTAAAGTGACAATTCTTCTCCAGAATCAGAACTGCAGAGCCTGCCGCAATGCTATCGGATGAGTGGATAATAGCTGAGACCCGGTGAACCCAGTGGTGGGCCGACTCATCCTCCCGCTGCACACAGTTGTTCAGGTCAATGATCAACAGAGGCTGCTTACACGTTCCCTTAAAGTTCTGAATGAAGCATGCCTTCAACTCAGCCCACGAATTGATAGAGTTGGCGGGTAATCCTTTCAACCAGGTACGAGCCGGTCCGTCCAACATCATCATGAAGTACTTGGCACATACATCATCATTAACATCCAGCATCTCCATAGCTAGTTCGTAGCTTTTAATCCAAGCATCAGGTGGAAGATCAGTTGTGTAGTTAGGCACCTTACGAGGACCCTTAAAATCCTTGGGCAGACGTTCATTGCGTAGAGCCGGCACTAGACACGGCACCCCTACTGATCTGGAAATCGTCCCGGCCTCCATAGACGCCGAAGGGTTTAACTGAAACTACTGATGAGCCCCCAACTGAGCCGCCAATTCCACCTCACAACGTGCTCTAGCCTGACCCAGAAGGGCCTGAGCATTATGACCATCACGAGGTGGGTTACGACGCCGCTCGCTCCTAGAAACCGCTGGCGACTCAATGCTCCAGCTGTAGCTTCGACTCGGGCGGGGAGTTGAGTGGACGCGCTCACGACTGTACGAATAATCCGCCTGCTGTGCTACAGCCGTTTGAAGAAGCTCCACTGCGTTCCGGGTCTCTATCGCGACTGGAGACTCGCCTTCGATTGGGATAGCCGCCAGCCGTGTAGCCGCCGCTATCATGTTATCCACCGGGTTAGAATAATGGCCCGAGGGTATTGGGACCTGCTGAGGAGGGGTCTGATCCCTACGGGACGGGTCTGGCACACGAGGTTGAGCCGCTGCCCCGGTTCCTGGTGCCTCGACAGCCCGGGTTACGCCGGGCGGGTTACTTGTTCCTGCCCCAGGCGTGTTAAAAGATTCCGCCCCTCGATCTGTGAAGGTAAACGGCTTTGATGCCTTCTTCGAAGAACAACATTGGACGCGTTCTGGTCCAAATTTAGATGAAAAGCCTCTGCTCTTATCCGTTGTGACTCAGCCTCCAATGAAGCTCGCTTTGTTGCCATCCTAGCGTTCTCCGCATTAAGATCCTCTCGGGCTTTGGCCACCTCATCCCACAGCTTTGCAACCTCCACATTATGCTGCGCTTGACTTGTCGGAGTTACCTCTGCAGCCAACAGAGTCACCAGGGCATCTAAGAGCTCAGATAAGACTTGAGCCGAGGGCCGCAGAGCCGCTTGCCCCGGCTGTCGCAGCAGCAGTTGAGCCGGACGTCATAGCCGCGGTTGTTGATGAATTCAGAGCCAGCTGCATGCCGGCCATAAAGATAGCAGCCCTGCTTGGCAGCTCATAGGGGTCCGGAATACTGTCACCATCAGAATAGCCCGCAAGCCCACCATCCTGAAGCTGATAGAATGATTTGGTTTCTCCGGTTGAGGACTCGTCACCTGAATAGACAGTTGTCTCTCCGCCAGCACAGATCCTTCCTCAAGATCCGTCCCATGAACAAAGCCAATGAAGGCGCACTTCCGGGCGGGTTGAACCCTGGCGGGTCGTGTACGCCGAGCCATCTCGATGATGTCGATGCAGGTGTCCGGCTCAGGCTCTGACTCACCGATCTTGCCGATGAAGACGTGGATTCCGCCAAAGGGGACCCGGTACCCGTACTCGATTGAGTCAGCCTCAGGGCCCCAGCCAGCATCATCGATGTAGATCTTGCCGCAGCGACTCTTGGTCATCCGGCCCACGGCGTATCCTTCGATCCCTGAGAAATTGCCCTTCAAGAACTCGAAACCACCATGCTCTGGCCCCACGGTGGGCGCCAACTGTCGTGGATTTAACACGGTAGATCCCCTTGTGAAAGGACTTAGGTGTGGAGCCATCGCACGTAGGTTAGCTCGAAGGGGTTGAGCGGGTCAAAGGACACAAGATTTACCCAGGTTTGGCCCCTCAATGAGGTAAAAGCCTACGTCCTGCTTCTAGTTGTATTGCTTGAGTTTCGATTACAAGGGAGCGAATACGCTTGTCCTAGCTATTGATTCATTGTTTTTTGGGTTAACCCGACACCGGGTCTCACCTTTATATACACAGGTTGAGGCCTCGGGGCTTACAAAAGTCCGAGCCGGTTTACACAACGTAACCGGCCTGGTTTCTAAATCTCCTTGCCTTAGTAGGCAAGCCACCATATGGCAGTTTATGCATCCGGGTCTTGGGCTACCTTCAGGCCTGCCTCTTGATCCACCATCTTCACGCTTCATCCTCTTGGGCCTATTTAGGCCTTTCTTGTTGAGTCGCCAACGGTATAACCCGGCCCCTTCTGGGCAGGTCACACCTTGGGGTTATATCCCCAACAAGCATTATATCTATAATTCCTTTACTCTGTTTTCCCTCGTATATCTAACTTGCAGGGAACTCATATCTCATATGGATTTAATCTGTGCTCTGAGAAAATCTTCATGGCTCATCCTTTGTCACAAATCATATCAAAGTATTCACTTTAGCTAACAAATCTCTTAATAGATTGTGTGTGACAGGAAACACCTCAGACACTGTCGAGTGTATTGAAAGAGACCACGAAGAAATCATTTCTCAATATCACTCGTACGAAGATTCATCTCGCTACCTTCCATTGTTATCATCTATGCATTCGATGCATATCTTCAGGGGGAGCGTGTTTTATCTTCGTAGTTATCTCTCATCTTTCTTTATCCTTCGCATTCCATTTCATTCATTTATCTATCCTTCGATGTGTTCTGTTTTGTCAACAATCGTCCAAAAAGGGGGAGATTGTTGGTGCAATATGTGCCCTCTTGTGTTTTGGAGATTGTTAACAGAAATAGGCATGGACTAAATTGTTTGCTAAGTGCATACAAAGAGAAATAGCCCATGCAGAACCGAAGAGAATGTTGTCTCCGGTGTCAAGTTTGAGGAACTTCACCGAATAATATCTGCGTTGCAGAGAAGAATGAGCTACATCTATTGAAGACATGTAGGCGAGAAGATTGACGTAAAGAAGATAGCCCCTCGAAAATTATAGTTGACATGAAGCAATTGGTTCAGAGATTCTGTCTGAAGGAATATGACTGCCACGAATGGAAGTCGAAGACAAAGTGAAGACGTAGTATTCATTTTGTTGTTCTTCTTTCATTTGTTTGAGTCATAGGACCTCCGTACTATTAAGAGGGGTATAGGTTCTCGAAGCTTAGATCCGCTGTGACGCTTAGCCCAAAACCTATGAAAGATGCAAGAGAAATCTCTTTATGCTTCGAATAATTACCTGGCAGCAGTAGACGTTGTTCTTCGTGCTGCAGGAGATATCTTTCGAACTGAGGAGTTAACTTTACTTGCTCCACAAGCAATGTTATCGTTGTGCTCAATTTTCGACCATTGGACTCGTGTCGTTCGGCCATTGGCTGCTCCACATGTCCAATTTGGTCATTTCCCTTCAGGGAAGGCTGCGGCTATCAATAGACACCCCGCTCCAACATTGTTCGTTGGCTGCTCCGCTTAAGATTTCTAAGAAGATTGATTGACCATCCCCTCTCCGAGTTATTTGAGTTTAAGATCCACCGAGAGAAAAATCAAGAGCCCAAACTTAGACAGTGGTTGAGCATCACAGCAGTTCTGAGTTAGAGTTCTTGTACCTATTACTCTTGAGAGCTGCGCACTCTCTAGAGGGATAGGTGTTGGCTCGAGTGTTGAAGAGTTGTTGTCTTCACCAAGCTAGATCTTCAGCAACCAAGAGTGATTGTGGTTCGCAAAGGTCGACCGAAGGTTTGGAGATCACCGACAAGTATCTACCATGAGTGAAATCAACTAGAGTCTGATCAGCTCTAAGTTAAAGGAGAATAGGGCGAAGAGAGTTTATGTTCCGTGTTAAGTCACAACCCCTCCAACCAGACGTAGTCCTTTGGCAGAAGGGCGAATTGGTCTACCAAATCTCTCTATCGCCATCGAGCACCACTGGTTCATTCTACTTCACTGCATTACCTTCAGCAATTTACATTCATGCTCAGTGTCGATAGTTTATCTGATCTATTATTGTATGCGGCATATCTTTCGTCTTTATCATCTGTTATCTTTCGTCGCTTGCTCTGTTACCCTCTTCTCATTCAGTGTAGTCATTTCATTCTCTTATTCTGCTACTCATACTTGTTCAATCTCGTGTGTATCTCTGTGTTGTTTTCAATCACCCTGTCTTTGTCCTATCTCATGGTTATCTATCATTGTTCCTCTCTGTGTTTATCCCTTATGCTGTTGCATCTGTTAGCATATTGCATTACCATCATCATTGTCAAACCTGTGATATCTTATACTCGTACTATCATTGCTTCTTTCATCGATAGATATCTTCCTAGATAAAGTGCTTGTTTAAGTTTGCGTCCACCGAACCTTATTTCCGATGCTGTGTTTGGGATCAATTCATAACATTCGGAAGAATTTTTGAATCTCCCATTCACCCCCCCCCCTCTGGTCGATATACTCTCGGTCCTAACAGGTTCACTAGAAGCATGCAAAGTCCTATCATCTTTCTTTTTATTTTTAGAAGGACTAGGTGCATCAGTATTAATTCTCTGAGAGTCTTGTTCAATTCTCCTAGGGTGACCTTCAGGATACAAAGGTTCCTGAGTAATTTTACCACCCCTAGTCACAACTTTAACAACATGATTATTCATCTTATTGTTCATCTCATTAAGCAAATCATTCTACGCTTTAAGAACTTGTTCTACTTGAGTTTTTATCATGGAAGCATGTTTAGTAACACCCTTGAGATCATTAACAGTTCTAAACATATAGTCACTCAAGCGTTCAATCATATAAGCATTTCGTTTCAATTGTCTACTAACATATGCATTGAAGTTTTCCTGTTTAACGATAAAGTTATCAAATTCATCCAAGCATTGACTAGCAGATTTAGTATAAGGAATATCACCTTCATCAAATCTATAGAGAATTTACCTCTACTACCTGTGTCGGGGTATTGAGACCATGTATTTCTTCAATAGGTGGTAAATTCTTAACATCTTCAGCTTTAATACCTTTTTCTTTCATATATTTCTTTGCCTCTTGCATATCTTCAGGACTTAGAAATAGAATACCTCTCTTCTTCGGAGTTGGCTTAGGAGGTGGTTCGGGAAGAGTCCAATCATTACCATTCCTCAATATATTATTCAATAATTCCTCAGCTTGTTCAACAGTTCGTTCCCTGAAAACACAACCAGCACAACTATCTAGGTGGTCCCTAGAAGCATCGGTTAGTCCATTATAAAAGATATTAAGTATTTCATTTTTCTTGAGAGGATGATCAGGCAAAGCATTAAGTAATTGGAGAAGCCTCCCCCAAGCTTGTGGGAGATTCCCTTCTTCAATTTGCACAAGTTAAATATTTCTTGTAAAGCAGCTTGTTTCTTATGAGCAGCAAAATATTTTCCAGAGAAGTAATAAATCATATCCTGGGGACTACGCACACAACCAGGAGCAAGAGAATTATACCATGTCCTAGCATCACCCTTTAATGAGAAAGGAAACAACTTAAGAATATAGTAATAGCAAAAATTTTCCTCATGAGCAAATAGGGTGGTTATATTATTAAGTTTAGTAAGATGTGCCACAACAGTTTCAGATTCATAACCATGGAAAGGATCAGATTCAACCAAAGTAATTAACTCGGGATCGACGGAGAATTCATAATCCTTATCAGTAACAAAGATAGGTGAAGTAGCAAACTTAGGATCATATTTCATTCTAGCATTCAAATAATTTTTCTTTCAACTTGACTAGTAATTTCTTAAGATCCTCTCTATCCTTACAAGCAAAAAAAAATCCCTAGCTACCACTCCATCCATAACATAACCCTCAGGTATATTAGGAAATTCATATCTAGGGTAATCGGGTCTAATAGGTGAATAATAATCTTTAGTTTCAATGATTTCATCAGTTTCAGTAATCTCATTGTCTTTAGCTCTAGCAAGTTGTTCATCAAGAAATTCACCCAGTGGCACATGTTTATCAAGCAAAGTACTAGCATCATCATTCATAGCAGAAGTAGCATCATCAATTACTTGCGACGTATCAGGATTAATAGCAGGTGGTGGTGTCGCAAGCTTACTCAAAATAGAAGGTGAATGAAGTGCAGAGCTAGATGGTAGTTCCTTACCTCCCCTCATCCTAGAGGGAACGATCTTAGTTTTGGTATCTTTAGGATTCTTCATAGTGATCAACAGATATAAATCCCAAGTGACTCGGCAAATAGAGCTATGCTCCCTGGCAACGGCGCCAAAAAAAAGACTTGATAACCCACAAGTATAGGGGATCGCAACAATTTTCGAGGGTAGAGTATTCATCCCAAATTTATTGATTCAACACAAGGGGAGCCAAAGAATATTCGCAAGTATTAGCAGTTGAGTTGTCAATTCAACCACACCTGAAAGACTTAATATCTGCAGCAAAGTATTTAGTAGCAAAGTAGTATGATAGTAATGGTAACAGTGGCAACAGTAACAGTAGCAGTTTTGCAGTGATTGTAACAGTAGCAACAACAAAAGTAACTTAGTAAAGATCAATATGTGAAAAGCACGTAGGCATCGGATCAGCGATGGATAATTATGTTGGATAATATTCATCATGTAGCAGTCATAACCTAGGGCGACACAGAACTAGCTCCAATTCATCAATGTAATGTAGGCATGTATTCCGTATATAGTCATACGTGCTTATGGAAAAGAACTTGCATGACTAATGTCGCTTGAACTACATCGGTATGTCCCCAAAGAGGAAGGGATGATGCAGCACAGCTACGGTAGGTATTTCCCTCAGTTATGAAACCAAGGTATCAATCCAGTAGGAGAACCAAGCAACACTATGTAAACGGTACCTGCACACAAATAACAAATACTTGTAACCTGACGATTAGGAGGGGTTGTCAATCCCTCTACGGGTAACGGTGCCAGAAATTGTCAAGTTGATGGGATAAAATTGTGATAGATTGGATAAATAGATCTCGATAAAACACGAAATAAAAGATGCAAATAAAAAGTGCAGCAAGGTATTTTTGGGTTTTTGAAATAATAGATCTGAAAATAAAAGTGGCAAATAATAGATCGGAAAGCAAATATGATAAAGAATAGACCCGGGGGCCGTAGATTTCACTAGTGGCTTCTCTCAAGAAAATAGCATACGGTGGGTAAACAAATTACTGTTGGGCAATTGATAGAACATCAAATAATTATGACGATATCCAGGCAATGATCAATATATAGGCATCACGTCCAAGATTAGTAGACTGACTCCTGCCTGCATCTACTACTATTACTCCACACATCGACTGCTATCCAGCATGCATCCAGTGTATTAAGTTCATGGAGAAATGGAGTAATGCAATAAGAACGATAACATGATGTAGACGAGATCTATTCATGTAGGAATAGCCCCCATCTTGTTATCCTTAATAGCAACGATACATGTGTGTCTTGCTACCCCTTCTGTCACTTGGAAAGAACACCGCATGATCGAACCCATCACAAAGCACCTCTTCCCATGGCAAGAAAAATCGATCTAGTCGGCCTAACTAAACCAAAGATTCGAAGAAGAAATACGAGGCTATATGTAATCATGCATAAAAGAGATTAAAGAACTCAAATAACTTTCATGGATATAGATCTGATCATAAACTCAAAGTTCATCGGATCCCAACAAACACACCGCAAAAGAGTTACATCAAATAGAACCCCAAGAGACCATTGTATTGAGAATCAAAAAGAGAGAAGAAGCCATCTAGCTACTGCCTACGGACCCGTAGGTCTACAATGAACAACTCACGCATCATCGGAGAGGCACCAATGAGGATGATGAACCCCTCCGTGATGGTGTCTAGATTGGATCTCGTGGTTCTGGAACTTGCGGCGGCTGGAATTGTGTTTCGTCGACTCCCCTAGGGTTTTTGGAATATTTGGGTATTTATAGGGCGAAGAGGCGGAGCGGGAGGCCACCGAGGTGGGCACACCCCACTTGGGCGCGCCTGGGCCCCCAAGCGCGCCCTGGTGGGCTGTGCTCCCCTCGGAGCCCCCCCCCTCTAGTACTTCTTTGGCCCAACAGGTGTCTTCTGGTCCAGAAAAAATCTCCAAAAAGTTTCGCTGCATTTGGACTCTGTTTGGTATTGATTTTCTGCGAGGTAAAAAACAGCAAATGTCACTGGGCACTATGTCAATAGGTTAGTCCCAAAAAATGATATGAAGTTGCTATAAAATGATTGTAAAACATCCAAGAATGATAATATAACAGCATGGAACAAGTAAAAATTATAGATACATTGGAGATGTATCAGCATCCCCAAGCTTAATTCCTACTCGTCCTCAAGTAGGTAAATGATAAAAACAGATTTTTTGATGTAGAATGTTGCCTAACATGTTCATCACATATTCTTTTCTTTTGTACCATGGACATTTGGACTTTTATATGGTTCAAGGCAATAGTCTAGTTTTGACATGAAGATTTCAATATTCAAGCATATCAACAAGCAACCATGTCTTTCAAAATATCAACACTAAAGAAAGTTATCCCTAGCCCATCATGCTCAATCATTGATCCATTCATGAAACACACTCGCATATTAGCTATACCCAATGCTCAAGTACGATCATAGTGCCCCTTAGTTGGTGCTTTATAAGAGAAGATGGAGACTCAAATAAAAATAAAAATTGCATAAAGTAAATAGATAGGCCCTTCGCTGAGGGAAGTAGGGATTTGTAGAGGTGCCAGAGCTCAAAGCTTAAATTGAGAGATATTTTTTTTTGAGAGGCATACTTTTCCCGTCAACAAAAACGACCGAGTAATTCCCAACACTTTCCATGCTAGATATATCATAGGCGGTTCCCAACAGAAAATAAAGTTTATTCCTTTTTCCACCATTCTTTCACTTTCCATGGCTAGCCGTATCCACGGGTGCCCTCCATACCAACACTTTCCAAGGAATTTATTATTTGACAACATAAAGTAAATTTCTTTTTCATTTCGGGATAGGGCATCCCTATTACCGCCGCACTCTCGTGCAATGACAAGTGAATAAACACTCATCTTGAGAATAACACATCTAGCATGGAAAATATTGGTACCCCCTGCCGCTTCATGAGCGGTACGAGCACACAAAAAGGAAATTCATTTTGAAAATTAGAGATGGCACATACAAATTTGCTTAGAACGGCACGGGAATACCGCATATAGGTAGGTATGGTGGACTCATATGGCAAAACTGGGTTTAAAGATTTCGGATGCACAAGTAGTATTTCTACTTAGTACAAGTGGAGGCTAGCAAAAAGATTGAGAAGCAACCAACCAAGAAACAAAAAATCACATAAGCGAGCATTAAGCATAACTAACACCGAATAATGCACCACCAGTAGGATGTAATTTCATTGCATGACTATTGACTTTCGTGCTTGCATAGGGAATCACAAACCTTAACACCAATATTCTTACTAAAGCATAATTACTCACCAACATGACTCACATATCACTATCATCATATCTCAAAACTATTACAAAGAATCAAGTTTATTTTGTCCAATGATCTTCATGAAAGTTTTTATTATATCCCTCTTGAATATTTATCACTTTGGGACTAGTTTCATATGTTGCATTTGCTTTTGACAAGCTCAAACAAATCTAAGTGAAGAACATGAGCATAAAATTTTTCGTCTCTCAAAATAATATAAGTGAAGCATGAGAGAATTTCTTCAAAAAACTAACTCTCAAATAGGTCTAAGTGAAGCATGAGAGCATTTCTTCAAAAATATTAAAGCACACCGTGCTCAAAAAGATATAAGTGAAGTACTAGAGAAATTCCATAGCTCAAAAAGATTTAAGTGAAGCATAAAGAGCAATTCTAACAAATCATAGCATAATTTTGGCTCTCTCAAATAGGTGTGTCCAGCAAGGATACTTGTGACAAACTAAAAAGCAAAACAAATAAAGACTCATATAATACAAGACGCTCCAAGCAAAACTCATGATCTGTGACGAATGAAAATATATCTCCAAGTAAAATACCGATGGTCGTTAGAAGAAAGAGGGGTGCCATGGGGAAGGCATCCCCAAGCTTAGTTGGACTCCGTTTGGTATTGATTTTATGCGAAGTAAAAAACAAGCAAAAACAGCAACTGGCACTGGGCACTATGTCAATATTAGTCCCAAAAAATGATATAAAGTTGCTATAAAATGATTGTAAAACATCCAAGAATGATAATATAACAGCATGGAACAAGCAAAAATTATAGATACGTTGGAGACGTATCAATGACATCTTTTGTCCTACCCTCCTGTGGCAGCGGGGTCCATAAGGAAACTAAGGGATATTAAGGCCTCCTTTTAGTAGAGAATCGGAACAAAGCATTAGCACTTAGTGAATACATGAACTCCTCGAATTACGGTAATCACCGGAAAGAATCCCAATTATTGTCACCTTGGGGTATGCGGATCATAACTCGTAATAGGTGTCTACAACTTGCAAGATCGGATCAAGAACACATATATATATTCATGAAAACATAATAGGTTCAGATATGAAATCATGGCACTCGAGCCCTAGTGACAAGCATTAAGCATAGCAAAGTCATAGCAACATCAATCTCAGAACATAGTGGATACTAGGGATCAAGCCCTAACAAAACTAACTCGATTACATGATAAATCTCATCCAACCCATCACCATCCAGCGAGCCTACGATGGAATTACTCACTCCCGGTGGTGAGTATCATGAAATTGGTGGAGGAAGGTTGATGATGTCGACGGCGTCGATTTCCACCCTCCGGAGCCCCGAACGGACTCCAGATCAGCCCTCCCGATGAAGAACAGGAGGTGGCGGCGGCTCCGTATCGTAAAACGCAATGAATCCTTCTCTCTAACTTTTTTCTCCGCGAATAGGTATATATGGAGTTGGACTTAGGGTTGCCGGAGCTCCAGGGGGCCCACAAGCCTGGGAGGCGCACCCCCAGAGCTTGTGGCTCCTGGGTGGCCCCCCTCTGGTATCTTTTTCCGCCAGTATTCTTTATATATTCCACAAAAATTCTTCATAAATTTTCAGGTCAATCCGAGAACTTTGATTTCTGCACCAAAATAACACCATGGCAATTCTGCTGAAAACAACGTCAGTCCGGGTTAGTTCCATTCAAATCATGCAAATTAGAGTCCAAAACAAGGGCAAAAGAGTTTGAAAAAGTAGATACGATGAAGATGTATCAGGTGGCGACAACGGCCGCATCCACTTCGGGGCCAGCACCCCTTCGGCGCATGTGTACCCGGATAAAACGGCGGCCCCCTCCTCGGATCCGGTCCCTCCTGCCCAACCAATCCTGCTTCTCGGCTGGCACCCGCAGCCTGCCGCGGGCCCAATTCCCGTGTCCGCGCACGACTCCTGTCACTCTGACCCGCACTTAGGGGGCCCCTCTTGTGTGATCTCCACGCCCGGTGCGGATGCCAATGGGCCCCAGCTTGATCTGCATGTGTCTCCCCCTGCTACTGTCCCGGTCATTGGTGGTGGTTGCGTTGGGTCCTACACGCCCATGCAATCCCCAGCCCTGGACATACAGGCGCAGGAGGGCCACTCATCTCTCGCCGGATTCATCCAGGACGTTTAACTGCGGTCGACACCGATTCTTTCCACCCCGCGTCGCCGCCGCAAAGAGCTGCCGCCGAACTTCACCCCTCGCCGTAGCTTTCGGATCGCCTTGGCTGACCGTGGCCTTAACTCCGAGCTCAAGGCCAAGCAAGTGCTTCTTCGCCGCCTGGGTCTCCTTGCGGAGGGAGCCACCATGACCGAGGAGTTGCTGTCCAAATATGCCACGCTCTTTGAGAGACCCCTCGCGGAGGATGTCATGCATGCTTTTGCCGACTTCTTTGGTTGGACTGTTCCGACGAGCTTTGACACATCCGGCAGCACACCCTGTGCGTCGCCGTGCATGGCGGTGGTCTAGATCGTAGTGCTTCCTTGTCTCCTACGCCCCCCCCCCCCCCCCCCCCCCCACTTTTCTTATGGATCAAGGCAAACTTATCTTCTGGAACGTATGCGGTCTTAACAATGGTGCTAAACGCTCGGCGGTCCGCTCGGTCATTTTGAGTTCTCTTCCGAGTGTGGTATGCCTGCAAGAAGCGAAGCTCGATCTCATTACTCCCGCTAGGGTTTGCGAAACCCTCGGCCCTGACTTCCACGACTTCTTCTTTCTTCCGGCCATCAGCACGCGCGACGGGATCCTGCTTGCTTGGCATGCTTCGGAGGTTGCCATCTCTAACCCGATCCAAGGCCGCCACCACATCACCATGCTTGTGTCTTTGTCGTCTAGCGAGCAGCCATGGTGGGTCACCGGTGTTTATGGGCCCCAAGTGGATGAGGCGAAGATTGCCTTTCTTGGTGATCTTCACGAGGAGCGCGTTGCCCGCTCTGGTCCTTGGTTCCTAGGTGGCGATTTCAACACGATCCTCTCCACCGCCGACAAGAGCAATCCCCTGGTTAACCGTCGCGTCATGCATCACTTCCGGCGCTTCACCGCAGACGAGGAGCTCCATGATCTCTACATGAACTGACGCCGATACACTTGGTCCAACGAGCGTGATAACCCCGCCCTTGTGCGAAATGACTGTATCCTATGCACTGCCTCCTGGGAGAGTGGCCACCCCCACTGCGCGCTGCAATGCCTCTCCTCCGCCGTGTCTGATCACTGTCCTCTCCTCTTGGACTGCTCTATGCGCACCTCGGGCGCGCGCCGTTTCCAGTTTGAGCACTTCTCGCCACAGCTGGAGGGATTCCAGGACGTCGTCTCTGAGGCCTGGCACTCCACGCCCCCCGATCCCGATCCCTTTCGTCGGATCGTGGCACGTATGCAGGCCACTGCCCACCGGCTCCAGAGCTAGAGTGCGCGCAAGGTGGGCCACATGGCGTTGCAACTTCGGGTGGCTCGTGAGCTGATTGCTCGTTTCGACGCCGCCCAAGACCTGCGCCGGCTATCCGCGCCCGAGACCTGGCTCCGCCGTAAGCTGAAAGCGGCGTACCTCGGACTCCCCAGTCTCGACCGCTCGATTTATCGCTAGGGTACGCGGCTCTCTTGGCTCAAGAATGGCGAGACCAGCTCCGCCTACCTCTGTATCCATGCGTCCCACAGAAAACAGAGAAATCACATCTTCTCGCTGCAAGTGGAGGATGGAACCACCTCCGATCCTGACGCCATGGCTTCGGCCGCCTTCGAGCACTTCACCCGCGTCCTTAGCACTGCGGACGCGTGAACAACCATGATTAACCTGCCGGAAGTTCACCCGGGTGTGTTTGATCTCTCCTCCCTGGACAACCCTTTCATCGAGGAGGAGATTTGGGCGGCAATCAAATGCCTACCCTCCGGCAAGGCGCCAGGGCCCGATGGGTTCACTCCTGAATTCCTTCGGTGCTGCTGGCTGACCATCAAGGAGGACTTCTGCGCCGCCTTCAACAAGCTCTACTCACTCAATGGTCGTGGCTTCCAGAAGCTAAACGAGGCTTTTATCACTTTTCTCCCGAAGCGGCCTAACGCGACCACGCTCAACGATTTCCGACCGATTAGCTTGATCCACCTCTTCGCCAAACTGTTCGCCAAGGTGCTATCTCTCCGGCTTGGGCCGAAGCTCTGCACGATGGTGTCTACCAACCAAAGTGCCTTCATTGCCGGACGATGCATCCACGACAACTTCCTGCATGTTCAGCAGACCGCCCGCCTCCTACACAATCTGAAGATGCCACGCCTTCTCCTCAAGCTCGTCGCTCGTGCTTTCGACTCGGTCTCCTGGGCCTTCTTACTGGACACCCTTTCTCACCTCGGCTTTGGAAGGCGGTGGCGTGAGTGGATCACGATCCTTCTCTCCACGGCGTCGACCCGTGTGTTCATCAATGGTAGGCTTGGCAGCCCTATTGGCCACGCGTGCGCGCTTCGCCAAGGCGACCCGGTTTCCCCGGTGTTCTTCACCCTCGCCATCGACATGCTCAACTCGCTGATCACCCAGGCAGCGGTGCGTGGCGTTCTCCAGAGGCTCACCACCCGACATGCCGCCTCCAGCATATCGTTATACGCTGACAATGTGATGGTTTTCTGCCGCCCGGACAGCAACGATCTCAATGCTATTCATGAAATTCTTCGTGTTTTTGGCGAGGCTTCTGGGATGCGCACCAACTTCTCTAAGTGCGCCGCGCTGCCAATCCGCTGCTCTCCGGATCAACAAGCTGTCGCTTCTCAAATCTTGAGCTGCCCGGTCCTGCAATTCCTGACCACCTACCTAGGTATTCCCCTCTCGGTGCGGAAGGTCCCCACCTCCGTGCTCCTACCATTGGTTGACAAGCTGGCGCGCAAGCTCTCGTCTTGGCATGGCTCCATGCTCTCCCGTGGCGAGCGGCTAGCTTTGGTTCGCCACGTCCTTTGTGTCATGCCCATGCACCTCCTCATGGCTATGGCCTTGAACAAGAACATCCTTGGCCAGGTGAACAAGATCATCCGCAGCTTTCTCTGGATCGACCGCAAGGACGCAGGCGGTGGCCAATGCCATGTTGCATGGCCGAGAGTGTGCCGGTCGCTCTCCTACGGCGGATTGGGCGTCCGTGATCTCCACCGAGCCAGAATCGCGCTCCGCATTCACTGGCTCTGGCTCCAGCGCATGGACGCGGCGAGACCGTGGCAACACCTGCACCTTCCCTCCGATCCCGAGGTCGGCGCCATGTTCCACGCGTCCACCATGTGGGGCGTCGGGGATGGTATGTCGTGCAAATTCTGGCTGGACCACTGGATTAATGGGCAAACGGCGGCGGAGATCGTCCCCCTTGTCTTCGATCTTGTCCCTCGCAGGCGTCGCAAGAACCGCTTGGTGCGCGACGGCTTACACCAAAGGGCATGGGTCCAGGACATCCAGGGCGCCCTTGGCCCCTCGGCGTTGCTGCAGTATGTCGAGCAATGGCGTCAGGTGCAGCTCGTTCAGCTTACTGATTCACCCGAAGTGATTCGCTAGCGTTGGACGGACTCTGGCCAATACACTGCCAAGTCCTGCCACGAGCAGATGTTTGCCGGCTCCATCCGCGACCCCCACTGGCGTCCCATCTGGAAATCCTATGCGCCTATCCGGGTGAAGGGGTTCCTATGGCTCGCTGCCCTTGACTGGTGCTAGATGGCGACTAGGCTTGCGCGGCACAATCTTCCGCACGCTGACTCGTGCCTTCTCTGCGACCAGGACACGGAATGCATCCAGCATATCCTTGCTCGCTGCCCATTCTCGCGACGGGTCTGGTTTGATGTTATTTCTTGGTGTCGGCTACCAATCCTCCCGCCGGGCCCTGATGCGGATCTCCTGTGTTGGTGGGAGCAGTCCCGCACCATTCTACCCGCGAGCGCACGTAAAGGCTTCAACACTCTTGTTATGCTCACGTCTTGGGAACCCTGGAAGCATAGAAACAGCTGCGTCTTCGACGGTCTTCGCCCCTCCACCGACAGCCTATTCGAGACCATCCGACAGGAGGCATTGCTTTGGGCTCGTGTCGGAGCCAACGGATTGCACAACATTGTAGGCATAGGCTGATCTTTTTCTTTTTTTGGGTTGAGCAGCCCCGATTCTTGCTGCTCAGGTGTTGCACTTAACGCCGGCCTCTCATGTACGTCCCAAAGTGTAATGCCCGATCTTGTACTCTTTTCTACTCCCTCCGATCCTTTTTACTCTACATATAAGAATTGTCTGAAGTCAAACTTCATAAAGTTTGACCTTATTTATATGAAAAAATATCAACATCTACCATGCTAAAGTTATACAATATAAAATTTTAAGTCATGACACATCTACTGATATTGATTTCATATTGTGAATGTTGGTATTTTTTTCTATAAAGTTGGTCAAACTTTACTAGGCTTGACTTTAGACAAATCTTATATGCGAACTAAAAAGGACCGGAGGGAGTACCTATCAATGAATGATACGCAAGCTTTGCGTATTCGCGAAAAATGTACCACTTGACTGATGGGTCTATTTCAATTTCAATTTCTTCCCAATTTCCTTAGCTCTAGTGCACTTACAGAGCAAATGATTAAGATCCTCAGGCCCCATTGGGCATAGTGATGGATCTGTTTGTTCTTGGGTATTTACATTGTTTCTCAACTTGGCAGACTAGCCTTACGTCTAGACTCTGAACTGTCGCCATCTCAATCAATCACCTCCATCTTCTAGAAAAAGCATCCGTCTGCCTCGGCCAAATAAAATGTGTACGTTTCAGTTACAACTCTCACAATTATTGAAAGAGACTTTGGATTTAATTTACGCCGGTCCCTACCTGTAGTAACAGCGATGCAAGTAGCCAATCAGCGAGGGGATCAATCAAATGGTGGTCGACAGCGACATTGTTATAAACGCAGTATGATCTGAAATTGTGTCACAGGATCACGTGATCGTTCGAGACGTTCTGCTCTTCTCACTCTATTATAGAGATCAGTGACAGCTGACAAATCCTGTCTGACATGTGGAAAAACTACAGCAAGTTCACAGCCGCCGGTCCATCTAGCCATCTAGTTCTAGTGCCCATTGCAATTCTGTCCACAAGTCGAGCAAAACTTCGAGATGATGCTATGCGGCCGTCCGTCTCCGAGCAGCCCGGACCGGCGGGCGGACACCGTTGACGCCATCTCGACAGCGACGTCGTCTTCTTGTGAGAAAAACTGCACTCCCGCGTTCACATCAAGAAAATAAAACAAAATCAAAAGCGATGTATATGCCTTTTCGAGCGTGGTGATGACGCTGGAGTATGATCTTATGGTTGCAATGAATTGCCGTGTGTGACTGAGGGGATCGTTTTGGCTTCTGTAGTTTTTTACTTGATCCGTTGCCGACGTCCCTACGCTCGTAAACCGGCGGGGTCTCAGACCATTAACAGTGCAATCTTGTGTACAAAATAATGTTCTGTTTTTATCCTTTTTCTTTGTCCAACCTGCTAGATACGTCCTTCTTTCTCTCTCTAGGTTTTGGTTTATTCACCCTATCTCTAAATTGGACAACGCAAGGCGCTAGTCGACCGGACCAAATTTCGGCCGCTTGCACCATACGCGTCCGATTCAACATTTTTTAGCCATCAGATCGGGGCATCTTTCAACGCCACAACACCGTTTTCATTTGTTTTTGCCCTGAAATCACGTTAGCACGCACGGGGCGAGAGTGCCATGGATGAGCGACATGCCCAGCGTCGAAGCTCGCCGGCTCGCCGCCCTCCGTCCCGGACAGCCGTGTGATACGTCTGCGATATATCTATAATTTTTTATTGTTTCATGTCATTATCTTACTACTTCCACATATTTTTGACAATAATTTACATTATTTTTTTGGACTAACATATTAATCTAACGCCCATTGAAAGTTCCTGTTTGTTGCATGTTTATGTTTCGCAGAAACTCCATGTCTAGAAAGGTACAAACACGATGAAAATTTATGAAGATTTTTTGTGAAATATATGTGAATTTTTTACGCAAAAATCAACGCAATGGGGGGCCATGGGCTTCACAAGCTCAAGGGGCGCCCCTAGGGCGTGCTATCAGTGTCGAGGCAACGAACCTAACAATGAGTATTAGGGGTACGAACAAAGGGCAGAGTCTAGCTACGACACAGATGTATCACTTGGATTTAGCGAGTTCAGACCCCTCTCGGAGAGGTAATAGCCATACGTCTCGTGTACGGAGGCTTGTGTTTTCTGTTGGGGTGTAAGATTACAATGGATGCTGACCCTGACCCTGGAGATGAATGGTGGCTTATATAGAGTGTGCCCGCCACAATCAATGCTACGTTACAAGAGAGATGAAATGAGCATAACTACAACAGTTACAGGCAACGGTCGCTATAACTACACTTGAAGTCCAACGTAAAGCCTCTCGACCGTTGCAGTTCCCATGTCGCCTTTACGACTCCTCTATCCGGGTGGAGCTGGTGAGACCGGCTGGAGGGAAGTCGTTTGAGTGGTGTTGGTGTATCCGAGTGGATACTCAAGGGTACGCATCCGAATGCGTCTGTGGTCCTCGGACCTTCCAATGATGATGTGAAGGCCCTAGGTGGGTCCTAGATGTCAGGCCTATGATCCTACCCTTAGTAGGTGACCCCATCAATCAACACTCGTGGCCTCCTCGTAGGTCGGTTGGGGGTGTCCTTCGGGCACAAGGAAGCTAATATCGGAAAGAAAAAAACTTGGTGACATTCGTATGTCTCTCGGGAGAGATAGACTAGAGGTCCGAATGAGGACATACCATGAAACTCAAGTGACGATGTCGGGTGTGGTCTGACTAACCGGAGAGATGCCACTCATTGTCCTAGGGGAACGCTGATACGTCCATTTTGCATCATGCTTTTATGTTAATATTTATTGTATTATGGACTGTTATTACACATTATGGTACAATATTTATGCCTTTTCTCTCTTATTTTACAAGATTTACATGAAGAAGAAGAATGCCGGCAACTGGAATTCTGGACCGGAAAGGAGCAAATCTAAGAGACCTATTCTGCACAACTCCAAAAGTCCTGAAAATTTACGGAGAATTATTTTGAACTATATAAAAATTATTGGCCGAAGAAACTACCAGAGGAGACGCACCAGGTGGCCACAAGCCTGGGGGGGCGCCCTACCCCCAGGGCGCGCCCCTAGGGCTTGTGGGCCCCCTGGCAGGTCTCTGGTGCCCATCTTCTGCTATATGAAAGGTTTTGACCTAAAAAAAATCAAGAGAAAGCTTTCGGGACGAAGCACCGCCGTCTCGAGGCGGAACCTGGGCAGAAGCAATCTAGGGCTCCGGCGGAGCTATTTTGCCGGGGAAACTTTCCTCCGGGAGGGAGAAATCGAAGCCATCGTCATCACCAACGATCCTCTCATCGAGGGAGGGTCAATCTTCATCAACATCTTCACCGGCACCATCTCCTCTCAAACCCTAGTTCATCTCTTGTATTCAATCTTTGTCCCAAAAACTCAGATTGGTACCTGTGGGTTGCTAGTAGTGTTGATTACTCCTTGTAGTTGATGCTAGTTGGTTTATTTGGTGGAAGATCATATGTTCAGATCCTTAATGATATTCAATACTCCTCTGATTTTGAACATTAGCATGCTTTGTGAGTAGTTACGTTTGTTCCTGAGGACATGGGAGAAGACTTGTTGTAAGTAATCATGTGAATTTGGTATTCGTTCGATATTTATATGAGATGTATGTTGTCTTTCCTCTAGTGGTGTTATGTGAACATCGATTGCATGACACTTCACCATGATTTGGGCCTAGGAGAAGGCATTGGGAAGTAATAAGTAGATGATGGGTTGCTAGAGTGACAGAAGCTTAAACCCTAGTTTATGCGTTGCTTCGTAAGGGGCTGATTTGGATCCACATGTTTCATGCTATGGTTAGATTTATCTTAATTCTTCTTTCGTAGTTGCGTATGCTTGCGAGAGAGGTTAATCATAAGTGGGAGGCTTGTCCAAGTAAGGACAACACCCAAGCACCGGTCCACCCACATATCAAATTATCAAAGTAACGAACGTGAATCATATGAGCATGATGAAAACTAACTTGACAATAATTCCCATGTGTCCTCGGGAGCGCTTTGCTTTATATAAGAGTTCGTCCAGACTTATCCTTTGCTACAAAAAGGATTGGGCCACCTTGCTGCACCTTTGTTACACTTGTTACTTGTTACCCGTTGCGAATTATCTTATCACAAAACTATCTGTTACTGATAATTTCAGTGCTTGCAGAAAATACCTTGTTGAAAATTGCTTGTCATCTCCTTCTACTCCTCGTTGGGTTCGATGCTCTTACTTATAGAAAGTACTACGATAGATCCCCTATACTTGTGGGTCATCAAGACTCTTTTTTAGCGTAGTTGCCGGGGAGTGAAGCGCCTTTGTTAAGTGGAATTCGGTAAGGAAACATTTATATTACGTGCTGAAATTTACTGTCACTTGTCACTATGGAAAATCATACTTTGAGGGGTTTGTTCGGGGCATCTTCACCTCGACCGGAAGAGCAAAGAGTTGCTCCTCAACCTACTACAACTACTGAAAATATTTATTATGAAATTCCTTCGGGTATATAGAGAAACTGCTAGCTAATCCTCATGCAGGAGATGAAACAGTACATCCTCATTTGCATCTAATCTATGTGGATGAAGTTTGTGGATTATTTAAGCTTGCAGGTTTGCCCGAGGATGATGTCAAGAAGAAGGTCTTCCCTTTATCTTTGAAGGGAAAGGCATTGACATGGTATATTCTATGTGATGATATTGGAGCTTGGAATTACAACCGATTGAAATTGGAATTTCATCAGAAGTTTTATCCTATGCATCGGGTTCATCGTGATCAGAATTATATATATAATTTTTGGCCTCGTGAAGGAGAAAGTATCGCTCAAGCTTGGGGGAGACTTAAGTCAATGTTATATTCATGCCCCAATCATGAGCTCTCAAGAGAAATTATTATTCTGAATTTTTATGCTCGGCTTCCTCGTAATGATCAATCCATGCTCGATACTTCTTGTATTGGTTCTTTTATGAAGCAGACTATTGATTTCAAATGGGATCTCTTGAAAAGAATTAAACGCAACTCTGAAGATTGGGAGGTCGACGAAGGTAAGGAGTCAGGTATAAACCTTAAGTTTGATTGTGTTAAATCTTTTATGAATACCGATGCTTTTCGTGAATTTAGCACTAAATATGGATTTGACTCTGAGATAGTAGCTTCTTTCTGTGAATCATTTGCTACTCATGTTGATCTCCCTAAGGAGAAGTGGTTTAAATATCATCCTCCCATTGAAGTAAAAATAGTAGAACCCATTAAAGTTGAAGAAGAAACCATTACTTACAATGTTGATCCTGTTATTCGTACTGCTTACATTGAGAAACCACATTTCCCTGTTAGGATAAAAGAACATGCTAAAGCTTGAGCTGTAGTTCGTAAGAGTTATACTAGAACACCCACACCCCCTGAACAAATTAAAGTTGAACCTAGTATTGCTATGGTTAAAGATCTCTTGGTCGATAATATTGATAGGCGTGTTATTTATTTCTGTGATGAAGCTGCTAGAATTGCTAAACCCGATGAAAAAGATAAACATAGACCTGTTGTTGGCATGCCTGTTGTCTCTGTTAAAATAGGAGATCATTATTATCATGGCTTATGTGATTTGGGTGCTAGTGTGAGTGCAATTCCCTTTACTTATATCAAGAAATTATGAATGATATTGCTCCTGCTGAAATAGAAGATATTGATGTTACTATTAATAGAGATACTATCTCACCAATTGGGATTGTTAGAGATGTTGAAGTCTAGTGTGGGAAAATAAACTACCCTACTGATTTTCTAGTTCTTGGTTCCCCACAAGATGATTTTTGTCCCATTATATTTGGTAGACCTTTCTTGAACACTGTTAATGCTAAAATAAATTGTGAGAAAGAAACTGTTAGTGTAAGTTTCGGGGATGTGTCTCATGTGTTTAATTTCTCCAAATTTCGTAGACAACCCCATGATAAAGAATTGCCTAGTAAAGATGAAATTATTGGTCTAGCTTCTATTGTCGTGCCTCCTACTGATCCTTTAGAACAATATTTGCTAGACCATGAAAATGACATGTTCATGAATGAAAGAAATGAAATAGATGAGATATTCTTTAAACAAATGCCTGTTTTGAAACACAATTTGCCTGTTGAGACTTTTGGAGATCCTCTACCACCCAATAGTGATCCTGTGTTTGAGCTTAAACAATTACATGATACTTTGAAATATGCTTATCTCAATGAGAAGAAGATATATCCTGTTATTATTAGTGCTAACCTTTCAGAGCATGAAGAAAAGAAATTATTGAAAACTCTGAGGAAGCACCATGCTGCTATTGGATATACTCTTGATGATCTTAAGGGCATTAGTCCCACTCTATGTCAGCATAAAATTAATATGGAACCTGATGCTAAACCAGTCGTTGATCGCCAGCGACGGTTGAATCCTAAGATGAAAGAAGTGGTAAGAAATGAAATATTAAAGCTTCTGGAAGCAGGTATAATTTATCCTATTGCTAATAGTAGATGGGCAAGTCCTGTTCATTGTGTCCCTAAGAAGTGAGGTATTACTATTGTTCCTAATGATAAGAATGAATTGATTCCGCAAAGAATTGTTATAGGTTATAGAATGGTAATTGATTTTAGAAAATTAAGTAAAGATACTAGGAAAGATCATTATCCTCTACCTTTCATTGATCAAATGCTAGAAATACTATCAAAACATATATATTTCTGCTTTCTAGATGGTTATTCTGGTTTTTCCCAAATACCTGTGTCACAAGAGGATCAAGAAAAAACTACTTTTACATGCACTTTTGGTACCTTTGCTTATGGACGTATGCCTTTTGGTTTATGCAATGCACCTACTACTTTCAAAGATGTATGGCTGCTATATTCTCTGACTTTTGTGAAAAGATTGTTGAGGTTTTCATGGATGATTTCTCCGTTTACAAAACTTCTTTTGATGATTGCTTAAGCAACCTTGATTGAGTTTTGCAGAGATGTGAAGAAACTAATTTTGTCTTGAATTGGGAGAAGTGCCACTTTATGGTTAATGAAGTTATTGTCTTGGGGCATAAAATCTCCGAAAGAGGTATTGAAGTTGATAAAGCTAAAGTTGATGCTATTGAAAAATGTCGTGTCCTAAAGATATCAAAGGTATAAGAAGTTTCCTTGGTCATGTTGGTTTCTATAGGAGATTTATTAAAGACTTCTCTAAAATTTCTAGACCTCTTACTAATCTCTTGCAAAAAGATGTTCCATTTGTTTTTGATGATGATTGTGTAGAAGCATTTGAAATACTTAAGAAAGCCTTAATCTCTGCATGAATGCACCTATTGTTCAACCACCTGATTGGAACCTGCCCTTTGAAATTATGTGTGATGCTAGCGATTATGCTATTGGTGCTGTTCTAGGACAAAGAGTTGATAAGAAATTAAATGTTATCCATTATGCTAGTAAAACTCTAGACAGTGCTCAAAGAAATTACGCTACTACTGGAAAAGAATTTTTAGTAGTTGTATTTGCTTGTGACAAGTTCAGATCTTATATTGTTGATTCTAAAGTAACTATTCACACTGATCATGCTGCTATTAAATATTTTATGGAAAAGAAAGATGCTAAACCTAGACTTATTAGGTGGGTCCTCCCGCTACAAGAATTTGATTTACATATTATTGATAGAAAGGGAGCTGAGAACCCCATAGCAGACAACTTGTCTAGGTTAGAAAATATTCTTGATGACCCACTACCTATTGATGATAGCTTTCCTGATGAACAGTTAGCTATTATAAATGCTTCTCATAGTACTCCATGGTATGCAGACTATGCTAATTATATTGTTGCTAAATTTATACCACCTAGTTTCACATACCAACAAAAGAAAAAGTTTTTCTATGATTTAAGACATTACTTTTGGGATGACCCACACCTTTATAAAGGAGTAGATGGTGTTATTAGACGTTGTGTACCTGAGCATGAACAGGAATAGATCCTACGCAAGTGTCACTCCGAGGCCTACGGAGGACACCATGCTGGAGATAGAACTGCACATAAGGTATTACAATCTGGTTTTTATTGACCTACTCTTTTCAAGGATGCTCGTAAGTTTGTCTTGTCTTGTGATGAATGTCAAAGAATTGGTAATATTAGTAGACGACAGAAAATGCCTATGAATCATTCACTTGTTATTGAACCATTTGATGTTTGGGGATTTGATTATATGGGACCTTTTCCTTCCTCCAATGGGTATACACATATTTTGGTTGCTGTTGATTACGTTACTAAGTGGGTAGAAGCTATTCCAACTAGTAGGGCTGATCATAACATCTCCATTAAAATGTTTAAAGAAGTTATTTTCCCGAGGTTTGGAGTCCCTAGATATTTAATGACTGATGGTGGTTCACACTTTATTCATGGTGCCTTCCGTAAATTGCTTGCTAAGTATGATATTAACCATAGAATTGCATCTCCTTATCATCCTCAGTCTAGTGGTCAAGTACAATTGAGTAATAGAGAAATAAAATTGATCTTGCAAAAGACTGTTAATAGATCTAGGAAGAATTGGTCTAAGAAACTTGATGATGCATTATGGGCTTATAGAACTGCTTATAAGAATCATATGGGTATGTCTCCCTATAAAATGGTTTATGGAAAAGCATGTCACTTACCTCTTGAACTAGAACATAAAGCTTATTGGGCAATTAAAGAGCTCAACTATGATTTCAAACTTGCCGGTGAGAAGAGGTTATTTGACATTAGCTCACTTGATGAATGGAGAACCCAAGCCTATGTGAATGCCAAATTGTTTAAAGAAAAAGTTAAAAGATGGCATGCCAAAAGGATACAAAAGCGTGAATTTAATGCAGGTGACCATGTCTTGCTATACAATTCTCGTTTAAGATTTTTTGCAGGAAAACTTCTCTCTAAATGGGAAGGGCCTTACATTATCGAAGAATTTTATCGTTCTGGTGCCATCAAGATCAACAACGCCGAGGGCAATAACCCAAAGGTGGTAAACAGACAAAGAATCAAGCATTATATCTCAGGTACTCCCATAAATGTAGAAACCAATATTATTAATACCATAACACCGGATGAGTACATAAGGGAGACCTACCAGAACGCTCCAGACCCCCGAAAAGGGATAGGTATGTGATACGGTAAGTAAACCGACTCCAAAACTTTCCCAAAAGCAATTTTACTCCGTTTTGGAATATTTAAAAAATTAAGAAAATAAAAAGTAGTCTGAAAAGTGCACGAGGAGGCGACAAGCCGTGGGGGCGCGCCCTACTCCCCTGGGCGCGCCTCCCTGGCCTGTGGCCACCTCGTGTGCCCTCCGGACTCTGTTTTCTCCCAGAATACTTCTTTTGCACGGTAAAACTTCATTATATAATCTCCCAAAGGTTTTGACCACCGTATCACGGCAATATCCCCTATTCTTGTTTCAAGCTATTTCTGCAGCAGATTTAGAGCAAGATGTCTTCCCAAGATTCAGATGGGGAGAGCTATGTTTCCCATTATACCGCGGATCCAAAGATCTTTGGTACCTTTGGTCCTCGGAGGAAGAACAAGATTCCGACCCGGAGGAAGAGCAAGATTTCGACATGGAGAAAACAAGGAACAAGAGCTCCGACAAAGATGAAGATCAACTACCTCAACCTGGAGATATGCACGTGGAATTCAAGAAGTCAAGCCTTCCTAAGGTCCAATCTATTCCACCCTATTTTCTGCAGGATAGCAAGGCATCCTTATGCAAAAAGATATGAAGCTTGAGCTCAAGAATGAAGACCTAAGGGAGGAAATTTTTAGCTTTAGACGTAAGCTGGAGAAGAAGAATGCTACAACTCCATCATCACCACCTCCGAAGAAAGAGACTTGAGTACATGGGTATGGGCACTCTCCTTGGCTTGTGCCAAGCTTGGGGGAGGTGCCCAGGTATCGTATCACTATCACATCTTTACCTTTATCATTTTTCTTAGTTCGATCCTTTTGGTTATATCTTGGTTTACTAGAATAAAGTTTTTAGTATGATCTAGTTTTGAGTTTTGATTTGTGTTCCCTCTATGTAATCGAGTCCGAGAGTTATATAATAAAGATTAGTTTTGAGTCGAGGGCTTTGCTTTCTTGCTTTGATCTTAAGAAAAAAGAGAAAAAAATAGAGATACAAGAAATAAAAAGATTATATAATAATCTTATGGGAAGTGATGACTTCACATATAAGAAGTATGTCGCATAAAATTTGTTGGGAGTTGACAAACATAGTTTTGGTCATTGTTGCAATTAATAGGAAGTGATAAAGAAAGAGAGGTCTCACATATAAATATGCTATCTTGGACATCTTTTGTGATTGTGAGCACTCATTATATGCTAAAAGGTTGATGTTGGACAAGAAAGACAACATAATGGGTTATGTTTCCTTATATCCGAATAGAAGTTATATTATCATGGATCCTCCAACATGTTGAGTTTGCTTCTCATCCTATGCTAGCCAAATCTTCTACGCCAAGTAGAGATACTACTTGTTCATCCAAAATCCCTTAACCCAGTTTTGCCATGAGAGTCCACCATATCTACCTATGGATTGAGTAAGATCCTTCAAGTAAGTTGTCATCGGTGCAAGCAATAAAAATTGCTCTCTAAATATGTATGATCTTTTAGTGTGAGGAAAATAAGCTTTATATGGACTTGTGATATGGAAGAAATAAAAGCGACGGACTGCATAATAGAGTTCTTTATCACAAGCGGCAATATAAAGTGACGTTCTTTTTCATTAAGATTTTGTGCATCCAACCATAAAAGCGCATGACAACCTCTGCTTCCCTCTGCGAAGGGCCTATCTTTTACCTTCTACCTTTACACAAGAGTCATGGTGATCATCACCTCTCCTTTTTATACTTTTTCTTTTTGGCAAGCACTATATGTTGGGGAAGATCCAGATATATATATCCACTTGGATGTAGGTGTTCATAAACTATTATCGTTGAAGTTAACCTTGAGGTGAATGGTTGGGAGGCGAAACTATATGCCCCTATCTTCCTATGTGTTTGATTGAAACTTTGATCTTATAAGTATCGCGTGAGTGTTAGCAATTACGAAAGATTAAATGATGGTTGAGTATGTGAACTTGCTAAATAAAGCTCTTACATTGACTCTTTCCGATGTTATGATAATTTGCAAATGTTCCAATGACCAAGATCATAGTTTGTTGGTTTTCAATGAAGTTTTTGATTCATATTTTACCTTGTGAACGAATTGTTACTTTAGCATAAGAAATTATATGACAATATATGTTGCTGTTCTAAAGATGATCATGATGCCCTCATGTCCGTATTTTATTTTATCGACACCTCTATCTCTAAACATGTGGTCATGATTATCGATTTCGGCTTTTGCTTGAGGACAATCGAGGTCTAAGCTTGGGGGAGTTGATACGTCCATTTTGCATCACGCTTTTATGTTAATATTTATTGCATTATGGGCTGTTATTACACATTATGGTACAATACTTATGCCTCTTCTCTCTTTTTTTACAAGATTTACATGAAGAAGGAGAATGTCGGCAGCTGGAATTCTAGACCGGAAAGGAGCAAATCTGATAGACCTATTCTGCACAACTACAAAAGTCCTGAAAATTTACGGAGAATTATTTTGGAATATATAAAAATTATTGGCCGAAGAAACTACCAGAGGGGACCCACCAGGTGGCCACCAACCCTAGGGGCATGCCCTGGGCACCGGAGACCTGCCAGGGGGCCCACAAGCCCTAGGGGCGCGCCCTAGGGGGTAGGGCGCGCCCCCAGGCTTGTGGGCCCCCTGGCAGGTCTCCGGTGCCCATCTTCTGCTATATGAAAGGTTTTGACCTGGAAAAAATCAAGAGGAAGTTTTCGGGACGAAGCGCCACCGTATCGAGGTGGAACCTGTGCAGAAGCAATCTAGGGCTCCGTCGAAGCTATTCTGCCGGGGAAACTTCCTTCCGGGAGGGGGAAATCGAAGCCATCATCATCACCAACGATCCTCTCATTGAGGGAAGGTCAATCTTCATCAACATATTTACCAACACCATCTCCTCTCAAACCCTAGTTCATCTCTTGTATTCAATCTTTGTCCCAAAACCCCAGATTGGTACCTGTGGGCTGCTAGTAGTGTTGATTACTCCTTGTAGTTGATGCTAGTTGGTTTATTTGGTGGAAGATCATATGTTCAGATCCTTAATGATATTCAATACCCCTCTGATCTTGAACATGAGCATGCTTTGTGAGTAGTTACGTTTGTTCCTGAGGACATGGGAGAAGTCTTGTTATAAGTAATCATGTGAATTTGGTATTCGTTCGATATTTTGATGAGATGTATGTTGTCTTTCCTCTAGTGATGTTATGTGAACGTCGACTACATGACACTTCACCATGATTTGGGCCTAGGGGAAGGCATTGGGAAGTGATAAGTAGATGATGGGTTGCTAGAGTGACAGAAGCTTAAAACCTAGTTTATGCGTTGCTTCGTAAGGGGCTGATTTGGATCCACATGTTTCATGCTATGGTTAGATTTATCTTAATTCTTCTTTCGTAGTTGCGGATGCTTGCGAGAGAGGTTAATCATAAGTGGGAGGCTTGTCCAAGTAAGGACAGCACCCAAGCACCGGTCCACCCACATATCAAATTATCAAAGTAACGAACGCGAACCATATGAGCATGATGAAAACTAACTTGACAATAATTCCCATGTGTCCTTGGGAGCGCTTTGCTTTATATAAGAGTTCGTCCAGGCTTATCCTTTGCTACAAAAAGGAGTGGGCCACCTTGCTACACCTTTGTTACACTTGTTACTTGTTACCCGTTATGAATTATCTTATCACAAAACTATCTGTTACCGATAATTTCAGTGCTTGCAGAAAATACCTTGCTGAAAACCGCTTGTCATTTCCTTCTACTCCTCGTTGGGTTCGACACTCTTACTTATCGAAAGGACTACGATAGATACCCTATGCTTGTGGGTCATCAAACGCCAGCGCGGGCCATCTCCGAGTCCAAATTTATGAGACTCGCGCCTTGGAGCCTAGAAGAAGGGCCAAGTTAACCCGCGGAGGGGCGTCGAGCTCATCCCATTGCAATCTTGAAGGTGACTTCAGTAGGATGTGTTTACGTGTTCGAGTGCACAGTGATCGTTGAGGGTGGTCGGTCAGACCGATGGGTGTTCCTTAGGAAAGGAATAGAGAGAAATCAATCGGATTGATTAGCGGCTGAAATTTCGGGTTTTTGAAATCGTGTGTGCACGCGGAAGCAATTATGTTGCAGTTAATGGGAAAGTGGGTCACGACACCTCGATTTCCGCCCAGAAATCTGCCATGTGCTCTCTTTCCTCTGCGCGGCGGCTCGCGCGGACACCGTTGGATCTTGAAATCGACGGTTGTGGATCTGTCGGGCAGATTTACCTATGGTATAAAAGCAGGTGTTCTAGGGTAATTCCCTGAGAGCCCCTTTTCACTTCTGCCCACTTTGCCCGCCCCGTCGCTCCCACCACCACTCCGCACACCCGAGCACTTCGAGGGGATGGGGAAGGACATGACGACAAAGATGGACCGAGCGAAGAAGACGGGGAAGGGTTCGACGTCGAGCGTCGGCCCGCCGGCGGGCCGAACTTTGGGGGATTGGATCCCCTCTCACGTTACACAGAAGTGACTGTTGGAGCTGGAGGCAGAGGGGTTGATTCCGGTGGGCCGTTGGAGGTTGCCGGAGGTGGACGATCTGGAGCCCACGCTGCAGGCGAACGAGCGCATCCTCCTCGTCACCCACTTCAAGAGAGGTTTCTCCATGCCGCCCCATCCCTTCTTCTGTGCTTTCCTGGTTTTTTGGCGCGCAACTCCACCACCTTCTACCGAATGCAACGGTTTATTTATTTGCTTTCATCTCACTCTTCGAGAACTTCATCGGCTGCTATCCCCACTGGGGGTTGTTTAAGCACATTTTCATGTGTCGGGCAATGAACATGAAGAAGGACACGCTAGACGGGGAGAAGACCCACGAGACGCGGCAGTGCGCGCGTGTAACACCCCCAGATCTTTACTCTATCATTAACCTAGACAACATGCCTTGTCATCATGATCATCATCATCAAATTGCATTTAGGAAATAATCCAACTTAATTCAAATTTAAAATGCAAGTCAAATTAATATTTCTTCAGATTGCAAAGCTAAAATGTTCATAATATCTTAAATAATCCAGAAGCAATTATAAAAATATAATCCACATTAATTGAATTAGTTAAGTCACTCTAACAACCTCAAACAGTAGCCAAACAGCGCCTTTTAATACATTTTAATTAATCCCATTTACAAATGAGATTAAACTTTAGCCAAACTATTTTCTGGTGGTAGAGAATAATGCACTGTATTATATGGACTAAGTCCCATATTTTATAAGAGTAGTCTAGTGGCCTAGGAATTTACAAAACAGAAGAAATAAAATTAACAGAAGAAAAGAAAAAGGAAAATAAAGGAGCTCACTGTGCAACTGGGCTTTGAATAGCACAGTGCAACCCAGCCCAGCCGCACAGATCGTCTCTCACCTCCGGCAGGTGTCGCCCGCGCGCGCTTCCTCGCCGCGGATAGCCACCTGTCGCGCATCCACCGACGTCGAGCGGTGGATAAGGCCAGGGCCGACGCCCTGGACATGAACCCTAGCCGCCACTCTTTCCTCTCCCCTCACTCCCTCTGCTCGATCCAGAGCCCCACCCGATCGCAGCCATCGCCCCTGCCTCCCCTCCGCCGTGGCGACAGGCCACCCTGAGCCATGAGGAGCTTCCCAGGAGCTTCACCGCGACCTCCTCGACCTCACCAGCATCTGGAATCGCCCAGAGTTGGACTGCAGCGTCGCCTTCATCCTCTTCTTCCCCGACACCGATCCGGCCGTCCACCCATTGATCTGCGCCTCTCCGACGACCCCGGCCTCGTCGAGCCTCCAGCAAGCTCCACCGTGAGCACCCGCAGCTTTCCCCCTCTACTCTTGTGCCCGGATTTGAGCCGTAGCTAGTTATCTGCACCGCCGCGCCATTGCCGTGGCCATACCGCCGCCGCAGAGCTCGAGATCGGCGCCGTAGTCACCTCCGTGGCAAACTAGCCACCCACACGAGCTCCTAGAGCCCCTGGGATGCTGCCCCTCCCGTTTTGCTCGAAGGTTCCAGCTCGTCGTCGTCGTTTGCATCGAGCCAAGTCGCCTCCGCCTTCGTTCGTTGTTGTTGCCATCGATCCCGTGCGCTCCCGCGCCACCCGATACCATAGCTCGACGCGCGCAGCTGCCCGCGTCCGGCGGCAACTCTCCGCGGCCCAAATGGTGGCCGAGAGCGTCGGCCCCGTGCTCGCCGTGGCGCTCTGCTGGTCGCCGGAGAGCCCTAGTGCGCGTCGGCGTTCGAACTTGGCCCATGTGCCACTGACTGTGGGCCCTCCCTTATTAGCAATTAGTTTAGCCCCTAATTAAAATGCTAAACCCTCACTGACATCGGGCCCCGTCGTCTCTAATTAACCACTGTTAAAAATAAAGCCTAATATTTAACCAGAGGATGACATGTGGGCCCGGTGTACTGTTTAAATATATAAGTTTTAATTAACACTATCAGACACTGACATGTGAGCCCATTAACTAGTCAAACTGCTGACTGGGCAGCTCCAGTCTATGACAGATGGGACCCACTGGTCCTGTTGACCAGTCAACTGACTGCGTTGACTGCTGAAGTCATCTTGATGTCATCCTGACGTCATCGGGTACTATTCTGGATAATTCGATTTAGTTAATTAAATTAATTCCAGGATTTTCAGAAAATGCCGTAAACTTTAGAAAATCATAGAAAATAAAACGTAACTCCGATGAAAATAATTTATATATGAAAAATGATCAGAAAATTGATACGAATCCGAATATGCCCTCCTCATACCTGCCACACCCCTCTAACACGATGAACATGGAACTTTCCCCTTCGGTTCATCTGACCGATAATTGCCCGGGGCTGGTAAAATATCTCCGGATGTTTTCCCGCTCCATCTGCAACGTGTAGCCCTTCGTCAGGTCTCCCCTAGCACCGCGTATCTGCCTTGTTATGTTTTGTGATGCTTTGATTGTTCTGTTATTTATTGTTTCTTCTCCCCCTTTCTTTCCGATAGACCCCGAGACCGCTGACGATGCCCTGGAGTTCGACTTCACAACTGACGACCCTGCCTTTGCCGCCGAGCAACCAGGCAAGCACCCCCCTTTTGAGCATACTGATATCGCCTATTCTTCTCTCTCTTATGCTTGCATTAGAAGTTGTTGTTGTTACTGTTATCCTATTTCTGCTGCATAGCCTGTTTATTGTAACCTGCTGTTGTTACCTACGTGCTTATCCTAAACTGTTTAGTATAGGCTGGGTAGAGACCCATCAGAGACCCCCACTTTGTCCCGACTGTCCCGCTGGATTATCAGAAGACCCGATCAACGGGATCGAAGACCAGGCCCTGGCACCACACATCACTTCCCCCTTAGTTGCTCGACACTACTGGGTTACTATCGAGTGCCGAGGGTGGTACCTCGTCAGCACTTCTGATGATAACCTTGTAGGTTAGATAATCGGTCATGGACATCGAGGGTGATTCCTCCTTCTCTACCCCGATAACGACGCTGTCGTGCAACACCTCAAGTGTGGACCTCGAGGGTGATTCCTCCTATGTCCACCTTGATGTTTAAGTCAAGTGGGAATCCAATTAGGGTGATGCCTCGGATTCCTTCCTGATGAGTTAGCCACACGGATTACCTTTACATTACTGTTGATACTGTTTAAATTGGATAAAGACGGGTCGGCCCTGAGGGGTACCCGCACGAGCATATGATGAGAGTGATGTGGAGTCGGGTTGACCTGAAAGGTGCCCGCGAGATAACTACGAGGCGTGGCCGGGCATTCTTAGCCCTTGCCGCAAGTCCTCGAGACGGGGCTGCGGGGTCACATCGATCGTGAGTCTCTGCTCGTTACCGCACCCCAATCCACTAACGATTTGGATATTTGATCCGAGAGGGCCTCTGGCCTGATAGCACTAACCATCACGTGGGCATAGTATGGGCGTTCTGCGTCGTATACTTCAGCCGAAGCTTAATAGACGTCAGCAACTGAGCGGCACACGCTGGGTTGGACTAGGAACGCAACCGCGCTTGTATTAAGGGGTTGCTAGGTCTGCTCACCGGCGGTGTACGCAACATGCAGGAGCGTCCGGGGCGATGGCCCAAGTCCCCTGGGGGCATAGGTTAGTCCGGCGTACTGACCTGTCTGTTAAGTATTCGGTCGGGTTGCGGCGTGTCGTTTGGCTGAGGCCGGGCATGACCCAGTAAAGTGTGTCCGGCCGGAGTTAATCGAGCGTGGTGGGTAAGTTGGTGCACCCCTGCAGGGAAGAACTAATCTATGCATAGCCTGTCCTGCGGTAACGGACACTCGGAGTTGTATCCCGATCGATACAACTAGAACTGGACACTTGAGATGATAACTGGATAGTATGGCTCTGGGATTGCTTTCTCGCAGGGAGTCGAGGAAGGATCTCTGGGCGAGGTTGATGACACTACTACTACTTTACTTTATGCTAATCTGCACTCTTCTAATGCTGCAAGACTGCTGAAGATGCTGAAGATGCTAGTCTTCGATAGGACTAGGCCCTCTCTCTATTCTGGCATTTCTGCAGCCCAGTCCACATATACAGCCCTCCTTTGATAATGTTGCATATGTAGTGTAGATCCTTGCTTGCTGAGTACTTCGGATGAGTACTCATGTTTGCTTTGCTTTCTTTTTCTTCCCATATCCGTTTGATGCAACCAGATGACGGAGCCCCTGAGACCGCTGCCCCCGCCGACAACTACCACTACTACCCCGAGGGGGGCTACTTCTACGAGCTTGTCGACGACCAGGAGTAGGATCGGAGGGTCCAAGACAGGAGGCCTACGCCTTTTGATCGTAGTGTTTTTTTTTGCCCTGCCTTGTTAAAGGCCTATCTGTTCCTCTGTAATATCTGTACTCAGATATCTAATGCTTCCGCTGACGCTTGTATGCGAGCTTATGTATTCGAGCCCTCGAGGCCCCTGGCTTGTAATATAAAGCTTGTATGACTTTATTTATGTTTTAGAGTGGTGTTGTGATATCTTCAAGTGAGTCCTTAGGCTTGATCGTGTGCATTTGCGTGTATGATTAGTGCATGATTAAGCCGGGGTCGTCACAGCGCGGATTGGGGATTCAGCTCAGGGGGAAAAGTGTCTTCCCGAAGATGAGCTTCCCCAACTCTGTCAAAGGGTGGCAGCATAGCTAGTTCTACTGCCAGGACGTCCCGAGGGCTGGCTCTCAGTCGGGCCTTCCACCGTACTCGGTGAAGAGGGTAGCGGCTCCAGTGTTCCTTATGGTGACAAAGGAGGAGAAGGTGGAAGTGGGGATCTTGGCTGACGTGCCGGTGGGCGTCGTGAGGGCAAGTTTGAACGACATGGATCTATTAGAGGTCTTCCTTAGTCGGCGGATCCAGCCACTGCAGGAAAGGGCACACCCGATGTGGTTGTATTAGGGTTCGAGTGATCTCACTCGGGTGCACCAGGAGGAGTTGACCGAGAAGGCCGTGGAAGGCAAGATCAAGGCCATCACTTCGGCTCGTGACAACCACGAGGAGCTAGGAGAGTGCCCTTGCACGATAAGGCCCGCCCGCCAGTCGATGTAATTTTATTTGATCAGTCGGACTGACCCAATGTTCCTTTCTACATGTTTGAATCTTGAACTTGTGATCTTTTTTCTTTGTTCTTCAGCAGAGCTTTCATCAGATGATCTCCCAAGTGTTAGTGGTCGACCAGTCTCCTGACGACATGGCGAACGACACCGAACGGGAGTACGCCGAGGAGAGCGAGGAGGAAGAGAGCGACGAGGCTGAAGAGAGCATCGAGGAGGGCGAGGAAGCGGAATCCTCCCCATCCGAGAATGTTCCCTGGGAGCACCGCACCAAGGCGCATCACGGTCCGAGTGGTCGCGCGGGAGGCGCTCGGGCGCCGAGTGGACCAAAGACAGCTGCTCCGGCCCCCGCCGTGCACAGTACGAAGCGCGGGCGAGCTGAGTCCACCGAGTCGGCTGAGAAGCAGCCCAAGCACATTTCCACCAAGCCCCGGAAGGTCGTCCTGCCGAAGATCAAGGTGGCCGTGCTGATGGCTTTGACGTAAGTATCAGAGACCGAATTTCTTCTTTGTATAAATCTGTCTTGACTGATCGTCGAGTGATTTTATGACTGCAACAACGAAACATTGATGACTTCGCTGGATCCGAATGCCCCGGGAAGGGCCAGACTGAAGTCGACACCGCGGACGCCGCCACTTCCAAAGGTACTGTCCGGTTTATTCTCTGAATCTTGTCTGAATGATTTGCAGGCTAACATTTTTGCCACTCGAATGAACGCAGCACCAACCGATGTGGTCCATCTTGATGGCGACAACAAGGCCGACCCGCCAAACCCACAGGGTGACACGAGGGTGCCGACTAGCACTGATATAATCATGCGAGATGCTTCGCCAAGCCGAGCGGGCCGCGCCTCTCCCGCCAAAGCTAATGCGAAGTCTGCAGGTCCGAGTCCTCCGGCTCAGGCTGGTTCCGAGTTTGTGGCCACAACCCCAACGTCTAAGCCCGCGCCCATGCCGAATCCAGCCCCTGTCACCACCTTCATGCTGCATAGGGTCCCAGAGGACTAGGTGGGGGTGAGCAAGGAAGCCTTTAGTTACTTGTTACTTGCTACGAATTATCTTGCTATCAAACTATGTGTCACTACTCTTTTACAACACTTGCAGAGAATATCTTACTGGAACCGCTTATCAATTCCTTCTGCTCCTCGTTGGGTTCGACACTCTTACTTATCAAAAGGACTACGATTGATCCCCTATACTTGTGGCCTTGTGGGTCACCATGGACCATCATCTTCATCAACATCTTCATCAGCACCATCTCATCTCCAAACCCTAGTTCTTTGTGCCTAGGGAAGGTATTGTGGAATTAGTTTGTAGATTATGGGTTGCGGGAGTGATAGAAACTCAAACCTAGTTTATGAATTGTTCCGTGAGGGTCTGTTTAGGATCCAACTGCTTAATGCTATGGTTAGATTTATCTTAGTTACTTCTATTGTAGTTGCTTATGGTTGCATGGAGAGTATAATCATAAGTAGGTATTTGTTCAAGTTAGGACAGTACCTTAGCTCCGGTCCACCCACACAACACTTACCTAATCAATGAATGGTAAATTAATGAATCATGGTGAAAGTAACTTGGCGAGATTCCCGTGTGTCCTCAAGAGCGTTTTAGATATTATAACAAACACCCCGGCTTGTCCTTAGCATTCTTAAGGATTGGGCCACTTGCTGCACCTATTTCTTTGTTACTTGTTACCTTGTTATGAATTATCTTGCTATCAAAACTATCTTTACAACACTTGCAGCGAAACCTTGCTGAAAACTACTTGTCAGTTCCTTCTGCTCCTCGTTGGGTTCGACATTCTTACTTATCGAAAGGACTACGATTGATCCCCTATACCCGTGGGTTATCAAGAACATGAACTGGTGCAAGTTCATTGCTCGGTTTCTTCATGATGCTTCTGCCAAAAAGAGATACAATAAGGGTTGTTGTCTTCACCTACTTAATGAATCTTCATGATGCAATCTTAACTACTTTTATCCATTTTTTTGCTTTTGATTAATGCACAACCCTCTTTGCCCCCTACGTCGCCTTTTGTAGCTCCTTTTTATCCCCTTTTGTGCAACTTATGTATGTTTATAGGCTTGACATCAGCAATGTCAAATTCACCGAGGTTGGTAGTCGGTCGCCTGCTCACACGTTCGTTGTAGCAACTTGGTCTAATGAGGCCATCAAAGCTGTTCTCGCGGCAGAAAGGAAGGCCGATGGGTCTTTTAGCAAGTTGCACGTTAGTTCACTAGATGGAGTTTTTCATACAACCTGGATGGCATTTTTCATGTGACTTGGATGTCATTTTTTTATCATGCCAATATGGCAATTTGAACTCTGTTTTTAGTATAGGAAAATTATCATTCTCTTACTGGCTTGCATTTTTCTCTTGTTCATTATGGAATCCTATATCCTATATACCTAGGAGATTTATCCTCACTAACTTATTTATCTCAACATGCAAGCATGCCACCTCATCATACAATTATGGATGGGATAAGTTCCACCTCAACATGCAATTATGCATGAGAGAAGACCCACCACAACATTCAACTATGCATGAGAAAATATTTTCCATTTAATTATTCTACTTATATTCAACAAATATTGTTACAACTATACATAATCAAATATAATAAGTCATATGCATTTTTAGTTTTGGTTTGTATGTTACCAGCACAAATTTTCATCAACCAATTCACGCAGCAATGCATGGGATATCCTCTAGTTTCTAATATATGCTAGATGGCCTTTTTTTTGCTTCCGGATTGAATTCATGCTATTATTTATTTTCCTTTTTATGATTGACATCTTTCATTAGATGCCAATTTCATTGTGTTTTGTATGGCAAAGTGTTCATGATGGCATTTTTAGTGTTCACTGCATGACATTTTTTAGTGTTCATGATGGTATTTTTATTATCCAGTGGATGACATTTTTCATCATGTTTGAATGACCATTCCCTTTCTCCGTAGGTAACGCACACATCAAGAAATGTTTTATTGCTAATGCGTTCATTGTTTCGCCTGTTTTTATCTTGTCCAATTTGTATCACATCCCATATCTATAATACTTAAATAGTTGATCCCCACTAACTCTAATTCTCTCAACATGCAGTCCTCCACATAACCAAATGTGCCACATCATCATCCACTAAAACTATTTTGTAACACATGCATACTCCAATTTAATTGTCCCATCTCCAGTGGTCAAACGTGCATGCATACTCTTTGTTTACACACAATTATTTTCGAAAATAATAGCTTTTGATTTAGATCATTTCATTCATACAAAATTTATTCAAAGTTAGTCTTTAAAATCCCGCAGCAACGCGCGGGGAAATCACCTTGTTTTTTTTTCAAATCTGAAATGTTTACAAATTCACAGGGAATTACCATTTTCCTATGAATGCTTGTGATCGGAACGAACACCGTTAAGATGGGGAGGGGGACGAAGGGACTTATTCCATCCCAGGATGTCACTATCACATCAGCGTCACTGTTGGCACACCTGAACGATAGCCTATATGAAAAGAAGTACATATCGTACAATCAACCAAGTTTCTCTCCATCTTCTTGCGCTTAGACGGCGGGGAACAACAACCATATAACGCATAAGAGGGAGAAACCCTAGCGGCGGGTCCTCTCCATCCTTTTGTGCTTCGATGACGGTTCGAGATGAAGAGGAACAACATCCTTAACAGAGAAGAGGGAAAAACCCTAGCCTTCCATAAGATTGTTACCATGATGAATGAATATATATAATCCCTGATTCTGATTCTTATTTTTTTAATAGTGGTGGTTTTTTTTTTTTGAGAGAGAAACTACCGGTCGGTCTTTGGGATCTCAGAAAAAAACGCAGCAAAAAAGACACCTCCGAAGAACTCAGGAGAGCCCGCCGATCTGCAGTACTAGTAGAAACCAAGAGCAAAGTCAGGTGGCCCCCCGAAACAGATCCACCTCCTCAGCGTCGCGTGGTGGGAAGACGAGAACCTCCCAAAGGCCAAAGCCCACCCCATAACCCCTAACCTAGGGTTTCGCCGCCATGGGATCCGCCGCCTCCGCCGCCTCCGACGCAGCGCCGCCTCCGCCTTCTCCAGCGCAACCACACGGGGCCGCGCCGCCGTATGGGGCTGGGCTCGCCGGCATCCTCCCTCAGAAGCCGGATGGGGATGATAAGAAGGAGGAGAAGGTGGACTACCTCAACCTCCCTTGCCCCGTGCCGTACGAGGAGATCCAGCGCGAGGCCCTCAGTTCGTCCCCTTCCCCTCTCTTTTTTTAGTTTTATTTATTTTAAACTGCCATTGTGTGTTAATTGCTGCAGCATTGCTAAACTGCCAGTTTATGTATATGTGTGTGCTCTTGTGGTTGGTAATGAAGTTGTGCCATAATCCTTTCCTTGGTCGCGATTCGGTTGCTTGACGTGGATTATTATGAGGTTCCTGTAATCTATAAATGCTTTTGTGATGTGCTGTTAGGATCAAAAGCTACAGAGTAGCCAAGTTTAGTCTATCTGAGACTAGGAGAGCACCAAAGCACTACTTTGATGCAACAGTTGTATAAAAATATAAGATGTCGATGTTCTCCAGAACTTACACCAAAGTATCCCACTTCTCTTGTAAAAGGATCCTTAAGCAGAGCAACCTAGCCGTGTCGGCATGTATCATACAGAATTTAGAGTTAACAAAGGGATCATACGGTGCTTAACATATTTTTTTACTGTACTTCTCTAGATATCATCGTTAGGTAGTGGAACAGTGTTATGATTTATGAAATGAACCAATATCTCAATCATTCATGCCCCCACTATCCAAAGTTTATTCCTTTTGTTACAATGCTTTGCACATGGGCATGGTCTGTCTCATACTTTCAACTTTGACAGTTAGTGTTTATGACAGGTTAGTAAAAAAATGCAAATTGTGAGATTATGAAAATATTTCCGTGAGAAATCTAGTAATAATACAGCTGTGAACAAACTCAATAGCATAAGATTTCCCAACCTCAGTTACACCTTACTAATTGACAAGAGAGATGCATTTGATGTGACATTTTGGTCATCATGGGCTTTATTTAGGCCTTCATAATTCTTTGAATAGTTACATAACTAAATATGCAATTTTAAACTTGTAAGGGAAGTTAATTGCTTGCTTTGCTCATTTGGTGTGTACCTACCTGGCTACCTGCTTGCTATATATGCAGTTTGGCTCTTGAGCTTTCTTTCATGGGATTTACTGACATGCTCAATTTGCAGTGTCTCTGAAGCCTGAACTTTTTGAAGGTTTGAGGTTTGACTTCACAAAAATGTTAACTCAGAAGTTCGCGCTTAGCCATAGGTGAGACAAATGCAAAATGCTGGTGATATTTCTTTGTTGTCTTATTTATGATGTACAACTTATTGCTGACATATTCAACAGTGTCCTTATGGGCTCCCTGGAAGTTCCGTCTCAGTCAGCTGATGTTATAAAAGTCCCAACATCACAGTATGAATTTGGTGCCAATTTTTTAGATCCAAAGGTTTGTTCTCGTCACATTTGATGTAATTCTGTGGCGTCTTGTATTTCTGAACTCTGTTTTTAACTGTGTATGGAATTTCCCTTAGTTAATGCTTATCGGAAGGTTGATGACGGATGGAAGGCTGAATGCTCGTGTCAAATGTGATCTGACAGAGAATCTCGCGCTGAAAATAAATGCGCAGGTAGTTGAATTTGATTTTTTTTGTTTGTTTGATGACTTCTATTTTACTCTTTTTTTGGCTGATGGATTCCTGTTTTCCAGCTTACCAGTGAGCCTCATTATTCCCAAGGGATGTTCAACTTTGACTACAAGGTAAGCTATATGTGCGTTCCAGGCATATCTGTTGAGCTACGTTAGCTGTCAGTTACTTATAACCATGCTTAATTAGCACTTCCTTTTTTCTCTTATCGTGTGCTTCTAACTACTACCTTCTGTTAACATTTACACATTTATATAGGGCACAGACTATCGGGCACAGTTTCAAATTGGAAACAATGCGTTTTATGGGGCAAATTATATTCAGGTAAAGATCATTTATGTCCTAGTTTGATTTAACGTCGTCATACTCTACCTGCATCACCCAATGGAAACAAAAAGGAAATACAAGTATATTTGGGCTTCCCTGTAGTTGTCTATTTGTTCCTTGACTGTTTAAATTCTGCAGACAAGTTCAGGAATTTCCGTTTATGTGTTTATATTCAGTTTTTTTCCCTTTGCTACCTTTTGAGCTTCTTTTATATCTTGTTCCCTGACCAGTTATCTGGTTAATGTTGTGGCTATGCTTAAGGCAATCTTGTTCCCTGACCAGTTTTGGTTTTATCTTCTTTGAGTTTTGTTGAAGCTTGGTTTATGTTTTGACTTGAAACAAACTATACTTTTGTATAACAGGCTATAGAATATTGAATTGTTAAGTTTGATGACAATTAAAAAATAACTTGGCCAGTGTAAGATTTATGCATTTTGTTGCAATCTGATATCTGATGGAAATACATCAATAATTAGTAGTAGCAGTTATGTTTACAATTTTCAGTGTTCCACTGTAAGATTTGTGCATTTTATTGCTTTCTGTTAGGAACACAGCAACAAGTTGTAGCAGTGATGTTTACATTTTTCATTGGACTCAACATATGCTTAGTATCGGCTCTAAACTTTGTTAGCGCAAACATATTTTAGATTAATTACTGAATAACCTTGCTGCACATATGACAGTTAGTTTGTGATGAAGTGGGCAAGTACATGTTCTTTATCTACTCTTTTGTGTTGACAACGGGATAACAATTTTTCGGTGTTCCAGAGTGTTACGCCAAATTTATCGATGGGAACAGAGATATTCTGGCTTGGTCAGCAAAGGAAGTCAGGGATTGGATTTAATTCTCGCTACAATACAGATAAAATGGTAAGGAACTTTAGAAGTCTTTGCTGTTTGGATGGCAAGTAGGTTGAACTTTTGCATGACAGGCTTAAGTTTACAAGCCCATCTATTTATTGTTGGTATAAAGGTTAATTTGGGGAGGGATTTGAAAAAATCTCACTTTTGTTTTGTTTGGCTTTGACAAAATGCGACGCCTTTATGTCGCTTGCATATGGGGTCTGGGGACCTGTCAAGACACAAGGTGTGGATTTTGCGTCAAAGCACAAAGAAAAATGTGTCAATTTGTCAAAATTTTCAATTCAGATTGTGGTTTAATCGTCTATCTTTAAGGGGAACTAAGACAGGCTATCCCCATGCACATCTTATCATGTCGCAGAAGAAATAAGAGAGAGCAGAGTTTTTTCCTTTAATCAATCACTGTAAAAGGCACATTGCTGCTTAGTCGACTAAGCTCTGTTTCATGACCATTTCAGGTGGGTACTCTACAGGTTGCTAGCACTGGTATTGTTGCCTTAAGTTATGTTCAGAAAGTTTCTGAAAAGGTTAGACACTACTATTACCAACATGAATCTTTCGCATGCTATTTTAACCAGGTTCTAACTTCTAAAGTATACCAATGTGCAGGTGTCTCTAGCTACTGACTTTATGTATAACCACATGTCCAGAGATGTGACTTCTAGTGTTGGTTACGATTATATCCTTAGGCAGGTCAGTGTCTCTTACAACACATTTGAGTATTTGACATTCTATATCATGTAGCAATGCATTAATTAGCCTTAACTGAGTTCTTCTTTATCTGCATGGTCTTGTTTCTGCCAATGGATATGTGTACCAACAGTATAAAACCATGTACTCTCACCAGGAAACTTCAATTTGTTAGCTTAAGTTTCTTATTTCATTCCATTGCAGTGCCGTCTAAGGGGGAAAGTTGACTCAAATGGTGTCGTTGCTGCATACTTGGAGGAGAGATTGAACATGGGTGTCAACTTTCTTCTGTCTGCAGAGGTATGAGCTGTAGTATGACAGTTCCGATGAAATATGAGCTGTAGTATGCCGTTTCCGATAAAAATGTTTCCTTCCTCCCAGCAATGATTGTCCTAATATTTTTGGATTACCATCTTCTGAACTTGTGTTTTGTGACACAGATTGACCATCCAAAGAAGAACTACAAGTTTGGTTTTGGAATGACTGTAGGAGAGTAGATATGCTCACAGCAATTACTGTGAGAGGACTACAGATGTCTCCTCAGTTCGTTATAAGTGCAGGTTTACCATATGGTCTTGGTTCAAGTGTTCGGGACCAACAGATTCGCTCCTCAAGCGTTTCAGGCTTTTTCGGTGTACTTGGGGTTGTCTCATTTCAGCTGCTTTAGATAGCATGGGCATTTGGGCGTCCATGATTCTTTGTTTATCTAAAACAAGCTGAAACGTTGTTGTAATAATGTTCACTTGGTTGTTGGAGATTTTTGACCCTTAGGTTCCCAGCAATAGGCTTCTGTGAAATGACCGTACTCCACAAGCTACAGATTATACATGCAGAATTCATGCGCAATCTTCGCTCATATCAGTTATATGTTCTTACATGTGGGGCCAGCAAGTCTTTTCTGCTCGAATTGTTCTCTCATAGGAGTATTGCATTCTTTCGGTGCCTCTGGCCGATCTGGATTCTGACAACTGACACAAATGAGCCCCCGTTTGCATCTCAAGAGGTGCATCATGGAACCACGCGCGCCAACCCTTTATCAAAACGCTTCTTGCTCTTGCGCTTGCTTGATTTCTCAATTTGGATGCTGGTTGAGGGAGAGCTTTTTCCCTCAAGAGACGTTCGATCGCCTTGCTAATGCTAGGAAACAAGTTTTGTGAGAAAATCATTAAGCTTAATGTGCAGCACTCGCCACATCTGGGAACGCCTGGCTAGGCTCCAGGGGTGGTTCAGATGCATACCCGACAGAGGCGAAATTAGTTCCCCAAAGCATGCATGATAACACCAGTGCTAGACTAATGACAAAGGCCTTGTCCACAGAGGGAAAGGCAGACAAACATCGACGAAGAGGTGGTCGTAGCACGAGGGGAGAAACAACCGTATAACTCTGCATTCCCGTCATCCATGAGGTCAACATCGATCTCAGACAAAGGGGGCGACGTAGGAGATGGTTTCTCCTTAGCCGACGCAATAGAGAGCCTGCTCAATGCAACCTTCGCACGCTTGAGAAGGCTCCTAGCATGTAGCAGCTAACCATGCAAAGAATCAACCATGCTACACGGAGGTTGGACCGCCTCCACCATCCAAAAGAAGCCAAGCCTTTCAGCCCGCACGATGAAGATGGATTCAAGGCACCACCTCGGTCGAGGCTGTAGAACCAACGTAAGCAAAAACAACAAATACCCAGGTGAAAGGATCGATATGGTTGACTAGAGGAGGGGGGAGGGGGGGATTGGGTGAATAGACAACTACCAATTTTTAGCTTTTTTTATCAAATTAGGCTTAGTAACAAATAGGTTATCTAGATATGTAACTAGGTGAACAACCTATATGATGCTAGCAACAACAACAACACAAGCAAGCAAGAGATACAACGCTAGTAAAGTTTGCACAAAGTAAAGGTAAGATGTAACCACAAGTGGAGCCGGAGGAGACGAGGATGTGTCATCTTAGTTCCTTCCCTTTGAAGGGAAGTACGTCTCCGTTGGAGCGGTTTGGAGGCACAATGCTCCCCAAGAAGCCACTAGGGCCACCGTATTCTCCTCACCCCCTTGCACAATGCAAGATGCCTTGATTCCACTAGTGGTGCCCTTGAAGGCGACAACCAGACCTTTACAAATAAGGTTGGGGCAATCTACACAACCGAATTGGAGGCTCCCAACACCACCACGAAACTTCACCACAATGGAATGTGGCTCCAAGATGACCTCAACAGTCTAGGGTGCTCAAACACCCAAGAGTAATAAGATCCGCAAGGGATTAGTGTGTGTGGGGGGGGGGGGATCAAATTTCTCTTGGTGGAAGTGTAGATCTAGGCCTTCTCAACCAATCCCTAGGAAATCAACAAGTTTGATTGGCTAGAGAGAGAGATCGGGCAAGAATGAGCTTTAGAGCAACAATGGAGCTTGGAGGAGGAAGAGGCGAGTCAACTAGAGGAAGAAGACTCACTTATATAGTGGGGAAAGGAATCCAACCGTTATGCCCCTTCAGCCCGTGCACAAGCGGTAGTACCGCTCGGGCGAGCGGTACTTCCGCTGGCACGGAAGTTTCAGCAGTTCCGTTCAACTGAACAGGTCATGGAGGCGGTAGTGCCGCCGGAGCGGTACTACCGCTCCCACCAGCGGTACTTCCGCTTAGTGTTGAGCAACCAGAAGAAACATCGGTAGTAGAGAAGGGCAACGTGGTAGTGCCGCATGGAGCAGTACTACCGCTGGCTACTGCCACTCTACTTCCGCTCGAAGGACAGAGCAGTCCAGAGGACTAAAAATAAGCGGTACTCCCAGCAGTAGTGGAAGAACGGAAGTTCCGCCAGGGCGGTACAACCGCTCCACAGGAGCGGTACTTCCGCTTAACAGATAGATGCCCTGTAAATCTGCGGTAGTGGGGTGCTAGTCAGGGCCGCAGTACTGCCGGAGCGGTACTACCACGCTGAACTACAGCCCATTTATAGAGCACTAAAATTAGGCAGAAGTCCCAGTAGCACTGAACTGCGACAGTACCACTGGAGCAGTACTACCGTGGTGCAGAGCGGTACTACCGCTTATGTGCCTCCAGAAGGCCCAAGCACTGTAGCGACCCGATCCCAATGGATCGAAGTCTTTGTGCTTAAGTGTCATCCCTGGATCGGTATGCTGACACACACAGTACTCGAGGATTTATAACAGAGTTCAATCACACACTTATTGCATCGAAAAATCCTCATGGAGAGTATTTATTACAATAATATGGCTGAAGGCCATCTAAATAAAATAACTGCGGAAGCTTCGAAGATAAATGAGTCCATCAACTCTAACGGCATAGCTGAGTGCATGATAACGACCTATCGCACCTTACTCTTCGTCTGAAAATTCTGCAACATGATACGTTGCAGCCGTGTAGGTCAGCACATGGAATATGCTGGCAAGATAACAATATAGAGCAATGATGAAATAATAGCTATCGCTACATGCAATATATGGCTAGTGGAGGCTCTAAGTTTGGTTTTGCATAAAGCTAATTTTTCCCTACAACAAAGGAATAAATTTTATTTACTACCAAGTTTATGCCATTAATGAGAAGGTTCCTCCAACTCATTCCCAAAATTACCAAGTAGTAATAATAATAACCCAATACATTAATTAAAATAGAGTGATGGGATCACAAAATATTCACTTCTAGATACTCAAGATGTCCATAACCGGGGACACGGCTAATCATGATTAGTTTGTACACTCTGCAGAGGTTTGCGCACTTTTCCCCACAAGACTCGACCGCATCCATGATCGGAAGATCGAGACATAGTCTTTCTGAAGCATTAACTCTCTACTCTGGGTAGACCGGTACACCTACTTTCCCCTACATCTGCTAGTCCACCTCTTCAAGAGCTCACACAACTTACTCAACTATGCCAGAGCCCATAATGGCTTGTGGCTGCACACGGAAGTTTCTAGGCATGAAAATATCATATGATCCCTTTGAGCCTGGGTGGCGGACCTAGGGTAATCACACGGGTACTCCGGGATTCCCTTGGGCAAGCACTGGTTTCTCCAGGTGCCCCAAACAATCCACCCAGTTGTGTGTTAATGTTGCCACCTTAAGTTACCCTTAATTATTAACTCTCGCAACTTGCATGAATCTCACATACCAATCCCCGTCTACGAGCATGGCTAAGCAATATATGAGCATAACGTATATTCCTGGGGTGATCAAAGGTAATAGGTTCCTACCTCAAGTACTACAACCAAAACCATGTGTTCCCAATCCTACTCATGCAAATATTTGAGGGTTGAAACTAATGCATAAAAACTGGGTAATAAAGGGATATGATCAAAGTGTAACTTGCCTTGCTGACGATCAGAAAACCCTAGAGATTCGTAGTAGCAAGCTTCGCACTCCAGATACTCTATCGTAGACAAACAATAGCATACATAAGCACTCAAGCATAAGATGCAAAAGTAAAACCAAATAAAAGATCTAAACAGAAAGTTCAAGTGAAGAGCTTCGATTTGCAAAAAGAATCAACCAAATCGGAGTTATAAAACTCAAGTTATAGCCAAAACAAGTTTAAATTCAAATCTGTTTGAAAATCAAATTTAAAACTTTCAAAAGTATTTTTAGTTTGGTTTTCTAAATAGATGAGATCATGACGAAGAATTTGGCGTTGGTTTCACTGAATTTGGATACACGGTTAAAAAGTTGTGAGGGTTTGAAAAACAGGGACTAATCTAAAAAAAAACAATCTACAACTAAGTCCCTGGACACGTGTCAGATTTCTACTGGCTGAAACCGTTCGCTACAGAACCTAAAATAGCGAACGTCTGCTAATTAGAGAATACCGATTCAAAAAGAGAAAAAAAAACAACCGATCTAATCTAGACCGTCGATCCTAGATCTAATGGATGGGAGAGGAGCCGGGTTTTACCGCGGCGGTGGGCGTCGACGTCGCCGGAGAAGACGGCGGCGGCGGCTCGGCTCGAACGGGACGGCGGCTCCGGGGCTCGGCGGCGACGGCGGAGTAGATGGGGAGGCGTGACTCGATGAGGCGAATCCGATGGCGACGTCGGTGTCGGTCGAGGGCGGCGGAACGGAGCGGGGGCGATGGCGGCGGATCTCGTCGGAGCTCGATCTCCGGCGAGGGTTGTGCGGGGCTGCGGCGGCTGGTTTGAGGGGGAAAACGAGGCCGGGGCCTCGGCTTATAAAGGGGCGAGGGCTTGGGCGAGGGGCAAGGCGAGGGCGGTGTCCGGGTCGGGCAGGGCGGCGGCGGCGGAGTCGTGCGGGCGGCGGACTCCGACGGGAGCTCGGGGACGGACCCGACAGGTGGGACCCACCTGTCGGTGGCTGGCGTGGCGGCGGTCGACCGAAGGAGCGAGCGGGCGAGCGACGGCGAAGCGGTTCGGCGCAGCGCTGGGCTGCTGGCCACTGTTGGGCTGGGCCGGGTGGCCTGGCCTGGCTCGGTCGGTGGCCCCCTTTAAAAAAATGTTTTTCTGTTTTTGTTTTACAGAGATAATAAAACACCAAAAACAAAAATAAAATAAAGACTAAAATACCAGAAAAATTCACATAATTCCCTCCTAATTAAATGGGTGTAGGTGAACATTTTTCTGGCCTAAATACCAAGTTTAAAAACAAACATTTTTTTCTATGCTAATAAAATCTGCATAAAAAAATAATTTTGCAAATAAAACCAATTAAATATATTTTGATTCCAAATTCAATTTCCAATATTTCTATTCTGTTTTTTTGAAGAAGTCATGTTATCTTCTCTCTTTATTTTAAAATAATTGGAAAAGAATTTTGAAAAAATAATTTGATCGAATTTTCCAAGTTTTGATAAATCAAAAATGGATTTTTGTGAAACCTCCAACTCTCTCAATTGGTCCTTGAGTTGCTTAAAGTTTCTTGGATCTACTTTCCAACAAATTCAAATGCAAAAATGGTCAAATGATGAATGCATATGAATGATCTATCTGTTAACATCCAAATTGAAAATTGGGATGTTACAAACCTACCCCCCTTAAGATGAATCTCGCCCTCGAGATTCGAGTTGGCTAGCAAAAAGGTGTGGGTGGTCCTTGCGGAGGTCTTCTTCGCGCTCCCAGGTGGCTTCCTCCTCGGTATGGTGACTCCACTGAACTTTGCAAAACTTGATGACTCTGCTGCGAGTAACTCGGCTGGAAAACTCAAGAATCTTAACGGGTTTCTCCTCATAGGTCAGATCACTATCCAACTGAATCGCTTCCAGTGGCACTGTATCTCTCAGAGGAATATCAGCCATCTCTGCATGGCACTTCTTTAACTGGGAAACGTGAAACACATCATGAACTCCTGACAAACCTTCGGGTAATTCCAACTTGTAGGCAACTTCACCCATACGTTCCAAAACTCTGTATGGTCCCACAAATCATGGTGCTAACTTTCCTTTGACTCCAAATCGCTTTACTCCTCGAAGTGGGGACACACGAAGGTATGCCCTGTCTCCGACTTCATAGGTTACCTCCTTGCGTTTAGTATCGGCATAACTCTTTTGCCTGGACTGGGATATCTTGAGTCTATCCCGTATCAACTTAACCTTCTCTTCAGAATCCCTGATTAAGTCTGGTCCGAACAACTGTCTATCTCCAACTTCATCCCACGACAGTGGTGTCCTGCACCTTCTTCCATACAAGGCTTCGAAAGGGGCCATCTTCAAACTGGCTTGATAACTGTTGTTATAGGAGAACTCTGCATATGGTAAATTATCATCCCAAATGGATCCATAATCGAGCGCACAAGCTCTCAACATGTCCTCCATAATCTGATTGACTCTCTCGGTCTGTCCATCTGTCTGCGGGTGAAAGGCTGTACTGAACTCTAGCCTGGTACCCAAAGTTTCATGTAACTGATTCCAAAACTTCGAGGTAAACTGGGTTCCTCTATCTGATACGATGGTCCTCGGAACTCCATGCAGACATACGATCCTGGTCATGTATATCTTCGCCAACTTAGCACTTGTATACATGGTTTTCACGGGGATGAAGTGAGCCACTTTAGTCAAGCGATCAACTACAACCCAGATAGAATCATATCCTGAACGAGTCCTGGGTAATCCGGTGATGAAATCCATGCCAAGTTTATCCCACTTCCATTCGGGTATCGACAACGGATGAAGTAACCCTGCTGGTTTCTGATGTTCTGCCTTAACTTTCTGACATACGTCGCATACTGCTACATACTCTGCAATATCCTTCTTCATTCCTGTCTACCAGAAACTTTCCTTCAAATCCAGATACATCTTGGTGTTGCCTGGGTGAATCGAGTAAGGCGAATCATGAGCCTCCTGAAGAATTAACTTCCTGATCTCAGGGTCATTGGGCACATAGATACGATCCTCAAACCATAAAGTTTTGTGCTCATCCTCACAAAAACCTTTAGCCTTTCCGTTACTCATCCTTTCCTTTATCTCCGCAGTTTCCTTGTCCGTCTTCTGGGCTTCTCGGATCCTTCCCAACAAAGTGGACTGAATTTCCAATGCCGCCATAAAACCTCTCGGAACTATCTCCAAGCGAAGTTCTCGGAGATCTTCGGCTAACTCCTGAGGTAATCCTCCGGTTATGAGCGTGTTAACATAACTCTTGCGGCTCAAAGCATCTGCCACCACATTGGCCTTTCCTGGATGATAATGCAATTTCATGTCATAATCCTTTATGAGCTCCAACCATCTCCTCTGCCTGAGGTTCAACTCCTTCTGGGTGAAAATATACTTCAAACTCTTATGATCCGTGTAAACATCATAATGATTTCCGATAAGAAAATGTCTCCAGGTCTTGAGTGCATGCACTACGGCTGCTAACTCCAAATCATGCGTGGCATAATTCAACTAATGAGGTCGAAGCTGACGTGAGGCATATGAAACAACTCTTCCTTCTTGCATAAGAACGCCTCCAAGTCCCTGGCGAGAAGCGTCGCAATATACTTGGAAATCCTTGCGTATATTCGGAAGAATTAGCACTCGGGCTGTAACCAAACGTTTCTTCAACTCCTGAAAACTGGACTCACAATCCTCGGTCCACTTAAACTTGGTGTCTTTCTTCAATAACTCCATCATGGGCTTCGCAATCTTGGAAAAATTCTCAATGAATCTCCGATAATATCCTGCAAGTCCAAGGAAACTGCGTATCTCCCCAACTGAGGTGGGTGCCATCCATTTAGTGATAGATTCAACCTTGGTAGGGTCTACTGCTATACCTTCTCCTGATATAACATGTCCGAGAAATCTGACTTCCTTCAACCAAAACTCGCATTTGCTGAACTTGGCATATAGCTGATGTTCCCTGAGCTTCTCGAGAACCAAGCGCAAATGTTCCTTGTGTTCTTCTTCATTCTTCGAGTACACCAATATATCATTAATGAACACCACAACAAACTTATCCAAGAACTCCATGAACACCTTGTTCATCATACTCATGAAATAGGCAGGGGCGTTAGTCAAACCAAATGACATAACTGTATACTCATATAGCTTATACCTCGTGGTAAAAGTTGTCTTAGGTATATCCTGTTCTCGAATCTTCAGCTGGTGGTATCCTGATCGAAGATCGATCTTGGAAAATACTTTAGCTCCTTGCAGCTGGTCAAACAAATCATTGATCATCGGTAGTGGGTATTTGTTCTTGATCGTCACCTCATTCAACGCACGATAATCAACAACCATTCTCAAAGATCCATCCTTCTTCTCAACTAAGAGCACTGGGGCTCCCCACGGCGATGAACTTGGTCGTATATATCCTTTCTCCAATAACTCCTTAATCTGCTTCTTAATTTCCTCCAGATCATTTGCGGGCATCCGATACGGTCTCCTCGATATTGGTCCGGTGCCTGGCAACAACTCGATCAAAAACTCTGTCTCGGTCTGGTGGCATGCCTGGTAGTTCCTCTGGGAACACATCGGGATAATCCTTCACAACTGGCACTTCCTCCTGAACAACTCCCGAGAGTGAATTTACTTGAGTCCTCCTTGGCGCATGCCTAGACACATAATTGATCCGTTTTCCCTCTGGGGTGGTGAGAAGAATCGACTTACTAGCACAATCGATGTTTCCCTCGTACTTGGATAGCCAATCCATGCCTAGTATCACATCTAATCCTTGTGATTCCAGGATAATGAGGTCTGTGGGAAAAACATGCCTACCTATGGTCAATGGCAACTGAAAACATCCTCGGCTAGCCATATACTCCGCTCCTGGTGAGCTTACTAACATAGGTGTCTTAAGGGCTACGGTTGGCAACTTAAACTTGTCTACAAATCCCCTTGATATGAATGAATGCGATGCACCAGTGTCAAAAAGAACAAGGGCGGTAAATGTATTAATCAAAAACTTACCAACAACTGCATCGGGCTGCTCGTATATTTCCTCCACATTGACGTGATTCACCTGACCTCTGGTGAAGGGATTGGGCTTCTTTCCCGAGCTTCCATTGCCATTACCATCCTTTGCCTCAGGACATTCGGTGGCGTAGTGTCTGGTTTTCCCGCACTTGAAACAAGTAATGTGACTCAGATCCTTCTTGGCGGGTGTAGCGGGGTTGGAACGGCTCTGACTGTTGTTACCTCCATTCCCATTGCCATTCTTAGGACCACTGTGGTTGTGTGAATTTCCTCCATTGTGGGAATGGCCTCCATGGTTATGCCCTCCATGGTTATGATGAGTATGCCCTCCTGAGTACGGGGAATAGCGAGGCTTCTGCTGAGCTCCAGAATTATACTTCCCCTGTCCATACTTCCTCTTGCGGTTATCTATCTGCTGCTGCTTGCCTTCTATCATTAGGGCCTTGTCTACCAGCTCCTGGTAGTTGTTGAAGGTTGCCACCATCAACTGCATACTCAGCTCATCATTGAGTCCCTCAAGAAATTTCTCCTGCTTCGCGGCATCTGGGGCCACATCATCTGGGGCATAGCGAGACAACTTGCTGAACTCCTCCACGTACTGCCCCACAGTACGATTCCCTTGGCGTAAGTTGCGGAACTCACGCTTCTTCAAACTCATGGCTCCAGCTGAGACATGTGCAGTGTGGAAAGCCTGCTGAAATTGATCCCAAGTAACATTGGCCACGGGGAAAGTGGCAGTGTAGTTCTCCCACCATGAGGCTGCGGGTCCATCCAGTTGATGTGCGGCAAAGCGCACCTTCTCAGCATCAGTGCAACCTGCGGTGGTCAGCTCCCTTCCAATCTTACGGAGCCAGTCATAAGCAACAATCGGCTTGGTGCTGCTGGAGAACACCGGCGGATTCAACCTTAGGAAACGGGCTAGGTTGTCAACTGGGGGTGGTGGCGGTGGGTTGTTATTGTTACCTTGGTTCTGAATGAGCATCTGCATCAAGGCATTCTGTTGTTGGATCAACTGGGTGAGCTCCGGCGGGAAAGCGAATCCGGGGTCACGTCTCGGAGGCATCTGATGGGTTAGAGGGGTGAGAACAGAATATAATAGGTCTAATGAGAGATTTCACTACCCATATGCATATGAGACAAACATATTCAATCCACACCACTCAATTCAAACAAGATTCACACAATCGATCTAAGCTACTATTACAAAAGCTCGAATAGATTTCTAACTACTTGGAAGGGCTCTAATACTAATATGGTGGTCGACTAGAAATTTTGATCGGTGGAAGACTCCATAATATCCGCTCCAGCTTCGTCTTCATAGTCATCATCACTGTCATCATCTGCATCACTGTCCGTGTCGGTGTCATCCAATATGATGTAGTCCTCTGAACGGATATCCACTTCTGGTTCTTTCTTCGGGTTCACCACGGGTATTCCTAGCTTCTTCTTTAGTTCTTCATGCTTCTCCAGTAGCACTGCAATTTCCTCTTCATATCCATCGCGTGTTGACTTAAGTTCCTCTTCTAACTCGACATTCCTCTTCATCACCTTCTTGGTCTTCTTCATGATAGCGCACATCTGGTTCTCATATCGACGAATGTGTTGATCCATCTCCTGAATGTACGCTGCAATAGATCCATCCTTCCTGGTACGAATCATCTCCCATTGCTCGTCTCGGCGTCCACATATCGGATAGACGGTGTCTTCAAGATCCTTGTGGTACATCTCACAAATGCGTCCAAAGGTGATGTGGGCTGCCATGCTCTTTCCCAAGCTCCAAGTTGGTGCATCCAAGGTAAACTCGATGGGCTCGGTTGTTGGTGCAAATGTCCTTCCAGGTACACGAACTTTGATCCTCCAGTGCTCCTCTTCTGGTAAAGTGGCAGTGAAGGTTCTGGTAAAACTTGGTAAACCGATGTTCAGGTACTTGGTGACTTCCTTCAAGTGGCGTCCGAAAGGGGTGTCGTCATCCGGCTGAGTGAACTTGTTCCTGGGATCCGACATCTATAGAGTAGAAATAGAGAAGAGTTAGAAATGAGTGGAGAAGAGTTAGAAAAGAGTATCCTGTGGCTTTTCCTAGTGGTCGCGTCCTACAGTCAGCGTGTGCTCTGATACCATCTTGTAGCGACCCGATCCCAATGGATCGAAGTCTTTGTGCTTAAGTGTCATCCCTGGATCGGTATGCTGACACACACAGTACTCAAGGATTTATAACAGAGTTCAATCACACACTTATTGCATCAAAAAATCCTCATGGAGAGTATTTATTACAATAATATGGCTGAAGGCCATCTAAATAAAATAACTGCGGAAGCTTCGAAGATAAATGAGTCCATCAACTCCAACGGCATAGCTGAGTGCATGACAACGACCTATCGCACCTTACTCTTCGTCTGAAAATTCTGCAACATGATACGTTGCAGCCATGTAGGTCAGCACATGGAATATGCTGGCAAGATAACACTATAGAGCAATGATGAAATAATAGCTATCGCTACATGCAATATATGGCTGGTGGAGGCTCTAAGTTTGGTTTTGCATAAAGCTAATTTTTCCCTACAACAAAGGAATAAATTTTATTTACTACCAAGTTTATGCCATTAATGAGAAGGTTCCTCCAACTCATTCCCAAAATTACCAAGTAGTAATAATAATAACCCAATACATTAATTAAAATAGAGTGATGGGATCACAAAATATTCACTTCTAGATACTCAAGATGTCCATAACCGGGGACACGGCTAATAATGATTAGTTTGTACACTCTGCAGAGGTTTGCACACTTTTCCCCACAAGACTCGACCGCATCCATGATCGGAAGATCGAGACATAGTCTTTCTGAAGCATTAACTCTCTACTCTGGGTAGACCGGTACACCTACTTTCCCCTACATCTGCTAGTCCACCTCTTCAAGAGCTCACACAACATACTCAACTATGCCAGAGCCCATAATGGCTTGTGGCTGCACACGGAAGTTTCTAGGCATGAAAATATCATATGATCCCTTTGAGCCTGGGTGGCGGACCTAGGGTAATCACACGGGTACTCCGGGATTCCCTTGGGCAAGCACTGGTTTCTCCAGGTGCCCCAAACAATCCACCCAGTTGTGTGTTAATGTTGCCACCTTAAGTTACCCTTAATTATTAACTCTCGCAACTTGCATGAATCTCACATACCAATCCCCGTCTACGAGCATGGCTAAGCAATATATGAGCATAACGTATATTCCCGGGGTGATCAAAGGTAATAGGTTCCTACCTCAAGTACTACAACCAAAACCATGTGTTCCCAATCCTACTCATGCAAATATTTGAGGGTTGAAACTAATGCATAAAAACTGGGTAATAAAGGGATCTGATCAAAGTGTAACTTGCCTTGCTGACTATCGGAAAACCCTAGAGATTCGTAGTAGCAAGCTTCGCACTCCAGATACTCTATCATAGACAAACAATAGCATACATAAGCACTCAAGCATAAGATACAAAAGTAAAACCAAATAAAAGATCTAAACAGAAAGTTCAAGTGAAGAGCTTCGATTTGCAAAAAGAATCAACCAAATCGGAGTTATAAAACTCAAGTTATAGCCAAAACAAGTTTAAATTCAAATCTGTTTGAAAATCAAATTTAAAACTTTCAAAAGTATTTTTAGTTTGGTTTTCTAGATAGATGAGATCATGACGAAGAATTTGGCGTTGGTTTCACTGAATTTGGATAAACGGTTAAAAAGTTGTGAGGGTTTGAAAAACAGGGACTAATCTAAAAAAAACATTCTACAACTAAGTCCCTGGACACGTGTCAGATTTCTACTGGCTGAAACCATTCGCTACAGAACCTAAAATAGCGAACGTCTGCTAATTAGAGAATACCGATTCGAAAAGAGAAAAAAAAACGTTCTAATCTAGACCGTCGATCCTAGATCTAATGGATGGGAGAGGAGCCGGGTTTTACCACGGTGGTGGGCGTCGACGTCGCCGGAGAAGACGGCGGCGGCGGCTCGGCTCGAACGGGATGGCGGCTCCGGGGCTCGGCGGCGACGGCGGAGTAGATGGGGAGGCACGGCTCGATGAAGCGAATCCGATGGCGACGTCGGCGTCGGTCGAGGGCGGCGGAACGGAGCGGGGGCGATGGCGGCGGATCTCGTCGGAGCTCGATCTCCGGCGAGGGTTGTGCGGGGCTGCGGCGGCTGGTTTGAGGGGGAAAACGGGTCCGGGGCCTCGGCTTATAAAGGGGCAAGGGTTTGGGCGAGGGGCAAGGCGAGGGCGGTGTCCGGGTCGGGCACGGCGGCGGCGGCGGAGTCGTGCGGGCGGCGGACTCCGGCGGGAGCTCGGGGACGGACTCAAGAGGTGGGACCCACCTGTCGGTGGCTGGCGTGGCGGCGGTCGACCGAAGGAGCGAGCGGGCGAGCGACGGCGAAGCGTTTCGGCGCGGCGCTGGGCTGTTGGCCGCTGCTGGGCTGGGCCGGGTGGCCTGGCCTGGCTCGGTCGGTGGCCCCCTTTTAAAAAAAATGTTTTTCTGTTTTTGTTTTACAGAGACAATAAAACACCAAAAACAAAAATAAAATAAAGACTAAAATACCAGAAAAATTCACATAATTCCCTCCTAATTAAATGGGTTTAGGTGAACATTTTTCTGGGCCTAAATACCAAGTTTAAAAACAAACATTTTTTTCTATGCTAATAAAATTTGCATAAAAAAATAATTTTGCAAATAAAACCAATTAAATATATTTTGATTCCAAATTCAATTTCCAATATTTCTATTCTGTTTTTTTGAAGAAGTCATGTTATCTTCTCTCTTTATTTTAAAATAATTGGAAAAGAATTTTGAAAAAAATAATTTGATCCAATTTTCCAAGTTTTGATAAATCCAAAATGGATTTTTGTGAAACCTCCAACTCTCTCAATTGGTCCTTGAGTTGCTTAAAGTTTCTTGGATCTACTTTCCAACAAATTCAAATGCAAAAATGGTCAAATGATGAATGCATATGAATGATCTATCTGTTAACATCCAAATTGAAAATTGGGATGTTACAAGCACAAGGGAGGACAAGCTCAAAGCCAAAAAAGAAAGAGGGTGCAAAAAGACTGTGTACGTGTTGATTCCACCCAAACCTTTCCGAAGCGGACCCCCTCTTAATGTACGGTGATCCTACGACTCAAATCCACCGAAAATGAAACGTAAGAAAACAACCGTCTTCGTAATAACTCCAAGTGGCTCGAATCGTCTTGTGCCATAAGATAGATTCTCTGAAATGCTCAATGCACATGATTAGTCCGCAAAAGTATTGTCATCAATCATCAAAACCACCAAGGGAGAAATATGCCCTAACAATCTCCCCCTTTTTGGTGGATTGATGAAAACACGGGATTTGCACAAAGATAGAACAAGATAATATGCAAACCCAACATCTACAAAATATAGACGGGCTCCCCCTAGATGTGTGCACTAATTAAGTATGCCTTTGGAATGCAAAGCACACACACTAGGATCAACACTCCCCTTATATTTTATAGATCGGAAACACTTGCATCAATAACATAAGATAGATAAGCATGGATGCAAGGAAATAACATGTGAGCATAAAGATAGGGCACAAGATAGGTAACATCTCACAAGCTAACAAGGTACTTGACATAAAGATAAGGATAGGGTAGCATATGTGTCACACCATATTATAGGTACTTAAGGTTCCACACACAAACTAAAGCAAACCAAATGAGAAAGAGTGCACGAGAGAACGAAAGCAACGACAAAGAAGACACACTTGTGACTCGGCAAATCCCTAACCTCTCTCCCCCTTTGGCATCGAGACACCAAAAGGGCAACGAGCACTAAACTATTCCAAGGTGGTAGAGATGCTCCAGAACATCATCAGTACTCCTCGTGCTCATCAGACTCCTCGTGCTCCTCAGACTCCTTTGCTGCCTCATGCTGACGCTCGACCTCTGAGTCTGACCACTGGCAGTGCTGCGAGATCCATGTCTCCTCATCCGTGACCCTCTCCTAAGAGCCACTAGCAACCTCCAGACCTATGTGCCTTATCATGATCTTGTCACACGTGCGAGCCTTCTTCTCAGCCACATGAGCCCTATGCTGTCCCTTGGCCTGAATGCAAAAGAGCTTCTTCATCTTTGACTTGAGCTTGGACGCCCAAGAGAAGGGACGAACTCATAGTCTGGCTCAGCCTCATCATTAGAGTCAGTGGGGGAATCTCCTCGTTGGCAGCAGCAGGTGCAGTACCCCAGTTCTCCTTCTGGCACAAGTTCAGAATACCATGAGCCACCATATGCTAAGTGGGAAGAGACTCCCCTAGAAAGTCAGCAGCCCAAGTTTCCTCAATCAACTTATACAGGTAGGGGCCATAGATGGGCACCATTCGGTCGAGCACATCAGCGCCACATAATGTGAGAGATGTCCAAGGTAGAGGTCCCGCCCTTCTCCTTGATGCACATAAGAAGCATATCCACCAGATATGAGTGTAACTAATCCAGGTTCCCAATGCGAGGGAAAAGAGTGTTGCGAAAGATGTGGTGCATGATGTCCAAGAACGGAATGAGCTCAGTGCGAGTGGCCCCCTTTGTAGTAGTCACAGTCCTGGAGTAACAAATCAGCTTGGACTTGTGCTGAGGGGCAGTCTCCTTGTGAGGCCGAAGACCAATAGGGTCGTCTTCCCCTTTGTCAGCAATGCCCAGACTATCCATGAATGTCTTCCACTCAACCTTTAGTCTTCTCCCACTAGTCATCCAAGACATGGATCTAACCTCATTAGAATGAAAGTGAATAGTGGCATAGGATTGAGCCAGAATCTCGCAGCCGAAGTCCTTGTTCAAAGTGATGATCGGAATGAGACCCCACTGCTGACAAAGTGCAAGAGCTTCTCCAAAGTAAGCCGTATCTTTCTCCATGTGAGCGATGTCGATTGACTTGACAGCCACAAATAGCTTTTTCTTTCCTTTCAGAATGTCCACATAGATCAGAGACTACTCCTTGGTCCAGAACGGATGACCAACAAAAGCCGCATCATGAGGACGACGATATGGGTTGCGCAGGCGGAACTCAACAAACTCCTTGTGGTGCATCTCATCCAGAGGTGTACTCTTCTCCTTCTGCTTGCTGGCGGTCTTCTTCACCTGTTGCCTTGGAGGCCCACTGGAACTCACTGGAGCCTCATCTGGGGAGCGATAGTGCTTGGAGCCACCCGGACGCTCCGGGTTCTTGCGACGTGCTTGATGAGCGGAGCTACCACCACCTGGAATCCACAAAATAGAGTGAGGGAAAAGCAGGTGTAAAGCCATTGCGTAAGCCAAGAGTCAAACATGAGCATAAATGACAATGCTGGAATTCTGAAGCATCAGGTCACAGCGGTAGTACCGCTCCAGGCAGCGGTAGTACCGCTGTAGGTCAAGCGGTAGTACCGCTTGGAGACAAACGGTAGTACCGCAACAAGCGGTAGTACCGCGCGCGTCCCAGCGGTAGTACCGCCCACCCTACGGGGATACATCCGCGGCTTGGATCCGGTAGTACCAGTGACATAGAAGTTCAAAATTTCTGTAAAGTACAACTATACTTCTATCTAGCAGTCATCCCGCATCCCACTCATGCCTAGATTTAGCCAAAAATCCACGAACACCACATGCATTGCCCTAGAACCAAGATTCAAAAAATAGAATCATAGGAGAGGACAAATAGGGCAATACCGGTGTCCATGGCAAGAGGAGAAGGTGGGGATCGATCCCACCGGTCGAAAGCGGAGAAGACGACACGAAATCAAGGGCTAGAGCAGTTTTCGGTCGCCTAAGAGAGAGAGAGAGAGAGAGAGAGAGAGAGAGAGAGAGAGAGAATGAGAGGAGGGGAAGTGAATGGGTATGGGGAAGTTAGAACTCCCCGTTCCCACCACTTAAACCCCTCGCGAGCCGTCAAAGCGGTAGTATGGCTGGTGGCAGCGGTAGTACCGCCCCAGTGCTATGGCAGAAGGCCAGCAACACTGCACTCAGCGGTAGTAGCGAAGGCTCGGGCGGTAGTACCGCATGCGCGGTAGTACCATTCTAGTCTACGGTAGTACCGCTTGCTACCAGAAAAACTACTAGGGTCATATCTTGGGAAAAGGGGCTTATGCAATTCTAAGAGGTTTGAGAGAGGGAAGGCTTGGGTTGGAGACAGGTTGGACACAAAACACAAATGGAAAGGAATACTCCAAGGTAAAAAACAACGAAATCGAGAGCACACATGGAGTAGTCCAACACCCAAAAGCCTAAAACAAGAAAGCACAACTCAAACTAAACGAAGCCAAGCCTCTCAAGGAGAGGGCGGTGACCGAAGTCACCTATGTTTGAGTTAATTGGTATGGCACTGCGAAGATTTTAACCTTGGGCCATGACCAAAACTCGTGTTTGAAGCACAAGTGCCATCAAGAATGGCTAATGTGAAAGACTTGATCAATTTATGCATAATAGGGGGAGGAGTGTTCATTGAGAGAACAATACCCCCCTATGACCATGCCTATATCTAGAGCAAGATAATATGATGAATGCGGTGGGGTGTGCCTAGATTCAAGGCACATTGATCGAGTCAATGATATTTAGCTCATGCCTTAACTCGCAAAATCTTGCTTCATCCAATGGCTTTGTGAAAATATCCGCTAGTTGCTCTTGAGTGTTGACGTAGATAATCTCAATCTCTCCATGTTTGATGTGATCTCGGATGAAATGATGATGAATCTCAATATGCTTCGTCTTGCTATGTTGCACCGGACTGTAGGATATCTTGATTGCACTTTCATTGTCACATAGAATAGGCACTTTGTCACAGGTGACACCGTAATCCTTTAAAGTTTGCCTCATCCATAGCAATTGTGCACAACAACTTGCGGCGACAACACAATTTTGCTTCTTCGAAGAACAACTCACCAAAGAGCGACCAAGGAATTGGCACCCTCCGGAAGTTTACTTCCTATCCACAACGTCTCCCGCCCAATCCGAGTCTGAATATCCCATGAGATCAAAGCTTGCTCCTTTTGGGTACCATAAGCCAAAGTTTAGGGTATGAGCCAAATATTGAAAGATTCGCTTGATCGCCACATAGTGACTTTCCTTAGGTGCGGTTTGGAACCTTGCACACATTCCCACACTCAACATAATATCCGGTCTAGATGCACAAAGGTAAAGAAAGGATCCAATCATGGAGCGATATACCTTTTGATCCACTGCTTTACCATTGGGATCAATGTCAAGCTTGCATTTAGTTGGCATAGGAGACTTGGCCGGCTTGACATCATTGATACGTCCATTTTGCATCATGTTTTCATATTGACATTTATTGCATTATTGTTATTTCACTTTATAATACAATTCTTATGCCTTTTCTCTCTTATTTTGCAAGTTTCAAATGAAGAGGGAGATTGCCGGCAGCTAGAATTCTGGACCAGAAAGGGCTACATCGGAGGCACCTTTTCTGCAGAACTCCAAATGAGCTGAAAATTTATAGAGAATTATTTTGGAATATATTAAAATTATTGGCAAAATAAATACCAGAGGGGGACCCACTAGGCAGCCACAAGCCTGGGGGCGCGCCCCCGAGCTTGTGGGCCCCCTGGCAGGTCTTCGAAGCCCATCTTCTGCTATATGGTGCCATTTGACCTAGAAAAAAAATCAGAAGGAAGGTTTCGGGATGAAGCGCCGCCATCTCGAGGCGGAACCTGGGCAGGAGCACTTTTGCTCTCCGGCAGAGCGATTCCGCCGGGGAAACTTCCCTCCGGGAGGGGGAAATCGAAGCTATCGTCATCACCGATGATCCTCTCGCCGTGGGAGGACCAATCTTCATCAACATCTTCACCAGCACCATCTCATCTCAAACCCTAGTTCATCTCTTGTATTCAATCTTTTTTCTCAAAACCTCAGATTGGTACCTGTGGGTTGCTAGTAGTGTTGATTACATCTTGTAGTTGATGCTAGTTGGTTTATTTGGTGGAAGATCATATGTTCAGATCCTTAATGATATTCAATACCCCTCTGATCATGAACATGAATATGATTTGTGAGTAGTTACTTTTGTTCTTGAGGACATGGGAGAAGTCTTGTCATAAGTAATCATGTGAATTTCGTATTCGTTCGATATTTTGGTGATATGTATGTTGTTGCTTCCTTTAGTGGTGTCATGTGAACGTCGACTACATGACACTTCACCATATTTGGGCCTAAGGGAAGACATTGTGGAGTAGTTATTAGATGATGGGTTGCTAGAGTGACAGAAGCTTAAACCCTAGTTTATGCGCTATTCCGTAAGGGGCTGATTTTGATCCATATGTTTCATGCTATGGTTGGATTTATCTTAATTCTTGTTTCGCAGTTGTGGATGCTTGCGAGAGGGGGTAATCATAAGTGGGAGGCTTGTTCAAGTAAGAACAGCACCCAAGCACCAGTCCACCCACATATCAAATTATCAAAGTAGCGAACGCGAATAAAACAAACATGATGAAAGTGACTAGATGAAATTCCCGTGTGTCCTCAAGAACGCTTTGCTTATTATAAGAGACCGGTCCGGCCTGTACTTTGATGCAAAAAGTATTGGGCTACCTTGATGCACCTTTGTTACAATTATTACTTGTTGCTCGTTACAAATTACCTTGCTATCAAACTACTTGTTACCTATAATTTCAGTGCTTGCAGAAAATACCTTGCTGAAAACCGCTTGTCATTTCCTTCTGCTTCTCGTTGGGTTCGACACTCTTACTTATCGAAAGATTACGATTGATCCCCTATACTTGTTGGTTATCAAGACTTTTTTCTGCCGCTGTTGCCGGGGAGTGAAGCGCCTTTGGTGAGTGGAATTTGGTAAGGAAACATTTATATTCCGTGCTGAACTTTACTGTCACTTGTTACTATGGAAAATAATCCTTTGAGGGGTTTGTTCGGGTATCTTCACCTCGACTAGAAGCACAAAGAGTTGCTCCTCAACCTACTGCACCTACTAAAATATTTATTATGAGATTCCTTCGGGTATGATGGAGAAACTGCTAGCTAATCCTTATGCAGGAGATGGAACAATACATCCTGATATGCACCTAATCTATGTGGATGAAGTTTGTGGATTATTTAAGCTTGTAGGTTTATCCAAAGATGGAGTTAAGAAGAAGGTTTTCCCTTTATCTTTGAGGGGGAAGGCATTTACATGGTATAGGCTATGTGATGATATTGGAACGTGGGATTGGAACCGATTGAAATTGGAATTTCATCAAAAGTTTTATCCTATGCATCTGGTTCATCGTGATCGGAATTATATATATAATGTTTGGCCTCGTGAAGGAGAAAGCATCGCACAAGCTTGGGGGAGGATTAAGTACATGATGTACACATGCCCCAATCATGAGTTCTCAAGAGAAATTATCTTACAGAATTTTTATGCTCGGCTTTCTCGTAATGATCAAACCATGCTCGATTCTTCTTCTACTAGTTCCTTTATGAAGAAAACTATTGAATTCGGATGGGATCTTTGGGAAAGAATTAAATGCAACTCTGAATATTGGCAACTCGACAAAGGTAATGAGTCAGGTATAATACTTGAGTTTGACTGTGTTAAATCTTTTATGGATACCGATGGTTTTCATAAGTTTAGCACTAAATACGGACTTGACTCTGAGATAGTAGCCTCCTTTTGTGAATCATTTGCTACTCATGTCGATCTCCCTAAGGAGAAGTGATTTAAATATCATCCCCCTATTAAAGAAAAGATTGAGGAACCCTTTATGGTTAAAGATGAAACTATCATTTACAATGTTGATCTAGTTGTGCCTACTGCTTAGATTGAGAAACCACCTTTTCCTGTTAGGATAAAGGAACATGCTAAAGTTTGAACTGTGGTTAACAAAAGTAATATTAGAGCACCTAGACCCTCTGAAAAAATTAAAGTTGAACCTAATGTTGCTATGGTTAAAGATCTCTTGGTCGATAATATTGATGGGCATTTTATTTACTTCTGTAGTGAAACTACTAGAATTGCTAAATCCGACCCTAAAGATAAGAATAAGCCGTTGTTGGCATGCATGTTGTCTAAGTTAAAATAGGACATCATTACTATCATGGTTTATGTGATTTGGGCACTAGTGTGATTGGTATTCCGTTTACCTTATATCAAGAGATCATGAATGATATCGCACCTATTGAGATAGAAGACATTGATGTTACTATTAAGCTTGTGAATAGATATACTATTTCACCACTTGGGATTGTTAGAGATGTTGAAGTCTTGTGTGGAAAAATAAAATACCCTACCGATTTTCTAGTGCTTGGATCTCCACAAGATGATTTTTGTCCCATTATATTTGGTAGACCTTACTTGAACACAGTTAATGCTAAGATTGATTGCACTATAGAATCTGTCAGTGTTAACTTTGGTGATGTATCTCATGATTTTAATTTCTCTAAGTTTCATCGACAAGCTCATGATAAAGAATTTCCTAGTAAGGATGAAATTATTGGTCTTGCTTCTATTGCCGTACCAGCTACTGATCTATTAGAACAATATTTGCTAGACCACGAAAATGATATGCATATGAACGAAAGAAATGAAATAGTTAAGATGTTCTTTGATCAACCACCTATTCTTAGACACAATTTTCCTGTTGAAACTCTGGGAGGTCCTCCTCCACCTAAAGGTGATCATGTGTTTGAATTAAAACAATTGCCTGATACATTGAAATATGCTTATCTTGATGAAAAGAAGATATATCCTGTTATTATTAGTTCTAACCTTTCAGAGCATGAAGAAAAGAGATTACTAAAAACTCTAAGGAAGCACCGTGCTGCTATTGGATATACTCTTGATGATCTTAAGGGCATTGGTCCCACTCTATGTCAGCACAAGATTAATATGGAGCCTGATGCTAAGCCAGTTGTTGATCATCAACGATGTTTAAATCCTAAGATGAAGGGTGTGGTAAGAACTGAAATATTAAAGATTCCGAAAGCAGGTATAATCTATCCCATAGCTGATAGTAGATGGGTAAGTCCTGTTCATTGTGTCCCTAAGAAAGGAGGCATTACCGTTGTTCCTAATGATAAAAATGAACTTATCCCACAAAGAATTGTAACTGGTTATAGGATGGTAATTAATTTTAGGAAATTAAACAAAGCTACTAGAAAAGATCATTACCCCTTGCCTTTTATTGATCAAATGTTAGAAAGATTGTTGAAGCATACACATTTCTGTTTTCTTGATGGATATTTTGGTTTCTCTCAAATACCCGTGTCAAAAAAAAAGATCAAGAGAAAACTACTTTTACTTGCCCTTTTAAACTTATGCCTTTTGGTTTATGCAATGCACCTGCTACCTTTCAAAGATGTATGGCTGCTATATTCTCTGATTTTTGTGAAAAGATTGTTGAGGTTTTCACGGATGATTTTTCCATTTACGGGACTTCTTTTGATGATTGCTTAAGCAACCTTGATCGAGTTTTGCAGAGATGTGAAGAAACTAATCTTGTCTTGAATTGAGAGAAGTACCACTTTATGGTGAATGAAGGTATTGTTTTGGGGCATAAAATTTTTGAACGAGGTATTGAAGTAGATAAGGCTGAAGTTGATGCAATTGAGAAAATGCCATGTCCTAAAGTTATAAAAGGTATAAGAAGCTTCCTTGGTCATGCTCGTTTCTATAGAAGGTTTATGAAAGACTTCTCTAAAATTTCTAGGCCTCTTACTAATCTTTTGCAAAAAGATGTTCCATTTGTTTTTTATGATGATTGTGTAGAAGCCTTTGAAATACTTAAGAAAGCCTTAACTTTTGCACCTATTGTCCAACCACCTGATCGGAACTTGCCTTTTGAAATTATGTGTGATGCTAGTGACTATGTTGTTGGTGCTGTTATAGGACAAAGAGTTGATAAGAAATTAAATGTTATCCATTAAGCCATTAAAACTCCAGACAGTGCTCAAAAAAATTATGCTACTACGGAGAAAGAATTTTTAGCAGTTGTGTTTGCATGTGATAAGTTCAGATCTTATATTGTTGATTGTAAAGTAATTGTTCGCACTGATCATGCTGCTATTAAATATCTTATGGAAAATAAAGATGCTAAACCTAGACTAATTGGGTGGGTTCTGTTGCTACAAGAATTTGACTTGCATATTATTGATAGAAAGGGAGCTGAGAATCCCGTAGCTGATAATTTGTCTCGAATGGAAAATGTTCTTGATGACCCACTACCTATTGATGATAGTTTTCCTGATGTAAAATTAGCTATTATAAATGCTTCTCGTAATACTCCTTGGTATGCAGACTATGCTAATTACATTGTTGCTAAATATATACCACCTAGTTCCACATACCAACAAAAGAAAAAGTTCTTCTTTGATTTAAGACATTACTTCTGGGATGACCCTGATATGTCTCCAACGTATCTATAATTTATGAAGTATTCATGCCATGTTTACAAAATTTTTATATGGTTTTGGTATGATTTGAATAGAACTAACCCGGACTGACGCTGTTTTCAGCAGAACTACCGTGGTGTCATTTTTTGTGCAGAAATAAAAGTTCTCCAAATGTAGCGAAACTTTTTGATGTTTTTTGGAACAAAAGAGACACTAGAAGCTTCATGGGAGGACCAGAAGAGCCATGAGGGCCCCACAAGCCACCAGGGCATGCCCAGGGGGGTGGCTGCGCCCTGGTTCCTCGTGGGCCCCTCGTAGCCCATCTTGACATGAGACCGGCGCCAAAAAATCATATAAATATAGAAACCCCCAGATATAACCCTAGAACTTCGACTCCGCCGCCGCAAGCCTCTGTACCTTCGAAATACCATCTAGAGCCCTATTCTGGCACCCTGCCTGAGGGGAAAATCATCATCGGAGGCCATCTTCATTATCCCGACGGTCTCCATGACGAGGAGGGAGTAGTTCACCCTCGAGGCTAGGGGTATGTACAAGTACCTATGTGTTTGATCTCTCTCTCTCTCGTGTTCTTGATTTGGCACGATCTTGATGTACCACGAGCTTTGTTAATATAGTTGGATCATAAGGTGTTTTCCCCCTCTCTATCTTGTTGTGATGAATTGAGTTTTTACCTTTGAGGTTTCACTATTATCGGATTGAATACTTTTATGGATTTGAGAACACTTGATGTATGTCTTGCATATGAATACCTATGGTGACAATGGGGTATTATATTGATTCACTTGATGTATGTTTTGGCACTCAACTCATGGATTCCCGAGGTGGCATTGGGGTAATCTATGCATAGGGTTTGATGCACATTTTCGTCCTACTTTCTCCGGTAGAAATCTTGGGGCACTCTTTGAATTTCGTTGTGTTGGATTGAATATTATGAATCTAAATTGCTTGATGCATATCGAATAATCAACTCACGGATACTTGTGGTGACATTGGAGTATCTAGGTGACATTAGAGTTGGTTGATGCGTATCATATGGTGTTATTTTAGTACAAACTCTAGGGCTGTTTGTGACACTTATAGATATGGCTCAATAGATTGATCAGAAAAGGTAACTTTCAGGTGGTTTCGTACCCTACAACAATTTCATCTTAAGTTATCCACTAGATAGGAACTTTGGAGTGATTCTTTGTCGCACGTTGAGGGATTGTTATATGATTCAATTATGTTAGCACTGTTGAGAGATTGCACTGGTGAAGTATGAACCCTAGGCCTTGTTTCTAAGCATTGCAATACCATGTGTGCTCACTTTTATCACTTGCTACCTTGCTGTTTTTTATTTTTAGATTACAAAAACCTATATCTACTATCCATACTACACTTGTATCACCATCTCTTCGCCGAACTAGTGCACCTATACAAGTTACCATTGCATTGGGTGTGTTGGGGACACAAGAGATTTCTTGTATTTGGTTGCAGAGTTGTTTGAGAGAGACCATCTTCATCCTATGCCTCCCACAGATTGATAAACCTTAAGTCATCCACTTGAGGAAAATTTGCTGCTGTCCTACAAAACTCTGCACTTGGAGGCCCAACAACGTCTACAAGAATAAAGTTGCGTAGTAGACATCAAGATCTTTTCTAGCGCCGTTGCCGGGGAGGTGAGTGCTTGAAGGTATATCTTTAGATCTTGCAATTGAATCTTTTAGTTTCTTGTTTTTATCACTAGCTTGGTTTATAAGAGAAAACTACAAAAAATACAGAATTGAGGTTGCCTCATATTATTCGTCTTTATCATGTCTTTCTTGAAAATGATGGATCAGAAAATTGTGCTCAATTGATAGAAGAAGAATTCAACAAAATGTTTGGCATAAAATCTTTGAATGATGAGCATGATTGCAATGTTGTTAGTATGAATTCTATGAATATCCAAAATACTAATGATGATTGCACTAGTCACGACAAAAGTGTTTCTTATAAGCATGTCAAATTTTGTGGAGTGCACCAAGTTTGTGAAGACATGCCTTATAGGGATGATAGATTTTGTAAGAAGCATAAACGTGATAAAACCAATTGGTGGCTTAAAGTGATAGATGAATTTGCTACAAGATTATGCTCTCTTCATCCCATTACTTGTGAACTTTGCAATAGGTTTGGTCATCTAAATTTCCAATGCATGCTTTTTCATGATCGAATCATGTCCAAATATTGCAATGACTTGATCACCCTTGAACTTTTTAATGAACTTTGTTTATTTTTGGGGTGTGAAGAATTGTCACATAAAAATAGTTGGTTTGAAGCATTCATATTCACAGACCATGCTGAAACTAATTAAGTCAACTATCATCCACACTATCCCAAAGGCTTTACTTGGCACTTTATTGAAACAAAAGCTATAAAACATGATTAATAAAGTATATTAACCATGTTAACACACAAAAATAATAGGTAGAAATATTAGGTTGTCTCCCAACAAGCCCTTTTCTTTAATGCCTTTCTAGCTAGGCATGATGATTTCAATGATGCTCACATAGAAGTAAAGAATTGAAACATAATGGGGGCATCATGAATCATATGTTCCTCTCTAATAATAATTTTCAGTAGCATCATGAATGGATTCATCAATATAGCTATCACATAAAGTATTCCTTTCATGATCCACAAGCTTAGAAAATTTATTACTCTCCCCACAAGCAATTTTATTCTCATTCATAATAGTGGGAGTATCATATGAAACTCAAATACTATAAATTTTTTCCACATTAAAAATTAATGTTCAGTAAAAGGGTATTATAAGAGTGATCATCACTACTTTTTATAATATAAGTATCATCACAATAATCATCATAAGTAGCAACTTTGTTCTCGTCATAATCAATTGGAACCTCTTCCAAAATAGTGGAATCATTACTAAATAAAGTCATGACCTCTCCAAATCCACGTTTATCATTATAATAAGATTCAACACCCTCTAAAATAGTGGAATAATTATTATCTAAAGTTGACACTCTTCCAAACCCACTTTCATAAATATTGCAATCATCATAAATAGGAGGCATGCAATCGTCATAACAAATTTGATCATTCAAAGTAGGGAGACTAAAAGATCATCTTCATTAAGCATAGCATCCCCAAGCTTGGGACAGACATTAATTGCAGCAAATAAATTTTCAAACATGTCATTCTCATCAAACATAGCATCCCCAAGCTTGTGGATTGGCACATCATAAGCAAAATCACTCTCATCACTAATAGTATGAATAGCACCAATAGTATAACAATTACTATCATCATAATTTTCCAAGTTGGTGCCAGAAATATTCTCAAGATTATAAGAAGTGTCACTATCTTCCCAATCATAATTATCACAACTAGTAATAGGCATAACAAAATCATCCTCAATAGTTCCTTCAGACATTGTGCCATAAGACAAAGAAGCAATATCATCATCAAGTGTATCATCTTCCACAATTATTTTTGATTCATTCTCATGAGGCATAACAATAATAGGAGTAACATTATTCGGGAGGAATATATTTTTACCTCTACTCTTTCTTCTTTCTTCTTCTTCTTCTTCACCACATCATGTGTGGGTTTAATCAATTTTTCCGAGCTTCTTACCGATGAGATTGGTTGAATAGGGAGCTCCTTCTCGTCACATGTTTCATCATGAGAGACAATAGAAGGGAAAGTGGAAATATTTACCCTTTCATTAGTATTCCTTTTATATTCTATTGGTTTTCCCATCTAATTTGGAAGAAACCATGATATGAGTGGAATTAAGGAGACACAGGAGCTCAAGCTTGGGGATGCCCAAGGCATCCCAAGATAATATTACAAGAAGTCTCAAGCATCTAAGCTTGGGGATGCCCCGGTAGGCATCCTACCTTTCTTCATCAACAATTATCGGTTAGTCTTGGTTGAGCCTAAGTTTTTGCTTCTTCACATGATATGTGCTATTCTTGGAATGCCATTTTATTTTGTTTTCTTTGTTGTTTGAATAAAATACTTAGATCTTAAAGTTTTAAATAAGAGAGAGTCCTCACATGGCTACTTAATTGTTTGACTACCCATTGATCTTCACTTATATCTTTTTGGAGTAGTTTGTCATTTACTCTCGTTCTTCACTTATATCCTTTGAGTAAATTGTTGAATGAATTGAATATCATGAAGTTGAAATTATATGTGCTTCATATGCTTATATCATGACTAGTAGTAGCTTCACATTGGGTTTAGAAAGTAAAATCTATTGAATCTTTACATTCACAATATTGGTCATACAAGCAATTCATGAATGTAGTATAAGGAAGAGACCTTTCATATACAAATATATTATCTTGGACATCTTTTATGATTGTGAATACCCATTAATTATTTTCAAACTTGAGCAAATTAGTTGAAGTTGGACAAGTAAGACAACGTAATGAATTATGTTTGGGTATATTTGCATAGAAGTTATATTGTTATGGATCCTCCAACATGTGGTGTTTGCTTAGGATCTTTTGCTAAAATAAATTGTACTAAGTAGAGATACTACTTGTGCATCCAAAAACTCTTAAACACAGTTTCTTACCATGAGTGCCCACCATATCTACCTATGGATTGAATAAGATCCTTCATGTAAGTTGTCATCGATGCAAAAAGCAATAAAAAATTGCTCCTAAAATATGCATGATCTTTTATTGCTAGGGAAAATAAGCGTTGTACAAACTTGTGATGGTAAAGAAATAAAAGTGACGGACTACATAATAAAGGTTGCTATCTCAATGAGAAATATATGTGACGTTCCTTTGCATTAAGAGCTTGCACATCCAAAAATCAAAAGCGCATGACAACCTCTGCTTCCCTCTGCGAAGGGCCTATCTTTTACTTTATGTATTTACTTTTATGCAAGACTCAATAGTATTCTTTCTCATTCCAACCACAATTATTCTTTAGTTGGCAAGCATCATGTGGTGGGGAAAGATCCAGGCACATATGGCCAGTCAAATATATTTGATAAATAAGTTGGGAGGCGAAACACTAAGCCCCTATCTTTCTCTGTGTTCGATGGATGCCATTTGTTCTAAAAGTATGCTTTGAGTACTAGCAATCATAGAAGACTATATGATAATTGAGTATGTGGAGCTCTTACTTAGACTTTGTTGAAAATAAGTTGAATTGCAATTGTTTGATGACTAAGAACATAGGCTATTAAGTTTCAAGAGAATGCATTGTTTGAACCATAACATGTGAATTGGTTGCTACTTTATCATGATGAGTTTTATGAGAAAGAGTTGCTGTTATGATGCTAGGAAAAGTGATTGAAATTATCATTGATCTAACTTATGCACTATGCTAGCATTCACACTTCATAAATTATTTCTTTTATCATTTACGTACTCGAGGACAAGCAGGAATTAAGCTTGGGGATGCTGATATGTCTCCAAGGTATCTATAATTTATGAAGTATTCATGCCTTGTTTACAACAATTTTATATGGATTTGGTATGATTTGAATGGAACTAACCCGGACTGACGCTGTTTTCAGCAGAACTACCATGGTGTTGTTTTTTGTGTAGAAATAAAAGTTCTCCAAATGTAGTGAAACTTTTTGATGATTTTTTTGGAACAAAATAGACACTAGAAGCTTCGTGGGAGGACCAGAAGAGCCACGAGGGCCCCACAAGCCACCAGGGCACGCCCAGGGGGGTGGCCGCGCCCTGGTGCCTCGTGGGCCCCTCATAGCCCATCTTGACGTGAGACCGACGCCAAAAAATCCTATAAATAGAGAAACCCCCAGAAATAACCCTAGAACTTTGACTCCGCCACTGCAAGCCTCTGTACCTTCGAAATACCATCTAGAGCCCTGTTCTGGCACCCTGTCGGAGGGGGAAATCATCATCGGAGGACATCTTGATCATCCCGATGGTCTCCATGACGAGGAGGGAGTAGTTCACCCTCGAGGCTAGGGGTATGTACAAGTACCTATGTGTTTGATCTCTCTCTATCGTGTTCTTGATTTGGCACGATCTTGATGTACCACGAGCTTTGTTAATATAGTTGGATCATAAGGTGTTTTTCCCCTCTCTATCTTGTTGTGATGAATTGAGTTTTTACCTTTGAGGTTTCACTATTATCAGATTGAATACTTTTATGGATTTGAGAACACTTGATGTATGTCTTGCATATGAATACCCGTGGTGACAATGGGGTATTATATTGATTCACTCGATGTATGTTTTGGCACTCAACTCGCAGATTCCCAAGTGACATTGGGGTAATCTATGCATAGGGGTTGATGCATGTTTTCATCCTACTTTCTCCGGTAGAAATCTTGGGGCACTCTTTGAAGTTCTTTGTGTTGGATTGAATATTATGAATCTAAAGTTGTTTGATGCATATCAAATAATCAACTCATGGATACTTGTGGTGACATTGGAGTTTCTAGGTGACATTAGAGTTGATTGATGCATATCATATGGTGTTATTTTAATAAGAACTCTAGGGCTGTTTGTGACACTTATAGGGATGGCTCAATAGATTGATCGGAAAAGATAATTTTGAGGTGGTTTCGTACCCTACAACAATTTCATCTTATGTTCTTCGCTAGATAAGAACTTTGGAGTGATTCTTTGTTGCACGTTGAGGTATTGTTATATGATTCAATTATGTTAGCACTGTTGAGAGATTGCATTAGTGAAAGTATGAACCCTAGGCCTTGTTTCTAAGCATTGCAATACCGTTTGTGCTCACTTTTATCACTTGCTACCTTGCTATTTTTTTATTTTTAGATTACAAAAACCTATTGAAAGTGCTAGTTATCGACTAGAGGGGGGGGGGGGGAGGTGAATAGGCGATTTTTATGAAAGTCTTCGAAGGATGCAAGATCTTCTAAGACAAACAACCAAACAACACCTATACGATATGCAGCGGAAGATAAACTACACTAGACAGGCCATAATCAAGTCAATAGTACAATGAAAGCACGAAGACTAATAGCAGCTTGGTAGAACAGATCGGAATGAAAGACAATATGTAGGCAAACAGATGAATGTCTTTGCACAGTGAAGTCAAACGGATCAGGTAAACATGTAATGACTTCACGAAGACAAACTAAAATGTAAAGGAGGTAGGGGATAGAACCAGTAGCTTGATGAAGACAAGGATTTGGTAGACCAGTTCCAGTTGCTATGACAACTCTACGTCTGGTTAGGGAGGCTGAGATTAAACTAAGAAGACCACGTCTTCACCTTATTCCCCTTGAGCTAAGGACACTTATTCCTCGCCCAATCACTCAGGTAAGTCTTCAAGGTAGACTTCCAAACCTTCACAGACTCCGTTCACCGGCGATCCACAATGACTCTTGGATCCTCAGAACGTGATGCCTAGCCGGCTGGAGGATACACAGTCCTCAAGTGTAATGAGTATTCAGATCACGCAGACAGAAAGACTTCAGTGATGCCTAACACTCTTTGGCTCTGGGTGTTTTGGGCTTTGTCCTCGGAAGGATCTCTCTCTCAAAGGCTTCGGAGGTGGGTTGCTCTCAAACGACAAAAGCCGTGCACTAACTCTGAGCAGCCACCAATTTATGGTGGAGGGGGTGGGCTATTTTTGGCCAGCAGGCAACCCGACATGATATGTCCAAAATGACCCTGGGTCACTAAGGAACCGACATGTGTCCAACGGTCGGATTTCAGACACACGCGGCAGCTTGACTTGGGCTATAAGCAAAGCCAACTCATCCAACACTGGATAAGATTTGCTCTCATTGTCTTCACTCGAAGACATAGGATTTGGGTTGAGCATCACATCAGTCTTCTGACTTTGTTCACTTGGACCCCACTTAACAGTTCAGTGGTTCCTATGACTCAAGAAAAAGAAAATGAAACTACGAAAGAAACTATGTCTTCGCACTCCATTGTCTTTAAGTGAATGTCTTCACTCATCATTATCTTCGACGTGAATGTCTTCATGAACCACCATTGTCTTCAATGTCTTCATACATTTTTAGGGGTCATCTCTGGTAGGAAAACCAAATCAATGAGGGACTTCTACCTGTGTTGTCCTGCAATTCTCACAAACACATTAGTCCCTCAACCATGTTTGTCGTCAATACTGCAAAACCAACTAGGGGTGGCACTAGATGCACTTACAATCTCCCCCTTTTTGGTGATTGATGACAAACTGGTTGAAGTTTTCAACGGGGATAAAAATATGTGTAAATTAAGGAACGCAGTCATTGGCTTCATGAAGTTGAGAGGGCTCCCCATGAAGATGTGCATACAAGTAGTTTTCCTTTGAATGCAAATGCACATGGTAGGTTCTGCTTTATGGAGATCTCCTTCAATTCATGAAGACAATTCATCATGCAAGCAAGAATGTAATGAAGATAATGACATGCACAATGAAAAATGGGCGTCTGCAGAATGACTTCATGCGGAATTTATCATCGCAATAAATGGTAGCAGCAAAAGTGGCAGACGACCATCAAGTTTTAAGTGTTACAACTCAAACACCAATAGTTCAAGAACGGGAGTTGCAAAACATAACAAAAATAAGCACCCGACCCATATAGACCCGCTTGAAGACTATCAACTCATATGCTTCTCCCCCTTTTGTCAAGAATGACCAAAAAGGTGTGAAGACATAGAGTCTCTAAGCGTTCCCATGCGGTGTTGGTGAAGATGTTGGGGCAGCAGGGTCGACGGTGGAGTTGGGTGGTGCAGAGGGGCCTGATGCAGAATCTTGATGCAGTGAAGCCATAGCTGGTGAAGTGGCGTCGTCCTCTTCATCAATGACTCGCGCAACAATAGTTGGAGCTGAAGATGAGTATTCAGAATCTTTAATTGAAGGTGTTGGACGCCAGCTTGCTAACTGTGGAGGCCTGGAGTCAAACTTGAAGCGTTCAGTGAAGCCATCTGCTTGAAGATCATCTTCAGAACAGAGCATTGTGAGGTTCTTCCAGGCACGCCGATCGGCTTCATGAGCAACGAACGAGTTCTTTGTGGCGAGGTTGCATATGCGATTGACATCAACATGGAGACTTTGCATCTGGTGCTTCATCCAGTCATGATGCCTATCCTGCTTCTGATGAAGTGACACAAGAAGCTCTTTGTCATTCAACACACGAGCACGCTTCTGAGGCCTTTGGGCTACTGTGCTGGCTGTTGCATCAGTTTTGGCACAATGCGGCAGCCTGAGCTGACCAGCAAGAGGACCAGCAGCAGCAGGTGGATTTGGCACATGAACACCTTGAAGCGGTTGAGTGAAGCTCTGGAAGGCAGCATTGTCTTCACGAACGGGTTCTTTGGCACGCTCAGGATATATAGCTTCATGAGACATATCCACTTTAGGCAGAAAGACAACATGGTTGTGCGCTGAAGCTTGATAAATGATGGTGGAGTGAAGCTTAATCAGCCGCATGACCCATGGAGCATAGAACTTGAGGCCAAACAAATCAATGCCTGAAGCTGCCAACTGACGGATGAAGAAGTCTTGAGTGTTGAAGTTGATGCCATTGATGATGTAGAAGACCAATGTCTTCATAGTGCCTTCAATCTGAGCGTCAGGAGAATGCCCTTTGAGTGGCCACAGAGTATGCCTTAGAATGTGATAGATGGTGCGGGGCAGGACTCGAGGTCATTGACAAAGAATTCCTTGGGGTACTCAGCATCAACAGGCAAAGGCTTCATCATGCTGAGCATTTGGCTCATGTTAGGCTCTGGCTTCTGAAAGATGCTATGCAATTCTTGCTCATAGCGCTGACAACCTGGCTCATAGAGATCACCAGGAGTGGGCAGGGAAGTTAGCTCGATGATGTCTTGAGCTTTGGCTTCATGATGTACATCACCTGACATCCACTCAAGGACCCATGTCTCCGGATCCCTGTTGTAGCCTGAGATATGGAGTGTGGCATAGAATTGTAGCAAGAGTTCTTCATTCCAGTGCTCCTTGTCGACGACAAATGGGAGCAAGCCAACTTCACAAAAATAGTCAAGAGCTTCTTGAAGGCAAGGGAGACCATCAATGGCATCGCAGCACAGGCGCTTGTGGGGGAAGATCCTGTCCTGGTTGTACAGAATACATGAGTAGTAGCTCATTTGCTGGTGGCTCCAGAACCTGTCAGATGAGATCTTAGGCTTCTTGGCCTTGTCAAAGAATGTGTTGTGCTCTCTGAAGCTGAGCACACTGAATGAGCCTTGAGTGGTAACAACACTGGGAAGTCTTGGCAGCCTGGGCTTTGGCTTCTGCGTCTGAGGCCTTTGCTCCACATGGTAATCGTACTGAGGACCAGGAGCAGTCAGTGGTGTCATGATTGGCCACTTGACAGTTACAAGCTCACCATGATAGAATGCCCGTTCCATGGTGTGAGGTACATGAGGAGCAGCAGCAACATCCGAGGTGGATGGCTGAATGTCTTCAGTGGCATCATGAGCTTCAGTCTGAAGAGTGGCATCGCCAGCCTCATTTGCCGAGGTTTCAGTGACTTCAGGAATTGGGGGGTCTGGCACAATCACATCTTCATCCTCTCTTGATTCAACGGTAGGGGGAATAACAGCTTGATCTTCTTCTTTTTCTTCGGCTGATGCAGCCGGAATATCGTCAGCCCCTTTGGCTTCAGATTCTTGAGCAGTTTCTGTACGGATGGCTTCAGGGAACACTTGATGTGCTACTGAGCTTGTGGCTTGCACATCCTCTTCAGGAATGCTCGACATGGAGACCGTTGGCCTTGGACCTCGGGGAAGCCATCGGAAAGAGGGTGACGCCTGTGGTGAGGGAGTGGTCTTCTCCATGTCTTCAGGGGTGTCTTGCGGAGTCTCAATCACTGGAGTAGTGACTTGAGCTGGTGGAGTGCGAGGAATGACTTCATGGAGCGGAGTGTTGGGGTGTTGCTCTTCCCAGAAATCATCATGTGTGATTGGCGTCGGAGGACTGCCAATGCTAATCTGTTCACCGCTCGTGGGAGCAGGCGATGATACTAGCTTGGGCATGACCTGGGGGAACTGAGGAAGGACTTCATCATCAACAACATTGTCTTCATGATCAATGTCTTCAGCTGCAATGTGGTCAGCAGTGGAATATCTTCAGTAACATGAGCCTCTGTGGTAGCAGGCTCATGCACAACTAGACGACGCTCACGGTTGGAGGAGGCTGGGAGAGCAACATATATTGGTTCAACAACCAGTGGCTCCTGTGGTGCAACTTGATCTTTGCGCGAAGACTTTGAAGATTTTGTCTTCAACTTCTTCTTGGATGGAGCCGCATCAAAAGCTTCATGATGTTTTCGCTTCTTGGCTTCAGCTTCAGCCTGCTTTGTCTTCTTCTGCTCAGAAGCAGCTGATGGGACCTTTGGCTTCGAGCCAGTCATGCTGGCAGGGAAGACAATGCTTGGTCTTTCCTGCCTTTTAGCTTCAGCCTCAGCTTGGATTAGCTTCTTCTTCTTCTTAGCAGCCAACTTGGGGTCAATGCCTAGACGCCCAAGTGCTTTCCTATTCAAGGCTTCATTATGAGCCTGAACACATTTTCCAGCGTAATACTTGAGGCGCTCTCTTGAGCCTTTGGTTTCATCACGGCGCTTAGCAAATTCAGCCTTGAGATCAATCATCATCTGCTCGAAATTTTGCACTTCAGTGACACTGAGCTTGGCCATGTGCTTATAGAAGAGGGCCTTTTCATGATCAATTTTGTTCTTCTGCTCAACGACCTTTTGAGCAATGGCGAGTTCTTTGGCAATATAGCCCTGAAATGTTACGCTGATGCCAATTGGAAGCTACAGATCATCAATGGTAAGAGAGGGATCGTCAAACCATTCATCAATGAAGTTGTTGAGAATGTCAGCATCAAACAGAGGCAGATCATTGAAGATTTCGCCCTCCTGTTTGCTCTTGATCAGCATTTCAAGGGCATTATCATCAATATCTTCATCGCTGGAGAGATCAAGAATATCTTCATCATTGCGAAAGATGCCTGCAGGGGTAAGAGCTTGCCCTGAGGTCTTCGTCTTCTTAGACGTGCGAGAGAAGTCTTCAGACTGCACACTGGATTCAGGAGGTGCAGATTTCAGTGGCTTCACTCTTGAAGCTTTTGGTGCAACAGAAGATTTTGAAGCCTTTGCTTTCTTCACTGGCTTCGGGGGCTCTGGAACTTCAGCATGTTCCTCATCGGCAGCAGCATCTTCAACACTGGCACTTTGAGCGGCATAATGTGCCAGAAATGAGTCAAAATCCTCAAAGGGGCCAATGAGATTTGGCTCAGCTTCGCGACTGTCATCTGGCCTTGGAGCAGTTGGACTTGGGTTAAAGTTAATCCCAAGGTCCTTCTTGTTTTGAACTGCTGAAGCCTTAGCAAACTGAAGATTGGCTTCAAACAGATCATCCTCTCGACACCATCGAAGACTTGATGGGTCGGCATTTTCAGGCATTGGGCCACGTACCATGCAAAGAAAAAAGCCTTTAGCAATGGCTTAAGCCTTGGTCTTGGGTTGCAGCTTCTTGTATATGATATCTGCCCATGGGGGCCTCATAGCATTCTTGTCTGCGTATTCTAGAGCCACAAAATGATACAGAAACCATTGCTCTACCCAATATCTGCGAATCCATTGGACTCTAGACTTGCGCTCACCATAGGTTTCTTCAGGGTCAGACTTGTACATCTCATATAGATCTGGTGGCAAGTCCAAGGCAGTGTTATCATGGCGCTGTCTGCCGCCCTTCTTTGTGGATTTCCCACCAGCCATTGGCTTCAGACTGAAAGGCTTCACAACGGTGTTTGGCTTCAGTCGGCTGGTCAGACAAGAATTGGCTTCAGGTGACTCAATATGATGCTGTAAGAACTCTACAAATGAATGCAGACTATGAGAACCAAGGGACTCTCCCACGGACATGTACCATTGTCGTTGGAGCCCAATTGACCTTTGGTTGGCATTGGCATCGTGTACCCTTTGCAGTCTTGCATTCCAAACTTCTTCAGGCAATCTTTGAGGTATTTTTCTTGTGATATGAAGATGCCATTTCTCTGTTGATGGATTTGAAGAATAAAAAAGAATTTCAGCTCTCCCATCATGGACATTTGATATTGCTCTTGCATCATATGCCCAAACTCATCACTGTATCTTTTGTCTGTGCACCCGAAGATAATGTCATCCACATAGATTTGGCATACAAACAGTTCTCCATCATATGTCTTTGTGAAGAGAGTGGGATCAAGAGATCCAGGTTTGAAGCCTTTACTCTTCAGGAAGTCTTTGATCATGTCATACCAAGCACGAGGTGCTTGTTTGAGGCCATACAGTGCCTTGTTGAGCTTGTAGACCATACCAGGTTGCTTTGGATCTTCAAAACCAGGTGGTTGAGCTACATACACTTCTTCAATTTTGCCGTTGAGAAAGGCACTCTTCACATCCATTTGGTATAGAAGAAGGTTGTTGTGGTTAGCATAGGCTAGCAGTATGCGAATGGCTTCAAGCCTATCCACAGGAGCAAAGGTTTCATCAAAGTCAGTTCCCTCTACTTGTGTGTAACCTTGAGCAATGAGACGAGCTTTGTTTCTGATGACTTGACCATGTTCATCTTGTTTGTTGCGATAGATCCATCTGGTGCCAATAATATTGTGCTTGCGTGGATCAGGACACTTAACTAGCTCCCAGACATGGTTGAGCTTAAATTGTTGAAGCTCTTCTTGCATTGCTTGAATCCATTCTAGTTCCATAAAAGATTCATCGACTTTCTTGGGTTCGGATATGGACACGAATGCAAAGTGCCCACAAAAGTTTGCTAGTTGTGTTGCTCTTGATCGAGTGAGTGGACCAGGTGCATTGATGCTATCAATTATCTTCTCAAGCTGAACTTCATTGGCCACACGAGGATGAACAGGGCGAAGATTTGCTGTTGCTGATCACTGTCTTCATCTTCAGCATTATCTTCAGGCTCAGCATTGTCTTCATGTTGAGTAGGAGCTAGAATGATGATTTCTTCTTCAGCCTATTCCTCGGTGGGTATGATTTCTCCAGTACCCATTAGCTTGATAGATTCACTAGGAGAAGCTTCATCTAGCACATTTGGCAGGTGCTCTCTTTGCGAGCTGTTAGTCTCATCGAACCGCACATCTACAGTTTCAACCACTTTATAGTGACAGAGGTTGAAGACTCTGTAGGTGTGTGAATCCTTTCCGTAACCAAGCATAAAACCTTCATGTGCTTTCGGTGCAAATTTGGAAGTGTGATGTGGATCCTTGATCCAGCACCTAGCACCGAAGACTTTGAAATAGCTTACATTTGGCTTCTTACCAGTGAGTAGTTCATAAGATGTCTTCTTGAAGAATTTGTGAAGATAAACTCTGTTGATGATATGGCATGCAATGTCAATGGCTTCAGGCCAGAACTTTCTTGGAGTCTTGTACTCATCAAGCATCGTACGAGCCATCTCAATAAGAGTCATGTTCTTGCACTCCACGGCGCCATTCTGCTGAGGTGTGTATGGAGCAGAGAGCTCATGAGTGATGCCCAATGTATCAAGATAAGTGTCGAGGCCAGTGTTCTTGAATTCTGTGCCATTGTCACTCCTGATGTGCTTGATCTTGATACCATAGTTGGTCATGGCACGGTTGGCAAAACGTCTGAAAACATCCTGCACTTTAGTCTTATAGAGAATTATGTGCACCCAGGTATATCTAGAATAATCATCAACAATAATGAAGCCATAAAGATGTGCAGTGGTAGTAAGGGTTGAGTAGTGAGTAGGGCCAAATAAGTCCATGTGTAGCAGCTCGAAGGGACGTGAAGTCGTCATGATTGTCTTCGAGGGATGTTTTGCCCTAGTCATCTTCCCGGCTTCACAAGCACCACATAGATGATCCTTCTTGAACTTGACGCCCTCGATGCCAATGATATGCTTCTTCTTCATAAGAGTGTGCAAGTTCCTCATGCCCGCATGTCCTAGCCTTCGATGCCAAAGCCAGCATTCTGAAGCTTTTGCTAGAAGACATACGACAAGCTGTGGTCCTGCGGAGAAATCTACCATATACAGATCACCTCTTCGATAACCTTCGAAGACTAGAGATTTTTCAGAGGCCATAAGCACAAGGCAACGATATTTTCCAAATATCACAATCATGTCAAGGTCACAAAGCATTGAGACAGACATTAAGTTGTATCCAAGGGATTCAACAAGCATCACTTTATCCATGTGTTGATCTTTGATATAGCAACTCTACCTAGGCCCACTACCTTGCTTTTACCAGTGTCAGCGAATGTGATGTGGCTTTTAGTAGATGGACGAAGAGTTGAATCCATGAGAAGACTTCGATCACCAGTCATGTGGTTAGTGCATCCACTGTCCATAATCCATTCAGTAGCTTTCGGAGTCGTACCCTACAGTACAGTTAGCGGGATAGGCTTCACCAAGAGTATTGTGAAGCACAAACATTTGACGAACAAGCATACTATCAAAGTTACGATTCTTGGATGGTAAGATAGGATGCTCATCAAGAAATCCTGGGACAAAATAAATGGTAAGACCATTTTGGCATTTTATCTTGCATCCCACAAGATGTTTTAGGTCCTCAGCATTGTCTTCAGAAGTCAATGATTTTCGGCTGGAGACCTTTCCCTGCGAGAGAAGTTAATTCTTCTTAACCACCCACATCTTAAGGGGTGGCTTAGAAGCAATGAGTCTAAGTGCAGCATCTGAGAACTTTGGCTTTGGAGCCCTAGCAAATAGTTTTGCAGGAGGTGAATAGTACTCATAAGAATATGCAGAAAAGTTCTTTGATTTGTGAACATAGCAGTTTGATGAAACACGCTCATATTCATGAGTCGGATGATAATTTCCCTGCAAAACATTGGCGTTAGGGTGAGCATATGAGGTCCTCTGTCTATTTGAAGCCTTTGGGCCATATGAAGCCTTTGGTATGGGGTTTGTCTTCTTCCCTGGTGGTGTCATGATGACATTCACTAGAAGATTCTCAAGAAAACTTTTAGCAACCCAGATCTGCTTCATAGGTGGTCCGTTCCTGCAGTTGGTACCAATAAACCTGGCAAACACTTCATCATTCTGATTCTTAAACATCTTATAATTGGAGTCAAAGGACTCATCAATGATAATGGGATTAGCACAAGTGAAGCCAGATAAAGTGGATGGATCTATTGAGGGACCCTTTGCAGCAACCCATGTGGTTTTGGCGTACTGCTCAGGCTTCCAGTAAGAACCATCAACATTCATTTTCCTCTCGAAACCAACACCCTCTTTCCTAGGGTTTCGGTTCAGAATATGTTTCTTGAGGGCATCACATAGTGTCTGATGCCCTTTGAGGCTTTTGTACATGCCTGTTTCAAGAAATGTCTTCAACCTGGCATTCTCATCAGTAATAGTAGTGGCATCCTCAGAAGAGGGGTTAGTTACCACATCAGCAGTTGAAGATATTGCAACATCAGAGGTAGTAGAGCATTCAGCAATAGGGACAGCATTGTCACGCTCAAGACATTTTAAACATGGTGGCACAAAATCTTCCTGAGCAGAACAAATCTGTTGAGCGAGTAGTGAATCGTTTTCCTTTTGAAGATCTTCATGAGACACTCTCAGTTTCTCTAAATCTTGCTTCCTTTGAAGATAATCATAGGAAAGTTTCTCATGAGTAGCTGAGAGGGTTTCATGACGACTTTCAAGTTCCTCGTACTTAATGCGAAGATTTTTTATGTCTTCGATTAAGGACTGTGTTCGATTCATTTCCTCGTCCAACAGGTCATCGCTTTTGTCTAGCAATTTTTGAATCTTTTCCATGGTTGTTTGTTGTTCAGTTGCAATTTTAGCAAGGGTCTTATAACTGGGTTTGGATTCACATTCAGAGTCATCTTCACTTGAGGTCTGAAAGTATGCATCGTGAGAGTTTACCTTGGCACCACATGCCATGAAGCAGTAGGTGGGAGCAGAGTCATCGTCATCGTTCTCTTCAGCGTTGGCGTCATGATCATTGTCTTCAGTGTTGAAGATGGACTTGTCGACAAACGCCGAAGCTAGAGGCAGGCTTGCCACACCTGAATCAGACTCCTCCTCAGACTCCACCTCCACCTCCTCAGAAGCAGACTCCTCCTCTGAATCCATCTCCTTGCCAATGAATGCATGTGCCTTGCCAGATGAGCTCTTCCTGTACGATGAAGAGTTTGATGAAGACTTTGAGGATTTCTTCTTCTTCTTCTTCTTCTTGTCGTCAGAGTCATATTCCTTGCTCTTCTTCTTTTTCTTTGCTTCCTTATCCCATTGAGGACATTCAGATATGTAGTGACCTGGCTTCTTGCATTTGTGGCATGTTCTCTTCTTGTAGTCACGAGTAGAAGCCTCATCATTTTTGGAACTGGATTTTGAAGACTTGCTGAAGCGATTCTTCTTGGAGAACTTTTGGAACTTTCTCACAAGCATTGCTAGATCTTTGCCAATGTCTTCAGGATCTTCAGAACTGCAGTCAGATTCTTCTTCAGATGAGGATACAGCCTTTACCTTCAAGGCACGAGATCGGCCGTAGTTGGGACCATAGATATCTCTCTTCTCAGATAGTTGGAATTCATGTGTGTTGAGCCTCTCAAGTATGTCAGATGGATCAAGATCTCTGAAGTCAGGACGTTCTTGGACTATCAAGGCCAAAGTATCAAATGAGCTATGAAGTGATCTCAATAGCTTCTTCACTATTTCATGCTTGGTGATCTCTGTGGCGCCAAGTGCGCGAAGCTCATTTGTGATATCAGTGAGGCGGTAGAAAGTGAGCTGGACGTTCTCATTGCCATTCCTCTTGAATCGGTTGAAGAGATTGCGGAGCACATCTATTCTTGAGTCTCTCTGGGTTGAGACGCCTTCGTTGACCTTGGATAGCCAGTCCCAGACCAGCTTCGCAGTTTCCAGTGCCCTCACATGGCCATACTATCCTTTGGTCAGATGACCACAGATGATGTTCTTGGCAGTTGAGTCCAGTTGTGCGAATCTCTTGACATCAGCAGCGGTGACGCCTTCACCGACTTTGGGGACACCAATCTTGATGACATACCAGAGATCGATGTTAATGGCTTCAAGATGCATGCGCATCTTATTCTTCCAGTAGGGGTAATCAGTGCCATCGAAGACGGGGCACGCAGCGAAGACTTTGATTATCCCTGCAGTCGACATAGCTAAAACTCTAGGTGGTTAAACCGAATCACACAGAACAAGGGAGCACCTTGCTCTGATACCAATTGAAAGTGCTAGTTATCGACTAGAGGGGGGGTGAATAGGCGATGATCTTCTAAGACAAACAATCAAACAACAGCTATACGATATGCAGCGGAAGATAAACTACACTAGACATGCCATAGTCAAGTCAACAGTACAATGAAAGCACGAAGACTAATAGCAGCTAGGTAGAACAGATAGGAATTGAAGATAGTATGTAGCCAAACAGATGAATGTCTTTGCACAATGAAGTCAAATGGATGAGGTAAACATGCAATGACTTCATGAAGACAAACTGAAATGTAAAGGAGGTAGGGGATGGAACCAGTAGCTTGATGAAGACAAGGAGTTGGTAGACCAGTTCCAGTTGTTGTGACAACTGTACGTCTGGTTAGGGAGGCTGAGATTAAACTCAGAAGACCACGTCTTCACCTTATTCCCCTTGAGCTAAGGACACTTAGTCCTTGCCCAATCACTCAGGTAAGTCTTCAAGGTAGACTTCCAAACCTTCAAAGACTCCGTTCACCGGCGATCCACAATGACTCTTGGATCCTCAGAACATGACGCCTAACCGGCTGGAGGATACACAGTCCTCAAGTGTAAAAAGTCTTCAGATCACGCGGACAGAAAGACTTCAGTGATGCCTAACACTCTTTGGCTCTGGCTGTTTTGGGCTTTGTCCTCGCAAGGATCTCTCTCTCAAAGGCTTCGGAGGTGGGTTGCTCTCAAACGACAAAAGCCGTGCACTAACTCTGAGCAGTCACCAATTTATGGTGGAGGGGGTGGGCTATTTATAGCTAGCAGGCAACCCGACATGATATGTTCGAAATGACCCTGGGTCACTAAGGAACCGACATGTGTCCAACGGTCGGATTTCAAACACACGCGACAGCTTGACTTGGGCTACAAGCAAAGCCGACTCATCCAACACTGGATAAGATTTGCTCTCATTGTCTTCACTCGAAGACATAGGATTTGGGTTGAGTGATAACCCACAAGTATAGGGGATCGTTTGTAGCCTTCTTCGATAAATAAGAGTGTCGAACCCAATGAGGAGCTAAAGGCAGAACAAATATTCCCTTAAGTTCTATCGACCACCGATACAACTCTACGCACACTTGATGTTTGCTTTACCTAAAACAAGTATGAAACTATTTTGCAAGAATAAAACTACGAGTACTTTGTGATAATAAAACTATGAATAAATTGCAAGGTAATAAAAGTGAATAGCTTTTGTCAACAAGAAAGTCATTTGTCCCTAGGCAATCGATAACAAGTACCGGTAATCATTCTTGCAATTTTACATGAGGGAGAGGCATGAGCTAACATACTTTCTCTACTTGGATAATATGCACTTATGATTGGAACTCTAGCAAGCATCCGCAACTACTAAAGATCATTAAGGTCGTGAAACCCAACCATAGCATTTAGTAGAGAAAACTTCTCCAATATAGTGTAGTTTGGAGAATTCAAAAAGATAATAGAATTCAAAAAGATTGGATCTCCCTCTCTGTTCTCTTCTGTTTCGCGTTCCCCAGATCTGGCCCTTCACCATTTCTTAAATTCCCAGAGATCCGTAACTCCGATTGCGCTGAAATTTTTACACGATTTTTTTCCATAAATTATCTTTCTTGCGCCAGAAGAAGGGCCCCAACCGACGTTCAAGGACGGCACAAGATACCTGGGCGCGCCAGGGGGTGCCCGGCGCGCCCTGGTGGGTTGTGGTCACTGTGTGCCCCTGTTTGTGTTGATTCCACCTCCCAAAAATCATAAATATTCCAAAATAATTCTCCGTAAATTTTTATCGCGTTTGAACTTAGTTTGATATGGATTTTCTGTGAAACAAAAAACATGCAACAAACAGGAACTGGCACTGGGCACTGGATCAATAGGTTAGTCCAATAAATCATATAAAAAGTTGCCAAAAATATGTGAAAGTTGTATAATATTGGCATGAAACAATAAAAAATTATAGATACGACGAAGACGTATCAGCATCCCCAAGCTTAATTCCTGCTCGTCGTCGAGCAGGTAAATGATAAAAAAGATAATTTTTGATGTGGAATGCACAACCTAGCATAATCTTGATCATATATCTAATCATGGCATGAATATTAAGACATAAGTGATTCAAAGCAATAGTCTATAAGTTGACATAAAGACATCAATACTCAGGCATCCCAACAAACAATCATGTCTTTCAAAATATCAACGCTAAAGAAAGCTATCCCTACAAAATCATATAGTCTTGTCATGCTCTGTCTTCTTGACACAAAGTATTTATCATGCACAACCCCGATGACAAGCCGAGCAATTGGTTCATACTTTTTAACGCGCTTCAGCCTTTTCAACCCTCACGCAATACATGAGCGCAAGCCATGGATATAGCACTATGGGTGGAATAGAGTATAATGATAGGGGTAAAATAGAGAAGACAAAAAAAGTAAGAAAGTCTCACATCGATGCGGCTAACCAACGGGCTATGGAGATGCCCATCAATTGATATCAACGTGAGGAGTAGGGATTGCCATGCAACGAATGCACTAAGAGCTATAAGTGTATGAAAGCTCAATATGAAAACTAAGTGGGTGTGCATCTAATCCTATAATGAAAATTTCCCACTAGTATATGAAAGTGACAACATATGAGACTCTCCATATGAAAAACATGGTGCTACTTTGAAGCACAAGTGTGGAACTAGCATGCCCATTCTCTCTTTGTATTTTTTTCTTTTCCTCTTTTTTTTTCTTTTTCTATTTTTTTCTTTTCTTTTTTTCTATTTTTTCTAAAAAAAATTCTCTCAATGTCCGGAGTCTCATCCTGACTTGTGGGGGAATCATAGTCTCCATCATCCTTTCCTCACTGGGACATGCTCTAATAATGAATAATGATGATCATCACACTTCTATTTACTTATAACTCAAAAGAAATAAAAATTACAACTCGATACCTAGAACAAAATATGACTCTATATGAATGCCTCTGGCAGTGTACCAGGATGTGCAATGATCTAGCGTAACATGTATAAAAAATGGTGCACGGTGGCTGAGCCACAACTACTATGTCAGCTATATGATCATGCAAAGCAATATGACAATGAATGCTCAAGTCATCAAAACGGAAGCGGTGGAAGTTGCATGGCAATATATCTCGGAATGGCTATGGAAGGGCCATAATAGGTAGGTATGGTGGCTGTTTTGAGGAAGATATAACAAGGCTTATGTGTGATAGAGCATATCATATCACGGGGTTTGGATGCACCGGCAAAGTTTGCACCGACTCTCGAGGTGAGAAAGGGCAATGCATGGTACCGTAGAGGCTAGCAAATTGCGGAAAGGTAAGAGTGCGTATAATCCATGGACTCACATTAGTCATAAAGAACTCATATACTTATTGCAAAAGTTTATTAGCCCTCGAAGCAAACTACTACTACGCATGCCCCTAGCGGGATAGATTGGTAGGAAAAGACCATCGCTCATCCCCGACCGCCACTCATAAGGAAGACAATCAATAATAAATCATGCTCCAACTTCATAGCATAACGAGAGACTATACGTGCATGCTTCGGGAATCACAAACCTTAACACCAATATTCTTACTAACCACAACCGTTTACTAGTACCTCCCACATATTCCATCTCTATATCGCAAAACTATTGCAAGGAATCAAACACATCATATTCAGTGATCCATAAGTTTTATGTAGGATTTTATGACTAACCATGCAATTGACCAATTCCTGTTCTCTCTCTAAATAGATATAAGTGAAGCAAGAGAGTTTAATTCTTTCTACAAAATACCATGCTCTAATAAATATAAGTGAAGCAAAAGAGCATTCTACAAATAACGGTTTTCTATGTGAAGAGAAACAGGCAATCCAAACTTCAAATGATATAAGTGAAGCACATGAAGCATTCTATAAAGCCACACTCAAAAGACATAAGTGAAGTGCAATGAGCATTCTATAAATCAACCATGGACTATCTCATACCAGCATGGTGCATAAAAGAAAAATGAAAAATAAACACAAAAGACGCTCCAAGATTCACACATATCACATGAACGAAACGAGAACGAAAACATACCGATACTTGTTGAAGAAAGATGGGATGCTTTCCGGGGCATCCCCAAGCTTAGACGCTTGAGTCTCCTTGAATATTTACTTGGGGTGCCTTGGGAATCCCCAAGCTTGAGCTCTTGACTCTCCTCCTTCTTCTCATATCGAGACCTCCTCGATCTTTGATCACTTCATCCACACAAAACTCAACAGAAAGCTCTGTAAGATCCGTTAGTATAATAAAGCAAATCACTACTCTAAGTACTGTTAAAAACTAATTCATATTTTATTTTTGCATTGTAGCTACTGTATTATAACTTTTCCATGGCTTATACCACCGATAAAAATCGATAGTTTCATCAAAGCAAGCAAAACAATGCATCAAAAAGAGAATCTGTCTTAAACAGGACATTCTGTAGCAATATGAACAGCTACCATACTTCTGGTACTCCAAAAATTCTGAAAAATTAGGAAAAAATAAAATTTTTTCATATAAAGACTTTGCAAAAAGTATCAGAAACTTTTGAGGTTTCAGTAAAAAACGTAAAATCATGCACTACAGCCAAAGTTTTTGTTTCTGCACCGCACATACCAACAAGCAATCTAATCATCCTAAAGGCAAATCTTGGCACATTATTTTTATAATACAGTGGTTCTGTACAAGGGGATAATTATTTTTGTGAGAATCTTCATGAAAAATTCTATATTGTTTCCATGAGCATGAACACAGGTGTTCAAGGTCGACCCTCACTTCTCCAATGCACAACTTTCACTCGCTTCTCTTTTGTGAAAAAGTTTTTAAGTCCCTCTCTATTTTTTTTGTTTTTAAACTTTATAAAAGCACTCAAAAGAAATAAATGACTCTCTAAAACTTCCGGGTTGTCTCCCTGGCAGCGCTTTCTTTAAAGCCATTAAGCTAGGCATAAAGTGCTCAAGTAATGGATCCACCCGGATCCCAAGGTATATCAAAGCCAATTTTAATTAACAATGATTTGTCATTTAGTAGTGAGCACAAAGCAACATATATCATGCAATGACGAAGTTTAACTCTCTTCCTATGCATCGGCATGTCATACAAGAACAATTCATGCACATCAAGTAAAGGCCAATACATAGCATAAGCAGTTTCTTGCAATTTTATCGTGTTGGAAACATAGAGAGGTGGAGATATAGTTCCTCTCTCATAATAATTGCAAGTAGGAGAAGCAAGCACATGCATATTATATTCATCAAAATCATCATGTGTAGTGGTAGAACACAACCCATCAATATAATCCTTAATAAGAGCAAACTTCTCCAATATAGTGTAGTTTGGAGAATTCAAAAAGATAATAGGACTATCATGTGTGGGTGCAATAGCAACAATTTCATTTTTAATATAAGGGACAATAGCAAGTTCATATCCATAAGCATAATCCATATTGGCATCTTGGCCACAAGCATAGCAAGCATCAAGTTCATCAAAAAGGGATATTTCAAAAGAATCAACGGGATCATAGCAATTATCATAGCATTCATCCTTCGGTAAGAATGAAGGAACATTAAACAATGTATGAGTTGAAGAGTTACTCTCATTAGAAGGTGGGCACGGGTGATCAATCCGCTCTTCCTCCGCTTGTCCTTCGCTCTCCTCATCATCTTTTTCATCCAATGAGCTCACAGTTTCATCAATTTCTTCTTACATAGACTCCTGCAAAATATTAGTCTCTTCTTGGACAGCGGAGAAGTCCTCAATATATGGTTTAATATAAGCATTAGAAGAATAATTTTCATAGCAATATTTAAGTATGGCAAAATTTTCAGATTTGTAAAGAGTAGCATCATACTTTTCAATCAAAGAAGCAATTTCATAAGCACCCTTAAAAGCAACAAATTCTTCAATTTGTTCAATATCATAATAATTATAAACACCCTTGGCATAAGAAGATAAAATTCCATTATCTCTAAACTCACATTGATAAGGAAGGTGTTTCTTAGGGTCTTCAGAACAACAAGTAAAATCATGTATTTCACATAAATTCCAAGCATAGCATTGCATAGTATTAATTTGATGCAGTAAAAGTTTCCCTTTTTGAGATAAACGGTGTAGCACAAAACAAGCATGCTCATCTAATGATTTTCCCTCAACTAAGCTAGTTGGGTTTTCAGCACGAGCACATAGGGATCGAAGATGATCCAAGTAAAAAGCTTCAGCAGTATGATAGATTTTGGGCGATTCTTCAACCATTGGCGTAGTAAGTACAACTAATTTTTTTGGTATTTTGTGTTTCCTACCCATAACTAGAGATATAAAAAAGAGCACAAAATAAAAACTACTTAGTGATAAAGCAAACAAGCACACACGAGAATATTCACCCCACACTATTGCTCCCTGGCAACGGCGCCAGAAAAAGGTCTTGATAACCCACAAGTATAGGGGATCGTTTGTAGCCTTCTTCGATAAATAAGAGTGTCGAACCCAACAAGGAGCTAAAGGCAGAACAAATATTTTCTTAAGTTCTATCGACCACCGATACAACTCTACGCACACTTGATGTTTGCTTTACCTAAAACAAGTATGAAACTATTTTGCAAGATTAAAACTATGAGTACTTTGCGAGAATTAAACTATGAATAAATTGCAAGGTAATAAAAGTGGATAGCTTTTGTCAACAAGAAAGTCATTTGTCCCTAGGCAATTGATAACAAGTACCGGTAATCATTCTTGCAATTTTACATGAGGGAGAGGCATGAGCTAACATACTTTCTCTACTTGGATCATATGCACTTATGATTGGAACTCTAGCAAGCATCCGCAACTACTAAAGATCATTAAGGTCGTGAAACCCAACCATAGCATTAAGTATCAAGTCCTCTTTACTCCCATACGCAACAACCCACTTACTCGGGTTTAAGCTTCTGTCACTCTCGCAACCCACCATAAGCGAATCATGAACATGTTGCAACACCCTATAGCGAGGGCCCCTCACGTTTGCACGAGATGGAGGGCACCATAGGACAGCACCATAAATAAAATATACAATCATACCAACCAAGATCACGATTAACCCACAAGACAAAACAGATCTACTCAAACATCATAGGATAGCCAAATATCATTGGGAAATAATATATGGAGTTGAGCACCATGTTTAAGTAGAGATTACAGCGGGGATAAGGGTGTTACACTGCTGCATAGAGGGGGAGAGAGTTGGTGTTGACGGTAGCAAGATTGTTGATGTAGATCGCCGTCACGATCCTAGCCCCGGCGGCACTCCGGCGCCACCGGGAGAGAGCCCCGCTCCTTCTTCTTCTTCCTTGGCCTCCCCCCCAGATGGGAGGAGAGTTCCCCCTCTGGTCCATGGCCTCCATGGCGGCGGAGGGGCAGGAGCCCCTCCGAGATTGGATCTCCCTCTCTGTTCTCTTCTGTTTCGCGTTCCCCAGATCTGGCCCTTCACCGTTTCTTAAATTCCCAGAGATCCGTAACTCCGATTGCGCTGAAATTTTTACACGATTTTTTCCATAAATTATCTTTCTTGCGCCAGAATAAGGGCCCCAACCAACGTTCGAGGAGGGCACAAGATACCTGGGCGCGCCAGGGGGTGCCCGGTGTGCCCTGGTGGGTTGTGGTCACTGTGGGCCCCCGTTTGCGTTGATTCCACCTCCCAAAAATCATAAATATTCCAAAATAATTCTCCGTAAATTTTTATCGCATTTGAACTTAGTTTGATATGGATTTTCTACGAAACAAAAAACATGCAACAAACAGGAATTGGCACTGGGCACTGGACCAATAGGTTAGTCCAATAAATCATATAAAAAGTTGCCAAAAATATGTGAAAGTTGTATAATATTGGCATGAAACAATCCAAAATTATAGATACGACGGAGACGTATCATTGAGCATCACGTCAGTCTTCTGACTTTGTTCACTTGGACCCCACTTAACAGTTCGGTGGTTCCTATGACTCAAGTAGGAAGAAAATGAAACTACGAAAGAAACTATGTCTTCGCACTCCATTGTCTTTAAGTGAATGTCTTCACACGTCATTATCTTCGACGTGAATGTCTTCATGAACCACCATTGTCTTCAATGTCTTCATACATTTTTAGGGGTCATCTCTGGTAGGAAAACCGAATCAATGAGGGACTTCTACCTGTGTTGTCCTGCAATTCTCAGAAACACAGTAGTCCCTCAACCACGTTTGTCGTCAATACTCCAAAACCAACTAGGGGTGGCGCTAGATGCACTTACACCTATATCTACTATCCATACTACACTTGTATCACCATCTCTTCGCCGAACTAGTGCACCTATACAATTTACCATTGTATTGGGTATGTTGGGGACACAAGAGATTTCTTGTAATTGGTTGCAGGGTTGTTCGAGAGAGACCGTCTTCATCCTACGCCTCCCATGGATTGATAAACCTTAGGTCATCCACTTGAGGGAAATTTGCTCTTGTCCTAAAAAACTCTGCACTTGGAGGCCCAACAACGTCTACAATAATAAAGTTGTGTAGTATACCTTAGACCCACACCTTTATAAAGGAGGAGTAGATGGTATTATTAGACGTTGTGTACTTGAGCATGAACAGGAACAAATCCTAAAGAAGTGTCATTCCGAAGCATACGGAGGACACCATGCTGGAGACTGAATCTCACATAAGGTATTACAATCTAGTTTTTATCGGCCTACTCTCTTCAAGGATGCACGTTAGTTCGTCTTATCTTGTGATGAATGTCAAAGAATTGGTAATATTAGTAGACGTCAAGAAATGCCTATGAATTATTCACTTGTTATTGAACCATTTGATGTTTGGGGATTTGATTATATGGGACCTTTTCCTTCCTCTAATGGGTATACTCACATTCTAGTTGCTGTTGATTACATTACTAAGTGGGTAGAAGCTATTCCAACTAGTAGTGCTGATCATAACACATCTATTAAAATGCTTAAATAACTTATTTTCCTGAGGTTTGGAGTCCCTAGATATTTAATGACTGATGGTGGTTTATATTTCATTCATGGTGCTTTCCGTAAACTTCTTGCTAAATATGATGTCAGCCATAGAATTGCATCACCTTATCATCCCCAGTCTAGTGGTCAAGTTGAATTGAGCAATAGAGAAATAAAGCTAATTTTGCAAAAGACCATTAATAGATATAGGAAGAACTGGTCTAAGAAACTTGATGATGCATTGTGGGCATACAGAACTGCTTATAAAAATCCTATGGGTATGTCCCCTTATAAAATGGTCCATGGAAAAGCATGTCATTTACCTCTTGAGTTAGAACATAAAGCATATTGGGCAATAAAAGAACTTAACTATGATTTCAAACTTGCCGATGAAAAGAGGTTATTTGATATTAGTTCTCTAGATGAATGGAGGACACAAGCTTATGAAAATGCTAAGTTATTTAAAGAAAAGGTTAAAAATGACATGATAGAAGGATCCAGAAACGGGAATTCAAAATAGGAGATCAAGTTTTATTGTACAACTCTCATCTAAGATACTTTGCAGGAAAGCTTCTCTCTAAATGGGAAGGACCGTATATCGTTGAAGAAGTTTATCGTTCCGGAGCTATCAAGATAAACAACGCCAAAGGTACTAATCCGAAGGTGGTTAATGGTCAAAGAATTAAACATTATATCTTAGGTACACCCATTAACGTTGAAACCAATATTATGCAAACTATGACACCGGAAGAGCACATGAGGGAAACCTTCTGGAATGCTCCAGAACCCTAAAAAAGGGGTAGGTACGTGGTAAAAAAAGTAAACAGACTCCAAAAGTCCCATAAAAGTACTTTCTGTCCGTTTTGGAATATTTAAAAAATTAGGAAAATAATAAATAGTTCAAAAAGTGCATGAGGGAGCGACAAGCCCGAGGGGCGCGCCCTACCCCCTAGGCGCGCCTCCTAGGTTTGTGGCCCCCTCATGGACTTTCCCGACTCCGTTTTCTTCCATGTTACTTGTCCCGCATGATTTTTTTTCATTATATATACTTCCTGATGTTTTTACCATCGTATCACAGAAATCTCCTCTGTCCTTATTTCTTGCTATTTTTCTGACATATCTAGATCCTCATGGATGCCCAAAGGCTCCTTACCAAGCACCGAATTGTGCAACCATCGCTGGGAAAATGACCCTACAACTAGGTTTACTACGAGTGGTCGTCAGGAGAGGAGGACATGGGCAAGGAGGACAAGCTTGAAGAAGTTGCGGGAATCCAGACCCAAGAGGGAGGGTAAGCCACGCCCATGGAGGAGACCACACAGAAGGGAGATATCCTTCAACCCTTCTATGATCATCTCTCCCCATCTGAAATTGAAACCCTAAGGGTCTTTGAAACAATTTGCGCTCAGAATACATCTCTCACTCGTGAAGTTATTTTGTTGGAAGAGCAAAACATCGCCCTTTGGAGTATCAATCGTAAACTAGAGTGTTTGCTAAAGCTGAAGGACAAGCCTACTACTTCATCACCACCATCCACCAAAGAAGGAGACTTGACTACACGGGTATGGGCACTCCCCTTGTCTTGTGCCAAGCTTGGGGGAGGTGCCCCGGTATCGTATCACCATCACTTTTATCATCGTTATCTATCTTAGTTCAATCCTTAGCTATTTCGTGATTTAGAAGAATAAAGTTTTAGTATGATCTATTTTCGAGTGCTTGCTTAGTGATCTATCTATCTATGTAATCGTGTGCGAGATATATAATAAAGAGTAGTTTGAGTTTTGCTTTGCTTTCTTGTTTCAATCTTCGCAATGGAAAATAAAAGAATAAAAAGATCATATGCTACTCCCATGGGGAGTAATGACTTCACATAAAAGAAGTATAGTTGATAAAATTCGTTGGAAGTTGACAAGGATAGCATTGGTCATCGGTGCAATCCATGAAAAAAGTAGTGAAGAAAGAGAGGTCTCACATATAAATATACTATCTTGGACATCTTTTATGATTGTGAGCCCCCATCAAATATTCTATATCAATTAGTTGATGTTGGACAAGGAAGACAATGTAATGAGTTATGGTTGTTTACATTCACATATAAGTTATATTGTTATGGATCTTCTAACATGTGGTGCTTGTCTAGGATCTTTTGCTAGCCAAAAATTCGCACTAAGTAGAGATACTACTTGTGCATCCAAAACCCTTAAACCCAGTTTCATGTCATGAGAGTCCACCATATCTACCTATGGATTGAATAAGATACTTCAAGTAAGTTGTCATTGGTGCAAAAGCAATAAAAAATGCTCATAAATATGTATGATCTTTTATTGTAAGGGAAAGTAAGCTTTGTACGATCTTGTGATGGTGAAGAAATAAAAGTGACATACTGCATAATAAAGGTTGCTATCACAAGGGGCAATATAAAGTGAGGTTCCTGTACATTAAGAGCTTGCACATCCAAAAACAAAAAGCACATGATAACCTCTGCTTCCCTCTGTGAAGGGCCTATCTTTTACCTTCATGTATTTACTTTTATACAAGAGTCAATAGTGTTCATCCCTATTCCTCTCTATGTACACTTTAGTGGCAAGCATCATGTGGTAGATAGATCCAGATATATATATATATATCCAGTTGAATGTAGGTGATCATGAGTTATTATTATTGACATTACCCTTGAGGTAAATATGTTGGGAGGCGAAACTATAAGCGCATATCTTTCTATGTGTCTGACCAAAACTTTTGCTCTATAAATATGCTTTGAGTGTCAGCAATCATAGAAGACTAAATGATGGTTGAGTATGTGAACTTGCTAATCAAAGCTCTTACATAGACTCTTTCTAAAAATATGATGGATTGTGATTGCCTCAATGACCTGAGATCATAGTTTGTTAGTTTCCAATAAAGTTTATGTTTCATACTTTAGCTTGTGAATGAATTGTTACTCTAGCATGAGAAATTTTATGATGATATATTGCTGTTATGATAATGACCATGATGCTTCCAAATCCGTATTTTATTTTTATCGACACCTCTCTCTCTAAACATGTGGTCATGATTATCGATATAAGCTTTCGCTTGAGGACAAGCGAGGTCTAAGCTTGGGGGAGTTGATACGTCCATTTTGCATCATGTTTTCATATTGATATTTATTCCATTATGGGTTGTTATTTCACTTTATAATACAATTCTTATGCCTTTTGATACGTCTTCAATGTATCTATAATTTTTTATTGTTCCATGCTATTATATTATCCATCTTGGATGTTTTATATGCATTAATATGCTATTTTATATCATTTTTTGGGGCTAACCTATTAACCTAGTGCCTAGTGCCAGTTGCTGTTTTTTTCTTGTTTTTGCCTTTACAAAAAAATCAATACCAAACGGAATAAAACTTTACGATGATTTTTCTTGGACCAGAAGACACCTAGGAAGCTTCGGGAGGAGGCCAGAATACCCACGAGGAGGCCACAAGCCCTAGGGGCGCGCCCCTAGGCTTGTGGGCCCCTCATGGCTCTCCTAACCCTAATCCTGGATTCATAAATACTCAAATATTCCTCGTATACCAGAGGGCACACCAAAAATACTTTTCCGCCGCCACAAGCTTCTGTTCTCGTGAGATCCCATCTTGGGGCCTTTTTCGGCACTCTATCCGAGGGGGATTCAATCACGGAGGGCCTCTACACCAACCTTGCCGCCCTTCCGATGATGTGTGAGTAGTTTACCACAGACCTACGGGTCCTGTTGGGGATATAACCCCACAGTGTAACCCGCCCTGAAAGGGTCAGGTCAAGTCATTGGCGACTCTTGAAGATAGGCCTCCGATAGGCCAGGACGATCAAGATAGAGGACCAGTAGGGCGGCTCACAAGATGGGCTGGCTTAGGGCCCAAAGCCAGAGGGCGGCAGGTGGCCTGGAGGTGTAAGCCGCCATACGGATCATGATCTGGCTCGAACTCTTGTCGTAAAAGGCAAGGCGGCTTAGAGTTAGGATCGGTCACGGATCATGATCTAGCTCGGACTCTTGTAAGTCAGAGGCCTCGACCTATATATAAAGGCGAGTCTCCGACACAGGGAGGGGCAAGTGACAATCAATCGAGAGCTAGGTCAAGCGAATCCGCTCCCTTGTAATCGATACTCAAGCAATAAGCATAAAGGTAGGAGTAGGCTTTTACCTCCACCGTGAGGGGCCGAACCTAGGTAAACCCGTGTCTCTCGTCCCGCTCAACCCCGACAAGCTAATCACCGTTTGCGATGGCCTCATGTCTAAGTCCTCACACTAGGACATTTGCCGTGACAAAACCACGACAGTTGGCGCCCACCATGGGGCCAGCGCATGGTAGTTTCGAGTTCTTGAAGGGCTCTTTCCCAGGGAAGGATGACCAAGAGTCGCCGCGGCAAGCTCTACATCGACGACGCTGGCTGGGGCTCGAGGCCGACTCAATCGAGTACAGAAACCGGGCCCCCTTCGGTGGAATCCATGTCTTCATCGGCAAGGTCGGCGGATCTAAACCTGAGCCGGACATCTACACTAACCTCGTCGAGCCAGCTCGGTGCATGCAACCCGCCCGGATCCAAGCCGGTCGAAAGCACGTCATCGTGGGCTTCACGCAAGGTGTGGAACTTGCGGAGAATTCTGCATCCGGAGGAGAGACTCTCATCTACTCAGGTGATGAGTACTCGACTGGAGAGACAGAATCAATCTACCAGCTTCAAGACGGTGGGCTTGGGGGCTGTTCCAATGGTGACAGTATTCCGGACCCCTACGAGCCACCGTGCCGAGATGCCATCATCATGGCAGGCACGGCGCCGGCTCTCAACAACACGACGGCCGGAGCAACAGCACAACCGACCCCTCAGAGTCCAGCTCGGTCAGGCCTCCGGCTCAAGTCTTATCTAAGTTGATGGATGCTTTGATAACCTTAATGGGGACTGAGGTCACAGTGGAAAACCAGGCGGAGCATAACACAGAGATGGCGAAGCTTAGGGAGCAGATGACCAAGGCCGGGAAGATATCAACACTAAAAACGCCCGGATGGCAATAGTGCAGGCTGAGATTAATGCTCAATCAGAGCGCTTGAAGGCAGAGGCTTGGTGTTTAAGTCTGGATCAGAATGCTTCTAATGCAGTCTTTCGAAGGAGGCACCAGACCTGTTTGCCCTGAAATTATGAGCCCATGAATCTATTCAACACACCAGGGGCTGGACCGAGTACTCCAGCAACACCGGTTATACCACCAACCGCGGAGGCACCCAGGAATAGGGCGGAGGCTCAGCCTTATCAGCCAGAGTCGGCCCGCAGGGGCCAGACCCCGCCTCAGTGTTTCGCAACACTGCCGGGTCACTTTTCCAACCCTGTGGATAACATGGTAGCAACAGCTACCCGGCTCAACGCGCTCCCTATTACTGGCGAGTCACCCATTGCAGTGGAAGCACAGAATGCCATTGAGCTTCTTCAAATGGCGATTGCACAACAGGAGAAATATTCATACAGTCGTGATCGTGTGCACTCAACTCCCCTCCTGAGCCGTAGTTATAGTCGGCATGTTGAGTTGCTCGCGATCTCCAGCAGTGAGCGACACCGTAACCCGCCCCAAGTTAACCCACCCCTCAATCCGAGGACAGATGCTCAAACAATTGTGGCCGATGCAAGAGCCCGTCGAGGGGCAGAAGCAGCACACCAGGGGGCTTATCAGCAGCCCTCGGTGATTCCTTCAGCCTCGATAGGTGCAGGGTCAAGTGCTAGAACCCTTGGAGTCCCGTGCTTAGTGCCGACTTTACGAAACGAGCGCTTACCCAAGGATTTTAAAGGCCTTCACAAGGTGCCCAATTACACGGTGGATCTCCCTCCAGAGGCTTGGATTGAAAGTTACGAGCTGGCCATGGAGATGTTGGATGTGAGTGACGCAGTCTGAGCCAAGTATTTCACTATGATGTTGGAAGGGCTGGCTCGCACATGGCTGAAGAGCCTGCCCCCCAACTCTATCAACACCTGGACGGAGCTAAAGGAGCATTTTATCCAGAATTTTCAAGGCACGTGCAAGCAGCCAATGTCAATTGTGGATTTACAACACTGTGTATAACGTGAGGATGAGTCGGCCCATCATTGGGTCCGCCGGGTTGCGGCCATTATTCATTCTTCGGATAGCATTGGGGTGGCTCAGGCCGTGTTGCTTTTGGAGAAGAGCTGTCATTTTCAACCTTCGGTGCAGAAGCTTGGGCGGCTTAAACGCAAGTGCACGGATATGGGTAAACTCATGGATGTACTAACAAGATATTCAGACTTTGATGGTACAAAGGATCTGGGTTCCGATGATGATAAATCAGGCAAGGGCAAGAAAAACAGCGATGGTAAGGGCCAGCAGCAGAACACCTCAGGACATAACGGTAACCATAATGGCCAAGGCAACAAGGAGAAGCGTAAATACCCTGACGGCGGGTCAGACTTTGTGGCTAACACCAATGCCGGATCTAAGAATCAACGGCGTAATGGTAATGGCAAGCCACCCTTCAATGAAGGGAGGTCACAGAATCTTGAGGAAATGCTCAATGACCCTTGTCCAAAACACAGTTATCCTAATAAGCCATCTCGTCATGCCTGGAAGGATTGTTATATCATGTGGGAATTTAAAAACCAGACGTTTCAACAGCATCATGGCAATGGGAATGGGCCGCCTTGCGGGTCATGCCCTGGGTCTCAGGGCTCCGGCTTTGGCGGTGGCGGCTCAAGTTCTGGTTATCATGGTCAAGGTAACCATGGTGGTCATAACTAGCAGTCTGGTCAAGGTCATCAATAGCAGAATAACCAATCCGGGAATCAGAGTAATCCTAAGCAGCTTAACAGCGGCCAGTATCATGTGTTCACTATGAACATGTGTAAACGTGACCGGAAGGTCCATAAGCGAGCAGTCAACATGGTTGAGCCGGTAGTACCCCAGTATTTAAGGTGGTCAGAGCAGATGATCACGTGGAGCCAGGCGGATCACCTGCCCCAGGTTGATGATCTGGGTCATCTGGTCCTGGTGGTAGCCCCTCAAGTGGGTGGTTATAAATTACAAAGGTACTTATGGATGGTGGAAGCAGCATCAACATATTGTATTATGATACTTCTCGTCGGATGAGTCTGACCGACAAGGACCTTAGGCCATCCTCCACAGTATTTCATGGAGTGGTGCCTGGCAAGTCGGCTTACCCCGTGGGAAAGATATCACTGGAAGTGGACTTTGGTGATGAGTACAATTATAGGGCAGAGACGCTGTGGTTTGAGGTGGTCAAGATCAAGAGTCCATATCATGCCCTGTTTGGACGGCTGACTTATGCTAAATTCATGGCTCGCCCTTGTTATGCTATTTACAGCTTAAGATGCCAGGGCCGCAAGGGACGATCACCGTTCATGGGAATCATAAACTCACCCTGGAGTGCGAGGAAGGAGATGCGGCTTACGCAGAGTCGGCCTATGCTACGGAGGAACTCAAGTATTATAAAGATAATGTTGACCCGACTGATATGACCCCTCTAAAGAAGCCAACTACAGAGACAGACCCGCCACTCAAGTTTAAGTCGGTAAAGGATATACAGCAAGTTGACTTTGTCCCTGGTGATTCTTTTCAGCAGTTCACAATTGGGACAGGGATGGATCCCAAATAGGAAAGCGCGCTCATTGAGTTCATCCGTGAGAATCGGGACATCTTTGCATGGAAGCCTTCTGAGATGCCAGGTGTACCGAGAGAATTCACTAAGCACCTCCATAATGTTGATCGTAAGATGAAACCTGTTCGCCAGTTCCTCCATCGTTTTAATGAGGAGAGGCGTAAGGCTATTGGAGAAGAAGTAGCTCGGCTCTTAGGTGCCGGGTTCATAATTGAGGTGTTCCACCCTCAATGGTTGGCTAACCCTGTGCTGGTGCTTAAAAAGAACGGCACTTGGCGTATGTGTGTTGATTACACAAATCTCAATAAGTTTTGTCCAACTGATCCTTTTGCTCTCCCCCGTATTGACCAGATCATTGATGCTACGACGTGTTGTGAAAGTCTCTGTTTCCTAGATGCCTATTCGGTTTATCATCAGATCAAGATGGCAGTGGAAGATCAGGAGAAGACAACCTTCATCACACCATTTGGAGCTTTCTGTTATGTGTCTATGCCTTTCGGGCTTAAGAGTGCCCAGGTGACTTACCAGGGTTGTGTTCAGAATTGCTTCCATGGCCAGATTGGGTGCAACATTCATGCTTATGTGGATGACATTGTGGTTAAGTCAAGAAAGAAGGAAACCTTGCTTGATGATCTGAAGGAAACCTTTGACAATCTTCGGGTGTACAAGATGATGCTTAACCCGGCCAAGTGTGTCTTTGGTGTGCCAGTAGGCAAGTTGCTAGGCTTTCTGGTGTCTGAGAGGGGTATCGAGGCTAACCCGGAGAAGATTGAGGCTATTACCTCTCTCTCTAAGCTGGCATGTATCAATGATGTTCAACGCCTGGCGGGTCGTATTGCAGCCCTGAGCCGGTTTATAAGACGCCTTGGTGAGAAGGCGATTCCCTTATATTAGATGATGAAGAAGACTGATCACTTTGTCTGGAGCGATGCTGCTAATGAGGCTTTTGAGGCACTTAAGAAGCAATTGGCTGAGCCGCCTGTCCTGGCTGCTCCAATCGACAAAGAGCCTTTGCTCCTATACGTGGCGGCTAATAACAAGGCTGTTAGCATAGCAGTGGTCATAGAGCGCAAGGAGGTGAGCAAAGAGTATCCAGTCCAGCGGCCGGTTTATTATGTCAGTGAAGTCTTGACAGAGTCTAAGCAGAGATACTTGCATTGGCAGAAACTGGTGTTTGGAGTGTTCACGGCCAGCCACAAGCTCAAGCATTATTTCCTTGGGTATCCAATCACAGTGGTCAGTTCTGCACCCTTAGGGGACATCATTCAAAACAGAGAAGCCACTGGCCGGGTTGCTAAGTGGGCAACTGAGCTTGGGCCTCATCATCTAAAATATGTCCCCATAACAGCCATCAAGTCTCAAGCTTTGGTGGATTTTATTAACGATTGGACAGAGCTGCAAACACCTGAGGAAAAGCCAGACAATACATACTAGACGATACACTTTGATGGATCCAGGCAATTGGAAGGCTCGGGGGTTGGAGTTATTTTATCTTCCCCGCGAAGTGATAAGTTTTGTTATGTTTTGAGGCTTATGTTTCCCTGTACTAACAATGCATCTAAGTATGAAGCTTTGCTACATGGGCTTCGTATGGCCAAGGAGATGAACTTGAGCCAGGTCAGGTGTCTAAGCGACTCAGACTTAGTGGCACAGCAAGTTTCAGGGAAGTGGGATTCTAAAGACCCATTAATGGCGGCTTATCATCAAGTTGTTAATATTATTGCTGGTCACTTTAAAGGTTATCAAGTGGATCACATAGACCGACGAAAAAATGAGGAAGCTGATCCACTGTCCCTGCTTGGATCTCAGCGTAAACCAGTTCCTCCTAATGTGTTTCTAGACGTCTTGCATAACCCTTTTGTCAAGTTACCATAAGAGGAAGACTTGGCTATTCCTGACCCAGAGGGACAGTTTGTCGGGGTACACAAACAAGGGTGTATGTTTCCCCCTAACTTGTGCACGGACAATAGACCTCCAGCACGGCAGCAAGGAAGCAAGCTTCACCAAGACCAAGCCAGAGAGAAATAGCCCTTTGAAGATTCAAAGGGCGGATCAAGAAGACCAAGCCAAAACAGCAAGATATCACTAAGGGAAAGCCTCCCATGCCGGGCAGGCGAGCCCGGTCGGGTCTAGGCCACCCCGAAGACAAGTCCAAGACTTCCCCGACAAGGTTTGCCAGGGACCGCTGGCGGCTCACCTCCCCGCCAAGGCTCCACCGCTCCACCACTCCACCTCATCGCAACACAAGTCTCCTATCGGTGCGGTGTCGAGCCCTCAGGTGACTAAGTGGCTGCCACTCAATGCGTGGCAACCATTTGGAAGGAAGATTATCTCCACGTGATACCTGTCCAAAGGCGTGTCAAGCAGACAGGCGAGAGATGGCTGAAGCAGCGCAGCAAGGCTTGCCGGGCTACACCCACGACGTGACACTAAGCGGTGCATTTAATGCACCTTGTCCTGTCTGCAGAGTTAGGTATGATAGCATTGTTGGCTATCATATCATTGCATAATGACTGTTTTGCCATTGTGGTAACCCCTTGACCTATAAAAGGAGGGCCGTGGCAACCTAAGAAAGGATTCGGACCCTTGTGTACTCATACGCGCGTAGCTGCTCTCCCCAAGCCCAACCTTGCTGGGCTCGAGCACTGCTTGTTCACCATCTTCCACCCATCAATCCACCAAAAGCAGGAGTAGGGTTTTACGCCTCATGGCGGCCCGAACCTGGGTAAAAATCACCCCTGTCATCACTGCCGTGCTGGCCTACGGCCTGTGCTCTTTGTGCATTGCGACCTCTCCCCTACCGAACCAAAATGGGGCCAATGGCTCCATAGGTGGCCGTGTTCTGCCACGACATCTTTGGCGCGCCAGGTAGGGGGAGCGCGTGCACGAACCTGAGGTCGAGATCGGCGCATTAGATCTTCATCATCGTCTTCTTCATCGGCGGCTTCATCATCCATGACGCCCGACACGGCAGCTCGGGAAGGGAGCGACATCGCTCCTTTGTCCGTCCTGTCCAGTTTCCGTCACCCGTCTCCGCCGCGGCCGCAAGCGGTGGCGGAAGCAAGGGATGGCGATGGCGCGACATCCCCAAGCAGCTCGAGCAGCGTGGCCACCATGCAGGCCCCGTTCGAGGAAAAGGGCAAAGGGGTAGGGTGCATGGTTTCTCCCTCCACCACTTTCACTTGTCAACGATCGAGCCACACTGGGTTTTAGCATCGTCAACGTCGATAAGCCCACGCGAAACTCGGTCCAGCATTTGCCCTGCTAAGGGAAAATCCTGAGTAGAACGCCGGTGCGAATCCATTGATTGACGCCCCGGCTAGCATGCTCCGGCAAGGCCATCCGCGCCACCGTGACCTTTGTGCCGACTGCCGTAAGATCGTTGAAAGTGTAAAGGGAAGGAGGGCGAAACCGGCCCAGCCTTGCACCAAGTTTTATCGACCGCAAGAGATTTGTGATCCCCTCCGGCCCTTGCCGGGGATCTAAAAATGGCTCACAAAGTGCCATCCCCCCGAGACGTACGGATGCGGTGAATGACCGCAACCAAGAAGGGAGGGAGGCGTGAACCAAAAAAGCTAAGTCGACGTGCTCACTAGCTCTCTCTCTAGAGTTTGCGTTTGCTTATCCCTCGGACAATCAATGTTTTTTGTATGGTCAAGTCTTTCATGTGATGGCACCTTGTAGGATTTGTCTGCGCCCTCGCTCTGTTCCGAGCCTGCTCACGGAGAGGGTGGCTGCATCAAAGACTGCTAAAGGAAAAACCCGCTAGGACATGTCTTCGCCAGCTGAATGCTAAGGACCCGTTCCTCGCAGCAATCGCGGCAGCATGCTACCGGCGGGCAACCAAAGCACATAAGAAGAAACTAGCCATACGAACATCCATGGATAAAATGCAACAGGGATAGCATGCATTCAAAATTAGTTAAAACACCAGTTCGGCACAAACAAAAGTGGTACTGGATCTAAACACGAGACATGCATAATGTTTTGTTACAGGGCAGCACGGAAATGCGAATGGTTCGAAGCTGTGCTTGGCGGCCTTATGAAGCCCTGGGGATGGAGAGGACCTTGTCGGTGAAGGGAGTAGCTTTCTCCTCGGCAACAAAAACATCAGCGCCTGCCGGCAACTTCCTGAAGCCATCCGCGAGGTTGAGATCTGGGTGGCGGTAGGCAGTGTTGCTCAAGACCATGAAGAGGGCGTTGCGGGCAAGCCTCCGGGACTCGTTTGCAAAATGAGCGGCTCTTCCCTCTTCGTGGACCTTCAGCCCTATGATCAACCCGTCGAAGAAGAGCGCCAACTTGACGCTTGGGGCCTCATGCCCGCCAACCGAGAAGACTAGACCCTCCATGCCCATCGCTGCTATCTGGACTGTGAGGCGTTCAGCAATGTCGACCAGGCTCTTGATCCAAAGGTCGCGCTGCTGAACTTGGTTTGCCAGTTTGTCCTCCGCATCCTTTCGGAGGACTTCGACATTGTCCAAGTCCCTCATCAGCTACTTCTCGCGGGCCGGCAGACTCGATTTTGCCCTCCAGAGTGCCAAGCCTTGCCTTCATGTTAGTAATGGTGCCATTGGCAGCATCAAAGTCCTGGCTCTTGGAGGAGAGCTGCGATTGCACCTCTTTCAAGAGGGTTTCTGCTTTCTGCGCTTCATCCTTGAGGGCCACAACTTCTTTGGTGCTCCCGGCAAGCTCCTCCGTCAGCCCGGCCACCCGTTGGTCAAGATCAACTTTGGCGGTGGATACAACAGCAAGTTCATCGGCAACCTTTTTTAGCTGAGCAGCGGAATCAAGGGTGAGCGCATCCAGGGCTGCCTTGTGCTTGCCCTCCATCTCCTTGGTGCGTTGCTAGACAAGGGCCTCTAGTTCTCCATCCTTGCCATGAAGGGTGGCTTCGAGGTTCTCTTCCCGGGAAGAAACATCCTTCTCCCTGGCATTCAAGAGCGCTGTACGTTCCGCCAAATGGGCTTCCCGGGCGGCGACATCCTCCTTTGCCGTGGTGATTGTCTCCTGTTGTCGCAGAAGAACCTGGAACTGCTTGCTGTGCCACTCGCGCAGCTCGCTGCCCTTGTCCCTCAGTTTCTGATCCACACTGTTAGCGGAGTTGCGCTGCTCCTTAAGCGCTTGCCATTTCTGGTCGTACCTGCTCTGCATTTCCTTGATGCCTGTCGCCACGGACTCCAGAAAGGACAGGTCCATGACTGCACTGACGGAGTCATCGACTTCTTCGACTCGCTGAGACAGTGGTGCCATGATACACTGGATCTCCTCATCAAGATCTGCGCTCATTGCCGCGAACGAGTCGGGGGCTCCCAGCCCAGGTTGGGCGAGAACCAACGCCAGACTGCTCGAAGATGGCTGCAGGGCTGCGACCGAGGTGCCAAATTGGGGAGGGGGGCTCATGGTCTGGAGGGGAACCTTCTCTTCGACCACCACCCCCAGTCCTGGCATGCTGCCGGGGGCTTCCTCTGGGACTTCTCGGATTTTCCCGGCAGCGTGTTCCTGGCCTTCCACAGCGGCGATCTTGGCCGCCTCTTCAGCAGCATCCTTGCCGATGCTGGCCACCTCTTCCAACAGCTCTGGTTCCTCGGCCGCCGGGACTGCGAACGAGATCAGCAAGCCATGACAAGGAAAGAATATGCGTCAGAAGGACAGAGACTGGAAGCAAAATGATGAAGGTAGTGGAAGACAGAAGGACAAGCGAATTACCCGGAGTTGTTTGCCGTGGAAGGGCTTTGGTTTCCCCGGCAGTATCAGTTGTCGGGATGCGACCACCGCCCTCTTCCTCAGTAACCATGGCATCAGCTTGGGCCGATCCTTCCGTGGAGGCCCTTGCCGGGGACCCCTCGGCTCGGGTTTCAGGAAGGGTGGGCCCCTCTCGAAGAGCCTCACCCAAGGGAATCTCCTCTTCTTCGTTGGCTGGAGATGGGGCGCGTTCCTCCATGCCAGCCTTGGCGGGGGAGACCTGCCCCGTGCTTCCATGCCGGGGGCTGGGCTGGGGGCTTGGTGCCGGATCATTCGTGCTACTCCCCACCAAGCCCGTGCCCTCCGAAGGCCCCGACGGCTCCGTGTGCTTGAGCCGTTTGGACCGATGGATGAGGGTTTCCTCCTCCTCCTCTTCCCTGTCGAGGCAGCAAACAAGATGGAATCAGCAAGCCAACAAATACGCAAGACTCGGATGGGAACATATAGTATTTTCCTTACTCCGAGTCCATGAGCATGGATCCTAGCTCGAACTCCATGGGTAGCGGAGGCGCTCTGCCTCTCTTCAGGACCGGGGGAACAGTACTCCCCGGCAACTTCAAGTCCTGCTTGGGCGAAGGGGGCTCCGGTGAGGACGAGCTGCTCGAAGAGCTCGAGTCTGATTGGGAGCTGGAGTCGACTCCTGTGATTGCCCGTCGCTTGGCAGGAGGGGTCTTGGCCTCAGAAAGGCGGGAAGACTGTCGGTGCACCGTGTCCGGCCTATCGCTTTTAGAGGCAATCTTCTTCACCTTCTTGGTGGTAGGCGCGGGGACGGAGGCCACTGTTCCCCAGCTGGGCCGCCTGTGAAGACGTTGTTCCAAGGCTAGTTCGAGGGCTTGCAGGCCCGCTACGAGCCAAACCTCCTTGGGTTGCTCTGCCTCCTAGACCCCGTCCCCCACCTGGGCCTCTGCTGCCGCAGCGTACAAGGCTTCAATCGCGGAAGGTTCAGCCCCGGCAGGGTCTTCCCCGGCAACCTCCTCTGTGGTGTGCACCTCACTCCTGCTCTTGGAGGAGCCCTCGCCCTCGGTCTCCCCTTCCTCTTCTTCCTCCACCCTTCTGGGCCTTGCCTTCCTGGCGGCCCGAGCCGCTTTATCCTCCTCGATCCGCCTCCTGATGAACTCCGCATCTACCGTGGAGGTGCGCTTGAACATATTACTCTCAACCCTGACGGCTCTCTCCTCTAGACCGGAGAACCACTCGACCTTCACGTCGATATCGGGCAGTTGTCAATCGCTCGCAACTCCATAAGCGTTGCAGTCGGGCATCCACTTCAGGATCTGATCCAGGGCAGAGTTGACATTTAGCGGAACAACCCTTGCCGGCAATTTGAACGGCCCCAGGCTGCCAAATAGTTGTTCGCACAACCAGCCGTGGCCGTAAACCGACAAGTTGTTGGTAAGGCCTGGGTACAGACGCATTCTATCTCCGGTGTCTCCGTACCGCCAGGCAAACCTGTCCCTCTTCTGCAGCGGCGCAATGCGGCGCCGGAGGAAATCAGCTCCCACCTGTTCGATGGTTAGCCCGACAGCTTTGAGACGAGCGATCCTATTCAGCGTCGGGCGAAGCCTGTCATCAGTGAGGCCCAATTCCCTCCAGTCATTGCCGCGCACGATGCACTCCGTCCGTGCCTAGCAATACTCCGGAGCTTCCTCATCCTGGATCCAGCACCAGTCCCATGACCCCATGACCTGCGGTAATTGCGCAGAGTGGACGTTGGTTTGACTAGTCATCCAAAAACACCGCTGCATGCACAGTGTTCCTTCGACATGTGTCCGTGCACTGTTTGGGGGCCTAACCCAATGTGCCCGGCGACACGTATGGCTCAGGCCCGGGGGCTTCTATCGGGGTACACAAACAGGGGTGTATGTTTCCCCCTGACTTGTGCACGGATAATAGACCTCCAGCACGGCAGCAAGGAAGCAAGCTTCACCAAGACCAAGCCAGAGAGAAATAGCCCTTTGAAGAATCAAAGGGCGGATCAAGAAGACCAAGCTGAAATAGCAAGATATCACTAAGGGAAAGCCTCCCATGCCAGGCAGGTGAGCCCGGTCGGGTCCAGGCCACCCCGAAGACAAGTCCAAGACTTCCCCGGCAAGGCTTGCCGGGGACCACTGGCGGCTCACCTCCCCGCCAAGGCTCCACCACTCCACCTCATCGCAACACAAGTCTCCTATCGGTGCGGTGTCGAGCCCTCAGGTGACTAAGTGGCTGTCACTCAATGCGTGGCAGCCATTTGGAAGGAAGATTATCTCCACGTGACACCCGTCCAGAGGCGTGTCAAGTAGACAGGCGAGAGATGGCTGAAGCAGCGTGGCAAGGCTTACCGGGCTACAACCACGATGTGACACTAAGCGATGCATTTAATGCACCTTGTCCTGTCTGTAGAGTTAGGTATGATGGCACTGTTGGCTATCATATCATTGCATAATGACTGTTTTGCCATTGTGGTAACCCCTTGACCTATAAAGGGAGGGCCGTGGCAACCTAAGAAAGGATTCGGACCCTCATGTACTCATATGCGCGTAGCTGCTCTCCCCAAGCCCGACCTTGCCGGGCTCGAGCACTGCTTGTTCACCATCATCCACCCATCAATCCACCAAAAGCAGGAGTAGGGTTTTACGCCTCACGGCGGCCCGAACCTGGGTAAAAATCGCCCCTATCATCACTGTCGTGTTGGCCTATGGCCTGTGCTCTTTGTGCATTGTGACCTCTCCCCTGCCGAACCAAAATGGGGCCAATGGCTCCATAGGTGGCCATGTTCTACCACGACATCTTTGGCGCGCCAGGTAGGGGGAGCGCGTGCATGAACCTGAGGTCAAGATCAGCGCATTAGATCTTCATTATCGTCTTCTTCATCGGCGGATTCATCATCCATGACGCCCGACACGACAGCTTGGGAAGGGAGCGACATCGCTCCTTCGTTCGTCCTGCCCAGTTTGCGTCACCCGTCACCGCCGCAGCCGCAAGCGGCGGCGGAAGCAAGGGATGGTGATGGCGCGGCGTCCCCAAGCAGCTTGGGCAGCGTGGCCACCATGCAGGCCCCGTTCGAGGAAAAGGGCGAAGGGGTAGGGTGCATGGTTTCTCCCTCCACCACTTTCACTTGTCAACGATCGAGCCACACTGGGTTTTAGCATCGTCAACATCGATAAGCCCGCGCGAAACTTGGTCCAGCATTTGCCCTGCTAAGGGAAAATGCTGAGTAGAACGCCGGTGCGAATCCATTGATTGACGTCCCGGCTAGCATGCTCCGGCAAGGCCATCCATGCCATTGTGACCTTTGTGCCAACTGCCGTAAGATCATTGAAAGTGTAAAGGGAAGGAGGGTGAAACCAGCCCGGCCTTGCGCCAAGTTTTATCAACCGCAAGAGATTTGTGATCCCCTCCGGCCCTTGCCGGGGATCTAAAAATGGCTCGCGAAGTGCCATCCCCCCGAGACGTACGGATGCGGCGAATGGCCGCAACCAAGAAGGGAGGGAGGCGTGAACCAAAAAAGCTAAGTCAACGTGCTCACTAGCTCTCTCTCCAGAGTTTGTGTTTGCTTATCCCTCGGACAATCAATGTTTTTCGTATGGTCAAGTCTTTCGTGTGGTGGCACCTTATCGAATTTGTCTGTGCCCTCGCTCTGTTCTGAGCCTGCTCATGAAGCGGGTGGCTGCATCAAATACTTTTAAAGACCCTCGTGTACTCATACGCACGTAGCTGCTCTCCCCAAGCCTGACCTTGCCGGGTTCGAGCACTGCTTGTTCACCATCATCCACCCATCAATCCACCAAAAGCAGGAGTTTGGTTTTACGCCTCACGGCGGCCCGAACCTGGGTAAAAATCGCTCGTGTCATCACTGTCATTCTGGCCTATGGTCTCTGCTCTTTGTGCATTGCAACCTCTCCCCTGCCGAACCAAAAAGGGGCCGATGGCTCTATAGGTGGCTGTGTTCTACCACGACACAGTTGGTGGCGGCTTTTCGTGCTATTCCTGACTGGACGATGCCTTATCTGGCTTACATGACTCGAGGTGAGTTGCCGAAAGATGAAAACTTGGCGCGACAGATCACAAGGCAGTCTAAGTCCATGACTATTGTCAATGGCGAGTTACACAAATGTAGCGTGATCGACGTGTTCCAACGCTGCATTTCTCCTGAAGAAGGCCATGAAATCCTACAAGAAATTCATGCAGGTGACTGTGGTCATCATGCCGGGTCACGATCTTTGGTGGCTAAGGCTTTTCGTCACGGGTTTTTCTGGTTGACGGCTCATGCTGATGCAGAGGATATTGTTAGCAAGTGCGATGGATGCCAAAAATTTGCAAGGCAACCTCATGTGCCGGCTCAGGAATTGCGAATGATCGCAATCACTTGGCCATTTGCGGTCTAGGGGCTTGATATGGTCGGGCCGTTCAAGAGGTCTAAAGAAAAGAAAACTCACCTTTTGGTGGCAGTTGATAAATTTACCAAGTGGGTTGAAGGAGAGCTGGTTAGTAACTGTGAAGCAGCGACTGCAATTCAGTTCATGAAAAAATTGATCTTCCGCTTTGGTTATCCTCATAGTATCATTACTGATAATGGGACAAATCTGTCCAAAGGTGCTATGAAACAATTCTGTCAAGGATAGCACATCCGTCTTGATGTATCCTCGGTGGCTCACCCACAATCCAATGGTCAGGTAGAGCATGCTAACTAGGAGATATTACGAGGGATCAAGCACCGGCTCATGGTTCCTTTGGAGCGAACACCGGGTTGTTGGGTTGAAGAGCTTCCTACAGTTCTTTGGAGTATCAGGACCACCCCCAACAGATCTACATGCTACACGCCCTTTTTCATGGTTTATGGCACAGAGGCGGTTCTCCCAAGTGATGTTCGTCATGACTCGCCCTGGGTGGCGGCTTATGTTGAAGCAGACAATGAGACGACGCATCAAAACGCTCTGATGCCTTGGATGAAGAACATGATCTCGCAGCAGCTCGATCAACGATTTACCAATAAGACCTGCATCGCTATCATAGCCGCAAAGTTTGAAGCCGGATGTTCTAGGAGGGCGACTTAGTGCTCCTTCTGATTCAAGATCAGACAGGCATGCATAAGCTATCACCACCTTGGGAAGGGCCTTTTGTGGTTAGCAAAAACCTCAACAATGGGTCATATTATCTCATTGACATACGTGAACACAATAAGTCGCATACCTCTGAGGAGGAGACCAACAAGCCTTGGAATATTGCTCATCTTTGGCCTTACTACACTTGAGCTACTAGCTCCAATCATTGTACATATATATCATGTATATATTTTTATGATCAACGTAATAAAGTCGGCATCCCCGAAATTCGGGGCCTCTGTCGTTTCATATCATATATTGTGCATGAGTCTTTTATTAATTGATCATAAGGGCACTTGGGGGCTTCCAACTCATCGAGTTTAGCTTACTCACCCTTTTGACCTGGCAAAAATGCCCCATTATTTGTTAAACCTTCCCGTATGCTTGATGCTACTTCGAACAAGATGACCCACCGTACTTTCGACAAGTCAATCTTTAGGACCCCGAACTTGTCAAAGTTAAAATGGCGGTTTAAGTCATGTGAGAGCCAACTTATTGATAGCAAGGATAAACCAAGGCTATTATGCCAAGCTTCTTTGAAGCAAGACTTGAGCTTCAAAAGCTGGTCTTTTTATCGAGCCTTAAAAGGCTGACTTACAAATATTGTGATATACATGTTTGTAATATTATTATTATTATTTATTTTCTGTCTTTGCAGGAATTTTAATGCTCTTGATCATATTTATGCACAAACTCTAAATTCCCGGGTCAGAAGAAGTCCAGGTTAGCAATGATCAGTATTGAGCTTATTGAAGCCATGAGCCGCCAAGTTGACAATTCAAAGATTTTTATGACAATGAATCATTGGGTTACTAACCCGCCATTGCTTTTAAGCAATCAAATATTGCGACTATAAGTCGCCAGTATGAGTAACTGTCAGGTTCTTATTACAACCCCATACAATCTATGTATCAAAATATCAGATGGGAAACCTTATTCAAAGGGTGGTGCAAAGAAAGGATATATATCAAACTAGATCAAACATCCAAAGAGGATTGGTACGACAGTGCTGGATCAAATAATTACAACGTGCACGAAGGCACGACAAGGCAACCAAATGTTTTTAACTAAGCCTATTACAAGGCTTTAGTTGAACCCAAAAGTTTCAAGCAAAGTTTTTTAGGAGTTGTGTTACTCCTTTAAGCCGGTTTCTGTGCTGTCCGGGTTGGTACCCTCCGGGTTAACATCTTGTTGCTGCCCTATACTAGAGGTCCCTGGGTCGTCCCGAGCCGTCTCTTCATTGTTTCTGATCTGAAGATTGCCCGAGGTCCAGTCGACACCAGTTAAAGCCTCAAAGATTGCTTCATCATTGATGATAGAGGAAGGGTCGATATCAGGGGCAAAAATATGCTTACGCCTTTGAGGAGTCAGGTCTACAACGTCAAAGGAAGGCTCCTTGATTCGAGTATTGTTGTTGTCGTAAGCCGGCTGGTACTTCTTCAGATCAAGTTCTTGTGCAAGTTGACACGCCAATGGCCGCATTTCCCTGATACACTTGGCATAATCTGCTTCACTAAAGTCAGACCCGTCGTCTTTGTATTGAGGAAACCCGCCAACCATCTCTTTAGGATCCAACTCTGTTTGATAAGCCTTTGCCCGGCTTAGCCTGGTTATCGCTCCTGCACGGGCGGCTGACATCTTCAGCTCTTCAATTTGGTGGGGCATTGTTGATAGTTGAACCAAAACATCTTTGATAAGCTGTGGTGGTTTCTTGCCATTGGATGCAGCCATTAGAGTGCGAAGACTTCCAGCATATAATTTTCCATCAAAGCATAGACGGCTTTCAGCTTCACCAACACACTTTTCCCAAGGTTGCAACTCCTAGCACCTGTCATGCATTCAAGACAAGAGTTGCCAGGCGAGTTAAATTCAAAATTTTCAAGTCACCAGGTGAGTTATTTCAATTGATTGAAAGTATTACTTACCAAAGATAGCGGCTGTCATTTGAGACATGCTGTTTTAAGCCGGCCAATTCTTTAACAACTGGCTTAAGTTGATTTTCCGCGTCTTCTGCACGTTTCAATAGAGCGGCCTTTTCAGTCTCAAAGGTGGATCTCTCAGCATTAAAATTTTCTTTGATTTTTTCCAAATCTTCCAAAGAAGATTTCAAGCTTGATTCAGCCTTGACGCGTTCAGCTTGTTCAGGTTCTAAATTTTTCTTTAAGCCGGCCATGTTTGACTCGCCCAGGCTTAAAGCTTCCTGCAAAAGTTAAAAAGGAAGTTTTTCACCCAATGAAGTCGTTATAAGTTAGTTAGATTGGTAAAACTAGCTCTTGAAGGATATATTGTGGATGGCAAATCTATTCAAGTCCCTAGCACATTGCAAGCAATATCCTTGGCACTTGGGGGCTAATGTATGTCACTTTTTCTTCAACATATACTAGAAGACCCGGCTCATCTCAAGAAGATAAGCAGACCCTTGGGGGCTATAGGATAATTCTTCAAAATAGTCATCTTAAAAGACCCGGCTCATCTCATGAAGATAAGCCGACCCTTGGGGGCTACATGATGTTTTTCTTCTAAAAAGTTTAAAGAACCGGCTTGTCATTTGCATGATAACCCGGCCCTTGGGGGCTACACTTTGGAATCTACGGATTTCTCTCTAATTCTTAACCATACTCAAATTTTTCCTATGATCAAGACTTGGGGGCTACATGAGGATATATAATAGGAGACAATGGAGTGTACCTCATATTTCTTCTTCATCATATTTACTAAGCCAGCCTCCATGTCCCGGCTTGTGGCCAGGCGGCTTAAGTAGCCAGCATGCAATTCCTCAGCATTGAAATCTTCATAATTTGGCAGCTCAAGTTTTGATTTGCCCTTTTCAAACAAGGGTATCTCGTCCTTGGCTATGTGCTTAGTTAGGACATTGGAGGTTTCCGCTGCTTTTTGATCCGCCCCAATAATGGCAATATCATCATCATTTTTCTCAGGCGGGGTCTCTTTAGTTGGCTTGATAGGAATTGAAGAAGGAATAGGACTTGGCGGGTCAAGGTTATCCGTCAGGTCAACATCGACACCCATAGCCTCGGCGGCTGTTACTTCAGCTTGTGGGGCGGGTCATCCTGGTCGTTTTGATGGTCTTAAGGTTCCTTGATGTTGGCCTCAGGGGTTACCAACACCTGGTCCTTCGACTCAGGGATTTCGAGGGTCTTCGAAGAGTCGCCCAGTTTCCTTTTCTTGCTTTTGGCTTGGGCCACTACAAAAAAACACTTCTGTGATGATACGTGTTTGTCACAGTAGGTCACGTTTTCTGTCAGGCATGTACATCCATGATGATTTTATGACAGAATCAAGATAGTCATACCTGTGCTGTCGTAGAAGTGTTCCATAACAATACCAAAATTATCATCACGGAAGTGTCCACTTCCATGATGATAAATGGCGCGTCATGGAAGTGTTTTCGTCAAGGGTAACTGACATGTGGCATCCACCGTAACGGGTCGCCGTTCAGCTATCGGGTTCCGGCTTGGATCCGATAACCTGTTAACAGCCCCGACCAATGGGGATTTTCCACGTGTAAAATTCTCATTCGCCGGATGATCGACGTGTCAGCTCATCGTTGGGACAGATGTCATCCCTATAATGGACGAAAGACGCGTATGATATGTCGACACGTGGCACAGCCCAACAGTGGCCCATTTAAGGTAAAAAGGCCGGCCCAGCTAAAGGCCCACCATATTTTTTCAGACACTAGTGGGCTGGCCCGTTAATAGCCTGCATGTTTTGGGTCAAATTAAGGCCCATATGAGATCTGGCCCGTTCACAGCCTGTCATGTTCTGGGCTAAATTATGGCCCATATCAGATCAGGCCCGTTAACAGGCCAGTGTTCTTTTTGGCCCATTCTAAGCCGGGTTTGTATTTCAGCCTGTTAAATGCCCGTTTATCAGTTCGGCCCGATAATAGTTTCGGCCTGTTAGCGGCCCGTGGTGCATCTGGGCCGTTGTCAGCCCGGTTTCACTTTAGGCCATTTAACGACCCATGCTGAAACTGGGCTATTTCTTTTCCGAAGTGACTTTAAGCCTCTTAACGGCCCGTAGTCTTCGTGGATAAATTTCAGCCCAACTGGCCTATCGGCCTGTTAATGGCCCGTGTAACAGTTGGGCCTAATTACAGCCCGTGTTGAATCCAGCCTGCTTACAGCCCATCTATTAATGGCCCATGACACAGTTGGGCCTACGGCCCGCGTTGATACCGGCCTGCTTAAAGCCCATAATTTTATTGGGCCAAACAGGGCCCAAGATATATTTTGGCCTGTTAACGGCTCGTTTTCTATTTGGGCCAAACATGGGCCTAAGGCAGTTTCGGCCTGTGTTGGCCCATGAATTTTTAGGCTCAACGCTAGCCCAATCTAGTTTTTAGCCTGTTAAAAGCCCATGGTATTCTCTGGCCCAGCTGGCCAGAACTTTAGTCGGCCTGTTAAAGGCAGAAAACTACAATACGTTTAGACCTGCTAATGGCCCAAGATGATTATAGGCCCACGTTTTGTCCCATATATAGCGAGTTACGGGCCGGCCTGAAGACCGGCAACATTGAGATCCGTTGAAGCTTCCGGCCTAAATTACAGCATACCGACCAAGAATATACCTAGACTATACAATAAAGAAATTACGGCATATTACATCCACTGGGCATCAAAGTTCGCCACCGGTGATAATAAAGCGCAACAAGACCGCAAATTACATACACTGGGCATCAAAGATTGCCACCAGTGCATATAAACGTGCTGACAAAAGAATATACAAAACTGAGAGCACTTCAGAAGGCATTAGGCCTGCCCTGGACGTGCACCAAAAGTAGCAGAACAAGCTGATGAGACCTCAGTTGTGTCAACTATAGATGCTCTAACCCTAGCTACGTAGCAAGAAAGCACACATGGGTGTCCTGTGAGGTCTTCTTTACATCATTGACATCAAGTCAGAGCTGAGCTGAAGCAAGCCTTTCCACTTTAAGTCGAGACTGAAGAAGTTGAACTGATTGAGGTAGCAACGGCACAGAGGTTGTCTCACAGCTGCTGGTGAGTAGCTTCAACTCACTATCTTCATCAAGACATGCCCTGGGGTCATCTCGCTCTCTTCAAGATGGTTTGGCTCACTATCTTCCCTAAAGTTCTGCCTGGCATAAGAGATATGACTCTGAAAGAGAAACAAGGAGACACGTAACATGTTTCACAAATATATAAGCAAATAAATGGATCTGTTCTGCATAAGGAACATGTTTTTACAACTACAGTTTAAAACTGGTAGTTGTTGCAAACATCCAATCAGATGTAAACACCAAAGTAAACAACCGTGGAGGAAATGATGCCTATCCAAATCTATACTAGAACAAAGTTTGAAGGCTTGAGAAGGATGAACTTACATTACATGTTAACACGGGCTGGACAAAGCCCTTCTCCATGTCGATGGAAGGATAATTCAATAAATTCCCCAAAGAAACTTATTTATAAGCGTTGCCTTTATTCTACATTTTGTAAAGAGTAAATATAGATCAAATAATATTGGAAGAAATAGAGGATAATGAAGCTCAGGTGCAGAGTGATGATACATAATCAAATAGCTATTAATTAAGTACAGTGTTACAAGGCAAAATGTACTGACAAGAGGAATGCAAACATCAATGTGTGCAGTGGCATTGGCTTTATTCAACATTTTGGTAAGAGTAACTGTAGATCTGATAATTTGGAGAAAGTGGAGGGCAGGGCAGATAAGATGCAGAGTAATGCTAGACAATCAACTATCTCGCAATGCAAGTACATTAATACTACCATTGTCCGTTATTACTTGTCGCTCAAATGGATGTATCTAGCACTATTAAGTTCTAAATATATCCAATTGAGCAACAATTAATTCAATACGGAGGGAGTACATGACAATAGGTACTTACATGAGCAATACATAACTTCATAACCATTGTGTTAATTCTACATTTATCTAAGAGTAAATATATATCTTATAACGAGCAAAGGGAGGATAAGGAAGCAAACATTTACAGTGATGCTACATAATCAAAAGCAATGAGTGTAAGTATGCTGACAAAGGGCAAGAGGTACTGACAAGAGCAATGCAGTGCCCAGTATTGTTGTGAGATCCTATGATCCTTTGAGAAAGGAGATTCATCTGAAATTAGTTTTCATACAAGAGAGAAGGTAAGGCACATGCAGAAATGTAGGAGTTCAAATTGTAATTGATATCATAGACAGTACCTGACACCGGGCTCTCTGCAGTTCTAATAGGGGTTTGGCCAGTGGAGTAGGGGTAAAGTGTGGTACAGTTGGGCCTGTGTTTTCTGTGGCTGCTGATCTATCTGATTTAACAGGTATCACTGCCTTTTCCAAATACCTAGTTTGTAGTCCTTGGGGATCTGCACTCACCCTCTTCCTTTTGGACATCTATTACGAAAGAACAACATTTGACTGGAAAAACATAGTATGATGACACATGGAATAGGTACAGAAAATGGATAGGTATGGCATATACTCATATATGATGCTTAAACTAAGCAGATGGTGGTGTAACAAATTAGAAGAGTTAATTGCACAGAAGTACCACAATTGAGGCATTACATGTGGATCGGTACCACTTTTGGTAATTTTTACATGTCAGTATCAAGTATGAGGCTAACCGTTACAAAGAGGTCTAAACCACGTATAAACACGTATTGACGGTGTATCTGACCGGCGGGGCCCACCTGTCAGATACCGACGTGGCATGCTCTTTTGCACGAAACCCCCTTGCTTTATATGTTATAACATAGATGCTCTGTTTTTTTTTGCGGGAAAAAGGTTCCCTGAGAAGCTTTTTTTCATTCGCAATTTTCACCACCGAATCGGACTCATTTGATAATTTCCGCCGAATTCGATAAATATATAAAAGAATCTAAAAATGACGCCAAGGCATGATTCGAATCTGAGACGAGCCACTAGAAGCTTCGCGCGCTAGCCACTGCGCCACAGCGAGGCTCGCGTTATTAGGTCACCATCTATTTTTTTATACTATTTGTAAAACGCTGGGCTGGTGGTTGGGCTCAGCGTGGCCTGCAATTTTTTTTTTCGTTTCACGTTTTACTGGCGCGCGTGCTGGGGTTCGTTCGTTGCCCAGGTTTCTTTTTGTTTCTTCATCTTTTCTCATTCAATGAAATTGATCATTTTTGTAATATATGTTTAACAATTTTATTAATATATATTACAAAAAATTTCAACATATATAAAGAAATTTTTTCAACTTATATTGATCATTTTTGTAATAAATGCAAATTGATCATTTTTGTATTATATGTTGAATTTTTTTCTTATTATATACACCATAATTTCAAAAGTTCACCGCGCATTATGTAAAATTTTGTTCAACATATATTTATCATTTTTTAATAGAAGCAAAATGATCATTTGTGTAATTTATGTTGAACAATTTTCTTAATATATGTTCACCTTAAATTACAAAAAGTTCACCGCGCATTATGTAAAATGTTCATCATATATTAAGAAAATTGTTCAACATAGATTATAAAAATGATCAATATGCATTTATGTTCAACATATATTACCAAAAGTTTATTATATTAAAAAACATTCAGCGTTTTGAAAGAAGAAGTCATCATGCATTAAAAAATGTCCACTATTCTCAGAAAAAGTGATCAGTGTACATTAAAAAAATGTTCATGCGTATTTGAAAATATGTTCATCATGTATTTGAAAATATGTTCATTATATACTGAAACCTATCTTAAAAAAAATTCAATACGTATGTTAAAAATCCAACACACTGAATGAACAAAGATGAAGAAATGAAAAGAAACCTGGGAACGAACGAGCCCCAGAGTGCGCACCAGTAAAACGCGAAGCGAAAAAAATATTGCAGGCCTCGCTCAGCCCAACCGCCGGCCCAGCATTCTGATGTTAGTATAAAAAAATGACGTTGTTCCTCTGAAGCGAGCCCCGCTGTGGCGTTGTGGCTAGCGCGCCCAGCCTCTGAATGACATGTACCAGGTTCGATTCCCACCAGTCCATAATTTTTTGATTGTTTTATTTATTTGTCCAATTTGACGGTAATTTCCAAATTAGTCCGATTCGGTGGTTAAAATTGCGAACAAAAAAAAACCTTACATAATCCTTTTTCCTGCAAAACAAAGGGCATCTATGTTATTACGTGTAAAGGAAGGGGGTTTTCTGCAAAAGAACATGCCACATCGGTACCTGGCAGGCGGGCCACATCGGTCAGATACACCGTTAATACACGTTTATCCACGGTTTAGACCTTTTTGCAACGGCTAGACCCAGACTTGGTACTGACATGTAAAAATTACCAAAAGTGGTACCAATCCGCACGTAATGCCCCAACTGTGGTACCTCCGTGCAATTAACTCAAATTAGAAGTAATGCAAGAGGTCGTATGCAAGATATGTGCGACCAATACAACCTTGCCAAGTTAGAGCAAGCACCTTGATGGGTGAATAAGATAGGCCATTCTCCACCATGCCAAGTTTGTTAGCCAGTGGATTGTTCCGCAATATTCCTCTCTTGCGCCCATTCTCATATTCAATTTTATCATGTTCAATACCTGACATGCATGAAAATATAAAAATAAGTGAGATTATCTTTGTAATCCAGAAGTGATTCTAATCCAATACTGCCTCCCTGTAAACCCCTTTGTGCTATCTCTGCAATTCTTCTGAGAGATACCATGCATGCTGTAATTTGGTGTGTGCATTAATATAATGTGGCCTACTACTCAAAATATGAGAGCCCCAGAAGTGATGATACTTCGCAGATGACAGCTTCAACATATAGTAAAGAAGAACAACTCGACCTGACCTGACAGATTCAAAATAGACTAAGGGAGAACAAATCGACCTGACCTGTCGACCGCAAATGTCTCTGCTACTCTTCCCAACAAGGAACATACTTATTAAAGAAGAAGAGAAGAGGATCATGTTAAAGAAGAGCAGAAGAGCAAGCAGATTGAAGATATTACAAGTCTTTCTATACAATGTCTATTGCCCACCCATGATGAACCAGAGCGCATAGAGAAATACTATTCCTTCCGGTCTCTCCATATGTGGCTCACATGCATTTCGAAACTAAAGTAGGAACATTTAGCTGACCAATTAAACATGTCTCAGTTTTACTAATTCAGCATAATATCATATTCGAATTTGTACAATTAAGCTTGTTTAGCTTGATGGGTGGAGCAATGCTATTATGACACGAATCACGTAGGCTGATCGTGGTCATCATAAAATGGGGAAACGTAAGCATGATGAGTATAGTGTTAACCGTGGCAGTGGCATGGCAGATCTGAAGCTGCAAACCGCGCAAAGGGTACTTAGCAACCGATGTTTGCTTTGAAATAACAACTAAGATTTGGTATGGACAAGAAAGTACAGTCAACAAGTGACAAAGAAATACAATTCCTACTGCCTCTCTATATGTCGCAACATGCATTTGGAAACTCAAGTGGGACCTTTAGCTAATCAATTAAATGTGTCTTTTAACTAATATCAGTATCATATCACAATCATATTTGAATAACTAAGCTTTGGAATTATGAGTGTTGTGTCGTTTAGCTTGAAGGGTGGAGTACTGCTAGTACGACAGAAAGCACCTACGCAGATCATAGTAGTGTAGATAAAAGGGGAAAATCCTAAGCATCACGAGTAAAATAAGGAAAGTGGAACTAGCTGGAACATATGGGCTTGTATTGCCGGTACGGCTAGAAAGGGTTCGGAAAGGCTTCGGCCCCAAAAGGGGCAACTCTATTCAACTGAAGGCACAATACTGTTACTATTAGTCTAGACTCTCAAATGTTAGAAGTATATTGTGTTTAAGATAGAGATAGGAGTTATAGATAGAATATATTAAATCATGTATGACTTGCCCTCTACTCTGTGTGTGTGTCTCTCTCTCTCACATGTGCATCTATATATACCCTACACAAGGGTCAGATCAATACAACGAATATTATAGGTTCTATGTTTTCTACATCAAAGACGACATAGCTCCTAGCATTTCCCGGATATTATGGCAGACCATCTAGAATAGTTGAAAGCATCCATCTGAAGCGACCCAACAGACCTGTCGACTGCAAATGTCCCTGCTCCACTTCCCGACAAGGAACATACTGTACTATTCCCTCCGTTCCTAAATATAAGTCTCTTAGAGATTCGAATGGGGACTACATACGGAGCAAAATGAGTGAATGTACACTCTAAAATATGTCTATATGCATCTGTATGTAGTTCTTATTGGAATATCTAAAAAGACTTATGTTTTACCGAAAAAGGCTTTCGCCCTGCTTTATAAATAAAGCAACGATGAAAAACACCCGGTCCAAACACACGCCACCACAACACACGCACGCACCCAAGGCAGTTTAGGAATGGAGGAAGTAATATACTTATTAAGAAGAACAGAAGAGGAACATGATAACAAAGAGCAAGCAAATTTTAGATAATGCAATGTGTGTTACCCACCCATCATGAACCAGAGCGCACAGAGAAATACTATTCCTTCCGGTCTCTCCATATGTGGCTCACATGCATTTCGAAACTAAAGTAGGAACATTTAGCTGACCAATTAAACCTATCTCAGTATTACTAATATCAGCATCATATCAGATTCAAATTTGTACAACTAAGCTTGTTTAGCTTGATGGGTGGAGCAGTGCTATTACGACACGAACCACATAGGCTGATCGTGGTCATCATAAAATGGGGAAACCGTAAGCATGATGAGTATAGTGTTGACCGTGCCAGTGGCATGGCAGATTTGAAGCTGCAAACCGCACAAAGGGTACTTAGTAACCGATGTTTGCTTTAAAATAACAACTAAGATTTGGTATGGACAAGAAAGTATAGTCAACAAGTGACAAAGAAATGCAATTCCTGCTGTCTCTCTATATGCCGCGACATGCATTTGGAAACTCAAGTGGGGCCTTTAGCTAACCAATTAAATGTGTCTGTTAACTAATATCAGTATCATATCACAATCATATTTGAACAACTAAGCTTTGGAATTATGAGTGTTGTGTTGTTTAGCTTGAAGGGTGGAGTACTGCTAGTATGACAGAAAGCACCTACGCAGATCATAGTAGGGTAGATCATAGTAGGGTGGATGATGGGGTAGGGGTAGCGGCTCCGGCAAGGTGGAGGATGGGGTGGCGGACGGAGGAGGCTGGCCGATGTGGGGAGGTTGTTGTGGCGCCGACGATGTATGAATGGGGAAATGGAGGGGGAGGGGGAGGGGATCTCAAACTTTGGGATGCGCTTGTCTGAAATGTGGGGAAGTTACAAACATAGCCCCCGTTTAAAATTTGGGGACATTCGTCTGTTGGGGATAGGACGGTAATCTCGCATCTCCCCAATATTTGCCGATAGAGATTTCGGGCGAGGAGAGGGTGTTTTGCCACCCATGGTTGGCGCCCACGGCGTATGAACGGGGCTGACAGCTAGGGCGGTTGTGTCACGTCTGAGGGAAGTTACACACCTGCCCCTATTTAAAATATTTGCCTACATTGATTTCGGACAAGGAGAGTTTGTTTTGCCGCCCACGTGTATGAATGGGAAAATGGAGGGAGAGAGAGAGGTCTTTCGGATGAGTTTGAATGAAATGTGTGTTTGCCACCCATGTTTGGCACCCACCGTGTCTGGATGGGGAGACAGGCGGTCGTGTCATGTATGATTGAAGTTACTAACCTACCCCTATCGACAGCAGTAGAAATCAGGCCGATTAGGATGTGAAGTGTCAAGGGTAGACAGTAATTTCCATCTCGAAAACACTGGCTTCGGGCAGCCGACAAATGATAGTGGGTGTTTTGCCGCTTCATTCAAAATTTGGGAGAATTAGCATTCACGTTTACCTTGGGCCCTGGCAACTAAATTCAAATCCAATTTGTATTCGATTACGAATATCCGTACATCATTCTACGTTTTGTTATTTATTTCTTCAAAACCACGACAAAGATTTATTCCACCTTTATATATGAATATGATTTAGAAATGCTGTGATCTTCAAATTCAGTAGGTTGGATACAATTTGAGTCAAATAGTTATTTCATCCAATACAATCTGCTCACACGAAAAACAGTTCACCTTATGTCAATCATATAAGTACTGAGGATTACCTCGCCTAAAAAATTCAGATCATTACAACACATGGAAAACAAAGGGGTCTTACAACATAATCCATTCAGAGACATGACACAACATGCTAGTATACTAATCTAATGACAGTTTCAGCTGGTATGTAAAGAAGAACTGGGATTACCCTGGGCTTCATATAGCAGAAGCAGCAGGACCTCCTCCGTCTTGAAATGCAACATTCTTACTTCCTCCAATTCTTGGCTTGCTTGCATAATGCGTGCAGCTAATTGCATAATTTCCAGCCTCAAGATCAAGATTACCTCATTCATGGCAGCCACACCATCTCTTTCTGCCTCTGGTAGAGCCTCAAGAACTGTAATATCTATGCTCAGACTGCTCTCCAACGATGTTGCCTCTGAACTGCTACCATCTGGTAACATGGATGGCACACTTCTTCCACAAATAGATTCTGGGGTTGTACATTGTGTCCTAGTGTGAACGGCATCCTGAAAGGTTTCCGCTGGACATAAGTAAGAGATAGTTATCGCATGATCCAGGCAGTAAGCTTACATGGTAAACGGCATACAAATTATTGCCGTGCATGGCAAGCTATATTTAAATGGTTCGAAGCAGCATCAGCCGAAAACAAATTAAAATGGTAAGATTAAAGGCAGTGTACCACCGCTATATTTAAGTTGCCCAGGCATATAAGCAGTTGAAATAATCTGAGAAAGCACTTAAACAGTGTGGCCTCATATAAACTACGAAGACAGTCTTGTGATGAAGTTCATAGGAAAAGTTAAGGAGTCAAATGAATTAGGCATGCATTTCTTTACGATAGTATAGCAGGCAGTGCGGACATATTGGCCAACTCAGGTATAGCCTAACAAGTAACAAACAAGCATTCGAATCAAGCAATACAGCAAAGGAGACAACTGAACTATTTGTAATTCTGTAGGATTACAGGTTGAGGGCACAAGCCAAGAAAGCAGCCAACACACATTACATTTCACATGTACTAAAACACACTAGCTTACCATATGTTGAAGTGAAGCCTCGCTGCTGTTGCAATGTTCTTTGAAGATATCGTCAGCATCCCGTGGTTGCAATCTAGTCGATGTTGTTTATTCTTCCCCCTCTATTTAGGTAAAATTAATTTTAATCACATGCACTGGTTCGAATTGATCATGAATGGTTAATCTAAACTAATGAAAGAAGGGTGTGTGCTTACACGACAATATATGTGCTTCACTCTATTTTTATGCTTGTTCGAGGTGCTAGCCCCAAAAGAACAAATATTTTGCTTGATGGGGTTGGCAGCTCCATAATGAATAGAAGCATCAAATTAGTTATGCAACTTGGGAAGATCAAGAATGCACAAAAAAGTAATGAACAGAGGCTCGGAGCAGTGATGTAATAGCTAGCATTGGAAAATGTAGGGTAAAACAAACAAAAAGCAATGGAACCACAAGCTAGTTTGCTGATGTGTAACTAAGCATAGTGAACATAGGCCCTGTTTGGATCCATGGGTTAGAGCTAGTTTGGGCTCAAATAGCCCTAAAGTATCCAAACATGAGGGCTAGTTTGAGCTAGTTGCATCTAACCCACCCAAAAAACTTATCCCACCCAAGAGGTGCTAATTGGAGCTAGTTCTCCTAGTGCATTTATTGTCAATCTAACCCTATCATCCAAACACCTCTTTGGCTAGAGTTAGTTCAAGGTTAGTCATGAGCTAGAAACTAACTCTAACCTCTAGCTAAGTTAGAGTATCCAAACATGACCATAGAAGCAGTCTGATGTAACCAACAAGTGGCATCAGAACAACACCATTATCATAAATATATCATGCAAGAAGTAAAATAGTAGGCAGTGATATCTAGGAAGTACAGTAATACTTAGGACAAAACAAAAGCACTGTAACTATATGTGCACTGGTTTGTAATTTAGCACATGTAACCTGTTCACTGCCACACGTATGGCCCTACAGGTGCAAGCAGAAGAACGCGTCTGATGAAAAATTGAATGATGCCCTGAAGAAATTCGAAGGTGCGGTGCTTATGCTAAGAAAGTGAACGTAGGCGCTGGCCGTTGGATAATAGTACCTGAAGGTGGCGTATGGGTATCATTGTCATACGGGAAAGCTAAGGATCGTCGATGGTGCACGTGTTGCGGTTGAGTTTGGGCCAGCTGTCGCCATTGCTGAAGCGGCTCCGGTGCTTCGGTTGCGGCGCCTGTCGACATACAAGAAAGCTCATCTGTGGTAAGTGAACAGTTCCACGATAAAGAAGAGAAAAACCGAAGGAGTACAAATTGAAATAACCTGATGAGGCTGCGGCGTTAGTAAAGTAGGGCCGGTGGAGTTGAATATGGCATCCGTGGAGCGGGTCCGGTGTAGTGGACGAAGGCGTTGGCGAAGCACATCTGGCGCGGTGTACAGTGCTTTCGGTGAGGCAGATCTGTTGCGGCGGACGAGGGCTTGTATGAAGGGCCAGCGATGTGGCGGATGATGGAGTCGGTGAAGGGCCTACACTGTGGTGGATGAGGGCGTCGGTGAAGCAGATCCGGTGCGGTGGACCATGATGGTGGTCAAGGAGATCTGTAGCGGTGGATGAGCCAGTCGCCGAAACGGCTCCGGTGAAGTGGTGAGTTGGCAGTTGGGGGTTCCAAGGTGCGGAAGGTAGATCCGGTGAGGTGTGAGGTCCACCACTGCGGCGGAGGACTAGATTCGGCAGCTTGGCGTGGTTGGGGGAGGAGGCGGGGAGGGGAAGGGGTGGGGCTCTGGGGAAGAATGTTGGGGGCAAAGAGGGGAAAACAATGGAGTTACCAAAGCAGCCCTTTTCCGTTCATGTGGCAGGGGTAAAACAGGAATATCGCAGGGCTAAACTTTTGGGCGCGAGATATTTCGATGTGAGTGGGAAGTTTGAAAGCTTTTGGCAGCTGAAATTAAGTGTTCTGCTCTTGTACGGCCGACTATGATATCATGGCCGAGAATTTATTTGTTTTGCATTCAAAAAAAAGTGCAAGTTTCAAAAATCAATGTCTCCAACTCGAAACTTAGATTGTCCATTCAATTCAAATATGGATCATTGAGCTAGTGGAAGCAAATACCATCATATGGACCAATTCAAATGAAATTCCAAATGTCTTTATCCTAAATATGATGACAAAAACAAAAATGTGTATGTGTATGTGTATGAATAAAGTGGATTATTATAAGGTTTGAACATGACAGTATGTGTATATCTCTAGGTTTGATATATGAATTTGAAATCACGAAATCCCGGCTTAAAAAATGTACCCCCGTTTAAATGAATTACAAAAGCTAATAATGGAGTCGAATTCCAAATTTCCAATCTTAGGTTTGTAATTCTGGTACTTCAAAGTATATCACACATGTTCAAAAGTATCGTTATCTCATAGTCCAAACTATGAAACAAATTGATCAACCATGAGTACACACACTATTGACCATATATATCTCAATTACGCTTAAGTCTCTCAAATATAGACACCTCACACTTTATCTGAAGCCCACCACCCCGTCCCCACTCCTCCACCCCCCCCCACAAGCCTTTCTCTCCCCCGGACACGAACACAGGAGCACATTAACCCCCTTCTCTCTTCTAAGTCCGGACCCCAATATAGGTCTCTATCACTTTGTCTCTCGGGCATGCATACATCTCTTCCGCCACTCTCTAGGTCTCCCGGCATCTCTCTTTCCCAAGCACAGGCACTATATAGCAGTGTATCTTTCCCATACACACAAAATGTCGCCCCCAAACATCTATCTAATGTGGTTCTCGCACACTCTCCACCATCTCTCTGTCTCTCTCTCTCGCATTAATTGATACACACCTCACTCACCACCCCCACTACAAAACAAGCACCATTTGTCTCCTTATGCACCACTCTCCTCTTTCTATCTCTCCCACATGCGGACCCGACCCAGCTCCTTCCTTATATACATATATGTCGTGACTCTTTCCATAGCTTCCTAGCATATTATCGTTCTCAATCTCGCATGTTGTTCTCTACACCATCTATTCTAGATCTCTCATGAAGTCTCTATCACACACACGATGACTCCCTTTCCTTGCGTCTTCGTACGTAGGCCACTTTCGAACAACATCAACCTTGTCTCCCTATCTATACGCCACTTCCGCACACAAATGACCCCTCTCTCTCCCCCTCTCTTCCTCTCTCTCTCTCTCTCCCTCGCTCACTCTCTCTCTCTCACTCTCACACCCCTCTCCCACACACACTCGACGTCTCTTCCAAATAGTCTGCTCCCCGCCCGCACCCATGCTATCCCGCTACTACACATGCCTTTCTCTCTCTTGGACACACATGTCACACCATTCCCCCTTCCCTACTAGGTTTACATCATTAGTGGTCTCTCTTCTCCACATACACACACTCCCTCTCACACACACGTGCGCGCACAAATACACACAGACACGCACAACACCCATCTATTCGAATCCTTCTTTTAAGACACACACCCTTGCATATTCTCTCCAGTATATACCCCCTCTCTCTAGCTCACATGCACACCAAAATTCTCCGTCTCTCTAACTCACACATCTCTCCCCATGTCCGCATGTGTATCTCACACACTCACTCTCTGATTATGTCTATGTGTCTCCATGTTACACAACACAAAGCCCCATGCACATGTCTCTCTCTATCCTCCACACACAGAGACACACAAAGCAACTCTTATCATTGCCTCAGTCTCTACATATCACACACACATGCGCTATCTCTCTCTTGCACACACGCTCAACCAAGGTTTTCTCGTGAATAACTTACCGTCTATTCATCAACAGTCGTGGTAGTACGACGAACACGAGACGTGAAAAAGAATAAATCTACACGTCCGTAGACCACCTAGTATGACTACTAGGACTAGAGCAAGCCGAAAGCGCGCCGCCGTCACCCCCTCCTTATCAGCGACGGGAAAACCTTTGTTTTACATAGTCGGGAAGTCATCGTGCTAAGGCCCCACATGCTCAGCCATTGAATAGAACATAGATACAAGTTTATGGAAACAAGTATCGATAATACGTTTGTATCTCCATACTTAAATCTCTTCTCTCTTATAAAAAACTGAGTTGGTGATGATGGTATGCCTGCCATCTTGCAATATAGACTGTTCGATCTATATCTGACGGTTAGAAAGCAAACTATGACAATTTTGCAAAAAGATACCCGCACCTCTCTCCACATTTGCAGATAAGGCGATCCCTCGTTCATCCTTATCTCCCACAACCTCATTGTTGAGCAATTAAAAAAGGAGGCCTCTGGAACAATCTGGCATGGTGGCCGCTGCGTGCGTCGTCCATCCCCATGCCTCCGCTCAGTCCGAATACCAATCACCACCACGCCCCACTTCGCCTCACCTTATCTCTCCTCTTTCTCGAGATATCATTAGTTTTTACACATGGGATTACTCCTGCATGGGTCAACCACAACGGGTGTTTTATAAAAAAAACTAGCAAGATGCCCATGTGTTGCACGGAACATCAAGATGCATTTGTATGAGTAGTTTATCTTGTGGGAGAAAAGGATCAATGAGGGAAGGCCTTATTTGCAAATTTGGAGGGGGTGTAGGTATCTTTTTGCAAAATTGCAATACTTTCCTTCTTATCCGTCAGATATAAATTGGACGACCTATATTGCAGGATGGTAGGCACACCATCATCACCAACTCTGTTTTTTATAAGAGTAGAGAAATGCATCTTGATGTTCCGTGCAATGCACGGGTATCTTGCTAGTACTCCTACAGAAGACTTAGTTGGTGATGATGGTGTGTCTGCCATCCATCATTTCTGACCATTAGATCTACATCTAACGACTGTGAAGTAAGTTGTTGCCTTTTCGCAACAACATCCCACTTCTCTACCCAATTTTCAGAAAACCCCTTAGTATTTTAAAACAAACCGCATCCCACCCTCACCTCATCAAAACAGCCCAAGGAATATAGTCTGATTGAAACATAATATATTTTTAGTGATATATGTATATCAAAATTAGAGTGTTTTCTATCAAGTTTGTGAATAAGCATTATTCTACTTATGATCCGTTGCAACACACGCGCACATTGCTAGTATTTCCAACCATGCAAAAAAATCGCTAGTATTTCCATAGTTTCGAGTTTTCCATCAAGATATTAGTCACTCATGGTCGATATTTAGTTTGAATTACGTACACATAAGCACTATGTAACTAGCCGTGATTATTTGCTTCCAAAGCTTAACTTTCACTCCTACTTACAGTATGTAGAGTATTTAACAAAAAACTACCACTTTCAACCAGCCCTAGGAAGAAACTACTGTACAAAAAGTGGCAAAAACATACCCAAAATTTCTTAATCCGCGCCAAAAAACTACTTCCTAGTGCCGATTAGGCTCGTTTAAACCCGTTTATGATAGGGTTGGCCCACACGTCTGTGCTGACGAGGCACCTTAAGAGCAAGTATAATAGTGGGCTATAAGCCCGTTTACATGGCATTTTTGCCTATGTGGAAGAGAGAGACAAGGAAAAAGTGGAGGAGTGGGCTCTCATGCAATAGCTCGCCTCTACGCATGCTCCTAGGTAAAGGCATTTAATGAGAAGAAAGAGATAGAGAGAAAGTGAAAAAAATTGTGAACTTATAGCCAACCTTATAGCCAACTCTATTATATGAGTAATTAATAGTGCTAACTCTTGATGACATGGCATGTCCATATAGCCAGCTGCTGGCTATATTATTAACCATGCTCTAAACCAACATCGTTTGTTTGACCGTTAAGACACGAGGGACCCACATCTGAGGTTCTATCCTCTTCTTCCTCCTCCAATCATTATTTTTCCTGAACATTACTACTTCAAACAGTTCGTATGCATGTTCGTCAGTGGCGCTGGTGATGAGCGAGCTGGCCGCCACTCCGCCGGATGGGCCGGATGCCACGCTGGCCTCCGCACGGGTTGGGTGGCTGGCCCGAGCATGGCTCACGCGCGAGCAAGCCACCGCGCTGGTCTTCGATCAAGCCAGATGGCTGGCCTTAGCGCGGCGCGTGCGAGCAAGCCGCCGCACCGCCGTGCCAACCTAGCTAGCAAACCTTGTAGACAAGCAGCTGGATGCATCCAGCAGGGTGTGTGCTAGCTTGGCTAGCTAGCGGCCACGAGCGCCGCACGGAGCTGGCATCCGGGCTGCTGCAATATGGGCTCCGCGCCACCGACGCTTTTGACCTTGCCTTCTGCCGGCGGCGGTAGCTGCGTCCCATGGCCGAGGATGACTAGGTGGACGGGCCGGAGGTAGGAGGTCACTCGGGGATTTTTGTCCCGACTGACATGTAGGTCCCACAAGTCATAACGCCTAACTTGCCGGTCAAATAGATGGCGTTGACTTAAGGGGCGGCATGGGTTGAAACATGCCTATAACAGCACTTCGTAGTTTATTGCGACGGATTAAGAAAATTTTGGTATGTTTTTGCTAATTTTTGTAGAGTACTGTAGTGGTTTCTTGGTAGGGCTGGTTGGAAAGTGGTACTCCCTCCGTCTAGGTGAATAAGTCATCTTAGGTTGTGCACCGTGACCAAGGAAGATGGGAAAATGAGAGAACTTAATGTTTATTTGCTAATTAATAGCATTGCATGGAATGAACTAACCACTGCATGTCGTGTTTGGTAGTCTCAAGTCATTGAAAGCATGCACGCCTCGCATCTCTTATTGGTTGATATGTCAAGAAACAAGAAATGAGGTGGGAGTTAATGCACCGTGCCTAAGTGTTTTGGGATTATTTGGTTTTTGTAAGGTGACTTATACACCTAGACGGAGGGAGTACCTAGTTTCTTGGTAGTGGTTTCTTGTAAGGAACAATGTACTAGCGACAAAAGGCGATTCTAGATTGCATTGCACTACTAGTGGTCGCTGGAGTGTACAGCTCATTTTGTGGGTTCGATCCCGGCCGAACGCACGGTGGCCTTTTTTTTAAAATATTAACCTTGCTGCGAGCCAATATTGTACACTGGTAGTTTCACTTTTGAATTTGAGCGGACGTGTTGCACCACAATCTGGGTGCACTAGATCACCTAGCCACGTGAACGGGTTTTGCCTCCCATCATCTCGTGGCTCGTGTACTAGAGTAGTACTAGTACTCCTATATACAGTATCAATTCACACTGTGCAACATTTCTCGCCTGCGTGCTCGCCCTAGCCGCACCTCGCTTGCTACTTCCTCATCAGCTACCATCTTTACTAGGGGTATATAAACTAGCACCTCCCAATTAAGCCCGAGGAGCCGGAAAAGCCTGGCGCGACATTGGGAACTGTGCAATATGGCTCTGTACGTAAAGTGCTATACTCTGTAGCTTGTGGCGTTGCATGCATGGACTTCGCTCCATTATCTCAAGGACAGCTACGCGCTTGAATAGAGCACGAAGAGTACGCAGGTGTACTTTCCCTCCATTGATAGTACAACGATGGTTCTAGAGAATAGTAGTACCCTCCACTTGCAATTGTAGCTCCTTGGCCTTGAGTTTCTAGAGTTCAAAACTGGTGCACTATAGAAGTACAGTACTCCATAGTAAATAATAACCGCACCAGCGCACTACCACTATGCGTGCCCGCATAACTTCCTTAACGAAGGGACGAGGCCCTGCGGTTACGCTCTTATCTCCTCCTCGCCAGTTCCCCTCACCCCGAAGAGACCAAGGCAGTTCGTCGCTGCTGCCATGGATTCGCCAGGCGGTTCTCCTCCTCGTCGGGGCTGGGAGACCTTGGACGATGATCCTCTGGGAGAAATCGCTCACCGCTCTGACGTCCTCACCGTCGCAAGACTCGGTGCTTCCTGCACCAACTATTTTAAGGCAATGCATAAACAGGCTTGGGAAAAGTCCATGCTTGTTGGTCTTCCATGCGTTCTCGAGTAGAAGGTTATTCTATGGGACAATCCATTGAACAGTCCACCGCTACCTGGCCGTGGTTGCACGTTGACTCTGCTAGAGTTGCCGATGTTGAAAGGTAGTCGGATTTTGTCCGATGAGCAGGTCAGTCATGGAGTTTGATCATGTAGTGTATATTGTAAATATAGTACTTAGTTATTCCATCCCATAATTTCTCTGCTGCCCACCGTCTTATATATAGGTCTGGGTTGGTGCCAACGGAGATTGGCTTGCATACCTCCGGTCGGATACCACCATCATTTTGCACAACATCCACAACTGTGCGGCCGTTCCCGTAGACCCCTTCTCCACCATTGGGATCGGTCTTCCGGACTGGCTGGGCTTGAATACATATGATGATGCCTACATGAGATTGAAGAAGATAGCAATTGCAGACCCACCGACAAAGCGACGTAGGTACGACGATTACTATCTTATCGCGGTGTTCGACATAAGGATTGCCATCAATACAAAAGGCCGTAACGGCAGCGGCTGGCACATGTTGGCCGCGGCAGATTTGTACCCCTACACGTTCGAAGATGCCATGTGCCATGTAGGCCGCATCTTCGCGGTGAAAAGCCAGGGGACTTGTTTCATCTGGTTGCCATCATACGGTACGGGAGATCACAAACGGAATGCACAAACCATCATTTAAATTCCTAACGGTACTCCATTATTTTGTAGGGACCTGTCATCTCCCGATCAAAGTAAGATCGCCGATCCTGGATGTGCATTTGCATCCGCGATTCGGTCTAACCTGGAACCTTGTAGCTGACTTTGGCATATTGGGATCAACTATCTTAGCAGTCGTTACCCATGGTACCACTGATGTGCAACATGGTCACACGATCTACCATGATCGGACCGTCACCATCTACCCAGGTATTCCATTTTCTCATTACTGTGTGTTAGAGTAGTAGTACTTGTTAGAGCAAGTACAATAGGATGATGTAGGTGGGTTGTAAGGCTTTAAATAACATATTTTTGATGAGTTGGATAAGAGAGAAGAGGAGAGAGAAGAGAAGCGGGCTACTAATTAACAGCCGGTTGTAGCACGCGCTCCTAGACACTATGTGAGAGAGGAAGGTGGGCCATGTTTCCACAAAGCAGTACATATTTCTTTGTGACTATTGTACTTGCAGGCTATAAGATAGGCTATATATGAAGTGGCAAGATCATATAGCCAGCATCCGGCTATACTACTGTATTAACCATGCTCTTAGTTCTTTTCTTTTCTTGACTGGGACATGTTTACGGTACTAGTACTACAATTTAGTATTAGATTTTTTAACCCTCTTGCCTTCTCTTTCATTGTAGTAAGTAGTAAGGAGTAGTACTAGTTACTAGTACTAGTACTTTTTACCTTGGAGGACGCGTATAGCTAGCTAGGCCCTTGAAGACTTGAACCCACTCTAGCTCCCACCATTTTTGTTTTTCCATGTCTCACTATCTCATCCATGTAGCCAAGAGTGGCTATATATAATAAGCTGGTTATTTTACTTCCTCTATACTGGAGTAGTACTATTTGCTGCACAATATTACTGACCGCCAAATTTGAGCACAACATTATTATGCATGGACCTTGACCATGTATGTCACCATGTGTCCAGATCTGAGATGCCGCGTGTACCAGATGAACAGAGCCGAGTTCGACCCCCGTGATGCTATGTGGGTGCCGAGGAACACTCTTGGAGAGTACTCGCTTCATTGGGGAGAGCTACCCCATTGTGAAACAGATGCCACCTTCCGTGCACGACACCGAAGGCCTGCCATTCATGAAGCACGGTTGTGTCTTCAGTGTGCACCGCCGGATGAACGACATCCATGCTGGGACACGCTATCCCTGATTTATGCTGCTTCAGCTTGGATGAGTCTCCATCGTGTGGAACCGGACTAGAAAGCTGCGATAATGATTCCCGTTGCCCACCGCTATGGATTGTGCCATCTATGAAGAACACCTGGGACTGGAACCTGGAGGAGGACATGGAGCCCATCTATAACGTGTAAGTGGAGTATGGTAAATTGTGAATGGTAGAGCTGTAAATATATGTAGAGTAGTCGTGCACAAATTTATCACATGAAGTGGAGATGAACTTGTGTGGCATGCTGGCATTTGTCCTTTAGAATTTATTTCTAGTAAATGTGTTATGTGTACGTGCTACTTGTGTAGCTGTTGCACGGGCTCCAACATGCTCTGTGAGAAAAAAAGGGGGCACAACTTTGGCTATAGGTGACGTGGTGGCATCATACAGTAGCGATCGTTCGCTATAGTTGTAGTACTAGGGTGACAAATCCTATAAACCTTGCGCTTGGCTCTTCACCTCTTCGGGAGGTTCAACAGTTCGTACTCCTGTGAACCTTGCACTTGGCTCTTCGCCTCTTCGGAAGGTCCAACAATGTCAGTACAATATGCTTCTGGGAATCTGACACAGAATGAACTGCTGCACGTCCACCATGAGGGCGAGGGCGAGGGAGAGGGATAGGGAGAGGGCGCTATAGTCAAGACCCTCTCCTCGCCCTGCGAGCCACTGCGCGCGTGGGCGAGGGAGAGGGCGTAGGCATACGTAGTAAGCAAGCTTCTCCTCGTCATGTGAGCCACCGCGCGTGGGCGAGGGAGAGGGCGTAGTAAGCAAGCTACTCCTTGTTCCGCAAGTTGACGGGACACATCAAAGTAATACTAGTCCATACTGCGTCCTTTCCAGTTAATATGGCTTAATTTGAAATGAGAAAAATACACTGTCGGTCAACGTATGTAACAATACGCTCATTACAGTCACTATATAGTTTTGTGGTGATTATACGGTCACTAGCTCACATAGAGCACCGTATTGCACCCTGCTGACCGGCTACATAGTCGACGTGGCACTTTGTTGACTGGTTACATTGATACCTAGTTTCTGGGTCCCACATGTCAGTTGGCAGAGCAAAGAAATCAGTTAAACAAAACTTTACGCAGGCGCGACAGGAGTCCAACCCTTGCGCGCGAACCACCCTGGCTATTTATGTGAGTGCATGCACATGTACTCCCTTGGTCCGTGAAAAACTGTACATAATGGAGAGTATCATATACTAGTATCATGCATATGATACTAGTGTATGATACTACTTCTGTAATGCCTAGTATCATAAGTAGTATCTTAGGTTGCCTTATTAATTTTCCATGCATGACGCAAAGTAGTACAGCATTTAATATGATACGGTATCATGATATGATACCACAACCTCTCTTTCCTCATTTAATTGTATGCCACATCATCCAAAAAGTCTAGTTGGCATGCATGATAGTACCACTTATGATACTCCTATTACGGCCAGCCTTAGAAATTTTTCCAACAAAGCGTGTACATCTACACTTCCAATGCACTTAGCCTTTATTCTAATCGGTATTGATTGACTAATGCACCAACTTGTGCTCTAGCTATAGGCTGCATGTCTATCCTTAGTTACAGCATGCAACAACCTTCATTTAATCTTCTTCTCTCAATGGTCGCATGCACACATAAGTCTGCTACTTTTGGGCGTTAATTATGCCATGAAGTTCCGATTCCTCTTGGTCAATGTGTAAATCTCTATATGTACAGTCTTTCACGGACAGAGGGAGTAGGTTGAGCACTTGAGCGTGAGCGTGTGTGTTGCATCGTGTGCTGTGTGCGGCATGGATGCGTGAGTGTTGCGTGCGTGCATGTGTACGTGTGAGTGTTGCATGCATGCATTCATGCATGAGGCTTCTACTCCCTCCCATTGACATGTTCATATTTCTAGCTACATTAAAATGTTGCATGCAAGAATTAAGAGAAAACTCACCAATGCGTGTAGAAGTTATGGTCTTTTGTTCTTCACGCATGCATTCCAATTAATACGTTCGTAAGCACATTTTTCTTGAGGAAAACGAGCCCATTATTGAGTATTTTTGGAAAAAATTCTTCGGGCACTCATCATTTACTACTACCTTGGTTGATGATTTTTTTATTGACCTGTATATAAACCTCCGTCCTGGTTTATTGGTCCCCTTCGTATTTAGTGTAAAATGTTGACCATAAATTTAACTAACAAAGTGTTAATGCATGTCATAAAAAACTATACCATTAAAAACTATGTTCAAATACAAATCCAGTGATATGATTTTTGGTGACATGCATTAACATTTTATTAGTTAAATAGATGGTCAAAGTTTGACATAAAATACTAGTAGTACTCCTACATTATTGGCGCTGGGTGCCTTGGCTAATGTTTCTTGTTGTTGGACAGGATGAGAGCAGAGGCATTGGGATACTGTAGATAGTAAGTCTTGGCGATCCATTATTCCCCATCTCAGTCAGATAGAACTATTCAACTATTCTTCACAGAGAAGTGACAAATACACGCTGCAGCAGATGGGACACTTAATTAATAAGCTGAGCCAGCGTGTTGGTGTTACTAAATCAGCCTTACCCTGTACTGCCATCATGTTTGCCAGTGGAGCACGCTTCCGCAAATATGCCTACGCACCTCTCTCTTCCATTAACTGACATATGGGCACTCTTGAGGTAGACCCATGTCATCGGCTTAACTATTTACACTCTGAAGGACGGTATATCCTGGTAGTACTACTAGTAGAATTGAGATTTAATGCACTTTCTTGCCCGTCTTTCCCTCTTCTTCCTCCTCTCTTCTTCTTCTTCCTCCTCTCTTCCCCATCGTCGGCCGCACACCATTCCCCCCCGCTCACTGCTCGCCCGCCCGCGCCATCTTCCTCGGTAGCTCGCGTGTACCATATCCCCCCCCCCCCGCTCACTGCTCGGCCACACACGCCATCTTCTTCGCTCGCCCGCCCGAATCCACTTCCCCGCTCGCTCGCAGGCATCGGAAACCCCAATCACTCAGCGCCCTAAAAAAACCTATGGCAGAACCGACTGACACGCAGAGCCGCGATTGGAATTCCCTCCCCGATGTTCTCTTGGAGCAGATCTATAATCGTATGGACCTGCTCAGCACCGTGCGTTTGGCCGCATGCTCGGTGTCTATATACCGTGTACTCATCTGTAACCGGCCGGCCCTTTTCAAGACACCCTACTTGCTGATGCCCGATCCTCGCAGGTGGCCCAGACACCGACTTGATGATCCTACTGAGGTTGCCGTTGTGCCCCTCGACATGCTACCACTACCCGCCCACCTGTCCTTCATGCGCGGCCACTACAGGGCGGGCATGAAGGCCATCTGGATCATCCTCATCCACCAATCCAGTAGTCCGTGGTGTCTCATGGATATCTACACCTAGCGAGAGATCACCCTTCCATCGTTGGATACTGCCAGCATCGAGCCTCGCGGCCCGTCGGACACTCCTGCCTACTACGCACGAGACGCGTCGAGCTTTTGGTACGACCTCCGTTTGCTGAAGGTTGTAATCTACGAAGTGCCCACACCATCAGAGGACTACATGGATTACAAGCTCATTGCCTTGTTCGACATGGGACTAGTCTATCTGGAATCTGGTCGCCATACATGGTTATGGCTCATCATCAATCCTGTTAACCCTCCATTTCTGTCTGATGCTATAGTGCACGATGGCATCGTTTACGCGGTCGACGCACAGATTGGCTGCATATACTGGTGGAATCTATCGTCATGTAATTGTTCTATCTCATCTTTACCTTATGAATACGACTGCCTATTGATTGTTAGAAATTTAGAATAGATAGTATGTCTATAACCACATCATTGCTATATGTTCCTCTCATTTCCTAGATTTTTGTGACCACACATGTTATTGTTAGAGTTGATATGAGAACAATTGGCATCTAATGATTGTTAGAATAGATATTATCAGTATAACCTCATGATTGCTATATGTTACTCTCATTTCCAAGATTTTTATAACCACACATGTTATTGTTAGAGTTGATGTGAGAACAGTAGTAACTGCTATGGTAGAATATGAGTAGGCCCTGGCATAGCTGTTTTCCTCTCATTTTTACATGATGTTTGAACCATGACATATTGCTAGAATATGATATCCATTGGCTTATTTTTTTTAACTTGGGGTATGATTATGACCACAACATTGCAATTCTCTGTCTATGATATGTGTCACTGTTATAATATTCTTAATTCCACACATACTCTGAACATGATTGTATATTTTTGTCCTTTTGGTCTCCAATTTGATTTGTTGCAGCAGACGCAAATGTGTTGGCCTTCATAATTCCAGGACCTAGAAATATACAAGTCAATGGGTGGTGGTTTATCACTCATTCAACTGACGGTGGACATTTGATGCTCATTCGCACGTACCAAATTGACCAAACCATTTCATCAAACCACATGCAGTACAATGCCTGGGGCGTTCATGACTGTGATGGCTATGGCTGCTTCGTATTCGAGAAAGATCCCAGCTCCGTTGGGCCAAGCGTATTCAACTGGAGGCGGGTTTACAGCCTCGGCAACCACTCCATGTTCCTCAGGCTCAATTATCTGATCATCCAACCAATCATCGATCATATCACCGGCGATGATTACCGTGCTATGCAACTTCCATTCGCCAGGGGGAACTGTGTTTACACATCGTGCCATGGGTTTCATGAATCACCATATCCAGAGGTTCGTCGGCACAACTTGTAGCCAGATGATCTTCAGTGTGTGAAAGGCATCAAGCTTCCAAGCGATGAATGGCTTTTGCAAACCCGACATGCGGCGATGTGGTTCATACCAACAGCAAATATGCACAACTTGATTTGTAGTGATATCTAGACTGAGCCATGTATCCAGCTGCTGTAGCATGACCCTCTTTTGTTGGATATTATGTACTGTAGTTAGTTTGAAGGATAGATACCTTTCTGGGATCAAGTGCATCCTAACTCACATGCATAGCATGTACTGATAATGATGATGGAGATGCTATGCAGAAGCCATATATATCAATTTGGCTTCAAGTGCATACTTGTTGGTGAAAGTGTTGTCCAATGGGAATTATATTTTGTATTACTCATGTAGCTTACAAAGTCTGTCGCACAGCCTTGTAACTTCGTACTCCATTTCTAAATTTGTACTAGTACTAGTAGTCCTCTATACCGTATATTGTGCTACTCGTATTACTACATACCTCCTGGTTTATTGGTCCCCTTCGTAATTTGTGTCAAATTTTGACCATATATTTAACTAACTAAATGTTAATGCATGTCACAAAAAATTATATCGTTGGATTCGTATTTCAACATAGTTTCCAATGTTATAATTTTCGATGACATGCATTGACATTTTGTTAGTTAAACCTATGGTTAAAATGTGACACTAAATACGACTAGTAAGTAGTACAGTAGTACTAGTATACGTCGGTCAAATTATTCATCTTGTCCTCACATTGAATTGACGTGACAAGACGCTGTGCGTGAGGTGACACAAGAGTCCCGGCGGCGTCTTCGGTTCACCAAAGTGAGCCTCACCCCTCTCGTAGTACAACAGCACTCTCCCATTCTCTACAAAATCATTCTCCCATTCTCTACAAAAACATTCTCCCATTCTCTCCCGGTCTCTCCGCCTCCCAGCCGCCACCTTGTTCCGATCCATTTGGTACGATGAGCAATGAGTTACTGGAGCTGCTATACTTCATTGCAAGTAGTCAAAAGGAAGACGCTGAAAAAATTGGTCTCAACAAGGATGCTCTTCAAGCTAGCCGGATGAAGGAAGGAACCAGCGAGGCCGCTCCTGTGAGTATTCGTCCTGTCGCCCTGTATGATGATTTCGATCTTTATGGGGGTTTTCAAGTCTTTAGAGTCTACATGTAGTAATGAAGCCGAGACCCCAGTTTATTCGGGTATTGTGGCCTTCAGATTTGGAGTACCACTTATCTGTCGAAATCTTTCATCATTTACTTAAAACAGTTGATTGATCATACATTGAGTACCATTTAACTGGAATTAACCGATGCAAGTCCAAGAAGGATTGGCCGGTGCTGCCGGCTGGCGTCAAGTTCGATCCCAGGGATGCGGAACTGATCGAGCATCTTGAGGCCAAAGTGAGTGGTGCTGACAGTGCGAGATCTCACCCTCTCATCGATTTGTTCATACCAACCATCGACAGCAAGCACGGCATATGCTACACCCATCCTGAGAAACTTCCAGGTGAGACACCAATCGGTCGTCTACTTGCACAAAGACATTCCTTTGTTTATACCTCTATTTTTCTTTTTAGACGCAGACCTAGTGAAGCAATTACAATTTGACAGTTAATAAAAAGTGAAGCAAGTGACTGCACCATGCCAAAGATGTTATGAAAATGCCAACTACGTACCCTAAAACTTGTATTCGCCAATACTGCAGGTATCACACTGAGTGGCCTAAGCAAGCATTTCTTCCAGCGCAACTCCAGGGCGTTCAAAAAGGGCATGCGGACGCGTCGCAAGATACAGTCGGAGTGCGGCATGCACGCGATGTGGCACAAGACCGGCAATACCTTGCCGGTGATGGTCAACGGCCGGCAGATGTGCAGCAAAAAGGTTCTGGTGCTGCACACCAACAAGAACTTCGACCAGCAAAGGACCAACTGGGTGATGCACCAGTACCACCTCGGGGACCTGGAGCAAGAGAAGGAGCAGGAGCTGGTCGTCTGCAAGATTTTCTACCAGATCAACACTAGGGCTAGGACTTAAAAGATTATAAGTTAGTTTGGTATTGGTATACTTGTACTACCTGATCGTCTGCAAGTTGGTATTGTTGTTAAGGATCTTTCGGTATGAACTTGCACTTGCTTCCAACCATCATGTCGAGGGTCGACGTGGATATAAAGCTGAATCATTTGTTTCGAAACAAATTTTCAGGCACCTGATTTTTATTTGATGGGTAGCATAAGCACGTGCCGTTCGAATTCCCAGTTCTCCAAAAATTTTACATCTTTGAAGTACGCACGGGATCCATCCAGTTTCACAGGCTGATAGTTGGACGTAGCACATTGGAACTGAGTTGTGGCATGCCAAGCCCAGCTGCAAATTGTTAAAAGAGAGGAGCGATGGATTTGGGCCTTCCAGAACAGTTAAGTGTCGCGATCTCGATCGCGTGAAGCGCCTCCCCCATGGACTAAAAAAGGCATAGTCGGTTATTATTAGTTGAAATCTGTAAAATATTCCATAATAAAAATAAATATGTAAAATGCAATGAATTTAGTCCGGTTTCACTGAAAACCATCCGATTTGCGTGAAATCCGTCCGTGGAACCACAAGACGGCTGTCCATGCAGAGCCTAACCGTACGGAACCTGCAAGTCCATGGCCGTACGCAAGCAAGTGCATGCACTTATTATCACGATGAAAAAATAATGCTGATGTCTGAGACACCCATGAAATTTTCAACATAGTCAATAAACGAGAGAATTCTGCAAGTACAGACTGATAACAGGGATCCAGCAGGTATATTGTTTTTTCAGGTCGAGCAAGTTTCAACTGGGCTGTAGACTGCCCAGGCTTGGTTTTGTTTTTAAAAGCCCCATCCCATGACGACAGTGGGGCACAAAGATCTAGCAGGTATCAACTGGCCTCTGGCCCGCCAGCCTTAGTTATATTTTCTCTTAGATCATCGGCAGGCAGTTTTTTTACTAAAGAAAATACGCAGCCTAGTTCTATTTTCCTCTTGAAACGCCATGTCCTACTTCCATTTTCAAATCTCTACCTATAGTTTTACTAGTTCATATACATGTATTATTATTGAAAATACATAAAGTTCCCTTTTCATCTTTAGATCCTTATTTTTTGTTGTTGTTTTCCCTCCCAGCGTTGATTTTTTACCACTGGTTTTCCCTAAAACCAACTCAATTGTCCCACGTCTTATTAGCTTAAAAAAATAAAACAATATTTTTTGGCAAATTAATAAGTTCTTAAAAAAATAAATGTTTATCATTTCTGGATTAAAATAGTTCGGACTCCACCGAAATATGTAAAATTAGGTTGAACTTTTTGACCGTGGTCCTGGGCAGAAAATGGGCTGTAATAAATTCCTTAAGAATTAGCAAATAGGCTACAAATTATTAAGAAATAGCAAATGGGCTCTATATTGTCTGCCACATATTTGGAGGCTAACTTGTGGGCCTACTAAGTTCATGCGTACACAAGATTTTTCAAAAAAAAAGAAACTTAGTCAACAATCGACTCTACCAGCGTCAGACCGTTAGATGTCAATCCAGCGGCAATCATGCTTCTTCAGTCTCTGATCTTTCTGCTCCAGCCGCCCAAACCAGCGCCGGCGGAACCGCCTGCTCCCGCCTCCCGTGGCCGGCTATGCTGTCGGGCAGGCCTCACGGCCCCACCCTACTCGCATCCCTGGCCTGGCCATCCCTCTACTCACCCAGACCTCCTGTTATTCTCCGGCAATGGCAGCCTCACACTGTAGCCGAACCAGTAAACCCTCGTACCCACTCCGCGTGGGAAACAATTGTCGAGTCTTCCTCGGCTCTGGGTCGTTCCCTTACTTGGCCTCGCCGTCGTCCACCGCCTTGGTGCTCTCGGCATGGCGTGGTCAACGAACGACATCCGTCGGAAGAGGACTGTACGGGGAGAGGCTGACAGCCGGGTCCACGGCCGCACGCAAGGAAGTGCCTCATTTTTTTACGAGTAGGAAGTGCCTCCTTATTACGCGTAAAATAATGATTCCTCCACCTGACAGTGGGGACCCACCGGAAGGGCCTCTGTATTTCACGAAAAAAACATTCCCCCCGCTGACAGCTCGGACCCACCAGCTATATCTTCGCACGCAAGGAAGTGCCTCCTTATTACGCACAAAAAAAATGAATACCCCCGCTTCTAGGTGGGACCCACCATATTTGGAGGCTGACTTCTGGGCCTAATAAGTAGACGCGGACGCAGGATTTTGTCAACTTAGTCAATATAAATGATTCTAGCTGCGGTGACCTTACGATGTCCATCCCACGGCTGTCGTGCTTCTTCAACGTATTGTCTTCTTGCTCCAGCAGCCCAAACCATCGCGGGTCGTGCCGCCTGCTCCTGCCTCCCGTGGCCGGCTATGCTGCCGCGCAGGCCTCACTGCCCCCTCCTACTCCAACCGCTAGCCAGGCCATCCCTCTACTCACCACAACCCCTGTTATTCTGCGGTGATGGCAGCCTCACACCGCAACCGAACCAGTCAACCCTCGTACTCCCCTTCGCGTGGGCATCCACTTCCGCGTCCTCCCCGGCTCTGCGTCCTCCCCTTCCTAGGCCTCGCCGTCGTCCACCGCCTTGGTGCTCTCGGCGCGGCATGGTCAACGTGGTCAAGGAACGACTTCCATCGGAAGAGGACTGTATGTGGAGAGGCTGACAGCTGGGTCCATGGCCGCAACAAGTAAGTGCCTCCTTAATACACGTAAAATAATTATTCCTCCACCTAACAGCGGGGACTCACCGGAAGGGCCTCTGTATTTTGTGAAAAAAATGTTTCCCCCCTGACAGCTGGGACCCACCAGTTATATCTTCGCACGCAAGGAAGTGCCTCCTTATCCTCCCTGACAGCTGGGACCCACCCGGTCGAACCGTACGTAGGGTTGTCAGTCTGGTCGCGAACGTGTACGTACATACTGGTCGGTCGGTCTCTCTGCAATGATGAACCGTGGCCGAGCAAGCAGCGGCATGTGTAGTAGTAGAGCCCCTGGCGTAGCAGTTCAGACAGTCCAGTTAAAACCGTGTACACGTACGTACAGCCAGATGCCAAAAAATACGGCCACGTACGTACATACGGGAGGGGTCTCGAACACCTACTCGCGCATACGTACGGCCAGGGCTTGTGTACATGGAGAGGCAACGGACGGCAGCAACAACATCCTATTCATCAGCAGCCAACCGGCTGGGTCGGAACAGAGAAACAACGTCCTGTTCATCGGGAGGCAACAAACTGGGTCGGAATGCGTCGTGTTCAACGGGAGCCAACCGGCTTGGACGGAACAGTCGAAACGGGGTCTGGCATACCGTAGTACGGAGGAAACGGCCTTTTGTTCGACCGGCTATGGTCGATACGGTATCCTGTTCATCGGGAGGGGTCTGGCATACCGTAAAATGAAGGAAACAGACTTGTGTTGGAGCGCCTACGGTCGAAACGGGGTCCTGTTCATCGGGAGGGGTGTGGCGTACCGCAAAACAGGACTCCACAGGCTACTATTCATCCACCGCCTAGTGCCTCGCTCCAGCCTCCACGGACTATTGTTCATCCACCGCCGACTTCCTCCAGCCTCCACGGGCTACTGTTCATCCACCGTCGACTTCCTCCAGCCTCCACCAGCTACTGTTCATCCACATGCTACTATTCATCCAGCCTCCACCGGCTACTGTTCAACCAGCCCTCCACGGGGTCCTGTTCATCCACCCCCAACCAGCTCGATCGGGTGGTGTGTGGCGGCCTCCTCTCGATCGGGGTCCTGTTCATCCAGCGGCAATGGCCTCTACTACCACGGGGTCCTGTTCATCCAACCCCCACCAAGAACTATTCATCCAACCCCCAACAATGGTCACTATTCATCAAGAGGCAGCTTGTTCGATTGGCTTCAGTTAGCAGCAATAGCGAAGGAATCGCTCGGGTCCAGTTAACAACCAAGGGATCGATCGCTCGGGTTCAGTAACGTAGCTAGTGCAATCGCTCGGGTTCAGTAAGCGAATGCCTAGCTCGGGTTCAGTTAGAGCCCAATGCCTCGCACACACGCGCGTACGTGTACAAGAGAAACGCGCAATCCTCCGTGCATCGCTCGGCCCCGACCACCCACCGTAACCGGGAACTTCCCAAAATTTTCCTCGCCCTCGCTTCTACCATGATTTTTTCCATCATGGACGGCCCAAAGAATGTCATGCAGGTGCGTCCCCGGTCCGCCGAGGATGAAAAGCCCATTTTCTATCATGATTTTTTGTCATAGAAGTAGGATCCCACCGCATCTATGATGATACGTGGTTTTGTCACAATTATCGTCATAGAAGTGTCATAAGCATGACATGATTTTTTTCATTCGGCCCAAAATGCCACGGATGTGTCTTTTTTTTGTAGTGGGCCATGTGATCAAGATGATAGGCTCAAAAACACATGGAAACAGTTTAAGCTGTCAACAATTAAAGGGCAGTTACTTACCCAGGATTTATGATCAAGGCAGGCGGCCGTGTAGAAGATGAGTCTCCTGAAGATGGGGGCGACTCCTGATAATTGGAATCAGACGGGTTAACTGGTTGCCTTATAAGGCCGGCTTTGGGCAAAGAAGGAGTTGGACTATGTGACACCTCGTCACGCCGCCTGCGCGTGGTGGGCTCTTGAGTTAACCCAGCCACCAGATCTCCAGAGCCGCCACTCCGAGTTTGGCGCCTTGACTCATGTTGAGTTTTCTTCAAAATAAAGTATGGGTCTAAATGAGCATCTGGATGATAAAAGCTTACTTTTCGAATGACCCACCTCGTCTTCTTTGGAGGCGAGGAGTCCGAGCCGGAAGAGATGGAAATTACCTTAGCATCATCAGCCTGGCTGGTTGCTATCTCATCCTGAGAACAAGAGGCGTCAGCTAATTCGATAAAGAGGCAGCCAAGAGAGTCGAGTTCTACCTCTGATTGGTTATCAGCGTCTGCTGACTCGCCCACAGCAGCCGGCTCAGTTGCAGCGACGGGTTTGTTTTTCTTTCGGGTTGGTGCAGTTTTGGTTTTGGTTGTCTGAGTCTTCTTCTTCTTAGTCCAGAAGGCAGAGCCGGGCTGCAAAAATTAAAAGAGTTAGAAGGAAAAAATACAAAGTAAGGTACAAATTTATAAGCCAGATATAAAGGAATGCTTACAAGTGGGGCCGGGTTGAGCTTAAAGAACGGTAACAACCCCGCCTTGTTACAGTTTTCTTGAGGCTCCCTGAGCAGACTCTTCATAGTTTTGTTGACTTGATCAGCGGTAAAGTCATCAGAGTTGTACCGCTGAGGATCATTTGACTCGCCTGAGTATTCACACATTAAGCCAGGAAGGCGGCTTAAGGGGAGGATCCTCCATGTAACCCAGCACCAGGCTAGATCAATCCTTGTTATCCCATTGGCCAGCAAGGCCCTTACTTTTGAATAAGCCGGAAGCACTTCAGCATGCTCCTCTGGGATGATCTTACTAGGCGGGTTAATATCCATGGGAAGGCGGTCAACTCTGTAACCCGGTAGAGGGTTCTCACCGGCTGGGGCGGTGTTCTTACAATAAAACCAAGTTCTCACCCATCCCTTAGGGTGACTAGATAGGGTGGCTGAAGGAAAACAACCATCTCTGCGTCTTTGGATTGAGATTCCACCAAGTGTTAAACTCGGGCCATCCGCACATTCAGTTTGGCAGTTTATATAGAAAAATTCTTTGAAGAGAGCGATAGTTGGCTCCATTTGCAGATATGCTTCACAGAAGATTTGAAACTGGCAGATGTTGGATATGGAGTTTGGCCCTAAATCTTGAGGATGAAGGTTGAAGTAGTTCAAGACGTCCCAAATTTTTTTGGACCCAGGCAGAGTAAAGCCTCTAAGGATATGGTCAGTGAAAACCACAACCTCCCCTTCGCTGGGTTTGGGAACATCCTCCCCTTGGCCGACTCGCCAGCTGATTTCTTCCTGAGCCGCCAAGAGGCCTTGCTCTTGATAATCTTTAAGGATGGTCTCGGTGACTATGGAAGGCACCCAATCGCAAATAGTGGTTTTCGACATTCTGAGCCGCCTAAATACGATGGAAGACCACGGAAATAGAATATGGCAGGTTACTTGAGAAGTAACGACCCATCATCACAATCATATGAGTAAGATAACATAATGGTAAATTGCCTTAAACAGTGAATCAGTTTAGTTACAGATGCAGTTTCTGAAGTTTGGCGAGTTACAAATTTGCTGGTAAGCCTCCCAAGATACAAGGGCGTGTTAGCTAAGTTCGGGATGGCTGAATTTTTTGCTAAAGTATGGACAAACACGTTTCAAACTAGAACAACTACAGTTGTGGATCTACAGACAGTTCAAAAAAGAAAAATAATTGTTAAACCTAATGGTGGTGACGGAAGAACTGATGAGCTACTCATAGATTCTGGAGGAAGCCTAGTCTGTCTAGATGCAAGACTGATGATAAAACTACTACCGCAACATTTCTATGGGCATCTCAAGAGAAAATACAAGATCTACGTAAAAAATGATGAACAAGGAACGGATGAACACCGACGAACACTATGAACTCAAGCGACCTAGTGTGGATCTGAGCTAGAAGAAAAGGGATACCTGGTCGCGACAGTGGAAAGCGGAGAAGCATCGCTGAACTCCGGTGAAGGCGGGGCAGCGTTGTGGCCTCAAGCGAGATGACTGGCGAAGGTCGATGAGCGCGGTGGAGCTGCGGTCCCAGAAAGATTCGGCAAGAAGAGGAAGCGGAGAAGATGAGGTAAAAAGTAAAAGGAGGGACCCTTGTGCCTATTTATAAGGGAAAGGTAACAGTAAATGGCAGTGCGAGAATCAAGGAGGTGCAGTAATTTCTAGAACAAAAAGACACCTCGGTTTTCGGGATAAGTGGATTTACACAAGATTCGTTATGATGTCATGAGGTATTTCCCGAAATTGTGGAGGTGACATCATCTTTTCATATGGCGGGTTATGAAGTTTCTCAAAGGTCAAGATTGTGAGGCTCAAAGAGAAGACTCGCCAGACTGAAGGATTGAAGATTGACATGAACAGGTTCAAATCAATCTGGGGCCTAATGTTGGGGATATTACCCCATAGTGTAACCCGCCCTGAAAGTTCCGGGTCAAGTCATTGGAGACTCTCGAAGCTAGGCCTCCGATAGGCCAAGACGATCAAGACAGAGAACCTGAAGGGCGGCTGACAAGATGGGCCAGCTTAGGGCCCAAAGCCAGAGGGCGGCAGGTGGCCTGGAGGTGTAAGCCTCCATATGGTGTCTTGTCGTAAAAGGCAAGGCGGCTTAGAGTTAGGATCGATCACGGATCATGATCCGGCCTGGACTCTTGTAAGCCGGAGGCCTCGACCTATATATAAAGGCAAGTCCCCGGCACAGAGAGGGGCAAGTGACAATCAATCGAGAGCTAGGTCAAGCGAATCTGCTCCCTTGTAATCGATACTCAAGCAATAAGCATAAAGGTAGGAGTAGGCTTTTACCTCCATCGTGAGGGGACGAACCTGGGTAAACCCGTGTCTCTCGTCCCGCTCAACCCCGACAAGCTAATCACTATTTGTGATGGCCTCACGTCTAAGTCCTCACACTAGGACATCCGTCGTGACAAAACCACGACGGGTCCATAGCTAGTAGCTAGATGGCTTCTCTCTCTTTGATCTTCAATACAATTTTCTCCTCGATATTCTTGGAGTTCTATTTGATGTAATCTTCTTTTGCGGTGCGTTTGTTGAGATCCGATGAATTATGGATTTATGATCAGATTATCTATGAATATTATTTGAGTCTTCTCTGAACTCTTTTTTGGATGATTAAGATAGTTTTGTATTTCTCTCCGATCTATCGATTTGGTTTGGCCAACTAGATTGGTTTTTCTTGCAATGGGAGAGGTGCTTTGTGATGGGTTCAATCTTGCGGTGTCTTCACCCAGTGATAGTAGGGGTAGTGAGGCACGTATTTGTATTGTCACCATTAAGGATAAAAAGATGGGGTTTTAACCATATTGATTGGATCTATCCCTCTACATCATGTCATCTTACTTAAGGCGTTACTCCGTTCTTGTTAACTTAATCCACTAGATGCATGCTGGATAGCGGTCGATGTGTGGAGTAATAGTAGTAGATGCAGGCAGGAGTCAGTCTACTTGTCACGGACGTGATGCCTATATTCATGATCATTGCCTTAGATATCTTCATAACTTTGCGCTTTTCTATCAATTGCTCAACAGTAATTTGTTTACCCACCGTATGTTTTCTTCAAGAGAGAAGCCTCTAGTGAAACCTATGGCCCCCGGGTCTATTTTCCATCATATATTTTTCAGATCTATAAAACCAAAAACCCAAAAATACCTTGCTGCAATTTATTTATATTTATTTTATTTTGCCTTTTAATTATCTTTTATATCTATCTCTATTAGATCTCATCTTGCAAGTGACCATGAAGGGATTGACAACCCCTTTTTCGCGTTGTGTGCAAGTGTTTGTTAGTTTGCGCAGGTGCATCTATTGGGGACTTGCTTGTACCTCCTACTAGATTGATACCTTGGTTCTTAACTGAGGGAAGTACTTATCTCTACTTTGCTGCATCACCCTTTCCTCTTCAAGGGACAAAATCAAAGCAAGCTCAAGAAGTAGCAGGAAGAATTTCCGGCGCCGTTGCCGGGGAGGTTCTACATCAAGCCTACCAAGTACCTATCATAAACTCTCATCTCTTGCACTTACATTATTTGTCATTTGCCTCCCGTTTTCCTCTCCCCCACTTCGAAAACGTTTTCAGAAAAACAAAAAAATATTTGCCTTATTATTCGCCCTCTTTTCGTTCGTCTTTTCGTTTGCTTTTTGTTTGCTTGTGTGCTAGATTGCTTGCTTTGCCATCATGTCTGAATCGGGGGAGGTTATCGTTGATAGTTTTAATGAAAATCTTGAGAAAAAATTTGAATCTTGCGTTCTAAATCATGATCCTCTTGATAATGAAACTCCTACTCACCTTAAAACAAAGATCTATCATATAGGTGATGGGAATATTATTGGAAAGAATATTATTCAAGAATTATTTGATTGCACGGGAGTTATGCCTTTAGATAAGGGATCTATTCTTCATAATACAAATTTCTATGTGGATGTTGTGGCCATTCTTGTGGTTAAATTAGAAAGGGAATTTTACATATGCATCCGGCTTTACAACAGATGTTTTACGAACTCCCTAACATATATGATCCTAGGGCTAAGAAAATTGTTACTATTTCCCTTATGCGTGAGTTTGACTATGTAATTAGGGAAGCTAGAGAAATATTCTCCTACTATAATAAAAAATTTGAGCATCCTCCGATAGAAGAAATTCTCCATGATAAAGAAACTATATGTGGGTTGGAATCTAAGGATTACCACACTTTTAGTTCCAATCTAAGAAAAAGAGTCCCTTACCTGAAAGTTATCCAAGCTTTATATCTTGGTGTGTATGATAAATTTGATTGGATCACTAAGGGAATTTATGAGGGATTTGATAAGGAGTGGCTTGAAGAGATGTCAAGAGAACCCGTTAAAGATGAACTGCATGTTTCTTATGATGATATCTTCGGTGATGATCCTGAGTATGAAATTATGAATGTTAAAACTACTAATCGAAGTCCCTTCCATGCTTTGAGCTCTCCTGCTAGAAGGGAGGAATGTGAAAAGAGGGATTTACTGAGAAAGGTTTTGGAAAATTTGATTAGGAAAGAATTGCATACGAAAGATGACAATACCTAGATCTATGCATTATGCCTAGCTAGGGGCATAAAACGATAGCGCTTGTTGGGAGGCAACCCAATTTTGTTTTATGTATTTTTGTTTTTGCTCCTGTTTTTCAATAAATACACAATATTACCTCTGTATTAAGTTTGTTTTAGTGTTTTAATTAGTGTTTGAGCCAAGCAAGACCTTTGGGATGCTTTGGTATATCGTTGATTTGGTTTTGCTGAAAAACAGAAACTTTTGTGTCCATTAACATAATTGTTAAAATTCACTGGGGGGATGAAAAAATCTGAAATTTTTACAAAAGATTTATATATGAATTTCCTATATTTTCCTAATTTTTCAGAATTTTTGAAGTTACATAAGTATAACTAATATTCTTGTCTTTACAGACTATTCTGTTTTTGACAGATTCTATTTTTTGATGTGTTGTTTGCTTATTTTGATGAATCTATGGGTAGTATCGGGGGGTATGAACCATGGAGAAGTTAGAATAAAGTAGATATAATACCAATATAAAATTTTAATGAGTTCACAACACTACCTAAAAGTGGAGATTTGTTTTATCATACTAACGGATCTCACGAGTTTTTTGTTCAGTTTTGTGTTGTGAAGTTTTCAAGTTTTGGGTAAAGATTTGATGGACTATGGAATAAGGAGTGGCAAAAGCCTAAGCTTGGGGATGCCCAAGGCACCCCAAGGTAATATTCAAGTAGAACCAAGCATCTAAGCTTGGGGATGCCCCGGATGGCATCCCCTCTTTTGTCTTCAGTCCATCGGTAAATTTACTTGAGGCTATATTTTTATTCACCACATGATATGTGTTTTGCTTGGAGCGTCTTGTATTATTTGAGTATTTGATTTTTAGTTTGCTACAATCATCCTTGCTGTACACACCTTTTGAGAGGGACACACATTAATCGTGAATTTATTAGAATACTCTATGTGCTTCACTTATATCTTTTGAGCTAGGAAGTTGCTCTAGTGCTTCACTTATATCTTTTTAGAGCACGGTAGTGGTTTTATTTTGTAGAAACTGATGAACTCTCATAATTCACTTATATTATTTTTAGAGTTTTAAAAATAGTATGGCAATTTGCTTAGGTTATGAATTTGGTCCCAATATGATGGGTATCCAAGAGGGATATAATAAAAACTTTCATAAAGAGCATTGAATATATGAGAAGTTTGATTCCTTGCATTTGTTTTGAGATATAAAGATGGTGATATTAGAGTCATGCTAGTTGGTAATTGTGGATTAGTATAAATACTTGTGTTAAGGTTTGTGATTCCCAAAGCATGCACGTATGGTCTATCGTTATGCGATGAAGTTGGAGCATGATTTATTTTTGATTGTCTTCCTTATGAGTGGCGGTCGGGGACGAGCGATGGTTTTTTCCTACCAATCTACCCCCTAGGAGCATGCGTATTAGTACTTTATTTCGATGGCTAATAAATTTTTGCAATAAGTTTGTGAGTTCTTTATGACTAGTGTTGAGTCCATGGATTATACGCACTCTCACCCTTCCACCATTGCTAGCCTCTCTCTAGTACCGTGCAACTTTCGCCGGTGCATTAAACCCTCCATATACCCTTCCTCAAAACAACCACCATACCTACCTATTATGGCATTTCCATAGCCATTCCGAGATATATTGCCATGCAACTTCCACTATTCCGTTTATTATGACACATACCATCATTGTCATATTGCTTTGCATGATCATGTAGTTGGCATAGTATTTGTGGCTTGGACACCATTTATATTTTTTTATACATGTCACTCTAGATCATTGCACATCCCGGCATACCGCCGGAGGCATTCATATAGAGTCATATTTTTTTCTAGAATTGAGTTGTAATTCTTGAGTTGTAAGTAAATAAAAGTGTGATGATTATCATTATTATAGCATTGTCCCATGTGAGGAAAGGATGATGGAGACTATGATTCCCCGATACGTCCATTTTGCATCATGCTTTTATGTTAATATTTATTGCATTATGGGCTGTTATTATACATTATGGTACAATACTTCTGCCTTTTCTCTCTTATTTTTACAAGATTTGCATGAAGAGGGAGAATGCCGACAGCTGGAATTCTAGACCGGAAATGAGCAAATTTGAGAGACCTATTATGCACAACTCCAAAAGTCCTGAAAATTTATGAAGAATTATTTTGGAATATATAAAAATTATTGGGTGAAGAAACTACCAGAGGGGACCCACCAGGTGGCCACAAGCCTGGGGGCGCGCCCTACCCCCCAGGGCGCGCCCCCAGGGCTTGTGGCCCCCCTGGCAGGTCTCCAGTGCCCATCTTCTGCTATATGAAAAGTTTTGACCTGGAAAAAATCAGAGAGAAGCTTTCGGGACGAAGTGCCGCCGTCTCGAGGCGGAATCTGGGCAGAAGCAATCTAGGGCTTCGGCGGAGCTATTCTGTCAGGGAAACTTCCCTCCCAGAGGGGGAAATCGAAGCCATCGTCATCACCAACGATCCTCTCATCGAGGGAGGGTCAATCTCCATCAACATCTTCACTAGCACCATCTCCTCTCAAGCCCTAGTTCATCTCTTGTATTCAATCTTTGTGCCAAAAGCTCATATTGGTACCTGTGGGTTGCTAGTAGTGTTGATTACTCCTTGTAGTTGATGCTAGTTGGTTTATTTGGTGGAAGATCATATGTTCAAATCCTTATGATATTCAATACCCCTTTGATCTTGAACATGAGCATGCTTTGTGAGTAGTTACGTTTGTTCCTAAGGACATCAGAGAAGTCTTGTTATAAGTAATCATGTGAATTTGGTATTCGTTCGATATTTTGATGAGATGTATGTTGTCTTTCCTCTAGTGGTGTTATGTGAACGCCAACTACTCTTGATAACCCACAAGTATAGGGGATCAATTATAGCCTTTCTTGATAAGTAAGAGTGTCGAACCCAACGAGGAGCTAAAGGTAGAACAAATATTCCCTCAAGTTCTATCGACCACCGATACAACTCTACGCACGCTTAACGTTCACTTTACCTAGAACAAGTATGAAACTAGAAGTACATTGTAGGTGTGATAGGGTAAGTTTGCAAAATAATAAAGAGCATGTAAATAAAAGCTAGGGGCTGTTTATATAAATAAACAATTACGTTAGTTTTAGTAGAGAGCTTTTTGTCACAAGAAAGTTATTTGTCCCTAGGCAATCGATAACTAGACCGGTAATCATTATTGCAATTTTATATGAGGGAGAGGCATAAGCTAACATACTTTCTCTACTTGGATCATATGCACTTATGATTGGAACTCTAGCAAGCATCCGCAACTACTAAAGATCATTAAGGTAAAACCCAACCATAGCATTAAAGTATCCAGTCCTCTTTACTCCCATACGCAAACAACCTACTTACTCAGGTCTGTGCTTCTGTCACTCACGCCACCCACCATAAGTGAATCATGAACATATTGCAAACCCTACAGCGGGGATCCCTCACGCTTGTGTGGCACGGAGAGCACCATAAGACAGCACCAATAATAAAACATACAAATCAAACTAATCACGATCATCAATCAACCCATAGGACAAAATGGATCTACTCAAACATCATAGGATAGTCATACATCATTGGGAAATAATATATAGCATTGAGCACCATGTTTAAGTAGAGATTACAGTGGGGAGAAGAGGTGTTACACTGCTGCATAGAGGGGGAGAGAGTTGGTGATCACGGTGGCTAAGTTGTTGGTGTAGATCGCCGTCACGATGATGGCCCCGGCGGCGTTCCGGCGCCACCGGGAGAGAGGGGGGGAGAGAGAACCCCTCCTTATTCTTCTTCCTTGACCTCCCCCCTAGATGGGAGGAGGGTTTCCCCTCTGGTCCTTGGCCTCCATGGCGGTAGAGGGGCGGGAGCCCCTCCGAGATTGGATCTCTCTCTCTGTTTCCTTCTGTTTCTGCGTTCCCATTTTCTGGCATTTCACCGTTTCTTAAATTCCCGGAGATCCGTAACTCTGATTGGGCTGAAATTTTAACATGATTTTTATCCGGATATTATCTTTCTTGCAGCGAAAGAAGGGCACCAACCGCCTTACGGGGTGGCCACAAGCCTCCCAGGCGCGCCCCTAGGGCTTATGGGCCCCTCGGGCATCGTCTCACATTGATTCTTTTTCCCAAAAATCACATATATTCCAAAAAAAATCTCCGTAAGTTTTTATCGCGTTTGGACTCCGTTTGATATGGATATTTTGCGAAACAAAAAAACATGCAACAAACAGGAAGTGGCACTGGGCACTAGATCAATATGTTAGTCCCAAAAATAATATAAAAAGTTGCCAAAAGTATATGAAAGTTGTAGAACATTGGCATTAAACAATCAAAAATTGTAGATACGACAGAGACGTATCAGCATCCCCAAGCTTAATTCCTGCTCGTCCTTGAGTAGGTAAATGATAAAAAAAAGATAACTTTTGATGTGGAATGCTACCTAGCATAATCTTGATCATATAATCTAATCATGGCATGAATATTAAGACACGAGTGATTCAAAGCAATAGTCTATCATTTGACATTAAGGCAATAATACTTCAGGCATACTAATAAAGCAATCATGTCTTCTCAAAATAACATGGCCAAAGAAAGTTATCCCTACAAAATCATATAGTCTGGGTATGCTCCATCTTCATCACACAAAGTATTTCATCATGCACAACCCCCATGACAAGCCAAGCAATTGTTTCATACTTTTAATGTTCTCAAGCCTTTTCAACTTTCATGCAATACATGAGCATGAGCCATGGATATAGCACTATAGGTGGAATAGAATATGATGGTGGAGGTTGTGTGGAGAAGACAAAAAAAAGAGAAAGTCTCACATCAACGCGGCTAATCAATGGGCTATGGAGATGCCCATCAACTGATGTCAATGCGAGGAGTAGGGATTGCCATGCAACGGATGCACTAAGAGCTATAAGTGTATGAAAGCTCAAGCTGAAAAATAAGTGGGTGTGCATCCAACTTGCTTGCTCATGAAGACCTCGGGCATTTGAGGAAGCCCATCATCGGAATATACAAGCCAAGTTCTATAATGAAAATTCCCACTAGTATATGAAAGTGATAACTCAAGAGACTCTCTATATGAAGAACATGGTGCTACTCTGAAGCACAAGTGTGGTAAAAGGATAGTAGCATTGCCCCTTCTCTCTTTTTCTCTCATTTTTTGGGCTCTTTTTTTTGGGCTCTTTTTTATTTTTATTTTTTCATTCGGAGTCTCATCCCGTCTTGTGGGGGAATCATAGTCTCCATCATCCTTTCCTCACTGGGACAATGCTCTAATAATGATGATCATCACACTTTTATTTACTTACAACTCAATATCTAGAACAAAGTATGACTATATGAATGCCTCTAGCAGTGTACCAGGATGTGCAATGATCTAGCATAGCAAAGATATCAAAAAACGGACAAGCCATGAAAATATCATGCTAGCTATCTTACGATCATGCAAAGCAATATTACAATGAATGCTCAAGTCATGTATATGATGATAATGGAAGTTGCTTGGCAATATATCTCGGAATGGCTATGGAAATGCCATGATAGGTAGGTATGGTGGCTGTTTTGAGGAAGATATAAGGAGGCTTATGTGTGATAGAGCGTATCATATCACGGGGTTTGGATGCACCGGCAAAGTTTGCACCGACTCTCGAGGTGAGAAAGGGCAATGCACGGTACCGAAGAGGCTAGCAATGATGGAAGGGTGAGAGTGCGTATAATCCATGGACTCAACATTAGTCATAAAGAACTCACATACTTATTGCAAAATTTTATTAGCCATTAAAACAAAGTACTAATACGCATGCTCCTAGGGGGATAGATTGGTAGGAAAAGACCATCGCTCGTCCCCGACCGCCACTCATAAGGAAGATAATCAAAAAATAAATCATGCTCCGACTTCATCACATAACGGTTCACCATACATGCATGCTTCGGGAATCACAAACCTTAACACAAGTATTTCTACCAATCCACAATTACTCACTAGCATGACTCTAATATCACCATCTTTATATTGCAAAACTATTGCAAGGAATCAAACATATCATATTCAGTTATCTACAAGTTTTATGTAAGATTTTATGACTAACCATGTGAATGACCAATTCCTGTCAACTCTCTAAATAGATATAAGCAAAGCATGACAGTTTAATTATTTCTACAAAAGATATGCCCACGCTCTAACAAATATAAGTGAAGCAAAAGAGCATTCTACAAATGGTGGTTTTTTATGTGTAGAGAAACAGGCAATCCAAACTTCAAATGATATAAGTGAAGCACATGAAGCATTCTATAAAGCCATACTCAAAAGATATAAGTGAAGTGCAAAGAGCATTCTATAAATCAACCAAGGACAATATCATACCAGCATGGTTCATAAAAGAAAAAGGAAAAATAAACACAAAAGACGCTCCAAGAATTTACGCATATCATGTGATGAATAAAAATATAGCTCCAGTAAAATTACCGATGGACGTTAGAAGAAAGAGGGGATGCCTTCCGGGACATACCCAAGCTTAGTTGCTTGGGAGTCCTTGAATATTACCTTGGGGTGCCTCTGGCATCCCCAAGCTTAGGCTCTTGCCACTCCTTGTTCCTTCATCCATCGTGATCTCACCCAAAACTTGAAAACTTCAATCACACAAAACTTAACAAAACCCTCGTGAGATCCATTAGTATAATAAAACAAATCACCACTTTAAGTACTGTTTCAAACCCATTAATATTTTGTTTTTGCATTTTAGCTACTGTATTACAACTTCTCCATGGCTTATACCACCGATAAAATCGATAGTTTCATCAAAACTAGCAAAACAATGCCTCAAAAACAGAATCTGTCTTAAACAGGACAGTCTGTAGTAATCTGAACATTCACCATACTTCTATAACTCCAAAAATTCTTACAAATTAGGAAAAAATAAAAAATTTGTATATCAGTACTGTGTAAAAATTTCAGAAACTTTTGACATTCCAGTAAAAAATGTTAATTCACGCGCTACACCCAAAGTTTCTGTTTTTCCACTGCACATACCAAACAAGCAATCTAATCATCCTAAAGGCAAATCTTGGCACATTATTTTTATAATACAATGGATTTGTACAAGGGGATAATTATTTTTGTTGAAAAGCTTCTGTAGTTTAAGATTTGCAAAGCTTCCATGGGCATGAACAAAATTCAAGGAGCTCCCCCACTTCAACGGTGCTCGTCTTTCTTACTTTCACTTTTCTTTTCGAAAAAGTTTTAGGTTCCCCTCTATATTTTTTGTTTTTAAACTTTATAAAAGCACTCAACAGAATAAAATGACTCTCTAAAACTTCCGGGTTATCTCCCTGGCAGCGCTTTCTTTAAAGCCATTAAGCTAGGCATATAGTGCTGAAGTAATGGATCCACCAGGATCCCAAGGTATATCAAAGCCAATTTTAATTAACAATGATTTGTAATTTAGTAGTGAGCACAAAGCAACATATATCATGCAACAACTAAGTCTAACTCTCTTCCTATGCATCGGCATGTCATAAAAGAACAATTCATGCACATCAAGTAAAGTCCAATACATAGCATAAACAGTTTCTTGCAATTTTATCGTATTGGAAACATAGACAGGTGGAGATGTAGTTCCTCTCTCATAATAGTTGCAAGTAGGAGCAGCAAGGACATGCATATTATATCTATCAAAATCATCATGTGTAACGGTAAAACGCAACCCATCGATGTAATCCCTACTAAAAGCAAACTTCTCCGATATAGTGTAGTTGGGAGAATTCAAAAAGATAATAGGACTATCATGTGTGGGTGCAATAGCAAAAATTTCATTCTTAACATAAGGAACTATAGCAAGTTCATCTCCATAAGCATAATTCATATTGGCATCTTGGCCACAAGCATAGCAAGCATCAAGTTCATCAAAAAGGGATATTTCAAACGAATCCAAGGGATCATAGCAATTATCATAGCAATCATCCTTTGGTAAGCATGAAGGGAAATTAAACAATGTATGAGTTGAAGAGCTGCTCTCATTATAAGGTGGGCACGGGTGATCAATCCGCTCTTCCTTCCTTTGTTCTTCGCTCTCCTCCTCATCTTTTACATCTAATGAGCTCACAGTGTCATCAATTTCTTCTTCCATGGATTCCTGCAAAATATTAGTCTCTTCTTGGACAACGGAGACTTTCTTAATAAACTCATTAATATCGGCATTATATCCATAATTCTCAAGCAATATTTAAGTATAGCAAAATTTTCAGGTCTGTAAACAGCATCATCATAATTTTCACACTTTTCAAACAAAGATTCAATTTCATAAGCACCCTTAAAATCAACAAATTCTTCTATTTGTCCCACATCATAGTAATCATATATACCATTAGCATAAGAAGCTAAGGTTTCATTATCGTTAAATTTACATGAAAAGGGAAGGTGTGGAGCCTTCATCCTAGAGCAACAAGTGTAATCATATCTCAAGCATAAATTCCGAGCATACCAATGCAACATATGAATTTGATCCCATAAGAGTTTCCCTTTTTGAGTCAAGCGATAATCCCTAAAGTATTCACGTTGATCCAATGTGTCTCCCATTATCAAGTTGAATGGGGTTTTCTCAGGATTATCAAAGTAGTGTTTAATATTTTCCACATAGCAAGCATCGAGGGTTTTAGGAGGTTCCCCATCTCCATGAGTAGCAAGTACACCTATTTTTTTTGGTATTTCGTGTTCCATATCCATACCTAAAGATAGAGAACAACTTAGAACATAAAATAAAAACTACTTAGTGATAAAGCAAACAAGCACACACGAGAATATTCACCCCACGCTATTGCTCCCCGTCAACGGCGCTAGAAAAGGATCTTGATAACCCACAAGTATAGGGGATCAATTGTAGTCTTTCTCGATAAGTAAGAGTGTCGAACCCAACAAGGAGCAATAGAAACTCTACGCATGCTTAACGTTTAATGTTCGCTTACAACTCTACGCATGCTTAACGTTCCCTCAAGTTCTATCGACCACCGATACAACTCTACGCACGCTTAACGTTTGCTTTACCTAGAACAAGTATGAACTAGAAGTACTTTGTAGGTGTGATGGGGTAAGTTTGCAAGATAATAAAGAACACGTAAATGAAAGCTAGGGGTTGTTTAGATAAATAAACAATTACGTTAGTTTTAGTAGAGAGCTTTTTGTCACAAGAAAGTTATTTGTCCCTAGGCAATCGATAACAAGACCGGTAATCATTATTGCAATTTTATATGAGGGAGAGGCATAAGCTAACATAGTTTCTCTACTTGGATCATATGCACTTCTGATTGGAACTCTAGCAAGCATCCTCAACTACTAAAGATCATTAAGGTAAAATCCAACCATAGCATTAAAGTATCAAGTCCTCTTTACTCCCATACGCAAATAACCTACTTACTCGGGTCTGTGCTTCTGTCACTCACGCCACCCACCATAAGTGAATCATGAACATATTGAAAACCCTACAGCGGGGATCCCTCATGCTTGCGCGACACGGAGAGCACCATAGGACAGCACCAATAATAAAACATATAACTCAAACCAATCCCGATCATCAATCAACCCATAGGGCAAAACGGATCTACTCAAACATCATAGGACAGCCATACATCATTGGGAAATAATATATAGCATTCAGCACCATGTTTAAGTAGAGATTACAGCGGGGAGAAGAGGTGTTACACCGCTGCATAGAGGGGGAGAGAGTTGGTGATGATGGTGGCTAAGTTGTTGGTGTAGATCACCGTCATGATGATGGCCCTGGCGGCGTTCCGGCAGTAACATCCCCAGCATCACACTAAAGTAATCCCTTATGGTCAGTGCCAAGTCATCATCATTAGCATCATAATGGTCTCAGTGGTTAAGCACTTCCATCCAATTTCCTCTCAGAAAACAATTCAAAGTTCAAGTGCAAAATAAAGTTGCCCAAAAGTTGCTGGAAAAATGTTCATATTCTAGCAAATATTCCAAAAGAAATGTTGTTAAAGAAAACAACATCACCATCAACTTATATTTGGGTTAGTGAATTTAAAACAGTGCAAAAACAACACTTTAAATGCCATTTCATTTTTGAAAAATCCTAATGAAATCATATTATGCCCAAGCCAGTTTTTGGTGGTAGGTAATGTTGCACTGTAATATTTGAACCAACTAACCCATTTTACAAAACTCAGTTGGAGGCCTAACAATTAGCAAGACAGTAGTGTTTAAAAGAAATAGGAAATAGAAAAGAAAAATGGTTAGACGCTACTGTGCCTATGGGCTAAAGTGGAACAGTGCCCTGCGGCCCAGCCCAGCCAGACCTTCTTCCTCCCCCGCTGTCGCCATGGCAGGGCGCGCGCGCGCGATGCGCCACGCGATGGGCGACACCGGCGCACCCCTTTAGCCCTGGACGGCTACTTAACCCCGTCCCCGACCCCGTTGACAAACCCTAGCGCCCCAACTCCCCCCTCGCTCGTCTCCTTCCTCTCCCGCAAACGCCGGACGCCGTCGCCGCCATGGCTAGCCATAGCCGTGGCCTCTGACCTCGCCGCGCCTTGTCTCCATGCTGGATCGAACCGCCGCCCTCGACTGTGCCTTCTGCATCGACCAGCGCGAGCCGTGGAGCCCCACATTGCCCGATCGCCGTCGCCTTCTACCTCGGGTCGCCGGAGCTCCTCCGACTCGATCCGCTCGTCCCTGCGCTCCTAAGCCTCCGACGAGCCTCCTTGCGCTCCTACGTAAGCTCCACCTCCTCCCTCTCCTCCATTCGAGCTCGGGTTCGAGCTCTAACCACTGCCGCCATCGCGCCCGAGCTGTGCTCCGCCGCATCGCTCGTCGCCATTCGTTTAGTCGCCGTTGAGCTCGTCTGAGCTCGGCCTCGTGCTCAGCGCATCCGTGCGGTTCCAACGCGACCAGCCGCTTACCCTGCTGTGCCCTACATCGCTGATTCACGAAACGGCCAAACTCCGGCGGTCGGCGTTGTGCTCGTCGCGCTCCGCTCCGGTCACCCCACGGCCAGCCACCGCCACCGTTGGACGTGCGGTGGAACGCACGTTCGAATGAGCTAAGCCGCACCCCCTCCCGCGCCCTGTACGCGATTTTCGGCGAAGTCCGGCGAGCTCCACCGCTATTTTGGTCGCCGGTGTCGAGTCGCCGGTCGACGCCGACGTGGCTCAGCCTGGCCTGCCTCTGTGTGGCTGACGCTGGGTCCCACGGGTCCCAGTTGACTGGGCTGACCCAGTCAACTGCTGACTGGGCTCACCCAGCCGCTGATAGACGGGGCCCACCCCCACTAATTAACAGAATTAGTTAAAGCTAATTTAAATAACCTAATTAGACACTGACTAGTGGGCCCTGTTAGCTATATAGGTAATTAGATTAGTATAAACTCTGTTAAAACCCCATTGCCTATGACAGGTGGGCCCCACTGGTCAGGTTTGACCTGGTCAGTGCGGCTGCTGACGTCACTTCTACGTCATGCTGATGTCACCATTTACTATTCTGGATAATGTTGTTTTAAATTAATTAAATAAATCCAAAAAATGATTAAAACTTTAGAAAATCAAAGAAATTAAACCGTAGCTCGGATCGAAAAACTTTGTACATGAAAGTTGATCAGAACGACGAGACGAAGCTGACCGTGCCCTCTGTTTTCGTGTCGGGACCCTCTACGGAGGTGAACCTGCAACTTTTAGCCTATTTCCGGTAGGTGAATAGTGCACATATACCGGTTAATAACTCCAACTTAAATCCTAAAATAACTAATATGGTTTAGACATGTCTTTAGGCAACCCTGCACTGCACGTTAGCATAGCATGCTCTGTGTTGCTTATGTTTGCTGTGTATTTATTTGTTTCCTCCCCCTCTTCTCTCTCAGTAGTCCCCGAGGCCGACGCAGCTCCGGAGACTGACGACACCACTGACGACCCTGCCTTTGCCGCAGAGCAACCAGGCAAGCACCCCCCTTTTGAACATGCCTATATCGCCTATTCTCTTCTCTCTTGTGCTTGCATTAGAATTGCTGCTGTTACTGCTTTACCTATTCTGATGCATGACCTGATTTTGTAACCTGCTTTTGATAATTACCTGCTTATCCTAAACTGCTTAGAATAGGCTGGTTAGTGAACCCTAGTGACCCCACTTGTCCTAGTTGCCCCGCTGGATCATCGAAAGACTCGACAACCAGGCCCCAGCAACGCACATCACACCCCCTTTATCTGTACGACACTGCAGCGTTACTATCGAGTGCCGAGGGTGATACCTCGTTTAGCACTTCTGATGTTAACTCTGTAGAGGAGCTATTCGGTCGTGGTCATTGAGGGTGATTCCTCCTTCGCCACTTCCGATAACGACGCTGTCGTGCAACACCTCAAGTGTGAACCTCGAGGGTGATTCCTCCCAAGTTCACCTTGACGACTACATTAGGTGGAATCCAACAAGGGTGATACCTCGGATTCCCTAATGTTATGGACACATGGATACTTGGACTTTACAACTGTTACTTGGAAAGGCGGGTCGACCCTGAGGGGTACCTGTGAGTAATGTGGAGACGGGTTGACCTGGAGGGTGCCCGAGAGATAAATACGAGGCGTGGCCGGGCATTCTTAGCCCTTGCCGCAAGTCCTCGAGACGGGGAGACGGGGCACATCGATCGTGAGTCTCTGCTCGTTACCGTACTACCAAAACACTAATGATATGGACATTTGATCTGAGTGAGCCTCTGGCCCGATAGCACTAACCATCACACGGGAATAAGTATGGGCACTCTGCGTCGTACGTTTCTTCCGAAAGCTTTGTCAGACATCTAGTTCAGCGTAGAGGCACGGACGGACCGGTGCCATCTAGGCAGAGGTGGTGCCTGGCTTCACCGTGTGCGCAATGACCCGGAGTGCACAGGGCGATGGCTCAAGACCCCTGAGCGCTTAGGATGTAGACCGACGGGGACCTCTCTGCTGAGCCTAGGTAGGACTACAGTGTGTCATTTGGCCGAGGCCGGGCATGACCCAGAAAAGTGTGTCCGACCGGAGTTAATCGAGCGTGGTGGGTAAGTTGGTGCACCCCTGCAGGGAAGAACTAATCTATGCATAGCCGGATCCTCGGTAACGGACGCTCAGAGTTGTATCCCGATCGATACAACTAGAACTTAATGATGAGATGAGAAATGGATACTAGGGCTCTGGGATCGCTTTCTCGTAGGGAGTCGAGAAAGGATCTCTGGCCGAGGTTGATACTTAATGCTACTACTACTTTATTTGTGATAATCTACACTCTTCTAATGCTGCAAGACCGCTGAAGATGCTAGTCTTTGATAGGACTAGGTATTCCCTCTATTCTGGCATTTCTGCAGCCCAGCCACATATATAGCCTTTCTTTGATAATGTTGCATATGTAGTGTAGATCCTTGCTTGCTGAGTACTTCGGATGAGTACTCATGGTTGCTTTGCTTCCTCTTTCCCCATATCCATTTGATGCAACCAGATGACGGAGCCCCTGAGACAGCTGCCCCCGTCGACGACTACTACTACTACTACCCCGAGGATGGCTACTACTACGAGTTGGCTGACGACCAGGAGTAGGATCGAAGGGTCCCAGGCAGGAGGCCTGCGCCTTTTCGATCGTGGCTTTTGTTTTGCACCGCCTTCTTAAAGGCTTATATGTTTCTCTTTTATATCTGTATTCAGATAGCTAACGCTTTCGCTGATGCTTGTTGACATCAAGCTTATGTATTCAAGCCCTCGAGGCCCCTGGCTTGTAATATATAGCTTGTATGACTTTATTTATGTTTTAGAGTTGTGTTGTGATATCTTCAAGTGAGTCCTTAGGCTTGATCGTGTGCATTTGCGTGTATGGTTAGTGCACGATTAAGCCGGGGCGTCATAGGTTGTTATCAGAGCCGACTGCCTGTTGGAACCCCCGTTTCCAACTCCTTGGCCGAAGTTGAGTCTAGTCGTCCAAAACTGTTTTACTAACTTGGCTATGTGGCTTACGGGCCCACGTCGCCATTGGGTGGTATTAGGATCTTTTATTCCTCTTCCTTACTCTCGGACTCTGATCTCTCTTCTATTCGGGTTAAAGATTTTACTAACACCGACACTTAGGATCTCGTAAATCTCGTCTACCCGGAGAGCTTGATATCTGTGCTTAATTCCTTACCATTGATCTGATTAGTCTGATAATCATTTTGCTTTCCATTGGTTTGTTTAACCTTTCTTTTAGAGTTGAATTGTACTTCTCATTGTCATCTGACAATCCTGAATTTCCTCTGTTTCAGATGGATCGTTTGTTTCCACCACGCCCTGCGACGCAGCTTGTGCTTCGCACATGGGCTCGTGATGCCCCTGGTTTTCCAGCTGTCCTCATCGCCCTCCTGACCAGACTGGGCTACCGCTGGTACCCCGAGTACATGGTCTACAAGGATTACCACGAGTTCAACCAGGAGCAGTACCATGCTGATGTTCCTATCTATGATCAGCAAGATGACTCAGACACTGAGCTGCACCTTTTCCACGGTATCGGTGTGACGATTGAGATGGCAGTCCATGATGCCGCCTACTCTGCTGTCGCACGTCTCCGAGGAGAGCTCAGCATTAGCTTGGATGCCTATGAGTTATGATACATTCCGTATGCCCCTGCTGGAGATGCTACTGGGTACTACGCAGTTATCTGTGCCCCGTACGAGCATCGTCGTTACGACCCGCAGGTTCTGATTCAGTACACTCAAGCTCTAGATCGCACTGTTCGGGCTCTTGCCGTCGAGTTGTTTGCCACTCGAGCACGTCTCTATGATGCTATGACGCAGTTGCTACCAGCTGTTCATGCAGGGATACATCCGGAGTACATCCTTTACCCGCGCAGGACTCAGATGTATGCTGGTATTGATTGGCCTACTGTTGGAGGTCACACACCTGCACGTGGACCTCTTCTTCCAGCTCGAGACCGGATTCTGCATCAGAGTGCACATGGAGAGTAGGATTTTCCGACGGCCATTCGTCGTCCGCACTTGCAGTTACCCCGGTACAGAGGTTTTCCTCGACGTTGATGTAGCATGTCGCTATGTCGCGTAGTTGTATTCCTCCACCGCGTGCCTGCGTGCCGCCTAAGTTGACTAGCTTACCTTCATGCTGTTATAACGCTGGTCTATAACCGAACTTATGTATGGATCTGTATGTCTTAATTGGCTACTGTTAAGTATCTATTACACTGCTTAATTGTTGTCGTGACCAGCAAGATGACACTGTTCTCCCTACTCTCGATCGACCCTCTTCATAGTTCCACAGGATCGTAACCTGACTCTCCTGTATATCATTGATATTGAAGAATCATATGCTCTTGGCTTTGTGTGTTATCACGAGCCACCCTCCGAGAGATAATCTATTCCCGATGCTCTGAACCCCCTTCTCACACTCTGTTCAGGTATCGATCGGATGTCCATTCGCTTGAAACTTCTTATCGTGCTTTCATACCTTGTTCTTGATATTTTCTTAAGTTTCAACTCGAGAGATACTTCTGCCACATTCCCTGAATTGTTCACCATACAATTAACCCTATAAGGGTCAGTTCTCGCGAAGTTACCCTTTACTTCCCCACTTAAATCTCGGGACGAGATTTCTTGTAGTGGAGGAGATTTATAACATCCCCAGCATCACACTACAGTAATCCCTTATGATCAGTGCCAAGTCATCATTATTTGAATGATAATGGTCTCAGTGGTTAAGCACTTCCATCCAATTTTCTCTCAGAAAACAATTCAAAATTCAAGTGCAAAATAAAGTTGCCCAAAAGTTGCTGGAAAAATGTTCATATTCTAGCAAATATTCCAAAACAAATGTTGTTAAAGAAAACAACATCGCCATCAACTTATATTTGGGTTAGTGAATTTAAAACAGTGCAAAAACAACACTTTAAATGCCATTTCATTTTTGAAAAATCCTAATGAAATCATATTATGCCCAAGCTAGTTTTTGGTGGTAGGTAATGTTGCACTGTAATATTTGAACCAACTAACCAATTTTGCAAAACTTAGTTGGAGGCCTAACAATTAGCAAGACAGTAGTGTTTAAAAGAAATAGGAAATAGAAAAGAAAAACGGTTAGACGCTACTGTGCCAATGGGCTAAAGTGGAACAGTGCCCTGCGGCCCAGCCCAGCCAGACCTTCTTCCTCCCCAGCCGTCGCCATGGCCGAGCGCGCGCGCGTGATGCGCCGCACGATGGGCGACACCGCACACCCCTGTAGCCCTGGACGGCTACTTAACCCCGACCCCGACCCCGTTGACAAACCCTAGCGCCCCAACTCCCCCCTCGCTCGTCTCCTTCCTCTCCCGCAAACGCCCGACGCCGTCGTCGCCATGGCTAGCTGTAGCCATGTCCTCTGACCTTGCCACGCCTCGTCTCCGTGCTGGATCGAACCACCGCCCTCGACTGCACCTTATGCATCGACCAGCGCGAGCCGTGGAGCCCCACATTGCCAGATCGCCGTCGCCTTCTACCTCGGGTCGCCGGAGCTCCTCCGACTCAATCCGCTCGTCCCTGCGCTCCTAAGCCTCCGACGAGCCTCCTTGCGCTCCTACGTAAGCTCCACCTCCTCCCTCTCCTCCATTCGAGCTCGGGTTCGAGCTCTAACCACTGCTGCCGTCGCGCCCGAGCTGTGCTCCGCCGCATCGCTCGTCGCCGTTCGTTTAGTCGCCGTCGAGCTCGTCTGAGCTCGGCCTCGTGCTCAGTGCATCCGTGCGGTTCCAACGCGACCAGCCGCTTGCCCTGCCGTACCCTATGTTGCCAATTCACGAAACGGCTGAACTCCGGCGGCCGGCGTTGTGCTCTCCGCGCTCCGCTCCGGCCACCCCACGACCAGCCACCGCCACCGTTCGACGTGCGGTGGAACGCACGTTCGAACGAGCTAAGCCGCACCCCCTCCCGCGCCCTGTACGTGATTTCCGGCTAAGTCCGGTGAGCTTCGCCGCTGTTGTGGTCGCCGGCATCGAGTCGCCGGTCGACGCCGACGTGGCTCGGCCTGGCCTGTCTGTGTGTGGCTGACGCTGGGTCCCACGGGTCCTAGTTGACTGGGCTGACCCAGTCAACTGCTGACTAGGCTCACCTAGCCACTGACAGACGGGGCTCACCCCCACTAATTAACAGAATTAGTTAAAGCTAATTTAAATAATCTAATTAGACACTGACCAGTGGGCCCTGTTAGCTAATTAGGTAATTAGATTAGTATAAACTCTGTTAAAACCCCACTGCCTATGGCAGGTGGGCCCCACTGGTCAGGTTTGATCTGGTCAGTGCGGTTGCTGACTGCTGATGTCACTTCTATGTCATGCTGATGTCACCATTTACTATTCTTGATAATGTTATTTTAAATTAATTAAATAAATCTAGAAAATGATTAAAACTTTAGAAAATCATAGAAATTAAATCGTAGCTCGGATCAAAAAACTTTGTACATGAAAGTTGATCAGAACGACGAGACGAAGCTGACCGTGCCCTATGTTTCCGTGTCGAGACAATCTACGAAGGTGAACCCGCAACTTTTAGCCTATTTCCGGTAGGTGAATAGTGCACATATACCTGTTAATAATTCCAACTTAAATCCTAAAATAACTAATATGGTTTAGACATGTCTTTAGGCAACCCTGCACTGCACGTTAGCATAGCATGCTCTGTGTTGCTTAAGTTTGATGTGTATTTATTTGTTTCCTCCCCCTCTTCTCTCTCGGTAGACCCCGACACCGACGCAGCTCTGGAGACCGACGACACCACTGATGACCCTGCCTTTGCCGCAGAGCAACCAGGCAAGCACCCCCCTTTTGAACATGCCTATATCGCCTATTCTCTTCTCTCTTATGCTTACATTAGAATTGCTGCTGTTACTGCTTTACCTATTCTGATGCATGACCTGATTTTGTAACCTGCTTTTAATAATTACCTGCTTATCCTAAACTGCTTAGAATAGGCTAGTTAGTGAACCCCAATGACCCCACTTGTCCCAGTTGCCCCGCTGGATCATCGGAAGACTCGACAACCAGGCCCTAGCAACGCACATCACACCCCCTTTATCTGTACGACACTGCAGCGTTACTATCGAGTGCCGAGGGTGATACCTTGTTTAGCACTTCTGATGTTAACTCTGTAGAGTAGCTATTCAGTTGTGGTCATTGAGGGTGATTCCTCCTTCACCACTTCCGATAACGACGCCGTTGTGCAACACCTCAAGTGTGAACCTCGAGGGTGATTCCTCCTAAGTTCACCTTGACGACTACATTAGGTGGAATCCAACGAGAGTGATACCTCGGATTCCCTGATGTTATGGACACACGGATACTTGGACTTTACAACTGTTACTTGGAAAGGCGGGTCGACCCTGAGAGGTACCCGCGAGTGATGTGGAGACGGGTTGACCTGGAGGGTGCCCGAGAGATAAATACGAGGCATGGCCAGGCATTCTTAGCCCTTTCCGCAAGTCCTCGAGACGGGGCGACGGGGTCACATCGATCATGAGTGTCTGCGCGTTACCGCACTACCAAAACACTAACGATTTGGACATTTGATCTGAGTAGGCCTTTGGCCCAATAACACTAACCATCACGTGGGAATAAGTATGGGCACTCTACATCGTACGTTTCTTCCGAAAACTTTGTCAGACGTCCAGTTCAGCATAGCGGCACGGACGGACTGGCGCCATCCAGGCAGAGGTGGTGCCTGGCTTCACTGTGTGCGCAACGACCCGGAGTGCACAGGGCGATGGCCCAAGACCCCTAAGCGCTTAGGATGTAGACCGACGGGGACCTCTCTGCTGAGCCTAGGTAGGACTACGGTTCATCGTTTGGCTGAGGCCGGGCATGACCCAGAAAAGTGTGTCCGGCCGGAGTTAATTGAGCGTGGTGGGTAAGTTGGTGCACCCCTGCAGGGAAGAACTAATCTATGCATAGCCGGATCCTCGGTAACGGACGCTCGGAGTTGTATCCCAATCGATACAACTAGAACTTAATGATGAGATGAGAAATGGATACTAGGGCTCTGGGATCGCTTTCTCGCAGGGAGTCGAGAAAGGATCTCTGGCCGAGGTTGATACTTAATGCTACTACTACTTTATTTGTGCTAATCTACACTCTTCTAATGCTGCAAGACCGCTGAAGATGCTAGTCTTCGATAGGACTAGGCCTTCCCTCTATTCTGGCATTTCTGCAGCCCAGTCCACATATACAGCCTTTCTTTGATAATGTTGCATATGTAGTGTAGATCCTTGCTTGCTGAGTACTTCGGATGAGTACTCACGGTTGCTTTGCTTCCTCTTTTTCCCCATATCCGTTTGATGCAACCAGATGACGGAGCCCCTGAGACAGCTGCCCCCATCGACGACTACTACTACTACCCCGAGGATGGCTACTACTACGAGTTGGCTGACGACCAAGAGTAGGATCGGAGGGTCCCAGGCAGGAGGCCTGCGCCTTTTCGATCGTAGCTTTTATTTTGCACCGCCTTCTTAAAGGCTTATCTGTTTCTCTTTTATATCTGTATTCAGATAGCTAACGCTTCCGCTGATGCTTGTTGACATCAAGCTTATGTATTCGAGCCCTCGAGGCCCCTGGCTTGTAATATATATAGCTTGTATGACTTTATTTATGTTTTAGAGTTGTGTTGTGATATCTTCAAGTGAGTCCTTAGGCTTGATCGTGTGCATTTGCGTGTATGGTTAGTGCACGATTAAGCCGGGGCGTCACACCGGCGCCATCGAGAGAGAGGGGGAGAGAGCCCCCTCATTCTTCTTCTTCTTCCTTGACCTCCCCCTAGATGGGAGGAGGGTTTCCCCTCTGGTCCTTGGCCTCCTTGGCGGCGGAGGGGCGGGAGCCCCTCCGAGATTGGATCTCTCTCTCTCTGTTTCCTTCTATTTCTGCGTTACCTTTTTCTGGCCTTTCACCATTTCTTAAATTCCCGGAGATCCGTAACTCCGAGGGCTGAAAAGTTGCCAAAAGTATATGAAAGTTGTAGAATATTGGCATGAAACAATAAAAAATTATTGATACGACGGAGACGTATCAACTACATGACACTTCACCATGATTTGGGCCTAGGGTAAGGCATTGGGATGTAATAAGTAGATGATGGGTTGCTAGAGTGGCAAAAGCTTGAACTCTAGTTTATGTGTTGCTTCATAAGGGGCTGATTTGGATCCACATGTTTCATGCTATGGTTAGATTTATCTTAATTCTTCTTTCATAGTTGCGGATGCTTGCGAGAGGGGTTAATCATAAGTGGGAGGCTTGTCCAAGTAAGGATAGCACCCAAGCACCGGTCCACCCACATATCAAATTATCAAAGTAACGAACGTGAATCATATGAGCATGATGAAAACTAACTTGACAATAATTCCCATGTGTCCTCGGGAGCGTTTTGCTTTATATAAGAGTTCGTCCAGGCTTATCCTTTGCTATAAAAAGGATTGGGCCACCTTGCTGCACCTTTGTTACACTTGTTACTTGTTACCCGTTACGAATTATCTTATCACAAAACTATCTGTTACCGATAATTTCAATGCTTGCAGAAAATACCTTGCTGAAAACCGCTTGTCATTTCCTTCTGCTCCTCGTTGGGTTCAACACTCTTACTTATCGAAAGTACTATGATAGATCCCCTATAATTGTGGGTCATCAATGCTCCTTAATGGCGCTGTTGCCGGGGAGTGAAGCGCCTTTGGTAAGGAAACATTTATATTACTTGCTGAAATTTACTGTCACTTGTCACTAAGGAAAGTCATCCTTTGAGGGGTTTGTTCGGGATATCTTCACCTCGACCAGAAGAGCAAAGAGTTACCTCTCAACCTACTGAACCTACTGGAAATATTTATTACGAAATTCCTTCGGGTATGATAGAGAAACTGCTAGCTAATCCTTATGCGGGAGATAGAACACTACATCCTGATTTGCATCTAATCTATGTGGATGAAGTTTGTGGATTATTTAAGCTTGCAGGTTTGCCCGAGGATGAAGTCAAGAAGAAAGTCTTCCCTTTATCTTTAAAGGGAAAGGCATTAACATGGTATAGGGTACGTGATGATATTGGAGCTTGGAATTACAACCGATTGAAATTGGAATTTCATCAGAAGTTTTATCCTATGCATCTGGTTCATCATGATCGGAATTATATATATAATTTTTAGCCTCATGAAGGAGAAAGTATCGCTCAAGCTTCGGGGAGGCTTAAGTCAATGTTATGTTCATGCCCCAATCATGAGCTCTCAAGAGAAATTATTATTCAGAATTTTTATGCTCGGCTTTTTCGTAATGATCAATCCATGCTCGATACTTCTTGTACTGGTTCTTTTATGAAGAAGACTATTGAATTCAAATGGGGTCTCTTGGAAAGAATTAAACGCAACTCTGAAGATTTGGAGCTCGACGAAGGTAAGGAGTCAAGTATAAACCTTAAGTTTGATTGTATTAAATCTTTTATGGATACCGATGCTTTTCGTGAATTTAGCACTAAATATGTACTTGACTCTGAGATAGTAGCTTCTTTCTGTGAATCATTTGCTATTCATGTTGATCTCCCTAAGGAGAAGTGGTTTAAATATCATCCTCCCATTGAAGTAAAAATAGTAGAACCCATTAAAGCTAAAGAAGATACCATTACTTACAATGTTGATCCTGTTATTCCTAATGCTTATATTGAGAAACCACCTTTTCCTGTTAGGATAAAAGAACATGCTAAAACTTCAGCTGTAGTTTGTAAGAGTTATACTAGAACACCTACACCCCCTGAACAAATTAAAGTTGAACCTAGTATTGCTATGGTTAAATATCTCTTGGTCGATAATATTGATGGGCATGTTATTTATTTCTGTGATGAAGCTGCTAGAATTGCTAAACCTGATGATAAAGATAAACATAGACCTATTGTTGGCATGCCAGTTGTCTCTATTAAGATAGGAGATCATTGTTATCATGGCTTATGTGATTTGGGTGCTAGTGTGAGTGCAATTCCCTTTACTTTATATCAAGAAATTATGAATGATATTGCTCCTGCTGAAATAGAAGATATTGATGTTACTATTAATAGAGATACTATCTCACAAATTGGGATTGTTAGAGATGTTGAAGTCTAGTGTGGGAAAATAAACTACCCTACTGATTTTCTAGTTCTTGGTTCCCCACAAGATGATTTTTGTCTCATTATATTTGGTAGACCTTTCTTGAACACTGTTAATGCTAAAATAGATTGTGAGAAACAAACTGTTAGTGTAAGTTTCGGGGATGTGTCTCGTGAGTTTAATTTCTCTAAATTTCGTAGACAACCCCATGATAAAGAATTGCCTAGTAATGATGTAATTATTGGTCTTGCTTCTATTGTCATGCCTCCTACGGATCCTTTAGAACTATATTTGCTAGACCATGAAAATGACATGTTCATGAATGAAAGAAATGAAATAGATGAGATATTCTTTAAACAAATGCTTGTTTTGAAACACAATTTGCCTGTTGAGACTCTTGGAGATCCTCTACCACCCAAGAGTGATCCTGTGTTTGAGCTTAAACAACTACCTGATACTTTGAAATATGCTTATCTCGATGAGATGAAGATATATCCTGTTATTATTAGTGCTAACCTTTCAGAGCATGAAGAAAAGAAATTATTGAAAACTCTGAGGAAGCACCGTGCCGCTATTGGATATACTCTTGATGATCTTAAGGGCATTAGTCCCACTCTATGTCAGCATAAAATTAATATGGAACCTGATGCTAAACCAGTCGTTGATCACCATCGATCGTTGAATCCTAAAATGAAAGAAGTGGTAAGAAATGAAATATTAAAGCTTCTGGAAGCAGGTATAATCTATCCTATTGCTGATAGTAGATGGGTAAGTCTTGTTCATTGTGTCCCTAAGAAGGGAGGTATTACTGTTGTTCCTAATGATAAGAATGAATTGATTCCGCAAAGAATTGTTACAGGTTATAGAATGGTAATTGATTTTAGAAAATTAAATAAATCTACTAGGAAAGATCATTATCCTTTGCCTTTCATTGATCAAATGCTAGAAATACTATCAAAACATACACATTTCTGCTTTTAGATGGATATTCTGGTTTTTCCCAAATACCTGTGTCACAAGAGGATCAAGAAAAAACTACTTTTACATGCCCTTTTGGTACCTTTGCTTATAGACGTATGCCTTTTGGTTTATGCAATGCACCTGCTACTTTTCAAAGATGTATGACTGCTATATTCTCTGACTTTTGTGAAAAGATTGTTGAGGTTTTCATGGATGATTTCTCCGTATACAGAACTTCTTTTGATGATTGCTTAAGCAACCTTGATCGAGTTTTGCAGAGATGTGAAGAAACTAATCTTGTCTTGAATTGGGAGAAGTGCCACTTTTATGGTTAATGAAGGTATTGTCCTGGGGCATAAAATCTTCGAAAGAGGTATTGAAGTTGATAAAGCTAAAGTTGATGCTATTGAAAAAATGTCGTGTCCTAAAGATATCAAAGGCATAAGAAGTTTCCTTGGTCATGCTGGTTTCTGTAGGAGATTTATTAAAGACTTCTCTAAAATTTCTAGGCCTCTTACTAATCTCTTGCAAAAAGATGTTCCATTTGGTTTTGATGATGATTGTGTAGAAGCATTTGAAATCCTTAAGAAAGCCTTAATCTCTGCACCTATTGTTCAACCACCTGATTGGAAACTACCCTTTGAAATTATGTGTGATGCTAGCGATTATGCTATTGGTGCTGTTTTAGGACAAAGAGTTGATAAGAAATTAAATATTATCCATTATGCTAGTAAAACTCTTATACTTGGGGGTCATCAATCATCTAGTTTGAATCTCTTGAGCATATCTGGGTATACTTGGCTTGATTGATGAATGTTCCTCCTCTGCTTTGCTTGACTTCGAACCCAAGAAAGAACTTCAACTCTCCCATCATAGACATCTCAAACTTTTCTGTCATTAGTGCGGCAAACTCATCATTAAAATATTTGTTAGGAGAACCAAATATAATATCATCAACATATAGTTGGCATATGAACAAATCCCCTTTGACCTTCATAGTGAAATAAGTGGGATCGATTTTCCCAATTTCAAACCCACGATCTTGCAACAACTTGGTAAGGTGCTCATACCATGCATGTGGGGCTTGGTTAAGGCCATAGAGTGCCTTATTGAGTTTATATGCATGATTGGGGAACTTGGGGTCCTCGAATCCCGGGGGTTGTTTGATATATACCAACTCATTCAAGGAACCATTAAGAAATGCACTATTCACATCCATTTGTTGCAACATAAAATCATGATGAGATGCATATGCAAGCAACATGCGAATAGATTCAAGACGAGCAATGGGAGCAAAGGTTTCACCGTAGTCGATACCCTCGACTTGGGAGTAGCCTTGTGCCACCAATCTTGCCTTGTTTCGAACCACCACACCGTTCACATCTTGCTTGTTCTTGAAGATCCATTTGGTTCCAATGACATTGTGGTTCTCCATCGACCTTGACACTAATTCCCATACTTTGTTGCGCTCGAAGTTGTTGAGTTCATCATGCATGGCCTCAAGCCAATCCACTTCATTGAGCGCCTCGTGTACCTTTTGGGGTTCAACGCAAGAAACAAACGTGCGACACTCACAAAAGTTTGTTAATTGCCTACGAGTAGTTACCCCTTTCCTCAAGCTTCCAAGCACATTCTTCATGACATGTTGTTGATGCTTTAGCATGGAACCCACCTTGATGGCACGACGCTCCAATAGCTCCTCAATAGGCAATTGAGGAGTTTCATCTTGAGTACCATCTTGAACTTGCTCTTGATCTTGAGCTTGCTCGGAGTCTTGAACTTGATCTTGGGCATCATTTGGTGCATCACCATCATCATGGGGTTGATCTTGCCCTTGATCTTGTTCACTTGGTTGAGGGCCTTCACTTTGTTCTTCGGAAGCGTGTGGGTCTAGCGTCGGTGATGGTTCCACTTGCGTGGAACATTGTCCTTCTCCGTCGGCCACAAGGAGTTCCTCAATGGGGAGTATTTGACCAATACCCATTCTTATTATGGCCGAAGGAGGAATTTCATCACCTACATCACAAAGACCACTTTGCTCCACTTGGGAGCCGTTATTTTCATCAAACTCCACGTTACGCGTCTCCTCAATGAGTCCATTGGACTTGTTGAGAACACGGTAAGCATGAGAGTTTGTAGCATAACCAACAAATATGCCCTCTTGAGCTCTAGGTTCGAATTTAGACAAACGAACACCCTTTTTGAGAATGAAACACTTACACCAAACACCCGGAAGTACTTTAGGTTGGGCTTGTTACCGGTAAGTATCTCATATGGAGTCTTGTTCAAGCCTTTGCGGAGATAGAGCCGATTGGATGCATGACATGCGGTGTTGATGGCTTCGGCCCAAAAGTTGTATAGAGATTTGAATTCCGCCATCATAGTCCTTGCCGCATCCATCAATGTCCGGTTCTTCCTCTCCGCAACACCATTTTGTTGGGGGGTATAGGGTGCGGCATATTGGTGCTTGATCCCCTCATCACTAAGAAACGCATCCAAGGTGTAGTTCTTGAACTCAGTGCCATTGTCACTTCTAATCATCAATATCTTTGCTTCATGTTGGCGTTGAACTTCATTAGAAAAGTCTATGACGGTTTTTTGGGTCTCACTCTTCCTCTTGAAGAAGTATACCCATGTGTATCTTGAGTAATCATCCACAATCACCAAGAAATATTTTATTCCCCCAAGACTATCAAAGGATGGAGGACCAAAGAGATCCATGTGAAGGAGCTCTAAGGGCCTCTTCGAGTAGATGATGGTCATGGGTAGGTGAGCCATTTCATGTAGCTTTCCTTCAATACAAGCACTGCAAGCACGATCTTCGGCAAAACTCACATTTGTTAGTCCACGAACATGATCCCCTTTGTGGAGACTTTGCACAGATCTCATATTGACGTGGGCTAGTCGGTGATGCCAAAGCCATCCCACATCAACTTTAGCCATTAGGCAAGTCACGGTCTTGGTGGGTCACTCCGAAAAGTTAACCACATAGAGACCGTTCTCGACATGCCCAACAAAAACTACTTTCAGAGTCTTGCTCCACAAAAAGGCCACGGTATCGAGATCAAAGAATGTTGCAAAACCCATGAGTGCAAGTTGACGAACGAAAAGTAAATTGTATGCAAGGGACTCAACAAGCATAACCTTCTCAATAGATAAATCTTGAGAGATGACCACCTTCCCAAGACCCAATACCTTTGAAGTTGAAGCATCGCCGAATTGGACATGGGTGGGCATATATGGGCTTGGTTGCACGTCCACCACCAAGTCCTAGCTCCCGGTCATATGATTTGTTGCTCCACTATCAAGCAACCATGACACCCCACCGGAAGCAAACTCCTATAAGAGATTAATGCTTGGATTTTGGTAACCATTTTTGAATGGGTCCTTTGATGTTAGCAACAAGGGTCTTAGGAACCCAAATAGACCATTCAATGTACTCATAAGAAGAACCAACAAATTTGGCATAAACATGCCCATCACTAGCACGGCATAGAACATATGAAGGGTTAAAATCGCCAGATTTGTTGGAAGGAGTGGTCTTGCCCTTCTTGGCATTACCACACACATCCTTGTCCTTCTTCTTCCCAAAAGGTCATTGATATTCTTCTCACCTTGTATGCAAGTCACAAGGACTTTATCAAGTTACTCTTTCAACTTGGCATTCTCCTTCACAAGATGCACATGCTCACAACAAGGGTTAGTAGCATGGGCATTATCAATTAAAAAAGGAGGGCAAGTGGTTATCTCCTTGGTTAGTTTCACTTGGAGTTGATCATGAGACTCTTTGAGAGAGGCATGAACACCCTTCAAGACCTTGTGAGCCTTGTCAAGTATGTCAAACTCTTCCTTGAGTCTATCATGGCCAACCCCAAGTGCAACCTTCTCGGATTTAGGCACACGAGTAAGAACAAGGGCATGATCATGATCTTTCCTTAATTTAGAAAATCATCGTTGTGTGACTCCTCAAGAGCAAAACGAAGACCTCGCTCTTCCTGAAGAGCAATGGAAAGATCCGCAATTTCATCAGCATAGTCACGACTATGCCCTTCTAACTTAGAGATGGTATCCTCATGAGATTCAATGATATCATTGGCCTCACCTAGTTGTTCCAAGAGAGCAACAAAGTGCTGCTTGGTCTCACCTTTGAGCTTACCGAAGAACTTATCAAACTCGTTCTCATCCACCTTTGCCTCCACATGATCATCTGCACAATCCAACAAAGAAGGAGTAGTAGTGATGGAAGTTTTGATGCTGTAGGTTACCTTGGTGGTACCTTTGGCCATGAGGCACTTGGCAATGAGGTTCTCGTTGGGGGCATCGAAGAGAGACACCTTGGTTGGGGAAGAGGTGGCAATGGCCACGGTGGCTATTGCCATTCCTTCACCACTTGTATCTTCATCATCATCATCGGAGATGTACTCTTCATGTGCCACAAACCCCTTTTGAGGCACCTTCTTGGTGAAGTTCTTCTAGTTAGGGAAGGACTTGGCCTTGTCTTTGCGAATGAGCTTGCCACCATTGTCTTCCCTCTTCTCATAAGGACAATCCACCACAAAGTGACTCACATTGCCATAATTATAGGAAGTCCTCACACGTTGCTTGCCCTTTGAGCCACTTGAGTTGTTCTCGGAGAAGTTGGGCCTTGAGTTTCTCTTGTTGCCCCAAAATTGCCTTGACGCAAGAGCCATGTGCTCGTGGTAAGCATATTTGGTGTCTTCAGGGCAACTCTCTTCTTCTTCCTCTTCTTCTCCTTCCGGAATTACCTTGGCCTTCAAAGCAAGGTTGGCTGAGGCTTTCTTTGACCGTTGGACATGAGCTAGTGTGTTCTCGGCAGTCTTGTTCATGATGTTCATGGCAATAAACTCATCCAACACATCGCTTGAGGACAAGGTGTGGAAGTCCGGACTTTGACGGATTACGAAGGACATGGCCTTGTTGAATGCATGATGGCTTTGAGAAACTTGCGCTTGATCCAATTGTCATTCGTATCCTTGCTCCCATGATCTTGAAGGGCAACCGCGAGAGTTGTCAATCTCCGGTAGAGCTCACGGGGATCCTCATCTTCATTCATCACAAACTCATTGGCCTCATCAAGAACCACTTCAAAGTTGAACCATTGAATGCTTGAGCTTCCCTTGTACAAAGAGACAATGTGTTCCCAACAATCCTTTGCACTAGAGAAGGGCCGCAAGCAAGCTAGATCTTCGGGAGGCACCACAGATTGAAGGATGAACAAGGCAGAGTGATTGTATTGATTGTTCGCCTATTCTCTTGTGGTGAGGTTGTTTGGATCATGCGGGTAGAAACCTTGCTCGATGATTCTTCAAAGATTTGTTGAGCTATGATTCAAATGAGACTTGATGCGAAAAACCCAATTAGCAAAATCATTCTTCACAAGTTTAGGAGGAGGACCAAGGTTGTTAATATGAGGTGTGGGGACCGGTACTCCATTGACCGGGGGAGGGGGAACCAAGGCATGAGTTCCCTTGCGGGAATTGGCATCGGACTCCGATGCGGTGGGATTAACCACTTGCACGGATCGGTATTGGATTTCAACCCCTTGAGTAGTTCTTTAAGCATGGACTTGACCTCGGTCGTCATAGACGTCTTAAGTGAAGCCATAGCTTCATTTAAGTCGTCTCGGGTGACCGAATTCAAATCCACGACCACATATACTTCATCAATCCCATCCCCGTCGTTAACCATACTCTTTGGGTGGTGAAACCCTTAATAAAGAGACGAGGCTCTGATACCACTTGAAAGGATTGATATGGTTGACTAGAGGGGGGTGAATAGGCAACTACCAATTTTTAGCTTTTCTTATCAAATTAGGTTTAGCAACAAATAAGTTGTCTAGATATGTAACTAGGTGAACATCCTATATGATGCTAGCAACAACAACAAGACAAGCAAGCAAGAGATACAACACTAGTAAAGCTTGCACAAAGTAAAGGTAAGAGGTAACCACAAGTGGATCCGATGGAGACGAGGATGTGTTACCGAAGTTCCTTCCCTTTGAAGGGAAGTACATCTCTGTTGGAGCGGTGTGGAGGCATAATGCTCCCCAAGAAGCCACTAGGGCAACCATATTCTCCTCACGCCCTCGCACAATGCAAGATGCCGTGATTCCACTAGTGGTGACCTTGAAGGCGGCAACCGGACCTTTACAAACAAGGTTGGGGTAATCTCCACAACCGAATTGGAGGCTCCCAACACCACCACAAAGCTTCACCACAATGGAATGTGGCTCTGAGGTGACCTCAACTGTCTAGGGTGCTCAAACACCCAAAAGTAACAATATCTACAATGGATTAGTGGGGGGAATCAAATTTCTCTTGGTGGAAGTGTAGATCTAGGCCTTCAAAACCAATCCCTAGGAAATCAACAAGTTTGATTGACTAGGGAGAGAGATCGGCCAAGAATGAGCTTTAGTGCAACAATGGAGCTTGGGGGAGGAACAGGTGAGTCAACTAGAGGAAGAAGACTCACTTATATAGTGGGGACAGGAATCCAACCGTTATGCCCCTTCAGCCCATGCACAAGCGGTAGTACCGCTCAGGTGAGCGGCACTTCCGCTTGCACGGAAGTTTCAGCAATTGCGTTCAACTGAACAGGTCAGGGAGGCGGTAGTGCCACCGGAGCGGTACTTCCGCTTAGTGTTGAGCAACCAGAAGAAACAACGATAGTAGAGAATGGCAGCACAATAGTGCCGTGTGGAGCGGTACTACCGCTGGCTACTGCCACTCTACTTCCGCTCGAAGGACAGAGCAGTCCAGAGGACTAAAATAAGCAGTACTCCCAGTGGTAGTGGAACAGTGTAGAATAAAAAGTATGTCTAGAGGGGGGGTGATTAGACTACTTGACCAAATAAAAATCTATCCTTTTCCCAATTTTAGTTGCGAGCAGATTTTAGCAATTATCACAAATCAAGCAATCAACCTACACATGCAATTCTAAGAGTATAGCAGCGGAATGAAAAACATTGCATATGAAGGTAAAGGGAAGGGTTTGGAGAAGGCAAACGCAATGGAGAAACAGAGATTTTTGGCGTGGTTCCGATAGGTGGTGCTATCGTACGTCCACGTTGATGGAGACTTCAACCCACGAAGGGTAACGGTTGTGCGAGTCCACAGAGGGCTCCAAACACAAAGGGTCCACGAAGAAGCAACCTTGTCTATCCCACCATGGCCATTGCCCATGAAGGACTTGCCTCACTCGGGTAGATCTTCACGAAGTAGGCGATCTCCTTGCCCTTACAAACTTCTTGGTTCAACTCCACATCACGACAGAGGCTCCCAAGCGACACCTAACCAATCTAGGAGACACCACTCTCCAAAAGGTAATAGACGGTGTGTTGATGATGAACTCCTTGCTCTTGTGCTTCAAATGATAGTATCCCCAACATTCAACTCTCTCTCACAGATTTGGCTATGGTGGAAGAGGGATTTGAGTGGAAAGCAACTTGGGGAAGGCTAGAAATCAAGGTTCAAATGGTAGGAATGGAATCTCTTGATCTCAACACATGAGTAGGTGGTTCTCTCTTAGAAAATGAATGGTGTAAGTGTAGGAACATTCTGATGGCTCTCTCTCAAATGGAGAGGGAGTGGAGGGGTATATATAGCATCCACACAAAATCCAACCGTTACACACTTTTGACTCATCTCGGTGGCACCGATTGGTTAAACTCGATGGCATCGATCTGATCAAAAATATGAACGTTGGAAATCTCGGTGGGATCGATTTGGAACAACTCGGTGGGACCGATGTGCTAGGGCCTAGGGCAAACTTCATCTCAGTGGTACCGATTGCATCATCTCGGTGGGACCGAAGTGAACCAATAGGCAACAGAGAATCTGTCAAGCCAACTCGGTGGGAACAATTGCATAAACCCGGTGGGACCAAAGTGAATGCAACAAGTCATAGAGCGCTGGCAAGGCCATCTCGGTGGGACCAAGATCCGTATCGGTGTGACCGAACTGTTAGGGTTTTGGCTATGGCTATGTCAAGAAGAACTCGGTGGCTCTGGATAGAAAGTATCGGTGGGCCCGAGTTGGAGTTTAGGGTTTTGACATATTTGGATAGAGAAAGTGGCTGATGGTTTTGGAGCAATATCACTAAGCACCTTGAGCAAGTAGACTATTAAGCAACACCTCATCCCCTTTTAATAGTATTGGCTTTCCTACGGACTCAATGTGATTTTAGATCACTTAAACAAAAATGTAGAGTCTTGAGCTTTGCCAATCCTTGTCCTTAGCATTTTGAGGGGTCCACATCTCTATGTCATGCCTTGCCATACATTGAGCATACTGAAATATTTATCTTCAAAGGATATCAGTTCAATGAGATATATGTTGTTATGAATTACCAAAACCACCCGGGGATTAGTTGCACTTTCAATCTCCCCCTTTTTGGTAATTGATGACAACATATAGATTAAAGTTTCGACAAATGATTAAATGAATGAAATAAATCATCGCTTTGAGAAGTATGTGATAAGCAAGAGCGCCCCCTAAATTTGTGCCTTATTAAAAAATTGCGTTTGAATGCAAATGCACAATCGATTAGGATCATGGGTCACTCTTCCATGTCACATACATCTTGGTGGAGCGCACAAAATGATAAGAGTGAAATAACATGCACGCGTCACCAAAGACATAAGTGAATGATCATACACAAGTGATTGTAGGGATAAGCATTAAGAACACATGAAGCAAAGTATGATCAACCACATAACCAAACATAGTATCTCACAAGCATCAAACAATCAAGTAGCACGGATCAAACGAACATAGTAGCAAAAATTTGATAAAAACCAAAGAGCAAAAGCGAGACACTCTCTCTCTCGAAGCCTAATGATCTATACAATTTTCTCCCCCTTTGGCAACAAGTACCAAAAAGCTCAAAAAAGGTATAGAGCTATGCGTCTCTCTAGGCATGATCCTCCGGAGCTCCTGAAGGAGTCTTCTGGCTGGTAGCTCTGGTGTGCATAGATGGCGTTGAGAGAATAGCGTCTGTCGGTGTTCTGGGATCGGGGTACCCAGACCTGCCTGCTTGCGACCCAGGGCGTGGCTCCATCGGTGGCCCGGTACAGCCCAGCTACAAGACCCCATGGACAAGACCCTCACGAGGCCCCCGCCACGCAAGGAGAACAACGCCAAGACCCCCCGAGGAGCGGCCTCCCGAGGCTGCTTCCCGAGGAGCATAGATCTCTATGCAAGCCTCCCGCCTCGCGAGGCACGCGATGACGTGAGCCATGACGACCAAGGCCAGGCGGGCGCCAGCGGGCGCAGGAGAGGAAAGTTTCCTCTTTGGTGCTAAGAGGCAAGGACGTACGTGCGTTCCCAAGGAATCCCCCAAAGGTTTCCATTCTGGTGCAACAAGGCCAAGGCCGCTAGCTCGGCAGGACGGAGGTCATCGCCGAGCGCACCACGGCGGCACGACCAGAAGCTTTGCAGACAAAGACCACCTTCAGTCAGGATAGGGTGTACTTTTGTCCCCCTTCAAATTGGTCGTTGTGGTATCCCTTCCGGCCTAAGCAATGAGGGAAGAGGACCAAGGCCACTATAAATGTAGACTAGTCTCCACCGTAGAGAGGGAGGAGACCGAACCGGAGAGATATCCCTCGGCCATTAAGCTCTCTTGAGGCAGTTCATCCACTTGTACTAGTTGATCCTCATCCTCCTCACGAGGCAATCCACCACAAAGCAGGAGTAGGATTTTACACCGCAAGGTGGCCCAAACCTGGGTAAATCACTGTGTCATCTTCTTCCTCTCGCTCGCACAAACTCGTCGGAGCCAAGCCATGGGGTGGTGAGCAGTGAGACGCGGCTAGGCTAGACCCTTCACACACGCCCCAGATTTCAAACCTTATTGGGTCTGCCCCGATCCCGACATTTGGCGCGCCAGGTAGGGGCGTGTCGAAATTCTCCCTTCCGCTTCGCTCCGTCCCTGCTCTGTCACTTCCATGGCCGACGCCTGCCAAGTTCGCGCCGAGCGTCGGGCCGCCCGTGTCACCCAGATGGCATCGGTGGGTCATGGCATCCCACGCCGCTCCGCTTCCCCCGCAGCTAACGCTGCCACTAACCCTGCTGCTCATGAGCAGCAGGACTCTTCGATGCCGCCCTCCATGTAGCATGACGGCTGCACTGCCACGCCTTCTCTCACTCCCGCCACGGCGTCATCTTCCCACGCTCGTCGCGGGCCGGTGAACGCGCAGGCGGCACTTCTCATGGCGCGCGAGCTGTTGTGCTACCGTCCCGCCAATGAGGGCTACGATGCCTGGCTTGGCCGCATCACCGAGCTCGTCAATGCCGCCGGTGAGGCCCCGGCGCCTTCCCACTCGCTCCGTCCCCCTCCATCTCGTGCGGGCGACGTGGCGCATGGTGCGCCACCGCCTCCCCCTCTGCGCAGCGCTGACGTCGACCCAAGGCATGACGCGCGTCCGCGCAACCTGCCGCGTGGAGCACCGGCGTCGGCCAGGGACGAAGCCAGCTGCCAGGTCATGCAGCAGCCGCAGTACGACGCACGTGCGCTCCCTGCGCCACCGCATCAGCACCAAGACCGAGCCGCTCCGGAGGCTGCACGTGTGGGCATCAAGACCGTGCCCCCCTCGTGCGGGCCATGCCCGTGAGCGTGGCGGTTTGCCATGCCTTCACTCGTGAGCTGCGCTGGGTTTTCTGGCCGGTCAAGTTCAAGCCAGACCTGCCCCCGCGCTACGACGGCATCCCTGACCTTGCGGAGTTCCTCCAGCTCTACTCATTGAGCATCGAGGCGGCCAATGGCGACGACAAGGTCATGGCGAACTAGTTCCCCATTGCTCTCAAGGACAGCACCCGCTCCTGGCTCATGCACCTCCCGGAGGGGTCAATCTCCTCTTGGGATGAGCTTCGCGAGCGGTTCATCGCCAACTTCCAAGGAACCCATGGCCGCGGCCTCACTGTCAATGACCTGTGGCGCGTGAAGCAGCAGCCGGGCGAGACCCTCCGCAAGTACATTCAGCGCTTCACCAATGTTCGCCTCAAGATCCCGAAGGCCTCGGATGAAGCCATCATCTCGGCGTTCACCGAGGGCATCATGAACATCAAGATGAGCAAGGAGCTCGCTATCCACGATGACCTATGCACGGCGCTGGAGATGTTCAACTTGGCGGACAGATGCGCCAGGGCGGAAGAAGGCCGCCTCTCCCTCCTCAAGCAGCCAGATGTCAACCCTGAAGACAAGAAGGCCAAGGCCAAGGAAGCAAAGTGCAAGGGCCCCACCGTGCTGGCAGCAGAGCCTGAGCTGAAGCGCGACCTTGATCGTGACGAGCCCCCCAAGGACGCTGGCCCAATCCGCGTCTTCCACAACGTGCACACCCACAACACCAACGACTGCCAGGATCTCAAGGTGCTCCAGGACGAGCGCCTGGGCCGCCGCCCTGAGCGTGGTGACCATGGCTTCGGCCGCGGAGGAGGTCGCGGTGGAGGCCACTGGGACAACTGCAACCCTCGTCAGGGCTGGTGCGGCCAGCCTCGCGAGGGTGACTAGTGCAATCAGCCTCGCGACGGCCCTTGGCGTGATCAGCCTCGCGAGGCCTGTCCTTAGGGCAACACCGGTCTCCCTCCGTGATGTCTACTACGCAACCTTCTTCTTGTAGACTCGTGTTGGGCCTCCAAGCGCAGAGTTTTGTAGGACAGTAGAAAATTTCCCTCAAGTGGATGACCTAAGGTTTATCAATCCGTGGGAGGCGTAGGATGAAGATGGTCTCTCTCAAACAACCCTGCAACCAAATAACAAAGAGTCTCTTGGGTCCCCAACACACCCAATACAATGGCAAATTGTATAGGTGCACTAGTTCGGCGAAGAGATGGTGATACAAGTGTAATATGGATAGTAGATATAGGTTTTTGTAATATGAAAATATAAAAACAGCAAGGTAACTAGTAACAAAAGTGAGCAAAAACGGTATTGCAATGCTTGGAAACAAGGCCTAGGGTTCATACTTTCACTAGTGCAAGTTCTCTCAACAATGATAACATAATTAGATCATATGGCAATCCCTCAACGTGCAACAAAAGTCACTCCAAAGTTCCTATCGTGGAGAACATAAGATGAAATTGCTTGTAGGGTATGAAACCACCTCAAAGTTATTCTTTCCGATCAATCCATTGAGCTATTCCTATAAGTGTCACAAACAGCCCTAGAGTTCATAGTAAAATAACACCATATGACACACATCAATCAACCCTAATGTCACCTAGATACTCCAATGTCACCACAAGTATCCGTGGGTCAATTATACGATATGCATCAAACAACGTCGGATTCATAATATTCAATCCAACACAAAGAACCTCAAAGAGTGCCCCAAGATTCCTATCGGAGAAACAAGGACGAAAACGTGCATCAACCCCTATGCATAGATTACCCCAATGTCACCTCGGGAATCCACGAGTTGAGTGCCAAAACATATATCAAGTGAATCGATAGAACACCCCATTGTCACCACGGGTATCCCACGCAAGACATACATCAAGTGTTCTCAAATCCATAATAGTATTCAATCCGATAATAGTGAAACCTCAAAGGTAAAACTCAATTCATCAAAAGAAGGTAGAGGGGGAGAAACACCATATGATCCAACTATAATAGCAAAGCTCGCGGTACATCAAGATCGTGCCAAATCAAGAACACGAGAGAGAGATCAAACACATAGCTACTGGTACATACCCTCAGCCCCGAGGGTGAACTACTCCCTCCTCGTCATGGAGACCGCCGGGTTGATGAAGATGGCCACCGGTGATGATTTCCCCCTCTGGCAGGGTGCCGGAACGGGCTCCTGATTGGTTTTCGGTGGCTACAGAGGCTTGCAGAGGCGGAACTTCCGATCTAGGTTTATTTCTGGAGTTTTTTGGGATTTATAGGAGGTGTTGGCGTCGAGGACAAGTCAAGGGGGCCCACGAGGCGACGACAAGGCAGGGGGGCGCGCCCTCCACCCTTGTGGTTGCCTCGGGACTCTTCTCCGATATCTTTTCGTTCCAGTATTTTTTATGTTTTCCAAAAATATTCTCCGTAAATTTTCAGCTCGTTCCGAGAACTTTTATTTCTGCATAGTTCTGCTGAAAACAGTGTCAGTCCGGGTTAGTTCTAATCAAATCATACCAAAATCATACAAAATTGTTGTAAACATGGCATGAATACTTCATAAATTATAGATACGTTGGAGACGTATCACTCCGCTGCCGCCACCGCCAAGGAGGAACGACGACAACCATCAGGACGATGGGGCTGGGGGCTACTAGGAGCCTTGCGCGATCGCCTGCATCCTCGGCGGAGCTCAGGCGCCCGCCTCAAACCGCATCTTCAAGCAGTTCTCTCGCGAGGTGAATGCATCCCTCCTGAAGCTCGAAGCTACGCGTCCCCTCAGGTGGTCGCGATATGCCATCACTTTCGACTCCATGGACCACCTCAGGTGCGTGGCCACTGCTGGAGCGCTCCCCATGTTGTGCACGCCCACCATCAGCAACGTCTCCATCACCAAGACTCTCATCGACGGTGGCACTAGCCTCAACGTGCTCTCCGTCGAGACCTTCGAGATGCTTCGGGTGCCCTTTGATCAGCTCATGCCCACCAGGCCATTCTCTGGGGTGACCGACATCTCCACCACTCCCCTGGGCCAGGTGCACCTCCCCGTCACCTTCGGCAAGCGCGACAACTACCACACCGAGCTCATCGACTTTGACGTGGCCCACATCAGCCTCCCGTACAATGCCATCCTGGTGTACCCTTCCCTTGCCAAGTTCATGGCGGCTACTCATCATGGCTACAATGTCCTCAAGATGGCAGGATGCAGCGGCATCATCACGGTCGCCTACAACGAGAAGGACGCGGTCTGCTCTCTCGACCATGACTACCGTGCTGCAGCGACCGAGAACTCTGATGACGAAGGTGGCGTTCTGCCTCCCAAGGCCACCCCCGCAAAGAAGAAGCAGCTCCTCCCCAAGAGCCGCCCGGAGGCCAAGAAATCCACTGTCGACACCTCAGGCTCCGCTCCTGTCGCTGGGGCGCCCCTCCCTTCTGCATAGGAAGGCGCGCCCGGCGCCTCCCTCAGGACGAGCTCGGGGGCTTCCATCTGGAGGGCCTCTGACCTGACCAGTGCGACGAGGGAGGTGCTCGGGCACCACTTGGGGGCGTGCCTTAGCGCGCGCCCCCACGACTAAGGAGCGTGGCGCGAAGCGCCAGGAGCACGAGAGTTCATCACCAAGGCGATCGAGGAGCTTCAGGAAGCGCAAGCCATGCGCGGCGAGCGTCGCCCCGCACAACCCACAAGCGCAGCTGCCGCCCCTGACGCGAGTGGCGAGCTGCGTGTCTGCATCAACATCCCGGGCCTCAACAGGGCCGCTTCGCAGGACCTCTTCTGGCCATCTCACATCGGCCGGAGTGGGGGATACCCCTGCAACTACGTCTGCATGCCGTTCGGCCGGCTGAACATTGGCGCCTTGTACCAGCATTTGGCACAGCGTGTCATGGCGTCTCACGAGGCTCACCGCTGGACGGTCGTGTCTCAGGAGGTCCTGGACCCTCACGAGCCCCCTGGGCCTCGCAAGCCTCTCGAGCCTCCGGAGCCGCCCGGCTCGTGAGGAGCAACCTCCATGGCACACTTCATCAACTACCCCGACGCTTCTCCAGCATCATTGCCAGGTGACTTTTGGTTTGTTCAATTGAGGGTGCCCCACGGGCTGCATCATCCTCAAGTTGTTAGGGCTCGCCCCTGCGGTTGCATTGTTCCTTTTGTGTACCTTGAACCAGCTATGCTTCATGAGTTATTATGACTGTTAACCCCGCGCTTGACATCACATCACCTCCGGAGCCGCCGCTCCGCGGGTTGCGCGCGCTGACTGCTCTCCTCCTGAACGTCCCATGAGAGGGGGCTACCGGCACGGCGCCTGTGCTTGGGTCCGTCCCTGCAGCGCTGATATATCTAAGCGACTGAGCTCTGACTCGCGGCCGGCCCCATGCATGTCACCTCACCAGGTCCTTAGTGCCTTCGTCTTCTCACGGAATGATTCCAAGCGGATCGCGCGCACTGCCCCTTATATCTTGTGATTGGTTAATATGTAGGAACCCCAGGAGACAGGCGCTCGAGCGGCCTTGACGACACCTCGCTGCCTCAGTAAGGCCCGCCTCGATCAGGCAATGGTTTGCTCCGCCAAAGGCTAAGTAAAATCGCTTCATGCGCCGCGTGTCACCGGCCGGAGTCCCTTTCCTTGGTATCCTCATGAGGCACACCACTCCTTTCTGCGCGAGCCGCTTGCATGTTAAAAGGCGAGCTCTTGAGCATCACGCCTCAGGAGCCCCTACTGGCTCTCGGGCCCTCAACCCCTGGCCTTGTCCCAGGCATCGCGACCTGACATACCAGCGGTGGCTGAACTCGCCCGAGGGCCGGGTCCTGAGGACGTAGAGCACCTTGGTGAGCAAGGAAAAGAGGGGCAAACCCCGCGCAGGAACACAGAAAGTGGGGCACGGCCCGGCCACGATGGTACCGCTCGAAATATTAAAGAACGCTAGTCTTTTCATGCACCCCTAGCGGGACTTGTGTTGGTTCATTTCAGAGTAAAAGCGGAGGACCAGTTTCCAGAAAAGAGCGCCCTCACGACACAAGAACCCTTCGCGGGCCACGAGCACCCTAAGCTAAGTCACCTCCTCCGCGCTGAGCGTGAGCTTTACTATTAACATTGCACCTCTGATTTCTGCAATCTTGTTTGGGCGGAAAACCCATTTTTCTCTCTCGAGATCCTCTTGCGCGTCAAGGGGGACCTCTTGAGCACCGCGCCTCAGGAGCTCCTACTGGACCTCGGGCTGCTCACCTCCTGGCCTTCCACACGGCATCATGACCTGGCATACCAGCGATGGCAGGAGCCTACCTTGGGACTGGGTCCCGGCGACGCAGAGCACTAAGCTACCGTGAGGGAAAAAGGGGGGCTCGAGCTCAAACGAGAAACGCCAGCATAACTGAAAATGCGGATAAAACATTAAGATAAAGGCACGAGCACCATAGTTCCTTACACGCCTCCACGGGGCCCTTCATGGTTCTGATGCAGGAGATAAAAACAATAAAAGAAACAGCCTCCCGGGGGCCGCAGCTCCTGAGGCACTGACCCCGGCGTCGCTGGCGCTCAGTCGGAGTCCTCATCCTCCTTGACGCGGCGGTGTGGCGGCTCGTCATAGTCGTTGTCGCTCGAGCTCCCCCCGAAGGAGGTGTCGTCGCTACTGGAGGTGTCGCAGCCGTCGCCAAGGGCAAGTTCGCTACCGAGGACGTTGCCTCCATGATGGTTGTCCTCATCGGAGGGGTGATTTGCCGCCACTGCTATCGCTCTTCGGGCAGCACCCCAGGCGTCCGCCGTCCTCCCCGAAGATCTTGACGAAGAGCATCATCGCCCCGTCATAAATGAAGTGGAGGGTGTGCCTACCCTTCAGGCCGTGAGCGCGGGCAAATGACTGCCACCCTCGGGTCAGGTAGACGTAGCCTGAGGGGGTGACCTCGACTTCCGCCCATGAAGACTTGTTGCAGCAGTCATCAGGCTGCAGCCACAGCCCAACGGGTCCTCCCGCTGGCAGCTCCTCTGCGAAGGAGCGCTGGAGCCGGATCCAGGTGCATGGCGGACTCTCCATCCACACCACAAACTCGCGGGCCATGTCATCTGAATGGGCCCGCGGGTGAGGTGGTCGGGCGGTCATCGCGTGCTTCCCCCCTCGGCCTCGCCGGCCACGACTCCCGCGGCCGCCTCCGCGGGAGGGGTTCTTCCCACGGCTGCCGGAGCCGATGTGGACCCCCAGCGAAGCGCGTCCGCGCCCTTGAGGAGCCGCCGCCGACGTCGCGGTGGACTTACGGGGACGGCCGCACACCCTCTTGGGTGGTGGCAGCTCTGGCTCGTCCCGCGGCACCTTGCCCTTCTTCGCGGCAGTGAACCTCCTCACCGGCACCATGGCTGCTATGGCAGAGGTTTGGGAGGGGAGAAGCGAGAAGATGAAGACGGGTTGGGGGCTCCATCCCCTTCGCCCTCTTATAGGCGATCCGAGTAGGCCAACCGGCGTCCCATCACATCTGGGGCAATGATGGCCTCGTAGCACGCGCGCCAGACTTTTTGTCAGCATGGGCAGTTGCCGAGGTGACATGGGGAGTGGGGGCATTCGCCTCCCATCATGCGCCACGCATCAAGCCTGGCCCGCAGGTGGTGAGGGCCCTTGTCACTTCGCCCTCCCTTCGTTGCCTTCGCCTCGAAGCCAGGCCGAGCGCGCCTTGGGCCCGGGGGCTACTGTCGGCGTTCTGGGATCGGGGGTACCCAGACCTGCCTGCCTTCGGCCCAACGCGTGGCTCCATCGATGGCCTGGTATGGCCCAGCTACAAGACCCCACGGATAAGACCCTCGCGAGGCCCCCACCTCACGAGGAGAACAACGCTAAGGCCCCCCGAGGAGCGGCCTCCTGAGGATGCTTCCCAAGGAGAGGAGATCTCTATGCAAGCCTCCCGCCTCGCGAGGCGGGCGATGACGTGAGCCATGACGACCAAGGCCAGGAGGGGCCAGCGGGTGCGGGAGAGGACATTTTCCTCTTTGGTGCTAAGGAGGCAAGGATGTACACGGGTTCCCAAGGAATCCCCCAAAGGTTTCCATTCTGGTGCAACAAGACCAAGGCCGCTAGCTCAGTAGGATGGAGGTCATCGCCGAGCCCACCACGACATCATGACCAGAAGCTTTGCAGATGAAGACCACCTTTAGTCAGGATAGGGTGTACTTCTGTCCCCCTTCAAATTGGCTGTTGTGGTATCCCTTCCTGCCTAAGCAATGAGGGAAGAGGACCAAGGCCACTATAAATATAGACTAGTCTCCACCGTAGAGAGGGAGGAGACCAAACTGGAGAGAGATCCCTCGGCCATTGAGCTCTCTTGTGGCAGTTCATCCACTTGTACTAGTTGATCCTCATCCTCCTCACGAGGCAATCCACCACAAAGTAGGAGTAGGGTTTTACACCGCAAGGTGGCCCGAACCTGGGTAAACCACCGTGTCATCTTCTTCCTCTCGCTCGCACGAACTTGTCAGAGCCAAGCCTTGGGGTGGTGAGCAGTGAGCTATGGCTAGGCTAGATCCTTCGCACACACCCCAGAGTTCAAACCTTATTGGGTCTGCGGAGCCCCGATCCCGATAGGGTCTGCAAATGCCTCTGAAGATGTCTGCTGGACAGGTGGAGTGGAAACTAGAGGTGGCACTGTAGCAGTGGCGGCAGGTGCAGAGTGAGTAGGCCTCGTATCTACAACTGGCACGGCTGAAGATCTGGGTGCCTGGGTACAGTCTTTAACCTCTGAGTGGTAGGTCTCTCATCTCCACTCTCCTCGGTAGCAATCCTACTCAACATCTGCCTACAGCTTCTCTACAATTGTCTGAACCTCGGTGATCTTCACATCAAGATCATGAATCTTTGTCTCGACAATCCACTCTAGACTCTCCTGGTTCTTGGAGATGTTGGCCAGACTCCTCTCAATCCTCAGGATGGCCTCTAGCATATATGTCATCTGATTGTTCTTTGACTTGAGGTTTGCAATGGGTGCATTGGAAGCTGCGGCTTCCTGAGCTGCTTTAGCTGTTGCTGCCCCCTAGGCCTCCTCTTGAGCCACAACAGATGTGGGGTGTGAGGAATCCATCACCACCACATTATCCTTGAACTCTGGCTGAAGAGGGAGGTGCTCACGATCAAGTAGATATGTGTCTTTACCAACTTTGGAGTTGATAAGCATCTGAATGTGTGGGGCATATCCACAAGACCTCTTCTCCTGGTTAGCAGCTATCCTCTTGACCGTCTCTACAATCAAACTCATAACTTTGAACTTCTGGGGAGGGGAGTCAAACAAATGGAGCAAATTGATGGAGTGGCCACGTATCATTTTGTCATCTCCATACTTGGGCAAGAGAGTATGCCTCAAGATAGTGTTTGTAGTGGCCAACCCAGCTAGCAAATGCTTGACTGACCCAAGCTTGTGTATACCAAGATCTTTCTTGGAAATTTCCTTGTACATATTTTCCATTGAGTTGTGGTCCATCCTCGGCTTCCCATAAACATCAACATCATCTTCTTCTTCCTTAGGGTCATCAAGAAGTGCAGCCCACTCAGAGATGGTTGGCTGGTACTTGTGTCCCTTGGTCATCCATGCAATCTTCCCATCTAGATAGAAGTGTGTTGTGGAGTAGAATTGCATGATCATCTCATCGTTCCACTTGGTGAGCTTCTGAGCAACAAACTTGTCAACACCTGCGAGCCTAAAGCTCTCATGAACATGGGGGAAATAATATTCATTGGCATCAATATATTTACAATCCACCCACTTCATGTCTAGCAATGGGCTTCTTGTCAAGCAAAACTGTCTCATAAAAATCTTGTTGTTCTCTAGTGTGGAAGCGGTAGTCATAGGCAGTCCTCCTTCTGACAGAGTAGGGATCAACGTTCCTCCACTCTCTAAGTCCCTTATCCTTCCTGAGCATCATGTTTTCTACAACAGGATGTGCATTGTCATGATCTGGGATATTGGGCTTGAGCTTCCTGAGCACTAGTGGCTCATCATCATCCTGAACCTCTGGCACTGGGGCCTTGTTCTTCTCAGCAGCTGGAATGTTTCTTGTAGACCTCTGGTTGCAGAAACCTTGGGCATGGAGGGAGTAGCTGTCTTCATGGCATCAGACATGAGTTTCTGTGCCTTTGCTGGAGGTGCAGTAGATTCCTCTTCCTCCTCCTCATCATCATCTTCCCTCATGTAAGGCTTGCCAATCACTGTGGCAGTAGTCTTTCTAGCCCTCTTCTTCTTCTTCTTCTTCTTCTTCTTCTTCTTCTTCTTTCCTGTAGTTGCTTCTTCACCACTTGACTCCTCAAGTGTGAATGTCATGGTTTCCTGTGGAGATGAGGATTTGCGTGGCTTTGACATAGGCACCCTTCTTACAGCAGTCTTCTTCTTCTTCTTCTTTGAGGTGCCCTCACTAGCAGCAAAGTATTCATCCTCACTGTCTGAGGTTTTTTATTCCTTGTTCTGGTGGCAGCCTTAGGAAAATCTAGAGAACTCCTCTCTCCCTCGTAGTAGCTTTCATTGGGACTAGAGCCCTCACTAAGATCAACATTTTGCTCTGACTGATTCCAACTGTCACTGGAACTTGACATCTTGCAAACCTGACCCTGTGAATAGATGGGTATGGGCAGAGTTGATGAGTTATCACAAAAAGCAGATAGTTTTTCAAAAATTTGAGTTCAAACTTTAGTTCTAGGTTTTCACATAATGCATTTCGGAGCTACCGAGTTGGTCATTTCAGTGACACCAAAGCACTCACAGAACCTAAACACACAATTTTGATTGGACCGAGATGTGGTTCAGTGGCTTCGAGACGCTAGGGTTTCACTGAAACTTTACTTTTGGTCTCACCGATTAGTACGTTTCGGTGGAACCGAGTTGTACTTGTGCAATGGCCAGGGCCAAATCGGTGGGACCGAAAATTCCTATTCGGTTGGTCCGAGTTGCGTTCGGCGGAAACCTAACCCTAAATTTTTTGCTCGAGTCTATTCTAACGAATTAATCTAGTGGATAGAAGTATTGCAGTCGTGGCAAGATACATGGCATTGTCCTTGTGCATTGAATCGGATAAGAGAGGCACGAGGAGATCAAATCTCACCCTAACTCGATGGAGATCCTCTACGGCGGCAATGGCGGGGCAGATTGCCGTTGACGGCGGCGGATTCCTACGGCGAAGGCGCACAGGAGACGACGGCGACGATCCGGAGACCAAGGGGGCGGCAGCAACGGGGTGCGAGGTCGTAGCGTTTGAAGTAATTTTCAACGTACGGTCACACGAGATATATATACCCGTGTGCTGTCGGTGGCACCGAGTGGAACAAATTGGTGGCACCGAGATGCGCAACTGCGTGCAGTTACAGCAAATCGGTGTGACCGAGTTGGTCTAATCGGTAGCACCGAGATGAAAACCTAGATCATCTTTATGATTTCGGTTCGACCGAGGTGAATGTTTTGGTCTGACCGAAATGCAATAAAAGGTTTTGGAAGGCAGCCCTTGACGGATTGGTGGCTCCGAGTGCTCCTCACCCGGAGGGTCCGAAAAGAACTTGTTCAATTTTTGTGATATAGCATGAAAAGAATTTGAGACAAGAAGAGCATAGATAGCTAGAGAAAGTTCTTCGGCATTCTTGTACATCCATTTGGCCAATAAAAACCAAGACAATCAAAATAACAAAAGGATGTCCTCGAATGGAGAAATTATGCAAACCAACATGATCACACAATAAGATATCAAATGAAATATGTGTCAAACATGCACAAACAATTCAAGCATCTATCAAGCAATTGGCGATGACTAGGTCATCTATATATGAGTATATTGACTTAGGAGTCAAATGAGAACATTTGATCGTAGGTCATACTCATCATTTAAGCACAAGTGGGGTTACCACTTTTACATAAAGCATTAATGTGTTCACACCATTAGAGTTCCTTTAGCTCAATTTTTAGAGCAAAGCTCCCCCTAGATGTGATATCCCCCACCTTGGGTTTTGTCGACGATGACTTCATGTAGATAGTGAAGATGTGGATGCTCAATGTTGATGTAGATCATTTAGAGTAATCCTTTGGAGTTTTGCACTTTTAATACCTACATGGGTTAGTTCCACAAGGAACATACAAGGATATCCATATACACAGAGTGAATTGCACATATGATGATGTCCATGAAAGCATTAGGTTACCTTGTCCCTTGTCTTACCAACAAGAGGGTTTGTGAATCCGTGAAGTAGTGCAAGATAGGAAAGTTGATTGCACAAGTCCTTGCCAATATGAATATGAGTGAAGTATGTTGGCGGAGTCACCCTCAAGAATACTCTCGTTCTTCTTATTTGGGACCCACATCAACTTGATGGGAATCCTTGGAGTTGTAGTTGTAATTGATGAAGTAGAGCTTGACGTAGTCTTAGGAACCCACTTGACCATGGCCTTAGGAGGTTCTTCAAATGAGTCAATCTCTTCTTGAAGCTTGTCCTTGCCTTTTAGCTTGTGGTCTTGTGGTGGAAGATCATCTTGAGCTTGTGTTCCCTCAAAAGAAGTGGAGTCATACTTCTCTTGTTGAGGAACAAACTTCATATTGGGGTATTGATCTTCTTCCCATTCAACTCCATTGGCATTGAACTTTCGTTCAAAACCAACACCTTGATTCTTTCGGTGTCTTCCTTGCTTGCGAACAATTTCCTCAAATTGCTTACTCCCGGCAAGGCTCTTGTAAACACCTTTCTCTATAATTTCCTTCAATAAGCCATGCTCTTGCTCAAGTGTAACTTGGCTAAGAGAATCATTAGTGGAATCAAGAGAACTACTAGAAGCAACAATATTGGATTTAGCATGGTTATTGTTACTACTAGAAGAAGAATCTTTCTTGCTCTCGTTGCTAGATTTTACTTGTGGCATATAAGTAGACAAGAGGAGATGTTTGGCAATGTAAGAAGAACTCTTCTGTAGAAGATCATCATTGATAGCTTTTAGAAACCCATGCTCTTGCTCTAAATTTAGCTTCTCGAAGCGTAGCTTCTCATGAGTTCTTAGGAGCTGTCTATGATCCTCTTGAGTTGTTTAATGGTCTAACTTAAGAGTGTTTAATTCTTTAGTTAGACGCTCAATCTCCTTCTTATCATTGTCATTCGTTTCATCTTGATTAGTATGATTACTATCAAGTTCATCATTGTTTTCACTAGTTTTGTCAACAAGTAAATCATCATCACCTAGCAAATCATCTTCATCATTATCAAAATCAAGATAATCAGGGTGTGATACCTTGGGGCCTTTAGCCATGAAGCATCTTCCAATTCCTTCATTTGGTGAATTAAATATGTCGTGGGAGTTGGATGACACTAGTGCAAGATCGGCAACACCTTCATCTTGAGTATATTCGGAGTCGGAGTGATAGCTTCTCTTGGAGTAGTTGTCGGAGTCGGAACCAGATACCCATTCACCAATGTGAGCTTGATGTCTTCGTCTTGTGTAGCTCTTTGATGACATGTCCTTCCTTTCCGAATCCTTGCTTCTTCGAGAGGGTCTTCGTTTAACGATCATCTCTACTCCTCCTCTCTCTTGGAGGTGATTCATCTCTTATACTTCTCCTTTTTGGTGAGTCTTATCTTTTCTTGTAGGGAGCCTTACACTCATTTGAGTAGTGTCCGGGTCTTCCACAATTGTAGCAATTACGATCACGACTAGAAGATCTTTTGTCATTGTAGGACCTTGACTTGGAGCTTCTCTCTTTGCTTCTACTCTTGTAGAATTTGTTGAAGTTCTTCACCAATAAGCTCAATTCTTCATTGGAGACTTGCTTCTCACTTGATGTTGTAGGAGCATCACTTGAAACTTTGTAAGCACCACTTGACTTATTGTGGAGCTCTTCCTTATCCTTGAGTGACATATCATGAGCAACAATTCTACCAATGACTTCCATGGGCTTGAGATCTTTGTAATTGGGCATCATTTGGATCAATGTGCACACGGTATCATATTTTCCATCCAAGGCTCTAAGGATCTTCTTGATGATGAATTTGTTGGTCACCTCTTCACTTCCTAAGCCGACAATCTCATTTGTGATGAGAGCAAGCCTAGAGTACATTTTGGTGACTCCTTCACCATCCTTCATCTTGAACTTGTCAAGTTGACTTTGAAGCACGTCCAACTTGGATTCCTTGACGGACTCGGTACCTTCGTGCATATCAACCAAAGTATCCCAAATTTCCTTTGCATTCTCAAGGCGGCTGATTTTGTCAAATTCTTCGGGGCACAATCCGTTGAAGAGAATGTCGCAAGCTTAAGCATTGTATTGCAACATCTTCAATTCTTCTGCGGTCGCTTCACGATCCGGTACTTTACCATCCTCGAAGAAATCACCTTGCAAGAGAACATGCACAACAGCCCAAACGGCGGAGTTATGACCAAGAATATGCATTTTCATCTTATGCTTCCAACTAGCAAAGTTTGTACCATCAAAGTAAGGACCTCTACGGTGATAGTTACCCTCGCTAGACGCCATACTCTCCTAGGTTGTGAAACCAAGGCTATGATCACCAAAGCTATGGAAATCAAGGCAAATGCAGACCAAAGCTCTGATACCACTTGTAGGATCGAAAGTATGTCTAGAGGGGGGTGATTAGACTGCTTGGCCAAATAAAAATCTATCATTTTCCCAATTTTAGTTGTGGGCAGATTTTAGCAATTATCACAAGTCAATCAATCAACCTACATATGCAATTCTAAGAGTATAGAAGCGGAATGAAAAACATTGCATATGAAGGTAAAGGGAAGGGTTTGGAGAAGGCAAACGCAATGGAGAAACGGAGATTTTTGGCGTGGTTCCGATAGGTGGTGCTATCGTATGTCCACGTTGATGGAGACTTCAACCCACGAAGGGTAACGGTTGCCCGAGTCCATGGAGGGCTCCACCCATGAAGGGTCCATGAAGAAGCAACCTTGTCTATCCCACCATGGCCATCGCCCATGAAGGACTTGCCTCACTCGGGTAGATCTTCATGAAGTAGGCGATCTCCTTGCCCTTACAAACTTCTTGGTTCAACTTCACATCACGACGGAGGCTCCCAAGCGACACCTAACCAATCTAGGAGACACCACTCTCCAAAAGGTAATAGACGGTGTGTTGATGATGAACTCCTTGCTTTTGTGCTTGAAATGATAGTCTCCCCAACGCTCAACTCTCTCTCGTAGATTTGGCTATGGTGGAAGAGGGATTTGAGTGGAAAGCAACTTGGGGAAGGCTAGAAATCAAGGTTCAAATGGTTGGAATGGTGTAACATCCCAAAATTCTAAATTTTGGAATATTATATTAAATAAATAGTTTTGATTGATTGCTTAATTATGGTGTGGTTGCTTGTGTGAAATTGAGTGAAATTTGGAAACTTTTTGAAAGTTAAATGAGAGGGAATAAAATGACTTTCCCAAAACTTTCATCTTGCTTTTAAGATCTCCATGAATTCAAATTTAAAACCCTAGAGTGAAGATGACATGACTTCTTCCATTTAAATTAAATGAAAAGGAATTTTTGAAAATATTTGAATTTCATTTGGAAATATTTCAAATTCAGAAACTTTATGCAACTCAATGATTTTCATGAGAGAAGATAAAATGACTTCTTCAAAACATATGAAATATGAGTTGGAAGTTTAAAAGAATCAAATTTAAAGTCCCTTTGAAAATTATTTTTAATTTGGAGTTATTTGCCTTTTATTCAAATTATTTTTCTCCAAAAATAAAATATATGGAAAATAGGGTAAAATGATTCCCTACAGTAGAAAATTGGAGAGAAATAAATTTGAAATCGTTTTGGTATTTTTAATGATTTCTATTGGGTTTTATTGCAACAGTAGCACTCTTTGTTTTATTTAATTTTTTGTAGATTTTATTTAACGCTAAAAAAATGTTCTTGTTGTAGAAAATCTTTTTCTGAAAATTTTGATATATAATATGCCTATATATCATTTTTATTATTTATCGTTTATTCTTATTTTTGTTGTCTGCAAATTTGTTTAAAAAAAACTTCTCTCGGACCGAACTGGGCCGAAGCCCAGCCGGCCCAAGCGCGCGCCGCCTCCGTCTCCGAGCTCGGGACCCGCCGTGTCCAAGCTGGGTACGCCTCCCGTCGCCGCCTCCGCCTTGCCCCTCCTCCACGCCACCGTCGCCCCCCCTCCTATAAATTCCGGTGCCCCGGGCCCCGTCTCTCCTCCAACCCCGCGCCGCCTCCCGCCGCAACCCCGCGCCGCCCTCTGCCGCATCACGCCGCTGCCCGCCGCTCGCCGCCGCAGTCGCCTCGCCGCTTCACCGCCTCGCCCGCAGCCGCCGCCGCCGTCCGGAGCCGCCGCTGCCGCCGTCGCCGGTAACCGACCCCGGTTCGATCCGGGTTTTTTTTTTTTGGTTTTCTCGGTTTTTCTTTTTAAAACCAATTTTTCTTTTTTAATCCAGTTAATTAGCGAACGCTCGCTGTTTATCTCTTCGCAGCGAACGAATCCGTTCGTTAGGTTTTCGTAGCGGACGTTCGTCCGGTAGATTTTTCTTTTAGTTTAATTTTTGGTCAAGGACCTATCCGTAATTACTTTTCTTACAGATTAGCCCCTGATCTTAACACGATCACAAATTTTTGCTCGCTTGTCCAAATCCAACGAAACCAACGCCCACTTCTTCGTTATGATCTCCTCTATCCAGTAAAACAACTTAAACATATTTTTGAAAGTTTAAAATTTGATTTCAAACAGATTTGAATTCAAAATTCTTTTGTTCATAACTCGAGTTTTATAACTCCGATTTAATTGATTCTTTTTGCTAATTGAAGCTCTTGACCTAAACTTTCTGATAAGACCAAATTCACCCAATTTTGGTACTGTTAGAAATTGTTTTCTGTTGCAAGAGTTAATTGCTTGTTTTCGAAGTTTTCCGAGATCTTTTCTTCGATTCTTTTGCATGATTGCTTATGTGTGGTTACTATTGCTTGCTTACGATAGATTGACCGGAGTGTGACGAGTAGAACCTATCAGGAATTATGAGTGCGAATCATCTTCATCGACAGTACAAGGCAAGTTCACACTTTGATCATACTCTTCTATACCCAGTTTTTATGCATTAGTTTTACCCTCAAACATTGCATGAGTAGGATTTGGAAAGATGTGGGTTGGGAAGTAGTCGATGAGGTAGGAACCTATTGTCTTATAGCAAACCCTGGGTTTATTACGTTATGCTTATACTATTTTGCTATGCTCGTAGACGTGGTTTGGTGTGTGAGATTCATGAAAGTTGCGAGAGTAATTTTAACTAAGGGAAACTTAAGGTGGCTACTTTAATACACATCTGGATGGATTGGTTGTGGGCACTTGGGGTTATACCAGAGTTGTCCTAGGAGATCCCGGGGTACCCGTGTGATCATCCTATGGTTTGCCACCCAGGCTCAAAGGGATCATAAGATTATTCATGCTAGAAACTTCCGTGTGCAGCCACAAGCCATTATGGGCTCTGGCATAGTTGAGTAAGTTGTGGGAAACCTTTCCATGATAGGCTAGTAGATGTAGGGGAATTGTAGGTGTACCGACCTATCTATCGGTTAAGGGGGACCTCTCCGGAAAGACTGTGTCTCGATCATCCGTTTCTCAAACATCATGCAGTGCGAGAAATTTAACGGAGGAGATCGAGTCTTGTGGGGAAAAGTGCGCAAACCTCTGCAGAGTGTACAAACTAATCATGGTTAGCCGTGTCCCCGGTTATGGACATCTTGAGTATCTGGTACTTGAATTATTGATTTGATCTCATCACATTACTTAATTAATTTGATTGGGTTGTTAACTTTTAATTGGGATTGAGTTGGGGTTACCTTCTCAATGTTTTCAACAAACTCAGTAGTAAATAAAATATATTCCTTTGTTGTAGGGAAAAATTGGCTTTATGCAAATGTTAAACCTAGAGCCTCCACCAGCCAAATATGCATATAGTGATAGCTATTATTCATCATTATCCTATGGTGTGAATTTGCCAGTACATTCAATGTACTGACCTACATGGCTGCAACATCTCATGTTGCAGGATTCTTACGACGAGTAAGTGATACGTTAGGGTTACGATTTCTACACTCAACTTTGCCGTTGGTGTTGATGGGAATCCACAACCTTGTTGTTACTTCCGCTATATGGATTGAGGTAATAGTATTTACGTTACTTTATACATGTGATTTAACTCTGTTATAAATCCTCGAGTACTGTGTGTGTCAGCATACCGATCCAGGGATGACACTTAAGCACAGAGACTTGACCGTCCGAGGTCGGGTCGCTACAAATGGAATCTCTTGATCTCAACACATGTGTAGGTGGTTCTCTCTCAGAAAATGAATGGTGGAAGTGTAGACACGTTCTGATGGCTCTCTCTCAAATGGAGAGGGGGTGGAGGGGTATATATAGCCTCCACACAAAATCCAACCGTTACACTTTTGACTCATCTCGGTGGCACCGATTGGTTAAACTCGGTGGCACCGATCTGTTCAAAAATATGAACGTTGGGAATCTCGGTGGGACCGACTGGAACAACTCGGTGGGACCGATGTGCTATGGCTTAGGGAAAACTTCATCTCGGTGGTACCGAATGCATCATCTCGGTGGGACCAAAGTGAAGCAATAGGCAACAGAGAATCTGTCAAGCCAACTCGGTGGGACCAATTGCATAAACCCGTGGGACCGAAGTGAATGCAAAACGTCACATAGCGCTGGCAAGGCCATCTCGGTGGGACCGAGATCCGTATTGGTGTGACCGAACTGTTAGGGTTTTAGCTGTGGCTATGTCAAGATGAACTCGGTGGCTCCGGATAGAAAGTATCGGTGGGCCCGAGTTGGAGTTTAGGGTTTTGACATATTTGGATAGTGAAAGTGGCTGAGGGTTTTGGAGCAATATCACTAAGCACTTTGAGCAAGTAGACCATTAAGCAACACCTCATCTCCTTTTAATAGTATTGGCTTTCCTATGGACTTAATGTGATCTTGGATCACTTAAACAAAATTGTAGAGTCTTGAGCTTTTGCCAATCCTTGTCCTTAGCATTTTGAGGGGTCCACATCTCTATGTCATGCCATGCTATACATTGAACATCCTAAAATATTTATCTTGAAAGGATATTAGTTCAATGAGATATATGTTGTTATGAATTACCAAAACCACCCGGGGATTAGTTGCACTTTCGAATAGCGGAAGTTCCGCCAGGGCGGTACTACCGCTCTGCAGGAGTGGTACTTCCGCTTAATAGATAGATGCCCTGTAAATCTGTAGTAGTGGGGTGCTAGTCAGGGTCGCAGTACTGCCGGAGCGGTACTACCGCGCTGAACTACCGCCCATTTATAGAGCACTAAAATTAGGCAGAAGTCCCAGTAGCACTGAACTGCGGCAGTACCACTGGAGTGGTACTACCGTGGTGCAGAGCGGTACTACCGCTTATGTGCCTCCAGAAGGCCCAAGCACAAGGGAGGACAAGCTCCAAAGCCAAAAAAGAAAGAGGGTGCAAAAAGACTATGTACGTGTTGATTCCACCCAAACCTTTCTGAAGCGGACCCCCTCTTAATAGTACGGTGATCCTACGACTCAAATCCGCCGAAAATGTAACGTAAGAAAACAACCGTCTTCGCAATAACTCCGAGGGGCTCGAATCATCTTGTGCCATAAGATAGATTCTCTGAAATGCTCAATGCACACGATTAGTCCGCAAAAGTATTGCCATCAATCACCAAAACCACTAAGGGAGAAATACACCCTAACACCAGGACTCACGACGGTTCACCTTGTGGGGGGGAGCATGGCGTCAGACTAGGTGGAAGTGCATTTATCTCTAAATGGTGTTTTGGTGTGATGACAATGTTGTTAGTGAAACTAATAACATTTGTTAAGATTATCTGAGGCCATTGGTTCCTCGGAGATTTATTGAGGAGGTGGTTGCCCCCCCCCCCCCACAAACACACTTTTCAAAAGGGCTGTCATCCAAACCACGCCTTGTTACTCTTGGAGATTTATTGAGATGGTTGACCACACGAAAACGATTTGTGTTCCTTGCTCAATTTCCACATCAACACTTGTTACTCTTAGAGCTTGAGCTCCTAGGCAGTTAGAGGTTCCTCCGGAAGCTTCCTTGCGTGCGATGTGCTTCAGAGACATTTGAAAAGGTGTGGTGGTCGCCTTCAAGACCAAACCTGAATGATTCGAAGCTCATCCGTTGGGGTGACTTGGAAGGAGAATATGGTGAGCCTCTTGGTGGCATTCCGGAACTTTGGCTTCGACACCGCTCCAACGGAGATTAGCACTCCCTAAGGAGTGTTAACTTCAGGATAAAATCCATGTCCCCAATTCACTTGTGGTTAATCCTCCCCGTATATTTACTTGCCTTGTATGCTTGTTGGCTTGCTAATTAGTTTATTTCCTTGCATAAATTGCTTTGAGCTTGTTTGCCATATAGGTGGTTTTGTCTAGTTGCATATCTAGAGAACCTACTTTATCTACAATTACCTAAAATAGAAAGATAAGCTTAAATTTTGTAGTCTCCTATCCACCCCCTTTAGTCGACCGTGTTGATCCTTTTAGTTGGTATAAGAACGACGACTCTTTATGAGGGCTTAACCACCTAAAGAGAATATGGCCAATACCGGGGAGGAGGATTTGGGACAACATGCCAACAGAGGTTCCCTTGGGGTACCATCAAAGGTTCCCGCCGCCGCACAAAACCGTTGCTCTTGCACCCACCGCTACATTGACATTGGCGCATTTCACTTCCTTAATGACGGAATTTAAATCCGCTTCCATAAAGGAGATTCACACCATTGTCAAAGAAGAGTTGGATACAAGATTTAAAGCCTCCACTTCCGCATCATCCTCATTTACTCCAAAAAAACACATGATGTGGAAGGTTCAAGGGAAATTCTTAACCGCCCAAACCTACTACCGCACCTCTCTACAATGTCGCAGGGCCCCACTACCCTCCAAAATCAACCCCACATCCACATATTAATCGAGGTTGGGGTCAGCGAGGACCCAATCTAGCGTGTCTGAATTCGCAAAGAGGGCCCATCGCGCTGGCCCAGGCGTGCCTGCTCGACTGCCTTCTTGTGGGCAGCAGTCATGCTGCGCGAGGAGGAGTCACCGTCGCCGCCACGTGCAAGGTAGTGGAGGAGGTGACGGGCTGGGCGCCTCCTCCATTTTTACTGGGCGCCACTAGCTCCTGGACCGACGGGGAGGTGATCGAAGCGTCGGCTCCTTGCCGCACCGGAATCTGCACGACTGAGACGCCGACTGGAAGAACTATTCGTCTGTGCTGCGCGGCAGCAACAGGGCCACCCCCCTTGACATTCTCCTTCACGCCACTTCTGATTTGGACGCCACGGAAGCGATGCACCGATGGCGAGGGTGCCTACTCCTTGATGCGGAGGTTGCATGGCGGCGAGGGAGGCATTGGACCGCGGTCGTGGCGCGATCGCTCGATCAAGAGGGCCATCTGCGCCGAGAACTCCTCGTCCATGGGTGTGGCCTTGATGAGGAGGGGTGGCTGCTGTTGCTTGTCGTTGTCTGAGGAGAGCACCACCTCCTACTTTGAGCCGACGAAGTGGTTGACGCCGACGGGCCCAGAGAGCGTCGGCGGCGGCGCTACGATCCATACGACCTCGAGGATCCACCTGCGGGCGCCGTGAACCACCAGGAGCCACTGTCGGACTTACCGATCACTGCGGAGTGGAGTGCGAAGGAGAGGAGAGGACGAGATGAGAGGCGACAGTGTGCATACTGAAGATATGATCTAGGGTTTGCAAGCAAGGCTGTCCTGCTTAAATAGCCTGATTGACCGGCGCCGCTTCAATGTGCAGCGACTGTAGTAGGCTTCTTGGTCTCCGGGTCGGAATTGAAACGACGATGCGGCACCGGCAACCGTCTGATCACGCCGGGTTGGTCAGACCAACATTCATGCCGTCCAGTCGCGTCCGTTGTGGAGCGGTAGACCGACATGAATGCGCGGAGACGCTTCTAGATCAGTACATGCGGCAAGGGTTTTGTGTGGGTCTGGGTTATCGGACGCTTACATGGCGAAGGTCCGGACGCCCACATATCTCCTTCAAGTTTGCCTCCGGTTTGCGGGAATTCGAATAGCGTGGTTCGGATGTTTTCGGCCGTTTAATGCAGGACTTTACTAATTTCAACTCTCGGAATAGTAGGTTGTGCAATAATTCGCCATTTTGACGGTAAGTAAAGGCAAGCACAGGCACAGTAATGGATCCGAGTTTCTACTTGCCATGAGACGAGACGAGACGAGACCCAACAAGATAACAAGTGAATCGACCATGGTCCATGGACGATGTCCTCAATTGGCAGCAACGCCCGAACTAGCGTTACCCAAACAGTGACACAGCCCCCTTCCCACTACTGCTTGCTCGGTTGCTCGTAGCAACGGTTTACACATCCCCATCGCCCACGAACACAAAACAAAGACACACCCTGCGCTCCGCGTCTCCACATGTCAAACAGAGCACGGCCGACACAGTCCAGATACCAAGAAGCCAGGCCGCCGCCGCGGCTATGATGCCACCCGCGGCCGTCGCCCTCGCGCTCCTCGTGGTCTCGACGCTGCAGCCCCGGGCGGCGGTGCAGGCGCAGGTGTCGGCCGCTCCGGCGGCGGCTCCGGCGCCCAGCTGGGGGGAGCTGGACTGCACGGGCGCGCTGCTCAACCTTTCCTCCTGCCTGACGTACGTGGAGTCCGGGAGCGCGCTGACGCGGCCGGAGAAGGGCTGCTGCCGGGCGCTCTCCGGCGTCGTGGATGGCGAGGCCGCCTGCCTGTGCGGGCTCGTGGGCGGGTACGGGTCCTTCGGGGTCCGCGTCGACGCCGTGCGTGCGCTGGCGCTGCCTACCATCTGCCGCGTCGAAGCGCCGCCGCCCAGGCTCTGCGCCATGCTGGGCTTGCCCGGCGCGGAGCCGCCGGGCGGCGCCGTGCCCCCGGCGTCAGGTACGAAATGACAGTATATGTTCTGCAGCGTCCAATAAATGCTCCTTTTCAAACGCACCTTTTCGTTTCTTTGCAATGTTGTCCATCCCAGTAGTGTAAACAGGAAATTGATGAATTCCAAAAGAATTTCGATACAGTAGTGTCTTTCGTTCTGATCGTTCCTCTCGTGCGTAATTCGGAATTACCAATGTCAGCTGAAACATTAATTTGCCAACATACCGTATGAGTCAGTAGTATAGATGTTCAGACCAATTATCAAATTAGCTTCAATATGTCTGCCTGTTTGCATAATTGTAAAATAGGAATACTCTATACATGTAAGTAATGAAGGAAACCCATACCAGAGTTATAAAAAATGAACAAAATACATGCGAAGTAATGCTATTATAACATCGACCAGACAGACAGGTAGTCGAGTAGCGACTTGTTCAGTAGATAAAACAGTGCTTGAACCAAATTGTCTCATGGAAGCAAACTGTTTTGTTCAAACCATGTTTCTGTTTTTTACATACTCCTACATACACATAGAAGATAGAACCGTCTTGTACTAACAAAGTGTGAACGCCCGGCAGGGTACGGCACGCCGGCGACGACGCCAGCAACGTCAGCCGCGAACGGCGGCCCCGCGACGCACCGGAGCCGAAGGCGTCATCTCCTCCTCGTGCTCCTCCCGTACTGCGCCGCGCTCTTCACGCTGCTGCCGTAACTCCCAAGCACGCACGCCGACGGAGGCAGCCCCCGTACCCATCCCACATCGGTACAACTGTACATGTACACGCGTTTACTACATCAAATCGATTCAAGTCCAGCATAGCATCGGTCCGTGTACACCATCACCATGCGCTGCCTCCTTGCATTGTGGAGTGGTGAACACTAGCTTTCGGCGCAGATCCCATCCACCATCCCCATTGGCTAGGCGGTCAGCCTGCAAGTGGGACTGTGTTCACGGGTATCCCACCTTAATCCACCCAGTCCCACCACGGTTTGGTGGAAAATAGGGGAAGTCCCATCAAGACTAGCATGAATTATGTGGGAATGAGTGGGAGCCCACTTAACAAATACACTTACAGCTGAAAACGTCACACTTCACAGCATCATATGCATGCATAACTGAGCAGCGGGACAACAATATACTGAACAGCTATATAATCCATCAGATCGGAGGGGATTTTACACAGCCGAAGCTAGGTGAGACAACACTACACATACAGATACAGTAGGCGAGAACTTAACTGAGATTCAGTTAAGTAGAGCAAAGAATTTGTATAGCAATTTTGTTAAATGGGATCATGGTGACTTCCCAATAGGCCTCGGCAAGTGAAGAATCTTCAAGAGCAGACCAGGGGGCAGGGGCTACGTGTTTTGCGTACCAAATCGACACATCGGTAGATGCTTATCGATGCCTCGGCCTATTTCAAGAGCAGATAGCGAAGCAAGTGTCGGGGTTGGGGCTGCCGGCGACCTGCCCATCGCGTCCGGCCGGGGTCGAAGGGATCGTCGATTCTTGATTGGAACAGCGGTGAGGCAGAGGGAGGGGCTACGTGCGAGCCGGAAGAGGCGGGGTTCGAGGAGGAAGAGGCAGCCGTGCAGCGGCGGCTGCCATCGATCGGCGACAGCGGTGGGAGTACGCTGCGGCGCCGCCCTCTGCTCCCTGCACGAGAAACTATCGGGCTAATAGGGTAAAGTGGGGTCCAGTGGGCTAAAGGGGCTAGCCCACTTAATTTCTTTCTAGTCCAACGGGCACGTCCGACCTGCACCGCGGCTACAAATGAGCAGCCGCGGAGACGCATGAATCTATATCTATATCTATATTAATATAAAAAAACCCAAAGAGACAGATCCAACTGATCTCGGCCATCGAACTAAGTCAATCCAACGACCTAGACTGCTCCAATGATGAGCATTAAACGTGTTTAACGTGTAATTAATATCATACCAAATATTGCACCAATCACAGAATTAACATACAAATAATAGTATACATAATATCCGCGTGCAATTAATATATTACCTAAATATTAACACGCGTTGCACGTGCGCATTAACTAGTGATGTTAAAGGATGCGTATGTATGTCGCGCGGCGGCCGGCGGGGCGGTGCTGTACTGCGCGCCACCCCGTGGCCCAGCGCGCGCGGGCTACATGTGACCGGCCACCCCGCTCTTATTCGCTAGCTGGCTCCTGGCTGCGGTGAAGTTAGTTCGAGTTCCGGTGGCGTGCGACGTGCCGTGCCGACTGCCGAATGCAAGACGACGCGCCATCGGTGTACGGCTGTGAATATGTTTTTTCTTTTGGCCGTGCCTGGCAGGTGGATAATCGTTGTCGAGGTGAGGTGGCATAATTTGGTCTTGGTCCTGCCTCGCTCCTTTCTTTCTTCAACTGCGAACACCCACATTTCACATCTACTTTTGTGTTAAACAAACAAACATAACAGAAAAGAGAAAACTGAACCTGCCTGCAAAAATGGAAATTACGTGCTTCCTCTGTCCATATATACAGGGCATAATGCGTTTTTCAAGACTAACTTTGACCATATGTTAGAGCAATGATACTATATGACATGCAAATTACACAGAGCGTACTGTCAAATTCGTACGTAAAAGGAACTTTCAATGATATAATTTTCAAATTATACATCTATTATACTATTAGTCCTATCAATACTCTAAGGCATTCTCGAATTACACATTGGGTCCTATATATATGGATGGATGGAGTATCAAATTTTGCAATAGAAAGGAACGAAGGCCTCATTCCCCACTGCAACCCTACAGGTACCTCGTGCCATGGCTTCCTATTGTCGATGAGCATGCATCAATCGCCATGTGGCTTTTAACGATTAGAAAAAAGTTTGTCCCATATGATGATACAAATACACCCATGAAAGAACTTTAACCGGGGTCTAGCACCGTGGCCAAAGGCCACCGTTAAAAGAAAAACTACTCCCTCTGGCATTAGTTCAAAACTGCAGCAATTATTATGGATGGGAGGGAGTACATCAACGCTCAAAGGGAAAACCACCAAGCACACAAACAACACTTACGAAAACATTCCCGATTTCACCGCCCCAAGAGCTTTTTTTCTGAAGCTAAAACACGTCACTTTATTGCTCAATAATATTTTCAGGGTATGCAGTTCAAACTTCAAAGTCCGGAGGATGTACGAGCCACAAATGCCGCCCTACAGATAAATCTAATGTGTGTTTAGCGAGGCTATGAGCCTCTAAATTTGAAACTTTCCCTTCAAATACAAAGGAGCAACCTTGGAATTCGAGGACCGTCATCTTGATCTCTCTAATGATGTGTCTGTGCTGCCCGCCAGTCCTTCCTCAATATTCTTGTTGACCTCCTTGTAGTAAGAGGCGATCACCATCTGGGTTTGCGTAAGATCTTTCGCTAGTGCCTTTGCTTCGTGGCAGGCCAACGCCTCGAGGGATGATATACCAAGGCCGAAGCATAAAGGTACTCCTCATTGATATCCCTGCAAATCGCACTGACTGGCCCTCTTCTCAATGATCTTGAAACAACACTATCAACTTTAATCTTTACACTGCCTGTGGGAGGAGGAACCCATCTTGGTGCGTTGCTCACCGGTGTGGGAATCACTTGTTGGGTTGCCTTTATATTGCATGCATTGATCTCCCCGAGAAAACGTTCCACAAATTCATGTGTATTGTTGGGGCTCTGAAACTCACTCAGAAATTTCTTTTCTCCTAGCATGCCATATGTCCCAGAGTGTGATAAGAAGCCTGACAAAATCTGAGTGTGGAAGAGTAAAGCAGGGAGAAGATCCATCGCTTGGCATCTAATTCCCACGTTTGGTTCATCATTTCAACTAATCCTTGGCCAACCAGCGCCCAAATGCATTACCACATAGTGCAATTGAGGAGAGAGTGTTTCCAACTACCATCGACCCCGCAAAGTTTGCAGTTACTATTGAAAGCCATGTTTCAGTGATGGAGTAGATTTGCAGTCGAGATGGACTGCTATGCTAGACGCCATAGGAACATTCTAATTTTTGAAGGCACTTGCACTTGCCACATCTTGCACCACGTTTGTTCCTCATGCTCTGAATTTGATTAGTCATGCCGCTCGTCTAGCCAAGCCTCCCACCTGTGTTTGGTCAAAACAATCATCTTGTAGGTGGATCTCACCAAAAACACCCCCTTACGATCATAATTCCAAGCCACAGAATCTTGGACTTGTCTGGTGCAGAGAGGGATAGCTATAATCGCCTCGACATCAAAGTGGATGAACGTGTTGTTGATGAAATCCCTATTCCATTCCACCACATTTGGTAAAAATGGGTTCCCTCACCATGCGAGGCAGGTCTTGATTAAGACAGGTAATCAGCCTCATGTTATAATCCCGAGGTATCTAGTTGTCGCTCCATATGTCTGTCGTTTGTCCATCACCAATTGTACGGATCAAGCCCTGGCAAAACACATCTCTGCCTTAAAAAAGTGCCATCCAAATCTAAGAAGGTGAGTTACTTAACCGAGCTTGCAAAAAATCAACCTTGGGGTATTACCTAGATTTAAGAATATGAGCACTCACAAACTCGAGATCTTGGAGAATTCGCGATGCTTGGCGAGGTTAAAGAGTTCAGTATCCCTAAAACTCAAGCCTCCCAAAAACTTTGATTTTGTCATGACATCCCAGGAAAACCTTGCGGTTTTCCTCTCTCCTTCTTTGCTCCCCCGCCAAAACTTGTGAATTTGTGTATTGATGTGTTGGCACAAGCCACATGGCAATTTGAAACAAGACGTAGAATAAACTGGGACTGCTTGTGCAACTGACTTGATGAGCACATCTTTTCCACCAGCTGAAAGAAGTTTTGCCATCCATCCCTTGACCTTGTTTCAGACTCTATCTCTCAAATACTTAAAGGCTCCAATCTTTGAGTTACCAACATGCGACGATATTCCCAAGTATTTTTCAGAGAGGGATTCATTTGGCACTTCAAGAATCTGCTTTACCCTGGCCTTCAGAGTCTCTAGGTTACCTTTACTAAAAAAGGTGGAAGATTTTGCTCTATTTATTTTTTGGCCAGATGCTTTGCAGTACCATGCCAATACTGAGGACAACTCACTCACTTTATCACCATTTGCTTTGAAGAACAACATGCTATCATCCGCAAAAAGCAAATGACTCACTGGTGGGGTCGTCTGAGCCACTTTTATGGCACTGAGGTGCAACGATTAGGAATCATTTTTTAAGAGGCACGAAAGGCCCTATGCTGCCCAAAAAAACAAATATGATGAGATAGGGTCCCCTTGACGGATAACACGTGAAGGTTTAAAGCCCTCAAGTTTGTTACCATTAAACAAAACCGTAAAATTAACAGAGCTTACCAGCCCCATTATCATTGACATCTAGGTTGGTGCAATACCTAACTTTCTCATTATGGCCTTCAGATAATCCCACTCGACTTAATCATAGGCTTTCATCATATCTAGCTTTAGAGCACATAACCTATTTTTCTTAGCCTTATTTCTATTCATGAAGTGCAGACATTCATATGCCGAGATAATATTGTCAGTTATCAAGCTCCCTGGGACAAAGGCAGATTACTCCTCAAAAATAATCTCAGGCAGGATGAGCTTCAAACTATTAGAAACCACCTTTGAAGTAATTTTATACAGGACATTGCAGAGACTAATAGGCCTGGATTGGGATAGTAGAGTGGGGGTAGCTGCCTTTGGTATAAGAACCAGGACTATCTCATTAAGCACTTCAGCATACTCCTCCCCACGCAAAATCCTTAACACAATGTCAGTGAACTCTCCCACCAAATCCCGACGGTGCTGAAAAAACTAGGCAGAGTAACCATCTAGACCATGTGTCGGTACTAAAACCAGGGGATCTCGGGTAAGGGGTCCCAAGATAATGAGCTGAGCAATATGGTAACCGGAAGAATAGGGACACAGTGTTTTACCCAGGTTCGGGCCATCTCGAAGAGGTAAAATCCTATGTCCTACTCTTATTATATTGATTGTGGATGGGGTACAAAGTACAGTATGATCTACCTCGAGATCGTATGAATGAGTTCTTAGCTCTAGACCTTGAAATCGTGCCTCTACAGACTAAACCCCTCGGATTATATAGGCACCAGGGGTATCTAGAGTTTACACATGGTCGGTTACAATCTAGGGGATAAACATGCGATCATTCAAATACGGCTTGAAGTGTATGCTAAGTCTTCGGAGAACTCCATCTTGATCACGCTGAGGGCCAGGGCATGCGTGGCCCATTCCTTAGTTGCCGATGGGTCCTCGGCCCGGCCAGTGAACAACGAGCAGACGTGGTGTGCACCCCCTAATCCAGGACACCATCAGTAGTCCCCCGAACTAGTCTTCAAGCCGATGACATCTAACGTCTTCTTCGGGACAACTTCACAATTTTAAGTCTTCGGCTTCGTAGGCGAGTTCCATCTTCCACATCGGCTCCTTTTCCCGAGGACATGCTCAGGTCCGAGGTCTTCCTGGCCTTCCTTTCGATTCTAGACATGCGTTTGATGATTTGCTTCAGATAATAAGGGATATCTTCTTCTGACAAGGCTCCCTTCGGTATAACTTATTTTTATCAGGACCGAAGTCCACTCTAGCTTAGCCGCGAAGACTCGCAGCGAGAGGCAAGACGGCCGGGTCAAACCCTGGCAGCTTTTTCGGCCGAGAACCGAAGCATCGCCATTGATGGTTGAGCCGAGCCGTCTCGTCAGTAATAACTAGTTATTACTGGGCGTATCATGGCCCAAGACCATTTCTATCGGCACGCCTTATCAATAAAGAGATCGTGCTCCGGATTTTTAGCAATATCATCAATGGAAATTCATTGATCTTTGTGTGCATATACTGCACGATGTATTGGGAACCGACGCTTTTACTTTGAGGTGAGGCACCCCCTTGTCTCCGACTGATCCATAAAATGGGAAACGATAAATTGATTTTACCCATGCTCTCGTTCCTTGATTTACCATCAAGAACTCCTCACAAGTGCAAGCGCTCCGAGACTCACTTCTAGCCACAATCCTTCCCCACTCCTATTCTCCACCGCAAAAGAAGACCGACAAGATGACGTTGGTTATGATGTATGCGTCTGCCATCCTCGCCTGGCTTGGGTTGTTCTCCTTCAGATTCTGGTACCGTTGATTGGCTAACCAGGCATCTTCCATAACGTAATATCTTGTTACTACATCGGATAGCTCGGCGAATGTTCTAAGGCCTTTTTGTGCCATGGTTTTTCTAAGTCCTTCATCGTAACAGTTGTGACAGAATGTCGCTAAGGCCTCGTCGTCTGGGCAATCCTGGATTTTGTTCTTTACGAACAAGAATCACATCCAGAACTGTCAAACTGTTCCTTCTGTCCTTTGTACGACGAGTGCTAGATCCCAGTTGTCGGCTGCCCTTGAGTTGTCGGGGCAATAAGTGACATGGGGGTGGGTGGGAGAGAACATTTTATTCCGAACCGATCTAACATCGGTCCCCCTGGTGAGGTCCCCCGAGGTTGAACCAGTGCAGACCTTTGGAACGTCTGTGCGGCCTGGCTATTCTGGCCACCGTTTTGAGTCATCATAGCCAAGCTCCAGGCTTTGTCCGGTGAAACATAACTTTCGCCTCTCAGCTGGTGTGAAACTAGTGGTTCAACAGTGACCCTCTTGTTGGGTAACATATTAGAAAACAAAAAAATTCACACCTACGCACATCCAAGATAAATATGAAGATGCATTACGGGTTGGGATCACGATCGTTACCGTCACCGAGTTGCAGCGGAAGAAGAGCGTGTCGGTGTAGATCGTACTTGGAGTTCCTTAAACCATCGATGAACGATCCCGCGAACCGCCACGAATAGTCCCTCGAACCGAAGACCGAAAGCACGACCTCTCTACTTGGTTGCAAGCGTGCAACCTTCACGACCCGGCAGCGCTTCGACGTCGAGAGCCAATCGTCGCCGGAGAATTAGAGGGAGGAGATTAGAACCACACCGGGCTTCTAATTATGAGGATTAGAGGAACTAGACCAAGCTCTTATTAGTCAACTAGGACCAACTAGAACTAGGGCTAGAAGAACTAGAGGAGGATTCAAAACTTGTGTATTGAAAAGGTGTAAATCCTCTAGTATATATAGGTTGGAGGGGAGAGGGGGGGTGCCACAAGGAGGGAAAGGACTCCCCTCCTTGGCCGACCAAGAGGAGGGGAAGTCCCCCTCCAATTTGGCCTCCTCTCCCTTCCCCAAGTGGAAAGGAGGGCTTCACCTCTACTTGGATCCAAGTGGCCCAAGTAGCATTCCACCACTTCGGCTTTTTAGTCTCATTGATATTAAATTAAATATAAAATCCCTCTAACATTTACTAGAGCATATTATATATATAATTTAACAGTCCCGAAAACATTTTCCGCCTATATATTAATTATCGGTAATACCCGGTATTACCCGATACTCTCCGAAACCCTTCCAATGACCCCGAAACGCTTCCGGATCCTCTCGAAACTATTACGAATATTTATGAAAAAATTCCACAAATATATTCTCATCACTCCCATCCTGCTAACACTCAGCAGATCGTGATTTCCTTAAGCTTGTGACCCCATAGGATAGTTGGCTGGCTCGTAGAAGCACCAATCCAGAAGCCCCCGGCACCTCTGAAGTCCGGGACGGGAACGAAAAGCCACAGCGCAACAAGAACAAGCGTCGCCACAACGACGATGAAGTCAATGAGATGGTAGTAAATGCCAGATTCCGTAATTCGAAGTCCGGGTCACGGAAAAAGCCTTCTAAAGGCAACCAGGACGGACCAACCAAGTTGGATGCAATCCTGGATAGGCCTTGCCAGATACACGGCACACCTGAGAAGCCCACCAACCACACCAACCATAACTGTTGGGTGATAAAACAGGCCAGCAAGCTCACAGCCGAAGACTCTGGCAAAAGCCCTCGAAGCGAGGACGATGAGGAGCCCCGCAGGCCGAATAGTGGAAGCCAAAAACCCTTCCCTCCTGAAGTCAAGACGGTGAACATGATCTACGCCACCCATATACCAAGAAAGGAGAGGAAGTGCGTGCTACGAGATGTTTACGCTGTCGAGCCTGTAGCGCCAAAGCTTAACCCATGGTCGGCTTGCCCTATCACCTTCGACCGTAGGGACCATCCGACCAGTATCCGTCATGGAGGATCGGCGGCCCTGGTACTCGACCCCATTGTCGATGGGTACCACCTTATGAGAGTCCTTATGGACGGAGGCAGTAGCCTCAATCTGATATATGCGGACACAGTGACGAAAATGGGGATCGATCCGTCAAGGATCAAACCCAGTAACACCACCTTCAAGGGGGTTATTCCGGGCATAGAGGCCCGCTGCTCAGGCACGGTGACTCTGGAAGTGGTATTCGGCTCGCCAGACAACTTCTGCAGCGAAGACTTGATCTTCGATATTGCCCTGTTCCACAGTGGCTACCATGCCCTCCTCGGCCGAACGACGTTTGCCAAATTCAACGCCATCCCACATTATGCATACCTCAAACTGAAGATGCCTAGTCCTTCGGGAGTCATAACGATCAACGGCAACACGGAGCGCTCACTCCGGACCGAGGAACATACTGTGGCCCTGGCAGCCGAGGACCAAGCCGTCGCCAGCGGGCCTAGGTATCAGCCCGCTGTAAAGGCCAGAGATATAACTAAACGGGCTCGAGCCCGGTCCCCGTCATTGGAGCCCGCCTGCGTTCGTCGCAAATAGGGCCACACACCCCACGGCACACCCAACATAGTCGCGCTCTACGTGCCTGGTCAGCACAACTTCGCGCTCAAGATACCATGGGTAGCCGTGAGGCCTATATCAAACATCATCACCATGTGTTCGGCTCAGCCGAACTATGGGATTACCGCATCCTCGGACGATAACAGATATGACTCCGGACTCGCCCAACATCAAGCTGCGATGATACGGCCACCTCTCGGGGTTCCTATTCAAGGCCCCCCTCACCGGCATGCGTTTTTCTACATGGATGTCCCCCTTACCCAGTAGAAGCAAAGGTGCAGACGTGCAGCAGGGCACAGTTGAGGCTTCGACCCACGCATCAAGGCCCTGTGTAAACCTTTCTCTGTAAAATTTTCTTTTTCTTACTCATCATAAACGCCTAGGCAGTTCGAATTATACGGATAGACGTCCAAAGCTTATGGAAACTAAAAAACACCTTTTACGGTGTTCGGGCATCCGTATTGTCTAGCCCTTTTCTTTTTCTTTTTCCCGCTCTTCGAACATCTTGGCATGCACACATTGTGTAACAATACAAATCGGTTAATTGACCAAGAGCTTGATCTCTTCATCAGCTCCATGTACCAAGTCCGGCACCGTTTTCCGCTGTGTGTTGGGCGTCTCGGATATTGCACTATATGCATCAGTTCTGAACTATGTCTTGGGTCAATAGTTGGGTTGCCCGGCTCCTGTGCTTACCTTCTTACGTTCCACACATTCGGCTAAGAAGGTAAAGGGAGAACCCCTACGATTGTACTTCTGGCTAGCCCAGCTAAGCACCTAGGGGAGAAAGCCGAAAACTGACCATCATACTAAGCGTGAGCTGGTCGGCGATCCGACGTCAAGTGTTAAACTCAAAAATCATTGGCGATTTATCCGTTTCATACACAGGGTTCGTCCTAGCACAAACCATGTGATTACAAAGGCATGCCTTGGCTACCCCGTACATCACAAAGCATTGGGGGCTAGTCATTAGCTCCCGCAGTCAAGCTCCTATGGCTAAGTGAAAGCAATAAAGCCGCATAGTCTGATTGCCTAGTTTCTCTCACGCACTACCACCTTTGGGCACCGAGACGTCAGCTAAGGGTAATAGTGCAGAGATGAAACACCCCTCGTCTTATTCACCTGGGGGCTGAAGCCGACGACTGGTAACTTTCAGAATAAACAAACAGCCGCACAGGAGTCAAAATAAAATCACCATAGTACAAAACATACAAACGGGACGCATTATAAAGCAAAAGATCCAGTTGACAACTTAATACAATCAGTCAATGATTACATCCTTGGAACACTGGCCCTCGATCGCCCGAGCACCATCCATAACTTGTGGGAAGTACAGTTCAGGGCGGCGATGCTCTTTTCTAGCTGGCGGGGGACCAGTGGCCATATCCATCGGCTTGATCTTAGGCAATGAACCATGGTCTTCACAAAGGCCAGCTGAGCTCCCTCGAGGCACGCAGAGTGCTTCACTGCATCAATCCGGGGCGACGCATGACGCAGCTTCTGCGCCAAGCCAAAGTAGCTACTCAGAATCGGCTCTGAGGGACACAACCGGATACAAAGGTCCTTCATGCTCGGCCCGGCCATCTGATGCAGCTCCATTAGCTGCTTCGTCTGGTTACTGAGGAGGGGAGGGTGATCGGGCGCCTGGACCTGCACCCAGAACAGCCGCTGCTCGGTGCCCCCCTCCCGCGTGGCGTAGTGCTCCGTCGCATCCGCCACACTCCTTGGAAGCTCGACGAAAATGCCTGCGGAGCGCCAGACCCGCGTCAGCAATGCAAACCTGTTGCCGCCAAAAACACTCTGCAGTAAGTATGGCTTGCCATCTGCGATCTGCCTCACTTGGCGGAGCTCCTCTCAGGCACCCCGCACTTCGGTCCGGGACTCCCGGAGCTCTTTTTCCGCCTTGGATAGCTCGGAGGACTGTTTCATCTATTTCTGCTCAAGGTCCTCACACTTCGTGATGGCATCCTTGAGCTCCAGTTGCACTTCGGCCACTCGAGCCTCGTGCTTCTCACCGACGATCTTCACCGTCTTGAGTTCGGCCACCGCCTTTTCGGCAGTCGCCTTCTTTTCGGCCGCCTCGGCCTCGGCCTTCTTCAGTGCAGCCTTGAGGCCCTCGACCTCCGCGGCGACAGCTGCAGTCACCAAACACCATGTGCTCAGCTGAAAGTGCAACTAATCCCTGGGTGGTTTTGGTAATTGTTAACAACATATAGCTCATTGAACTAATACTCTTCCAAGATGATCATTTCAGAAAGTTCAATGATTGGCATGGCATGGACTAGGAATGTGGACCCCTCAAAATGCTAAGGACACATATTGGCTCAAGCTCAAGACTCTACTCTTTTCATTTTAGTGATCCAAGATCACATTGAGTCCATAGGAAAGCCAATACTATTAAAAGGGGATGAGGTGTTGCTTAATGGCTTGCTTGCTCAAAATGCTAAGTGATATGCTCCAAAACCCTCAACCACTTTCTCATATCCACATATGTCCCAAACCAAAAGTCAAACTCGGCCCCACCGATTTGATCTATCCGGTGCCACCGAGTTCATTTGACATAGCCACTGCCAGAAACCCTAATCAGTTCGGTCTCACCGATAGGGATCTCGGTCTCACCGAGATGGGATTGCTAACTCTCTATTTCCCTTCGTAACGTTTCAGTCTAACCGAGATGAGCGATCGGTCCCACCGAGTTCACAATGCAAACTCTCTGTTTCCTCTTCGTAACGTTTCGGTCTCACCGAAATGAGCGATCGGTCCCACCGAGTTTGCCTGACCAACTCTCTGTTTGCCTATTACAGAAATCGGTCTCACCGAGTTCATGTGATTGGTCTCACCGAGATTACGTTACGCCCTAACCCTAACGAAATCGGTCCCACCGAGTTGACATGTCGGTCTCACCGAAAATCCTAACGTTCACATTTTGAACTAAATCGGTTTGACCGAGTTTCACTATTCGGTCCCACCGAGTTTGGTAAATTGTGTGTAACGGTTAGATTTTATGTGGATGCTATATATACCCCTCCACCCTTCCTCCATTCGTGGGGAGAGCCATCAGAACGTGCCTACACTTCCAGCATTCATTTTCTGAGAGAGAACCACCTACTCATGTGTTGATACCAAGATATTCCAATCCAACCATAAGAATCTTGATCTCTAGCCTTCCCCAAGTTGCTTTCCACTCAAATCATCTTTCCACCAAATCCAAATCTGTGAGAGAGAGTTGAGTGTTGGGGAGACTATCATTTGAAGCACAAGAGCAAGGAGTTCATCATCAACACACCATCTATTACCTTTTGGAGAGTGGTGTCTCCTAGATTGGTTAGGTGTTACTTGGGAGCCTCCGTCAAGATTGTGGAGTTGAACCAAGGAGTTTGTAAGGGCAAGGAGATCGCCTACTTCGTGAAGATCTACCCTAGTGAGGCAAGTCCTTCGTGGGCGATGGCCATGGTGGGATAGACAAGGTTGCTTCTTCGTGGACCCTTCGTGGGTGGAGCCCTCCGTGGACTCGCGCAACCGTTACCCTTCGTGGGTTGAAGTCTCCATCGACATGGATGTACGATAGCACCACCTATCGGAACCACGCCAAAAATCTCCGTGTCTACATTGTGTTTGCTCCCTCCAAACTCCTCCCCTTTACCTTCATATGCAATGATTTACATTCCGCTGCTATACTCTTAGAATTGCATGTGTAGGTTGATTGCTTGACTTGTGCTAAGTTGCTAAAATCTGCCAAGACTTAAAATTGGGAAAAGGCTAGATTTTTATTTGGTCAAGTAGTCTAATCACCCCCCCCTCTAGACATACTTTCGATCCTACATCAGCATACAATCCAGAACATAACTGTCCAGCAGTGTTAAATATGCATTTCGATAAAGGCTTACCTTGCGCCTCATCAAGCCGTTTGTTGACAATGTCAAGCTCTGCATCGGAGCGTTTAAGCTTCCGATCCATATCCTCCAGCGCAGCGGCATTAGCAGCCGCGGCCAAGGATGATGCCTGCGATATCAAATCAATCATGATACTTTAATTCCTGTCCTATGGACATTTGATCCTCTGTAAGGTTTCCGCAACCCTCACAGAGTCTCGGGGGCTGTTATGTACAAGGCCTGCTCAAATTCTAAGCTAAAAGCTAAATCCGTTCTGCAGGGAAAGAGCATTACATGACTCACCACGAAGCCTGTTAAAAGGCCCTGGACGACATCGTTCAGTCCGGTGTTGACGGACCGAACACTTTGTAGAACCACACCCATAAGGGTGCGGTGTTCGGCGACGATGACGGAGTTGTTCACTAACTCCTCCATCGCATCCGGCCAGCCTGCCACCGCCCGGTTGTTGGTGTTCGGTGCAGGCGGTGGGACCACAACTCCCCCTTCATCGGAAGGTGGGACCGGCACCTCCGAGGGCCTTGGGGGCTTAGGTGTGGCTGGCTGGGAGGGTCTGGACGGTCCAGACTCCCCTCCCGTGTTCGCCAGGAGGGACACATCCTCCTGGTCTTTGGTGACCGAGGCATCGGCCTCGGCCATGATTGCGTCGCCGCCCGCCCCCGTGTTTGGACGGGGAGGGGGTCCTTCGGGACAGCACCTCCCCGGCCTCTTCGGGGACCAGGGGAGGCGCGGAGCGCGACGCGGATCCGCTGTTCGCCAACTCGGCAGGCTGAGAGGTCCCCTCCGAGGTCTGCTCAACAGGGTGGCTGCGCGGTGGGATGTGATATCACGTAATCAGTTTCTATCAATATAGGACTGGAAAAATGAAGTGAGTAAGAAATATTGAGGTTCATACCTTGTGGCGGGGGGCTTGACCCTGAGGTCCTTCTCCGGGACCTCTTCGGATGCCACGGACCCCTCATCGGAGTCCGAGCTGTCAGGCATGACCAACTTGGGTCTGCATTGCCTCTTTGAGGTCAGGGGAGGTTGCTCCTCGTCGACGTCTTCGGACGCCGCCCTCTTCTTGGAGTGGGAGGAGGCACTTTCCTCCTCGTCCTCGTCCTCCTTCCCGTCTTGGGCAGACGGGGCCACAGCGACTCCGGCCTTGGTGTCCGGACGACCTCTCAAGCGGAGGCCCCTCCGGGCATCCGACATGTCTTTATTCTTCTTTCCCTTCTTCTCTGGCGCCTCGTAAGGCGCCACGACTAGCAGCTCCCCCAGTTGAGCTGTCTGAGGCTCTTCAGGCAGCGGAGCCGGACCGCTGATCTTCTTGGCCTTCTCAAGCCAGCCCTGTGGAGGCACCAAAAAGAAACTTAGACCAAAACTTTGTGCAATATGACCACCCGAATATAGATCAGGCGAAAGATCAGTTACCTTCTTCGGAGGATTTGCGGCGTCGAGGCCGTCTTCATTCTCGACCGGCCACTCCTCCTGGTTCTTGAACAACAGCTTCCACACCTTGTCATGGGTGGTGCCGAAGAAATACTACACGGTGACCGGATCCCCAGACTTGTAAGACCACATCGGGGTGGCCCTCTGCTGGCAAGGAAGGAGGCGGTGACCGAGCATTATCTGGACCACATTCGTCAGCTTGGCGCCGGTCTCCATCACGTTGGAGATGCGTTTTTGCAGCATCTTCACCTCGTCGGCGGATCCCTAGTCAAGACATTTCTTGGTCCACGAGGTCAATCTCGCTGGGGATCCGGATCTGAATTCGGGAGCTGCCGTCCAGGCCGCATCCCGCGGTTTCGTAATATAGAACCATTCCTTCTGCCACATCTTGACGGTCTCAATGAAAATGCCCTCTGGCCATTGAACTTGGGTGAGCTTGCTGATCATCGCTCCACTGCAGTCCGCCTGGGCGCCGTCGACTACCTTCGGCTTAACGTTGAACACCTTCAGCCATAGGCCGAAATGTGGCTGAACTCGCAGAAGGGCCTCACAAACAATGATGAAGGCCGAAATGTGGAGGAGGGAGTTGGGGGCTAGATCATGAAAGTCCAGCCCGTAAAAGAACATCAAACCCCGAATGAAGGGGTGCAGAGGAAATCCCAGCCCCCTGATAAAGTGGGGGAGGAATTCCACCCCCTCTCCTGGCTTGGGCGTGGAGACGACCTGGCCCTCCTCGGAGGCCCGATGAGCGACGTCGGCTGACAAGTAGCCGGCTCGCTTCAGCTCCTCGATGTTGCTGTTAGTGATGATGGAGGCCTCCCACTTGCCGTTGGCACTGGATCCGGCCATGGCCGAAGTTGAGAAGAAGCTGGGAAGGGACTCGCCGCAGAGGAGTAAGGCAGGGCGCTGGAGCTCTAGAGATTGGAAGAGCAACAACGAGAGGTGGAAGAAGGCGTGAGTTGGTAACTGTAGCGGTTCCCCTTTTTTATAGGCCGCGGAGAAGCCAAGGATTCCTTTTTCCACGCCATGGGCCTCTCCACTTCCCGATATACTTGCGACGTTATGCGCGGGTAGGATAGTCAAAATCATTGATCGTATCCCCTAAAAAGCAGGGCACGATCTCTACCTTGATGAGACATGTCAATGGAGAGGCAGCCTCGAGCCGCGTATCAAGAATTTCCAGCCGTTCGGTGTTATGACCAGACACGACCCTTCACCAAAAAGTTGTTAGGCGAGGGCACTGTTCACATTGGAGCACTTTGGCCTTCGAGGCTAAGTAAAGCCGATGCTCCGGATTCCGGACACCACTCAAACTCCGAACACGCACAGGACAGGATGGAGAACTCGCCTCACAAGCTGAAGACTACGGGATATGCGGATGTCGATCACAAACCCTGGCATTGGAGGCTAGTTCGAGGGCTACTGAGGGAGTCCTGGATTAAGGGGTCCTCGGGCCGCCGGCCCATTTCTTATGGGCCGGACTGATGGGCTACTGTGGAGCCAAGCTAGGGCATGGACCCATGGCCGGATAGAAGATCCTCGGAGCCGTGGTATGTCCTCCAAGTCAAGATTTAGCATGATCTTTCCTTTATTGTAACCGATGATATGTAACCCTAACCCTACTGGTGTCTATATAAACCGGAGGGTTTTAGTCTTTAGGGCTAAAGCAACATCCAATACCCCATCAACCTAGGGTTTAGCTCGCCTGATCTCGAGGTAGATTGACTCTGTAATCATACCATACACATCAAATACAATCAAGCATGACATAGGGTTTTACCTCCTAGAGAGGCCCAAACCTGGGTAAACACCGTGTTCTTCGTCCTCTGTTCCCCATTGATCCTAGATCCACAGCTCGGGACCCCCTACTCGAGATCCGCCGGTTTTGACACCGACAATACATTTCAGCCGGCTAAAGGCCCGTGGACGACTATTGAAAATTGAGGCCCAACATGCATTTCGGCCTGCTAAAGGCCCATGGTATCTTCTGGGCCGTAACAGGCCAGCAGAATATTCAGCCTGTTAATGGCCCGAAGCTACATGGGCTGAACTAAGTGTTGGGTCCACTAAAGGCCCAACTAAACATTGGGCCCAATGAAGGCCCATGGAAGTTACATGCATGGCGCACAGTGTCCACGAAGGGCCCAAATGGCCGGTCAGCGCAGGCCCAAGAAAGTTGTGGGTCGGCCCAATTGTGGCACGCTGAAATGCAGGCCCGTTAGAGGCGACTGTTTCGGCCCGGTCGCCTACATCTGATTTTCGCTATTTTTTTCAGATAGCGAATGATGGCATATATGGTAACTAGGAATTAAGAACAAACCTACTCTATACAATGAAGAAATTACGACATAGTAACTTAGAATAAACCTACACTATACAATAAAGGATTTATGGTATATTACATCCACTAGGCATCAAAGTTCACCACCAATGATCATAAAGCGCAAGAAAGAAGCAGATTACAAAAACTGGACGCCATTGCAACGTAACAAAATAATACTGAACCAACACCACTTCTAAGACAGTTCTAGAAAGGTTAGCATTGCGTGGGAGCTGCTGCGCAAGCAGCTGAGCAAGGCTGTGAGACTGGCCTAGCATGTCGGTCATAGCTTCCAGCTATAGCTGTTTAGCAATGAGGTTCTCATTGGAGTTCACCGCGATCTTCCTTAGAGATTGGACTTCAAGTTGAAGTTAAGTTGTAGAATGCCTTTCTTCTTGAAATTGAGACTGAAGAACTCGAACTGATTCAGGCAGCGAATTCTGTGAGCTTGTGTGACTGCTAGTCTCGAGTAACTTGAATACTGCATCAAGACATGACTTTGGGGTTGTCTCACTATCTTCAAGATGTTTTGCCTTCTTTGCTGCAATATATGTTGGGTTTGTCTCACAACCTTCAGTAGACTTGTGCATGCCATCAGGCATATCACCTGAAACAAGCAGAGAGATGACAGTTTTTGCACGTATATTAACAAAGATGCTAACTGTGCTGTCAATTCCATCCAATTTCAAATTAGAGAATAAAGAGACGGCTCAAAATGTCAATAACATAATTTGGCATTGTTCATAATGCGGGGTGCTTCACCACACTACTGGATTACCATATCAACAAAACAAGCATAGATGAAGGGCAAAAGACAATCATTGTATCTATTTTGGTTAATGTGCATGGCATGTTGTTCATATCATCAGCCTCATCAGTAAGATAAAGCAGGAAATGACAAGGTGCAATATGGGCTGCTTCACCACACAGTGGATTATAGATCAACAAAAACAAGCATACATGCAGGGCTAAAGAAAATCATTGGATCTGTATTGAGTAATGTGCATGGTATGAATTAGGAATTTGGTTTTACAACTAAAACTTGGAACTTACAGTTGTTGCGAACATGTATTTTGATAGAAACAAGAAACTAACAGCAGTTGATGACAGGGAGTATGAGCAAATTAAATAGCAGTTGAGGATATAGGCTTTAGAAGGACTGACTTACATTAACAGTTAACACCGGCTCTATAATGCCCTTCTCCATGTCAAGGGAAGGATAACTCAAGAATCTCAGCACATAATCTTCTTCATAAGCATTGCATGTACTCTACATTTTGTAGAGAGTAATTATAGATATGATAATACTAGAAGGGATAGAGGATAATGAAGATAAGATGCAGATTGATGCTACATAATCAACTACCTATCCCTGTAAATACAAGCGTTACAAGACAAAATGTACTAACAAGAGCAATGGACTACACTTCTGCACTGGCATTGTATGTGTATTCAACTTTTTGGTAAGATTAAATATAGATATGATATTATTTAGTAAATGGTGGGCGAGGGAGATAAGATGCAGAGTGATGCTACACAATGAACCAATCCCTCCTTCTCATAATATAAGAGTGTTTTTTACACTAGTGTACTATACAAAACGCTCTTATATTATGGGACGGAGGGAGTAGCTGTTAGTGTAAGTATAGTGATAGAAGATGTTCGGTCCTTACAAGAGAACTGCAGAGCTAAACCTCTTCAAAAGCATTGGGTTGATTCTAAATTTATGTAAAAGTCGATACGGATCTTATAATGTCCACTAAATGGAGGATAAGGAGGCTAACATGTGCAGTGATGCTACATAACCAACCAGTTATGAAAGTAAGTATGGTCATACAGGGCAAAAGGTACTCACAAGAGCAATGCAATGTGCAGTATAGTTGTGAGATTCTGTGGTCCCTTGAGAATGAATATTCTTCTGCAAACAGTTATCGTACAAGTGAGATGGTAAGGCACATGCAGAAATGTAGTTCAAATTGTGATGTGATATCATAGATAGTACCTTATGCTGCAGACGAGACCAATGTGTAACAAGATTATTCCAGTCACTGTCTACTAAATGTAGCACCTGAGACTTTACAAAAATTTCGTTTAGAGGCTTACCATCAAAGTGCGCTTGCCTGAGGTAGGAACGATACTTCATCAACGAGTGCTTGAAAAGCGCAACCAAGCCTTGCTCGTCTTGACTATCCAGTTTGGTCCTCGCCTATTTAAAAGAATGAAATCAGTCTCCTGTCAGCAGAAACATATGCACTAATTACCATGAATAACATTAGTACATTACTTACACGGAAGTTGCGAAGGAAGATTGGAAATTGTTCTTTGTTTGTGGTATAATCTTTCCATGAAGGAAAGATGCGCACAAAGTTCCTGACAACAATATAAGCTCCGTCTTCTAAACTGGGAAGAAGTGCAACAGGGATCCTATTTGCTGCAATGGGGCTCTCTCTCGTTCGAAAAGGAAGTTGGCAACTGGATTTTGTGTACTCTTTGCTGGAATGGTGGTTTTGCGTCATAGTGCTGGTGCTATGTCAAGTGGCATCATCATACTGTTTGTTGTAGTTGGGGTCTGCTGAGTTGGGGCATCAGAGATAGCCAATGTAGTAGGGCTAGAGTCTGCTAGAGTTGGGGCCGTGTTTGGTGGGTCTGGTGATATTTCCACTACACCTAATGGGCTATTTGATTTATCAGGTGTCGCTACCTTTTCCAAATACTTTGTTTGTGCTCCTTCGCGATCAACAATGGCCCTCTTCCTTTTGAACGTCTGATACACAAGAACAACATTTGAATGGATAAATATGGTATGATGACAGATGGAATATGTACTAAAAATGGATAGGCAGGGCATATTCACATAGACGATGTGTAAACTAAGCAAATGGCAGTGCAACAAAGTAGAAGCAATGCAAAGCATCATTTGCAAGATATGTGCGACCAATATAACCTTGCGAAGTTAGAGCAAGCACCTTGATGGGTGAATAAGATAGGGCATCCGCCTCTGACTCCTCCACCAGGGAGCTACATAGACTTAGGTTTCCCTCTAGCTCAGAATCATTGTTAGGATCATATTCTGAACACGAATCTGTAGGTGGAGAGCATTTGCATTGCATTGCATCCAGACTGGATCTCAGTCCCTTAATGCCAAGTTTGACAGCCATGTCATTGTTCTTCTTTATGCTTTTCATGCGCGCAAGGTCATAATCATTATGATGTTGTTCAGTATCTGAGATTCATGAAAACATAAAAAGTAGTGGGATTATATATAGAATGCATTACAGATTCTACTCGAATAGTGTCTCCCTACAAACCCTTTCATCCCCCAACCGTGCTGACCAGACCACACACATAAATACAAACCTCTTATGTCTCTATAAGGGGCGGACACACATTTGAAAATTGAAGTAGGAACATTAGAATCATATCAAATTCGTATTTTAATAAATAAACTAAGGAATTATGAGTGGCACAATGTTTAGCTTCAAGGGTGGAGTGCTGGTAGTGCGACACAAAGCAAGTAGGCAGATTGTATTCCATGTTAAAGATCGTAGTCTATGTAAAAGGTGGATATGACACTTTTATTTCTATACAATGCAGTGTTCGTTGCCCACACATGATGGAAGAGATCACACAAAGAAATACTATTCACTCATGTTTGCGGTTCCAGTATTTTGAAACAGGGTGGTCCACCCGAAAAGAATATTGGTAACAAATAGGCAAGCATAGAGATAGTGAATCAATCATTACTTGTGAGCTTACTAGGACAAGTATGCAGAATTGTAATTGCAGTAAGAGACCGTCCAAAATCTGAATCAAGAAGTTGGTCTAGCACTTATTGTTTGCAACTAATCGAAGTGAATAATTGGACATCATATCAAATGAGTAAGAAAGACAAGTAAAATTGTCAGCAAACCTGGCCTGCAGTAGTAATCTGGGTCAATGTCACTATGACGAACAACCCAACATGACTAGTGTTTGTTCCTAGGGCCGGAGTTTTGAAACCATGTGAACTTTACAGGTACGAAAGATCACTGAAATATCTGAACCATTAAGTGTAGGTAGTACTCAGTACACAACAAACCCTAATGATAGTGCTGCATAATGAGTAATGAATCAATTAGAAAATGGGTAATGGGGAGTGGCTGCTGAGTGTTGAGGACGTATCTCAGGTTAAATCGGGTTGGCTTAGTGGGTGCTGCACGCCTGAGCCCTGAATAGACTAGGAAGGTAGGCACGGCGGCGCGCCCGGGCAACGGTGACGCTGTTGGGCGAGCGGCTACTGATGTCCTGTTAGTCCGGCGTCTCCTCCTAAAGTCATGCCGTCCGGGGATGGCAAGTCGCCGGCAAGGCAGGCGGTTGGGGGCGAGTAGAGATCAGAAGCGCAACAGAACATAGGGGAATCGGGGTCTGGGCCGACCCAAAATCCCAGGGTGGGTCGCGGCCCACCGTGGCCACCCTGTAGATCCACCCCAGCAGCGTACATGCATTTCGAAACTAAATTAGGAACATTTAGCTGACCAATTAAACGACTCTGTTTTAATAATATCATATTCGTATTTGAACAACTAAGCTTGTTTAGCTTGATGGGTGGAGCAGTGCTATTATGACACGAAGCACGTAGGCTGATCGTATAGTGATCATAAAAGGGGGAAACCCTAAGCTTGATCAATTAAACCCTATTATGACTGTGCCATGGCACATTTGAAGCTGCAAACCGAAGAAATGCTACCTAGCAAACATTGTTTGATTCGAACTAAGAATTAAGATTCTAAGAGCTGAAAAGAAAGTACAGTAACCAAGTTACGACTATTTTCTGGTTGAGATCAAAAAGTTGAGAAGATATGAAGTAGTACCACCTCTCTTTCGCCGCCGTGTAGGCATCAAGGGTGTGATGGCTGTCGGTGGCATGGAAGCAGATCGGCGACGGTAGATGGATGCATCGGGGGATAAGTCCCGTTGCGGTGGACGAGAAGGTCGTCGGAGCTGCCTCGGCAAGGAGAACGACGGCGTCGATGAAGCGAGAGGACGCGATGCAAGGCTCCTGGTCTATCGCCGTGGATGAGAAACGTCCATCTCTAGCAGTGGACGACGCAGTCTTGGTAGGCGCTCCGGCATGGTGGAGGACGGCGGCGATGGATGGGGTGGCGGACGGAGGAGGATGGTGTGGGGATGGTGTTCTAGCGCGGACGGTGTATGAATGGGAAAATGGAGGGAGATGTATAGGGAACCATGTCTTTGGGATGCGCCTATCTGAAATATGGGGAAGTTACGAACTTAGCCCCCGTTTAAACTTTGGGCGTCTTGTTGGTTGGGGATAGGATGGTAATCTCGCATCTCCCCAATATTTGCCCAGAGCGATTTCGGGTGAGGAGAGGGTGTTTTGGCGCCCACGGTTGGCACCCACGGTGTATGAACGGGGCCGACAGGTATGGTGGTTGTGTTACGGATGAGTGAAGTTACAAACCTGCCCCTATTAATAATATTTGCCTACATCGATTTCGGCCGAGTCAAGTTTTTTTTGCCGCCCACCGTGTATGAATGGGGAAATGGAGGGAGAGACAGAGGTCTTTCGGATGAGCTTGAATCAAATGTGTTTTGTCGCCCATGTTTGGTGCCCACCGTGTTTGAATGGGCTCAGAGGCGGTCATGTCATGTCTGATTGAAGTTACTAACCTACCCCTATTGATAGCAGTGGAAATCGGGCCGATGGGTTGTCCGTGTAAGGGGTAGACAGTAATTTCCATCTGACAAACACTGGCTTCGGGCAGTAGATGTGGGAGTGGATGTTTTGCCGCTTCTTTCAAATTTTGGGACAATAAGCAGTCATGTTTACCCTGGCAACTAAATTCGAATCCATTTTGTATTCTTATACGAATCTTTATAAATCATTCTATGTTTTTTTATATATCTTCAAAAGCAAAACAAAGATGTATTCCACTATCATATATGAATATGATTTACAAATGTCGATACTCGAATTAAGAAGGTAGAATCCAGTTTAAGGTGAATTCGAATATTTGAAACCACTTTATGTCCAACACAAGTGTAACATGTATGACACACGCAGCATATAGTGTACTCCCATGCAGATATGTACACAAGTGATGTCTCAAGATTCAAAATACTGAGTCAATCAACCAATAATATACAAAACTAACAGACATATAAACACTTATAGAGTATATGGATCAGTAATATCAACTAACATACATAAGCCAGGCCGCTGTACTTTTTTTGCTAGAAGAGCATCATTTTATAGCAATGCTAGTACAACATCTTGGCCCTTTCAGATGCTTGCCACTTAAGGACCATCTATACTAGTATTATTGCTAAATGCACATTCAGCCCGATTGGCATATTTATAGGTCTGGCATAGCAAACAAAATGAAATATCTTTGCCTAAAAATATGAAATGTCTCACAGTCTTATCAATTAATACAGACTCGTGCTAAAAAAATACAGACCAAAAAACAAAAAACAATTATTACATGATCTCTAAAACAAATGGTTTGATCGATTACATGAACAAACAACACAAAGGTTATTCAACGATGGAAAAAACATTTCACCTATGATTTACAAAGTGGGATTTTAATTTCCTTTTTTCCTTTAGGACCTTAACAATGCGGTCAGTCTCAGCTTGCTTTGTTTTGAAATCCACCAAATATTTAATGGTTGTCTTGAGTACTGCTTGTGATTGTGTTGTTTGCTTCCTCAACATGTCAACTTCATCTTTAAGTGCAGAAGCAGAATCTCTTTCTACCAATAGTTTAGCCTCTAGAGCATCAGCAGTTGGCAATTCATGATGCACGATTGGGCCGGTGCCACTGCTCTGGGATGATACAACGTCCATGGGGACCTCGCTCTTTGATTTTGGGCTAACCTGTTTTTCCATTAAAGTTCCGATTGGATTCGGAAAAGTTGAAGTTTGCAAAACATCTCAACTGGGAGTTAGAACAGTAACCCAGTTAAACAAACAAGGAATTAAAGAGTTTAGATTGGATGCTGAAAAGTAGTTATTAACATCATTGCAACCGGTTGCAGCAGTAAAGCAGTTAAACAAACAAGTTTTGCAAAAGGTACATGTTGTGGCATTGGAGTTTCTCTTGGATCCTGAAAAGTTGAGTAGCCAGTAACTTGATTAGAGCAACCGGTTGCAGCAGCAAAGCAGTTAAACAAATAAGTTTTGCAAAAGGCACCTGTTGTGGCATTGGAGTTTCTCTTGGATCCTGAAAAGTTGAGTAGTCGGTAACTTGATTAGAGCAACAAGTTACAGCAGCAAACCTGTTACACAAATAAAATTTTGAAAATGTACCTGCTGTGCAATTGGACTTCCAATTGGATCCTAAAAAATTGAAGTTGGTAAGATGATTACAGCAACAAGTTACAATAGCAAACCAGGTAAACAAGGAAGTTTTTGAAAACATACCTGTTGTGCCATCGAAGTTTCAGTTGGATCCCGCAAACTTGAATGTTAGCAATCATCAATAAAGTGTTGCAAGAGCCATAAGAAACTAACATTAAACTAGTAAAACTAACCAGTTTTGGCAACGTATTTAATTACACATGAACTAGTAAAACTAACAAGTTCTTGGCAACGTATTAAAGTAACTAGTCGGTACCGTTTACCAGCAACACGGACATCTATAAATTCCTTTGATGTAAGCAAAATGATTCTGACACACATATATAAGTTAAAAAGATGTTGTCCCTCATATAAACCTGACATTTGTTTGTCTATGAACATGCAAACAATACTAGTGCTACAAGTCATAACAGCAAACCATTTAAACAAACAGGGTACTAGAAGGTAAATTACACATGAATTTTGCTGCCTTGAAGTAGATATGACCAGCTATCTACATGCTTAAGTAGCTATTTAAGTTCAGACAAACAGGTAATTCTATAAATAGTAAGTATCAAACACATAGATAGGTGCAGTCTATAATAGGATTAACAGGCTATGGCATTATGTAATCAGTAGCAAACTAAATTAAGCCAAGCAAGGTAATTGAACAACTTTGCAATCAGTGGCTAACTAGAATTCCGAGAAGCAGGTAACTGAACTTACGCTAGCTCTTTGTACAGGCACATTGCAACTTCTTTTTCGCTTACAAGGTTCTACGAAGGAGTCCATGGCATCAATTGCTTGGATACACAGTCCCAATACTTCTTTCTTCCCACACTGCATTGGTAAGTCGAATGGTTAATCTGATAAGATGTTGCATCCTTGATATGTTATATGAGGACGGGTTGTCAGACTAGTTGTAGCAACACACATCACACTGGCTTTTACTGTATATTTCATGCGATTACATTTGGCATATTGAGATCTAAGCAATCTACAATAGGATGAAAAGTCCGGCATCCTTCACATTATTGGCGAACTTAGTTCATAGAAACAAGCAATTCAACCATTCTGTGGGTAAATCAAAAGCGCCACAGGAATATTTTTCACTACCCCAATCATACATGCAAAAAGGTGCGGCGCCATCGTAGGGGCTGGTATGGGCGGCCGCCTCGGGTGGCTGGAAAGTGCGCACCTAGTTTGAGTCATCCAGGTTGGCCCAGGCTAGTTTTGTTTGTCCCAGCAGACGAGCAGGCAATGTAAAAAATGAAGGAAAATATTTCAATTTGGATGGGCCAATAACGTAAGTGCAAGGCAGGCCCTATAGCAGGCTCGCGGCCCAAATGAGCGTCTCCCATATCGATCGACAGCAGGAAAAATCCCCAATTTGTTCGCTCTAGCCTCCAGTCTGTTTCACTCCTAACCTAGCCACCGCAGGTAGACTGACAAAGCTCTTCCTCACGCCCTTGTTCGACACCGGTTGCCGGTCTTCAAGCGAATAGAAGGACAAGAAGATGAAGACCCAACCCTGGGTGTAGCCTGCATGGGAGGCAACGGCGGCAGCACGGGCATGGCATCGAGTTTGCGCAAACGGACAGTCGCAGCTTGCAAGAGCAGCATGCGCAACGAGAAGGTACATCACATCCTGGTTATTTCTAATTCAACTGTTCAATTTCTTGGCAATAATTAAACCTGATGATGTTGTAAAACTGCTTGTATGTAGGGAATCTATAAGAAAATGAAACCAATTTCTGCTTATTTTATAACTCCCCCAATCAATACTGAACTGACTGAACCTGATGTGTCTAATCAAGTTTCCGGTGCAAACATACAAGCTCATGTTGTTCTTGAGCCTGAATTGTCTAATGAACAGACTGGTAATGAAGGATTTGTTGCAAACATTTTACATGCTCCTGGTGATGAACATATAGTGTCTAATGAGGGATCCAATGCAAGCATTTTGCAAGCTCCCGTTGAAGGTTTTAGTGTCTAATGATGATCTGCTATGTTGAGAGAGAGAGAGAGAGAGAGAGATTTGCAGGAATTGATGACAAGCAAATTATAGTACATTTTCATGGCTTGAGGAGACATCGAGGCCATCTACCACAACGTCCCCGTATCATGAAAACCTAGCATAAATAATTTTCTAATCGGTTGTTTCAAACTATTGGCATACTTGTGCAAGATAGATATATTGATATGCAGTTTGTGCATTGGTTATAGGTGCAATTATACTTGGATATTTTCGGCCAGAGAACGAATAATTCAAGAAGGTACAGTCCATGTTAGTAGTCCTTGTCCACCATGGTGTATTTTGTGTTTTTTTGGTGCTTACATCATCTAGTGGTTTATAATCTGGAACTACTTTGGATCATTAGCTGGTTTTCAAAGTGCATGTAGCTTCACATTTCTCAAGTTATGTTGATTTCCGGAGTGCAAGTGCCTTTGTATTTTTTAATTTAAATTTTTGCCCCTGGTAACTTGAATTTGTGGATCCTCCACTCCACACAAATCATACACGCATGCCAGTACGAATTAAATGAAATGCAGGAACTTACGCTAACTCATTGTACAAGCTCACGGCAGCTCTGCTTGCGCTTGGGATGTTCCATGTACAGGTCCATGTTACCACTTGCTTGGATGTGCAGGCCTGTGCTCCTTGCATGCCCCTCTGCATTTTTGGCACGACGAATGGTTGATCAAATGAGAGGAATCGACCTTGCTGTTGTACCGGAGGACATGTACTTACAAGGTTATACCGGCATGCAGGATGTGTACCAGATCCCGTAGCACCGTCATGCTTTGCTAAAAAATGGTTTTGCTTGTTTCAGATGGTATCTCCAGAAGAAATACGAGTTAAAGTCAGAGTTGCATAGGCGTGTAAGCTAAGAGAGCAGTAAAAGGATATCCAAACATCGTCGGAACAGTGCACATGGGGGTGATATGTGGATACCTAGTTCGGGCCGGCGTTTGGGCATGCTCGCCTAGAGTGCGGGTCACTTCAGAGTCGTTGAGGGTGATGCGCTGGCGTTTGCTGGCCACATACAGATGCAGATCTTGAGCGGCAGCGGAGCGCTATGATGCGGTGGACGAGGCTGTTGGTGAAGCACCAACGGCCTCGGGGGGTGGAGGTGCGACGATGTACTCGGTGAAGTAGCCCCGGTGAGGTGGGAGATGGCATCGGTGAAGCGCACCTAATGCGGTGGAGGTCGGCGTCTGTGAGGCGCGTCGGCTACGGCGGCCGACGTTGTCGGTGGACCACCTGGTGTGGTGGATGAGGGCGTAGATTAGGTAGCTCCGGTGTGGTCGTGAAGCGCGACCGTCGTCTTCGTCGTCCTCGTCCGACACAGAGGTGGGGAAAGAGACGAGACGAGGGGCGATTCGAATTTTGCTTGGGTTGGCGGCGAATTAAGGATTTGAGCGCTCTGGGCGCAGAAGGGGACGGGGGAGAAGGGAGATTTTGCAGGGCCGGAATTGGGGCTGCCAGATATTTCAATCCGAAACGTGGAAGCGCGAACCATTTTTGTCGTCCTTCTTTTTTGGGGGGGAGGGAAGGGAGGGGGTGGGTGCTAGTGTCTGTACGACACACGCGACCACCACGACACGACCCTGGTCTGCCTGGTGTGCCTACATTTGAGAATGCAAACGAATCTATATGTATTACCATGCCCATGTTTTCCTTGCAAATAATTAGCTAGTCCTTCGAAACGAGATACTATAAATTAATTAATGAGGAGTTCTTTGAATTGGAGTGTGTTTGTCACATAGCGATCTCCAATTATAACGTGGATTTCACATTTCATGGTATCCACGCTACTTTTTTAATTCAAATTCATATGTATAAGATGAACACTATGGTAGTGAGAAAACTTTGGATGGATTCAAGCATATGACCACACACATACAAAATACCACAACAATTGAGTCAATATCAACTTCTGCAAACCTAGTATGGCACGAATTCGAAATAATTACGAAAGCCATATGCATGGTCCTCAATTCAAATCTTACAATGTACACCAAATTGAAATGTTGATATTAAGTCTAGTACTATCTACATTCAAATGTTATTTTTAGGCCCCCCCTGGGCACACATGCTACATACTTCCTCTATCGATCAATCTTCCTCTCCTGACCACCTTACAAAGCTATTGGTTTCCGACACACGCTCATTCTTTCTCTCCATCTTTCGATATCTAACTCTCTCAAATACACAACCCCCTTTTTCCACTATGACAACAAATGTATCTCTCTCACACACCCGCCATTGCATTCCATGCTGAGCTCTCTCTCTCTCCCTCCCACCCTCTCTCACTAGATACATGCATTGCCTATCTAGACCCCCCTCTCACGCGCACGCACACACATTTTCTATCTAGGTCACTCTCTCGAGACTGTCTCACTCTTTCTTCTGCACGGCGGCCCACACTCACTCAATATCTCTCTCTTTATCTAAGTCTCGATTAACCTCGCTTTATCTCATGCACAAAGGATATATCTCCCTGTTCTGCCCTCGATCGACACACTCTATACTCTCTCACATAGATTGTCTATCTAGATCACTCTCTCCAAGCCGTCCCACTCTTTTGACCTCATGGCGGCCCACGCTTGCTCAATCTCTCTCTCTCTTTATGTATGTCTCGATTGACCTCGCTCTTCTCACACACAAACGATATATCTCCATGTTTAGGCCCAATTCGACATATTCATATTGTATACTCTCTCACGCACATTGTCTATCTAGGTCACTCTCTCCAACCCGTCTCACTCTTTCGACTGCATGACGACCCACACTCGCTCAATCTCTCTCTCTTTATCTATGTATCGATTGACCTTGCTTCCTCCCATGCACAAACGATATATCTACCTGTCTGTGACTGGATCATCTCTCAAGCTCTCTCTTACATCCCTCACCCTTCGCAAAAGCTCAATCGGACAATATCTCTCCAGAGCATATATATCTTTTCAACAAATGTCGGGCTACACTCACTTTGTCTCTCTATCTATCTATGTCTCGATTGACCTCACTTTCTCACGCCGTCTCTTCCACACATTGAAGCTACCTCTCCATCCCTCGAAGGGTCGGAGCTATTTACATTACGAGGGGGACTCCAATCTTGGATTAATTTGTGAAGGCATTTATTCCGGTGGGTTTAGATCATATTTTTGTAGCATTCGTCCCACAACTACTCCAAGCACCGTTGCAACCCCCGCCCCTCCCCCAATTGATTTCCCTCTGGCTCGGTCACCGCTCTCTCGCATGCCCTTTCTCACCATCCACATCGCACCATGGTATTTTTGCAAAAAACTCTGGTGTTCTCTTTAATTATTATAAATAAGCTACAAACTACACATCGGGAGTCCACCTGTAATGGAACAAATTTCGACCAAGAAATTAAAGTGCTACAAACTACACACCGGGGGCCCACCTGTCATGGAACAAATTTGAACCCATATATAAATTAAAAATGAAAAAGGACGAGGATCGAACATGCGACCAGGGCCTTCCAGCCGCACGTCAATAGGCAACATAGTAGCAATGTTTGTTGTACTCCCCTTCGTTGATATAATGCTTTTATATTACCACAGCCTATTAATGGATAACATGTTTTTATATTAATTTTAGTAGATTAGTGGGACTGGCTCGTCAGCACGTACTATTCCCCTTCACTTACTGGTGGGTTCCATGTCTGCTCTCTCTCTCTCTCCTCCCATTCTACGTTTAGATGCATAGGTAAACACGAAGAACGGGCGGGCGGTGTTGCCGTTGACCGTATCTGGACGCGTTCACAAGTTACGGCACCAGTTTCACGTACTAGTATGTAACAAGTTTAGGAACAAAAGTGTCCGTGACGGACAAGTTAAGCTAGTAGTAGTACTATTTATCTACTAATAATTAAATGCGTGGATAAATTGATGTATCACCTAGTGCTCGAACAAGGGGACTGGTCGTGCCCTACAAGTATTTGAAATTAACTTCCCTAAAAAAAGTATTTGGAATTGACGTGGTATTTAATATGAAATGTTTTCGATGAGAAGGACTACATGTCGCTTCATGACTTTTATATTTAATTTGATACGGCTCTAGCAGAACATTCAATCGATCAAACCATAGATTTCATTCTGTCTGACTGCGACTTTACATTCATACCACGATCGAACTAAAATAAACGGAAATGATAAATTCCTAATGTTCGGATTTTAAGCATGGCAATCCGAACATTTTTCATGGAAAATTTAGATCACGCGGCAGTGGTGGAGGCGTCTTGCGGCAGGAAGCGGCTTCTCTGTCGTGCTCTGAGTGTTGCCGGGCCACTGACCGGCGGTGACTGCGGCATCTTGCGCCGTTGTTGGCATACTCCTGGACATTGGCCCTAGCTTCAAAGAAGGCTAGAATGTTCTAGACTTTGGTTTCCAGGAGCCAGTCAACTAGCGGGAGGCGGCGACTGGCGTTGGTGCAAGGAAGTGGTCGACGGTGGCGATCCATGCCGCTAAGGGGGGCACTGGCACCGGCGCGGGGACAGGCGCTGGCAACGATGCAGCGGAGACATTCATGTGCACAGGCACCGGCACAGGCGCGCACGTCAGTGCACGCGTAGGCGCATGCGCTGGTAGGTGCACGGGCGCGTGAAACTCAACGGGGACCTCGTGGAACCCCATGGCTTCAAGCTCGGCGACAATGTGCGGCTCCCAGCCCATCAATGCCACAGGGATGGGCGTTGGCGCAGTCTGGGTGAGGGGAGCTGGAACGGGAGCGGGGACAGACATGGCGTCTTCCCGCAAGGCCAGTTCAAGCTCGTCCCAAAGCGTCTGATGTCTGCTAGAACTACGTCGGTTTTTCCCCAGAGAGGGAGGGATGATGCAGCACAGCGACGGTAGGTATTTCCCTCAGTGATGAGACCAAGGTTATCGAACCAGTAGGAGAACCACGCAACACCACGTAAACAGCTCCTGCACACAAAGAACAAATACTTGCAACCCGACGTGTAAAAGGGGTTGTCAATCCCTTTCGGGTAACAAGATAGATAAAATTGTAGTAGATTGAAAGATGCAAATAAAAGCAAATAAAATTTAGCGAGGTATTTTTGGGTTTTTGGATTAATATATCTGAAAATAAAAGTTGCAAATAAATAAAAGAGCGAATAACAAAATAGATCTTGAAGGCAAATATATTAAAGAAGAGACCCGGGGGGCGTAGTTTTCACTAGTGGCTTCTCTCGAGAAAAATAGCAAATGGTGGAAACAAATTACTGTTGGGCAATTGATAGAACTTCAAATACTCATGATGATATCCAGGCAATGATCATTATATAGGCATCATGTCCAAGATTAGTAGACCGACTCCTGCCTGCATCTACTACTATTACTCCACACATCGACCGCTATCCAGTATGCATCTAGTGTATTAAGTTCACGGAGAAACGGAGTAATGCAATAAGAACGATGACATGATGTAGACAAGATCTATTTATGTAGAAATAGACCCCATCTTGTTATCCTTAATGGCAACGATACATACGTGTCGTTTACCTTTCTGTCACCGGGATCAAGCACCGTAAGATCGAACCCATCACAAAGCACCTCTTCCCATTGCAAGATAAATAGATCAAGTTGGCCAAACAAAACCCAAATATCGGAGAAGAAATACGAGGCTATAAGCAATCATGCATATAAGAGATCAAAGAAAACTCAAATAACTTTCATGGATAAAAAGATAGATCTGATCATAAACTCAAGGTTCATCGGATCCCAACAAACACACCGCAAAAAGAGTTACATCATATGGATCTCCAAGAGACCATTGTATTGAGAATCAAATGAGAGAGAGAAAGCCATCTAGATACTAACTACGGACCCAAAGGTCTACAATGAACTACTCACGCATCATCGGAGAGGCACCAATGAGGATGATGAACCCCTCTGTGATGGTGTTTAGATTGGATCTAGTGGTTCTGGAACTTGCGGCGGCTGGAATTGATTTTCGTCGACTCTCCTAGGGTTTCTGGAATATTGGGATATTTATAGAGCAAAGAGGCGGTGCGGGAGGCTCCCGAGATGGGCACAACCCACCTGGGCGCGCCTGGGCCTCCAGGCTCGCCCTGGTGGGTTGTGCTCCCCTTGGAGCACCCCCCAGGTGCTTCTCCGGCCCACTGGATGTCTTCTGGTCCAAAAAAATTCATGAAAAGTTTTGCTGCGTTTGGACTCCGTTTGGTATTGATTTCCTGCGATGTAAAAAACATGCAGAAAACAGCAACTGGCACTGGGCACTATGTCAATAGGTTAGTACCAAAAAATGATATAAAATGATTATAAAATGATTGTAAAACATCCAAGGATGATAATATAACAGCATGGAACAATAAAAAATTATAGATACATTGGAGACGTATCAGCATCCCCAAGCTTAATTCCTGCTCGTCCTCGAGTAGGTAAATGATAAAAACAGATTTTTTGATGTGGAATGTTGCATAACATGTTCATCACATATTCTTTTCTTAATAGCATGGACATTTGGACTTTTATATGGTTCAAAGCAATAGTCTAGTTTTGACATGATAACTTAAATACTCAAGCATATCAACAAGCAACCATGTCTTTCAAAATATAAACACTAAAGCAAGTTATCCCTAGCCTGTCATGCTTAATCATTGATCTATTCATGAAACACACTCGAATATTAGCTACACCCAATGCTCAAGTACGATCATAGTGCCCCTTAGTTGGTGCTTTGTAAGAGAAGATGGAGACTCAAATTAAAAATAAAAATTGCATAAAGTAAAAGAAAGGCCCTTCGCGGAGGGAAGTAGGGATTTGTAGAGGTGCCAGAGCTCAAAGCTTAAATTGAGAGATAAAAAACATTTTGAGAGGCATACTTTTCCCACCAACGAAAACGACTTAGAGCTCCCAACACTTTCCATGCTAGATATATCATCGGCGGTTCCCAAACAGAAATAAAGTTTATTCCTTTTTCCACCATTTCTTTCACTTTCCATGGCTAGCCGTATCCACGGGTGCCCTCCATACCAACACTTTCGAAGGAATTTATTATTTGACAACATAAAGTAAATTCATTTTTCATTTCGGGACTGGGCATCCCTAATACCTTTGTCGTACTCTCGTGCAATGACAAGTGGATAAACACTCATCGTGAGAATAACACATCTAGCGTGGAAAATATCGGCCACCCCTCACCGCCTCGCGAGCGGTACGAGCACACAAAAGAGAAATTGATTTTGAAAATTAGAGATGGCACATACAAATTTGCTTAGAACGGCATGGAAATACCGCATATAGGTAGGTATAGTGGACTCATATGGCAAAACTGGTTTAAAGGGTTTTGGATGCACAAGTAGTGATCATACTTAGTGCAAATGAAGGCTAGCAAAAAGATTGAGAAGCGCCCAACCAAGAAACAAATAATCTCGTAAGCAAGCATTAAGCATAAGTAACACCGAATAATGCACCATAAGTAAGATATAATTTCATTGCATAACTATTGACTTTCGTACTTGCATAGGGAATCACAAACCTTAACACCAATATTATTACTAAAGCATAATTACTCATTAACATGGCTCACATATTATATCGTCATATCTCAAAACTATTACTAAGAACCAAGTTTATTTTGTCCAATGATCTTCATGAAAGTTTTTATTATATCCTTCTTGGATATCTATCACTTTGGGACTAGTTTCATATGTTGCTTTTCATAAGCTCAAACAAATGTAAGTGAAGAACATGAGCATAATATTTCTTTCTCTCAAATTAATTTAAGTGAAGCAAGAGAGAATTTCTTCAAAATTTTACTAACTCCCAAATAAATCTAAGTGAAGCATGAGAGCATTTCTTCAAAAATAACAAAGCACACCGTGCTCAAAAAGATATAAGTGAAGCACTAGAGCAATTCCATAGCTCTAAAGATTTAAGTGAAGCATAGGAGCAAGCATAGCATAATTTTTGGCAATCTCAAAAAGGTGTGTCCAGGAAGGATTCAAGACTTAAAATAAAAATCAAATCAAGAAAAGAATCAAATCATACAAGACGCTCCAGGCAAAACACATAATATGTGACGAATAAAAATATAGCTCCAAGTAAAATACCGATGGTTGTTAGAAGAAAGAGGGGATGCCACTCGGGGGCATCCCCAAGCTTAGTTGCTTCATACTTCTTGAATATTATCTTGGGGTGCCTTGAGAATCCCCAAGCTGAGCCTTTTGCTACTCCTTATTCCTTCATCCATCGTGATCTCACCCAAAACTTGAAAACTTCAATCACACAAAACTCAACAAAACCTTCGTGAGATCCGTTAGTATAAGAAAACAAATCTTTATTTTAAGTACTGTAGAAAACCCATTAAAATTTTGTTCTTGCATTATATCTACTATATTCTAACTTTTCTATGGCAAAAACTCTTCAAATAAAACCATAGATTCATCAAAATAAGCACACAATGCAAAGAAAACAGAATCTGTCAAAAACAGACCAGTCTTCAAAGATCCGAATTTTTCTCATACTTATGTAACTCCAAAAATTCTGAAAAATTAGGACAACATAGAAAATCTGTATATCAATCTTTTGTAAAAAATTCAGAATTTTTAGTCGCTGATGTGAATTTTCAAAATTGTTTTACTGGACGCAAAAGTTTCTGTTTTCCAACAAGATCAAATCAACTATCACCCAAATCATCCCAAAGGCTTTGCTTGGCACAAACACTAATTAAAACCACAAGAACACATCTACCCAGAGGAATAATTGGGTATTTTATTAAAAACATCAAGAAAACCAAAAAGCAAAAAGATACAAGTTGGGTTGCCTCCCAACAAGCGCTATCGTTTTACGCCCCTAGCTAGGCATAACGCAAAAGATCTACGTGTTGTCAACTTTGTTTCGAGATCCATAAGATGCCCTCATGATTGATTCATAAGGTGGCTTAATTCTATTTCTAGGGAAGTGTTCCATACCCTTCCTTAGTGGATATTGAAATTTAATATTGCCTTCTTTCATATCAATCACGGCACCAATAGTACCTAAAAACGGTCTACCAAGAATAATTGGGCAAGACGGATTGCAATCAATATCAAGAACAATAAAATCTATGGGCACATAATTCATATTTGCAAGAATAAGAACATCATTAATTCTTCCCATAGGCTTTTTAATAGTAGAATCCGCCAAGTGCAAATTTAAAGAGCATTTTTCAATATCGGTAAGACCAACACATCACACAAAGATTTAGGAATTGTAGAAACACTAGCACCCAAGTCACATAAAGAAAAACACTCATAATTTTTAATCTTGACTTTGATATTAGGTTCCCATTCATCATGTAGTTTTCTAGGAATTGAAACTTCTAATTCCAACTTTTCTTCAAAAGCTTTCATCATAGCATCAACAATATGTTTAGTAAAAGCTTTATTTTGTTCATAGGCATGGGGTGAATTTATCATGGATTGCAACAAAGAAATACAATCAACCAAAGAGCAACTATCACAATTAAAGTCTTTGTAATCCAAAATAGTGGGCACATCACTAGTTAAAGTCTTGACCCCTTCAAACTCACTTTTAGCAAAATTTTCAACAAGATTTTCACCCTCCAAATTATCGGGACGCCTTCTAGCTAAATTTGACGCTTCTCCAGTCCCTTTATCATCAATCTTAATTTTACTAAACAAGGAATCAATAGAAGAAACATCAATCACTTTAAGATCTTCATCACTTTTATGAAAGCAATCACTAGAAAACGATTTTTCTAAAAATTCTCGTCTAGCTCTAAGCATAGCGGTTCTTTTCTTACTTTCATCCATAGAAACATATAAAGCTTTAATTGATTCTTCAACCTTAGGCACAAAAATTTTCATCTTGAGATTTTCTACATCATGAGAAATTTTATCAACGCTTCTAGACAAATCATCAATCTTACTCAATTTTTCTTCCATCATAGTGTTAAAATTCTTTTAAACATTGATAAATTCTTTAATATTATTCTCAAAATCAGAGGTGTTCCTATTATTATTATAAGAAGGATTACTATAGGAATTACCATAATTATTAGAGGAATTACTAGGAAAAGGCCTAGGATTAAAATTACCTCTATAAGCATTGTTATTGAAATTGTTTTGCGAGATAAAATTCACATCTATAGCATCACTATTTTGCTCAATCAAAGTAGACAAAGGCACATTATTAAAATCAATAGGAGCATTTTTATTAGCAACCAATTTCATAAGAGCATCAACTTTTTCACTCAAAGAAGAAATTTCTTCAACCGAATTAACTTTTTTACTAGTAGGAGCTCTTTCGGGATGCCATTGTGAATAATTTGCCATAATGTTATCAAGCAATTTAGTAGCTTCACCCAAAGTAATTTACATAAAAGTACCCCCCGCGGTGGAATCTAAAAGATTACGAGAAACAAAATTCAATCCCGCATAAATTTTTGTATGATCATCCAAAGATTTAACCCATGAGTTGGGCAATTCCTTAGCATCATTTTCATCCTTTCCCAAGATTGTGCAACATGCTCATGCTCAAGTTGCTTGAAATTCATGATCTGGGTTCTAAGGGAAATGATTTTCGCGGGCGGAAAAAACTTAGTAATAAAAGCATCCTTGCACTTATTCCAAGAATCGATACTATTGCGAGGCAAAGAGGAAAACCAAATTTTTGCGTGATCTCACAAAGAAAACAGAAATAATTTCAACTTCACAACATCATTGTCCACATCTTTTTTCTTTTGCATATCGCATAATTCCACGAATGTGTTAAGATGGGACGCGGCATCCTCATTAGGAGTACCGGAAAACTGATCTTTCATAACAAGATTCAACAAAGCAGTATTAATATCACAAGTCTCCGCTCTAGTGGCAGGAGGAGCAATCGGAGTGCTAATAAAATCATTGTTGTTGGTATTTGAGAAATCACACAACTTGGTGTTCTCTTGAGTCATGGTGACTTCGCAACAAGATTGCACTCAAAAACAGATCTGACGAAAAAACGGCGAACGAAAAAGGGGGCGAATAAAACGGCAAATTTTTGTGAAGTGGGGGAGAGGAAAATGAGAGGCAAATGGCAAATAATGTAAATTGCAAGGAGATGAGATTTGTGATTAGGAACCTGGTTGATGTTGATGATGTCTCCCCGGCAACGGCGCCAGAAACTCCTCTTGATGTCTGCTAGAACTACGTCGGTTTTTCCCCAGAGAGGGAGGGATGATGCAGCATAGCGATGGTAGGTATTTCCCTCAGTGATGAGACCAAGGTTATCGAACCAGTAGGAGAACCACGCAACACCACGTAAATAGCTCCTGCACATAAAGAACAAATACTTGCAACCCGACGTGTAAAAGGGGTTGTCAATCCCTTTCGGGTAACGAGATAGATAAAATTGTAGTAGATTGAAAGATGCAAATAAAAGCAAATAAAATTCAGCGAGGTATTTTTGGGTTTTTGGATTAATATATCTGAAAATAAAAGTTGCAAATAAATAAAAGAGCGAATAGCAAAATAGATCTTGAAGGCAAATATATTAAAGAAGAGACCCGGGGACCGTAGTTTTCACTAGTGGCTTCTCTCGAGAAAAATAGCAAACGGTGGAAACAAATTACTGTTGGGCAATTGATAGAACTTCAAATACTCATGATGATATCCAGGCAATGATCATTATATAGGCATCACGTCCAAGATTAGTAGACCGACTCCTGCCTGCATCTACTACTATTACTCCACACATCGACCGCTATCCAGCATGCATCTAGTGTATTAAGTTCATGGAGAAACGGAGTAATGCAATAAGAACGATGACATGATGTAGACAAGATCTATTTATGTAGAAATAGCCCCCATCTTGTTATCCTTAATGGCAACGATACATACGTGTCGTTTCCCTTTCTGTCACTGGGATCAAGCACCGTAAGATCGAACCCATCACAAAGCACCTCTTCCCATTGCAAGATAAATAGATCAAGTTGGCCAAACAAAACCCAAATATCGGAGAAGAAATACGAGGCTATAAGCAATCATGCATATAAGAGATCAAAGAAAACTCAAATAACTTTCATGGATAAAAAGATAGATCTGATCGTAAACTCAAAGTTCATCGGATCCCAACAAACACACCGCAAAAAGAGTTACATCATATGGATCTCCAAGAGACCATTGTATTGAGAATCAATTGAGAGAGAGAAAGCCATCTAGCTACTAACTACGGACCCGAAGGTCTACAATGAACTACTCATGCATCATCGGAGAGGCACCAATGAGGATGATGAACCCCTCCGTGATGGTGTTTAGATTGGATCTGGTGGTTTTGGAACTTGCGGCGGCTGGAATTGATTTTTGTCGACTCTCCTAGGGATTCTAGAATATTGGGGTATTTATAGAGCAAAGAGGCGGTGCGGGAGGCTCCCGAGGTGGGCACAACCCACCTGGGCGCGCCTGGGCCTCCAGGCGCGCCCTGGTGGGTTGTGCTCCCCTCGGAGCACCCCCCAGGTGCTTCTCTGGCCCATTGGATGTCTTCTGGTCCAAAAAAAATCCACAAAAAGTTTCGCTGCGTTTGGACTCTGTTTGGTATTGATTTCCTGCGATGTAAAAAACATGCAGAAAACAGCAACTGGCACTGGGCACTATGTCAATAGGTTAGTACCAAAAAATGATATAAAATGATTGTAAAACATCCAAGAATAATAATATAACAGCATGGAACAATCAAAAATTATGGATACGTTGGAGATGTATCAGCGCCTTATATTCTGATGTCTATTACACAACCTGTTCTTGTAGACTCGTTTTGGGCCTCCAAGCGCAGAGTTTTGTATGACAGTAGCAATTTTCCCTCAAGTGGATGACCTAAGGTTTATCAATCTGTGGGAGGCGTAGGATGAAGATGGTCTCTCTCAAAGAACCCTGCAACCAAATAACAAAAAGTTTCTTGTGTCCCCAACACACCAAATACAATGGTAATTTGTATAGGTGCACTAGTTTGGCGAAGAATGTTGATAAAAGCGTAGTAATGATAGTAGGTATTGATTTTTGTAATAGGACCAATAAAAAACAGCAAGGTAGCAATTGATAAAACGGAGCACAACCGGTATTGGAATGCTTGAAAATGAGGCCTAGGGTCCGTACTTTAGCTAGTGCAATCTCTCAACAATGCTAATATAATTGGATCATATAACCTTCCCTCAACGTGCGATGAAGAATCACTCCAAAGTTCCTATCTAGCGGAGAACATAAGAAGAAATTATTTTAGGGTACGAAACCACCTCAAAGCTATTCTTTCCGATCAATCTATCCTAGAGTTCGTACTAAAATAACACCAAGCTATTCTTTCCGATCGATCTAACCAAGAGTTCGTACTAAAATATCACCATATGATACACATCAACCAACTCTAATGTCACCTAGATACTCCAATGTCACCGCGAGTATCCGTGAGTTGATTATGCGATATGCATCAAACAATTTCAGATTCATAATACTCAATCCAACACAAAGAACCTCAAATAGTGCCCCAAGATTTCTACCGGAGAAACAAAGACGAGAACATGCATCAACCCCTATGCATAGATTACCCCAATGTCACCTCGGGAATCCGCGAGTTGAGTGCCAAAACACATATCAAGTGAATCAATATGATACCCCATTGTCACCACGGGTATTCATAGCAAGACATACATCAAGTGCTCTCAAATCCATCAAAGTATTCAATCCGATAAAATGAAATCTCAAAGGGAAAACGCAATTCATCACAACAAGATAGAGAGGGGAAAACACCATATGATCCCACTATATTAACAAAGCCCGCGATACATCAAGATCGTGCCATCTCAAGAACATGAGAGAGAGAGATTAAACACATAGCTACTGGTACAAACCCTCAGCCCCGCGGGTGGACTACTCCCTCCTCATCATGGTGGCCGCCGGGACGATGAAGATGGCCACCGGTGATGATTTCCCCCTCCAGCAGGGTGCCGGAACAGGGTCTAGATTGGTTTTTCGTGGCTACAAAGGCCTGCGGCGTCGGAACTTCTAATCTGGGGTTATTTCTGATGGTTTCTTTATTTATAGGATTTTTCAGTGTTGGAATCATGAGAAGATGGGCCTCGAGGTGAGCATAACCCACCGGGGCAAGCCAAGCCCTCTGGTGCGCCCTGGTGGGTTGTGCCCTCCTCGTGGCTCTTCTGGCCCTCAGACGAAGCTTCTAGTGCCTCTTTTGTTCCAAAAAAATCGTCAAAAAGTTTCAGCTCATTTGGAGAACTTTCATTTCCGCACAAAAAACAACACCACGGTAGTTCTCCTGAAAACAACATCAGTCCGGGTTAGTTCCATGCAAATCATACCAAAACCATATAAAATTGTTGTAAACATGGCATGAATACTACATAAATTATAGATACGTTGGAGACGTATTAGCATCCCCAAGCTTAATTCCTACTCGTCCTCGAGTAGGTGAATGATAAAAGAAATAATTTATGAAGTGTGAATGCTAGCATAGTGCATAAGTTTGATCAATGATAATTTCAGTCACTTTTCCTAGCATCATAACATCAACTCTTTCTCATAAAAGTTCTCATGATCAAGTAGCAATTGAAAGCGGAATTTTTTTTGTTGTGGAATGCTACCTATCATATTCATCATATACTCTTTATTTTGTAGCATGGACATTTGGACTTGAATGATTCAAAGCAATAGTCTATAATTTGACATGAAGACATCAATACTCAAGCAACCATGTATTTCAAAATATCAACAATAAAGAAAGTTATCCCTAGCCCATCATGCTCAATCATTGATCCATTCATGAAACACACTCGAATATTAGCTACATCCAATGCACAAGTATGATCATAATGCTCCCTAGTTGGTGCTTTATAAGAGAAGATGGAGACTCAAATAAAAATTGCATAAAGTAAATAGATAGGCCCTTCGCTGAGGGAAGCAGAGATTTGTAGAGGTGCCAGAGCTCAAAGCTTAAATTGAGAGATAAAATATTTTGAGAGGCATACTTTTCCCGTCAACGAAAACGACCGGGAATTCCCAACACTTTCCATGCTAGATATATCATAGGCGATTCCCAAACATAAAATAAAGTTTATTCCTTTTTCCACCATACTTCCACACTCCATGACTAGCCGTATCCACGGGTGCCGTCCATACCAACACTTTCCAAGGAATTTATTATTTGACAACATAAAGTAAATTTCTTTTTCATTTCGGGATTGGGCATCCCTATTACCGCCGTACTCTCGTGCAATGACAAGTGAATAAACACTCATGTTGAGAATAACACATCTAGCATGGAAAATATAGGCCACCCCCTGTCGCTTCATGAGCGGTATGAGCAAACAAAAAGGAAATTCATTTTGAAAATTAGAGATAGCACATACAAATTTATTTAGAACGGCACGGAAATGCCGCATATAGGTAGGTATGGTGGACTCATATGGCCAAATTGGGTTGAAGGATATTGGATGCACAAGTAGTATTCCCACTTAGTACAAATGGAGGCTAGCAAATAAATTGAGAAGCAACCAACCAAGAAACAAAAATTCACATAAACGAGCATTGAGCATAACTAACATCGAATAATGTACCACAAGTAGGATGTAATTTCATTGCATAACTATTGACTTTCATGCTTGCATAGGGAATCACAAACCTTAACACCAATATTCCTACTAAAGCACAATTACTCACCAACATGACTCACATATTATTATCTCCATATCGCAAAATTATTGCAAGGAATCAAACTTATCATAGCCAGTGATCTACATGAAAGTTTTTATTATATCCTTCTTGAACATCCATCACTTTGGGACCAATTTTATAGCTTGTGCAAATTGTTATCACTATTATCAACTCTCAAAATAATATAAGTGAAGCATGAGAGTGTTCGACAAACTACTCCAAAAAGACATAAGTGAAGATCAAAGGAGTAGTTAAGTAAATAGGTAGCTATGTGAGGACTCTCTCTCATTTAAATTTTTTCAGATCTAAGTATTTTATTGAAACAGCAAGCAAAACAAAATAAAATTACATTCTAAGAATATCACACATCATGTGAAGAAGCAAAAACTTAGGCTCAACCGAGACTAACCGATAATTGTTGATGAAGAAAGGTGGGATGCCTACTGGGGCATCCCCAAGATTAGATGCTTGAGACTTCTTGAAATATTATCTTGGGATGCCTTGGGCATCCCCAAGCTTGATCTTTTGTGTCTCCTTAATTCCTTTTATATCACGGTTTCCCTAAATCTTAAAAACTTCATCCACACAAAACTCAACAAGAACTCATGAGATACGTTAGTATAAAGCAATGCATAACCTTATCATTCTCGACTGTAGCAAATCACTAAAATTATTATTTAACATTGCATAATAAATGCTTCTGCATATTTAATACTCCTATCCTCAAATAGAATCATTAAACAAGCAAACCTATGGGAACAATGCAAATATAACAGCAATCTATCTAAACAGGGCAGTCTGTAAAGAGTGCAATTTTACTCACACTTCCCTAACTCCAAATTCTAGAAATTTACCACACTGTAGAAAATTTATCACATCTTATTGTGCAAAAAATTTCAACATTTTATCACATTCTTACTTTCCTCAAGAATTCACGCACTAGCGTGCAACTTTCTGTTTTAAAACAGCCACATATAGACTTACAAAATAAGCATAACAAAGGCTATACTTGACATTTTTATTGAAATAAAAGATGCAAAACATTACTCTAAATAACAGCAAGCAAATCCTAATAAAATAATATGACGCTCCAAGCAAAACACATATCATGTGACGAATAAAAACATAGCCCCAAGTAAGGTTACCGATAATGTTGGAGACGAAAGAGGGGATGCCTTCTGGGGCATCCCCAATATTAGTTGCTGGGATATTCCTTGAATATTACCTTGGGGTGCCTTGGGAATCCCCAAGCTTAGGGTCTTGTCACTCCTTATTCTCCTCATATCGATATCTCACCCAAAACTTGAAAACTTCAATCACACAAAACTTAACGGAATTTCGTGAGATAGGTTAGTATGATAAAGACAAATCATTCACTTTGGTACTGTCAAAGACAAGATTCATAATTGTTCTCACACAATTCCTACTGTACCTTATCATTTCCACAATTTATATTGAGCAATATAAGCCATAGAAACTAGAAAATAAGCAAACTATGCATTGAAAACAGAATCTGTCAAAAACAGAACAGTACATAAAGATATGAATTAAGGTCATATTTCTGTAACTCCAAAACTTCTCAAAAATTATTAAAAAGTAGAAAATTTGTATACCAATAAACTGTAAAAAATTCCGAATTTTTCCACGTTCCAGTAAAAGATAGGAATTTCTGTACTGGACACAAAAGTTTCTGTTTTTGCACAGAATCAAGTCAACTATTATCCACAATATCCCAAAGGCTTTAATTGGCACTTTATTTAAACAAAAGCTATAATACATGATTACTATAGTATCCTAATCATGTGAACACACAAAAACAGTAGGTAAAAGTGTTGGGTTGTCTCCCAACAAGCACTTTTCTTTAATGCCTTTTAGCTAGGCATGATGATTTCAATGATGCTCACGTAAAAGATAAGAATTGAAACATAACAAGAGCATCATGAAGCATATGACTAGCACATTTAAGTCTAACCCACTTCCTATGCATAGGGATTTTGTGAGAAAACAACTTATGGGAACAATAATCAACTAGCATAGGAAGGAAAAACAAGTGCAACTTCAAAACTTTCAACATAAAGAGAGGAAACTTGATATTATTGAAATATGTAGACGCATATATTCCTCTCTCATAATAATTTTCAGTAGCATCATGAATTAATTCAACAATATAACTATCACATAAATTATTATTTTCATGATCCACAAGCATAGAAATTTTCTTACTCTCCACATAAGCAAATTTATTCTCATGAATAGTGGTGGGAGCAAACTCAACAAAAAAACTATCATGTGATACTTGATTGGCATAATCATATTGAGCATTAAAATCATGATGACAAGTTTCATGGATATCATTACTCTTTCTAGCATACATGTCATCACCATAATCATCATAGATAGCAACTTTGTTATAAAATCAATTGAAACCTCTTCCAAAATAGTGGATTCATCATTAAATAAAGTCATGACCTCTCCAAATCCACTTTCATCAATATAATCATCATAAATAGGAGGCATGCTTTCATCATAATAAATTTTCTCATCAAAACTTGGGGGACTAAACATATCATATTCATCAAACATAGCATCCCCAAGCTTATGGCTTTGCATATCACTAGCATCACGGATATTCATAGAATTCATACTAGCAACATTGCAATCATGCTCATCATTCAAAGATTTTATGCCAAACATTTTATTGCGTTCTTCTTGTATCAATTGAGCACAATTTTCCTATCCATCATTTTCACGAAAGACATTATAAAGATGAATAATATGAGACAACCTCAATTCCATTTTTTGTAGTTTTCTTTTACGAACCAAACTAGTGATAAACAAGAAACTAAAAGATTCAATTGCAAGATCTAAAGATATACCTTGATGCACTCACCTCCCCGGAAACGGCGCCAGAAAAGAGCTGGATGTCTACTACACAACTTGTTCTTGTAGACTCGTGTTGGGCCTCCAAGCGTAGAGTTTTGTAGGACCGTAGCAATTTTCCCTCAAGTGGATGACCTAAGGTTTATCAATCTGTGGGAGGCATAGGATGAAGATGGTCTCTCTCAAAGAACCCTGCAACCAAATAACAAAAAGTTTCTTGTGTCCCCAACACACCAAATACAATGGTAATTTGTATAGGTGCACTAGTTCGGCGAAGAGATGGTGATACAAGCGTAGTAATGATAGTAGATATTGACTTTTGTAATAGGACCAATAAAAAACAGCAAGGTAGCAATTGATAAAACGGAGCACAAACGGTATTGCAATGCTTGAAAATCAGGCCTAGGGTCCGTACTTTCGCTAGTGCAATCTCTCAACAATGCTAATATAATTGGATCATACAACCTTCCCTCAACGTGCGATGAAGAATCACTCCAAAGTTCCTATCTAGCGGAGAACATAAGAAGAAATTGTATGTAGGGTACGAAACCACCTCAAAGCTATTCTTTTCGATCAATCTATCCTAGAGTTCATACTAAAATAACACCAAGATATTCTTTCCGATCAATCTAACCAAGAGTTCGTACTAAAATAACACCATATGATACATATCAACCAACTCTAATGTCACCTAGATACTCCAATGTCACCGCGAGTATCCGTGAGTTGATTATGCGATATGCATCAAACAATTTCAGATTCATAATATCAATCCAACACAAAGAACCTCAAAGAGTGCCCCAAGATTTCTACCGGAGAAACAAAGATGAGAACGTGCATCAACCCCTATGCATAGATTACCCCAATGTCACCTCGGGAATCCACGAGTTTAGTGCCAAAACACATATCATGTGAATCAATATGATACCCCATTGTCACCATGGGTATTCATAGCAAGATATACATCAAGTGCTCTCAAATCCATAACAGTATTCAATCAGATAAAACAAAATCTCAAAGGGAAAACTCAATTCATCACAACAAGATAGAGAGAGAAAACACCATATGATCCAACTATATTAACAAAGCCCGCGATACATCAAGATCGTGCCATCTCAAGAACACAAGAGAGAGAGATTAAACACATAGCTACTGGTACAAACCCTTAGCCCCGAGGGTGGACTACTCCCTCCTCATCACGGTGGCCGCCGGGATGATGAAGATGGCCACCGGTGATGATTTCCCCCTTTGGCAGGGTGCCGGAACAAGGTCTAGATTGGTTTTTCGTGGCTACAGAGGCCTGCGGCGGCGGAAACTTCTGATCTAGGGTTACTTCTGATGCTTTCTCTATTTATAGGATTTTTCAGCGTTGGAATCATGCGAAGACGGGCCTCGAGGTGAGCACAACCCACGGGGGCAAGCCAGGCCCATCTGGCGTGCCCTGGTGGGTTGTGCCCTCCTCGTGGCTCTTCTGGCCCTCCCACAAAGTTTCTAGTGCCTCTTTTGTTCCAAAAAAATCGTCAAAAAGTTTCAGCTCATTTGGAGAGCTTTCATTTCTGGACAAAAAACAACACCACGGTAGTTCTGCTGAAAACAACGTCAGTCCGGGTTAGTTCCATGCAAATCATACCAAAACCATATAAAATCTTTCTAAACATGGCATGAATACTTCATAAATTATAGATACGTTGGAGACGTATCATGTTCTTGAGACTTCGGCTGGGTGTCTTCCTCAGGAAACTGGAATACTAAGGGCAGCCCATCATGATGCAGCATGGCGTACGGTGAGGTCAGACTGGTTGGAGGTAGACAATAGGAGAATCGGAGAGGAAGAGAGAAGATTGTAGCGAGACCGGGGAGTGCGGCGGTGATTTAAACTGCGGCGTCGGCGCCATTAAAAGTGGGGGCAGTTGGGAGGAAGGTCGGTGGCGGAGCCTAGTCAAAGGGCTCACCTCCCGGTGAGCCTGCGCAGTGGCCTGCTCGCACACCTCCCGGGCAGCCTGCGCAGCAGCCTGGTCGCACGCCTCCCGGTCAGCCGACACAGCGGTCTGCTCGCACGCCTCCCGTCGACTCACATGCTTGCTCAAACGGCACATGCCGATGAGAAGCGGGAAGCGTGGTGGCACGTAGTCTAACGTCCATGGTGTGAATAGTGAAACCGTTCACGTTAACGTGACATGTCTTTGTTCCAAAATACATTGGCTCTTCATTTGTGCAACTTTTCATAAGAAGCTTGTCTCACACTGAACAAAAAAATTATGACATCCTATTTGTGCCATATCACGAGACCATGCTCAGTTTTATGAATTTTAGGTGAGTTTTGGATTATCTGGAATTTAAAATCCTGGATTCGAAACAATATCATTACCTGCATCATGAAATAAATTTTCAAGCGATGCATCTTTACTATTGTAGATGTTAATATTTCTTAAGAAAGGATTTGGTCAAACATTTTTCTTAATTAGACTTCACACAAGTTATACATGCAGAATAAAAGGATAATCCCTCCGTACCTATGCATTGCATGATATAGTAACTCTAGTAGGCATGAACAAACGGAGCTCCATTCTGTGCTCATCCTGGTGTAGTACTATTAGTACTAGGCAATGGAGTTGACGGGTGACCTTGGGTAGCGGCGACCAAGGGAATTGAACCGTGCTCGGCACGGTAGGTAATGTGGGCGAGTTACTAAAGCATCCCTCCATTGTTCATCGATAGTCATTATGGACCAGGGACATGAGGGGAATTTACTAGGGCTAGAATTCTGGCCGCCAGATATTTCAACTCGAAACGTAGAGGCTCGAGTGGAGGCGCAAAGTTTAATATCGCGGTTCTTTTGGTTGGGGCTGGCTAATGTGCGTACCACGCACGCCACCACCAACAGTACATGAGAATGTGAAAGGAATCTTTTTTTAAAATTGCCGAACGAATCTATATGTATTACAATGCCCGCATTTTCCTTACAAATAACTGGTCACTCCAAAAGGCAAGATAATTGATTTATGACGAGTTCTTGAATTAGAGTGAGTTTGTGATATAGTCATCTCAACGTGGATTTCAGATTTCATGGTATCCACAGTAAGTTTTTCATTGCAAATTCAAATTTAAAAGATGAACGGTATGGTGGTGAGAAAACTTTGTATGGTCATGCATGTATGACCAGTATTCAACAACAATCCAGTAACTATAGTACATCTATTTCTCCAGACCATGCATGTATGACACGAATTCAAAATAAAATGTAAGCCATGCATGGTCCTCAATTCAATATTTTAAATGCACAGTAAACGGAAACATGAATATTAAGTCTTGTACTATGTACATGCAAATGTTGTGTTTAGGTCTCTCCATCGACCACCCCCCCTAACCACACATACTTCATGTATCGATCGATCTTCATTTCTTTGTTAATAGTGCTATTGGTATCCGACACACGCGCGCTCATTATTTCTCTTCACGTTTCGATCTCCATTTGTGTCACACCCGCCCTCACACTCTCAACAAATGTATTTCTCACACACAACCTCGTCGTGCCCTCCATGACAAACTCTCCCTCTCTCTCTCGAGACACATACGTTGCCTCTGTAAAACACCTTCACCGTGTGCGCACACACAAAGTCTATCTAGGCCACTCTCTCGGTAACTATCTCCCTCCAGCCCTCACTGCAACTTCGCCGCACGATATCTCGGCCTATCGTCTTTAACATTCGAGTGTACGCTAGGCCACACTCACTCGATCTCTCCCTCTATAAATGACTCGATTGACCCCACTTTCTCGCGTCGTCTCTCTCACACATAGACGCTCCCACTACACCTCTTGCATAGGCAGAGCTATGTAGATTGTAGTGGGGTAACCCCTTGACCTTAGATAAAATTGTGAAGCTCTTTTTAGGATTGTTTAGATTATACTTTTTGAACATTATATTTGTCCCAACCTTCCCAAACACCGATGGGTTGTGCACCCCCCTCCGGGAGAATATCATGTGGCCCCACACCTTAGATGCTATATGGTGATAGAAGTTCCTTTGAGCTAGTAGATCTGAGATCTAGCGGCTCACATGATGTCTTAATATTTTTATAAGAAACCTTAATGAGTTTGGGAATTGCACACAATTAGTACAAAAAATACTCAGATGCCCTTGGATCCGATATCCAACAGCCTCGAAGCTCGTATCACTGTAGCATCTAAGATGAGGGAGGACCTCATATTCTCTTGCATGTAAGAATATAACGTGCTACAACACCTTAGATGCTGTGGTGATACAAGCTCCTCGGAACCGTTGGATCGGAGATCCAACATCTCCTTGGTGGTTCCAATGTTTTTTGCAGACAAGCCCCCAAAGAGTCCGGGAACTGCTCACAAGCACAAAGACTACTCAGATGCCATGGGATCTCAGATCGAATTTTTGGAAATATGCCCTAGAGACAATAATAAATTAGTTATTATAATATTTCCCTGTTCATGATAATCGTTTATTATCCATGCTACAATTGTATTGATCAAAAACTCAGATACATGTGTGGATACATAGACAACACGTGTCCCTAGTGAGCCTCTACTAGACTAGCTCGTTGATCAAAGATGGCTAAGGTTTCCTAGCCATAGACATGAGTTGTCATTTGATAACGGGATCACATCATTAGGAGAATGATGTGATGGACAAGACCCAAACTATAAACGTAGCATATGATCGTGTCAAGTTTATTGCTATCGTTTTCTGCATGTCAAGTATACGTTCCTATGACCATGAGATCATGCAACTCACTGACACCGGAGGAGTACCTTATGTCTACCAAACATCAGAACATAACTGGGTGACTATAAAGGTGCTCTACAGGTATCTCCGAGGGTGTCTGTTGAGTTGGCATGGATCAAGACTGGGATTTGTCACTCCGTATGACGGAGAGGTATCTCTGGGCCCTCTCGGTAATACAACATCACAAGAAGCTTGCAAGCAATGTGACTAAAGGAGTTAGTCATGGGATCTTGTATTACAGAACGAGTAAAGAGACTTGCCGGTAACGAGATTGAACTAGGTATGGAGATACCGACGATCGAATCTTGGGCAAGTAACATACCGATAGACAAAGGGAACTACATATGGGATTAGCTGAATCCTTGACATCGAGGTTCGACCGATAAAGATCTTCGTAGAATATGTAGGAACCAATATGGGCATCCAGGTCCCGCTATTTGTTATTGACCATAGAGGTGTCTCGGTCATGACTGCATAGTTCTTGAACCCGCAGGTGTACACACTTAACGTTTGGTGATGATATAAGTATAGTTGAGTCATTATGGTGGTTACCGAAGGTTGTTCAGAGTCCCGGATGAGATCCCAGACGTGACGAGGAATTCCAGAATTGTTCGGAGGTGAAGATTGATATATTGGACGAAGGGTATTGGAGTCCGGAATTGTTCTGGGGGTACCGGGTGATGACCAGCATGACCAAAAGGGGTTTCGGGGGGTCCCGGCAAGTGTTGGGGGGGCCTCATGGGCCAAGGGGAAGGGGCATACCAGCTCGCAAAGGGGCTGTGCGCCCCCCTCACCCCATCCCACATTGCCAGAATAGGTGGGGGCGCCTCCCTAGGGTTTTGCCTCCACCTGGCTTGGGGGCCAAGTCTCCTAAGGGGAGGGCCAAAACCCATCTAGGGTTTCCCATCCCTCGTGGCCGCCGCCCCCCTAGATGGGATCTAGGGCGCCCCCTCCTCCTCCCTTCCCCCTATATATATAGAGAGGTAGAGAGAGTGCAGCCGCACCCTTGAGACATCTCCACGCCACGGTGTTGCCCTTCCTCTCCCTCGCAGTCCATCTTCTCTTTGTAGTGCTTAGCGAAGCTCTGCCGAGATTTCTCCACCACAACCGCCACCACGCCGTCGTGTTGCCGGAGGACTCGAGCTACTACTTCACCATCGCTCGCTGGATCAAGGAGGTGAAGGCGTCATCAAGCCGTACGTGTGTTGAAAGCGGAGGTGTCGTCCGTTCGGCACTAGATCGTTAGTTCGTGGGACGGATCGTGATTGGATCGCTAAGACATTCGACTACATCAACCGCGTTTCTTAACGCTTCCGCTTAGCGATCTACAAGGGTATGTAGATCCAATCTCTCCTCTCGTAGATGGTCATCTCCAAGATTGATCTTGGTGAGTGTAGGAAATTTTTTGTTTCCCATGCAACGTTCCCCAACAGTGGCATCATGAGCTAGGTCTATGCGTATATGAAATCACAAGTAGAACAAAAGGAGTTTGTGGGCATTGATATTCAGATTGCTTCCTTCCTTGGTCTTTTCTTGATTCGACGGTATTGTGGGATGAAGCGGCCCGGACAAACTTTACATGTGACTTTGTTGCATAAAGATGGCTGGCGGGTGTCTGTCTCTCCCACCTTAGTTGAATCGGATTCGACAAAGGCGGTCCTTGTAGAAGGTTAAATAGCAACTTGCATATCACCTTGTGGATTTGCGTAGGTAAGAATCATTCTTGCTAGATACCCATAGCAGCCACGTAAAACATGCAACAACAATTAGAGGACGTCTAACTTGTTTTTGTAGGGTATGTTGTGATATGAGATGGCCAAAGACATGATGAAATACATTTGATGTATGAGATGATCATGTTTGTAATAGTTTATATCGACTTGCATGTCGATGCATGTGGCAACCGGCAGGAGCCATTGGGTTGTCTTTAATTATTGTATGACCTGCGTGTCAATCATTAAGTGCTATGTAATGCTTTACTTTATCGCTAAGCGGTAGCAATAGTTGTAGAAGCATGGTTGGCGTGACAACCCCGATGGCGACATGGTGATGGAGATCATGGTGTCATGCTGGTGACGATGGAGATCATGCCGGTGCTTTGGAGATGGAGATCAAAAGCACAAGTTGATGGCCATATCATGTCACTTTTGATTTGCATGTGATGTTAATCCTTTTATGCATCTTATTTTGCTTAGGACGATGGTAGCATTATAAGGTGATCCCTCACTAAAATTTCAAGATAAAATTGTGTTCTCCCCAAGTGTGCACCGTTGCGAAAGTTCGTCGTTTCGAAGCACCACGTGATGATTGGGTGTGATAGACTCTAAGTTCACATACAACGGGTGCAAGCCAGTTTTGCACATGTGGAACACTTGGGTTAAACTTGACGAGCTAGCATGTACAGACATGGCCTCGGAACACAAGAGACCGAAAGGTCGAACACGAGTCATATAGTAGATATGATCAACATGGAGATGTTCACCATTGAAACCACATCATGTCACGTGATGATCGGACTTGGGTTGGTGAATTTGGATCGTGTTACACTCGGACAACTAGAGGGATGTTGATTTGAGTGGGAGTTCTTAGGTAATATGATTAATTGAACTCATTATCATGGACAATAGCCTAAGTTGTCTTTGCAAATTATGTTGTAGATCAATAGCTCACGCTGTAGCTCCCTGTTTTAATACGTTCCTAGAGAAAGACTAAGTTGAAAGATATTGTAAGCAATTATGCGGACTAGAGCCATAGTGTGAGGATTGTCCTCACTGCTGCACAGAAGGCTTATGTCCTTGATGCACCGCTCGGTGTGCCAACCCCTCTAGCGTCGTCTGTTGATGTTGTGAACATCTGGCAGACATGTTCTGATGACTACTTGATAGTTTAGTACGTCATGCTTTACGGCTTAGAATCGGGGCTCCAAAGGCATTTTGAATGCCATAGAATATATGAGATGTTCCAAGAGCTGAAATTGGTATTTTAGGCTCATGCCCATGTTGAGAGGTATGAGACCTTTGACAAGTTCTTTGCCTACAAGATGGAGGAGAATAGCTCATCCAGTGAGCATGTTCTCAGAATGTCTGGGTGCTACAATCGCTTGAATTGAGTGGGAGTTATTCTTCCAGATAAGATAGTGATTGACAGAGTTCTCCAGTCACTATCACCAAGCTACTAGAGCTTCATGACGAACTATAACATGCAAGGGATGAAGATGATCCCGGAGTTGTTCGCGGTGCTTAAGGCCGCGAAGGTAGAAATCAAGAAGGAGCATCAAGTGTTGATGGTTAACAAGACCACTGGTTTCAAGAAGAGCAAGGGCAAGAAGGGAAACTTCATGAATCGTAAGCTAGTTGCCGCTCCAGTGAAGAAACCCATGATTGAACCCAAACCCGAGACTAAGTGCTTCTATTGTAAGGGGAACGGTCACTGGTAGCGGAACTACCCCAATAGATAAGAAGGCTGGCAACTTCAACAACAGTATATTTGATATACATGTTATTAATGTGTACCATACTAGTACTCCTAGTAGCACCTGGGTATTAGATACCGGTTCAGTTGCTAATATTGGTAACTCGAAACAAAAGCTGCGGAATAAATGGAGACTAGCTAAGGGCGAGGTGACGATGTGTGTTGGAAGTGTTTCCAAGGTTGATGTGATCACCATCGCACGCTCCCTCTACCTTCGAGATTAGTGTTGAACCTAGATAAATGTTATTTGGTGTCTGCGTTGAGCATGAACATGATTAGATCATGTTTATTGCAATACGGTTATTCATTTAAGTCAAAGAATAATGGTTATTCTGTTTACATGAATAATACCTTCTATGGTCATGCACCCAATGTGAATGGTTTATTGAATCTCGATCGTAGTGATACACATGTTCATAACATTGATGCCAAAAGATGTAGAGTTGATAATGATATACCACTTTCTTGTGGCACTGCCGCTTAGGTCATATTGGTGTAAAGCTCATGAAGAAACTCCATGCTGATGGACTTTTGGAGTCACTTGATTTTGAATCACTTGACACATGCGAACCATGCCTCATGGGCAAGATGACTAAAACCCCGTTTTCCGGAACAATGGAACGGGCAAGTGACTTGTTAGAAATCATACATGCTGATGTGTGCGGTCCGATGAGTGTTAACGCACGCAGTGGATATCATTATTTCCTCACCTTCACCGATGATTTGAGTAGATATGGGTATGATTACTTAATGAAGCATAAGTCTGAAACGTTTCAAAAGTTCAAGCAATTTCAGAGTGAAGTTGAGAATCATCATAACAAGAAGATTAAATTCCTACGATCCGATCGAGGGGGAGTATATCTGAGTTATGAGTTTGGCAATCAGTTAAGACAATGTGGAATTGTTTCACAGTTGACACCACCTGGAACACCACAGCGTAATGGTGTGTCTGAACGTCGTAATCGTGCCTTATTGGATATGGTGCGTTCTATGATGTCTCTTGCCGATCTGCCACTATCATTTTGGGGTTATGCATTAGAGACAACTACATTCACTTTAATAGGGCACCATCTAAATCCGTTGAGACGACACCGTATGAATTATGGTTTGGCAAGAAACCTAAGTTGTCGTTTCTTAAGGTTTGGGGCTGCGACGCTTATGTGAAAAGGCTTCAGCCTGATAAGCTCGAACCCAAAGCGGACAAGTGTGTCTTCATAGGATACCCTAAGGAAACCGTTGGGTACACCTTCTATCTCAGATCCGAAGGCAAGGTCTTTGTTGCCAAGAATGGATCCATTCCAGAGAAGGAGTTTCGCTCGAAAGAATTGAGTGGGAAGAAGGTAGAACTTGATGAGGTTGTTGAATCGTCACTTCAGATGGAAAGTAGCGCGATGCAGAAAGATGCTTCTGTGGCACCTGCGCCAAGTGAAGAGGAAGCTAATGATGATGATCATGAAGCTTTAGATCAAGCTACTACCGAGCCTCGTAGGTTGACAAGGACTCGTACCGCCCCTGAGTGGTACGACAATCCTGTCTTGGAGGTCATGTTGTTAGACAACAATGAGCCTACGAACTATGAAGAAGTGATGGTGGGCCCAGATTCCGGCAAATGGTTAGAGGCCATGAAATCCGATATAGGATCCATGTATGAGAACAAAGTATGGACTTGCCCGATGATCGGCAAGCCATTGAGAATAAATGGATCTTTCAGAAGAAGACAGACACTGATGGTAATGTCACCATTTATGAAGCTTGACTTGTCGCAAAGAAGTTGCCGACAAGTTCAAGGAGTTGACTATGATGAGACTTTCTCACTCATAGCGATGCTAAAGTCTGTTGGAATTATGTTAGCAGTTGCTGCATTTTCAATTATGAAATCTGGCAGATGGATGTCAAAACAAAGTTTCCTTGACGGTTTCCGTGAGGAAAGGTTGTATGTGATACAACCAGAAGGTTTTGTCGATCCTAAGGATGCTAAAAGGTATGCAAGCTCCAGTGATCCTTTTATGGACTGGAACAAGCATGTCGGAGTTGGAACATATGCTTTGATGAGATGATCAAAGCTTTTGGGTTTATACAAAGTTTGCAAGAAACTTTGTATTTACAAGAAAGTGAGTGGGAGCACTACAACATTTCTGATAAGTATATGTGGTTGACATATTGTTGATCGGAAATGATGTAGAATTTCTGGAAAGCATAAAGAGTTGTTTGAAAGGAATTTTTTAAAGGAAGGCCTGGGTAAAGCTGCTTACATATTGGGCATCAAGATCTATAAAGATAGATCAAGACGCCTAATAAGACTTTCACAGAGCACATACCTTGACATGATTTTGAAGGTGTTCAAAATGAATCAGTCAAAGAAGGAGTTCTTGCCTGAGTTGTAAGGTGTGAAGTTGAGTAGGACTCAAGGCTCGACCATGGCAGAAGAAAGAGAAAGGACGAAGGTCGTACCCTATGCCTTAGCCATAGGCTCTATACGATATGCCATGCTATGCACCGCACCCGATGTGTGCCTTGCACCAGATGTGTGCCTTGCCACCTGTCTGGCAAGGGGGTACAAGAGTGATCCAGGAGTGGATCACTGGACATCGGTCAAAATTATCCTTAGAGCAATAAGGAAATGTTTCTCGATTATGGAGGTGATAGAGAGTTCGGCGTAAAGGGTTACGTCGATGCAAGCTTTGGCACCAATTCGGATGACTCTGAGTAGCAAACCGGATATGTATAGTGGAGCAGCCATTTGGAATAGCTCAAAGTGGAGCGTGGTATCAGCATCTACAATATGACATAGAGATTTGCGAAGTACACGCGGATCTGAATGTTGCTGACCCGTTGACTAAAACCTCTCTCACAAGCATAACATGATCAAACCCCTTAACTCATTGGGTGTTAATGACATGGTGATGTGAACTAGATTATTGACTCTAGTGCAAGTGGGAGACTATTGGAAATATGCCCTAGAGGCAATAATAAATTAGTTATTATCATATTTCCCTATCATGATAATTGTTTATTATCCATGCTAGAATTGTATTGATCAGAAGCTCAGATACATGTGTGGATACATAGACAACAACGTGTCCCTAGTGAGCCTCTACTAGACTAGCTCGTTGATCAAAGATGGCTATGGTTTCCTAGCCATAGACATGAGTTTTCGTTTGATAACGGGATCACATCATTAGGAGAATATGTGATGGACAAGACCCAAACAATAAAGGTAGCATATGATCGTGTCAAGTTTATTGCTATCATTTTCTGCATGTCAAGTATATGTTCCTATGACCATGAGATCGTGCAACTCACTGACACCGGAGGAGTACCTTGTGTGTACCAAATGTCACAATGTAACTGGGTGACTATAAAGGTGCTCTATAGGTATCTCCGAGGGTGTCTGTTGAGTTAGCATGGATCAAGACTGGGATTTGTCACTCCGTATGATGGAGAGGTATCTTTGGGCCCTCTCGGTAATACAACATCACAAGAAGCTTGCAAGCAATGTGACTAAAGGAGTTAGTCACGGGATCTTGTATTACAGAACGAGTAAAGAGACTTGCCGGTAACGAGATTGAACTAGGTATGGAGATATTGACGATCGAATCTCGGGCAAGTAACATACCGATAGACAAAGGGAACTACATACGGGATTAGCTGAATCCTTGACATCGAGGTTTGACCGATAAAGATCTTCGTAGAATATGTAGGAACTGTCGTGGTTTTGTCATGGCATATGCCCTTGTGAAAGGACTTAGGTGTGGAGCCATCGCAACGTAGGTTAGCTTGAAGGGGTTGAGCGGGACGAAAGACACAAGGTTTACCTAGGTTCGGCCCCTCACCAACGAGGTAAAAGCCTACGTCCTGCTTTGTGTTGTATTGATTGAGTATCGATTACAAGGGAGCGGAAACGCTTGACCTAGCTATCGATTGATTGTAACTTGAGTTAACCTGCCGCAGGGTCTTGCCTTTATATACACAGGTCGAGGCCCTGGGCTTACAAGAGTCCAAGTCGGATAACACAACGTGACCAACACGGGTTCTAAGTCGCCTTACCTTGCTAGGCAAGCCGCCATCGGGCGGCTCACATCTCCGGGTTACATCACCATCACCTGGTCTTGGGCCTTCAACATGCCCCCTCGTGAGCCGCTTCCAGTCTTCACATCTCCTCTTCTTCGGCCTATTCAGGCTTTCCTTTATGAGCCGCCAACAGTGTAACCTGGCCCCTCCTGGGCGGGTCACACCATGGGGTTATATCCCCAACATTAGGCCCCAGATTAATTTGAACTTGTTCATGTCAATCTTCATCTCCAGTTGGCGAGTCTCTTTGAATTCTTCTTAAAACTTGACCTTGAATAAATCTTCATGACCCGCCATAAGAAAAGATGACATCATACTATTAAATTAAGAAAAACCCTCATGACATCACAACGGATCTTTGTATTAAACAACCATTCCGAAAATCGAGGTGCCTCCTTTGGTGAGATAATCATCATGCCTCCTCGATCTCCGCGCATGCCATTCATTGTTTCACTTTTCCTTATAAATAGGGACGGGGGGCTTGTCTTTTCACTTTTTACTTCCATCGCCTCTGCCCATTCTTCTTCCTCGTGACTTCAGCCGCGACCGGAGCTCCGCCGCCCCAGCCAAGCTTCGCCAGCGACTTCATCCAGGACGCTGCATCAACCTGTTGGAACCAGAAATCCACGGCGCTCACCCGCTCTTCATCTGCATCATCAGGTACCCCTTTTCCTCTAGCCTCAGATTGAAATTAGAGCGCTCGAATTCATGGAGTTCATCGGTGTTCATTCAAGTTTATCCAAGCTCATTCATCTCCTGCCTAGAAGTGGTATTTCCATCCGAAAACAGAATAGGAACAAAGCGGTAGCAGTTTTAGCCCTTGTTCGTATCTCGGATAGATCCCCTTTTTCTTCAGAATTCATATATAGTCCGCTAGTTCTTTTACTGCCGTCTGCTAGGTTTAATATTTACTCTCCTTTTTTGAGCTGCTGTAGATCCGTAATTATAGCCGCAATCTGTGAAACGTGTTTGCCCAACACTTAACGAAATTTCAACAACTTGGATCTGCAGGTAATTGACCCGCCGTTCACCTTACGCGTGACTTAACATTGAATTTGTAACCCGCCAAGAATTCTCAAGTAGCTTATCTCAATTAACCCGCCATTATTTCCTGCACCTTATAATTATGCCTTATTTGTAATTTACTTTCACACCTTTAGGCTCCTCAATATGACCATCTGCAACTGGGAACGCTCTCTGGTTACCAAAGAAATCCTCAATGATTTCATAGGCCAAAGCCTATTGGCGACTCAGCAGGAAATTGGATGGCGGGTTAGCAACGGAGAAACAATCCCTACTCCTGCTGAAGATGAAATTGTAGTCTTCACTGATCACATACTCAGGGGTTTTACCCCGCCCGGGTCTAAAAATTTTTGGGACCTCCTCCACTACTTCAACTTGCACCCTCAAGATATAGGCCCAAACTCTGTATCCAACATTTTCCACTTCCAAATCTTCTGTGAGGTTTACGTGCAAACAACACCTATTGTTCCCCTCTTTAAAGAGTTCTTTTATATAAACCGCCAGACTGAATGTCAGAATGGCCAAAGTCAAGAATCAGGTGGAGTCTCTATTCAGAGACAGAGAGACAACAACTTTCCTTCCACAGTCTTGCCAAGCCACCCCAAAGGATGGGTGACCACTTGGTTTTACTGCAAAAACGCTGCTCCAGCAACTGAAAACCCTCTGGCTGGGTTTAGAGCTGAATGTATTCCAGCGGATTTTGACCCGCCAAGTAAAATTATCCCAGAAGAACATGCAGAGGCCTTCCCATTTCTCTCCAAGGCCAAAGCTTTATTGGCTCATGGGTTAATTGGAGTTGATTTGACCCGGTGTTGGGTCTCTTGGAAGATACTCCCCTTAAGCTGCCGTCCTGGCTTAATGTGTGAGTATTCTGGCGAGCCAAACGATCCTCAACAGTACACTGAAGACAATTTTACAGCTGAAGAGGTCTTTAAACTGTGAGGACTTTGCTTGGCGAGTCTCAAGAAAATTGCAATAAAGTTGGCCTACCTCAATTCTTTAAACAAAATCCAGCTCCACCTGTAAGTGTTTGTCTTCATCTGGCTCAATATGCTTTTAATCCATGTTATGTCTTGCTTACTTAATCTTTTCTGCACTCATACAGGACGACTCCGCCTTCTGGACCAAGAAGCCAAAAACTGCCGTGGCCAAGACTCGGGCCAACAAGAAAGCAAAGAAGAATAAGACGGTTACTATTACTGGGCCAGCAATTGTGGGCGAGTCAGCAGATGTTGAGAACCCATCAAAGGTAGAACTTGAATCGATGTCAACTCTTTATTGAACTAGCTGACACCCTTTCCTCATAGGAAGAGGCTGCTACAAGTCGGGCAGACGATATTGAGGTAATTCCCATTTCATCTGATTCAGACTCCACCCCTTCAAAGAAAGTGCGGCGGGTTATCCGAAAAGTAAAATTTTCTCACCCAGATGCTCACTTAGATCCACACTTTATTTTGAAATACAAGATGCCAGACCCGGAGCGGCGGCTCTGGCGAATTACTGGTCGGGTTAAGTAATGAGCCCTCTGCCCGTAAACGCCTAGCCGAGGTACCACACAATCCAACCTTGCTTTTGCCCAAAGCTGGTCTTATAATACATCCTCTTAATCCCTCTGACTCTGACTACTAGGGGTCGCCACCTTCTTCTGGCGACTCAACCGGAACTCAAATGCCTGTTTTCAAGATTGCCCATGGGTAAGTACTTTCCTTTGTTCATGAATGACTTATAGTGATATACTCATAGACTCTTGTATTCTTGTCACAGAGGTATAGCAAAGGCGGGCAAGAAACAAAAGGTGGGCGGTTCTTCAAAGGACCCCAAAGCTTGTGAGCCGAAGACGCAAACAGCGGAAACCTCTGAATCCCCCATCCAAGACCCTGAAGAGCCTGCCAATGATCCTCCACCGCAAACTGATGCTGTGGTCTTTGAGCCAATGAATACTGATATTAACCCGGCTGCCAGTCATGACCCGCCAAGCCCTAAGCCGCCCAGTCCTGCCAAGCTAACTGAAGAGATCTCTCCTGAAAAGAATTCTGATGACGTTGCTGTTACTGGGACGGCTTATACAGTGCCAGGAGCCTCAACTATGCTAACCAAGCATAGTGCCAAAGAAGAATCACCTTCCTTGGAGAAAGGCAAAGCCAAACTGGATCTGGAGAGCTATTCCTCCTTCAGCACAGGTGATGTGTACGTGGGCTATTTGAGCCGCCTTAACACAAGTCGGGATATGGAGGATGGGTTAGTCCAGTTGATGAAGCAGAAATATGAGGTATGAAGATATCCAACCCCTCTTTAGTCTTGTGCATATACATATGTCCATACTAGCCCCCAAGTCTAAAGTATAGGAAAATTATTGAGTATGCTTGAGACTTGTGAAATTTTCTAGAGTGTAGCCCCCAAGGGCTGGCTTAACTTTGAAAAGGTGAGTCGGATCTGTAAACTTATTATTAGCCGAACATGTAACCCCCAAGGGCCGACTTGTCTTGAAAAGATGAGCCGGGTCTTACAATCATTGTTAAGAACCAAATCCGTAGCCCTCAAGGGCCGGCTTATCTGAATAAGATTAGTCGGGTCTTATAGATTGAAATGATGTACATTAGCCCCCAAGTGCCAAGTGTATTGCTTGCAATGCGATTGGGGCTTGAATCATTGTATCATAATAACCTGTGTTGTGACCACTGTCTCAATCTCTTGTTTCAGGAAGCTTTAAACCTGAAAGAGGCGCAACTTGGCGACTTAACGAAGAATATAGAACTTCAACAAGCTGAAACTTCCAAGGCAGAGCCAAAGCTGAAAACTTCACTGGAAGAAATTGGAAAGATCAAGGTGGGTTTTGATGCTGAAAGATCCGCCTGGGAAAATGACAAGGCTGCACTGCAAAAAAGAGCAGAAGATGATGAGCCTGAGCTTAAGCCGGTAACCGAAGAATTAGCCGGTTTGAAGCAACATATCTCCCAAATGTCAGCCGCCATCTTTGGTAAGTTTAACATGCAACTCGTCATCTGTTTTGATGTTTCTTTAACCCGCCTGGCGATTCATAATATATAATCTTTAACCCGCTTGGCGACTCTTGTGCAAAAAATTGAACAGGCCCCAGAAGCGCCAGTCTTGGTCAGAACATGCTGCTCAAATTGAAGGTGGCTTATTCATTGACCGAGCAGTTGTATACTGGAACACTGCGTAGCCTCATAGCTTTGTCAGGTGGGAAAAAACCTCCAACTCATATCAAAACTGTGCGGATCATCTCTCAACGGTGCCGACTCAAATTGAGGAGGTTAAATTATTACCCTCCTGAGCCAGAGCCATTGTTGCTCTAGGCCGGGCCAAGGCGTGGCAACCAGAACTTGACCCGGAAGAAATTGCTACCGGATGCCCAGAGTTCAAGGATGACGAATCAATCTTTGAAGAGAAAGACTTCAACCAATGCGTCAGAGAGATGCGGTCCATGGCATGCAAACTTATTGAAGAGCTGAATTTGAACAAGTACACACCGGCTTATGATGACAACAACAATAAGATTAAGCCGCCATCTCATGAAGTTGTAAATCTCATTCCGCCAAGGCGTAAGCATATTTTCGCTCCTGATCTTGACCCCTCTGTTTTTCTAAATGATGAGGCGGCCTTTGAGACATTAACCGGCATTGACTGGACATCGGCTACTCTTCAGATGACAGACGAGGGAGAACCGGCGCAGGGTGAGCCGGAGGCCTCAACCTCAAGACGCCAGAATGACAACAACCCGCCAGGCTCAAACCCGGACGGTGCTAACACCGACTTAATGGAGTAACTTAACTCCGAAAAACACTTGGTCATAAATTATTGGGCTCAGCTGAAGCCTTGTAATAGATAGCTGAAAAACAAGTATCTGCTCTGCCATGCCTTCGAGCATGTTATCTCAACTTTTGATCCGGCAGCTGAACTTTATTGCATGCTTGATTTGATCATATATATGAGCCATCCAATGATTATGTTCTTCACCTGAGGACTTGTATATTCTGTAAAGACCCATCAATACGCACACATGCGACTTATATCCAAGAGCATGTAGCGGGTTAAGAAACCCCGAAGACTCATAATCTCATATCATAAAAGAAATCATGCCAGCGGCTGTGTAGTCGAAAACATGCTGGTGACTTAAAGTCAAAAAACCAGGGCAGGTGACAAACCGAACTACTCAAACATGAGCAACATAACCCAGAACCTGCAAGACCCAGGGATTCATAACTTGCACAAAAGTTTTATAAAAAGGTGTAAAAAACCAAAAACAGAGAACATGCAAATCTCAAATGTTTGTTAAGCCGGCTCACAAGGCACGACTTAAAAAACGTTTGGCTACACAGGCCAAGTATTTGCTTTCAAGGCCGCAGAGCCATTTTATCCTGTAAGCCGGCTCTCCATGACATAAATCCATCGCTTTAACCTTAAACAGTTCAGGGTCTTAAAAAAGATTGACTGTTTAAGAGTACGGCGGGTCATATAGCGGAGTTGCACTAAACATACAGGTGAGTTTATCCTAGCTCTCTATAAGCTGGCTCTCTCGTGACCAAAACCGCCGTTTTAACCTTGACAAGTTCAGGGTCTTGAAAAAGATTGATTGTCAAGAGTTCGGCTGGTCACCTGGTGGAGTAGCAAGTTGCAAACAGGCAGGTTTAACCCATATTGTGGCATTTCATGCCGGTCAAGAGGGTATGAAAGCTAAACCCGGTGGGTTGGAAGCCCCCAACTGACCTTATGATCAATTAATAATGACTCATATGCACAGAAATGAAATGACAGAGGCCCCGTATTTCAGGGATGCCGACTTTATTATATTGATCATAAAAGATATATATATTGACAAATGTATGTACAGGGATGAGAGCTGGCAGCTCAATTGTAGTAAGGCCGAAGATGAGCAATGTTCCAGGGCCTGTTGGTCTCCTTTTCAGACGTGCGGGAATCTTTGTTCTCTCGTATGTCAATGAGGTAGTAAGACCCATTATTGAGATTTTTGCTTATCACAAAAGGTCCTTCCTAAAGAGGCGACATCTTATGCATCCCTGTCTGGTCTTGAATCAAACGGAGCACTAAATCGCCCTCCTGAAAGGCCCTGCTTCGAACTCTACGGCTATGATAGCGACGTAGGTCTTGTTGATATATTGCTGAACGAGCCGCTGCAAGGTCACGCTCTTCATCCAAAGCATCAAGTGAGTTCTGACGTGTCGTCTCATTATCAGCTTCAACATAAGCTACCACTCTAGGTGATTCATGACGAATATCACTTGGGAGAACCACCTCTACACCATAGACCATAAAGAAAGGTGTATAGCATGTTGACCTGTTGGGGGTGGTATTGATACTCCAAAGCACTGAAGGTACCTCCTCAACCCAATAACCCGGCGTACACACTAAAGGAACCATAAGCCGGGGCTTGATGCCTCTCAAGATTTCTTGGTTCGCCCGTTCTGCTTGACCATTGGACTGTGGATGAGCCACTGAGAAACGTCAAAACGAATATGCTCACTTCGACAAAACTCCTTCATAGCACCCTTAGAAAGATTGGTGCCATTATCAGTGATGATACTATGAGGATATCCAAAACAGGAAATCAGCTTTTTAACAAACTGAATAGCTGTTGCCGCCTCACAATTACTAACTGGCTCCGCCTCAATCCACTTAGTAAACTTGTCAACCGCCACCAAAATGTGGGTCTTCTTATCTTTAGACCTCTTGAACGGTCCAACCATATCAAGCCCCCAGACTGCAAACAGCCAAGTTATTGGGATCATCCGCAACTCTTGAGCCAGCACATGAGTGTCGGCGTACGACACCTATGGGATCCGAAGGACCCCTTTACGATTCGGCAGGGAGAGAGGTATGCACAAAGTGCAGAACCGAGGACCAACGCGAGGGGATTTTTACCCAGGTTCGGGCCACTGATCAGAGTAAAACCCTACTCCTGCTTTAGTTGATTATCAGTGTTTTCGTCTCAGTTCTTGGAGCGCTTGCAATGAACAGTGTGTTCGTGCAGCAGCTACGCATGCAGAATGGGCTGAGAGTCTTCTCTCTCTCGTCCTCCTCGTGTTGCAGTTGCCTTGGGCCTCCTTTTATATGCTCAAAGGGGTCACCAAAGTGGCAAACTGTTGATATGCGAGGTGTAAAGTAGCTACAGGGTTATCATACCTAACCACTGACTGTTTAGGACAAATGCATTTAATGCACCGTGAGGTGTCCGTTTAGGTGTCCTTACTTTCTTGGGGATGGAAAAAGGGGCCATCCCATCAGCACCGCTTAAGCTCTCCTCCACTAGCGCCTCGCCACGCATCCAGAGATGGGACCAGAATACCAAGCTGGTCGCTGCGCTGAAGCGGTGGCACAGTGGCGGAACCTTACCGGGTGCAAATCTTGCCGGGCTCCGCATGCTACCCCGGCAAGATCTTGCCGGGAGCCGAGCCTCTGGTCTCCAGTTCTCCTTATCTTCTGATCCTTGGCTTGAATGTCTCTTTGATAATCTTGGATTAATCTTCAGCTGTTCCCCCGGCAAGCCTTGCCGCAGGTATGGCTACAACTGTCCGTGCACAAGTATGGGGTACTAAAGGCCCAACATTTAGTACACCGACAGGAGCCCCCGGGCCTAGGCCACACACGAGTGCGAGGCATTGTTGGGCTAGGCCCAAATAGTGCACGGGCACGCATGGCAGGGGTTAACTGCTTGTAATTATCCCGCTTACTGCGCTTCCCCACTATGCGTGTTGAATGCGCGACGTGTGAAGCGTGCGCTGAACGGCCGCGGCCGCAGCGCGCTTGTATAGGCGTATTCACATTGGGCAGTAAAAGAGGCAGCCTCGCTCCTTCCCTGTAAAAAGGAATCCGCAGAGGCGCTGCCCATTTACCCCCTCTTCTTTCCAATCTGGAATCCGCCATTACCTTCTCTCTTCCGAGCCCAGAGCAGAACTCCTCCTTATCCGCTCACCGCCTCCGCACCCGCTCTATCCTCGGCTTCCGCCTTCGCGACCGCCATGCCGCCCAAGGCTAGCAGGTGCAAAGGCAAGGGCATGGAGACGAAAGCCGATGTCTCGGAGAGCGAGCTGGCGAAGATGCGTAAGAAGTACGTCGTCTTCGCTCCGACGCTCGACGCGAAAGCCTTGAAGAACCGGTACCAGTGCCTGTGGGCGAGGGAGACGAAGGCTAACCCTGCGACTTGCGTGGCCCCAGGTTCTTCTTCCAAAGGCGGACCAGATAAATATCCCTTCTTCGTCGCTTACTTTTATTGCGGGCTCTGTCCTCCATTCTCCGATTTCTTTATTGACATCATGTACACATACGGCTTCCGTCTCCTGGATTTCACGCCGAATGCCGTAACATGCATGTCTATCTTTGCTCATCTTTGCGAAAACTTCGCCGGAGTAGTTCCCAACACTGCCCTCTTCCGCCATTACTTCATTCCTCGTATCCAAAAAGGGGAAGCCCTTTCCGGTTCTATCGCCTGGATCCCAAGGGCATGGAACAAGGAGATATATCCAGATGGGGTTTACCGCGAGAAGTGGGAAGAATGGCGGTCCGAGTGGTGCTGGATCAAGGAAGCAGACCCCCATCCATTCTGTTCGCCCCGACAGCAGAAAGTAGTCTGTGGCAAGGACTGGAGTAATTTCGATGCTCAAGATGACAAGCTCACGATCGCGACCACCAGGATCCTTCGTTTGAAAGCTGTCGGGCTCACAATAGAGATGATTGGCTCTGACTTCCTTCGCCGCCGCATCGCCCCTTTGCAGAATAAGGGGAGACCAGCTTGGGAGTTTCAGAACGCGGCAGACATCATGAGGCTGCGCCCTGGACTAAACAGTAACTTGACAATCATGCAGCTTGGCGCTCTCCGCCACAGGCTATTTCAGCACGAGGACAAGCATAAGTTGCCGGCGGGAATTATCCCTTTGTGCAACAACTCCGCCCTGGGGTCAATCATCGCCACAATGCCAATGTTCAACGCCCATGGCCTTGACGTGACTTGGGTCGAGCCATCTGCGGAGCAGGCACAAAAGTTCTTTGATAACTTGTCGGAGAGGGCCATCCGGGAAGAAACGAACCTCGTCCGCGCAACCACTGATGAAGAAGTGGCGTATATTGCCACTAGGGTGGAAGAGGCGAATCTTGCCGCGGAGGTCGGCAGCGTCGGCTTCACGGAATGGGAAACCAGCGACGCAGAAGTCATATTGGAAGAGAATCCTGCCGGGGAGGATAAGGCTGCCGGGGAACAGAGCGGCACAGCCACAGAAAGCTCATCTGACGAGGACGCAGCCGAAGAACAGCCGCAAGAGGAGCCCCCAGCTACAAAGAGGGCAAAGCGTGTCCTTCGAAAAGCCGCCTCTGGTGTCCCAGCAAACCAACCTTCTTCGAGCAGCGAAGCTCCCGGCAAGAAGGCAACCGGCAAGGCTGCACCGCGGCAAGGAGTTCGAAAGCAACCCGTGCGGCGCACGAGACACACACCTGCGGCAACCACTGGGGTGGCAGGGGCGTCTCACCCAACAACACCAGAGGTTGAGGCGGCAGAGTCACGCCAACCCCCTGCACCTGCTGCAGCCAAGAGACCCAGGACCCCTCCTCCGCCTTCCCATACGGACACCGCAACGGAGGTCGATTTTGACATCTCCGGTTTCAGCCCGGAACGAGAGGAGGAAGAGTAAATATCCTGTCACAGCCTTTATTTCCCAAATTCTCAATTCGATTGATCTCATTGCCTTGTTTTGTCTTGTCTCTGCAGTGATGCAGAAACTTTGGCGGAAAGGATGGCGAAGAGAGCGAAGACTTCCACGGGCGACGAGCCCCCGACAAGCTCTGCAAGCGTGTCAGAAACTATCATCATCAGCCCGGAGCTTAGCCCTCGATGCAGCCCCCATTGTGAGTCCACTACTCATTTTCCACTGGCGGGGGCTGAGGTTTCTACTTTTGCCGCTGATATCTTTGGGCTTGTAGGAGAAGAACAGCAACAGGGAGAGTCATTGGAGGATGCCCCCGTCATGCCGCCTCCGTCAACCATGTCACCCGCAAGCGCATCTCCGGCAAGAGCTCCTACCGACGAGCCTACCTTGGTAGAGGAGGAGCCGGCAAACATGGGCACCGGCAACCTTTTCCCGGCAACCACTCTTGCCGGGAGGGGTGAAGCTACCCCTCCACAGCTCGACGCAGGTGATTACTTGCCTCAGAGCATTTGCTATTCTTTCCTTTATTTTTCTCTCTCTTGGTATTCTCAAACTTCAATCTTGATCTCATTTTGTTTCCCTCCTTCGTCCTCCAGAATTCCCTGTGACGGAACACATGGAGGTCGACGTCGTCATCGAGGAGACCACCAGAGATGTTGCCGCCGAAGCTGACAAGATCGCTGCTAGCGAGGCCGCCAAGGACGCCACTGTCGAGGTCAGCGAAGCTACTGCCGAGGAAGCCGCCAAGGAATCTGCCGAGAGGGCCGGCGAGGAGACTGATGACCATACTGATGGCATTTCTACCGCAGGAGCGCCAGGCGCTACACCAACCACAGAACCCCCAGCCACTGGTGAGACGATTATCGAGGATCAACCATCGACATCTGAGGCTCCCTCATCGAGCAAATATCTCAAGGTTGGTGACAACCTGTTCGTCAACTTGCCGGGGACGGCAAGTATTGGAGCGCCGACCGAAGGGGAAACTTTTGATGAAGAAATCATCACCGCTGCTGGGCTCGAGATCGTCGATGAACCAAGCGCCAGCAATGGCAAATCTGAAGAAGATCAGCTCCTCCAGGCCATGGGCGATAATTTCCGCAAGCTCCAAGTGCTCCACCGTGCTCGAAAGGAGAAGGCAGACTCCAGAGCTGCAGTTGTCGAAGCAGCCGAGGCGGATTTCCAGAAGGACGTTGAGAAAATGCAGATCTGGCACGCCGAGGCCCTTCAGGAATTGGCTACCAGCCGGGAACAAGTGAGCCAAAGCTAGACGGAGCTCCTCCTGAGGCAATCCGACATAGAGAAGGCACAAGAGGAAGCTGCGCAAAGGATTGCCGCTGAGGATGCTCTCTTGACGGAGAGCCCCATTGGGCTTGACGCTCACGAAGAAGATCTTGCCGCGCGCGAGCAGGCACTTGCTGCCAAACTCCATGGCAAGGACGAAGAAATTGAAAAGCTTGTCGTGCAGCGGACCCAGGAGCTGGAGTAGAAGCACAAGGAGGCGCTCGAAGCTTCAACTATAGATCACGCCAGCAAGCTCAAGGAAACCATCGATGCTGCCGAGGCCGCAGAGGCTGCCAAGAACAAGCTGAGCAACAAAGTGAAGAAGCTGGAGGCGGATCTTGAGGAACATAGCAAGGAGCTCTCGACGCTCAAAGGTGACAGGGAGAAAACTCTCCACAGCCTGGCGGAGATACAAATTGCTATATCCGACAAGACCAAGCAGCTCTCTTCAGCCAACGATGCCATTGCTGATCTGAGGCTGAAGCTAACCATGCTGGAAAAGTCTCTTGAGGACGGCAGGGCCCGTGAGAAGGCCCTGAGCAAAGATCTCCAGAATGCGAGGAACTTGCTTAAGAGCGCTGCCGCCGCCCAAATTGACTATGAGAAGGGTGTGAAAATCTAGACTGATCGCCTTGTCGACACCGCGGAGAAGCTCACAGCACAACTGTCAACCATGGGCCAGGATGGCCTGCAAAACTTCAGGTATTCCTCTGAAGAAAGGATATCCTCGAGCGCCAGGCTGACCATGTTCTTCGAAAGCGTCATTGATGCTCTGAAGCTGCTCCAGTCCAACCGAGCGACCCAACTGGCCAATGAATCCTGCAAGCTTTGCCGGGCCGTCCTCCACAAGGTACTCATCAAGGTGGTGCATAAGAACCCTGGCGTTGACCTCACCAACATGCTCGACCGCTTGCCGAAGGATGCAGATCTCAAGGCACTTGAGGAGCTTGTCGCGCCCATCCTTGAGAAGGTAGATTCAATCAAGATGGTTGAAGGCCAGCGCAGGGACTAGCCGTCTCACTTTTCCTTGCCGCCACCATTTCATGCCAAGGACAATTTAGCCTTAGGTTAGAACTGCGGCAACTATTGATGTAATATAACTTTCTATGATTGAGTACATGCATGCTATTTCTCCTGTCCGATTTCTTTCCGTATGGTATACGCCCTACGCTTACTGGAAACTTGCCGGTGCGCAACCTGCCGCGAGCACTGGGTGCGGGACTTCAGCAGCCTGCTGGAGGTGCAGCAGCTGGCAAGACACCTTGGCGTTTTTGGTGCAGCCACTTAGACTGTTGAGTGGACTCGAAACAAATAAGGGTGCAACCAATCATGACAAGGGTTCCTTCGCGTGCAGGTTTTCCATACAAGGGCCGAAATCGTCTAAAGAAAATAGCCTGATAGTAAAAATTAAAAAAAACTTGCTCAAAGTTTCGCAACTTAGCTTTCTGTCGCTGTACTCCTTCTGGCAAGACATCAATTCTGAACATCGCCCATTGGTATCCATACCTTCCTTCCCCCCCGGCAAACTTGTGCGCGAAGGAACCTTCTATCCTTTGAGAAAAAGAAAGAAGAGAAAATAGAGATATGGAACCTTGGAGGTTCGTTAATGCTTACCGGGAGCAAGTGTCATACAATATCTCAGACAAGCATGCATATATATAAACATGGAGATCAACAAGAAATGTACAACACTTAAGCTTATTCAATTGCGCACAGGGTCTGCGCCTGGCTTTGTACAAAGGATTATATGCCTCGCCGGCAAGACTCGTACAAAAGGAGGTTGGCGGGGGGCCCTGGCAACCGTGCCTTGTGGGTAGAACTTGCAAAGATGTTTGATATTCCAAGAGTTGCTCACTCGAACGCCATCCTCGGTCTCCAGGCGGACAGCGCCGGGCCTGGTGACTCGTACTACCCGATAAGGGCCTTCCCACTTCGGCGTCAACTTGTTTGAATTCTTGGCAGACTGAATCCGCCGAAGAACAAGGTCGCCTTCCTCAAGACTTTGGGCATGAACTTTGCGGCTATGGTAGCGGCGCAAAGCTTGCTGGTAGCATGCAGCTTGCACAGCAGCCTGAAGATGATCCTCCTCAAGGAGCACAGCGTCATCTTGCCACAGTTGCTCTTGCTCAAGTTCATCATAAGCGAGCACTTGAGGTGACCCGTATATGAGTTCCGTGGGGAGAACTGCTTCCGCTCCGTAAACCAGAGTGAAGGGTGTCTGGCCAGTGGCTCAATTTGGTGTCGTTCTGATTGACCAAAGAACCGCCGGCAACTCATCAATCCAGCGCCTTCCGCACTTTTTTAGCTTGTCAAAAGTCCTGGTCCTGAGACCGCGCAACACTTCAGCATTAGCCCTCTCTGCTTGGCCGTTGCTTCTCGGGTGAGCAACAGAGGCAAAACAGATTTTGCCGCCAAGATCCTGGACGTATTGCGTGAAGGTGCAACTTGTGAATTGTGTGCCGTTGTCGGTGATGATCCTGTTGGGCACACCGAAACGGCAAACTATTCCTTTAAAGAACTTGACGGCTGATTGTGCTGTCACCTTCCTCACCGCTTCCACCTCCTGCCACTTTATGAACTTGTCGATTGCAACGTACAAGTACTCAAAGCCCCCGGTTGCACGGGGAAAAGGGCCCAGTATGTCGAGCCCCCAGACCGAAAATGGCCAGGAGAGAGGGATTGTCTGAAGAGCTTGAGCTAGCTGATGCGATTTTTTTGAATGAAACTGGCACGCTTCACACTTGGTTACTAGTGCAGCTGCATTCTGGAGAGCAGTGGGCCAAAAGAAACCTTGTCGGAATGCCTTTCCGACAAGCGCTCTTGATCCTATGTGAGAGCCACATATGCCTCCATGTATCTCTGCCAACAGCTCCAGTACATCCTCCTGAGGAATACACTTCAATTTCACACTGTTTAGTCTCTTCCTATACAGAACGCCATCGACGAACTGGTACATGCTAGACTGACGGGCTATTTTCTCCGCTTCTTCCTACTCCTCAGGGAGTTATCCTATTTGAAGAAAATGGACAATGGGCTGTGCCCATGCTGGAGCCTGGGGCTCGACAACTAGGACTAAAGGCATCTCTTCCGCCGGGGGAAAGTTTGTCTCGACGGCAAGGGCCTGAGCCTCTGCTGGAGCCTGTCGTTCCCCGGCAGGCTTGCCGCTGATCCCGGCGACTTCCTTGCCGATGGCTCCCGGGAGCTCTGCCGGAAAGTACTGACCAGAATTCAACTTCCTTCTCTTTTCTTGCCTCATTGATGGTGCTATAGATGGCTGAGTTAAATGAGCACAAAAGTTCCTGGTTCCACAGGCAACTTGAGGGCAACGCGCTTTGACAGGTCATCAGCAATACTGTTTTCGGCACGAGGAATGTGCTTTGTTTGCAGACCGTCAAAGCGCTCTTCCATTTTTCTCACTTCATCCACATAGGCTTGCATCAATGGACTCTGATAATTTTTGTTGACTTGCCTGACAACAAGCTGCGAATCGCCTCTGATGATGAGCTTCTTGATACCAAGATCTGCCGCGATCCTGAGACCGGCAAGCAGGCCTTTGTACTCCGCAGTGTTGTTTGTCGAGCTCTCCCAGGGAAAATGCATCTGAATTACATACTTGAGGTGCTCTCCGGTGGGTGCGACAAGCAGCACGCCAGCACCAGCGCCTTGCAGCGAGAAAGCCCCGTCAAAGTACATAATCCATTCTCGATCTATTTCCTTGCTGGGAAGAGTCGTTTCTTGAATCTTTTCGTCTGGCGTTGGGGTCCATTCCGCAATGAACTCCGCCAAGGCTCTGCTCTGAATTGCTGAAGTACTTTCAAACTTGAGACCAAAGCTTGAAAATTCCAACGCCCACTCCACAATCATGTCGGTTGCCTCTGGATTTCGCAAAATCTGCTGCAACGGGAAGCGAGTGACGACGGTAATCTCATGTGCTTGAAAATAATGGTGCAGCTTCCTCGAGGCCATGAGAAGACCGAAGAGCAACTTCTACACACCAGAGTATCTTGACCTAGCTCCCTATAAAAGGGAGCTAACAAAATAAACTGGGCGCTGCACCATCTTCCTCTTTTGCAGTGATTCCTCTGACTGCGCAGATCCTGTCTTGCCGGCACCAGACCTTGCCGGGGAAGATCCCAGTGCGTCACTTGACGGTCCTGCCGCTGGCGTTGCCCCGTCGTCGGCTTCTCTCTGTGCCACTAGCGTAGCACTAACCACTTGATTTGTTGCCGCTAGATATAACAGCAATGGCTCTTGTGGCCTAGGTGCGACTAGCGTCGGCGGAGAGGAGAGGTACCTCTTCAAATCCTACAGCGCTGCCTCCGCTTCAGGAGTCCATTTCATTGGACCTGCCTTCTTCAAAATTTTGAAAAAGGGCAGGGCATGCTCAGCGGATTTGGAGATAAACCTGCTTAAGGCAGCAACACAGCCGGCAAGACGACGTACATCCTTGACGCGTCTTGGCGCTTCAATCTACTCAATAGCTTTGATCTTGTCGGGGTTCGCTTCGATCCCTCGCTGAGATACAAAGAACCCGAGAAGCTTGCCGGAAGGGACGCCAAACACACACTTCTCAGGATTGAGCTTTAAATTGATCTTGCGCAGATTTGTAAATGTCTCCTCTAGATCTTGTATGAGTGTCACTTTATCCTTGGTTTTGACCACTATGTCATCCATGTATGCTTCCATATTTCTATGTAGCTGAGGCTCAAAACCAATTTGGACCGCTTTCGCAAATGTAGAACCAGCACTTTTCAACCCGAAAGGCATCCGTATAAAACAATACGTACCACATGGGGTGATAAATGCGGTCTTTTCTTCATCTTCTTTTGCCATGAAGATCTGATGATATCCCCAGTAGGCATCAAGGAACGACAGTAGGTCACAACCAGCAGTGGAGTCCACAATCTGGTCGATGCGTGGCAAGGGGAAAGGATCTTTTGGACAGGCTTTATTGATGTCTGTATAATCAATACACAGCCTCCTTTTCCCATTCGCCTTGCGCACTACAACCGGATTGGCCAACCACGTTGGGTGAAGCACTCCTCTGACCAAGCCTGCCGCTTCTAACTTCCTGATTTCTTCGGCAATGAATTCTTGTCGTTCCAAGGCTTGCTTTCTCACCCTCTGCTTGATGGGCCACTCGTGAGGACAGACAGCAAGGTGGTGCTCAATTACCTCCCTGGGAACACCGGGGATGTCAGATGGTTGCCATGCAAACACGTCGACATTCGCCCACAGGAAGGCAACGAGCGCGCTTTCCTATTTGTCATCTAGGGTGGAACTTATGGTGAAAGTTCCTCCCGTTCCATCCTCCTTGATGGGCACCTTCTTGGTCTCTGGTGGAGCAGCCTTGGACTTCTTGTTCTTGCTGATGGAACTCTCTGGTGCGTCCTCAACGGAAGCGCAGCACTCCGAGGAGGTGCGCTTGCCGGGGTTTGCGCCAGAGATCTTGCCGGTCTTCTTCTTCTTCCCCCTGGGAGTTCCAGCGGCAGGAGCAAATGGCTTGACGGCAGGTGCTGCGGCTGCCTCCCGGTAGAGTTGGTCGGTACAGATAAGTGTATCCTTCTTGTCGGAGTAGATAGTGATGACACTTATTGGTCCGGGCATCTTCAACACATTATACGCATAGTGTGTTGCCGCCGTAAACTTGGCCAGCGCTAGGTGGCCAAGGATCCCATTGTATGACATGGGGATCTTGGCGACATCGAACACTACCTTCTCTGTCCTGTAGTTGAGCTCACTACCAAATGTTACCGGTAGCGTAATCTTGCCTTTTGGCTGGGTCCTTCCTGGATTGATCCCTTGAAATGTGCCTGTTTCCTCGAGATCTTCATCAGGAATTTGCAGCTTCTTGAGCACGTCCGGCGAGATCAAGTTCAGCCCGGCCCCGCTGTCAACTAGCATTTTTGTCACCTTGAGGTTGCGGATTGTTGGTGAGACCAACAAGGGCAAGCACCCGACTGCAGTTGTGCGATCAGGGTGATCCTCAGCGTCAAAAATGATAGGCGTGCTGGACCACTTTAAAGGTTTCCGTGCATCAAACGATGGCTCCGTTGCATTAACCTCACGCACCCACTGTTTAAGTCGGTGGTGATAAGAATGTAACGAGGCGCCCCCGTCAGTACACATGGCCTCTGTGGCTTTCTGAAACTCGTGCTCACTGGATTCGTCGTCTTCCTCATCATCATCGCCCCCCTCTTCCTTGTCGTGGCCTCGGGCGGGCCTCTCCTTTTGTTGCTTAGCCTTGCCACGGCGGCCTCCTCGGCCACCATGCTTCTTGCCAGATTCCTCAGCACCGTCCTGGGCCTTCTCCTTGTCTCGTCTTTCGTACTCAGCTCTCTGCTTCTCGACAAGCTGCTCAACTTGCTGGCAGTTTTGGAGATCGTGGCCCTTGGTGCGATGGATCTTGCAATACTGCTTGCCGGAGCTTTCCGACTTGTCAGCAGCCGCCAAGGCCTGATAGGAGGCACACCCGGCAACTTCCTTGCCGGGGTCATCAACCTTGGCCTTCTTGGTGGTGCCGGGGTTGCCGGATATCTCGACAGCAAGCACGGCCTTGCCTTTGCGCTTCTTGTTCCGCCGCCGGCCTTTCCTTGACGGGGTTGCAGCGTCTTCATCCTCTGATTCGCCCCCTGCGCCAATACCCTCGTCGGGGAGTTTCCTCCCTTCTTCAGCTCGAGCACACTTGTCGGCCAAAGCGTAAAGCTTGGCAATACTCCTGACCTTGTTCATCGCCAGCTCTTCACGCATCTTGCGGTTGCACACGTTCTGATGAAACATGCTAACAACAGCGGCAGAATGAATGTCTGGAATATTGTACTGCACTCGGCTAAATCTCTGGATAAACATGCGCAGGGGCTCACCCTCCTTTTGAGGGAGGAGATGCAAATCACTTTCTTGGCCAGGAGCTTGGTGGCCTCCAACAAAGGCGCCAACAAACTGATGGCATAGATCTGACTAAGAAGAAATGGAATTCTCCGGCAGATGCATCAACCACGACTTGACGTTGGGTTTGAGCACCAACGGGAAGTAGTTGGCAAGTATCTTGTCATCTCGGCCCCGGCAGCCTGCACCGCAATGGTGTAGATGCTCAGGAACTCCGAGGGGTGAGTCTTGCCGTCATATTTCTCCGAGACCTCTGGTTTGAATGTTCGGGAGTTGGGCCACTAGACTCGCCGCAGCTCACGGGTAAACGCTGGACAACCTACCTCATAGGGCAAGTCGCCTACATCCCCTGGTGCAGGCTTGTCGATAGTAGGCCCTGCGCGTTTATCGAACTGATGACGCGCCTCCCGTCGCCGCTCGATGGTAGTTCGAGCGTCCTCTTTGCTTCGTTCCTGAAGAACTTGATGCTAATCGCGGCGCATCCGTGGATCGGACGATGCCATGGAATCATCATCACGGCCATCGGTCCGCTGGGTCGACGACCGTCGCTGCTGTCGCAGAGGGGAGTGCATCGTGGTCGCACCACCTCCAGTCTTCTCACCATCGGCTCGCGCCGGATCGATAGACCACCGCCGCGAGGGTCCCGCTTGCTGTGGCCCATCCTTGTTGACGAAGCCGATGAGGCTCTGGATAGTAGATCGCCACTCCTCCATCTTCTCCGAAGCAGGAGGAAAATCGAGGAGCAGCTGCGCACGTGCCAAAGCTTCTGCTGGCGTAGGCGGCGGCGATAGGCGTGAGGTATGTGAGGTGCTCTGACTCCTAACAGTGTTAGAAGGAGCATCGTCATGATCACGCGACCGCGCGCCACTTCCATCGGCAGTTTGGCGTGCATGTTGGGCCTGCGCACCTTGGGATCGATACGCAGAAGTCTTTCCATGGGGACGTTCTGAACCACAAACGCCACGGCGCCGCTCGTCGCGCGCGACCTGTGAAGGCCGCAACGCTTGCGCCAGCGTGGGAGTCCTAGAAGGCATCCTCCAATCTCTGGAGTTTGCTGCGCCACCCGTAGGCAGCACAGCTCCATCCCTGGATCCAGTGGCGCGCGGGTTGCTGTCACCGCTGCGAATGATGCCGCTCGCCTGGCTCGGATCGCCAGAACACCGTGGAGGCTCTAAACCTACACCTCCTGCATCCACGCCGTCACCCGTCCGAGTAGGCACGGGCAAAACGGACGTAGACGGAACAACCGCTGCCACACCCTTCTTCTTGGGTGGCATGGTGACAAAGACGGTGAAGAAACTGACGCGCTGGTCACCAGATCAGGTTCGCACAACCTTGATCCCCCTACCTGGCGCGCCAAAGATGTCGGCGTATGACACCTCTGGGATCCGAAGGACACCTTTACGATTCGGCAGGGAGAAAGGTATGCACAAAGAGCAGAACCGAGGACCAGCGCGAGGGGATTTTTACCCAGGTTCGGGCCGCTGATCAGCGTAAAACCCTACTCCTACTTTAGTTTATTATCAGTGTTTTAGTCTCAGTTCTTGGAGCGCTTGCAATGAACAGTGTGTTCGTGCAGCAGCTACGCATGCAGAATGGGCTGAGAGTCTTCTCTCTCTCGTCCTCCCCCTGTAGCAGTTGCCTTGGGCCTCCTTTTATATGCTCAAAGGGGTCACCACAATGGCAAACTGTTGATATGCGAGGTGTAAAGTAGCTACAGGGTTATCATACCTAACCACTGATGGTTTAGGACAAATGCATTTAATGCACCGTGAGGTGTCTGTTTAGGTGTCCTTACTTTCTTGGGGATGGAAAAAGGGGCCATCCCATCAGCATCGCTTAAGCTCGCCTCCACTAGCGCCTCGCCACGCATCCAGAGATGGGACCAGAATACCAGGCTGGTCGTTGCGCTGGAGCGGTGGCACAGTGGCGGAACCTTGCCGGGCTCCGCATGCTACCCCGGCAAGATCTTGCCGGGAGCCGAGCCTCTGGTCTCCAGTTCTCCTTATCTTCTGATCCTTGGCTTGAATGTCTCTTTGATAATCTTGGATTAATCTTTAGCTGTTCCCCCGGCAAACCTTGCCGCAGGTATGGCTACAACTGTCCGTGCACAAGTATGGGGTACTAAAGGCCCAACATTTAGTACATCGACAGGAGCCCCCGGGCCTAGGCCACACACGAGTGCGAGGCATTGTTGGGCTAGGCCCAAATAGTGCACGGGCACGCGTGGTAGGAATTAACTGCTTGTATTTATCCCGCTTACTGCGCTTCCCCACTATGCGTGTTGAATGCGCGACGTGGGAAGCGTGCGCTGAACGGCCGCGGCCGCAGCGCGCTTGTATAGGCGTATTCACATTGGGCAGTAAAAGAGGCAGCCTCGCTCCTTCCCCATAAAAAGGAATCCGCAGAGGCGCTGCCCATTTACCCCCTCTTCTTTCCAATCTGGAATCCGCCATTACCTTCGCTCTTCCGAGCCTAGAGCAGAACTCCTCCTTATCCGCTCACCGCATGCTACCCCGGCAAATCTTGCCGGGCTCCGCATGCTACCCCGGCAAGATCTTGCCGGGAGCCGAGCCTCTGGTCTCCAGTTCTCCTTATCTTCTCATCCTTGGCTTGAATGTCTCTTTGATAATCTTGGATTAATCTTCAGCTGTTCCCCCAACAAGCCTTGCTGCAGGTATGGCTACAACTCTCCATGCACAAGTATAGGGTACTAAAGGCCCAACATTTAGTACACCGACAATGAGCCTGTCTTGCAAATTTCTGACACCCGTCGCACTTGCTAACGATGTCCTCTGCATCAGCATGAGCCATCAACCAGTAAAACCCGTGACGAAAAGCTTTAGCCACTAAAGGTTTAGAGCCGGCATGATGACCACAATCACCTTCATGAATCTCTCGTAAAATTTCACGGCCCTCCCCAAGAGAAACACAATGATGGAACACGCCCGTTACACTGCATCGGTGTAACTCGCCGTTGATGATAGTCATTGATTTAGACCTCCTGGTTATTTGTCGCGCCAAAATTTCATCCTCGGGTAACTCGCCCCGGGTCATATAAGCTAAATAAGGCAGCGTCCAGTCAGGAATAGCATGAAGAGCCGCCACCAACTGCGCCTCCGGGTCAGGGACAACAAGATCTTCTTCAGATGGTAACTTAACCGAAGGATTGTGTAATACATCAAGAAACACATTAGGAGGCACCGGCTTACGTTGAGACCCAAGCCAGCTTACGGCATCAGCCGCCTCGTTCTTCCATCGAACAAGGTGATCCACCAGATAACCCTTGAAGTGACCAGCAATATTGTCAACCGCCCGGCGATAAGCCGCCATGAGCGGGTCTTTGGAGTCCCACTTGCCTAACACTTGCTGAGCCACAAGGTCTGAGTCGCCCAGATACCTGACCCGGCTTAAATTCATCTCTGTGGCCATATGAAGGCCATGGAGTAAAACCTCATATTCAGCTGCATTGTTAGTACAAGGAAACATTAGCCTTAAAACATAACAAAATTTGTCACCTCGTGGGGAAGTCAAAATAACTCCAGCCCCCGAGCCTTCCAACTGCCTGGACCCATCAAAGTGTATTGTCCAATATGTGTTGTCAGGCTTCTCCTCAGGTGTCTGCAATTCTGTCCAGTCATTGATAAAGTCCACCAAAGCTTGAGACTTAATAGCTGTCCTTGGCACATATTTCAAATTATGAGGTCCAAGCTCAATTGCCCACTTAGCAACCCGGCCAGTAGCTTCTCTGTTTTGAATGATATCCCCCAAAGGAGCAGAACTGACCACTGTAATAGGATGCCCAAGGAAATAATGTTTCAACTTTCGACTTGCCATGAACACCCCAAGCACCAGCTTCTGCCAATGTGGGTATCTCTGCTTGGATTCAGTAAAAACCTCACTGACGTAATAAGCCGGCCGCTGAACAGGGTACTCCTTACCCGCCTCCTTGCGCTCTACAACAACTGCCACACCGACTGCCTTATTATTAGCCGCCACGTACAAGAGCAAAGGCTCTTTCTCAATGGGAGCCGCAAGGACAGGCGGCTCAGCTAACTGTTTCTTGAGTGCCTCAAATGCCTTATTAGTAGCATCACTCCAGACAAAGTGATCCGTCCTCTTGATCATCTGGTATAAAGGTATCGCCTTCTCTCCCAGGCAACTTATGAACCAGCTTAGAGCTGCAATACGACCCGCCAAGCGCTGGACGTCTGAAGGAAATATGCCCTAGAGGCAATAATAAAGTTGTTATTTATATTTCCTTATATCATGATAAATGTTTATTATTCATGCTAGAATTGTATTAACCGGAAACTTAATACATGTGTGAATACATAGACAAACAAAGTGTCACTAGTATGCCTCTACTTGACTAGCTCGTTAATCAAAGATGGTTAAGTTTCCTAGCCATAGACATGAGTTGTCATTTGATGAACGGGATCACATCATTAGAGAATGATGTGATTGACAAGACCCATCCGTTAGCTTAGCACGATGATCGTTTAGTTTGTTGCTATTGCTTTCTTCATGACTTATACATGTTCCTCTGACTATGAGATTATGCAACTCCCGAATATCGAAGGAACACCTTGTGTGCTATCAAACGTCACAACGTAACTGGGTGATTATAAAGATGCTCTACAGGTGTCTCCGATAGTGTTTGTTGAGTTGGCATAGATCAAGATTAGAATTTGTCACTCCGATTGTCGGAGAGGTATCTCTGGGCCCTCTCGGTAATGCACATCATATGAAGCCTTGCAAGCAATGTGACTAATGAGTTAGTTACGGGATAATACATTACAGAACGAGTAAAGAGACTTGCCGGTAACGAGATTGAACTAGGTATTGAGATACCGACGATCGAATCTCGGGCAAGTAACACACCGATGACAAAGGGAATAACGTATGTTGTTATGCGGTTTGACCGATAAAGATCTTCGTAGAATATGTAGGAGCCAATATGAGCACCCAGGTTCCGCTATTGGTTATTGACCGGAGATGAGTCTCGGTCATGTCTACATAGTTCTCGAACCCGTAGGGTCCGCACGCTTAACGTTCGATGACGATCGGTATTATGAGTTTATGTGTTTTGATGTACCGAAGGTAGTTCAGATTCCCGGATGTGATCACGGACATGACGAGGAGTCTCGAAATGTCCGAAAGGTAAAGATTGATATATTGGAAGATAGTATCTGGCCTCCAGAAAGGTTCCGGAAGGTTCCGGATATTTATCGGAGTGCCGGAAGGGTTATCGGAACCACCGGAGAAGTAATGGGCCTTATTGGGCCTAGAGGAAAGAGAGAGGGGCAGCCAAGGGCTGGCCGCACGCCCCCCCATGGGCCTAGTCCGAATTGGACTAGGGGGAGGGGCGACGCCCCCTCCTTCCTTCTCTTTCCCCCTCCTTCCTTCTTCTCCTAGTAGGACTAGGAAAGGGGGGAGTCCTACTCCTACTAGGAGGAGGATTCCTCCCCCCTTGGCGCGCCTATGAGGGCCGGCCGGCCTCCCCCTCCCTCCTTTACATACGTGGGGAGGGGGGCACCCTAGGACACACAAGTTAATTGTTTTTAGCCGTGTGCGGTGCCCCCCTCCACAGATTTCCACCTCGGTCATATTTTCGGAGAGCTTAGGCGAAGCCCTGCCGGAATCACTTCATCATCACCGTCACCACGCCATCGTGCTGACGAAACTCTCCCTCGGCCTCAGCTAGATCAAGAGTACGAGGGACGTCACCGAGCTGAACGTGTGCAGATCGCGGAGGTGTCGTACGTTCGGTACTTGGATCGGTTGGATTGCGAAGACGTTCGACTACATCAACCGCGTTACTAAACGCTTCCGCTTTTGGTCTACGAGGGTACGTGGACACACTCTCCCGCTCGTTGCTATGCTTCTCCTAGATAGATCTTGCGTGATCGTAGGAATTTTTTTGAATTACTACGTTCCCCAACAGTGGCATCCGAGCCAGGTCTATGCGTAGATGTTATTTGCACGAGTAGAACACAAAGGAGTTGTGGGCGTGGGTGTATACATATTGCTTGCCATTACTAGTTGTTACTTGGTTCAGCGGTATTGTGAGATGAAGTGGCCCAGACCGACATTACGCGTACGCTTACGCGAGACTGGTTTCACCGCTGCGAGCACTCGTTGCTTAAAGGTGACCGGCGGGTGTCTGTCTCTCTCACTTTAGTTGAACCGGTTTCAATGAAGAGGGTTCTTTTAGAAGATCAAAAAGCAATCACTACACCACGTTGTGGTTTTGATGCGTAGGTAAGAACGGTTCTTGCTTGAAGCCCGTAGCAGCCACGTAAAACTTGCAACAACAAAGTAGAGGATGTCTAACTTGTTTTTGCAGGGCTTGCTGTGATGTGATATGGTCAAGACATGATGTGATATAATTTGTTGTATGAGATGATCATGTTTTGTAACAGAGTTATCGGTAACCGGCTGGAGCCATATGGTTGTCGCTTTATTGTATGCAATGCAATCGCCATGTAATTGTTTTACTTTATCACTAAGCGGTAGCGATAGTCGTAAAAGCAATAAGTTGGCGAGATGACAACGATGCTACGATGGAGATCATGCTGGAGCACCGGTGACGATGGAGATCATGCTGGGGCACCGGTGACGATGGAGATCATGACGGTGCTTCAATGATGGAGATCAAGAGCACAAGATGATGATGGCCATATCATGTCACATATTGAATTGCATGCGATGTTAATCCTTTTATGCATCTTATTTTGCTTAGTACGGCGGTAGCATTATAAGATGATTTCTCACTAAATTTCAAGGTACAAGTGTTCTCCCTGAGTATGCACCATTGCTACAGTTCATCGTGCTGAGACACCACGTGATGATCGGGTGTGATAAGCTCTACGTTCACATACAACGGGTGCAAGCCAGTTTTGCACACGCAGAATACTCGGGTTAAACTTGACGAGCCTAGCATATGCAGATATGGCCTTGGAACACTGAGACCGAAAGGTCGAGCGTGAATCATATAGTAGATATGATCAACATAGTGATGTTCACCATTGAAAACTACTCCATCTCACGTGATGATCGGACATGGTTTAGTTGATTTGGATCACGTGATCACTTAGATGATTAGAGGGATGTCTATCTAAGTGGGATTTCTTAAGTAATATGATTAATTGAACTTTAATTTATCATGAACTTAGTACCTGATAGTATTTTGCATGTCTATGTTGTTGTAGATCAATGGCCCGTGCTACTGTTCCTTTGAATTTTAATGCGTTCCTAGACAAAGCCAAGTTGAAAGATGATGGTAGCAACTACACGGACTGGGTCCGTAACTTGAGGATTATCCTCATTGCTGCACAGAAGAATTACATCCTGGAAGCACCGCTAGGTGCAAGACCCGCTGCAGGAGCAACGCCGGACGTTGTGAATGCCTGGCAGAGCAAAGCTGATGACTACTCGATAGTTCAGTGTGCCATGCTTTACGGCTTAGAACCGGGACTTCAATGACGTTTTGAACATCATGGAGCATATGAGATGTTCCAGGAGTTGAAGTTAATATTTCAAGCAAATGCCCGGATTGAGAGATATGAAGTCTCCAATAAGTTCTATAGCTGCAAGATGGAGGAGAATAGTTCTGTCAGTGAGCATATACTCAAACTGTCTGGGTATCATAATCACTTGACTCAGCTGGGAGTTAATCTTCCGGTTGATAGTGTCATTGATAGAGTTCTTCAATCACTGCCACCAAGCTACAAAAGCTTCGTGATGAACTATAATATGCAAGGGATGGATAAGATAATTCCCGAGCTCTTCGCAAAGCTAAAGGCTGCGGAGGTAGAAATCAAAAAGGAGCATCAAGTGTTGATGGTCAACAAGACCACCAGTTTCAAGAAAAAGGGCAAAGGGAAGAAGGGGAACTTCAAGAAGAATGTCAAGAAAGTTGCTGCTCAAGTGAAGAAGCCCAAGTCTGGACCTAAGCCTGATACTGAGTGCTTCTACTGCAAAGGGACTGGTCACTGGAAGCGGAATTGCCCCAAGTATTTGGCGGATAAAAAGGATGGCAAAGTGAACAAAGGTATATGTCATATACATGTTATTGATGTGTACCTTACTAATGCTCGCAGTAGTGCCTGGGTATTTGATACTGGTTCTGTTGCTAATATTTGCAACTCGAAACAGGGACTACGGATTAAGCGAAGATTGGCTAAGGACGAGGTGACGATGCGTGTGGGAAATGGTTCCATAGTCGATGTTATCGCCGTCGGCACGCTACCTCTACATCTACCTTCGGGATTAGTTTTAGACCTGAATAATTGTTATTTGGTGCCAGCGTTAAGCATGAACATTATATCTGGATCTTGATTGATGCGAGACGGTTATTCATTTAAATCTGAGAATAATGGTTGTTCTATTTATATGAGTAATATCTTTTATGGTCATGCACCCTTGAAGAGTGGTCTATTTTTGTTGAATCTCGATAGTAGTGATACACATATTCATAATGTTGAAGCCAAAAGATGCAGAGTTGATAGTGATAGTGCAACTTATTTGTGGCACTGCCGTATGGGTCATATTGGTGTAAAGCGCATGAAGAAACTCCATACTGATGGACTTTTGGAATCACTTGATTATGAATCACTTGGTACTTGCGAACCGTGCCTCATGGGCAAGATGACTAAAACTCCGTTCTCCGGAACAATGGAGCGAGCAATAGATTTATTGGAAATAATACATACTGATGTATGTGGTCCGATGAATATTGAGGCTCGCGGCGGGTATCGTTATTTTCTGACCTTCACAGATGATTTGAGCAGATATGGGTATATCTACTTGATGAAACATAAGTCTGAAACATTTGAAAAGTTCAAAGAATTTTAGAGTGAAGTGGAAAATCATCGTAACAATAAAATAAAGTTTCTGCGATCCAATCGTGGAGGAGAATATTTGAGTTACGAGTTTGGTCTTCATTTGAAACAATGCGGAATAGTTTCGCAACTCACGCCACCCGGAACACCACAGCGTAATGGTGTGTCCGAACGTCGTAACCGCACTTTATTAGATATGGTGCGATCTATGATGTCTCTTACTGATTTACCGCTATCGTTTTGGGGTTATGCTATAGAGACGGCTGCATTCACGTTAAATAGGGCACCATCTAAATCCGTTGAGGCGACACCTTATGAACTGTGGTTTGGCAAGAAACCCAAGTTGTCGTTCCTTAAAGTTTGGGGCTGCGATGCTTATGTGAAAAAGCTTCAACCTGATAAGCTCGAACCCAAATCGGAGAAATGTGTCTTCATAGGATACCCAAAGGAGACTGTTGGGTACACCTTCTATCACAGATCCGAAGGCAAAATATTCATTGCTAAGAATGGATCCTTTCTAGAGGAGTTTCTCTCGAAAGAAGTGAGTGGGAGGAAAGAAGAACTTGATGAGGTAGTGGTACCTTCTCTTGAATTGGAAAGTAGTTCATCACAGAAATAAGTTCCAGTGATACCTACGCCAATTAGTGAGGAAGCTAATGATGATGATCATGAAACTTCAGATCAAGTTACTACTGAACCTCGTAGGTCAACCAGAGTAAGATCCGCACCAGAGTGGTATGGTAATCCTGTTCTGGAGGTCATGTTACTTGACCATGATGAACCTACGAACTATGAGGAAGCGATGATGAGCCCAGATTCCGCAAAATGGCTTGAGGCCATGAAATCTAAGATAGGATCCATGTATGAGAACAAAGTGTGGACTTTGGTTGATTTGCTCGATGATCGGCAAGCCATAGAGAATAAGTGGATCATCAAGAAGAAGACTGACGCCGACGGTAATGTTACTGTCTACAAAGCTCGACTTGTTGCAAAAGGTTTTCGACAAGTTCAAGGAGTTGACTACGATGAGACCTTCTCACCCGTAGCGATGCTTAAGTCCGTCCGAATCATGTTAGCAATTGCCGCATTTTATGATTATGAAATTTGGCAAATGGATGTAAAAACTGCATTCCTGAATGGATTTCTGGAAGAAGAGTTGTATATGATGCAACCCGAAGGTTTTATCGATCCAAAGGATGCTAATAAAGTGTGCAAGCTCCAGCGATCCATTTATGGACTGGTGCAAGCATCTCGGAGTTGGAATAAACGCTTTGATAGTGTGATCAAAGCATATGGTTTTATACAGACTTTTGGAGAAGCCTGTATTTACAAGAAAGTGAGTGGGAGCTCTGTAGCATTTCTAATATTATATGTGGATGACATATTGTTGATTGGAAATGATATAGAATTTCTGGATAGCATAAAAGGATACTTGAATAAAAGTTTTTCAATGAAAGACCTCGGTGAAGCTGCTTATATATTGGGCATCAAGATCTATAGAGATAGATCAAGACGCTTAATTGGACTTTCACAAAGCACATACCTTGATAAAGTTTTGAAAAAGTTCAAAATGGATCAAGCAAAGAAAGGGTTCTTGCCTGCGTTACAAGGTGTGAAGTTGAGTAAGACTCAATGCCCGACCACTGCAGAAGATAGAGAGAAAATGAAAGTCATTCCCTATGCCTCAGCCATAGGTTCTATCATGTATGCAATGCTATGTACCAGACCTGATGTGTGCCTTGCTATAAGTTTAGCAGGGAGGTACCAAAGTAATCCAGGAGTGGATCACTGGATAGCGGTCAAGAACATCCTGAAATACCTGAAAAGGACTAAGGATGTGTTTCTCGTTTATGGAGGTGACAAAGAGCTCGTCGTAAGTGGTTACGTCGATGCAAGTTTTGACACTGATCCGGATAAATCTAAGTCACAAACCGGATACGTATTTATTTTGAACGGTGGAGCTGTCAGTTGGTGCAGTTCTAAGCAAAGCGTCGTGGCGGGATCTACGTGTGAAGCGGAGTACATAGCTGCTTCGGAAGCAGCGAATGAAGGAGTCTAGATGAAGGAGTTCATATCCGATCTAGGTGTCATACCTAGTGCATCGGGTCCAATGAAAATCTTTTGTGACAATACTGGTGCAATTGCCTTGGCAAAGGAATCCAGATTTCACAAGAGAACCAAGCACATCAAGAGACGCTTCAATTCCATCCGCGATCAAGTCAAGGAGGGAGACATAGAGATTTGCAAGATACATACGGATCTGAATGTTGCAGACCCGTTGACTAAGCCTCTCTCACGAGCAAAACATGATCAGCACCAAGACTCCATGGGTGTTAGAATCATTATTGTGTAATCTAGATTATTGACTCTAGTGCAAGTGGGAGACTGAAGGAAATATGCCCTAGAGGCAATAATAAAGTTGTTATTTATATTTCCTTATATCATGATAAATGTTTATTATTCATGCTAGAATTGTATTAACCGGAAACTTAATACATGTGTGAATACATAGACAAACAAAGTGTCACTAGTAAGCCTCTACTTGACTAGCTCGTTAATCAAAGATGGTTAAGTTTCCTAGCCATAGACATGAGTTGTCATTTGATGAACGGGATCACATCATTAGAGAATGATGTGATTGACAAGACCCATCCGTTAGCTTAGCACGATGATCGTTTAGTTTGTTGCTATTGCTTTCTTCATGACTTATACATGTTCCTCTGACTATGAGATTATGCAACTCCCGAATACCGAAGGAACACCTTGTGTGCTATCAAACGTCACAACGTAACTGGGTGATTATAAAGATGCTCTACAGGTGTCTCCGATAGTGTTTGTTGAGTTGGCATAGATCAAGATTAGGATTTGTCACTCCGATTGTCGGAGAGGTATCTCTGGGCCCTCTCGGTAATGCACATCATATGAAGCCTTGCAAGCAATGTGACTAATGAGTTAGTTACGGGATGATACATTACGGAACGAGTAAAGAGACTTGCCGGTAATGAGATTGAACTAGGTATTGAGATACCGACGATCGAATCTCGGGCAAGTAACATACCGATGACAAAGGGAATAATGTATGTTGTTATGTGGTTTGACCGATAAAGATCTTCGTAGAATATGTGGGAGCCAATATGAGCATCCAGGTTCCGCTATTGGTTATTGACCGGAGATAAGTCTCGGTCATGTCTACATAGTTCTCGAACCCGTAGGGTCCGCACGCTTAACGTTCGATGACAATCCGTAGGTAGTTCGGATTCCCGGATGTGATCACGGACATAACGAGGAGTCTCGAAATGTCCGAAAGGTAAAGATTGATATATTGGAAGATAGTATTTGGCCTCCAGAAAGGTTCCAGAAGGTTCCGGATATTTATCGGAGTGCCGGAAGGGTTATCGGAACCACCGGAGAAGTAATGGGCCTTATTGGGCCTAGGGGAAAGAGAGAGGGGCAGCCAAGGGCTGGCCGCGCGCCCCCCCATGGGCCTAGTCTGAATTGGACTAGGGGGAGGGGCGGCGCCCCCTCCTTCCTTCTCTTTCCCCCTCCTTCCTTCTTCTCCTAGTAGGACTAGGAAAGGGGGGATTCCTACTCCTACTAGGAGGAGGATTCCTCCCCCCTTGGCGCGCCTATGAGGGCCGGCCGGCCTCCCCCTCCCTCCTTTATATACGTGGGGCGGGGGGCACCCTAGGACACACAGGTTAATTGTTTTTAGCTGTGTGCGGTGCCCCCCTCCACAGATTTCCACCTCGGTCATATTTTCGGAGAGCTTAGGCGAAGCCCTGCCGGAATCACTTCATCATCACCGTCACCACGCCGTCGTGCTGACGAAACTCTCCCTCGGCCTCAGCTGGATCAAGAGTACGAGGGACGCCACCGAGCTGAACGTGTGCAAATCGCGGAGGTGCCGTACGTTCGGTACTTGGATCGGTTGGATCGCGAAGATGTTCGACTACATGAACCGCGTTACTAAACACTTCCGCTTTCGGTCTACGAGGGTACGTGGACACACTCTCCCGCTCGTTGCTATGCTTCTCCTAGATAGATCTTGCGTGATCGTAGGAATTTTTTTGAATTACTACATTCCCCAACAACGTCATTGACACAAGCCGGCTTAGAGAGTGAGGTGATAGCCTTGATCTTCTCTGTGTTAGCCTCGATGCCCCTTTCTGAGACCAGAAATCCCAACAATTTGCCTGCAGGCACACCAAAGACGCATTTGGCTGGGTTAAGCATCATTTTATAGACTCGGAGATTGTCAAAGGTTTCCTTCAGATCATCTAGGAGAGTCTCCTTCTTTCTAGACTTAACCACTGTATCATCCACATAAGCATGAACATTGCGCCCAATTTGACTGTGAAAACAATTCTGAACATAGCGTTGATAAGTCGTCTGGGCACTTTTGAGTCCAAAAGGCATAGAAACATAGCAGAAAGCCCCAAAAGGTGTTTTGAAAGTCGTCTTCTCTTAGTCTTTAACTGCCTTCTTGATCTGATGATAACCAGAATAAGCATCCAGGAAACATAAGCTCTCACAACCCGTCGTTGCATCAATGATCTGGTCGATACGGGGAAGAGCAAATGGGTCAGTTGGACAAGCCTTGTTAAGATCTGTGTAATCAACACACATACTCCAAGTGCCATTCTTCTTCAGTACAAGCACAGGGTTAGCCAACCACTCAGGGTGAAAAACTTCGACAATAAACCCAGCCGATAAGAGCCGGGCTACCTCTTCCCCAATAGCCTTACGTCGTTCTTCATTGAAACGACGAAGGAACTGCTTAACCGGTTTAAACTTAGGATCCACATTAAGAGTTTGCTCAGCGAATTCTCTCGATACACCCGGCATGTCAGAAGGCTTCCATGCAAAGATGTCCCGATTCTCACGGATGAACTCGATGAGCGTGCTTTCCCATTTAAGATCCATATTAGCCCCCACTGTGAACTGCTGAGATGAGTCGCCAGGGACAAAGTCAACCTGCTTAGTATCATTCACCAACTTAAACTTCAATAAAGGGTCTTGCTCAGTGGTGGGCTTCTTCAAAGGGGTCATATCAGCGGGGTCAACATTATCCTTATAAAACTTAAGCTCCTTAGTAGCACAAGCTGACTCTGCATAAGCCGCGTCTCCTTCCTCACATTCCAAAGCGAATTTCCGATCACCATGGACCGTAATTGTGCCTTTTCGCCCTGGCATCTTAAGCTGTAAATAAACATAACAAGGGCGAGCCATGAACTTAGCATAAGTCGGCCGTCCGAACAAGGCTGCTGAAAGGATCGATATAGTTGACTAGAGGGAGGGGGTGAATAGGCAACTAACAATTTTTAGCTTTTCTTTACCAAATTAAACTTTGCATCAAAGTAGGTTGTCTAGATATGCAACAAGGTGAGCAACCTATATGATGCAACAACAACAAGCACACAAGCAAGCAAGGGATACAACACAATATAAGCTTGCACAAGTAAAGGTAAGAGATAACCAAAAGTGGAGCCGGTGGAGACGAGGATGTGTTACCGAAGTTCCTTCCCTTTGAGAGGAAGTACGTCTCCGTTGGAGCGGTGTGGAGGCACAATGCTCCCCAAGAAGCCACTAGGGCCACCGTATTCTCCTCACGCCCTCACACAATGCGAGATGCCATGATTCCACTATTGGTGCCCTTGGAGGCGGCAACCAAACCTTTACAAACAAGGTTGGGGCAATCTCCACAACTTAATCGAAGGCTCCCAATGACACCACGAAGCTTCACCACAATGGAATATGGCTCCGCGGTGACCTCAACTGTCTAGGGTGCTCAAACACCCAAGAGTAACAAGATCCGCAAGGGATTAGTGGGGGGAATCAAATTTCTCTTGGTGGAAGTGTAGATTGGGGCCTTCTCAACCAATCCATAGAAAATCAACAAGTTTGATTGGCTAGGGAGAGAGATCGGGCGAAAATGGAGCTTTGAGCAACAATGGAGCTTGAGGAGGGAAGAGGTAGTCTTCTTGGGGAAGAAGACCCCCTTTATATAGTGGGGGAAAAGATCCAACCATTACCCACTTACTCAGCTCGAGACATGCGGTACTACCGCACGCGTCCGCGATACTACCGCAAGGAGCTGCGGTACTACCGCTAGCCGGTGCGGTACTACCGCTCAGGCGGCAGTGACCAGACGAGGCCCTGTTGCATATAGCAACGAGCGGTACTACCGCGCACCCTTGCGGTACTACCGCAAGGCAGGGCTCAACTGGGCTGGAAAGGCACGAACTAAATAAATTACGTCCGTGGCTACTTCCGCTGAGTTTAGGACTGTGCAAAAATCCGGCACAGTACTACCGCTGGCAGGAAGCGGTACTACCGCGTGGCGCGGAAGTAAAAAATTACTTCTGTGCCTACTTCCACACGCGCCAGTGTCAGGGCCAGAGCTAGCGGTACTACCGCTCACCAGGAGCGGTACTACCGCTGGACCCTGCGGTACTACCGCTCCATTGAGCGGTACTACCGCAAGGCCCTACGGTACTACTGCTCCCTTGAGCAGTACTACCGCATGCCACAGACACTTAAGCATTTGAAAGCCTTCATTTTGCAGAGCTAAGGGTAAACGACCGGTGCTCCAAGGAAGCGAAGGAAAGGTGGTGCAAAGGAACAGATGTGTACGTGTTGATTCCACCCTAACCTTTCCGAAGCGGACCCCCTCTTAATAGTACGGCTTTCCTACGACTCAAATCCACCGAAAAGAAACATAGAAAACCGCCGTCTTTGATAGGCTCCGAGGGGCACCGAATCATCTTGTGCCTAAACATGAGATATCTGAAATGCTCCATGCACATGATTAGTCCGCAAATGCATTGTCATCAATCACCAAAACCATATAGGGAGAAATATGCCCTAACAATCTCCCCCTTTTTGGTGGATTGATGACAATACGGGATTTGCACATAAGGATATAAAATGAACATAAGCAAACCCAACATCTATAAAATATAGACAGGCTCCCCCTAGATGTGTGCACTCTATAGATATGCTTTGGACTGCACGGCACACATACTAGGATCAACACTCCCCCTATATTTTATAGACAAGGCAAAACTTGCAGCAATATAAGTGACACTAAGCATGGAGGCAGGGTAAAGTAGGTGAGCATGAAGTAACAGGGCACAAGATAACATAAGCTCACAATCTACTAAGCATACTAGACAATAAGATAAGCTTGAGGGCATATGTCTCACACCATATGATAGTCTCCTGGACTCACACACACACACCAACACAAACCAACAAACCAAGGCAACGAAGGTTCAACGAAACGAAAGCAAAGAGACACAAGACTCGCAAATCCTACACTCTCTCCCCCTTTGGCATCGAGACACCAAAAAAGTAGAGAGGACACCTACGACACAGGTGGCAGCTCCCCCTGACGTGATCACCCATCAAGCTCCTCGTCTGTCTCATCCGCAGGAATGTACTCCTCCTCTGACTCAGTCCACCGATAGCCGTGCTTCGCCATCTAGGCAGCCTCAGGAGTGATGGTCTTCTCTGACCCGCTCGACACTTGCTCGCCAAGCTTCCTTAAGATCCTCTTGTCGCGCTGGCGACTCTCCTTCTGAGCAACATGGGACTTGTACTGCCCCTTGGCCTGCATGCAGAAAAGAGCCTTCATCTTGGCCTTGAGCTTCTTAGCCCAAGATGGCTCAGCAGAGGGAGGGGCGTACCCCTCAGAACTGTCCTCAGCCTCCTCCTCCTCAAACTCATCCTCATCAACATCCATCCATGCAGCCTCAGCCTCAGCCCGGGTCGTGGTATTAGCCCACTTGCTCTTGATGCGCAACTTGATAGGCTCATGGCGAATCCAGTTGGGAGCAAGAAACTCTTCACCCGGAAAGAGCTTCTCCCAAGTCTTCGAGATCAAGAAGAACAAGTAAGGTCCATAGATGGGCACCTTACGATGGAACACAGCAAACTGCAGCTCACTCCACATGATATGAGAGACATCCAGTGGTACAGGTTGTTGATGACGGGCTTCCTCACACATGAGCATCATGTCCACGAGATAGGAGTGCACCTTGTCCTTGTCTCCTATGCGAGGAAACAGAAAGTTGCGGAAGATCCGGTGCATGATGTCAAGAAATGGGTTCATCACAAACGACTTCTTGCCATTTGGGAGTGTCTTCTCAATAAGAAAGGGTTGAAGCTTGTTCTTGTTAGTAGACTCAGCGTTGGCATGTGGGCGGGCACCAACGGGCACATCAAGACCCTCATCACGAACGTGCAGCAGAGTCATGAACTCCTTCCACTCAGCAGTCATCCTCTTCCCATTGGTCATCCAAGTCATGGTCCGCTTCTCATCCGTGTGGAAGTGGACAGAAGCAAAGAACTGGGCCACAATCTCCGGGTCAAAGTCCATGTGAAATGTGAGTAACTCCTCAATGCCAAACTGTTCCACCAGATCCAGAGTCTCACCAAAATATCCCCGGTTCTTCTTCAGATGATCCATGCCAATCCACTAAACTGGCACATAGGTGTTCTGCTTGGCCTTGATCACATCTAAGAAGATGGGATTTTGTTGCTTGGTCCAGAACAAGTCATTTCCCCTTGTGAGCTCCCTAGGCTTGACGTAGGGGTTGAGCTTCCTTCGAATGAGAAAATCCGCTTGAGGCATCTCATCCATGCCAACATTTGGCTCCTTGATCTTGGTAGCTGTGGTCTTGACGTTGCGTTGTGGGGCACTGGACCCCTCAGGAGCATCTTGGTTGCGAAGCCGCTTGGAGCTCGTGTCACGGCTGGGATTCGAGCGTCGGACATTGGAACCGGAGCCACCACCTATGACACACAACATAAACACACAAGAAAAACGAGATGGATTATTGCAAAGACCAAGGCCAAAACCAAAAGAAACATGTAGGTATGAGATTGGGTGGACAAAACAAGGTAATTTTTAACTCAGCAGTAGTACCGGGCCAGGATGCGGACGTAAAATTTTACATCCGCTCTAGGCACGGTAGTACTGCGCCGGGTTGGCACGGTAGTACCGCGCCTAGAGCGGAAGTAAAATTTTACTTCTGCGCTCCGGGCGGTAGTACCGCTCCAGCAGAGCGGTAGTACCGCTCCAGGAGGAGCGGTAGTACCGCACGGAACTGCATCTCGTACGAACGGATCTAGGAACATCCGTAAATGTAGATCAGTACTACCGTTGATCAAAACTACACTGTTGCATCACACCAAATAGCATATCTATTGCACTAGCACTCTCCAACACTCTCCTCTTGCAAAGATTTAGCCAAAAATCACAAGAACTACACATGCATCTCCCAAAACCTAGAAGCACAACAACGGGGCAAAAAGAGAGGGACTAAGGGAGATACCGGGTTCCATGGCAAGAGGGCGAGGTGGGGATCGATCCCACCGGTCGGAATGCAAGGAGAGCGGCCGGAGACGGAGATCCGGCGAGGTCCTCCGGCGCCGTTCTTGGGCAGGAGAGAGAGAGACGAAGTGAGGGGAAGAGATGAATGGGTATGGGGGAGTTGGAACTCCCCCTGCCCGCTCTTAACCCCCACGCGCTCTCGACAGCGCGGTAGTACCGTGGGTCATTGCGGTAGTACCACCCGGGCGGAAGTACCGCACACAGGGTGGTAGTACCGCTCTTCCAGCGGCAGTAAAAAATTACTGCCGTGCTGGAAGCGGTAGTACCGTGCCGAGGTTGCAGCTGTGCAAGCATAGATGCCACCCACCTCCTGCGGTAGTACCGTGGCTAGCCACGGTAGTACCGTACACCCAAGAAAGTGCAAGTTTCGACAGCAACAGAAAAACACGGCCTTTGCAATGCAAACTTCAAGCAACCGGACACACAAACGAGCACACACGAGGCAACTCACACACAAACACGGCTCAAAAGAAGGCAAAAGAAAACGAGGATCAACCACGAACCAAAACCTCATAAAGAGAGAGGGCAGTGGCCGGAGCCACCTATGTTTGAGTCAATTGGTATGGCACCGCAAAGAATTATCCTTGGGCCCATGACCAAAACTCGTCTTTGAAGCACATGTACCATAAAAAATGGCTAATGTGAAAGAGTTGATCAATTTATGCATAATGGGGGGAGGGAGAGTTCATTGAGAGAACAACACTCCCCCTATGTCCATGCCTACACCTAAACAAGACATCAAGATGAGTATGGTGGGGTGTGCAAAGGTTCAAGCCACATTGCTCAAATCAATGATATTTAGCTCATGCCTTAACTCGTGAAATCTTGCTTCATCCAAGGGCTTCGTGAAAATATCTGCAAGGTTATCATGAGTGTTGACATAGTTGAGCTCGATCTCCCCTCGCCTAATGTGATCCCGGATGAGGTGATACCGAATCTCAATATGCTTCGTCTTGAAGTGTTGCACCGGGTTGAGAGAAATCTTGATGGCACTTTCATTGTCACACCAAAGAGGCACTTTGTCACAAATGACACCGTAATCCTTTAAAGTTTGCCTCATCCATAGAAGTTGAGCACAGCAACTACCGACGGCCACATACTCCGCTTCGGTGGACGAGAGAGACACACAACTTTGCTTCTTAGAAGTCCAACTCACCAAAGAGCAACCAAGAAATTGGCACCCTCCGGAAGTTGACTTCCTATCCACTTTGTCTCTCGCCCAATCCGAGTCCGAAAAGCCCACAAGGTTGAAGTTAGCTCCTCTTGGGTACCATAAGCCAAAGTTTGGGGTATGAGCCAAATATCAAAAGATTCGCTTGACCGCCACATAGTGGCTTTCCTTAGGTGCGGCTTGAAACTGTGCACAAATTCCCACACTCAACATGATATCCGGTCTAGATGCACAAAGGTAAAGCAAGGATCCAATCATGGAACGATATACCTTTTGATCCACCACTTTACCATTGGGATCTATGTCAAGTTGGCATTTGACGGGCATTGGAGTGGAAGCCGGCTTGTCATCACTGAGCTTGAATCTCTTGAGCATGTCTTGAGTGTATTTGGCTTGGTTGATGAAGGTTCCTTCTCTTCTTTGTTTGATTTCAAACCCGAGGAAGAACTTCAACTCTCCCATCATGGACATCTTGAACTTTGAGGTCATGAGAGCGGCAAACTCCTCATTGAAAACTTTGTTAGGAGAACCAAAGATAATATCATCAACATATAGTTGGCATACAAACAACTCCCCTTTGACCTTCTTAGTAAAATGAGTGGGGTTGATTTTCCCAATTTCAAACCCACGATCTTGCAACAACTCGGTAAGGTGCTCATACCACGCACGTGGGGCTTGTTTAAGTCCATAGAGTGCCTTATCGAGTTGGTACACATGATTGGGGAACTCGGGATCCTCAAACCCCGGGGGTTGTTTGACATACACCAACTCATTAATAGGACCATTAAGAAAAGCACTCTTCACATCCATTTGTTGCAACTTGAAGTTATGATGAGAAGCATAAGCAATCAACAAATGAATAGATTCAAGGCGAGCAACGGGAGCAAAGGTTTCACTGTAGTCGATACCCTCGACTTGGGAGTAGCCTTGTGCTACCAAACGAGCCTTGTTGCGAACAATAATCCCATGAGCATCTTGCTTGTTCTTGAATATCCACTTGGTTCCAATGACATTATGGTTCTCCGTTGGCCTTGGTACCAATTTCCACACTTTGTTGTGCTCGAAGTTGTTGAGTTCTTCATGCATGGCATTAAGCCAATCCGGATCCTCAAGCGCCTCATAGACCTTTTGGGGTTCAACACAAGAAACAACCGCGTGATGTTCACAATAGTTTGCTAATTATCTACGAGTGCTTACCCCATTTCTCAAGCTTCCAAGCACATTCTTCATAAGATGATCTTTGGTAGTGAGCTTGGATGCAATCTTAGCGGCACGACGCTCCAATTCCTCCTCGAGAGAGAGTTGAGGAGCGGTAACTTGATCATCTTGAGCGTCATCTTGAGCTTGATCTCGATCTTGAGCTTGCTCTTGATCTTGAACTTGCTCGGTGGTAAAAACTTGACCTTGGGCATCATTTGGTGGTTCACCACCATATTGAGGTTGATCTTGCCCTTGATCTTGTTCATTTGGTTGAGGGCCTTCACTTTGTTCTTCGGAAGCGTGTGGGTCTTGGGTTGGTGATGGTTCCACTTGAGTGGAACATTGTCCTTCTCCTTCGGCCACAAGGGGTTCCTCAATGGGTAGGATATGACCAACACCCATTCTTCTTATGGCTTGGGGAGGAATTTCATCACCTACATCACAAGTACCACTTTGCTCCACTTGGGAGCCGTTATTCTCATCAAACTCCATGTTACACATCTCCTCAATAAGTCCCGTGGACTTATTGAGGACACGGTAAGCATGAGAGTTTGTAGCATAACCAACAAATATGCCCTCATGAGCTCTAGCCTCAAATTTAGACAAACGAACACCTTTCTTGAGAATAAAACACTTACACCCGAACACCCGGAAGTACTTGAGGTTGGGCTTGTTGCCGGTGAGTATCTCATATGGAGTCTTGTTCAAACCTTTGCGGAGATAGAGCCGATTAGATGCATGACAAGCGGTGTTGATGGCTTCGGCCCAAACGTTGTATGGAGACTTGAACTCCGCCATCATGGTCCTTGTCGCGTCCATCAACGTTCGGTTCTTCCTCTCCGCTACACCATTTTGTTGAGGGGTGTAAGGTGCGGAATATTGATGCTTGATCCCCTCATCACTAAGAAACTCATCCAAGGTGTAGTTCTTGAACTCGGTGCCGTTGTCACTTCTTATCGTCAAGATCTTTGCATTATGTTGACGTTGAGCTTCATTTGCAAAGTCGATGACGGTTTGTTGGGTCTCACTCTTCCTCTTGAAGAAATATACCCAAGTGTATCTTGAATAACCATCCACAATCACCAAGCAATACTTTCTACCCCCAAGACTATCAAAGGATGGAGGCCCAAAGAGATCCAATTGAAGGAGCTCCAAGGGCCTCTTCGAGTAGATGATAGTCGTGGGAGGGTGAGCCTTCTCATGTAGCTTTCCTTCGATACAAGCACTGCAAGCACGATCTTTGGCAAAACTGACATTTGTTAGTCCATGGACATGGTCCCCCTTGAGAAGACTTTGCAAAGATCTCATATTGACGTGGGCTAAACGGCGATGCCAAAGCCATCCCACGTCAACTTTAGCCATTAGGCATGTCACGGTCTTAGTGGGTCGCTCCGAAAAGTTAATCACATAAAGACCGTTCTCGACATGCCCAACAAAGGCTACTTTAAGAGTCTTGCTCCACAAGAGGGCCACGGTATCAATATCAAAGAAAGTGGCAAAGCCCATGAGTGCAAGTTGACGAACGGAAAGTAAGTTGTATGCAAGGGACTCAACAAGCATGACTTTCTCGATCGTGAGATCATGAGAAATGACAACCTTGCCAAGACCCAATACCTTAGAAGATGAAGCATCACCCCACTCGACATTGGTGGGCATAGATGAAACCTTGTGCACGTCCACCACCAAGTCCTTGCTTCCGGTCATATGATTTGTGGCTCCACTATCGAGCAACCATGATCCCCCACCGGAAGCAAACACCTACAAGAGATCAATGCTTGGTTTTAGGTACCCATTTTGTAATGGGTCCTTTGATGTTAGTAACAAGGGTCTTAGGAACCCAAATAGACCATTCAATGTACTCATAAGGAGAACCAACAAATTTGGCATAAACATGCCCATCACTAGCACGGCATAACACATAAGAAGGGTTAAAGTCGTCGGCTTTTTTGGAAGGGGTGGCATTGCCCTTCTTGACACCACCACCCTTCACATTGTTCTTATTCTCCTTAGAAGCATCCTCTCCCTCCTTCACAAAAGTTTGCTTGAGAGGAGGAGGTTGTTTGGCCTTGTCATTCTTCTTCTTGTTCTTGGACTTGGCTGCAAACCCAATTCCCTCCTTGCCCACAACTTCCTTTTGATTGCTCAAAAGGTCGTTGAGGTTCTTCTCACCTTGTATGCAAGACACAAGGCCTTTCTCAAGTTGCTCCTTCAACTTGGCATTCTCCTCCACAAGATGCACGTGCTCACAACATGGGTTAGTAGCATTTACATTATCAATTAAAACCATATGAGGAAATGTGGCTTTCTCCTTGGTTAGCTTCACTTGGAGTTGATCATGAGACTCTTTGAGGCTAGCATGAGCACCCTTCAAGGCCTTGTGAGCCTTGTCAAGTATATCAAACTCCTCTTTGAGTCTAGCATGGTCAACCCCAAGTTTGGCCTTCTCGGAATTTAGCACACGAGATACAACAAGAGCATGATCAAGATCTTTCTTTAATTTAGCATGATCATTGTTGTGTGACTCCTCAAGAGCCAAACGATGACCACGCTCTTCCTCAAGCGCATTAGAGAGATCCGATATCTCATCGGCATAGTCACGACTATGCCCTTCCATCTTAGAGATGGTTTCTTCGTGAGCCTCGATCATGTCATTGGCTTCACCAAGTTGTTCCAAGAGAGCAACAAAGTGCTTCTTGGATTTACCCTTGAGCTTACTTATGAAAGACTAAAATTCATTTTCCTCCTCCTTCGTCCCCTCACTTTCATCAATGCAATCCGTCAAGGAAGGATTAGTAATGATGGTGGTTTTGATGTTGGGGGTTACCTTGTTAGTGGCTTTAGCCATGAGGCACTTGGCGGTGATGTTCTCGTTGGGTGAATCAAAGAGGGACACCCGTGGAGTTGTTGCAATGGCAACGGAGGCCATGGCAACCGTCTCACCATCTTCATCATCATCATCTTCATTGTACTCTTCTTGTGCCACCAACCCCTTGGGAGGAGTCTTCTTGGTGAAGTTGTTCTTGTTGGGGAAGGACTTGGCCTTGTCTTTTCGAATAAGCTTGCCACCATTGTCTTCCCTCTTCTCGTAGGGGCACTCCGCAACAAAGTGGCTTACATTGCCACAATTGTAGCATGTCCTCACGCGTTGCTTGCCCTTGGTGCCACTTGAGTTGTTCTTGTTGAAGTTGGGCCTTGAGTTCTTCTTGCTCCAAAATTGCCGAGAGGCGAGAGCCATGTGCTCATGATAAGCATATTTTGTATCTTCGGGGCAACACTCTTCTTCTTCCTCTTCACCCTCTTCTTCCACACTAGCCTTGGCCTTCAAGGTGAGGTTGGACTTCTTTGCTCGTTGAGAACGCAACACCGCATTGTCGGCGGTCTTGTCCAAGATCCTCATTGCAACAAACTCATCCAACACTTCACTTGAGGACAAGGCGTGAAAGTCCGGCCTTTGACGGATGACGGAGGACATGGCCTTATGGTAAGGCACCATGGCCTTGAGAAACTTGCGCTTGATCCAATTGTCATCCGTATCCTTGCTCCCATGATCTCGGAGTGAGACCGCGAGAGTGGTTAATCTCCGGTAAAGCTCTCGAGGTTCTTCATCTTCATTCATTGCAAACTCATCGGCTTCATCTTGCACCACTTCAAAGTTTGAGCATTGAATGCTTGCGCTTCCCTTGTAGATGGACACAACATGTTGCCATGCTTCCTTGGCCACGGTGAAAGGTCGGAGATGCGCAATATCTTCAGGTGGAATTGCTTCTTGGAGAATGAAGAGAGCGGACTCGTTGAATTGATGATCCGCGGCTTCTCTAGGAGTGAAGTTGCTTGGGTCGTGCGGGTAGAAACCTTGCTCAATAATTCTCCAAAGGTTAGTAGAACTATGATTTAAATGACGTTTAAAGCGATAGACCCAAGAGAAAAATCCTCATTTTTCACAAGCTTAGGAGAGGACCAACATGATTCATATGCGTGGAGGGAATCGGTCCTCCATAAGTAATTGGAGGTTTAACATGGGCAAAGGTGCCATTTCCACTTCTACCACTAGGCAAAGGAACTTGTTCACTAGTAGCTTCCCCCTTATTGGAGTTGGCATCCGTCACCTTGTTAGCGGGTTCAACTACTTTCATCGGTGCGGTGGATAATTTAAGGCCTTCTAAAAACTTATTGAACATGCCTTCAACCTCGGTCGTCATGGAGGTTTTCAATGTGTCCAAAGCCGCATTGAACTCCTCACGAGAGACCAAGGATCCCCCATCGGCCGTAGACAAGAACGGATTCACACCGGAGTGCTCCTCCCCACCGTCTACGGTGTCAACCATACTCTTCGGACGGCAAAGTCCTTAATAAAGAGACGAGGCTCTGATACCAATTGAAAGGATCGATATAGTTGACTAGAGGGGGGGTGAATAGCCAACTACCAATTTTTAGCTTTTCTTTACCAAATTAAACTTTGCATCAAAGTAGGTTGTCTAGATATGCAACTATGTGAGCAACCTATATGATGCAACAACAACAAGCACACAAGCAAGCAAGGGATACAACACAATATAAGCTTGCACAAGTAAAGGTAAGAGATAACCAAAAGTGGAGCCGGTGGAGACGAGGATGTGTTACCGAAGTTCCTTCCCTTTGAGAGGAAGTACGTCTCCGTTGGAGAGGTGTGGAGGCACAATGCTTCCCAAGAAGCTACTAGGGCCACCGTATTCTCCTCACGCCCTCACACAATGCGAGATGCCGTGATTCCACTATTGGTGCCCTTGGAGGCGGCGACCAAACCTTTACAAACAAGGTTGGGGCAATCTCCACAACTTAATCGGAGGCTCCCAACGACACCATGAAGCTTCACCATAATGGAATATGGCTCCGCGGTGACCTCAACCGTCTAGGGTGCTCAAACACCCAAGAGTAACAAGATCCGCAAGGGATTAGTGGGGGGAATCAAATTTCTCTTGGTGGAAGTGTAGATCGGGGCCTTCTCAACCAATCCATAGAAAATCAACAAGTTTGATTGGCTAGGGAGAGAGATCGGGCGAAAATGGAGCTTTGAGCAACAATGGAGCTTGGGGAGGGAAGAGGTAGTCTTCTTGGGGAAGAAGACCCCCTTTATATAGTGGGGGAAAAGATCCAACCGTTACCCACTTACTCAGCCCGCGACATGCGGTACTACCGCACGCGTCCGTGGTACTACCGCAAGGAGCTGCGGTACTACCGCTAGCCGGTGCGGTACTACCGCTCGGGCGGCAGTGACCAGACGAGGCCCTGTTGCGTATAGCAATGAGCGGTAGAACCGCCGGAGCGGTACTACCACGCGCCCTTGCGGTACTACCGCAAGGCAGGGCTCAACTGGGCTGGAAAGGCACGGACTAAATAAATTACGTCCATGGCTACTTCCGCTGAGTTTAGGACTGTGCAAAAATCTGTCACGGTACTACCGCTGGCAGTAAGCGGTACTACCACGTGGGCGCGGAAGGAAAAAATTACTTTTGTGCCTACTTCCTCACGCGCCAGTGTCAGGGCCAGATCTAGCGGTACTACCGCTCACCAGGAGCGGTACTACCGCTGGACCCTGCGGTACTACCGCTCCATTGAGCGGTACAACCGCAAGGCCCTGCGGTACTACTGCTCCCTTGAGCAGTACTACCGCATGCCACAGACACTTAAGCATTTGAAAGCCTTCATTTTGCAGAGCTAAGGGTAAACGACCGGTGCTCCAAGGAAGCGAAGGAAAGGTGGTGCAAAGGAACATATGTGTACGTGTTGATTCCACCCTAACCTTTCCGAAGCGGACCCCCTCTTAATAGTACGGCTTTCCTACGACTCAAATCCACCGAAAAGAAACGTAGAAAACCGCCATCTTCGATAGGCTCCGAGGGGCACCGAATCGTCTTGTGCCTAAACATGAGATATCTGAAATGCTCCATGCACACGATTAGTTCGCAAATGCATTGTCATCAATCACCAAAACCACATAGGGAGAAATATGCCCTAACAGCTGCCACCATCCATAAGCACCTTAGTGAATTTATAACCTGTGACCTGAGGGGCTACCACCAATGCCAGATGACCCGGATTCTCAACCCAGGGTGGGTGATCCTCCCTACTCCACGTGATTGGATGGTTTGACCACCGCAAGTATTGAGGCACTGCTGGCTCAATAGTATTGACCGCGCGCTTATGAACCTTCTGGTCTCAATTGCAAAGACTTGTGGTGAAAACATGGTACTGGCCACCATTAAGTTGTTTTGGATTACTCTAATATCCTGACTGATTATGCTGCTGCTGATTGCCCTGTCCAGATTGTTGATTATGACCACCATGGTTCCCCTGACCTTGATAGCCAGAATTTGAGCCGCCACCGCCAAAGCCGGATCCCTGGGAGCCAGATCCTGAGCCGCCGGGCGGCCCATTATTACCGTGATTCTGATTAGAACTGTAATTCCTGTACTCTCGCATGATGAAACAGTCCTTCCAGACATGAGTCGCCGGCTTATTAGGCAGACTATGTTTCGGGCAAGGGTCATTAAGCATTGCTTCTAGATTAAAGTTTTTTCCTCCGAAGGACGGCTTACCATTACCGTTACGGTGCTGGTTTTTATACCCAGTGTTCGTGTTGGCTACGAGATCTGACCCGCCATCGGGGTGTCTGCGCTTACCACCATTACCCTAGTTGTTTCCATTGTGCCCTGCCATATTCTGCTGCTGACCCTTACCATTACCACCCTTCTTGCCTTTGTTGGATTTCTCATCATCATATCCATGGTCCTTGGTGGTATTAGAGTCGGCATATTTAATGAGAGCCGCCATAAGCTCACCCATGACATTACAATGACGTTTAAGCCGCCCAAGCTTCTGCTTAAGGGGGGTAAAGTGACAGTTCTTCTCCGAAACCAGAACCGCCTGACCCACTGCAATACTGTCTGAAGAGTGAATAATAGTAGAGACCCGCCGGACCCAATTATGGGCCGACTCATCCTCACGCTGTACGCAGTTATGAAGATCGATAATCGTCAGAGGCTGCTTGCACGTTCCTCTAAAGTTCTGAATGAACCGCGCTTTCAACTCTGCCCATGAATTGATGGAATTAGCAGGCAATCCTTTTAACCAGGTTTGAGCTGGCCCGTCCAACATCATAGTAAAGTATTTGGCACATACATCATCATTGACATCGAGCATCTCCATGGCTAACTCATAACTTTCAATCCAGTCCTCAGGAGGGAGATCAGCTGTGTAGTTAGCCACCTTATGAGGACCCTTGAAATCATTAGGCAGACGTTCATTATTAAAGCTGGTACTAAACAAGGCACCCCAACAGACCTGGAAATTACACCAGCCGCTACTGAGGCCGAAGGGGTCACCGAAGGCTGCTGATAAGCCCCTAGTTGACCACCGCTGCTGCCTCCGCCTCTCGGCGAGCTCTTGCTTCGTCCACAATCACTTGAGCATGAGTAAGGGGCGGGTTATTCCCATGGGGCGGGTCATCCTGATTCGGTCGACGATGTTGTTCGCTACTAGAAACCGCCGACGTCTCAATGCATCGGCTGTAACTGCGGCTTGGGAGGGGGGTCGAGTGCACCCGATCACGGCTGTGTGAATATTTCTCTTGCTGTGCGACCGTCGTCTGCAAGAGCTCGATTGCGTTTCGCGCCTCAGCTGCGAAAGGCGTCTCATCCGTAATAGGGATCGCGTTGAGCTGTGTAGCCGCCGCTATCATGTTATCCGCCAGGTTAGAATAATGGCTAGATGGTGTTGAAAAACGCCAAGGCGGGGTTTATCCCTGCGGGGCGGGTCTGATAATCGAGGCTGAGCCGCCGCCCCGCTCCCTGGGACTTCAGCCGCCTGGGCTGTACCTGGCGGGTTACTTGGCCCTGCTCCAGGCGTGTTGAAAAGGTTACGCGCCTCATACTGCAAAGGCAGGTGGGTTTGGTGTCTCCTTCGAAGAACAGCATTGGACGCATTCTGATCCAAACTCAGGTGAAAAGCCTCCGCCCTTATACACTGTGACTCGGCATCCATCAGAGCTCGTTCCGTTGCCATCCTGGCATTCTCTGCATTAAGATCCTCCTGAGCCTTGGCCACCTCATCTCGCACCTTTGCAACCTTTGCGTTATGCTGTGCTTGATTCGCCGTAGTGACCTCTGTCGCTAACAGGGCCATCAAAGTGCCCAAGAGTTCAGACAAAACCTGAGCCGATGGCCGTACTGACCCGCCGGCCCCAGCCGCCACAGCCGCCGAACTAGACGTCATAGCTGCGGTTGTTGATGAGTTGAGAGCCGGCCCTGTGCCAGCCATGAAGATAGCAGCCCGGTACAGTGGCTCATAGGGATCCGGAATACTGTTACCATCAGAATAGCCCCCAAGCCCGCCGTCTTGAAGCTGGTAGATTGACTCCGTCTCTCCAGTCAAGGACTCATCACCTGAGTAGATGAGAGTCTCTCCTCCAGATATAGAATCCTTTGTAAGGTCCGTGACATGCGCGAATCCAACGAAGACACGCTTTCGGCCAGGTTGAGCCCTGGCGGGTTGCGCACACCGAGCCGGCTCGACGATGTCGGTGCAGATGTCCGGCTCAGGCCCTGATCCGCCAATCTTGCCAATGAAGACGTGAATCCCGCCGAAGGGGACCCGGTACCCGTACTCGATTGAGTCGACCTCGGGGCCCCAGCCAACGTCGTCGATGTAGAGCCTGCCGTGGCGATTCTTAGTCATCCTGCTAACGGCGTATCCCTCGATCCCTGGGAAGGAGCCCTTCAAGAACTCGAAACCACCGTGCGCTGGCCCCACGGTGGGCGCCAACTGTCGTGGTTTTGTCACGGCAAATGCCCTCGTGAAAGAACTTAGGTGTGGAGCCATCGCAACGTAGGTTAGCTTGAAGGGGTTGAGCAGGACGAAAGACACAAGGTTTACCCAGGTTCGGCCCCTCACCAACGAGGTAAAAGCCTACGTCCTGCTTTGTGTTGTATTGATTGAGTATCGATTACAAGGGAGCGGAATCGCTTGACCTAGCTATCGATTGGTTGTAACTTGAGTTAACCCACCGCAGGGTCTTGCCTTTATATACACAAGTCGAGGCCCTGGGCTTACAAGAGTCCAAATCGGATCACACAACGTGACCAACTCGGGTTCTAAGTCGGCTTGCCTTGCTAGGCAAGCCGCCATCAGGCGGCTCACATCTTCGGGTTACAGCACCATCGCCTGGTCTTGGGCCTTCAACATGCCCGCCTTGTGAGCCGCCTCCAGTCTTCACATCTCCTCTTCTTGGGCCTATTCAGGCTTTCCTTTATGGGCCGCCAACAGTGTAACCCGGCCCCTCCTGGGCGGGTCACACCGTGGGGTTATATCCCCAATAGGAACCAATATGGGCATCCATGTCCCGCTATTGGTTATTGACCATAGAGGTGTCTCGGTCATGACTGGATAGTTCTCGAACCCGCAGGGTCTACACACTTAACGTTTGGTGACGATATAAGTATACTTGAGTCATTATGGTGGTTATCGAAGGTTGTTCAGAGTCTCGGATGAGATCCCGGACGTGATGAGGAACTCTGGAGAGCCTCATGGGCCAAGGGGAAGGGGCGCACAGCCCCTTCCCATGTTGCCAGAAGAGGTGGGGGCGCCTCCCTAGGTTTTTGCCTCCACCTGGCTTGGGGGACAAGTCTCCTAAGGGGAGGGCCAAAACCCATCTAGGGTTTCCCATCCCTCGTTGCCGCCGCCCCCCTAGATGGGATCTAGGGCACCCCCTCCTCCTCCCTTCCCCCTATATATAGAGAGGTAGAGAGAGGGCAGCCGCACCCTTGAGACATCTCCACGCCACGGTGCTGCCCTTCCTCTCCCTTGTAGTCCATCTTCTCTTCGTAGTGCTTAGCGAAGCTCTGCCGAGATTTCTCCACCACCACCGCCACCACGCCGTTGTGCTGCCGGAGGACTAGAGCTACTACTTCACCATCGCTCGCTGGATCAAGGAGGTGAAGGCGTCATCAAGCCGTACGTGTGTTGAACATGGAGGTGCCATCCGTTCGGCACTAGATCGGGAGTTCGCGGGACGGATCGTGATTGGATCGCGAAGATGTTCGACTACATCAACCGCGTTTCTTAACGCTTCCGCTTAGCGATCTACAAGGGTATGTAGATCCAATCTCTCCTCTCGTAGATGGTCATCTCCGAGATTGATCTTGGTGAGCGTAGGAAATTTTTTGTTTCCCATGCAACGTTCCCCAACACGAATAACCTCGAAGCTCGTATCACCGTAGCATCCAAGCTGCTAGAGCACCTGATGTTTTTTCGCATGGGAGAATATGAGGTGCTCCCACACCGTAGATTCTATAGTGATACGAGTTCCCGGGAGATCTAACGGCTCGCAGTAGGAGGTTTGAATGTTTTTGCAATATAGGCCTCAAAGAGTTTGTGAATTGCGTAGAAAGTACAAACACTACACACATGGCATTGGATCTCAGATCTAACGACCTAGATGCTCATAGACTGTAGCAGCTAATTAAGATGTGTGGGAGCACCTAATATGAGCTATTGGGAGCCGTTGGATCCAAGATCCAGTGGCTCACACGAGGCCAGAAATGTTTTTTTTGCAAAAAAAAACCCTTGAAGAGTTTGGAAATTGCGCATAATTACACAGACTACTCCCAAGCCATTGGATCTTAGATCCAATGACGTAAAATCTCGTATCATGATACGTCCATTTTGCATCATGTTTTCCTACTATTATTTACAATGTTTTTATGCATAATAATCCTTTATGGAGTAATTCTAATGCATTTTCTCTCATAATATGCAAGGTTCACACAAAGATGGAGAATACCGGCAGCTGGAATTCTGGAACTGAAAAAGCTATGTCAGAGATACATATTCTGCACATCTCCAGATGAGCTGAAAATTTACGGAGAATTATTTTGGAATACATGAAAAATATTGGAGCAAATAACTACCAGAGGGGGGCCACCTAGTGACCACAAGACACCAGGGCGCGCAAGGCCCCCCAGGCGCGCCCTGGTGGGTTGTGGCTAGCCCAGCCCACATCCGGTGCCCATCTTCTGGTACTTAAGGTCTTTTGACCTAGAAAAAATAAGGAGAGGGCTTTCGGGATGGAGCGCCGCCGTCTCGAGGCGGAACTTGGGCAGGAGCACTTTTGCCCTCCGGCGGAGCGATTCCGCTGGGGGAACTTCCCTCCCAGAGGGGGAAATCGAAGCCATCGTCATCACCAACAACCCTCTGATCTTTGGGAGGACAATCTCCATCAACATCTTCAACACCACCATCTCATCTCAAACCCTAATTCATCTCTTGTGTTCAATCTTTGTACCGGAACCTCAGATTGGTACCTCTGGGTGACTAGTAGTGTTGATTACATCTTGTAGTTGATTACTATATGGTTTATTTGGTGGAAGATATATGTTCCGATCCATTATGCTATTTAATACCCCTTTGATCTTGAGCATGAATATCATTTGTGATTAGTTACTTTAGTCCTTGAGGCCATGGGAGAAATCACGTTGCAAGTAATCATATGAAATTGATATGTGTTCGATATTTGATGATATGTATGTTGTGATTCCCTTAGTGGTGTCATGTGAACGTCGACTACATGGCACTTCACCATCTTTGGGCCTAAGGGAATGCATTGTGGAGTAGTTATTACATGATGGGTTGCTAGAGTGACAGAAGCTTAAACCCTAGTTTATGCGCTACTTCGTAAGGGACCGATTTGGATCCATATGTTTAATGCTATGGTTAGATTTTATCTTAATACTTTTTCTCGTAGTTGCAGATGCTTGCGAGGGGGTTAATCATAAGTGGGAGACTTTTTCAAGTAAGAACAACACCCAAGCACCGGTCCACCCACATATCAAATTATCAAAGTAGCAAACACAAATCAAACCAACATGACGAAAGTGACTAGATGAAATTCCCGTGTACCCTCAAGAACGCTTTGCTTATTATAAGAGACCGTTTTGGCCTGTCCTTTGCCACAAAAGGATTGGGCTACCTTGCTGCACTTTATTTACCATTACAGTTACTTGCTTGTTACAAATTATCTTGCTATCAAACTACCTATTACCGATAATTTCAGTGCCTGCAGAAATTACCTTGCTGAAAACCACTTGTCATCTCCTTCTGCTCCTCGTTGGGTTCGACACTCTTACTTATTGAAAGGACTATGATTTATCCCCTGTACTTGTGGGTCATCAAGACTCTTTTCTGGCACCGTTGCCGGGGAGTGAAGCGCTCTTAGTAAGTGGAAATCGGTAAGGAAAATTTTATACTACATGCTGAAATTTATTGTCACTTGTTACTATGGAAAACAATCCTTTGAGGGGTTTGTTCGGGGTATCTTCACCTCAATCGGAAGCACAATTAGTTGCCCCTCAACCTACTGCACCCACTAAAAATATTGGTTATGAAATTCCTTTGGGTATGATAGAATAACTGCTAGCTAATCCTTATGCAGGAGATGGAACAGAACATCCTGATATGCATTTGAAATATGTTGTCGTGGTAGAACACGGCCACCTATGGGGCCATCAGCCCCTTTGTGGTTCGGTAGGGGGGAGGTCGCATTGCACAAAGAGCGGAGGCCATGGGACAGCATGGCAGTGATGGCGCTGGTGGTTTTTACCCAGGTTCGGGCCGCTGAGAAGCGTAAAACCCTACTCCTGCTTTGGTGGATTGATGGAGGGACCGTGAAGAACGCGTGGCCTCAAGCCCGGCAAGGTCGCCTTGGGGAGCTTAGCTATGCGCGTATGAGTACACGAGGTTCCAAATGCTTTCTAAGGTTGCCACGACCCTCCTTTTATAGGCTAAGGGGTTACCACAATGGCAAAACAGTCATTATCCAGTGATTAGATAGCTAACAGTGCTATCATACCTAACTCTGGCAGTTAGGACAAAGTGCATTAAATGCACTGCTAGGTGTCATGCTGTGGATGCGGCCCGGCAAGCCTGCCACGCCGCTTAGTCATTTTCCACCTGTCTGCCTGACACGCCTCTGGATGGGTGTCATATAGAGGTGATCTTCCTTCTAAATGGCTGCCACGTGCCAAATGACAGCCACTTAGCTATCTGGGGGCTCGACACCACACCGATGGATGACTTGTGTTGCGATGCAGTGGAGCGGTGGAGTCTTGGCGGGGATGCAGGCCGCCAGCGGCCCCGACAAGCCTGCCGAGGAAGTCTTGGGACTTGTCTTCGGGATGGCCTCGACCTGACCAGGCTCGCCTGCCCGGCAAGGGAGGCTTTTCCATAGTGATATCTTGTTCTCTTGGCTTGTCTTGGTCTTCTTGATCCATCCCTTGATTCCTCAAAGGGCTATCTCTCTGGCTTGGTTTTGTCTTGAATGCTTGGTGGAGTTTGCATTTCTGCCACTGAGCCTGTGTACAGTCCGGGCAACATACGTCAAGGTTTGTTGCACCGACAGGAGCCCCCGAGCCTGGTCCAAACGTGCTGCCGAGCATCGTTGGGGTAGGCCCCATCAGGTACACAGGAAGGGCATTTACGATGATATTCTCCTCTTTATTGATATCTTCTTTGCTTCATTATTTACCCGCGCTTGAGTCAGTTCCCGGGTTTTCCATGCATCGTGCAAGACATCGTGGGGGAGATTTACACCATGACCCGTGGGTCGCCCACGTCCCACGTTCACGGGGCGGTAACCGCCATTCCACTAACTCCCCTGCCCCTGCCGTTTCTGCCATGTATGCCACATGCATTGCGCAGGGTTGGTGCCGGACACGGGGGCACGGGAATGAGTGCCAAGGCAGAAAGCCAGGCACCATTGATAGGCGCAGGAGGTCGGTTTTGATTCCATGCGCCGTTAGTGACGCATAGGAGTCGGATTGGTGGATTGGGGCGGTTGCCCCCTGGGTGAGGAGCCAGCCCCCGGCCTCGTTTGCCTATAAAAGGGAACGTGTGCGAGGTGCTGGCTCACACCTATCTCTTCCTCCATCCTTCTGATATCATGTATCTCTCCATCATGGTGAGGGGGAGAGGGCGTAGTGGCACCCCAGTGGCAGCAACGAGGGCTTCTGCTCGACAGCCTCCCTCCACCTATTGGGGACGCAGGGGCGGAGCCCGCCGTGAGAGGAGGCGGTAGAGGACGCGGACGTGGTCGTCGTGGCGCTCGGGGTCGAGGATGACAGGGCGATGTTCTAATCGCACCTCCTCCGGCCGCTCAGGACCCGAACGAAGGCCACGTCCGGGACTAGTTTATCGTCAAGCTGCGCGAGCCCCCACGCAGCCGTCTTCGGCTTCCTACCCCATTTGCAAGGGTGATGGAGGTCGAACAGCCGCCTGGGCTGAGGCTGATGAGGGGCTGCTGCAATGGCAGCATGCGAGTGGATGTGGAGTTCCCTGCTCCTCATGTCATGCTTCTCCCGCGTGGTTGGAAGACCTTCACCCGTGCCCATAGCTTGGCGGCCGGGCACGCTCTCCATTTCAAGTTAATGGATGCCACCCTGCTCTCCATCAAGGTCTTCGGGCGTTCGGGTGCTTGCTTAGGGTGCTGCGCGGAGAGCTCGACTGACGACAAAAGCTCCTCCTCGAGTGATAGCGACGAGGAGGACGATGACGGCGATGACGATGGCGACGATGGGGAGGACGACGGCTCTGACTCCGGCTGAACACCAGCCGCACCGTCACTGTCAGCGGGAGGCCTGCGGCACCACCATCTGCACCTGCATCTCCTCCCCGGGAAGGCGATTTGCCGGGGTGTTGGGGGTTGGATGGTGTTTCTGGCTCGTCCAGCAGTCTTCCAGCTGGACCCCGGCAGGCTTCCCCGTGGACTCCGGCTTCGTCCGCCCTGTCGTGTCCTGCTGGCCCTGGTGGCGGTGACCAGGGCATCGCCTAGCCGCTCTCCCCACCCATCACCTTCGTCCGCGCCCTCTCGATCTTGTCAGGCTGCGTCCTGCAGGTCTTGACGGGGTCAAGCTGGCTTCCGCACAGGCACTCCTTTTGCCCTCTTCACCTCCCACTGTAGTTCCTATTAGGAGAGGGACAAGAAAGGTATTACGGGGCACTTATCTTTTTTCAATCTAAAATATGTAGGCATTTGCCAAACTTTAGTTTCAAATATGTAATCTCTTTTATCCATGTTTGTGTCCTGTAAAAGCTGTACTTGTTTATCTGCATATTAATGAAAAAGACAAGCTTTGCCGGGCACTTGTGCATGCATCTTATCCATGCAGAGGGGGTACACCTCTATACTTTTAGGTAAACAAGTTTTTCTCGGCAAGTTATTTTGTCGGTGCCCTCCGGTGTTGCCTCCTGCTGGGGCTCGAAACCACGGAAGGGAACCGGCTCCTTGTCGATCCTTCTCCGTCAAAAGCCACTACAACCATCTTGACCGAAGCAACATTTGGGTCAAAGGATGGGAGCACAAATGCTTCAAAGGTGACAAGGTTTCTCTATGCACAAGTTTTTTTTCTTACAAAGACACATATGGACAAAAAGGAACTTATCCGTTTGGCTTGTTGGGGATCGATATGTAGGCTTGTTTCCATTTCTTCTTTTCGGGATTGAGTCTGCGACAAGAGCCCTACAGTTAGTGCAGAGGGAAACAAAGTAACATATGATCTCATCTACATGATCATGGCAAGTTCATGTTATGCTATGCATGCATGCAAGTTGTTTTTAGGGCGCCAGCGCTTCGATTTATTGTCTGTGCTCAGGGTCTACGCCTGGATTTGTACAAAGAGTTACATGCGCATCGGCAAGGCTTGTACAAAAGGGTGGCTGCCGGGCAGGGCCTAACAGCCGCGCCTTACGGGTAGAACTTACGAAGATGCTCAATGTTCCATGAGTTTTGCAATTGAATGCCATCTTCGGTCTCCAGACGGACTGCGCCAGGTTTGGTGACTCGCACTACCCGGTAAGGGCCTTCCCACTTCGGTGTCAACTTGTGTGCATCCTTGGCTGGCTGAACACACCTAAGGACAAGGTCGCCTTCCTCAAGGCTCCGGGCATGAACCCTGTGGCTGTGATAGCGGCGTAGAGCTTGCTGATAGCGTGCAGCATGCGTAGCAGCCCGGAGACGGTTCTCCTCAAGGAGCACGGCATCGTCATGCTGGTGCTGCTCTTGCTCTACTTCATCGAAGGCAAATACTCGAGGTGACCCATATATGAGTTCCGTGGGGATCACTACTTCTGCCCCATAGACTAGGGGAAGGGAGTCTAGCCGGTGGCTCGATTTGGTGTCGTACGGAGGGACCAAAGAACCACCGGCAGCTCGTCAATCCAGCGTCTGCCGCACTTCTGCAGCTTATCAAAAGTTCTTCTCTTGAGTCCATGCAGCACTTCGGTGTTCATCCTCTCAGCTTGTCCATTGCTCCTGGGATGAGCAACAGAGGCAAATGAAACCTTGCTTCCGAGGGTTTGAACGTATTGCATGAAGGCGCGGCTTGTGAATTGGGTGCCGTTGTCAGTGATGACTCTGGTGGGTACTCCGAAGCGGCACACCAATCCCTTCAAGAACTTGATAGCTGATTGTGCGGTCACCTTCCTCACAGGCTCCACTTTCGGCCACTTTGTAAACTTGTCGATTGCCACGTACAAGAATTCAAAGCCCCCGGTAGCACGGGGGAAGGGGCCCAAGATGTCGAGCCCCCAGACCAAAAATGGCCATGACAAAGGGATCGTCTGGAGAGCTTGAGCAGGTTGATGGAAATTCTTGGAGTGGAACTGGCAGGCTTCACATCTGGTGACTAGCTCAATTGCATCTTGGAGGGCCGTGGGCCAGTAGAAACCTTGCCAGAAAGCTTTTCCAACCAAGGCTCTTGATCCAATATGGGAGCCGCACATGCCTTTGTGTATCTCTGCCAACAGTTCCTTCCCCTCTTCCCGACAAATGCACTTCAATTTCACACCATTGGGCCTCCTTCTGTATAATGTGTCATCGACAAACTGATACATATTGGCCCTCCGGGCTACTTTTTCAGCTTCTACTTGCTCTTCGGGAAGTTCTCCTGTTTGGAGGTAATGGTCTATGTGTCGTGCCCAAGTTGGAGCCTGAGGCTTGACAGCATGGATCAATGGCACCTCCTCGTTCGTGGGAGCACATATCTCAACCGCAAGAACTGGTAGTTTGGCGGGAGGGTGTTGCTCACCAAGCGAAGTGGAGTCATTCCCGACAACCTCTCTGCCGGGGGCTTCGGGAAGCTCTGCCGAGAGAGGCTTGCCGGAGTCCAGTTTTCTCCTCTTTCTGGCCATTGTTGTCGGGGATACTAAGGGTTGAGTTAGGTGGAGAACAAAAGTCCCTGGTTCCACAGGAAGCTTTTGTGCAGCGCATTTTGACAGATGATCGGCAACACTGTTTTCCGCAAGTGGCACGTGCTCTGTTTGCAATCCATCAAAACGCTCCTCCAGTTTTCTCACTTCCTCCACATATGCCTCCATCAATGGACTCTGGTAATCCTTGTTCACTTTTCTCACCACAAGCTGTGAGTCTCCACGAATGATCAACTTTTTAATTCCCTGCTCTATTTGCGATCCTGAGCCTGGCAAGGAGTCCTTCATATTTTGCAGTGTTGTTGGTAGCTTTCTCCCGGGGAAAATGCATTTGGACCACATACTTGAGGTGCTCTCTAGTGGGTGCGACAAGGAGCACGCCAGCTCCTACACCTTGCAGTGAGAAGGCGCCATCAAAGTACATGATCCACTCTTGGGGGGCCTCCTTGCCGGGGACAACTGTTTCCGATGTCTCTTCATCTGGGGTTGGTGTCCATTCTGCGATGAACTCTGCCAATGCTCTACTCTGAATGGTTGATGTACTCTCATACTTCAGACCAAAGCTTGACAATTCCAAAGCTCATTCAACTATCCTGCCAGTGGCCTCCAGGTTCCTCAGTATGCGTTGCAAAGGGAAATGGGTGACAACTGTGATCTCGTGGGCTTGGAAGTAGTGGCGCAGTTTCCTCCAGGCCATGATGAGGCCAAAGATCAACTTTTGCATGCCAGAGTACCTTGATCTAGCCCCTGCAACAGGGAGCTGACAAAGTACACCGGCCGCTGCACCACCTCCTTCTTTGCCGCGATCTTGGAATTGTCTCTATTATCCTGCTCTTCTTTCTCCTGATCTGCACCGGACCTTGCCGGGATGGGCTCACTTCCTTTTCGGGAAGGACAGTAGCCGCGGATGCTCCTTCGTCCACTTACCGCTACGCCACCAACGCTGCACTAACCACTTGATTGGTCGCCGCTAAGTACAGCAGCAACGGCTCTTGTGGTTTAGGAGCGACCAAGGTGGGAGCAGAGGAAAGATAGGCTTTCAAGTCTCGCAGCGCTGCTTCTGCTTCCGCGGTCCACTTCATTGGCCCAGCCTTCTTCAAAATTTTAAAGAACGGCAAGGCATGCTCGGCAGTCTTGGAAATGAACCTACTCAGCGCGACAACACATCCGGTTAGACGCCTCACATCTTTGACTGTCTTGGGTGCTTGAATCTGCTCGATCGCCTTGATCTTGTCCGGGTTGGCCTCTATCCCTCGGTGGGACACAAAGAAACCAAGTAACTTGCCGGAGGGAATGCCAAACACACACTTCTCAGGGTTCAACTTCATGTTGATCTTGCGCAGGTTTGCAAAGGTCTCTTCCAAGTCCTGGATGAGAGTTGATTTGTCCTTGGTCTTGACCACTATGTCGTCCATGTAAGCTTCAATATTCCTGTGCAATTGAGACTCAAAACCAATTTGCACTGCCCTTGCAAAGGTGGATCCAGCGCTCTTTAACCCGAAGGGCATCCGCATGAAGCAGTACGTGCCACATGGGGTTATGAGCATGGTCTTCTCCTCGTCCTCCTTGGACATGAATATATGATGGTACCCAGAGTATGCATCCAAGAAGGAAAGCAAATCACACCCGAAAGTGGAATCTATGATCTGGTCGATGCACGGCAAGGGGAATGGGTCCGTTGGGCATGCTTTATTCAGGTCCGTGAAGTCTATGCAAAGCCTCCATTTCCCATTTGCCTTGCGCACCACCACCGTGTTCGCCAACCATGTTGGGTGCAACACTCCTCTGGCCAAACCAGTTGCTTCAAGTTTCTTGATCTCCTTGGCAATGAACTGTTGCCGCTCTAAAGCTTGTTTCCTGACTTTTTGCTTGATGGGTCGGGCATGAGGGCAGACAGCTAGGTGGTGCTCGATTACCTCCCTGGGAACACCGGGGATGTCAGATTGTTGCCAGGCAAACACATCTACATTCGCCCGCAGGAAGGCAACGAGCGCGCTTTCCTATTTGTCATCAAGGGTGGAGTTGATGGTGAACGTACCACCAGCACCATCCAGCCCTGCCGGGACCTTCTTCACCGCAGGTGAGGCAACCTTGGGCTTCTTGCTAGTGGATCTCTCCGGCAAATCATCGACGGGTGTAGCACACTCCGGAGAGGTGCGCTTCCCGGATTCCTTGCCGGTATCTTTGCTAGTTTTCTTCCCTTTCTTGTTTTCCTTGGCGGGAGCTGCAGCTTCTGTAGCCTCGGCAGTGATTGCGTCTCGATATATCTTATCTACGCATATGATTGCGTCCTTCTTGTCTGACGGAATGGAGATGACGCCCATCGGTCCTGGCATCTTCAGTGTGTTGTAGGCATAGTGTGATGCCGCCATGAATTTTGCCAGGGCTAGACGACCAAGGATCCCATTGTACGGCAGGGGGAGATCGACCACATCAAACACAACCTTCTTGGTCCAGTAGTTCAATTCCCCTCCAAACGTCACCGGGAGTGTGATCTTTCCCTTAGGACGACTCCTGCCGGGGTTGATCCCTTGGAAAGTGCCAGTAACCTTGAGCTCCTCATTTGGTATTTGTAGCTTGCTGAGTACCTTGGGGGAAATCAGATTCAACCCGGCCCCGCCGTCAACCAACATCTTCGTGACTTTGAGGTTGCGGATTGTTGGTGAAACCAACAGCGGCAAGCACCCTACTGTGGTGGTGCGGTCAGGGTGATCCTCTTCGTCGAAGATGATGGGCATGCAAGACCATTTGAGTGGTTTCCGGGAGTCTACCGCTGGCTCTACGACATTGACCTCACACGCCCACTGTTTGAGCTGGCGGTGAGAGGAGTGCAAAGATGCGCCTCCATCAATGCACAGGGCCTCACTTGCCTTCTAGAACTCTTGCTCACTGGTTTCCTCTTCATCCCCTTCATCACTTTCGTCATCGCCTTCTTTCTTCTCACGACCTCTTGTAGGCTTCTCCGGATGCTGGGGAACCTAGCCGCGGCGGCCTCCTCTGCCACCTTGGCCCTTCCCGCCGACACCTTGGTCTCTCTCCTTGTCACACTTCTCGTACTCAGCTCTCTACTTCTTGACTAGTTGCTCAACTTGGTGACACTCTTGGAGATCATGGCCCTTGGTCCGGTGAATCTTGCTGTCGGTGTACTAAGTATTGGGCCGCTAGTACCCCTTACTTGTGCACGGGCAGTTGTAGCCGTCCTCGCGGCAAGGCTTGCTGGGATCAGCTCGAGGTCGATTTAAGTCATCAAGGAAATCATCAAGTCAGAGATCTGAGAATCAGCAAATAAGCAAAGCTGGAAATCGAAGGCCAGCCTCCCCGGCAAGATCCTTGCCGGGGTGGCCTGAGGAGCCCGGCAAGGATCGGCGCCCGGCAAGGCTCGGCGTCCGGCAAGGCTTGGCGCCCAGCAAATTTCGGCGCCTGGCGAGATTCTGCCACTGTGCCACCGCTTTGGCACAGTGACGAGTCTGACATTCTGGCTCCTTCCATGGATGCGTGGCGGCGCGCCAGTGGAGGAGAGCTTAAGCGGTGCTGATGGGATGGCCCCTTTTTCCATCCCCAAGAAAGTGAGGACACCTAAACGGGCACCTCACGGTGCATTAAATGCGCCTGTCCTAATCCGTCAGGGGTTAGGTATGATACCCTGTAGCTACTTTACACCTCAATGTATGTACATTTTGCCACTATGGAGACCCCTTTGAGCATATAAAAGGAGGCCCAAGGCAACTGCTACAGAAGAGGAGAACTTCTGGCCCATTCTGCATGCGTAGCTGCTCTTTGATCGTACTGTTCATTGCGAGCGCTCCTGAAGGCTGGGCTCAAGAACATCAATAAGAACACAAAGCAGGAGTAGGGTTTTACGCGGATCAGCGGCCCGAACCTGGGTAAAAACCTCACGCGTCGATCACCGGTTCTGCTCTTTGCGTGTACCTCTCCCCCCGCCGAATCATAAAGGGGTCTCTCGGGATCCCATAGGTGTCGTGCCCCGACATCTTTGGCGCGCCAGGTAGGGGGATTGAAGGTTGCGTGAACCTGATCTGGTGGTCGACGCCCTAGTTCCTTCATCATGCCGCCCAAGAAGAAGAACATCGCGACAGCACAACCGTCCGGGTCCGTTTTGCCCGCGCCTTCGCAGACAGGCGATGGTGTGGGTGCAGAAGGAAGAGGACTGGAACCCCCGCGGCATTCTGGTGATCCAAGCCAAGCGAGCGGTATCGTTCGCAGTGGCAGTGGTAACTTGCGCGCCGTTGGATCTAGAGATGGCGTTGTGTTGCCTACGGGTGGCACAACAAACTCTAGGGATCAAAGAGCGCCTGCTGGAGCTCCCGCGCCGCCGCGAACCTCGCAACCTGCCCAGGTTATGCGAGACGAGCGACATCATGGTGCTGGTGGTTCGGGGCGTCCCTACGAAAAGGTTTCTGCGCATAGATCCCAAGATGCGCGGGACCAACATGCACACCGAGCTGCCGGCGAAGGTGGCGCGCGGTCGCGTGACCGTGGCGGTGCTCCTTCTAACTTGGTTAGGAGTCAGAGCACCTCACGTACTTCGCACCTGTCGCCGCCACCTACGCCAGCGGAAGCCTTGGCACGTGCGCAGCTGCTCCTTGATTTTCCTCCCGCCCCGGAGAAGATGGAGGAGTGGCGAGCTACTATCCAGAGCCTTATCGGCTTCGCTAATAAGGATGGACCACAAGAGGCAGGGCCCTCTCAGCGGAAGCCCATCGATCTGATGCGAGCCGGTGGAGAGAAAACCGGAGGTGGTGCAACTACAATGCACTCTCCTCCGCGACATCAGCGGCGGCCGACGACTCAGCAAGTCGACCGCCATGAAGAAGTTTCCACGGCGTCGTCCGATCCGCGGATGCGCCTTGATCAGTGTCTGGTTCTCCAGGAACGAGGCAAGGAGGACGCTCGAACAACCATCGAGCGGCGACGGGAAGCGCGCTATCGGTCTGATAAGCGCGCGGGGCCAGTTGTCGACGAGCCCGCGCCAGGGAACGTAGGAGACTTGCCTTACGAGGTGGGACCTCCAACGTTTACCCGTGAGCTGCGGCAAGTCCAGTGGCCCAATCTCCGAACCTTCAAGCCAGAGGTCCCGGAGAAATATGACGGCAAGACCCATCCCTCGGAGTTCCTGAGCATCTACACCATTGCGGTGCAAGCTGCCGGGGGCCGAGATGACAAGATACTCGCCAACTACTTCCCGTTGGTGCTCAAATCCAACGTCAGGTCGTGGTTGATGCATCTGCCGGAGGATTCTATTTCTTGCTGGTCAGATCTGTGCCATCAGTTTGTTGGCGCCTTTGTTGGAGGCCACCAAGCTCCTGGCCAAGAAAGTGATTTGCACATCATCCCTTAGAGGGAGGGCGAGTCCCTGTGCAAGTTTATGCAGAGATTCAGCCGGGTGCAATTCAATATTCCTGATGTTCATCCTGCCGCTGTCATTAGCGCGTTCCATCAGAACGTGCGTAACCGCAGGATGCAGGAAGAGCTGGCAATGAACAAAGTCAGGAGTATTGCCGAGCTTTACACTCTGGCCGACAAGTGTGCTCGAGCTGAAGAGGGGAGAAAACTCCCCGGTGAAGCTGTTGGTGCGACAGGCGACTCAGAAGAAGATGCCGCGGCTCCGTCAAGGAAAGGCCGACGGCAGAATAGGAAGCGCGGAGGCAAGGCCGTGCTTGCCGTCGAGGAATCCGGCAACCCCGGCGCCGCCAAGAAGGCCAAGGTTAGCGCCCCCGGCAAGGATCTTGCCGGGTGCCCTTCCTGTCAGGCCTTGGCGGCTGCCGACAAGTCAGAGAACTCCGGCAAGCAGTATTGCAAGATCCATCGCACTAAGGGCCACGATCTCCAGGACTGCCGGCAAGTTGAGTAGCTTGCCGAGAAGCAGAAGGCCGAATACGAGAGGCGAGACAAGGAGAAGGCCCAAGATGGTGCTGAGGGGTCTGGCAAGAAACGCAGTGGCCGAGGGGGTCGCCGCGGCAAGGCCAAATAGCAGAAGGATCAGCCCGCTCGGGGCCGAGATAAAGAAAGAGATGATGATGAAGAAGATGACGAATCCAGTGAGCAGGAATTCCAGAAGGCTACGGAGGCTATGTGCATTGATGGGGGTGCCTCGCTGCATTCTTCCCACCGCCAACTTAAACAGTGGGTGCGGGAGGTTAATGCGGCAGAGCCATCCCCCGATGCTTGTAGGCCTCTGAAGTGGTCCAGCATGCCTATCATCTTTGACGCCGAGGATCACCCTGATCGCACAACTGCGGTCGGGTGTTTGCCATTGTTGGTTTCCCCGACAATTCGCAACCTCAAGGTGACGAAAATGTTAGTTGACGGCGGGGCCGGCCTAAACTTAATATCACCAGACGTGCTCACAAAGCTTCAGATTCCCGATGAAGACCTCGAGGAAACGGGTACGTTTCAAGGGGTCAACCCGGGAAGAACCCAGCCTAAGGGCAAGATCACGCTGCCAGTAACATTTGGCAGCGAGCTTAACTTCAGGACCGAAAAGGTGGTCTTTGATGTCACCAAGATCCCCATGTCATACAATGGGATCCTTGGTCGGCCAGCGCTGGCTAAGTTCATGGCGGCATCACACTATGCATACAACGTCTTGAAGATGCCTGGGCCGTTGAGCGTCATCACTATCCATTCCGACAAGAAGGATGCGCTCATCTGTGCCGACCAACTTTACCGGGAAGCAGTTGCAGCACCTGCCATCAAGGCATCTGCTCCTGCCGCTGGGACTCCCGGGGGGAAGAAGAAGACCGGCAGGAACCTTGGCGCGAACTCCGGCAAGCGCACCTCCTCGGAGTGCTGCGCTTCCGTCAAGGACGTACCAGAGAGTTCCACCGGCAAGAACAAGAAGTCCAAGGCTGCCCCGCCGGAAACTAAGAAGGTGCCTGCCAGGGAGGACGGAACGGGGGGAACTTTCACCATAAGTTCCACCCTAGATGACAAATAGGAAAGCGCGCTCGTTGCTTTCCTGCGGGCGAATGTCGACATGTTTGCATGGCAACCGTCTGACATCCCCGGTGTTCCCAGGAAAGTAATTGAGCACCACCTTGCTGTTTGTCCTCATGCGCGGCCCGTCAAGCAAAGGGTGAGGAAACAGGCCTTGGAGCGGCAAGAATTCATTGCCGAAGAAATTAAGAAGCTGGAGGCGGCAGGACTGGTCAAAGGAGTGCTTCATCCAACCTGGCTGGCCAATCCGGTTGTAGTGCGGAAAGCGAACGGGAAATGGAGGCTTTGTATCGATTACACAGATATCAATAAAGCTTGTCCAAAAGATCCTTTTCCCTTGCCGCGCATCGACCAGATTGTGGATGCCACCGCTGGTTGTGATCTCCTGTCCTTCCTTGATGCCTATTCAGGGTATCATTAGATTTTTATGGCAAAGGAAGATGAAGAGAAGACCGCCTTTATCACCCCATGTGGTATGTATTGTTTTATACGAATGCCTTTCGGGTTGAAAAGTGCTGGTTCAACATTTGCCAGAGCAATCCAGATTGGTTTTGAGCCACAACTCCATAGAAATATGGAGGCGTATATGGATGATATAGTGGTCAAAACTAAGGATAAAGCAACGCTCATTCAAGACTTAGAAGAAACATTTGCGAACTTGCGCAAGATCAACTTGAAGCTCAACCCTGAGAAGTGCGTGTTCGGTGTTCCTTCCGGCAAGCTCCTCGGATTCTTTGTATCTTGCCGGGGAATCGAAGCGAACCCCGACAAGATCAAAGCCATTGAGCAAATTGAAGCGCCGAGACGCGTCAAGGATGTGCGTCGTCTTGCCGGCTGTGTTGCTGTTCTAAGCAGGTTTATTTCCAAATCTGCTGAGCGCGCCCTGCCCTTCTTCAAAATTTTGAAGAAGGCAGGTCCAATGAAATGGACTCCGGAAGCGGGGGCGGCGCTGCAAGGTTTGAAGAAATACCTTTCTTCTCCGCCGACGCTAGTCACACCTAAACCACAAGAGCCATTGCTGCTGTATCTGGCGGCAACAAATCAAGTGGTTAGTGCTGCGCTGGTGGCGCAGAGGGAAGCTGATGAGGAAGCAACATCAGCGGCAGGACCGCCAAGTGACGCGGCAAGATCTTCCCCGGCGAGGGATGATCCCGGCAAGACAGGATCTGCGCAAACAGAAGAGCCCGTGCAGAAGAAAAAGGTGGTGCAGCTCCCAGTTTATTTTGTTAGCTCCCTCTTACAAGGGGCTAGATCAAGATATTCTGGTGTGCAGAAGTTGCTTTTCGGCCTCCTTATGGCCTCAAGAAAGCTGCGCCATTATTTTCAAGCACATGAGATCACCGTCGTCACTCGCTTTCCGTTGCAATGGATTTTGCAAAATCCGGAGGCAACCGGCAGGATCGTGGAGTGGGCGTTGGAGCTGTCCAATTTTGGTCTTAAGTTTGAAGGTACTTCCACAATTCAGAGCAGGGCCTTGGCGGAGTTCATTGCAGAATGGACCCCGACGCCGGACGAAGAAGTTCAAGAAACAAGTCTCCCCGGAAAAGAAATCGATCAGCAATGGGTTATGTACTTTGACGGGGCTTTTTCGCTGCAAGGCGCTGGTGCTGGTGTGTTGCTTGTCGCACCCACCGGAGAGCACCTCAAGTACGTAGTCCAAATGCATTTTCCCCGGGAGAGTTCAACCAACAACACTGCAGAGTACGAAGGTTTGCTTGCCGGTCTTAGGATCGCGGCAGACCTTGGTATCAAAAAGCTCATTATCAAAGGTGATTCACAGCTTGTCGTCAGGCAGGTCAACAATAACTATCAAAGTCCGTTGATGCAAGCCTACGTAGATGAAGTGAGGAAATTGGAAGAGCGCTTTGACGGTCTGCAGATGGAGCACGTTCCTTGTGCCGAGAACAGTGTTGCTGACTACCTGTGAAAGCGTGCTGCCCTCAAGTTGCCTGTGGAACCAGGAACTTTTGTGCTCCAATTGACTCAACCATCCGTGGCGCCATCGACGCGGCAAGAAAAGAGAAGAAAGTTGAACTCTGGCCAGTACTTCCCGGCAGAGCTCCCCGGGGCCGCCGGCAAGGAAGTTGCCGGGATCGACACGCCTGCTGGGGAACAACAGGCTCCGGCAGGGCCTCAGGCCCTTGCTGTCGAGACAAACGTCCCCCCGGCGGAGGAGATGCCTTTAGTCCTAGCCGTCGAGCCTCAAGCTCCAGCATGGGCGCAGCACATTGTCCATTTCCTTCAGACAGGTGAACTCCCTGAGGAACAAGAAGAAGCGGAGAGAGTAGCCCGTCGGTCTGTTATGTACAAGTTCGTCGATGACGTCCTGTACAGAAAGAGACCAAACGGTGTGAAATTGAAGTGCATTCCTCGGGAGGATGGACTAGAGTTGTTGGCAGAGATACATGGGGGCATGTGTGGCTCTCACATAGGGTCAAGAGCGCTTGCCGGGAAAGCATTCCGGCAAGGTTTCTTTTGGCCCACCGCCCTCCAGGATGCGACTGCACTAGTAACCAGGTGTGAAGCGTGCCAGTTTCATTCGAAGGAATTACATCAGCCAGCTCAAGCACTTCAAACAATCCCTCTCTCCTGGCCATTTTCGGTCTGGGGGCTCGACATACCGGGCCCCTTCCCCCATGCTCCCGAGGGCTTTGAGTACTTGTACGTTGCTATCGACAAGTTCACAAAGTGGCCGGAGGTGGAAGCAGTGAGGAAGGTGACAGCGCAGTCGGCTATCAAGTTCTTCAAAGGAATTGTTTGCCGTTTCGGTGTGCCTAACAGGATCATCACCGACAACGGCACGCAGTTCACAAGTCACACATTCATGCAGTACGTCCAAGACCTTGGCGGCAAGATTTGTTTTGCCTCTGTTGCTCACCCGAGAAGCAACGGCCAAGCGGAGAGGGCCAATGCTGAAGTGCTGCACGGTCTCAGGACCAGAACTTTTGATAGGCTGAAAAAGTGCTGAAGACGCTGGATTGATGAGTTGCCGGTGGTTCTTTGGTCAATCAGAACGACACCAAATCGAGCCACCGGCCAGACGCCCTTCGCTCTAGTGTATGGAGCGGAAGCAGTTCTCCCCACGGAACTCATATACGGATCTCCTCGAGTGCTCGCTTATGATGAGCTCGAGCAAGAGCAACTGCGGCAAGATAACGCTGTGCTCCTTGAGGAGAATCGTCTTTAGGCTGCTGTGCGAGCTGCACGCTACCAGCAAGCTTTGCGCCGCTATCATAGCCGCAAAGTTCATGCCCGAATCCTTGAGGAAGGCGACCATGTTCTTCGACGGATTCAATCCGCCAAGAATTCAAACAAGTTGACGCCAAAGTGGGAAGGCCCTTATCGGGTAGTACGAGTCACCAGGCCTGGCGCTGTCCGCTTGGAGACCGAGGATGGCGTTCCAGTGAGTAATTCCTGGAATATCGAATATCTTCGCAAGTTCTATCCATAAGGCGCGGTTGCCGGGGGCTCTCGGCAACCACCTTTTTGTACAAGTCTTGCCGGCAAGGCATGTGATCCTTTGTACAAAGCCAGGCGCAGACCCTGAGCACAGATGAATAAATTTAAGTGTTGTACATTTCCATATTGATTCTCATGTTCACATTCATATATGCATGTTTATCTAAGATGTTGTATAACACCTGATCCCGGTAAGTTCTAATGAACCGCCAAGGTTTCATCTCTTTATTTTCTCTTCTTTCTTTTTCTTAAAGACAGAAGGATTCCTCGCGCGCACATTTGCCGGGGGAGGAAGGGAGACATGAATACCAGTTGGTGACGTTCGGAATCGTATGCTTGCCGGAGGAAGGACAAAGACAGAAAGCTAAGTCCTAAAAACTCAGAGCAAGTTTTTTTATTACCAAGTTAGTTCCTTGGATGATTCTGCCCCTTGTATGGAAAATCTGCACGCGAAGGAACCCTTGTTGTAATCAGTTGCGCCCTTATTTTGTTTCGAGTCCGCTCAACGATTTAAGTGGCTGCACTGAGAGCGCCAAGGAGTCTTGCCGGCCGCTGCGCCTCCAGCAGGCTGCTGAAGTCCCGCACCCAGCGCTCGCGGCAGGTTGCGCGCCGGCAAGTTTTTCAGTAAGCGTAGGATGAACTCCATACATAAAGGAATTAGACAAGGAAAGTAGCTAGCATGAGCCTAAACATAGTTAAATTATATTACGTCCATGAGTTGCCGCAGTCCTAACTCGAGACTTAACTGTCTTTTACATGAGATGGTGGCGGCAAGAATAAAAGGGAAGCACTCAATCCCTGCGCTGGCCTTCGATCCTTTTGATGGAGTCCACCTTCTCAAGGATCGGCGCGATGCACTTCTCAAGCGCCTCAACATTTGCATCCTTTGGCAGGTGGCCGAGTGCGCTGGAGAGATCGATGCCGGGATTGCTGTGCACCACCTTGAGGAGCACCTTGCGAAGGACGGCCCGGCAAAGCCGGCGAGTCTCGTTCGCCAGTTGGGTCGCCCGGCTGGACTGGAGCGCCCTCAACGAGTTGATGATGCTTTCAAAGAACATCGTCAACCTGGCGCTTGGAGATATTCTTTCCTCGGAAGAATATCTAAAGTTCGACAAGCCCATGGTTGACAGTTCTGCGGTAAGCTTCTCCGCGGTGGCGATGAGACGGCCAGTCCAGATCTCCACTCCCTTTTCATAATCAGCCTGGGCAGCGGCAGCGCTCTTGAGCAGGTTCCTCTCTCCTTGGAGATCCTTGAGTAGAGCCTTCTCACGGGCCCTGCCGGCCTCGAGGGATTTTTGCAGCGTGGTCAGCTTCAGCTCCAGCACCGCAATATCATCAGCCGCAGAGGAGAGCTGCTTGGTCTTGCCGGATAGGGCGACTTGCATCTCCGCCAAGGAGTGGAGGGTTTTTTCCCTGTCCCCCTTGAGCGTCGAGAGCTCCTTGCCATGCTCGTCGAGATCCGTCTCCAGCCTCTTCACTTTGTCGCTCAGCTCGTTCTTGGCGGCCTCTGCAACTTCGGCAGCATCGACGGCCTCCTTGAGCTTGCCGGCGTGACTTGCAGTTAGAGCTTCGAGCGCCTCCTTGTGCTTCTGCTCCAGCTCCTGGGTCCGCCGCGCGACAAGATTTTCAATGTCTTCATCCTTGCTACGAAGCTTGGCGGCGAGCGCCTGCTCACGTGCGGTGAGATCTTCTTCGAAAGCGTCAAGAGCAACGCGGCGCCCCATCAGGAGAGCATCTTCGGCAGCGATCCTTTGAACAGCTTCATCATGGGCCTTCTCCATGTCTGATTGCTTCAGGAGGACCTCATTCCATTGCTGGCTCACTTGTTCTCGACCGACAACCAGCTCTTGAAGGGCCTCGGCATGCCAGATTTGCATTTGTGCGACGCGCCTTTGAAAATCCGCTTCGGCTGCCTCGACAACTGCCATTCTGGAGTCCGCCTTCTCTTTTCGGGCACGATGGAGAGCCTGGAGTTTGCGGAAGTTTTCGCCCATGGCCTGAAGGAGCCGATCCTCTTCAGACTTGCCACTGCTAGCACTGGGATCATCAACAACTTCGAGCCCGACAGCGGCAATAATTTCCTCAAAAATTTCTCCTTCGGCTGGCGCCTCGGTGCTTGCCGTCCCTGGCAAGTTGATGAATAGGTTTTCACCAACTTTGAGATATTTGCTGGATGAGGGCTCGTCAGATGTTGATGGCAGGTCTTCAGTGGCCGCCTCACCAGTGACAGGGGGCTCCGCGGCCGATGCAGCGCCTGGCGCTCCTGCGGCAGGAATGCCGTCAGTATGGTCCCCAGCCTCCCTGTCGCCCTCTTCAGCAGGTTCTTCCGCGATTTCCTTTCGTGCTGTCTTGGCGGCCTCCCCGTCAAGAGCATCACCGGCCCCGGCAACATCATCCTTGGTGGCCTCGCTGGCAGTGATCCTGTCCGCTTCGGCAGCAGCATCCCTGGCGGTCTCCTCGATGATGACGTCAACGTCCATATGTTCCATCTCAGAGAACTCTGAAGGGAGAAGGAGAAGGTCAGAATAAGATCGAGTTTTTAAATTTTGAAGTGATCAAAGATAAAGAAGTAAGGGGGAAAGAATAACTAGCACTTTGAGGCGATCGAGTACCTGCGTCGGGCTGTCGAGAGGTAGCTTCGCCTCTCCCGGCAACTCCGGTTGCCGGGGGTGGGTTGCCGGAGTCCGTGCTTGTCGGCTCCTCCTCAATCTGGACGGGCTCGTCGGCAGGATCTCTTGCCGGAGATGTGCTTGTGGGCGGAGCGGTCGATGAAGGAGGCACAATGGGGCAATCCTCTCCTTGTTGCCGTTCTTCTCCTGCGAACCCGAAGATATCAGCGACAAGAATGGAAGCCTCGGCAACAGCCAACAAAAAAAGGGACAATGAACTTACGCTGGGGGATGCATTGAGGACTAGGCTCCGGGCTCACGATGACGGTCTCTGGCACGCTAGTGGAGCCTACCGGGGGCTCGTCGCCCATAGAAGTCCTTGACCTCTTCGCCATCCTCTCCAGCAAGGTTTCTGTGTCACTACAGAAGCAATACAAGCAAGTCAGTAAAGATTGATGCAAGATTGGAAGATAAAAGCTGTGGCAAAGTACTTACTCTTCTTCCTCTCGCTCCGGACTAAAGCCGGAGATGTCGAAGTCGACCTCCGTTGCGGTGTCTGAGTGGGGAGGCGGAGGAGGAGTCCTAGGCCGCTTGGCTGTGGCAGGCGCCGGGGCAGCTTCCGGTGCGGTGGTGCGAGACCCTCCTGCCGCCCCAGCAGTGGCCGCTGGTGCGGGCCTCGCACGCCGTGCAGGCTGTTGACGGCCCCCCTGCCGCGGTCCGGTCTTGCCGGGGGCTTCGCTGCTCGAAGAGGGCTGGCTTGCCGGGATGTCAGACGCAGCCTTCCGAAGAACACGCTTCGCCTTCTTCTTCGGGGGAGGGGGCCCTTCTCTCGTCTCTTCTTCTTCGACTGAGTCCTCGCTGGACGAGATTTCAGCGGATGCGCCGCTCTCCTCCCCGGCAACCTCGTCCTCCCCGGCAGGCTTCGCCTCCACTACCACCTCTGCCTCGCTGGCTTCCCACTCTGTGAAGCCAACGCTGCCGGCCTCCGCGGCAAGATTCGCTTCCTCCACTCTGGTAGCGATGTATGCTACCTCCTGATCCGTGGTGGCGCGAATAAGATCTGGCTCTTGCCGGACAGGCTTTTCCGTCAGATTGTCGAAGAATTTCTGCACTTCTTCCTCGCTTGGCTCGACCCAGGTCGGGTCAAGGCCGTGGGTGTTGAACATCGGCAAGAAAGCAATGCTCGACCCCAGCGCAGAGTTGTTGCACAAGGGGACAATCCTTGCCGGCAGCCGGTGCTTGTCTTCGCGCTGGAATAACTTCTGGCGGAGAGCGCCAAGCTGCATAACAGTCAAGTTGTTGTTCAGCCCGGGGCGCAGCCTCATGACATCCGCTGCGTTCTTATACTCCCAGGTTGGCCTTCCCCTATTCTGCAGAGGGGCGATGCGGCGGCGGAGGAAGTCGAAGCCGATCATCTCCATTGTCAGCCCGGCAGCCTTCAAGCGAAGGATTCTGGTAGTGGCGATTGTGAGCTTCTCATCTTCTGCGGCGAGATCGCCCCAATCCTTGCCGCGGACCACCTTCTGTCGCCGGGGATGGCAAAAAGGATGAGGATCTGCTTCCTGGATCTAGCACCATTCGGCCCGCCACTCGTCCCACTTTTCGCGGTAAACTCCATCTGGGTATATCTCTTTGTTCCAGGCCCTTGGAATCCAAGCAATAGATCCAGAGAGAGCCTCTCCTTTTTGGATTCGAGGATAGAAATAGTGGCGGAAAAGAGCAGAATTGGGGATCACGCCGGCAAAATTTTCACAAAGATGGGCAAAGATCGACATGCAAAATACGGCATTCGGCGTGAAGTCAAGAAGGCGGAAGCCGTATGTATACATGATGTCGTTGAAGAAATCGGAAAAAGGTGGACAGAGCCCGCAATAAAAGTACGCAGTGAAGAAGGGGTATCTGTCCGATCCGCCTTTGGAACTAGCACCTGGGATGACGCATGTGGCGGGGTGGGCTTGTGTTCCCTTCGCCCACATGCATTGGTATCGTCCCTTCAAGGTTTCGGCGTCAAGCGTCGGAGGGAAGACGACGAGCCTCTTCGCATCTTCACCAGCTCGCTTTCCGGAACTTCGGCTTTCGCCTCCTTGTCCGTGCCCTTGCCTTTGCTGGTCTTGGGCGGCATGGCGGCTGTGGAGATGGAAGCCGGAGGACAGAACGAGCGCGGGAGCGGCGAGCAGAAGAGAAGGAAGGTTTCGCTCTGAACTCGAGCAGAGGAAGGCGATGGCGATAGCCAGATTGGGAAGAAGAGGGGGGTGAATGGGTTTGCGCCTCCACGACTTCTCCTTTTTATGGGGAAGGAGCGGGGCCACCTTGTTTATCCCCCAATATGAATGCGCCTCTGTGGGCGCGAAACAGTTTGCAGCCTTTTTGGCACACTTCTCACATCACGCGCTCCGTGCGCGTAGTGGGGGCACAGTAAAACAAGATCTTTACGAGCAGTTAATTCCCTGCCACGCGTGCCCGTGCACTGTTTGGGCCTAGCCCAACAACGCCTCGCACTCGTGTATGGCCCAGGCCCGGGGGCTCCTGTCGGTGTACTAATTATTGGGCCGCTAGTACCCCTTACTTGTGCACGGGCAGTTGTAGCCGTCCTCGCGGCAAGGCTTGCCGGGATCAGCTCGAGGTCGGTTTAAGTCATCAAGGAAATCATCAAGTCAGAGATCTGAGAATCAGCAAATAAGCAAAGCTGGAAATCGAAGGCCAGCCTCCCCGGCAAGATCCTTGCCGGGGTGGCCTGAGGAGCCCGGCAAGGATCGGCGCCCGGCAAGGCTTGGCGCCCGGCAAGGCTCGGCGTCCGGCAAGGCTTGGCGCCCAGCAAATTTCGGCGCCTGGCGAGATTCTGCCACTGTGCCACCGCTTCGGCACAGTGACGAGTCTGACATTCTGGCTCCTTCCATGGATGCGTGGCGGCGCGCCAGTGGAGGAGAGCTTAAGCGGTGCTGATGGGATGGCCCCTTTTTCCATCCCCAAGAAAGTGAGGACACCTAAACGGGCACCTCACGGTGCATTAAATGCGCCTGTCCTAATCCGTCAGGGGTTAGGTATGATACCCTGTAGCTACTTTACACCTCAATGTATGTACATTTTGCCACTGTGGAGACCCCTTTGAGCATATAAAAGGAGGCCCAAGGCAACTGCTACAGAAGAGGAGAACTTCTGGCCCATTCTGCATGCGTAGCTGCTCTTTGATCATACTGTTCATTGCGAGCGCTCCTGAAGGCTGGGCTCAAGAACATCAATAAGAACACAAAGCAGGAGTAGGGTTTTACGCGGATCAGCGGCCCAAACCTGGGTAAAAACCTCATGCGTCGATCACCGGTTCTGCTCTTTGCGTGTACCTCTCCCCCCGCCGAATCATAAAGGGGTCTCTCGGGATCCCATAGGTGTCGTGCCCCGACACTTGCAGTATGGCCCGTCAGCCTTCCCAGCCTTTTTGGCCGCCACAGCCTCCCGACAATTAGTGCACGCGGCAACCTCCTTGCCGGGGGATTCGGTCTTAGCCTTCTTGCCGGTACTAGAAGTACCAGAGCCCTCAACAGCCAATACTGCCTTTTCCTTGCGCTTCTTATTGCGTTTCTTATTCTTCCTCTTCGGGTTAGCGGCATCGTCGTCATCCTCTGAGTCCACTTCGACGCCATCCTCTTCCCCTGGGTGCTGCCTCCCTTCCTCTGTTTGGACACACTTATCCGCCAAGGTGTACAGCTCATTCACAGTCTTGGGCAACCGGACATTCATCTTGGAACGTATCCTCCTGTTGTGCATGTTGGACTGGAACACGGCAATCACAACTACCGGGTGGATGTCTGGAATGTTCCTGTGCACCCGGCTAAACCTCTGCATGTATTTCCGCAAGCTTTCCCCTTCCTTTTGTGGAAGGAGCTGCAGATCGCTGGGCCGCCCTGGCTCCTGATGGCCGCCCGTGAAGGAGCCAACAAACTTATTGCACAGGTCAGCCCATGTTGAGAAGGAATTCTCCGAAAGGTGCATCAGCCATGACATCACATTTGGCTTGAGTGCCAAAGGGAAGTAATTGGCGAACACCTTCTCATCTCTTCCTCCGGCAGCTTGAACAGCGATGGTGTAGATGCTCAAGAATTCTGCCGGGTTCAGCCTTCCATCATACTTTTCTGGTATTTCTGGCTTGAAAACGCGGGCAGATGGCCAACGGACTTGCCACAGCTCGCAAGTGAAGGCAGGGCACCCAACCTCGAAAGGCAAGTATCCGCCTTCACTGGGCGCGGGTTCGTCGTCGTCTGGGCCATTGCGCCTGTCAGATTGGCGGCGGATTTCGCGGCGTCGTTCTATGGTGACGCACGCGTCTTCCCTCCACCGATCTTCCAGGACCTACCGCTGATCTTGACGGGCTCGAGGGTCAGATGAAGCCATCGATACCTCGTCGGGCTCCCGGTTGCATGGTTCTGGTTGTAGCCTTTGCCCTGGCTATCGTGGAGGGGATTGCACCGTTGGAGTGCCCCCCTCGACTTGGCCAGCGGCTTGGGCTGTGGTTATTGCTTGTGGGCGTTGCGGCGGATCTGCCCATTGTGATCCACCCGCTTTAGCAAAACCGATCAAACTCTGGATGGTGGCTCTCCACTCATCCATTTGATCGGCCGCTGGTGGGAATCTCAGCAGGAGTTGAGCTCGCGCCATGGCTTCCAAAGCAGTGCTTGGCATAGACGACGACGCAGACCGCGATGTCGCTCGGCTCCTGCCAGTACTAGTGGCGGCGGCACCATGCTCTTGTCACCGCGAGCCAGCCGCCACAGTGGTACGGTGGCTAGAAGGGTGCGCCTAGGGGTTGACGACCCCATCCGGCGCCTCGTCTTGGTTACCCCGCCCTGGGAAATGCACTTGCCCCGCCGTTGCGCCCGTAGCAGGGACAGTCAGGGGGTCGCGGTTCACACCAGAGCGAGCGTTGTCACTGTGGCTGTGTCCTCCAGCACGGTGGGGAGGTGGCGACTGAATGTTCCCCCACCCGCGCCTTGCAGAGCACGGCCGTCGAGATGATATTTATGCCGCCCTCCTCCGGCGTTTTCCACTCCCGCTTCGACTGCAGGGGAAACGGTGACAATGCCGCCTGCACCGGTCACGTTCCCCATGGCATCCGCGTCCTCCGACGCCGTTGTAGCCCCCACAGCATCGGTGGTTGCATGCGAGGGGGCCTTCGAGGTGGAAGGGTGAGCTGTTGTGCCGGGTTTCTTCTTGGGCGCCATGGATGACGAAGAAGAAGATGAGGAGGATTGATGCACTGATCACAACCTCAGGTTTGCACACGCGCGCTCCCCCTACCTGGCGTGCCAAAGATGTCGTGGTAGAACACGGCCACCTATGGGGCCATCGGCCCCTTTTTGGTTCGGCAGGGGGGAGGTCGCATTGCACAAAGAGCAAAGGCCATGGGACAGCACGACAGTGATGACGCTAGAGGTTTTTACCCAGGTTCGGGCCGCTGAGAAGCATAAAACCCTACTCCTGCTTTGGTGGATTGATGGAGGGACCATGAAGAATGTGCGGTGCTCAAGCCCGGCAAGGCCACCATGGGGAGAGCAGCTACGCGCATATGAGTACACGAGGGTCCAAATGCTTTCTAAGGTTGCCACGGCCCTCCTTTTATAGGCTAAGGGGTTACCACAATGGCAAAACAATCATTATCTAGTGATTAGATAGCTAACAGTGCTATCATACCTAACTCTGGCAGTTAGGACAAAGTGCATTAAATGCACTGCTAGGTGTCACGCTGTGGATGCGGCCCGGCAGGCCTGCCGCGCTACTTAGTCACCCACAAGTACTAATCTAAAGTTCCGGTACAAAGATTGAACACAAGAGATGAACTAGGGCTATCTGGAGATGAAGCTAAGAAGAAGGTTTTCCATTTATCTTTCAAGGGAAAAGCATTGACATGGTATAGGCTATGCGATGATATTGGATCTTGGAACTGGATTCGATTGAAATTGGAATTTCACCAAAAAAAAATATCCTATGCATCTAGTTCATCGTGATCAGAATTATATATATATAATTTTTGGCCTCGTGAAGGAGAAAGTATAGATCTAGCTTGGGGGAGGCTTAAGTCAATGTTATATTCATGCCCTAATCATGAGCTCTCGAGAGAAATTATCATTCAGAAATTTTATGCTCGGCTTTCTCATAATGATCAATCCATGCTCGATACTTCTTGTACTGGCTCTTTTATGATGAAGACTATTGAATTCAAGTGGGGTCTCTTAGAAAGAATTAAATGTAACTCTGAAGATTGGGAACTCGACGAAGGTAAAGAGTCAGCTATTAAGCTTGGGTTTGATTGTGTTAAGTCTTTTATGAATACCGATGCTTTTCACAAGTTTAGCACTAAATATGGACTTGACTCTGAGATAGTAGCCTCTTTTTGTGAATCATTTAATACTCATGTTGATCTCCCTAAGAGAAGTGGTTTAAATATCATCGCCCTATTAAAGAAGAAATCAAAGAACCGGTAATAGCTAAAGATGAAACGATCATTTACAATGTTGATCCTGTTGTGCCTACTGCTTATATTGAGAAACCACCTTTCCCTATTAGGATAAAGGAACATGCTAAGGTATCAACTGTGGTTCGCAAAATTAATATTAAAGCACCTAAACCCTCTTAACAAATCAAAGTAGAACCTAGTGTTACTATGGTTAAAGATCTCTTGGTAGAAAATATTGATGGGCATGTTATTTATTCATGTGATGAAGCTGCTAGAATTGCCAAACCCGATGAAAAAGATAAACACAGACCTGTAGTTGGCATGTCTGTTATCTCAGTTAAAATAGGAGATTGCTGCTATGATGGTTTATGTGACGTAGGTGCTAGTGTGAGTGCTATTCCTTTTACCTTATACCAAGAAATTATGAATGATATAGCACCCGCTGAAATAGAAGACATTGATATTACTATTAAACTTGCTAATAGAGACACCATCACACCACTTGGGATTGTTAGAGATGTTGAAGTCTTGTGTGGGAAAGTAAAATACCCTACTGATTTTCTAGTCCTTGGTTCCCCACAAGATGACTTTTGTCCCATTATTTTTGGTAGACCTTTCTTGAACACTGTCAATGCTATAATATATTGCCATAAAGAAACTGTCGGTGTTAGCTTTGGTGACGAGTCTCATGAATTTAATTTCTCCAAGTTTAGTAGACAACCCCGTAATAAAGAATTGCCTAGTAAGGATGAAATAATTGGTCTTGCTTCTATTGTCGTGCCTCCTACTGATCTACTAGAACAATATTTGCTAGACCATGAAAAGGATATGCACTTGCGTGAAAGAAATGAAATAGATAAAATATTCTTTGAACAACAACCTCTCCTTAAACACAATTTGCCTATTGAAACTCTCAGAGGTCCTCCTCCACCTAAATGTGATCCTGTGTTTGAATTGAAATAATTGCCTGACACTTTGAAAAATATGCTTATCTTGATGAGAAAAAGATATATCCTGTTATTATTAGTGCTAACCTTTCAGAACATGAAGAAGAAAGATTATTAAAAATTCTGAAGAAGCACCATGCTGCTATTGGATATACTCTTGATGACCTTAAGGGCATTAGTCCCACTCAATGTCAGCACAAGATTAATATGGAACCTGATGCTAAACTCGTTGTTGATCACCAACGAAAATTGAATCCTAAGATGAAAGAAGTGGTGAGAACACAAATACTAAAACTTCTGGAAGAAGGTATAATTTATCCCATAGCTGATAGTAGATGGGTAAGTCATGTTCATTGTGTCCCTAAGAAGGGAGGTAATACTGTTGTTCCTAATGATAAAAATGAACTTATCCCACAAAGAATTATTACTAGCTATAGAATGGTAATTGATTTTAGAAAATTAAACAAAGCTACTAGAAAATATCATTACCCTCTGTCTTTTCTAGATCAAATGCTAGCATCTAAGCACACACACTTTTGTTTTCTTGATGGATATTCTGGTTTCTCATAAACACCTGTTTCGCAACCTGATCAAGAGAAAACCACTTTTACTTGCCCTTTTGGAACCTTTGCTTATAGACGTATGCCTTTTGGTTTATGCAGTGCACCTGCTACCTTTCAAAGATGTATGACTGCTATATTCTCTGATTTTTGTGAAAAGATTGTTGAGGTTTTCATGGATGATTTTTCCGTTTACGGAACTTCTTTTGATGATTGCTTAAGCAACCTTGATCGAGTTTTGCAGACATGTGAACAAACTAATCTTGTCTTGAATTGGGAGAAGTGCCACTTTATGGTTAATGAAGGCATTGTCTTGGGGCATAAAATTTCTGAATGAGGTATTGAGGTGGATAAAGCTAAAGTTGATGCAATTGAGAAAATGCCATGTCCTAAAGATATTAAAGGTATTCGAAGTTTCCTTGGTCATGCTGGTTTCTATAGGAGATTTATTAAAGACTCCTCTAAAATTTCTAGGCCTCTTAATAATATTTTACAAAAGGATGTTCCATTTGTTTTTGATGATGATTGTGTAGAAGCCTTTGAAACACTTAAGAAAGCCCTAATTTCTGCACCTATTGTTCAACCACTTGATTGGAACTTGCACCATTTGTTTTATCGACACCTCTCTCTCTAAACATGTCGACATGATTTTCGATATCGGCTTTCGCTTGATGACAAGCGAGGTCTAAGCTTGGGGGAGTTGATACGTCCATTTTGCATCATGTTTTCCTACTGTTATTTACAATGTTTTTATGCATAATAATGCTTTATGGAGTAATTCTAATGCCTTTTCTCTCATAATATGCAAGGTTCACACAAAGAGGGAGAATACCGGCAGCTGGAATTCTGGACCTGAAAAAGCTACGTCGAAGATACCTATTCTGCACATCTCCAAATGAGCTGAAAATTTACGAAAAAATATTTTGGAATATATGAAAAATACTCGAGCAAATAACTACCGGAGGGGGCCACCTGGTGACCACAAGACACCAGGGCGCGCCAGGCCCCCCAGGCGCGCCCTGGTGGGTTATGGCCAGCCCAGCCCACCTCCGATGCCCATCTTATGGTACTTAAGGTCTTTTGACCTAGAAAAAAAATAAGGAGGGGACTTTCGGGACCGAGCGCCGCCATCTCGAGGCGGAACTTGGGCAGCAGGAGCACTTTTTCCCTCCGGCGGAGCGATTCTGCCGGGGGAACTTCCCTCCCGGAGGGGGAAATCGAAGTCATCGTCATCACCAACAACCCTCTCATCTTTGGGAGGCCAATCTCCATCAACATCTTCAATAGCACCATCTCATCTCAAACCCTAGTTCATCTCTTGTGTTCAATCTTTGTACCGGAACCTCGGATTGGTACCTGTGGGTGACTAGTAGTGTTGATTACATCTTGTAGTTGATTACTACATGGTTTATTTGGTGGAAGATTATATGTTCAGATCCATTATAATATTTAATACCCCTCTGATCTTGAGGATGAATATCATTTGTGAGTAGTTACTTTAGTTCTTGAGGCCACGGGAGAAATCACATTGCAAGTAATCATGTGAATTTGATATGTGTTCGATATTTTGATGATATGTTGATGACCCACAAGTATAGGGGATTAATCGTAGTCCTTCCGATAAGTAAGAGTGTCGAACTCAACGAGGAGCAGAAGGAAATGACAAGTGGTTTTCAGCAAGGTAATTTCTGCAAGCACTGAAATTGTCGGTAACGAGTAGTTTGATAGCAAGATAATTTGTAACGAGCAAGTAATGGTAACGGTAAATAAAGTGCAGCAAGGTAGCCCAATTCTTTTTGTAGCAAAGGACAGGCCAAAACGGTCTCGTATAATAAGAAAAGCGTTCTTGAGGGCACAAGGGGAATTTCATCTAGTCACTTTCATCATGTTGGTTTGGTTTGCGTTCACTACTTTGATAATTTGATATGTGGGTGGACCGGTGCTTGGGTGTTGTTCTTACTTCAACAAACCTCCCACTTATGATTAACCCCCTCGCAAGCATCCGCAACTACGATAAAAGTATTAAGATAAGATCTAACCATAGCATTAAACATTTGGATCCAAAATAATTCTCCGTGAAGTTTCAACTTATTTGGAGTTGTGCAAAATAGGTAGCTTTGAGGTAGATTTTTCAGGTCTAGAATTCTAGCTGCCGGCATTCTCCCTATTTGTGTAAACCTTGCATATTATGAGAGAAAAGGCGTTAGAATTACTCCATAAAGCATTATTATGCGTAAAACATTATAAATAACAGTAGGAAAACATGATGCAAAATGGACGTACCATATGTATGTTGTGATTCCCTTAGTGGTGTCATGTAAACGTCGACTACATGGCACTTCACCATCTTTGGGCCTAAGGGAATGCATTGTGGAGTAGTTATTAGATATGGGTTGCTAGAGTGACAGAAGCTTAAACCCTAGTTTATGCGCTACTTCATAAGGGACCGATTTGGATCCATATGTTTAATGCTATGGTTAGATTTTATCTTAATACTTTTTCTCATTGTTGCAGATGCTTGCGAGGGGGTTAATCATAAGTGGGAGGCTTGTTCAAGTAAGAACAACACCCAAGCACCGGTCCACCCACATATCAAATTATCAAAGTAGCGAACGCAAATCAAACCAACATGATGAAAGTGACTAGAAGAAATTCCAGTGCACCCTCAAAAACGCTTTGGCTTATCCTTTGACACAAAAGGATTGGGCTACCTTGCTGCACTTTATTTACCATTACCATTACTCGCTTGTTACAAATTATCTTGCTATCAAACTACCTATTACCAACAATTTCAGTGCTTGCAGAAATTACCTTGCTGAAAACCACTTGTCATCTCCTTCTGCTCCACTTATTGAAAGGACTACGATTGATCCCCTATACTTGTGGGTCATCATATCACCATAGCATCTAAGCTGCGGGGAGCACGTGATATTCTATGCCGCTATCATTTTTGTTCCTAAACTTGCAAAATACGTGTAACTGGTGCCGTAACTTGTCTAATGGCGCTAAGTGTTTGTGCAAAAAAACCTCCTACACCAAAATATCGAAATAACACATGGGGTCCCACTTGTCATTGATCAAATTTGGACCTAAAACTAACAAATCTGAAGGACGAGATTTGAACCGGCAACCTAGACTACAAAGCGTACGTCGATAGCCTAAAACAGCAACGGTTGTTGGCTTTGTCGCATAACATGATTTTATACAGTATTACGTTGAGTAGAGTAGAGGGAGTGGCTCGTCAACACGTGCATAAACATTGACTTACTTACTGGTGGGTTCCATGTTTGCGATCTCTCTCTCCTCTCCATGTAGTACAACCTTTAGACGCATGGGCAAACATGAAGAGCGGCGCGAGCTTCCCGTGGTGTTATTATAACTAAAAAATGCTTGGAAAATAGATGAATCGCCTAGAACAAGAGACGTTGTGGCTGGTCGAGATGGAGCTAACCACACCTATCCTGTGTGGCTAGTTTTTGACCGACTGGCTGGGTCCCGAGTTTGAACCATAGGTAGTATGTCTGATGCAGTATATTTTTACACGCACATTTTTCCTCCGCACTGAGACATGGCACACCCTACCGCGCGGTTTCTGGGTCCTCCCGGGTGGTGCATGCATATTTTCTTCGTTGTCGAGATGTGGGACGCCCTACCACGCGTTTTCTGGGTCCTCCTCGGTCGTATCACCGAAGCAAGTAAATGAGTCATCAAATCACAAAAGCCCACCTTTCTTGCCGAGTACATCAGTGAAGCACGGTGGCTAGCTAGTTGGGCTAGTGCGACCTATTAGCAAGGCCGCCGCCACATTTGTTTTTTCATCCCTTCTTTTCTCTAGTTGCCGGTAGGTAAATTTAAATATCCACCGCTGCGTTGCTTTGGTCTTTGGGTCCGGCAGGCGCGGCAGTGATACGCCCAATTTTGCATCATGTTTTCCTACTGTTATTTATAATTTTTTTATTCATAATAATGCTTTTTGGAGTAATTCTAATGCCTTTTCTCTCATAATATGCAAGGTTTACACAAAGAGGGAGAATACCGGCATCTAGAATTCTGGACCTGAAAAAGCTACGTCAAAGTTACCTATTCTGCACATCTCCAAATGAGCTGAAAATTTACGAAGAATTATTTTGCAATATATAAAAAATACTGGAGCAAATAACTACCGGAGGAGGCCCACCAGGTGGGCACAACCCACCTGGGCGCGCCAGGCCCCCCAGGCATCATGTGATGAGGAAAGATCTAGGTACATATATCCAGTTGTATATGAGTGGGCATGAGTTATTATTGTTGACATCATCCTTGAGGTGAATACGTTGGGAGGCGAAACTATAAGCCCCTATCTTTCTATGTGTCTGGTTGAAACTTTTTGTTCATGGGTACGTTGTGAGTGTTAGCAATTATAGAAGATTAAATGATGGTTGAGTATGTGGACTTGCCTAAAGGCTCCGACACATGACCCTTCCTGAAAATATGATGAATTGTAGTTGCAAAGTTGACTAAGAACATAGTTTGTTGGTTTTCAATAAGGTTTATGCTGTATACTTCAATGTTGTGATGAATTGTTACTTGTTCATGAGAAGTTATATGATAAAAGTTGTTTGATATAGTTTTATGTTAAAGTTCCTTGCTGTCATAATAATATGCATGATGCTTCTATGTCTGTATTTTGTTTTTATCGATACTTCTCTCTCTAAGCATGTGGGCATGTTTTTCGATTTTGGTTTTTCGCTTGAGGACAAGCGAGGTCTAAGCTTGGGGGAGTTGATACGTCCATTTTGTATCATGTTTTCCTACTGTTATTTATAATGTTTTTATGCATAATAATGCTTTTTGGAGTAATTTTAATGCCTTTTCTCTCATAATATGCAAGGTTTACACAAAGAGGGAGAATACCGGTAGCTGGAATTCTGTACCTGAAAAAGCTACATCAGAGTTACCTATTCTGCACATCTCCAAATGAGCTGAAAATTTACGGAGAATTATTTTGCAATATATAAAAAATACTGGAGCAAATAACTACCGGAGGAGGCCCACCAGGTGGGCACAACCCACCTGGGCGCGCCAGGCCCCCCAGGCGCGCCCTGCCCTCCTCGGCCCACCTCTGATGCCCATCTTCTGGTATATAGGTCATTTTGACCTAGAAAAAATCAGTAGGGACTTTCGGGACGAAGCGCCGCCGTCTCAAGGAGGAACTTGGGCAGGAGCACTTTTGCCCTCCGGTGGAGCGATTCCGCCGGGGGAACTTCACTCCCGGAGGGGGAAATCATCGCCATCGTCATCACCAACAACTCTCCCATCTTTGGGAGGGCCATCTACATCAACAATCTTCAACAACACCATCTCCTCTCAAACCCTAGTTCATCTCTTGTGTTCAATCTTTGTACCGGAACCTTAGATTAGTACTTGTGGGTGACTAGTAGTGTTGATTACATCTTGTAGTTGATTACTATATGGTTTATTAGGTGGAAGATTATATGTTCAGATCCATTATGCTATTTAATACCCCTCTGATCTTGAGCATGATTATTATTTGTGAGTAGTTACTTTTGTTCTTGAGGTCACGGGAGAAGTCATGTTGCAAGTAATAATGTGAACTTGATATGTGTTCGATATTTTGATGATATGTATGTTGTGATTCCCTTAGTGGTGTCAAGTGAACGTCGACTACATGGCACTTCACCATATTTGGGCCTAAGGGAATGCATTGTGGAGTAGTTATTAGATGATGGGTTGGTAGAGTGACAGAAGCTTAAACCCTAGTTTATGCGCTACTTTGTAAGGGACCGATTTGGATCCAAAAGTTTAATGCTATGTTTAGATTTTATCTTAATACTTTTCTCATAGTTGCGGATGCTTGCGAGGGGGTTAATCATAAGTAGGAGGTTTGTTCAAGTAAGAAAAGCACCTAAGCACTGGTCCACCCACATATCAAATTAGCAAACACAAATCAAACCAACATGATAAAAGTGACACGATGAAATTCCTGTGTACCCTCCAGAACGCTTTGCTTATCATAAGAGACTGTTTTGGGCTGTCCTTTGTCACAAAAGGATTGGGCTACCTTGATGCACTTTATTCACCGTTACCGTTACTTGCTCATTACAAATTATCTTGCTATCAAACTACTTGTTACCGACTATTTCAGTGCTTGCAGAAAATACCTTGCTGAAAACCACTTGTCATTTCCTTCTGCTCCTCGTTGGGTTCGACACTCTTACGTATCGAAAGGACTACGATTGATCCCCTATACTTGTGGGTCATCAAGGCTCTTTTCTGGCGTCGTTGCCGGGGAGTGAAGCGCTCTTGGTAAGTGGAAATTGGTAAGGAAAAATTATTACTACGTGCTGAAATTTATTGTCACTTGTGACTATGGAGAATCATCCTTTGAGGGGTTTGTTCCGGGTATCTTCACCTCGACCGAAACCACAATTAGCTACCCCTCAACCTACTGCACCTACTGAAAATATTGGTTATGAAATTCCTTCGGGTATGATAGAACAACTGCTAGCTAATCCTTATGCAGGAGATGGAACTGAACATCCTGTTATGCACTTGATATATGTGGATGAAATTTGTGGATTATTTAAGCTTGCAGGTTTATCCGGAGATGAAGCTAAGAAGAAGGTTTTCCCTTTATCTTTGAAGGGAAAAGCATTGACATGGTATAGGCTATGCGATGATATTGGATCTTGGAACTGGAATCGATTGAAATTGGAATTTCACCAAAAAAATTATCCTATGCATCTAGTTCATCGTGATCAGAATTATATAAATAATTTTTGGCCTCATGAAGGAGCAAGTATCGCTCTAGCTTGGGGGAGGCTGAAGTCAGTGTTATATTCATGCCCCAATCATGAGCTCTCTAGAGAAATTATCATTCAGAATTTTTATGCTCGGCTTTCTCGTGATGATCAATCCATGCTCGACTTCTTGTACTGGTTCTTTTATGAAGAAGACTATTGAATTTAGGTGGGATCTTTTAGAAAGAATTAAACGCAACTCTAAAGATTGGGAACTCGACGAAGGTAAAGAGTCAGGTATTAAGCTTGAATTTGATTGTGTTAAATCCTTTATGAATACCGATGCTTTTCACAAGTTTAGCACTAAATATGGAATTGACTCTGAGATAGTAGCCTCTTTTTGTGAATCATTTGCTACTCATGTTGATCTCCCTAAGGAGAAGTGGTTTAAATATCATCAACCTATAAAAGAAGAAACTAAAGAACCCGACATAGTTAAAGATGAAACTATTGTTTACAATGTTGATCCAGTTGTGCCTACTACTTATATTGAAAACCACCTTTCCTTGTTAGGATAAAGGAACATGCTTAGGTTTCAACTGTGGTTCGCAAAAGTAATATTAGAGCACCTAAACCTGCAAAACAAATTAAAGTAGAACCTAGTGTTGCTATGGTTAAAGATCTCCTCGTAGAAAATATTGACGGGCATGTTATTTACTTCTGTGATGAAGCTGCTAGAATTGCCAAACCCGATGAAAAGGATAAACATAGACCTGTTGTTGGCATGCATGTTATCTCAGTTAAAATAGGAGATCTTTGTTATCATGGTTTATGTGATTTAGGTGCTTGCGTGAGTGCTATTCCTTTTACCTCATACCAAGAAATTATGAATGACATAGCACCCGCTGAAATAGAAGACATAGATGTCACTATTAAACTTGCTAATAGAGACACCATCATACCACTTGGGATTGTTAGAGATGTTGAAGTCTTGTGTGGGAAAATAAAAGGGGTTTTATCATGAATGCCACTAGTTGTGTCCCACTACTCAGTTTTGCCATTAGAAATTACTACTGCTCAAAAATGCCATCGTTCCGTGAGATGCTTGCTCAAAAATGCCATTAGATATCTAAAAAATGCCATCGTTCCATTAGATGTTTGCTCTAAAAATGCCATTAGACATCGTTATAGTCAGGTCAAACTCGTTGACCATGTTATATGACAAAAATTCCCCTATACCCACATGTCAGCTCTCTGTATCTCACAATGATAAGTGTGGACCCCACTTGTTAGGAGTAAGTAAGCGGATAATTTTAGAGGAAAATAAGAACGATGTTGGGATCAAGTGGGACCCACACTTTATTGTAGTGAGATAGAGGGAGAGCTGACATGTTGGTCTATAGGTATTTTGGTCATTATAACATGGCAAACGAGATTTGAGCTGACGGTAATGGTGTCGAGTGGCATTTTTTATCATCGCCTAACGAAGCGATGCCATTTTTGAGCAGTTGAAATTCTTAGTGGCAAAACCGAGTAGTGAGACGTAACCGGTGGCATAAATGATAAAAACCCAAAATAAAATACCCTACTGATTTTCTAGTTCTTGGTTCCCCACAAGATGACTTCTGTCCCATTATCTTTGGTAGACCTTTCTTGAACACCGTTAATGCTAAAATAGATTGTGAGAAACAAACTGTCGGTGTTAGCTTTGGTGATGAGTCTCATGAATTTATTTTTTCCAAGTTTAATAGACAACCTCATAAGAAAGAATTACCTAGTAAGGATGAAATAATTGGTCTTGCTTCTATTGCCGTGCCTCCCACTGATCCACTAGAACAATATCTGCTAGACCATGAAAATGATATGCATATGCATGAAAGAAATGAGATAGATAAAATTTTCTTTGAACAACGACCCCTACTCAAACACAATTTGCATATTGAAACTCTAGGAGGTCCTCCTCCACCTAAAGCTGATCCCGTGTTTGAATTAAAACAATTGTCTGACACTTTGAAGTATGCTTATCTCGATGAGAAAAAGATATATGCTGTTATTATTAGTGCTAACCTTTCAGAACATGAAGAAGAAAGATTATTGAAAATTCTGAAGAAGCAGCGTGCTTCTATTGGATATACTCTTGATGATCTTAAGGGCATTAGTCCCACTCTCTTTCAGCACAAAATTAATATGGAACCTGATGCTAAACCCGTTGTTGATCAGCAATGATGTTTGAATCCTAAGATGAAAGAAGTGGTAAGAACTGAAATATTAAAGCTTCTGGAAGCAGGTATAATCTATCCCATAGCTGATGGTAGATGGGTAAGTCCCGTTCATTGTGTCCCTAAGAAGGGAGGTATTACTGTTGTTCCTAATGATAAAAAGGAACTCATTCCACAAAGCATTGTTACTGGCTATAGAATTGTAATTGATTTTAGAAAATTAAATAAAGCAACTAGAAAAGATCATTACCCTTTGCCTTTTATTGATCAAATGTTGGAGAGATTATCTAAGCACACACACTTTTGTTTTCTTGATGGATATTCTGGTTTTTCTCAAATACCTGTTTCACAACCTGATCAAGAGGAAACCACCTTTACTTGCTCATTTGGAACTTATGCTTATAGACGTATGCCTTTTGGTTTATGCAATGCACCTACTACCTTTCAAAGATGTATGATAGCTATATTCTCTGTTGTGAAAAGATTGTTGTGGTTTTCATCGATGATTTTTCTATTTATGGAACTTCTTTCGATGATTGCTTGAGCAACCTTGATCGAGTTTTGCAGAGATGTGAGCAAACTAACCTTGTCTTGAATTGGGAGAAGTGTCACTTTATGATTAATGAAGGTATTGACTTGGGGCATAAAATTTCTGAACGAGGTATTGAGTAGGACCAAGCTAAAGTTGATGCAATTGAGAAAATGCCATGTCCTAAAGATATTAAAGGTATTTGTAGTTTCCTTGGTCATGCTGGTTTCTATAGGAGGTTTATTAAAAACTTCTCTAAAATTTCTAGGCCTCTTACAAATCTTTTACAAAAGGATGTTCCATTTGTTTTTCATGATGATTGCGTAGAAGCCTTTGAAACACTTAAGAAAGCCTTAACTTCTGCACCTATTGTTCAACCACCTGATTGGAACTTGCCTTTCGAAATTATGTGTGATGCTAGTGATTATGTTGTTGGTGCTGTTCTAGGACAAAGAGTTGATAAGAAATTAAATGTTATTCATTATGCTAGCAAAACTCTAGACAGTGCCCAAAGAAATTATACTACTAGTGAAAAGGAATTTTTAGCAGTTGTGTTTCCTTGTGATAAATTCAGATCTTACATTATTGATTCTAAAGTTATTGTTCACACCGATCATGCTGCTATTAAATATCTCATGGAAAAGAAAGATGCCAAACCTAGACTCATTAGGTGGGTTCTCTTGCTACAAGAATTTGATCTACATATTACTGATAGAAAAGGAGCTGAGAACCCCGTAGCTGATAACTTATCTAGGTTAGAGAATATCCTTGATGACCCACTACCTATTGATGATAGCTTTCCTGATGAACAACTAGCTGCAATAAATCTTTCTCATAATACTCCTTGGTATGCTGACTATACTAATTATATTGTTGCTAAATACTTACCACCTAGTTTCACATACCAACAAAAGAAAAAGTTCTTCTATGATTTAAGACATTACTTTTGGGATGACCCACATCTTTATAAAGAAGGACTAAATGGTATTATTAGACGTTGTTGTCGGTGTTCTGGGAACCAGGGTACCCAGACTTGCCTGCCTGCCTGGGGCCCACGGCGTGGCTCCATCAACGGCCTGGTACGGCCCATCTACAACACCTTCAAGACAAGACCCTCGCGAGGGGCCAAGCCTCGTGAGGCGGGCGACATCAAGACCTCCGAAGGGAGTGGCCTCCTTAGGCTGGCTCCTGAGGAGCAGAGATTTATATGCAGGTGCCCACCTCATGAGGTTGAGGTGACGCAAGCCATGACAACCAAGGCCAGGCGAGCGCCAGCGGGCGCAGAGCAGCAGGTTTCCTCTTTGGTGCTAAGGAGGCAAGCGCAGGCACGGGGTCCCGAGGAATCACCCAAAGGTCTCTATTCCCATGCAACGAGACCAAGACCGCCAGGACGGCAGGACGGATGTCATCGCCGAGTCCACCGCGGCGTCACGACCAGAAGCTTTGCATGCGAAGACCACCTTTCATCAGGATAAGATGTACTACTTGTCCCCTTTCAAATTGGCTGTTGTGGAATCCCTTCCCGCCTTCGTTTTCGGGGAAGAGGACCAAGGCCACTATATATAGGTTAGCCACCACCATAGAAAGGGAGATCCGATTGGACCGAGAACAGCTCACCCTCACCAGAGCAAGCCTCGCGAGCTTGTTCATCCTCTGTACTAGTTCATCCTCAGCCCCTCGTGAGGCTAATCCACCACAAAGCAGGAGTAGGGTATTACACCGCAAGGTGGCCCGAACCTGGGTAACTGTCGTGTCCATCTTCTTCCCTGTTCTTCAAGCTAGGCTGTAGGGCGGCGCGTTTGGTTGGCTGGATAGGTTGAGTTCTTCGCACACACCCCAGAGTTCGAACCTTCTTTGGGTCTACGGAGCCCTGAATCCAACATTTGGCGCGCCAGGTAGGGGCGTGTCGAAGCCTCTCTCACACCGCTCGTTCCACCACCGTTCCGCTGTTTCGATGGCTGACGCTCGCCATGTTCATGCCGAGCGCCGAGCCACTCGTGTCGCACAGACGGCACCCACGGGCAACGGCGTCCCTCGCCACTCCGCCTCCCCGGCGGCTAACGCCGCCACCGACCCTGCTGCCCGCGAGCAGCAGGACTCGTCGCTGCCGCCATCCGTGCAGCGCGACGGCCGCACCGCGACTCCGTCACCCATTCCAGCCACGGCGTCGTCTTCTCACTGCCGTCGTGGGCCGGCGAATGCGCAGTCCGCGCTGCTCATGGCACGCGAGCTTCTATGCTATCGTCCGGCTAACGACCTCTACGACGACTGGTCGCCCACATCGCTGAGCTCGTCAATGCCGCTGGTGAAGCCCCTGCACCGTCTCGTTCGGTTCGCCCTCCGCTGTCCCAGGCGGGCGATGTGGCCCACGGCGCACCTCCTCCCCCTCCGCTGCACGGCGAGGGCCCTGAGTCGAGGCGTGAGGCTCTCCAGCGCGACCCACCGTGCAGAGCGTTAGTGCGCGATGAAGAAAGCTGCCAGGTGGTGCAGCGGCCCCAAGGAGAAGCGCGTGCGCTCCCAGCACTGCCACGTCAAGAGCGCGTACCGCCAGAGGCGGCCGCGCGCGGGCATCAAGATCAGGCTCTTTCCCGGCGGGTGGCCCCGGTGAATGCGGCAGGGTGCCGTGCTTTCACCCTGGAGCTGCGCCATGTTGTCTGGCCCGGCAAGTTCAAGCCGGATCTGCCTCCACGCTACAACGGCACCCCCGACCCCGCTGAGTTCCTCTAGCTCTACGAGCTGAGCATCGAGGCGGCGAACGGCAACGAGAAGGTCATGGTAAACTGGTTCCCCATGGCCCTCAAGGACGGAGCGCGCTCCTGGCTCCTGAACCTTCCGGTGGGATCGATCTCCTCCTAGGATGAGCTACGTGAGCACTTCATCGCCAACTTCCAGGGCACTTGTGACCGCGCTCCCAGGGCAGGCGACCTGCGACGCATCAAGCAGCAGCCAGGCGAAACCTTGCACAAGTACATACAACACTTCACCAACGTTCGCCTTAAGATCCCGAAGGTGTCGGACGAGGCCATCATTACGGTGTTCTCTGAGGGTGTCCGGAATGTCAAGATGAAGGAAGAGCTGGCCATGCACGAGGATTTGTGCTCGGCTCTGGAGATGTTTAACATGGCCACCAAGTGCGCGAGGGCGGAGGAAGGTCGCCTCTCCCTCCTGGAGCTCCCGGAGGTCGACCCTGAAGACAAGAAGGCCAAGGCTAAGGACATGAAGCGCAAGGGCCCAGCTGTGCCCGCGGCTGAGCCTGAGATGAAGCGCGGCTGACCACCCTGAGTCCTCCAAGGGCAGCCGTCCGTTTTGCGTCTTCCATAACATTCACAGCCACAACACCAACGACTACCAAGAGCTCAGGGCAATCCGCGACAGGCGCTTTGGCCGCCGTACCGAGCGCAACGACCGTGGCTACGGCCGCGGAGGAGGCCGCGGGGGTGGCCGCTGGGACAACCGTGACCCCCACCAGGAATGGCGCAATCAGCCTTGTGAGGACCGCTGGCAAGGCCAGCCTCGTGACGGCCCCTGGAGGGACCAGCCTTGTGAGGACCGTCCTCAGGGCAACGCCGGTCTCCCTCCGCTGCCGCCGCTGCCAAGGAGGAACGATGACCACCGCCAAGACGATGGGGCCGGGGGCTTCCAGGAGCCTCGTGCCATTGCCTGCATCCTGGGTGGCGCTCATGCCCCCGCCTCCCATCGCATCTTCAAGTAGTTCGCTCATGAGGTGAACGCGGCCCTCCCCAAGCTCGAGGCGTCGCGCCCCCTCAGGTGGTCAAAGTACGCCATCACCTTTGACTCTACAGACCAGCTCAAGTGCTCAGCTGCCACTGGCGCGCTCCCAATGCTCTGCTCACTGACCATCAGCAACGTCCTCGTCACCAAGACACTCGTCGATGGCAGCGCGGGGCTCGACATTCTCTCTGTCGAGACGTTCGAGACGCTCCAGGTGCCATACGACCAGCTCCTCCCTACCAAGCCTTTCTCAGGATTGACCGATGGCTCCACCACCCCCATAGGACAGATTCGCCTCCCTGTCACCTTTGGCCAGTGAGACAACTACCACACCGAGCTCATCGACTTAGATGTCGCCCACATTCGCCTCCCGTACAATGCCATCCTCGGGTATCCAGCCCTCGCCAAGTTCATGGCGGTGACTCACCACGTCTAGAATGTCCTCAAGATGCCAGGAAGCGGCGGTATCATCACGGTTGCTTGTGACAAGAAGGCAGCGGTGTGCTCCCTTGAGCGCGCCTACCAGGCTACAGCAGTCGAGAACTCTGACGACGAGGGTGCAGTTCGGCCTGACGAGGGTGCAGTTCGGCCTCCTGAGGCCATCCCCAAGAATAAGAAGCAGCTCCTCCCCAAGGGCCGCCAGGAGGCTGGTGCATCCGACGATCGTGCCTCAGGCCCCGCGCCCGCTGCTGGGGCGCCTTTCCCCTCGCATAGGAAGGCGCGCCCGGTGCCCCTCTCAGGACGGGCTCGGGGGCTCTCTTCTGGAGGTCCTCTGACCTGACCAGCGTCACGAGGGAAGCGTTCGGGCACCACGTGGAGGCGTGCTTCAACATGCGCTTCCGTGAGCAGAGCGCAGGGCGTGAGGCGCCAGGCACTCAGGAGTTCATCAGCAAGGCAATCGAGGAGCTCCAGGAGGCGTGAGCCATGCGTGGCGAGCATTGCCCCGTATCGTCTAGTGCAGTTGCCGCCCCTGACATGAGTGGCGAGCTGCGCGTCTGCGTCAACATCCCAGGTCTCAACAAGGCTGCTTCTCAGGAGCTCTACTGGCCATCCCGCGTTGGACGGAGTGGGGGCTACCCCCGCAGCTACATCCGCATGCCGTTCGGCCTGCTGAACATGGCTGCCTCGCACCAGCGCTACATGTAGGGCGTCCTGGCAGCTCACAAGGCCCGGCGCCAGGCGATCCTGACAGAGGAGGTGCCGGACCCTCGCGAGCTTCCCGGGCCTCCAGAGTCTCCGAGCCTCAGGAGTCAGCTGGCTCATGAGGAATGACCTCTGCAGCGCGCAACTTCAGCTACCCCAACGCTCCTACAACGACGGTGCCAGGTGACTTTTTGGTTTGTTCAATTGAGGGCGCCCCTCGGGCTGCATTATTCTCAAGCTGCCAGGGCCTGCACCTGCAGCATGTATCATTTTGCACATGTATCAGAAACTGGCTTCGCCCTTCCATGAATTGCTTAATATTATCACCTGTATGTCCGGTGCTTCGCCACCATGAATGTTGTGCGCCCTCACGAGCCTGCCTGCGACCGCCTCATGATTAAGGACTGGCACAGCGTCTGTGCTCGGGTCCGTCCCTGCAGCGTCGATAAACCCAAGTGGCTGAGCTCTGTCTCGCGGGCTAGCTCCCGTGCACGTCACCTCCCATGGTCCTTCGTGCCTTGTTCTCGCATGAACTAATCGAGAGCAGTTGAGTTAGGGCGCGCGACCCGGTGCCTCGCCGCCGTGGGAGCCGCGCACCGGTTGTCTTTCTTTAGGGTTGTTGCATGAGAAGACTGGGCATGGCGTCTGTGCTCGGGTCCGTCCCTACAGCGTCGATAAACCCAACGGTTGAGCTCTGTCTGGCGGGCCGGTCCCGTTCACGTCACCTCCTGGGGTCGTTGGTGCTTGGCCTTCTCATGCGATGTCCTCCGGAGATTCACTCGGCGTAGGCCACCCCAACATCTCTCGTGATTTTTGCAGCCCCCCCGTAACAAAATTCAGGCGCAACCCGCCTTGAGGTAGGGCCCCATGAGTCCCGCGCTGGCTCACGGGTGCCCATATACACCTCCTCCAGTCCGGCTGTGCAAGCCACGTGTCCGGACGGGGCTGTACATGCCCCAAAGTCTCCCCTCAGAGGGAGTACCCACCCACGCACCAGTGGAAGCCCCATGCTCCGCGCTGGCGGATGACACGGTCGAGGCGCGACTATGCCCACGCACCAGTGGAAGCCCCATGCTCTGTGCTGGCGGACGACACGGTCGAGGTGCGGCTATGCCCACGCTGAAGTGGAAGCACCATGCTCCGCGCTGGTGAATAAACAACTGAGGGCACCCTAGCGGCTGCAATAACCTCAGGAGAGCCAACATGCTCGCTGTTCGGCCCCACCACGCCGCTTTCCCTACGGGAGGGTCGCGCGAGGGGGCTGGGCAGGGGGCTATGCTCAGGCCCCTCCTGGCGTACGCCACCTCACCAGGTCTCTCGCACCTGGTATTCCCGCGTCCCTCCCAGGCAAAGGCTGGCGAGCAAAGGTATGAAGGACTCCGGATTACCTTGTATGACTGCTTGTTTTTCCTTCATGAGGGTCATTCGCACATCAAGGGGGACCCCTGAGCATCGCGACTCAGGGGCCTCACTAGTCACGTAGCACCTCGCCCCTTGGTCTCGTCCTGGTGATCCAGACGTCCCAACGGCGGACGAGGTACGCGCGGGGCTGGGCCCTGCCGACGCAGAACGCTGGCAAATGCGAAGGAAACAGAGCACGAAAGAGAAATCACGGAGTCCTAGCAAATTATTACAAAGCATAATGTCTCATAAGTTCAAACAGAAGTTCTCATGCCTCCACGAGGTACGATGCATGTTGCAGGGACAAACTAGGAGGAAGCGCCGCCGTCGCCTTGGTTGCCGTTGCCGCCCACCTTGGGGAGCCCGTCGTTGATGACGCTGCCACCCTCTTCGCCACCGGCTTCTGCCGCTGCAGCTGCAGGGTCGGGGACGTGGAGGAACTTCCCCAGTAGGGCCTCCACTTGCTTCTTCATGGCTTCGGCAGCAATGGTGCGGGACTCAGGAGCTACCAGTTCGATCAGCGCCCAGAGGTCGAAGCTGGGGTCCCGAAGGTGGAGGTGGCTGAAGACGCGCGTTGCGGCCGAGGTAAAGAGCGCGCGACACTATTCCTCCACCACCTAGGCCCGGGCGTGGCGATGCGGTGGCTCGTAGATGTCGTCGTCGCTCGTGCTTGGTCCAGACGAGGCGCTGCTGCTGCCGAAGGAGTTGCGGACAAGGCCAAGGGCAAGTTCATTCCCTATGGCCTCGCCGTTTCGCTGGCCTGCTGGGGAGCCACTGCCTCGATCTTCTCCCCTGGGGCAGCACTCCACGCGTCGGCCGTCCTCTCTAAAGACCTTGAAGAGGAGCGTCGAAGCCCCATCGTACTCGAAGTGGATGGCGTGACCTCCCTCCGAGCGGCAGGCGCGGGCGATCGCGCCCCATCCCCGGGTCATGAAGACGTCACCAGAGTCGACGACCTCGACCTCCGCCTCTGATGCTTGGCTGTAGCAGCCGTTGTGTTGCACCCACAGCTCGACGGGCCCCCGTGGTAGAATCTCCCTCGCCAGAGACCATGAGAGCCGGATCCATGTGTGCGGCGGCATCGCCGCCCACACCACGAACTCGCGGGCCGTGCCTTCGGCGTGGGTCTACGGGCGGATCGGCCGTGCGGCCACCGCTTGTTCTCCTCCCTGGTTTCGCTCCTCGCGGCGACCGCGGCCGCTCTCATGGATGGGGCTCTGCGTGCGAGTGTATGCACGGACCGGGAAGCCTGGCGGAGCGCGTTCATGCCAGGGCCGCGTTGGCGTAAGCACCCGGCGGCGTCGCGAGGGCAACCTTGCCTTTTCTTCGGCGGGAGCAGCTCGGGTTCCACCTGGGGGGCTTTTCCCTTCTCCGCGGCAGAGAACCTCCTCACTGGCGCCATGGAAGCTTCGGCAAGATGGCGGGGGAAATAAGGAGAAGGAGGAGCAGGCGGCGAGAAGATGAAGATGAGCTAGGGGCTCCGCCCCCGCCCCATTTATAGGCAGAGGGAGGCCAACCGCCGGCCTCTCACGTTCCGAGCAATGATGGCTCCTCTACATGCATCAGGCAGTTGTCACGTCGGGCAGTTGCCGAGGCGGCGTGGGGAAGTGGAGACGCCCACGTCCCATCAAGCACCACGCGTCAGCCCGGTCCGCAGGTGATTGGGGCCCGCGACGCTTTGCCCTTACCCTTTGGCTTCGCCTCGAAGCCAAGTCCGAGCGCGCCTTGGGCCCGGGGGCTACTGTCGGTGTTCTGGGAACCAAGGTACCCAGACTTGCCTGCCTGTGGCCCATGGCGTGGCTCCATTGATGTCCTGGTATGGCCCATCTACAATACCTTCAAGACAAGACCCTCGTGAGGGGCCAAGCCTCGCGAGGCGGGCGGCATCAAGACCTCCGAAGGGAGCGGCCTCCTTAGGCTGGCTCCTAAGGAGCGGAGATTTCTATGCAGGTGCCCACCTCATGAGGTTGAGGTGACGCAAGCCATGACGACCAAGGCCAGGCGGGCGCCAGCGGGCGCAGAGCAGCAGGTTTCCTCTTTGGTGCTAAGGAGGAAAGCGCAGGCGCGGGGTCCCGAGGAATCACCCAAAGGTTTCTATCCCCGTGCAACGAGACCAAGACCGCCAGGACCTCAGGACGGATGTCATCGCCGAGCCCACCGCGGCGTCACGACTAGAAGCTTTGCAGGCGAAGACCACCTTTCGTCAGGATAAGATCTACTACTTGTCCCCTTTCAAATTGGCCGTTGTGGAATCCCTTCCCGCCTTCGTTTTCGGGGAAGAGGACCAAGGCCACTATATATAGGTTAGCCACCACCATAGAAAGGGAGATCCGATCGGACCGAGAACAACTCACCTTCACTAGAGCAAGCCTCGCGAGCTTGTTCGTCCTCTGTACTAGTTCATCCTCAGCCCCTCATGAGGCTAATCCACCACAAAGCAGGAGTAGGGTATTACACTGCAAGGTGGCCCGAACCTGGGTAACTACCGTGTCCATCTTCTTCCCTGTTCTTTGAGCTAGGCTGTAGGGCGACGCGTTCGGTTGGCTGGATAGGTTGAGTTCTTTGCACATGCCCCAGAGTTCGAACCTTCTTTGGGTCTGCGGAGCCCTGAATCCGACAGTTGTGTACCTGAGCATGAACAGGAACAAATCTTGCGGAAATGTCACTCCGAAGCTTATGGAGGGCATCATACGAGAGATAGAACTGCTCATAAGGTATTGCAATCTGGTTTTTATTGGCCTACTCTCTTGCAGGATGCCCGTAAGTTTGTTTTACCTTGCGATGAATGTCAAAGAATTGGTAATATCGGTAAGCGTTAAGAAATGCCTATGAATTATTCACTTGCTGTTGAACCATTTGATGTTTGGGGTTTTGATTACATGGGACCTTTTCCTTCCTCTAATGGGTATACACATATTTTGGTTGCTGTTGATTACATTACTAAGTGGGTAGAAGCTATTCCAACTAGTAGTGCTGATCATAACACTTCCATTAAAATTCTTAAAGAAGTTATTCTCCCGAGGTTTGGAGTCCCTAGATATTTAATGACTGATGGTGGTTCACACTTTATTCATCGTGCTTTCCGTAAAATGCTTGCTAAATATGATGTTAACCATAGAATTGCATCACCCTATCATCCTCAATCTAGTGGTCAAGTTAAACTTAGCAATAGAGAAATAAAATTAATATTACAAAAAACTGTTAATAGGTCTCGGAAGAATTTGTCTAAGAAATTGGATGATGCACTTTGGGCCTACAGAACAACATATAAAAATCCTATGGGTATGTCTCCTTATAAAATGGTTTATCGAAAAGCTTGTCATTTGCCTCTAGAGTTAGAACATAAAGCATATTGGGCAATTAAAGAACTCAACTATGATTTCAAACTTGCCGGTGAAAAGATGTTATTTGATATTAGCTCATTAGATGAATGGAGACCCCAAGCTTATGAAAATGCCAAATTATTTAAAGAAAAAGTTAAAGGATGGCCTGACAAAAGAATCCAAAAGAGGGAATTCAAAGTTGGAGAATATGTTCTTTTGTACAACTCTCATTTTAGATTCTTTGCAGGAAAACTTCTCTCTAAATGGGAAGGACCTTATATTATCAAGGAGGTTTATTCCTCTGGAGCCATCAAAATAAATAATGCCGAAGGTACTAACCCAAAGGTGGTCAATGGTCAAAGAATTAAACACTATATCTCAAGTACGCCTATTAATGTTGAAAGCAATATTATTCAAACCGTGGCACCCGAGGAACACATAACAGAAACCTTCCGAAACACTCCAGAATCGTGAATAAAAGGAGGTACGTGATACGGTAAGTAAACAGACTCCGAAAAATCCGTAAAAATATTTTTTGTCAGTTTTGGAATATTACAAAAATTAGGAAAATAATAAACAGCCAGGAAGGCAACCGAGGAGGGCACAAGACACCAGGGCGCGCCTAGGCCCCCTGGCGCGCCCAGGTGGGTTGTGCCCACCTCCGGAACCTTCCCGACCCTGTTTTCCTCTCATTTGTTTGTTTCCCAAGATAAAAAATCTTTATTTACCCCCCGAACGTATTGACCACCGTATCACGGAGAAATCTTCTGTTCTTCTTTCTTGCTGTTTTCTGTCAGATCGGTCAAGCTAGGCATCATGTCTTCTCCCTCCTCCAACCATGAAGAAGGCGATGTTTGGTTGCTACAAGTGGAGTTAAGGGGAGAGGGAGTTGAGGAAGTTGCCATGGAGGAAGATGAAGGGATTTCTCTTGGAGTTCACCCTTCGGCTTCCGAGAGAGGTACACTTGCCGGCATCTCCACTAGTCCTAATCCCCATCAAGCCGTGAGATCATCAAACAATCAAGAGAGCCCTGAAGTGCAAGAAGGACTCCCTCCGAGGAGGCCTTTACACAGGTTACATAGAAATAATTTTCACAATTTGATTCACAATTATGGGTTCGAAAATACCCCTCGTGTGCACATACCGTCCAATTGGGACATATCCCGTCCAAGATAAAGTGATGCAGGAACAAGTTCTTGGGGACCGGAGAATAAACATATTATGGCTGAAGTGGAGAAGAACACTGAGTTGCTTCATAGAGCCCTTCAAGAGATTCAAAGTTTGAAGGAGGCACTCATGGATATATTGGGAGCTACCTCATCACCACCACCACCTTCTTCACCACCAAAAGAAACTTGAGTTCATGGTATGGGCACTCCCCTTGGCTTGTGCCAAGCTTGGGGGAGGTGCCCCGGTATCGTATCACCACCACTATCTTTGCTTTCATCTATTTTAGTTCTATCTTTAGTTATCATATGATTTAGTTGAATAAAAGTTTAGTTCGATCATTTCTTTTCGAGTGCTTGCTTAGTGATCTATCTATGTAATCATGTGCGAAATATATAATAAAGAGTAGTTTGAGTTTTGTTTCTTTACTCTTTTGTTCCAATAAAAAGAAAGAAAAATAAATGAAAAAATATCATATGCTAATCTTATGGTAAGTAATGACATCACATAAGGAAAAGTATAAGTGGTAAAATTTATTGGAGATTGACAAACATAGCATTGCTCAATGATGCAATTCATGAAAGAATTAATAAGGGAAGAGAAGATTCACATGCAAATACACTATCTTGGACATCTTTTATGATTGTGAGCCCCCATTAAATATTTTGTGTCAAAATAATTGACGTTGGACAAGGAAGACAACGTAATGATTTATGTTTGTTCATAGCCGCATAGAAGTTATATTGTCATAGATCCTTCAACATGTCGTGCTGGCTCAATATCTTTTCTAGCCAAAAATTCTGCACTAAGTAGAGATACCACTTGTGCATCCCAAAACCCTTAACCCAAAATATTATTTTGAGAGTCTACCATACCTACCTATGGATTGAGTAAGATCCTTCAAGTAAGTTGTCATTGGTGCAATAAGGCAATAAAAATTGCTTCTAAAAGTGTTGGATTGTTTAGTGTAAGAGAAAATTGAGTGTTGTATGAACTTATGATGGCAAAGTAATAAAAGCGACGGACTGCATAATAAAGGTTGCTATCATAAGGGGCAATATAACATGACGTTCTTTTGCATTAAGGGATTTGGCATACAAACAAATAAGCGCATGACAACCTCTACTTCCCTCTGCGAAGGGCCTATCTTTTACTTTTATGCATTTACTTTTATGTAAGAGTCAAAGTATCTTCCCCTATTCCTTTTTATTTTCTCTTTTTGCAAGCATCATATGGTGAGGAAAGATCTAGGCACATATATCCAGTTGGATATGTGTGGGCATGAGTTATTATTGTTGACATCACCCTTGAGGTGAATACGTTGGGAGGCGAAACTATAAGACACTATCTTTCTATGTGTTTGGTTGAAACTTTTTGTTCATGGGTACGCTGTGAGTGTTAGCAATTATAGAAGATTAAATGATGGTTGAGTATATGGACTTGCCTAAAGGCTCCGACACGTGACCCTTCCTGAAAATATGATGAATTGTAGTTGCAAAGTTGACTGAGAACATAGTTTGTTGGTTTTCAATAAGGTTTATGCTTTATACTTCAATGTTGTGATGAATTGTTACTTGTTCATGAGAAGTTATATGATAAAAGTTGTTTGATAGAGTTTTATGTTAACGTTCCTTGCTGTTATAATAATATGCATGATGTTTCTATGTCCGTATTTTGTTTTTTATCGACACCTCTCTCTCTAAGCATGTGGGCATGTTTTTTGATTTCGGTTTTTCGCTTGAGGACAAGCGAGGTCTAAGCTTGGGGGAGTTGATACGTCCATGTAACATCCTAAAATTCTAAATTTTGGAATGTTATATTAAATAAATAATTATGATTGTTTGTTTGATTGTTTGGGTGATTGATTGATTGAAATTGAGTGGAATTAGAAACTTTTTGAAAGTTGAATGAGAGGGAATAAAAGGACTTTCCCAAACTTTCATCTTTGCATTTGATCTCCATGAATTCAAATTCAATTCATCACAAAAACCCTAGAGTGAAGATGATATGATCACTTCTTCCATTTAAAGAAATGAAAAGGGATTTGAAAGTATTTTGAATTCCATTTGAAAATATTTCAAATACAGAAACTTTAAGCAACTCAATGAGTTTCATGAGAGAAGATAAAATGACTTCTTCAAATTCGAAGAAAGAGAGTTGGAAGTTTCAAAGAATCATTTGGAAAGTCATTTTGAAGTTATTTGAATTTTCAAAATTCAAATTCTCTGAAAGTTATTCAAAATGAGAGAAGTAAGATGACACTTAAAAAAAATTCAGACGCATTTGAAATATATTTAGATGAGGAAAAACAGAAAAAGATTTGGAACTGGTTTGAAATTCAAATTCAAAACCATTTAGGAGTTATTTGGATTTTATTCAAATTATTTTTCTCCTAAAAATATGTAAATGGAAATAAGGGTAAAATGATTCCCTTGAATTGAAAATTAGGAGAAAATAAATTTGAAATCATTTTGGTATTTTAAAAATGACTTTTGTTGGGTTTTATTGCAGCAGCAACACCGTTTGACTTTTGTAAATTTTTGTGGATTTTATTTTCGTATGAAAATATGTTCGTATTTTAGGATTTCTTTTTCTGAACATTTTGATATATTATATGACTATATAATATTTTTATTTATTTGTGATTGTTTTTTTCTTGTCTGTGCTTTATTAAAAAAAACGGCCGAAGCCCTCTGCCCCATGGCCCAGCCGCCAAACCAGCGCAGGCCGGCCCATCTCTCCCCGCAGCAGCCGCACACGCGCACGTCAGCGCTGACGCATGCACGACCCCACACGTCAGCGCCTCTCTTTTCTCTCTGTCGCCGACACGGGTGACCCGCCTTTCATCTTCCTCGTCAAGCCATGTTCTTCAAGACTGTAGCACCCGATCCAAATCCTGCTTGATTCGCTCGATTCTTTGCCCCTTGCGCAAGCCCGCCCCCTTATAAATACTAGTAGAATACCCGTGTGTTGCTACGGGCTTTTAAAAAAATCTACTGGTTGCAAATGTTTTAATTTTTTTACTTGTTTCATATGTTAACGTAATGCATGCCAAATTTAGACGAAGAATAGTTGAGATCCATTATATATGTCAATAATAAAATGTAATTCGACTAAGTATACATAGAAATATTTATCAGATGCACAAAAATAAAGTAAGTGGTGCAAAAACATGATAGCACATGGATGCATTTTTATACCTATATGACCATCTCACCAAGCTTCTCCATTGTTATTATCCATTGATTAAAGACAACACATGGAGGATTTTGATCTTTTCGAACAAATGTTCAAATATATTATAACCAACTTGATTACATTATGCAATTGCCTGGCAAACTATTACATATGAAATTAAGGAGTTGGAACCATACCATTTAGGAACCATGTCAACACAAAATATTTCAACCCTTTCGCATCTACTATTCATAGCTCACAAGATTTTGGACAGACCTCATCTACTTTTCTTGGATCAAAAGGACCGAGGCCACTCCAGCTGCGCTCAACTTGTATGATATTTCCCCTTTCAAGGCCAGGAAAACAGTCATCTGATATGATCATTCATGATCGTAAATGGTAGTTATAATTACTTAATGTTTTCATGAACTATATCTCAATAGTAAAGTATTTATAATCAACAACTTCCTTTTACCAACCCCTCATCTCGGGTGCAACTACAGTATCTTGATGAAACAACACTTACTGGAAGATAGTCACGAATTAGAAACACAACAATTAAATATTAGGCAATCTAATTGAATGTGATAATATAAGTTCAACAATAATGAATAACATGATATTGTTTAACAATATGCATATATGAGTGCAATATAGGAATGGACCTCTATTACAGTAATATCTACACAACATAATTCATTTTGCCGAGTGATAGGGAGGTTGATGTTGTCCCTATAACCCACCGACAAGCCTACATCGACCACTTCAGCTACGACTGTTGGATGATTAACAATGACTCAAAACAGAGAATGGGAGGAAGATTTTCATTACCCGACTATTCACCCATGACTAATTGACATATGAGGTACCACTCATCTGAAATGCAGCTAAAAGTGTAAAGAAAGGACTACGCTCAAATTCTCATCCCTATGAACACCCTAAACATGTGTATATAAGTGATCATAAATAAGTGTGAAGGTCCTGAAAATTCCAATCTTTTCCTAATAATAAAGCACGGATTGACTCTGTCGGGTTCACCATCACGATAAATTTGAGAAAAAGTCTCTGTATTTTTTGGTGTTCAACCCGCGATCCTTTCTTTACAGCGTGTTTGGTTCGGGGGAATTAGAGATGGGGAATGGGAGTTGAGGGGTGAGGAGATTAAAAATTCACTGTTTGATTAGAGGGAGTGGGAGTTTAAGTGGGAAGGGGAATGGGAGTTGGAGAAGCCAATTCCCATCGATTTCATCCCAAGGGGTACCTTGTTAATTCGTGAGCAGAGTTTTATCCCACGCCAATTCCCATCATACACCAAACAAGAGAATGGGAGTAAAAATCTACTTCCCATGCCTAATCCCTTCATAAACACCCTTGTTCAAACTCCCATTCTCTTGCCTAAGTGTTTACCAAACAGGCTGTTAGTGGCTACCTTGGAAAACGTTTCAAATTTTATAAAAATACCCATGTATTCATTTATATTCATCCCGCGGTTCTTACTTCAGGTGGTTAATAAACGTGTCTTGCACCTATCCAGCCGCTCCCTCTCCGGACGCCACCGCCGCCAGTCCTCCCCAGCCTCCGCTGGTCCTCTCCGCCCGTGCTCTCCCTCACCTCCCGATCCCAGCCGCACATCCGACCCCGCGCCCTGTCGACGAAGCCCCAGATCCGAGGATCCGCTCGAGCTCGGCATGCTCGCGGGCCGACCCGGTGCTCGACACCGATGGAGAAGAACGCGGAGGCGTGGGTCTCGTCTCCACCGGATCGACGGCCGTGGCAATCACCCGTCGGAACCGCCGTGCCGACGGCTTCCTCTCCGTCTCGCTCGTCCGGCGCTCGGAGCCTCCGCTCGTCCGCGGCTTCCACCGCCCTACGCGGCTGCGCTGCGCCCTACCCTGCCCAGGCGCCGCGCAGATGGCGACAAAGCGCGCGGCAGAGGATGGAGGGGCGTGTGGTCGTTGCCGCCTTCAGTGGCTGCACCGGGAGGTCTCTGCCGCCTGCTCCGGCCAGATCCAGCCGAACCTGTTTCACATGCATCTGGGCGGAGGAGGCGACGACCCGACTAGCCCAGTAGGCAGTAGCTCAACACTGCCTCGCTGCCCCTGTTCTTCGCCAGCAACAGTCTCCCTTATGCGGTTATTAATGTTCAAGCCATGCCCTTTTCCTTTACATGAACATCAAACCTACGTTTATGTCCTGCCTGATATGTGTGGTGGGCTGCTGCTGTGCGATTGCTAGCTGTGCTGCTACTTGTGGGTCCTTGTAGTTGTTTGGCTTCCACTAAATTTCAACATGTTTCAGATTTCCACAACAATTCCACATTGTCATATAATGATTTACCTGCTTCTTGGTCTCCTCAATACGCACTACCGAAGCACTCGAGAATCCTTTATTCACCTTGTCAATGGCTTGCTTTGTAATTTTTTTGCATAGTTATATGGATGAGTTTGATGGCATGAGTACTAATATGATCTGCACGCACAGCTGAAAATGATACACATGACAGGAAGAGAAAGTGCGAAGCACTCTGGCCAATTTTTCGCATTTCTCATCCAAGAAGCCGTTACATTTTTGATCTTTTCTATAGAAGAAGGAAGGATATATCTAAGGAGCTGTATGAATTTTGCCTGGACCAGGGTTATGCAGACCGTAATCTGATTACAAAGTGGAAAAAGGTTAGTTGCCTCAGCTTTATATCATTTGAGCTAGGGACCAAGACGGATGAGGTTGATTTGGCTTGATCATGCCAAAGAAATTTACTTCTTTTTCGGAAAATGAAAGCATGTTTTAGAAGTTCAGGGTTAAGTTACCAAATCTGAGCTTTGTAGCAAAGCAAAGAGGATCAAGAGAAGCAGAGTAGGATAATAAAGGTTCACATAGATGTAGTAATATGTCACTATCAGCTAGCTCAAGTATGTATGACTGTAGGATAATACATGTTCGCATATATGCAGTAATCTGTCACTATCAACTAGCTCTAATTGAAATGTTCTTGGAGCAGTTTCATTTGCAAATAGACCAGCTACACGGGCACGCACATACACACACATACACCCTAATTGAGATATCATATTACTTACATGATGTGGGTTATTCAGGTTATTATGATAAATTATTTGACTGATCATTGTACGCTGACAAATGGCTAGGCTTCCTTTAGATCCAATGTACTCCAAGGCATTGATAGTGTCTACCGAATTCAAGTGCTTGGAAGGAATGTTGATTGATGTTCGTAGCTACACTTGTCTGCAATGAGACGACGTACAGGAGCAATAAGAAGGATCTGATGATGTACTTATGGGCTGCCGAGCAGAACCACATATAGCCGTGTCTCCTTTGCTGCATCAAGGTCAGGAACCTCCAGATTCATTGCTTCTTGGTCTTTATTTTGTTGGTAAATAAATTGTAGTGCAGTGAATAACACAGAATGGATCAGAGGGACTTGATTTTTTTTTATGTCTAGGTGAATAACAGAATTTTTTCTTTCACATAGCATTCTGTTTTGCTATTCCAAACGTGCTTGCCAATGTGCTCTTTATCGAACAATCTTTTGGCCTTCAAAGTTTCGAACCACTGTTGGTCACAGTTTTTTAGATCAGTTGTAGATTTTATTGACCCCCTCACCTAAACGTGGAATTTAGTGATTCTTTTTACTTTCGAAAGCTTAAGTCAATAAGCATCTGGAGAAAATATATTAAAACATTGGTAAAAAATTCAGAGGATAAATTGAAGAGAGAAGTTTCATTGTCCCTGTTTTGGAGCTTATATTTTTGTTATCGAGAGCTAGGTTTGTTGTTCCTTTTGTGCAATTAAGCTCGTGCCGCTGGAACCATGTGTACATTTAATCAAGGCATCAGGGTCCACAGATCTTGTTATGACACGAAAAATGTTTGATGATTATCATTGCAGACGCCCTCAATCTCAGGAATACTCTTACTATGTCTTTGATTTTGTTAAAGACCCAATATATGATGAGGTGCTGCCTCTCCTGATGCTGAGCTATTTAGAATTTGGTATTTCACATATTTTTTTGTCTGGCCAGTAAATTTCACAAACATAACTGCAGGCCATCTGCTCCTGCGTAATGAAACTGTTTCAAATTTCATATTGTGTTTGACACCCTGAACCACTTTATTAGATAACAGATTATAACTTCCACTTCTTTTTTATGCTGATGAATCAACAATTTATTAGATAACAAATTTTAATCCCCTGGAGAAAATCAGAGTATTTATCGACTATATATGCTCTATGGATGTCGACAAATTTGATTGCAGGGGCTAGCAATGCTTCATTTCATGCTACTGTAATAACTCCTGCTGGTTAGTTACCTCTGATCCTAGCAAGTGAAATTAGAACTGATACATGTACAGGATTGTTGTTTTGAGTCGCGCAGATTGACACATGTATGAATAAGTTTCAGTTTTAGATTAGTGTACTGATCATGGCCATGTTGTGGAAGAGTTCTTGCAGGCAGTGTTCGAAAGTAGCATACTTCTGTTCTCTGTAAATTGGTACTAGATAAAAAGGATGTTCCATTTTCTGTAAATTGATAGATAAAATGGATGCAGGTGTGACCTTGGGGAAGGAGCCGGACGGCAAATGAAAGACTGAGAGGACCAGGGATTCTTCTTTGCCGGTGGTAAGGTGGAGACGCTGCTTAGGGAACATGTTGCGTACATCCTCGCTGCTTTTCTTCTTTCAGTTTTAGGTACTTTCCAGCAGGCGTGTACCTATCTTGCTATGTACTGAATTGTTTGCAACTATGTTGCAAACTGTATTAGGAGACAGATAACCAGGAAGATATATAATGCGTGTGTGTATTAATTAATTATTACCATCACCTAGCTAGCTTGACGTGAAAGATCGAGGCAATTTTTTACTGTATGGATGTTGTGTCGCTGGTTTGTTGTGATGTTTTCGGGACTTCATGTGAGTTTTGGCCCGTGGCTCCCTCAAATCAAGTGGGATCAACACTCCCTATATGTTAAGACGGTCCTTAATTAATGCTATAATCTTATATATGATGACATTAAGGGACACTTTCCACGCCTTGCTCCTTCTCTTCATTCGGTTTTAGACTATCAGGTACTTTCCAGTAATGAATTTTCAAGTCGAACAAAATGTGTCAGAAATTGTTCACCATTAAACGAGGTGAGTGTTGAAACTTTTATACTGTAAAGACATGTTTTAAACTTTTAAGTTCTAACAATTTTTTTTTCATGAGATAAGTTCTAACAATATTAGTACCACTGACACAGATAAGTTGTTTCAACAATAGTTTTGGTATAGCAGAAAAATGATACAGTATATATCTGTTTTGGTTTGACTTTTTGTTATTTCTTTATGCATTAAAACCGTTCCGTCCATCCCCCCTTTCCCTCCTTCCCGATCAACCTGCTCCTTCCCGATCAATGTGTGCACCAGAAGGTATCGTTTGCCAGGCACGGGACTAACGTGCCCGCTGCAGTGTCGGGCCAAGGGCAAGTCCCTCCGACCGCATGTGCCCTAGGTCGCCTAGCACCATCAGCGATGGTGGCGAAGAGAAATGGCAACATGGATGGGTCGCTGGGGCATGTGAGAATTATTTATCCCGTTGCAACGCACGGGCATTTTTACTAGTTAAATTCAATGCCTGGGAGATGACTTACCTTCTTCATGTCTGGTAGTTGTCATTGAGCACTGCACCAACTACACCACTCCAAATAAATTTAGTGCCGATGGGATGAGTTGCCTTCTTGGCAATGAACATGTGTGGAAGATATTCTATAGGCCTAAATATATGGCACACCTCAGGTGTAAGACATTTAGGAACATATGATAAGAGTGAACGTGCATCTTTTTTGTATAGTGAAAATATGCCATTTACCTTAATTTGTCTGCTTGTTCAACTCACATCTTGTTATGTCGCTCACCATTATCAGCTCTCCTGTAAGGAAACATTAGTTCTGCAAGAAGGTAAGAGAAGATGGCAGTTAAAATGAAGAGAACAAAGTTCATACCAAACCAATTCGACATCACAGGAGAATGTGAACAACCTAATTGTGCGTAGCAGCGAGCTTGTGAATTCAACACCCATTTGCCTGTGTGAGATAGGCTGCAGGAAATGCATTGATTGTTTCATGCTTAATAACTTACAATAATGCGATATAAAAGGTCCAGGGTTGGACAGAAACAGGGCAGCTAGCTGACTACAAATACTGTTACTAAAAGCCAATTAGTACTTAGCATAAAATATGAGGAAAACTACAACACCTAGCTAAGTCAGTTTTACTACAAACAGATTAGGAGAGATACATATATAGAAAACATGTATACGTTTCTTTCTCACTCAAAACAAATTATACACTTATGTATATGGAAAGAGAAACCAGACTTGTCAATATGACATCCTCATGATGTTGGACTGTCACTACTTGTAAAACTGGGTTTTCTTTTCTCTAGTCATTTCTTCCTGAAAGGATGATGTAGTAACTCATGTCTGCTAAAATACTAATGATACTGTACATATCAATGACCTGCAACTCTATGTAACTATGGTGATCAAACATGTGGATCAATAGACAATAAAATGACGACGAAAGTTATACCAAACTGGAACAAGAGATGTTAACCTCAAAACCTTTACCGGATGGTGGGTGCACGAGGCAGCACGACAGAAACGGGGAGTGAGCTGGGAGCGGACGGACGATCGGGGCTCTTCATTGCGTCGTGCTCGCTCGTGCACCCGCCAGCCCTCCCTCAACTCCGTCCGCTCAGTGCCAGCACATTAGCACATGGATGCATCACCCGGCAGTACGGCTGCCCATCAAAGAACAAATTAGAAAAAAAATCTGGGATTAAAAAATGGAACTTGACACAAACGTAGTTTGAAGTTACCAACAACGCTAGTCTAAAACCTTCTAAATCTCACGTAGTGCAAGGTTGCAAGATCTATCCCATCATGTACTTTGAGTTAGGATGGCCACTGCGAGTTAAGGTTCCGCGCGCCCCATGGTGTAATCTGCAGCCGTTGAGCCAGAGCCAGAGCCAGAGCTCAGTTGATTGATTTATGGATGCAACAATAGTGGGTACTGGGTACTCGACGACCACATCAAAGTATAATCGAGAAAGGAGAAGATGATGATATTTATCACCAAACTGACCCCTCTAGTAGTCTCGGGTCGCCGGTAGTTGCCGAGAAAGGAGCGAGGAGCCGAGGAGATGGGAGGCATGGGAGGACGTAGCAGCCGTCAGGGTAGGACGAAGGGACTGAACTCCCACCACCGGATGGTAGGTCATAGGCTGGAGCACAAACAAGGCCAGCGGTGGACGGGATGTGGGCCAGCTCAAAGCGTAAAGAGCAGAGTGGCACACACAACTGGAGCATGGAGAAGAGGTGGTGGAGCCGATCCAAGCCTCCACTCCTCCGGCGAAGGATTGCTGCTTCGTCCCTTCATGGAGCCGCTTTTGAAGTTCTGGCTGGAGACATAATGCTTCAGTGAGATCAAAAGCCTGCAAGTGATAGAAAGACTAATGATCAAGATCTTGTTTTAATAACTACATAATTTGTGGATGCACCATACAGAACAAAAAAACAAGTTGTATCTTGACTCTTGAGTGCAGGAATTTTATGCAACTGTACATATACACACCTTGACATAAAATTGTCTTGCATAAATTACAGAGCTAGCAGTAGTTCATGCTTCAGGAAGGGGTTCAGTTTGGAATCATGACTCCTCAATAACCTAGAACATGACCAATAACTAATCAATCATCAACAAAACAGGAAAAGAAAACTGAAACTTCTTACCCACCAATATTCATCTGATTTCTAATAACACAACACGGAGCTATCAACGCGCCGCCACAGCCAGGGATTGAGAAGGTGATCCCTTGGGATGGGAATCACATACAGTTGCCCCATGACATCTACTGTTCGAGCCTAGCAGGTGGAACTCGGATCCGTCATCAGCTTTTGCAATGGCTGCAACTTGAGGAGAAGCCTCAGATGTCATGGGCGGATCCGTTGTAGCCCTTGTGGGTCGAGGGTCGTGCTATTACGCCAATTTGATAGGATCCCATGTAGACCTTGCGTGTCGTGCCATCCTCCGACGTCATGGCAGCAGGAATTCTCTCAATACAATTTAGCAAATGCTACTACAATACAGTAAAAGGGACAAGAAAAAACATCCAGTGAAGGGAGGTACCTCCAGATCGAAGCCTGTAGTCATCTTCTTGGTTAAGAGGATGTAGATACGTAGAGCTTTTCTCTAACTTCGGCCACACATGCATTCATGAATCAGGTTATTCACAACAAAATAAATGCTGACGTTAAAGTAGTTCTTGGGAACAAAAATAAATGCTGACGTACATCCCTGAGACATACGCAATGAAAAAAAAACAATCGTAAAATCTGGATGAACAAGCAGCCCGCGCTGCTAGCAGTCACAAATCATGCGGCCCCGTCACTGTCGCCGGCAACATATCCCCCGCTGCCGAGCGTGCTCCTTTTCGATGAATCTGATGGCCTGTCCCGTTCGAGCGGCCGCCGCTGCTAGACGTTGATCCTGCGTTGACGTTCGAACCCCACTGGCGATCGTGGCCTCGCATGGGATGCTGGGAGTAGACGCTCTGTAACTGGAATCGGAGAAGAACAAAGGAGACGGGGTGGTTGGGAAGGGAGGACTCCGGGTAGTAAGGGACATAGATCTAGAGAAAAGAATGGAACCCTAGCCGAATCACGTACAGGAAGAAGAGAGCGGGGCGACGGGCGCTTGCTGCGTGCGAGCGAGGGGGTGTTGTGGGTTGGGTTTTGGCGAGACCGGGTGGCGACCGAGAGGGGAAACAATAAAAACAGAAGCGGGACAAAAAAATCGGTGGAAGGGGGCGTGCGGGGAGGTGAAAGCTAACGATACGAACAAACGAAACGATGCATGGATGCTTCATTAAGAGTAAGAGTAGAGATTCCTCTCCTCGTACTCGTCCGATTTTTCTTAAAACCTCGATCTCCCGTGCCCTAGAGCTCCGCCTCGATCTCGCCGGAGTTTCATCGCCAGAAGCTTCTGTCGCCGCTCGATTTCGACGCCGCCGAAGGTTCCTGAACACCCTGGCCCTCTGTCTGTTCCTCCCTTGAACCGCCGCATCTCCCTGACCCTTCTTCTCGTGCAGACTCGCACGGCAGCGACGCCCAAGACGACAACCGGATCTCGCCGGCGCCGTCACACATTCCAGCCGCTCGCCATCTTCATCAGAGGAGGCACCCGACGCCTTTGACACCACCATCGCCATCTACGCGACGCACCGGACCCCGTCATGCTCCTCCCCGATGACTAGGACCACTGGAGCCGCCGGTCCCTTCGAGTCAGAGCCGCCCGATGGTCGTCTTCTCCGTCAACAACGCCGATAGCCGCCGCTGTAAGCCTCCGTTGCCCTCGTCCGTCCGATCTCGTAGCATCGGTCCTGATTAGATCTAGGTTCTGTTTTTTTTTCTCGAACCGGTATATTGTGGCCGTCCGCTAGTTTAGCACCGCAGCAAACAAGTTTTGGCCAGTAGCAGCGCGCCGCGTGGCCAGGGACCCGGAGGCAAATATAGTTTCACAGATTAGTCCCTAGATTTTTCAGAACAGCCCCTAAACTTCAAAACCCTCCAACTTTTTATCCGTAACTCCGATTTAGGTGATTCTTTTTGCAAAATACTCCTTGTGACATATACTTTCCAATAAAAAGTGGATTTTGGAGATTGAGCAAATCAAATTTATTCAACTTCAAATATAGTTCAAACCTTCGTTCAATCATAATTTTTGAATCGGAGCTCCGTTTTTTATGAAACCAACGCCAACTTGTTCATCATGATTCCATCTATCCAGTGAGGCTATCAAGTTATATTTTTACCATTTTTCAAATTCAGATTAGACCAGATTCAAATTTCAACTCTGTTAGGCCATAACCTTCTATCTATGACTCCGTTTGATTTGATTCTTTTTGCAAATTGAAGCCCTAGATCCCAAACCATGGTCGCATGATTTTCACACAATTAAAATGTCTTTGTGCAGAAATCTTGATTTGGTTCTTTTTGAGTTCATAGGTCTTTTACTTGTTTTTTTTTTCAATTTTTGAGTGATTGCTCATGTGTGATTATATATGTTTGATTATATAGATTTTCATCGGAGTGACGAATAGTACCAAGATATTTTCGAGAGCGTTATTATCTTCATCAACTTACCAGGCAAGTTCACTTTGATCATGTTATTCATACCTATGTTTTTATTACATCTAGTGTCACCATTCATAATCCCTCCAGTAGTAATATTGATTTCTTGTAGTTGAGTAGTATGCATGAGGTAGGAACCCATCACCCTGCTACCAAGCCCGGGACGTTGTTTAGCTCTAATGCTACGCTATAGTAGACGGGGTTTGGTATGAGTGCTCGGGAGTGATGTGAGTAGGAGGACTCTACGTCAATGACAACAACTTCATGATGGCATCTGCAAGGACTGCATCTTCAAGGCTTCAAGACTCGAGACAAGAATTCAATATACCTCTGGGTGGAGAATGGTTAAGAAGGGTACATGGTGCGCCCAGTACTCAGTGATTCCGGAGAAGCGCCGTGATATGGAAAGCTCCACCCAGGCTCAAAGAGACAGAAGAATACTTCATGCCCGGAAGCTTACCTGTGCAACCGCAAGTCACTATGGGCTCTGGCTTGGTTGATCCTAGTGGTGACTCTGGCTGGGACGGTGCCAGCAGATGTAGAACTACGGTAGGATTGGATGGGCACCGGACAGTGGTCAGAGGAACTCTTTGGAAGACCATGTTTCGATCGTCCTGTTCTCAAACGATCTAAAGTGCGAGGACGAAAAGGGAGGGATCAAATCTTGCGGGTAAAGAGTACAAACCTCTGCAGAGGGTTAAAACCTAATCGATTAGCCATGTCCCCGGTTACGGGCAATTTGAGCCTCTGGACTTGGATCTATCTCGGAACTCTTAACACTGGACTGATAACTTAATTGTGGGCAACTTATGATGATTTTGGGATATGAGACATCGGTTGGCGGAACCATGTCATGATAGAAAACTCTGTAGTACAGACTCCTGATATTCCTTTGTTGTAGGGAAAATAAAAATCAGCTTTTACGCAAACAAAACTCAGACACAAAGCCAAAGCCATATTGCATATAGTATAGTTTTATCATCTGTTTTTCTTACAGTGATCTTGCCTGTACATTCAATGTACTGACCTACACGGCTGCAACATCTCATGTTGCAGATATTTTTCTTCTGACGAGTAAGAGTACGGTACAGGGTTACGGTCTACACTCAACCTGCCGATGGCGTTGATGGGACTCCACACCTGTTTAACTGTTTCCACTGAGACTTACGAGGTATATGTCAGTTTTACGTTATTTATACATGTGATTGCATTTTGATATATACATTGATGTACTATGTGTGCCAGCATACTGATCCAGGGATGGCACAGATACACAGAGGCTTGACCGTTTGAGGTCGGGTCGCTACAGTCCATTTTGCATCATGTTTTCCTACTGTTATTTATAAAGTTTTTATGCATAATAATGCTTTTTGGAGTAATTCTAATGCCTTTTCTCTCATAATATGCAAGGTTTACACAAAGAGGGAGAATACCGACAGCTGTAATTCTGGACCTGAAAAAGCCCACCTGGAATTCTGCACATCTCCAAATGAGTTGAAAATTTACGGAGAATTATTTTGCAATATATAAAAAATACTGGAGCAAATAACTACCGGAGGAGGCCCACCAGGTGGGCACAACCCACCTGGGCGCGCCAGGCCCCCCAGGCACGCCCTGGTGGGTTGTGCCCTCCTCGGCCCATCTCTGGTGCCCATCTTCTGGTATATATATAGGTTATTTTGACCTAGAAAAAATCAGTAGGGGACTTTCGGGATGAAGCACCGCCGTCTCGAGGCGGAACTTGGGCAGGAGCACTTTTGCCCTCCGGCGGAGCGATTCCGCCGGAGGAACTTCCCTCCCAGAGGGGGAAATCATCGCCATCGTCATCACCAACAACTCTTCCATCTTTGGGAGGGCCATCTCCATCAACAATCTTCAACAACACCATCTCCTCTCAAGCCCTAATTCATCTCTTGTGTTCAATCTTTGTACCGGAACCTTAGATTGGTACTGATGTGAAAATTTATCGACTGGGTTCTGCCATGGTGAAAACTAAAAGATTCACCCCGCTCCTCGGCTGGCTCCCTCCGCCTTCCCGTAGATTGCATTGGCTTTCAGACGTTTCGGCCCCTTTGCTTCCTCTCCCCATTGCTTCTACCTGGTTCCATGGCAGCGCACCAGATCACGGAGTCTGAGGTGAGGCACCTGACAGAGGAGCTCAAGGCCAAGGATGCAGAGCTTAGGGCCAAGGACGTGGAGCTCCGTGAGCTCAAGGAGGAGAGGAGTGCCATGCTCCTCCTTTATGTGCGGCAGTTCACGGGGCTTCAAAAGCGGCAGGAGTCCACCACAAAGATGCTTGAGGCGTCGGCGGTGTTGTTGCAGAAAGCGGGAGATACGATAGGCGGTCAGGCGAGCCGGCTGGAGCGCGAGCAGGCCGATCGTGACGAGGTCCAGGATCACCTCAACCACTTGCTGGACCATGTTGCCACACATGTTTTGCGGCTGCGTGATGCCTACCGTCGTGCTAGCGCGACCATGCGGGCCGTCGGGCTAAACCCGTTCGACCACCCCATCGACTTCAACGAGCTACGACATCCGAGGAGCTGAGCCGTCTCCACTCGGTGGTGGGGGCAGAGTTGGACAAGGAGAGGTTGCGGGCGGCCGTCGCTGTTGCCGGGCATATCCTCTCAAGGCTTCATCATCGGAATCCGTTCGTGCCATTGGACGCCGTCTTTGACGAGCTGACTCCCGTCGATCGGGAGCGGGCTCTGCGGGCGGTGGCACCCTGCATCACCACCGTCATGCGTCTCGAGAAGCAGAGGGACTTTGGTGGTGTTTAGGCATCCTCTGCATGGGCGTGTCTCGGCGCAACATGACCGTTGGATCAAACTCAGACGGTGGAGATCAGTCACTGTAGCACAAAGTGTGTGGCTGTGTTTGGTTGCATTCTCATGTCAACATAGTTGTTCCCTCTTCGTGCATGCTCATCTCAGCACCCCTCTTCATGCATGCTCTCTTCATGCATGCTCCTAGTGTATTTGTGATAACCTAGTGTGGACTCATGCACCCATCATGCACTTTGCCAAACACCCAAAAGTGGGTTGAGAGGGGAACTTTTGCTCCCATACACCCTACCTAACACAGATTCGTGCTTCATATTCATGTTCCGTGGAGTACTATAGCACCGTACTCTCCGCCCACACTGTAGACCTAGTTCTATTAACATTGATCTCACCGTTCATTCTCGATCGGACAGTTAAAAAAGGGGCATGTTACATTACTGTTCATAGTTGACATGCACACAACATCATTTTTTATCATCATATCTTACTACACTACCAACAAGATTATAGTACTGACGTATGAGCCACTGCACATGCCTAGTAGTAGGAGTACTAGTAGTGTAAGTTCAAGTGGCTGCCGTGTTTCGCACTCCTCCGTCGTAAGAGTGGAAACGCTTGCTGTAATCATATTTTTTAAGAAACAGTGGACACGCTCTACCGCGCGGATCCTCCTGGACGGTCGTCGGGAACCTTGCTACTAACTTTCGCCGACGTGTGGGACAGCCAGCATCGGGGTCCACTTGTCATGCACTAAATTACTCCATACTAGAATGCACAACTGCACGGTAAACTACCCCGGTCGAAGTGCCGCAGCAATGCCCAATGAGCCATCAAATCACAAAACCCGACCTTTGCAGCAGTAAGCTGGACGGACGAAGCAACCATGATTTCACTCTTCTCCCTCATCTTCCTCTCTTGAAGAAAACCCCAACTCGCTTCTCCCTCATCTTGTTCCACATTTCTTCAAGAAAACCCCAAGGCGCTTCTGCCATTGTTCTTCTCTCCCAAAGAAGGAAAGATGAGCACATCAATGGTGTTGCTTCTAGCCAAGGTCCGGTCTTGCAACCCCGCGACCGATCCTAACTCCCTCTCTGTTCTTGTTTTGGGTTTGTGATTATGGTTTCTTTCCTTTTATTTCTATTTGACAGTTTCTTCATGGACCCTGGAGCACCGGCCGAAGTGATGTCTATGCTCTGGCCAAAACCGTCGAGGCTCAGGGTACGAAGAAGCGCAAGCACCCCGTCGAGACTACCGCAGACAAGCTCAAGGCCATCGCATTGTCCAAGCCCCCCCCCCCTCTCCGGGATCCCTCGTTAAGTTGGTCCAGGTAATATCTCTTCTTGACGATCTTTTTGGCGATCTTGATTGTGTTTTTTCATCTAACTTGCAAAGTGCTTGCTAATATGCGAGGTTTGTGTAATGTACACGCATAGTACAACTTTCTGGGCGATCTTGCATGTGATTTTTGTGTGCCAAATGATGGTTCTAAATGGCTCTTTTGACCAAAACATGCGAGAGGTTGACATACATATGATTTTTGCACATAACACTGATTTCTTATAGATTATTTTCAACTACTTTATGAGCATCAATGCTAGATGTAGGAAATGCAAGATTTTATCTCTCATGCCTTGGAAGAGAGTAGTAGCCTCAATAACTTGTGTTATGGATATTGCAAGTAATCCCTCTATTCACAAATATAAGATGTTCTAACTTTTTTGTGTATCTCATGTAGACATGTTTTAGTGTCTTTGTTCACTCATTTCTGTGCGTATGTGTAGTCTTATATGAAGTAAAATATCAAAAATCACCTTATATTTTTGAACGGAGGTAGTAATAAAATATTTGGTTTCTGTTTGAATTAGAACCAGGTCAGCCATGGATATAAAGTTCTCAAAGTCATGCCGTATGAACTGGAAGACCTGAGGATGTGTTCTACTACTGAGACGATCGCTGCTGTCTCGCACATCGGTACCACCTTCAGCATCGAATCGAGCTTCGACACCTACTCCGTCGGCATTGGCTCTAGCACTGACAGCGGCAACAACTCAGTCTGATCCACTAGAGGATTGAGCACCGACCGCGTCAGTGGATCAGGCTATTCAACTGGAGGATCGGGCACCAACACGGGCACTTGCTCCGACACCGGCACCAGCTCCACAAGGAGCACCATCTCCTGCAGCAGCAGTAGTGGCACCACCAGTCGCAGCGCCACGGGCACCAGCAACGGCTCCGGCTCAGGCACCTGCACCAACACTTGAACTTGCACTTGCATCTGCTCCGGCCCGTGCAGCAGCAATGGAACCAGCACTTCCACCGGCAACAGACTGGGCTGCAGTTTGCACTGCATATACCAAAGTCCTTACAAAAACCGACATCTCCACCTTCTTGGTAAGCATTGGCAGCCCAAGTGTTTCGTTCTTTTTTCTTTCCATGTTATTTCACATGATTCACTGTGTTGATCTAACTGTTTGTGTATGTCTTCTTGTTTGCAAACAGAGAATTCCTAGAGCAACGAGGGAGTCGTTTAATAATCCGGGCGACCATGGCCAAGTTTCTCTTACCATGCGCAGCCTTGGTGTGAATGAACCTGCTCAATATACCGTAAGTACAAAGGATGGTCGCATGATGATTGATGCTAAAGGATGGTCAAGGTTCAAAACTCTATCAAATATTGCGGTTGGGGATGATGTCAAAATTGAACTTTCTCGGCAAAGAGAGCTGGTCCTAATCAACTTTGAAATTCTTCAGTAGCAGCATGCAACTGCCGAACTGATCTATCCTCCGAGAGCTTTTCATGTAATAATATGGCATGGTGAAACAAGAGTCCTGTGTGTATAAGTAGTACTACAGTATTATTTATCACGTATGATATCATGAAAGAATTGCAACTCTGATTGCTGGTTAGGAACTGTCGTTCGATTTCATTCTAACAGCTGCTGTGCTTTGTTTAATTTTCTGTATTAGCCTTGCGACAGCATCTAAACCAGCGCCATACCAATCGCTTGCAATATTTACCGGATGAAATGCACTGAGTTAGAACACATGGGCCCCCAACACATGCAGGCCCATCGGCCTGTGGCCCAAAGTCCAGACCCGTCAGCCTATCTGAGTATTTTATTCTCATCTGAACCCCATATTATGTTCTATATATTCCCCTTGATTTTTCTTATGTATAAAGTTGTGATATAAAAGATTTTTATATTTCTTTACAGAGGGAGCATCTCTCTATCAAAAATATATTTATGTGTAACTAGTTACTCTTGCCTTTCTACTTCCTTTCGCTGATATGTGGGGCATCCGGCAACGGGGTCCACGTGCCATGCACCAAATTAGAGTGCACAACTACATGATAGACGCACCCCAGTCGTAGCGCCGCAGTAATGCCCAATGAGCCATCAAATCACAAAACCCCCACCTTTCCAGTAGCAGCAGTAAGCTGGACTGACGAAGCAGCAATATTTCACTGGCCCTGAATCCCCTTCTCCCTTGTCTGCTTGTTCAGCAAAAACCCCCTCTCGGTGATTGCTTAGGGTTTTCTCACGGAGAACCAGGTACGAATTCTTCATCCATCCCCGATAAATCCTAGTCCCTTGGTCGCCGGTAATCCTAGGATGGTAGCCGTCGCCGTTGATGCATTTTTCTTCCTATTGAATCTAGTGTGTTTCATTCGCAGTGCCCATTGTGCGAGGACCCTACAGGTTTCTGCACCCTTGGCGAGACGCCAAACTTGTTCCTTCTCATCCTAACACAGGATTTTAAAACGCGCACAGTATGTTCCTAGAATCCACTTTTCTATCCGGGAGGGTTGGGGTTTTTGAATATGCTGTCGACTAATTTGGAAATTTGGATTACTATATTTGGATAAAAGGTACTAGTACCATGGTCAACACTGACGTGAAAGAGGAAATTATTTCTAGATTTGGATAGCGAATAAATTGAGTTCTGATATTATTTTTCCTACAGTGCATCCCTTGCTTTGCCAGAACACATATACTTAAGATGGTCGGCCTTGTCATAACTGAATACACGAGTTTAATGGTCACATTGAAGACACGCCATGGATATAAGTTCCTAGTTGGGTTCATGAACCAAGAAGATCGCTCCCTTTTTTATGGCCAAACTTGGATAAACTTTCTCAAGTGTTACGGACTGAAAGTTGGCACACGAATGTTGATGGAAATAGCAGAACCTGGTCTCATCTTCACTGTGACCTTCCACCCCGACGTTGTTCCAGTAGTTCATCCATGTTAGTTTTGTATCTGGTTCTTGCATGTTGCCTCAATTACTTCTTAATCCACCTATTATGTCTAACTAATCACAATTTGACTTTAGAAGTATCAACAATTTGTGATTCCCTTCTCTCACGAAGATGCTACTTCTAACTAATATTTCTTATAATTGGTGGCACGTGTAGGTTATTTCAAAGTTCAGTACACTACTTGTTTGTTATTTGATAAGAACTCGACTGTTACTAATGGCACTGAAGTTGACTGGGACGACATCCACCAGTTCCTACACTTTATTGATCGTCTTGAGGTTCTTGTGGGGCGTTCCAATGGTGGAAGGCCACGTGGGATATGTGTGCCACTGGTGCACACGTTGAACAGGTCCAACTATGTTAAGAAACTGATGGTACGAGCTGTTTTCTGTTATATATGTTGTTCATAAACTCTTGCTTATACACAGTTTTATAGCTGTGATCTTCTTGAAACAGAAACTGCCCAGTTTTATTTTTCCTATACAGATGTCTGACCATGGTCGGGTCAGACTTGCGCTTGGTCACAACATGATGTTTATGTCAACCTACTCCATTTCCCTTAGAGGTGAAAAGATACTTATTCATGGGTGGTCTCAAATAATGAAGCCCCGTCGATTGGAGAATAGAACAGAAGGTTATGTTCATGCTTTTCCATGGCTCTGAAGCGAATATCTTGTTTATTGACCACATTGCGAGAAGAAGCCGCTTTCAGAAGGTTGTGGATGCGTGGGGTGGTGCCTGGGGCTTGGTGGCCTCACCCTTGGTTAACTGTATGCAAAGTAGGACTGTTTGAGGCATGCTTTGTACGGTTAAACCTGTATAAGTACTCATACTGCTTTCAGCTATGGTTGTTAAGTGCCCCTACTGGTTTCAGTTAAGGTTGTTAAGTACTCCTGCTGCTTTTATAGTTTGTCGTGTTTCTTCAGACTCGTCTTCCTCCAGCCGCCAAAACCAATCCAGCGCCACGGGGCCGCCTGCTCCCGCCTCCCATGGCTGGCTGCGCCTTAGTGCATGTAGCGCCGCCCCACCGTCTCCTAAATCATTAACGCCGATGTCAGCCCCACCCCGCACCTGCACCCGAACAAGTCAACCCTTGTACTCCCCTTCACCCGTGACTTCACCGCCGCATCTTCCCCGGCTCCTGTTTGTTCCCGTCTAAGGCCTCGCCGTCATCCTCCACGCGCTTTGATGCGCTCGGCGCAGCACCGCCCTCTCGTGTTGTCAACATGGTCAACAAACGAGTGAATCGGGAGAGGACTGTACGTGGAGAGGATGACAGTAGGGACCCACCATGTCCATGGCCGTACGCAAGCAAGTTCCTCATTTTTTGTTATATACTCCATTGTCAGCGTATAGAAAAAGAAAATGCTTCCTCCTAGTGGTTTGCTGACATCTGGGACCCACAACATTGTCAGCGTATAGTCAATAGACAAGAGAACTGCACAAGAGCGGCTGACACCTGGGACATAGCTGCTCGAGCAGTATTTTATTTTTGTTATTGTTGAGACGGAGCAGGGTTTCAACTGGGCTGTCACCCGTCTAGCCGAGGCTTCTATTTTACGTTCACCACATGACCAGCCCAGCTATTTTTTTCTTTGTGAAAATGGCTAGCCCAGTTTATTTTTCCGGAAGAATACCCAATCCAGGCATACCCAACCCAGGCCTACTTATTTTTCTCTGCCCTGTTGGGCTGCAACTCTTTCAAGACGGCTGCAAATCTTAAAAGTAATATGAAATGGGTTGTAAATATAAAAAACACACGACAAATTGGCAATTACTTTCAAATTTCTGAATTTTTTCACATTTTCATATTCCAATTTCATTGGGTTTTAACCTAATTTAAATATATCTTGAAAGTACTTTAAATCTCGCTCGACATTTTAGTATTAAAAATAGTTTGGACCCCACCAAAATATGCGAAATTTCGTTTAAATTTTTAACCCTGGCGTAGGCCAACAAAAAGAAAATGGACTGCAATAAATTGCATAAGAAGTTGCAAATGAGCTGTAAATTATTAAAAAATAGGAAATGGGATGACTTGTGGGCCTATTAAGTTGACGCGTAATTTTACTTATTATATATTAGTCAACAAATGATTCTAGCAGAAGTGACCGTTGGATGTCAATCCAACGGCCGTTGTGCTTCTTCAATCTCTGATCTTCTTGCTCCACCTGCCAAATCTGGCGCCGGCGGGACCGCCTGCTCCCGCCTCCCGTGGCTGGCTGTGCTGCCGTGCAGGCCTCACCGCCCCCTAATACTCCCACCGCTGGCCATGCCATCCCTCTACTCACCCACATCCCTCCACTGTTGTGGCTTCGCCGCCTCCGGGTCATTCCCTTCCTGGCTCTCGCCGTCATCCATCGCGTTGGTGTTCTCGGCACGGCATGGACAACGTTGTCAACAAACGACAACATCGGAAGAGGGATGTACATGGAGAGGCTGACAGTAGGGACCCACATGGTCCATGGCCGCACACAAGCAAGTACCTCCTTATTACGCCAAAAAAATGAATCCTCCCCATGACAGCAGGGACCCACCAGCTATATCTTCGCACGGAAGGAAGTGCCTCCTTATTAAGAAAAAAATAATGATTGCTCCCCATGACAACTGGGGCCCACCAGATTTGGATGCTGACTTGTGGCCCTACTAAGTTGACGCGTACGCAGGGCTTTGTCAACTTAGTCAACAAATGATTCTATCAGCAGTGACTGTTGGATTATTAACATCCAACGGTCGTCCTGCTTCTTCAACCTCTGATTTTCTTGCTCCAGCCATCCAAACCACCGCCAGCTCCTACCTCTCGTGGTCGGCTGTGCTGCCGCGTAGACCTCACCACCCCCTCCTACACCTACCGCTGGCCAGGCCATCCCTCTACTCACCCACACCCCCTGTTATTCTGTGGCGACGGCAGCCTCACACCACAGCCAAACCAGTCAACCCTCGTACTTCCCTCCACGTGTTCCCAGGCTCCGCGTCGTTCCTTGCCTCACCATCGTCAACCGCTTGGGTGCTGTCCGTGCGGCGCGGTCAATGAATGACAGCCATCAGAAGAGGACTGTACGCGGTGAGGCTGACAGCTGGACCCACCAGCTACATCTTCGCACGCAAGGAAGTGCCTCCTTATTATGCGCAAAAAATGAATCCTCCCCTTGACAGCTTGGACCCACCATCTATATCTTCGCACACAAGGAAGTGCCTCCTTATCCTCCTTGACTGCTGGGACCCACCCGGTCGAAGCGTATGTAGCGTTGTCATTCTGGTCGCAAATGTCTACGTACATACTAGTCCATCAGTCTTTCTGCCACGATGAACCATGGCATGAAATGGGGGCAGCTGAACTCTTTCTCTTTTGGTAGTCGATTCCCTCATCAACTACTTGCAAATGAAAAAAAGTGCAATGTTTCCGTTTTTTTCTGGATCGCATTGCTCCAGCTTTTGTTCTTTCTGACGAAAATCACTCTTCTTTACTGGGATTCCAGTACGTGACTATTGCTTTTGTAAGGAGCGGTAGCTGTTCAGGCAGTCCCATCTAAATCCTGTATACATACGACAGCCACGCTGCAAAAAAGACGGCCACGTACGTACATACATGCATGGTCTCGAACGTGTACAACAACGGTGTCCTGTTCATCGGGCAGCCAACCGGCTGGGTCGGAACGGAGAAATAGCATAGTGTTCATTGGGAGGCAACAGACTGGGTCAGAATGTGTCCTATTCAACGGGAGCCAACCGGCTTGGACAGAACAGTCGAAACGGGGTCTGGGGTACCGTACTACGGAGGAAACGGCCTTTTGTTCGACCGCCTACAGTCAAAACGGGATCCTGTTCTTCGGGAGGGGTCTGGCGTACCAAACAACAGAGGAAACAGACTTCTGTTAGAGCTACTACGGTCGAAACGGGGTCCTGCTATCGGGAGGGGGTCTGGCGTACCACAAAACAGAGGAAACATACTTCTGTTTGAGCGCCTACGGTCGAAACGGGATCCTGTTCATTGGGAGGGGGTGGCGTACCGCAAAACGGGACTCCACAGGCTACTGTTCATCCACTGTCTACTGCCTCGCTCCAGCCTCCACGGGCTACAGTTCATCCACCGTCGACTTCCTCCACCCTCCATCGGCTACTGTTCATCCAGCTTTCACGGGGGTCTTGTTCATCCAGCCCAACCGGCTTGGTGTGTGGCGGCCTCCTCGGGGTCCTGTTCATCCAGCGGCAATGGCCTACTACCACGGGGTCCTGTTCATACAACCCACACCGGGAACTGTTCATCCAACCCCAACCAACCAGCTAGACTCACCATGTCTCGACTCGTTCAACCAACCCCCAACGGTCACTGTTCATCAAGAGGCAGGTTCGATCGGCTTCAGTAGGCAGCAGCAGCAGCGATCGATCGCTCGGGTTCGGTTAGCAGCAGTAAAGAAGGAACCGCTCGGGTTCAGTCAGCAGCGAAGGAATCACTCGGGTTCAGTTAACAACCAGGGATCGATCGCTCAAGTTCTTAGAGCCCAACGCCTCGCACACACGCGCGTACGTATACGAGAGAAACGCGCAAACTGTCCTGCCCATGGGACTGGGGGTACCCAGGCCCGTCCACCTACGGCCCGTTGCGTGGCGCCATTACAAGGCCCGGCGCGGCCTAGCATCCAGACTTCATGAGCAAGACCCTCGCGAGGGCCCCTGCCTCGCGAGGCGAGCGTCAGCAAGGGTCATCAAGGGCTCCCAAGGGCCTCCCGCTGGGCGGCCTCCTGGAGCCACCTCCTGAGGCCCCTCGCGGGGCGGACATCTCTAGGCTCGCCACCCCACCTCGCGCTGCACTTGGGTGATGCGAGCCATGACGAGCAGAGCCAGAAGGGTGCCAGCGGGCGCAAACAAGACACTTTCCTCTTTGGTGCTAAGGGAACAAGGACGGCACGCGGGTTCCTGAAGCAATCCCCAAAGGTTGCTACTATGGTGCTAGAAGACCAGGACCGCGGGCTCGCCAGGACGGAGGTCATCGCCGAGCCCACCGACACGTCATGTCCAGAAGCTTTAGCACGTGCAGACTGCTTTTGTCAGGATAAGTTGTACTCGTGTTCCCCTTGGAATTGGCCGTTGTGGTATCCCTTCCCGCCTAGAGTTTTCAGGGGAATAGGACCAAGGCCAGTATAAGTATAGGCTAGTCTCCACCGTGGAGAGGGAGGAGAGAGCCGAGGTCGAATCCTGAGCCCTCCCGAGGCAGTTCATCCTTGTACTCGTTCATACTCATCCTCCCTCGCAAGGCAATCCACCACAAAGCAGGAGTAGGGCCTTACACCGCAAGGTGGCCCGAACCTGGTTAAATCATCATGTTGTTTCTTCCTTTCCTCTTGCTTGAGCATGTCGGAGTATCGTCGTGAGGCAGTGAGCATGGAAGCGTAGCTTAGTGGAGTTCCTCGCGCACACCCCAGAGTTCAAACCTTTCCTTGGGTCCCCGGAGCCCCGATTCCGACATTTGGCGCGCCAGGTAGGGGTGTGCCAAGGTTCTTCCGCTTTGTTCCGTCCCCCTCCACCGTCCCCATGAATGACGCTCGTCGTGTTCGTGCCGAGCGCCGTGCAGCTCGTGTCGCCCAGACGAAGCCTGCGGGCCGCGGCGGCCGCCAGCACTCCCCGTCAGCCGCAACCAACGCTGCCACCGACCCTGCCGCTCATGAGCAGCAGGACTCCTCCCTGCTGCCCTTCGTGCAGCACGACAGCCGCACCACTATACGCACTACAAAAAAAGACACATCCGTGACATTTTGGCCCGAACGAAATTTTTTTCTGTCATGCTTATGACACTTCTATGACGATAATTGTGACAAAACCACGTATCATCATAGATGTGGTGGGCTCCTACTTCTATGACAAAAAATCATGAGAGAAAATGGGCTTTTCATCCTGGGCGGGCCGGGGACGCACCTGCATGACATTCGTTGGGCCGTCCATGACGGAAAAAAAATCATGGTAGAAGCGAGGGCGAGGAAAATTTCGGGGAGTTCCCGGTTACGGTGGGTGGTCGGCGCCGAGCGATGCACGGAGGATTGCACATTTATCTCGTACACGTACGCGTGTGTGTGCGAGGCGTTGGGCTCTAACTGAACCCGAGCGAGGCATTCGCTTACTGAACCCGAGCGATTGCACTAGCTACATTACTGAACCCGAGCGATCGATCCCTTTGGCTGTTAACTGGACCCGAGCGATTCCTTCGCTACTGTTGCTAACTGAAGCTGATGGAACTAGCTGCCTCTTGATGAACAGTGACCGTTGTTGGGGGTTGGATGAACAGTTCCTGATGGGGGTTGGATGAACATGACCCCGTGGTAGTAGAGGCCGTTGCCGCTGGATGAACATGACCCCGATCAAGGAGGTGGGGGTGGATGAACAGAACCCCGTGGAGGGCTGGATGAACAGTAGCCGGTGGAGGCTGGATGAACAGTAGCTGGTGGAGGTAGGAGGAAGTCGACGGTGGATGAACAGTAGCAGGTGGAGGCTGGAGGAAGTCGACGGTGGATGAACAGTAGCCCGTGGAGGCTGGAGCGAGGCAGTAGACGGTGGATGAACAGTAGTTCGTGGAGTCCCGTTTTGCGGTACGCCACACCCCTCCCGATGAACAGGACCCCATTTCGACCGTAGGCGCTCCAACACAAGTCTGTTTCCTCTGTTTTGCGGTACGCCACACCCCTCTTGATCAACAACACCCCGTGTCGACCGTAGGAGCTCGAACACAAGTCTATTTCCTTCATTCTATGGTACGCCACACCCCTCCCCATCAACAGGACCCCGTTTCGACCATAGGAGCTTGAACAGAAGTTCGTTTCCTCCGTTCTGTGGTACGCCAGACCTCGTTTCGGCTGTGCCGTCCAAGCCGGTTGGCTTCCGATGAACACGGCGCATTTCGTTGCCTCTCGATGAACACGACGCAGTTTCTCCATTCCAACCCAGCCGGTTGGCTGCGGATGTACAGGACGCCGTCGCTGTACGCGTTCAAGACCCCGCCCATATGTACGTACGTAGCCGTATTTACTTTCTTGCAGCGTGGCTATAGGTACGTGTACACAATTTAGATGGGACTGCCTAAATAGCTACCGCTCCTTACTGGGCCATGGTTCATTGTGGCAGAAAGACTGATGGACCAGTATGTATGTACACGTTTGCGACCAGAATGACAATGCTAAGTACACTTCGACGGGGTGGGTCCCGGCTGTCAGGGAGGATAAGGACGCACTTCCTTGCATGCAAAGATATTGATGGTGGGTCCGAGCTAACAGGGGAAGGATTCTTTTTTTTGCGCGTAATAAGGAGGCACTTCCTTGCGTGCGAAGATGTAGCTGGTGGGTCCATCTGTCAGCCTCACTGCATACAGTCCTCTTCTGATGGCTGTCGTTCGTTGACCATGCCACGCGGACAGCACCCAGGCGGTGGATGACGGTGAGGCAGGGAACGACGCGGAGCCTGGGAACACGCGGAGGGTAGTACGAGGGTTGACAGGTTCGGCTCCTGTGTGAGGCTGCCGTCGCCGCAGAATAACAGGGGGTATGGGTGAGTAGAGGGATGGCCTGGCCAGTGGTGGGAGTAGTAAGGGCAGCGAGGCCTGCGCGGTAGCACAGCCGGCCACGGGAGGCAGGAGCACGCGGTGGTTTGGATGGCTAGAGGAAGAAAATGAGAGGTTGAAGAAGCAGGATGACCGTAGGATGTTAACAATCCAACGGTCACTGGTGATAGAATCGTTTGTTGACTAAGTTCACAAAGCCCTGCGTACGCGTCAACTTAGTAGGGCCACAAGTCAGCCTCCAAATCTGGTGGGCCCCAGCTGTCATGGGGAGCAATCGTTATTTTTGGCTTAATAAGGAGGCACTTCCTTTCGTGCCAAGATATAGCTGGTGGGTCCTAGCTGTCATGGGGAGGATTCATTTTTTTGGCGTAATAAGGATTACTTGCTTGCGTGTGGCCATCGAACATGTGGGTCCCAACTGTCAGCCTCTCCATGTACATCCGTCTTCTGATGTTGTCATTTGTTGACAACGTTGACCACGCCGTGCCGAGAACACCAACGCGATGGATGATGGCGAGACCCTGGAAGGGAATGACCCGGAGGTGGCGAAGCCACAACAGTGGAGGGATGTGGGTGAGTAGAGGGATGGCTTGGCCAGCGGTGGGAGTAGTAGGGGGCGGTGAGGCCTGCGCGGCAGCACAGCCGGCCACGGGAGGCGGGAGCAGGCGGTCCGCCGGTGCTGGATTTGGCGGCTGGAGTAAGAAGATCAGAGATTGAAGAAGCACAAGGGTCGTTGGATTGACATCCAACGGTCACTTCTGCTAGAATCGTTTGTTGACATATATAATAAGTAAAAAAATCTTGCATACACGTCAACTTAATAGGCCCACAAGTTAGCCCATTCCCTATTTTTTAATAATTTACAGCTCATTTGCAACTTCTTATGCAATTTATTGCAGTCCGTTTTCTTTTTGTTGGCCAGGGCCAGGGTTAAAAATTTAAACAAAATTTCGCATATTTCGGTGGGGTCCAAACTATTTTTAATACCGAAATGTCGAGCCAGATTTAAAGTACTTTGAATATATATTTAAATTAGGTTAAAGCCTAGTGAAATTGGAATATGAAAATGTGAGAAAATTCAGAAATTTGAAAGTAATTGCCAATTTGTCATGTGTTTTTTATATTTACAGCCCATTACACATTACTTTTAAGATTTGCAGCCGTCTTGAAAGAGTTGCAGCCCAGCAGGGCGGAGAAAAATAAGTAGGCCTGGGTTGGGTATTCTTCAGAAAAAATAAACTGGGCTAGCTATTTTTTCAAAGAAAAAATAGCTGGGCTAGTCATGTGGTGAACGTAAAATAGAATCCTGGGGTAGACGGGCCACAACCCAGTTGAAACCCTGCTCCGTCTCAACAATAACAAAAAAAAGGGAAAATTTTGTTTTTGCCACTCTAGATTTGGCCAATTTTCCTTATGCCATTCTAGATTTTGACATTTCACTTTTGCCACTCTTAGCTTTTGATAATTATCACAATTGCCATTCCGTGGCAAAAGCAAAATAAATTTATTTCATTTTTGCCACTCTTAGCTTTTGAAATGTATCACAATTACCACTCTAATTTTTTTGCTTTTGCCATGGGAATGGCAATTGTGATAATTGTCAAAAACTAAGAGTGGCAAAAGTGAAATGTCAAAATCTAGAGTGGCATAAGGAAAATTGGTGAAATATAGAGTGGCAAAAACAAAATTTTTCCAAAAAAAATACTGCTCGACCAGCTACGTCCCAGTTGTCAGTCGATCTTGTGCTGTTCTCTTGTCTATTGACTATACGCTGACAATGTTGTGGGTACCAGATGTCAGCAAACCACTAGGAGGAAGCATTTTCTTTTTCTATACGCTGACAATGGAGTATATAAAAAAATGTGGAACTTGCTTGCGTACGGCCATGGACATGGTGGGTCCCTACTGTCATCCTCTCCACGTATAGTCCTCTCCCGATTCCTCTTGTTTGTTGACCATGTTGACAACGCGAGAGGGCGGCGCCACGGCGAGCGCACCAAAGTGTGCGGAGGACGACAGCGAGGCCTCAGACGCCGGCGTTAATGATTTAGGAGACTCTGGGACATTTCATTTTGATTGCTATGCCAGACCTACAAATATGCCAATCGGGCTGAATCTACATTTGACAATAATAGTAGTATAGATGGTCCTTAAGTGGCACGCATCTGAAAGGGCCAAGATGTTGTACTAGCTTTGCTAAAACAATGATGCTCTTCTAGAAAAAAAAAAGTACAGCGGCCTGGCTTATGTAGGTTAGTTGATATTATTGATCCATATACTCAATAAGTGTTTATATGTCTATTAGTTTTGTACATTATTGGTTGATTGACTTAGTATTTTGAATCTTGAGACATTGCTTGTGTACATATCTAAATGGGAGTACACTATATGTTGCGTGTGTGTTACACTTGAGTTGGACATAAAGTGGTTTCAAATATTTGAATTCACCTTAAACTGGATTCTACCTTCTGAATTCGAGTATCGGCATTTGTAAATCATATTCATATATGATAGTGGAATACATCTTTGTTGTGCTTTTGAAGATATATATAAAAAAACATAGAATGATTTATAAAGATTTGTATAAGAATACAAAATGGATTCGAATTTAGTTGCCAGGGTAAACGTGAATGCTTATTGTCCCAAAATTTGAAAGAAGAGGCAAAATATTCACTCCCACGTCGGCTCCCTGAAGCCAGTGTTTGCGAGATGGAAATTACTGTCTACCCCTTACACGGACAATCCATCGGCCTAATTTCCACTTCTCTCAATAGGGGTAGGTTAGTAACTTCAATTAGACGTGACACGACCGCCTCTGAGCCTATTCAGACATGGTGGGCGCCAAACATGGGTAGCAAAACACATTTGATTCAAGCTCATCCAAAAGACCTCTGTCTCTCCCTCCATTTCCCCATTCATACACGGTGGGCGGCAAAACAAACTCGACTCGGCCGAAATCGATGTAGGCAAATATTTTTAATAGGGGCAGGTTTGTAACTTCACTCAGACGTGATACAACCGCCCTACCTGTCAGCCCCGTTCATACACCGTGAGAGACAACAGTGGGCGCCAAAACACCCTTTCCTCGCCCGAAATCACTCTGGGCAAATATTGCGGAGATGCGAGATTACCATCCTATCCCCAACCAAAGAGACGTCCAAATTTTAAACGGGGGCTAAGTTCGTAACTTTCCCATATTTCAGACAGGCGCGTCCCAAAAACATGGTCCCACGTACCTCTCCCTCCATCTTCCCATTCATACACCGTCCGCGCTAGAACACCATCCCCACACCAGCCTCCTCCGTCCGCCACCCCATCCATCGCCGCCGTCCTCCACCCCATCCATCATCGCCGTCCTCCACCATGCCGGAGCGCCTACCAAGACCGCATCGTCCACTGCTAGAGATGGATGTTTCTCATCCACGGCGACAGACCTGGAGCCTTGCATCACGTCCTCTTGCTTCATCGGCGCCATCCTCCTCCTTGCCGCGGCCGCTCCCATGACCTTCTCGTCCACCGTAACGGGATTTATCCCCCAATGCACCCGTCTACCATTGCAGATCTGCTTTGTTGTGGTTCAACACGGCCACCTATGGGACCATCGGCCCCTTGTGGTTCGGCAAGGGGGAAGGGCGCGTTGCACAAAGAGCGGAGACCGTAGAGCAGCATGACAGTGATGACACGGGCAGTTTTTACCCATGTTCAGGCCGCCGCGAGGCATAAAACCCTACTCTTGCTTTGGTGGATTGATGAAAGTACCGTGGTGGAGATGCAGCGCTCGAGCCCGGCAAGGTTGCCTCGGGACTGGAGCAGCTATGCACGTATGAGTGTACAAGGGTCCGAATCCTTTCTAAGGTTGCCACGGCCCTCCTTTCATAGGTCAAGCGGTTACCACAATGGCAAAACAATCATTATCCAGTGATTAGATAGCCACAGTGCTATCATACCTAACTCTACAGACAGGATAAGGTGCATTAAATGCATCGCTTAGTGTCACATCGCGTGGCAACCTGGCAAGCCTTGTCGTGCTATTCATCCACCTTCTCGCCTACCTGCGTGACACGCCTCTAGACAGGTGTCGTCTGGGGGTGATCTTCCTCAGAAATGGCTGCCACGTGCCAAATGATAGCCACTTAATCACTTGGGAGCTCGACACCGCACCGATAGGTGACTTGCGTTGCTGTGAGGTGGAGCGGTGGCGCCCTGGTGGGGTGATCTGCCCTTTGCATCCCCGGCAAGCTTGCCGGGGGAGTCTTGAGACTTGTCTTTGGGGTGACCTCGACCTTGCCAGGCTCGCCTGCCCGGCAAGGGAGGTTTTTCCTTAGTGATATCTTGCTTCTTTGGTTTGTCTTGGATGTTGTAACCTTGCTCTTGAGCCTGTGTATAGTCTGGGCAACATACACCAGGGTTTGTTGCACCGACAGGAGCCCCCGGGCCTGGTCCAAATGCGCTGCCGAGCATCGTCGGGGTAGGCCCTATCCAGTACACAGGCGAAGAGCTTGTGGTCGCTCATCCTTGAGATTTTCTTTGCTTCTTCATTAACCCGTGCTTGAGTCAGTTTCCAGTTTTTCCGCGCGTCGTGCACGATGTTATGAGGGAGTTGCGAGCCATGATCCGTGGGCTACCCACATCCCATGTTCACGGGGCGGTAACTGCCACTCCACTAGCTTCTCCGCTTCTGGCGTTTCTGCCACGTTTGCTGCATGCGTTGCACAGGGTTGGTGGCGGGCGTGGAGGGCGCAGAAATGTGTGCCATGGCAGAAAGCCAGACGCCATGGATTGGCGCAGGGGGTCAGCCTTGATTCCATGAGCCATTGATGGCGCGGTGGAGTCGGATTGACAGAGCGGGGCGGTTGCCTCCCCCGAGTGAGGAGCCAGCCCCCGGCCCCGTTTGCCTATAAAAGGGGACGCGGGCGAGGTGCTGGCTCACACCTATATCCTCCTTCTTTCTTCTGATCTTGTTTCTTCATCATGGTGAGGGGAAGAGGGCGTAGCGGTACCCCAGTAGCAGCGACGAGGGCTTCTGCTCGACAGCGCCTCTCTCCTCCCATTGGGGACACGGAAGCGGAGCCCACCATGAGGGGAGGCAGGAGAGGACGGGGACATGGTCGTCGTGGCACTCGGGGTCGAGGAGGATGGGGCGGTGCGCTGATCGCACCCCCTCCGGCCGTCCAGGACCCTAACGAAGGTCACGTCGGGAACCAGCCGCATGAGTTTATTGTCAAGTTGTGAGGGCCTCCGCGCAGCTGGCTTCGGCTCCCAACTCCATTTGCAAGAGTGATGGAAGTTGAGCAGCCGCCGGGGCTGAGGCTGCACATGAGGGGCTGCTGTAATGGCAGCATGCGGGCGGACGTGGAGTTTCCTGCTCCCCATGTTATGCTTCTCCGGCGCCGTTGGAAGACCTTCGCTCGCGCCCACAGCTTGGCGGCCGGGCACGTCCTCCATTTCAAGTTAATGGCTGCCACCTTGCTTTTCGTCAAAGTCTTCAGACGCTCGGGTGCTCGCTTAGGGTGCTGCACGGAGAGCTCGACCGATGACGAAAGCTCCTCCTCGAGCGATAGCAACCAGGAGGACAATGACGGTGATGACGACGGCGCCGACGGGGAGGACGACGGCTCCGACTCCGGCTGAACACCAGCCGCACCATCACTGTCAGGCGGTGGCACCACCATCTTCAGCTGCATCTACTCTCCGGCAAGGCGATTTGCCGGGTAGTTGGATGTGGAGGTGTGGATGGTGTCTCCGGCTCCTCCAGCAGCCTTCCAGCTGGGCCCCGGCAGGCTTCCTCGTGGGCTCCAACTTCGTTCGCCCTGCCACGTCCTGCTGGCCCTGGTGGTGGTGACCAGGGGGTCGTCTCCGCCACTCTCTTCACCATCACCTTCACCCGCACCCTCTCGACCTCGTCTGAACTCCAAAGATGTCATGGTTCATCACGGCCACCTATGGGACCATCGGCCCCTTGTGGTTCGGCAAGGGGGAAGGGCGCGTTGCACAAAGAGCGGAGACCATAGAGCAGCATGGCAGTGATGACACGGGCAGTTTTTACCCAGGTTCGGGCCGCCGCGAGGCGTAAAACCCTACTCCTACTTTGGTGGATTGATGAAAGGACCGTGGTGGAGACGCAGCGCTTGAGCTCGGCAAGGTTGCCTCGGGACAGGAGCAGCTACGCGCGTATGAGTGTACAAGGGTCCAAATCCTTTCTAAGATTGCCACGACCCTCCTTTTATAGGTCAAGGGGTTACCACAATGGCAAAAAGTCATTATCCAGTGATTAGATAGCCACAGTGCTATCATACCTAACTCTGCAGATAGGACAGGGTGCATTAAATGCACCGCTTAGTGTCACATCGCGTGGGAGCCCGGCAAGCCTTACCGTGCTATTCATCCACCTTCTCGCCTGCCTGCGTGACACGCCTCTGGATGGATGTCGTCTGGGGATGATCTTCCTCATAAATGGCTGCCACGTGCCAAATGATAGCCACTTAATCACTTGGGGGCTCGACACCGCACCGATAGGTGACTTGCATTGCTGTGAGGTGGAGCGGTGGCGCCCTGGTGGGGTGATCCGCCCTTTGCATCCCCGGCAAGCTTGCCGGGGGAGTCTTGAGACTTGTCTTCGGGGTGACCTCGACCTTGCCAGGCTCGCCTGCCCGACAAGGGAAGTTTTTCCTTAGTGATATCTTGCTTCTTTGGTTTGTCTTGGATGTTGTAACCTTGCTCTTGAGCCTGTGTACATTCTGGGCAACATACGCTAGGGTTTGTTGCACTGACAAGCTTCAACGCCATCAATAGCCATCGCACCCCCGATGCCTACACGACGCCGCAAGAGAGGTGGTACTACTTCATATCTGCTCAACTTTTTGATCTCAACCAGAAAATAGATCGTAACTTGGTTACTGTACTTTCTTTTCAGCTCTTAGAATTTACTTCTTAGTTCGAAGCAAGCAATGGTTGCTAAATAGCATTTCTGCGGTTTGCAGCTTCAAATCTGCCATGGCATAGTCATAATAGGGTTTAATTGATCATGCTTAGGGTTTTCCCCCTTTTATGATCACTATACGATCAACCTACGTGCTTCGTGTCATAATAGCACTGCTCCACCCATCAAGCTAAACAAGCTTAGTTGTTCAAATACGAATCTGATATTATTAAAATAGAGTCATTTAATTGGTCAGCTAAATGTTCCTAATTTAGTTTCAAAAATGCATGTACGCCGCTGGGGTGTGGATCTACAGGGTGCCCACGATGGGCCGCGGCCCACCCTGGGATTTTGAGTCGGCCCAGACCCCGATTCCCCTCTGTTCTGTTGCGCTTCCGATCTCTACTCGCCCCCAACCGCCTGCCTCGCCGGCAACTTGCCGTCCCCGGATGACACGACTTTAGGAGGAGACGCCGGACTAACAGGATGTCAGTAGCCGCTCGGCCAACAGCATCACCGCTGCCCGGGCGCGCCGCCGTGCCTACCTTCCCAGTCCGTTCAGGGCTCAGGCATGCAGCACCCACTAAGCCAACCCGATTTATCGTGAGATACGTCCTCAACACTCAGCAGCCACTCCTCATCACCCATTTTCTAATTAATCCATTACTCATTAGGCAGGACTGTCATTAGGGTTTGTTGTGTACTGAGTGCTACCTACACTTAATGGTTCAGATATTTCAGTAATCTTTAGTACCTGTAAAGTTCACAGGGTTTCAAAATTCCGGCCCTAGGAACAGACACTAGTCATGTTGGATTGTTGGTCATAGTGACATTGACCCAGATTACTACTGCAGGCCAGGTTTGTTGACAATTTTACTTGTCTTTCTTACTCATTCGAAATGATATCCAATTATTCACGTCGATTAGTTGCAAACAATAAGTACTAGAGCAACTTCTTGATTCAGATTTTGGACGGTCTCTTACTGCAGTTACAATTCTGCATACTTGTCCTAGTAAGCTCACAAGTAATGATTGATTCACTACCTCTATGCTTGCCTTGTCATATTTGTTGTCAATATTCTTTTAGGGTGGACCACCCTGTTTCAAAATACTGGAACCGCAGACATGAGTGAATAGTATTTCTCTGTGTGATCTCTTCCATCATGTGTGGGCAACGAACACTGCATTGTATAGAAAGAAAGTGTCATATCCACCTTTTACATAGACTATGATCTTTTACATGGAATACAATCTGCCTACTTGCTTTGTGTCGCACTACCAGCACTCCACCCTTGAAGCTAAACATTATGCCACTCATAATTCCTTAGTTTATTTGTTCAAATATGAATTTGATATGATTCTAATGTTCCTACTTCAGTTTTGAAATGCGTGTCTGCCTGTTATAGAGACGTAAGAGGTTTGTATTTTCGTGTGTGGTCTGGTCAGCACGGTTGGGGGATGAACTTTGTATACGCAGGGGTTTGTAGGGAGACACTCTCCGAGTTGAATCCGCAATGCATTCCATAGGTAATCTGACTACTTTTTATGTTTTCATGAATCTCATATACTGAACAGCATCATAATTTGATCCTAACAACGATGCCATGGCTGTCAAACTTGGCATTAAGGGACTGAAATCAAGTCTGGATGCAATGCAATGTAAACGCTCTCCACCTACAGATTCATGCACAGAATTTGATCCTAACAATGATTCTGAGCTAGAGGGAGACCTAAGTCAATGTAGCTCCCTAGTGGAGGAGTCAAAGGCAGATGCCCTATCTTATTCACCCATCAAGGTGCTTGCTCTAACTTTCCAAGGTTATATTGGTCGCACATATCTTGCAACTGATGCTTTGCACTGCTTCTACTTTGTTGCACTGCCATTAGCTTAGTATACACATCGTGTATGTGAATACGCCCTGCCTATCCATTTCCAGTACATATTCCATCTGTCATCATACCATATTTATCCATTCAAATGTTGTTCTTGTGTATCAGACATTCAAAAGGAAGAGGGCGATTGCTGATCGTGGAGGAGAACGAACAAAGTATTTGGAAAAGGTAGTGACACCTGATAAATCAAATAGCCCATTAGGTGTAGTTGCAATATCACCAGACTCACAAAACACGGCCCCAACTCTAGCAGACTCTAGCCCTACTACACTGGTCATCTTTGATGCCCCAACTTAGCAGACCCCAACTACAGCAAACAGTATGATGATGCCAGTTGACATAGCACCAGCTCTTCGACGCAAAACCCCCATTCCAGCAAAGAGTACACCAAATCCAGTTGCCAAATCCATTTTCGAACGAGAGAGAGCCCCAATTGCAGCAAATAGGACCCCTGTTCCACTTTTCCCAGTTTAGAAGACGAAGCTTATATTATTGTCAGGAACTTTGTGTGCATCTTTCCTTCATGGAAAGATTATACCACAGACAAAGAACAATTTCCAATCTTCCTCCGCAACTTACGTGTAAGTGATGTACTAATGTTATTCATGGTAATTAGTGCATATGTTTTTGCTGACAAAAGACACATTATTTCATTCTTTTAAATAGGCGAGGACCAAACTGTATAGTCAAGACGAGCAAGGGTTGGTTGCACTTTTCAAGCACTCGTTGATGAAGTATCATTCCTACCTGAGGCAAGCGCACTTCGATGGCAAGCCTCTAAATGAAATTTCTATAAAGTCTCTGGTGCTACATTTATCAGAAAGTGACTGGAATAATCTTGTTACACATTGGTCTTGTTTGCAGCGTAAGGTACTGTCTATGATATCACATCACAATTTGAACTACATTTCTGCATGTGCCTTACCGTCTCACTTGTACGAAAACTGTTTGCAGAAGAAGATTCATTCTCAAGAGACCACAGAATCTCGCAACTATACTGCACACTGCATTGCTCTTGTGAGTACCTCTTGCCTGTATGACCATACTTACTTTCATAGATGGTTGATTATGTAGCATCACTGCAGATGTTAGCCTCGTTATCCTTCATTTGGTGGACATTATAAGATTCGTATCGACTCTTACATAAATTTAGAATCAACCCAATGCTTTTGAAGAGGTTTAGCTCTGCAGTCCTCTTGTAAGGACTGAACGTCCTCTATCATTGTAATTACATTAACAGCTACTCCCTCCGTCCCATAATATAAGAGCATTTTGTACAGTACACCAGTGTACAAAACACTCTTATATTATGGGAAGGAGGGATTGGTTCATTGTGTAGCATTCTGCATCTTATCTCCCTCACCCACCATTTACTAAAAAATATCAGATCTATATTTAATCTTGCCAAAAAGTTGAATACACAGACAATGCGAGTGCAGATGTGTAGCCCATTGCTCTTGTCAGTACATTTTGTCCTGTAACGCTTGTATTTACGGGGATTGGTAGTTGATTATGTAGCATCAATCTGCATCTTATCTTCATTATCATCTATCCCTTCCAGTATTATCATATCTATAATTACTCTCTACAAAATGCAGAGCACAGGCAATGCTTATGAAGAAGTTTCTGTGCTGAAATTCTTGAGTTATCCTTCCCTTGACATGGAGAAGGGCATTATAGAGTCGGTGTTAACTATTAATGTAAGTCATTCCTTCTAAAGCCTTTATCCTCAACTGTTGTTTAATTTGCTCATACTTCCTATCGTCAACTGCTGTTTAGTTTGCTGTTTCTATCAAAATGCATGTTCGCAACAACTGTAAGTTCCAAGATTTAGTTGTAAAACCAAATTCCTTATTCATACCATGCACATTACTCAATACTCCCTATATGTATGCTTGTTTTTGTGGATCTATAATCCAGTGTGTGGTGAAGCAGCCCACGTTTGCACCTTGTCATCTCCTGTTTTATCTTACTGATGTGGCTGATGATATGAACAACATGCCATGCACATTAACCAAAATAGATACAATGATTGTATTTACCCTTCATCTATGCTTGTTTTGTTGACATGGTAATCCAGTAGTGTGGTGAAGCTCCCCGCATTATGAACAATGCCAAATTATGCTATTTATATTTTGAACTGACTCTTTATTTTCTAATTTGAAATTGGATGGAATTGACAGCACAGTTACCATCTTTGTTTATACACGTGCAAAACCTGTCATCTCTCTACTTGTTTCAGGGTGATATGCCTGCTGGCATGCACAAGTTTGCTAAAGGCTGTGAGACAAACCCAACATATATTGCAGCAAAGAAGGCAAAACATCTTGCAGATAGCGAGACAACCCCAAAGTCATGTCTTGATGCAGTGTTCAAGTTACCTGAGACTAGCAGTCAGACAAGCTCACAGAATTCGCTGTCTGAATCAGTTCAACTTCTTCAGTCCCAAGTTCAAGCAGAAAGGCATTCTGTAACTCAACTTCGACCTGAAGTCCTATCTCTAAGGAAGATCGCGGAGAACACCAATGAGAACCTCATTGCTAAACAGCTACAGCTGGAAGCTATGACCGACATGCTAGGCCAGTCTCACAGCCTTGCTCAGCAGCTTGCGCAACAGCTCCCGCGCAAGGCTAACCTTTCTTGAACTGTCCTGGAAGTGGTCTTGGTTCAGTATTATTTTGGTACGCTACAATGGCGCCCAGTTTTTGTAATCTGCTTCTTCGTTGCACTTTATGATCACTGGTGGCGAACTTCGATGCCTAGTGGATGTAATATACCATAAATCCTTTATTGTATAGTGTAGGTTTATTAAGTTACTATGCCATAATTTCTTTATTGTATAGAGTAGGTTTGTTCTTAATTCCTACTAGTTACCATATATGCCATCATTCGCTATCTGAAAAAAATGGCGAAAATCGGATGTAGGCGACCGGGCCGAAACATTCGCCTCTAACGGGCCTGCATTTTAGCGGGCCACAATTAGGTAGCCTGCAACTTTCTTGGGCCTGAAAGGCCATTGGTGCCTTCACACTTTGCGCCAGGCCCACAACTTACATGGGCCTACATTCGGCCCAAAGTTTAGTTGGGCCTTTAGTGGACCCAGTGCTTAGTTGGGCCCATGTAGCTTCGGGCCATTAACAAGCTGAATATTCTTCTGGCCTGTTACGGCCCAGAAGATACCATGGGCCTTTAGCAGGCCGAAATGAATGTTGGGCCTCAATTTTCAACAGTCGTCCACGGGCCTTTAGCAGGCTAAAATGTAGACCGGGCCATTATTGGTCTAGTTATATGACAGGCTATTACCAAGCCGAAACATATCTCGGGCCTTAGTTGGCCCACTGATATCATGGGCCTTTAAGAGGCCGAAAGCTTCGTAGAGGCATCAACAGGCCGAATTATATGACAGGCCTTTAACAGGCCCAAAGTCACGTTGGGCTGAACTGTTGCCACCTTCATCACGGGCCGTTAGTGGGCCGAATGTTGCGTCGGACCATATATGGCCCATGGGCAGCACGGGCCATTCCCAGGAGGAAAGACACACCGGGCTGAAATGGGCCTATGTCTACATTGGGCCTCTAACATGCCGAAATGTCATTGGGCCGTAATTGGGCCCAAATACTCGATGAACAATTAACGGGCCATATCTGGCTTTGGGCCATAAATGGGCCATGTTTAAGCAGGCCGTTAGTGGGCTGGCCCACTAGTACCTGAGTAAATACTACGGGCCTTTGACTGGGCCGACCTTTTTAAACTATATGGGCCTTTGTTGGGCCCTGCCACGTGTCGACGTATCATAGGCACGTCTCCTCCATTGGATGGACGACATCTGGCCCACCGAGGAGACGACACGTGTTTCCTCCGGCCAATGATGATTTTACACGTGGAAAATCCCCATTGGTCCTGGCTGTTAACGGGTTATCGGATCCAAACCGGAACCCGATAGCTTAACGGCGACCCGTTACGGTGGATGCCACGTGTCGGTTACCCTTGACGAAATCACATCCATGACGCGCCATTTATCATCATGGAAGTGGACACTTCCGTGATGATAATTTTGGTATTGTCATGGAACACTTCTATGACAGCACAGGTATGACTATCTTGATTCTGTCATAAAATCGTCATGGATGTACATGCATGACAGAAAACGTGACCTACTGTGACAAACACGTATCATCACGGAAGTGGTTTTTTTTTTGTAGTGACGCCTTCGCTCACCACGGCTACGGCTTCGTCTTCCCATGCTCGCCGTGGGCCGGCGAACGCGTAGGCGGCGTTGCTCATGGCGCACGGGGTGCTACGCTACCGCCCTTCCCACAAAGGCTACGACGCCTGGCTTGGCCGCATCACCGAACTCATCAACGCCGCGGGCGAGGCCCCGGTGCCCTCTCACTTGCTCCGTCCTCCACCGTTTCACGCAGGCGAGATGGCACATGGCGCGCCTCCGCCTCCTCCCCTGCGCAGCGAGAACACCGCGCCCTGGCATGATGTGCGGTCGCGTGACCCTCCGCGTGGAGCACCGGTGCCGGCTCGAGACGAGCCCAGTTGCTAGATTGTGCATCAGCTGCCGCTCGATGCACGCGCGCCTCCCGCGTTGCTGCGTCAGCACCAAGACCGAGCCGTCCAAGAAGCCGTGGCACACGGACGCCGGGACCATGCCGTTCCCGCGCGGGGTGTGCCTGTGGGCGCTGCCGGCTGCCGCGCCTTCACTCGCAAGCTGCGCCGGGTGGTCTGGCTAGTCAAGTTCAAGACGGAGCTGCCCCCGCACTACGACGGCATTCCCGACCCCACGAAGTTCCTCCAGCTCTATGCGCTGAGCATCGAGGCGGCGAACGGCTACGACAGGGTCATGGCGAACTGGTTCCCCATGGCCCTCAAGGATGGCGCGCACTCTTGGCTCATGAACCTGCCCGAGGGGTCAATCTCCTCGTGGGATGAGCTCCACGAGCGGTTCATCTCCAACTTCCAAGGCACCCGTGACCGTGCCCTCACCATCAACAATCTGCGGCGCGTGAAGCAGCACCCTGGCGAGACCCTTTTTAAGTACATTCAATGTTTCACCCAAGTCCGCCTCAAGATCCCGAAGGCCTCGGACGAAGCCATCATCTCAGCGTTCACCTACGACATCATGGATGTTAGGATGAATGAAAAGCTTGCCATCAACGATGACCTGTGCACGGCGTTGGAGCTGTTCAACCTGGCTGGCAAGTGCGCCAGGGCGGAGGAAGGCCGTCTCTCCCTTCTCAACAACCCTGACGTCGAGCCCGAGGACAAGAAGGCCAAGGACAAGGAAGTAAAGAGCAAGGGCCCCACCATGCTGGCGGCATAGCCAGAGCTGAAGCGCGACCGCGACCATGATGAGTCTGCCAAGGACGGCTGCCCATTTTGCGTCTACCACAACATGCGCACCCACAACACCGACGATTGTCAGGAGCTCAGGGCGCTCTGTGATGAGCACTTGGGCTGCCGCCCCGACCGCAGTGACTGTGGCTTCGGCCGTGGAGGAGGCTGCAGTGGAGGCCGATGGGACAACCGCAACCCCCGTTAAGGCATGCGTGACCAACTTCGCGAGGGTGGCTGGCGCGATCAGCCTCGCGAGGCCCGTCCTCAGGGCAACACGGGCCTCCCGCTGCTACCGCCGCCGCCCAGGAGGAACGACAGCAACCAGCAGGATGAGGGGGTTGGGGGCTACCAGGAGCCTCGCGCGGTAGCCTGCATACTCGGAGGAGCGCAGGCCCCTACGTCCAACCGCATCTTCAAGCAGTTCTCTCGTGAGGTGAACGCTGCCCTCCTGAGTTTGATGCTATTCGTCCCCTCAAGTGGGCGCAGGACGCCATCACATTCGACTCCAAGGACCACCTCAGGTGTTCAGTCACTGCCGGCGCGCTCCCCATGCTGTGCACGCCCACCATCAGCAACGTCTCTGTCACCAAGACCCTCATCGACGGCTGCGCCGGCCTCAACGTCCTCTCTATCGAAACCTTCAAGACGCTCCAAGTGCCTTATGATCAGCTCATGCCCACCAGGCCATTCTTTGGGGTGACCGATGGTTCCACCACTCCCCTGGGGCAGGTGTGCCTCCTAGTCACCTTTGGTACCCGCGACAACTACCACACCGAGCTCATCGACATCGACATGGCCCACATTGGCCTATCGTACAACGCCATCTTGGGGTACCCTGCCCTTGCCATGTTCACGGCGGCGACCCACCATGGCTACAATGTCCTCAAGATACCAGGGTGCAGCGGCGTCATCACTGTCGCCTGCGATGAAAAGGATGCGGTCTACTCCCTCGAGCACTGATTCGTCTCCATCGTATCTACTTTTCCAAACTCTTTTGCCCTTGTTTTGGACTCTAATTTGCATGATTTGAATGGAACTAACCCTGACTGGCGCTGTTTTCAGCAGAATTGCCATGGTGTTATTTTTGTGCAGAAATAAAAGTTCTCGGATTGACCTGAAAATTTACGAAGAATATTTCTGGAATATAAAAAAAATACTGGTGGAAAAAGATACCAGAGGGGGGCCACCTAGGGGCCACAAGCCCTGAGGGCGCGCCCTGCAGGCTTGTGGGCCCCCTGGACCATCTACAACCCTAACTCCAACTCCATATATACCTATTCGTGAAGAAAAAAATAGAGAAAAGGATTCATCGCGTTTTACGATACTTAGCCGCCGCCACCTCCTGTTCTTCATCGAGAGGGCTGATCTGGAGTCTGTTCAGGGCTCTGGATGGTGGAATCCATCGCCATCGTCATCATCAACCTTCCTCCATCGCCAATTTCATGATGCTCACCGCCGGGTGTGAGTAATTCCTTCATAGGATTGCTAGACGGTGATGGGTTGGATGAGATTTATCATGTAATCGAGTTAGTTTTGTTAGGGTTTGATCCCTAGTATCCACTATGTTATGAGATTGATGTTGCTATGACTTTGCTATGCTTAATGCTTGTCACTAGGGCCTGAGTGCCATGATTTCAGATCTGAACCTATTATGTTTTCATGAATATATTTGTGTTCTTGATCCTATCTTGCAGGTTGTAGACACCTATTACGTGTTATGATCCGCATACCCCAAGGTGACAATAATTGGGATTCTTTTTGGTGATTACCGTAGTTTGAGGAGTTCATGTATTCACTAAGTGCTAATGCTTTGGTCTGGTTCTCTATTAAAAGGAGGCCTTAATATCCCTTAGTTTCCTTATGGACCCCACTGCCACGGGAGGGTAGGACAAAAGATGTCATGCAAGTTCGTTTCCATAAGAATGTATGACTATATACGGAATACATGCCTACATTATATTGATGAATTGGAGCTAGTTCTGTGTCACCCTAGGTTAGGACTGCTACATGATGAATATTATCCAACACAATTATCATTGCCGATCCAATGCCTACGAACTTTTCACATATTGATCTTTGCTAAGTTACTTTCGTTGCTACTACTGTTACAATCACTACAAAACTGTTACTATTACTTTTGTCACTGTTACCGTTACTATCATCCTACTTTGCTACTAAATACTTTGCTGTAGATATTAAGTCTTTTAGGTGTGGTTGAATTGACAACTCAACTGCTAATACTCATGAATATTCTTTGGCTCCCCTTGTGTCGAATCAATAAATTTGGGTTGAATACTCTACCCTCAAAAACTGTTGCGATCCCTTATACTTGTGGGTTATCAAGACCTTTTTCTGGTGCTGTTGCCGGGGAGCAATGATCTATTTGCTAAGTCACTTGGGATTTATATCTATTGATCACTATGAGGAATCTGAAAGATACCAGAACCAAGATTTTTCCCTCTACGACGAGGGAAGGTAAGGAACTGCCATCTAGCTCTGCACTTGATTCCCCTTTTTTTGAGTAAGCTTGCGACACCTACACCTGCTATTAATCCTGATATGTCGCAAGTAATTGATGATGCTACTTCTGCTATGAATGATGCTTATGATGATACTAGTACTTTGCTTGATAATACGGTGCCACTGGGTGAATTTCTTGATGAACAACTTGCTAGAGCTAAAGATATTGAGAATGCTGAAACTGATGATATTTCTGAAACTGATGAAATTATTGAAACTGAAAACTTTGAAACACCCATTAGACCTAGTACTTCAAGATATGAATTGCCTGTTATACCTGAAGATTATGTTATGGATGGAGAGGTAGCTAGGGACTTTCTTGCTTGTAAGGATAGAGAGGATCTTAAGAAATTACTAGTCAAGTTGAAAGAAAAATCTTTGAATGCTAGAATGCAATATGATCCTAAGTTTGGTACTTCACCTATCTTTGTTACTGATAAGGATTATGAATTCTCTGTCGATGCTGAGTTAATTACTTTGGCTGAATCTGATCCTTTCCATGGTTATGAAACTGAAACTGTTGCTCATGAGGAAAAAATTCGCTACTACTATATTCTTAAGTTGTTTCCTTTCTCATTAAAGGGTGATGCTAAGATATGGTTTAATTCTCTTGCTCCTGGTTGTGTGCGTAGTCCCCAAGATATGATATATTACTTCTTTGAAAAATATTTTCCTGCTCATAAGAAACAAGCTGCTTTACAGGAAATATTTAACTTTCTGCAACTTGAAGAAGAGTGTCTTAACAAGCTTGGGGGAGGTTTTCGAATTACTTAATGCTTTGCCTAATCATCCTCTCAAGAAAAATGAAATACTTGATATCTTTTATAATGGACTAACAGATGCTTCTAGGGACCACCTAGATAGTTGTGCTGGTTGTGTTTTCAGGGAACGAACTGTTGAACAAGCTGAAGTATTATTGAATAATATATTGAGTAATGATAATGATTGGACTCTTCCCGAACCACCTCCTCCAACTCCGAAGAAGAGAGGTATTCTATTTCTCAATCCTGAAGATATGCAAGAGGCAAATAAATCTATGAAAGAAAAAGGTATTAGAGCTGAAGATGTTAAGAATTTACCACCTATTGAAGAAATACATGGTCTTAATACCCCGACACAGGTAGTAGAGGTAAATTCTCTCTATAGATTTGATGAAGGTGATATTCCTTATAATAAATCTGCTAGCCAATGCTTGGATGAATTTGATAACTTTGTTGTTAAACAAGAAAACTTCAATGCATATGTTAGTAGACAATTGAAAAGAAATGCTTATATGATTGAACGCTTGGGTAACTATATGTTTAGAACTGTTAATGATCTCAAGGTTGTTAGTAAACATGCTTCCATGGTAAAAACTCAAGTAGAACAAGTTCTCAAGGCACAAAATGATTTGCTTAACGAGATGAATAATAAAAAGAATGATCGATATCATGCTGTTAGAGTTATGACTAGGGGTGGTAAAATGACTCAGGAACCTTTGTATCCTGAAGGCCATCCTAAGAGAGTTGAACAAGACTCTCAGATAATCAATGTTGATGCACCTATTTCACCTAAATATAAAAAGAAAGATGATAGGACTTTGCATGCTTCTAGTGAACCTATTATAGACACACCTGAAAATCCAAATGATATTTCTATTTCTGATGCTGAGACACAACCTGGTGATGAACATGAACCTAATTGTAATGATAATGATGATGTTCATGTTGATGCTCAACCTAGTAATGATAATGATGTGGAGATAGAACCTGCTGTTGATCTTGATAATCCACAACCTAAGAATAAAAGATATGATAAGAGAGACTTCATTGCTAGAAAACATGGTAAAGAAAGAGAGCCATGGGTTCAAAAACCTATGCCCTTTCCTCCTAAAGCTTCAAAGAATAAAGATGATGAAGAATTTGAGTGCTTTGTTGAAATGCTTAGAACTGCCTTTTTGCGCATGCCTTTGAATGATATTCTGAAAATGTCTCCTTATGCTAAGTATATGAAAGATATTGTTACTAATAAAAGAAAGATACCGGAAGCTGAAATTTCCACCATGCTTGCTAATTACACATTTAAGGGTGGAATACCAAAGAAACTAGGAGACCCAGGAATACCAACTATACCATGCTCCATTAAAAGAAATTATGTTAAAACTGCTTTATGTGATCTAGGAGCCGGTGTTAGTGTTATGCCCTTCTCTTTATATCGTAGACTTGATTTGAATAAGTTGACACTCACTGAAATCTCTTTGCAAATGGCTGATAAATCAACTGCTACACCCATCGGTATTTGTGAGGATGTGCATGTCGTAGTTGCAAATGTTACTATCTTAACGGACTTTGTTATTCTTGATATACCCGAGGAAGACAGTATGTCGATCATCCTTGGTAGACCCTTTTTGAATACTACAGGGGCTGTTATTGATTGCAATAAGGGCAATGTCACTTTTCATGTTAATGGTAAAGAGCATATGGTACACTTTCTAAAGAAACAACCTCAAGTGAATAGTATCAATTCTATTGGAAATTTTTTAACAATTACTATTGGAGGTTTTGAATTCCCTATTCCTACTGTCAAAAAGAAATATGATATTCTTATTATTGGGGACATGCATATCCTCGTTGAGGTAACCTAGTGTTATACGAAGATTCTCCGGTTTCATGTCATTTGGAAGAAGTTTGTTAATAAGACTTGATCAACCTTGTTAATGGATTCCTTTTGACGGGCATGATATGGATGAATTTAGTAAACACAACTTTCTGTACCCACTTTTTACTTTTTGTTATTTAGAATGAATAAAGTAGAAATGCTATTATTTTACTGTTTTCTGAATTATCCGTGCAATAAAAAAATGACCAGAAAATAAAAGTTCTCCAAATGCCCTGAAAATTTAGTATGATTTTTTATACAATATTTGAAGTTTTTTGGCACTGAACACACCCCAGGGGGGTGCACCTGTGAGCCACAAGATCACAGGGCACGCCCACCCCCTGGGCACGCCTAGGAGGCTTGTGGGGCCCATGTAGGCCCCCTCACTTATTCCACCCACCCATCCACTTCGTCTTCCTCCAGAAAAAATCACACCATTGCTCAAACACATGTTCTTGCTCATCTTGCTGCCAATTTTGATCTCTTTGCTCGGAGCTCCGTTTTCGAAACTATTTTAGGGGATTGTTCATCGGTATGTGACTCCTCCGTTGGTCCAATTAGTTTTTGCTATAGTGCTTTATATATTGCAAATTTTTGCTGTTGTGGTGACCATGTTCTTGAGCTTGCATGTCAAATTTATATGGTCCAAAGAAGTTTTGTTGCATGATATAGCCTCTAGATACTTGTAGGAGTAGTTGCTATCAATTTTGTTGAGTTTTGTTCACTTTTATTTTGAGTCACTATAAATTCCAGAAATTTTTCAGAGGGAGAAAATGTTTAGGAAAATGTTCCAAGGTGGTTCCTCGAAGAAGAAATCCCTAAGGCTTGCGATACATGAGCTGGACCTCGAACCACCACGGGAAGCTCTAGTGCGACCTTGCGAATGGCCATCGGATCACATCATGACTCGTGCAGGTTTCAAAGAAGAATTTGATATGTATGTGCACAACACCGACCTGACGGACTTCTTGTCAGATAAGTGCTTGCAGTACTACAATCTTACTGATTCCTTTGTGCGGAGGTTTAAGTATTCAGTCCATCACAATACACATCCTATTTTATTTGATCTATATGATAAATCATTTAGCATGGACCTTGAAGAATTTAATGATGCATGCAAGGTCCCGCAATGGGGCAGATATACTGAACCTCGTAAATCTGATTGCGTTGAGTTCTTTGCTAGCATTACTATGGGTGAAACCAGAACCATAACACAAGCTACTATAGGGAGCGTTCACTTTCCTGCATTACATTATTTTGCTCTTTTTATAGGTAGATGCATTAATGGTAAACATGACCATAGCCACCTTTGCGCTTCCAATCTAAGTTTCCTCAAGAGCACGGTAATGAACGATAAACAATTTAACTTGGGGGCTATCATTGCAAGGCGGTTACATAATAATGCCTTAGTTGGAGACTTCTTTGGTGGAATTTATGCCACTTGTTTAGCTCATTATCTTGAGGTTCCAATAAAAGAAAATGATATTCAGTTGCCACCTGCTTTTCTTGATTATGATGCTATGGAACGCTTCCAGTTTCTTGAGAGGGGCGAGCTGCCTTTTCAGTACAGACTAATCTTTGACAGGAAGCGTGTTGTCTATGTTACGCTTCCCGCTCCTGCCTTCTTTGACTTTCAGGTAAAATGAAGATATTTCATACTTAGAGAGGAGGCAGGCGAGTACGAGAGAGCTAGGGAGACCGCTCGCCTTAACGAGGCAGCCATCCAAGCAGTGGCGGCTGCAATCTAGTTCAACCCCAACTATGACTTTGGACATCATCCCGGCCAGCTGTGGCCATAGACCAACTTAGGCCAAAAGCCTAAGCTTGGGGGATTACGTACCTCTCACCGACATTGCATTCATGCATCACACATTCATTCTAGTTATCGGTGTTCATCCTTTTTCATTATATAATCCATGTTAGTTTATTTTTCTTGCTTTCTTCTTGTGTGTTTGAATTTTTTTTGATAAAACCCAAAAATATTTCTTGCTTCTTTTTAGTTTTTATTTCTAGTTTAATTAGTTGTAGTATTAAAAGAAAACCCAAAAGATTTCTCGTTCTTCTTTTACTTGTTGGGAGCTTTCCCGTGTAAATAGTTTTTCTCATTTTTGTTTTACTTGCTTCAGAAAAACAAAAACTCCAAAAATATTTCAGTGTGTTTCCTTGAAATTATTTTCCTTTTCTTTGGGTCGTAAGGACAAGACCATGATGAAAATGTTGAGTGGCTCTCATATGCATTATTGTTGATCTAACAAAGAGTCCATATTGCCTTGTCTTCTCCTTTAAATAAATGTTTGCAGATTACAGCTTAGTCCAATGCACGTGCACTCTTATTATTATTCACATCGTTCGGTCGTGCAAGTGAAAGGCAATAATGACGATATTTGATGAAATGATTGAGATGAGGAAAAGCTGGTATGAACTTGACCTATTTTGTTTTTGTAAATATGATTAGCTCATCGTTCTTGGTTCAGCTTATTATGAATGAAACATGTTTGCAATGACAATTAGAGATTATAGTTACTCATGCCATGCTTAATTAGTTAGGAGTGGATAATGGTTTGTCTTGCATGCCAACATGCATTTAAAATGGTTATGATGTAGTATGATAGGATGGTATCCTCCTTTGAATGATTCAAGTGGCTTGACTTGGCACATATTCACGCATGTAGTTGAAATCAAAAACAACACAGCCTCCACAATATTTATGTTCATGGTGATTTATATCCTACACATGCTTGCATTCAATGTTGACTAATCTCAATGCATGTTTATGACCGTTGTCGCTCTCTAGTTGGTCGCTCCTCAATCTTTTTGCTAGCCTTCACTTGTACTAAGCGGGAATACTGCTTGTGCATCCACTTCCTTAAACCCAAAGTTGTTCCATATGAGTCCACCATACCTACCTATATGAGGTATTTACCTGCCGTTCCAAGTAAATTTGCATGTGCCAAACTCTAAACCTTCAAATAATAATCTGTTTTGTATGCCCGAATCGCTCATGTAGCGACTGGGGGCTGTCAATATCTTCCATGCTAGGTGGGTTATTCTCACGATGAGTGTTTATTCACTTGTCATTCATGAGAAAGTGGCTGGTAATTGGGATGCCCAGTTCCATGATCAAAATCAAAATATAATAATGAAATAAAACTCCCCAGGATAGTTGTTGGTATGGACGGTACCCGTGGATTAGGCTAGCCGTGGAGTGTGCTTGTTGGTGGAGGGGGAGTAAAACTTTACCATTATGTTTGGGAACCGCCTATAATGCGTCTAGCATGGAAGATAGTGAGATCTCTTGGTTGTTATGTTGACAATGAAAGCATACCGCTCAAAATTATATTCATCTTTGTTTTAAAAGCTTCGAGCTCTGGCACCTCTGCAAATCCCTGCTTCCCTCTGTGAAGGGCCTATCTATTTACTTTTATTGTTGAGTCATCATCCTCTTATTAAAGCATCAGCTGGAGAGCACCACCGTCATTTATATTTCGTGTTTTTATTTGATATTGAGTATGACTGTGACTGGATCTCTTTTGCCATGAATGACAATGTCCAGTCAGTCCTTGATCTTCAGGAGTGCTCTGCATTTATGTTTTGCGGTCTCAGAAAGGGTTAGTGAGATACCATTATGTCATATTATATCATGATTGTTTGGAAGAAGTGTTGTCATCCGAGATATCTTATTATTGCTCGCTAGTTGATTATGCCATTGATATGAGTAAATATGAGACCTAAGTGTTATTGTGAATATGGTTAGTTCATAATCTTTGCTGAAAACCAGAATATTGGCAAGACATATTTGCAACAACAAGATCAAACAGAGTTTGTAAAAGTTTTTCTTTGTCACTTTCAGTTTGTCAATTGAATTGCTTGAGGACAAGCAATGGATTAAGCTTTGGGGAGTTGATACGTCTCCATCGTATCTACTTTTCCAAACTCTTTTGTCCTTGTTTTGGACTCTAATTTGCATGATTTGAATGGAACTAACCCGAGCTGACGCTGTTTTCAGCAGAATTGCCATGGTGTTATTTTTGTGCAGAAATAAAAGTTCTCGGATTGACCTAAAAATTTATGGAGAATATTTCTGGAATATATAAAAAATACTGGTGAAAAAAGATACCACAGGGGGCCACCCAGGGGCCACAAGCCCTGAGGGCGCGCCCTGCAGGGTTGTGGGCCCCCTGGACCATCTACAACCCTAACTCCAACTCCATATATACCTATTCACGGAGAAAAAAATCAAAGAGAAGGATTCATCATGTTTTAGGATACAGAGCCGTTGCCACCTCCTGTTCTTCATCGGGAGGGCTGATCTGGAGTCCGTTCGGGGCTCCGGAGGGTGGAATCCGTCGCCATCATCATCATCAACCTTCCTCCATCGCCAATTTCATAATACTCACCACCGGGAGTGAGTAATGCCTTCGTACGCTTGCTGGACGGTGATGGGTTGGATGAGATTTATAATGTAATCGAGTTAGTTTTGTTAGGGTTCGATCCCTAGTATCCACTATGTTCTAAGATTGATGTTGCCATGTCTTTGCTATGCTTAATGCTTGTCACTAGGGCCTGAGTGCCATGATTTCAGATCTGAACCTATTATATTTTCATGAATATATTTGTGTTCTTGATCCTATCTTGCAAGTTGTAGACACCTATTACGTGTTATGATCTGCATACCCCAAGGTGACAATAATTGGGATTCTTTTCGGTGATTACCGTAGTTTGAGGAGTTCATGTACTCACTAACTGCTAACGCTTTGGTCCGGTTCTCTATTTAAAGGAGGCCTTAATATCCCTTAGTTTCCTTATGGACCCCGCTGCCACGGGAGGGTAGGACAAAAGATGTCATGCAAGTTCTTTTCCATAAGCACGTATGACTATATACGAAATACATGCCTACATTATATTGATGAATTGGAGCTAGTTCTGTGTCACCCTAGGTTATGACTGCTACACGATGAATATTATCCAACACAATTATCATTGTCGATGCAATGCCTACGAACTTTTCACATATTGATCTTTGCTAAGTTACTTTTCTTGCTACTGCTGTTACAATCACTACAAAACTGCTACTGTTACTTTTGCCACTGTTACCGTTACTATCATACTACTTTGCTACTAAATACTTTGCTGTAGATATTAAGTCTTTCAGGTGTGGTTGAATTGACAACTCAACTGCAAATACTCACGAATATTCTTTGGCTCCCCTTGTGTCGAATCAATAAATTTGGGTTGAATACTCTACGCTCGAAAACTGTTGCGATCCCCTATACTTGTGGTTTATCAAGCACGCCTACCAGGTTGTGGTGGCCGAGAATTCCGATGGCGAGGGTGATGTCGCGCCTCTTGAAGCTGCCCCCGCGAACAAAGAAATAGTTCCTCCCCAAGAGTTGTCCTGAGGCATAGAAGGCACCCGTGTGCGACGCCTCGAGTGCCGCGCGTGTCGCCGGTGCATGCCTTCCTCCCGCATAGGAAGGCGCGCCCGGCGCCTCCCTTAGGGCAGGCTCAAGGGCTTCCACATGGAGAGCGTCTGAGCTGATCGGTGTGATGAGGGAGGTGCTCGGGCACAACTTGGAGGCGTGCTTCGACGCGCGCCCCCGCAAGCAAGGAACACGGCGCGAGGCGCCAGGAGCACAAAAGTTCATCACTAGGGAGATCCACGAGCTTCAGGAAGCGCGGGCCATGCGCGGCGAGTGTCACCCCGCACGCCCCACTAGCTCAGCTGCCGCTCCTAACGCGGCTGGCGGGCTACGCGTGTGCGTCAACATCCCGGGCCTCGACAGGGCCGCTTCTCAGGACCTCTTCTGGCCGTCACGCGTTGGCCGGAGCAGGGGTATCCCCTGTAACTACATCCGCATGCCCTTCGGCCTGCTGAATGTGGGCACCACGTACCAATGGCTCGCACAGCTCACGCAGGCGTCTCACGAGGCCCGACGCTTGGCGTTGGTGTCTCATGAGGCCCCAGTTCCTCGCGAGCCTCCCGAGCCTCAGGAGCCGCTTGACTCTTGAGGGGCGAACCTTCGCGGCGCGCTTCCCCAGCTACCTTGACGCTTCCGCAGTAACATTGCCAGGTGACTTTTTGGTTTGTTCAATTGAGGGCGCCCTGCCTGCTGCATCATCCTCAGGCTGGTCAGGGTCCGCCCCTACAGTCGTGCTGTTTTTGCTCATGTATCGGATTTAGCTGTGCCTTGATAAAATCTTCCCGATGGTTTAAATTACGTGATCGGTGCTTCTTCACCATGAAAGTCGTCGCGCCCTCGCGACCTTGCTCTCGACGCCTCATGACCAAGGACAGGCATGACGTCTGTGCTCGGGTCCGTCCCTGCAGCATTGTTAAATCCAAGCGACCGAGCTCTGTCTCGCGGGCCAGCTCCTGTGCATGTCACCTCCTGGGTCCTTCATGTCTCGTCCTCTCATGAGCCCATCGCAAGTAGGCAAGTAAGGGCGCGGCCTGGTTCGTACAACCGCGATTGTGGTGCTTCGCCACCGCGGGTACCGTGCGCCGGGTGTTCCTCCTTGGATTGTTACATGAGAAGGCATGGCACGACATCTGTGCTCGGGTCCATCCCTACAGCGTCGCTAAACCCAAGTGACCGAGCTCTGTCTGGCGGGACGGAGCCGTACACATCACCTCCTATGGGTCCTTGGTGTCTAACCTTCTCATGGAATGGCCTCTGGACGATCATTCGGCGCAGGTCACCCCCATAATTCAGGTTACACGAGCGCACAACCACGCCAGGAGCTAGGCGCAACCCGTCTGACGACAGAGGTAGGACCTCCTGAGTCCTGCGCTGGCTCACGAGCGTCTAATCACCTCCGCAAGTTTTGTCGTGCCTGCCACGCGTACGAATGAGATAGGGCTGTACACGCCCCAGAGACTCTTGAACAAAGGTCTTTCCCACACCCAGTGGAAGCCCCATGCTCCGCACTGGCGGAACAATCCAACAATGATCATGCCCACGCCCAGTGGAAGCCCCATGCTCTGTGCTGGCGGAACAGTCACAGTATGACTATGCCCACGCCCAGCGGAAGCGCGATGCTCCGCGCTGGTGGATAAACAACTAAGGGCACCCCATGGGCCGCGTCAACCTCAGGGCGGCCCGTGCCTGTCATGGCTGCCGCTCAACCCTTCAGCGGTATCGCTCGCGGCTTCCCCCTGAGCCCCACGCGAGTGGGGGCTGGACATGGTGCCTGTGCTCGGGTCAGTCCCAGCAGCACTGAAAAACCCAAGGGACCGGGCTCTGGCTCATGGGCCTGCTCCCATGTGCATCACCCCACCAAGGCGCTTGGTGTTCAATCTCCTCACGTGGCACCTAGGTGCAAGCCGACGAGAGCTAGGTATGAGAAATTCCCGGGGTAGCCTTGCAGTCACCGACGTTTTCCCTTATGCGGGCCGCTTGCACGTCAAGGGGGGACTCCTGAGCATCGCGACTCAGGAGCCTTCACTAGTTCCGAAGCCCCTCACCTCCTGGCTTTGTCCAGGCATCATGACCTTACATCCCACTTGCGGCTGAGGTATGCGTGGGGCTGGGCCCTGCCGACACAGAGCACAAAGGCAGGCAAGAAAGAAGCCAAGCACGGAAAGGAAACTACATATTACAAACGATTACTACAAGCATCAAGTGTATCTCAAATTAAACCATTGTCTTACGCCTCTGCAAGGCAGGGTCGGTCTGCTGCAGGGTAACAAAAGAAGTTTCAGGAAGAAGGGCCGTCGCTGCCATTGCCGTCGCCTACCTCGGCTTCAACGGGCCCCCCATCTCCGCTACAGGTGAACTTCCCGAGATGCACACTCACGTGGCTCTCAACGGCTTCCACCAGGTCATCGCGAGACTCCGCAGGAATAGGGTTATCACCTCACCGAAGTCGAAGCCAGGTTCGCAGAGGAGAAGGTGGCTGAAGACGCGCGTTGCTGCCACGGAGAAGAGGTCGCGACATTCCTCCTCCAGGATACCGTCAACCTTCTGGGTTGCGCCCTTGAGCTCTCCAACGAGCTTGGAGGAAAGCTCGGCATAGCCAGTGTTGGGGGCTGCGAGCGAGGCCTCGAACCTCTCCCTGCATATGGAGCCCAGCGCCTTGCGGGCCCTGATGTCGAGTGAAGAGAAGGTGGCGCGGTCCGTCATCGCCTTCGCATTGGCGTCCTCCAGGAGCTTCTTCTCCCTGGCGTCGAGCTTGGCATTGGTCTCGGAGACGTGCCTGGCATGAGCCTTTTGGGCATCGGCTACCTGACGTTGCAACTCCTCTAGGCGCTTCCGCTCCACGACCTGCTTAGTCGCCGCCTTCTCCAACTCGGAGTCGCGGTCCGTGAGCGTCGCTTCGCGGGTCTTGTGGGCGTCCTTTCACAGCTGGAGTTGCTGCGCCTGCGTGGCTTGTTCATCCTGGAGCGCCTTTAGGCTGGCTTCTGCTTCACTGCAGTGCTTGGAGGCCGCCTCTGCCTCGGCAAGCGCGCCATCACAGGCTGCCCTTGCATCGTCAGTCTCCTTCCTGTTCTCCGCAGCAGTGGCCTCAGCTCGGTCCTGAGCCTCCTTGGTGGCCGTCTCAAGCTGGTGCCACCCTGAGGTGAGCTTCAGCCACTCCTTGGCGACGCGCTTTTCGGCGTCCTGGAGGTCTACCCTGAGCTGGTCAAGTACGACCCGGGCGTCGGCCAACGCATCGCACCTGATCAAGGCATCGCAGTTCACAAGCACAAGAGCCTGGAGAGGGGCCGGCACCTCTGCACTCATTGTCACCTCTGCTAAAGAAGCCCTAGCGTCTTTCGCTTGGGGCGCCGGGGGCTCCATGCTCTTCCTCGCGCTCGGCTCCCACGGCGCACCTGGGGAGGCTGACGCTACGGCCCGCTGAACTCCGGGAGTGGGCACGGCTGGAGTCTGCGCCACGTCGCGCCCTGTGTCATTTTTGCCGGTAGGGGTGAGGACGACCACAAGGGGCTGAGGCGCTCCATCCCCTCCCAAGGATTGAGCTGTCGCAGCCTGGGTGTCTCGACCCTTATGTGGGACTGGAGAGGAGCCAGGGCCAAGCATGACACCGGGGCGATGCAAGGCGCCCCCGCGTCCGCTGAAGCCGCGGCCGAGCACTGACGCCTCCTTTGGGGCGGAAGTCACCTTTGCCTCAGGGTCCACCTTCTTCCTCTTCGCCTCCTCGCCGTTGCCCAGACTCCCGCGCAGGCAAGGGGTTAGCACGAGCGAACCGATCGTGTGCGGGCCACGTAGGAATGGCTGGGGCACTTACTCGTCGGGTGTAGTCCACTTCCACTTCCTCTCCACGGAGGCCGGCGTGCTGCCATCTTTCTTTGGCGCCGTCCTGGCGCCGCCCCAGGGCCCATCGGCACGACCCTCATCAAGCCCCACCGTGGCACCGCTTCCCTGGGAGGTGCGAGAATTCCCCTGAGGGGACTCGGTCAGTGGGGGCTCGGCCGCTCCTACGGGGGCCACCATGATCGGCGGTTGCGCGGCCGGCGGGACGAGACCTGTTTCCCCGACCGCCCCAGCGGGGCGTGGGGGGTCCGTAGGAGGAGGCTTGTCGACGGTGTCATCGTCCCCGAGGCTGAGGAGGAGCTGACGGCGGGTGCACCCGACGCTCTCCTGAGGTCGTCCTCCTACATCTTCTCCGAGTCCTCGCCGCTGTCGCTTTCATTGGAGGACAGCACCATGGTCGAAGGTCCCCCGTGTGGGCCAGCGTGGTCGCTCGGCATGAGCCCCCACTCGTCAAAGGCGGTCATCCCCTCAAGCAGCTCCTCCAGGTTGTCGTAGCTCTACAGCGGAGCCGCGTCCTCAGGAGGGTCCCCAGGGAGGTGGCCAAGCAGGGCCGCCAGAGCTATGTCCAGCTCCCTAGTTGTTAGGCCGGCAGAGTGCAGCCTCATCGCGTCCCCCGCGCCAGAGAACTCCCACATGGGATGTGAGTGCGCTTGGAGCGGGGCGATACGCTGCCCCAGGAACTCTTTGACGATCATCGCTCCGGTTAGCTTCTTCTTCACATGCGCGGCTATCCTCCTCAAGACGGGCTTTGCCCTAAGGTCGGTGAGCTTTTCGTGGCCACATCCAGGGGTCTGCTCAGGTCGCGCCGCCAGAGTCATCAAGAGCGGGTTGGTGTGGCGCGCGTCCATGAAAACCAAGCGCTGCCGGTAGCCTTCCACCTTCTTCCCGGCTCTCAGGAAGGAGTTCCCGCCATGAACATCGACAAAGGAGATGCACGCGGATCGCTAGTCCCGGGTAGTGAACCACAAGCTGAAGAAGTGGCGGAACAGCGCCACCGAGGGCCTCACGCCCACGAAGGCCTCGCAGTAGACGGCGAAGACGGACATGAGAAGAATGGAGTTGGGCTGAAGATGGAGGGCATGGATTTGGTAATGAGAAGGACAACATGGAAGAAATCGGAGAATGGCGGGACCAACCCGGCGAAGATGGTGTGGAGGAAGAAGGGTAGACGGATTCCGCCAGGCCGCTCCGCGCTTGCGAGCCTGGCTAGATCTCAGTTTCCTGCCCTTCGTTCCCTTCATCGGCTATCAGCGGGAGCACCGGGCCCAGATCCTCCTCCTTGACGATTGAGGAGGGCCAGAGTGCCGGCCCCATGGAGGGTGAGCTCGTGCCGGGGGTCGAAGACTTCACCTTCTTGCTGCCCGACGCCATCAGGAGTCGTGGCTGTGAGCAAGGTGAGGGAGGAGCCGTGCTTGAGATTGAATCGGGAGGAATCTCACGAGGAGCAGCAAGACGGATGCAAGCAGGAGAAGGGAGCAATGACGGCCCCGCAGAGCCCGCCAGGCTTTATGTCAGTCTGGGCGGTTGCCGAGGCGTCATGGAGAAGTGGGGGCGTCCCGAGCCCCGTCGTGCGCCACGCGTCAAGCCTGGCCCGCAGGCAGTTGGGGCCCATGTCACTTCGCCCCCTCTCTTTTCCTCTGCCGCGAGTGGAGTCGTGCGCACCATGGGCCCGGGGGCTACTGTTGGGCCCATGGGACTGGGGGTACCCAGGCCCGTTTGCCTGCGGCCTGTTGCATAGCACCATTAGAAGGCCCGGCACGGCCCAGCGTCAAGACTTCACGAGCAAGACCCTCGCGAGGGCCCCCGCCTCGCGAGGCGAGCATCAGCAAGGTTCATCAAGGGCTCCTGAGGGCCTCCCGCGGGGCGGCCTCTTGGAGTCGCCTCCTAAGGCCCCTCGCGGGGCGGACATCTCTAGGCTCGCCATCCCGCCTTGTGCTACACGTGGGTGACGTGAGCCACGACGAGCGGAGCCAGAAGGGTGCCAGCGGGCGCAGACAAGGACGCCTTCCTCTTTGGTGCTAAGGGAACAAGGACGGCACATGAGTTCCCGAAGCAATCCCCAAAGGTTGCTACTCCGGTGCTAGAAGACTAGGACTGCGGGCTCGGAAGGACGGAGGTCATCGCTGAGCCCACGACGCGTCATGTCCAGAAGCTTTAGCAGGCGAAGACTGCTTTTGTCAGGATAAGTTGTACTCGTGTTCACCTTCGAATTGGCCGTTGTGGTATCCCTTCCCGCCTAGAGTTTTCGGCGGAAGAGGACCAGGGCCAGTATAAGTATAGGCTAGTCTCCACCGTGGAGAGGGAGGAGAGAGCCGAGGTCGAATCCTGAGCCCTCCCGAGGTAGTTCATCCTTGTACTCGTTCATACTCATCCTCCCTCGCGAGGCAATCTACCATAAAGCAGGAGTAGGGTCTTACACCGCAAGGTGGCTCGAACCTGGGTAAATCGCCATGCTGTGTCTTCCTTTCCTCTTGCTCGAGCACGCTGGAGCATCGTCGTGAGGAAGTGAGCAGTGAGGCATAGCTTAGTGGAGTTCCTCCCACACACCCTAGAGTTCGAACCTTTCCATGGGTCCTCGGAGCCCCGATTCTGACACAAACCTCCGTGCATCGCTCGGCCCGACCACCCACCATAACCAGGAACTCCTAGAAATTTTCCTCACCCTCGCTTCTACCATGATTTTTTTCGTCATGGACGGCCCAAAGAATGTCATGCAGGTGCATCCTCGGCCCGCCTAGGACGAAAAGGCCATTTTCTGTCATGAATTTGTGTGATAGAAGTAGGAGCCCACCACATCTATGATGATACGTGTTTTTGTCACAATTATCATCATAGAAGTGTCATAACCATGACAGAAAAAAATTTCGTTCGAGCCATAATGTCACGGATGTGTCTTTTTTTTGTAGTGTCGCCTGCTTTACACCTCACTTCTTGTTTGTACTCATGGTAGCATGTAGCACTCCGAAAAGCCACATGTTATAGACAGTTGCAACACTGGGAAGAGCACCGTTTAACTTGATATTTACTGTGAGAGATCACCCTAATAATTGACTACTGCGCAATCAAAGGCTGCAAACAACAAAAGGATAAACACCTCAGGCAATTCATAAAAGCATGATCCGGTATAGCCCTGGGCGCCGGTAATCCTTCATGACCATCTTCAATCTTCAGTTGAAGCGTCGTGACGGCCAATATTTCGTTGCCGTGGCAGCCATTTCAAAAACGCTGTCGTGGCGGCAATTTCAGAAAACGTTGCCATGGCGACCATTTCAGAAAACGTTACCGTGGTACAAAATTCCAAAATTCTGTTGTGGCACGAAATTATAGCTCCTCGTCCTGTGTCTAGTACACCTTCTCCACATTGGGGTCCTCCGTGTATGTTTTCCATCGTCACCTGTAACCTGTAGGCTATCTATATGATGTTTACATTAATGTGGCAATCTCGTGAGTCCAGTCATCATGCCATGACGCGCAGGCCACTTAACATTACAAGATATAACCGTCTCATACATAAACTCATTATCATGATGAAGGCTATACCACATCATATGCATACTCTGCAAAACCAAGTTAGACGTCCTCTTATCGGTTTTAGCAAATTTTAGTTACACGGTTAACTAGTTTTAACAAATAATACTAGCTACCTACGTCCACAACATAGGCAATAATTCTGAGAGACTTAATTAAAAATCTCTAGCCCCACACTAAACTTAGTCATATACGTGTGACCCCCAAGAAGATCGTCCATCTTCACCACCCTCTTGTGTACGCGACGGTTCACTATTCTTGACTATGATGAGGCCCAAAGAACTGTTAGCAGATTGTCGATGACCAGAGCCGAGCGATTGTCGAAACTTTGTACAAAGCCTTACCATGCCGCCAATGAATTGAACCAAAGCAACACACGAGGGAAGCATTAGCAAGAACATCAAACCCTCACATCCACATGTGATCTAGATCGCAAAACGCACCTACTCATATAACTGCTCTGATACCACTGTTGGGTAACGTAGTAGAAAACAAATTTTTTTGCAACTACCCACATCCAAGATCAATATGAAGATGCATTACGGGTTAGGATCACGATCGTTACCTTCATCGAGTTGTAGCGGAATAAGAGTGTGTCAGTGTAGATCGTACTTGGAGTCACTTGAACTGTCGATGAACAATCACACAAACCGCCCACGAACAGTCCCTCGAATCGAAGACTGAAAGCACATCCTCTCTACTTGGTTGCAACATGCAGCCTTCACGATCCGGCAGCGCTTCACCATCCAGAGCTAATCGTGGCCGGAGAATTAGAGGGAGGAGATTAGAACCACACTGGCTTCTAATTATAAGGATTAGAGGAACTAGACCAAGCTCTAATTAATCAACTAGGACCAACTAGAACTAGAGCTAGAAGAACTAGAGGAGGCTCCAAAACTTGTGTATTGAAAAAAGTATACATCCTCTAGTATATATAGGTTGGATGGGAGAGGGTGGGGCGCCACAAGGAGGGAAGGACTTCCCTCCTTGGCAGACCAAGAGGAGGTGAAGTCCCCCTCCAATTCGGCCACCGCTCTCTTCCCCAAGTGGAAAGGAGGGCACCACCTCTATTTGGGCCCAAGTGGCCCAAGTAGCATTCCACCCGTTGATATTAAATTAAATATAAAAGCCATCTAACATTTACTAGAGCATATTATATATAATTTAATAACCCTGGAAACATTTTCCACCTATATATATTAATTATCGGCAATACCCAGTATTACCAGATACTCTCTGAAACCCTTTTCACTCACCCCAAAACGCTTCCGGATCCTCTCAAAACTATTTCGAATATTTATGAAACAATTCCACAAATATATTATCGTCACTCCCATCCTACTAACACTCAATAGATCATGATTTCCTTAAGCTTGTGCCCCATAGGTTTGGTAACTCACAGACATGAATGAAACCCCCTCGTTCAATAATCGATAGAGGAACCGTGGACGTCCATATCAATCCCTATGATCACACGAATGATATTCGAGTGAACCCGTGGTTATCATGTGATGTTACCTTTTCTTCACGATACTTCATAAAACTCGGGATGCATCGGTATCCTCCCGAGTCATCACATGCTCACTATACCATTTTCCTCGTCAACTGTTTTGTTCTTCTTTCTCATTATCGTGTTCCAGCATCCCTGTGATGAAGTCACCTGTGTCTAGCAATATGATGATGGATACCATCACACTGAGAGGGCCCTAAGAATATCTCTCCATCGTCGGAGGAGCAAATCCCACTCTTGGGCTATCTAGTCCCTTGTCAAACTTTTCAATGAGCCTGTAAGTTGTCGTTGTGATCACCGTGTTACATGTGACGTTTGAGCAACCCCAAAGTTCACTGTACGGTTAGAAGTGACTACGATACTTTGATGGTCTAAGGAGCAAATCACACGGTAACACTCTGTGTTATTACAATTGATTACAGACAATATAAACTCAATTCATAACAGACAAGTTTTGGTCGATTCAATATGATCGTTCTTCCAATGTCATAATCTCATTGTTGTTTTAGGACTATTGTTTATGCTTAACGATATCCTAAGATCGGGAAAACGTGATCACCAACAACACTTGAGCCAGTCTTAGAGGTGAAAATAGGAACCTATATTTTACCATTTATCATTTCACACGTGCATATGAGTTTTCCACTGAATCGCATATTCCAGCATCATAGCAGTTATAGCATGAAAACGCTTAATTATGAACATGGAAATATAATAGGGATTTCTATTTCTGTGCCCTCGGTTGCTTAGTACTCCTCAATTTTACCCCACCCAACTAACGTCCCTCACTTTCCCCCTCCACCAGTCGCCCACACTCAAAAACGCCCAAACTGGAGCATTTTCGCCAGGTCAATGCAGTTGACCGTTACCTGGCGCATACACTAACGCGAGGTTCACCCAGGACCCACCTGTAAGTGTCTAGTATATAAGTAAATAAATAGTAAAATATACAGAAGCCTGGGACACCGCAAGACCCACATGCCAGTCGCTGATTTATTTGGAAAAAAGGGTGCAATATATATGTGGCCCATGGGGGTCGAACTCGGGACCAATGCTAGATTCTGCAACATGCGAACCATTTTAGCTGTGTGTGTCTATTTACTTATGGTCATAGCCGAGTATTTTTGACCTGGTATTTACTGCCTTATAGAAGGGCCAACGAGCCAATGATGCTGGAGAGATAGGACGCAGCGGTGTTCTGTTACAGAAGGGCCCACGAATTAGTGACACTAGAAAGATAGAACGCGACGGAGTACAACACAACATATTAAGAGACCGAGAGATTCAGAGATTTTGATAAAATTGAACAACCACGTTCTTAGATTTACACTAATACACTATTTTAATAAGGGTGACATTAGATGGCCGGCCGGCAGTGGCAGCGTCAATAAATGGAAGGCTACTTGTCTTCGTCATCCGAAAGGACGATGGTGCCGCCGCCGTTGTTGTTGTGGTCTTCATCGTCAAAGGAGGATAGGATGATGACGTCCGGTCCCCCGCCTTCCACCTCGATGGTGACCGCTGCATGCAGAGTCGCCGCCCTCCTCTGCTCTCGAGTTGCGGCCTCTTCTTCAGCCGCCCGACGCCTGACAGCCTCTGCCTGTGTCGTGGAAAGAGACACGGCTAGCACCGCCTGGTCGAACTGCTGCTGCACCGCACGCAGGACCTCCTCGGCGTGGGAAGTGAGCCGGTACATCGTCTTCCTCGGCTGCATCTTCGATGCAATAGACGTCGAGGTGCTCCTACATCACCTCGAAGGTCACATCCTCCTCGGCGTCTTCCTCCTCAAGCTCCCTGCGATTACGAGACAGCTTGGACAACGTGGGCTCGATTTCGGAGTAGTCGGAGTAGGAGCTCGAGCCCACCAAGGGGGCACCATAGTAGAAGCTAGTGCCAGGGTTAGCCCCCATGCCGGAGTTGGAGCCCGCTGCCGCTCCGGTGTTGGAGCCGCCACAGGTGCTGGGTACCGGCACCCTTGGGCAAAAACCTCTAGTGGAGGTCCTTACGGTCTTTAGCTTTCTCACCATGGTGGCTGAACTAGATTTGGATTGCACGGCGCGTGGAAGCAATGGACTGAGGCATCGGTGGAATGATGCCAGACGCTGGTATTTAATCAGGGGAGTGCAGGGAGTGGAGTGTCAGTGGGGGGAGACTATTTTTGAGGCATCTAGAATTGGCGGGACTGCCTAGTGGCGGGAAGGGCGGTGGTGGTGGCAATGGGGCACCGCTGCGTGGCTCTGCCCTCTTGATGGCAAGAGGAAGGCGTACGGGCGACGGCGGAGTAGAGAGAGAGCTACATTTTTTGCAAAAAATGACCTTGTTGACCGAACGGTATATAACCAGAGCCCAGGTAGACCGGTTACTTTTCAATAGCCTCACTTTTGTTGTGAAGTAACTGCTAGAAAAAAGTAATAAAATTGGCTCTTTCCATTTTTCATCCAAAGTAGACCACATTGGATGCACACTGCCCAAGTTTCATGAATTTTCAAGCTTTATTTCTATATTTCATCCATTTACTGAATTTCTAGAGATTTATCAGAACTAGCTCTAATTTGAACTACAAGGGCTCAAATTTTTACCTTTTTAATTGGTGGTATAGGCACTGGGCACAACAAAAGTTGAAATTCCCAACGGTTTGGTAGGATTGGTCAACCTTGCAAGTTTGACCTCATTTTGCAAAAAATCAAAGAAAATGAAAAAAACCTCAAAAAATGAAATCCTTGTGCATGGAACCCTCTTGTGTGAACAAGTTACATGGAAAAATCATGGACTTGCAATACCACAAGTTAAAGAAAACTTCACAAAAATGGCCTATCTTGTATGAAGTTGCATGGATTTCAATGCATATCCTTATGACCATGGCCAAATCCATGGCACGGTTCATGATAACATGTCCAAATTTGACACAACCATGGGTGTTACCATTGTGGACAATGATTGCATAGCAAATTTTTTTTGGAATAAAAACTTATCTTTACATTTTTCAAGTGCCAGAAATGACTTTTTTTGGGAAGTAAGTGCCTGAAATAAGTTTTGAAATTGGGTCTTTCCATTTTCATCCAAAGTAGACCACATTGGATGCACATTGCCCAAGTTTCATGAATTTTCAAGCTTTAATTCTATATTTGATCCATTTACTGAATTTCTAGAGATTTATCAGAACTAGCTCAAATTTGAACAACAAGTGTCATGTATGTATGTCCTGGAAATTGGCAAAAATCATTTTTACCTTCTGAATTGGTGGTATAGGCACTGGGCACAACAAAAGTTGAAATTCCCAACAGTTTGGTAGGATTGTTCAACCTTGCAAGTTTGACCTCATTTTGAAAAAAATCATAGAAAATGAAAAAAGGCTCAATGAAATCCTTGTGCATGGAGCCCTTTTGTGCGAACTAGTTACTGGGAAAAGTCATGGACTTGCAATACCTCAATTTTGAAAAAAACTTCACAACATAAATTCCTTGTGTGTGGATACCTTTTTAAGTAAGTTTTGCATGTTCTCGTTTTTGGTGAGTTTTGCATGTTGCTAGTTTAGGTAAGTTTTGCATGTTGTTGCTACTTTAGTTAAGTTTTGCATGATGCACACATGCAAAACCCCTCAGAACATACAAAATCCAAAATGCATACACCAATTCATTAAGCACATTCAAATAACATAAATGTTTTCATTTAATGATGGGCATCCACATGTCGGATCCTCATCACTTGCTAGAAGGGGTTGGAGACGCTTAAGATGGCGAGCCACACGCCGGTGGGACCATTGAGAATTATGCTCAAACTGAGGGCTAAGCTAATACTCCTCCGCCACAATCAGGGCAGTCATGCAGCTCGGCTTGGCCTCCAATCTGAGCAGCAGTAGATCCTCCTCGGCATCAGCATCGAAAAGCTCCTAGTCATCCATGTGATCATCCTTGGCGTCCAATGCAATCGTCAGATCCATGTCTACTTGCGAAGGATGAGGGATGATCTCCATACCCCCCCTGATTGCCCACGTCTTCTGCATTCTCCTCCTGCTCCTCGTCCAAATCCTCTTCCTCCTCGTCAGAAACTTCTTCCTTATCCTCCTCCTCAGAAACTTCTACCTCCTCCTCATCGTCTGAATCCTCCTCCTCCGATTCCTCATCGACAACATCGATAATACACAAGTTCACAGGCCCTTCTGGCTCTATATTCGGTGATGAGAGGCGGGAGCGATACTCGTACCAGCAAGCTCGTTGTTGAGGATCCGGCGACTCCATCGCCTCTGCCATTGCCCATAGGAGGATCTCCATTGTGATTGCCCCCTTGCCTTCAGGAACCATCCGCTTCAGTTCATCTGCTGTTACTTCCAAGGTCAGGCCCAGCAAGTGCAACTCGAGAGATTTCACGCTCGAAAACCAGGAGCATATTTCCTTGCACTTGGCCAACAACTGTTCATCTCCGGCACAAAAACTCTTCCATCCAGGTAGAGCTAGTAATCAATCAAAGAAGAAATTCACAAATCAAAATTTAAAAAATGAAAGCGAATGTAAGGATCAAAATTACCACAGAATTAAAAATGGGCTCCTATGAACGGATCCTAATTTCTAGGGTTTTCTTTTTTTTCACACTAGCTGCCACTATCACGAATCCAATCCTAAAGAAATGTCAATATTGTTTGAAATAATGGAGCAGCTCAACAAACAACAATTAAATCGCCCATTCAGTCAACTAATCCGAATTGCTAGGGTTTCAATTAGAAATGTACCTGTCGCCCAACTATATCGGATGGTTCCTGCGGGCTGCGATGTATCACCGTGTCGCTTCACCATCGGAGCTCAGGCAGATGGTCGGAGTGGGTGGCAAGGCTTCTAGGGAAGGGCGGCAGGGGGGCTGCAACAGGAGCGGCGGCGGAGGAGGTTGGGTGGGGATGCGGCTGCTCTGTCGGGGTCGGGTTATTTTAGGCAAAAGAAAGCGATAGCTCACTGAGCCCCGGTCCCACTCGTCATAAGCGGTCACGGCCACGGCCCACCTGCCATTCGCGGCCCACATGTCCAAAGAAGTGAGGACCCACGCGTCAGTAACTGAGCAGGTAACGGTCAACTGCATTGACCCGATGACAATGCTCCGTTTGGGCTTTCGTGAGAATGGGCCGAGTGTTGGAGGGAAAAAGTGAGGAACATTTGATGCTATGGTCTAAACTTAGTACAACTAAGGAAGGAGGGGCACAGAAATAGAAATCCCAATATAATAATACAATATTATTGCCTCTAGGGCATATTTTCAACACCTATGTGGATCCACAGCTAGATCTAAAGTCATGGCTGAGGAAGTAGTGATGCAGAGCATCCTTCGATCATCCCCATGGACACCACAACGACTCATCAAGCACCAAGTGGACCTATGACAAGAGCTCGCCCACGTGCCATCGAAAATGAGGTGAACTCACTCCTCTACAAGTTTTATATGGATATGGATGGAACTTGGATGCTACCTCACTAAATATTGTTGTGTGTCATTAGGAACGAGGAAAGCCCCCACCAAGGAGCTAAGGAACATGGCCAAGGCTAAGAGGAAGGACACCAAGGCCACAAGGAAGACGAAGGCTGCCAACATGAAGAAGGTTGACGCTCCCAGGCGACCCCGTGTGCACGGGCTTCACTGACCACGTGCCCATGACCCCCAAAATGCTACTGGAAGTGATTGTGCACACCCCGTGCGCACGGGCCCCCAGGTCTCATGACCATGGGCCTCGCCACTCCAGCTACCCCGTGTGCATAGGCGTGTACGATGCCGGGGGTATCTAGGGTTTATAAATGGACGGTTACAATCTCTAGAGAGAGGCATGACAGTTTAAAAATGCTTAAAGTAAACGCCAAGTCTTCAAGAGATCTTTATCTTGATCGCGCTGAGAGCTGGAGTCGGTATGGCCACGTTAACAGTCTTCAATGGGTCCCCGGCCCGTCCCATTACTGGCGGGCCGACTTGGCAAGTACCCCCTAATCCAGGACACCAACAGTAGCCCCCAAACTAATCTCCAAGCCGAGGACACCGGTCATCTTCTCCGGGGTAGTTTGAGTCTTCGGCTTCATAGGCAAGTTCCATCTTCCATGTCGGCTTTTAACTCCAAGGTCCAGTTCGGCTCCGAGGTCTTCTTTTAGCTTGGTCGATTGCAACCTCGGCTCCCAGAGGCTTCCGCAATGAGGGATGAGACCTCCTCATCGGCGTGCTTTATTGGTCTGGCGGGGCCGAAGTAAAGTGTAGGTTCATCCGTATAAGAGCTTGCCATGGAGGGTTTGACCAGGTCAAGACCTGATAGACTCTCTAATCAAGGGTCGAACCGTCACTTCATGTGGCAGAGTCAAACCACCTAACCCATAGTCTTTATGGGGGCTCCACCCAAGACCATTTTCATTGGCACATATTATCAACAAAAGGGGCGAGCTTTCGGCCTTCTAGCGGCCTCATTAACACACACTTGATTTTTACGCACATTAACTACACAATGCATCATGAAGGGGCAATCAATTCCCTAAAACAGAATGACCCCTGGCCTTCAGTTACCCTATAAGAAGGCGGGGTTGGGGGAAGCGATGTCTACTCCGGCCCCTCCTGCCGACACGACAGAGGCCGGGGGGTCGGTCGTCATGGCTGAGGTTGAGACCTCGGTCCAACAGGACAAAGGGGACGGGGTCCCCGAGGATGTTCGAGAAGGGTTGGTCCAGACATCGGCCCAGCCGAAGTCGCCTCCACCGCCAACACCGCAGCCGGAGACCCTTATGCCCAACACTTCGGTGCTGGGTTCTGAGGTTCTGCCGCCCCCGCCTCCTTCCCCAAGGCAGGCTACCATGGAGTGTACCAAAGAGGTGGAGACAGCCTTAACGGGCTCCTGCCTTAAGAAAGAGCACCGCGCGTTAATTGGCGCGGCGCTGCAGGGCTTCTGGTCTGCTGAGGCCGGAACACGTGAGGTCTTCAAGGGCATCATCACAGCTTCGAGGTAATTTTCTGTACCTTTATTTAAGAGTGACCTCCATGCTTAGATTTATGTGTATCTGTCTGAAGATAGTTCCGCTTGTACTACGACATAGTGCTTAGACTGTGTAGCCAATGAGTAGCCCCTGATCCCATGGCTAGTTTTGAAAAACCAACCTTGGGATCGAAGCAATATACCACAAGCTTGCCAATGAGTAGCCCTCAAGGCTATGGCCTACATATTCGAAATTTTTATGTCTGGCACAGGGGCTAATTTTAAAGTGATTATTCGTAGGTTTCTACTCGGCTCTGAGCTCCGCCTCCGAGGAGATTGCGGAGATGAACCGGAAGCTCGAGCAGTCCAAGAAGGACCTCGATCTAATGAACAACTAGATGGAGCAATCTCAAGGTAAAATCCAGAACGTTGTCGATTATACTTTATGCAAGAATAGCTAATTGCAAGAGAAGCTGATGCCGAGATGTTTTAATGACAAGGGTTTTGTCCGAGCTTTAGGGGCTCAAGGCCGAGCTTGTGAAAGCTTGGCAGGAAGCCAAGCAGCAGAAGGCTGTGGTTGCCAAGGTGGAGAATGACCTAGCCGCCGAAAAGGTGGCTAGGGGCAAGGACCAGGCACGGGTCCTGGAGGTTGAGGAGACCCTGAAGGGCATGTTCGAGGCATGTGATACCCTTTAGGCCAAGGAGAAGAAGACGAAGGAAGAGCTCGAGAAGCTCCATCTTGCGCACTCCGAGCTCCAGACCCAGACCAGGGCTGACCATGATGTTCTCCAGCAAGTGGAGCAGATTGCCGTGCATAAGCCATATTTACTTTAGTGTGTGTTTGGCAGCAAGGGGTTCATCGAGCTTACCCGGTTGTGGTGCTCCGCAGAGGTTTTCACGGATCTGCTCAGGAGTGCACTGCACGCTACCCACCACTTCTGCGAGCAGGAGGGCCACTAGGCGGAGAAGGCGTTCTTGTAGCAATTACAGGTATCGCCTCATCCGGAGCTGCTGAACAATCGAATGAAGCAGCTGGCGGAGCTTCTCTGCATGGCTAGGCCGGCACTCCAGGATCTTTGCGTCAATCTGTGTCCCGCAGAGGTGCTGCCCACCACCTTCTTCGGGTTAATAGCTCGGCTGCAAGGAGCCGTGCTGCAAGTGGCCCGCTGGAAGTGGTCGACGTGCCTAGAAGGGGCTCGAAGGGCATACGCTTGTGTGAAGATGCATTTTCATCTTGTTGACGTAGAGGTCATGCCCGCGGGAACCCCCGAAGGGAAAAATCGGACCGCGGAGCAGTTCCTAGCCGTGGTGGAGGAAGGGGCTCGGATTACTAAAGCCAAGTGTCCTAAGGACACTTTGTTTTTTTAGATAGTACTTCAGAATGCCGAAGTGTGTGATGTAAAAAACTATCCTTTTGTTTTTAATAAGTGCGGCTTTAAATTCCGTCATATTATTCCTATTCTTATTTAATATTCCTCCTGTTTGACCGATTTGAACTGAATGTGGCCAATCGTCGGCTTCTACCCCAATGTAGAATATACAGAGGGTGATCCTTTAGGCAGTTATGACCCTTAGCCGATGTCTCGGTGCCCGGAGGCGGTCTGTGCTCATAGGAACTACGCAATTAGACTATTACGACTTTATAACTTTCACTTAGTCGTAGGAGTTTAATTGTAAGGGTTGATGACAAGCCCCCAGGTGTGTGAAGTGGTCGGCTTGGGTAGCCGGGGTCTATGCCACTAACCACTTTGGCCAATGCAAGGAAGAGGCCCTTTGTTTAACACGGGTGATCGCTAATGACACATTGCTTTAATGCGGTCTTCGGATGGCCGACCAGTTTGCGCTTACCAAGACAGTCAGTTTTTGGCTTTCTCCACTTAGGCGCTCTGCCATGCGAGATGGCAGCACTATCGCAGTGGTTCTCCCATTACGCCCTTAGCCGAATTGGTCGAAAACATAAGGGGTGCACATAGGAGCCGGGCAACCCAACTATTGATCAAATCTAGGTTCGAAACTGATTCATATAATGCAAACATCCGAGACGGCAAGTACTTCAGACTTATATTTTGGGGCATGTGATTAAAAGCGAAGCCCTTTGTATCATGAAGTATTCTTTCAGCTCAAAGGCAATAATTATAAGGAAATGCTAAAGAAAACCTCGAGGGGTGCGGTTTTCTTTATTTCATATGGTCAAGCCGTACATGCCGAGCTTGGACAAAAAAACTTCAAAAAGATACAGTGTAAATAACGTAAAGAAATAATAAGGAGCAAATCAAAATAGGGCGGAATTTTTCGTCGGGTTTATTGGCCCGAGTCGCTGCCTGCCGCATGTCTGCATCTCCGTGCTGTTGACCAGCGCATCTTTCGTTGACAACGAAGTTAGTATAGGATGCCTGCGACCTTGGCCGTGCTTTATTCTTTAGATGGTTGAGTCCTTTGCAGAGATCCGAGGCTGCCTTTTGGGTGGTTAAAGCCCCCTAGGCATGCTCATTATAGTCTAGGTCTTTGACAGAACTCCACCTTTTTGCAGGCCCGAAGTGCGTCGCTGCTTGGTCTAGCCTATCCGGACTTTTCTGTTGTTTTGGCTCCTCGGTGACCCAGGGAATTTTTAACGCAAAGTTGTGCGCCCTGGGGAGTAATGCTCCTTCCAGGGCAGGCGCACGAGGAGCCCGCACCCCTACTTAGGGTGGGGGAGTGCTTGTCCGAGGTCGGCTGACGTGGCCCGTGTGCGCTTTGATGAGCTTGGGGCACGTTTGCCTGTACGAGCGGCCTCCTCGGATGCCCGCACCTCGGCTGCGAAAACCGTGAGCGCTTCCGTTCGGAGAGAGCATTCGGTGTTTCCATTTACTGTAATAACACCATTTGGTCCTGGCATTTTGAGCTTGAGGTAGGCATAATGTGGGACTGCCTTGAAGCGAGGAAATGCGGTGCTCCCTAGGAGCGTGTGGTATCCATTGCGGAAGGGTATAACATCAAAGATTAACTCCTTGCTCCTATTCTTAGGTGATCCGAAGACTACCTCCAGCGTCACAGTGCCCGTACAGCGAGCTTCGATGCCTCAGATCACACCTTTGAAGGTGGTGGTGCTGGGCTTGATCCGAGATGAGTCGATGCCCATCTTTCTGACCGTGTCAACATAGATTAGGTTGAGGTTGTTGCCTCCGTCCATGAGGATGCGCGTCAGATGAAAGCCATTGATGATTGGGTCTAGGACCAGGGCAGCCAGTCCGCCATGCATGATGCTGGTCGGATGGTCTTGTTTGTCAAATGTGATCGGATAAGCCAACCATGGGTTGAACTTCGGGGCGACGGGCTCCAATGCATAGACGTCCCGAAGTGCATGTTTCCTCTCCCGCTTGGGGACGTGGGTGACGTAGATCATATTTACGTCTTTCACCTCGTGAGGAAACTGCTTCTGGCCACTATTATTTGGCCTCCAAGGTTCATCCTCGTCTTCGCTGCGGGGCAGGGCTTTACTGTTCCCCTCCGTTGCCACTTTGCTAGCCTATTTGAAGACCCAACAATTCCTGTTAATGTGGTTTGCTGTCTTGTCCGAGGTGCCATGGATTTGGCACGGCCTATCAAGGATCTTGTCTAGCTGGCTGGGTCAATCCTTGTTCACTTTAAAGGGCTTCCTTTTCTGTCTGGATCCAGGTCCGCTGAACCCTGCACTGACTGCGGTTTCCTCTGTGTCGCTCCTGCCATTTCTATGCCTACATTTATCTTTATTACACTTTGGCTTACCGTTGGCGTCACGAGTTTCCAAGGTGCCCGCCTCACCATTGTGAGTACTACAGCCAGCCAGCTACCTCTCCCGCACAAAAGTGAGTCATAAGCAAGGTGAGGGCTGCCATGCTCCTCGACTAGTCCCGCCCGAGCTGTCGGGCGAGCCATTCGTCTCGAATATTATTTTTGAACATCATGATGGCCTCAGTGTCGAAGCAGTCTATGATCTGATTCTTTTTAGTGAGGAACCTATTCCAGAACTTCCGAGCTGATTCGCCTAATTTTTGGGTGACGCGGCTAAGGTCATCGACGTCCGGAGGTTGGACGTAGGTTCCTTGGAAATTTTTCTTAAAGGTGTCCTCGAGGGCTTCCCAGCTCCCGATGGAGTGAGGAGGGAGGTTGTTGAGCCAATGCCTTGCCGGCCCCTTTAGCTTGAGCGACAGATATTTGATGGCATGGAGGTCATCTCCGTTGGCCATGTGTATATGCAGGAGGAAATCTTCAATCCACACAGCTGGATGGTTGTGCCATCATATGATTCTATGTTGATGGGTTTGAACCCGTCCGGGAGCTGATGTTCCATTACCATGTCTATGAAACAGATCGGGTGAGCGGGACCTCGGTTCCGAGTAGTGTCGCATTGGATTTCAAGGAAGATCCATGCATAGGCCTGGTCCCGAGCTCGGTCGTTCCTGTCCATCCACGCATCATAGCTGTCGTGCCCCGCGGTTTCGCGCCTTCTGGATCCATAAATGGATCGAGGCGGCGCCCGGTTTCCCTCTATCCGACGTCGAACGCTATGAGGTTCTTGGTAATCCACGGGGTCCTTACTATGACGGCGTGGAGCCGGTTGGATGTTGAAATTTTCCCGCACTGGCCTATCACACCCTCTAGGGGGTCGGTCAGGCGCATCGGCGGCTAATTCATCATCGAACTCCGGCAACAAACGCCTGTGAGGATAAGATTTGGGCGCGCTATGGAGTCGATCTTCGAGATCTTGTTCGGCCGAGAGTACTTCAACCCACTTTACATTTAGCGCATCTATATTGGCTTGCAACTACTGCTGCTTGCATTCCATACTTCGGGCGGTGGCGACAAGGCATCGCCGGAAGCGCTCTTGCTCAAAGGGGTCTTTGGGGACGACATAGTCCTTAGTTCCGAGGCCCTCCTCTTCCTCAGACTCGAGCATATAGTTGTCGTCAACCCCTTCAGAGAGGTCATTGGGGTCTAGGTCCTCGGGGATTCCTTCCGGCGTGGCGTGACGTTCTAGGGAAGCTTTAAGATCTTCCCCTGGGTCATCGGCCTCGTTTGCTGTTGTGCCGCCGTTATCGGTGGCGGCATTGTTCCCACTGGGTTCCCCGTTGGTGCCCCGCCCGCGTCTGCGTCGTCGCATGGGGAGGTTTCTAGGAGTGTTGACCATGCATACATCATAGGTAGATGTTGCGGTCCACCTACCAGTATTTACTAACGGCGAGGTATCTTCAGTGGGGCACTCGGCATCTTCATCCATGTCCGTGGCCTCGTCATAGTCTAGCACGTCTGTTAAGTCATCGACCTTGGCGACTAGGTGGGTGGTGGGTGGGATGTAAATTTCCTGATCATCGTCTTTAAGTCCGATATTATTGTAAACCAAAGTCTTGCCGACCGAGATCGACATGCTTTGGATACGGCCAAGCATCTCGCTCAGGTGAGATAGCTCTTTGGAGTTCATGGCATGGCTGTAAGTGGGGCTAACTGATACGTCTGCAACGTATCTACAATATTTTATTGTTCCATGCTATTATATTATCAATCTTGGATGTTTTATATTCATTTACTAGCAACTTTATATCATTTTTTGGGACTAACCCATTGACATAGTGCCCAGTGCCAATTGCTGTTTTTTGCTTGTTTTTTACTTTGGAGAATATCAATACCAAACGGAGTCCAAATGCCACGAAACTTTTTGGAGACTTTTTTCTGGACAGAAGACACCCAGGGAGCCAAAGAAGTTCACGGGAGGAGGCCCGTGGGGCCCACTAGGCACCAGGGCGCGCTAGAGGCCCCCGACGCACCCTAGTGTGTAGTGGAGCCCACGGGAAGCTTCTCCACCGACCTTCGCCTCTATAAATACTCTAAAATCCCCAAAACCCTAGGGGAGTTGAGAGAATACAGTTTCCGCCGCTGCAAGTTCCAGAACCACGAGATCCAATCTAGAGGCCTTTTTCGGCACTCTGCCGGAGGGGGCAACAATCACGGAGGGGTTCTTCATCATCCTTGTTGCCCCTCCGATGATGCGTGAGTAGTTTACCACAGACCTATGGGTCCATAGCTAGTAGCTAGATGGCTTCTTCTCCCTTTTTGATCTTCAATACAATGTTCTCCTTGATGTTCTTGGAGATCTATTTGATGTAATGACTTTTTACGGTGTGTTTGTTGGGATCCGATGAATTGTGGGTTTATGATCAGTTCTATCCATGAATATTATTTGAGTCTTTGCTGAACTCTTTTATGCATGATTGCTATAGCCTCGTATTTCTTCTCCGAAATTTTTGTTTGGTTTGGCCAACTAGATTGATTTTTCTTGCCATGGGAAGAGGTGCTTTGTGATGGGTTCGATCTTGCGGTGCTCAATCTCAATGGCAGAAAGAGACATGACATGCATGTATCATTGCTATTAAGGATAAAAAGATGGGGTCTATTTTATTGCATTACTCTGTTTTTCCATGAACTTAATACACTAGATGCATGCTGGATAGCGGTCGATGTGTGGAGTAATAGTAGTAGATGCAGAATCGTTTCGGTATACTAATCTTGGACGTGATGCCTATATACATGATCATTGCCTTGGATATCGTCATGATTATTCGCTTTTCTATCAATTATCCAACAGTAATTTGTTTACCCACCGTATGCTATTTTCTTGAGAGAAGCCTCTAGTGAAAACTACGGCCCCCGGGTCTATTTTCCTATCATATAAAACCAAAAATACCTTGCTGCATTTTTCCTTTATTTATTTTATTTTGTGTTTTAGTTAGATCTATTTATCAAATCTCATACTATTTATTCTATCTCAATACCAAGGAGGGATTGACAACCCCTCTTACGCGCTGGGTTGCAAGGTTTTGTTATTTGTGTGCAGGTGTTGTTTACATAGTGTTGCTTGGTTCTCCTACTGGATTGATAACCTTGGTTTCATAACTAAGGGAAATACTTACCTTTGCTATGCTGCATCTTCCTGTCCTCTTTGGGGAAATACTGACACAGATACAAGCAATCACCAACCTACAGTCCGTGGATGGAAATTCCAATCACATTCGACTGAAGCGACCACCCGACGAGCATCCGTCATGGAGGCACGGCGGCCCTAGTACCGGACCCCATAGTGGACGGTTTCCACCTAACACGAGTCCTCATGGACGGGGGTAATAGTCTCAACTTGATATACAACAACACTATCAAGAAGATACGTATGGACCTGACAAGAATCAAGCTCAGCACAACTACCTTTAAAGGTATCATACCGGCATTTGAGACGTAGTGCTCGGAAAGCGTCACCTTGGACATACTCTTCGGTACTCCGGACAACTTCCAGAGCGAAGAGTTAATCTTCGACATCGTACACTTTCGAAGTGGTTTCCATGCGCTCCTCGGAAGGCCGCCTTCGCCCATTTCCACGAGGTTCCCCACTATGCTTATTTAAAGTTTAAGATGCCGGGGCTAAATGGCACCATCACAGTAAACAGGAACACGGGACGCTCACTTAGAACCGAGGAGCAGACGGCGGCTTCGCAGCCGAGGTACAAGCGTCCGAGGAAGTGTCAAGATCACGGGCGAGCTCAAGCGACCCAAGCCAAATAAAGTGTTCAAGAAGCATAAACTTCACCTTGGATCGCACAGCGGGCAACCCTAAATGGGGATATGCGCTCCACCACCTCATCATAAGGACCGAGGTCTTCGTTCCTCGTGTGCATAACTTTGCACTAAAAATTCCATGGGCGTAGGTGGAGCAAGCAAATATAAAATATGGCTCAGGTAAACTGATAGGTGCATGTAGACCTCGGATGGCCAGTTCGAACCTTAATAAGGTAGTCGGCTTGGGGCTATACGGATATGGCTAGGCCATTCCTATAAACCTTTGCATACTCTTCTAAAAGAAAATGTTCATATCAAATGAACTTGGGAGCCGACGGGCCTTTTTGTAAGCAGAGATGACCTTCCTCAGAATATAGGAGGTATCGCTGCTTAACGGCACAAAAGAACGAGCAAGGATATCAAGAGACGTTTCACCCTCCATCTCACGATTAGTTGCATTTCATCTTTTATTTACCATTTGTATCCTCATGTTGTAATACAAAATAGGGTTTACTTTGTTTTAATAAAGAGGAGTTCACGGTTAAACCTTTTTTGTTACTCGTTCCATTTTGAGCATGGTTGTAGGGATACAAGTGACTCGCGCCATGAATGGGCGCCGTAGAATATCATGGGGGGCTATCAATTTTAGTCGATTCCCCACAAACTTCTGAGGTGCCCTAGGGCAGTCCTCGACTCTGAAGTCTTTGGTATCTCGCATTATATGCATCGGTTTCGAGTTGTGTCTTTTGCCAATAGCTGGGTTGCCCGGCTCCTGTGCTTACCTCTTCGTTCCCGCTTTGTTCAGCTAGGAGGTAAAGGGAGAACCCTTGTGATTGCTACTTCTGATTTAACCGATTAAGAGCCTTAGTTGGAGAAAGCCGAAAGATGACTGCATAACAAGCGTAAACTGGTTAGCGAACCGACGACAGTGTTAAACTAACCATGGCCGGTAGAGGTTGTCCGTGTGAAACCAATGGTTTTTTCCTTTTAAGAAGGCTAATTTGTGGGTGGTCCGACCTCGGATATTCCGAGGACTCGACATATACCGGACGCTATTAAATTTCCCCCAGTCTCAAAGCTCCTGTAGGTAAGTGTATGTTTTAGCCTTATGGTCTGATTGTCGTGTTTCTCCGAACACAACCGCCCTTGGGTGCTGAGACGTTGGTTCAAAGTTGAAACTAGGAATGAACCACCCTAGGTATATTCTACGAAGGGGCAGAAGCTGACGACTGGCCAACTACATCTTTGAAGAGCAGCGGACGAGTCAAAATAAAGCGCATGCACTATAAAAAAAGTGATTAAATTTCATTTTCACAAATCAGTACATCCATGGTATACACGTACAAAAGTTAAAGAACTTCAAAAATCATTTGTTTGTTGCATTTTCCTTCGGATATCCGAGTTGCTTGCATGACACACTCATAGTAATCGGCAGGTTCTCATATCGTTCCCTCCGAACGGTCTCATGACATCGGCTCCATGGCTAGCCTTGGCCACCAAGTTTGCACAGTTGCATATGCCTCCCACGCGCCCTCCAAACACATAGACCGCTTCCATAGCGCGACTCTAGCTATGGCACTTCAAAGGCGCTGCACAAGCCCAAAGAAGTTGCTTGGTAGAGGCATGTGTGGCCAAAGTGTGGTGCATACACCCTCCAGTGCCAACTCGGATGGTCATTGAAGCTTGACCAGTTTCCCCATCCGCGGACCAAGTAACAGAGAGCCCGACGCCTCTTGGAATTGCACCCAAAATGCCTTCTCATCAGAGGACTCTTCACGATTGAGATAATATTGTTAGACATCTCCCACACTGATACGTCTCCAACGTATCTATAATTTTTTATTGTTCCATGCTATTATATTATCAATATTGGATGTTTTATATACACTTTCTAGCAATTATATATCGTTTTTTGGGAGTAACCTATTAACTTAGTGCCCAGTGCCAGTTGTTGTTTTTTCTCATTTTTGGTTTCGCAGAATATCAGTACCAAACGAGGTCCAAATGCCACGAAACTTTTTGGTGATTTTTTTCTGGACATAAGAGACCCTGGAAGCTTCGGGAAGGGACGAAAAGATGGAGCAGGGGCCCATGAGGCACCAGGGCACGCCCAGGGGGTAGGATGCGTCCTGGTGGCTCGTGAGGCCCATGTGGCTCCATTTGACCTAACTCCGCCTCTATAAATTCTCTAAAATCGTGAAACCAACAGAGAAGTTCATGAAATACTTTTTCCGCCGCCGCAAGTTCTAGAACCACAAGATCCCATCTGGAGGCCTTTTCTGGCACTCTGCCGGAGGGGGATTCGATCACGGAGGGGCTCTACATCATCCTTGCTGCCTCTCCGATGATGCGTGAGTAGTTTATCACGGACCTATGGGTCCATAGTTAGTAGCTAGATGGCTTCTTCTCTCTATTTGATCTTCAATACAATGTTCTCCTCGGCATTCTCGGGGATCTATTTGATGTAATTTTTGGTGCAATAATTTGCCTTATGTTTTGGAGTTTGTTGAAATAAACAGTACGGGACTTATGTGTTTGCTCGTGCACACAGAGTAACAGGTCCCTGGAGTCAAGAGGAGTTTGATTCAAACGCCGAAGATAATCCCCTGCGTGGAAGTAAAGGTTATCACCAAAGATTATGATAACAAAAGTAACCCCTCAAAAAAAATTTGACGCGAAGCATTTGGTTCGGTGCTCGTCCGAAGAAAGTGACTGCGACCGAGAAGATTGAAGACGAAATGAAGACGTAGCATTTATTTCATTGTTTCTCTCCTCTTTATTGAGTCACAGGTCCACCGTACTACTAAGAGTGGTGTAGCCTTTGAAGCTTTGATTCTCTGATGATAAACCCAAGTCCTACGAAAGTTGCGAGAGAAATCTCTTTGTGTTCCGAGCAAATACTTGCCAGCAAGAGACTGTGATCTTCTTCCATGCAAGAGATTTCTCTCTGACCGAGGACTTAGCATTACTTGGTCCTCAAGTAATGTTACCGTTGCTCTCGAAATCCGACCGTTGTGAATGTGTCAGTTGGCCATTGGCTGGACCGAGTGTCCAAAATGGTCATTTCCCACGAGGGAAGGCTGCTGCTATAAATATCCACCCGCACCGGCTTTGTTCGGTGGATGCTCCGTTTGATTGTGAGAAGATTGTTGAGCAACCCCTCTCCTGAGTGATTTGAGTTTAAAATCCACTGAGAGAAAACCCCTATAGCCGAAAAATTAGATAGTGGTTCAGCATCACTCGAATCTAAGTCCAGTACGCTTCACCTATTACTCTTGAGAGCTGCAAACTCTCTAGACGGTTAGGTGTCAATTTCTTCAGAGACCAAGAGTAATTATGGTTCTCGAAGAAGAACTTTGTAAAGGTTCGGAGATCATCTCAAGTATCTACCATGAGTGATCGACATTGGTTGACAAACCAATTGTCGAGGAGAACAGGGCGAAGAGACTTTATCTTCTGTGTTAAATCACAACCCCTCCAACCAGACGTAGTCCTTGTGCAGAAGGGCGAAATGGCCTACCAAATTCCTTGTCACGATCGAGAATCACTGGTTACCTCTGCTTTTCCTCTTTACATTTGAACTATTTCAATCATGTAATTTGTCTCGATGCATGCTTTTAATTTCCATTCGTTAGTTTGTATTCGCTCGCTATACACTGTTTTCATTCGCTCCGCTGCTGGGTTCTGAGAGTTTTGATATTTCTGAAGAAATTTGAAAACTCCCATTCACCCCCCCTTTGGTAGACATACTTCGTTCCTATAATTGGTATCAGAGCAAGGTACTCTTTGACTCTGCTCATTTTGGTCTATCCACCTTGGAGTTTAAGTATGTCTTCAGTGAGATACAAGTCGCACCTCAAGATTCCCATCTTCGACGGGACGGACTATCCCTTATGGAAAGAGAAGATGAAGATCCATCTCCGAGCTATTGATTATGATATGTGGAACGTTGTGTAGACTAGATTCACGGTTGAAGTTCCCAAGAACCCACTGACCGCGAGAAGAAACTCATTTAGATGGACACTCAAGCTAAAGATGAAATTGGCGGCCATCTCTCTCATGCTCAATTTCTTCGCTATCGTCAGTGTGAAACTGCAAAGGAATTGTGGGACATTCTCGAAAAGATAAATGAGGGTGTTTCAACTCAGAAAGAAGCTCGCATTGATACTCTTCGAGCAAAGTTCAATTGGTTCAAGCGAATTGGAAATGAAAGCTGTCAGCAAACTTTCGATCATCTGAGTGACATTGCAAATGAGCTGCAAGGTCTCGGCGCCAAAGACATCACTGATCATGAAGTTGTGAAGAAACTGCTCCAATCTCTTAACAACTCATTCGACACACTAGTTCTTATGATTAAGGAATGAGCTGCTTTCAAAATTCTTGAATCTGTTGATATCATGAAAAGGCTAAACACCCACGAGGAACAAGAAGAAGAAAAGAGAGATCTCTATGGCTCAAGTCACCGCAAAAGTCATGATCTCAAGATTGTGGTTGATTCTTCCTCAGAAGGAAATGCCGAAGAAGATTCACATGACCCAGAAAGGATCAACAAAGATCTTGCATTAATCACGAAAAGATTCCAGCGCCTTCACAGGAAGAACCAGTTTCAAAAGAAAGGATCCAGCAACTCTGGTGGTTCAAAATCTTCATCAAAACCTACTGGAGATTACACCTCCTTCAAGTGCAAAAAGCCAGGACATTTCATTTCGGACTGCCCTCTTTGGGAAGCTGAAATCCGTGCTAGTGGAAGATATGATTCAGGAAACAACCAAGGCAAAAGCAAGAGCAAGAACTACGACTCTGATGATGAGAAGAAAATGAAGAAGTTCTTCAAGAAGAAGGACGGCTCCACCTCCAAGTCTTCGTCAAGATCTTCATCAAGGAATCCCTCCAAGTCCTCCTCCAACCGCAAGAATACCTCTCGCAAGGCCAAGGCGTATATCGGCAAGGAGATGGACTCTGATGAAGAAGAGTCATCTGACTCCGAAGAAGCTGATGAATCCGATGAGGATTCTGATTCCGGCATGGCTGGTATAGCATGTGCCTCCACCCGTGCATCAAACTTCTTCGAGAATCATTCAAGCGACGATGAATCTCCTACTTACTGCTTCATGGCCAAAGCTTCGAAACAAAAGGTATCCTCCAAACATCACAAGGTTCACTCCAGTGATCAATATTCTTCGGATGAGGATGACCATGCTAAACTGATCAAAATTGCTAATATACAACAAAACTCTCTTGAGAAAATTGAGAAAACCCTTAGGAAATCTGAAGGGTTGTTGGTTGAGGAGATGGAGAAAAATCAGTCGTTGACAGAAGAGCATTCTGCTCTCAAGTCACGAATGGAAGAACTATCAAATCGTCATGATTTTCTCTCGGCCAACCACGAGAGCTTGACTTATGATTACCTAAAAAGTAAACAGGAACTCGAGTCACTAAGAAAGGCTCATGATGACTTGATCAGAGAAAATTCTCTTCTTACCTAACAACTCAAAGAGAAACCTGAAGTGTTTATATCACCCTGCTTAAAATGCCTTGAACGCAGCAATGCTGAATCAAATGCCGAAACTTCTGTGAATGCTAACCCCTCTGTCAAGGAAAATGGTTCTGTGTCCGATGAGAATGCTAGGTTGAAGGATCTCATTCAGACAGGAATGTTCAAATCTCTCAAAAGGCATCAAACCCTTTGTGATGTTCTGAAGAATTCCATTCTTCACAAAAATCCCAGGAAAGAAGGTATCGGCTTCGAAAGGAACCTGAATGAAAATGGCTCCTATGGGGAACCTGATCAATATCCTCGCACTGTGTGGGTGCCTGCCAAGAGCAAAACGCTCGATCCAGCTTTACTTTCGGGATATGACTCTCCTATCCCTGAATACTCTTATGATGATTCTCTAGACAACTATAAGTTGTTCAAAAACCAACGTGGTGAGGCTGTTGCTCACTATGTTGTACCAAACAGCAGGAATGCCCCCCCCCAAAAGAAAGCTATCTGGGTGCCCAGGAAAACTATCGAAGTATTGCCTATTACTACAGTACTAACCATGCAGGCAGAAAATGCTCGTTACTTCCTTAAAAAAGTTGGACAGAATGAGTACATGCATACCTCATTCAACCACTATACTCATTCATCTGGAAAGAATTTCAATGCCTATTCCTTCGATTATGCTCGTACTTCTTCGAGTAACAATTATGTTTATCGAAAGAAATCATATCCTGCTCGCTCTCTTGTTTTGAAGCCACCTACAAAGATGTGGGTGGTTAAGAAAGCCTAATTCCTCTGCAGGACTATGTCTCCGGGTGTACCAAATGGATAATGGATAGTGGATGCACTAGTCATATGACCGGAGACAAGTCGTTGTTTGTCGACCCCAACTTAACTGCTTCATCTCAAAAGTATATTACTTTTGGCGACAACAACAATGGAAAGGTAATTGGGTTAGGTAAAATTGTTATATCCAAAGACAAGAACATTGATGATGTTTTACTTGTTCAGTCTCCTGGATTCAATCTCATGTCAGTTGGCAAGCTTTGTGATCTAGGCATGCTAGTTCTATTTTCTATATCCAAATGCATCGTCTTTATGGCTCTGACAATTCCTTCATCTTCGAGGGAAATAGAAAAGGTGATTTATATATTGTGAATTTCTCTAAGGGTCCCTCGGTCCAAACTTGTTTGCTTGCAAAAGCAACTGAAGGATGGCTGTGGCACCGAAGACTTGGTCATGCAAGTATGAGAAATTTGTAGACTCTCATGAAGAAAAATCATCTTCGTGGCATTCCTGATGTAAAAATTGACAAGGATTGTCTCTGCGGTGCGTGTAAGGACGGTGAATTGGCCAAGAAGCATCATTCATCAAAAACTGTCATGACCACAACAAGACCTCTGGAAATTCTTCATATGGATTTATTCGGACCTCAAAACTATGCATGTTTTGGAGGCAGTCATTATGGTCTGGTTATTGTTGATGATTTCTCTCGTTACACTTGGGTATTCTTTCTCGAAGATAAAACCTGCACCCAAGAAATCTTCAAAAGATTCGCCAAGAAGGCCCAAAATGAATATGATGTGTGAATTAAGCATGTCAGAAGCGACAATGGTACTGAGTTCAAAAATACTCATATCGAAGATTTTCTCGACAAAAATGGTATAACTCATGAGTTCTCTGGCGCATACACTCCCCAAGAGAATGGAGTTGTTGAGCGGAAAGAATAGAACTCTCATCGAGATGGCGAGAACAATGCTCAATGAGTATAAAACTCCTATTCGCTTCTGGGCTGATGCTATTAACACTGCTTGTCATGTTGCGAATCGTGTTTATCTTCACAAATTCCTTAAGAAAACTTCATATGAGCTCATCACTGGCAAGAAACCAAATGTTTCTTATTTACGTGTTTTTGGTGCACCTTGCTATATTCGTGACATGAATCATAGTTACAAGTTTGCACCTATGGCACATGAAGGTTTTCTTCTTGGTTATGGCTCGAACTCACATACTTATCATGTCTATAACTCTCACCACGGGAAAGTTATGGAAATGGTAAATGTGCGGTTTGATGAATCTAATGGCTCCCAAAAGGAGCACCTGCCTAAGGTGATAGATGAACCATCGATTTTGGATGCTATTCGGCAAATGGCCATTGGGAGCGTCAGGCCAGTTGAAGGAAATGTACCTGACACTTCCGATGATGATGCCCCCATGACTCGAAGCAGAACACGCCAAGCCACTGCCGAGGAAAATGCCACTCCGAACACAAATGGTAACCAAAATGCAAATGCCAATCAAAGGGGCAATCCTGATGAAAATGGCGACACAAAGGCTCATCCCGATGCTGATACTGAGGAAAATGAAAATGATCATCAAGATGAAAATCCTCACCAACGAGTGGCTAATCGAGTTGACCCTGCAATAATTCTCGAAGACTCGAGAATCCAGGTTATTGACCCACAACTCGTTCTCGCACTCATTTGGCTAACTAATGTGGCAGTTTCTCCTTTGTCTCATTGACAGAACCTACCAAGTATGAGGAAGCCATGAATGATCCCGATTGGATGAATGCCATGCAAGAAGAGTTGGTGCAATTCGAATTGAATGATGTATGGGAATTGGTCGACAAACCGAATCCTAAGAAGCACAATATCATCGGCACAAAATGGATATTCCGGAATAAGCAAGATGAAAATGGCACTGTTGTGAGAAACAAAGCACGTCTTGTCGCTCAAGGGTATACACAGGTAGAAGGTATTGATTTCGGTGAAACCTATGCTCCTATTGCTCGCCTTGAGGCAATTCATATTCTTCTCGCTTATGCGAACTACAATAATATCCTACTTTATCGAATGGATGTGAAAAGTGCTTTCCTTAATGGTGAAATTGATGAGGAAGTATATGTTAGGCAGCCACCTGGCTTTGAAAACCCTCAGTTTCCTAACAAAGGTTTCAGGTTGAAAAAGGCTCTATATGGGCTGAAGCAAGTTCCTGGAGCTTGGTATGACACCTTGAAGAGGTTTCTGCTCGACAAAGGGTTCAAGCCAGGATCCACCGATTCCACTCTTTTCAGTCGTGCTATTGATGGTGATCTATTCGTGTGTCAAATTTATGTGGATGATATTATTTTTAGCTGTAGGAACAATGCTTGCAGCATGGAGTTCGGGCGAATGATGTCCAAAAAATATCAAATGTCTATGATGGGTGAACTTAAGTTCTTTATCGGACTGCGAATACATCAACATGACAAAGGAATTTTCAGATCTCAGGAGAAATATCCGAGAGACTGTCTGAAGAATTTTAAAATCCAAGATTGCAAACTGAAGGGCTACAAAACTCCAATGCCCATGAATGGTCAGCTGGACGCAGATGTGTACGGTAAAGATTACGATCAGAAAGCTTATCATTCGATGATTGGTTCTTTACTCTACATATGTGCATCCAGACCTGATATTATGTTGAGTGTTTGTATGTGTGCTCGTTTTCAAGCTACACCAAAAGAATTGCATCACCAAGCAGTCAAGTGTATTCTGAGATATTTGGCTCACACCCCCACCTTAGGTTTATGGTATCCTAAGGGAGCACAGTTTGATCTCGTAGGATATTCAGACTCAGATTATGTAGGTGATTGGGTTGACAGGAAGTCTACTTCGGGGACATGCCATTCCCTCGGTAGATCTTTTGGTATGTTGGTCGTCAAGGAAGCAGAATTGTGTCTCTCTCTCTACGGCTGAGGCCAAATATATTGCTGTTGGCACTTGTTGCACTCAGTTATTATGGATGAAGCAGACTCTGAAGGATTATGGCATCAAGGTCAAGAAGATTCCTCTATTGTGCGACAATGAGAGTGCGATCAAAATTGCACATAATCCAGTGCAGCATTCTCGCACCAAGCATATTGCGATCAGACATCATTTTATTCGTGATCATGTTGCTCGAGAGGATATTGTTATCAGTCATGTCAATACTGAAGAAAATCTCGCTGATATCTTCACCAAGCCTCTCGATGAGAAAAGATTCTATGAGTTACAGTGTGAGCTAAATATCCTAGATTGCGCAAACGTGTAGTAAGCTGGACTCGGCACCCGTACCATCACTTCCACATCTCAGAAGGAATGGGTGCACAACACTCGAAGAGTTTAAAAATTTCAACAAAGTGAAATTTTCTTTCTGAGAGTGAATACATTAACGAAGAACTAGACTAACCGGGTGCCACGATAATTGTGCGACACTCGGGGTCATATAGTTCTTATACGGTGGGTCACGCCACCAAATTTCCCTTTGTTGAGTTGTCTTTCGATTAAAGGATTTTGTGTTAGTCAGAATGTATTTCACTCATAGCTTTTCTCTCGGGTGTTTGAGTTTCTTTGACTGAGTGAAATACCTAGGACCCTGTTTTTCCTCTATTCTATCTCTTCCAGTCTATGTTGTTCCGTTATGAATGCTCAAATTTCATCTGGTAATGATACATTATCTGGTGTCCTTGACCATGTTAAAGGTTTGTTCCAAACTTAATTTGTTTTGGCGAAAGCCTTCCAAAATTTGGGGTTTCTCGCCCAAGTCAGGACCACGATCTTTGATGATGGTTGCCATGTGCTCTTCATCAACTGCCATTTTACCTGGTCCGTTGAATCACAATAGTCCTTTGACTGTGGTTGTCCGATCAGATCCACCAGATGCGGTTATTCCTCCTCGCATATATATACTGCATCGCCATCTTTCCCCAAATCCATTTCGCCTCTTCGCCACCGTCACTTTCCGAAGCCCTACCGCATTGCTCCACCTAGAGCTCGATGACGTCGATCATGTTCGCCACTTTGCTGCCAGAAAGAGGTCATTGGAGTCATTCCTCGTCGCCTCGGATCATCTTCCTCCCCGCACCGACGTAGTTGCTGCACATCACTGAGTTAGGGTATGTGTAGCGCGAACTCGTTCTTCCATCCATCTTGTTCGAGTTCGTTCGTAGTAGTAATTACGTGTGTTTACCGCATTTCTCAGATCTTTATTGATAGGTAACTTGTGTGGACGTCGTTTGTAGAAGTCCCTCGCATCCGAATTTTTTTTGATCTAGGGCTTGTGTTATGTCTCGTATGAAGGGAATGCTTAGCATGTTAACTAGAATATTCTTTGAACCTACTAGTTCATTCTACACATTTGTTTCATCTGAAACATTTCTCAAAGTCTGCATCTAATTCTTCTTCAAAATGTTTCTTTCTCAAAAAACTTGATGTGAGCATTCATAACCATGTCCCCATTTTCCCTCGCATCTATCCTTATTCACAGGTAAATGTAGTCAGTTGAGGATTCGGCTCGACCAGTGAGCCTGGCTGACGGAGATGATGTTGTTCTGGGCACAACAGATGAATCCAAAGCTCCGAATGCCAAGGGCCCAACGGTAGCCCCATCAACCAGCAAGCATAAAAGAACCGAGCAAAATGCCGACGAGCAAGAAGAGAATGCTCCGAACAAGAAGAGGGGTTGCAGGCAAGCGTATACAAACACAGCTGAATATATCTCCCATGATCGTTATGATATTGTTCCAGGAGAAACAAAGCAGCAGAGAGATAAGCGTCTGCAATGGATTCAACATCACTGGGTGCGCAAATGGTTCAGTTATGAATTTGTTCATCCTCGATTTGCTCAAAACTTTGCATTTCATCCACCATGGGGTGACTGCCGGGAAATTTCTCTCATAAAACCAAATGATCCCCAGCAGAGACCGCCACCTCCACCAAATGCTCATGAGTCCTCCCTTCACACACCCGAATCTTATCCCGATGAGCTTGCTAAGCGTCAGAGAAATGCCATCAAGCGAGCTAAGAGGGCTGAAAATAAACAGGCTCATGAAGAGGAAAATCGTCGCCTTCTCCAAGATGATGTAAAGAAGATGTCGGTGTACTAAGTATTGGGCCACTAGTACCCCTTACTTGTGCACGGGCAGTTGTAGCCGTCCTCGCGGCAAGGCTTGCCGGGATCAGCTCGAGGTCGATTCAAGTCATCAAGGAAATCATCAAGTCAGATATCTGAGAATCAACAAATAAGCAAAGCTGGAAATCGAAGGCCAGCTTCCCCGGCAAGATCCTTGCCGGGGTGGCCCGTGGAGCCCGGCAAGCCCCGGCGCCCGGCAAGGCTTGGTTCCCAGCAAAGCTTGGCGCCCGGCAAGTCCTGGCGCCCGGCAAGGCTTGGTGCCCGGCAAGGATCGGCGCCTGGCGAGATTTCGCCACTGTGCCACCGCTTCGGCACAGTAACAAAGCCTGGCATTCTGGGTCCTTCTCTGGATGCGTGGCAACGCGCCAGTGGAGGAGAGCTTAAGCGGTGCTGATGGGATGGCCCCTTTTTCCATCCCCAAGAAAGTAAGGACACCTAAACGGACACCTCACGGTGCATTAAATGCGCTTGTCCTAATCCGTCAGGGGTTAGGTATGATACCCTGTAGCTACTTTACACCTCAATGTATGTACATTTTGCCACTGTGGAGCCCCCTTTGAGCATATAAAAGGAGGCCCAAGGCAACTGCTATAGAGGAGGAGAACTTCTGGCCCATTCTGCATGCGTAGCTGCTCTTTGAACGTACTGTTCATCGCGAGCGCTCCTGAAGGTTGGGCTCAAGAACATCAATAAGAACACAAAGCAGGAGTAGGGTTTTACGCTGATCAGCGGCCCAAACCTGGGTAAAAACTTCCCGCGTCGATCACTGGTTCTGCTCTTTGCGTATACCTCTCCCCCCGCCGAATCGTAAAGGGATCTCTCGGGATCCCATAGGTGTCGTACCCCGACATCTTTGGCGCGCCAGGTAGGGGACATTGAAGGTTGCGTGAACCTGATCTGGTGGTCGACGCCCTAGTTCCTTCATCATCTTCATCATCATGCCGCCCAAGAAGAAGAACGCTGCGACAACACAACCGTCCGGGTCTGTTTTGCCCGCGCCTTCGCAGACAGGCGAAGGTGTGGGTGCAGAAGGAAGAGGACTAGAACCCCCGCGGTGTTCTGGTGACCCAAGCCAAGCGAGCGGTATCGTTCGCAGTGGCAGTGGTAACTTGCGCGCCGCTGGATCTAGAGATGGTGTTGTGTTGCCTACGGGTGGCACAACAAACTCTAGGGATCGAAGAGCGCCTGCTGGAGCTCCCGCGCCGGCGCGAGCCTCGCAACCTGCCCAGGTCGTGCGAGATGAGCGACATCATGGCGCTGGTGGTTCGGGGCGTCCCCACGAAAAGGTTTCTGCGCATAGATCCCAAGATGCGCGGGACCAGCATGCACACCAAGCTGCCGGCGAAGGTGGTGCGCGGTCGCGTGACCATGGCGGTGCTCCTTCTAACTTGGTTAGGAGTCAGAGCACCTCACGCACCTCGCACCTGTCGCCACCACCTACGCCAGCGGAAGCCTTGGCACGTGCGCAGCTACTCCTCGATTTTCCTCCCGCCCCGAAGAAGATGGAGGAGTGGCGAGCTACTATCCAGAGCCTTATCGGCTTCGCTAACAAGGACGGACCACAAGAGGCAGGGCCCTCTCAACGGAGGCCCGTCGATCTGATGCGAGCCGGTGCAGAGAAAACCGGAGGTGGTGCAACTACAGTGCACTCTCCTCCGCGACATCAGCGGTGGCCGACGACTCAGCAAGTCAACCGCCATGAGGAAGTTTCCATGGCGTCGTCCGACCCACGGATGCGCCGTGATCAGCGTCTGGTTCTCCAGGAAAGAGGCAAGGAAGACGCTCGAACAACCATCGAGCGGCGGCAGGAAGCGCGCTATCAGTCTGATAAGCGCGCGGGGCCGGTTGTCGACGAGCCTGCGCCAGGGAACGTAGGAGACTTGCCTTACGAGGTAGGACCTCCGGCGTTTACCCGTGAGCTGCGGCAAGTCCAATGGCCCAATCTCCGAACCTTCAAGCCAGAGGTCCCGGAGAAATACGACGGCAAGACTCATCCCTCGGAGTTCCTCAGCATTTACACCATTGCGGTGCAGGCTGCCGGGGGCCGAGATGACAAGATACTTGCCAACTACTTCCCGTTGGTGCTCAAACCCAACGTCAGGTCGTGGTTGATGCATCTGCCGGAGGATTCTATTTCTTGCTGGTCAGATCTGTGCCATCAGTTTGTTGGCGCCTTTGTTGGAGGCCACCAAGCTCCTAGCCAAGAAAGTGATTTACACATCATCCCTCAGAGGGAGGGCGAGTCCCTGCGCAAGTTTATGCAGAGATTCAGCCGGGTGCAGTACAATATTCCTGATGTTCATCCTGCTGCTGTCATTAGCGCGTTCCATCAGAACGTGCGTAACCACAGGATGCGGGAAGAGCTGGCAATGAACAAAGTCAGGAGTATTGCCGAGCTTTACACTTTGGCCGACAAGTGTGCTCGAGCTGAAGAGGGGAGGAAACTCCCCGGTGAAGCTGTTGGTGCGACAGGCGACTCAGAAGAAGAAGATGCCGCGGCTCCATCAAGGAAAGGCCGGCGGCGGAATAGGAAGCGCGGAGGCAAGGCCGTGCTTGCCGTCGAGGAATCCGGCAACCCTGGCGCCGCCAAGAAGGCCAAGGTTGGCGACCCCGGCAAGGATCTTGCCGGGTGCCCTTCCTATCAGGCCTTGCCGGCTGCCGACAAGTCAGAAGACTCCGGCAAGCAGTACTGCAAGATCCATCGCACTAAGGGCCACGATCTCCAGAACTGCCGGCAAGTTGAGCAGCTTGCCGAGAAGCAGAAGGCCGAATACGAGAGGCGAGACAAGGAGAAGGCCCAAGATGGTGCCAAGGGGTCCGGCAAGAAACGCGGTGGCCGAGGGGGTCGCCGCGGCAAGGCCAAGCAGCAGAAGGATCGGCCTGCTCGGGGCCGAGATAAAGAAGGAGATGATGAAGAAGAAGATGACGAATCCAGTGAGGAGGAATTCCAGAAGGCTACGGAGGCTATGTGCATTGATGGGGGTGCCTCGCTGCATTCTTCCCACCGCCAACTTAAACAGTGGGTGCGGGAGGTTAATGTGGCAGAGCCGTCCCCCGATGCATGTAGGCCTCTGAAGTGGTCCAGCACGCCTATCATCTTTGACGCCGAGGATCACCCTGATCGCACAACTGCGGTCGGGTGTTTGCCATTGTTGGTTTCCCCGACAATTCGCAACCTCAAGGTGACGAAGATGTTAGTTGACGGCGGGGCCGGCCTAAATTTAATCTCACCAGATGTGCTCACAAAGCTTCAGATTCCCGACGAAGATCTCGAGGAAACGGGTACGTTTCAAGGGGTCAACCCGGGAAGAACCCAGCCTAAGGGCAAGATCACACTGCCGGTAACATTTGGCAGCGAGCTTAACTTCAGGACCGAAAAGGTGGTGTTTGATGTCGCCAAGATCCCCATGTCATACAATGGGATCCTTGGTCGGCCAGTGCTGGCTAAGTTTATGGCGGCATCACACTACGCGTACAACGTCTTGAAGATGCCTGGGCCGTTGAGCGTCATCACCATCCATTCCGATAAGAAGAATGCGCTCATCTGTGCCGACCAACTTTACCGGGAAGCAGTTGCAGCACCTGCCATCAAGGCATCTGCTCCTGCCGCTGGAACTCCCGGGGGAAAGAAGAAGACTGGCAGGAACCTTGGCGCCAACTCCGGCAAGCGCGCCTCTTCGGAGTGCTGCGCTTCCGTCGAGGACGTGCCAGAGAGTTCCACCGGCAAGAACAAGAAGTCCAAGGCTGCCCCGCCGGAAACCAAGAAGGTGCCTGCCAGGGAGGACGGGATGGGGGGAACTTTCACCATAAGTTCCACCCTAGATGACAAATAGGAAAGCACGCTCGTTGCTTTCCTGCGGGCGAATGTCGACGTGTTTGCATGGCAACCGTCTGACATCCCCGGCGTTCCCAGGAAAGTAATTGAGCACCACCTTGCTGTCTGTCCTCATGCGCGCCCCGTCAAGCAAAGGGTGAGGAAACAGGCTTTGGAGCGGCAAGAATTCATTGCCGAAGAAATTAAGAAGCTGGAGGCGGCAGGACTGGTCAAAGGAGTGCTTCATCCAACCTAGTTGGCCAATCCAGTTGTAGTGCGGAAAGCGAACGGGAAATGGAGGCTTTGTATCGATTATACAGATATCAATAAAGCCTGTCCAAAAGATCCTTTTCCCTTACCGCGCATCGACCAGATTGTGGATGCCACCACTAGTTGTGATCTCCTGTCCTTCCTTGATGCCTATTCAGGGTATCATCAGATTTTTATGGCAAAGGAAGATGAAGAGAAGACCGCCTTTATCACCCCATGTGGTACGTATTGTTTTATACGAATGCCTTTCGGGTTGAAAAGTGCTGGTTCAACATTTGCCAGAGCAATCCAGATTGGTTTTGAGCCACAACTCCATATAAATATGGAGGCTTATATGGATGATATAGTGGTCAAAACTAAGGATAAAGCAACGCTCATTCAAGACTTAGAAGAAACATTTGCGAACTTGCGCAAGATCAACTTGAAGCTCAATCCTGAGAAGTGCGTGTTCGGTGTTCCTTCCGGCAAGCTCCTCGGATTCTTTGTATCTTGCCGGGGAATCGAAGCTAACCCCGACAAGATCAAAGCCATTGAGCAAATTGAAGCGCCGAGACGCGTCAAGGATGTGCGTCGTCTTGCCGGCTGTGTTGCTGCTCTAAGCAGGTTTATTTCCAAATCTGCTGAGCGCACCCTGCCCTTCTTCAAAATTTTGAAGAAGGCAGGTCCAATGAAATGGACTCCGGAAGCGGAGGTGGCGCTGCAAGATTTGAAGAAATACCTTTCTTCTCCGCCGACGCTAGTCGCACCTAAACCACAAGAACCGTTGCTGCTGTATCTGGCGGCGACAAATCAAGTGGTTAGTGCTGCGCTGGTGGCGCAGAGGGAAGTTGATGAGGAGGCAACATCAGTGGCAGGACCGCCAGATGACGTGGCAAGATCTTCACCGGCAAGGGTTGATCCTGGCAAGACAGGATCTGCGCAAACAGAAGAACCCGTGCAGAAGAAAAAAGTGGCGCAGCGCCCAGTTTATTTTGTTAGCTCCCTCTTGCAAGGAGCTAGGTCAAGATATTCTGGTATGCAGAAGTTGCTTTTCGGCCTCCTTATGGCCTCGAGAAAGCTGCGCCATTATTTTCAAGCACAAGAGATCACCATCGTCACTCACTTTCCGTTGCAACGGATTTTGCAAAATCCGGAGGCAACCGGCAGGATCGTGGAGTGGGCGTTGGAGCTGTCCAGCTTTGGTCTTAAGTTTGAAAGTACTTCCACAATTCAGAGCAGGGCCTTGGCGGAGTTCATTGCAGAATGGACCCCGACGCCAGACGAAGAAGTTCAAGAAACAAGTCTCCCCGGCAAGGAAATCGATCAGCAATGGGTTATGTACTTTGACGGGGCTTTTTCGCTGCAAGGCGCCGGTGCTGGTGTGCTGCTTGTCGCACCCACCGGAGAGCACCTCAAGTATGTAGTCCAAATGCATTTTCCCCGGGAGAGTTCAACCAACAACACTGCAGAGTACGAAGGTTTGCTTGCCGGTCTTAGGATCGCGGCAGACCTTGGTATCAAAAAGCTCATTATCAAAGGTGATTCACAGCTTGTCGTCAGGCAGGTCAACAAGAACTATCAAAGTCCGTTGATGCAGGCCTACGTAGATGAAGTGAGGAAATTGGAAGAGCGCTTTGACGGTCTGCAGATGGAGCACGTTCCTCGTGCCGAGAACAGCGTTGCTGATGACCTGTCAAAGCGTGCTGCCCTCAAGTTGCCTGTGGAACCAGGAACTTTTGTGCTCCAATTGACTCAACCATCCGTGGCACCATCAATGCGGCAAGAAAAGAGAAGAAAGTTGAACTCTGGCCAGTACTTCCTGGCAGAGCTCCCCGGAGCCGCCGGCAAGGAAGTTGCCGGGATCGACACGCTTGCCGGGGAACAACAGGCTCCGGCAGGGCCTCAGGCCCTTGCTGTCGAGACAAATGTTTCCCCGGCGGATGAGACGCCTTTAGTCCTAGTTGTCGAGCCTCAGGCTCCAGCATGGGCGCAGCACATTGTCCACTTCCTCCAGACAGGTGAACTCCCTGAGGAACAAGAAGAAGCGGAAAGAGTAGCCCGTTGGTCTGTTATGTACAAGTTCGTCGATGACGTCCTGTACAGAAAGAGACCAAACGGTGTGAAATTGAAGTGCATTCCTCGGGAGGATGGACTAGAGCTGTTGGCAGAGATACATGGGGGCATGTGTGGCTCTCACATAGGGTCAAGAGCGCTTGCCGGGAAAGCATTCCGGCAAGGTTTCTTTTGGCCTACCGCCCTCCAGGATGCGACTGCACTAGTAACCAGGTGTGAAGCGTGCCAGTTTCATTCGAAGAAATTACATCAGCCAGCTCAAGCTCTTCAAACAATCCCTCTCTCCTGGCCATTTTCGGTCTGGGGGCTCGACATATTGGGCCCCTTTCCCCGTGCTACCGGGGGCTTTGAGTACTTGTACGTCGCTATCGACAAGTTCACAAAGTGGCCGGAGGTGGAAGCAGTGAGGAAGGTGATAGCGCAGTCGGCTGTCAAGTTCTTCAAAGGAATTGTTTGCCGTTTCGGTATGCCTAACAGGATCATCACCGACAACGGCACGCAGTTCACAAGTCGCACCTTCATGCAGTACGTCCAAGACCTTGGCGGCAAGATTTGTTTTGCCTCTGTTGCTCACCTGAGAAGCAACGGCCAAGTGGAGAGGGCCAATGCTGAAGTGCTGCGCTGTCTCAGGACCAGAACTTTTGACAGACTGAAAAAGTGCGGAAGACGCTGGATTGATGAGTTGCCGGCGGTTCTTTGGTCAATCAGAACGACACCAAATCGAGCCACCGGCTAGACGCCCTTCACTCTAGTGTATGGAGCGGAAGCAGTTCTCCCCACGGAACTCATATACGGATCTCCTCGAGTGCTCGCTTATGATGAGCTCGAGCAAGAGCAACTGCGGCAAGATGACGTTGTGCTCCTTGAGGAGAATCGTCTTCAGGCTGCTGTGCGAGCTGCACGCTACCAGCAAGCTTTGCGCCGCTATCATAGCCGCAAAGTTCATGCCCGAAGCCTTGAGGAAGGCGACCTTGTTCTTCGATGGATTCAGTCCGCCAAGAATTCAAACAAGTTGACGCCAAAGTGGGAAGGCCCTTATCGGGTAGTACGAGTCACCAGGCCTGGCGCTGTCCGCCTGGAGACCGAAGATGGCATTCCAGTGAGTAATTCCTGGAATATCGAACATCTTCGCAAGTTCTATCCATAAGGCGCGGTTGCCGGGGGCTCCCGGCAACCACCTTTTTGTACAAGTCTTGCCGGCAAGGCATGTGATCCTTTGTACAAAGCCAGGCGCAGACCCTGAGCACAGATGAATAAATTTAAGTGTTGTACATTTTCTTATTGATTCTCATGTTCACATTCATATATGCATGTTTGTCTAAGATGTTGTATGACACCTGATCCCGGTAAGTTCTAACGAACCGCCAAGGTTTCATCTCTTTATTTTCTCTTCTTTCTTTTTCTTAAAGACAGAAGGATTCCTCGCGTGCACATTTGCCGGGGGGGGGGGGGGGGGAAGGGAGACATGAATACCCGTTGGTGACGTTCGGAATCGTATGCTTGCCGGAGGAAGGACAAAGACAGAAAGCTAAGTCCTAAAAACTCAGAGCAAGTTTTTCTTTTATTACCAAGTTATTTCCTTGGACGGTTCCGACCCTTGTATGGAAAATCTGCACGCGAAGGAACCCTTGTTGTAATCAGCTGCGCCCTTATTTTGTTTCGAGTCCGCTCAACGATTTAAGTGGCTGCACTGAGAACGCCAAGGAGTCTTGCCGGCCGCTGCGCCTCCAGCAGGCTGCTGAAGTCCCGCACCCAGCGCTCGCGGCAGGTTGCGCGCCGGCAAGTTTTTCAGTAAGTGTAGGATGAATTCCATACATAAAGGAATCAGACAAGGAAAGTAGCTAGCATGAGCCTAAACATAGTTAAATTATATTACATCCATGAGTTGCCGCAGTCCTAACTTGAGACTTAACTGTCTTTTACATGAGATGATGGCGGCAAGAATAAAAGAGGAGCACTCAATCCCTGCGCTGGCCTTCGATCCTTTTGATGGAGTCCACCTTCTCGAGGATTGGCGCGATGCACTTCTCAAGCGCCTCAACATTTGCATCTTTTGGCAGGTGGCCGAGTGCGCTGGAGAGGTCGATGCCGGGATTGCTGTGCACCACCTTGAGGAGCACCTTGCGAAGGACGGCCCGGCAAAGCCGGCGAGTCTCGTTCGCCAGTTGGGTCGCCCGGCTAGACTGGAGCGCCCTCAACGCGTTGATGATGCTTTCAAAGAACATCGTCAATCTGGCGCTTGGGGATATTCTTTCCTCGAAAGAATATATGAAGTTCGACAAGCCCATGGTTGACAGTTCTGCGGTAAGCTTCTCCGCGGCAGCGATGAGACGACCAGTCCAGATCTCCACTTCCTTCTCGTACTTGTTTTGGGCAGCGGCGGCGCTCTTGAGCAGGTTCCTCTCTCCTTGGAGATCCTTGAGTAGAGCCTTCTCACGGGCCCGGCCGGCCTCGAGAGATTTCTGCAGCATGGTCAGCTTCAGCTCCAGAACCGCAATATCATCAGCCGCAGAGGAGAGCTGCTTGGTCTTGTCGGACAGGGCGACTTGCATCTCTGCCAAGGAGTGGAGGGTTTTTTCCCTGTCCCCCTTGAGCGTCGAGAGCTCCTTGCCATGCTCGTCGAGATCTGTCTCCAGCCTCTTCACTTTGTCGCTCAGCTCGTTCTTGGCGGCCTCTGCAACTTCGGCAGCATCGACGGCCTCCTTGAGCTTGCCGGTGTGACTTGCAGTTAGAGCTTTGAGCGCCTCCTTGTGCTTCTGCTCCAGCTCCTGGGTCCGCCGTGCGATAAGATTTTCAATGTCTTCATCCTTGCTACGAAGCTTGGCGGCGAGCGCCTGCTCACGTGCGGTGAGATCTTCTTTGAAAGCGTCAAGAGCAACGCGGCGCCCCGTCAGGAGAGCATCTTCGGCAGCGATCCTTTGAACAGCTTCATCATGTGCCTTCTCCATGTCTGATTGCTTCAGGAGGACCTCATTCCATTGCTGGCTCACTTGTTCTCGACCGGCAACCAGCTCTTGAAGGGCCTCGGCGTGCCAGATTTGCATTTGTGCGACGCGCCTTTGAAAATCCGCTTCGGCTGCCTCGACAACTGCCATTCTGGAGTCCGCCTTCTCTTTTCGGGCACGATGGAGAGCCTGGAGTTTGCGGAAGTTTTCGCCCATGGCCTGAAGGAGCTGATCCTCTTCAGACTTGCCACTGCTAGCGCTGGGATCGTCAACGACTTCGAGCCGGGCAGCGGCGATAATTTCCTCAAAAATTTCGCCTTCGGCTGGTGCCTCGGTGCTTGCCGTCCCTGGCAAGTTGATGAATAGGTTTTCGCCAACCTTGAGATACTTGCTGGATGAGGGCTCGTCAGATGTTGATGGCTGGTCTTCAGTGGCCGCCTCACCAGTGACAGGGGGCTCCGCGGCCGATGCAGCGCCTGGCGCTCCTGCGGCAGGAATGCCGTCAGTATGGTCCCCAGCCTCCCTGTCGCCCTCTTCAGCAGGTTCTTCCGTGATTTCCTTTTATGCTGTCTTGGCAGCCTCCCCGTCAAGAGCATCACCAGCCCCGGCAACATCGTCCTTGGTGGCCTCGCTGGCAGTGATCCTGTCCGCTTCGGCAGCAGCATCCCTGGCGGTCTCCTCGATGACGGCGTCGACGTCCATATGTTCCATCGCAGAGAACTCTGAAGAGTGAAGCAGGAGGTCAGAATAAGATCGAGTTTTTAAATTTTGAATTGATCAAAGATAAAGAAGTAAGGGGAAAAGAATAACTAGCACTCTGAGGCGATCGAGTACCTGCGTCGGGCTGTCGAGAGGTGGCTTCGCCTCTCCCGGCAACTCCGGTTGCCGGGGGTGGGTTGCCGAAGTCCGTGCTTGTCGGCTCCTCCTCAATCCGGACGGGCTCGTCGGCAGGATCTCTTGCCGGGGATGTGCTTGTGGGCGGAGCGGTCGATGAAGGAGGCACAATGGGGCAATCTTCTCCTTGTTGCCGTTCTTCTCCTGCGAACCCAAAGATATCAGCGACAAGAATGAAAGCCTCGGCACCAGCCAATAGAAAAAGGGGACAATGAACTTACGCTGGGGGCTGCGTTGAGGACTAGGCTCCGGGCTCACGATGATGGTCTCTGGCATGCTAGTGGAGCCTGCCGGGGGCTCGTCGCCCGTAGAAGTCCTTGACCTCTGCACCATCCTCTCCAGCAAGGTTTCTGTGTCACTGCAGAAGCAATACAAGTTAGTCAGTAAGACTGATGCAGATTGGAAGGTGGAAGTTGTGACAGGTACTCACTCTTCTCCCTCTCGCTCCGGACTGAAGCCGGAGATGTCGAAGTCGACCTCCGTTGCGATGTCTGAGTAGGGAGGCGGAGGAGGGGTCCTAGGCCGCTTGGCTGTGGCAGGCGCCGGGGCAGCCTCTGGCACGGTTGTACGAGACCCTCCTGCCGCTCCGGCGGTGGCCGCTGGTGTGGGTCTCGCGCGCCGCGCGGGCTGTTGACGGGCCCCCTGCCGCGGTCCGGTCTTGCCGGCCACTTTCTTGCCGGGGGATTCACCGCTCGATGTAGGCTGGCTTGCCGGGACGCCCGATGCGGCTTTCCGAAGGACACGCTTTGTCTTCTTCGGGGGCGAGGGCTCTTCTCGCGTCTCCTCTTCGGCCGTGTCGTCGCCGGATGAGTTTTCAGCGACTGCGCCGCCTTCTTCCCCGGCAACCTTGCTCTCCTCGGCAGGTTTTGCCTCCACCACCACCTCTGCATCGCAGGCTTCCCACTCTGTGAAGCCAACGCTGCCGGCCTCCGCGGCAAGATTCGCTTCCTCCACTCTGGTAGCGATGTATGCTACCTCCTGATCAGTGGTGGCGCGGATAAGATCTGACTCTTGCCGGACAGGCTTCTCCGTCAGATTATTGTTCAGCCCGGGGCGCAGCCTCATGACATCTGCTGCGTTCTTGTACTCCCAGACTGGCCTCCCCCTATTCTGCAGAGGGGCGATGCGGCGGCGGAGGAAGTCGAAGCCGATCATCTCCATTGTCTGCCCGGCAGCCTTCAAGCGGAGGATCCTGGTAGTGGCGATTGTGAGCTTCTCGTCTTCTGCGGCGAGATCGCCCCAATCCTTGCCGTGGACCACCTTCTGTCGCCGGGGATGGCAAAAAGGATGAGGATCTGCTTCCTGGATCCAGCACCATTCGGCCCGCCACTCGTCCCACTTTTCGCAGTAAACTCCATCTGGGTATATCTCTTTGTTCCAGGCCCTTGGAATCCAAGCAATAGATCCAGAGAGAGCCTCTCCTTTTTGGATTCGAGGATAGAAATAGTGGCGGAAAAGAGCAGAATTGGGGATTACGCCAGCGAAATTTTCACAAAGATGGGCAAAGATCGACATGCAAAATACGGCGTTCGGCGTGAAATCAAGAAGGCGGAAGCCGTATGTATACATGATGTCGTTGAAGAAATCGGAAAAAGGTGGACAGAGCCCGCAATAAAAGTACGCAGTGAAGAAGGGGTATCTGTCCGATCCGCCTTTGGAACTAGCACCTGGGATTACGCGTGTGGCGGGGTGAGCTGGCGTTCCCTTCGCCCACATGCATTGGTATCGTCCCTTCAAAGTTTCGGCATCGAGCGTCGGAGGGAAGACGACGAGCCTCTTCCGCATCTTCACTAGTTCGCTCTCTGGAACTTCAGCCTTCGCCTCCTTGTCCGTTCCCTTGCCTTTGCTGGCCATGGGCGGCATGGCGACTGTGGAGATGGAAGCCGGAGGACGGAACGAGCGCGGGAGCAGCGAGCAGAAGAGAAGGAAGGTTTCGCTCTGAGCTCGAGCAGAGGAAGGCGATGGCGATGGCCAGATTGGGAAGAAGAGGGGGGTGAATAGGTTTGCGCCTCCACGACTTCTCCTTTTTATGGGGAAGGAGTGGGACCACCTTGTTTATCCCCCAATATGAATGCGCCTCTGTGGGCGCGAAACAGTTTGCAGCCTTTTTGGCACACTTCCCACATCGCGCGCTCCGTGCGCGTAGTGGGGGCACAGTAAAACAAGATCTTTACGAGCAGTTAATTCCCTGCCACGCGTGCCCGTGCACTGTTTGGGCCTAGCCCAACAACGCCTCGCACTCGTGTATGGCCCAGGCCCGGGGGCTCCTGTCGGTGTACTAAGTATTGGGCCACTAGTACCCCTTACTTGTGCACGGGCAGTTGTAGCCGTCCTCACGGCAAGGCTTGCCGGGATCAGCTCGAGGTCGATTCAAGTCATCAAGGAAATCATCAAGTCAGAGATCTGAGAATCAGCAAATAAGCAAAGCTGGAAATCGAAGGCCAGCTTCCCCGGCAAGATCCTTGCCAGGGTGGCCCGTGGAGCCCGGCAAGCCCCGGCGCCCGGCAAGGCTTGGTTCCCAGCAAAGCTTGGCGCCCGGCAAGGCTTGGTGCCCGGCAAGGATCGGCGCCTGGCGAGATTTCGCCACTGTGCCACCGCTTCGGCACAGTAACAAAGCCTGGCATTCTGGGTCCTTCTCTGGATGCGTGGCAACGCGCCAGTGGAGGAGAGCTTAACCGGTGCTGATGGGATGGCCCCTTTTTCCATCCCCAAGAAAGTAAGGACACCTAAACGGACATCTCACGGTGCATTAAATGCGCTTGTCCTAATCCGTCAGGGGTTAGGTATGATACCCTGTAGCTACTTTACACCTCAATGTATGTACATTTTGCCACTGTGGAGCCCCCTTTGAGCATATAAAAGGAGGCCCAAGGCAACTGCTACAGAGGAGGAGAACTTCTGGCCCATTCTGCATGCGTAGCTGCTCTTTGAACGTACTGTTCATCGCGAGCACTCCTGAAGGTTGGGCTCAAGAACATCAATAAGAACACAAAGCAGGAGTAGGGTTTTACGCTGATCAGCGGCCCGAACCTGGGTAAAAACTTCCCGCGTCGATCACTGGTTCTGCTCTTTGCGTATACCTCTCCCCCCGCCGAATCGTAAAGGGATCTCTCGGGATCCCATAGGTGTCGTACCCCGACAGAAGAAAAATGCTGAAGGAAAATCTGAAGGTCGCTCTAAACGCAAGCATGATCCCAGTGCCACTGCATCAAAGTGAAAGAGTGCACCAAAGAAGAGAACAGCTGAACTAGCCGATGACTTTGCCATAAGTGATTCTTCGGATGATGATGATCCTCCGCTCACAAAGAAAGAAGTTGATGCTGCTTTTAGCGAGCAAGTGAATATCACTACTTCAACGGTGTTGCCTAATCTTTGGGTCCCTATGGTTCTAGCAGCACCACCGAAGAAGATCACTGCCAGGAAAACTCCACCTACCATTGTCACTATGAAACAACATGTGAATTCAACTCGTCATACAGATGCTATCTATTTGAAGGATTTGGTAGTTGACACTCCTATGAGTACTGCTAAGCCAGGTGAACAAATTCCCAAGCCTGACTTGAAGAAAATCAAGGTGCCTACTACCGAGCATAATGCTCCTCAAGCTACTGCTCCGACGGAGAAGGCTACTCAGTTTGCTCCTACATTAATTCAGCCATTGGCTTCTAAACCTCCTTCCGAGAAAGTTCCAGTGCAAACTGCTCCAATTGCCAAGTCTGATGCTCCTCACTACTATGATCATGTGTTCATCATGGAACAACTTGATAAGTTTGTGGACAACCCATTCGATGGTGAAGTAGACTCTCTGCCTATCCCTCCTGAAGTTATTTCACAGGCCACTTCCGTTGTTCAAGAAATGAGAGAAGATGAAGTTGAAATCAACACTCTTACTGCAGAACTAAATGACCTTCATGGTCGAATGAAAACTGCTTCTTCAAAATTTGTCATTAAAGTACTCGAAGACACCTACAAGGACATCAACCATGCCATGACTCTCCTCCACCGCAGAAGGTTGCGTGTTCACACGGATCTAGATGTAATTTTTTATAGGATCTGTGATGAGAATCAAGCAAAGGTTACTGGCTCCAATGATCTCGTCAAAGGTCACATTGATCAAGTTGCTCAGCAAAAGAAGAAGCAACGAAAGAGAATTGAGAAGAAAAATGTACCTCCTGCTCCGACCGAAAAGTCACCTGATCACTCAGAGGCTTAGTCTCAGAAAGAAAAATCTCCTGAGCCAGCTGTTCCTTCGCACCCTCCAGTCAAAGACTCAGATGCTCCTCCCTCGCCAAGGCCAACTGAATCAGTGCTTGTGGCCTCCCCTGCTCAAGCTGATATTCCATCCCAGTGAACTATTTCTGAGGAAGGTGAAATCCCTCGCTACGAGCCCCATGCTTCTCTGGCTCATGAAGCATCACAGGTCTCGACCTCTCCAACCATTCAACAACAACAGATTCCAGTGGAACAACCTCAACCACCTCCAGTACTTGATTCGGCCTCACTGCCTATAGTGAAGGAATCTGCTCTGTTGCCTACTGCATCTACAGCTCGCTCTATTGTGTGACCAGCTCCATCTTAAATTAAGTTATCTATCGACACAGCGTCAAGAATGCCAGATGTTGGTCCCTCCGAACAAAAATCTGTTTCTGCTCGCCGTACTGACTCCGTTGTATATGGCGATGAATTTCTCTCACCTGAAGGCGAACTACAATACCCATATCCTCGTGAAGAATGTCCTTTGTTCTCGTCAGGAGCTGGCGCCAATGGTCCTCTTTTCAATCGAATTGCGCATCCAAAGTTCTTTCAAACTAGTCCGTATGATGGGCCGCGCACTTTGGAATCGCCTCACTTCTGGACAAAGGAACAGGCCATATATTACTCTTGGGTCCTCTATGAGAGCAGAAAGATATTTTTGCATGAATACCTGAACATCCTTGCTATGCAAAATATTGGCTGCTTCAATCCGTTGCTGCAAGATCTGGATGATTTCTGCCTCACCAAGGTATTCGAATTCGAGCATCCTTGGAACAGAGAGATTATTCTTCAGTTCTATGCTACTTTGTATATCTCTGGTGATGAATCCAACAGCTCAGAATGGATTATGGAGTGGATGACCAAAGGAAAACGCATCAAATGCACTTCAACAGATTTTATCTCGCGCTTCCATTTCCCTCGCTTTGAGCATGGTGACACTAAAATTCGGGTGCACAACATTGATATCATATCAGATGAAACTTTTCGGTGCACTATGGATCAAGAAAAGATTTGTGACTACACTGGTCCTCCCCGTCCTGAGCATCTAACATTCGAGAATCAGGCACTATTTCACATGCTCTCTTACACTATTTTCCCTATGGCCGGGATGAATCCAGATAAGTCCATCTCAGATGTTCTTCGAAATGCTATCTATCCAATCTCTGAGCGGTATATCTTCGATGTTGAGGACATGTTTCTGCGTATTCTGAAGGATTCTGCTCAATATCCTTTGTGCCTCAAAGTTTTCACGCCATGGATCCAGAAAGTTATTGATCATGCTATACGCACAGTGTATCTGGCAAGCAAAGTCATAAAAGCTTCATACCTCCTTATCGCAATACCTTGCAAATCATGGAAGATATTTCTTCGGGTAAATCTCCCGCATCAAGCCCTCGTGATTATCACAAGCAATTCGACGGGCCACGTCTCCCTCAGTGCGACCGAAAGATTTTGCCTCAACCTCCATCACAACTCGAAGTTAGTTTGCGTACACAACAACTGTTGCTGCAGCACATCACTGAGGATCGATGCGAAAAAGAACATCTTGCCTCTGAGCTAAATGCTCTCAACAATTGAACCGGAATCATGCATCTGGTTGCGGATGAAAACAAGAAGAGGCTCTGGAAATTGCTTCGCAAGTTCTTTACCGAGAAACAACTCCTGAATGTCAATCTCCAAGACCTCTATGATTATATTGACAAAGGCTTCACTATTGAAGATTTCCAAGATCGTAGTACCCCTCCTCTTCCTGGTCGTGAACCAACCCCTGATCTTATGCATCTCATGCTTCGTGAAATGCTTGAAGAGTCTGAAGCCACCTCACCAACTGAGAAACCTACCGAAAGCAATGTGCTATCCCATGTTCCTCCTGTGGCTGCCCCAAATATGCCCTCGTCTTCTCAGCCCCAAGTTTTTATCCCTGAAGGAAAATCCGCTGCTACTAAACACGAAACTAATACAGTCGCTTTCGAAGAAGAAGTCACCTCGGACAGTTCTTCTGGAGATGCCACCGAGTGAACCAAGTTCTGCGTTTTTGCACTCCTGTTATTCATCACCTTTTTGACACTAGTTGACAAAAGGGGGAGAATTACATCGAGTCTCGATAGATTTGCTTTCTATGCCTCTTTGGTTTGGTTTCATGCGAGTTTGCAACTTCTGGTTTAAGCTTATCTGCTCTAAGTTGTAAAACTTCTGTGTTGTAATGTTAATAACCCCTCCTGTTGCACTATTTCTCTCGAAGCATTTGTTTTGTAGGTGGAATTATAGTCAGAAGTTATGAATGATAGCACTACGATCTCGATGGATTATATGTCATCAGTGTGAATCATTGTCTGATTGAAATTTCCTCTATATACTTCAATACTTGCAGGAGAATTAATCTCATATCTTTTTCTCTGCATACATGTAGGGGCAGTCTATTTCATCATCGAGAGAAGTAACACTTATTCACTCTTGTTGGAATTACTTGTCACTTATCTATCTTCACTTTGATGATTATATGTTTTGTCAACAATCGTCCAAAAAGGGGGAGATTGTTGGTGCAATAATTTGCCTCCTGATGTTTTGGAGTTTGTTGACATAAACAGTAAGGGACTTATGTGTTTGCTAGTGCACACAGAGTAAAAGGTCCCTGGAGTCAAGAGGAGTTTGATTCAAACGCCGAAGATAATCCCCTACGTGGTAGTAAAGGTTATCACCGAAGATTATGATAACAAGAGTGACCCCTCAAAAAATTGCTGACGCAAAGCAATTGGTTCGGTGCTCGTCTGAAGAAAGTGACCGCGTCCGAGAAGATTGGACACGAAGTGAAGACGTAGCATTTATTTTGTTGTTTCTCTCCTCTTTATTGAGTCATAGGACCACCATACTACTAAGAGGGGTGTAGCGTTCGAAGCTTTGATTCTCTGATGATAAACCCAAGTCCTATGAAAGTTGTGAGAGAAATCTCTTTGTGTTCCGAGAAAATACTTGCCAGCAAGAGACTATGATCTTCTTTGCTGCGAGAGATTTGTCTCTGACCGAGGAGTTAGAATTACTTGGTCCTCAAGTAATGTTACTGTTGCTCTTGAAATCAGACAGTTGTGAACGTGTCAGTTGGCCATTGGCTGGACCAAGTGTCAAAAATGGTCATTTACCACCAGGGAAGGTTGCGGCTATAAATAGCCACCCCGCACCGGCTTTGTCCGGTGGCTGCTCCATTTGATTGTGAGAAGATTGTTGAGCAACCCCCTCTCCTGAGTGATTTGACTTTAAAATCCATCGATAGAAAACCCCTAGAGCCAAAAAAATAGATAGTGGTTTAGCATCACTCGAATCTAAGTCCAGTACGCTCCGCCTATTACTCTTGAGAGCTGCAAACTCTCTAGATGGTTAGGTGTCAATTTCTTGAGAGACCAAGAGTAATTGTGGTTCTCTAAGAAGAAGTCTGTAAATTTTCGGAGATCACCTCAAGTATCTACCATGAGTGATCAGCATTGGTTGATGAACCAATTGTCGAGGACAACAGGGCGAAGAGAGTTTATCTTCTGTGTTAAATCACAACCCCCCAACCAGACATAGTCCTTGTGCAGAAGGGCGAATTGGTCTACCAAATTCCTTGTCGCCATCGAGCATCACTGGTTACCTCTGCTTCTCCTCTTTACATTCGAGTTGTTTCAATCATGTAATTTGTCTTGATGCATGCTTTTAATTTCCATTCGTTAGTTTGTATTCGCTCATTGTACACTGTTTTCATTCACTCCGATGCTGGGTTCCGAGAGTTTTGATATTTCCGAATAAATTTTAAAACTCCCATTCACCCCCCCTGGTAGACATACTTCGTTCCTACAGTAATGACTTTTTGCGGTGTGTTTGTTGGGATCCAATGAATTGTGAGTTTATGATCAGATCTATCCATGAATATTATTTGAGTTTTCTCTGAACTCTTTTATGCATGATTACTATAGCTTCGTATTTCTTCTCTGATTTATTGGTTGGTTTGGCCAACTAGATTGATTTATCTTGCCATGGGAAGAGGTGCTTTGTAATGGGTTCGATCTTACAATGCTCAATCCCAATGAAAGAAGGGGACATGACACGTATGTATCGTTGCTATTAAGGGTAAAAAGATGGGATTTATTCATACGTGAGTTTATCTTGTCTACATCATGTCATCTTCCTTAAGGCGTTACTCTGTTTTTCCATGAACTTAATACACTATATGCAGGCTGGATAGCGGTCGATGTGTGGAATAATATTAGTAGATGTAGGAAGGAGTCGGTCTACTTGTCTCGGACATGATGCCTATGTATGATCATTGCCTTGGACATCGTCATAATTATTTGCTTTTCTATCAATTGCCCAACAATAATTTGTTTACCCACTGTACGCTATTTTCTTGAGAGAAGCCTCTAGTGAAAACTATGGCCCCCGGGTATATCTTTTATCATATACTAAAATCAAAATACCTTGCTGCAATTTATTTAACGTTATTTTATTTTGTGTTTTTGTTTATCTATCTACCATTATCAGACTTGTTCCTTGGAATTAACTGCCGAGGGGATTGACAACCCCCTTTGACGGTGTCCTGGACCAGGGGGTACTAACCTAGTCGGCCCATAGTCTTTGGGCTAGGCTAGTGGGCCCGCATTCTCAGTAAGGAGCTCTCCGGAAGCTGTATGCCTAGATGAGATCAAGACCGAAGACTTGACGTATACTACAAGATATCCCCAGCCGCCTCCATGCGATCCTCTGAATACCGACCATGTAACCCTAGATACCCCACCTGGCGTGTATATAATCCAAGGGGTATAGCCCGTAGAGGGGACCGAATCACAATTGACACAACTTACGATCTTGAGGTATATCAACTCTGTACTTGATACGTCTCTATCAATGTAAACAAGAGCAGGACGTAGGGTTTTACCTCCATCAAGAGGGCCCAAACCTAGGTAAACATCGCCCCCCTTGTTCTTGTTACCATCGATCCAAGATCCACAGCTCAGCACCCCCTACCCCGAGGTCTGCCTGATTTCACACTGACACTGCTGCTTTCATTGAGAGTACCGCAGTGTGATTGCTGGAAAGATCGATGGCTCATCTACAGATCAACTGCGGCACCGGCCACGAAGACGTCTACGTCCCCAGCCAACTCGTTGTGTTCGGAAGCATGATCTTCTACGCCGACTCGATAGGCCACCTGGCCCCCATCGAGAACTATGCCTCAGGTCAGATCATGACCTTCGGAGGCTTGGAGTACATCGCGGACTCCCACGGCGAGCTTGTCCTAACAGGCTGGACGCCGAGCCGAGTTGAGGCTTTACCAAACATTGGAGGCTCGACTCCGAAACTGATCTCCTTCGAGGACATCGGATCAGGCTCCCTGGCATCACTGGAGGCGCCTAGCCCGGTGGCAACAGACGATCTCACCTCGACTCCCGGCCCGGACGCTAGTCCGGTCCCCGTCTCGGAAGCCATGTCGGATTTAGAACTGACCCTCGCGCGGGATCTGGAATTGCCCTAGAATCCTCACCTCGCTGAAAACATGCCGGGCATACTTCGGGTTAGTGATTGCTTGTATCTGCGTTGGTATTTCCCCGAAGAGGAGAGGATGATGCAGCACAGCAAAGGTAAATATTTCCCTCATTTATGAAACCAAGGTTATCAATCCAGTAGGAGAACCAAGCAACACTATGTAAACAGCACCTGCACACAAATAACAAAAACTTGCAACCCAACGAGTAAGAGGGGTTGTCAATCCCTCCTCGGTATTGAGATAGATTAAATAGTATGAGATTTGATAAATATATCTAAATAAAACACAAAATAAAATAAAGAAAGAAAAAATGCAGGAAGGTATTTTTGGTTTTATATGATAGGAAAATACACCGGGGGTCGTAGTTTTCACTAGAGGCTTCTCTCAAGAAAATAGCATACGGTGGGCAAACAAATTACTGTTGGGCAATTGATAGAAAAGCGAATAATCATGACGATATCCAAGGCAATGATCATGTATATAGGCATCTCGTCCAAGGCAATGATCATGCACATGGGGAATGAAGACCTCGGTCATTACGATGAGGTGGTGGAGCGCGTATCCCTATTTAGGGTTGCCCGTTGTGCGATCCGAGGTGAAGTTTATGCTTCTTGAGCGCTTTATCTGGCTTGGGTCACTTGAGCTCACCCGTGATCTTGACACTTCCTCGGCCGCTTGTACCTCGGTTGCGAAAGCCATCGTCTGCTCCTCAGTTCTGAGTGAGTGTTCTGTGTTCCCGTTTACGGTGATGGTGCCATTTAGCCCCAACATCTTAAACTTTAAATAAGCATGGTGGGGAACATCGTGGAAATGGGCGAAGGCGGCCTTCCGAGGAGCGCATGGTAACCACTTCGAAAGGGTGTGATGTCGAAGATTAACTCTTTGCTCCGGAAATTGTCCGGAGTACCGAAGAGTATGTCCAAGGTGACTCTTCCCGAGCACTACGTCTCAACTCACGGTAAGATACCTTTAAAGGTAGTTGTGCTGAGCTTGATTCTTGCCGGTTCCATACGTATCTTCTTGATAGTGTCATTGTATATCAAGTTGACACTACTTCCCCCGTCCATGAGGACTCATGTTAGGTGGAAACCGTCCACTATGGGGTCCAGTACTAGGGCCGCCGTGCCTCAATGATGGATGCTCGTCGGGTGGTCGCTTCAGTCAAATGTGATTGGAATTTCCATCCACGGACTATAGGTTGGTGATTGCTTGTATCTGCATTGGTATCTCCCCGAAGAGGAGAGGATGATGCAGCACAGCAAAGGTAAGTATTTCCCTCGGTTATGAAACCAAGATTATCAATCCAGTAGGAGAACCAAGCAACACTATGTGAACAACACCTGCACACAAATAACAAAAACTTGCAACACAACGCGTAAGAGGGGTTGTCAATCCCTCCTCGGTATTGAGATAGATTAAATAGTATGATATTTGATAAATAGATCTAACTAAAACACAAAATAAAATAAATAAAGGAAAAAATGCAGCAATGTATTTTTGGTTTTATATGATAGGAAAATAGACCCGGGGCCGTAGTTTTCACTACACGCTTCTCTCAAGAAAATAGCATACGATGGATAAACAAAATACTGTTGGACAATTGATAGAAAAGCAAATAATCATGACGATATCCGAGGCAATGATCATGTATATAGGCATCATGTCCAAGATTAGTAGACCGAAATGATTCTGCATCTACTACTATTACTCCACACGTTGACCTCTATCCAGCATGCATCTAGTGTATTAAGTTCATGGAAAACGGAGTAATGCAATAAGAACGATGACATGATGTAGACAAGATCTATTCATGTAGGAATAGACCTATCTTTTTATCCTTAATAGCAACGATATATGCGTGTCATGTCTCTTTCTGTCACTGAGATTGCGCACCGCAAGATCGAACCCATCACAAAGCACCTCTTCCCATGGCAAGAAAAGTCAATATAGTTGGCCAAACCAAACCAAAATTTTGGAGAAGAAATACGAGGCTATAAAAATCATGCATAAAAGAGTTCAGCAAAGACTCAAATAATATTCATGGATAGAACTAATCATAAACCCACAATTCATCGGATCCCAACAAACACACTGCAAAAGGTCATTACATCAAATAGATCTCCAAGAACATCGAGGAGAACATTGTATTGAAGATCAAAAAGAGAGAAGAAGCCATCTAGCTACTAGCTACGGACCCGTAGATCTGTGGTAAACTACTCATGCATCATCGGAGGGGCAACAAGGATGATGAAGAACCCCTTCATGATCGTTGCCCCCTCCGGGAGAGTGCCGAAAAAGGCCTCTAGATTGGATCTTGTGGTTCTGGAACTTGCGGCGGTGGAGACTGTATTCTCTCGACTCCCCTAGGGTTTTTGGGATTTTAGAGTATTTATAGAGGCGAAGGTCGGTGGAGAAGCTTCCCGTGGGCTCCACTACCCACCAGGGCGCGTCGGGGGCCTCTTGCGCGCCCTGGTGCCTAGTGGGCCCCACGGGCCTCCTCCCGTGCACTTCTTTGGCTCCCTGGGTGTCTTCTGTCCAGAAAAAAATCTCCAAAAAATTTCGTGGCATTTGGACTCCGTTAGGTATTGATATTCTGCGAAGTAAAAAACAAGCAAAAAACAGCAATTGACATTGGGCACTATGTAAATAGGTTAGTCCAAAAAAATGTTATAAAGTTGCTAGTAAATGAATATAAAACATCCAAGATTGATAATATAACAGCATGGAACAATCAAAAATTATAGATACGTTGGAGACGTATCAGTTGGCACTGCCGGCTCTATGGTATAAACATCTCGAAGCGCGCGTTTGTGTTCCTTCCTTGTGACGTGCGTGGTGTAGAACTTGTTCATGTCCTTAAACTCAGAAGAAAATTTCTTTTGCCCTCCACTGCCTGACCCAGGCCGATTATCATTCTCATTAGGTGGCTAGTTCAGGCCTTCATTTTTGGACGCAATCTTTTCACTCTATGACACGTCCATTTTGCATCATGTTCTCATGTTGATATTTATTGCATTATGGACTGTTATTTCACTCTATGATACAATTCTTATGCCTTTTCTCTCTTATTTTGCAAGAATTATAAGAAGAGGGAGATTGCCGGCAACTGGAATTCAGGACCGAAAAGGGCTATATCGGAGGCAACTTTTCTAAACATCTCCAAATGAGCTGAAAATTGACGGAGAATTATTTTGGAATATATTAAAATTATTGGCGAAAGAAATACCAGAGTGGGACCCACCAGGCAGCCACAAGCCTGGCGGGGGCGCCCCCGAGCTTGTGTGATCCTGGCAGGCCTCCAGGGCCCATCTTATGGTATATAACCCCATTTGCCCTAGAAAAAAAATCAGGAGAGAGCTTTCGGGACGGAATGCCGCCGTCTCGAGGCGGAACTTGGACATGAGCACTTTTGCTCTCCGGCGGAGCGATTCCGCTGGGGAAACTTACCCCCGGGAGGGGGAAATCGAATCCATCGTCATCACCAACAACCCTCTCATCGTGGGAGGACCAATCTTCATTAACATCTTCACTGGCACCATCTCATCTCAAACCCTAGTTCATCTCTTGTATTCAATCTGTGTATCAAAACCTCAGATTGGTACCCGTGGGTTGCTAGTAGTGTTGATTACATCTTGTAGTTGATGCTAGTTGGTTTATTTGGTGGAAGATTATATGTTCATATCCATTATGCTATTCAATACCCATCTGATCTTGAACATGGATATGATTTGTGAGTAGTTTCTTTTGTTCTTGAGGACATGGGAGAACTCTTGTCATAAGTAATCATGTGAATTTGGTATTCGTTCGATTTTTTTGATGATGTGTATGCTGTGATTCCCTTAGTGGTGTTATGTGAACGTCGACTACATGACACTTCACCATATTTGGGCCTAAGGGAATGCATTGTGGAGTAGTTATTAGATGATGGGTTGCTAGAGTGACAGAAGCTTAAACCCTAGTTTAGGCGCTATTCCGTAAGGGGCTGATTTGGATCCATATGTTTAATGCTATGGTTAGATTTATCTTAATTATTCTTTCATAGTTGCGGATGCTTGCGACAGGGGTTAATCATAAGTCGGAGGCTTGTTCAAGTAAGAAAAACACCCAAGCAGCGGTCCACCCAGATATCAAATTATCAAAGTAGCGAACGCGACTCAAACAAACATGATGAAAGTGACTAGATGAAATTCCCGCGTGTCCTCAGGAATGTTTTACTTGCTATAAGAGAAAGTTCTGGCCTGTCCTTTGCTACAAAAAGGATTGGGCTACCTTGCTGCACCTTTGTTACTGTTACTATTATTTGCTCGTTACAAATTACCTTGCTATCAAACTATCTGTTACCGACAATTTCAGTGCTTGCAGAAAATACCTTGCTGAAAACCGCTTGTCATTTCCTTCTGCTCCTTGTTGGGTTCAACACTCTTACTTATCGAAAGGACTAAGATTGGTACCCTATACTTGTTGGTCATCAAGGCTCTTTTCTGGCGTCGTTGTCGGGGAGTGAAGCGCCTTTGGTAAGGAAACATTTATATTACGTGCTGAAATTTACTGTCACTTGTTACTATGGAAAACAATCCTTTGAGGGGTTTGTTCGGGGTATCTTCACCTCGACCGGAAGCACAAAGAGTTGCTCCTCAACCTACTGCACCTACGGAAAATATTTACTATGAGATTCCTTCGGGTATGATAGAGAAACTGCTAGCTAATCCTTATGCAGGAGACGGGACAACACATCCTGATATGCACCTAATCTATGTGGATGAAGTTTGTGGATTATTTAAGCTTGCAGGTATATCCGGAGATGAAGTTAAGAACAAGGTTTTCCCTTTATCTTTGGGGGAAAGGCATTGACATGGTATAGGCTACATGATGATATTGGAACATGGGACTAGAATCGATTGAAATTTGAATTTCATCAAAAGTTTTATCCTATGCATATGGTTCATCATGATTGGAATTACATATATAATTTTTGGCCACGTGACGGAGAAGGTATCGCTCAAGCTTGGGGGGGCTTAAGTACATGATGTACACATGCCCCAATCATGAGCTCTCAAGAGAAACTATCTTACAAAAAATTTATGCTCGGCTTTCTCATAATGATTAAACCATGCTCGATTCTTCTTCAACTGGTCCCTTTATGAAGAAAACTATGGAATTCAGATGGGATCTTCTGGAAAATATTAAACAAAACTCTGAAAATTGGGGGCTCGAGAAAGGTAAAGAGTCAGGTATAAAACTTGAGTTTGATTATTGTGTTAAATCTTTTATGGATACCGATGCTTTTAATAAGTTTAGCACTAAATATGGACTTGACTCTGAGATAGTAGCTTCCTTCTGTGAATCTTTTGCTACTCATGTTGATCTCCCTAAGGAGAAGTGGTTTAAATATCATCCACCTATTAAAGAAAACATTAAGGAACCAGACATAGTGAAAGAAGAAACTATCATTTACAATGTTGACCCAGTTGTGCCCATTGCTTATATTGAGAAACCACCCTTCCCTGTTAGGATAAAGAAACATGCTAAAGTTTCAACTGTGGTTAACAAAAGTTATGTTAGAACACCTAGACCCTCTGAACAAATTAAAGTTGAACCTAATGTTTCTATGGTTAAAGATCTCTTGGTCGATAATATTGATGGGCATGTTATTTATTTCTCTGGTGAAGCTGCTAGAATTCCTAAACCTGATACTAAAGATAAGAATAAGCCTGTTGTTGGCATGCCTGTTGTCTCAGTTAAAATAGGAGATCATTCTTATCATGGTTTATGTGATTTGTGTGCTAGTGTGAGTGCTATTCCATTTACTTTATATCAAGAAATTATGAATGAAATTGCACCTGCTGAAATGGAAGACATTGATGTTACTATTAAGCTTGCGAATAGAGATACTATTTCACCACTTGGGATTGTTAGAGATGTTGAAGTCTTGTGTGAAAAAATAAAATACCCTACTGATTTTCTGGTCCTTGGTTCTCCACAAAATGATTTTTGTCCTATTATATTTGGTAGACCCTTCTTGAACACTGTTAATGCTAAGATTGATTGCAATACCGAAACTATCAGTGTTAGCTTTGGTGATGTATCTGATGAGTTTAATTTCTCTAAGTTTCGTAGACAACATCATGATAAAGAAGTGTCTAGTAAACATGAAATTATTGATCTTGCTTCTATTGTCGTACCTCCTACTGGTCCGTTAGAACAATATTTGCTAGACCATGACAATGATATGCAAATGAATGAAAGAAATGAAATAGACAAGATGTTCTTTGATCAACCACCTATCCTTAAACACAATTTACCCGTTGAACCCTTGGAGGTCCTCCTCAACCTAAAGGTGATCCTGTGTTTGAATTAAAACAATTTCCTGATACTTTGAAGTAAGCTTATCTGGATGAAAAGAAGATATATCCTGTTATTATTAGTGTTAACCTTTCAGAACATGAAGAAAAAAGATTACTGAAAACTCTAAGGAAGCACCGTGCCGCTATTGGATATATTGTTGATGATCTTAAGGGCATTAGTCGCACTCTATGTCAGCACAAGATTAATATGGAGCCTGATGCTAAACCAGTTGTCGATCACTAACGACGATTAAATCCTAAGATGAAGGAGGTCATAAGAACTGAAATATTAAAACTTCTGGAGGCAGGTATAATCTACCCCATAGCTAATACTCCCTCCGTCCCAAAATAAGTGTCTAAACTTTGTACTAACTTTAGTACAAAGTTGTACTAAGCTTAAGACACTTATTTTGGGACGGAGGAAGTAGTAGATGGGTAAGTCATGTTCATTGTGTCCCTAAGAAAGAAGGCATTACTGTATTTCCTAATGATAAAAATGAGCTTATTCCACAAAGAATCGTAACTGGTTATAGGATGGTAATTGATTTTACAAAATTAAACAAAGCTACTAGATAATATCATTACCCCTTGCCTTTTATTAATCAAATGCTAGAAAGATTATCTAAACACACACACTTTTGTTTCCTTGATGGATATTCTGGTTTCTCTCAAATACTTGTATCACAAGCCGATCAAGAGAAAACTACTTTCACTTGCCCTTTCGGAACTTATGCTTATAGATGTATGCCTTTTAGTTTATGCAATGCACCTGCTAGTTTTCAAAGATGTATGACTGCTATATTCTCTGACTTTTGTGAAAAGATTGTTGAGGTTTTCATGGAGGGTTTCTCTGTTTATGGGACTTCTTTTGATGATTGGTTAAGAAACCTTGATCGAGTTTTGCAGAGATGTGAACAAACTAATCTTGTCTTGAACTGGGGGAAGTGCCACTTTATGGTGAATGAAGGTATTGTCTTGGGGCATAAATTTTCTGAATGAGGTATTGAGGTAGATAAAGCTAAAGATGGTGCAATTGAGAAAATGCCATGTCCTAAAGCTATTAAAGGTATAAGAAGTTTCCTTGGTCATGTTGGTTTATATAGTTTATTAAAGACTTCTCTAAAATTTCTAGGCCTCTCACTAATATCTTGCAAAAGGATGTTCCATTTGTTTTTTATGATGATTGTGTAGAAGCCTTTGAAACCCTTAAGAAAGCCTTAACCTCTGCACCTATTGTTCAACCACCTGATTGGAACTTGCCATTTGAAACTATGTGTGATGCTAGTGATTATGTTGTTGGTGTTGTTCTTGGACAAAGAGTTGATAAGAAATTGAATGTTATTCATTATGCTAGTAAAACTCTAGGCAGTCCTCAAAGAAATTATGCTACCATCGAGAAAGAATTTTTAGGAGTTGTGTTTGCATGTGACAAATTTAGATCCTACATGGTTGATTCTAAAGTAATTGTTCACACCGATCATGCTGCTATTAAATACCTTATGGAAAAGGAAGATGCTAAACCTAGACTCATTAGGTGGGCTCTGTTGCTTCAAGAATTTAACTTGCATATCACTGATAGGAAGGGAGCTGAGAATCCCGTAGCTGATAACTTGTCTAGGTTAGAAAATATTCTTGATGACCCACTGCCTATTGACGATAGTTTTCCTGATGAACAATTAGCTGTCATAAATGCCTCTCGTAATACTCCTTGGTATGCAGACTATGCTAATTACATTGTTGCAAAATATATACCACCTAGTTTTACATACCAACAAAAGAAAAAGTTATTCTTTGATTTAAGACATTACTTCTGGGATGACCCATATCTTTATAAAGAGGGAGTAGATGGTATTATTAGACGTTGCATGCCTGAGGATGAACAGGAACAAATCTTACAGAAGTGTCACTCCGAAGCCTACGGAGGACACCATGCTGGAGATAAAACTGCACATAAGTTATTGCAATCTGGTTTTTATTGGCCTACTCTTTTCAAGGATGCACGTAAGTTTGTCGTGTCTTGTGATGAATGTCAAAGAATTGGCAATATAAGTAGACGTTAGGAAATGCCTATGAATTATTCACTTGTTATTGAACCATTTGATGTTTGGGAATTTGATTATATGGGACCGTTTCCTTCCTCTAATGGGTACACTCATATTCTAGTTGTTGTTGATTATGTCACTAAGTGGGTGGAAGATATTCCAACTAGTAGTGCTGATCATAACACAGCTATTAAAATGCTTAAAGAAGTTATTTTCCCGAAGTTTGGAGTCCCTAGATATGTAATGACTAATGGTGGTTCACATTTTATTCATGGTGCTTTCCGTAAAATGCTTGCTAAATATGATGTCAACCATAGAATTGCATCACCCTATCATCCTCAGTCTAGTGGCCAAGTTGAATTAAGCAATAGAGAAATAAAGTTAATTTTGCAAAAGACTGTTAATAGATCTATAAAAAATTGGTCTAAGAAACTAGATGATGCACGGTGGGCATACAGAACCGCTTATAAAAATCCTATGTGTATGTCCCCTTATAAAATGGTCTATGGAAAACATGTCATTTACCTCTTGAGTTAGAACAGAAAGCATATTGGGCAATTAAAGAAATTAACTATGATTTCAAACTTGCCGGTGAAAAGAGGTTATTTGATATTAGTTCTCTAGATGAGTGGAGGACACAAGCTTATGAAAATGCCAAGTTATTTAAGGAAAAAGTTAAAAGATGGCATGATAAAAGAATCAAAAAATGGGAATTCGAAATAGGAGATCATGTTTTATTATACAACTCTCGTTTAAGATTCTTTGCAGGAAAGCTTCTCTCTAAATGGGAAGGACCATATATTGTTGAAGAATTTTGTTGTTCCGGAGCCATCAAGATAAACAACGCTGAGGGCACTAACCCGAAGGTGGTTAATGGGCAAAGAATCAAACATTATATCTCGGGTACGCCCATTAATGTTGAAACTAATATTATCCAAACCATGACACCGGAGGAACACATAAAGGAACCTTCCGAAACGCTCCAGAACCCTGAAAAAGGGGTAGGTACGTGGTACGGTAAGTAAACCGACTCCAAAAGTTCCATAAAAGTATTTTCTGTCTGTTTTGGAATATTTAAAAAATTAAGAAAATAATAAACAGTCCTAAACGCGACAAGCCCTAGGGGCGCGGGCCACCCCCTGGCCGCGCCCCCAGGCTTGTGGCCCCCTCGTGGACTTTCCCGACTCCGTTTTTCTTCTATGTTACTTGTCTTGCACAAAAAAATATATTATATATACTCCCAAACATTTTGACCACCGTATCGCAGAAACCTCCTCTGTTCTTGTTTCATGTTGTTTTTCTTACAGATCTAGATCGCCATGGCTCCCCCAAGCTCTTACAAGGACAAGTTCTATGAGAAGGTCATTAATCCCTACCTACCTGAGGTGATGAAACACCCCCAGGAGATCCAGATGTGTGAGGGGGTGCTTCACATCCGGGATGTTCAAGGGCCTAAGAAGACCGGTAGCGTGGAGGCCAGGCTTGAAGCCGTCGAGCAAGAAATCTTCAAGTGCCAAGGGATGGTGGAACACAGACTCAGCGCCAACCACTCCATGGTAACGAAATTTACTCGTGATCACAAAGTGGATGGCCAGTCGATGGGGGACATCGTCTTCAAGCTCAATGAACAAATTGACTACCTCCAAGGCCAAATCTATGATCTTCAAAACCAAAATTTTGAGTATGAGGCAAGATTTAAAGCTATGAGTTTAGCTGCAAATTTCAGGAATCCGGGGACTCGTGCATCCTTCTATGATGGAGAACCCATGCCGTGGAAGCCGGAGGACAAGCCCACTACTTCATCACCGTCATCACCAAAGAAAGAAACTTGAGTACACGGGTATGGGCACTCCCCTTGGCTTGTGCCAAGCTTGGGGGAGATGCCCCGGTATCGTATCACCATGTTTTTTATCATCATTATCTATCTTAGTTTGATCCTCAGTTATTTCGTGATTTAGCAGAATAAAGTTCTAGTACGATCTATTTTCGAGTGTTTGCTTAGTGATCTATCTATCTATGTAATCGTGTGCGAGTTATATAACAAAGAGTAGTTTGAGTTTTTGCTTCTTTACTTTTATGTTTCAATCCTAGCAATGAAAATAATGAAAAAGATCATACGCTAATCTTATGGGAAGTAATGACATCACATAAAGAAAAGTGTAAGTGGTAAAAATTATTGAAAGTTGACAAACATAGCATTGGTCAATGATGCAATTCATGAAATAATTAATAAGGGAAGAGAAGATTCACATGCAAATACACTATCTTGGACATCTTTTATGATTGTGAGCCCCCATTAAGTGTTTTATGTCAAATTGTTGACGTTCGACAAGGAAGACAATGTAATCAATTATGTTTGCTTATATTCACACAGAAATTATATTGTCATGGATCCTCCAACATGTGGTGCTTGCCCAATATCTTTGCTAGCCAAAAATCCATACCAAGTAGAGATACTACTTGTGCATCCAAAAAAAACCTTAAACCCAGTTTCATGTCATAGGAGTCCACTACACCTACCTATGGATTGAATAAGATCCTTCAAGTAAGTTGTCATCGGTGCATAAGGCAATAAAAATTGCTTCTAAATATGTATGATCTTTTATTGTAAGGGTAAATAATTGTTGTACGAACTTGTGATGGTAAAGAAATAAAAGCGACGGACTGCATAATAAAGGTTGCTATCACAAGGGGCAATATAACGTGACGTTCCTTTGCATTAAGAGTTTGTGTATCCAAAAATAAAAAGCGCATGACAACCTTTGCTTCCCTCTATGAAGGGCCTATTCTTTACTTTTATGTATTTACTTTTTATGCAAGAGTCAATAGTGTTCTCCTCTATTCCTTTTATTTTTCTCTTTTGCAAGCATCATGTGGTGGGGAACGATCTAGGCATATATATCCAACTGGATATGAGTAATCATGAGTTATTATTGTTGACACCACCCTTGAGGTGAATAAGTTGGGAGGCGAAACTATAAGCCCCTATCTTTCTATGTGTCTGGCTGAAACTTTTTGCTCCATATATATGTTGTGAGTGTTAGCAATCATAGAAGACTAAATGATGGTTGATTATATTGACTTGCTAAACAAAAGCTCCGACATGAGACCCTTCCTTAAAAGGTGATGAATTGCAATTGCATTGTTGACTAAGAACATAGTTTGTTATTTTTCAAGAAAGTTTATGCCTTATACTTTGATGTCGTGATGAATTGTTACTTGCTCAATAGAAGTTTTATGATAATATATTGATGTTATGCTAATGACCATGATGCTTTCATGTTCATATTTTAATTTTTATCGACACCTCTATCTCTAAACATGTGGTCATGATTATCAATATCGGCTTTTGCTTGAGGACAAGCGAGGTCTAAGCTTGGGGGAGTTGATACGTCCATTTTGCATCATGTTTTCATGTTGATATTTATAGCATTATGGACTGTTATTTCACTCTATGATAGAATTCTTATGCCTTTTCTCTCTTATTTTGCAAGAATTATATGAAGAGGGAGATTGCCGGCAACTGGAATTCAGGACCGGAAAGGGCTATATCGGAGGCCTCTTTTCTGAACATCTCCAAATGAGTTAAAATTGACGGAGAATTATTTTGGAATATATTAAAATTATTGGCAGCCACAAGCCTGGGGACGCGACCCACCCCCCCCACGAGCTTTTGTGGTGATCCTGGCAGGCCTCCAGGGCCCATCTTCTATTATATAACCCCATTTTCCCTAGAAAAAAATCAGGAGAGAGCTTTCGGGACGGAATGCCGCCGTCTCGAGGCGGAACTTGGGAAGGAGCACTTTTTCTCTCCGGCGGAGCGGTTCTACTGGGGAAACTTCCCTCTGGGAGGGGGAAATCGAAGCCATCATCATCACCAAGAACCCTCTCATCGTGGGAGGACCAGTCTTCATCAACATCTTCACCAACACCATCTCATCTCAAACCCTAGTTCATCTCTTGTATTCAATCTATGTATCAAAACCTCAGATTGGTACCTGTGGGTTGCTAGTAGTGTTGATTACATCTTGTAGTTGATGCTAGTTGGTTTATTTTGGTGGAAGACTATATGTTCAGATCCATTAAGATATTCAATACCCCTCTGATCTTGAACATGAATATAATTTATGAGTAGTTGCTTTTGTTCTTGAGGACATGGGAGAAGTCTTGTCATAAGTAATCATGTGAATTTGGTATTCGTTCGATATTTTCATGATGTGTATGTTGTGATTCTCTTAGTGGTGTTATGTGAACGTCGACTACATGACACTTCACCATCTTTGGGCCTAAGGGAATGCATTATGGAGTAGTTATTAGATGATAGGTTGCTAGAGTGACAGAAGCTTAAGCCCTAGTTTATGCGCTATTCCGTAAGGGGCTGGTTTGGATCCATATGTTTAATGCTATGGTTAGATTTATCTTAATTCTTCTTTTGTAGTTGCGGATGCTTGCGAGAGGGGTTAATCATAAGTGGGAGGCTTGTTTAAGTAAGAACAGCACCCAAGCACCAGTCCACCCACATATCAAATTATCAAAGTAACGAACATGAATCAAACAAACATAATGAAAGTGACTAGATGAAATTCCCGTGTGTCCTCAAGAACATTTTACTTGCTATAAGAGAAAGTTCCGGCCTGTCCTTTGCTACAAAAAGGATTGGGCTACCTTGCTGCACCTCTGTTACCGTTACTATTATCTGCTCGTTACAAATTATCTTGCTATCAAAGTATTTGTTACCGACAATTTCAGTGCTTGTAGAAAATACCTTGCTAAAAACCGCTTGTAATTTCCTTCTGCTCCTCATTGGCTTCGACACTCTTACTTATCGAAAGGACTACGATTGATCCCCTATACTTGTGGGTCATCATTACATCATACCATTTGATGTTTATGGGTTTAAACCCTTCCGGAAATTGGTGCTGCATCACCTCGTCTGTGAAGCACATCAGGTGGGCTGCTCCTCGAACCCGTGTTGTGACGTGACGATCGTCATGCATTATCCTTGTTCGAACATATGTATTATGTTGCATACTATTATACTTGTCTGTCCAAGCCGGTCGTCTGATCTTGTCCGCAGGTGGACGCTCTCTGGATCTGTAGATGGATCATGACGGGGCGGCCGACGTCAATTTCCTCCGCAGGTCATAGGAGTTTCGAGGTGGAAGCTTACCCCTACCATGATGGCGAGGTACATCGGGGGGATAGGGATATCCTCCGGCCGGTTTATCTCGGCCTCGAGGGGGGCGGTCTTGAACCCAGTCGTGTTCTGACATAGGGGTACAGACAACCTCCTCGTCGAACTCCGGAAGGAGGCTCTTCCGCGGATAGAACTACTTATTTCCCTCGAACCGGCCCTCGAGCTCTTGCTCCGCATTGAGGACCTTGGTCCATTTATCCGTCAAGCTGTCCTGTTCGGCTTGAAGCTTTTGGGATTTTAGCTTCATGCTCTTGGCGGTGCTGACCAGCCGCCGATGAAAAGCCTGTAACCGAGGATCATCTAGTGGTTCCTCAGGTATATCGAACTCATCTAGTCCGAGGCTTAAATCTTCCTCGGACCATGGGTAATAGTCGATATCATCGGGATCATCATCATCCGTGTTGGTTGTAGTGCCGTTGATGGGACCGTTATTGGCGTTATAGCCCGTGTCTTAGTCATCGGCGCCGTCTGGTGTATCGCCATTATCGGTCCTATCGCCGTTATCAGTAGCCTCAAGGCTAGCGTCGCCGTTGCCTGCGCCTTTATTACGGCATCGTCGGCACCGGCGTTTGAGTGGCTCCTCCCCTTTTTCCTTGGGGTTGTCTACCTTGTAGACGTCGAAGGTAGAGGTAGTTGTCCAGTTTTCGGTGTAACTGGATGTTAGAGGTGACGTTGTATATGACATATCGTCGACGTCCTCCTCTATGTCCATGTTTTCTTCAGATGCGTAGTCTAGCACGTTGGTTAGATCCTCGATCGTGGTGGGTGAGACGAGAAATTCCATGCATTCGTATCTAAATCCTTTCTGGTGGTAGGCTAAGATTTGCCTATCCGAGATCCTGAGATCCCAGATCTAGCCAAACATCTCGTCAAAGACGAGAAGGTCGGTTCCGCCTGTCTCCCAACAATGGGTGATGCCGAGCTGGGCTTCAGTTGATGTGCAGCAAAAGGCTTCCTCGGAGTTTCTATAGGGAAGGCTCACCGCCTGGGCCGATGAGGGAGCGATCGGATCCGAAGTCAAGACTAGATCCGTAAGAGCAGTTGTACCAAGGGTCCGCTTCAAGATCGAATCTGGGCATGGGTGGCGGTGTCGACAGGCCGATATGACATCTGGCCTAGGGAGGTAATCTTGTTGTGGAGATCCGTGGCATTTTCCAGGTCGCCGAGCCGAGTGGCTTGGCGCGGAGGGAAATCCCTGATCTGGCTTAAATGGCATGTCGTATGAGTGAGTAGCATGAAGCTGCCGAAGACAAAGAGCTGGACGGGGACAAAGGTGTCCCGTTAGCCAGTGTTATCGATGATCCACCATCGAGCACGTGTGATCACCTGATGGGACTTACATGGGCCACCAATGTCGGTGCTAAATCCGGCAGATCTCGGGTAGGGGGTCCCAAGCTTGATGTTCTGAGCTAGATGGTAACAAGGAAAGTAGGAACACGATGTTTTACCCAGGTTCGGGCCCTCTTGAGGACGTAAAACCCTACGTACTGCTTCTTATTATTGATAATGATTGGGTACAGAGTACAGATTGATCTACCTCAAGATCATATGAGTATTGTTCTAAGTTCTAAACCTTGCAAAGGTGAATGTGTGTCTTTCTAAGGACTAAACCCCACGGCTTATATAGACACCGGGGGTATCTAGGGTCTACAAATAGACGGTTACAATCTCTAGAAATAGGCATTCCAGTTCAAACATGCTTAAAGTAAGCGCCAAGTCTTCAGGAGATCTTCGTCTTGATCGCGCCGAGGGCCGGGGTCGGTATAGCCACGTCAACAGTCTTCAATGGGTCCTCGCCCCTGCGCATTACTGGCGGGCCAACCTGGTAAGTACCCCCTAATCTAGGACACCAATAGTTAGCACCCCTTAGTCCAGGACACCGTCACCTCATGCCTTCCAAATGATCTTCTTCATTGAGATAAGTGTGGCCATAAAAATTGAGCCTCGTACGTCGATGCCGCTGAGTACTCACCCTTCGTGAATAACTTCCATATTTTTCTAGAATATGCATGAGTGTGCGTACTATGCATTAAAGAGAGAGGACAAGTATATGTACCCCAAGTCTACATACAAGTTTATGATACAACCGTGCTCAAAGCACCACCACAACCCACCACCCAATTTTTTTTACATAATTACATATTATATCATTGGCAACATCCTCATTCAATTGCGTGTAGCTTCGTTGATCCCAAAGATCCCATGACAGCCCATTAGTCATATTTTTTTTATACAATCATCCTCATGCATGGCTTCTTTAACCTTTCAATTTTTTACTTTTTGAAACCTCAAATAAATATCCTTCTGCTTCCAACTTTGTAGCTACGGAGAGTGCGAAAAATATGTCTTCTCACCATTGCTAATGTTGATAGTTGTGAAGGGGTAAAAGAGGTCCATATCCATCTCATCACATGGGTTTTCCTTGCTAACCTTGATCTCTGTCGGCTCTTTGCATTCAAGATATGGCCATTTCAAACCGAGCGCCCTAGCAAATTTTTCATGGTGAAGGACCACCGTCACCACCAAAGTGGATGGTCAACAAACAAGCTCTCAGTTAATCTTGCACTTTCCAACGTCACATGATCAATCCCCACTTATAGGGGAATATCCTATTTAATGATTATAGATATAGGGTCAATGATATAGAACACACACTCTCTTTTGCGTGTGACGAGCGACATGGGTTAGTTCAAATATGCGCTCTAACGATATTGTGTGAGCGAATGGTTTTCTCTTGCCACTTCTGTTACGCTACAAGAGCTACATGTGGTTTTCAGTTTTTTCTTATCATTTAAGGCTGGATTCTTTTTCGTTTTTTACAGTTGGTTATTTATTCTAGTTTCTTGGGAACTACTATTTAACATATGTGTGCATGTGTGCACTTCGGTACTGCTATCTCTCAATGAGATTTTTTTTTTCCTTTATAGAGAATGTACATGCATGCATGCGTAAATCTTCCACCTAATGCTTACATCATTGCATTAGTTGTTTCTTCAAATTTTTGAAATGAATCTATCTCACAAACCATTAATTTGATTAGTGATCCGTCTTCATCGGTGGTTTTGTCTCGATGAGTTCTTTGAAACAAAGTTCTCATATTGACATGTTTGGACGAGAAAAAATTTGTCGCCATCAGCTGTTAGTATGTCACCATAGTGTCCATCTTAACTATGAATTGTTGCTACATGATTGTATATAGTTACCATGCAATATTTTTGAACACTGCAATCTTACTCATAACTAGAGAGTGAGTATTCGGGTGTTAAAAATAAGTAGGAAGAGGCATCAACCAACACAAGTATCATGGAATAAGTCTTGTAGTGATGTATATCAACGTCGAGAACTCTTTCAACTAAGTTAATTTAATATGGAAACTAAGTGGCTAATAACCAAATAAATACGTGACAATAATCTGGCAAATACCGGTGAAAAAAATTAGCTAGTAGTTTAGAAATCTTGCTGCGAGGAAGCTAACGGTGTAAGCAGATTGTAATTGGATCAGTGGTTTAAAAGATAAATATTAAAAAAAAAACAAATTTAGGGAGATCCTTTGCTGATGTCATGTTCTTGTATGTTTGCATGCATGCATGGGACATGGGGAGGAAGGTGCCATGCCGCAAGCCCAATACTCGGCACCGCCGCAACCTAGCATGGTCCTTCTTTCTGTATCGATCAATTTTCTTTCCTTTTTTTCCCTTTTCCCTTTTTCCCTTTCCATTTTTCCCCTTTTAGTTTCTTTTTTCCTTTCTACTTTTAAAATTCATCAACATTTTAAATTACATGATCATTTTCTAAATTCATTAATATTATGTACATTTTTAAACTTTCAAGATTGTCTTAAAATGCATGAACATTTTTAAAATTCAAAAAATACTATAAACATTTTTAAAATTAAATATATTTATTAATTTTTTTAATTTTCAAATTCAAGAATTTTTAAAAAAATTAGGAAAAAAATCAATTCATGAAAACTTTTAAATCCATGAACATTTTTCAAATTCATGAATATTTCAAAAAAATACAAACATTTTATTTTCTTGTAAAGTATTGTATTTTTTAATCATGATTTTTCTAATTCACCGATTTTTATAAAGTGCAAAATTTACCACTTTTTCCGATGATATGGTCAAGCAGGCGAGCGGGCTGACGAGTAAATGAGCATGCATTATTGGGCCACAGCCGGGCGAGCATTGTAGCTGAAACGCGGACCAAATGAGAACTTGCAAGCCCAACATCGAAATACACGATCAGACCAAAAAGATGGATGTTCTCAAAAAAAAGATGGAGGAAAAAAATGGAAAAACCTGGGGCTAACCTTCCAAACTGAATAAAAAAAAAAAACTTCTACACAGCGCAAATCGCTCAGGGTGCAGCGCACAAAATCAGTTTTCTTAATCAGGCTTTCACACGCCTCTGGCCTCTCCAGACGGCATGCATATAAATTCGGTCAAATATTGCATCTTATCATGTGAAGCGTACGAAAGTGTGCCATGCACACACCAGGCCTTTTTTTTTTTTTGAAAAATGTACACACCACGCCTAGTACCTTTTTTTTTGCGTTGAAAACCGGGAGCTTTATCATATAGAACAGGGTTACAATCTGCAGCTAATAGAACTGCTACATCACTTGAGACATCCTGAAACCAAACATTGGTTAGATGTTCCCTCCTTGCAAATGTAGCTAAGAAATATGCAATCCCATTTTGAGTACGACTAATTTTAACTAGCTTAAGTTCCCGATCTCCCATAACTAGGTCCTTTACTTCCTCCACAAAGTGGCCGAGATACGACCGATCAAGCATCTTATTTGTCGGCGTCAATACACCTTTGGCACTATCATTTTGAACAATCATTGGCAGGGGCGTGTGCTGAGTATGTAATTTTTTTTCTTGCGGGAATGTATATAATCTTTGAAAAAACGAAATACCTATTTTTTAAACACAAAAACGAAATACCTATTGCTTTAACTAGAAGATCAAGTCCCACTAAAAAAACTAGAAAATCAAATCTCGCTTGTGTACATGAACCTAGCGAAACCGCGTTACCCCGCACACGCTCTCATATCGATTAGTGTACACCAGAATCCGAAATTTCTTGGCCCGATCAAAGCAGGCACCACCAAGAAACCCGATCATAAGCAAAGGCTTATAACGAGCAGCAGAGGTGCACGGACGTAAAGACGAGATCTCCAGTAGATCGCAGCAGCTAGCAGAGCACTGAACGTAGACAGGCAGAGGCAGGGACACGATTCAGACAGCGAAGCGGAATCCCTATGCTCCCAACTCCAGCCTACACCGCATGCGTTAACCCCAGGCGATTTAACAACGAAATCCGCCCAGGATCCACATAATAAGAAATGGCCATCGGATGCAGCGCCTGCCTGACCGGAGGGAGCACATCGCCCGCCAAGTGGCCATTGACAAATGGGCGGCTGGCTCGGTTTCGCGTTGCTGCTCCGTGTAACATGCAACTGTCTGCCGCAGCGGTTGTGCAGAGAACCTGGTACACTTGGCTTGCGCTGGGCACTTTGGACGGGAAGGTGGCAAGCCGCATGTGCGTTTTTATCCCCAGCAGCGGGGTAGCAGGGGGGCGTCTTGGGGTGTTGCGCCAAGCAAGATCAGATCAGGCCCCTCGATTGCTGGCGACTCTTCGTCAATTCATGGCAAGCACGCCATTGTCTGCCTACTTGTTAAGGGCTCAAAATAATTATTGCAAACAAATCACCCCAAGTTTTTTAGTACAGTCAAAGAAGTATTGTGCAGTTCCGGCAGTCTTCTTGCGAATGGGGGTAGGAGTATATTTGTACGAATTTGGCCCTTCATGCACCCCGATGGTTCACATGAATAATTACTACCGGTTGATGGTTCCAAAGAGGCCTAGCAAGTCAGGGCTTGTTTGGTGAATCAAGAAGTGAGCAAAAACCCTAAGCTGGCACCACCGTGTATACGCACGCTTGTGCATACTACTTGTCGCTCCGCTTGGCAACATGACCAGGCAGGGCTGACAGATACGACTTAACTAATTGGAGATGGGACACGTATACACGGCTCCGTATAAATACTACCACAAAACAGGAGATGTATAGTGTATGTTAAAAAGGACACCCTGTTTCAATCATTTGTACTATATCCTTATATATGAATGTGTAGTCAATAGCTCGTGACAGATTGCAAAGTTGACTTGTCTGTATACATGAGTTTATAAATATTAGGTTTAGGCATTCAAATCCACAAGATATGTGACCAAGTTTTTCCAACTGTAAAGTCAATCCATGTTGTATAAGATGAGAAAATAAATTGGCTCCTTTTCAATCCATGTTGTACATAGAACCTAAGGCCTCCTTTGGTTTGGAGGAATTTTGTAGGAATTCCATAGGATATGATTTCTATAGGAAAAATTCCTTTAGAGCCCTTTGGTTTGTAGGAATAGAATCATATTCCTATGAAGGAATTCTTCCTATCCTCCACATTTCATAGGAAAATAAACATTAGCCTAGGCTCAATGGAAAAAATCCTATGACGTGAACCAAAGAACATCTCCTTTCCTATTCCTACTCAGGCCTCCTTTGGTTCCTAGGATAGGAATATTATAGGAATAGGAAAATCATAGGAAGTGAGATGACATTCATCTCAATTCCTATAGAGAAATAGATGTCGTTTGGTGCATAGGATAGGAATTTTTCCATTGAATCTAGGCTAATGTTTTTTTCCTCCAAAATGTGAAGGATTGATTCCTATCCTACATATGAATAGGAATCCATTCCTACAAACCAAAGGGCTTCAAAGGAATTTTTTCTTTACAAATCCTATCCTATAGAATTCCTACATAATTCCTACAAACAAAAGGAGGCCTCATAAGATTTGAGATGCATGTCATCTCATTTCCTATGACTTTCTTATTCCTATGATTTTCCTACCCTGTGAACCAAAGGAGGCCTAAAGCTAGCCTCAGTATTTGCAAAACTGCAAATGGCGCCCATAATTAGGTTTAATTTTACGCAAGAGATGATCTTGGCAAAAAGAAATATACGGCATAGAGTGGATCGTCGATGCATTTATAGTTCAACATCTTCTATAGGCCACAAAAGACCACAAAGAAATACAAAGGGAGAAAAATACATAAAGGCAAATTTGATGTGTCAGGCGAGTGAGATTTAGTTAAATCTCAATCGAATGAGGTCAAGCAACAAAAATATAATCTCAAGTGCACATGTTAGGAGTACGCTTCAGGTTTGCCAAATTTAGTGGAACAACCTTTTCAACCTTTGTATGCTATCTTAGGTCAGACCTTTTTTCCTTAGCTAGAAAAGAAAAAGATCATGAAAATTTGGTAACTCATAGTGTATTCCTACACACACACACAAAAGATTTTTCTTAGTTTTTTTAAGAATTGTAAACATTTTTAATGAGGAGATAGTTGGAGGTCGGGAGCCAAAAGTTATTGTTGATTTTCTCTACTCTTCCATTTAAATTACCATATAAAGTACTCAAGATTAAGAAAAATACGAGAGTGCTTATGATGTTGGACCTGTAAGAGCTAAAAACATACGATATGTAATAAAATACTTTGGTTGCGACACGAGAAATGCAATAATCTTTCTGAAGGCACAAATGAAAATTTCCTAAAATTGGACACAATAGAGTCACATATTTTCCACTAAAAGTATGTCCAAAACATTTTGTAGGTAAAGTTCCTTTTTTAGAAACTCATGACAGACATAGACGCTTACATACGCACGCACACACCGACCCCTATATCGTTCTATATGTAAGATATAAAGGAGTAGAACCCTCTGCATTTCGTTTGAATGAAATGGGACTATAGTTGAGTACATTTTGGAGATGTATACAATCGTTACCGGGCATTCTTGCCTATCGGCGGCGTTACTCTATATGAGGCCAAACTTGCACGTTATAAATTTATAACAGAAGGACAAATATGTATTCTTAATATGTTATTTTCTTCCATGCGAATCATATTAGATATAATCTAACTCTTTAGAATACAGCTTGTTCTCTATTTTTTTATGTGAGAATTAGATACTACTTGGCATGAGAAATGATGCTTCCAGACCACTATGAGATGATGGAGTGGAGCTTAATTAAAATGCCACATGGCAGAATCTTGTGAGATGAAACAATTATCCATGGATGATACTTATCGGGACCCGAGATCTAAGGTACACAAGTCTAGTTGTAAAGGATCATATAGGAAGCTCAGATTCACGCCCAGACTCAACTGTCATATCTCACTAGTCCATGGGTCGTGTCATATACTCTGAGAGATCCTGGAACACTGAAGTGGCAATCCCAAGAGAGACACCAAAATCATCTGACTGGGTATCCCATGTTCCCACACAAGTCTAGAGGAGTTGGGTAGTAAAATCCCAAACACGTAGACGGGTCGTTTCATCATGTATTTTTTATCGACCGCTAGCAAATGCATAACAAAGATTTCAAAACCCTACACATAGCATGCACTTCATAATCATACACATATTACGCACGTCGTGTGTCTGGAAACAACAAGTATCACAACACAAACTTTACGACTTGAAGCATATATATTCAATGGCTCTAACAAGCAAACATAATAGGAGTTATTACACGCAGGGTCTGATGAACCAAAACTCAACTACAGGCATGAGCAACTTATGTCTTAGTATAAAACAAGTTTAATAAGCGGAATAAGAGGCCTGAAACTAAAGCAACAACTCTCCCAACGCACCATACTACCATATGGAACTTTGAAGTTACTAGTCGATATTGATCTCCATGTAGAAACCACCATCGGGTTCGGTGATTTCCTCTGCAACAAGTTAATTAAGCAAGGATGGGTACAATTGTACTCCGCAAGACTTGCGTCAAAATTAGCTACAGATGCTCAAGTATCACGGGGGGAGGATGTGGACTAGTTTGCAGAATTGCCAGCTTTGAGTTTGGATACTCTAAGTTACATGTACCAGTAGCTTCTGTCACGTGTAAGATAACACATATGAGTCCATCATCTAGGTAATCACCACGCACTGATACACCACTGGGAATCCTCCCTCGACTTGTCCACGAGGAAGAAATTCAAGGTATTCATGGTTGTCTTGACACTATTAAGGTAACCATTAAAGTTGTCTATGATCGACCATAGATCACCAAGTAGCCACTTAACCACAGACACGCCTATTCGAATAGAATTAACCCTGCAAGGGTGTACAACTTTTCCCACACGCATCGATCATCTCTTAATACCAACTAGTAGCACACTTTTAGGTTGTGTCCGGATAGAGGATGATCGAGTACGACTCTTACCTTAACACTTGAATGTTGTCCATGGAGTCACCTGTCTGGGCTGAAGCCATAACGAGAGTAAGGCCGAGTTCTCCGATGCGGCCTTGTCTGCAGGTCCCCAAACCCATCCGATGGCACATAGGAAGTCATGTCACATTTCTATGGCATGCAATGCCAATTGCTATGCATATGTCGTGAAAACCCAAACTAGTTGTGACTCCTATACCAGTCCGAGGCAAGTTAGTAGTGTTGGGAAACGTAGTAGAAAACAAAAAAAATCTCCCTACGATCACCCAGGAACAATATGAAGATGCATAACGAGTTGTGATCAACGATCTTTACCGACTCCGGGAGTGCAACAGAAGTGACGAGTCGGTGTAGATCGTACTTGGAGTCCCTCAAACGTTGATGACGATCCCGCGAACCGCCCACGACTGGTCCCTCGAACAGAAGACCGAAAGCACGGCCTCTCTACTTGGTTGCAAGCGTACGGTCTTCACGATCCGGCAGCGCTTCGCCGTCCAAAGCTAATCATCGCCGGAGAATTAGAGAGAGGAGTTTACAACCACACGGGGCTTCTAATTATGAGGATTAGATCAACTAGAGGAGGCCCCAAAACTTGTGTCAACGTAGGGTGGAAATCCTCTAGTATATATAGGTTAGAGGGGAGAGGGAGGGTTGCCACCAAGGGGAAGGAGTCCCCCTTGGTGCGCCGTCTAACGGGAGGAGTAGTCTGACTGCTCCCCTTCCCCAATTCGGCCCCCTTCCTTAGGGAAGGGAGGCACTTTCCCACTTGGGCCTTTTTGGCCCAAGTTGCCTTCCACCTCTTGGCCTTTTTAGGCTCGTTGATATTTAAATTAAATATAAATGTTCTAAATATTTTCAGAGCATTATATATATAATTTAACATCCCCGGAAACATTTTCCACCTATATATAATTAATCAATAATACCCGATATTACTCGATATTCACTGAAACCCTTCCAGTGACCCCGAAATGCTTCTGAACCTCTTGGGACTATTCCGGATATTGATGAAACAATTCGACAAATATATTCTCATCACTCCTATCCCACTAAACTTAGCAGATTGTGATTACCTTAAGCTTGTGACCCCGTAGGTTCGGTAAACCATAGACATGAATAAAACCCCTTCGTTCAATGACCGATAGCGGAACCGTGGACATCCATATCGGTCCCTATGATTACACGAATGATATTCGAGTGAACCTTTGGTTATCATGTGATGTTCCCTTTGCTTCGTGATACTTTACAAAACCCGGTGTGCATTGGTATCCTCTTAAGTCATCATCATGCTCACTATACCGTTGTTCCCGTTACCGATTTTGTTCTTCTTTCTCGTTGACGTGTTCCAGCATCCCCGTGATGTAGTCACCTATGTTTGGCCAGACGATGATGGATGCCGTCACACCGAGAGGGCCCTAAGAATATCTCTCCATCGTCGGAGGAGCAAATCCCGCTCTTGAGCTATCCGGTCACTAGTCAAACTTTCCGGTGAACCTGAAAGTGGTTGTTATGATCACCTTGTTATAGATGACGTTTGAGCAACCCCAAAGCCCACCGTCTAGTAGGAATTGATCGAGATACTCTTATGGTCTGAGGAACTAAAACACATGCTAACACTCAGTGTTATAACAGATGATTTTAGACGATATAATCACAAAGTATAACAAACAAGTATTGGGTCGATTCAATATGATCGTTCTTCTAACTTCATACCCTTAATGTTGTTTTAGGACTATCATTACACTTAATGATATCCTAAGATCCGGAAAACGTGATCACCAAAAACACTTGAGCTAGTCTTAGAGGCGAGACCGGGAACCTATTGTTATTGTTTATCATTCCACACATGCATATGAGTTCCACTGAATCGCATATTCCAGGATCATAGCAGTTAGCATGGAATATAAATTCTTAACTATGAATATGGAAATATAATAATACATTATTATTGCCTCTAGGGCATATTTCCAACAAGTGGGTCAGGGGGGAAGGGGGGTTCATATGCCCAACATGTGGTTATGCGCTCAGTCCTGCTCAAAGATACAAGAAGTAGGGTCCTATGAGAGGCTTAAACGAGACAACCCAATGTGTTCTCCAACACAGGCTCTCATCTTCAGATTTAGTCATATCCAAACTTACACCCTTTGCATCTATATCTAACATGAACACCACCATTTTTTATTGGTCGCACACGGTGGACACGAGGCTTGCACAACTATAAGCATGGCTAAGCATAACAATAGTAGGGCCACATTAAGATATCAAACAACTCATAATCATGCTAGGATCAAGATAAAGTTATCTACGATTACATGGATATGTCATGGAAAGGATGGGTTCCATCTAGGGAATGAAAGCAGGGGAGGGTCAGTCTTCCATGGAACAAAACCAATGGGAAGGTGTAAAGCCCCCGATTCAATCGTACACTAATCATACACGCAAATGTGTACGATCAAGATCAAGGACTCACGGGAAGATATCACAACACAACTCTAGACACAAATTAAAATAATACAAGCTTTATATTACAAGCCAGGGCCCTTGAGGGCTCGAATACATCAGCTCGAGTACAAATGAGTCAGCGGAAGCAACAATATCTGAGTACAGACATAAGTTAAACAAGTATGCCTTAAGAAGGCTAGCACAAAAGCAACAACAATTGAAAAGGCAAGGCGTCCTACCTAGGAGCCTCCTAACTACTCCTGGTCGTCGACGGTCTCCATGTAGTAGTAGCCACCCTCGGGGTAGTAGTAGTCGTCGGTGGTGTCGTCTGTCTCCTGGGATCCATCATCTGATCGCAGCAACCGAGTATAGGGTGAAAAGAGGTAGCAAAGCAACCGTGGGTACTCATCCAAAGTACTCGTAAGACTTACATCAGACCTGAACTAAGTATGCATCTGTATCAAAACAATGGGCTGTATCTGTGGACTGAACTGCAAAATGCCAGAAGAGAAGGGGAAAAGCCTAGCCTATCGAAGACTAGCATCTTCAAGCATCTTGCAGCATCAGAAGAGATAAGAGCAGCATATTATAATAGTAGTAATTATGTTGTAACATTAGCGCCCACAGATCCTTCCTCGACTCCCTGCGAGAAAGCAATCCCAGAGCCATCGTATCTTTTTCATGCCTCGGCATCCAGTTCTAGTTGTATCGATCGGGATACAACTCCAAGCGTCCGTTACCGTGGACACGGCTATTCGAATAGATATACATCCCTACAGGGGTGCACAAACTTACCCAACATGCTCGATCAACTCCGGCCGGACACACCATCAGGTCATGACCGGCCTTGGCCGATCAACACACCGCAGTCCTACCTAGGTTCAACAGAGAGGCCAGCATGCCGGTCTACATCCTAAGCGCGCAGGGGTCTTGGGCCCATCGCCCTTTGCACTCCTGCACGTTGCGTACGCGGCCGGTGTCAGTCGTGGCTACCTTCTTATACAAGGCAGGTGCTTACGCGGGCCACCCGGGCGCACGCCGCTCAATCGATGACGTCCGATGAGCTTTCGGCTGATACATACGACACAACGTGCCCATACTTATTCATGCATGGTGGTTAGTGCGAAAAGGCCAGAGGCCTACTCGGATCACATATCCAAACCGTTAGTGTCTTGGTAGCGCGCGGTAACAAGTAGAGACTCACGATCATGTGATCCCGTCACCCCATCTTGTGGACTTACGGAAAGGGCTAATAATGCCCGGCCGTGCCACGTAATTATCTCGCGGGTACCTTCTAGGTCAACCCGACTACACATTAACTCAGAGGTACACTCACGGTCAACCCGACTTCACATTTCTCTTGCGGGTACCCCTCGGGGCCGACCCGACTTCAGTCATGGTTCTGGGGTAAAGTCAAAGTAACAGTGTGTCCCAAACGGCAAGGGGAAAACCCGAGGAATCACCCACGGTGGATTCCCACTCGATGTAACCGTCAAGGTGGACTTGGAGGAATCACCCTCGATGCTCCAGGCTTGAAGGGTTGCATGACAGAGTTGTTATTGGGAGTGGTGAAGGAGGACTCACCCTCGATGACCACGATCGAATAGCTACACTACAGGGTTAACATCAAAAGTGCTGACAAGGTATCAGCCTCGGCACTCGATAGTAACTCTGCAGAGTCGTACAAGGCTTGAAGGGTTGCATGACAGAGTCGTTATCGGGAGTGGTGAAGGAGGAATCACCCTCGATGACCACAATCGAATAGCTACACTACAGGGTTAACATCAAAAGTGCTGACGAGGTATCACCCTCGGCACTTGATAGTAACTCTGCAGAGTCGTACAACTAAGGGGGGTGATGTGCGGTGTCGGGGCCTAGACATCGATCACGTTGATTGAGTCATCGAACATAAAGCAGGGCAACTAGGACACGGTAAGGGGTCACTGATAGATCACAAACCAACCTATACTAAACAGTTTAGGATAAGCAGGTAAGGTAATAAGTGCAGGTTACAAAAACCAGGCTATGCATCAGAATGAGATCCTACAAAAGCAGTAGCAGTTCTAATGCAAGCATAAGAGGGAAGGGAAATGGGCGATATCGGAATGATCAAGGGGGTTTGCTTGCCTGGAAGCTCTGTTGAGAAGGAAGGGTCATCATCAACATAGTCAATCACAGTGGCATCAGCAGCTGTCTCGGGGTCTACCGGAGAGAATAGGTGGAAGAAACAATAAATATAAAGCAAACAAGGCATCACAAAGCATGACATAGCAATACGTGGTGTTAGGGGTGAACTAACGCAATGCTAGATGATACAGACGAAGAGGGAAAACATCTGGGAATGTTTTCCCGATGTTTGGCATTTTCCGGACAGATGAGTCAGAGGGGACAGATTCATGTTCGCTATGCTAGAGGCATGTGACACGTATGTGGGTGGCATATTCGGATTCGTCACGTTTTTCTGATCATTTTTCATATATAAATTATTTTCATCTGAGTTACGGTTTATTTTATATGATTTTTCAAAGTTTAAAACAATTTGTAAAATTTACTGGATTTATTTTAAATTGAAATAGCTTTCAGCGTCAACATGGCGTCAACATGACGTCATCAGTCAACACAATCTGTTGACTGGTCAAACAAGGCAGCGGGGCCCGTCTGGCATTGACATATTGACCTAAACTATAATCTTAACAGAATAATTAAGGGGTGGGGCCCACTGTCATAGTCATATTAGTGTAATTAGATTAGTTAATTAAATCTTCAATTAATTAATTAATTTACTTTTTTACTTATTTTTTAAAGGGCCGGCCCCACATGGCATCGGCCAACCAGCCTCCTGGTTGGGCAGCACGCACGGCGTCGCAGAGGAGGGTCGACGGCCACGGCCAGACGCATGCGGGGCAGGGTCCGGCCGGCAACAGGGCGGCACCGACGGCGGTGGGGCCTGCGGGGCAGGCGCTTGCGGCGAGGCGCATGGGCGCGACGGCTAGCGGAGCGGCGTGCGGGATCGGCGACGGCGGGCGCAAGGCATCAGTTGCAGCGGCAGCAGCAAGCACCAGCAGTGGCAGCAGCCGCGGCAGCGCGCAGCGGCAGGGGCGGCGGGGCATGCGTGCGGTGCGCGGCCAGGGGAGGGCATGAGCAGCGGGAGCAGGAAGGGGCCACGGCAGCGGGCGTTCGGGCTGAGGGCATCGACGGGCGCGGTTGAGGGGAGCAAGGCGCGTGCGGGTGTGTTCGGGTCGCGGACGGGGCGCGGTAACTAGCGATGGCGAAGAGCACCGCGGGCGCGGTCGGAGGCGGCCACGGACAACCGCAGGCAGGCGCAACGGTGGTGGCTGCTACGGGATGGAAAGAAGGGGGGAAAGCAGGGGGCGACGGTGAGCTCACAGGGGGCTCGGGAGCGACTCGGGGAGGCGGCGAAGCAGAGGAGCGCACGTGGGGAAGGACGACGATGACAGCGAGCTGCGGGGGCGGTTCAGCTCGTCCTGGTGCTTGGGAAGGACGAGGACGAGGGCGCCGGTCCTCCTGGACGCCTTGGCACAGCTCGGGGAGGAGGGTGGCCGCGGCGATTCCGGAGCCATGGCAACCGCGGCGCTCGGCTCCGATCCAGATCGAGAGAGAGGCGAGCGGGGGAGGAAGGGAGAGGGGGAGAGTGTTCTAGGGTTTGCCACGGGACTCGCAACAATGCTCTTATCCAACTGCACGACCGCAGGATGGTCGACACTGTGACATCCGCGGCGTGGATGGGCGTGCGGAGTCCACGCCATGGCCCCTGTTCCCTCTGTACAGATGTTGAAGGAAAGGCCCTGGTAGTGGGCTGGGTCGTTTACTGTAGTAGGTAGAGCCCATTAGCACATTAGCTAGTTTGCCCTTTTCCTTTTTCTGACAATTAAAACAGCCACTATTTGCAATTAAATAAGCCACCAAATAACTATGCAAAATTATGGAGCTTGGCCATTTAAATATTTTGCAATATTTTGCACTGTCACAAATAGTTTTGGGGCAATTTGATTCCCCTAGAATTTATGGTGGAATTTAAATGAGATAAATGTGGTTGTTTGGTCAAGTTTAAAATAGGTCAAGGGCATTTAATAATTCAAATAATGTTGGTATATTCATGACAATTAGTTAGTGAATTTTTGCAACCCAGCGAACATTTTTGTTTTACCATTTGAAGAAATAATAATTTGACATTATTTTAATTTTAATTTTAATTCTGTTTGGATCAAAGTGAGATTAGAAAATTAAAAGCGATGACATGGCACCATTAGGGTGTGTGGTTACTGTAACTTAACTACCGAAGCATTACAAATCTCCTCCACTACAAGAAATCTCGTCCCGAGATTTAAGAGGTGGAATAAGGGGGAAGGTTCTGGTTCCAAAATCGAAGAAGTCGATCCCTTCCGTTGACGTCTTCATTCCTCTGCTCCAGGTCATCATGATGAAGTCATCATCTTTTCTTTAGGGTTTTCATCGTAATTACGAAAGGAAAAGGGGATAACTCCGGAAGGACGGACCTCTACAAGGTTGCTTATCTGGTAGATAACATCAGGGAAGGTGGCAGAAAGTAACTCTCGAATTAAATCTTAATAAGATATCGAGAGCAAGGTAAGAAGGTACCATGAGAAGTTTCGAACAGGCAGACAATCGTTGGATGCCCTATTAGAAGGTGAAAGGGGTTCCGAGCAACAAAAATAAATATTGCATCTGATACTAGAGTAGATCATCTCTAGGGAGGTGGCTCATGAATTACATACGAAGCCAAGCATGAGGGATAACCTTGGAAACAGGGATGTACAAGAGAGTCAGGTTTTGATCCTGTGGAACTGTGGGTTATGGGCCCACAATGTGGGTTAAAAGTGGGGAGAGCGGTGACATCTTGCACGGTCATGATAGTAAGACATGTCAGAGGATAGCCTGTCAGTTATGTTGCCAACTTCGTTGGTACCAAGGGCGAGGGACAAAGAGAACCATTTCCCTTCTCGTTAAGATAAGTTGGACCAATAGGCAAAGTTCTCGTCCACCGAGGTTACCGGAATGTCATCAACAATAGAAACAGGGTTATATTTGACAGGGTGGTACACCGAGGTGTTTACATAAGCAGGGAAATATTACTGCTTGTATGTTATAGATCACAAGAAAAGTTAAACAAAACAATGGAAAGGAAAATGTGATTATCAGATTAAATAGAACAATGGAAAGGAAAATGTGGATACATGAGTATTAGGTGTATTGCCTTCCCAAGGACATGCAGAGGATGATATTCATGACAGGATAGTAAGTAGATAACCATTTAGGTAAAGGGGAGAGGAAATTCATGATGTTACCCATACAACAATGTTTGGATAAGTGATCAAGAAACATTTAGCATTGCGCCTCCAAAGTTCTTAATGATGTTCGGAGTACCACAGTCATGCTTGGGGATAGCATTGACATGGTCATCAGGTAAAGGTCAGACCTTGGGAACACAAAGGATCCATCGGGATTTTCTAGAACATCTCATGCAATTTTATCAGAGAAAAGATGAGGATATGGCCGATGGGTTCAGTAGCAATCCATTGACATGTCAAAAAGGATGTATTTCTAGAATTATATGAACAAGGAGCTAGCATTAGCCAGATCAAATGATATACTGATGTATGCTCAAGGAGAACATCCACAATTAAACATTGATCGAAAAGTGCACCAAAAAATATGGTCTAATTAGCATGATCAATGTTAGGATGATGAGTCAATAACCAACACATGAAGAATGAAACTATCATTCATAACTTACAAGCAATAGGGTTGCTAGAAGTTTTGAATTCACACATCATAGTTCAATTGTCGGTGTTCCGGTTAGAAACAACACGGGGACCAAGGAATGAACGGAGATGGTGAGAAGTATTACTATATCAAGAATTCTCAAGAGGTGGAACAATTCTCACAACATCCTTGACATAACAGATGGTAATACTCCAAGGTAGAACATAGCATAAGCTGGACAGCAAGGAGCTCCATAACATGAACAAGTTTGTGTTGGAGGGAAGGCAATAATATTGTCGATGATGTCACAAATCATCGAGGGGAAAGGATGGTATTTCTCATCATGAATTCAATTGATATCCTGGAAGAGTTCAGAATGTTGATGATGATCACGACACATTTGTCGAGAGGTTTCTTGAAGATGTAATCGATCAACGACGACATCAAGCAAAAGAAATGATGAAGCGTAAGGTTATTGGAGCCATGGGTATGACACAAACTCGAAATCAAGCTTGCTGTTCAAGGCGAAATGATATGACGAGGAAGCTCGATGTAAGCTTAGCTCATTGTCGAAAATTGTGCACCAGGAAGAAGGACCAAGTAGCACGGTTAAAATTTAGCATGATAATGATATAGCCGTTCAGACTAGGAATGACTTGAAGGAGTATTAAACTGTCCGGCAAAAAGTACTGGGAGTACTGAATCACAGGGCGAATTCGAGTCACTGGTCAGAATTCTCGAGTGACGGACAATGCAAACCTGTGGAGTGACTATAACGGTGTGAGTACTATTCTAACAAGGATTTATAAGAGATAGTGCAATGGCACGATATCCTCGAGATAACAGGGGGCAATACTCGAAGGTAAATCAGAATAGAGATTGGACAGGTGTATTGATCTGCATAAGACAAGTACTTTAACTTGTCCGAGAAATGGGATCAGAGAAGAATAATATGGTTGGAACCATGATTGCAAAGGACCAAATCCCAGATATAAGATGAACTTATACCAAAGGGATAATTAATTTTAAGAGAAGTTTCCATGATAAGATCTACATCGTGTCCATGGGCATGAACACAAAGGTTCAAGGTTGACTCCCACTTCTTCGATGCATAACCTTTCATTCACTGCTCTATTAAAAATAATTTGAGTGTGAAAAATCTACCTGGTGAAATACCAAAGGAGTATGACCCGTGAAATCTTTCGGGTTCACATAGATTAGAGAAGGCATTGGTTCAACCCATCAGGGCATCTTAGGAACATATACCACGAACTTCACGAGTAATGAACACAAGCTCGAAAGCAGAGAATGGTTGACAAAAGGAGGGGGTACAATTTACCAAAGGCATTATGTATCAGGGAAAGAACTCACAAGGTGATTAAATATGAAGGACACTGTCGGATAATAATCCAACAATGGATCTGGCAATCCACAACGGAGCTGATGTGAGTATCGATACTCAACCAAAGGAAGAAAGAATGCAAAAGGCATAGGATTATAGGAACATCTGAATAATTCGATGCTTTAATTCAAAGAAATTATTATTTCCAGATCAGTGTATCAGATTCAGATGCTCTGATCAAAGATGAGTAAGTTGAATATAGTTAGATGGAATATCAACCAAGGTTTGATTTGCCGAGAACCAGCATCATGTTTGGAAAGACATCTGAGCCGGAAAGATAATTTATAAGGATCAACTAATGATTGCGTGCATTCGCACACATTGAATCAATGGACCCAAGATGATAAAGACAAAGGACGTCAATGAATACTGCTTTGCATAGGGAATTACCCATAATGCAAGTAGGCAAATATTTCAAGAGCAACAGGTTATAGCGGATTTTTGAGAGATCGAATAACATTATGAAGTATTTTGCGAAACACATGAACAACTGGGGATGAATGAACCCTCGGTAAGTGTGAGGAATTATTCGTATTAGTATTCATGCGGAAATGGAGCTGCAAGGCAGCAGACACAATGGATTCTCGGAACATGGTAAAATGCTTCGGGGTATCTTGTACTAAGAAGATCAACGGGGAATGATTGTAAGAACGATGAGTGTATGTCGTTATCCATGCGGGTTGACGGTGGAAGGAAATTGTAAAAGCAATGAGCACATGTTCTCGGGAGAACATCGGAGAGTGTCTTCGAAGTCTTCTGGTGAAGCAGGCGATCATCTGGAATGAAGGGGCTCCCTGGGAAGAAGCAGTTATGAGATCCTAAAGTTAGAGTTAGTAAAATCATTTAACCCGAATAGAAGAGAGATCAGAGTCCCAGAGTAAAGGCGAGGAATAAAAGATCCTAATACCACCCATTTGTGATGTGGGCCCGTAAGCTACACAACAATGTTAGCAAAAGTTTCCCAAAGACTATTCAACTTCGGCCAAGGAGTTGAAAAGGGGGCTACCTACAGGCAGTCGGCTCTGATACCAACTTGTAACGCCCCATTCAATCGTACACTAATCATACACGCAAATGTGTACGATCAAGATCAGGGACTCACGGGAAGATATCACAACACAACTCTCGACACAAATTAAAATAATACAAGCTTTATATTACAAGCCAGGGGCCTGGAGGGCTCGAATACATCAGCTCGAGTACAAACAAGTCAGCGGAAGCAACAATATCTGAGTACAGACATAAGTTAATCAAGTCTACCTTAAGAAGGCTAGCACAAAAGCAACAACGATCGAAAAGGCAAGGCCTCTTGCCTGGGAGCCTCCAAACTACTCCTGGTCGTCGGCGGTCTTCACGTAGTAGTAGGCACCCTCGGGGTAGTAGTAGTCATCGGTGGTGTCGTCTGTCTCCTGGGATCCATCATCTGATCGCAGCAACCGGGTATAGGGGGAAAAGAGGTAGCAAAGCAACTGTGAGTACTCATCCAAAGTACTCTCAAGTCTTACATCAGATCTAAACTAAGTATGCATATTTATCAAAGCAATGGGCAGTATCTGTGGACTGAACTGAAAAATGCTAGAAGAGAAGGGGAAAAGCCTAATCTATCAAAGACTAGCTTCTTCAAGCATCTTGCAGCATTTAGAAGAGTACAAAATATCATTTTATAAGTAGCAAGCATGTTGTAGCATTAATGCCCAGAGGTCCTTTCTCGACTCCCTGCGAGAAAGCAATCCCAGAGCCATCATATCCTTTTCATGCCTTAGCATCTAGTTCTAGTTGTATCGATCGGGATACAACTCCGAGCTACCGTTACCATGCACATGGCTATTCGAATAGATATACTTCCCTGCAGGGGTGCACAAACTTACCCAACACGCTCGATCAACTCCGTCCTAATACACCATCAGGTCATGACCAGCCTCGGCCGATCAACACACCGCAGTCCTACCTAGGCTCAACAGAGAGGCCAGCACGCCGGTCTACATCCTAAGCGCGTAGGGGTCTTGGGCCCATCAACCTTTGCACTCCTACACGCTGCGTACGCGGCCGGTGTTAGTCCTGGCTACCTCCTTATACAAGGCAGGTAATTACGCGGGCCACCCGGGCGAACGTCGTTCAGTCACTGATGTCCGAAGAGCTTTCGGCTGACACATACAACGCAGAGTGCCCATACTTATTCCCGCGTGGTGGTTAGTGCGAAAAGGCCAGAGGCCTACTCGGATCACATATCCAAACCGTTAGTGTCTTGGTAGCGCGCGGTAACGAGCAGAGACTCATGATCATGTGACCCCATCGCCCCATCTTGTGGACTTATGACAAGCGCTAAGAATGCCTGGCCGTGCCACGTAATTATCTCGCGGGTACCTGATACGTCTCCAACGTATCTATATTTTTTTTGTTCCATGTTGTTATATTATCATTCTTGGATCTTTTACAATCATTTTATAGCAACTTTATATCATTTTTTGGGACTAACCTATTGACATAGTGCCCAGTGCCAGTTGTTGTTTTTTGCTTGTTTTTTACTTCGCAGAATATCAGTACCAAACGGAGTCCAAAACGTAGCGAAACTTTTTGGAGATTTTTTTTTGGACCAGAAGACACCTTGGGGATCAAGAAAGCACCTGGGAGGTGGCCTGTGGGGCCCAAGATACACCAGGGCGCGCCAGAGGCCCCTGGCTCGACCTTATGTATCTTGGGGCCCACGGAGGTCTCCTCCACCGCCTCTTCACCCTATAAATTTCCAAATATTCTAGAAACCCTAGGGGAGTCGACAAAACACAATTCCAGCCGCCGCAAGTTCCAGAACCACGAGATCCAATCTAACACCATCACGGAGGGGTTCATCATCCTCATTGGTGCCTCTCTGATAGTGCGTGAGTAGTCCACCATAGACCTAAGGGTCCGTAGGTAGTAGCTAGATGGTCACTTGGAGATCTATTTGATGTAAACCTTTTGGCGGTGTGTTTGTTGGGATCCGATGAACTTTGCGTTTATGATCAGATCTATATCCATGAATATTACTTGAGTTTTCTTTGATCTCTTATATCCATGATTATTTATAGCCTCGTATTTCTTCTTCGAATCTTTGGTTTAGTTAGGCCAACTAGATCAATTTTTCTTGCCATGAGAAGAGGTGCTTTGTGATGGGTTCGATCTTGCGGTGTCCTCTCCCAGTGACAGAAGGGGTAGCGAGGCACGCATGTATCGTTGCTATTAAGGATAACAAGATGGGGTCTATTCCTACATGAATAGATCTTTTCTACATCATGTCATCGTTCTTATTGCATTACTCCGTTTCTCCATGAACTTAATACACTAGATGCATGCTGGATAGCGGTCGATGTGTGGACTAATAGTAGTAGATGCAGGCAGGAGTCGGTCTACTAATCTTGGACGTGATGCCTATATATTGATCATTGCCTTGGATATCGTCATAATTATTCGATCTTCTATCAATTGCCCAACAGTAATTTGTTTACCCACCGTCTGTTATTTTCTCGAGAGAAGCCACTAGTGAAATCTATGGCCCCCGGGCCTATCTTTTATGATATTGCTTTCCGATCTATTTTTTATCGCATTTGTTTTCAGATCTATTATTCCAAAAACCCAAAAATACTTTGATGCACTTTTTATTTGCATCTTTTATTTCGCGTTTTATTCAGATATATTTATCCAAACACATACAAAACAATCTATCTTTTTACCGAGGAGGGATTGACAACCCCTCTTACGCGTTGGGTTGTGAGGATTTGTTCTTTGTGTGCAGGTACCGTTTACATAGTGTTGCTTGGTTCTCCTACTGGATTGATACCTTGGTTTCATAACCGAGGGAAATACCTACCGTAGTTGTACTGCATCATCCCTTCCTCTTTGCGGAAATACCGACGTAGTTTCAAGCCGCATCAAAAGGAATTTTTGGCGCCATTGCCGAGGAGACATCATCAACATCTATCAGGTTCCTAATCACAAATCTCATCTCCTTGCAATTTACATTATTTGCCATTTGCCTCTCGTTTTCATCACCCCCACTTCACAATTTTTTTGCCTTTTTATTTGTCTTCTTTTTCGTTTGCCTTTTTCTCGTTCGATCTTCTGTTTGCTTGTGTTGCCATGTGCCTTCTATTTGCTTGCATCTTCGCTTGCTAAAAATCTATTGATATGGACCCCCATCCACTTGCTAATCTTTTTTAAAAGATCCAATCATGATTAACCAATTGTTAGTGAGTTGAGTGCACTAGATTATCTTTATGAAGTTTTTGCTTGAGATTCGTGAATCTGAAAATTGTGATGAAGAAATTTATAAAGCGATTCATGATAGCTCATAGAATGAAAAGCATGCTTGCAATGATTTTACTATAAATTCTATTAATGTCAATTGTGCTAATAATATGCAAAGCTACAAGCTTGGGGATGATAATTTTGTTATGTCTGTTACTTATTGCAATGATCATGATTGGGGTGATGATGCTTCTTATGATCTTGAAAATTTATTTAAGCCTCATGATCAATTTGATATTGATAATTATGTTTGCATTAATATTGATAGTGGGTTTGGAAGAGCGTCAACTTTAGGTAAAAATAATACCACATATTTGGAGAGTGTTCAATCTTACGAAATTTTGGATGAAAGTGGGTTTAGAGAGGTCATGACTTTAGTTGATGTTAATCCCACTATCTTGGAAGATTATAAAACTTTTATGCATGTAGATCATGAAGAGAAAATTTTATATGATAGCTATATTTTTGAATTTGATTATGATCCTACATGTAATTATTATGAGAGAGGAAAATATGGTTGTAGAAATTTTCATGTTACTAAATTACCTCTCGTTATGTTGAGGTTGTCAATGTTTTGTTTCTCTCCTTTGCATATGCTAGATATTTATTGTCTTGATAATTTGTTTGCTTATCAAATTCCTATGCATAGGAAGTATGTTAGACTTAAATGTGTTTGTCACATGTTTTATGATGCTCTCTTTGCGCTTCAATTCTTATCCTTTATGTGAGCATCAATAAAATCTCAAGCCTACCTTGATGGCTATAAAGAAAGAGCTTGTTGGGAGGCAATCCAATAAATAAAACATTTTTTTGACTTTTTCTTTCTGTTCTTGAGTGTTTGCACAATTATGCCTCTGTTATGATTGTGTTTTTTATGTTTTAATTAGTATTTGTGCCAAGTAAAGCCTTTGGGATAGCTTTGGTGATAGTTGATTTGATCCTGTTGAAAAACAAAAACTTTTGCGTCCAGTAACAGAACTGTTTAAATTCACAGAAGCAACGAAAAATTCTGAATTGTTTACACAATATGGATATACAAATTTCCTCTGTTGTCCTAATTTTTCAGAATTTTTTGAGTTACATAAGTATGAGAACAATTCACATCGTTACAGACTATTCTGTTTTTGACAGATTCTGTTTTCTTTGCATTGTGTGCTTATGTTGATGAATCTATGGATTGTATCGGGGGGTATAAGCCATGGCAAAGTTAGAATACAATAGATATAATGAAATAACAAAATTTGAATGGGTTTGCAATAGTACTTAAAGTAAATATTGGTTTTCTTATACTAACGGATCTCACAAAGGTTTTGTTAAGTTATGTGTGATTGAAGTTTTCAAGTTTTGTGTGAGATCACGATGAATGAAGGAATAAGGAGTGTCAAGAGCCTAAGCTTGGGTATACCCCATGGCACCCCAATTTAATATTCAAGGAGAACCAAGCAACTAAGCTTGGGGATGCCCCGGAAGGCATCCCCTCTTTCTTCTAACGACCATCGGTATTTAAATTGGAGTTATATTTTTATTCGTCACATATCATGAGTTTTGCTTGGAGCGCCTTGTATTATATGAGTCTTTGCTTGTTTTTATTTTTAGTTTGTCACAAGTATCCTTGCTAGACACACCTATTTGAGAGAGCCAAAAAATTTCTATAATTTGTTAGAATTGCTCTATATGCTTCACTTAAATTTTTTGAGCTATGGAATTGCTCTAGTGCTTCACTTATATCTTTTTGAGCACGGTGTGCTCTAATTTTTTTGAAGAAATACTCTCAAGCTTCACTTAGATTAATTTGAGAGTTAGTAATTTTTTGAAGAAATCCTCTCATGATTCACTTAGAACTATTTGAGAATTAGTAAAATTTTGAAGAAATCCTCTCATGCTTCACTTATATTATTTTGAGAGATGAAAATTTTTATGCTCATGTTCTTCACTTAAATTTATTTGAGCTTGTCAAAAGCAATTTCAATATACGAAATTAGTCCCATAGTGATAGATATTCAAGAGGGATATAATAAAAACTTTCATGAAGATCATTGGACAAAATAAACTTGATTCTTTGTAATAGTTTTGAGATATGATGATAGTAATATATGAGTCATGTTGGTGAGTAATTATGCTTTAGTAAGAATATTGGTGTTAAGGTTTGTGATTCCCTATGCAAGCACAAAAGTCAATAGTTATGCAATGAAATTACATCCTACTTGTGGTGCATTATTCGGTGTTAGTTATGCTCAATGCTCGCTTATGTGAATTTTTGTTTCTTGGTTGGTTGCTTCTCAATCTTTTAGCTAGCCTCCACTTGTACTAAGTAGAAATACTACTTGTGCATCCAAAATCCTTAAACCCAGTTTTGCCACATGAGTCCAGCGTACCTACCTATATGCTGTATTTCCGTGCCGTTCTAAGCAAATTTGTATGTACCAATTCTAATTTTCAAAATGAATTTCCTTTTTGTGTGCCCGTACCGCTCATGAAGCGGCAGGGGGTGGCCAATATTTTCCATGCTAGATGTGTTATTCTCAAGATGAGTGTTTATTCACTTGTCATTGCACGAGAGTATGGTAGTAATAGGGATGCCCAGTCCCGAAATAAAAAAGAAATTTACTTTATGTTGTCAAATAATAAATTCTCTTGGAAAGTTTTGGTATGGACGGTACCCGTGGATACGGCTAGCTGTGGAGTGTGAAAGTGTGGTGGAAAAAGGAATAAACTTTATTTTATGTTTGGGAACCACCTATGATATATCTAGCATGGAAAGTGTTGGGAATTACTCGGTCGTTTTCGTTGAAGGGAAAAGCATGCCTCTCAAAAAAAATATCTCTCAATTTAAGCTTTGAGCTCTCGCACCTCTACAAATCCCTACTTCCCTCTACGAAGGGCCTATCTATTTACTTTATGCAATTTTATTTTTATTTAAGTCTCCATCTTCTCCTATAAAGCACCAACTAGGGAGCACTATGATCATACTTGTGCATTGGATGTAGCTAATATTCGAGTGTGTTTCATGAATGGATCAATGATTGAGCATGATGGTCTAGGGAAAACTTTCTTTAGTGTTGATATTTTGAAAGACATGGTTGCATGTCGATATGCTTGAGTATTGAAGTTATCATGTCAAATATAGACTATTGCTTTGAACCATCTAAAAGTCCAAATGTCCATGCTACAAAAGAAAAGAATATGTGATGAACATGTTAGGCAACATTCCACATCAAAACTTCTGTTTTTATCATTTACCTTCTCGAGGACGAGTAGGAATTAAGCTTGGGGATGCTGATACGTCTCCAACGTATCTATAATTTTTGCTTGTTCCATGCTGTTATATTATCATTCTTGGATGTTTTACAATCATTTTATAGCAACTTTATATCATTTTTTGGGACTAACCTATTGACATAGTGGCCAGTCTCATGTTGTTGTTTTTTGCTTGTTTTTTACTTCGCAGAATATCAGTACCAAACGTAGTCCAAACGCAGAAAAACTTTTTGGAGATTTGTTTTGGACCAGAAGACACCTTGGGGATCAAGAAAGCACCTTGGAGGAGGCCTGTAGGGTTTTTGGAATATTTGGGAATTTATAGGGCGAAGAGGCGGTGCAGGAGACTTCCGTGGGCCCCAAGATACACCAGGGCGCGCCAGAGGCCCCTAGCGCGACCTGATGTATCTTGGGGCCCACGGAAGTCTCCTGCACCGCCTCTTCGCCCTATAAATTCCCAAATATTCCAAAAACCCTAGGGGAGTCGACGAAACACAATTCCAGCCACCGCAAGTTCAAGAACCACAAGATCCAATCTAACACCATCACGGAGGGGTTCATCATCCTCATTGGTGCCTCTCCGATGATGCGTGAGTAGTCCACCATAGACCTAAGGGTCCGTAGGTAGTAGCTAGATGGCTTCTTCTCTCTTTTTGCTTCACAATACAATGGTCTCTTGGAGATCTATTTGATGTAAACCTTTTTGCGGTGTGTTTGTTGGGATCCGATGAACTTTGAGTTTATGATCAGATCTATATCCATGAATATTATTTGAGTTTTCTTTGCTCTCTCATATGCATGATTATTTATAGCCTCGTATTTCTTCTTCGAATCTTTTGTTTAGTTAGGCTAACTAGATCAATTTTTCTTGCCATGGGAAGAGGTGCTTTGTGATGGGTTCGATCTTGCGGTGTCCTCTCCCAATGACAGAAGGGGCAGCGAGGCATGCATGTATCGTTGCTATTAAGGATAACAAGATGGGGTCTATTCCTACATGAATAGATCTTTTCTACATCATGTCATCGTTCTTATTGCATTACTCTGTTTCTCCATGAACTTAATACACTAGATGCATGCAGGATAACGGTCGATGTGTGGTGTAATAGTAGTAGATGTAGGCAGGAGTCGGTCTACTAATCTTGGACATGATGCCTATATACATGATCATTGCCTTGGATATCGTCATAATTATTTGCTCTTCTATCAATTGCCCAAGAGTAATTTGTTTACCCACCGTATGCTATTTTCTCGAGAGAAGCCACTAGTGAAATCTACGGCCCCCGGGTCTATCTTTTATCATATTGTTTTCAGATCTATTTTTCCAAAAACCCAAAAATACCCTGCTGCACTTCTTCTTTACTTATTTTATTTTGTGTTTCTGCTAGATCTACTTATCCAATCTCATACAATTTAATCTATGTTTTTCCCGAGGAGGGATTGACAACCCCTCTTACGCGTTGGGTTGCAAGTATTTGTTCTTTGTGTGCAAGTACCTTTAACATAGTGTTGCTTGGTTCTCCTACTAGATTGATAACCTTAGTTTCATAATTATGGGAAATACTTACCGTAGTTGTGTTGCATCATCCCTTCCCCTTTGGGGAAATACCAACGTAGTTTCATGGGGCAGGCGCTTGCTGCGAGGCGCAGGGGCACGGCGGCTAGCGGAGCGACGCGCGGGATCGGCAACGGCGGGTGCAGGGCATCAGTTGTAGCGGTAGCAGTAGGCACCAGCAGTGGCAGCGGCGCGCGGCGGCAGGGGTGACAGGGCATGCGTGTGGTGCACGGCCAGGGGAGGGCATGAGCAGCGACAATAGGAGGGGGCCACGGGAGCGGGCGGTCGGGCTGCAGGGCAGCGACGGGCGCGGTTGAGGGGCACAGGGCGCGTGCGGGTGTGTTCGGGTCGCAGACGGGGTGCGGTAACTAGCGACGGCGAGGAGCACCGCGGGCGCGATCGGAGGCGCCCGCGGACAAGCGCGGGCAGGCACGACGGTGGTGGCTGCTACGGGATGGAAAGAAGGGGGGAAAGCAGGGGGCGACGGTGAGCTCACCGGGGGCTCGGGAGCGACTCGGGGAGGCGGCGAAGCAGAGGAGCGCGCGCGGGGAAGGACGACGATGACGGCGAGCTGCGGGGGCGGCCCGGCTCATCCTGGTGCTCGGGAAGGACGAGGAAGAGGGCGCCGGCCCTCCTGGACGCCTTGGCGCAGCTCGAGGAGGAGGGTGGCCACGGCAATTCCGGAGCCACGGCGATCGCGGCGCTTGGCTCTGATCCAGATCAAGAGAGAGGCGAGCGAGGGAGGAAGGGAGCGGGGGGAGTGTTCAAGGGTTTGCCAGGGGACTCGCGGCGATGCTCTTATCCAACTGCACGACCGCGGGATGGTCGACACGTCGACATCCGCGGCGTGGACGGGCGTCGGAGTCCACGCCATGGCCTCTGTTCCCTCTGTACAGAGGTTGAAGGAAAGGCCCTGGTAGTGGGCTGGGCCGTTTACTGTAGTAGATAGAGCCCATTAGCACAGTAGCTAGTTTGCCTTTTTCCTTTTTCTGACAATTAAAACAACCACTGTTTGCAATTAAATAAGCCATCAAATGACTTTGTAAAATTATGGAGCTTGGCCATTTAAATATATTGCAATATTTTGCACTGTCACAAAAAGTTTGGGGGCAATTTGATTCCCCTAGAATTTATGGTGGAATTTATATGAGATAAATGGGGTTGTTTGGTCCTGTTTAAAATAAGTCAAGGGCATTTTAATAATTCAAATAATGTTGGTATATTCATGACAATTAGCTAGTGAATTTTGTCAACCCAGCGAACATTTTTGTTTTACCATTTGAAGAAATAATAACTTGACTTTATTTTAATTTGAATTTGAATTCGGTTTGGATCAAAATGAGATTAGAAAATTAAAAGTGATGACATGGCGCCATTAGGGTGTGTGGTTACTGTAGCTTAACTACCGGGGCGTTACACAAGGTCCCCAGGTCGAGCTACCAGGAAACCTAGTCGCCGCCACCAGCAGAGTCGCTCCTTCCGGTGCCATCTTCCAGCGACTCTTCTCCGCCGGTGACCTCTTTGTCATTGGTGTTGAGGGGGTTATCGGATCCCTCATGTGCGGATCGTTTTAGATTTAGGTTTTAGGGCCCTAGTAGCTTAGGTTTTTGGGTCGTTCGATGTCTTGGCTTCGGCGACGACATTACTGAATAAAGAAGCTCCAGATTCTTCCTCGACGAGGCGATCGTCTCTATGGTCGGTGATGGATTTGGGAACTAGTCTTTTAAAGCAGGGATGTCATGGTGACGGCGGCATCCTTCTGGTGGACTTGTGTCCTTGGACTCCGTCGTTGCAATGGCGTTTGCTCCAGCATCGGCATGGAGCTTGAGAGGTAGTCTAGGAGCGGATGCAGATTGTGATCTACATCGACGACATCTGGAAGACGGAACATGTGCTGAGTTCGTGGTTGATGGCTGGAAAGTATGGTTTCCTCCTTCGGTGACTTAGTCATGGTGGGGTGCAAGATCTGGAGTTTGATGGCGTGTCGGGGGTGTTCCCTGGTCTGATTCGTTCAACGACAATGGCTTCGGCTTTGCTGAGCCAGCTTGGAGGTCCGCAAAGCTGCATATATCAGCGATGGAGCCGCATCCAGCTCGGATGAGGAGGTGATCCGTCATATTTTCCTTTGGTTGTTGTTGTGGTGCTGCCAGAGGCAGGTGACGGGCGTTGGTGTCAAGCTCAAAGGATTCTTCTGTCTTGATTGTAATTTTGCTTCTGGCTAGTGGTCCTTTGTGTAAAGACAAGCATTCAACTGTCTTTTTGGTTTTGTCATGTCAATTTTTATGTGACTTGTACTATGATCTTTATGATATAAATGAGACACGTATTACCATGCAAAAAAATCTAGGGAATGAAAGCAACAGTTGAATTGATAAACCCTAATGTAGTGGAACAAGAGAGTAAGTTTCAAGAATAGGATTATTGACATGGTCAAGGGGTTTTTGTTTTCCTTACAGCTTGGTAGAGGGCTATTGCTCTTCCGTGGCAGTGTCGTACTCTACTTCGGGTTCAACTTCTACCAGGAAGAAGATAACACCGACAAGAAGCGGGATAACATTCAATAAAGTATAATGCTCATTCAAGATGCATGTCATAACATGCTAAAGGTAACAAACTGAACTAATGCATCACGAATCAATTTAGTTGAAGTGAACTTGATCAAATATAGCAAGCCGAAACTCCAAAACTATAATTAAAATAACAATTTACTTGTTTTGTTTTGAATAGAAATTTTCGGTTGCTTTAACATCCATGATCATGGCATAAAGAGGAAGGGTACATTTTTTGAAGATTTTGATATATTATAAATATTTTTTGGCTAAAAGTTGTTTCCAAAGGTTAAAAGTTGTTTTCATTCAAAAATGATTTCTAAAATTCAAAATCACTAGAAAACCTTTTGTTACTTGTACAGAGTCTAGCCATAGTCAATGACATGTGGGGCCAGTTAAAGCTGAGTCGTTTTCAGTCAAACTGACATGTGGGGCCACTGCTCCTAACAAGAAAAGTAAGATAGGGTTAATTAACTCAGCTTCAGTCAAACGTTAATTTGGTCCCATAAGGGCTCGAGAGGATCCGACCACTTCTTCACCTCCACCTCATTTCCAGAACTGAAGACGAGGGAGGGCTCCTGCTGCTACGCCATTGGAGCTGAAGAAGTGGATTGGAGGCGGGCGAGAGAGGATTGTGGAATGGCGTCTGAGAGGGCAATGGATAAAGCAGAGAGGGGAGGCCCCCAAACTTTTATAGGTCGCCATGAGCGCCATTAATAGGGCAGTTAGAGAGGTGGTAGGCGGTAAGCGACTGACGGAGAGTGGTCAAAGGGCACGTATCCTTGGGAGAAACACCGTGGGAGCCTACTCGCACGCCTGACGGCTCACGCGGCTCCTTCCGGCCGGCTGACACGCCAGCCAGGAGATTATGATGCATGGAGACCATCGAACGGGCTGTCATGGGAATGCGAGGAAGCGGACGTGGCACTAATGGCCGGGTGCCCGTCGCCAGTGGTGTGTGGGAGGCCACGCTACTTCAAATCCCGCGCATGGCATGAGGAGGAGGAAGTTGAAAACTTTCCTCACGCGTTGTTTGTTGGGTTTGGCGTGAGCTTCATACTGGCCCTCCACGACCTCCGAATATGGAGGCTATGAGCTTGTTTATGCTCCATAAATTATGGCGATCGAGAGTCATATGGCGAATATGATAGAGTGCCATTTTGGGGGCAAAATCAACATATTTCCAGTTATTATGGGGATGAGGGTCATATACCGAAAAAGGCTTTCGCTTCACTTTATATATAAAGCAACACAACCGAACCAATACACGATGAGGAGGTCCTCTTACAAAGCAGATCAAAGATAAAACAAGATTGCAGATAAGCCCTACCTATCCCAATGCGACCTAGACTATTGACAATAAATGGAACCGGACTTCTAGGGAAATCACCGGACACCGATGCACCGCTCATACCAAGTTGCCGTAGGGGAGGGGCCGCTACCATCCCGTTCTAGAGTGTGGAGTACCGATCCTGCCTACGGACAACGCGGACCTCGAGTGGTGCCAACAAGGGAACATGTAAAAGATTTGGAGGCAGGCGAGACCGCCTAACGCCAGAGTTGAAGACGCTTCGAGATAGGAACCTAACTAGCTCGCCGATATCGGCGAGGCGCGACCGGAATAAACCTGGCTTCCACGGCAACGCCCTCAAGAGGGTGACGGTGCAACGTGTCGCCGCCGCCGAGACCGAAGATTGGTCAAGGGTTTTCACCCGGCTCCCTGCTGCTGGAGAGGGACCATAGCGACACCCTCAAGATGGATGTGACACCCACGAGCATCGCCGCCGCTGGCGTTGAAGAGCAGAGCTTCCACCTAGAGCCTCTCACCACGTCACACCGAGAAATTCCAAGCATCGGTTCACTCGCAGGATAGGCCTGCCGCCACCAAGCCAGACCTCCACTTGGAGCCGCCACTGCCGAAGCACCAACAACACCATGACCACCCACCGCAACATCCTCGCCACCCACACGACCAAGGAACGCCGCCAAGAAGCTCGTCGGAGAGCCAACCAGACAGACCGCCACTCAGGGCCACCGCCCCCGCGTCCAAGGCCCCACCCTCGCCCCCGCGTACCAACACCAATTACCAACCCACACGCACACCGCTCACCTGCGACAGGACGGAAAGGTCCCTCCTTTCTAGTCCCACGACACACTTTGGACGAAGCCGCACCTTGCGACGGCGCCACCATGTGGCCCGATTACGACTCTGCTAGGGTTGCTCTTGGCCTGTTTTTCGTACGAACACCCTGTAATTTGTACAGTTCGCCTCCCTCCAGGTTCGCACCATCTTCTCTTTTCCCTTGAAACTTTCGCCGATAACTTTCACAAAGTAGCCTTTCCTAGTCAAGTGTGGAGCGAAAAAGGCAAGGAAAAACGCAACGTATTCCTGCGGACACGAAGGCGAAGCAAGAGAGTTGGATCCCATCATGGAACTGGGACATGGTCCAGCCCCTGCGGCTGCGCGTGGGTGGGCGTGGCCGTGGGGCTAAACCCCGACGTGCCCAGCGGAGCTCATCGTACTAATTAGCTTCATATGGGTGTTTGGGGTGTTATGGTAGGAGATTCAGAACGGGGGCACGGCTAATGAATGCCATCTTTAGCTGGTAGCCGCGATGCGTGCTCTCCGACGGTGGACCTGCGTCTCCACGCGGCCACACGCGTCTCCTGTTGGTGCATACGTCATGTTTGTTCAGGGCAGCTGAAAGTTCTTGTGTAGAAAATAGGAGAAAAATACAACACACGTAATGCGCAGAGATAGTAAATCATATCGCTGAGATCAGATGACAATACGTTTTTTCTTTTTGTAAAAGTACTCACTAAGTTGACAACGCTAGCTGTATTCCCCACGTGGTGATAATGGTGATTATTTTTGGGTGCCAAGTTGGGGCGGGAGTATCGTAATGACCTCACCCGGACTACAACCTTATAGACCGGCTGCCAATTCTTTTCTAATGTGATTACATGTCAAAATCACCCGATAAAAGAAGTATATCGTCTGTTTTGCTTAGACAAATGTCAGTCACAAAAAGGTTGGCACGTCACCGATGCATGCTAGACTCATTACGAAAAGGGGGCCAAAAGCGAGCACGGTGAAACTGTGAACTTCGGTGGTTGGGTACAGCTGTTTTCATTGGCTCCACAGCAGCAGGTTCGCAATGGCAATAGGTCACCATGTCCTTTTTTTTGGCGCCAAACGAACGTTTAGCAAAAATCAACCGGGATTCGAGAGTACTGTACCAATTTCAGGGATTTTGAGTTCACGGTTTAATTCAGACTTACAGTACGAATTCAAGGATTATTTTAGACTTTTTTCACGAAAAAGAATCTCGGCTGCCGTGCCCACCTGGGATCATTCAGGATTTTCCCATTTTCATCATTTTGCTATTGCTCATGCCCCACTTGCAGCACTTGTTGCTCACTACCAACGAAGGGGACAGGTGATTCAGAAGTGGGTGAAAGACGTTACCCGAACTATTGAGAGCAAAAAGAGGTAAAAAAAAATTTAGAACGGAGACGCAAGAAGCGTCCGGCTTTAAATTAATAAAGCCCACCAACAGGCAGCATCCAAATTCGAGACACACTTAACAAACCACAGGCCGAGGCCCAAGTCATAATACATGCAACCGGCCGAAGCCTGAAATAAAAGCTAGATAGTCTAAACAGCCGGCGAGAAGGAGTCCACTCCCGCAAAACAACCATGGGGATCAATGTCGAGCATCAATCTGAATGGCGCGGATCCTCTCCATGGCTTCTTCCATCCGCTCAGTGTCCCACTGTTTCCCCAACGGCATATAGGTCTGGAGGAACAAATGGCATTTGAAAATAATGTCAGCAGGATGGGAAGGGAACTTGTGTTCAATGTAATCTTGTTACGGGTGGTCCAGAGAGACCACAACAGCGCCCTTACGCAACGCCAAAGGATCCTAGCGAAACCACCCCTATGGGCGCTGAGAATGGCGCGTAACTCCCCACCGGAGTGAGGGTTCCAGTTTTGCCCAAAGGCTTCCCGGACCGCGCTCCAAGCAAAACGGGCGAGGTGGCAGTTGAAGAAAATGTGGTTGGCATCCTCGTGGGCCCCACAGACCGCACAGGAGCCGTCTGACGGTCCGTTTCTCTTGGCCACGTTGTTGGAAGAGGGGAGCCGGTCGCGAAACATTTGCCACAAGAACACCTTGATTTTGAGGGGGATGGCCACTTTCCATAGCCCCCTAGCTATATCAAGTGTAGGGCCCTCCGTTAACTTGGCGTAAAGCGACTTTACCAAAAATTTCTGGAGTTTGTGAGCGACCAAGACACTACGTCGTGCTCGGAGGTCAGCACTATACCGGACAACGAGAGGCACAACCCTTCCCAGGACACGCACTCTGGGTCGGTAAGTGGTCGCATGAAGGCAATAGCAGGCAGTGAGGATCTCAGCGCGTCTGCTACTAGAATTTTGGTGTTAGTAGCCAGGCGATAAAGAGGCATGTGGCTTTGCCACAATGGTTCAGACCCGCACCAGGAATCAAGCCAAAAACATGTTGAACTACCGTTGTTAACTCGAAATTGTGCTCCAAGCGTAAAAGCCGGTTTGACCGCCTGGATCCCATTCCAGAAGGTTGAACCTTTGGCTTTGGAAGTGAGGAAGTTTCTGTCGGGGAAGTATTTCGCCCTAAGGATCTCCGCCCAGAGCCCCTGCTCATTTTGTGAGAGCTTCCACACCCATTTCGTAAGCAGGGCCATGTTCATCACTTTGGAGTTAAGTATCCCCAACCCTCCAAACTTTTTGGGTCTGCAAACCGCGGCCCACTTGACAAGGTGGTACTTCTTTTTGGTCCCTGTTCCTTCCCAGAAGAACTTGGACCTAGGAGTGTCAAGCTTGGCGTGGACGTCGTCAGCAAGAAGGAACATCCCCATGGTAAACATGGGGAGCGAGGAGAGACTAGTGTTCGTTAGGATAAGCCTAGCGGCTGAGGACATGAACCTACCGCGCCAAGGGCTGACCCTGTTCGCCACCTTTCCATAAAGGGGCTCCCAATCATGAATGGAGATGTGTTTGTCCGAGATCGGGAGGCCCGGGTACCTAATTGGGAAGCTCCCTAGCTTGCAATTAAGTAAATTGGTGACACGGTTCGCCTCAGGATCAGCCAACCCAATGGCGATTACCTCGCTCTTAAGGAAGTTGATCTTGAGGCCAGAGATCACTTCGAAAGCTAAGAGGATGAGCTTGATGGAAGCAATGTTGTGATCATCGGGCTCGAAGAGCAACATCGTGTCGTCCGCGTATTGGAGATGCGTGACTCCACCCAGGATGAGGTGAGAGACCACTCCGCGGATGTGCCTGACACCCTTCGCCTTATCGATCATGGCCGAGAGGGCGTCCGCCACAAGGTTAAAGATCAAGGGGGAGATAGGGTCCCCTTGTCTTAGGCCACGCTTGTTGCGGAAGAAGTTCCCTACTTCTCCGTTAATGGACACAGCAGTTTGGCCCCCCGAGACCACGTGCATGATGGGGTGTACAAAACCTGATTCGAAGCCCTTCCGAATCAGGACCTCACGGATGAACTCCCAGTTCACTCGATCGTAGGCTTTCTCGAAATCTAGCTTGAGGAGCACAGCCTATTGCTTAGTACGTTTGAGCTTATGAACAATTTCCTGAAGCACTACCGGGCCCTCAAGGATGTTGTGGCCTTTGAGAAAGGCCGATTGGCTCCTATTGATCACACGTTGAGCGACAGGGGCAAGTCTCGTCGAATAAGCCTTTGCACATATTTTGAAGGGGACGTTGATAAGGGTAATCGGCCGGTACTGCTTAATCGAGTCGGCCCCCTTGACCTTTGGGATCAAACTAATGACACCAAAGTTGAGGCGCGAGATGTCTACCGAACCTAACGCAAACCCGTTTATAATGTCATAGAACAGCCCTTTCACCATTGGCCAAAAGCGTCTGAAAAAGGGCACCGGCCAGCCGTCGGGACCGGGTGCCGTATCAGGCTTCATGGAGCCTACAGCCAAATCAATCTCGTCCGTGGAGAAAGAAAGGGTCAGCAGGTCATTTTCTGCCTGCGAGACCCAGGCCTCCTGCCCCCACAGGTCAGGCCAGAGTCGCATCGGCTTCTCCTCGGCTGTTCCCTACAAGCCAAGGAAATAGTCATAAATGTGGGCCGTGATCTCGTTTTGACGTACTAACACTCCTTGATCAGATTGAAGCCTAAGGATCGAGCATTTGCGCTTGCGGCCATTTGCGTACACGTGGAAATAGCCCGTGTTAGCATCACCCTTCGTGACCCACTTGACACCGCCCCTACGGCGCCAGTACTCCTCTTCTTCCCTTAGGATGGAGAGCACCTGGTTTTCGAGGGCGTAACAGTTAGCCCATTCCGCCTCAGAAAACGCTCTTGAATCGGCAAGGGCGTCGAGGAGTTTGACTTCCTCAATAAGGCCTTCCCTAGCCCGTTTCGCCTCGCTACCGTGATTGGCACCCCATCCACGGAGGAAAGATCACAGCGAACCTGCCGCCGCAATCCAGAGGTCCAAGGAACCGCGCTGTCTTCCCGCAGAGGCGATCGCTTGCTCCCAGCGAGCAATGACCATAGAAATAAAGCCCTCGGCTTCAAACCAGCCAGTTTCAAAATAGAAACGAGGGCTACGCTTAATCCTATCTTCCCCAGAGGCTGGGATAAGCGGGACGTGATCAGAACCAATGCGCGTTTCGGCAGTAAGCATGCATAAGGGGAAGAGGACTTCCCAATCCGACGAGATGAAAACCCGATCTAACACAATGCGCACTGGGGCTAACTGCTTGTTAGTCCAAGTGTATCTAGCGCTGGTCCTGGCCACTTCCCTAAGCGCCATCGCGGCAATGGCGTTGTTAAACATCGTGACCCGAGGCCAGTCGATATTGCTATTGTTCTTGTCTGCACCGGAACGAATTAGGTTGAAATCGCCCCCCAATATGATGGGGATGGCGCCGGCTTGCTTGGCCCCCACAAAAGCTTGAATTTCCCCCAAGAAATCAGCCGACCGAGAGTGATCTGCTGGGCCATACACGCATACAATCGCCCACATAGCCATAGTAACTCGATGTTTAATCATTGCAGATATGAAAAAGAGCCCAAATCCCACGATACAACATCACACACATCATTATTACATCCCAGACAGAGGCCACCGGAGTGACCATGCGAAGGGACCCAGCCCCAGGAGAAGCGCTGTAAGGGGTCGAACGCCGCAAGATCTCTAAACGAAAATTCGGATTTGATCATTTCCTGTAGCGCTACCACGTCAATCTGCTCGCGCGCCATATACTCTCTAAGCTGGGAACGACGACGAGCGTGCCCACATCCCCTGACATTCCAAAATAGGTATCGCATTAGATGATACGATTTCTAAGGCGGACTCCCCTGGAAGTCACCGCTTTTGCCACTCTCTTTTGGGTCGGGGCACGGCTGGTGGAAGGAGCTGCGTCAGCCTCCCTGGCTTCAGCATCTCCATTGGTCAAAAGGGTGACCGAACACCCGGGAGTAGCCCCAACTGCTGCGTGAGTCTGGTCAGCCCCCGAAACGGCCGCACTGGCCTTGGCCGCCGCCGTTGCCTCGGCCAATGCGGCTTGGGCGTCCTCACGCGCACGGATCATGGACAAGATCTCACCACCCTCTGAACCTACCTCGATACCACTATCGACAAGGATCGTCGCCAATTGCGGGTCTGTGAATGCATTAACAATTTTGAAAGAGGGTGGGCCGTTAACTGAGGTTTCCAGATTCTTGTCAGCGAGACAGAGCTGAGCACTCTCCTGAAGGAAATATGCCCTAGAGGCAATAATAAAGTTGTTATTTTATATTTCCTTATATCATGATAAATGTTTATTATTCATCCTAGAATTGTATTAACCGGAAACTTGATACATGTGTGGATACATAGACAAAACACCGTGTCCCTAGTAAGCCTCTACTAGACTAGCTCGTTAATCAAAGATGGTTAAGTTTCCTAACCATAGACATGTGTTGTCATTTGATGAACGGGATCACATCATTAGGAGAATGATGTGATGGACAAGACCCATCCATTAGCTTAGCATAATGATCGTTAAGTTTTATTGCTATTGCTTTCTTCATGACTTATACATATTCCTCTGACTATGAGATTATGCAACTCCCGAATACTGGAGGAACACCTTGTGTGCTATCAAACGTCACAACATAACTTGGTGATTATAAAGATGCTCTAAAGGTGTCTTCGAAGGTGTTTGTTGGGTTGGCATAGATCAAGATTAGGATTTGTCACTCCGAGTATCGGAGAGGTATCTCTGGGCCCTCTCGGTAATGCACATCATGATAAGCCTTGCAAGCAATGTGACTAATGAGTTAGTTACGGGATGATGCATTACGGAACGAGTAAAGAGACTTGCAGGTAATGAGATTGAACTAGGTATGAAGATACCGACGATCGAATCTCGGGCAAGTATCATACCGATGACAAAGGGAATAACATATGTTGTCATTACGGTTTGACCGATAAAGATCTTCATAGAATATGTAGGAACCAATATGAGCATCCAGGTTCCGCTATTGGTTATTGATCGGAGATATGTCTCGGTCATGTCTACATAGTTCTCGAACCCGTAGGGTCCGCACGCTTAACGTTCGATGACGATTTGTATTATGAGTTATGTGTTTTGGTGACTGAAGATTGTTCGGAGTCCCGGATGAGATCAAGGACATGACGAGGAGTCTCGAAATGGTCGAGAGGTAAAGATTGATATATTGGAAGGTTATATTCGGACACCGGAATGGTTCCGGAGAGGTTTGGGTAAATATCGGAGTACCGAGGGGTTACCGGAACCCCCCGGGGAAGTTTTGGGCCATAGGGGAGATGAGGAGGCAGGCCACAGGAGGTGCCCCCCCCCCCCACGGGAGTCCAAATTAGACAAGGGGGAGGGGGCGCGGCCCCCCTTTCCTTCTCCCTCTCACTCTCTTTCCCTCTTCCCCCTTCGTTGGAAAGGAAGGGGGGGGGGGGGGCGACTAGGACTAGGAGTCCTAGTGGGACTCCCCCCACTTGGCGCGCCCCCTTGGGCCGGACACCTCCCCTCTCCTCCTTTATATACGGGGGCAGGGGGCACCCCAAAGGACATCAATTGTTCTTAGCCGTGTGCGGTGCCCCCTCCACAGTTTACTCCTCCGGTCATAATGTCGTAGTGCTTAGGTGAAGCCCTGCGCGGATCACATCATCATCACCGTCACCACGCCATCGTGCTGACGAAACTCTCCTTCGACACTTTGCTGGATCAAGAGTTCAAGGGACGTCATCGAGCTGAACGTGTGCTGAACTCGGAGGTGCCGTACGTTCGGTACTTGATCGGTTGGATCGTAAAGACGTTCGACTACATCAACCGTGTTAACCTAACGCTTCTGCTTTCGGTCTACGAGGGTACGTGGACACACTCTCCCCCTCTCGTTGCTATGCATCTCCTAGATAGATCTTGTGTGAGCGTAGGAATTTTTTTTGAAATTGCATGCTACGTTTCCCAACAGTGGCATCAGAGTCAGGTCTATGCGTAGATGATATGCACGAGTAGAACACAAAGAGTTGTGGGCGATGATAGTCATATTGCTTACCACCAACGTCTTATTTTGATTCGGCGGTATTGTTGGATGAAGCGGCCCGGACCAACCTTACATGACCGCGTTCATGAGACCGGTTCCACCGAGAGACATGCAACTTGTTTTGCATAAAGGTGGCTGGCGGGTGTCTGTTTCTCCAACTTTAGTTGAATCAAATTTGACTACGACCAGTCCTTGTTGAAGGTTAAAAGCAAACTTGACGAAACATCGTTGTGGTTTTGATGCATAGGTAAGAACAGTTCTTACTAGAAGCCCGTAGCAGCCACGTAAAACTTGCAACAACAAAGTAGAGGACGTCTAACTTGTTTTTGCAGGGTATGTTGTGATATGATATGGTCAAGACATGATGTGATATACGTTATTGTATGAGATGATCATGTTTTGTAAAAGTTATCGGCAACTGGCAGGAGCCTTATGGTTGTCACTTTATTGTATGAAATGCAATCGCCATGTAATTGCTTTACTTTATCACCATGCGTTAGCGATAGTTGTAGAAGCAATAGTTGGCGAGATGACAACGATGCTACGATGGAGATCAAGGTGTCAAGCCGGTGACGATGGAAATCATGACGGTGCTTTGGAGATGGAGATCAAAGGCACAAGATGATGATGGCCATATCATGTCACATATTTTGATTGCATGTGATGTTTATCTTTTATGCATCTTATTTTGCTTAGTACGGCGGTAGCATTATAAGATGATCCCTCACTAAAATTTCAAGGTATAAGTGTTCTCCCTGAGTATGCACCATTGCGACAGTTCGTCATGCCGAGACACCACGTGATGATCGGGTGTGATAAGCTCTACGTTCACATACAACGGGTGCAAGACAGTTTTGCACTTGCGGAATACTCGGGATAAACTTGACGAGCCTGGCATGTACAGACATGGCCTCGGAACACTGGAGACCGAAAGATCGAACGTGAATCATATAGTAGATATGATCAACATAGAGATGTTCATCATTGAAGACTACTCCATCTCACATGATGATCGGACATGGTTTAGTTGATATGGATCACGTATCATTTAGATGACTTGAGGGATGTCAATCTAAGTGGGAGTTCGTAAGTAATATGATTAATTGAACTTTAATTTATCATGAACTTAGTCCTGATAGTATTTGCAAATTATGTTGTAGATCAATAGCTCGCGTTGTAGCTCCCTTATGTTTTTGATATGTTCCTAGAGAAAACTAAGTTGAAAGATGATAGTAGCAATGATGCGGACTGGGTTCATGATCTGAGGATTATCCTCATTGCTGCACAGAAGATTTATGTCCTTGATGCACCGCTAGGTGACAGACCTATTGCAGGAGCAGATGCAGATGTTATGAACGTTTGGCAAGCTCGGTATGGTAACTACTTGATAGTTTAGTGCGCCATGCTTTACGGCTTAGAATCGGGGCTGCAAAGACGTTTTGAATGCCACGGAGCATATGAGATGTTCCAAGAGCTGAAATTGGTATTTCAGACTCATGCCCATGTCAAGAGGTATGAGACCTCTGACAAGTACTTTGCCTACAAGATGGAGGAGAATAGCTCAGCTAGTGAGCATGTGCTCAGAATGTCTGGGTACTACAATCGCTTGAATCAAGTGGGAGTTAATCTTCCAGATAAGATAGTGATTGACAGAGTTCTCTAGTCACTATCACCAAGCTACTAGAACTTCGTGATGAACTATAATATGCAAGGGATGACGAAAATGATTCCCGAGCTCTTCGCGATGCTGAAATCGGTGAAGGTAGAAATCAAGAAAGAGCATCAAGTGTTGATGGTTAACAAGACCACTAGTTTCAAGAAAAAGAGCTAGGGAAAGAAAGGGAACTTCAAGAAGAATGACAAGCAAGTTGTCACTCCCGTGAAGAAGCCCAAAGCTGGGACTAAGCCTGAAACTGAGTGCTTATACTACAAAGGGAATGGTCACTAGAAGCGGAACTACCCCAAATACTTGGCGGATAAGAAGGATGGCAAAGTGAACAAAGGTATATTTGATATACAGATTATTGATGTGTACCTTACTAGTGTTCGTAGTAGCCCCTGGGTATTTGATACCGGTTCAGTTGCTAAGATTAGTAACTCGAAACAGGAGTTGCAGAATGAACAGAGACTAATTAAGGGTGAGGTGACGATGTGTGTTGGAAGTGATTCCAAGGTTGATACAATCACCATCGCACACTCCCTCTACTTTCGGGATTAGTGTTGAACCTAAATAAATGTTATTTGGTGTTTGCGTTGAGCATGAATATGATTAGATCATGTTTATTGCAATACGGTTATTCATTTAAGTCAGAGAATAATTGTTGTTCTGTTTACATGAATAAAACCTTCTATGGTCATACACCCAGTGTAAATGGTTTATTGAATTTCGATCGTAGTGATACACATATTCATAATATTGATGCCAAAAGATGCAAAGTTAATAATGATAGTGCAACATACTTGTGGCACTACCGTTTAGGTCATATTGGTGTAAAGCGCATGAAGAAACTCCATGCAGATGGGTTTTTGGAATCTTTTGATTATGAATCATTTGATACTTCCGAACCATGCCTCATGGGCAAGATGACTAAAACTCCGTCCTCCGGAACAATGGAGCGAGCCACTGACTTATTGGAAATAATACATACCGATGTATGCGGTCTGATGAGTGTTGAGGCACGCGGCGGGTATCGTTATTTTCTGACCTTCACAGATGATTTGAGCAGATATGGGTATATCTACTTAATGAAACACAAGTCTGAAACATTTGAAAAGTTCAAAGAATTTCAGAGTGAAGTAGAGAATAATCGTAACAAGAAAATAAAGTTTCTACGATCTGATCGCGGAGGCGAATATTTGAGTCACGAGTTTGGCCTTCATTTAAAACAAATGTGGAATAGTTTCACAACTCACGCCACCTGGAACACCACAGCGTAATGGTGTGTCTGAACGTCGTAACCGTACTTTATTAGATATGGTGCGATCTATGATGTCTCTTACCGATTTACCACTATCGTTTTGGGGTTATGCATTAGAGACAGCTGCATTCACGTTAAATAGGGCACCGTCTAAATCCGTTGAGACAACACCGTATGAACTGTGGTTTGGCAAGAAACCTAAGCTGTCGTTTTCTTAAAGTTTGGGGTTGCGATGCTTATGTGAAAAAGCTTCAGCCTGATAAGCTCGAACCCAAATCGGAGAAGTGCGTCTTTGTAGGATACCCAAAAGAAACTGTTGGGTTCACTTTCTATCACAGATCCGAAGGCAAGATCTTTGTTGCTAAGAATGGATCCTTTCTAGAGAAGGAGTTTCTCTCGAAAGAAGTGAGTGGGAGGAAAGTAGAACTTGATGAGGTAGTTGTACCTTCTCTCGAATTGGAAAGTAGTTCATCACAGAAATCAGTTCCAATGATGCCTACGCCAATTAGTGAGGAAGTTAATGATGATGATCATGAAACTTCAGATCAAGTTACTACCGAACCTCGTAGGTCAACCAGAGTATGTTCCGCACCAGAGTGGCACGGTAATCCTGTTCTGGAAGTCATGTTACTAGACCATAACGAACCTACGAACTATGAGGAAGCGATGATGAGCCCAGATTCCGCGAAATGGCTTGAGGCCATGAAATCTGAGATGGGACCATGTATGAGCACAAAGTATGGACTTTGGTTGACTTGCCCGATGATCGGCAAGCCATGGAGAATAAATGGATCTTCAAGAGGAAGACTGACGCTGATGCTAATGTTACTGTCTACAAAGCTCGACTTGTTGCAAAAGGTTTTCGACAAGTTCAAGGAGTTGACTACGATGAGACCTTCTCACCCGTAGCGATGCTTAAGTCTGTCCGAATCATGTTAGCAATTACCGCATTTTATGATTATGAAATCTGGCAAATGGACGTCAAAACTGCATTCCTTAATGGATATTTTAAAGAAGAGTTGTATATGATGCAACCAGAAGGTTTTGTCAATCCTAAAGGTGCTAACAAAGTGTGCAAGCTCCAATGATCCATCTATGGACTGGTGCAAGCATCTCAGAGTTGGAATATATGCTTTGATAAGGTGATCAAAGCATATGGTTTTATACAGACTTACGGTGAAGCCTGTATTTACAATAAAGTGGGTGGGAGCTCTGTAGCATTTCTGATATTATATGTGGATGACATATTGTTGATTGGAAATGATATATAATTTCTGGATAGCATGAAAGGATACTTGAATAAGAATTTTTCAATGAAAGACCTCGGTGAAGCTACTTGCATATTGAGCATCAGGATCTATAGGGATAGATCAAGACGCTTAATAGAACTTTCACAAAACACATACCTTGATAAGATTTGAAGAAGTTCAAAATGGTTCAGTCCAAGAGGGGGTTCTTGCTTGTATTACAAGGTATGAAGTTGAGTAAGACTCAAAACCCGACCACGGCAGAAGATAGAGAGAGAATGAAAGTCATTCCCTATGCCTCAGCCATAGGTTCTATAAAGTATGCCATGCTGTGTACCATACCTGTTGTGTACCTTGTCATGAGTTTGACAAGGGGGTACAATAGTGATCCAGGAGTAGATCACTGGACAGCAGTCAAAATTATCCTTAGTTACCTAAGAGGACTAAGGAAATGTTTCTCGATTATGGAGGTCGTAGTAAAGAGTTACGTCGATGCAAGCTTTGACACTGATCTAGATGACTCTAAGTCTGAATCTAGATATGTATTAAACGTGGGAGCAATTAGCTAGAGTAGCTTCATGCAGAGCATTGTAGACATAGAAATTTGCAAATTACATACGGATCTGAATATGGCAGACCCGTTGACTAAACATCTCTCACAAGCAAAACATGATCATACCTTAATACTCTTTGGGTGTTAATCACATGACGAAGTGAACTAGATTATTGACTCTAGTAAACTCTTTGGGTGTTAGTCACATGGCGATGTCAACTATTGGTGTTAATCACATGGCGATGTGAACTAGATTATTGACTCTAGTAAACCCTTTGGGTGCTGGTCACATGGCGATGTGAACTATTGGTGTTAATCACATGGCGATGTGAACTAGATTATTGACTCTAGTGCAAGTGGGAGACTGAAGGAAATATGCCCTAGAGGCAATAATAAAGTTGTTATTTTATATTTCCTTATATCATGATAAATGCTTATTATTCATGCTAGAATTATATTAACCGAAAACTTGATACATGTGTGGATACATAGAAAAACACCGTGTCCCTAGTAAGCCTCTACTAGACTAGCTCGTTAATCAAAGATGGTTAAGTTTCCTAACCATAGACATGTGTTGTCATTTGATGAACGGGATCACATCATTAGGAGAATGATGTGATGGACAAGACCCATCCGTTAGCTTAGCATAATGATCGTTAAGTTTTATTGCTATTGCTTTCTTCATGACTTATACATATTCCTCTGACTATGAGATTATGCAACTCCCGAATACCGGAGGAACACCTTGTGTGCTATCAAACGTCACAACGTAACTGGGTGATTATAAAGATGCTCTACAGGTGTCTCCGAAGGTGTTTGTTGGGTTGGCATAGATCAAGATTAGGATTTGTCACTCCGAGTATCCGAGAGGTATCTCTGGGCCCTCTCGGTAATGCACATCATGATAAGCCTTGCAAGCAATGTGACTAATGAGTTAGTTATGAGATGATGCATTATGGAACGAGTAAAGAGACTTGTCGGTAACGAGATTGAACTAGGTATGAAGATACCGATGATCGAATCTCGGGCAAGTAACATACCGATGATAAAGGGAATAACGTATGTTATCATTACGGTTTGACCGATAAAGATCTTCGTAGAATATGTAGGAACCAATATGAGCATCTAGGTTCCGCTGTTGGTTATTGATCGGAGATATGTCTCGGTCATGTCTACATAGTTCTCGAACCCGTAGGGTCCGCACGCTTAACGTTCGATGACGATTTGTATTATGAGTTATGTGTTTTGGTGACCGAAGATTGTTTGGAGTCCCGGATGAGATCACGGACATGACGAGGAGTCTCGAAATGGTTGAGAGGTAAAGATTGATATATTGGAAGGTTATATTCGGGCACCGGAATGGTTTCGGAGAGGTTCGGTTAAATATCGGAGTACCGAGGGGTTACCGGAACCCCCCGGGGAAGTATTGGGCCTTATTGGGCCATAGGGGAGAGGAGGAGGCAGGCCACAGGAGGTGGCCCCCCCCCCCATGGGAGTCCATATTGGACAAGGGGGAGGGCGCGCGGCCCCCCTTTCCTTCTCCCTCTCCCTCTCTTTCCCTCTTCCCCCTCCGTTGGAAAGGAAGGGGGGGGCGACTAGGACTAGGAGTCCTAGTGGGACTCCCCCCAGTTGGCGCGCCCTCTTGGGCCGGCCACCTCCCCTCTCCTCCTTTATATACGGGGGCAGGGGGCACCCCAAAGGACATCAATTGTTCTTAGCCGTGTGCGGTGCCCCCCTCCACAGTTTACTCCTCCGGTCATATTGTCGTAGTGCTTAGGCAAAGCCCTGCACGGATCACATCACCATCACCGTCACCACGCCGTCGTGCTGACGAAACTCTCCCTCGACACGTTGCTGGATCAAGAGTTCAAGGGACGTCATCGAGCTGAATGTGTGCTGAACTCGGAGGTGCCGTACGTTCGGTACTTGATCGGTTGGATCGTGAAGACGTTCGACTACATCAACTGCGTTAACCTAACGCTTCCGCTTTCGGTCTACGAGGGTATGTGGACACACTCTCCCCCTCTCGTTGCTATGCATCTCCTATATAGATCTTGCGTGAGCGTAGGAATTTTTTTTGAAATTGCATGCTATGTTTCCCAACATCTCCAGGGAAGAAAGGTCACCCGGCGCCGCCTTGGATCTTGCACTTGGGGCCCGCTGCACCACCGGTGTCGCCTTGGAACGCCGCGCCTTGGCAGAGACCCCGGCCGAGCCGAGGGCCGCCTGCAGATCGCCCTTCGCCGGACCCACCGGGGACGGAAGGGACAGCACAACGGGGTTGGCCGAGGGCTTCCTTCCCGCCGTCTTCTTGGGGGCGCGCCCGGACCCTCCAGAGTTACGCCGCCCCGATTGGGGGGAGCGGAGGGGTGGCTCATTGAGCACATAACCTGCATCAGAGCCCCAGAGCCCGGGCGAGGCCGAGATCAAAGATACCGCCGTCCCATCTGGCAGCGTCTTCCCCTTTGGGAGAGTGAGGGTAGGGATAGCCTTGAGGTTGGAGCCATATTGATCAAAATATTTCTCCAGGGAGCGAGCAGTGGGAGGGCTGCTCACAGCAGTATCCGAGACCGCGAGCGCCCCCAGCTCCTGAACTTCCTTGTCCACAGGCATCTCGTCCACCTTTGATCCCAGCAGGTCCCATGTCTCTGTATCAATCGATGTATCTGGCATGCTGTCCTCACGCTCTTCATCCTGGCACATCATCTCCACATCCTTCTGCTAGCCACCGGCCTTACCTCCCTGGCCGCCGTGACCCTCTTTGCTTGGCCCCGAACGCCCACCAGGCCCCGAACTAGCTGTGCCTCCAGAGGAGGGAACCGCGCTTGTTAGAGGGCCGAGGAGGGCCGTCGTTTGGGCCCGGCACCACCGGCCCGTCCCCCGGGCGCTTTGGGATCCGCTCCACTTCCACCTTGATGTCATAGCCTTCATGGTTGAACCAAACCTGCACGAAGCCATTCATCTTGTCCGGCGCTTTACATCCAAACTTCATCCTCACCGTCCCCAACCGGATGAGGGAGAGTTCGTCCACCACGATTGGCCGGCCCAGCATCTTCAAGCCCTCCATCAGCCTCTCAGCGCGCTGGTGTTTCTTGGGGATGCTGTGGAGACGGACCCAAACCTCCGGCATGGAGAGGGGCACCACCTCCTCGTGAACGGTGTCGTGCACCTTGACCGTGATGTCGTTGAGGCGTAGAAAGAGCTTGCCGCTGGACTTGGCCATGTGGAGCAGGTCCGCCAAGGGGAAGACAACGGAGAACTCGTCATCGCCCATCTGCGAGATCTGCCAGTCCCAGTCGCCCGCCACTATGTGCTTCAACTCGTGCTTGAGCATGCGGAGATTGAGCTTACCAGGGTCCGCCAACAGGGCCGCGCCGTTGATTGCCTTCAGATATGATCCCTCTGCGCCCTCATCCTCTTCAAACTCTAAGAAAAAAAAAACCCTCGCCTGGAACTGCGCTTCCCATGATCTGGAGGTGCAGGTGCTTGCCCCTTGACGGGCAGTAGGCAGAAGCTTGCAGATCACGCAGAGGGGGGGGGGGGGGGAACTTGCATTGGACTTGGAAATGGCCAATCCGGCTGCACTTGAAGCACTTCGAGCCATTCCCGTCCTCCATAGGGATGGGCTCCACCACCGAGCCCCTGAGCACATCCGACAGCGCCAGCGTCAGGGCCCCAGCCACCGCCCGCAGCTTCTTAGCTAGCAGGTCGCCGTGGCCACCACCGCAAAGTGGATGCTCGGGGGACTTGCGCTCTAGCTGGCGGCGCCGCTGACCCTGCTTCCGCTTCTTCTTGCACTCCTGCTGCTGCAGCCACCAGGGCGGAGGGGGACCCCAATCCGCCTCGCGCCCGTAAGCATCAGGATCCTGGCCGTAGCCGCCGCCGTCGCCGCGCCAGCCGACCGGGCCCTCTAATCGCGCTTGGCCTTCTCGCGAAGCTCCCGCTCCCGACGCCGCTCTGCCTCTGGATCCAGGGCCTCCATGGGACGCTTCTCAGCACGGCGGTCGCCCATGGCCGTCACCGCCATGTAGGAGAGGGTGAGGGGTGTAACACCCCTGTGTAATAAGCACTGTGACTTTGTGTTAATTCTGCCAAGTCATCTTCATTTACATTGCATGATCACAGTGGTTAATCACTCCAAACTCAAATTCTTCTCTGAATCCAATTCAAATTCAAAGTGCAAAATGAAGTTGCTCAAAACTTGCTAGAAAAATGTTCACCTTCTAGCAAATTGTCAGCGTGCGACACCTATGGGATCCCAAAGGATCCCTTTACGATTCGGCAGGGAGAGAGGTATGCGCAAAGAGCAGAACCAACGATCGACGCAGGGTGATTTTACCTAGGTTCGGGCCGCTAATCAGCGTAAAACCATACTCCTGCCTTGTTTTATTAAGAGTATTCTTGAACCCAGGCTACAGGAGCGCTCGTGATGAACAGTACGTTCAAAGAGCAGCTACGCATGTAGGATGGGCCAGAAGATTCTCCTCCCCTGTAGCAGTCGCCTTGGGCCTCCTTTTATACGTTCAAAGGGGTCACCACAGTGGCAAAATGTACATACATTGAGGTGTAAAGTAGCTACAGGGTCATCATACCTAACCACTGACGGATTAGGACGAATGCATTTAATGCACCGTGAGGTGTCCGTTTAGGTGTCCTCATTTTCTTGGGGATGGAAAAAGGGGCCATCCCATCAGCACCGCTTAAGCTCTCCTCCACTGGCGCCTTGCCACGCATCCAAAGAAGGACCCAGAATGTCAGGCTGGTTGCTGTGCCGAAGCGGTGGTATAGTGGCAGAATCTTGCCGGGCGCGAAATCTTGCGGGGCTTCGCAGGCCACCCCGGCATGATCTTGCCGGGGAGGCTGGCTTTCGGTCTTCAGCTCTTCTTATCTGCTGATCCTCAGATCCTTGACTTGGGTGTTTCTTCGATAACTTGAATTAACCTCCAACTGTTCCCCGACAAGCCTGGCCGTGAGTATGGCTACAACTGCCTGTGCACAAGTACGGGGTACTAATGGCCCAATACTTAGTACACCGACAGGAGCCCCCAGGCCTAGGCCACACACGAGTGCGAGGCGTTGTTGGGCTAGGCCCAAACAGTGCACGGGCACGCGTGGCAGGGGATTAACTGCTCGTAAATATCCCGCTTACTGTGCCCCCCACTACGCGCACTGAATGCGCGACGTGGGAAGCGTGCGCTGAAAGGCTGCAGCTGCAGCGCACCTGCAGAGCCGTATTTACATTGGGGAGTAAAAGAGGCGGCCTCGCTCCTTCCCCATAAAAAGGGAAACTGCAGAGGCGCAGCCTATTTACCCCCTCTTCTTCTCAATCTGGACTACGCCATTATTTTCCCTTGTCGCCACCATTCCATGCCAAAAGACAATCAAGTCTTGTGTTAGAACTGCGGCAACTTATTGATGTAATATAACTTGCGTATGTTTGGGTATATGCATGCTATTTCCCTTGTCTGATTCCTTTATGTACGGAGTACACCCTACGCTTACTAAAAACTTGTCGGCGCGCAACCTGCCGCGAGCGCTGGGTGCGGGACTTCAGCAGCCTGCTGGAGGTGCAGCGGCCGGCAAGACACCTTGGCGTTCTCAGTGCTGCCACTTAAATTGGTGAGCGGACTCGAAACAAAATAAGGGCGCAACCGATTACGACAAGGGTTCCTTCGCGTGCAGGTTTTCCATACAAAAGTCGAAATCGTCTAAGGAAAATAACTTTGTAATAAAAGAAACTTGCTTTAAGTTTTATAACTTAGCTTTCTGTCGCTGTTCTTCCTCCGGTAAGGCGTCAATTCTGAACGTCGCCAACTAGTACTCATATCTTCCTTCCCCCCCCCCCCCGGCAAACATGCACGCGAGGAATCCTTCTATCTTTTGAGAAAAATAAAGAAGAGAAAATAAAGATATGGAACCTTGGCGGTTCGTTAATACTTACCAGGAACAAGTGTCATACAACATCTTAGACAAGCATGCATATATATATATATATGAACATGGAAGTCGATAAGGAAATGCACAACACTTAAACTTATTCATCTGGGCACAGGGTCTGCGGCTGGCTTTGTACAAAGGATTACATGCCTTGCCGGCAAGACTTGTACAAAAAGGTGGTTGCCGGGGGGCCCCGGCAACCGTGCCTTATGGGTAGAACTTGCGAAGATGCTCGATATTCCAGGAGTTGCTCACTGGAATGCCATCTTTGGTCTCCAGGCGGACAGCGCCGGGCCTGGTGACTCGTACTACCCGATAAGGGCCTTCCCACTTTGGCGTCAACTTGTTTGAATTCTTGGCGGACTGAATCCGTCGAAGAACAAGGTCGCCTTCCTCAAGACTTCGGGCATGAACTTTGCGGCTATGGTAGCGGCGCAAAGCTTGCTGGTAGCGTGCAGCTCGCACAGCAGCCTGAAGACGATTCTCCTCAAGGAGCACAGTGTCATCTTGCCGCAGTTGCTCTTGCTCAAGCTCATCATAAGTGAGCACTCGAGGTGATCCATATATGAGTTCCGTGGGGAGAACTGCTTCCACTCCGTAGACCAGAGCGAAGGGCGTCTGGCCGGTGGCTCGATTTGGTGTCGTTCTGATTGACCAAAGAACCGCCGGCAACTCATCAATCCAGCGTCTTCCGTATTTTCTCAGCTTGTCAAAGGTTCTGGTCCTGAGACCGCGCAGCACTTTAGCATTAGCCCTCTCTGATTGGCCGTTGCTTCTCGGGTGAGCAACAGAAGCAAAACAAATTTTGCCGCCAAGGTCTTGGACGTACTGCATGAAGGTGCGACTTGTGAATTGCGTGGCGTTGTCGGTGATGATCCTGTTGGGCACACCGAAATGGCAAACTATTCCTTTAAAGAACTTGACGGCTGATTGTGCTGTCACCTTCCTCACCGCTTCCACCTCCGGCCACTTTGTGAACTTGTCGATCGCAACGTACAAGTACTCAAAGCCCCCGGTAGCACGGGGGAAGGGGCCCAGTATGTCGAGCCCCCAGACCGAAAATGGCCAGGAGAGAGGGATCCTCTGAAGAGCTTGAGCTGGCTGATGTGATTTCTTCGAATGAAACTGGCACGCTTCACACTTGGTTACTAGTGCAGTTGCATCCTGGAGAGCGGTGGGCCAAAAGAAACCTTGCCGGAATGCTTTTCCCGACAAGTGCTCTTGATCCTATGTGAGAGCCACATATGCCTCCATGTATCTCTGCCAACAGCTCTAGTCCATCCTCCCGAGGAATACACTTCAATTTCACACCGTTTGGTCTCTTTCTGTACAGGACGTCATCGACGAACTGGTACATAGCAGACTGACGGGCTACTTTTTCCGCTTCTTCCTGCTCCTCAGGGAGTTCTCCTGTCTAAAGGAAATGGACAATGTGCTGTGCCCATGCTGGAGCCTGGGGCTCGACAGTTAGGACTAAAGGCATCTCTTCCGCCGGGGGAACATTTGTCTCGACAGCGAAAGCGTGAGGTTCCGCTGGAGCCTGTCGTTCCCCGGCAGGCTTGTCGCTGATCCCGGCAAGTTCCTTGCCGGCGGCTCCAGGGAGCTCTGCCGGAAAGTACTGTCCAGAATTCAACTTTCTTCTCTTTTCTTGTCTCATTGATGATGCCACAGATGGTTGAGTCAAATGGAGCACAAAAGTTCCTGGTTCCACAGGCAACTTGAGAGCAGCGCGCTTTGACAGGTCGTCAGCAATACTGTTTTCGGCACGAGGAATGTGCTTCATTTGCAGACCATCAAAGCGCTCTTCCATTTTTCTCACTTCATCCACGTAAGCTTGCATCAATGGACTCTAATAATTCTTGTTAACTTGCCTGACAACAAGCTACGAATCGCCTCTGATGACGAGCTTCTTGATACCAAGGTCTGCGGCGATCCTGAGACCGGCAAGCAGCCCCTCGTACTCCGCAGTGTTGTTTGTCGAACTCTCCTGGGGGAAATGCATCTGGATTACATACTTGAGGTGCTCTCTGGTGGGTGCGACAAGCAGCACGCCAGCACCGGTGCCTTGCAGCGAGAAAGCCCCGTCAAAGTACATAACCCATTCTTGATCAATTTCCTTGCTGGGGAGAGTCGTTTCTTGAACCTCTTCGTCTGGCGTTGGGGTCCATTCCACAATGAACTCTGCCAAGGCCCTGCTCTGAATTGTCGAAGTACTTTCAAACTTGAGACCCAAGCTTGACAATTCCAACGCCCACTCCACAATCCTGCCGGTTGCCTCTGGATTTCGCAAAATCCGTTGCAACGGAAAGCGAGTGACGACGGTAATTTCATGTGCTTGAAAATAATGGCGTAGCTTCCTCGAGGCCATAAGGAGGCCGAAGAGCAACTTCTGCACACCAGAGTATCTTGACCTAGCTCCTTGCAAAAGGGAGCTAACAAAATAAACTGGGCGCTGCACCATCTTTTTCTTTTGCACTGGTTCTTCTGACTGCGCAGATCCTGTCTTGCCGGGACCAATCCTTGTCGAGGAAAATCCCATCGCGTCACTTGGCGGTCCTGCCACTGGTGTTGCCTCCTCATCAGCTTCTCTCTGTGCCACTAACGCAGCACTAACCACTTGATTTGTCGCTGCCAGATACGGCAGCAACGGCTCTTGTGGCCTAGGCGCGACTAGTGTCGGTGGAGAAGAAAGGTATTTCTTCAAATCTTGCAGCGCAGCCTCCGCTTCCGGAGTCCATTTCATTGGACCTGCCTTCTTCAAAATTTTGAAAAAGGGCAGGGCGCGCTCAGCAGATTTGGAGATAAACTTGCTTAGGGCAGCAACGCAGCCGGCAAGACGACGTACATCCTTGACGCGTCTTGGCGCTTCAATCTGCTCAATGGCTTTGATCTTGTCGGGGTTCGCTTCGATCCCTCGTTGAGATACAAAGAATTCGAGAAGCTTGCCGAAAGGAACACCAAACCCGCACTTCTCAGGATTGAGCTTTAAATTGATCTTGCGTAGATTTGCAAATGTTTCTTCTAAATCTTGTATGAGCGTCGCTTTGTCCTTGGTTTTGACCACTATGTCATCCATGTATGCTTCCATATTTCTATGGAGATGAGGCTCAAAACCAATTTGGACCACTCTTGCAAATGTAGAACCAGCACTTTTCAACCCGAAAGGCATTCATATAAAACAATACGTACCACATGGGGTGATAAATGTGGTCTTTTCTTCATCTTCTTTTGCCATGAAGATCTGATGATACCCTGAGTAGGCATCAAGGAACGACAGTAGGTCACAACCAGCAGTGGAGTCCACAATTTGGTCGATGCGCGGCAAGGGAAAGGGATCTTTTGGACAGGCTTTATTGATGTCTGTATAATCAATACACAGCCTCCATTTCCCATTCGCTTTGTGCACTACAACCGGATTGGCCAACCACATTGGGTGAAGCACCCCTCTGACCAATCCTGCCGCTTCTAGCTTCCTGATTTCTTCGGCAATGAATTCTTGCCGCTCCAAGGCTTGCTTCCTGACCCTCTGTTTGACGGGCCACGCGTGAGGACAGACAACAAGGTGGTGCTCAATTACCTCCCTGGGAACACCGGGGATGTCAGACGGTTGCCATGCAAACACGTCGACATTCGCCCGCAGGAAGGCAATGAGCGCGCTTTCCTATTTGTCATCTAGGGTGGAACTTATGGTGAAAGTTCCTCCCGTTCCGTCCTCCCTGACAGGCACCTTCTTGATCTCTGGTGGAGCAGCCTTGGGTTTCTTGTTCTTGCCGGTGGAACTCTCTGGTGCATCCTCAATGGAAGCGCAGCACTCCGAGGAGGTGCGCTTGCCGGAGTTTGCGCCAAGATTCTTGCCGGTCTTCTTCTTCCCCCCGGGAGTTCCAGCGGCAGTAGCAGATGCCTTGACGGCAGGTGCTACAACTGCTTCCCGGTAGAGTTGGTCGGCACAGATGAGCGCATCCTTTTTGTCGGAGTGGATAGTGATGACACTCAATGGCTCGGGAATCTTCAGCACATTGTACGCATAGTGTGATGCCGCCATGAACTTAGCCAGCGCTGGGCGGCCAAGGATCCCATTGTATGACATAGGGATCTTGGCGACATCAAACACTACCTTCTCTGTCCTGTAGTTGAGCTCGCTACCAAATGTCACCGATAGCGTAATCTTGCATTTTAGCTGAGTTCTTCCTGGATTAATCCCTTGAAACGTGCCCGTTTCCTCGAGATCTTCATCAGGAATTTGAAGCCTCTTGAGCACGTCCGGCGAGATTAAGTTCAGTCCGGCCCCACCGTCAACTAGCATTTTTTTCACCTTGAGGTTGCGGATTGTCGGTGAGACCAATGGCAAGCACCCAACCGCGGTTGTGCGATCAGGGTGATCCTCGACGTAAAAAATGATAGGTGTGTTGGACCACTTCAGGGGTTTACGTGCATCAAACGATGGCTCTGTTGCATTAACCTCTCGCACCCACTGTTTAAGTCAACGGTGGGAAGAATGCAACGAGGCGCCTCCGTCGATACACATGGCCTCTATAGCTTTCTGAAATTCGTGCTCACTAGACTCATCATCTTCTCCATCATCATCATCACCCTCTTCTTTGTCACGGCCTCGAGCGGGCCTCTCCCTCTGTTGTTTGGCCTTGCCGCGGTGACCCCCTCGGCCACCGCACTTCTTGCCGGACCCCTCAGCACCGTCCTGGGCCTTCTCCTTGTCTCGTCTTTCGTACTCAGCTCTCTGCTTCTCAACAAGCTGCTCAACTTGACGGCAGTTTTGGAGATCATGGCCCTTGGTGCGATGGATCTTTCAATACTGCTTGTCGGAGCTTTCCGACTTGTCGGCAGCCGCCAAGGCCTGGCAGGAGGCGCACCCGGAAACTTCCTTGCCGGGGTCGTCAACCTTGGCCTTCTTGGCGGTGCCGGGGTTGCCGGATTCCTCGACAGCAAGCACGGCCTTGCCTCTGCGCTTCTTATTCCGCCGCCGGCCTTTCTTTGGCGGGGTTGCAGCGTCTTCATCTTCTGATTCGCCCCCTGCGCCAACACCCTCGCCAGGGAGTTTCCTCCCTTCTTCAGTCCGAGCACACTTGTCGGCCAAAGCGTAAAGCTTGGCAATACTCCTGACCTTGTTCATCGCCAGCTCTTCACGCATTTTGTGGTTACGCACGTTCTGATGAAATGTGCTAACAATAGCGGCAGGGTGAACATCGGGAATATTGTATTGCACTCGGCTAAATCTCTGGATAAACTTGCGCAGGGGTTCGCCCTCCTTTTGAGGGAGGAGATGCAAATCACTCTCTTGGCCAGGAGCTTGGTGGCCTCCAACAAAGGCGCCAACAAACTGATGGCACAGATCTGACCAAGAAGAAATATAATTCTCCGGTAGATGCATCAACCACGACCTGACGTTGGGTTTGAGCACCAACGGAAAGTAGTTGGCAAGTATCTTGTCGTCTCGGCCCCCGGTAGCCTGCACCGCAATGGTGTAGATGCTCAGGAACTCCGATGGGTGGGTCTTGCCGTCATATTTCTCCGGGACCTCTGGCTTGAAGCTTCGGGAATTGGGCCACTGGACTCGCTGCAGCTCACGGGTAAATGTTGGACAACCTACCTCGTAAGGCAAGTCGCCTACGTCCCCTGGCATAGGCTTGTCGACATTGGGTCCTGCGCGCTTATCAGATTGATGGCGCGCTTCCCGTCGCCGCTCGATGGTAGTTCGAGCATCCTCTTTGCTTCGTTCCCGAAGAACTTGACGCTGGTCGCGGCGCATCCGTGGATCGGACGGCGCCGTGGAATCATCATCACGGCCATCAGTCCGCTGGGTTGTCGACCGCCGCTGGTGTCGTGGAGGGGAGTGCACCGTGGTCACACCGCCTCTAGTCTTCTCCGCATCGGCTCGCGCCGGATCGATGGACCGCCATTGCGAGGGCCCTGCCTGCTGCGGCCCATCTTTGTTGACGAAGCCAATGAGGCTCTGGATAGTAGATCGCCACTCCTCCATCTTCTCCGGAGCAGGAGGGAAATCGAGGAGCAGCTGCGCACGTGCCAAAGCTTCCGCTGGCGTAGGCGGCAGCGACAGGTGCGAGGTACATGAGGTGCTCTGACTCCTAACAATGTTAGAAGGAGCACCGTCACGATCACGCGACCGCGCGCCACTTCCACCGGCAGTTTAACATGTACGCTGGGCCTGCGCACCTTGGGATTGATGCGCAGAAGTCTTTTCATGGGGACGCCCTGAACCACCAGCGCCATGGCGCTGCTCATCGCACACGACCTGGGAAGGCTATGATGCTTGCGCCGGCGCGGGAGTCCTAGAAGGCGTCCTCCGATCTCTGGAGTTCATTGCGCTGCCCGTAGGCAGCACATCCCCATCTCTGGATCCAGCGGCGTGTGGGTTGCCATTGCCGCTGCGAACGATGCCGCTCGCTTGGCTTGGATCACTGGAACGCCGTGGAGGCTCTAAACCTCTTCCTTCTACATCCACGCCATCACCCGTATGCGAGGGCACAGGCAAAACAGACGTAGATGGTAGCGCCGTTGCGGCACTCTTCTTCTTGGGTGGCATGATGATGAAGAAACTAAAGCGCCGATCACTGGATCAGGTTCGCGCAACCTTCTTCCCCTACCTGGCGCGCCAAAGATGTCGGCGTGCGACACCTATGGGATCCCAAAGGATCCCTTTACGATTCGGCAGGGAGAGAGGTATGCGCAAAGAGCAGAACCAACGATCGACACAGGGTGATTTTACCCAGGTTCGGGCCGCTAATCAGCGTAAAACCCTACTCATGCCTTGTTTTATTAAGAGTGTTCTTGAGCCCAGGCTCCAGGAGCGCTCGTGATGAACAGTACGTTCAAAGAGCAGCTACACATGCAGGATGGGCCAGAAGATTCTCCTCCCCTGTAGCAGTCGCCTTGGGCCTCCTTTTATACGTTCAAAGGGGTCACCACAGTGGCAAAATGTACATACATTGAGGTGTAAAGTAGCTACAGGGTCATCATACCTAACCACTGACGGATTAGGACGAATGCATTTAATGCACCGTGAGGTGTCCGTTTAGGTGTCCTCATTTTCTTGGGGATGGAAAAAGGGGCCATCCCGTCAGCACCGCTTAAGCTCTCCTCCACTGGCGCCTTGCCACACATCCAGAGAAGGACCCAGAATGTCAGGATGGTTGCTGTGCCCAAGCGGTGGTATAGTGGCAGAATCTTGCCGGGCGCTGAATCTTGCCGGGCGCGAAATCTTGCCGGGCTTCGCAGGCCACCCCGGCAAGATCTTGCCGGGGAGGCTGGCTTTCGCTCTTCAGCTCTTCTTATCTGCTGATCCTCAGATCCTTGACTTGGTGTTTCTTCGATAACTTGAATTAACCTCCAACTGTTCCCTGACAAGCCTGGCCGCGAGTATGGCTACAACTGCCCGTGCACAAGTACGGGGTACTAATGGCCCAATACTTAGTACACCGACACAAATATTCCAAAACAAATGGTGGTTAAGGAAAACAACATCACCATTAACCTATATTGTGGTAGAGCATTTACAACAGTGCCAAAACAGCACTATGAATGCCCTTTTCCATTTTTGAAAAATCCAAATGAATTCCATAATTGCCCAAACTTTTTGTGGCATTGCACAGTATTCACGAGTATTTGTTTTTGCCAGCTACACATTTTTGCAAGGTCATTCAGTGGTTAAAATAAATGCAAAATGCTGCTGAGAAAAGAAACAGAAAAGAAAAAAAAGGAAAAAGGCCTAAACTGGACTGGGCTTAAGTGCACAGTACCCAGGCCCAGCCCAGCTGGCCTGCCTCCCTCCTCTCTCTCTCTTCCTCGCCGCCATCCCCGTGGCTGCCGCACGCTGCCCCGTCCACTGGACGACACGCCGACGCCCACCGACGCGAGGGGATAAGGCCGAGGCCCCGTCCCTCCCCCCTGGCCACTTCTCCCTCGCCCGCTCACTCTTCCCCTTCCTCCTCGCCTCTCCTCGCCCAGATCCCCCAACCACCGAGCGCCACCGCCGCCATGGCCCCGTCCTAGCCGCGGCCACCGTCGTCTCCTCGTTGCCTCCCTGTGTCTGATCGCTCTTCCATCGTCTTCTCCATCGACTGCGCCCAGCCGTTCAAGCTGGAGGCCAACAAGTCGAGCCCGGTGACCTCGTCTTCCTCCTTCGACCACCTCGACTCCGGCGACGACAAGCTTCCCCGAGCCCATTTAAGCACACCTGCAGGGCCTGGTGAGCAGTCGCCGTCTTCTCCCCCTCTTCCCCGTGTGGATCCGCCTCTGTACTCGCCGTATTTTGCACGCCCGGACGCTCCGCCATAGAACTCGTCGCCGGCGAGCCTTGGATGACCAGATGGTCATGTGGCGCTGCTCATCGTGCTCGCCCGCGAGCGTAGATGCCCTATGGCCTAGCCATTTGGCCCGAGCTTGCCCGTTTCGCCATTTCCGACCACGCCCGAAGCTCGTCGCCGCCATGGCTCAACGCCGGCGTGTTTCCGGCCACCACCCGCGTGTTCGACACTGTAGATGGACGCGGTGCGCTCTCCTCGTTCTAACGCAAGTTGTGGTGCCCGATTTGGTGCCCCGTAGGCGAATTCCGAGCCTCTCCGGCGAGAGCGCCGCCGCGGAGAGCTCGCCGACGCGATTCCGGCGCCGGCGCTGACCTGTCACCGTGTGGGGCCCGCTCTGTGAGACTGCCAGTGGGCCCCGGGGCCCACTTTGACCGTGTTGACCATGGTCAACTGTGGCTACTGTTCACAGCTGACCCTGACAAGTGGGACCCCCACATCAGCAGCCTAATTAGCATCTAATTACACTTAGTTTAATTAATCACTGATTAGTTTAGTCTCTGACAGTAGGCCCCACCTAGCTAATTAACCTGTTAGATTAGTTTAAAACACTGCTAAACCCCCCACAGAGGCTGACAGGTGGGTCCCACCTGACAGATTGATTAGTCAGCAGCTCAGTTGACTACTGACGCAATGCTGACGTCATGCTGACGCATTATTAGATTTCTGTTAATTTAAATAATTCCAGAAAATGTTTAAATCTTTTAAAATCCGTAGAAATTAAACCGTAGCTTAGATTGAAAAACTTTATATATGAAAATTGCTCAGAACGACGAGACGAATCCAATCGTGACATCTGTTTCCGTGTCGGGGCCCTCTACGGAGGTGAACCCGCAACTTTTCGCCCGTTTCCGATAGATGAATAGTGCGTACATACCGGTTAATAAATCCAGCTTAAATCCTAAAATAACTAATATGACTTAGACATACTTTTAGGCAACCCTGCACTGCACCTTAAGCATAGCATGCTTTGTGTTACATATGTTTGCGGTGTATTTATCTATTTCTTCCCCCTCTTCTCTCTCGGTAGATCCCGGTACCAACGTAATCCTCGAGACCGACGCAGCTCCGGAGACCGGCTACACTGCTGACAACCCTTCTCTTGCCGCAGAGCTTCCAGGCAAGCACCCCCCCTTTGAACATGCCTATATCGCCTATTCTTTCTCCCACCTGCTTGCATTAGAATTTGCTACTGCTTTGAGTATCCTATTCTGATGCATAGCCTGTTTATTGTAACCTGCTATTGATACCTTACCTGCTTATCCTAAATTGCTTAGTATAGGCTGGATAGAGCCCCACCAGAGACACCACTTTGACCCAGTTGCCCCCGCTGGATTATCAGATGACTCGATCAACGTGATCGACAACCAGGCTCGGCACCGCACATTACCCCCCTTAGTTGTACAACACTTCAGCGTTACTATCGAGTTCCGAGGATGATACCTCGTTTAGCACTTCTGATGTTAACTCTGTAGAGTAGCTATTCGGTCATGGTCATCGAGGGTGATTCCTCCTTCACCACTTCCGATACCGACGCCATCGTGCAACACCTCAAGTGTGAACCTCGAGGGTGATTCGTCCTAAGTTCACCTTGACGGATACATCGAGTAGGAATCCAACGAGGGTGATACCTTGGATTCCCTGATGTTATGGACACACGGATACTTGGACTTTACAACTGTTACTTGGAAAGGCGGGTCGACCCTGAGGGGTACCCGCGAGTGATGGGAAGTCGGGTTGACCTGGAGGGTACCCGAGAGATAAATACGAGGCATGGCCGGGCATTCTTAGCCCTTGCCGCAGGTCCTCGAGACGGGGCGACGGGGTCACATCGATCGTGAGTCTCTGCTCGTTACCGCGCACTACCAAAACACTAACGATTTGGATATTTGATCCGAGTGGGCCTCTGGCCCGATAGCACTAACCATCACGCGGGAAAAGTTATGGGCACTCTTCATCGTGGCATCAGCCGAAAGCTCTGTCAGACGTCCAGTTCAGCATGGCGGCACGGCTGGGCCGGCACCATCCTGTAGTGGTGGAGCCTGGACCCGCCCTACGCGCAATGACCCGGAGTGCACAGGGCGATGGCCCAAGACCACTGAGCGCTTAGGATATAGACCGACGGGGACCTCTCTGCTGAGCTCTAGGTAGGGTTGCGGTGTGTCGTTTGGCCGAGGCCGGGCATGACCCAGAAAAGTGTGTCCGGCCAGAGTTAATCGAGCGTGGTGGCTAAGTTGGTGCACCCCTGCAGGGAAGAACTAATCTATGCATGGCCGGATCCTCAGTAACGGACGCTCCGAGTTGTATCCCGATCGATACAACTAGAACTTAATGATGAGATGAGAAATGGATATTAGGGCTCTAGGATTGCTTTCTCGCAGGGAGTCGAGGAAGGATCTCTGGGCGAGGTTGATAACACTACCACTACTTTATATGGTGCTGATCTACACTCTTCTAATGCTGCAAGACCACTGAAGATGCTTGTCTTCGATTGGACTACGCCTTCTCTCTATTCTGGCATTCTGCAGCCCAGTCCACATATACAGCCTCTCTTTGATAATGTTGCATATGTAGTGTAGATTCTTGCTTGCTGAGTACTTCGGATGAGTACTCACGGTTGCTTGCTTCCTCTTTTTCCCCATATCCGTTTGATGCAACCAGATGACGGAGCCTCGGAGCCAGAAGCCCCTGTCGACGTCCACTACTTCTAGGATCGGAGGGTCCCAGGCAGGAGGCCTACGCCTTTTCGATCGTAGTGTTTTCTTTGTCCCGCCTTTTAAAGGCCTATCTGCTTTATCTTTTATATCTGTACTCAGATATCTGATGCTTCCGCTGATGCTTGTAAGCGAGCTTATGTATTCGAGCCCTCGAGGCCCCTGGCTTGTAATATAAAGCTTGTATTATTTTAAATTTGTGTCTAGAGTTGTGTTGTGATATCTTCAAGTGAGTCCTTAGGCTTGATCGTGTGCATTTGCGTGTATGATTGGTGCCCGATTAAGTCGGGGGCGTCACAAGGGGAGGGGGAGGAGGGGAGGGGCGAAGGAGACGGGCAGATCTAGCTAAGCGTCGCGCCTCACTCGTAGTAGCCGGAAACCCTAGCGAGGGGTCACGCAGGCCATGCCTCAGCCATATATAGCGCGATCCCCTTGGCCCCCTCACGGGCTGGGGAACCGGAGGAGGCTGATGGGCAGTCGTGGGCCCCGACCCATCCAACGGCCCAGCCAAATGGCCGCCCCTAGACAGAGACGGGCCCGGAGAAGGGGGCACCGCCACCGAATCACCCGAGGCCGGCCCAGGCCCGGCAGGCTCAGCTGGGGGAGACCCGCAGGCACACTGGCCAACCCTAGCCCTGCCGGCGATAGTGCCGCCGCCGCCGCATCCGTCCGCCTCGCCGGAGAGGACCGCGAGGGGAGCGCCGGCCACACGTCGCACGCCTCCACCACCGGAACCGCAGGCCTCGCCGGAGCTGGAGACGTCGAGCGCACACGGCGGAGAGCAGGGCCGCAAGTGGGCGGCGTCGGCCTCCAGATGCGCGCCGCCGTCACCCACGAGCCACCGCCGCTCGGCGCTAAGTGCCTGTGCCGGCCTCCCTGGCCAGCGCCACCGGCCGCCGCATGCAGCATGAAGTCGCCCAATGTCGCGCCCGCCGGCGGGGCAGGAGAGCAAGGTGGGGAAGGCTCATCCTCCGCCTCTGAATCCGCGCCGGCCAGAGCCCAGAAGCGGCTGCCGCACGTGCCCCACGGCGACCCTTGGGCCACAGGAGGAGGCACCGGCGACGGCGAGCCGCACGGGCCGCGCCGGACCTGCGTCCACGCACCTACCGCGGCGAGGTCAGCGGGCGGGGACGGAGCGCCACCCGAGTCGCCCAGATCTGCCACCAACGGCTCACTGCTGCGCATTTTCAAAACCTCAATCTTTGTAAGACTAAAGAGGTAATATCACCAGGAGACAAAAAACTTGCTCTGAATGTTGAGTTTCGTGCTAAAACTTTAAAAATATGAATTTATGGTCACTCAACTTGCGTTCTCGTGCAAATACGGTCATAAAATGTGTACACGGGTCTATCCACCGTCTGAGTGGCGTGCCACACGTGCATGGCCCCACTGCCAGCGACTCTCGGTGGTGGAGGCGCTATGTGTGCGTCGTTTCTGCAAAAAAGATTCAAAAATAATCATGATGTGAGGTATCAAACCAGCAACCTATTTTGTCTTGTCACGCATGCTAATCACCCACACAAGGTATCCTTTCCTGCTAGTAATGAGATGAATATTGTATTATATTTGTCAAGCCAACAAAAAAAAAAAAATTTGCCAGGACAACCATAAAATTATTCGAATTCAAACAATTTTTTTTACTTATTTGTCTGACAGAATTTTCGAGGGTGGGCGAATTTTTTTGCCATTTTGAAATTCGTACTTGTTCATGTGTTTAAGAAGAAGCACATAATTTTATATGTTGGCAATGACGACAACTCGTATCCAACATTTTTTTCTTGATATAGATTTTTTTTCTCGGTACAAGCCAGAAAAACCGGTTTATGGATAATCTCAGAAATTTTGGATTTTTTTTTTCGCCCGAATTTATTCAAATGAATTTTAAATTTAGATTTTTTGGCACTAAAATATATAAGACCGAACCTAGAAAAGAACAAATCTTATGCACAATTCCATCGGTTAGAGCATCTCCAATAGATGATGTAGATACAAAATTAACTAACTTTTGTATCTCCGAGACCCAAAAACACTTCTCCAACAAATGATGTAGATGCAAAAAAAAAACATCTCGGGACAACACTTCATGGTGCAAATATACATCTCCACCTGCAGGAGATGTAAAAAGGCGGGCACGCGCCAACTGTCCAACCGCTTTCATTTTTCTTCCGTTCGCCTGCCAGTCGCCCACCCGCCGCCCGGGCCATGGCCAACTCCGATGACCCCGCTGCCTCCTCCCCCGCAGCCGCCCACCCCGTCGGGGCCTTCGTCAGCGCAACCACCATCCCCAATCCCGCCTCCGCCTCCATGCCGTCGCTGCCACGCCGCCGCCCCGGTTTTGCCCCACCCCGACCGGTCGCCGTCACGGATGCCGCCGCACTGCCAGATCCGGCCGCTCCACCGCACCCGCCTCCAAATCGGCCGAATTGACCGCTTCTCCGCCGACGAATCACCGCTGCGCTGCCGTATGATTTGAGCTCCCCGGGTTCGAGCCGCGCACCCGTCGCTCCTCCTCCACTCCCCGCCTCGAATGGTCGCTCCTCTGCTGCTGCACTGCCGCTGCTTCGCCGCCCCAATTCGCATCGCCGCCGTCCCAATTCACCACCCCCACCGCCGCCCCGAATCACGCCGCGCCGCCGCCGTCCCCACTGCCGCCAACTAGTTTTTACATCTCCAGTTTGCATCTTCTATTGGAGTTGCTCTTTTAAATCTCCGTTTTGCATCATTTGTTGGAGTTAGCCCTTTTTTGAAGATGGAAAAAACACTTTTTGAAGATGTAAATTTTTACATCTCCTGTTTTACATCTCCAAATTTGTATCTTCCATTGGAGATGCTCTTAGTACTGCGCATCTGCTAGGTGGCCCCAGTTAGGGAGTTCGAGTAAATATCAGCTAAAATTACAAAAAATTAATGATGGAGACACTTGGGATCCATCACGTGACCAATCGGTAATACAGTAAAAGTTGTGGCACCGAGCTATGCACTGCAAATCTTATTTGATATAGTTCTGGACGTTTAAATTCTAAAAATACATTTGAAAATTTGGCACGAGGTTTAGTGACCACCAGGGTTTTTCGGACCGGAATAAAAAAACCTCCTCCTATCTTGGACCGGTTTTTTTAATTCGAATTTGATTTAAAATTTTATGGTCAAAAAATCCAAGATTTTTTTAAACCGATTTTTACAGTCTCACCGGGAAAAAACATTATCGAGAATAAGGCCTGCTTCCATAAATTAACGTGTGTGTCTTATTTAACTTGAGAATCTGCTTAGTGCAGTGGCTGGCAGAGGGCTAATGCTTGTTTGTTCGAGCACCAGTGCCTCTTTTTTTTTTCATTTTCTCATACCTTTATTCCTGACAAGCAGACCCACACGTGCTGATGAGGAGCTTCTGCGTAATCAATACAGAGCGGGGGTGTATCTGCAAAAAGAACATGCCTGCGTAAGACTGTGTTGTTCCGGTCACTGACACTGACAGTGGCCCATAGCAACGTTGGCATGCCACGTAAGCACAATATGTGTTGTTCCGATGAAGTGACCGTATTTATACATGGGGACAAGTTGAATGACCACAATTTTGTATTTTTAAAGTTTTAGCAATAAACTGAATATCGAGAGTGAGTTTTATGACTCCTGTGATATTAGCTCGAGCAAAAAAGCACCAACTTGAATATGTATCCTTTGCTTTTTATCAAGATGGTCAAGTGGCATGAACAGTTTGGAGCCGAGGCAAGCCACAAATTTGGAGCTCGGGATTACACAACAATTTTACGGATAATGCCGCCACATAATCTGTGTAGGAAAGCTGCAAAATCCACGCGTACAAAACCAAGTTGAGCTGGCTCCAACGTCGTTTCCTTTTGTAGTGTACTCCTAGTGTGGTGATTCCAAATAAGAAGAAAATGTACTCCTATTGTGTTTACGGGGTGTTATTAGTACACCCGGCCCAGACATACACGGTGCTAGTTCACCTTGATCTGCTTGAAGATTTCAGCCCTGACGTTGCCGGCAACAACCCTCGGAACCCGCGGCGTGACGGCTTCGACTGGACAATGGGGATCATTGACGGCGAGTGGCAGCTGAGGGAGAACCACAGCTCCCGTGCAGCCCGTGGGCAGGCACCACGGCACGACGACGGCCACCACCGCCGCCGCCGTGACGACGACCACAACAGACGCCAGGACGGAGATGAAGATCGGCAAGGTAGGCGGGACGACAGGAGCCAGACCTGGGCTGGCAGGTTCTTCGGGAGCCGCTCACATGCAGCGGACAACAGAAGAGAGGACAGGCGCCATGAAGATCAGGGGCGCCGCGACGACCACCGTGGCGAGCGACGTGATGAGCGCCGCAGAGTGTCCGTTGATGGGGTGCTTGAAGACGGTGTGGAGCCGCAAGAGGAGGCCGGTGCAGTCTCCCCACCTCCTTCAAATCAACGTCGTGTTTACTGGATGGTGATGGGTTTGATGAGATTTATCATGTAATCGAGTTAGTTTTGTTAGGGCTTGATCCATAGTATCCACTATGTTCTGAGATTGATGTTGCTATAACTTTGCTATGCTTAATTCTTATCACTAGGGCCTGAGTGCCATGCTTTCGGATCTGAACCTCTATGTTTTCATTAATATATTTGTGTTTTTGATCCTATCTTGCAAGTTGTACGCACCTATTACGTGTTATGATCCGCATACCCAAGGTGACAATAATTGGGATTCTTTCCGGTAATTACGTAGTTTGAGGAGTTCATGTATTCACTATGTGTTAATGCTTTGTTCTGGTTCTCTATTAAAAGACGGTCTTAATATCCCTTAGTTTCCTTATGGACCCCACTGCCACGAGAGGGTAGGACAAAAGATGTCATGCAAGTTCTTATCGCAAGCACGTATGACTATATATGGAATATATGCCTACATTACATTGATGAATTGAAGCTAGTTCTATGTCGCCCTAGGTTATAACTATTACATGATGAATGCCATCCAACATAATTATCCATCACCGATCCAAAGCCTACGAGCTTTTCACATATTGATCTTTGCTAAGTTACTACTTTGATGCTGCTATTACAATTGCTACAAAACTATTACTACTGCTGTTACCGTTACTGTTGCTATGGTTCTTACCACTATCAAACTATCATACTACTGTGCTACTAATCACTCTACTGCAGATATTTAATTCTTCAGGTGTGGTTGAATTGACAACTCAACTGCTAATACTTGCAAATATTCTTTGGCTCCCTTGTGTCGAATCAATAAATTTGGGTTGAATACTCTACCCTCGAAAACTGTTGTGAACCCCTATACTTGTGGGTTATCAGTGATGAACTCATTGCTCTTGTGCTTCTAATGATAGTCTCCTCAACATTCAATCTCTCTCACACAAATTTGACTTGGGTAGGAGAAGGATTAGAGTGGAAAGCAACTTGAAGAGGCTAGAAATCAAGATTCAAATGGTAGGAATGGAATCTCTTGATCTCAACATATGAGTAGGTGGTTCTCTCTCAGAACATGAATGGTGGAAGTTGTGTTTCGTTCTGATGGCTCTTTTAGAGAGTAAGTGGTGGTGGAGGGGTGTAAATAGGAAGCACCAAAAATCCAACCGTTACAAGCCTTTGACCCAACTCGGTGGCACCGATATGATAATCTCGGTGAGACCGACTAGTGCAAAAGACTTTACCATTAGGCTTTTTTTATGAGACCGCTTATACCAACTCGGTAGGATCGAAGTGCAATGGCTAGGGCAAAACCGTGTCTCGGTAATTCCGATCTATTCATCTCGATGATTCCGAAATGAAGCGACTTCATTACAGAAGCTTGGTAAGGCCGTCTCGGTGGGCCCGAGAACCATTTTGGTCAGACCGAATTGTTAGGGTGTCGAACCCAACGCGGAACAGAAGGAAATGACAAGCGGTTTTCAGCAAGGTATTTTCTGTAAGCACTGAAATTATCGGTAACAGATAGTTTTGTGATAAGATAATTTGTAACGGGTAACAAGTAACAAATGTAACAAAGGTGCAACAAGGTGGCCCAATCCATTTTGTAGCAAAGGATAAGCCTGGACGAACTCTTATATAAAGCAAAGCGCTCCCGAGGACACATGGGAATTATTGTCAAGTTAGTTTTCATCATGCTCACATGATTCGCGTTCGTTACTTTGATAATTTGATATGTGGGTGGACCGGTGCTTGGGTGCTGTCCTTACTTGGACAAGCCTCCCACTTATGATTAACCCCTCTCGCAAGCATCTGCAACTACGAAAAAAGAATTAAGACAAATCTAAACATAACATGAAACATGTGGATCCAAATCAACCACTTACGAAGCAACGCATAAACTAGGGTTTAAGCTTCTGTCACTCTAGCAACCTATCATCTACTTATTACTTCTGAATGCCTTCCCCTAGGCCCAAATCGTGGTGAAGTGTCATGTAGTCGACCGTCACATAACACCACTAGAGGAAAGACAATATACATCTCATCAAAATATCGAACAAATACCAAATTCACATGATTACTTATAACAAGACTTCTCCCATGTCCTCAGGAACAAACGTAACTACTCACAAAGTATGCTCATGTTCAAGATCAGATGGGTATTAATTATCATTAAGGATCTGAACATATGATCTTCCACCAAATAAACCAACTAGCATCAACTACAAGGAGTAATCAACACTACTAGCAACCCACAGGTACCAATCTGAGGTTTTGGGACAAAGATTGAATACAAAAGATGAACTAGGGTTTGAGAGGAGATGGTGTTGGTGAATATGTTGATGAAGATTGACCCTCCCTCGATGAGAGGATCATTGGTGATGACGATGGCTTCGATTTCCCCCTCCCGGAGGGAAGTTTCCCCGGCAGAATAGCTCCGCCGGAGCCCTAGATTGCTTTTGCCCAGGTTCCGCCTCGAGATGTCGGCGCTTCGTCCCAAAAGCTTCTCTATGATTTTTTCCAGGTCAAAACCTTTCATATAGCAGATGATGGGCACCGGAGACCTGCCAGGGGGCCCATAAGCCCTGGGGGGTAGGGCACCCCCCCAGGCTTGTGGCCACTTGGTGGGACCCCTCTGGTAGTTTCTTCGCCCAATAATTTTTATATATTCCAAAATAATTCTCCGTAAATTTTTAGGACTTTTGGAGTTGTGCAGAATAGGTCTCTCAGATTTGCTCCTTTCCGGTCCAGAATTCCAGCTGCCGGCATTCTCCCTCTTCATGTAAATATTGTAAAATAAGAGAGAAAATGCATAAGTATTGTACCATAATGTATAATAACATCCCATAATGCAATAAATATTAACATAAAAGCATGATGCATAATGGACGTATCAACTCCCCCAAGCTTAGACCTCGCTTGTCCTCAAGCGAAAGCCGAAATCGATAATCATGACCACATGTTTAGAGATAGAGGTGTCGATAAAATAAAATAAAATACGGACATGAGGGCATCATGATCATCTTTAGAACAGCAACATATATTGTCATATAATTTCCTATACTAAAGTAACAATTCGTTCACAAGGTAAAGTATGAATCAAAAACTTTATTGAAAACCAACAAACTATGATCTTGGTCATTGAAACAATTGCAATTTATCATAACATCGGAAAGAGTCAATGTAAGAGCTTTTATTATGCAAGTTCACATACTCAACCATCATTTAATCTTTCATAATTGCTAACACTCACGTGATACTTATGAGATCAATGTTTCAATCAAACACATAGGAAGATAGGGGCTTATAGTTTCACCTCCCAACCATTTACCTCAAGGGTAACGTCAACAATAATAGTTTATGAACACCTACATCCGAGTTGATATATATATCTGGATCTTCCCCAACATATAGTGCTTGCCAAAACGAAAAACTATAAAAAGGAGAGGTGAAGATCACCATGAATCTTGTATAAAGGTAGAAGGTAAAAGTAAAAGATAGGCCCTTCGCAAAGGGAAGCAGAGGTTGTCATGTGCTTTTATGGTTGGATGGACAAAATCTTAATGCAAAGGAACGTCACTTTATATTGCCGCTTGTGATAAAGAACTTTATTATGCAGTCCCTCGCTTTTATTTCTTCCATATCACAAGTTCGTATAAAGCTTATTTTCCTCACACTAAAAGATCATACATATTTAGGGAGCAATTTTTATTGCTTGAACCGATGACAACTTACTTGAAGGATCTTACTCAATCCATAGGTAGGTATGGTGGACTCTCATGGCAAAACTGGGTTAAGGGATTTTGGATGCACAAGTAGTATCTCTACTTGGTGCAGAAGATTTGGCTAGCATAGGACGAGAAGCAAGCTCAACATATTGGAGGATCCATGACAATATAACTTCTATTCGGATATAAGGAAACATAACCCATTATGTTGTCTTCCTTGTCCGACATCAACCTTTTAGCATATAATATTTTAACGAGTGCTCACAATCAGAAAAGATGTCCAAGATAGTGTATTTATATGTGAGACCTCTCTTTTTTTATTACTTCCTATTAATTGCAACAATGACCAAAACTATGTTTGTCAACTCCCAACAAATTTTATGCGACATACTTCTTATATGTGAAGTCATCACTTCCCATAAGATTATTATAATCTTTTATTTCCTTTATCTCTATATTTTTTTCTCAAGATCATAGCAAGAAAGCAAAGCCCTCAACTCAAAAATAATCTTTATTATACAACTCTCGGACTCGATTACATAGAGGGAACACAAAGCAAAACTCAAAACTAGATCATACTAAAACTTTATTCTACTAAACCAAGATATAACCAAAAGGATCAAACTAAGAAAAATGATAAAGGTAAAGATGTGATGGTGATACGATACCTGGGCACCTCCCCCAAGCTTGGCACAAGCCAAGGGGAGTGCCCATACCCATGTACTCAAGTTTCCTTCTTCGGAGGCGGTGGTGCCATGTTCTTGGCAATAATGCCCTTCAGAATGCGATTCTCCTCTTCAAGCTTTTGATTTTGCGGCTTGAGGTCCATATTTTCCTTCCGGAGTTTGCCTGTGACAGTTAGAGCGCCGTCCACCCATGGATGCATCTTGGCTGCGGGGAAAAAGCAACACTCTTTTTCATGTTATTATAAGAGATAAACTTAGCACCGGGTGGTTTGACTGAATCAGGCAGGATTGAGCTCGTGAATTCCTCATGCCAGCCATCATATCGGGGAAGAGAAGTAACTTCTTGGTCCTCCTCCATAGCGTCCACTCTTTTCAGGTCGGCTTCCATCTCTTCCTCTGTTGACCACCCAAAGTGTTCAGCTTCACTATATGCTCTTGGGTCCGGTATCGGGTGAGAGACACGACTCTCCCCGACCGACTCTTGCGAAGACATCTTGCTCTAAATCTACTACAGAAATAGCTCCAAACAAGAACAGAGGATATTGCCGTGCTACGGTGGTCAAAACCTTTGGGACATTATATAATGATTTTTTACCATGCAAAAGAAGTAATCTGGGAGAAAAAAGAGTCCGGAGGGTGTCGGGGTTATGATCCTGAAAATGAGTACTAGGGGTACGAATAAGGGGCAGAGACTAGCTATGGCATAGGTGTAACACGCGGTGTTTAACGAGTTCAGGCCCCTCACTCGGTGGAGGTAAAATCCCTACATCTTGTGCCCTGAGGCTTGCTTTGATTTGATGGATAGGGTTACAAGGGTGAACGTGCCCGGCTATGGAGAGGGGTGCGGCTTATATAGAGTGCGCTGCAGCCCCATGTCTCCCACGCTACCAGGGCAATTAATGCCATTGAATGAGGCAGTTACTAGTGTAATGAGCCTATACTACAATAGTTATAGGTAACGGTAGCTTTAACTCTATTTAGTGGACGACTTAGGATCCCTCGACTGTTGCAGCTCCCATGACGCCTTCTTCCCCTGTACGTCTGAGTGGTTGACCGTCCGCCGAGTGACTTGTGGTCGTCCGAGTGCAGTAGAGCCGTCCGAGTGATCCTCCTATTGGACGCATCCGAATGCTGGTATAGTCCAGGGACCTACCTATGATGGTGATGGGCCCCATGTGAGTCCCAAATGATGGGTCCTTGACCCAACATGTAATAGGTGACCACATCATTAGCCCCCGAATCGGTTGAGATTTCCTAGAACAACGAATCGATCCTTCGGTTAAGTCCGAGTGCTGCAGAGTCACTCGGAATATGTTTTCGAGTCGTGATTTGTTCCTTGGACGGAAACGCAACGGATTCTGGACCTTAGTTTTACCCAAATGACCGAGTGATGTTGATCGTCAAGAAAAAACCCGGTGGCATTCGTTTTGTCTCTCGGAAGAGAAAGACTAGGGGCCCGAGTGAGGGCATGCCATTACAACTCGAGTGGTGACGCCATCGCGTGGTCTGAATCTCCAGAGAGACGCCACTCTTTATCCCAGGGGAATGCCAGCGCGGGCCTTCTACAAGTCCAGGTTAACGAGTCATGCCCCTTGGAGCCTATCGAGAGGGCCAAGTGAACCCGCAGAGGGGCGTCAAGCTCGTCACATAACGATCCTGAAGAAGACTTCAGTTGGGTGTTTAACATGGCCGAGTGCACGGATCCCCGCGGAGGGTGGTCAGTCAGACTGACGCACATCCTTTAGGAAAGGAATCACTGGAAATCAATCGGATTGATTCGTCCCGGAAATCTCGGGATTTTAATTCGTGTTTTCACGCGCTGAAGCGGTAACGTCGTGCGTTAGTGGGAAAGTGGGGGGTAAGGCTCCTCGATTTGCATGCACGATCTCTGCCACGTGCCACGCCTGTCGTGTGCAAAGCCTTGCCGCTTGGGCCGTCGATCCGGGGATTGGCGGTGAGAGATCTGGTCTGGGATTTTATCCAGCGGTATAAAAGGTTTGGAGACACAGCTCTGGGCCTCAGATCCCCTTTCTCTCCTCCCGACTCCTCCATTTCTTTCTTCCACCCGAGTGTGTAGCGATGGCGAAAGGCTCCACGGTGAAGGTGCCACCTCTTCTGGTTCGGGTGCGGCGGCCGGCGGCGCGTCGGGGGACTGGCTCCCGTCGCGTGTTTCCGCTCGGCGACTGGAGGACTTGGCGGAGGAGGGATTGATCCCACACGATGGATGGCGTCACGCGGGCGCGGGGGAGATCGAGCCGGCGCCTGAGGCGGACGAGCGCATCCTGCTCGTCACTCACATCGAGCGAGGTTTCTCGATGCCTCCCCATCCTTTCTTCCGAGCATTCCTCGATTTCTTCGGCGCTCAACTCCATCATCTTCCTCCCAACGCCATTATTTATCTTTCGGCCTTTATCTCCCTTTGTGAGAACTTCTTGGGTTGCCACCCCCACTGGGGTCTTTTCAAATACATCTTCACCTGTCAGTGGATGTCAGTGAAGAAGGACTCGCCGACTTGTGAGAAAACCCATGTCACCTAGCTATGTGGGGGTCTGGGTATCCAGGTTCGCGAGGGGAGGTCTTTTCCCAAGATGAGTTTTCCCGACTCCGTTAAGGGTCGGCAGGGAACCTGGTTCTACTGCAAAGATGTCCCCAGCGCCAACAGCCAGTCGGGCCTCCCGCCGTATTCGACTGAGAGGGTACAAGCTCCGCCGATCCTCACCATGGAGAAGGAGGAGAAGGTGGGCGTCGACATCCTATCCATCGCGTTGATAGGAGTTGTGAATGCTGGGGTGAATGGCATGGATTTGCTTGAGAATTTCTTCAGTGAGTGCATCCAACCTCTACAGGCCAGGACCCATCCCATGTGGCTGTATGAGGGGTCGGGTGACTCCACTCAGACGCATCCTAAAGATCTCACCAAGAAGGAGGTGGGCGCCAAGATCAAGGCCATCACTTGCGCCCGCGACAATCCATGGGGCGCTTGGTTGGTGCCAGCCTTTCACAAGGACCTGCCGCCTATCGAGGTACTTGTCTCTGATTCAGTTGGCTCAATTGTAGGTTGTCTTCTGTATGGTTGATCCTCACGTTTGCGTGTGTTTGCTTCTCAGGACTTCCAGAATCTGATCTCCAGGATCCCCATGGTGGACCGCTCGCCTCAAGATGTGACATGTGACACCGAGCAGCAGTACTCGGAAAGGTCCGATGATGACGAGAGTGACGATGATGACGACGATGATGATGATAGTTCGGAGGAGGGGGAGGAGGCGGAGTCTTCTTCGTCTTATGAGGCCCCCAAAGAACCTCGCTCCAAGGCGCCGCACGACCCAAAGGGCAAGGTAGGAGCAACTCAACAGCCGGCTGCTTCTGGTCGGGCGACTCGGAGTTCCAAGCGCGCCCGCGCTGAGGCCGAGAGCTCGACGGAGAAGCAGCCCAAGTTGCCCAAGCAAATCTCCTCCAAGCCTCGGAAGGCTACCGTGCCACGGATCCGAGTGGCGGTGCCTGTGGCCTCGAAGTAAGCATTTTCACCGACTCTTTGTTCATTTTTGAATTCATTCGGCTGCTGACCGAGTGTTGTTTGTCCTTGCAGCAACGACACCTCGACAACCTCAGCAGGCCCGCATGTCTGCAAGCCCGGCCCGAGTGATGCCGATGTGGCAGATGCCGCTACCTCCAAAGGTATGTTGTATTGATTGACTCACATGGTTATGCCTTCTTCGACTGGACTCTGATGATTTCTCTGATTTATGCAGCCCCGCCCGAGATTATCCAGCTCGACGACGAAGTGGGTGCTGACCCGCCGAACCCGGACGCCGCTAGGGAGGGAGTGTTGGGTGCTGCCACGCCAATGAAAGATGCCTCTCCTCACCAGACGACCCGTGTTTCTCCGGCGAAGGTTGCTGCCAAAACTGCAAGGCCGAGTCCTCTGGCTCAGGGTGGTTCAGCTTCTTTGTCGGTGGTGGTGCCTCTTGTAGGGTCTACCCAGGCTTCTCCGAGTGGAACGGCGGTGATCCCAGCCCCGAGGCCAACTCCTGCACCTCCGTCAGCTCCAGCTACCTCTTTCCCCCTGTACCATGTCCCAGAAGATCAGGTGGGGGCGAGTAAGGAGGCGCTGATCCAGGTGGGTTTAATGTGTAGCCGACTAAAGGATGCCTACGACGCCAGCATGGCACTGGAGACAAATGTCTGAGTAAGTACCATTCTGAGTATAATTTCCAATTTGAGTTTCTTCTTTTCTCGTAATAGGATTTCTCCCAATGGGTTTGCATAGGGCACACCCACTGGGTGTACATGATCCACTAGGGGCACGCAGAGTGCACCCATTGGGTGTAGTCCCCGAGGGTCCTGCTGACTGGAGTCAGTTGGTGGGAGTCTTTGATTGTTGAATTTTCTTATGTTCACTCGAAGTCTAGCCAGCGTGGTCGAGTGGACATGATCCAGTGGGGGCACGCTGAGTGCACCCACTAGGTGTAGTCCCCGAGGCTACCGTTGACTGGAGCAGTCGGCGATAGTCTTAGAGTTTTTTTAGCTCCATCAATGAGTCACTATGACACCCTGGATTTTGGCCCTTTCTTTTTCTTTTGTTTTTCTTTGGATTTTTGATTTGAATTGCTTTTCTGTGGCTCTATGGTCTTGAAACCTGGGAAGATCATCTCTTCTCAGTCTCCCAAGTGGCTTGTCATCCTCAAAACCATCTCAAGATCATGTCATTTCCCATCTTGGACCAATCCCAATATTCTTTTTATTGGGAATATTCATTTTTCTATTAAAGGAATAATCCTTTTAGCCCTAGGTTGTGAAGCAACCTACCCTTCTGTCATCCACAAAATTCCCAAATAATTCTCATAAATTGTTTGGGTCATATCTTCCACAGATATGTCAAAACCCTTCCTTGGCATGATAAAAAATAATTCATCAATATTCATTCTTCAATTCTATCGAGTGTGGATTTTTGTGAAGGAAGTGCCACATATCTTTTCTTGATTGCTCCCAAACTTTTTGGACATTCTATCGTGTCCAAATAATTGACTCATACCAAAATTCAGCTCAATTTGCCAAGTGAATCTTCCCCAGCAAATTTCCAAAGTTTCTGTCAGGTGGAAGCCTTTGTGAAGGAAGTACTAGCTAGAGTAATCCAAATGAGTTGAAATTTTGCATGGTCCTTTATATGATCAAATCATTACTCTCCTACAAATTTGAGCTTCATCCATCACACCATGTGAGCTCATTACGAAATCTTGGTTTCTAGTCAGATTTTCAGGTTGTGAAGCAACTATATTTTATATTGCTTCATTTTTGCTAAACATTTACCAGGGCATTCTCCTACCCATATAACATCCCTCCACTCAATTTGGGCTCATTTCATTCATCCAATATTTCTCTAGAATTTTCCCAAAATTCTGTCCAGATAGGACCACTGTGAAGGAAGTACCATTTTGGTGTATCCAATTGGTATGAAATTTTTACAGTGTGTTCATATGCCCAAATAACTCATCTCCTCCAAATTTGAGCTCCATCCAATGCTCTATATGAGCACAGCATCAAATTCTTCCTTTCTGACCAGTGGGGTCACTTGTACAACAAGTGCTATATTTTCTACTCCAATTGAGTGATTTTGGCCAACACAGTGTTCTTAGCATGTGCCAAAACCATGCCAAAGATCAGTACCTATCTCTTCCTGGATTTTTCTCACCATAGCACAAACACCTTGCTGTTCATCTGATTTGGAGCTAAGTCCAAACCTCTTCTTTGCCCCTGCCCTTGGTTCCTTCCTCCTTGGCACTCAGTGTTGAATAAGTAATCGCCCTGACAAGGTTTGGCCGACCAGAGCACGGGTAATCGTCACGTTCACGCGGTGACTATGCCTCTGGCATGCCCGTCCACGCGCTTTGGCCGATTGGACTGCTCCTCCCCGTCCGTTAACACGAGCTCCCGTCGCCTAGCCATGTCCAGTAGCTTCCCCTTGACCGTGCCATCACTTCCATGCCCCTGACCCGTCCTATCTCGCCATTGTTGGGTCACCATCGAGCGCGCCCATGACCGGCAGCCTCTGTCACCTCCATTTATGGGTTGCTTTCGAGCTCTAGAGAGATTCCAAGCCCTCCCCGGCGCTATATATAGGTGCCCTGAGTCCCTCCGCACCTCGCTGCTCTCTCCCCGGCCCTCCAAGACCACCGGAGCCCCCTCCCCCTCACCTTGGCCGCCACGACCGCCGTTCGGCTTTGCTTGGATTCGAGCAAGGCAGCGCCCCTCCTCCTCTTCTCCACCACCAGACGACTCCCCTCTGCCACGCGAGCCGCCCCACCCCCTCGTCTTCTCGCCGGAGCCAGTATGGTCGCACTCCCCCAAGTTCGGCCGCTGTCTCTATTCCTCGCCGCGGGAGCCCAAGCCGCCTCCGCTCCACTCCTCCTCGCAGTCCGTGTCGGGCCAGGATGGACGCGACACTTCGTCCCGGTCCCGCCGGTGCCTCCCCCTTGGCCGGAGGTGGCCGGAGCCGCCGGGCCGGCGCCGGCCGCGCGCTGCCCGACCTCCTCTGTTCCACGATGCATCACGCACGGGAGAAGAAGACGATGAGCAGCCCAGCTGGCCAGGCGGGCCCCGCCTCCCCATCGGCCCCATGTGTCATCCAGAGAAACCCCGGGTCCAGCTAGATAAGTGGAAACGTATTTGGTGGATTACGTTTCCCCGTAGGAAAGCGCATTCTGGAGCTCTTCGGCTGTAAGTGCGCTTTCTCAGTTCTGAAAACGTATTTTCGCTAAAGGCGCTTTCTGTTTTAACCTCCAAGGGCCTGTCTGTGAATATTCGTTTTACAGAATAGTCCCTGGACTTCCCCTTTCGTATCTCCGCGACCGTAACTCCGAATGAGGTGATTCCAAAGCCCACGTCTTCGTCTCGTCGAGCATGTTCTGTTGGTGTCATTTTCACAATGTTGGCACATGATGAAAATGACCATTTTGCCCTTGCTTCTTATCAACCCCCTTCGAGAGAGAAACATGTCCGGTGAATCTTTTCGCGAGCTTCTCGCACCTCTTCTGTGAGAACTCTTCATCCCAACGCAAGTCACGAGAGCCACTTGCATGATGGTCTTGAAGTAGCCATGGTTTTCTACTTGAATATTAAACTGTTTGTGCTTGTTAATATTTTCTGAATGATATATATATTTTGGTGATATGATCATTTTGCATCTGTTGGTTAAAAGATTACTTGCTAACATTATTATCATGTTCTATTCTAGCATTTGCTTCTGATGCTAGTGGTCATGCTATGCTTATGTATAGTGTTATACTTGTTATATTCATGCTTGTCATTATGCCATGCTCCTTTGCATACATGATTTATTGTTGTTGATATGCTTGATGGTTATGTTGCTCACCCATGCTTATGTTGATATCATGCTCGTCTGCATTGTCACTTCATCATGCTATTTTTATTATGACTCAGCTTATTACATCCAAGTTGAACTGGACTTTAATCGAACTTGAGCACCTGTTGGCTGAGTCATAGTGCCATCAAATCGAGCTGACTAGTCCAGCCACACTTGCCTGTATGGGAAGGTCCTAACTTGGTCTATTGTCATGCCTCTCGCCGGTGCCTTCAACTAGGGAAGGTTATGGGTGCACGCTACCCTGATCAGGTAGGCGGACATAAGCCTTGTGTGCCCGTGTTTGGTTTGAGTGCTCTTGTCCCCGTTTGGGACCGCTTGTTTTGTTTTGCCAGGACGGTGGCAGTTGGGTGTCACGAGGTGACATCGGGGCCACCCATGACTTAGCCCAAAGGGGAGTTTGTCGGAGTGGCCGGGAGAGTGTCATGCAATAGATTGGTTTTGTCGGAAAGCTGTGGGTCCACCCGAATGGGATCACGAGGCCTTGGGTTCCGTAGTGTGGGTACAGTGTACTAACCTCTACAGAGTGTATAATCTATCGATAGCCGCGCCCGCGGATATGGGCCTAGTTCGTAGTAGGTCACACTATGAGTCAATAGTAAGAATAACCTGACTAACAAACAACCTTGGTTCGATGAGGAAAGAAGTTGGTTGATCTTTATGTGGTCACGGGAGGTTCACCATGGTATTCTTGGTAATGATGAGATGATCTTGTGAGGACCACGATGGTATTCTTGATAATGATGAGATGATCTTGTGAGGATCACAATGGTATTCTTGATAATGATTGAAGCGATCCCGTGACCACGATGGTAAGTAAGAATGGCATATCTAGGGTGGTTATGAGATAACCGCCGAATAGAGTAAGTTGGTCCGTGTTATCTTTAAGCATGTTGCTTGTTAGTATCATCATTGTTCACGTCTTGAGTAACATGTTCATGCCATGCTCCTCTGATATTGTTCTAGCGGTATCTTGTTCACCATCTACATGTCATGTTGCTCTAGTTGTATCATGCTCAGCCTTGTTTAACTTGTAAATGCCATGTTGTTGTTTGTCTTGATTGCTTTTGGTTGCTGTGAGCTTGCGAGTACATTCAAAGTACTCACCTGGCGTGTCATGCCAGTTTGCAGGTCATGTCATGTTTGCTTGATTGCCGAGGATCCCGAGTTTGTGAGCTAGGATAAGCGTTCCAGCACGAGTCCCTGCGGAGTGGAGTCCATCATCGTCGTCGTTGTTCCATTGCTAGAAGATATTCCGCTACTACGAGTTGTTCTGCTGCTAGCATAGACCTACCTGAGCAGGTGTAGTGTCGCCGTGCCGATGTAATCACTACAAAAAAAATACACTTCCGTGATGTTACATGTTTGTCATAGTAGGTCACATTTTCTGTCATGCATGTACATCCATGACGATTTTATGACAGAATCAAGATAGTCATACCTGTGTTGTCGTAGAAGTGTTCCATGACATTAGAAAAATTATCATCACGGAAGTGTCCACTTCCATGACGATAAATCGCGCGTCATAGAAGTGCTTTCATCAAGGGTAACCGACACGTGGCATCCACCGTAACGGGTCGCCGTTAAGCTATCGGGTTCCGGTTTGGATCCGATAACCCATTAACAGCCCTGACCAGTGGGCATTTTCCACGTGTAAAATTCTCATTTGCCGGAGTATCCACGTGTCAGCTCAGTGCTGGGACAGATGTCATCCAGCGAATGGACGGGACGCACCTATGATACGTCGACACGTGGCATGGCCCAACAATGGCCCATTTAGGTCAAAAGGCCGGCCCATTTGACTTAGTCAAAAGGTAGCGGCTCGGCCCACCGAAGGCCTGTTAACGGCCTGTTCGCATATAGCCCATTTACAGCCCGCTAACTCACGGCCCGTTATAGCCTATCCGAATTAGGCCCAGTAGTGCCATGTGGGCCGTCCAATATGATTCCAGCCCGTTGTAACTTCCGACCCATGACGTCTTTTGGCCCATATGAGGCCCTTTCTAAATCTTGGCCCATAAACGGCCCGTGGTGAAACTGGCCCATAATGAACAGTATATAGCTTTATACCCATTAACGGCCCATTGTTCCATTGGGCCATTTCAGCCCGTGTTATCTTTCGGCCTTTTAAGGGCCCATTTATTATTGGGCTCATTTCCGGCATTCGATTACTTAAGGTCCGTTACTGGCCTATTCCGCTTGTGGGCCAAATTCAGCACGTGGTTAAAGTCAGCCCGTCTGTGGCCCTTTAATCCGTTGGGCCATTTTCATGGCGTCATCACATATGGCCCATTAACGACCCATTATGTCTGCCGTTCGAATTAAGCCCGTTGTACACATGGGCCTGTTAACGGCCCATAAACAGACGATTCCCATTATAGCCCGTTTATGGCCCATATTGCGGTCCGTTAATTGTTCATGAAAGTATGGCCCATGTTTGGCCAATCGATCATACGGCCCGTAGAAGTCCCATTGAATCTACGGCCCGTAGAAGGCCCATGGATCATACGAACCTTAGGAGGCCCACTACAACAGGCAGCAGGACTACTTCTAAATAAAAAGGTTACCGCAGAAAAAGAACTGCAGCGACTACCAGCAAAAAAATAAACAATACAATAAGGAAATAAATAAGCAAGCAACTTATGCTAGGCTATTACGGCTATTACAAATATTACATCCATTGGGCATCAAAGTTTGCCACCAGTGCAAATATAGTGAACAAAGCAGCATATTACATACACTGGCGTCTAAATTGGCCACCAGTGAAAATAAACGCAACAGCAAAACAAGTCCAGAACTGAAACCACTTCAGAAGAGCTCAAGAAACGATATCCTGGATACCCACCATGCTGGCAAGAAGCTTAGCAAGCTTATTAGTTTTCTCTTGTTTGGCGCTAAAATCGTCCAGCGCTTGCTGTTGCACCAGAAAGTATGCATCTGAATTCTGCAGGGACTTCCTCAGTCCTTCGGCTTCTTGCCGCAGCATAGCTGACTGATGCCTTTCAGCTTGTAGCTTAGACTGAAGAAGCCGAAGTGATTCAGGCAGCGAGTTCGAAGAGCTTGTGCCAGCGGTAGTGGCCAGTAACTCGAACACTACATCAACGCAGGACTTTGGGGTTGTCTCACAGATCGTTTTTATCACCTTTCTTGGAGACCAACAGGGTTGTCTCACTATCTTGAACCTTATCTGCATTACTTTCTCTACCATTGCATAATGGGGTGCTCTTCTTCAATATTCTGTTCGCATTCTACAAGAGAAACAAGCAGACACATCACAGGTTTAGCATGTAGTATATGAAACTCATTTTGGTAAACTGGTTTAGTAGTAAGGTGGACAGGATAACAGCATGAAACAAACATATATCTATATACTATGGTCACTGTATTGTCCATGTCATTCTAGTTTATGTTGCCAAATCAAGATAGAGACACAGTTCGAATCATATATTTTTAAGACACAACAGCATAGACAGAATATAAGTGTGAGAAACTACACAGCACTGGCAACACTTGTAATGTGCATGACATGAGAACATAACTGTTTATACAACTGAAACTGAAATCAACATAGAGCAACAAGTTAGAACAGCAATCCAGTTAAAGAAATAGGTTTAAAACATACCCGTTGCGCCATTGGAGTTTCAATTGGATCCTTCAAATTCGAAAGTAGTTGGTATGAGTAAATACAGTGATGCAAGAGCAAAGGAGTATGGACCATAGCTACAGAATCTGACCTGAGAACAGTTGCTCTTCTATTTTAAACGTGGAGTTTGGGTTCGCTGTGGTGGTCTTCGTGCTTTGGACACTGCAGTTGCTTTACAAACTGCTCGTGTGGGGGTACTTTGTGGTGGACATGGTGCTGTGTCAACTAGAAGTGGGTTACTACCCGTTGGGGTTGGGGTTAGATGGGGTGTAGCTGGTTCTCTGTCCAACGGTGTAAGTGTACAATCTGGAAGAGTCTCGATTATGTGTGGTGGGGCTAGTTCGTGGGCCAGTACAACCATGGTTCTATCTGCATCAACGGGTAGCACCGTCTTTTATGAAGAACGGGTTTTTACTGCCTTAGATACTGCCATCACCCCCTCCAATTAAAATGGCTGATAAACAAGAAAAGAAATTGAACATACATACATTGTATGATAGACAGATGTGGTAATTCACATATATGTTGTCTAACCAAACAGGACAGCATGACACAATTTCACATATATGATGGCTACCTAAGCAGGATAGCATGACACAGTTTCAGATATATGATGGATAACTTAACATGATATAATGGCATAATTCAACATATGATGAGTATCTAAACAGGATGACATGACAAAACTATATGATGTCTTTCTAAAATAGGTTGGGATGAAATAATTCACATACATGTTGTCTAAGTATACAGGATGGCATGATATAATTGACATAATTGATTCATATACTAAGCAGCTGGCACTCGCATGTATGATCTCTAAACTAAGCAGATGGAATTGAATATTGTGCATATGATGTCTAAACTAAGCAATGCAAGACACCATATGCATGATATGAGAAATATAAACATTGCAAGTTAGAGCATACACCTCAGGTGGGATATAGGACTGGTCATCTGTCTCTGAATCCTCCTCTGAGGAGTTACCTGTAACCATCGAGATATATGCTTCAACAGGTACCATTGCCTGCTCTGAAGACCTTGTTTTCACTCCTGATTTTTCCATAACCGGCTCAAATGGCTGATACACATGAAGAGTAGTTCAATATACACAGATTGTTGACAAATGGAATACATAATGAAAAAAAAGGATGGCATGAGATAATTCACATATATGATGCCGGGCTACATGGCGGTGCATAATTCACATATATGATAACTGGCTGAAAAAAATGGCACATACCTGATATAGAAAGCAAACATGATGCATTCACACAAAGCATGTCTAATCTAAGCAGATGGCATGGCAATGCAAGACACCATATGCATGATATGATAAATATAACCCTGCCAAGTTAGAGCATACACCTCGGGGGGGGGGGGGGATACGCTGGTCATCTGTCTCTGAATTCTCCTCTGAGGAGCTATCTGTAACCAGCAAGAAATCTGCATCGACAGGTAGCACTGACTGCTCAAAAGACCTTGTTTTCACTCCAGATTTTCCCATGACCGACTCAAATGGCTGATGCACAGGAAGAGTAGATGAATGTGTAAACATTGTTGACAAATGGAATACATTATGAAAAAAAATGGCATGATACAATTCACATATACGATGACTGGCTAAACAGGATGGCATTGCATGATTCACGTATATGATGCCTGGCTAAAGAAGATGGCATTGCATAATTCCCATATACTCCCTCCGTTCCTAAATATTTGTCTTTTTAGAGATTTCAAATGGACTACCACATACGGATGTATATAGACATATTTTAGAGTGTAGATTCACTCATTTTGCTCTGTATGTAGTCACTTGTTGAAATCTCTAAAAAGACAAATATTTAGGAACGGTGGGAGTATGATATAGAAACCAAACAGGTGGCATTCACACAAAGCAAATCTAAACTAAGCTGATGACATATAAGATGTATAATATAAGCAATGCGAGGCGTCGTATGCATGATATGACCAACATCAGCATGTCAGGTTAGAGCAAACACCTCAGGGGGTAAATAGGAGTGGTCGGCTCCCTCTGAATCCCCCTCTGAATAGTTATCTTCCTCTGGAATACAATTTGGAATGGCAGGAGGGCGGGACCACTTCGCCCACCATGGAGCGGCATCTGCATGACATTATATTCCCACGCAACGGTCGTCTCTTTTTCTCTACATGTTCAGTACGGTTGTGTACAATAAGTGACATGCATAATAAAAAAACATAGTTAGATTATGTAAGGCCTAAGGGGTGCATGCAGAAATCAAGACTGATGGTAGCAAACGAGTGGATAGATCCAAAACTAATGATAGCAGGTAGATTATAGCTTCAGTTTAAAAAGATAGACGATGGATCATCTACTGTTTGTTGCCCACCCAACATGAACCAGATAGAAGACCCCAGATGAACCAGATAGTAGACAGATACTATTCGTTGCTGCCTCGATATGTGCCCCACAGGCAGTTTAAAACTCAAGTTTGACCATTAGTTTGGACCTGACTCGGAGTCTAAGAGGTGAACAGGACGATAAAGTAGCAGGTAATAATAACCGATGTATAATGTAAGCAGACACGAAAGAGTGCGACCTCTCTTCCGGAGCTGTGTAGTCCTCAGGTTCATCTGCTCAGTTGATGATGGTAATGTAGTTGGTGTGGCTGCCGGCAATGGGGAAGATGATCTGAGGCGGCGAAAGAAAGTCTGCAGGGGGAATCTATGCTACAGTGAACGCTTCCGTCGATGGTGCACCTTAGGTGGGGTGGATGACGGCACGGCAGGAGCAGGACATAACACACAGAGTTTTCTTTGACACCTATCTGAAAATGAAGTAAATCTGTAAGGGCTCCTTAGAATTGGAGGATTCTATAAACGCAGGGACAGGAAAAACACAGGAATAGGATAGGAATGCACGTGCAAAACAGAGCATTTGCAAACATAGGATTTCTGTCAACCTGGGTGTTTGGTTCACATGAAGTGGAAGAACACATGAATGGAGAAACATGGTCAAATTAAAGTCAAACCACATGAAAATGAAAAAATAAGAATCTTATTATGCCAGTAATGCAATTAGTCCTGTTCTTCATGCATATTAATTTGAAAAGGACGTCCAAGTGGATATTAAAATTCCTACGTTTTTTCTTTGAAAGAGACACCAAAGGAAAAAAATTCCTCCAGTTTTTTTTTGCTCCATTCCTTCTAACCAAATGCATGAATAGTAGTACCATAGTAAAGTTTCCAATTCCTATGTTTTCCTTCACTTTTTCTTTGAACCAGTGGCGATTCTAGTAGGCAGTCTTCAATAGGCTGAAGCCTGCCCTCGAAATATTTTATGAGCTTAGATTTGGTCCACATGAGTATCATATAATGGCTATCTTGCTAAATCGATTCAAATTGTGGTTCAAAAGAGCATTTAGTTTTCTCCCTGTTAACTTTGTGACCACGATTCATTTATTTCTAGATTTGCAACTGCTTTGAACCAAAGGATCCCTGAGGGATCGACATGAATGCAGAGTAACAAAGTGATGCGACAAGTGTACAACCTCTTTGGCATAGCCTTGTCGACCTTAGCATCATTGGGTTGGACGTGGAGGATGGTGATGCTGGTGTGACTGTCGGAGGCGGGGAAGAAGATCTGAGGCCTCTGGAGACGGTGCCGAGGGTACTGCTCCGCTGTGATGGACGGTTCCATCGTTGGAGCAGCTCCGGTGAGGTGTACGATGGCAAGGCTGAAGCAGGACAGGACAGACAATGTTAATCTGAAGTGGGACTCTAATAGCATCTGCAATAGATGATGTAAAATACATCACCAAAAAGTGCTAGATGTAAAATGCATCAGCCGCGCCATGGCCGCTCCGACAGATGCTGTAAATACTGTTCACTCTGAACTTAACTGAAGAAACTGAACTTTACAGTCGAAACTAAATTTTACTGTCGAAACTGATTAAACTAGCTGCAGAGCTTTACAATAGAAGTTTAGGGCGTTCGAGCACTAGTAGCAGAGAAGCAGTGATCTAAATCAGCAGCCGCTCGAGCAGGGAATACACTAGCAGAGAGCAACTCATGCAGCAGCACCGCGAGCGAGTGCTAAAGCAGCAACTCCTATAGCTGCCGCAGGTCATGCAGCAGCAGCAGCGCGAGCGAGAGCAAGAGAAGAGCAGAGCAGCAGCACGAACGAGAGCAAGAGCGGAGCAGCAGCGCGACCAACAGCAATAGCAGAGCAGCGCAGCAGCACGAACGAAAGCAAGAGCAACGCAGCAGCGTGACCGACAGCAAGAACAGAGCCGCAGCGCGAGCGAGAGCCGGAGCAGCAACAGCTAGTGCTGGTGTGGAAGTCGCCACCAAGGAAGCAACGACATGGGGGAGAGACACCATGGAGGAAGTGGCCGGCGACGGCGCCGTCGATGGAGACCCGCCATGGCTGCTCGGTATCGAGCACCGGCAGCCCCATGAGATCGAATAAAAGATAAAATGAAACGGTGAGTGCAGAACCTCCTTGGTGGTGCCGAGTAGGCCTCGGCTTCATCGGAGGAATTGGTGAGGGTGCTGCGGTTCCGGTGGGGCAGGTCAAGGCGGCGTTGTGGGGATGGAGGTGGCGCGATAGACGAGGCGAACATCGGGGCAGCTCCATGGAGGTGGACAATGGGGCGGCTGATCCGGCAGAATGACGAGATAGACGATGGATCCTCGTCCGGTGGGGTGGATGAGGGACGGCGAGCTGTTGCTGTGGACGACATCGTCGGGGAAGAGTCTCCGGCTGGGCGGCGATCAGGAGGCCGACGGAGGAGCGTGGGGTTTCGCGGGTTTTGGCGGCCTCGGTGTACGAATGGGGGGACGAAGGGGAAGGTAGGGGGGAGCCATGGCTTAGGGACGCGCTTGTCCGAAATGTTGGGTAAGTTACGAACGTACCCCCACCGGTTTTGACCACGCGATGTCGAGGCGGCATTTCCGGCTGAGGGGTAGAAGGGGGATTTCGCGTGTCTGGGCTGCGGGATCGATTTCGGATGAGCAGGGTGTTTTCGCGCTCGTCGAAATTTTGGGATAACAAGACGCGGCGTGGGTTGAAGAGGTGGGAGTTTCACAGCAGAAAAGACAAAAGATACTCGAGCTTGAAAATTTCGGGATAACAAGGCGCGGATTCCATGTTCGGCAAAACAAACTTAACACGTACAAAAAAACAATTCATACAAGACACAAGAGAGTCATGTCCCCTTTTACTATATTGCTATAAATGCCATTGAAAAAACTACAAGAAAAATGTAAAAAAAATTGGGAGAACAAGATTAGCCTGTACAGTACCAAATCAATTCGCACTTCCCTCAACAACAACAAAAAACAAATCAATTCCCACCACAAGAAAGAGTCATGTCCCTTTTTATATGATTACAAATGCCAGGATCTCGAATTTCAATTTTTGAATCCACGTTATGTTGAATTCGAATATATCGTTAGGTGATCTTGCGGTTTATAATGGATGTAGTCCTACATTTTGATCTTCCATCTTATATGAACATTTTACTCCATCCTATGAACATATATATTGTCGTCTACCATATGGACTAGATTTGAATCAATTTTCCTTATTTGAATACGATTGTTGTCAAGTTATACCATCATTTAAATATTATCTTGATAACAGAAAACATGCATATAGTAGTAATCCTATTTCACTATGAACTACATGTACCATACGATCTCCAATTCAAATATTTGTATCCATTTTATGTTGAATTCAAATCAAAGTACATTGGTCTAGGTAGCGAGATGTTCGGGATAATCTAAACCCTGTTTTCATATGTATAATTTTTGGCTGAATTGGGACAAGTTTTGGTATAAGCTTATTGCAAACCGGAGATTCTCAACAAACCTCATGGTTCCGAGAGGGAATGTGTCACCTTTGTGTGCGAAATGATATACGCTACCTCCCACCTGATTTTCTATACAGAGACAACATAGAACTATATGAGTGCCCTGTTAAATTTTGGAATTATTTCGGGTTCGTTTGGCCTTTTTATACATTAATTGAGTTTCTTGACATTTAATGTGCATAATTCAAATTTGAACTGCAAGCACATGCTTTGGTGCACCAAAGTTGGTTGAAAAATCACATGTGTGTCCTTGGGTGAATTTCTAGGTCCCATGCAAGAAATGGGATGAAATTCAAACATCTGGGCATCGTGACTCGGCCGAGAACATTGAGAAAGTTGGTTTTTAAATTCCTGTAAATCCAAAACTCGCCTGGAAATCATGAAACTTGGCATGGTGTAATGTCATGGCACTAACATGCCGTGGTAAAAAATTTGGCCGAATTGGAACAAGTTTTGGTATAGGCTTCTTGCAAACCGGAGCTTCTCTCAAGAAGGCTCATGGTTCTGAGAGGGAACGTGTCACCTTTGTGTGCGAAACGATATACGCTGCCCCCCTTGATTTTATTTACAGAGGCAACATAGAACTATATGAGTGTCGTATTAAATTTTGGAATTATTCCGGGTTCGTTTGGCCTTTTTTATACATTAATTGAGTTTCTGGTCATTTAATGTGCATAATTCAAATTTGAACTACAAGCACATGCTCCAGTGCACCAAAGTTGGTTGAAAAATAACATGTGTGTCCTCGGCTGAATTTCTAGGTCCCATGCAAGAAATGGGAATGAAATTCAAACATCTGGGCATCGTGGCTCGGCCGAGAACATTGAGAAACTTGGTTTTAAAATTCTTGTAAATCCAAAACACGCCTGAAAATCATGAAACTTGGCATGGTGTCATGTCATGGTACTAATTTGCTGTGGTAAAAAATTTGGCCGAATTGGAACAAGTTTTGGTATAAGCTTCTTGCAAACCGGAACTTCTCTCAAGAAGGCTCGTGGTTCTGAGAGGGAACATGTCACCTTTATGTGCAAAACGATATACACTGCCCCCCCTTGATTTTCTTTACAGAGGCAACATAAAACTACATGAGTGTCGTGTAAAATTTTGGAATTATTCTGGGTTCGTTTGGCCTTTTTTATACATTAATTGAGTTTCTGGTCATTTAATGTGCATAATTCAAATTTGAACTACAAGCACATGCTCCAGTGCACCAAAGTTGGTTGAAAAATCACATGTGTGTCCTTGGATAAATTTCTAGGTCCCATGCAAGAAATGGAAATGAAATTCAAACATCTGGGCGTCGTGGCTCGGCCGAAAACATTGAGAAACTTGGTTTTTTAATTCCTGTAAATCCAAAACACGCATGAAAATCATGAAACTTGGCTTGGTGTCATGACATGGCACCAACATGCTGTGATAATTTTGCTGTCCGATTTGCGAAGGCGCACACATTAACAATCAACAAAGTCATTTTGGAACAAGTGCTGTCATGTTACAATCGGAAACACAAGTATTATTGAAACCGTGGGCGTTCTACTTTCCATTTATGTGCCGCCACGCGTCCCCTTTATTTATTGGCTAGGAGGCACCGTGCGGGGTAGCTATTTGAGTACGGGAGGAGTGCGATCAGACCCCCTGCGCGTGCTTATCAGGAGGAGAGCCCTTTGACCTCCATCTGCCGCCCACCTCTCTCCCAAGGTCTCCATTAATGGCACCCGAGCCCCTGTTTAATGGCGTGGCTATGTCTCACGCAACTTAGATTTAAGAGAGAAAAAAGAAAATCTGAAAAGAAAATTTTGCACGGATCTTGATGTAAGATCCAACGGACCTATATAGCATCTACTGCGACTTATAGCAAGACTGATGAATATATAAGGACGACGACAGTGGATAATAATTGGCTTACATATTTAGGAAGATAACTAAAAAAGCCACATGCGGCTACGCCCGAAATACACAAGGACAAAAGAAGAAGGAAGACGCATACAACGATCTGGCTCGCTGATCTCTACTTTCTTGATGCGCTGCAGGTAGCGGAGACTAGTTCTCGCGGCGAGCGGCGATGATCTCTTTCATCAGTTTCATGTCCTTAATACGCTGCTTGGCAGCATCCACGGATTCCTCCACCAGCCTTTCGCGCTCGATGCCGAGCATGGCATTCTCGTCCATAAGTTTCTTGACGATGACGCCCGTCCTCTTCAACAAGGCAGCGGTCTCCTTCGCCTACTTCGCCCTTCCGGCGATCTTCGCCCTCAGCAGGTCGCGCTTGGCTTGGAGCTTCGCATTGCCCTCCCCTAGTTGCCGGATGACGCCAGTAGCCTGTTCAAATGAGGCTTTCATGTCATCCTGCAACCTCGCCCAGCCGGAGATCTGATCCATCTCGCTATGGACGATCGCATGCATGCGCCTGTAAGAGTCCTCGCCTGCCCGCGAGACATTTTCCCAGGCCGCTGCGGCGCAGGAGGACATCTCTGCTGCATTCGCGGCACGGCGGGACATCTCTGCTGCTTTCACGGTGCGGCCGAACCAGTCTGCTGCATCGACGGCGCGGCGGGACCTCCGTGCTGCTTCGGCGGCGCGGCGAGACCTCTGTGCTGCTACGGCCACGCGGCAGGACATGTCAGCTGCTTTCGCGGCGAGGCGGGACATCTCTCATGCTTCCGCTTCCATGCTCGCCTCTCCCTGGTTGTAATCTCTCGACCCAGAAGTCACGCTGGCCATGGTAGACGCAAGGGAACGATGATGAATGACTTGTTTGTTTTTGTGGATGAGGAGTTGAGGAGGAATGTGCGGTCATCTTGGCATAGTAGTATTTATAACCGAGTACTAATACGCTCCTAAGTGGGAAACCATTTAGGTTATGATCGGTGTGAACAGGTTTGCAATTATATATAGCATGGTAGTAATTTGGAATGTGACGAGACGTAAGCTGAAAATTTATTGACGGTTCTAGTTTCGAAGTGCGGCACTATTCCCGGATGGCGTAACGTGGGCACGCGTTCTCGGCCGTGGTGTAGCAGTTTTGTAATATGCCATGGTACTTATTTTTCTACTGATGTGTACGTGCAATAACTGGCACCGTCGGATACATATCTTACGGTTATTGGGGTGTTCGACAGGAATAGCATCGTGGCGAGCTATAGACTAGTCTTTTTTTCACATGCATTATATCGACACATATCATCTCTCTCCCTCTTTCCCACGCACACACCTTAGCCTCTCGGGACTTCTCGCACGCACCATCTCTAGCTCCCAAGGTCGATGCCACCCACATACACTTGTACTCTGAGTTTAGTACGTTATACACAAAGAGAAGAGGTGCACGCACGCACTCGTCCTCTCTCACACACGCATCTGTAGCTACGAATTGTAGTGTTCTCAACCATCCGGTTGGCTCTATCATAGGTTCCCGTTGCTCCTTGGCCTTGAGATTGAGAAGTTTAAAATGCGGAGGCTAAGCTGGAGGCACGAGGTTTTGGTTAATGTGCGGGCCGCACACGGCACCAACACGACACGAGCTTCGTCTGCCTGGTGCGCAGTCGGGTGAGTACTACTAGTAGTAGTACAACTTTGATGTGTCGCGTCAACTCGCAGAAGTATGCAACACTTCCTCAACAAACAAGCATATAAGCTGCTTATACTTCTTACCCAAAGGATCTTTATATCCAACAGACACAAAATATCCGTTCGACTGTTGGAAATTACTTTAACTGCTGATCTGATGTCGAAGTAATTGCTGCATCGCCACCAAAACCCACCATCTCTTAAGCTAAAGTAGACTGAGCTAACCCCTATATTAGCATATTACTAATATAAACAGAAGGCACTGTAGAATCATTTAGGAGGTGAGCTTGTCAATCTGGATGTGGAGGGACACCGTCCTCGACAACCCAGCCCCAGCCAGCAGCTTGGGCGGAACTGTTAAGAAGGCCAGCTCCTGCACGGCGATGTCGCCGAGATCCTTGCTGCTTGTCACCTCGATTTCCACCTTGACGGCGTCAGTCCTGCCTTTGGGCTCCCCCGGCGGGCCATTCGCCCACAGCTTGGCCGCGTAGTGCGGCCATGGGGACGCCCCCGCTCTGATGCAGACGACCAACACGGCGATAGGCGCGCCGATGTCGAGCACGTCGCCGACTAAGAAAAACACGCGGCCGTCGTCCTCCGCGAACAGCAAGAGCCGCGGCTCCGACACTGGCACTTGCAGTTGGAGCACCTTGCCGTACTAGATCCTGTGCATGGGCATGGGATGCACGGTGCTGATGTGGTGGGGGAGCGCCGGCGGCGGGCCTTCGTAGCCGCAGATGGGCATGGGGCATTTGCAGGGCATGAGCGGACACACGCTCTGGTGATCGGCGAGCTTGTGGTAAGTGACGTAGAGCCCATAGCCTTCATGTGGGCACTCCTCCCTCACCGAGGAGAGGACGACGTCCATCGCCGTGTTCCGCATGTCGAAGCCGCCGCCGCGCTCGCACTTCTGGCAATGCCGCTGGTTCCCAGGGCACTCGCCGCGACAGTCCGCGCAGGCCAGTTGCCCTCCCTTGCACTGCACAAATCAATCGAACATCACATCAATCAAGAAACCTGCACCTTGCTCGATCAGCCGAACGAATGAGGTGTATTCAAACCTCATACACTGGAGGCTTCAAGGGGCGGAGGCACAAGGGGCAGTGGAGCAAGGTGAGGTCCATAGAGACCATAGACAGCTCCATCGTCGGGTCCTGTTCCGTCGGACTGATCTCGCCCTCCTCGTGCACAACCATCTCTCGCTTTAGGGCCGGGGCATTAGAAAGTTTTACCATCACATATTCATACTACTTCAAGGTGCATTAAATCAACACATGCAAGTATCAAAAGGAAAGTCACGGCATGCATGCATGCGTTGTAATTAATGCATCGGTAAACGCAAATTATTGAAATATATCGAGTGCACTGCTTTGATGTGTCGCGTCAACTCGTACAACAAGGAGAAGTTTGATTACAATGCCCACTCCCTCGCCCATGAGCGTGGTGGCTCGCAGGACTAGGAGAAGCTTTCATTGTTCGACTTCCTGAAGAGGCGAAGAGCCAAGCGCAACCCGAACGCTCGTGTGGCAGTTTCATGTGTAGGGGAGGTAGTATAGTGACATAGTCTAGGATAGCATGTCCGTGCCTCTAAGCTTAAAATCGTTGGAGTCGGCTCCATGCCATGGGGCCATCTCGAAGCATTTTTTGATTAAAATAATCTTCTGGCCCTACCTGTCATCCTGGTGATTGTAGTTTGCACGCTGATCTGGTCAAGACAAGAATATATATTTTAATTTGTGGTGGGGTGTAGGATCGAAAGTATGTCTAGAGGGGGGGTGATTAGACTACTTGACCAAATAAAAATCTAGCCTTTTCCCAATTTTATGTCTTGGCAGATTTTAGCAACTTAGCACAAGTCAAGCAATCAACCTACACATGCAATTCTAAGAGTATAGCAGCGGAATGTAAATCATTGCATATGAAGGTAAAGGGGAGGAGTTTGGAGGGAGCAAACGCAATGTAGACACGGAGATTTTTGGCGTGGTTCCTATAGGTGGTGCTATCGTACATCCACGTTGATGGAGACTTCAACCCACGAAGGGTAACGGTTGCGCGAGTCCACGGAGGGCTCCACCCACGAAGGGTCCACGAAGAAGCAACCTTGTCTATCCCACCATGGCCATCGCCCACAAAGGACTTGCCTCACTTGGGTAGATCTTCACGAAGTAGGCGATCTCCTTGCCCTTACAAACTCCTTGGTTCAACTCCACAATCTTGACGGAGGCTCCCAAGTGACACCTAACCAATCTAGGAGACACCACTCTCCAAAAGGTAATAGATGGCATGTTGATGATGAACTCCTTGCTCATGTGCTTCAAATGATAGTCTCCCCAACACTCAACTCTCTCTCACAAATTTGGATTTGGTGGAAAGATGATTTGAGTGGAAAGCAACTTGGGAAAGGCTAGAGATCAAGATTCTTGTGGTTGGATTGGAATATCTTGGTCTCAAGACATGAGTAGGTGGTTCTCTCTCAGAAAATGAATGCTGGAAGTGTAGGCACGTTCTGATGGCTCTCCTCACGAATGGAGGAAGGGTGGAGGGGTATATATAGCCTCCACACAAAATCTAACAATTACACACAATTTACCAAACTCGGTGGGACCAAATAGTGAAACTCGATCAGACCGATTTAGTTCAAAATGTGAAAGTTAGGATTTTCGGTGGGACCGACATGTCAACTTGGTGGGACCGATTTCATTTGGGTTAGGGCATAACGTAATCTCGGTGAGACCGATCACATGAACTCGGTGAGACCGATTTCTGTAATAGGCAAACAGAGAGTTGGTCAGGCAAACTCGGTGGGACCGATCGCTCATTTTCGTGAGACCGAAATGTTACGAAGAGGAAACAGAGAGTTTGCATTGCGAACTCGGTGGGATCGATCGCTCATCTCGGTTAGACCGAAATGTTACGAAGGGAATCAGAGAGTTAGCAATCCCATCTCGGTGAGACCGAGATCCCTATCGGTGAGACCGAACTGATTAGGGTTTCTGGTAGTGGCTATGTCAAATGAACTCGGTGGCGCTGGATAGATCAAATCGGTGGGGCCGAGTTTGACTTTTGGTTTGGGACATATGTGGATATGAGAAAGTGGTTGATGGTTTTGGAGCATATCACTAAGCATTTTGAGCAAGCAAGCCATTAAGCAACACCTCATCCCCTTTTAATAGTATTGGCTTTCCTATGGACTCAATGTGATCTTGGATCACTAAAATGAAAAGAGTAAAGTCTTGAGCTTGAGCCAATATGTGTCCTTAGCATTTTGAGGGGTCCACATTCCTAGTCCATGCCATGCCAATCATTGAACTTTCTGAAATGATCATCTTGAAAGAGTATTAGTTCAATGAGCTATATGTTGTTAAGAATTACCAAAACCACCCAGGTATTAGGGTTAGGGCCTTCAAGTCCTAACCCTAAGAATCAGAGGTAAAGATTGCACAAAGGGTCGAACTCATACCCTAACTTGGCGATGAGCTCGCTACGGCGGCAACGGCGGTGTAGATTTCCGTTGACGGTGGCGGAGACCAGCGGCAGGGGGTCGCTGGTAACGAGAGGACGATCCGGAGACCCGAGTCGGCAGAGCAGGACATGCGCGGGCGAAAAGGTTTCGGAGAAATTACCAAAATTTGACCCGTCGGTATATATATCCTGACCCTGTCGGTGTGACCGAGTGGAACAACTCGGTGGCACCGAGATGCAGTCAGATTCACAAAGAAACAGACCAAACTCGTCGGCATGAATAGAGTTTGAGACGAGAAAAGCATAGATAGCTAGAGGAAGTTCTTAGGCATTCTTGTCCATCCATTTGGCAAAAGAAACAGACCAAACGATCGAAGCAACAAATGGATGTCCTCGAATGAGAAAAAATATGCAACCAACATGCTCACACAATAAAATGGCAAATGAAATATGTGACTAAGCATGCACAAACACTCTAGCATCTATCAAGCAATTGGCGATGACTAGGTCATCTATATATGAGTATATTGACTTAGGAGTCAAATGAGAACATTTGATCTTAGGTCATACTCATCGTTTAAGCACAAGTGGGGTTACAACTTTTACATAAAGCATTGTTGTGTTCACACCATTAGAGTTGCTTTAGCTCAATTCTTTGAGTAAAGCTCCCCCTAGATGTGATATCCCCCCTAAGAGGGATGAACTAACCTTGGGTTTTTTCGATGATGGCTTCATGTAGATGTTGAAGATGTGGATGCTAAATGTTGATGTAGATCATTTGGAGCAATCCATTGGAGTGAGTTGCACTTTCAATACCTACATGGGTTAGTCCCACAAGGAACAAACAAGGATATCCATAGACATAGAGTGAAGTACACACAAGATGATGTCCATGAAAGCATTAGGTTACCTTGTCCCTTGTCTTACCAACAAGAGGGTTTGTGACTCCTTGAACTAGTGCAAGATGTGGAAGATGATTGCACTTGTTCTTGCCAAAATGATATGAGTGAAATATGTTGGCGGAGTCACCCTCAAGAATTCTCTAGATCTTCTTCTTCGGGATCCACATCATCTTGATGCGAATCCTTGGAGTTGTAGTCGTACTTGATGAAGTAGAACTTGATGTAGTCTTGGGAACCCACTTGACCGAGGCCTTAGGAGCTTCTTCAAATGCATCAATCTCCTCTTGAAGCTTGTCCTTGCCTTTTTGCTTGAGGTCTTGTGGTGGAAGATCATCATGAGCTTGTGTCCCCTCGAAGGAAGTAGGATCATACTTCTCTTGTTGAGGAACAAACTTCGTCTTGGGGTATTGATCTTCTTCCCACTCAACTCCATTGGCATTGAACTTTCGTTCAAAACCAACACCTTGATTCTTCCGGTGCCTTCCTTGCTTGCCTACAATTTCCTCAAATTGCTTACTTCCGGCAAGGCTCTTGTAAACACCTTTCTCTATAATTCCCTTCAATAAGCTATTTTCTTGCTCAAGTGTAACTTGGCTAAGAGAATCATTAGTGGAATCAAGAGAACTACAAGAAGCAACAATATTGGATTTAGCATGATTATTGTTACTACTAGAAGAAGAATCTTTCTTACTTTTGTTGCTAGATTTTACTTGTGGCATGTAAGTAGACAAGAGTAAACGCTTGGCAATGTAAGATGAACTTTTCTTACGAAGATCATCATGGATTGCTTTTAAGAACCCATGCTCTTTTTCTAGGTTGAGCTTTTCAAAGCGTAGTTTCTCATGAGTCTTTAAAAGCTCTCGATGATCTTCTAAGGTAGTTTCATGAGCTAACTTAAGAGTGTTTAGTTCTTTAGTTAGACGCTCAATCTCCTTCTTATCATCGTCATTCGTTTTATATTGTTTAGCATGATTAATAGCAAGTTCATCATAGTTTTCATCACTAGAGTTGTCAACAAGTAAATCATCATCACCTAGCAAATCATCTTCATCACTATTGAAATCAACATACTCGGGGTGTGATACCTTTAGGCCTTTAGCCATGAAGCATCTTCCAATTCCTTCATTTGGTGAGTCAAATATGTCAAAGGAGTTGGTTGACACAAGTGCTAGACCGGCAACACCTTCATCTTGAGTATATTCGCAGTCGGAGTGATAACTTCTCTCGGAGTGGTGGTCGGAGTCGGAGCCGGATACCCATTCACCAACATGAGCTTGATGTCTTCGTTTTGTATAGCTCCTTGATGACTTGTCCTTCCTTTCCGAATCCTTGCTTCTGCGAGAGGTTCTTCGTTCAAAACAATCATCTCTACTCCTTCTCTCCCTTGGAGGTGATTCTTCTCTTTTGCTTCTTCTTTTAGGTGAGTCTTCTCTTCTTTTCTAGGGAGCCGTACACTCATTGGAGTAGTGTCCGGGTCTTCCACAATTGTAGCAATTACGCTCACGACTAGAAGATCTTTTGTCATTGTAGGACCTTGACTTGGAACTTCTTTCCTTGCTTCTACTCTTGTAGAACTTGTTGAAGTTCTTCACCATTAGGCTCAATTCCTCATTGAAGGCTTGTTTTTCACTTGATGATGTAGGAGCATCACATGAGGCTTTGTAAGCACCACTAGACTTGTTGTGAAGCTCTTCTTTATCCTTGAGTGACATCTCATGAGCAACAATTCTTCCAATGACTTCAGTTGGCTTGAGTTCTTTGTAATTTGGCATCATTTGGATCAATGTGCACACGGTGTCATATTTCCCATCCAAGGCTCTTAGGATCTTCTTGATGATGAATCTGTCGGTCATCTCTTCACTTCCTAAGCCAGCAATCTCATTTGTGATGAGAGCAAGCCTAGAGAACATTTCAGCGACACCTTCACCATCCTTCATTTTGAACTTGTCAAGCTGACTTTGAAGCACATCCAATTTGGATTCCTTGACGGAGTCGGTACCTTCGTGCATATCAATCAAAGTATCCCAAATTTCCTTTGCATTCTCAAGACGGCTGATTTTGTTGAATTCTTCGAGGCACAATCCGTTGAAGAGGATATCGCAAGCTTGAGCATTGTATTGCAACATCTTCAATTCTTCCGTTTTAGCTTCACGATTCGGTTCTCTCCCATCGAAGAATTCACCTTGCAAGCCAATACACACAATAGCCCTAACGGCGGGGTTATGCCCAAGAATATGCATTTTCATCTTATGCTTCCAACTAGCAAAATTAGTACCATCAAAGTAAGGACCTCTACGGTGGTAATTTCCCTCGCTAGACGCCATACTCTCCTAGGTTGTGAAACCAAGGCTATGATCACCAAAGCTATGGAAATCAAGGCAAATGGAGACCAAAGCTCTCATACCACTTGTAGGATCGAAAGTATGTCTAGAGGGGGGGGTGATTAGACTACTTGACCAAATAAAAATCTAGCCTTTTCCCAATTTTAAGTCTTGGCAGATTTTAGCAACTTAGCACAAGTCAAGCAATCAACCTACACATGCAATTCTAAGAGTATAGCAGCAGAATGTAAATCATTGCATATGAAGGTAAAGGGGAGGAGTTTGGAGGGAGCAAACACAATGTAGACACAGAGATTTTTGGCGTGGTTCCGATAGGTGGTGCTATCGTACATCCACGTTGATGGAGACTTCAACCCACGAAGGGTAACGGTTGCGCGACTCCGCAGAGGGCTCCACCCATGAAGGTTCCACGAAGAAGCAACCTTGTCTATCCCACCATGGCCATCGCCCATGAAGGACTTGCCTCACTTGGGTAGATCTTCACGAAGTAGGCGATCTCCTTGCCCTTACAAACTCCTTGGTTCAACTCCACAATCTTGACGGAGGCTCCCAAGTGACACCTAACCAATCTAGGAGACACCACTCTCCAAAAGGTAATAGATGGAGTGTTGATGATGAACTCCTTGCTCTTGTGCTTCAAATGATAGTCTCCCCAACACTCAACTCTCTCTCACAGATTTGGATTTGGTGGAAAGATGATTTGAGTGGAAAGCAACTTGGGAAAGGCTAGAGATCAAGATTCTTGTGGTTGGATTGGAATATCTTGGTCTCAAGACTTGAGTAGGTGGTTCTCTCTCAGAAAATGAATGCTGGAAGTGTAGGCATGTTCTGATGGCTCTCCTCATGAATGGAGGAAGGGTCGAGGGGTATATATAGCATCCACACAAAATCTAACCGTTACACACAATTTACCATACTCGGTGGGACCGAATAGTGAAGCTCGGTCAGACCGATTTAGTTCAAAATGTGAACGTTAGGATTTTCGGTGGGACCGACATGTCAACTCGGTGGGACCAATTTCATTAGGGTTAGGGCATAACATAATCTCGGTGAGACCGATCACATGAACTCGGTGAGACCGATTTCTGTAATAGGCAAACAGAGAGTTGGTCAGGCAAACTCGGTGGGACCGATCGCTCATTTCGGTGAGACCGAAACGTTACGAAGAGGAAACAGAGAGTTTGCATTGCGAACTCGGTGGGACCGATCGCTCATCTCGGTTAGACCGAAATGTTACGAAGGGAAACAGAGAGTTAGCAATCCCATCTCGGTGAGACCGAGATCCCTATCGGTGAGACCGAACTGATTAGGGTTTCTAGCAGTGGCTATGTCAAATGAACTCGGTGGCGCCGGATAGATCAAATCAGTGGGGCCGAGTTTGACTTTTGGTTTGGGACATATGTGGATATGAGAAAGTGGTTGAGGGTTTTGGAGCATATCACTAAGCATTTTGAGCAAGCAAGCCATTAAGCAACACCTCATCCCCTTTTAATAGTATTGGCTTTCCTATGGACTCAATGTGATCTTGGATCACTAAAATGAAAAGAGTAGAGTCTTGAGCTTGAGCCAATATGTGTCCTAGCATTTTGAAGGGTCCACATTCCTAGTCCATGCCATGCCAATCATTGAACTTTCTGAAATGATCATCTTGAAAGAGTATTAGTTCAATGAGCTATATGTTGTTAAGAATTACCAAAACCACCCAGGGATTAGTTGCACTTTCATGGGGTAAATGTTAGAGGTTGCAGCAAATATATTGTACACTGCGGGTCTTTTAGCCAAGTTTAGAGGCAAGCATGTGGGGCCAGTGCTATGATATGTCGCATCAACTCGTACAACGAGGAGAAGCTTGATTTTACTACTAGTACGCCCTCTCCCTCGCCCATGCGCGCGGTGGCTCGTAGACGAGGACAGGCTTTTGCTTACTACAGCAAGCTATCCCTCTCGCACGCGATGGATGGACATGCAGCAGTTGATTCGATAATGTAGAAGTAGTAATATCATTGTTCGTCTTCTCGAAGAGGCGAAGAGCCAAGCGCAACCCGAACGTGGCAGTTGCGAATGCTCGCGTAGCAGTCTTTGTGTAGGGGTGGTGCATGGTGCGGCAGTTTTGTGGCAATTCTTTTCTACTGCTGTTTACATCCAATAGGTGCCACCGTCGGGTGCAGATCTTACGGTTATTGTGGCGATTGCTAGTAATAGTCATCTTACGAAAATCAAATAATACCAAAACAAACCTGACCACGTTTCTTGTTTCTAGACATGAATAGGAATCAACCAATGAGAGATGTGGGACGTAGTACCTAGCGCGGCATGCAGCGGTCAGTTCAGAGCAAGTACAATAGTGGGCTTATAGCCTGCTTACATGGCAACTTTGCCTATGTGGAGGAGAGAGACATAAAAAAAGTTAATAATACAGCCAACTGCTGACTATAAGATGTTGCCATATCATTTATAGCCAACACATATACAACAAGCTTAGCTATAAGGTTGACCCCTCCCAATGCTTCACCTTGTACAGGTGCTAAGGTTGCCAACTAAGCGAAAAATCTGATGTGGCATGCTAGTTAAAAAGAGAGAGAGTAGTATGGTGACCCCAGGAACAAACGGTGCTAAGCACGTGTACCTAGGTGGAAGCACAATTCTGAGTCTACAACTAATTAAATGCATGAAGCTTAGCACCCAAAAGCTTAGCATCTTTGCATTGGGGACTTGAGTTGCTAAGGCATTTAATATACTTAGCACCTCATCTAAGCACATTTGCATTGGAGGAGGTCTAAGATTAGTACTCCATCTCTTTCCTCAAATTTAATGCATCTGCCTCTCATCTTCTCTCTATCTCTTTCCTCACATTTATTGCATCTGCCTTGGAGCACGCATATAGCCAGGCTCTTGCATGAGATTAGACTAGCCACAATGGAGAGTAACATGCACTGGTAACATAGACATATCCCTAGACTATGTTACTATCTTCATAGTGGGTAGTAACATAATAAGTGTGGTGTCATGCAAAGCTTAATTTATTAGGTTATAGACTCATATTGCATTGGGACATGTGATGTTACAGTAACTAGCTAAGTTACTCAAACTACCTCTCTCCTCATTAAGGCTGGTCGTAATGGGAGTATCATAAGTGGTATCATGTATGCCAACTAGACTTTTTTTATGATGTGGCACACAATTAAATGAGGAAAGAGAGGATGTGGTATCATATCACGATACCGTATCATATCACGATACCGTATCATATTAAATGTTTTACTACTTTGTGTCATGCATGGCAATTAATAAGGCAAGATAAGATACTAACTTATGATACTATGCATTACAGAAGTAGTATCATACACTAGTATCATATGCATGATACGAGTAAATGATACTCCTCATTACGACCAACCTAACTCATTGCCACATAAGCAAATTTGCTGAGTTGGACTCGATGTTACTGCTAAAGTTACTCCCACTGTGGCTAGTCTTACTTTTTTATGTCTCTCTCCTCCACATAGACAAAATTGCCATGTAAACAGGCTATAAGCCCACTATTGTACTGGCTCTTAATAGTATAGCCCTGTAAACCGGAAAGGAGGGACTACTCCCTCCGTTCCTAACTATTTGTCTTTCTAGAGATTTCAACAAGTGACTACACCGTAAATGAGTACATACGGAGCAAAATGAGTGAATCTACACCATAAATAAATACGTAGTTCTCTTGTTTTCCTCTCTGCCTTGGTCGCGGTGCACAATATTGACACGCATTTACGTTGATACGGCTTGAATGCCAATGAGGCAGAGGGTAACAGTTCCCAAAACATTGAACGGTCAATGATGCCTCCGCATTCAATTAGCATGCAGAGGTAAGTAATTGGAGAAGCAGAACGGAGCCAGCACAATGTGAATGCAACGCAGTTTGGACTCTCATATAAAGGCGCCCCACCACTCCAATCCATCTACTCCTAGTCTCTGCGCAGCACTGCTCACTCCAATCCAAGACCAAGGGACCAGAACCACAAGCACCTATGGACGCGATGGACGCGAGCGGCAGTCGGCTGTGCCAGATCTTCCAAGACGCCGGCCTGTGGCCCCGCACCGTGCAGCGTTTCCAGACGGTGCTGGCGACCGCCAGCGTCGTAGCCCTCGTCGACGCCGGCTTCGCCTCTCGCATGGACGACATGATGGTCCGCTCCATCCGCAAGTTCACCACCGTCAAGAAGCGCGCGGACGAACTGCTCCAGCCCGTGTGCCCAGGCTCCTCGTTGCCTGCCACCCTCATCGGCCTCCATGGTGGCGAACTCTTTCAATGCCTGGTGGCCCTGCAACTGTCGGAGGTCATGACGAAGAATGTGCACCTCGAGGCCGCGCTCGCCGCGCAGCGCCTCGCCATGCAAGAAACCGTCGACCTACACATCCACGTCTACGAGGAAATCATCTACATAGGCCACTACAAGGCCAGGGAGGACAGAAAGATGTTGGCCTTCTTCCACCGGCTCGAATCTTTGGACGCCATTGTTGAGAAGCACATTGACCTAGCCATGAAAGCCGCTGCTACTTAGCCGCCATTCGGTGGGCCGGCGCCCTAAGTCGAGGAGGAGTAGGTCGTCGATGGATGCATCTGTCTTCTTGCCTCTTGTAACCAGCACTGCATCGCCTCGTGGCCTTAATGTTTTATTAGTGTATGGCATTTTTATTCCAGTCGTAAATGACATGTGTGATCCCTTGCTCTTATTTGGCGTTAATTATATGTAGTATCACTGTTTTCGTCCTGGTGTACTACCTAGGTCCTAGTTTATTAGTCCCTTTTGTACTTTATGCTAAGTTTTGACGAAAGATTTAATTGACAAAATGTTAGTGCATGTCAATAAAAATTATATCGTTTGATTTGTATTTGAACATAGTTTTCAATGATATAGTTTTGGTGACATGCATGAACCTTTTGTTAGTCAAATTTATGGTCAAAATTTGGCACAGATTACGATGGGGAGCAATAAACCAGGACGGAGGTAGACTGGTCCGTCACCATCGTATTTTGTGTCTAATTTTGACTTCAACGACCCAACCTACATGGAGGGAGTACTGTATATATTGGCGCGACAACCGAACTTATATATTCAAAACTGAGTGTTACTACATGTCACGAGTTCAAAACGAGAAAGTGGAATAAGTACAGCATGCCTGTGCCGTTCGCGTCGCACCCCCACACGGTCTGTCCGGCACGCCGCTCAAGCTAGGGAACGCTTGTTGTCTTAGCATTTTCACTGTCAGGTGGTGCCGCAGTTGAGCAAACCGACTATCAGCAAATCCCCACCCCGCCCACCGCGCGTCGGCTGAGTTAGAATTAGAAGAGAGAAACGAGGGAGAAGATCTAGCTGTAGCACGGACGCTGTTGTCAGATGGGACTCGTGTTGATAGAATAGGAGTACTGAGTACTCGTACCTCTTTTTTTTTAGGGAAAAAGTAGTCGTACGTCTAGTACCACTAGTTGGGTGCGTGCAACCTATACCTGTCATCACTTTAGGTCTCCTTTTCGAACCACAGCTATGCTTCATAGTACATATTTTTTCACGCATTTATCCTCCTATATGTACTCCTAGGCTATTTCCACATGCTCCCTTTCACCGACATGTGGGACATAGAGCATCTGGTGTAGTGCATGCATGACTCGAAGCATATGCAACCATGCCGGTGTACTTTACATTTCAGACCTCACGAATTACATGCAAACCCCCCGCAGAAGAATAAATAAATAAATGAATTACTACATGCAAACCGGATTATTTTCATAGAAACCGGAGCACGTTCATTAAATTTTGGACATAACACATTTATAAAAAATGACCGGACCTAAACCAGTCTAACGGCCTCTTTGATTCGCAGGATACTGAAAACACAGGAATGGGGAAAGTATGATGGCGATGAACCGAGAGGAGGAGGAAGAGGAGTACTGTACATGCTAGAGACTGGACTGTAGCACATTGTTTTTTATGGCCATATCGCCACATTGTTTTCTATGGCCTATCGCCTGCTGGTTCACTGGGCTGCCGTGGTTCGCACTCCTCCGACGTGAGTAGTAGTACTAGTATATACACTATATATACCGCATGATTCTTTGCTCCTTCTTACGTACTTCGCCGACATGTGGGAGAGCCATCATTTGGGTCGATGTGTCATGCACCAGATTAGAGTGGGGAACGGAAGGGGGGCATCACCCCGGTCGTAGCGCCAGTAATTAATGACTATAGTGAGTAGTTATATCACAAGACCCCGTCTTTCCAGCAGTAACGCGCCGTCAAATCGCACAGCCCTACCTTTCCAGCAGTAAGTTGAATCCGCTACTCCCTCACCCTCCTCGCCTCTCTGTCAAACCGCCTACGCGAAAACTGCCCCGCGTACTGCCCGGGAAAAGCCCCGCCCTCAACTTTTAATTACTCATAGTATAATTTTGTATCGATGAATTGTGCCATGGAGCAGAAAACCAAAAGAAAAAGGTGGTACATGTAAACAAATACTCCCTCCATCCTTGAAAAAGTGTACTTCCAACTTTGTTAGAGGGTCAAACTATCTCAAAGTTTGACCTAGCTTGTGCAAAAATATGTCAATGCTTGTGAAACCAAATAGGTATATAATGAAAATATATTTTATCATGAATCTAATGCTACTAATTTGATGGCATGAATGTTGGTCTGTTATTGTATAAATACGGTCTAACATAAAAAAAGATTTACTTTCCAACAAAGTTGGAAGTACACTCTTTCAAGGACGGAGGGAGTACAGTTCAAGGTCTAGCTAGCGATTCGGAATATAAACCATGCATGTGTTTATACATATAGGTTACTTCAAAGTACTGAGTCCATTGATGCAATGTGGTCAAACTGTACCATCGATATCTCAAAGCCAAAATAGTTCGAGCTTGTTCGTTCTATATAAATAGTACTGTATGTTTATTCACCCGTGGGGTTGTTCAATGAATGGAGGGCCGGGGAGCACAAGTGAACAATACTAGTACTAGTAAGTAGGAGTAGTACAGTTAGTCACGTTAAATAGAGAGTTTCTTTTCTTTAATGCCACGTACACAAATTGAAACGCTTGTTGTGGAGAGAAAAAGATAATCACTCCACTATATATGTAGGCAGGGGCCTGAGCGCTTGCTTTACTAGGGTTGCTCTCTTCATTCTCTCATCCTCTCCAGATCTAAACAAGACAGCGGTAGCGACATTTTCTCTCTGCTCACCGTTGGTCACAGATCCGGCCGGATCCCTTTGGCCGGTGTGTGTAGGGGACTAGGTGCATCGTTCACACGGTCATCAGCGGCGAGGGAGGAAACCCATAGCTGCCGGCGGGTCCCGATCCTCTGCCCGTGCTGTTCTCTCCGACACAGCGCCGGCTCCGGAGGTCCTCCGACCCTTCTTCCTGCCTGCCGTATTGTGGGCAGATCCGACCTGCCGTCGGCCTCCTAGCCACATCCCGACGACCCTCAGGTATAAGTTCCTTCGAAAGCGGCCTTGCTCTATTGCCCCAGCTCCCCACGTGTGTGCATGTGGATCTTTTTCTACTTCCATCAGCTCTTCCAAAGCCACCTAAATTTTTAGTATTATTAGAGGTAAAGCTACTTCATGCAATCGAATCTAGGACTTGGTTCAAACAGCGAAGAAAGGGGGTAAAGTTGTACTAGCATGAATCTAGGACTTGATTCAAAGAGGAAATAATAGGGGGGAAGTAGTAGAGACTGGATACCCAATCGGTCTTTTGGTTGAAAAGGGAAATAAAGGGCAAATGCAGTACAAACTGGATAAGGAATAGATCTATTATTGGTTGAAAAAAGGATAGAAAGTGGCGGCTGGTGGACAAGTCAACAGAGTATGTCACTATGTCCAGGATTAGATTTGCAGCCCTCACATAGTAAAAGGTCTCCAGGATTAGATTTGCTGTCCTCACATAGTACGAACAAACTCGGCATCACCACTTTATGCCTCCTTGTAGGTACATTGTGCTGATGCGTCCACTGTCGCATGTCCTTATACCAACGTTTTGCTGTTATTAATGTAAGGGCACATGTAAAATGAAGCAATCACACTGTTACCGTAAGGACATGTCTAACCAATGTTATTGTTAATCTAATGCCTTCAGTAATATGATGCAATGAAACTGTGTTACAAATGGTACTCCTGCTATTTTTCCCAGTATCGTAAGTAAGTTGCTTCTTTACACTGCTGAGTGTCCTGGTGTCCCCACTATCCCATGCCCTTAAACCAACTCTTTAGTTGCTATTGATCTACTGTATCTGGTAAACAAGCAATGCCACCATTAAAGTAATCCCATATTGGCCGGAGGTAATCCTCCTTTAAAAAAAAGTAATCACATATTTGACGAGTGTCATTGTTGATCGTAATGCTTTCGGTAACATGAAGCAATGTTGCTGTTTTAAAATTTCTAATGTGCTTGCGTGATTGCCATGAACATAATGAAGATGCTTCTTTTCATTTCGTGTATGTTTCGTATCTTGTCATTGACCAATAACTGTTTTCTTTCTATCTTTTTGTGTGGATAGGGATATCCATTTCACCTCATTGCTATTGTGACCTTTTGGTGAACTGCACAAAACACTTTTTTTGGAATGAGTGACTTGTGCAGTTCAACTAGAATGTCACGTGGGAAACGTCTCTCAATTTTGGTGGAACTGCACAAAGGGCGGTTGGAGTTTCCAACATCTCCGTGAAACTCTGCCAGCAATCTCATGCAACATTTTATTAGCCTTTGCAAGATGAGCCTTTACTATCACCACAATGGCACTTTATTTTAGTGAAACTACACAAAAGGATAAGCAAATTATAGTTGCACCTTGCATGAGCAGGATAGCCAACCTTAATGTTGCTCAATTTTAGTGCAACTACTTAATGCTAGCTGCATGATGCAATCTTTGCTTCATTTCAGCTGGACCATGCGAAAAGCTCGCATGAATTGAATCATCTGAGTGGATCTGCAGGTTCACCACATCGAGTCGTGGCGGCGTAGGGCTCCTCTCTCAGTAATGGTTCCCATGACCGGGTATGTTCCTTTTTGGTTGATTTTGACTCTGCATCCAGCTAGTGATCTTGTGCTACTGTTTTGGCACTGCTACTGCCACTGATAAAATGAAGTAATAATACATTTAAAATAGAGCTACTGTCTTAGATACCATTTCATTTCCAATGTAGATAACTTGCAGAAGACCTATCCGGCAGAATCAAGTCCATGTGCACTGCATCAACCACATAGCTGCACTGAGCTAGTTGAGTCCATCACGCCTACCGTTGAGGTGGCGCGGGCCACCTCTCTAAGTGGCGGGCGCCATAATTTTAGTTGAACTGCACAAAAAAAGTGATTGAAATGAGTCGACGCTCCTCCTTCTACTGCTACACTGAGGTGTTAATGGAAATAAAGTTGATTTAACTAGTGCCAATATTATAGTAATCATGCTCTTTCTTATCTATGCAAACAGGAATACTCAACTACAGATGTTGTGATGGTCAAAAGCATTCACCCAGGGTTGTATGACACGGCTAGCCAAGATGGATTTAATCACGAGATTCACTTTATCCAAAGGCTCTAAATTGCCATGCGTGTGTGCAAGGTGGAAAGAGATATTTCAGGACGTTGATTGATGATTCCACTAGATTCTGCTATGTGTATTTGTTAAATACTAAGGATGAGGCTCTATACACACTACTTCAAAATCTAGAAGGCCCTCTAGTGCATATATTGGAAGTGGTAGTGCCACCAGTGATGCAGAATATTTCAGGTGCCAATGTTTGACCTGCGTGGCCTTAAAAAGGACTGGTTTCAATGTTTAAGCAAATCTTGGATCAAATTGCTTACATGAAGCATCAATCAATTTTTATTTATTTATTCACATTCTCACAACGTTTGAGTTGTACAGTTATGATTGGCTCTGAGCTGTGAATCATTGAGATGTGTAGGCATCTTTGTTGTACTTATTATTATTTGAATCTAATGGGTTGGTTCTGAATCTTGCAAGCTGGGAATCATTGTGATGTGTAGGCATCTTTGTTTTACTTATTATTTGAATCATATTGGTTGGTTCTGAATCTTGCAAGCTGGGAAACATGGCATGATGATGCAGAGGACGGCAACCATAACTAGCTATTCAAACGTGGTAGTATTGTCTGTGTGAAAGTGCGGCAAATGAGCTGATCATTTGCGTCCTGAGAATAATAATTCTAATTGTTGTGCATGTTTCTCCTGTGGCACTGATAGAACGAGCCAATGCTTTGGTTGCTTTAAGAATAAATTTTAATTAAAGCTAATAAAATTAATGTAAAGTGACCGCTAACACTTGCTATAATAGTACCAATATACAGACCCGCTCGTGAACCCGAGGGGGCATGCTCTGCTGGGCGTGCATCGGGTGAGGGAGGTGTAGTAACTGTTGTCGCCTATACACACTCAGTTTACTGTTGGATGTAGTTCCCCAAGAGCTGAAAAACTAACTGCTGCCGCCGCCTACCCACTCGTTCACTATTGATTGCAGTTCCCCAAGATTGGAAAAATGAACTGTTGCTGCGGCGGTGCGGCCCCCAGTACCCCAGTACACACCAATCGTCTTCATCCCCCTGCCCCCAATCCCCACAAACGAGAAACGCCACATCAACTCTGCGTGAGAAGAGACTCCAATGGCGATCCGAGGGGTGAGCCTGCTGGATATGGACTTCACCTTTGAGTTCGCCATTCAGACCCATGGCAGCACCAAGTTGAATGTGATGTGCACCAATGATCTGGACTCGGTGAAGCTCTGCCTCGCCAAGTTCAAGCAGTACCCACAAGAGGAGAAAGCACAAGGTCGCGGGACTAGGCCTTGTGCCCATCCATTCGTCTCCTGACAGGGACCAGCGGATCGCCGTCGCCCAGGTATGCGTGCGGGACGAGGTTCTCCTCTACCACTGCTGTAGGGCCACCAGAGGTTCTGGAGCATCTGGTGCAACAAGCTTGTCGACATCCAGAAGCAATACAAGATCATCGGCAACAGGCAGGAGGACTCCGTGGTTGACCTTGCTGCGACCATCATCGACCCCTGCTACGCCAACATGAAAGAAGACGTCGATACCAAGAACCTGAACATGTGGGAGGTACCTCTGAATCTAGCCTACATAACCTACGCGGCCAAGGACGTGTACACATGCTACGACATGTACAGGCGGATCTTGGACATGAGGGCGTGTCTGCTTCCCATAACCGACGAGTACACGGACAGCCGCAGCGTCATGATCAAGCGTGCCAGGAAGGTCTAGATGATGTACTTTATCTGTTTAAGCATCTTTATCATCTGAGTGTTTCATGCATTAGCCTATGTGTCATAATTATCTGATTTGTCCGAAATATTTCGTCTAAGAACCCATTAACCTGTTTGCTTTTTTTTAGTGGCTATTTGCTTATGTATGTAACTAGTTCACTGTGCTGCCGTGCTTTGAATCTCCTTCATCCCAACATATTCCCCTTCTCAGGTGGACCCAGCAGGTCTCGTACACAGACATTTGGGACCAACCACCTATCCATTTGTATTTCTTTATTTTGTTCAATCTTTTGTCCTCTTCCTACAGCGGCTGGCGGCGCTGCCGCGCACGCCTCGGTGACCCATCCTAGCCTATGGCGCTGGCCAGGCCATCCCTCTACTCCCACACATCGGTGACGGCAGCTCCATCGGCCCACCCTGCACCCGAACAAGTCAACCCTCGTACTCCCCTCTGCCTGCGTCTTCCCCAGCTCCGGTTCGTTCGATCCAAGGTCTCGACGTCGTCATCCGCCTTGGTGCTCTCGCTGTGATGCCGCCGTCTGTCGTTCCCAACATGGTCAACAAAACGAGAGGAATCAGGAGACGACTATTCGTCGAGAGGCTGACAGTCTCGGGCCCACCAGGTCCATGGCCTAGGTTTTGTTGTTGAACATGTGCAGCCCACGACATGCAGACACAGTTGATCCAGCTGGTTTCAACTTATTTTTGTGGTTCAGCAGGTATCAAGCGGCCTCTGGGCCTCCCAGCCTAGCTTGTCTATAACATCAGCAGCCCAAGTTATGTTTGTTTTTTTAAGACGACGCACAACTCAGTTCTATTTTTCTATAAGAATGCAAAACTGAACCTATGTTTTCCCTTCTATAATAGTATATATATTATTTATATTTATATTTGTATCTTATTTTATTCAATATATATAATAGAAACAACATAAGGTTCCGTTAAACCTGTCGTTCGTCCAACCATTGTATAGACCTTCCCACTTCCTTTATTTTTCATTTTTATTAATCATATATCTGAATTTTCTCCCACTTTCTTTTTCGATGTAATCTGAGTTTTCTCCCAGTACTTTTCCCTAGAACCAACTCAATTGTCCCACGTCTAGCCTAAAAAATAATAATACCCTACGTCCTATTAACTCATCAAATTAAAATGATATTTTATTTCGTAAATCGAAAGTTCTTACAAAATAATAATAATAATTGTTTATATATAACTTGGCAAGTTAACTCCTGGTGATTGCGTACATAAGCTTGCAAAGATTTTACTGACCAATGCAGTAATAGACGTGCAATCAAGTGTTTATGTTTTTATAATATTTCTCCGTCCAGCCCAACATGATATTTTCACCCAGCCCAGCAAGTCCGCGGATTTCGAGAAAAATGCAAATGGGCTTTAAATTATAACATAATATATAAACGGGCTGCATAGACGCTACATCATTGTTTCACCCAGCCCACCAAATGGACTAAAAAAACCAAATGGACTGGCTGACATGTGGTCCAGTAGGTCGAAGCCTAAGCAGTTTCGCAAAAAATAAAAATACAAAGGTCGAAGCCTAAGCAAGGCGTTGGATTTACATCCAACGGCTGGCATTCTTCTTCAATCTCTCGTCTTCTTTCCCCAGCGCTGCCGGGACCACCTGCTCCAGCCTCCGGCGTCCAGCGGCGCTATTTTGCGCGCCTCGCAGTGAAACGCTACCCCACCGATGACCAGGCCATCCCTCCACTCCTCCGCACCACCTGTTATTCTCTGCCGAGTGTAGGCCCACCCTGCACCCGAACCAGTCAAGTTTCCCACTCCTCTCCGTCTGCAACTCCACTGCCGTGTCTTCCCCATCCCTGGGGCGTTCTAGTCTGGGGCCTCACCGTCGTCCACTGGCCTTGGTGCGCACTGCACGGTGTGGTCAACGTGGTCAACAAACGAGAGTCATCGGAAGATGACTGTACGTGGAGAGGCTGATAGTGGGGACGCACCACGCCCATAGACGCATGCATGCAACTGCATCCTTTTTACCCTGAAAATAATGTTTTCTCCCCCTGACAGCTAGGACCCACCAGCTACATCTTCGCACGCAAGGAAGTGCGTCCTTATTACGGGAAAAAAATGATCCTTCCCCCTGATAACTGGGACCCACCGGAAGGGCCTCTGTATTTCGTGAAAAAAACATTCCCCCCGCTGACAGCTCGGACCCACCAGCTATATCTTCGCACGCAAGGAAGTGCCTCCTTATTACGCACAAAAAAATGAATATCCCCGCTGCTAGGTGGGACCCACCATATTTGAAGGCTGACTTGTGGGCCTACTAAGTTGACGCGGATGGAGGGCTTTGTCAACTTAGTCAATATGAACGATTCTAGCTCCAGTGACCGTACGATGTCCATCCAACGGCCGTAGTGCTTCTTCAACGTCTGGTCTTCTTGCTCCAGCCACCCAAACCAGCGCCGATCATGCCGCCTGCTCCTGCCTCCCGTGGCCGGCTCTGCTGCCGCGCAGGCCTCACCGCCCCACCCTACTCCCATCGCTGGCCTGGCCATCCCTATACTCACCCAGACCTGCTGTTATTCTTCGGCGACGGCAGCCTCACACTACAGCCCAACCAGTAAACCCTCGTATGCCCCTCCGCGTGGGAAACAACTGCAGAGTCTTCCCCGGCTCCGAGTCATTCCCTTCCTAGGCCTCGCCGTCATCCACCGCCTTGGTGCTCTCGGTGCGGCATGGTCAACGTGGTCAAGGAACGACTTACATCAGAAGAGGACTGTACGTGGAGAGGCTGACAGCTGGGTCAACGGCCGCATCAAGGAAGTGCCTCCTTATTACGCGCAAAATAATGATTCCTCCACCTGACAGCAGGGACCTACCGGAAGGGCATCTGTATTTTGGCTTAGCTGTATTTTGCGGAAAAAATGTTTTCGCCCCTGACAGCTGGGACCCACCAGCTATATCTTCGGACGCAAGGTCCATATTAGGCGCGAAAAAAATGAATCTTCCCCCTGACAGCTCGAACCGACCATCAATAACTTCGCATGCAAGGAAGTGCCTCCTTATCCTCCCTAACAGCCGGGACCCACCTGGTCAAAGCGTATGTAGCATTGTCGCGAACGTGTACGTACATACTGGTCGATCGGTCTCTCTGCAACGAAGAACCGTGGCCGAGCAAGCAGCGGCACGTGTAGTAGCAGAGCCCCTGGCGTAGCAGTTCAGGCAGTCCCTTCTAAAGCGTGTACACGTACATACAGCCACATGCCAAGAAATACGGTGACATACGTACATACGGGCGGGGTCTCGAACGCGTACTCGCGCATACGTACGGCCAGGGCATCCAACCGGCTGGGTCAGAATGGAGAAACATCGTCCTGTTCATCGGGAGGCAACAGACTGGGTCGGAATGCATCCTGTTCAACGGGAGCCAACCGGCTTGGATGGAACAGCCGAAACGGGGTCTGGCTTACCGCAGTACGGAGGAAACGGCCTTCTGTTCGACCGGCTATGGTCGAAACGGCATCCTGTTGATCGGGAGGGGTGTGGCGTACCGCAAAACAGAGGAAACGGACTTGTGTTGGAGCGCTACGGTCAAAACGGGGGTCCTGTTCATCGGGAGGGGTGTGGCGTACCGCAAAACGGAGGAAACGGACTTGTGTTGGAGCGCTATGGTCGAAATGGGGGTCCTATTCATCGGAGGGGTGTGGCGTACCGCAAAACAGGACTCCACGGGGCTACTGTTCAACCACCGTCGACTTGCTTCAGCCTCCACCTGCACTGTTCATCCACCGCATCTTCCTCCTGCCTCCACCAGCTACTGTTCATCCACGGGCTACTGTTCATCCAGCCCTCCACCGGCTACTATTCAACCAGCCCTCCACGGGGTCTTGTTCATCCACCCCGAACCAGCTCGGCTGTGGCGGCCTCCTCTCGGGGTCCTGTTCATCCAGCGGCAATGGCCTACTACTACTACCACGGGGTCCTGTTCATCCAACCCCCACCGGGAACTGTTCATCCAACCCCAACCACGTATGTCTCGACTCGTTCAACCAACCCCCACGTTCACTGTTCATCAAGAGGCAGCAGGTTCGATCGGCTTCAGTAAGCAGCAGTAGCAGTAGTGATCGATCGCTCGGGTTCAGTTAGCAGCAGTAGCGAAGGAATCGCTCGGGTTCAGTTAACAGCCAAGGGATCGATCGCTCGGGTTCAGTAACATAGCTAGTGCAATCGCTCAGGTTAAGTAAGTGAACGCCTTGCTAGGGTTCAGTTAGAGCCCAACGCCTCGCACATACGTGCGTACGTGTACGAGAGTAACGCGCAATCCCTCCGTGCATTGCTCGGCCCCGACCACCCACCGTAACTGGGAACTCCCCGAAATTTTCCTCGCCCTCGCTTCTACCATGATTTTTTCCGTCATGGACGGCCCAAAGAATGTCATGCAGGTGCGTCCCTGGCCCACCCACGACGAAAAGCCCATTTTCTGTCATGATTTTTTGTCATAGAAGTAGGAGCCCACCACATCTATGATGATACATGCTTTTGTCACAATTATCGTCATAGAAGTGTCATAAGCATGACAGAAAAAAAATTGTTCGGCCCAAAATATCACGGATGTGTCTTTTTTTTGTAGTGAATTCCCTGTTATATCGGAAGCCTTGTATCCTCGAGTATTTGTAATAAAGAGTTGATTTGTTCTATGCGAAGCAGTGCCGTATTCTAGAAGACTTGATCTTTAGGTTGGAATACGGGGTGTTCCGGTCTCTCTGAGTCGGGGTGCCATAACGGTTGTTATCAGAGCAGGTCAGGTTGTAGGACACCCTAGTCTGCGTGAACGTTAGAAAGCGGTAGTATATTGTCTGGTCGGTTTGGTGCATGTGGTTGTTGCATTTGTTTGTTGCATAGCATGCATATAGACTTATTATCTTGCCGCTAACGATTAATCTTGTGAGCGTAGGTGGCATCGGTTTCGATCCACTACCCGCTCCTTCCAGCTTTGCATCCCTGCTCTTCGGTGTCTGGTGTCATCCCTGTCCCAGCGGAGTGATGCTGAGGTACCCAGTGTTCCAGGCACCATTTGTAGGAGTTATGCTCAAGTATCGCATTGATATCTTCCGCCAGCCACCCCTATCATTTCGATGATAGACATGTTTCTATCACGGATCGTGCCATCCATCTCACCGCGTTGGCAACCCTTACTGATCTTAGCTATCAGAAAAGGGCAATGCCAACAAGCCCTACTTTCCACCACTATCCTACCCTGTCACCCATTCTTTGGACGTGTATGGTTTGTTTTTCGTCCGCTTGATGATGATGTGGTCGTGACCTCAGTGTTCCGCTACATGATCACCAAGTTCGTCCTCACCTCAGAAGCCCATTCAGATGCAACTGGTGTTAAACCAGCATTTGGTGTAGCTTTGTTTACACCAACCTTTCCACACGTGGATTCACTCTCGTGCACACCTTCACAACATATTAGATCGTAGAACCAGAGTTTTCGCGAGATCTGTGTGCTTAAGTATGCATGCATATTATTGTTGTGAGTAGCAGTAATGTGTGATATTGCTTGTATGTAATCTTGTTTGCCTTGTGTGCTTTTTGTTCCATTCCTTTATTTTCTTTCTTTCTTTGGGCCCTCGTTGTTACCTTATTTCCCCTTATTAAAGTTGCTCATCAACCGACACCGGACCCGAAGAGTCAGCAAGGAGTTCAAATATTTGGAAGCTCAGCTAAACATGATGCAGTTCTTAGTTGATTGCATTGTATTGGAATATCTGGTATGAATGCAAATGATACTCTGGCTTGATTATCAGCATCAAGTCTACAACAGTGTACAATCTTCACAGCAGCAATAATGAAATAAACTGGAAGACAAAGTGGTGTGCAAGGCCAACGGTATATTATCAGTCAAAGGTATGGTTCATATATAATGATTGGTTCTGCTATGAGTATGATTTGGAACATATTATACCTGGAAGAAAGCGAGCCAGAATATGCCATGTATCCAGTACTCAACAAGAAGGATAGACCAGCAAATCCTTTTCACACCAATAATCAACAACAGGAATACTAAGCTGGTATATATATATATATGGCATTCAGTCTGCATATCACAAAGAGAAGGTTCTGGTGTATGCAACCCAATCTTTCTCCGCAAGCTACAAGAGAAGCTTACAATGCAAGATTCCTCGGTCTTCCTCGGTACAATATGTGGATGACTTCCAGCACAAGATACTTCATCTTCCTCAGTAAGCCACCGCAAAAGCTTCCAGCATAAGGTACCAAGTCTTCCCCAGCAAGTCTTTAAGGGGGGAAGCTTCTGAAGCACGATACCCAGTCTTCTTCAGCAAGCTGCCCCGGCAAGAGCTTCGTGCACAAGCTATTCAGTCTTCCCCCAGCAAGATACTCTTCATGGCTTCCAACACAAGCTGTCCAATCTTCCTCAGTATGGCATCGGTGCAAGGTATTACACAATGAGTTGGCAGCATATGGCAGTGCATCCCAAGGGTCAGATCCACAACAATATTGTCAGAAGCCATCAGTCAGAACACAAGTCTGCCTTGGGAATCAGATGATTTTACATACTGTGAGCATGCTGCCAAGTTCATACAAATCACTTGTACGAGGATGAAATCATGGTCAGAATCCGCCAACCTCATCAGTTATGCAAGAGGAAGAAAGTCAGATATACAACTCAGTGTGTGATACCAGGACCAACCAAAACTATGAGGAAAGACAACATGGGACAACAATTCTGACAGTGCTTATCAAGGCCAGCTTCCTCACACCTGACAAGGTGATGTAATCAACCTTCATCAGTGTCTTGTATGATGGAAGACAACAATAAGCTCCGTACAAGCACAGATGAACCAAGTATATATTCTATGACCCAAGTCATGAACAAGGCCAAGGTATGATTGCCGGAATATTGCACCTGATAGCACTTATGGTCACACAAAGAATTAAGGATATATGTGGCCAAGTTCTTTCAGCAAAGGATCCGGACAAAGAAAACAATAATGAAAGAGCCAGAACGGCAATACAGGTATGATAATTTTTGCATAAACAACATGGTACAAATACTCAAGACAGTCTAATTCCGTATCGATCACCATGAATATACGCCCAAGGGGTCTACTCCGGTGTGGTAACGACCTCATACCAAGGCAACCCGCTCAGCCAACTGTTATGGGCAGAATTGTCAGTATCGACTATCCAAGTCTGTCAGAACAAACCAAAAGCCAGCTCAGCAGTCTAACTCCCGCAACTGTGCTATGGCATCACACGGCCTCTTATCCACATGGATATACCGACAAAATGAGTGATCAGAATGATCTCGAAGCATGTGCCTGCGCATGTGGGAACCATTTAACATATAGCCTGCCGTGAACAAGATTCTTCTGCCAGGATCATCGTCAGTCAAGTCTCAATATGCTCTTGTTATAAGGCCGTACTCCTTCATACTGGTCACGACAAACGACAGTCAAATCTTTGGTACGGATTGGATACTCACGACAGTGGAGCTAGCCAAGATGATTCAGGAATCCCTGCGAGAGGCCAGATTCTGTCAGGGAAACGGTTATGGTTCACATCACTGTTTTGAACCCAGAGGACATGCATCTATTTAAGGAACCCAATTGCAAGGAGGAAAATCTTGGGTGTCCACCGAGGAAATTTGTTCACAACTCCCTGGAAGGTTGTCAGTGCTGGATATAAAAATGACACATCCATCGGAAATCACTCTCAGACTTATGAGAAAGGCATATATTTCAGTCATGATGATCTTTCGCATCCCAGCTAAGTCAGCAGATATGAAAGAAATTGGAGCCAGTGTAAGCATGAACATGTGAGGTATACCCCAAAGCGAGACGGTCAAGTCATATAAAATTCAACGGGAACATCATACAAAGGAAAAGGATACCCGAGTTGGAAACGGTCTCCTTAAGTCAGAATATTCATACTTGTTCCCTGAGCAACCAAATCTCTAGGATGAGATTTCTTTAAGGGGGGAAGGTTTGTGACACCCTGGATTTTGGCCCTTTCTTTTTCTTTTGTTTTTCTTTGGATTTTTTATTTGAATTGCTTTTCTGTGGCTCTGTGGTCCTGAAACCTGGGAAGATCATCTCTTCTCAATCTCCCAAGTGGCCTGTCATCCTCAAAACCATCTCAAGATCATGTCATTTCCCATCTTGGACCAATCCCAATATTCTTTTTATTGGGAATATTCATTTTCTATTAAAGGAATAATCCTTTTAGCCCTAGGTTGTGAAGCAACCTACCCTTCTGTCATCCACAAAATTCCCAAATAATTCTCATAATTTTTTTGGGTCATATCTTCCACAGATATGCCAAAACCCTTCCTTGGCATGATAAAAAATAATTCTTCAATATTCATTCTTCAATTCTGTCCAGTGTGGCTTTTTGTGAAGGAAGTGCCACCTATCTTTTCTGGATTTCTCCCAAACTTTTTGGGCATTCTCTATTGTCCAAATAATTGACTCATGCCAAAATTCAGCTCAATTTGCCTAGTGAATCTTCCCTAGCAAATTTCCAAAGTTTCTGTCAAATGGAACCTTTGTGAAGGAAGTACTAGCTAGGTTAATCCAAATGAGTTGAAATTTTGCATGGTTCTTTATATGATCAAATCATGACTATCCTCCAAATGTGAGCTTCATCCATCACAGCATGTGAGCTCATCATCAAATCTTGGTTTCTGGTCAGATTTGCAGGTTGTGAAGCAACTATATTTTATATTACTTCATTTTTGCTGAAAATTTGCCACGGCATTCTCCTACACATATAACATCTGTCCACTCAATTTGGGATCATTTCATTCATCCAATATTTCTCTAGAATTTTCCAAAAATTCTGTCCAGAGAGGACCACTTTGAAGGAAGTACCATTTTGGTGTACCCAATGGGTATGAAATTTTTACAGTGTGTTCATATGCCCAAATACCTCATCTCCGCAAAATTTCAGCTCCATCCAATGCTCTATATGATCACAGCATCAAATTCTTCCTTTCTGACCAGTGGGGTCACTTGTACAACAAGTCTTATATTTTCTTCTCCAATTGAGCTGATTTTTGACCAACACAGTGTTCTTAGCATCTGTCAAAACCATGCCAAAGATCAGTCTCTATCGCCTCCTGGATTTTCCTCAACACAGCACAAACACCTTGTTGTTCATCTGATTTGGAGCTAAGTCCAAATCTCTTCTTTGCCCCTGCCCTTGGTTCCTTCCTCCATGGCACTCAATGTTAAATGACTAATCGCCCAGACAAGGTTTGGCCTACCAGAGCATGGGTAATCGTCGCGTTCATGCGGTGACTATGCCTCTGGCATGCCCGTCCGCGCGCTCTGGCCGATTGGACTGCTCCTCCCCGTCCGTTCACTCGAGCTCCCGTCACCTAGTCATGTCCAGTAGCTTCCCTGTGACCATGCCATCACTTCCTTGCCCCTGACCCATCCTATCTCGCCATTGTTGGGTCACCGTCGAGCGCGCCCGTGACCGGCAGCCTCTGTCACCTCCAGTGTTGGGTTGCCTGCGAGCTCTAGAGAGCTCCCGAGCCCTCCCCGGCGCTATATATAGGTGCCCCGAGTCCCTTCGCACCTCGCTGCTCTCTCCCTCGCCCTCCAAGACCACCGGAGCCCCCTCCCCCTCAACTTGGCCGCCATGGCCGCCGTTCGGCTTCGCTTGGATTTGAGCAAGGTAGCGCCCCTCCCTCCTCTTCTCCACCACCAGATGACTCCCCTCTGCCACGCGAGCTGCCCCACCCCCTCGTCTTCTCGCCGGAGCCAGTACGGCCGCGCCCTCCCAAGTTTGGCCGCCATCTCTGTTCCTCGCCGTGGGAGCCCAAGCCGCCTCCGCTCCACTCCTCCTCGCCGTCTGTGTCTGCCAGGATGGACGTGGCACTCCGTCCCGGTCCCATCGGTGCCTCCCCCTTGGCCGACGGTGGCCGGAGCCGCCTGGGCCGGTGCCGGCCGCGCGCTGCCCGACCTCCTCTATTTCGCATCGCATCGCACACGGGAGAGGAAGACGACGACCTGCCCAGCTGGCCAGGCGGGCCCCGCCTCCCCATCGGCCCCACCTGTCATCCAGAGAAACCCCAGGTCCAGCTGGATAAGTGGAAATGTATTTGGTGGATTACGTTTCCCCGTAGGAAAGCACATTCTGGAGCTCTTCGGCTGTAAGTGCACTTTCTCAGTTCTGAAAACGTATTTTTGCTAAAGGCGCTTTGTGTTTTAACCTCCAAGGGACTATCTGTGAATATTCTTTTTACAAAATAGTCCCTAGACTTCCCCCTTCCGTATCTCCGCGACCGTAACTCCGAATGAGGTGATTCCAATGCCCACGTCTTTGCCTCGTCGAGCCCGTTCTGTTGGTATCATTTTCACAATGTTGGCACATGATGAAAATGACCATTTTGCCCTTGCTTCTAATCAGCCCCCTTCGAGAGAGAAACGTGTCTGGCGAATCTTTTTGCGAGCTTCTCGCACCTCTTCCCGAAGAAATCTTCATCCCCAGGCAAGCCACGACAGCCACTTGCATGATGGTCTTGTAGTAGCCATGGTTTCCTACTTGAATATTAAATTGTTTGTGCATGTTAATATTTTCTGAATGCTATATATATGCTCGTCAATCCATGCTTATTTTTGGTGATATGATCATTTTGCATCTGTTGGTTAAATGATTACTTGCTAACATTATTATCATGTTCTATTCTAGCATTTGCTTCCGATGCTAGTGGTCATGCTATGCTTATGTATAGTGTTATACTTGTGATATTCATGCTTGTCATTATGCCATGCTCCTTTGCATACATGATTTATTGTTGTTGATATGCTTGATGGTTATGTTGCTCACCCATGCTTATGTTGATATCATGCTCGTCTGCATTGTCACTTCATCATGCTATTTTTATTATGACTTAGCTTATTACATCCAAGTTGAACTGGACTTTAAACGAACTTGAACACATGTTGGCTGAGTCATAGTGCCATCGAATCAAGCTGACCAGTGCAGCCACACTTGCCTGCATGGGAAGGTCCTAACTAGGTCTATTGTCATGCCTCTCGCCGGTGCCTCCAACTAGGGAAGGTTATGGGCGCGCGCTACCCTGATCAGGTAAGCGGACATAAGCCTTGGGAGCCCGTGTTTGGTTTGAGCGCTCTTGTCCCTGTTTGGGACCGTTTGTTTTGTTTTACCACGACAGTGGCCGTTGGGTGTCACGAGGTGACATCGGGGCCACCCATGACTTAGCCCAAAGGGGAGTTTGTCGAAGTGGCCGGGAGAGTGTCATGGAATACATCGGTTTTGTCGGAACGCCGTGGGTCCACCCGAATGGGAGCACGAGGCCTTGGGTTCCGTAGTGTGGGCACAATGTACTAACCTCTACAGAGTGTATAACCTATCGATAGCCGCGCCCGTGGATATGGGCCTAGTTCGTAGTAGGTCACACTATGAGTCAACCATAAGAATAAGCTGACTAATAAACAACCTTGGTTAAATGAGGAAAGAAGTTGGTTGATCTTTATGTGGCCACGGGAGGTTCACCATGGTATTCTTGGTAATGATGAGATGATCTTGTGAGGACCACGATGGTATTCTTGATAATGATGAGATGATCTTGTGAGGATCACAATGGTATTCTTGATAATGATTGAAGCGATCCCGTGACCACGATGGTAAGTAAGAATGGCATATCTAGGGTGGTTACGAGATAACCCGTGAACAGAGTAAGTTGGTCCGTGTTATCTTTAAGCGTTGCTTGTTAGTATCATCATTGTTCATGTCTTGAGTAACATGTTCATGCCATGCTCCTCTCATATTGTTCTAGCAGTATCTTGTTCACCATGTACATGTCATGTTTCTCTAGTTGTATCATGCTCATCCTTGTTTAACCTATAAATGCCATGCTGTTGTTTTTCTTGATTGCTTTTGGTTGCTGTGAGCTTGCGAGTACATTCAAAGTACTCACCTGGCGTGTCATGCCAGTTTGCAGGTCATGCCATGTTTGCTTGATTGCCGAGGATCCCGAGTTTGCGAGCTAGGATAAGCGTTCCAGCCAGAGTCCTTGTGGAGTGGAGTCCATCGTCATCGTCGTTGTTACGTTGCTAGAAGATATTCTGCTGCTACAAGTTGTTTTGCTGCTAGCATAGAGCTACCTGAGCAGGCGTAGTGTCGCCGTGCCGATGTAATTCTCTGTTATATCGGAACCCTTGTATCCCCGAGTATTTGTAATAAAGAGCTGATTTATTCTATGCCAAGCAGTGCCGTATTCCAGAAGACTTGATCTCTGGGCTGGAATACGGGGTGTTCTGGTCTCTCTGAGCCGGGGTGCCACAGTCACTTTCCAGTGGGGGCACGCTGAGTGCACCCACTGGGTGTAGTCCCCAAGGCTGACACTGATCGCTGGCGGTCGGTGGTAGCCTTTAGAACTTGTCATCAGGGTTCAAGGCACCCTACGACACTCGTGCGTTGGAGAGATAGTAAGTAAGGTTTCCTTCATTACCGATTCGGGATTCAGCCGAGTGAAGTAGGCCATCTTGTGTTGTTGTCCTCAATCTTCTTCATCGCCGACTCGGTAGTCAGCCGAGTGATGTATGCCATCTTGTGTTGTTGTCCTCTATCTTCTTCATCGCCGACTCAGTAGTCAGCCAAGTGAAGTAGGTCATCTTGTGTTGTTGTCCTCTATCTTCTTCATCACCGACTCAGTAGTCAGCCGAGTGAAGATAGAACAGAGGGTACTTCAAGATCTAGTATTGGTCGAGCTTGTTCCTCCTGGTGGGAGTACGACCCGGATGAGGAGTCCACTCGGTAGTCAGAGGGTACTTCAGGATCTGGTATTGGTCTAGCTTGTTCCTTCCTGTGGTGTCTACCCGGGTGCTTGTGAGTTACTGCTTTTGGTTTCCTTTCAGGATCTTCCGGCTGACTATTTTTTGTATGTTGCAGAGGACTTGTGAGATGGGGTCCCACTATGCCACAATGGAGAAGGAGGTGACATACCTTCGACTTGATCTGGAGGCTGAGAGACTCAAGAGTGCCCGACTAGAGCAGGAGAAGAAAACCTTGGGAGGCAAGTTATCTCCTCTGACTGGTAGCTATGCAATGTCTTTCCCCTTTGATTCGAATCATTTTGCCCCGGCAGATGTTCATAGTGAGAATGCTCAACTCGTAATGAGGATCGGGACTTCTATTTCTTTAGAAACCATGAAGCGGGCGTTGGAGAACAAGGACAAGGATCTGGTGCTGGCCCAGAAGAAGGCAAGGACCAAGGCCAAACTCACCGATGAGAAGCGGGCTTCAGTCGGCAGGTTGGAGGAGGAGATCAAGAACCTCAAGGCTGCTGCCAAGGTATTTACTCAGGAGCGGGTCAAGCTGGAGGAGAAGGTCACCCAGTGGACTGAAAAGAAGGATGCTCTGGAGGCTCATATGGAGGAAGTGTGCGAGGAGTTTAGCGAAAAGCTCTCTGGTAAGTTCTTTTTCATCCGAGTGAATTCCGTATGTGATCGAATCCTTCTCAATTATTTGCTCACACACTGTTTTCTTCCAACCAGAGCATTGCTATAACAAGGAACCGGAGTTGCAGAGGATAGAGAGGGACCTGAACCCTGCTCGGTCACTCGTCACCGACAAAGCAGCACTTGCCATCCTTCGGCTTGAAGACCGCTTGGAGAATGCATTGGGCTATATCACTCGGTCGAAGGGTGTAGCAGGACGGATTGATGAAGAGTTGCAGCTAGGTGAAGAGACCTCGAAGGACCTGGAATCAATCCTGATGTGGCTGAATGATGTTCCTCCTCGAGTGAAGGCTTGGAAGAAATCCGCCGCCCGGAGTGGTGCAGATGTGACGCTGTCACTCGTCCGTGTTCATTGCAAGAACGTGGACAAAGAGAAGCTAAAGAACCTCTGAGTGGTGAACAAGAAGAACCTCAAGTTTGAGGATTTCATGGAGACCTTCGCTGAAGCTGCCACTCGTATTGCCGACGGGGTCGACCTGGAGACCTTCGTTGATCCAGCCAGCCCTCCGCCGGAAGCTTAAAAACACTTGATTGAATTTGCCCCGGAATGCCGGGTGGTTGATGTAATGAAATACTTTGCCGAGCCTTGGGCTCGTTTTGCCTTGGAGACATTCGAACAGATTGAAACTTTAATTTGAAACCCTTTGCGCTTCTATTTGCACGACAAAAAAGGCACATCCGTGACATTTTGGGCCGAACGAAAAAAAATCTGTCATGCTTATGACACTTCTATGACGATAATTGTGGCAAAACCCAGTATCATCATAGATGTGGTGGGCTCCTACTTCTATGACAAAAAATCATGACAGAAAATGGGCTTTTTGTCCTGGGCAGGCCGGAGACGCAGCTGCATGACATTCTTTGGGCCATCCATGATGGAAAAAATCATGGTAGAAGGGAGGGCGAGGAAAATATCAGGGAGTTCCCGGTTACGGTGGCTGGTCGGGGCCGAGCGATGCACGGAGGTTTGCGCGTTTCTCTTGTGTACACGCGTGTGTGCGAGGCGTTGGCTAACTGAACCCAAGCGATCGCACGTTACTGAACCCGAGCGATCGATCCTTGGCTGTTAACTGAACCCGAGCGATTCATTCGCTGCTGACTGAACCCGAGCGATTCCTTCGCTGCTGCTGCTAACTGAACCGAGCGATCGATCACTGCTGCTGCTTACACTGAAGCCGATCGAGCCCCCGTGCAAGACATAGCTAGCCAACCGATGTTGGTTGCCTCTCAATGAACAGTGACCATTGCTACCGTGCACGCGGTACGTAGAACGAGTCGAGACGTGGTGAGTCGAGCCGGTTGGTTGGCTGTGGATGAACAGTTCCCGGTGGGGGTTGGATGAACAGGACCCCGTGGTAGTAGGCCGTTGCCACTGGATGAACATGACCCCGAGGAGGCCACCGCACCCTAGCCGGTTGGGGGTGGATGAATAGGACCCCGTGGAGGCTCTATGAACAGCAGCCAGTGGAGGCTGGATGAACAGTAGCGTGTGGAGGCTGGAGGAGGTCGACGGTGGATGAACAGTACCCCATGGAGGCTGGAGCGAGGCAGTAGACGGTGGATGAACAGGACCCCGTTTCGACCGTAGGCGCTCCAACACAAGTCTGTTTCCTCCATTTTGCGGAACGCCACACCCCTCCCGATCAACAGGACCCTGTTTCGACCGTAGGCACTCCAAAACAAGTCCGTTTCCTCCGTTTTGCGGTACGCCAGACCCTTCCCGATGAACAGGACCCCATTTCGACCATACGTAGTCGAATAGAAGGCCCATTTCCTCCGTTCTGCGGTACGCCAGACCTCGTTTCGGCTGTTCCGTCCAAGCCGGTTGGCTCCCGATGAACACGACGTATTCCGTTGCCTCCCGATGAACTCGACGCTATTTCCTTCGTTGCGACCCAGCCGGTTGGCTGCCGATGAACAGGACGACATCACTGTATGTGTTTGAGACCCCGCCCGTATGTACGTACATAGCCATATTTACTTTCTTGCAGCGTGGCTGTACATACGTGTACACGATATAGATGGGACTGCGTGACATGCTACGTCCGCGCCTCTACTATGACACGTGCCGCTCCTTACTCGACCACAGTTCATCGCTGTAGAGAGACCGATCGACCAGTATGTACGTACACGTTCACGACAACGCTACGTATGCTTCGACCGGGTGGGTCCCAGCTGTCAGGGAGGATAAGAACGCACTTCCTTGCGTGCGAAGATATAGCTCGTGGGTCCCAGCTGTCAGGGGGAAGAATCATTTTTTTTTGCCCGTAGTATGGACGCAGTTCCTTGCGTGCGAAGATGTAGCTGGTGGGTCCTAGCTATCAGGGGGGAAATGTTTTTTTCCGCAAAATACAGAGTCCCTTCCGGTGGGTCCCCGCTGTGTGGTGGAGGAATAATTATTTTACGTGTAATAGGAGGCACTTCCTTGCTGCAGCCGTGGACCCACCTGTCAGCCTCTCCACGTACAGTCCTCTTCCGATGGAAGTCGTTCCTTGACCACGTTGACCATGCCGCGCCGAGAGCACCAAGGCGGTGGACGACGACGAGGCCTAGGAAGGGGACGACACGGAGCCAGGGAAGACGCGGCAGTGGATGCCCACACGGAGAGGAGTGCGAGGGTTTACTGCTTCGACTGCAGTGTGAGGCTGCAGTCGCCGGAGAATAACAGGAGGTCTGGGTGAGTATAGGGATGGCCAGGCCAGAGATGGTAGTAGGGTGGGGCGGTGAGGCCTGCGCGGCAGCACAGCCGACCACGGGAGGCAGGAGCAGGCGGCACGGCCTGCGATGCTTTGGGCGGCTGGAGCAAGAAGACCAGAGGTTGAAGAAGCACGACAGCCGTTGGATGGACATCGTACGGTCACCGCAGCTAGAATCGTTTATATTGACTAAGTTGACAAAGCCCTGCGTCCACGTCAACTTAGTAGGCCGACAAGTCAGCCTTCAAATATGGTGGGTCCCACCTAGCAGCTGGCATATTCATTTTTTTGTGCATAATAAGGAGGCACTTCCTTGCGTTCGAAGATATAGCTGGTGGGTCCGAGCTGTCAGCGGGGGGAATGTTTTTTTCGCGAAATACGGAGGCCCTTCCGGTGGGTCTCCACTGTGAGGTGAAGGAATCATTATTTTGCGCATAATAAGGAGGCACTTCCTTGCTGCGGCCATGGACCCAGCTGTCAGCCTCTCCACATACAGTCCTCTTCCGATGGAAGTTGTTCCTTGACCACGATGACCACGCCGCATCAAGAGCACCAAGGCGGGGACGACGGCGAGGCCTAGGAAGGGAATGACCAGGAGCCGGCGAAGACTCGGCAGTTGTTTCCCATGCGGAGGGGAGTACTAGGGTTTATTGCTTCAGTTGCAGTGTGAGGCTGCCGTCGCCGGAGAATAACAGGAGGTCTAGGTGAGTAGAGGCATGGCAAGGCCAGCGATGGGAGTACGGTGGGGCGGTGAGGCCTGCGCGGCAGCACAGCTGGCCGCGGGAGGAGGGAGCAGGCAGTCCCGGCGGTGCTTGTTTGAGGGGCTGGAGCAGGAAGAGCAGAGATTGAAGAATCACGACGTCCGTTGGATGGACATCCAACAGTCACTGCTCTCGTGTGTTGACTAAGTTGACACGGCGTTGCGTGTGGGTCAACCTTTTTTTTAGGAAAGCGTACGCGTCAAGGCGCACAAGTCGGCCTCAAATGTGTGGAAAACAGCATACAGCCCATCTGCCATTATTTCTAATAATTTACAGCCCATTTGCTAATTCTTAAGGATTTTTTTGGAGCCCATATTCTTTTTGTTAGCATTATAGCCCATATTGTGGCCACGGTTAAAAAATTATATGAACTTTTGCATATTTCGGTGCCGTCCCAACTGTTTTTAATCCCAAAATTTTGAGTCTAGTTCAAACTAATTTGAAAAATAAATTTATATCAACATAAAATCCAAATAATTGTCCACGCATAAAAATCAATGGAATTTAAAATCTTGAAATAAAAAAATTTGAAACTAATTGCGGGTTTGATGTGTTTTAAAAATGTACAACCCATTTCTCATTACTGATAGCCCATTTTCTGGGCAAGCCGAATGAAACTCTCCTCGTCTTGAAAGATTTGCAGCCCAGCAGGGCTGACAAAGCAAGTAGGCCTCGGTTGGGTATTCTGCAAAAGAACAAAAAAACTGGGCTAGCCATTTTCAGAAAGAAAAAAAACTACTGGGATGGTCTTGTGGTAAACATAAAATAAAAGGCTGGCTAGACAGGCCAGAGTGCCCCGCACAGCCCAGTTGACACCCTGCTTCCATCTCAAAAACAAAAAGAACTGGGTGAGCTGCTGGGTCCCTGGTGTCAGCCGCTCGTTGTGCAATTCTCTCGTTTATTGACTACGTTGATAATGGCATGGGACCCAGATGTCAGAAATCCATTAGGAGGAACCATTTTTTTTGGCTTGAAATAAGAAGGCACTTGCTTGCGTACTGCCATGACCCTGGTGGGTCCCTGCTGTCATTCTCTCCACGCACAATCATCTCCTGATTGTGTACGCGTCAACCTAGTAGGCCCACAAGTCAGCCTCTAAACCCGTGGTGGACAAATACAGCCCATTTAAAAAAAATAAGCGCCCATTCCATATGTTCAAACGGAAAGTTCAACATTCAGAGAAAAGTAACAGGTCTGATCCAGATATAGAGTACTGAACTTCCATGTTGACAACCATCATAGCCAGGTTAACTATCTACTCCCACTAATACTCTAGTAGTGTACAAGTACTAACTTACTCTTAGCTAACTAGACGATGCCGGCAGCCATGTGCGGTACACGCTAAACGCTGGCACCGACGTCCTCCTCCTCGCCTCGGACTTGCCAGAGGTGCGATAGGGGGCATTGCTCGCGCGCGTTGGCCCTTTCCATGCCGGCGTGGTCCACCGAAGCTTCGGCTTCTAAGCGGGAAACCCACTTGACGAGCTGGTAGTAAAATTCGGTGTCGCGAACGCGTGCGTGCCCGACAGCCTCCAGGGCTATTTGCCGGGCGCCGGCCTCCATGTAGTCGGCCCAGTTGCGGGCGCTCTGCTCGCAACTCAGAGCGTCGATGCGCTACTGCTCCATGCCCTGCTGGCGGCGCAAATCGGCGATACGCTGCTCCTCCGCCAGGTGGTCGTGCTCCAACAAGTCCTCATACTCCGCATTGCCATCTAAAGACCGATAGAATGCCTTCTCCCTCCGTCTGCCTTCCGGTGAAAAACTGAACACTAGTTCCGGTGGTGACCGCCTCTGGCGTCACCTATTGCGGACGGGCGAGGGCATGACGGACGTGGCGAGAGCGAGGGCAAGTGGCGAGCGATGTCGGGCCGGTGGGGGCTTATGAGGATAGGGCGAGTTGGCTGATGGTGCCACCAACGAACATCGGGAACCAATAATTATAGGCGGAAGGTAGGTGAACCAGCGTGTCGCGGGAAAGGCGATGGTCATCGCGGTCATCGAAATTCAATGCATAAGCAGGCATGGCTTAGCGCGCCAGCTTGCCGTGGAAAACTAGAAAAACTGAAATTATGACTGTGCCGTCCCGTCCCATCCCGTCAGTGGTGCGTCTCATCCGTGCTAGGTCGCACGTCGGCATGACGGTCAAACCAGTGCGCTCGATTCATGCAGATGAGGTACGTGCGTGATCCGCTGGTTAATCACGTAGGATCTAGTCGGTCGAATAGTGTATGTGTAGGATCGCAATAGCTGATGAACATTCGCTGGGAGATAAGGCATTTGCGAACGTTTTTGCTGGCAGTTTCTTCAGATTCGCATGGCATTTTCTTCAGAACAACATGTCCGTTTCTTCAGATGTAGGCATTTTTATTCAAAAAACTGCCACCTTCGGATCTTGCGTCGCAACTCAAACTGCGAGGAGTGTATTAGTAGGCTAGCTAGTGGTCGATCAGTAACTTGTAAACACTGAGCGAACAGAAATAAGGAACTGCTAGTAACATGTAAACACTGAGCACACAGAAATAAGGATCATGTTGTGCACAGTAGTAAGAGCCGATCCGTTCGAAATGTTCACACGAGACTCACAGGCCTGGCATTGTAATATGTTCACATTAGTAGCCCAAATTCATAACCAACTAGTATGATTCCCATACATAAGATCAACATGTTAATGCATCTCAATGATTCACAGATCATATACAAATATGTAGCTCCGAAAGCAAAGATCTAGAAAAAACATCTATTCTTCCTACTAACATGGATGCTTCTCTGGGCCAACATTCAGTACAGAGTGAAAGACAAATTTGTTTGTGAAGTCTACAATTCCTATTGCAAACGTAAGTGGTTTCACCAATAGCTGGAACCATGAGAATGAACCACACATGATGGAGGAACATCCACTACAATATGATTTGGTCATCTCTCGATCACACGGTGAGACTATTTTCGGAATACAAACTTTAACTTAGGCAAAATGATGCCCATTGTATAATCAAACCAAAGCAATGAAGCACCTAGTGTTGGCCAATAAATAGTACAATACTACTTTTGCGCAGTCCATGAAGTGACTATCCAATCTTTCTCTGTCTATTTTCAAATGGCACTGCATGCAGTGACTATACTATTCTCTTGTGCAGTTCCACCAAAATTGAGGTCACTTCGTTTGTTTGCCAAATAGCAATGGGCAGACATCTGTCTGCACAAATATCAAGCATCTAGTAAACATATACCCCACCTTGTATTTTTGATTTAAACACATCTCTTCCGCTTAGCATCTGTCATGTTTTGCACTGGACAATTTGATACTGTCATGTTTTGCCCTGGACAATTTTGTACTGAATTGATTTGTTGGTACAGAGTAGAAATATAGCGCCTATTCTTCATCACACCAAGGATATCCATGTTCGAAGTGATGGAAGAGGTGAAATCGATACAACCGAAATTGAGCATCCAATCATTGAATCATGTCCTGCACCTCCAATGTAGGGCCACCCTACCAATATATTCACATGCAAACCACTAATATTACTATCTAATGATAGTACAAAAAGAGTATCAAGATAGTAGCAACCATGTACCTTCGTAATGAATAGCTCATAGTGCCACCAATTGGATATAACAGTTTGGAAGAAAGCATGCTCCTAATGTTGAACCATTTGGACTTTTTGTGTAGTTCCACTAAAATCGAGCATCCCTGTTTGCACAGATATTGAAAGTGTGATTACTATAAAAATGGCACTAGTTGAAGCATAGACTCACAAATATAAGCATTCCAATTTATTAATGGGAAAAGGTAGCAAGACTGTTTCTAACCACTTGTGTCGGATTCAGGGCTCCGCAGACCCAAGAAAGGTTTGAACTCTGGGGTGCGTGCGAAGAACTCAATCTCCCCAGCCTGCCGACTTGTCGATCCCACCGCCTAGCTAGATGAACAGGAAAGGAAAGGGACTCAGAAGTTTACCCAGGATCAGGCCACCTTGCGGTGTAAAACCCTACTCCTGCTTTGTGGTGGATTGGCCTCGAGGTGGGCTGAGGATGAACTAGTACAGAGGGAGAACAACCTCAGGATGAGTGTTCTTGTGCTAGTGTGAGCTGGTGAGGATCCCCTCATCCCAGCTGGTCTGGATCCGGTCCCGTCTATGGTGGTGGCCTAGCTATATTTATAGTGACCTCGGTCCTCTTCCCCCAAAAATGAAGGCGGGAAGGGATCCCACAACGGCCAAGTATGAAGGGAGACAAGTAGTAATTCTTATCCTGATGAAAGGTGGTCTTCGCTTGCAAAGCTTCTGGTCGTGACGTCGTGGTGGGCTCGGCGATGACCTCCGTCCTGGTCTTGTAGCACGGGAATGGAAACCTTTGGCTGATTCCTTGGGACTCTGCGTCTGCGCTTGCTTCCTTAGCATCAAAGAGGAAACCTGCTGTACTGCACCTGCTGGCGCCCGCCTGGCCTTGGTCGTCATGGCTTGCGTCATCTGAACCTCACGAGGTGGGGCTTGCATGGAAATCTCCGCTCCTCAGGAGCCGGCCTGGGGAAGCCACTCCCTTCGGAGGTCTTGGCGTCGTCCGCCTCGCGAGGCTTGGCCCCTCGCGAGGGTCTTGTGTTGTTGATGCTGGAGAAGGGCCGTACCTGGCCGCTGATGAAGCCATGCTGTGGGCCGTAGGCAGGAAGTCTGGGTACCCCGGTTCCCAGAACGCCGACAGTAGCCCCCGGGCCGAAGGCTCGCTCGGACTTGGCTTCGAGGCAAAGCCAAAGGGCAAGGGCGAAGCGCCGCGGGCCCTAACCTCCTGCGGACCCGGTTGACGCATGGCGCTTGATGGGACGTGGGCATCTCCGCTTCCCCACGCTGCCTCGGCAACCGTCTGACTTGACAATAACTTGCTGCATGCAAAAAGATCATCACTACCGGAGATCGTGGAGGCCGGCGGTTGGCCTCCCTTTGGCTATAAATGGGAGGAGGGGCGGAGCCCCCTGCTCATCTCTGTCTTCCCGCTGCTTGCTTCTTCTTCCTTCTTGCCTCGCCGTCTTGATGAAGCGTCCATGGCGCCGATAAGGAGGTTTTCCGCGTCAGAGAAGGGAAAAGCCCCTCGGGAGGTGCCCGGGCCACTCCCGCCAAAGAAGAGGCTCGGCCGCTCCCGCGACGCCGGTGAAGGGGCCGAGGTGACGCGGCCTTGGCATGAGCGGGCTCCATCGGGCTTCTCGACCCCTATGTACGCCCGCGCGCAGGGCCCTGCGCTTGGAGATAGCGCCTAACGCCGCGTGGGCCAAGGTCGCGGAGGAGGACAGGCGACGGCTGCCCGGCCTTCCGGCTTGCGAACTCACGCCAAAGGTACGTCACGCGAGTTTGTGGTGTGGGCGGCAATGCCGCCCCGCACGTGGATCCGGCTCCCGCGGTTCTTCGCGGAGGAGATACCGCCAAGGGGGCCCGTGGAGCTGTGGCTGCAACACGCCGGGTGCTGCAGCCAAGCTACCGAAGCGGAGGTCGAGGTCGTCCACCCTGGTGAAGTCATCATGACCCGGAGATGGGGCGAGGTCACCCGCGCCTGCTGCCCGGAGGGGGCCCTCGCCATCCACTTTGAATACGACGGAGCCTCCACGAATTTCTTCAAGGTCTTCAGCGAAGACGGCCAGCGCCTGGAGCACTGCTCCGGAGGAGGCGATCCACACGGCGCGGCCACGGGCGCTGAACTTGCCCTTGGCCTTGCCAGCTGCTCCTCTGGTGACAGCAGCTCTCCAGAATCCAGGGACTCTCCAGAGTCCAGCGACAACGACAGCTACGAGCCACCGAGCTCTCGCCACGTGCGGAACGCGGCAGCAGCATTGACTCGGCGCCGTCAGTGACGTCCTGAGGCCGGGGTTCTCCAATGTCCCTTCTTTTGTTTTTCCTGCACAAAACCGTGACGAGCCCCGTGGGGGCATGTAAGAACTGTAATGCTTTTGCCTTAGTGTTACCGTTCCTAGTCCGATGTTGTGATCACGTATCTCGTTTTGGCATGGTGCTCCCTTTCGTTCTCGCGGTAGCTTTAGCGCTCTACGCTGACAGGACCCAGTCCCCAGGCGGCTCCAGCCGTCGCTGGTATGCCAGGTCGTGATGCCGTGGTCAAGGCCAGGATGTGGGCGGCCCGAGGTCCGGTAAGAGCCCCTGAGGCGCGATGCTCAGGAGGTCCCCTTTAGTGCGCAAGCAGCCCCCTTAAGACCGATAGGGAAAACGGCCTTGCTTGAGCGAGATCGCGAAAATCAAAATACTGGGTCGTGAGATTTATGCCGACATGTATGTGGTGACTAATCTTGGCTGGCCTGCAGCGATTCCTCTGCACGACGCCTGACTATGTCCTGGTGGTGGCGGTACTAGGCAGGGCTCACGCCGGTCCCCTTTTTCTTGCTCATCTAGATGCTCTACGTTCTCGGGTCCCAGCCCTCGAGTGAGGCTCAGCCGCCGCTGGTATGCCAGGTCGTGATGCCGTGGTCAAGGCCAGGGGGTGAGGGCTCGAGAGCCAGTAGGAGTCCCTGAGGCGCGATGCTCAGGGACCCCCCCCCCCTCCCTTAACATGCAAACAAATTGCGTGAAAAAGGAGTGGCCTATGGGAGCCGCCCGTAGTCTGGTTCCGGAGGTTCCTCCGAGTTAGTGCACATAGCCGCGCTTGCCGTCCAGCCGTTGATCTTTCCGCAAGAAGACGAAGGCACAGAGGATCCGGTGAGGTGACGTGCGCGGGGCGGGCCGCGAGCCAGAGCTCGATCTCTCAGGTTTATCAGCGCTGCAGGGATGGACCCGAGCACAGGCGCCGTGCTAGCAGCCCCCGTGGCGGGATAAGCAATAGGCGGGTTCGCAACGCGCGCATGCCATGAAGGGGCGACCGGACACCGGGCAGGCAGGTGATAATCATAAAGCAACTCATGAAGAGGTAAGGCCAGCTCTGATAGATGCAAAGAACGATACGTGCCATAGGGACGGACCCACACGGCTTGGGGATAATGCAGCCCAAGGGGCGCCCCCAACTGAACAAACTGAAAAGTGTCACCTGGTACCGTTGCTAAAGAAGTGTTGGAGTAGCTGAAGACGCGAGCTGCCGAAGTCATTCCTCACGAGTCGTCCAGGTCCTGAGCCTAGTGAGGCCCCGGGGGCCCGTGGGGCTCGTGAGGGTCCGGCGCCTCCTCCGACAGGATCGCCTGGTGCTTGGCCTCGTGAGCCGCCAGGACGCTCCGCATGTGGCGCTGGTGCGTGGCAGCCTGGTTCAGCAAACCGAAAGGCATGCGAACGTAGCTGTGAGGGGGGCCCTCGCACCGCCCCACGTGGGACGGCCAGTAGAGCTCCTGAGACGCGACTCAGTTGAGCCCTGGGATGCTGATGCAGACGCGCAGCCCGCTGCCCTCGTCAGGGAAGGGAGCTGCACCTGGTGGTGTGGGGCAACGCTCGCCTCGCATGGCCCTTGCCTCCTGAAGATCCTCAATCGCCTTGGTGATGAACTCCTGAGCGCCTGGCGCCTCGCGCCCTGCGCTCTTCTCGCGGAAACGCGCGTTGAAGCACGCTTCCACATGGTGCCCGAACGCCTCCCTCGTGACCATGGCTAGGTCTGAGGTCCTCCAGAGGAGAGGCCCCGAGCCCAGCCTGAGAGGGGCGTTGGGCGCGCCTTCCTATGCGAGAGGGGAAGGTGCCTCGTCAGTGGGCGCAGGTCCTAAGGCACGATCGTCGGGCGCCCCATCCTCCTGGGGTCCCGGGCGGAGCAGCTGCTTCTTCTTCTTAGGAACGGCCTCGGGATAGTAGGCAGCGCCCTCATCGTCCGGGTTCTCGACCGCTGTAGCCTGGTAGGCGCGCTCGAGGGAGCACACCGCATCCTTCTCGTCGCAGGCGACCGTGTGATGCCGCCGCACCCTAGCATCTTCAGGACATTGTAGCCGTGGTGAGTGGCGGCCATGAACTTGGCCAGGGCTGGATACCCGAGGATGGCATTGTACGGGAGGCGGATGTGGGCGACGTCAAAGTCGATGAGCTTAGTACGGTAGTTGTCGCGCTTGCCGAAGGTGACAGGGAGGCGGACCTGCCCTAGTGGGGTGGTGGAGCCATCGGTCACTCCCGAGAAGGGCTTGGTAGGCTGAAGCTGGTCATACGGCACCTGGAGTCTATCGAACGTCTCGATGGAGAGGACATTGAGTCCCGCACCACCATCGATGAGTGTCTTGGTGACGAGGACGTTGCTGATGGTAGGCAAGCAGAGCATTGGGAGCGCGCCGGCAGCGGCCACACACTTGAGCTGGTCAGTAGAGTCGAAGGTGATGGCGTACTTGGACCACCTGAGCGGACGCGTCGCCTCGAGCTTGGGGAGGGCCGCGTTCACCTCACGGGCGAACTGCTTGAAGATGCGGTGAGAGGCGGGAGCCTGACCGCCGCCCAGGATGCAAGCCATGGCACAAGGCTCTTGGAAGCCCCCAGCCCCATCATCTTGGTGGTGGTCATCATTCCTCCTTGGCGGCGGCGGCAGCGGAGGAAGGCCAGCGTTGCCTTGAGGGCGGTCCTCGCGAGGCTAATCCCTCCAGGGGCCCTCACGAGGCTGGCCCTGCCAGCGATCCTCACGGGGCTGGTCACGCCAGTCCTGGCGGGGGTCGCGGTTGTCCCAGCGTCCACCACCTCGACCTCCTCCACGGCCGTAGCCACGGTTGTTGCGCTCAGGGCGGCGGCCAAGGCGTCCGTCCCGGATGGCCCTGAGCTCTTGGCAGTCGTTGGTGTTGTGGCTGTGCACGTTGTGGAAGACGCAGAACGGATGGCTGCCCTTGGAGGACTCCGGGTAGTCGCAACCGTGCTTCATCTCAGGTTCAGCCGCGAGCACAGCTGGCCCCTTGTGCTTTACGTCCTTGGCCTTGGCCTTCTTGTCTTTTGGGTCGGCTTCCGGTAGCTCGAGGAGGGTGAGGCGGCCTTCCTCGGCCCTCGCGTATCTGGCTGCCATGTTAAACATTTCCAGAGACGAGCACAGGTCCTCGTGCATGGCGAGCTCTTCCTTCATCTTGACATCCTGGACGCCATCAGTGAATGCGGAAATGATGGCCTTGTCCGTCACCTTGGGAATCTTGAGGCGAATGTTGGTGAAGCGCTGGATGTACTTGTGCAAGGTCTCCCCAGGCTGTTGCTTGACGCGCCGTAGGTCGCCTACAGCCGGAGCGCGGTCTCGAGTGCCCTGGAAGTTGGCGATGAAGTGCTCCCGCATCTCATCCCATGAGGAGATCGATCTAGCGGGGAGGTTCAGGAGCCATGAGCGCGCGCCGTCCTTGAGGGCCATGGGAAACCAGTTTGCCATAACCTTCTCATCGCCGTTGGCCGCCTCGATGCTTAACTCGTAGAGCTGAAGGAACTCTGCAGGGTCGTGGGTGCCGTCGTAGCGTGGAGGTAGGTCTGGCTTGAACTTCCCTGGCCAGACGATGCCACGAAGCTCTGGGGTGAACGCACGGCAGCCCGCCGCGCCCACGGGAGCCCGCCGCAGAGGGGGAGCCTGGACTTGGCGCTCGCGCACCGCCGCCTCAGGCAGCACGCGGTCTTGACGTGGCGGCGCTAGGAGCGCACGCGCCTCTCCTTGGGGACGCTGCACCACTTGGCAGCTTTCTTCGTCACGCGCCGGTGCCCTGCGCGGCGGGTCGCGCTGAGGAGCCTCACGCCTTGGCTTGAGGGCGACTTCTTGCCTGGGAGGTGGAGGAGGCGCACCGTGGGCCACGTCACCCACAAGAGGTGACCGGGGAGGCGGTGAGCGAGACGGTGCAGGGGCCTCTCCGGCGGCGCTGACGAGCTCGGCGATGCGGTCCAGCCAGTCCTCGTAGAGGTCGTCGGTCAGGCGATAGTGCAGAAGCTCGCGCGCCATGAGCAACGCGGCCTACGTGTTCGCTGAGCCGCGGCGGGCATGGGAGGACAAAGCAGCCGCCGGAGTCAGCGACGGGGTGACGGTGCGCCCGCCGTGCCGTACAGAAGGATGCAGCGACGAAACCAGCTACTCGTGGGCCGTGGGGCCGGTGGCAGTGTTTGCCACAGGCGACGGGGAACGGCGGGGGGCGCCGTTGCCCGCAGGCGCGGTCTGGGCGACACGGGCGGCGAGAGCAGCCCGGTGCTCAGCGCGAACTCGACGAGCATCGGCCATGGGAACGGTGGAACGGCGGTGAATTGGTCAGCGGAAGAGAGGCTCCGACGCACCCCTACCTGGCGCGCCAAATGTCGGATTCAGGGCTCCGCAGACACAAGAAAGGTTTGAACTATGGGGTGCATGCGAAGAACTCAATCTCCCCAGCCTGCCGACTCGTCGATCCCACCGCCTAGCTAGATGAACAGGAAAGGAAAGGGACTCAGCAGTTTACCCAGGTTCGGGCCACCTTGCGGTGTAAAACCCTATTCCTGCTTTGTGGTGGATTGGCCTCGAGGTGGGCTGAGGATGAACTAGTACAGAGGGAGAACAACCTCAGGAGGAGTGTTCTTGTGCTGGTGTGAGCTGGTGAGGATCCCCTCATCCCAGCTGGTTCAGATCCGGTCCCGTCTATGGTGGTGGCCTAGTTATATTTATAGTGGCCTCGGTCCTCTTCCCCCAAAATGAAGGCGGGAAGGAATTGCACAACGGCCAAGTTTGAAGGGAGACAAGTAGTACATCTTATCATGACAAAAGGTGGTCTTTGCCTGCAAAGCTTCTAGTCGTGACGTCGTGGTGGGCTCGGCGATGACCTCCGTCCTGCCGTCCTGGTCTTGTAGCACGGGAATGGAAACCTTTGGCTGATTCCTTGGGACTCTGCGGCTGCGCTTGCTTCCTTAGCACCAAAGAGGAAACCTACTGTACTGCACCTGCTGGCGCCCGCTTGGCCTTGGTCGTCATGGCTTGCGTCATCTGAACCTCACGAGGTGGGGTTTGCATGGAAATCTCCGCTCCTCAGGAGCCGGCCTGGGGAAGCCACTCCCTCCGGAGGTCTTGGCGTCGTCCGCCTCGCAATGCTTGGCCCCTCTCGAGGGTCTTGTGTTGTTGATGCTGGAGAAGGGCCGTACCAGGCCGCTGATGAAGCCACGCTGTGGGCCGCAGGCAGGCAAGTCTGGGTACCCCGGTTCCCAGAACGCCGACAACCTGTTTGAAGGAATAAATAAGGCAACAGCGGCTGATGTCAGGAAGGCATACATAGTATTTTCTTAAAAACTGAACCATTCCTGACCTTTCCTCTTCTTTTAATCATATTTTGTGCAGTTCAACTAAAATAAAATGCCATCACAGCCTTGACAGTTCAGTGACACTGTACAAAAAGAAATGACTTACCATTACATCATGATGTCAGGTATGTGATCGATAGGCATTAGAGACAAACATGCAGACCTCCTCCGATAACATAATGAACATTAATTTTAACAAAGGTGTGACTAGCTTTATTGGCATAATTTGAGTGAACTCTACACCCTCTGTTCCTTAATATAAGACGTTTTCGCAGTTCAATTTAAAGTACCCAAACGTCTAGTATTTAGAAAAACAGGTAGTAGTTTTCTTGAGCACATATCTGGGAAAGCTTGCCACACCTTATATATGTCCATACGCTAATGCAACACCATTCGAATAGTACAAATATACACTAATCCAGTGGCTAGTGCAACAGTAGAGTAGTTTTTTTATTACGGGGTACAGTACAATGGTTTTACTGAACATATTTCCATAAGCTAGCACTGGAAGATTTCTATAAGCATTAACAATACAAAATATAAAGGTAAAAAGTTTCAGCATTGATATACTAGCTGTGCAACAGCATTAAACCAAATACAAAAGTCTGAAGGTAACTAGCATTATTAACTAATGACATTATAAAAAAATTGCAAATCATGATCTTCAAGGTAAATATCATTTCGAACTCGAGGGGACTTGAAAAATAGCTATCCCAATCTTGATAATCGATCAAACATAAAAACTTGATCAACCGAATCAAGAAAACAGCCGGAGGAGGAGGTGCCCACTCTTGACCTTTCCTCTTCTCTTCACAATTTTTTGTGCAGTTTAACAAAAATAAAATGACATCAGCGCCTTGGCATTTTAGTGACACTGTATAAAAAATTTGACTTATCTCATGAAAGTGAGGTATGTAATCTGTAAGCATTAACAGTGCAAAAATCTGAAGGTAGTAACAAGTTTCATCGTTGGTATACTGGCTATGCAACAGCATTAGAATGCCTTAGCTGAAAAATCTTTAATACATCCATAATCAACAGCTAACCCTAAAATAATCCAGTGACATTAAATGGCATTGCTTAAATTTATCGGTGGCATTAGACTGAGTGCAGTATTAGTTAAATGTGGCATCACTTTAGCAGTAGCATTGCTTGACTTTACTGCTGGCGTTATACTAACAGCAAAAAAGTGGCAATAAGAGCATGGGAGGCCCATTCGGACAGTGGGCGCACCGGTACGATGTACCTCCACGGACGCATAGATTGGTGAGGGAGGGATGGTTGCCTAGAGCAACAAATATCCAGGCAGCATATGTGGACTACGTCCCATTTTTGTTCTCTTTAGCCAGCTTTTCCTTATGTGAGGACAACAAACCGATTGACCTGGTCATTCTCTATTGCGTTGTCATGCCTTTCTACCCTTTTTCAACCAAGAGACACGAGACTCGTTCCTTAGCTACTGATTTTCCCCTTTTCAACCTAGATGCGGGTTCGATGCATAGTCTCTTCGACAGTACTTTCTCCCTTCCTTTCCTTATTTAACCCAGACATGGATTAGTCTACATGAAGTAGGGCTTCCTTTAATAGTGCAAATTAAGGTTTTTGTCTGCATGACCAGCAGAGCAGAGGATAGAATATTGGGGAGATGGTGGAGTGGAAAAAGATCCACATGCAGCGATGTGGCAGATGGGGCAATAGAACAAGGGTATGGTTCGAAAAGAGGTAGCATACCTGAGGGTCAGCGGGAAGTGGCTTCGCTCGTGGTCGTCGTCCTCCGCACACACTATGGCAGCGAGGTTGGGGACGGAGGCCATCCCGCGCGGGCGCTAGGTTTGAGAGGACGGCCTTGTCGTCAGTGCGTGACCTCGCTCGCCGACGACGAGTGCGTCAACGCTGCATGTCCTTTTCTTCCCCGGCGGATCTATGACCACCGGTGAGGAGGGCGAGAGAGGGGCACCGCCGTCTTTTTTAGATCTGGAGAGAGGGTGATAGTGTGAGAAGCAAGTGGGCAGCCCTTAGCAAGCAAGCGCTGAAGCTCCAGCCTATATATCTTTTTTGATACTAGTACTAGAGGTGGAGTAGTGGTAGAGTAGTTTATATTTTCTCTGCATACAGTACCAGTTAGTCGTGCTTCAAAACTGAATGGCACACCATTAAAAAAATAAAGTCAAGAAATAATGCGGCACCTCGGGCCAACATGGCCAGATTGCATTTTGCACGAGAAATGACACACCATGTTCCGTTGACATGTGGTCCCATTCCAACATGTCAGTGAGACGACGGCGAGTCCTTTTATACAATTTCCGAACGGACGTCTATGTAGGCCGGGGCGCCTCTTCCTGTACCGTGGCAACCATCCATCACCTCTTCGCCTTTCCCTCTCAATTTGGAACTGCTGTCGCACGCTCTTCCTCCCTCCATTTGCCTTCACCCTTCCTTCTGCCATTGTTCGATCATCTTCTCCATGGAGGGAACAGGCCGGAAATGACCCCGTTATTCTTGCCCCGATCTGAAAGATGACGTGGTGGAGGAACTCATTGATCGGTGTGACATCATCACCTCGGCTAGCATGGCAGGTTCATTCAAGACCATTCTCGACTCAACAAATAACATCATTACAAAGAACCCAAGGGTTCAGGAGCGGTTTGATCTCCCCTATCTTCTTCGCCATGACCCTGCTCGCTGGCGCGGGGACGACGGAAGCTCGCCTTGTGCAAGTTGCTGCCGCTTGATAATGACACGTGTGATGTTAAGATGCCATCGCTTAAGGGTAAGGCCTGGGCAGGTGCAAATGGAGATTGGGTTGTTTATATTGGGTACAACTGCGAGTGGGAACTTGTGAATGTGTACACTCGTCACCGTGTTCCACTTCCAAAAATCTCAGAGTGCCCTGAGGTTGAGCACACAGATGATCTACGTAGGTACAAATACGATCATGGTGACTGTCGTCTACAGAAGATAGCAATTTATCGAGTTCCCAACCGCTCTTGGGATTACACGAACTATCATGTTGTTACTATCTTCGACAAGCATGTTGCCATCCTTACTTCCACGCCTTGATGGATATTGCTCAAAAATCAATTTCTGTACATGGATGAGTACTGTGGTGCAATTCAATACGAGAGTCTTGTGTTTGCTGCCACCACTCGTGGCACTATTTTTGCATGGAATCCTTATTGTTTCGATACGTTTGTCTTCCACCGTAATTAGAATTGTTTCATCCATGTGCATGCGAGTTAGTATCCCCGTACTAATTAACCTTCTTGTGTTTCCAAGGTCCTGTGAACATTCCACCACCTATACTTGAAAAAATTTATAAACAAGGGGGAGATGACGATGGTGATGATCACGAGCATGAGGACAAGCAGGACCTACATACTTAGTGGCGCCTGGCAACTTATTCCGATGGATCACCTCTTCTTGTATGTATACAGGGCACTGCTGATGTTACTAAGGAAGCAGGTGTTGTCTCCCATGGTCGCTCTCTCCAGACCTATTCCAACATCTGTTGCAGGGTATTCGGGATGGATACTAGTGTGCTAGCGCCAGCACCTTCTGCCTGGTTCCGCATTGATAGTCTTGGAGAAAACTCGCTCTTCCTTGGACAAAACTATCCAATGATGGTGAAAGGCGATCCAGCTACTGTTGGCACAACGTTACTACCGTTTATGAGAAGCAACTGTATCTATACCTCGGACATTGCTATGGTTCCCTACCCTGGCTATCACAATATGCGCAGTGATATAGGCCGCATCAGCCTGGATGATGAGTCCTGCGTTGGTCTCGATATTGACAATAGCTTCCCCTTCCTAGAGGCTTACTTATGGTTCAAAGCAAGCGTTTCCAACGCTGAGGATTGGTTGAGCTGAAGTTCATTTCATTGGTTGTTATTTGTTGTGTGATAAAAACTTTAGTATTTACTAGAATGTTTTTTTGGAAATAATCTATAATCCAACATGTATCCTCATTGACGTTGTGTGTTGATGACTTGTTGTATGTAATGAATGGTACATTTGCATATGCATGTCATAAACTCAATTTATGAATGGTTTTCGAGTCACTTCTTGGAGTGTGAGTACCGTAGTAGTATAGCCACCATTTGGTTATATGAAGTTGCCACATCACATAGAGCCAACCTAATAGTGGAGTATGCTAGTGCAATAGTTAGTCCTAGTAGTAGTATACCATCAACTAGAGCTAGGTGTCGCACGGAGGCTGACAAATATGGTGATAGCGTGACTGCGTGAGGTGGGCTTGTACGTAGTATGATGTAGGCACAGGGCTTGCCGTGTTTCCTACTCCTCCGGTCTAAATGTGGAGAAGATTTGGTCGAGTTCTTCCTCCTTTTGCCGACACGTGGGACATCCAGCAACCAGGTCGTGTCATGCAAGAAAATAGAGTGCTAGTTGAAGCCACGTGATGTGCATCTTGGGTTAAACTGTAAATAGAATCTTACTCTTGAGTAACTCCAAAAGCGGCCACCGAAGATCTTTATTGGATTTGTTTTTCATCACCAGCACGTCGAGGTGAAAGATGTGCAGGTTCAGTGGGTCGTCTTACATTTTCACTGACATGTGGGACCGCATGTGAGCAAACAGATGATGGGCACACTCTGCACATCTGCTGGCTGGCTGAGAAGAGAGAGAGAGGAGGGCTGAGCATGGACTCCAGGAAATTTCGCGACAATGTGAGTAGTACTAGTGGTGTACCGTACTCCTGGAGAGAAAATGTGTTCGCTCTATGTAACCAGCACCTCGATATAGTGGGGTGGCATGGGCCATAACTAGCATTCACGTCTAGCAGTACGGCACACGGCACCCACACGAGTCCCATCTGACACCAATTTTCTTGGAGTCCGTGCTACAAGTATCTCTTCACCCTCCTGTTTTCTCTAACTCAGCAATCGCGCGGTGGGCGGGGTGGGGGTTTGCCGATAGTCGGTTTGCTCAACTGCGGTCCCACTTGTAAGTGAAAATGCAACACAGCACGCATTCCCCCTTGAGCAGCGTGCCGGACCAACCGTGTGGGGGTGCGACGTGAACACGGCAGGCTTTTCCTTTTGAACTTGTAACTTGTAAAATTTGGTTCTGCTCCATGGCGCGACCGATAGATAGAAATAACGATTTTCCCTAGTGTAATGAGAAGATTGGTTCTGGCGAGGTTCATGCATGGAGTACGTACGAAAATTATGAAGTTGATGCGAAAGGTAAGATAATTAGTAGTACAATATACTACTACATGGAATTGACAAAAAGATAAAGATACATACGGATCCATCAATGACATCCTCACGCCCTAGTGCGCCGGGTCACCAACCGATGTGTGAGGAGCAGCGGCGTTGGCGGCGAGCTCAACGTGCTTCTAAACAATGCCATCCAAGGTTGCCCTGCGGTCCAAGAAGGCCAACGTCCTATCGTCCTCCTCTTGCATGTAGTAGTCCTTGTGGACGATTTGTGCGTAGACGTGGGTGATTATGTCGATGGTGTCTTGCTGCGCCAGACACTGCGTGGCAAGCATGACCTCGAGGTGGACATTCTCCGGCTCGACGGCGGGCAGTCACAGGGCCACCAGTGCATCGAAGAGGTTGTCACCACAGAGGCCGTTGAGGTTGGTGGGCATCGCAGAGCCTGGGCGCGTGGGCTGGAGGCGTATGTCAAGGTCGTCCGCGAGCTTCTTGACGACGGTGAACTTGTCGAGGAAGCCGACGAGGACCTCATCGAACAAGGAGATGAAGCTGTCGTCCAAGAGGCCTCTCGCCCTGGCGGCCTCAAGCACGACCTGGAGACGTTCCTCGGTGTCGGGCCGCTGGCCGGCGTCGTGGACCATCTGGCACAGCCGGCTAATGCTCGCGCTCATCGCCTCCATGGGTCTAGCTTCTAGTCAACTGATCTTGCGATTGGAGTGATCACTCTTGCCCTTGGTTAGGGTGCATAAGTGTGTAGGATTTCGTAGATTGGACTAGCTGGGAGCCTTTATATGAGAAGTGCAGACTACGTTGCATTCACGTGTGTGTTGGCCATCTACTCCTCGGCCCTCCCTCTGTGCCGGTGCAGTATAGTCATCTCACCGAGACCAAGTTGGGGCAAAACGAGAGAACTTTGATGTTTACTGGTTTATTGGTCCCCTTTGCATTTTGCGCCAAGTTTTGACGTTTGATTTAACTAATAAAATGTTAATGCATGTAACAAAAAATAATATCATTGGAAACTATGTTCAAATACGAATCCAATGATACAATTTTTGGTGACATGCATTATTATTATTTTAGTTAAATCTATGGTCAAAATTTGGCCCAAAATACTAAGGGGGCCAATAAACCAGGACGGAGGTAGGAGTAGTATTTTGTAATTAATGTCACCCCACGTCTCCTATTGGGTGATTTCTTTTTTCGTGGCAAAAAACAGGGACCGAGGTGGGTAATTAATGCACCGCGCCTAAAAGTTTTGGGATTATTTGGTTTTCATAACGTGACTAAGGCTGGTCGTAATGGTGAGTATCATATACTAGTACTCATGTAGTATATGATACTAGTGTATGATACTACACCCATAGTGCATCATATCATGTGTTAGTATCACCCGTAGTACTAGATAACTTCATTTATTATCATGCATGACACATATTAGCACAACATTTAATATGATACGGTATCATGATATGATACTCACCCCACTCTTTCTTCATTTAATTCTATGCCACCTCATCAAATTTGCCTAGTTGGCATGCATGATACTCCCATTACGACCAGCCTAATGCACCAGTACGGAGGGAGTACAATAGTAGTCTTTGATTGCAATTTTTTGTTGGTAGCTTACCAAGCTGACCGCTCGGTGAGTACAATAGTAGTTTGATTGATGAGACTTCAGACTTGAGCCATCTACCGGAAGGGAGAGTGTATAATATCATCGGGAACTACGTTCAAAACCGAATAAAACAATACTCCATGTATTTATTTACAGAGGGAGTAGTATATTTTTTGTGACATGCATTACTTGATATTGCTAGTCAAATACTAAATCCAGACGGACGTGGTAGTAGTACTAAATCCAGACGGTGGTGCTAGACTAGTAGTAGTACTGTACTACCCGTTGGTCAAATTATTACATGCTGCTCATCACAGTGAAGTGACAAGACCCTGCGCCGGAGATGACATCTGAGTGTAGGCGCCGTGTTCGGCACACCAAAGTCAGCCTCACCGTGTGCAGTCACTATCATCATGGCTGCAGAGCTAGCCTGCTTACAACTAGCCGTGTTCGACATAATTTCCCGTGCATTGCCACGAGTATCTCTACTCTTTTCTTATACGAGTAAGATGCCCGTGCATTGCACGGAACACCAAGATTGGGGGTGGACGGCGCCGGTAGCGGCCATCGCGCCAGATTGTTCCATGGCCCTCTAGATGTGGTGGGGAAGAGATAAGGCTGATTGTGAGAGGCACGAAGTTGTTTGTAATAGGGAACAAGTGCGGGCATCTTTTTGCAAAACTGCAGCAAATCTAGATCTAGATCCGACGGCTATTGGTGAAAGATGGCAGGCACACCATCATCACCAACTCAGGACCTCTTTGATCAGCAGGATTTTGAAAATGCAGGAATAGGAAAAGTATAGGATTGGAGTGTCATGGCCACTTGAATCCTATAGGATTAGCAAGGAGCGTTTGATTTCACGGGAAAAGCAAAGGAATTGTAAAAAGAGGTTAGAGTGGATGTTAGATTTCCTATGAAATGTAGTACAAAAGATTCCATTGGAAAAATTCCTATGGGATTCTATCCTATGAATCAAAGGACAAACGTAGGAAAAATTTCAAAGGATTTCAATCCTCCAAAAATCCCATAGAATTCCCTTGAATCAAAGGAGCCCTCGGGTTTTTATAGGAGTAGTATAGAGAAATAGAGAAAAAAAATTCTTATAAAAAACCGAGTTGGTGATGATGGTGTGCCCGCCATCCTGCAATATAGACCGTCCGATCTATATCTTATGGATAGAAAGCAAACTATGGCAATTTTCCAAAAAGATACCCGCACCCCTCTCCACATTTGCAGATAAGGCCTTCCCTCGTTCATCTTCGTCTCCCACAAGATAAACAGCTCGTATAAATGCATCTTGATGTTCCGTGCAACGCATGGGCCTCTTGCTGGTAATAATAAATATTGTACTCGAGTAATGGGTATATCGTTGCTGCACCTATGCACGCGAACATTTATCGTAACATAGTACTACCTCGTGCTGGATAGTCATAATATTACAGGTTTCAAACTGATATTACAAATGCTAGGAGTAATGCTGCACCTTCGAAGAGGGAATTATTAGGAAGTTTACGTAAGAACTTTCATTACTTTAGGTGGATGCAGCATTATCGTACAAACTAAAATCCACCACCCTGACAAGTCACTAATGGGCAAATAAATTTTGGAGTCTCTGGCGACTTGATGTTTCAAAAACAAATTCAGCTTCTGCGGAGACTTTGTCATTTAGGCTTAGACACTTGCGGTGATCAGCACGCCATTCATTGTTGCGCCAGAGAACGCCAAACCTCATTACCTTGAGCACACTTGCCTCCAGAACAAAGAACCTGGCCAATTTAATCTCAGATGTGCTGCCTTGGTAGTCGATCAAATCAATTTCTGTAATATGGAGATCAAGGCATTCGATGAGATTGTCATAGTGCAGCACATTTTTCACTTTTGGGTCTCTTTTTATCTGCAAAAGAAGAGAACATATTAGAGCAGCTGGCTGTATAAGATTGCCGTGTCATCAAGAGGTACCAATATCATTCGCTCATACGATAGGGTTGGCTATAGGGTTGGCTCTAAGGTTAGTGATATTTTTTCACTCTCTCTCTCTCTTTCTCTTTCCTCTCATTTACCTAGGAGCACGTGAAGAGCTTGGGCATTTGTTGCCTTCCACTATCTGGCCGATGCCAAATTTCTCAAAAGTATGCCACATAATACGCATCGATGTCAAATCAAAAGATTTTGGCACCGCTCTAGCGATGTGAGAGAGTTGGCAGCGCTGTGCACACAGACCCACATGTATAAACAAATCAATCAAACCAACTACACCAGCCTCTCCCTCTCCCAAACAAGTGTTTTTTTATTGCCTCAGTCCTCTCCCTCTCCAACGCAAGTGTTTTTTCATTTCGTGAGTTAATTTGGCACCGGAGCAAAGTAGGTGATCCAGATTGGGACACCAGGTGAGCAATGGAGGGGCATCAATGCCAAATGCATCACAAGTGAATTTGGCACGTGTTTTGGCCTACATAGTGGAGGGCCGTTATAGCCCATTTTTGTACTACCTCGTATTTAGTGTAAAATTTTGACCATAGATTTACCTAAGAAAATGCCAATGCATGTCAGCAAAAATTATACCATTTCAAATTATGTTCAAATACGAATCCAACGATATAATTTTTAGTGACATGCATTAACATTTTGTCAGTTAAATCTATGGTTAAATTTTGATACTACAAAATACGAAGAGTAAACCAGGACGGAGGTAGTACCTGCTCTTAGGCTAACCATAGAGTTACTAGTCTAAGTTACTTGCCACTATGACTAGCCTAGGCAACTAGTAGTACAACAAAAAAAATGATGCAGGTGATCACATGAGAAAAAATACTAAAAACATTTCTTTCGGTGCAGTGCGTAGATGCAGTTTTGAACACTACACTTATCATCATAATTTGGGGAAATTGCGAAAGAATTGAGCTACGTCGTGATCACCGTTTACTAATAGGAATGAAGTTTCACCTCGATGAGTAGCTTCTCCGTGCACGGAAAGCATGTAAGGAATCCAACAACTTGATCCAGATTGGGGCCGATAGATTTTATTGCCAAGATCTTCACTGTGCACACAGACTAGGTCAAGCTTGTGGGAATCATTTTCTGGATGACAGTCGTAAATACATCAAGAAGAAATTTAAAAATGTGAATTTCAAGAAGACGGAGAATAAGATGAGTGTTGTACCTGAACGATTACGGATCCAATAAAGAGTTCGGAGAATTTGGCAGACGAGTACACCAACGCTGTCAATTTCGGCGTATCAATGACCCTGATTTTTGTTGGACCTTCTAGATCAAATACAAGCAATATCTCAAGGAAAGGTGCATTCTCAATGACCATAACATGGAACAGCTAGAGTGATCTCTTCCCAATTGATGTCCTGTTGCGGGGCCAGCAAGACACATAAATCCATCGGAGATTCGTCGAGGCGATATGGAGGCTAATGAACCCATGGATCTGCCGAAGACGAAGGTACTCGAGCGTAGTACAGCTGCGGAGCAGGTGCTCCATAGCCTTCTTTGAGATGCCAATGACGAAGAGGTCGAGCTGCTTGAGTTGAGGTTGAAGAAGGGCGGGCGCGGCATTAATCTGGGGAAAATAGCAGAAGTTGAAGCTGGCGCGGCGCAGTGTTGGCGTGAGGCGGAGCGCGGACGGCGACAGAGAGCGACATCATCCAGCTTCAAACCTGAGCTCCTCGAGCTGATCTAGGGTGGGGGATAAGAACCACTCGTCGAACTTGGCTTGGATCTTGCAGTTGGTACTGAACATGCGGATGTCAAGGCGTCTGGCTGGCCCAGGGTGCGATGAAAGGATCTTGGAGACTGCGGCCATGCATTTGCAATCCCCGTCGCAGAGGCAGCTGTCGATGGTGAGGTTGAGGGGGACGTGGCGCCAGAGGGGGCGCCCCCGCCGGGAGAGCAGGGTGGTCCGCACGGCAGATTTGGTGGGGAGGAGGCCGATGATGGCGAGCAGCATGTCATCGGGGAGGCTGCTGATGAAGTCCAGGCTCGCCGGATGCGGTTTTTGCTCGAGCTGCCTCCTCTTGTTGGCTGCCTCGCCGTCCATCTCAGCCGGCAGTGACGCCGGTGTACACGTGTGCTTGATGTGTATTGTGTGCTGGGTATGCGCGAGTGCGTCCTTGGGTGCATGCCGCCGTGCAGTGGTGAAGTGTGCGCGAGTGCGTCCTTCATGCGGAAGAAGTGTGCCCTCAATTTACTAGCGTGCGGGGTGCTACCGCGAGTGGTTTCAACTTTGTTTACTTCACCGCATGTCAGATGGGCCTCTAGTTTACTTATTTTCACCCACTGCCACATGGCACAGCACACGAAGATAGAGAACACGAGCTGACAAGGCAGCATGTGGACTGGTTGACCAGTCAACTAAACAATATACAGAGCTATACGCTGACACAGTGACTGTATAATCCCTCGGTATAGAGAGATCGAGTGAGAGGGGAGGCCCGTGAGAGATACTCCCTCCATCCCATAATATAAGAGCGTTTTTCACACTACACTAGTGTGAAAAACGCTCTTATATTATGGGACGAAGGGAGTAATAGAGAGAGATAAAGAGCTACTCCCTCCGTTCGATAATGTAGTGCCTATATTTTTTTTAAAGTCAAACTTTTGAAACTTTGACCAAGTCTATAAAGAAATTACTTATATCTACAATACCAAAGATAAATGATAGTATGAAGTAAGTACATGTTGTGATGAATCTAATGATCGTTCCAGATGTAAATGTTTTTCTCCACATATACCTGGTCAAACTTTTCTGAGGTTTGACTTTTCAAAACATCCATATGTTTATGGACGTGAGAGAGTACCTAACTAGAGAGAGAGAGGGAGAGAGTGTGAAATAGAAAGAGTGAGTGAAAAAAGTGTGTGTGCGTGTGTGAAAGAGACATGGACAACACACGATAAAGAAGAGAAAAAGCATGTGTGTCTTATACAAACATATCACACATGCATCTTCGACAGCAGAAGCGAGGTGAGGAGATAGTGTGTGGTTGTTTGCAACCGAGAGAGAAAGACCCCTAGCACGTGGCCAAGAGAGGTCTGACAAACAAGGGAGAGAGGTCGAGAGAGACGTATGGAGAAAATGCAGACATGGGGAGGAGAGAGTGTATGTTTGTGACAGAGAGATCCCCTGGAGATCGTGATGGGACTACATGGGTGGGAGATCGAGTGACAAGGTGTGTGCGCGATAGAAGATACCCCGAGAGATATCGAGATAGACGTATGGATGGAAGGAGACAATACGAGAGTGTTAGACGAGTCTATGTAGCATGAGCGAGATATGTGTATGTGTGAACCAGGGAGATATAAAGTTTGAGAGAGATAGAGGAGCCCCGATACGGCTAAGTGGTGCGTCAGATAGCTGAGAGGGGGAAAGAGATACTCCATCCGTTCGACAATGCAGTGCATATAAATTTTTTAGAAGTCAAACTTTGGAAACTTTGACCAGGTTTACGCAAATATTATTTATATCTACAATACCAAAGATACATCATACAAAACTACATCTCATGATGAATCTAATGATATATGTTTGACATTCTAGATGTAAATGTTTTTCTCCACGTACATTGTCAAACTTTGTGATGTTTACTTTTCAATAAATCTATATGCTATGGACCGAAGAGAGTGCCTAAGTCGAGAGAGATCAAGTGTGTGTGAAGGAGAATGAGTGGGTGTGCAAAAAGAGTGTGTGTGTGAAAGACAGAGGGACAACAAACGATAAAATAGAGAGAGAGTGTGTTCGTTTCTTATCCAAACATATCACGCATGCATTTCCGAGATAGAAAAATGAGGTGAGGAGATACACGAAGATAGCTAGTGCGTGATTGTTTGCAACGGAGAGAGACACCCCTATAGCACATGTCCAATAGAGGTCTGGCCAACAAGGGACAAAGGCCGAGAGGGACGCATGGAGAAGATGGACGCATTGGGAGGGAGAGAGGATGTGTTTGTCATAGAGAGATCCCCTCGAGATCATGAGGAGACTACATGGGTGGGAGATCGAGAGACGAGGTGTGTATGCGATAGAAAGATGCCCCGAGAGAAATCGAGATAGACCAAGTGAGGGAAAGAGACAATGCACATGTTTGTGATGGAGACTAAGTATTAGTCATATACATAGGGGGGACTGCGTGTGCCTACAATTGAGTGAGAGGCAATCATACTTAGCTAGGCGTGAGATTGTGTGTGTGTGCATGTGAGATGGAGAGAGAACGAGGGAGAGAGAGAGAGAGATTTAGATGTGTTTATAGAGTGCGAGTGAGATATGCATGTGTATGTGTGACCCAGGGAGATGGAGAGTTTGAGAGAGAGCAGGAAGAGCTCTGAGACAGCAGAGTGGTGTGTGAGAGAGTTACGGGCAACGAGCTAGGCAATTTGTGTGCGTACGATGAGTGCACAAAAGATATTTAGCTTGGACTAGAGAATCATACATAGTGTGCCAGAGAAACCTATACATGGAGTCTGCATGTGAACTAGAAAGACTCCCTCCCCCCCACAGAGAGAGACAGAGATATAGAGAGAGGGAGAGGGACCGACAAGGTTTGTGTTTGGATGCGTGCGATAGAATTGAAGATTGTCGGCAAGAGAGAGAACAGGAGTCCGGGAGAGGGGGAGGTCGCATTTATGCATCAAAGACTAATATAAACCATGTTTCGATATAAAATTGCATTCAAATATTTGAATTGGAGAACATGTTGTCTGCAATCCACACATGAACGGAGATATGCGTATCAAACAAGTTCATTAATTTGACTCTCAACATGTTCATGGAGTACTATAATACAGTACAACATGCTACTCAATTGAGGTGTTCAATTTTGGATTTAGTTCACTATTTTGACCTGGTGAACGAGCTATTTCATTGAATCGAGATATTTCATTTTGGGTTTGATTCCCGTTTTTGAGTGGGTCAACTATTTGTCATATAGTAAATCATTAGCAACGAGCATGTAAAAACACATTAGTCCCGAGCATCATCTCACCATTTAAAAAAGAAGTGGCAAGATAATATTTTGAAATTTGATTCGAATCGACTTGGTAAGGTAGAGTGGATGCTCCTTCTCCCAAAATTTGAACGAACCGCTAAACACCCTCTGCTCGGTGGAATTCGCCCGAGCAAATAAATGGGAGACGCAAAATTACCGGCCTATGTGGGACACGCATCAATTGGCCCCTTGTACATCAAGGGTAGGTTCGTAACTTCATCCAAGCGCGCCTTCTCCTCGGCCGAAATGACAGGTGCCGAATAATTCATAAACCATGGGCGGCAAAACACCCTCTCCTCGCCCGAAATCGCTCGCGCCGACTATTTCAAAACACGCCCTCCTCGCCCGAAATCGCTCGCGCCCACTATTTCAAAACTCGCCCTCCTCGCCCGAAATCGCTCGCGCCCACTATTTTGGGAGAAGCAAAGTTACTCTACTATCCCGGACCCTCAGTACACAGACCCAAGCCCAGAAGCCTAAAGGCAGGGGTAGAACTATAACTCCCCCCCACATTTCAGACAAATGCGTCTGTAAGATATGGTTCCCCTCCCAATTCCCCATTCATACATCGTGGGCGCCAAATCACCCCAGCCCCTCCTCCATGGCGCCCCCACCGCACCAAGTTCACCACCACCCTCCTCCCCAATTCCGGAGACGCTATCCGTTTGCCGTCGTGCACTGGGCCGTGTGCCTCTTACTCCATGCTACCGGAGCTATCTCGACGATGGCCGCGTGAACCGTACCGGAGCTGATTCACCCCCGTCGTTGTGCACGGTGCCGGAGCGGCTCCAACTTCGGAAGCGTCTAGGGCCCCGGCGCTGCTTCGCCATAGCCTTCGACTGTCACGACATCTCTACTTTCCTGCCACCGGTAGCCACCACAATTGCGCCGGCCTCACCGACTCGGCAGCTCGAGCAGCCTACTTCACCGGGCCACAACATAGGTCGTACACTTATCTTAAATCACTTTATTTAGGCGTCAGTTGTCTGAATTTTTATTCTGGGCCAATCGATTCCCAATGGGAAGCAGCACCCCTCGAGGCGGCGGAGCTTCTATGCTGCTGGTTTGCTGGTGTCTAACGTAAGGGTACGGGGGCACAAGTTCGCCACGGAAGCAGCGCTTAGGTGGCTATCTTAGAGTTGTGTGGGTTGAAGGTACTGCCGCCACCGGATCTAGATGACGGCGAGTCTTTGTGGATTAGCCGTGGGCGGCGCAACCACGGCAGTGCGGTGGGGCGGGGAGCGGGGTTTTGGTCGGAGCTCTCGCGGCTAGGGACGGCGGAGGCAGGCTGCTCTGCCTGTGGTCGCTGGCTCTTCTGGGAAGATTCTGAACAGTGTCAGCCGGGAGGCACAAGACGGCCATCAAGCCATCCGGCGTAGATCGGACAATACCAAAATAAAATAAAATCGTGTGACCCCAATTTAGTTTTCAGTCAACAGACGTGTGACCACTCTCGTACCTTACTGTTGATCTCTTAGGGTATTTCTTCATATCAGAGATATGTGTCATTCTTAACATTTTGCGTTTTCTGCATCTTCATCCACACCGTCTTCCTTCTCACCGCAGCTGCTCCAACAAGGGAAGCATACACCAGAAGGGAGCTATAGTCCCCACTCAATAGTTCCCTGCATTTAATGTGCATGCCCGACATGGACAGCCACAACAACTACAGGGCCATCGACAAGTCAGCACATGATGCTCACTCCTATGGATGGCGGCCAGATAGGTTGTACCCTCATCTTACTTGTGTGCAACATTTATGGCTTTGTTATCCATCTAAGCATGGAAAATAGATTATCACATTTCACTGTATATTCACGCTGATCTCTTAAGAGTCTTGTTCAGGAGTTAACCCTGTTCCATAGTTCAGATAAGAGACTTGTTCTTTAGGTAACGCTGTTCCATAGTTATCATCCATCAGCCAATGTTATCCCACAGGCTGGTGACTATACCAGTTCTAGTATTACCTATGTTGTTCTTTAATACTTTTGTGTGCCATCTAGTTAATCTCGAGTACAAATGATACATATTATGTAGCTTTCATCTGTGTCCTCCCTTTAGTTTTTGAGACCTATTGCTGCTAGTTAAGCCCAGTCCTACTATTTATGTCGTCTCCTACAGGCACTCATTACATAAACCTAACTACTAGTTGTCTTCCATGCATGTCAGATATAATTGCACACACTGATATATCCACAAGAACCTCACAGAGCAATGTAACGGTGAACAAACTTGATGTCAATGATACCCAATATGATGGAACATGTAAAGGCAGTTCTTCAAAAGACTTGCAGAAAGATGCCGAATCCTATTCACCCCACAAGGTCCTTGCTCTAACTTGGCTCGTGATATGGGTATAGCATGCATATGATGTCCTGGAGTGCATCTACTCTATTGCAATGCCATGTGCTTAGCCTGCTGATCATGCATGTAAATATGTCATGCCTTCCTGTTTTTCAGTACCTATTCCATTCATGATAACATGTTTTCAAATTCAAGTATTGTCATTCTACTCTGTCGCAATGCCATCTGCTTAGTTTGGACATCATGCTTCTGAATATCTTATGCATTGTTATTCATCAGTATGTACTTCATCTGTCTACCATACCATGTTTTTTTACATTGAAGTGTTGTTCTAGTGGTCTGTTGCAATGCCATCTTAGTTTCCCAATCATACACACATATGTAGTGTTTTTCTGTATGTATTCCGCTGTCATACAGTTTTACTTTGAACTATTTTTTTTTACTCTTGTCCTGTCGTATCCCTAGCTCTTACATCATACTCCCTCCGTCCGGATTACATGTCACAGAAATGGATAAAAATGGATGTATCTAGAACTGAAATACGCCTAGACACATCCATTTATTTTCGGATGGAGGGAATACATGTCAATATGTCATGGCTTTCTATTCTTCAGTACCTATTCCATCTCTCTGTCGTAGCATGTTTTATAACTGAAGCACTATTCTTCTATATAAGGCATGCAAGGGGAAGAAGGCTATGTTAGAATCTGAAGGGTTACAAACAAGGTCTTTGCAAAAGATCGAAACACCAGGAGATAGTAAACCAACTCCAGTGTTCATAGGTACTTCTCCAGCACAGAGAAACCCAACTCCTACTGATAATAAGCAGATTCAAGTGGCCAAGGAACTAGTGCACTCCAGTCCAGCAAAAATATGTCAACTCCATTCTAAAAAGCGTGTGCGTATCCTCATATCATGAAATTTTATAGCATTCAGATCATATTTTCTACATGTTTCTTACCCATCTCTCTTTTAGAAAATAAGCTTAAAGGATAGAAGACTTTCTGAACTGGGATCGTGTTCGAGGAAAGTATCTTGCGGGAATTCTCTGTGCTCCAATGCTGATGTAAGTACCTGTTGTATATCACTAAATTTTTACATCAGCATGAATTTTGTTAATCGACGTGAATCCAACCTTTATCTGATCTAAATTTACTTGTAGCAAAATGTATAATTAAAGGCGACAATGTTGATTTTTCTAAGGAAAACTGCCTGGTAGTTTTGCATACTGGGCTGCATGAGTGTACTATCTCATATCATGCACATTACTAAATTGTAGTGATGTTCTGGTTGCCCAATCATTCATTGTGTCAATGTTGCTTTCCTATTACCTTACCTGGCTGATGATAGCTGTGCCATATTGTGTCAATGCTGCTTTCATATTATCTGACCTGGCCAATGACAGCAATGCTACTGTGTTAATTTGGTGCAGGCTGCTGAAGATAAGACAAACTCTGAAAATAGCAAGGCAACCCCAATGTTTCTTTCCAATAAATCTATGCCAGGTAATATGGCAATAACTCTTGATTAATCTGTTCGGTACCCCTCCTAATTTATGTTATGATGCAGTGGTCGAGACACTCTCCACTATCAATAATACAAGCCTGCCAAAATCGCCATCTGAATCTGTTGAGTTTCCTCTGTCTCAAATCCAACGGAAAAAATGTATGTTTGTGAACGAATTACTGGCTGAAGCAATCATGGAAATCGTGGAGGAATCAAAGGTGCACATTCTTGCGCAACAACAACTGATCAATGTTTTCAGAGACAGTGTAGCAAAGAAGGAAGAACTTGCTCACATGCTTATGGGCGTCATCCGTGCTCAGGTTGCAGATTGTGAGGTTGTAGATCGTTAAGTTCTACTCATTTATTTGCACTGGCATCAATCTTTGATTGCCCAGTGGATGTAATTTCCTGTAATATATGCTGGATGTGCAACGTTTTTCCTTGTATGTCGTACGTTTGCTTAGCACGCCTCGCAATCCAGCTAACTGGTCGCTAGGAAGGCAAAAAAGCAGTGAAATTATTAGTTAGCACGAACAGTCGTGGGCCCTATATGAAGGAAGCGGCCCACTGCCCATAATGGGCTTCCCTAATGGGCTCTCATGGGCCAAAATTCTCATAGGCCTTTGATTGATCGGTTTTTGTCCGGTCCATAATTGCTCATCGTAATGGGCTGAAATTATAGCTGGGCCGGAATCGACATTATCTAATTGGGCCTACTTACACGTTCAAACTTTAGCGGGCCCATCAAGTTAATGGGCCGTAACCAGGCCAAAAGCACTATTGGGCCGCTATAATTGAAACGAGCCAACAGTTAATGCTCGGCCCTGTTACCTCCCGGGTCGTTAGCAGGCCGACATCAAAGCGGGCAATAAGTGGGCCCATTCAACTTCACGGGCCGTTAACAGGCCGGTACTAAGGTCGGGCTATCTATGGCCCAACTGTATTTTGGGCCTTTAGCAGGCCGAAAGAGACAGCGGGCTCGTTCTGGACCATGAAGAGCATGGGCCGCTAAGAGGCCGAAAGTCAGGTCAGACTTTATATGGCCCAACTGTGTTATGGGCCTTTAGCAGGCCAAAAGAGAAACCGGGCTAGTATTGGTCATGAAGAGCATGGGCCATTAAGAGGCCAAAACTCAGGTCCAACTGCAAATGGCCCAACTCATTTATGGGCCGTTAATGGGCAGAAAGACACACCGGGCTGGAAATTGGCCCAGCACTTAAATGGGTCGTTAAAAGGCCGAAAGACGTACATCTTGAAAATTGGCCCATCCCTTGAATGGGCCGTTAACAGGCCGAAACCACATGGGGCCGATATTGAGCCCAAATATATAGCGGGCTGTTAACGGGCTCGAACTGACGACGGGCTGCAATGGTGTCAAATAGTTGACGGGCCGAATTGGCACATCTCGTATGGGCCGTGGACTTAAATGGACCAGACACAAGTAGGCCCTATATGGGTCGGCCTGCTAATTTTGACTGGACCGGCCTCTTTCACCTAAATGGGCCACTGTTGGGCCTTGCCACGTGCCAATGTATCGTAGGCGCCTCCCGTACAATGAGTGGATGACATCTGTCCCAACGCTGAGCCGACACGTGGATCCTCCGGCAATGAGAATTTTACACATGGAAAATCCCCATTGGTCGGGGCTGTTAACGGGTTATCGGATCCAAAGTGGAACCCGATAGCTTAATGGCGACCCGTTACGGTGGATGCCACGTGTCGGTTACCCTTGACGAAAACACTTCCATGGTGCGCCATTTATCGTCATGGAAGTGGACACTTCCGTGATGATAATTTTGGTAATGTCATGGAACACTTATACGACAGCACATGTATGACTATCTTGATTCTGTCATAAAATCGTCATGGATGTACATGCATGACAGAAAACGTGACCTACTGTGACAAACACGTACCATCACGGAAGTGTATTTTTTTTGTAGTGTTGCTTCGTGTTTTGTTTGACTTTGGGCTAAAGCTGGTTCACGGATAAGCCCCCGAGTGTGGAGCGGATCCTCACTCGGATTGTTTTTTAGCTTAGGCAAAAACTGGTTCGCAGGTAAGCTTTCGATTGTGGAGAAGATCCTCACTCGGATTATTTTTTAACTTAGGCGAAAACTAGTTCGCAGCTAAGCCCCCGAGTGTGGAGCAGATCCTCACTAGGATTGTTTTTGAACTTAGGCGAAAACTGGTTCGCAGCTAAGCCCCGAGTGTGGAGCAGATCCTCACTCGGATTGTTTTTTAACTTAGGCGAAAACTGGATCGCGGCTAAGCCCCCGAGTGTGGAGCAGATCCTCACTCGGATTGTTTTTTAACCTAGGCGAAAACTGGTTCGCAGCTAAGCCCCTGAGTGTGGAGCAGATCCTCACTCGGATTGTATTTTAACTTAGGAAAAAACTGGTTCATAGCTAAGCCCCCAAGTGTGGAGCAGATCCTCACTCGGATTGTTTTTTAACTTAGGTGAAAACTGGTTCACAGCTAAGCTTTCTCACGTCTACACCCACTGGAGGTGTGTTAGTTTCCGAATGCGATTAATCACCTGAGTGAGATGCGACCGTAGGTCGAACTAGATGATATATGGAAAAAGCAAGACTTTTATTCATCTAAGTTCATTTGGACTAACTATTACAAGGGAGAAATTTTATTCTAAGTATAAAACTTGCGGAGCAAGTCTGCATTCCAAGCTCTGGGCTCTTCTATTCCTCTGGTGAAGTTGTACAGTCTGTATGCTCCATTGTGCAAGACCTTGGAGATGGCGAATGGACCCTCCCAGGGGGTGCTAGCTTGTGTGGTTTCTGTTGATCCACTCGGAGGACCAGGTCTCCTTCCTGGAAGGCACGTCCTCTGACATGTCTATCATGGTAGCGGCGCAATTCTTGTTGATACAATGTTGACCTTATGAGCGCTAACTCATGTTCTTCCTCCAAAAGGTCTAGGCCATCATGCCTTGCTTCCTTAGCTTCAGCTTCTGAGTAAAGATCCACTCGGGGGGAGTTGTGGAGTAGATCACTCGGCAAGACTGCCTCTGACCCATAAACCATGAAGAATGGGGTGCGGTTTGTGGATCGATTCGGAGTCATTCGCAGGCCCCAAAGGACTAATGGTAACTCGGTCACCCAGGCTCCTGCTGCGTGGGTCGGATCACGCATGAGTCGAGGCTTCAATCCTTGAAGTATGAGCCCATTTGCTCTCTCGGCTTGTCCATTCGACTGCGGGTGCGCCACAGAGGCGTAGTCGACCTGAGTGCCCTGGGTGTAACAGAACTCACGGAACTCGTCTGACTCGAAGTTAGACATGTTGTCGGTGATGATGCTGTGTGGGACTCCGAACCTGAAGATGATCACCCTGATGAACTGAATCGCGGTGGCCGAGTCCAGCTTCTTTATGGGTTTGGCCTCGATCCACTTGGTGAACTTGTCTACTGCTACCAACAGGTGCGTGAAGCCACTCGACCCAGTCTGGAGAGGACCGACCATGTCAAGTCCCCAGACGGCAAATGGCCAAGTGAGGGGGATAGTCTTCAGGGCGGATGCTGGCTTGTGTGACTGGTTTGCATAGAACTGGCATCAGACGCACTGGTCCACTATTTCTCGGGCGGCTTCGTTGGCGCGAGGCCAATAGAATCCAGCTCTAAATACTTTGGCAACCAGGGTCCAAGAGGACGCATGATGTCCACATGTTCCCGAGTGAATTTCTTGCAATATTTGTTGCCCTTCCTCTGGATATATGCATCACTGAGTGAGTCCAGTCGTACTTTTCTTGTATAATTGATCTCCCATGACCGTGAAAGCTTTGGATCGATGGACGATCTGGCAGGCATTGATGACCCACAAGTATAAGGGATCAATACTAGTCCTTTCAATAAGTAAGAGTGTCGAACCCAACGAGGAGCAGAAGGAAATAACAAGAGGTTTTCAGCAAGATATTTTCTGCAAGCACTGAATAGTCGGTAAAAAGTAGTTTGATAGCAAGATAATTTGTAACGAGCAAGTAGCGGTAACGGTGAATAAAGTGCAACAATGTAGCCCAATCCTTTTGTGGCAAAGGACAGGCCAAAACGGTCTCTTATGATAAGCAAAGCATTCTTGAGGGTACACGGGAATTTCATCATATCACTTTCATCATGTTGGTTTGGTTCGTGTTCGCTACTTTGATAATTTGATATGTGGGTGGACCGGTGCTTAGGTCTTGTTCTTACTTGAACAAACCTCCTACTTTTGATTAACGCCCTCGCAAGCATCCACAACTACGAGAAGAGTATTAAGATAAAATCTAACCATAGCATTAAACTTTTGGATCCAAATCAGTCCCTTACAAAGTAGCGCATAAACTAGGGTTTAAGCTTCTGTCTCTCTAGCAACCCATCATCTAATAACTACTCCACAATGCATTCCCTTAGGCCCAAATATGGTGAAGTGCCATGTAGTCAACATTCACATGACACCACTAAGGGAATCACAACATACATATCATCAAAATATCGAACACATATCAAGTTTACATGATTACTTGCAACATGATTTCTCCCGTGACCTCAAGAACAAAAGTAACTACTCACAAATAATAATCATGCTCAAGATCAGAGGGGTATTAAATAGCATAATGGATCTGAACATATAATCTTCCACCAAATAAACCATATAGTAATCAACTACAAGATGTAATCAAAATTACTAGTCACCCACAAGTACCAATCTAAGGTTCCGGTACAAAGATTGAACACAAGAGATGAACTAGGGTTTGAGAGGAGATGGTGTTGTTGAAGATATTGAAGGAGATGGCCCTCCCAAAGATGGGAGAGTTGTTGGTGATGACGATGGCGATGATTTCCACCTCTGGGAGGGAAGTTCCCCCGGCGGAATCGCTCCGCCGAAGGGCAAAAGTGCTCCTGCCCAAGTTCCGCCTCAAGACGGCGGCGCTTCATCCTGGAAGTCCCCTCCTCGAGACTCCCTTCTCCCTAGTCTATGGGGCAGAAGTAGTTATCCCCACGGAAATCATTTACGGGTCACCTCGAGTGCTTGCCTACGATGAAGTGGTGCAAGAACAGCACCGGCGTGACAACGCTGTGCTACTCGAGGAGAACCGTCTCCGGGCTGCTACGCGTGTTGCATGCTATCACAGCCGCAGGGTTCATGCCCGGAGTTTTGAGGAAGGCGACCTTGTCCTTAGGCGTGTTCAGTCCGCCAAGGGTACAAACAAGTTGACGCTGAAGTGGGAAGGCCCTTACCGGGTAGTACGAGTCACCAGACCTGGCGCAGTCCGTCTAGAGACCGGAGATGGCATTCAATTGCAAAACTCATGGAACATTGAGCATCTCCGTAAGTTCTACCCGTAAGGCGCGGCTGTCAGGCCCTGCCTGGCAGCCACCCTTTTGTACAGGCCTTGCCGATGCTGCATGTAACCCCTTGTACAAAGCCAGGCGCAGACCCTGAGCAACAGAGAATAAACGAAGTGCTGGGGGCCTCCAAAACTTGCATGCACGCATAAGCATATCATGAGCATGGCATGATGATGTAGATCAGATCGCACATGGCATCATTTTCATCTGCACTAAGTTGCAGGGCTCTTACCGTGGACTAGGTCCCAAAGAAGAGAAGAGAAGACAAGCCTACGCTGCGATCCCCGGCATGCCAAATAGATAAGTTTTATCTCTTATCCATACGTGTTTTGTGAAGAGAAGCTTGTGCATATGAAAACCTCGCCACCTTCGAAACCTAGGTGCTCCCATCCCTTGACTCGAACGTTGCTTCGGTCAGGATGGTTGTAGTGGCCTTTGGCGGAAAAGATTTGGCAGGGGGCTGGTCCCTCTCAGTGGTTTGTGCCCGGCAGGCCTAGCCCCGCGGCAACAAACTGAGGGTACCGGCAGGATAGTCTGCCGGGGAAAACTTGTTTACTTTAATGTATAGAGGCATTTCACCTCTGCATGGATATATTACATGCACAAGTACCCAGCAAAAGGCTTGTCTTTTTCGTTAATATGCTGATTAACAAGTACAAATCTTACAAAACACAAACTTGGATAAAGAAGATTACATAATTTAGACTAAAGTTTGGCAAATGCCTACATATTTTAGATTGAAAAAAGATAAGTGCCCCGTGATGCCCTTTCTTGTCCCTCTCCTCCTAGGCACTACAGGGGGAGACGAAGAGGATGGAGGGAAGGCCTGACTGGGATTCGGCGCCTCCCCAGGATCAGGATGGCGCCATTCCCGGGCTGGGAGAAGGAAATGAGGAGAAAAGGTGCATGGATGGGCACTTCCGCTTCCCCTCGCCCCCCTTTTATATAGGCGGGCTGGGGGCTGGGAGCTGATCCCTCGACGGGTAACCGCCATCCATCTCCACCAATCCAAGAAGGCCGGGCCCCTGCCTTGATGCTCTCCTGCGCCACGTGCCTCCGTTACCTACCCCACTCAATGCATGCAGCATACGTGGCCAAAGGATAAGGGTGTGGTAGGAAGAGTGGATTGGCAGTTACTCACCCGTGCGTTAAAGTCATTCACGGGCCATTACAAGGATGGCCCCACCATAATTGGCATTGCGCGACACGCCGGAGAACTGGAAATTGACCTGGGCTTAGGTTAATGAAGAAGCAAAGAAGATCTCAAAGGACAAGCAACTACTACCCTCTTGCCTATGCACTGGATAGGGCCTACCCAGACGATGCCCGGCAACACGTTCGGACCAGGCCCGGGGGCTCCTATCGGTGCAACAAACCCTGGGTCTATTGCCCAGACCGTGCACAGGCCTAAAAGAGCAAGGTTGCAACATCCCAAGTGAGATCGAGCTGAAGAGATAGCTCTTTGAGGAATCAAAGGGCAGATCAAGAAGACCAAGACAAGCTAAATGAGCAAGACACCACTAAGGGAAAGCCTCCCTTGCTGGGAAGGCGAGCCTGGCGAGGTCAAGGTGGCCCCGAAGACAAGCCTCAAGACCGTCCCGGCAGGCCTTCCGGGCGCGACAATGGCAAACTACCCTGCCAAGGCTCCACCGCTCCACCTCACAGCAACGCAAGTCATCAATCGGTGCAGTGTCAAGCCCCCGAGTGACTAAGTGGTTGTTATTTGGCATGTGGCAGCCACTTCCTATGGAAATCACCTCTAAATGACACCCGTCCAAAGACGTGTCAAGCAGACAGAGGAGAAGGTGGCCGAGCAGCCCGGCAAGGCTTGCCGGGCATGCCACGATGTGACATTAAGCGGCGCATTCAATGCACTCTGCTCTGTTTGCAGAGTTAGGTATGATAGCACTGTTTGCTATCTAATCAGTACACAATGACTGATTTGCCATTGTGGTGACCCCTTGATCTATAAAAGGAGGGCCATGGCAACCATAGAAAGGATGCGGAACCTTGTACATTCGTACGCGCGTAGCTGCCCTCGCCCCGAGGCAACCCTGCCGGGCAAGAGCGCTGCATTTCCACCACAATCCACCATCAATCCACCAAAGCAGGAGTAGGGTTTTACGCCTCGCGGTGGCCCGAACCTGGGTAAAAATGCCCGTGTGATCTCTGCCGTGCTGTGCTACGTTCTTCGCTCTTTGTGCAATGTGCTCATCCCCCCTATCGAACCAAAAGCGGCAGATGGCCCCATAGGTGGCCGTCATTTCCCACGACAGGATTCTTTTGTCATGCCATCTTTTAACTTTTTCTTTAAATAACTTGGCATTTTCATAAGCTTGGGTTCTCCATTCATCTAATGAGCTAATATCAAATAACCTCTTTTCACCGGCAAGTTTGAAATCATAGTTGAGTTCTTTAATTGCCCAATATGCTTTAGGTTCTAACTCTAGAGGCAAATGACAAGCTTTTCCATAAACCATTTTATAGGGAGACATACCCATAGGATTTTTATATGTTGTTCTGTAGGCCCAAAGTGCATCATCCAATTTTTTAGACCAATTCTTTCAGGACCTATAAACAATTTTTTGTAATATTAGTTTTATTTCTCTATTGCTAAGTTCAACTTGACCACTAGATTGAGGATGATAGGGTGATGCAATTCTATGGTTAACATCATATTTAGCAAGCATTTTACGGAAAGAACCATGAATAAAGTATGAACCACCATCAGTCATTAAATATCTAGGGACTCCAAACCTCGGGAAAATAACTTCTTTAAGCATTTTAATGGAAGTGTTATGATCAGCACTACTAGTTGGAATAGCTTCTACCCACTTAGTAACGTAATCAACAGCAACCAAAATATGTGTATACCCATTAGAGGAAGGAAAAGGTCCCATATAATCAAAATCCCAAACATCAAATGGTTCAACAACAAGTGAATAATTCATAGGCATTTCTTGACGCTTACCAATATTACCAATTATTTGGCATTCATCACAAGATAAAGAAACTTACGGGCATCCTTGAAGAGAGTAGGCCAATAAAAACCAGATTGCAATACCTTATAAGTAGTTCTATCTCCCGCATAATGCCCTCCATAAGCTTCAGAGTGACATTTCCATAGGATTTGTTCCTGTTCATGCTTAGGTACACAACGTCTAATAATACCATCTACTCCTTCTTTATAAAGATGTGGGTCATCCCAAAAGTAATGTCTTAAATCATAAAAGGATTTTTTTTCTTTTGTTGGTAAGTGAAACTAGGTGGTATGTATTTAGCAACAATATAATTAGCATAGTCAGCATACCAAGGAGTATTACAAGAAACATTTATTGCAGCTAGTTGTTCATAAGGAAAGCTATCATCAATAGGTAGTGGGTCATCAAGGATATTCTCTAACCTAGATAAGTTATCAGCTACGGGGTTCTCAGCTCCTTTTCTATCAGTAATATGTAAATCAAATTCTTGTAGCAAAAGAACCCACCTAATGAGTCTAGGTTTAGCACCTTTCTTTTCCATAAGATATTTAATAGCAGCATGATTGGTGTGAACAATAACTTTAGAATCAACAATGTAAGATCTGAATTTATCACAAGCAAACACAACTGCTAAAAATTCTTTTTCGCTAGTGGCATAATTTCTTCGGGCACTGTCTATAGTTTTGCTAGCATAATGAATAACATTTAATTTCTTATCAACTCTTTGTCCTGGAACAGCACGAATAACATAATCACTAGCATCACACATAATTTCAAAAGGCAAGTTCCAATCAGGTGGTTGAACAATAGGTGCAGAAGTTAAGGCTTTCTTAAGTGTTTCAAAGGCTTCTACACAATCATCATCAAAAACACACGGAACATCCTTTTGTAAAAGATTTGTAAGAGGCCTAGAAATTTTAAAGAAGTCTTTAATAAACCTCCTATAGAAACCAGCATGACCAAGGAAAGTACGAATACATTTAATATCCTTAGGACATGGCATTTTCTCAATTGCATCAACTTTAGCTTTGTCCACCTCAATACCTCGTTCAGAAATTTTATGCCCCAAGACAATACCTTCACTAACCATAAAGTGGCACTTCTCCCAATTCAAGGCAAGGTTAGTTTGATCACATCTCTGCAAAACTCGATCAATGTTGCTTAAGCAATCATCGAAAGAAGTTCCATAAACAGAAAAATCATCAATGAAAACCTCAACAATCTTTTCACAAAAATCAGAGAATATAGCAGTCATACATCTTTGAAAAGTAGCAGGTGCATTGCATAAACCGAAAGGCATACGTCTATAAGCATAAGTTCCAAATGGGCAAGTAAAAGTGGTTTTCTATTGATCAGGTTGTGAAACAGGTATTTGAGAAAAATCAGAATATCCATCAAGAAAACAAAAGTGTGTGTGCTTAGAAAATATTACCAACATTTGATCAATAAAGGGCAAAGGGTAATGATCTTTTCAAGTTGCTTTATTTAGTTTTCTAAAATCAATTACCATTCTATAGCCAGTAACAATTCTTTGTGGAATGAGTTCATTTTTATCATTAGGAACAACGGTAATACCTCCCTTCTTAGGGACACAATGAACAGGGCTTACCCATCTACTATCAGCTATGTGATAGATTATACCTTCTTCCAGAAGCTTTAATATTTCAGTTCTTACCACTTCTTTTATCTTAGGATTCAAACGTCGTTGATGATCAACAACGGGTTTAGCATCAGGTTCCATATTAATCTTGTGCTGACAGAGAGTAGAACTAATGCCCTTAAGATCATCAAGAGTATATCCAATAGCAGCACAGTGCTTTTTCAGAATTTTTAATAGTCTTTCTTCTTCATGTTCTGAAAGGTTAGCACTAATAATAACAGGATATATCTTTTTCTCATCGATTTAAGCACACTTCAAAGTGTCTGGCAATTGTTTTAATTCAAACACGAGATCACCTTTAGGTGGAGCAGGACCTCCTAGAGTTTCAATAGGCAAATTGTGTTTGAGCAGAGGTCATTGTTCAAAGAAAAGTTTATCTATCTCATTTCTTTCATGCATATGCATATCATTTTGTGGTCTAGCAAATATTGTTCTAGTGGATTAGTAGAAGGCACGGCAATAGAAGCAAGACCAATTATTTCATCCTTACAAGGTAATTCTTTCTTATGAGGTTGTCTATTAAACTTGGAAAAATTAAACTCATGAGACTCATCACCGAAGCTAACACTGATAGTTTGTTTATGACAATCTATAGTGGCATTGACAGTGTAAAAGAAAGGTCTACCAAAGATAATGGGACAAAAGTCATCTTGTGGGGAACCAAGAACTAGAAAATCTGTAGGGTATTTTATTTTCCCACACAAGACTTCAACATGTCTAACAATCCCAAGTGGTGTGATGGCGTCTCTATTAGCAAGTTTAATAGTGATATCTATGTCCTCTATTTTAGCAGGTGCTATGTCATTCATAATTTCTTGGTATAAGGTAAAAGGAATAGCACTCACACTAGCACCTAAATCACATAAACCATGATAACAATGATCTCCTATTTTAACTGAGACAACAGGCATGCCAACAACAGGTCTATGTTTATCTTTTTCATCGGTTTGGGCAATTCTAGCAGCTTCATCACAGAAGTAAATAACATGCCTGTCAATATTTTCTACCAGGAGATCTTTAACCATAGCAACACTAGGTTCTACTTTAATTTGTTCAACAGGTTTAGGTGATCTAATATTACTTTAGCGAACCACGGTTGAAACCTTAGCATGTTCCTTTATCCTAACAGGGAAAGGAGGTTTTACAATATAAGCAGTAGGCACAACTGGATCAACATTGTAAATAATAGTTTCATCTTTAGCTATGCTGGGTTCTTTAATTTCTTATTTAATAGGGGGATGATATTTAAACCACTTCTACTTAGGGAGATCAACATGAGTAGCAAATGATTCACAAAAAGAGGCTACTATCTCAGAGTCAAGTCCATATTTAGTGCTAAACTTGTGAAAAGCATCGGTATTCATAAAGGATTTAAAACAATCAAATTCAAGCTTAATACCTGACTCTTTACATTCGTCGAGTTCCCAATCTTCAAAGTTGCGTTTAATTCTTTCTAAAAGATCCCACCTGAATTCAATAGTCTTCTTCATAAAAGAACCAGTACAAGAAGTATCGAGCATGGATTGATCATCACGAGAAAGCCGAGCATAAAAATTCCGAATGATAATTTCTCTAGAGAGCTCATGATTGGGGCATGAATATAACATAGACTTCAGCCTCCCCCAAGCTAGAGCGATACTTTCTCCTTCACGAGGCCAAAAATTATATATATAATTCCGATCACGATGAACTAGATGCATAGGATAATTTTTTTGGTGAAATTCCAATTTCAATCCCATAGCCTATACCATGTCAATGCTTTTCCCTTCAAAGATAAAGGGAAAACCTTCTTCTTAGCTTCATCTCCGGATAAACCAGCAAGCTTAAATAATCCACAAATTTCATCCACATATATCAAGTGCATATCAAGACGTTCAGTTCCATCTCCTGCATAAGGATTAGCTAGCAGTTGTTCTATCATATCCGAAGGAATTTCCTAACCAATATTTTCAGTAGGTGTAGTAGGTTGAGGGGTAGTTAATTGTGGTTCCAGTCGAGGTGAAGATACCCCGAACAAACCCCTCAAAGGATGATTCTCCATAGTAACAAGTGACAAGAAATTTCAGCACATAGTAATAATTTTTCCTTACCAATTTCCACTTACCAAGAGTGCTTCACTCCCCGGCAACGGCGCCAGAAAAGAGCCCTGATGACCCACAAGTATAGGGGATCAATCATAGTCCTTTCGATAAGTAAGAGTGTCAAACCCAATGAGGAGCAGAAGGAAATGACAAGTGGTTTTCAGCAAGGTATTTTCCGCAAGCACTGAAATAGTCGGCAACAAGTAGTTTGATAGCAAGATAATTTGTAACGAGCAAGTAACGGTAATGGTAAATAAAGTGGAGCAAGGTAGCCCAATCCTTTTGTGGCAAAGGACAGGCCAAAACGGTCTCTTATGAAAAGCAAAGCGTTCTTGAGGGTACACGGGAATTTCATCATATCACTTTCATCATGTTGGTTTATTCGTGCTCGCTACTTTGATAATTTGATATGTGGGTGGACCGGTGCTTAGGTGCTGTTCTTACTTGAACAAACCTCCTACATATGATTAACCCCCTCGCAAGCAACCGCAACTATAAGAAAAGTATTAAGATAAAATCTAACCATAGCATTAAACTTTTGGATCCAAATCAGTCCCTTACGAAGTAGCGCATAAACTAGGGTTTAAGCTTCTGTCTCTCTAGCAACCCATCATCTAATAACTACTCCACAATGCATTCCCTTAGGCCCAAATATGGTGAAGTGCCATGTAGTCGATGTTCACATGACACCACTAAGGGAATCACAACATACATATCATCAAAATATCGAACACATATCAAGTTCACATGATTACTTGCAACATGATTTCTCCCGTGACCTCAAGAACAAAAGTAACTACTCACAAATAATAATCATGCTCAAGATCAGAGGGGTATTAAATAGCATAAATGATCTCAACATATAATCTTCCACCAAATAAACCATATAGTAATCAACTACAAGATGTAATCAACACTACTAGTCACCCACAAGTACCAATCTAAGGTTCCGGTACAAAGATTGAACACAAGAGATGAACTAGGGTTTGAGAGGAGATGGTGCTGTTGAAGATGTTGATGGAGATGGCTCTCCCAAAGATGGGAGAGTTTTTGGTGATGACGATGGCGATGATTTCCCCCTCCGGGAGGGAAGTACCCCCGGCGGAATCGCTCCGTCGGAGGGCAAAAGTGCTCCTGCCCAAGTTCCGCCTCGAGACGGCGGCGCTTCGTCCTGAAAGTCCCCTCCTCATTTTTTCTAGGTCAAAATGACCTATATACCAGAACATAGGCACCAGAGGTGGGCCGAGGAGGGCACAACCCACCAGCGCGTGCCTGGGGGGCCTGGTGTGCCCAGGTGGGCTGTGCCCACCTGGTGGGCCTCCTCCGGTAGTTATTTGCTCCAGTATTTTTTATATATTGCAAAATAATTCTCCGTAAATTTTCAGCTCATTTGGAGATGTGCAGAATAGGTAACTCTGACATAACTTTTTCAGGTCCAGAATTCCTGCTGTCGGTATTCTCCCTCTTTGTGTAAACCTTGCATATTACGAGAGAAAAGGCATTAGAATTACTCCAAAAAGCGTTATTATGCATAAAAACATTATAAATAATAGTAGGAAAACATGATGCAAAATGGACGTATCAGGCTTCATCTTCGTCCTCTGGGAGCTCTTGTGTAACACCCTGGATTTTGCTTTTTCTTTTGATTTCCTTTGAGTTACTTATTTGCTTTGCTTTTCCGTGGCTCTGCGATCCTAAAACTTGGGAAGATCATTTCTTCCTAGGTTTCATAGTGGCTTGTCATCCTCAAGACCATCCCTAGCTCATGTCATTTTCATCCTAGCCCAAACCCCAATATTCTTTTTATTGGGAATATTCCTTTTCTATTAAATGAATAATTCTATTTGCCCTAGGTTGCGAAACAACCTATATTTCTGTCACTCACAAAATTCCCAAATAATTCTCATAAATTTTTTGGGTCATATCTTCCACACATATGTCAAAACCCTTCCTTGGCATCATCAAAGATAATTCACAAATATTACTTTTCTCATTCTGCCCTAAGTGGCTTTTTGAGAAGGAAGTGCAATTTATCTTTGCTTGATTGACCCCAAACTTTTTGGGCACTCTTTCCTATCCATATCATGGGCTCATGTCAAAATTCAACTTCATTTTCCTAGTAAGTATTCTTGAGCAATTTTTCAAAATTTCTGTTCAAACAGAGGCCTTGTGAATGAAGTACAAGCTAGGAATATCCAAATGAGTTGAAATTTGGCAAGGTTCTTCATATGATCAGATCATCACTCTCCGCAAGATTTGAGCTCATGTCATCACTCTATGTGAGCTCAGCATCAATTCTTGGTTTCTGGTCAGATTTTCAGGTTGTGAAGCAACTATATTTTATATTGATTCATTACTTCTGAAAATTTACCAGGACATGATTATATGCATATAAACTCTCTCCACAAAATTTGGGCTCATTCCATTAAGCCATTTGCCTTGTGCAATTTTCCTAATTTTCTGTCCAAATTGAAGCTCTGTGAAGCAAGTACCATTTTGGTATTTCCAAATGGTATGAAAATTTGCGAGAAGCTTCATTTGCCCAAATAACTCATCTCCTCCAAAATTCAGCTCAATCAAACTTGATATGTGACTGCTACTTCATAGTTTGTATTTCTATACAGTATGGTGCATTCTACAGCAAGTACCCTCTAGACTCCTCCGTTTGGGCTGATATTTTGCAAACACAGTCACCTTATCATGTGATCAAGCCATGCCAAAGACCAGAGTACAGAGTCTAGATCCAAGCCAATCTCTCTTAGTTCATATCAAACAGTTTGCTGCTGATCTGCCTTGGAGCCAAGTGCTATTCTCTTCTTTGCTCCTGCCCTTGCTTGTTTCTTCCTTGGCACTCGGGGTAGTATGGTCTATCGCCCAGACATGGTTTGACAGCCCAGCGCATGGGCTATTGTCGTGGGCACACGGTAATCAAGGGGCTGGCATGCCTGAGAGCACGCTCTGGCAGGTGGAGCCCCATGTCCCCGTCCGTTTCCTCTGTTTCTTGAGTGTTCGCCGTGCCCATTAGCTCCCCCGTGATCCCATTCCTCGTCCTGTGCCCCTGCCCCGTCCGGTATCATCGCCGTTTAGTCACAGTCAAGCTGCCCGTGACGCTAGCCCTCTCTGCCGTCTCCTTGTCCGGTCGGCCGAGGCCTCTAGAGCGCTCTCGAGCCCTCCCCTCGGCTATAAATACCTTGGTCGAGGTCCTTCGCACCTCGCAGCTCCCTTCCCTGCCCTCCTCACCCATCGGAGCTCGCAGTATCCACCTTCATCCGCCATGGCTGCTGCGGGTCCTCCTCGGTCCCGGCGAGCCTAGCCCTCCTCCTCTCCTCCTGTCCACACCATCTTCTTCCCCACTCACCGGCGCACCTCTTCCACCCCTCGCCCCTCGCCGGAGTGCCCCGTGGCCATGTGCCCCTTGTCCGGCGGCCGCCTGCTCCTTCTCTGTTGCCCATCGCCGCAGCCGCACTGGTCCGCCCCGGCGCCGGCTAGCCCTCTGGACGGAGGCGTCGCATCACCACGAGTCCGCCGATGGTCTCCACCTGGCCGGAGTCGGCCGGAGCCGGCCAGGCGCCTCGCCGGCACCCGCCCCTGCTCATCCTCTACTTCCAGTTGGGGGAGCGAAAGGAAGAAGACGAGCGCCTGGCCCCTGTCGCGTGGGTCCCACCTGGAAGTGACTCCCGCCCCGGGCCCAACTCTGTAAGTGGAAGTGCATTTCTCGTGAGTACGCTTTCTTATGTCGAAAACGTATTTTCGTTGCACTTCGGCTGGAAGTACATTTTCCTGCGCAGAAAGCGTATTTCTCCTAAATATGTTTTCTGTTTTTCAGCCCAGGGACTTGTTTGTCGGAATATTGTTATAGATTGGTCCCTGATCTTCCACCTCTCGTATCTCTACAACCGTAACTCCATTTGATGGTATCATTTTCACTAGGTGGTCCCACTATGAAAATGACCTTTATATCCTTGCCCTTATCAGTCCCCTCCAAGAGTGAAGCGTCCCGCGACTTCACCGCACTTCTTCCCGGAGTATTCTTCAACCCCAGGCAAGCCACGACAGCCACTTGCATGATAGCATTGCGATAGCAATGGTTTTCAACTTGAATCTTTAATTTGTTGGTGCATGCTATTGTTCCGTGAATAATTTATTCATGCTCGTGTTTGCATGCTTATGCTTGTGCTATGATCATTTGCATCTAGTTGAGTAGATGTTTACTTTCTTATGCTCTTGTTATACTTCAGTCAAATAATTATTTTGATGTTAATATGTGATCATGTTATACTATTTTGTTCATGTTCATCATCATGTCCTGCTCATCGGTATAAATGCTTTACTATTGTTGATATGTGGAATGATTATACTTTCCCATCCATGTTCATGTTGTTATCATGGTCAGTTCATCATGTATTATTATATGACCCAGCATCATTTGCATTCAAGTTTAACTGGACTTTAATCAAACTTGAACACCTGTGGCTGAGTCATAGTGCCATCGAGACGAGCTGACCAGTGCAGCCACATTTGCCTTTATGGGAAGGCCCTAATGCGGTCTATTGTCATGCCTCTCGCCGGTGCCTCCAACTAGGGAAGGTTATGGGCGCGCGCTAGCCTGATCAGGTAGGCGGACATAGCCTTGAGTGCCTGTTGTTGTTGTACCCGGGTTGTCCCCGTTTGGGACCATTTTGTTTTGCCACGACGGTGGCCGTTGGATGTCACGCGGTGACATCGGGGCCACCCATGACTTAGCCCAAAGGGGAGTTTGTCGGAGTGGCCGGGAGAGTGTCATGGCAATAGATTGGTTTTGTTAGAACACCGTAGGTCCACCTGAATGGGAGCACGAGGCCTTGGGTTCCGTGGTGTGGGTACAGTGTACTAACCTCTACAGAGTGTGTTTAATCTATCGATAGCCGTGCCCGCGGATAAGGGCCCAGTTTGAAGTAGGTCACACTATGGGTCAACAGTAATAATAACCTGATTAATGAACAACCCTGGTTCGATGAGGAAAGAAGTTGGTTATGTGATCGTGAGAGGATCACAATGGTATCGTGAATACCGAAGATGGTTGATATTTGTGGTGTTATGCGATAATCACGGGTAAAGGTCAAGCTCCTTGTGGTTATGTAAAGATTACTACGGTATTGTTAATATCAAGCTTGATTTGATCCTGAGGTAATCATGTGATGACCATGATGGTAAGTGATCCATGTGGTGGTTACGCGGTAACCCCGAACAGAGTAAGTTGGTGCATGATATTGTTAACATGTTGCATGTTAGTATCATCATATGTTCATGCCATGCTCATCTGATATTGTTCTAGTGCTATTTTGTTCACCATGCCCATGCCATGTGTTCTGATAGTATCATGTTCAACATTGCTAAGTAACCTATAAATGCCATGCTGTTGTCTGTCTTGATTGCTTTGGTTGCTGTGAGCTTGCAAGTACATTCAATGTCCTGACCTGGCGTGTCATGCCAGTTTGCAGGTCATGCCTAGTCTGCTTGCTTGTTTGCCGAGGATCTTGAGTTTGCGAGCTAGGATAAGCATTCTAGCCAGAGTCCCTGTGGAGTGGAGTCCATCATCGTCGTTCGTTGTTCCGCTGCTAGAAAAGTATTCCGTTGCTTCGAGTTGTTCTGCTGCTATCATAGAACTACTTGAGGAGGCGTAGTATCGCCGTGCCAATGTAATTCGATTGTAATAAAGAGCTGATTTGTTCTATGCCAAGCAGTGTCGTATTCCAGAAGACTTAATCTCTGGGATGGAATACGGGGCGTTCCGGTCTCTCTGAGCCGGGGTGCCACAAGGCTTGGTATCAGAGTAGGTCTGGCTATAGAGCATCCTAGTCTGCGCGAGCGTTAGAATGCGGTAGTATAGGGTCCAGTTGTTTGTTGTTTGTGGTTGCTGCATTTGGTTGTTGCATTTGTTTGCCGCATAGCATGCATGTAGGTTTATTTCCATACCGCTAACCGTTTATTCCGTGCGTATAGATGGCTGGTGCCTCCAGAGAGTTCAATACCATCCCAAGTGACCCCAATGTTGTTCCCATTGCGTTCAGCGCCGCCCCTGCACCTCTCAACTTCACCTCCCTACTTTGCGACATGTGGCGCAGTCTCTACCCCAACGGAGATCCACCTAATTATCAAGTCTTCCAGTTTCAAATTGGAGGAAGCATCCTGGAATTCGTTGCACATGGTCATCTGTCAGCCGCGATTCCTGTTGGTAGGCGTACCTACAGTTTCCACGGTGGTTATGGTGCTACTCCTGAACATGCCGTTCAGCTAGCCGCAATGGCAGGAGTCACGAGTCTTCGTCATCAAGAGAGTATGGCGCAAGAGAACCGTGCTTATCAGTACTATCCTACCCTTGTCGAGAACCCTAAGCGGATCAGGTTCCCATTTGTTCATCCTCAGGATGATGCGGCCATCTTCACCATGTCCCGTTACATGACGGCCGAGTGCATTCTTATTTCTGAGTTAGTCCGAGACGCCACCAGAGCCAGGAGACTGCTTGGTGCTACCCTAACACAATCTCAGTCGGCTTCTCCACCGATCCCTCCACCTAATTCCACCGGAGTTTCGGAGCCAGCTGCTCCACTCGCTACTCCTTTAGCTTTTTCATCCGTCCCCGAGCGTTTGTCCAAGCGTAAGGCGTAGGCACTCGTGTAGTGCATGTTGCATCAGTTGTAGTATCATGCTTGTGTGTGACTGCGTGGAGTAGTTATGTAACTTGTATGATGTGTGCTTTGTTGCAATCGATCGTTTCTCGTGCTTCTTTATTTGAATCTTCGGTGTTACCCTATTTTCCCCTTATGGAAGTTGCTCATCAACCGACACCAGAAGAAGCCATGAGAAATATATATATACGCAGGAAGCTCAGTTAAACACAATGAGCTTTCAGTTGACAGCATCGTATTGCAGACATCCGGTCTGAATACCAATTATATCCTACTCAGACTATCAGCATCAAGAACCATTTTCACTGCAGCAATAATTAAACTAGCAGGAGGACAAAATTTGGGTACAAGACCAACCGTACACTTCGAGTCAAAGCAAGAAGGACAGTCCGACAAATTCTTTCATACAAGAAGTCCTCGGCAGAAATATTAAGATGATGTATATGTGGCATTCTGTCCGCCTAATCAAAATGAGAAGTTTCTGGTGGGAGCAACCTAGTCTGCCTCCACAAGCTACCAGAAAGCTTACAATGCAAGACTCCTCAATCTTCCTTAGTAAGGTATGAATGACTTCCCGTGCAAGGTAATCAGTCTTCTTCAGCAAGATACTGCAAAAGCTTCAGGATAAGGTACCGAGTCTTCCCTAGCAAGTCACTAAGGGGGGAAGCTTCTGAGGTACGGTACCCAATCTTCTTCAGCAAGTTGTCTGATGAAAACTTCCAGTGCAAGTCATCCAGTCTTCCTCAGCACGATACTCTCGATGTCTTCCAACACAAGCTGCCTAATCTTGTTCAGTACGACACAGGTGCAAGATATTAAATAATGAGTTGGCAGCATATGCAGTGCATCACAAGTCTCAGGTCTGCAACAGCTGGGTTAGAAGCAAGAATCAGATAGAACACAAGTACACCTCGGGAATCAGATATTACTATATACAGTGAGCATGTTGCCAAGTTCATACAAGACCCTCGTACCAGGAAGAATTCAAGGGTGCATCCGACAACCTCATCGGGTATGCAAGAGAAAGAAAGCCAGTGGGTGATGCAAGAACCGACAAGCCTTAAAGAAAGGCAACATTGAGACAACTATCTTGGCAGTGGTTATTAAGGTCAGCCTCCTCACACCTGACAAAGTGATATTATTAACCTTTGTCACTGTCTCGTATGATTAACGACAAAAATAAGATTCGTACAAGCACATGTGAACCTGGCAAATATCCCGAGACTCGAGACATGAACAAGGCCAAGGTATGATTGCCAAATATTGCATATGACAGAACCCACAGTCACACGAAGAATCCAGAGTATATATGGCAACGCTCTTTCAAATAAAGGATCCAGACCAATAAAACAATAATGAAGGAGCACGATCGGCAATACAAGTATGATCATGGTTGCATGTTCAACAGGGTACAAATACCCCTGAAAGTTTGAGTCAGTATCGATCACCATGAAGATACACCGAAGGGGTCTACTCCGTCTTGGTAAGGACCTCATAGCAAGGTAACCCGCTCAGACAACCGTATGTGCTTCGTATTGTCAGTATCGAATATCCAAGCCTGTCGTGTCAGACCAAAGGCCAACTCAACAGATCAACTCAAGCAACCATGTTATGGCAGCACACGGATTACCATCCACATGAATACACCGACAAAATGGGTAATCCGGATGTTGAACGACAGTCTCACAGCATGTGCCCTCACTTATGGTGGTACCCTTTTTATCAGTCACGACAAGCGACAGTCAAATATTTGGTACGAATTGGATACTCCAGACTGTGAAGCCAGTCAAGATCATTCCGAAACTGCTGCGAGAAGTCAGAATCCGTCGGGAGAACAGGTATGATTCACATCACTATTTTGAACACGGAGGACATGAATATATTCGAGCAATCTGATACCTGGATAGAAGAGATTCCTGGTTCCCCGAGGACATGTACTCCGAGGAGTATTCTCGGTACTGGATACAAGAATAACACCTCCATCGAGAATCACTATTGAGAAGGACACGTATGACACTTATGATAATCTTTCAGACCTCAGCTAAGTCAGCAGATATGAAAGAAATTGGAGCCAGTGTGAACCCGAGCATATGAGGTAAGTCAGAATGTCAGATGTGGTGAAGCAAACCACCCCTAAGCATGGTAATCTGAACATAAACAATTCGGTGGGAACATAATAAAAGGGAAACCCGAGTTGGAAACAGTTTCCTTGAGTCAGAATATTGACTTCATCCCTGAGCAACCAAATCTCGAGGACGATATTTCTTTAAGGGGGGAAGGTTTGTAACACCCTGGATTTTGGCTTTTTCTTTTGATTTCCTTTGAGTTACTGCTTTGCTTTTCCGTGGCTCTGCGATCCTAAAACTTGGGAAGATCATGTCTTCCTAGGTTTCATAGTGGCTTGTCATCCTCAAGACCATCCCTAGCTCATGTCATTTTCATCCTAGCCCAAACCCCAATATTCTTTTTATTGGGAATATTCCTTTTCTATTAAAGGAATAATTCTATTTGCCCTAGGTTGTGAAACAACCTATATTTTTGTCACTCCCAAAATTCCCAAATAATTCTCATAAATTGTTTGGGTCATATCTTCCACACATATGTCAAAACCCTTCCTTGGCATCATCAAAGATAATTCACAAATATTCCTTTTCTCATTCTGCCTTAGTGGATTTTTGAGAAGGAAGTGCAATTTATCTTTGCTTGATTGACCCCAAACTTTTTGGGCACTCTTTACTATCCATATCATGGGCTCATGTAAAAATTCAAATTCATTTGCCTAGTAAGTATTCCTGAGCAATTTTTCAAAGTTTCTGTTCAAACAGAGGCCTTGTGAAGGAAGTACAAGCTAGGAATATCCAAATGAGTTGAAATTTTGCAAGGTCCTTCATATAATCAGACCATAACTATCCTCAAGATTTGAGCTCATGTCATCACTCTATGTGAGCTCAGCATCAAATCTTGGTTTCTGGTCAGATTTTCAGGTTGTGAAGCAACTATATTTTATATTGCTTCATTATTTCTGAAAATTAACCAAGACATGATCATATTCATATAAACTCTCTCCATAAAATTTGGCCTCATTCCATCTAGCCATTTGCCTTGTGCAATTTTCCTAAGTTTCTGTCCAGATTGAAGCTCTGTGAAGTAAGTACCATTTTGGTATTTCCAAATGGTATGAAAATTTCCCAAAAGCTTCATATGCCCAAATAACTGATCTCCTCCAAAATTTAGCTCAATCCAACTTGATATGTGAGTGCTACTTCATACTTTGTATTTCTGTACAGTATGGTGCATTCTACAGCAAGTACCCTCTAGACTCCTCCGTTTGGGCTGATATTTTGTCAACACAGTCACCTTATCATGTTATCAAGCCATACCAAAGACCAAAGTCCAGATCCAAGCCAATCTCTCTCAGTTCATATCAAACAATTTTCTGCTAATCTGCCTTGGAGCCAAGTGCTATTCTCTTCTTTGACCCTGCCCTTGCTTGTTTCTTCCTTGGCACTCGGGGTAGTATGGTCTATCGCCCAGACATGGTTTGACAGCCCAAAGCACGGGCTATCGTCATGTGCACGTGATGATCAAAGGGCTGGCATGCCTGAGAGCACGCTCTCGTAGGTGGAGCCCCATGTCCCCATCGGTTTCCTCTGTTTCTCGAGCATTCGCCGTGCCCATTAGCTCCCCCGTGATCCCCTTCCTCGTCCTGTGCCCCTGCGCCATCCGGTCTCGTCGCCGTTTAGTCGCAGTCGAGTTGCCCGTGACGCTAGCCCTCTCTGCCCTCTCCTTGTCCGGTCGGCCGAGGCCTCTAGAGCGCTCCCGAGCCCTCCCCTCGGCAATAAATAGCTTGGTCGAGGTCCTCCGCACCTCGCAGCTCCCTCCCCTGCCCTCTTCACCCACCGGAGCTAGCCATATCCACCTTTATCCGCCATGGCCGCCGCGGGTCCTCCTCGGTACCGGCGAGCCTAGCCCTCCTCTCCTCCTCTCCACACCATCTTCTTCCCCACTCACCGACATACCACTTCCAGCCCTCGCCCCTCGCCGGAGTGCCTCGTGGCCGTGTGCCACTCGTCTGGCCGTCCCCCGCACCCTCTTTGTTGCCCATCACCGCGGCCGCCCTGGTCCGCCCCGGCGCCGGCTAGCCCTCTGGATGGAGGCGTCGCATCACCACGAGTCCGCCGGTGGTCTCCACCTGGCCGAAGACGGCCAGAGCCGGCCGGGCCCCTTGCTGGCACCCGCCCCTGCTCGTCCTCTGCTTCTAGTCGGGGGGAGCGAAAGGAAGAAGATGAGCGCCTGGCCCCTGTCGCGTGGGTCACGCCTGGAAGTGACTCCTGCCCCGGGCCTAGCTCTGTAAGTGGAAGCGCATTTCTCGTGAGTACGCTTTCTTGTTCCGAAAACGTATTTTCGTTGCACTTCGGATGGAAGTACGTTTTCCTGCACAGAAGGCGTATTTCTCCTAAATATGTTTTCTGCTGTTCAGCCCAGGGACTTGTTTGTACGAATATTGTTACAGATTGGTCCCTGATCTTCCACCTCTCGTATCTCCGCAACCGTAACTCCGTTTGAGGTGAATCCAACGCCTACTTCTTCGTCTCATCGAGCTCTATCTGTTGGTATCATTTTCACTAGGTGGTCCCACTGTGAAAATGACCTTCATACCCTTGCCCTTATTAGTCCCCTCCGAGAGTGAAGCGTCCCGCGAATCGTTCCGCGACTTCACCGCACTTTTTCCCGGAGTATTCTTCAACCCCAGGCAAGCCACGACAACCACTTGCATGATAGCATTGCGATAGAAATGGTTTTCAACTTGAATCTTTAATTTGTTTGTGCATGCTATTGTTCCGTGAATGATTTATTCATGCTCGTGTTTGCATGCTTATGCTTGTGCTATGATCATTTGCATCTAGTTGAGTAGATGTTTACTTCCTTATGCTCTTGTTATACTTCAGTCAAATAATTATTTTGATGTTAATATGTGATCATGTTTTACTATTTTGTTCATGTTCATCATCATGTCCTGCTCATCGGTATAAATGCTTTACTATTGTTGATATGTGGAATGATTATGCTTTCCCATCCATGTTCATGTTGTTATCATGGCCAGTTCATCATGTATTATTGTATGACTCAGCATCATTTGCATTCAAGGTTAACCAGACTTTAATCGAACTTGAACACCTGTGGCTAAGTCATAATGCCATCGAGACGAGCTGACCAGTGCAGCCACATTTGCCTTTATGGGAATGCCCTAATGCGGTCTATTGTCATGCCTCTCGCCGGTGCCTCCAACTAGGGAAGGTTATGGGCGCGCCCTACCCTGATCAGGTAGGCGGACATAAGCCTTGTGTGCCCGTTGTTGTTGTACCCGGGTTGTCCCCGTTTGGGACCGTTTTGTTTTGCCACGACGGTGGCCGTTGGATGTCACGCGGTGACATCGGGGCCACCCATGACTTAGCCCAAAGGGGAGTTTGTCGGAGTGGCCGGGAGAGTGTCATGGCAATAAATTGGTTTTGTTGGAACACTGTTGGTCCACCTGAATGGGAGCACGGGGCCTTGGGATCCGTGGTGTGGGTACAATGTACTAACCTCTGCAGAGTGTGTTTAATCTATCAATAGCCATGCCCGCGGATAAGGGCCCAGTTCATAGTAGGTCACACTATGGGTCAACAGTAATAATAACCTGATTAATGAACAACCCTGGTTCGATGAGGAAAGAAGTTGGTTATGTGATCATGAGAGAATCTCAGTGGTATCGTGAATACCGAAGATGGTTGATATTTGTGATGTTATGCAATAATCACGGGTAAAGGTCAAGCTCCTTGTGCTCATGTAATGATTACTACGGTATTGTTAATACCAAGCTTGATTTGATCCTGAGGTGATCGTGTGATGACCATGATGGTAAGTGATTCATGTGGTGGTTACGCGGTAACCCCGAACAGAGTAAGTTGGTGCATGATATTGTTAACATGTTGCATGCTAGTATCATCATATGTTCATGCCATGCTCATCTGATATTGTTCTAGTGCTATTTTGTTCACCATGCCCATGCCATGTGTTCTGATAGTATCATGTTCAACATTGCTAAGTAACCTGTAAATGCCATGCTGTTGTTTGTCTTGATTGCTTTGGTTGCTGTGAGCTTGCAAGTACATTCAATGTACTGACCTGGCGTGTCATGCCAGTTTGCAGGTCATGCCTTGTCTGCTTGCTTGTTTGCCGAGGATCTTGAGTTTGCAAGCTAGGATAAGCATTCCAGCCAGAGTCCCTGCGGAGTGGAGTCCATCGTCGTCGTTCGCCATTCCGCTGCTAGAAAAATATTCCACTTGTCGTGGAATCGCCACGGCAGATGTCCTAGTGTGAGGACTTAGTCTTGGAGCCATCGCAATGAGGTTAGCTTAAAGGGGTTAATCAGGATAAAGGACACGGGGAGTTTATACTGGTTCGGCCCCTTGCGGTGAAGGTGAAAGCCTAATCCAGTTTGAGGTGGTATTGCTAGGGTTTCGATGACCAGGGAGCGAATACGCTTAACCTGGCTCTCGATCTGTTGTCTCTCGTCCCTAAACCGCCACCGGGTCGTCCCTTTATATACACAGGTTGACGCCCGGCGGTTCACAGAATCCCGGCCGGCTCATAAACGTGTCCGGCTCGGTATCCACTCTTTCCTATCTTACAATACAAGTCATATACTTATGGCGGTTTACATCTATGGGCCCTAACTCGCCTTTGGGCTTTGGGCCTTCTTATTAAGTCTCCTTCGTAAGTCGCCATCTTCTATGTCGTCATGGGCTTCAATACAGGTAAATCACTATGAGCATAACCCGGCCCCTCCTGGGCGGTTTATACTCAATAGTTATATCCCCAACATTAGGCCCCAGGTTGATTTGAACTTGTTCATGTCAATCATCAACACTTAGGAAAATTCCTTCTTCATTACCTTCGCAAAAATTTGTAACTCGCCGTGACGTCATCTTCCGAGATCATGATAACCCGCCAGGACGTCATCTGTCATTAATTTTATAAACATCCATAAATCATATATGCATCTCCTTTTTAATGAACCTCTGAAAATCGAGGCGTCAGTCCTGTCACATATCCAATTTGTTGCTCCTCGATTCCTGTGTATGCCACTTATCCATTCACCTTATAAATAGGGCCAGGGGTCCTTTTCACTTTCCCCCCTTGCCTCCTCGTCTCTGTCTTCCACCTCGCATCGCCTCAGCGCCCGAGCTCCGCCGCCGTCGTCGACCTTTGCCACTGCCTCAACAACGGCCGCTGCATCAACCTGAATCGACCAGAGTTCATCCGCGCGCCTCCGCTACTCAACAGTTCTGGTGAGTCCTCTTCCTTCCTTTTCCCCTAGATCCCATTAGGGTTTCCACGAGTTCATCGGAGTTCATCCTCGTTCTTCGCTGTAGCTTGTAATTTTTGATTCAAACTTGGCACTCCTCCTGTGCGGCGGTGGTCGTGGTACTTACTTTTGCTTATTAGAACATCTCCTTTTGCATAAGAAATCCAATCTGAATACATGAACTGCTTAGGTACTGAAACTTTTTAAGTCTAGATTTTTCCATTATCTGAACTGTCGTAGATCCACAATTATAGCATTAATCTATGAAATCTGTTTTTCCAACACTTAGCCATTTTCCAACTTCAGATCTATACTTTCAATATCTGTGTAGGCGGTTTAACCTCAGAAAATAATAACCTGCCAGGTACCATTAGTCCCCTCTTAAACCGCCAAGTGCTTGTCTTTGTGATTTGATAACGTCACAGTCCGGTTTAACATTTATGCATGCTTCAACACTTTCTGCCTGTTAAACATGAACCTTAAACCGGCACAAATCTTTTCCAGGTTATCGTATAAATGGCCAAATCCTTTTATTCATGTAACTGGGTTCAATCCCGGTTTACAGAAGAAGAACTGAACGGGTGTGTTGCAACCGGCGCTTTAGCAAAAAAGGAAGACATCCACTGGAGAGCCCCCGGTCCAGAAAATCCTCTTGAGCCCAAGGATGAGGAAGTGATCATTTTTGTTGATCATCTGAGTCGAGGGTTCAGCCCTCCCGGATCAAAAAATTTCCGTGACGTGCTTCACTTCTTCCAACTTCACCCTCAAGATATTGGGCCTAACTCCGTGTCCAATATTTGCAATTTTCAAGTGTTTTGTGAAGCCTACCTGCAAGAAGAGCCCACAGTCGACCTGTTCAGAGATTTCTTCTATTTAAACTGCCGTACTGAATTTACGGATGGGCCCAATACTGAACTTGGCGGGGTTTCAATTTAGAAGAGAAAAGAAGTCAGCTTCCCTCACGCTAAGCATCATAGCCATCCCAAAGATTGGAATCAAACTTGGTTCTATTGCCAAGATACATCTCCAGCTGGCGAGAATCCTCTGCCGAGTTACCATGCTCACCGGCTTACCGATGCACATCCATTCCCCCAAAGACTCAATGCAAAGGAACGGTCCAAATATGCACCACAGCTTTCAAAGCTCAGAGCCTTTATGGCAAACGGTTTGACATGCATTGATTTTGTCCGTTGCTGGGTATCTTGGAGCATTTTGCCTTTAAGCCGTCACCCCGGTTTAATGTGTCAGTACACAGGGGATGTAAAAGACCCTCAACACCACACTGATATTCAGCTGACTGATGCTGAAATTACTGAATCTGTCAGGAAGATGTTGGATGAACCGGTGACCGACTGTAGCAAGACAGGACTTAGTCCTTTCTGTGCTTCAAATAAACCGCCAGCTGTAAGAATTGCCCCACTCCTGCCTTAATCCATATTCTTAATACTCCCTTATGATTTTTTCAATCTTTAAGCAGGGTGATGATCCATTCTGGAAGAAGAAACCGCAGGATAAACCGGCCAAAACACCTCGTGTCAAGACCAAGGTCAACAAGAAGCCCGCTAAGAAGAAAAACACCGAGCCTACTGAGTTAAACATTGACGATGATAATCCGGAGTCAGAGGTAGAACTTGATTCACTTGGCTCTTTTTTCATACATCTCATTGACGATGATTTTTATCAGGACGACGCAGAAGCTAGCTGCGCAAATGACATAGAGGTAACTATTCTCTCATCCGGTTCAGAACCTCTGCCCACATAGAAAACCCGACAAGCAAGCCGGAAAATAAGATTTTCTCACCCCTAGCTTACTTGGATCCAAACTTTCTTTTGAAGAAGCAGCAACACGAAGCTTGCCGCACAACCCGGCATAGCGGCCATGTGGTCACTTCTTCCGGTTTACCGAACTCGCCAGTTCATAAACGCCGCCCAGAGGTCTCTTCTATTTCTGACACATCTTATCCCAAGGCGGGTTATTTCCGACAACCTCTTAATCCGTCTGATTCAAACTATCAAGGAACTTCCCATTCATCCTCTGGCGAGTCCACAGGGACACAAATTCCAACCCTCAAAACTGTCCCTGGGTGAGCATTTTTAACTAACCCCTTATACCTTATGCTTGATCATTATACTAACCTGTTATTTGCGTCTCTGTTAGAGCCAAGGCCAGGCCCAGTAAAAAGGCCAAATTGAACAAACCGGCTGATGACAGCGCGCCAACTGATCCGGAAAAGAACCCGGAACAGTTTGAAACAAATACTGAAGCTATTCTTGATGATCCGCCACCGCAAGATCATGACACCTTTGTTGAGCAGATGGAAATTGATCCGATGGGCATGCTGATAAACCGCCAAGCCCAACTAAGGCTGCTGATGATAAAGCTGACGATGTTGTAGTTACCGGTGTCAGGTATACAGCCCCAGACAACCCCACTGCTCTGTCAAAACATAGTGCCAAAGAAGAATTTTCTGCTGTTGACAAGGGCAAGTGGAAGGCGGACTTGGAAAGCTATGCCCACCTCAGTGCCCAAGATATTCATTCTGGGTTTTTAAACCGTTTGTACACAAGCCGTGATTATGAAGCCGGTTTACTGAACATGATGAAGGAGCGATATGAGGTAAATGTTGTTAACTCTGCATAAATATTCTTCCCTTAGCCACCAAGTTTACTGGACATAAAAGAATAGAATGTTCTGCAAACTTTCAAGAGCCATATAGATCAACTCCACTAGCCCGCAAGGGCCGGTTTATAATGTCAATATGAACCGAGACTTTAGAATAATAAATCTTCAATTTCGCCTGTGTAGCCCCCAAGGGTCGACTTAATAAATATGTTAAGTTGAGACTAACTATGTTGTAAGGCTCAAAATTCTTACTTAGGACCTTTATAATCCGGTTGACCATCAAGCTGATAGTTGTTATGTGCTTGGGACTTGTAATTTTTTTTGATAAGAAGCAATAGACATTAGCCCCCAAGTGCCAAGTATATTACTTGTTATGTGCTTTGGACTTTGAATATGCACTGCTATGTAATTAATTACATGTCTCTTGCAGGCTGATCTTAACAAGAAGGAATCTCAAATCGCCGACCTTCAAGAAAATATCAAGTCGCAACAAGCCGAGACCTCCAAAGCCAAGGAGGAACTGACCAGTGCCTTAACAGCAATGGAGAAACTGAAGGAGAGCTTCAAGAACGAGCGGGCAGGTTGGGATACAGAAAAGTCAACTCTGCTGAAGAGGGCTGAGGATGCTGAGGCTGCCCTTAATCCGGTAGCTGAGGAGCTGACTGGCTTGAAACAGCAAATAAATGCCATGACCGCTGCCGTATTTGGTAAATAACTTCTTCATAAGCTTTGAACATGTATTATGTAAGAGACTGCTGGTTTACCGATGTTTTTGATGATGCAAGAACTCGCATTGCTCATCTTGGCTCAGATATGTGGCAAAAACTGAAAGCCGCTTATACACTTATAGAGCAATTATATACCGGCGTACAACGGGTTATCTGCACAGCTTCCCATAATAAACCGCCCCCAACCTTGATCAAGAGACGTTGGAAAGGCTGGCAATGATGCCTGCACGGTTTGAGGAGCTAAAGAAGTCAGCTGCCAGGGCGGGTGCTCTTACTGCACTGACTCGGGCCAAAGCTTGGATATCTCATCTTGATCCGGCCGATGTGGGAAACGGCTACCCGAGCATAAAGGAGGACGGGTCAGAGTTTAATAATGACGACCTCAGAGCCTTGACGAGGGAAAAGCGCCCATTAGCCAGCAAATTGGCTGAAGAAACCGATCTTTCACATTATCAGTCGATTTATGATGCCAACAACAAGAGAGTTAACGCGCCAACTTATGATGCTCCAAATCTTATTCCTCCAATCCGTAAGCATACCTATGCCCCTGATGTTGACCCCTCCACACTTATAAGTGATGAAGCTGTATTCAAGGCCTTAACTGGGATCAATTGGACCACCATTGATTTCCAGCCACTGGGTAGAGAGGAGGAAGATGAACCGGCGCTGGACGATCCACAACCTTCAAGTCAGCCAGGCCAGGACTCGTAAGCCGGGGGCCGGTTTAGCAGCTGCTTTCTTTAAGACTTGTTAAAACAATTATTCTTTTGGGCCCCAAACGCCTTGTAATAGGCTAGCTTAAACTCTCGTTCTGCTATGCCATCGTGCATATTTACTTTGCATGACACTGCTAATCCACCATGTTAAGATATGTCACTTATGCTTATAATATTAACACTGTGGAATCTGCTCCTGCATGCAACGGATTGAAAGTGTTCTGGCGGTTTACCGCTGGACGGGTCATAACGCCCAATATAAAACCATGGAAACTAACATAGCTTATACCCAAGGCTGGACTTTAAGAATAACCAAATTTGAAATATATCATACCTGTGATATTTGATCACACTGTTGGTTTACCAAACTGGTGTAGTAAGGGGGAGAACCCAAACTTTGAGCACTGGTAATTATCATAGATTGCTTGGCTTATGAATAAAACCAGGCCGGGTTAATAAACACCGGATATTATCTTATCTCATACTAGCGACTTATAGTCAAAAGCCAGGTCGGGTTAATAAACACCGAATGTTATCTTATCTCATACTGACGACTTATATTCAAAAACCAGGCCGGGTTAATAAACACCGGATGAATTATGATCATAAAGCATTATAAGCCTCATCAAATAAACCTCAAAAAAAAAAGCTTGCCCGACGGCTCATAAACGTGTCCGGCTCGGTATCCACTCTTTCCTATCTTACAATACAAGTCATATACTTATGGCGGTTTACATCTATGGGCCCTAACTCGCCTTTGGGCTTTGGGCCTTCTTATTAAGTCACCTTCGTAATTCGCTATCTTCTATGTCTTCATGGGCTTCAATACAGGTAAATCACTATGAGCATAACCCGGCCCCTCCCGGGCGGTTTATACTCAATAGTTATATCCCCAACACCACTGCTTTGAGTTGTTCTGCTACTAGCATAGAACTACTTGAGCAGGCGTATTATCGCCGTGCCAATGTAATTCGATTGTAATAAATAGTTGATTTGTTCTATGCCAAGTAGTGTCGTATTCCAGAAGACTTAATCTCTGGGCTGGAATACGGGGTGTTCCGGTCTCTCTAAGTCGGGGTGCCACATCTTGCCGGAGCAAGTATGCTAGATACGGCTCGGTCCACTCGGGAGTGATGACCAGTACCTCTTGGACCAGATCAATTACTGCAGGAATGTCTACTTCAGTCGGATTGGAAGGTCAGACTGGCTGCGGCGGCTCTTCTACAAAAGGATCTTCCTTGATCGTGGGTGAGTGCAATTATTCCAGGAACACATTTTTGGGAATGGGCTTCCGAGTGGACCCCATCTTGGCCTTGATTCACCACTAAATCTGAATCGCCATAGACCATCAATTGGCGAATTCCCAGGGAAATTGCCATCCGCAGTCCATACAAGAGGGCTTCATACTCAGCTTCGTTGTTGGAGGAGTCGAAGTGGATCTGAAGTACGTAGCTAAGACGATCGCCTTTAGGAGACACTAATACCACTGCACCGCCGGAGCCACAGAGCATCTTGGACCCATCAAAGAACATCGTCCACTGTTCGAGAACACTCGGGACAGGCTGCTCTTGTTCAATCCATTCGGCCAGGAAATCTACCAGGGCCTGTGACTTGATGGCCTTCTTGGCTTCAAACCTGATGTCCAATGGGAGGAGCTCAATGGCCCACTTGGCCACTCGGCCAGTGGCATCTCTATTGTTCAGGATCTCAGATAGAGGGGCATCACTTATCACCGTGACCGAGTCTTCTTGAAAATAATGCACCACCTTCTTTGCAGTATACTAGCTTTTGATAATGCGGATACCTTTGCTTGGAAGGCATGAGGACTTCAGAGATGTAGTAGACCAGTCGTTGGAGCTTGAAGGCTTTGCCTTGTTCTTCCCGTTCCATGGTGAGGACCGTGCTAACAACTTGGCTCGTGGCCGTGATGCATAAGAGCAAGGGCTCCTTGCTGCTCAGAGCAGCTAGCACCGACTGGGTGGAAATCAATGCTTTAAGTTCCTGGAACGCAGCCTGCGCTTCAGGAGTCCATGCGAACCTGTCAGACTTCTTCATTAATCGGTAAAGCGGCATGGCTTTTTCACCGAGTCATGAGATGAACCTACTCAGGGCCGCCAGGCAGCCTGTGAGGCACTGCACGTCATTTAGACGTTCTGGTTGTTTCATTCGGACGATTGCTCCTATCTTCTCAGGATTGGCATCGATCCCTTGTTTGGAAACAAGGAAACCGAGTAACTTGCCTGTAGGTATGCCGAATGTACACTTGGTCGGGTTGAGCTTGATGCCGAAAGCTCGCAAATTCGCAAAGGTCTCAGCGACGCCAGTCAGGAGGTCGGAACCTTTCCTTGACTTAACCACAATGTCATCCATCTAAGCTTCTATGTTCCGACTGATCTGCTTCCGTAAGCACTTCTGGATCATACACTGGAATGTGGCCCCATCATTTTTTAACCCTAATGGCATCATGATATAGCAGAAGCACCCGAATGGGGTGAAGAATGATGTTTTTATTTCATCAGGGCCGTACAGTCGGATTTGATGGTACCCGGAGTACGCATCCAGAAACGACAACCGCTCACATCCAACAGTAGAATCTATTATCTTATCTATGCGAGGGAGAGGAAAATGATCTTTCGGGCAGGCCCGATTGATGTGCCTAAAATCTACACACATTCGAAGAGTCTTATATTTCTTCAGTACCATGACGACGTTGGCGAGCCACTCGGAGTGGTACACTTCTCGGATGAATTCGGCAGCTTAGAGCCGCGCTATTTCCTCGCCAATCGCCTTGCGCTTCTCGGTTGAAGATTGCTGAAGATACTCCTTGACAGGCTTCGTCGCTGAATCGACACGGAGTCTGTGCTCGGCCAGTTCCCCGGGAACACCCGGCATGTCAGAAGGCTTCCATGCGAAGATATCCCAGTTCTCACGGAGGAATTGGACAAGCGCGGCTTTCTATTTTCTGTCCAGGGTGGTGGAGATGTTGGTCGGGGCAGCGTTCGGGTCCTCGGGGTGGATGTGCACCGGCTTCGTCTCCCCTGCCGATTGGAAAGCGGATTCCATAGTCGGCTTCTAGGACTTCAAAAGTTCGCTTGGGTCTGCCGCCTTCTTGTATTCGTCCAGCTCGGCCATCGCCATCTGTTCGTCAGTAATCTGGGAGCCCTTCTGGAGGCACTCTTCGGCTAACTTCCGATTGCCTGTGATGGTGATCACGCCTTTCAGCCCTGGCATCTTGAGTTTAGGATACACGTAACATGGACGGGCCATGAAACGTGCGTAGGCAGGCCTACCCAGAATGGCGTGGTAGGCACTTCTAAAGTCCACCACTTCGAAAATCAGCCGTTCCTTTCGAAAGTTTTTCTCCTCGCCGAATACAACGTCGAGGGCGATCTGGCCGAGTGATTTGGCCTTCTTCCCAGGGATTACCCCGTGGAACTACATGTTGCTCTTGCTGAGCCGGGTCATCGGGATGCCCATCGCCTCTAAGGTGTCGGCGTAAATGATATTAAGCCCGCTACCTCCGTCCATTAGGACTTTGCGCACTCGGACTCCTCCCACGACTGGATCTACCACCAAGGCATGCCACCCAGGGGTCGGTATGTGAGCCGGATGGTCTGACTGATCAAAGGTTACCGATGTCTTAGCCTAGTTGAGATATTTGGTGAAAGTGGGAACTTCCATGTTGACCTCTCGGTTGATCACCTTGAGGCGGCTCTTGCTTTCGACGTCAGCGAAAATCATGAGGACGTTTTCAATGTTGGGGTACCCGGAAGTACCTCTGCCTCCGTCTTCGTCATCGTCATCTCTTTCTCCAGAGGAATCCTGCCGCATCTCTTGCTTCAGGAGTCGACACTCCCGAGTGGTATGCTTGGGCAAGATCAAGTTACCTTCCTCATCTTTCTTTGTGTGGATTTGGCAAGGCTGGTCGAGAATGTCGCTCTTCATGGTGACCTGCTAATGACCTACAAGTATAAGGGATCAATCATAGTCCTTTCGATAAGTAAGAGTGTCGAACCCAATGAGGAGCAGAAGGAAATGACAAGTAGTTTTCAGCAAGGTATTCTCTGCAAGCACTGAAATTATAAGTAACGAGTAGTTTGATAGCAAGGTAATTTGTAACAAGCAAGCAACGGTAATGGTAACAAAAGTGCAGCAAGGTAGGCCAATCCTTTTTAGGCAAAGGGCAGGCCAAAACAGTCTCTTCTGATAAGCAAAGCATTCTTGAGGGTACACGGGAATTTCATCTAGTCACTTTCATCATGTTGGTTTGATTTGTGTTCGCTACTTTGATAATTTGATATGTGGGTGGATCGGTGCTTAGGTGTTGTTCTTACTTGAACAAACCTTCTACTTATGATTAACCCCCTCGCAAGCATCCGCAACTACGAGAAAAGTATTAAGAATAAATCTAACCATAGCATTAAACTTTTGGATCCAAATCAGTCCCTTACGGAATAGCGCATAAACTAGGGTTTAAGCTTCTGTCACTCTCGCAACCCATCATCTAATAACTACTCCGCAATGCATTCCCTTAGGCCCTAATAAGGTGAAGTGCCATGTAGTCGACATTCACATGACACCACTATGGGAATCACAACATACATATCATCAAAATATCGAACACATATCAAGCTCACATGATTACTTGCAACAAGATTTCTCCCGTGACCTCAAGAACAAAAGTAACTACTCACAAATGATAATCATGCTCAAGATCAGAGGGGTATTAAATAGCATAATGGATCTGAACATATAATCTTCCACCAAATAAACCATATAGTAATCAACTACAAGATGTAATCAACACTACTAGTCACCCACAAGCACCAATCTAAGGTTCCAGTACAAAGATTGAATACAAGAGATGAACTAGGGTTTGAGAGGGGATGGTGATGTTAAAGATGTTGATGGATATTGCCCTCCCTACGATGGGAGAGTTGTTGGTGAAGATGATGACGATGATTTCCCCCTCCGGGAGGGAAGTTCCCCCGACGGAATCGCTCCGCCCGAGGGCAAAAGTGCTCCTGCCCAAGTTCCGCCTCGAGACGGCGGCGCTTCATCCCGAAAGTTCTCTCCTGATTTTTTTTCTAGGTCAAAATGACTTATATACCAGAAGATGGGCACCGGAGGTGGGCCGAGGGGAGCACAACCCACCAGGGCGCGCCTGTGCTCCCTGGCACGCCCAGGTGGGTTGTGCCCACCTGGTGGGCCCCCTCTTGTACTTATTGGCACCAATAATTCTTATATATTCCATAAAAATTCTCCGTGAAGTTTCAGCTCATTTGGAGTTGTGCAGAATAGGTGGCCTGACGTAGCTTTTTCAGGTCCAGAATTCCAGCTGCCGGTATTCTCCCTCTTTGTGTGAACCTTGCATATTATGGGAGAAAAGGCATTAGATTTACTCCAAAAAGCATTATTATATCTAAAAACAATATAAATAACAGTAGGAAAACATGATGCAAAATGGACGTATCAACTCCCCCAAGCTTAGACCTCGCTTGTCCTCAAGCGAAAACCGAAATCGGAAAACATGTCCACATGCTTAGAGAGAGAGGTGTCAATAAAAACAAAATACAGACATAGAAGCATCATGTAAATTATTATAACAGCAAAAAACTTTAACATAAAACTTTATTATAGAACTTTTATCATATAACTTCTATCATAGACTTCTCATGAACAAGTAACAATTCATCACAACATTGAATTATAAAGCATAAACTCTATTGAAAACCAACAAACTATGTTCTCAGTCAACTTTGCAAATATAATTCATCATCTGTTCAGGAAGGGTCATGTATCGGAGCCTTTTTGGCAAGTCCACATACTCAACCATCATATAGTCTTCTATGATTGCTGACACTCACCGCATACACATGAGCAAAAAGTTTCAACCGGACACATAGAAAGATAGGGGCTTATAGTTTAGCCTCCCAACATTCTCACCTCAAGGGTGATGTCAACAATAATAACTCATGCTACTCATATCCAACTGGATATATGTGCCTAGATCTTTCCTCACCACATGATGCTTGCCAAAAGAGAAAATAAAAAGGAATAGAGAGAAATACTTTGACTCTTGCATAAAAGTAAATACATAAAAGTAAAAGATAGGCCCTTCGTAGAGGGAAGCAGAGGTTGCCATGCGCTTATTTGTTTGTATGCTCAATCTCTTAGTGCAAAAGAACGTCACGTTATATTGCCCCTTATGATAGCAACCTTTATTATGCAGTCTGTCGCTTTTATTCTTTGCCATCACAAGTTCGTACAACGCTCAATTTTCTCTTACACTAAGTGATCCAACACTTTTAGAAGCAATTTTTATTGCCTTTTTGCACTGATGACAACTTACTTGAAGGATCTTACTCAATCCATAGGTAGGTATGGTGGACTCTCAAAACAAGATTTGGGTTTAAGGGTTTTGGATGCACACATAGTATCTCTACTTAGTGCGGAATTTTTGGCTAGCAAAGATGGGGGGCAAGCACCACATGTTAAAGGATCTATGACAATATAACTTCTATGTGAATATGAACAAACATATATAATTACATTGTCTTCCTTGTCCAACGTCAACAATTTTGGCATATAATATTTTTGATGGGGGCTCACAATCGCAAAAGATGTCCAAGATAGTATATTTGCATGTGAATTTTCTCTTCCCTTATTAATTCTTTCATGAATTGCATTATTGACTAATACTATGTTTGTAAATCTCCAATGAAATTTTCTACTTATACTCTTCCTTATGTGATGTCATTACTTACCATAAGATTAGCATATGATCCTTTTTTATTTATTTCCTTTCTTTTATTGAACATGAAAATAAAGAGAACAAAACTTCAAACTAAACTTTATTATATATAACTTGCACACGATTACAAGGATAGAATATTAAGCAAACTCTCGAAAAGAAAGGATCGAACTAAATTTTTATTCATCTAAAGCAAAAGATAACTATGGATCGAACTAAGATAAGTAAAGGCAAAAGATAGTGGAGGTGATACGATACCGGGGCACCTCCCCCAAGCTTGGCACAAGCCAAGGGGAGTGCCCATACTCGATACTCAAGTTTCCTTTGGTGATGAAGAAGGAGGGGGTGGTGATGAAGTAGTGGCCCTCTCCAACAGCTTCTCCAATCTACGGATGATGCTCCGGAGAGCAATGATGTGCTCTTTCAATAGAATATTTTCACGGGTGAGATATTTATTTTGCACACGAACCGTTTCGATGATCCAAAAGGCTTCAATCTCAGTGGGGGTAAGATGATCATAGTAAGGTTTAAGGATATCTTCTTCTTTCTCCTCGGCAGGCAAGGCTTGCTCGACCACCGGCGCTTGATCTCCGGTTACCTCCTTGCTCTTGTCCCCTTTGACGACTTCTTTGGGCTCTTCTCTCTTCAACTCGATCTTCATCAACCAAGCCTCCTCTTCTACGTTGTTGGAGGTGGGAGAAGACATGATGCCTGGCTTAACAGATCTGACCGAAAACAGCAAGAAAAGAAAACATAAGATTTCTCTGCGATACAGTGGTCAATAGGTTCAGGGGGTATATAAAGATTTTTTATCTTGGGAAACAAGCAAACGGAAGAAAAACGGAGTCTGGAAGGTACCCGAGGTGGGCACAACCCACCGGGGCGCGCTTGGCAAGCCAGGCGCGCCCTGGTGTCTTGTGCCCACCTGGGGTGCCTTCCTGGTTGTTTCTTATTTTCCTAATTTTTGATATATTCCAAAACTGACAGAAAATATTTTTGTGGATTTTTCGGAGTCCGTTTACTTACCGTATCATGTACCTCCTCTTTTTCATGATTCTGGAGTATTCTGGAAGGTTTCCTTTATGTGTTCTTCCGGTGTCAAAGTTTGGATAATATTGCTTTCAACATTAATGGGCGTACCTGAGATATAATGTTTTATTCTTTGCCCATTGACAACCTTCGGGTTAGTACCCTCGGCATTATTTATTTTGATGGCTCCAGATCGATAAACCTCCTCGATAACATAGGGTCCTTCCCATTTGGAGAGGAGTTTTCCTGCAAAGAATCTGAAATGAGAGTTGTACAAAAGAACATATTCTCCAACTTTGAACTCACGCTTTTGGATTCTTTTGTCATGCCATCTTTTAACTTTTTCTTTAAATAACTTGGCATTTTCATAAGCTTGGGTTCTCCATTCATCTAGTGAGCTAATATCAAATAACCTCTTTTCACCGGCGAGTTTGAAATCATAGTTGAGTTCTTTAATTGCCCAATATGCTTTATGTTCTAACTCAAGAGGGAAATGACAAGCTTTTCCATAGACCATTTTATAAGGAGACATACCCATAGGATTTTTATACGCTGTTCTATAAGCCCAAAGTGCATCATCTAATTTCTTAGACCAATTCTTTCGAGACCTATTGACAGTTTTCTGTAATATTAATTTTATTTCTCTATTGCTAAGTTCAACTTGACCACTAGACTGAGGATGATAGGGTGATGCAATTCTATGGTTAACATCATACTTAGCAAGCATTTTACGGAAAGCACCATGAATAAAATGTGAACCACCATCAATCATTAAATATCTAGGGACTCCAAACCTTGGGAAAATAACTTCCTTAAGCATTTTAATAGAGGTGTTGTGATCAGCACTACTAGTTGGAATAGCTTCTACCCACTTAGTGACATAATCAACAGCAACCAAAATATGAGTATACCCATTAGACGAAGGAAAAGGTCCCATGTAATCAAATCCCCAAACATCAAATGGTTCAACAGCAAGTGAATAATTCATAGGCATTTCTTGACGCTTACCAATATTTCCAATCCTTTGACATTCATCACAAGATAAGACAAACTTACGGGCATCCTTGAAGAGAGTAGGCCAATAAAAACCAGATTGCAATACCTTGTGAGCAGTTCTATCTCCCGCATGATGCCCTCCATAAGCTTTGGAGTGACATTTTCATAGGATTTGTCCCTGTTCATGCTCTGGTACACAACGTCTAATAATACCATCTACTCCTTCTTTATAAAGATGTGGGTCATCCCAAAAGTAATGTCTTAAATCATAGAAGAATTTTTTTTTCTTTTGTTGGTATGTGAAGCTAGGTGGTATGTATTTAGCAACAATGTAATTAGCATAGTCAGCATACCAAGGAGTGTTATGCGAAACATTTATTGCAGCTAATTGTTCATCATGAAAACTATCTTTAATAGGTTGTGGGTCATCAAGAATATTTTCTAACCTAGACAAGTTATCAGCCACGGGGTTCTCAGCTGCTTTTCTATCAGTGATATGTAAGTCAAATTCTTGTAGCAAAAGAACCCACCTAATGAGTCTAGGTTTAGCATCTTTCTTTTCCATAAGATATTTTATAGCAGCATGATCGGTGTGAACAGTAACTTTAGAATCAACAATGTAAGATCTAAATTTGTTGCAAGCAAACACAACTGCTAAGAATTCTTTTTCAGTAGTAGCATAATTGCGTTGAGCACTGTCTAGAGTTTTACTAGCATAATGAATAACATTTAACCTCTTATCAACTCTTTGTCCTAGAATAGCACCAACAGCATAATCACTAGCGTCACACATAATCTCAAAGGGCAAGTTCCAATCAGGTGGTTGAACAATAGGTGCAGAGATTAAGGCTTTCTTAAGTGTTTCAAAGGCTTCTACACAATCATCATCAAAAACAAATGGAACATCCTTTTGCAAAAGATTTGTAAGAGGCCTAGAAATTTTAGAGAAGTCTTTAATAAATCTCCTATAGAAACCAGCATGACCGAGGAAACTACGAATACCTTTGATATCTTTAGGACATGGCATTTTCTCGATTGCATCAACTTTAGCTTTATCCACCTCAATACCTCGTTTAGAAATTTTATGTCCCAAGACAATACCTTCATTAACTATAATGTGGCACTTCTCCCAATTCAAGACAAGATTAGTTTGCTCGCATCTCTGCAAAACTCGATCAAGGTTGCTTAAGCAATCATCAAAAGAAGTTCCGTAAACGGAAAAGTCATCCATGAAAACCTCAACAATCTTTTCACAAAAATCAGAGAATATAGCAGTAATACATATTTGAAAGGTAGCAGGTGCATTACATAAACCAAAAGGCATACGTCTATAAGCAGAAGTTCTGAAAGGACAAGTGAAGGTGGTTTTCTCTTGATCAGGTTGTGACACAGGTATTTGAGAAAATCCAGAGTATGCATCAAGAAAACAAAAGTGTGTGTGTTTAGATAGTCTTTCAAGCATTTGATCAATAAAAGGTAGAGGGTAGTGATCATTTCTAGTAGCTTTATTTAATTTTCTAAAATCAATTACCATTCTGTAGCCAGTGACAATCCTTTGTGGAATAAGTTCATTTTTATCATTAGGAACAACAGTAATACCTCCCTTCTTAGGGACACAATGCTTTTTATTTTCCTATTTTTTTTAAATATTCCAAAACGGAGTAAAATTGCTTTTGGGAAAGTTTTGGAGTCGGTTTACTTACCGTATCACATACCTATTCCTTTTCAGGGGTCTGGAGCATTCTGGTAGGTCTCCCTTCTATACTCCTCCGGTGTTATGGCATTAATAATATTGGTTTCAACATTTATGGGAGTACCTGAGATATAATGTTTAATTCTTTGCCCGTTTACCACCTTCGGGTTATTGCACTCGGCATTGTTGACCTTGATGGCACCGGAACGATAAACTTCTTCAATAATGTGAGGTCCTTCCCATTTAGAGAGAAGTTTTCCTGCAAAAAATCTTAAACGAGAATTGTATAGCCAGACATGGTCACCTACATTAAATTCACGCTTTTGTATCCTTTTGTCATGCCATCTTTTAACCTTTTCTTTAAATAATTTGGCATTTTCATAGGTTGGGCTTCTCCATTCATCAAGTGAGCTAATGTCAAATAACCTCTTCTCACCGGCAAGTTTGAAATCATAGTTGAGCTCTTTAATTGCCCAAGAAGCTTTATGTTCTAGTTCAGGAGGTAAGTGACATGTTTTTTCATAAACCATTTTATATGGAGACATACCCATAGGATTCTTATAAGCAGTTCTATAAGCCCATAATGCATCATCGAGTTTCTTAGACCAATTCTTCCTATATCTATTAACAGTCTTTTGCAAGATCAATTTTATTTCTCTATTACTTAATTCTACTTGACCACTAGACTGAGGATTATAAGGTGATGCAATTCTATGGTTAACATCATACTTAGCAAGCAATTTACGGAAGGCACCATGAATAAAGTGTGAACCACCATCAGTCATTAAATATCTAGGGACTCCAAACCTTGGGAAAATAACTTCTTTAAGCATTTTAATGGAGGTGTTATGATCAACACTACTAGTTGGAATAGCTTCTACCCACTTAGTAACATAATCAACAGCAACCAAAATATGTGTATACCCATTGGAGGAAGGAAAACGTCCCATATAATCAAATCCCCAAACATCAAATGGTTCAATAACAAGTGAATAATTCATAGGCATTTCCTGACGTCTACTAATATTACCAATTCTTTGACATTCATCACAAGACAAGACAAACTTATGAGCATCCTTGAAAAGAGTAGGCCAATAAAAACCAGATTGTAATACCTTATGTGTAGTTCTATCTCTAGCATGGTGTCCTCCGTAGGCCTCGGAGTGACACTTGCGTAGGATTTGTTCCTGTTCATGCTCAGGCACACAACGCCTAATAACACCATCTACTCCCTCTTTATAAAGGTGTGGGTCATCCCAAAAGTAATGTCTTAAATCATTGAAAAACTTTTTCTTTTGTTGGTATGTGAAACTAGGTGGTATAAATTTAGCAACAATATAATCAGCATAGTCTGCATACCATGGAGTACTACGCGAAGCATTTATAACAGCTAATTGTTCATCAGGAAAGCCATCATCAATAGGTAGTGGGTCATCAAGGATATTTTCTAACCTAGACAAGTTGTCTGCTACGGGGTTCTCAGCTCCCTTTCTATCAATAATATGTAAATCAAATTCTTGTAGCAGGAGAACCCACCTAAAAAGTCTAGGTTTAGCATCTTTCTTTTCCATAATATATTTAATAGCAGCATGATCAGTGTGAGCAGTTACCGTGGAATCAATAATATAAGATCTGAACTTATCACAAGCAAATACAACAGCTAAAAATTATTTTTCAGTAGTAGCATAATTTCTTTGAGCACTGTCTAGAGTTTTACTAGCATAATGGATAACATTCAATTTCTTATCAACTCTTTGTCCTAGAACAGCACCAACAGCATAATCGCTAGCATCACACATAATGTCAAAGGGTAGGTTGATACGTCCATTTTGCATCATGCTTTTATATTAATATTTATTGCATTATGGGCTGTTATTACACATTATATCACAATACTTATGCCTTTTCTCTCTTAATTTACAAGGTTTACATGAAGAGGGAGAATGCCGGCAGCTGGAATTCTGGACTAGAAAAGGTGCAAATATTAGAGACCTATGTTGCACAACTCCAAAAGTCCTAAAACTTCACGGAGAGTCATTTTGGAATTAATAAAAAATATTGGGCGAAGAAAGCACCAGAGGGGGGCCACCTGCCATCCACAAGGATGGAGGGCTCGCCATCCGGTCTTGTGGGCCCCCTGGTAGGCCCCCGACACCCATCTTCTGCTATATGGTGTCTTTTACCCTGGAAAAAATAAAGAGGAAGCTTTCGGGATGAAGCGCCGCCGTCTCGAGGCGGAACTTGGGCAGAACTAATCTAGGGCTCCGGCGAAGCTGTTCTGCCGGGGAAACTTCCCTCCCGGAGGGGGAAATCGAAGCCATCGTCATCACCAACGATCCTCTCATCGAGAGGGGGTCAATCTCCATCAACATCTTCACCAGCACCATCTCCTCTCAAACCCTAGTTCATCTCTTGTATCTGATCTTTGTCTCAGAATCTCAGATTGGTACTTGTGGGTTGCTAGTAGTGTTGATTACTCCTTGTAGTTGATGCTAGTTGGTTTATTCGTTGGAAGATCATTTGTTCAGATACTTGATGATAATTAATACTCCTCTGATTATGAACATGAATATGCTTTGTGAGTAGTTACGTTCGTTCCTGAGGACATGGGAGAAGTCTTGTTATAAGTAATCATGTGAATTTGGTATTCGTTCGATATTTTGATGAGATGTATGTTGTCTTTCCTCCAGTGGTGTTATGTGAACATCGACTACATGACACTTCACCATGATTTGGGCCTAGGGTAAGGCATTGGGAAGTAATAAGTAGATGATGGGTTGCTAGAGTGACAGAAGCTTAAACCCTAGTTTATGCGTTGCTTCGTAAGGGGCTGATTTGGATCCATATGTTTCATGCTATGGTTAGATTTATCTTAATTCTTCCTTCATAGTTGCGGATGCTTGCGAGAGGGGTTAATCATAAGTGGGAGGCTTGTCCAAGGTAGGACAGCACCCAAGCACCGGTCCACCCACATATCAAATTATCAAAGTAACGAACGCGAATCATATGAGCATGATGAAAACTAGCTTGACAACAATTCCCATGTGTCCTCGGTAGCGCTTTGCTTTATATAAGAGTTTGTCCAGGCTTGTCCTTTGCTACAAAAAGGATGGGGCCACCTTGCTGCACCTTGTTTACTTTTGTTACTTGTTACCCGTTATGAATTATCTATCACACAACTATCTGTTACCGATAATTTCAGTGCTTGCAGAGAATACCTTGCTGAAAACCGCTTGTCATTTCCTTCTACTCCTCGTTGGGTTTGACACTCTTACTTATCGAAAGGACTATGATAGATCCCCTATACTTTTGGGTCATCAAGACTCTTTTCTGGTGCCGTTGCCGGGGAGTGAAGCGCCTTTGGTAAGTGGAATTTGGTAAGAAACATTTATATAGTGTGCTGAAATTTACTATCACTTGTTACTATGGAAAGTAATCCTTTGAGGGGCTTATTCGGGGTATGTTCACCTCGACCGGAAGAGCAAAGAGTTTCTCCTCAACCTACTGCACCTACTGAAAATATTTATTATGAAATTCCTTCTAGTATGATAGAGAAACTGCTAGCTAATCCTTATGCAGGAGATGGAACATTACATCCCGATATGCACCTAATCTATGTCGATGAAGTTTGTGGATTATTTAAGCTTGCAGGTATGCCCGAGGATGTTGTCAACAAGAAGGTCTTCCCTTTATCTTTGAAGGGAAAGGCATTGACATGGTATAGGCTATGTGATGATATTGGATCATGGAACTACAACCGATTGAAATTGGAATTTCATCAGAAGTTTTATCCTATGCATCTGGTTCATCGTGATCAGAATTATATATATAATTTTTGGCCTCGTGAAGGAGAAAGTATCGCTCAAGCTTGGGGGAGGCTTAAGTCAATGTTATATTCATGCCCCAATCATGAGCTCTCAAGAGAAATTATTATTCAAAAAATTTATGCTCGGCTTTCTCATAATGATCGATCCATGCTCGATACATCCTGTACTGGTTCTTTTATGAAGAAGGATATTGAATTCAAATGGGATTTATTGGAAAGAATTAAATGCAACTCTGAAGATTGGGAACTCGACGAAGGTAAGGAGTCAGGTATAAACCTTAAGTTTGATTGTGTTAAATCTTTTATGGATAACGATGCTTTTCGTGATTTTAGCACTAAATATGGACTTGACTCTGAGATAGTAGCTTCTTTCTGTGAATCTTTTGCTACTCATGTTGATCTCCCTAAGGAGAAGTGGTTTAAATAGCATCCTCCCATTGAAGTTAAAATAGTTGAACCTATTAAAGTTGAAGAAGAAACTATTATTTATAATGTTGATCCTATTATTCCTACTGCTTATATTGAGAAACCACCTTTTCCTGTTAGAATAAAGGATCATGCAAAAGCTTCAACTGTGGTTCGTAAGAGTTATACTAGAACACCTACACCCCCTGAACAAATTAAAGTTGAACCTAGTATTGCTATGGTTAAAGATCTCTTGGTTGATAATATTGATGGACATGTTATTTATTTCTGTGATGAAGCTGCTAGAATTGCTAAATCCGATAGTAAAGATAAACATAGACCCGGTGTTGGCATGCCTGTTGTTTCAGTTAAAATAGAAGATCATTGTTATCATGGCTTGTGTGATGTGGGTGCTAGTGTGAGTGCAATTCCTTTTACTTTATATAAAGAAATTATGAATGATATTGCACCTGCTGAGATAGAAGATATTGATGTTACTATTAAGCTTGCCAATAGAGATACTATTTCACCAATTGGGATTGTTAAAGATGTTGAAGTCTTGTGTGGGAAAATAAAATACCCTACTGATTTTCTTGTTCTTGCTTCCCCACAAGATGACTTTTGTCCCATTATATTTGGTAGACCTTTTTTGAATACTGTTAATGCTAATATAGATTGCGAGAAAGATATTATTACTGTCGGTTTAGGGGATATGTCTCATGATTTTAAATTCTCTAAATTTCGTAGACAACCCCATGATAAAGAATTGCCTAGTAAGGATGAAATTATTGGTCTTGCTTCTATTGCCGTGCCTCCTACTGATCCTTTAGAACAATATTTGCTAGACCATGAAAATGATATGTTTATGAATGAAAGAAGGGAAATAGATGAGATATTCTTTAATCAAGGACCTGTTTTGAAACACAACTTGCCTGTTGAAATTCTTTGGGATCCTCTTCCACCCAAGGGAGATCCCGTGTTTGAGCTTAAACAATTACCTGATACTTTGAAATATGCTTATCTTGATGAAAAGAAGATATATCCTGCTATTATTAGTGCTAACCTTTCAGAGCATGAAGAAAAGAAATTATTAAAAACTCTGAAGAAGCACCGTGCCGCTATTGGATATACTCTTGATGATCTTAAGGGCATTAGTCCCACTCTATGTCAGCACAAAATTAATTTGGAGCCTGATGCTAAACAAGTTGTTGATCTCCAACGACGGTTAAATCCTAAGATGAAAGAAGTGGTAAGAAATGAAATACTAAAGCTTCTGGAGGCAAGTATAATTTATCCTATTGCTGATAGTAAGTGGGTAAGTCATGTTCATTATGTCCCTAAGAAGGGAGGTATTACTGTTGTCCCTAATGATAAGAATGAATTGATTCTACAAAGAATTGTTACAGGTTATAGAATGGTAATTGATTTTTGCAAATTAAATAAAGCTACTAAAAAAGATCATTACCCTCTACCTTTTATTGATCAAATGCTAGAAATACTATCCAAACATACACATTTTTGCTTTCTAGATGGTTATTCTGGTTTTTCTCAAATACCTGTGTTAAAAGATGATCAGGAAAAGACCACTTTTACCTGCCCTTTCGGTACCTTTGCTTATAGACGTATCCCTTTTGGTTTATGCAATGCACCTACTACCTTTCAAAGATGTATGACTACTATATTCTCTGATTTTTGTGAAAAGATTGTTGAGGTGTTCATGGATGATTTCTCCGTTTATGGAACTTCTTTTGATGATTGCTTAAGCAACCTTGATCGAGTTTCGCAGAGATGTGAAGAAACTAATCTTGTCTTGAATTGGGAGAAGTGCCACTTTATGGTTAATGAAGGTATTGTCTTGGGGCATAAAATTTCTGAAAGAGGTATTGAAGTTGATAAAGCTAAAGTAGATGCTATTGAAAAGATGCCGTGTCCTAAAGATATCAAAGGTATAAGAAGTTTCCTTGGCCATGCTGGTTTCTATAGGAGGTTTATTAAAGACTTCTCTAAAATTTCTAGGCCTCTCACTAATCTCTTGCAAAAATATGTTCCTTTTGTTTTTGATGATGATTGTGTAGAAGCATTTGAAATACTTAAGAAAGCCTTGATTTCTACACCTATTGTTCAGCCACCTGATTGGAATTTACCCTTTGAAATTATGTGTGATGCTAGTGATTATGCTGTTCTAGGGCAAAGAGTTGATAAGAAATTGAATGTTATTCATTATGCTAGTAAAACTCTAGACAGTGCCCAGAGAAATTATGCTACTACTGAAAAAGAATTTTTAGCAGTTGTCTTTGCTTGTGATATGTTTAGATCTTATATTGTTGATTCCAAAGTAACTGTTCACACTGATCATGCTGCTATTAAATATCTTATGGAAAAAAAAGATGCTAAACCTAGACTTATTAGATGGGTTCTCTTGTTACAAGAATTTGATTTGCATATTATTGATAGAAAGGGAGCTGTGAACCCCGTTGCAGACAACTTGTCTAGGTTAGAAAATGTTCTTGATGACCCACTGCCTATTGATGATAGCTTTCCTGATGAACAATTAGCTGTCATAAATGCTTCTTGTAATACTCCATGGTATGCTGATTATGCTAATTACAATGTTGCTAAATTTATACCACCTAGTTTCACATACCAGCAAAATAAAAAGTTTTTCTATGATTTAAGACATTAATTCTGGGATGACCCACACCTTTATAAAGAAGGAGTAGATGGTGTTATTAGACATTGTGTACCTAAGCATGAACAGGAACAGATCCTACGCAAGTGTCACTCCGAGTCTTACGGAGGACACCACGCCGGAGATAGAACTGCACACAAGGTATTACAATCCGGTTTTTATTGGCCTACTCTCTTCAAGGATGCTCGTAAGTTTGTCTTGTCTTGTGATGAATGCCAGAGAATTGGTAATATTAGTAGACATCAGGAAATGCCTATGAATTAGTCACTTATTATTGAACCATTTGATGTTTGGGGCTTTGATTATATGGGACCTTTCCTTCCTCTAATGGGTATACACATATTTTAGTTGTTGTTGATTACGTTACTAAGTGGGTAGAAGCTATTCCAACTAGTAGTGCTGATCATAACACTTCTATTAAAATGCTTAAAGAAGTTATTTTTCCGAGGTTTGGAGTCCCTAGATATTTGATGACTGATGGTGGTTCTCATTTTATTCATGGTGCTTTCTGTAAATTGCTTGCTAAGTATGATGTTAACCATAGAATTGCATCTCCATATCACCCTCAGTCTAGCGGTCAAGTAGAATTGAGCAATAGAGAGATTAAATTGATTTTGCAAAAGACTGTTAATAGATCTAGAAAGAATTGGTCTAAGAAACTTGATGATGCATTATGGGCTTATAGAACTGCTTATAAAAACCCTATGGGTATGTCTCCGTATAAAATGGTTTATGGAAAGGCTTGTCACTTACCTCTTGAACTAGAACATAAGGCATATTGGGCTATTAAAGAGCTCAATTATGATTTCAAACTTGCCGGTGAGAAGAGGTTATTTGACATAAGCTCGCTTGATGAATAGAGAACCCCAAGCCTATGAGAATGCCAAGTTGTTTAAAGAAAAAGTTAAAAGATGGCATGACAAAAGGATACAAAAGCGTGAGTTTAATGTAGGTGATCACGTTTTGCTATACAACTCTCGTTTAAGATTTTTTGCAGGAAAGCTTCTCTCTAAATGGGAAGGTCCTTACATTATCGAGGAGGTCTATCGTTCCGGTGCCATAAAAATCAACAACACCGAAGGTACAAACCCGAAGGTAGTAAACGGTCAAAGAATCAAACATTATATCTCAGGTACTCTCATAAATGTTGAGACCAATATAATTGACACCGTAACACCGGAGGAGTGCATAAGGGACACTTTCCAGAACGTTTCAGACTCCGAAAAGGAATAGGTATGTGGTACGGTAAGTAAACCGACTCCAAAATGTTTCCAATGATTATTTTTCTCTGTTTTGGAATATTTAAAAAATTAGGAAAATTAAAAGTAGTCCGAAAGAGACACGAGGCGACCACAAGGGTGGAGGGCGCGCCCTACCCCCCTGGGCGCGCCCCCTGCCTTGTGGCCACCTCGTGTGCCCTCCGGACTCCGTTTTCTTGCACGATACTTCTTTCGGTCGGTAAAAAATCATTATATAATCTCCCGAAGGTTTTGACCACCGTACCACGATAAAATCTCCTGTTTTTGTTTCGAGCTATTTTTCTGACAGATCTAGATCACCATGATGTCTCCAAGCGCCCCCGAGGACAAGTTTTTCGAGAAGGTCATCAACCCTTACCTCGTGGAGGTGCTGCAACACCCTCAAACCATTGAGATGCGTGAGGGGGTGCTGCACATCCGTGATGTTGAGGGACCAAAGAAGACTGGAAGCGTGGAGACAAGACTCAAAGCAATGGAGCAACAAGTTTTCAAGTGCCAAGGGATTGTGGAACGTGGACTCAACGCCAATCACATGATGATCGCGGAGTTCACCAACAATCACAAGCTAGACGCCAAGAACATCGGGGAGGCCATCTTCAAGCTTCACAAGAAAATCGAGCACCTCCAGCCCCAGATCTATGACCTGCAAAACCAAAACTGTGAGTATGAATATAGATTCAAGAGGATGAGTTTGGCTGCAGATTTGAGGATCCCGGAGACTCGTTCATCCTTCTACGATGGTGAGCCTATGCCCTGGAAGATGGACAACAAGCCTACAACATCAACAACTCCATCATCACCACCGCCGAAGAAAGAGACATAAATACATGGGTATGGGCACTCCCCTTGGCAACTGCCAAGCTTGGGGGAGGTGCCCCGGTATCGTATCACCATCACATCTTTACCTTTATCGTTTTTCTTAGTTTGATCCTTTTTGTTATATCTTGATCTAGTAGAATAAAGTTTTAGTATGATCTAGCTTTGAGTTTGGTTTCGATCTCTATCTATGTAATCGAGTCCATGAGTTATATATAATAAAGAGTAGTTTTGAGTTGAGGGCTTTGCTTTCTTGCTATGATCTTGAGAGAATTAAATAAAAGAAAGAAATAAAAAGATCATATATTGATCTTATGGAGAGTAATGATTTCACATATAAAGAGTATGATGAATAAAAGTTGTTGAGAGTTGACAAACATAGTTTTGGTCATTGTTGCAATTAATAGGAAGTAATAAAGAAAGAGAGGTTTCACATATAAATATACTATCTTGGACATCTTTTGTAATTGTGAGCACTCACTAAAATATGACATGCTAAAAAGGTGATGTTGGACAAGGAAAACAACATAATGGGTTATGTTTTCTTATATCCGAATAGAAGTTATATTGTCATGGATCCTCCAACATGTTGAGCTTGCTTTTCCCTCTTATGCTAGCCAAATCCTTGTAGAGATACTACTTGTGCATCCAAATTTCCCTTAAACCCAGTTTTGCCATGAGTGTCCACCGTACCTACCTATGGATTGAGTAAGATCCTTCAAGTAAGTTGTCATCGGTGCAAGCAATAAAAATTGCTCTCTAAATATGTGTGATCTATTAGTGTGAAGAAAATAAGCTTTATACGAACTTGTGATATGGAAGAAATAAAAGCGACGGACTGCATAATAAAGTTCTTTATCACAAGCGGCAATATAAAGTGACGTTCTTTTGCACTAAGTGCATCCAACCATAAAAGTGCACGACAACCTCTGCTTCCCTCTGCGAGGGGCCTATCTTTTTCTTTTATCTTCTACCCTTATACAAGAGTCATGGTGATCTTCACCTTTCCTTTTTACACTTTTTCCTTTGGCAAGCACTATGTGTTGGAGAGATCTGGATATATATATATATATATATATATATATATATATATATCCACTCGAATGTAGGTTATCATAAAGTATTATTGTTGACATTACCCTTGAGGTAAAAGGTTGGGAGTCGAAACTATAAGCCCCTATCTTTCTCTGTGTCCGATTGAAGCTTTGAACCCATAAGTATCGCGTGAGTGTTAGCAATTGTGAAAGACTAAATGATAGTTGAGTATGTGGACTTGCTGAAAAGCTCTTATATTGGCTCTTTCTGATGTTATGATAAATTGCAATTGCCTCAATGACTGAGATCATAGTTTGTTAGTTTTCAATAAAGTTTCTGATTCATACTTTACTTTGTGAATGAATTGTTACTTTAGCATAAGAAAATTATATGACGTTATATGTTGTTGTTCTAAAGATGATCATGATGCCCTCATGTCCGTATTTTATTTTATCGACACCTCTATCTCTAAACATATGGACATATTTTTTGATTTCGGCTTTCGCTTGAGGACAAGCGAGGTCTAAGCTTGGGGGAGTTGATACGTCCATTTTGCATCATGCTTTTATATCAATATTTATTGCATTATGGGAAGTACACATTATATCACACTACTTATGCCTTTTCTCTCTTAATTTACAAGGTTTACATGAAGAGGGAGAATGCCGGCAGCTGGAATTCTGGACTAGAAAAGGAGCAAATATTAGAGACCTATGCTGCACAACTCCAAAAGTCCTGAAACTTCACGGAGAGTCATTTTGGAATTAATAAAATATATTGGGTGAAGAAAGCACCAGAAGGGGGCCACCTGCCATCCACAAGGGTGGAGGGCATGCCCTACCCCCTGGGCACGCCCTCCGGTCTTGTGGGCCCCCTAGCAGGCCCCCGACGCCCATCTTCTGCTATATGGTGTCTTTTGCCCTGGAAAAAATAAAGAGGAAGCTTTCGGGACGAAGCGCCGCTGTCTCGAGGCGGAACTTGGGCAGAACCAATCTAGGGCTCCGGCGGAGCTGTTTTGCCGGGGAAACTTCCCTCCGGGAGGGGGAAATCAAAGCCATCGTCACCACCAATGATCCTCTCATCGAGAGGGGGTTAATCTCCATCAACATCTTCACCAGCACCATCTCCTCTCAAACCCTAGTTCATCTCTTGTATTCGATCTTTGTCTCAGAACCTCAGATTGGTACCTGTGGGTTGCTAGTAGTGTTGATTACTCCTTGTAGTTGATGCTAGTTGGTTTATTTGGTGGAAGATCATATGTTCAGATCCTTAATGATAATTAATACTCCTCTGATTATGAACATGAATATGCTTTGTGAGTAGTTACGTTCGTTCCCGAGGGCATGGGAGAAGTCTTGTTATAAGTAATCATGTGAATTTGGTATTCGTTCGATATTTTGATGGGATGTATGTTGTCTTTCCTCTAGTGGTGTTATGTGAACGTCAACTACATGACACTTCACCATGATTTGGGCCTAGGGGAAGTCATTGGGAAGTAATAACTAGATGATGGGTTGCTAGAGTGACAGAAGCTTAAACCCTAGTTTATGCGTTGCTTCGTAAGGGGCTGATTTGGATCCATATGTTTCATGCTATGGTTAGATTTATCTTAATTCTTCTTTCGTAGTTGCGGATGCTTGCGAGAGAGGTTAATCATAAGTGGGAGGCTTGTCCAAGGAAGGGCAGCACCCAAGCACCGGTCCACCCACATATCAAATTATCAAAGTAACGAACGCGAATCATATGAGCATGATGAAAACTAGCTTGACAACAATTCCCATGTGTCCTCGGGAACGCTTTGCTTTATATAAGAGTTTGTCCAGGCTGTCCTTTGCTACAAAAAGGATTGGGCCACCTTGTTGCACCTTGTTTACTTTCGTTACTTGTTACCCGTTACGAATAATCTATCACACAACTATCTGTTACCGATAATTTCAGTGCTTGCAGAGAATACCTTGCTGAAAACCGCTTGTCATTTCCTTCTGCTCCTCGTTGGGTTCGACACTCTTACTTATCGAAAGGACTACGATAGATCCCCTATACTTGTGGGTCATCATAGGTTCCAATCAAGTGGTTGAACAATAGGTGCAGAAATTAAGGCTTTCTTAAGGATTTCAAATGCCTACACAATCATCATCAAAAATAAATGGAACATCTTTTTGCAAGAGTTTAGTAAGAGGCCAAGAAATTTTAGAGAAGTCTTTAATAAATCTCCCATAGAAACCAGCATGACCAGGGAAACTTCTTATACCTTTGATATCTTTAGGTAACGGCATTTTTTTAGTAGCATCAACTTTAGCTTTATAAACTTCGATACCTCGTTCAGAGATTTTATGCCCCGAGACAATACCTTCATTAACCATAAATTGGCACTTCTCCCAATTCAAGACAAGATTAGTTTCTTTACATCTCTGCAAAACTCGGTCAAGGTTGCTTAAGCAATCAGCAAAAGAAGTTCCATAAACGGAGAAATCATCCATGAAAACCTCAACAATCTTTTCACAAAAGTCAAAGAATATAGAAGTCATACATCTTTGAAAAGTATCAGGTGCATTGCATAAACCAAAAGGCATACGTCTATAAGCAAAGGTACCAAAAGGGCATGTAAAAGTAGTTTTTTCTTGATCCTCTTGTGACACAGGTATCTGGGAGAAACCAGAATAACCATCTAGAAAGCAATAATATGTAAGTTTTGATATTATTTCTAGCATTTGATCAATGAAAGGTAAAGGATAATGATCTTTCCTAGTATCTTTGTTTAATTTTCTAAAATCAATTACCATTCTATAACTTGTAACAATTCTTTGCGGAATCAATTCATTTTTATCATTATGAACAACAGTAATGCCTCCCTTCTTAGGGACACAATGAACAGGACTTACCCATCTACTATCAATAATAGGATAGATTATACCTGCTTCCAGAAGCTTTAATATTTCATTTCTTACCACTTCTTTCATTTTAGGATTCAACCGTCGCTGGTGATCAACGACTGGTTTAGCATCAGGTTCCATATTAATTTTATGCTGACATAGAGTGGACTAATGCCCTTAAGATCATCAAGAGTATATCCAATAGCGGCACAGTGCTTCCTCAGAGTTTTCAATAATTTCTTTTCTTCCTGCTCTAAAAGGTTAGCACTAATAATAACAGGATATATCTTCTTCTCATCAAGATAAGCATATTTCAAAGTATCAGGTAATTGTTTAAGCTCAAACACAGGATCACTCTTGGGTGGTAGAGGATCCCCAAGAGTCTCAACAGGCAAATTGTGTTTCAAAACAGGCATTTGTTTAAAGAATATCTCATCTATTTCATTTCTTTCATTCATGAACATGTCATTTTCATGGTCTAGCAAATATTGTTCTAAAGGATCAGTAGGAGGCACCACAATAGAAGCAAGACCAATAATATCATCTTTACTAGGCAATTCTTTATCATGGGGTTGTCTACGAAATTTGGAGAAATTAAACTCATGAGACACATCCCCGAAACTTACACTAACAGTTTCTTTCTCACAATCTATTTTAGCATTAACAGCGTTCAAGAAAGGTCTACCAAATATAATGGGACAAAAATCATCTTGTGGGGAACCAAGAACTAGAAAATCAGTAGGGTATTTTATTTTCCCACACAAGACTTCAACATCTCTAACAATCCCAATTGGTGAGATAGTATCTCTATTGGCAAGCTTAATAGTAACATCAATATGTTCTATTTCAGCAGGTGCAATATCATTCATAATTTGTTGGTATAAAGTAAAGGGAATTGCACTCACACTAGCACCCAAATCATATAAGCCATGATAACAATGATCTCCTATTTTAACAAAGACAACAGGCATGCCAACAATAGGTCTATGTTTATCTTTATCATCGGGTTTAGCAATTCTAGCAGCTTCATCACAGAAATAAATAACATGCCCATCAATATTATCAACCAAGAGATCTTTAACCATAGCAATACTAGGTTCAACTTTAATTTGTTCAGGGGGTGTAGGTGTTCTAGTATAACTCTTATGAACCACAATTGAAGCTTTAGCATGTTCTTTTATCCTAACAGGAAAAGGTGGTTTCTCAATATAAGCAGTAGGAATAACTGGATCAAAATTATAAGTAATGGTTTCTTCTTCAGCTTGAATGGGTTCAACTATTTTTACTTCAATGGGAGGATGATATTTAAACCACTTCTCCTTAGGGAGATCAACATGAGTAGCAAATGATTCACAAAAAGAAGCTACTATCTCAGAGTCAAGTCCATATTTAGTGCTAAAATCACGAAAAGCATCGGTATCCATAAAATTTTTAACACAATCAAACTTAAGGTTTATACCTGACTCCTTACCTTCGTCGAGCTCCCAATATTCAGAGATGCGTTTAATTCTTTCCAAGAGATCCCATTTGAATTCAATAGTCTTCTTCATAAAAGAACCAGTACAAGAAGTATTGAGCATGGATTGATCATTACAAGAAAGTCAAGCATAAAAATTTTGAATAATAATTTCTCTTGAGAGCTCATGATTGGGGCATGAATATAACATTGACTTAAGCCTCCCCCAAGCTTGAGCGATACTTTCTCCTGCACGAGGCCAAAAATTATATATATAATTCCAATCACGATGAACCAGATGCATAGGATAAAACTTCTGATGAAATTCCAATTTCAATCGGTTGTAATTCCAAGCTCCAATATCATCACATAGCCTATACCATGTCAATGCCTTTCCCTTCAAAGATAAAGGGAAGACCTTATTCTTGACTTCATCCTCAAGCAAACCTGCAAGCTTAAATAATCCACAAACTTCATCCACATAGATTAGATGCAAATCAGGATGTAGTGTTCCATCTCCTGCATAAGGATTACCTAGCAGTTTCTCTATCATACCCATAGGGATTTCATAATAAATATTTTCAGTAGGTGCAGTAGGTTGAGGAGCAACTCTTTGCTCTTTCGATCGAGGTGAAGATACCCCGAACAAGGCCCTCAAAGGATGATTTTCCATAGTGACAAGTGACAGTAAATTTCAGCACGTAATATAAATGTTTCCTTACCAAAGGCACTTCGCTCCCCGGCAATGGCACCAGAAAAGAGTCTTGATGACCCACAAGTATAGGGGATCTATCATAGTCCTTTCCATAAGTAAGAGTGTCGAACCCAACGCGGAGCAGAAGGAAATGACAAGCGGTTTTCAGCAAGGTATTTTCTGCAAGCACTGAAATTATCGGTAACACATAGTTTTCTGATAAGATAATTTGTAACGGGTAACAAGTAACAAATGTAACAAAGGTGCAGCAAGGTGTCCCAATCCTTTTTGTAGCAAAGGAGAAGCCTGCATGAACTTTTATATAAAGCAAAGCGCTCCTGAGGACACATGGGAATTATTGTCAAGTTAGTTTTCATCATGCTCATATGATTCGCGTTCGTTACTTTGATAATTTGACATGTGGGTGGACCAGTGCTTGGGTGTTGTCCATACTTGGACAAGCCTCCCGCTTATGATTAACCCCTCTCGCAAGCATACACAACTACGAAAGAAGAATTAAGATAAATCTAACCATAGCATGAAACGTGTGGATCCAAATCAGCCCCTTACGACGCAACGCATAAACTAGGGTTTAAGCTTCTGTCACTCTAGCAACCCATCATCTAATTATTACTTCCCAATGCCTTCCCCTAGGCCCAAATCATGGTGAAGTGTCATGTAGTCGACGTTCACATAACACCACTAGAGGAAAGACAACATACATCTCATCAAAATATCGAACGAATACCAAATTCACATGATTACTTATAACAAGACTTCTCCCATGTCCTCAGGAACAAACGTAACTACTCACAAAGCATGCTCATGTTCAATATCAGAGGGGTATTAATCATAATTAAGGATCTGAACATATGATCTTCCACCAAATAAACCAACTAGCATCAACTACAAGGAGTAATCAACACTACTAGCAACCCACAGGTACCAATCTGAGGTTTTGGGACAAAGATTGAATACAAGAGATGAACTAGGGTTTGAGAGGAGATGGTTCTGGTGAAGACATTGATGAAGATTGACCCTCCCTCGATGAGAGGATCGTTGGTGATGACGATGGCTTTGATTTCCCCCTCCCGGAGGGAAGTTTCCCCGGCAGAATAGCTCCGCCGGAGCCCTAGATTGCTTCTGCCCAGGTTCCGCCTCGAGCCGGTGGCGCTTCATCCCGAAAGCTTCTCTATGATTTTTTCCAGGTCAAAACCTTTCATATAGCAGAAGATGGGCACCGGAGACCTGCCAGGGGGGCCACAAGCCCTGGGGGTAGGGCGCACCCCCAGGCTTGTAGCCAGCTGGTGGGTCCCCTCTGGTAGTTTTTTTGCCCAATAATTTTTATATATTCCAAAATAATTCTCCGTAAATTTTCAGGACTTTTGGAGTTGTGCAGAATAGGTCTCTCAGATTTGCTCCTTTCGAGTCCAGAATTCCAGCTGCCGGCATTCTCCCTCTTCATGTAAATCTTGTAAAATAAGAGATAAAAGGCACAAGTATTATACCATAATGTATAATAACAGCCTGATGTCTACTACACAACTTGTTCTTGTAGACTCGTGTTGGGCCTCCAAGCGCAGAGTTTTGTAGGACAGTAGCAATTTTCCCTCAAGTGGATAACCTAAGGTTTATCAATCCGTGGGAGGCGTAGGATGAAGATGGTCTCTCTCAAACAACCCTGCAACCAAATAACAAAAAGTCTCTTGTGTCCCCATCACACCAAATACAATGGTAATTTGTATAGGTGCACTAGTTCGGCGAAGAGATGGTGATACAAGCGTAGTAATGATAGTAGATATTGATTTTTGTAATAGGAACAATAAAAAACAGCAAGGTAGCAATTGATAAAACAGAGCACAAACGGTATTGCAATGCTTGAAAATGAGGCCTAGGGTCCGTACTTTTGCTAGTGCAATCTCTCAACAATGCTAATATAATTGGATCATATAACCATCCCTCAACGTGCGATGAAGAATCACTCCAAAGTTCCTATCTAGCGGAGAACATAAGAAGAAATTGTTTGTAGGGTATGAAACTACCTCAAAGCTATTCTTTCCGATCAATCTATCCTAGAGTTCGTACTAAAATAACACCAAGCTATTCTTTCCAATCGATCTAACCAAGAGTTCGTACTAAAATAAAATCATAGGATACACATCAACCAACTCTAATGTCACCTAGATACTTCAATGTCACCGCGAGTATCCGTGAGTTGATTATACGATATGCATCAAACAATTTCAGATTCATAATACTCAATCCAACACAAAGAACCTCAAAGAGTGCCCCAAGATTTCCACCGGAGAAATAAGGACGAAAACATGCATCAACCCCTATGCATAGATTACCCCAATGTCACCTTGGAAATCCGCGAGTTGAGTGCCAAAACATATATCAAGTGAATCAATATAATACCCCATTGTCACCACGGGTATTCATATGCAAGACATATATCAAGTGCTCTCAAATCCATAAAAATATTCAATCCGATAAAATGAAATCTCAAAGGGAAAACTCAATTCATCACAACAAGATAGAGAGGGAGAAACACCATATGATCCAACTATATTAACAAAGCCCGCGATACATCAAGATTGTGCCATCAAGAACATGAGAGAGAGAGAGATTAAACACATAGCTACTGGTACAAACCCTCAGCCCCAAGGGTGGACTACTCCCTCCTCGTCATGGTGGCTGCCGGGATGATGAAGATGGCGACCGGTGATGATTTCCCCCTCCGGCAGGGTGCCGGAACAGGGTCTAGATTGGTTTTTCATGGCTACAGAGGCTTGCGGTGGCGGAACTTCTGATCTAGGGTTACCCCGAGGGTTTTTGGAATATTTGGCAATTTATAGGGCGAAGAGGCGGTGCGGGAGGTCACCGAGGGGGGCACAACCCCCCTGGGTGCACCCAAGTGGGTTGTGCCCACCTCGGGCCTCCCCTCTGGTACTTTTTAGCTCATCCTGGGTCTTCTGGTCCAAAAAAGTCTCCAAAATTTTTGCTGCGTTTGGACTCCGTTTGATATTGATTTCCTGCGAAGTAAAAAACAAGCAAAAAATAGCAACTGGCACTGGGCACTATGCCAATAGGTTAGTCCCAAAAAATGATATAAAGTTGCTATAAAATGATTGTAAAACATCCAAGAATGATAATATAACAGCATGAACACTTCATAAATTATAGATACGTTGGAGACGTATCAGCATCCCCAAGCTTAATTCCTACTCGTCCTCGAGTAGGTAAATGATAAAAGAAATAATTTATGAAGTGTGAATGCTAGCAAAGTGCATAAGTTTGATCAACGATAATTTCAATCACTTTTCCTAGCATCATAACAACAATTCTTTCTCATAAAACTTCTCATGTTAAAGTAGCAACCAATTCACATGTTAAGGTTCAAACAATGAATTCTCTTGAAACTCAACAACCTATATTCTTAGTCACCAAACAATTGCAATTCAACTTATTCAACAGACTCTAAGTAAGAGCTCCACATACTCAATCATCATATAGTCTTCTATGATTGCTAGTATTCAAAGCATATCCTTAGAAAAAATGGCATCCATCGAACACAGAGAAAGATAAGGGCTTAATATTTTGCCTCCCAACTCATTTATCATAGAGATAATTGTCAACAATAATAAATCATGATCAAATATATTTGACTGGTCATATGTGCCTAGATCTTTCCCCACCACATGATGCTTGCCAACTAGAGAATAATTGAGGTTGAAATGAGAATGCATTCTATTGACTCTTGCATAAAAGTAAATACTGAAAAGTAAAAGATAGGCCCTTCGCAGAGGGAAGCAGAGGTTGTCATGCGCTTTTTATTTGGATGCCCAAGCTCTTAATGCAAAGGAACGTCATGTTATATTGCCCCTTATGATAGCAACCTTTATTATGTAGTCTGTCGCGTTTATTACTTTGCCATCACAAGTTCGTACAACGCTCAATTTTCCCTTACAATAAAAGATCAAACATATTTAGGAGCAATTTTTATTGCTTTATGCACCGATGACAACTTACTTGAAGGATCTTATTCAATCCATAGGTAGGTATGGTTGACACTCATGGAAAGAAACTAGGTTTATGGGTTTTTGGATGCACAAGTAGTATCTCTACTTAGTACGAATTTTTGGCTAGCAAAAGATCCTAGGCAAACACCACATGTTGGAGGATCCATAACAATATAACTTCTATGCAAATATACACAACCATAACTCATTACGTTGTCTTCCTTGTCCAACTTCAACTAATTTTCTCAAGTTTGAAAATAATTAATGGGTATTCACAATCATAGAAGATGTCCAAGATAATATATTTATATGTGAAAGTTCTCTTCCTTATACTAATCATTCATGAATTGCTTGTATGACCAATATAGTGATTATCAAGCTTCAAAAGATTTCACTTTCTAAACCCAAAGTGAAGCTACTACTAGGCATGATATGAACATATAATTTCAACTTCATTATATTCAATTCATTCAACAATTTACTCATAGTATATAAGTGAAGCACAAGAGTAAATGACAAACTACTCCAAAAAGATATAAGTGAAGATCACGCGAGTAGTTAAGTAAATGGATAGCTATTTGAGGACTCTCTCTTATTTAAAAACTTTCAGATCTAAGTATTTTATTAAAACAAAAAGCAAAACAAAATAAAATGACATTCCAAGGATAGCACACATCATGTGAAGAAGCAAAAACTTAGGCTCAACCGAGACTAACCGATAATTGTTGATGAAGAAAGGTGGGATCCCTACCGGGGCATACCCAAGCTTAGATGCTTGAGACTTCTTGGAATATTAACTTGGGATGCCTTGGGCATCCCCAAGCTTGAGCTTTTGTGTCTCCTTAATTCCTTTTATATCACGGTTTCCCTAAATCTTAAAAACTTCATCCACACAAAACTCAACAAGAACTCGTGAGATAAGTTAGTATAAATCAATGCAATAACCTTATCATTCTCTACTGTAGAAAATCACTAGAATTATTATTCAACATTGCATATTAAATGCCTCTGCATATTTAATACTCCTATCCTCAAATAGAATCATTAAACAAGCAAACATATGCAAACATAACAGCAATCTGCCAAAACAGGACAGTCTGTAATGTATGAAGAAGTATCCATACTTATTTAACACAAAAAATTCTGAAAATTTACCACACTGTATAAAATTTATCATAGCTTATTGTGCAAAAAATTTCAACATTTTATCACATTCTGACTTTTCTCGGGAATTTTTGCAACAGCGACAAACTTTCTGTTTTGAAACAGTAACCCATATACTTGCAAAATAAGCATGGCAAAGGCTATACTTGACATTTTTATTGAAGTAAACGATACAAAACATTATTCTAAATAACATAAAGCAAATCCTAATAAAAGAAAATGACTCTCAAAGAAAAACTCATATCATGTGACGAATGAAAATGTAGCTCCAAGTGAGGTTACCGATAATTTTGAAGACGAAAGAGGGGATGCCTTCCGGGGCATCCCCAAGCTTAGTTGCTTGGATCTTCCTTGAATATTACCTTGGGGTGCCTTGTTAATACCCAAAATTATGGTATTTTCACTCGTTATTCTCCTCATATCGATATCTCACCCAAAACTTGAAAACTTCAAGAACACAAAACTTAACGGAACTTCGTGAGATGGGTTAGTATGATAAAGACAAATCATTCACTTTGGTACAGTCAAGATAAGATTAATAATTGTTATCACACAATTCCTACTGTACTAAACAATTTCCACAATTTATGTTAAGCAATATAAGCCATAGAAACCATAAAACAAGCAAACTATGCATTGCAAACAGAATCTGTCAAAAACAGAACAGTACATAAAGATCTGAATTAAGATCATACTTGTGTAACTCCAAAAATTCTGAAAACATAGGAAAACGTAGAAAATTTTTATACCCATCAACTGTAGAAAATTAAGAATTTTTTCATGTTCCAGTAAAATATAGGAATTTCTGTACTAGACACAAAAGTTTCTATTTTTGCACAGAATCAAGTCAACTATTATCCACACTATCCCAAGGCCTTTACTTGGCACTTTATTGAAACAAAAGCTATAAAACATGATTAATACAGTAGCCTAATCATGTTAACACACAAAAACAGTAGGTAAAAGTGTTGGGTTGTCTCCCAACAAGCGCTTTTCTTTAATACCTTTTAGCTAGGCATGATGATTTCAATGATGCTCGCATAAAAGAAAAGAATTGAAACACAAAGAGAGCATCATGAAGCATATGACTAGCACATTTAAGTCTAACCCACTTCCTATTCATAGGGATTTTGTGAGAAAACAATTTGAGGGAACAAGAATCAACTAGTATAGGAAGGCAAAACAAGTGTAACTTCAAAATTCTCAACACATAGAGAGGAAACTTGATATTGTTGCAATTCCTACAAGCATAAGTTCCTCTCTCATAATAATTTTCAGTAGCATCTGAAGGAAATATGCCCTAGAGGCAATAATAAAGTTGTTATTTTATATTTCCTTATTCATGATAAAGGTTTATTATTCATGCTAGAATTGTATTGATCGGAAACCTAAATACATGTGTGAATACATAAACAAATACCGTGTCCCTAGTAAGCCTCTACTAGACTAGCTCGTTGACCAAAGATGGTTAAGGTTTCCTAACCATAGACATGTGTTGTCATTTGATAACGGGATCACATCATTAGGAGAATGATGTGATGGACAAGACCCATCCATTAGCTTAGCATAATGATCGTTCAGTTTTATTGCTATTGCTTTCTTCATGTCAAATACATATTCCTTCGACTATGAGATTATGCAACTCCCGGATACCAGAGGAATACCTTGTGTGCTATCAAACGTCACAACATAACTGGGTGATCATAAATATGCTCTACAGGTATCTCCGAAGGTGTTTGTTGAGTTGGCATAGATTGAGATTAGCATTTGTCACTCCGAGTATCAGAGAGGTATCTCTGGGCCCTCTAGGTAATACACATCATAAGCTTGCAAGCAAATAACTAAAGAGTTAGTCACGAGGTGATGTATTATGGAATGAGTAAAGAGACTTGCCGGTAACGAGATTGAACTAGGTATATAGATACCGATGATCGAATCTCGGGCAAGTAACATACCGATGGACAAAGGGAATTGCGTATGTTGTCATAACGGTTCGACCGATAAAGATCTTCGTAGAATATGTAGGAGCCAATATGGGCATTCAGGTTCCGCTATTGGTTATTGACCGGAGAGGTGTCTCGGTCATGTCTACAAAGTTCTCGAACCCGTAGGGTCCGCACGCTTAACGTTCGTTGACGATATAGTGTTATATGAGTTATATGATTTGGTGACCGAATATTGTTCGGAGTCCCGGATGAGATCACGGACATGACGAGGAGTCTCGAAATGGTCGAGAAGTAAAGATTGATATATAGGACGATGGTATTCGGACACCGAAAGTGTTTCGGAGGGTACCAGGTACTTATCGGGTCACCGGAAGGAGTTTCTGGCATCGTCGGCAAAGATATGGGCCTTATGGGCCAAGTGAGGGAACACACCAGCCCACAAGGGGCTGGTGCGCCCTCTATGAGGTCGGCCCTATGAGGAGGGAAAGGAAAGGGGAGGAGGAAAGGAAAGTGTGGAGTTGGACTCCCTCTTCCTTCCCTCCCCCCCCCCCCCCTCATTCCTTTCCCCCTTGTTCATACAAGGAAAGGGGGGCGCAGGAGGGCAGGAGCCCTAGGGCCGGCGGCCGGCCCCTAGGGGTGCACCCTGGCTGCCCTGGCTACCTCCCTCTCCCCTCCCACCTATATATACATGGGGAGGGGGCGCCACACAAGGACACAACATTGTCTCAGCCGTGTGCGGCGCCCCCGTCCACCGTTTACTCCCTCGGTCATATTTTCGTAGTGCTTAGGCGAAGCCCTACTGAGATCACATCACCATCACTGTCACCACGCCGTCGTGCTGCCGGAACTCATCCACTACTTCGCTGTCTTTCTGGATCAAGAAGGCGGAGGTCGTCACCGAGCTGAACGTGTGCAGAATGAGGAGGTGCCGTGCGTTCGGTACTAGATCGGTTGGAGCACGAAGAAAGTTTGACTACATCAACCGCGTTGTGAAACGCTTCCGCTTACGGTCTATGAAGGTACGTAGACACACTCTCCCCTCTCGTTGCTATGCATCTCCATGGATAGATCTTGCGTGTGCGTTGAAAATTCTTTGTTTTCCATGCAACATTTCCCAACAGTGGCATCAGAGCCAGGTCTATGCGTAGATGATATGCACGAGTAGAACACAAAGAGTTGTGGGCGGTGATAGTCATACTGCTTACCACCAACGTCTTATTTTGATTCGGCGGTATTGTGGGATGAAGCGGCCCGGACCAACCTTACATGTCCACGCACATGAGACCGGTTCCACTGACTGACATGCAACTTGTTTTGCATAAAGGTGGCTGGCGGGTGTCTGTTTCTCCTACTTTAGTTTAATCGAATTTGACTACGGCCGGTCCTTGAAGAAGGTTAAAATAGCACACTTGATAATCACCGTTGTGGTTTTGCGTAGGTAAGAACGGTTCTTGCTAGAAGCCCGTAGCAGACACGTAAAACTTGCAACAACAAATTAGAGGACGTCTAACTTGTTTTTGCAGGGCATGTTGTGATGTCATATGGTCAAGATATGATGTGATATATGTTGATGTATGAGATGATCATGTTTTGTAATATCGACAACCGGCAGGAGCCTTAGGGTTGTCTCTTTATTGTATGACGTGCAAGCGCCATGTAATTGCTTTACTTTATCACTATGCGTTAGCGATAGTTGTAGAAGCAATAGTTGGCGTGACGACCTCGACGCAACGACGCTACGATGGAGATCAAGGTGTCAAGCCGGTGATGATGGAGATCATGATGCTGCTTTGGAGATGGAGATCAAAAGCACAAGATGATGATGGCCATATCATGTCACATATTTTGATTGCATGTGATGTTTATCTTTTATGCATCTTATTTTGCTTAGAATGGCGGTAGCATTATAAGATGATCCCTTCACTTAATTTCAAGATAAAAGTGTTCTCCTTGAGTATGCACTGTTGCTACAGTTCATCATTTAGAGACACCACGTGATAATCGGGTGTGATAGACTCTACGTTCACATACAACGGGTGTAAGACAGTTTTGCACATGCAGAATACTTGGGTTAAACTTGACGAGCCTAGCATGTACAGACATGGTCTCGGAACACTAGAGAACGAAAGGTCGAACGTGAATCATATAGTAGATATGATCAACATAGATATGTTCACCATTGATGACTACCCCATCTCACGTGATGATCAGACATGGGTTAGTTGATTTGGATCACGTATCACTTAGATGACTTGAGGGATGTCTATTTAAGTGGGAGTTCATTAGTAATTTGATTAATTGAACTTAATTTATCATGAACTTAGTCTTATAGTTTTGCATATCTATGTTGTAGATCAATGGCCCGAGCTACCGTTCCCCTGAATTTTAATGCGTTCCTAGAGAAAGCTAAGTTGAAGGATGATGGTAGCAACTACACGGACTGGGTCTGTAACTTGAGGATTATCCTCATTGCTGCACAGAAGAATTATGTCCTTGATGCACCGCTAGGTGAAAGGCCTGCTGTAGGAGCTGAAGCTAATGTTATGAACGTCTGGCAAGCTCGATCTGATGACTACTCAATAGTTCAGTGTGCCATGCTTTACGGCTTAGAACCGGGACTTCAAAGACGTTTTGAACATCATGGAGCATATGAGATGTTCCAAGAGTTGAAGTTAATATTTCAAGGAAATGCTCGGGTTGAGAGATATGAAGTCTCCAACAAGTTCTATAGCTGCAAGATGGAGGAGAACAGTTCTGTCAGTGAACACATACTCAAAATGTCTGGGTATTATAATCACTTAACTCAGCTGGGAGTTGATCTTCCAGTTGATTGTGTTATTGACAGAGTTCTTCAATCACTACCACCAAGCTACAAAGGCTTCGTGGTGAACTATAATATGCAAGGGATGAACAAAACAATTCCCGAGCTCTTCGCAATGCTCAAGGCTGCGGAGGTAGAAATCAAGAAGGAGCATCAAGTGTTGATGGTTAACAAGACCACTAGTTTCAAGAAAAGGGGCAAGGGAAAGAAAGGGAACTTCAAGAAGAATGGCAAGCAAGTTGCCACTCCCGGGAAGAAGCCCAAAGCTAGACCCAAGCCTGAAACTGAGTGCTTCTACTACAAAGGGACTGGTCACTGGAAGCGGAACTGCCCCAAATACTTGGCGGATAAGAAGGATGGCAAAGTGAACAAAGGTATATTTGATATACATGTTATTGATGTGTACCTTACTAATGCTCGTAGCAGCGCCTGGGTATTTGATACTGGTTCGGTTGCTCATATTTGTAACTCAAAATAGGAGCTGCGGATTAAACGAAGATTGGCTAAGGACGAGGTGACGATGTGCGTCGGGAATGGTTCCAAGGACGATGTGATCGCCGTCGGCACGCTACCTCTACATCTACCTTCGGGATTAGTTTTAGACCTGAATAATTGTTAGTTGGTGCCCGCGTTGAGCATGAACATTATATCTGGATCTTGTTTATTGCGAGACGGTTATTCATTTAAATCAGAGAATAATGGTTGTTCTATTTATATGAGTAATATCTTTTATGGTCATGCACCCTTGAAGAGTGGTCTATTTTTGTTGAATCTCGATAGTAGTGATACAAATATTCATAATATTGATGCCAAATGATGCAAAGTTGATAATGATAGTGCAACATATTTGTGGCACTACCGTTTAGGTCATATTGGTGTAAAGCGCATGAAGAAACTCCATGCAGATGGACTTTTGGAATCACTTGATTATGAATCATTTGATACTTGCGTACCATGCCTCATGGGCAAGATGACTAAAACTATGTTCTCCGGAACAATGGAGCGAGCTAATGACTTATTGGAAATAATACATACCGATGTATGTGGTCCGATGAGTATTTAAGCATGCGGTGGGTATCATTATTCTGACCTTCACAGATGATTTGAGTAGATATGGGTATGTCTACTTAATGAAACACAAGTCTGAAACATTTGAAAAGTTCAAAGAATTTCAGAGTGAAGTGGAGAATCATCGTAACAAGAAAATAAAGTTTCTACGATATGATCACGGAGGCGAATATGAGTTACGAGTTTGGCCTTCATTTAAAACAATGTGGAATAGTTTCACAACTCACGTCACCTGAAACACCACAGCGTAATGGTGTGTTCGAACATCGTAACCGTACTTTATTAGATATGGTGCGTTCTATGATGTCTCCTATCGATTTACCACTATCGTTTTGGGGTTATGCATTAGAGACAGCTGCATTCACGTTAAATAGGGCATCGTCTAAATCCGCTGAGACGACACCGTATGAACTGTGGTTTGGCAAGAAACCTAAGCTGTCGTTTCTTAAAGTTTGGGGTTGCGACACTTATGTCAAAAGGCTTCAGCCTGATAAGCTCGAACCCAAATCGGAGAAGTGCGTCTTCATAGGATACCCTAAGGAAACAATTGGGTACACCTTCTACCACAGATCCGAAGGCAAGATCTTTGTTGCCAAGAATGGAACATTTCTAGAGAAAGAGTTTCTCTCAAAAGAAGTGAGTGGGAGAAAAGTAGAACTTGATGAGGTAATTGTACCTTCTCTCAATTTGGAAAGTACCACATCAGAGAAATCCATTCTCGTGATGCCTACACCAACTAGAGAGGAAGTTAATGATGATGATCATCAAACTTCGAATCAAGTTACTACTGGACCTCGTAGGTCGAACAAAGCACGTTCCGCACTAGAGTGGTACGGTAATCCTGTCCTGGAAGTCATGTTGCTAGACCATGACGAACCTACGAACTATGAAGAAGCTATGATGAGCCCAGATTCCGATAAATGGCTTGAGGCCATGAAATCTGAGATAGGATCCATGTATGAGAACAAAGTGTGGACTTTGGTGGACTTGCCCGATGATCGCCAAGCCATTGAGAATAAATGGATCTTCAAGAAGAAGACTGACGCGGATGGTAATGTTACTGTCTACAAAGCTCGACTTGTCGCGAAAGGTTTTCGACAAGTTCAAGGAGTTGACTATGATGAGACTTTCTCACCCGTAGCGATGCTCAAGTCTGTCCAAATCATGTTAGCAATTGCCGCATTTTATAATTATGAAATCTGGCAAATGGACGTCAAAACTGCATTCCTTAATGGATTTCTTAAAGAAGAGTTATATATGATGCAACCAGAAGGTTTTGTCGATCCTAAAGGTGCTAACAAAGTGTGCAAGCTCCAGCGATTCATCTATGGACTGGTGCAAGCATCTTGGAGTTGGAATATGCGCTTTGATGAGGTGATCAAAGCATATGGTTTTATACAGACTTATGGTGAAGCCTGTATTTACAAGAAAGTGAGTGGGAGCTCTGTAGCATTTCTGATATTATATGTGGATGACATATTATTGATTAGAAATGATATAGAATTTCTGGATAGCATAAAAGGATACTTGAATATGAATTTTTCAATGAAAGACCTCGGTGAAGCTGCTTATATATTAGGCATCAAGATCTATAGAGATAGATCAAGACGCTTAATAGGACTTTCACAAAGCACATACCTTGATAAAGTTTTGAAGAAGTTCAAAATGGACCAGTCAAAGAAAGGGTTCTTGCCTGTGTTACAAGGTGTGAAGTTGAGTCAGACTAAAAGCCCGACCACTGCAGAAGATAGAGAGAAAAAGAAAGACATTCCCTATGCCTCAGCCATAGGTTCTATCATGTATGCTATGCTGTGTATCAGACCTGATGTGTGCCATGCCATAAGTTTGGCGGGGAGGTACCAAAGTAATCCAGGAGTGGATCACTCGACAGCGGTCAAGAACATCCTAAGGTACATGAAAAGGACCAAGGATATGTTTCTCATTTATGGAGATGATGAAGAGCTCGTCGTAAATGGTTACGTCGATGCTAGCTTCGACACTGATCCGGATGACTCTAAGTCACAAACCGGATACGTGTTTATATTGAATGGTGGAGCTGTCAGTTGGTGCAGTTCCAAGCAGAGCGTCGTGGCGGGATCTACGTGTGAAGCAGAGTACATAGCTGCTTCGGAAGCAGCACATGAAGGAGTCTGGATGAAGGAGTTCATATCTGATCTAGGTGTAATACCTAGTGCATCAGGTCCAATGAAAATCTTTTGTGACAACACTAGAGCAATTGCCTTAACGAAGGAATCTAGGTTTCATAAGAGGACCAAACACATCAAGAGACGCTTCAACTCCATTCGTGAAAAGGTCAAGGATGGAGACATAGAAATTTGCAAAGTACATACATATCTGAATGTGGCAGATCCATTGACTAAGCCTCTTCCGCGAGCAAAACATGATCAGCACCAAGACTCCATGGGTGTTAGATTCATTACAATGTAATCTAGATTACTGACTCTAGTGCAAGTGGGAGACTGAAGGAAATATGCCCTAGAGGCAATAATAAAGTTGATATTTTATATTTCCTTATTCACGATAAAGGTTTATTATTCATGCTAGAATTGTATTGATCGGAAACCTAAATACATGTGTGAATACATAAACAAATACCGTGTCCCTAGTAAACCTCTACTAGACTAGCTCGTTGATCAAAGATGGTTAAGGTTTCCTAACCATAGACATGTGTTGTGGGATCACATCATTAGGAGAATGATGTGATGGACAAGACCCATCTGTTAGCTTAGCATAATGATCGTTCAGTTTTATTGCTATTGCTTTCTTCATGTCAAATACATATTCCTTCGACTATGAGATTATGCAACTCCCGGATACCGGAGGAATACCTTGTGTGCTATCAAACGTCACAACATAACTGGGTGATCATAAAGATGCTCTACAGGTATCTCCGATGGTGTTTGTTGAGTTGGCATAGATCGAGATTAGGATTTGTCACTCCGAGTATCGAAGAGGTATCTCTGGGCCCTCTCGGTAATACACATTATAAGCTTGCAAGCAAATAACTAAGGAGTTAGTCACGAGGTGATGTATTATGGAATGAGTAAAGAGACTTGCCGGTAACGAGATTGAACTAGGTATATAGATACCGACGATCGAATCTCGGGCAAGTAACATACCGATGGACAAAGGGAATTACGTATGTTGTCATAACGGTTCGACCGATAAAGTTCTTCGTAGAATATGTAGGAGCCAATATGGGCATCCAGGTTCCGCTATTGGTTATTGACCGGAGAGGTGTCTCGGTCATGTCTACATAGTTCTCGAACCCGTAGGGTCCGCACGCTTAACGTTCGTTGACGATATAGTGTTATATGAGTTATATGATTTGGTGACCGAATGTTGTTCGGAGTCCCAGATGAGATCACGGACATGACGAGGAGTCTCGAAATGGTCGAGAACTAAAGATTGATATATAGGACGATGGTATTCGGACACCGGATGTGTTTCGGAGGGTACCGGGTACTTATCGGGTCACCGGAAGGAGTTTCGGGCATCCCCGGCAAAGATATGGGCCTTATGGGCCAAGTGAGGGAACACACAAGCCCACAAGGGGCTGGTGCACCCTCTATGGGGCCGGACCTATGGGGAGGGAAAGGAAAGGGGAGGAGGAAAGGAAAGTGTGGAGTTGGACTCCCTCTTCCTTCCCTCTCCCCCCTCTTTCCTTTCCCCCTTGTTCATACAAGGAAAGGGGGGCGCAGGAGGGCAGGAGCCCTAGGGCCGGCGGCCAGCCCCTAGGGGCACGCCCTGGCTGCCTTCCTCTCCCCTCCCAACTATATATACATGGGGAGGGGGCGCCACACAAGGACACAACATTGTCTCAGCCGTGTGCGGCGCCCCCGTCCACCGTTTACTCCCTTGGTCATATTTTCGTAGTGCTTAGGCGAAGCCCTGCGGAGATCACATCACCATCACCGTCACCATGCCATCGTGCTGCCAGAACTCATCCACTACTTCGCCATCTTGCTGGATCAAGAAGGCGGAGGACGTCACTGAGCTAAACGTGTGCAGAACGAGGAGGTGCCGTGCGTTCGGTACTAGATCGGTTGGAGCACGAAGAAAATTTGACTACATCAACCGCGTTGTGAAACGCTTCCGCTTACGGTCTACGAGGGTACGTAGACACACTCTCCCCTCTCGTTGCTATGCATCTCCATGGATAGATCTTGCGTGTGCGTTGAATTTTTTTTGTTTTCCATGCAACGTTTCCCAACAGCATCATGAATGAATTCAACAATATAACTATCACATAAAGCATTTTTTTCATGATCCACATGCATAAAAAATTTATTATTCTCCACATAAGCAAATTTATTCTCATGAATAGTAGTGGGAGCAAACTCAACAAAATAGCTATCATGTGATACTTGATTGATATAATCAATTTGAGCATTAAAATGATGATGACAAGATTCATGGTGATCATTATTCTTTATAGCATACATGTCATCACAATAATCATCATAGATAGCAACTTTGTTGTCATAATAATCAATTGAAACCTCATCCAAAATAGTGGATTCATCATTAAATAAAGTCATGACCTCTCCAAATCCACTTTCATCAATATAATCATCATAAATAGGAGGCATGCTATCATCATAATAAATTTTCTCATCAAAACTTGGGGGACTAAAAATATCATCTTCATCAAACATAGCATCCCCAAGCTTATGGCTTTCCATATCATTAGCATCATGAATATTCAAAGAATTAATACTAGCAACATTGCAGTTGTGCTCATCATTCAAAGATTTTATGCCAAACATTTTATTGAATTCTTCTTCTATCAATTGAGCACAATTTTCCTTTCCATCATTTTCAAGAAACACATGATAAAGACGAATAATATGAGGCAACCTCAATTCCATTTTTTTAATTTTCTCTTTTATGAACCAAACTAGTGATAAAACAAGAAACTAAAAGATTCAATTGCAAGATCTAAAGATATACCTTCAAGCACTCACCTCCCCGGCAACGGCGCCAGAAAAGAGCTTGATGTCTACTACACAACTTGTTCTTATAGACTCGTGTTGGGCCTCCAAGCGCAGAGTTTTTTAGGACAGTAGCAATTTTCCCTCAAGTGGATGACCTAAGGTTTATCAATCCGTGGGAGGTGTAGGATGAAGATGGTCTCTCTCAAACAACCCTGCAACCAAATAACAAAAAGTCTCTTGTGTCCCCAACACACCAAATACAATGGTAATTTTTATAGGTGCACTAGTTCGGCGAAGAGATGGTGATACAAGCGTAGTAATGATAGTAGATATTGATTTTTGTAATAGGAACAATAAAAAACAGCAAGGTAGCAATTGATAAAACGGAGCACAAACGGTATTGCAATGCTTGAAAATGAGGCCTAGGGTCCGTACTTTCGCTAGTGCAATCTCTCAACAATGCTAATATAATTGGATCATATAACCATCCCTCAACGTGCGATGAAGAATCACTCCAAAGTTCCTATCTAGCGGAGAACATAAGAAGAAATTGTTTGTAGGGTACGAAACCACCTCAAAGCTATTCTTTCCGATCAATCTATCCTAGAGTTCGTACTAAAATAACACCAAGCTATTCTTTCTGATCGATCTAACCAAGAGTTCGTACTAAAATAACACCATATGATACACATCAACCAACTCTAATGTCACCTAGATACTCCAATGTCACCGCGAGTATCCGTGAGTTGATTATACGATATGCATCAAACAATTTCAGATTCATAATACTCAATCCAACACAAAGAACCTCAAAGAGTGCCCCAAGATTTCTACCGGAGAAACAAGGACAAAAATGTGCATCAACCCCTATGCATAGATTACCCCAATGTCACCTCGGGAATCCGTGAGTTGAGTGCCAAAACATATATCAAGTGAATCAATATAATACCCTATTGTCACCACGGGTATTCATATGCAAGACATATATCAAGTGCACTCAAATCCATAAAAATATTCAATCCGATAAAACAAAATCTCAAAGGGAAAACTCAATTCATCACACCAAGATAGAGAGTGGGAAACACCATATGATCCAACTATATTAACAAAGCCCGCGATACATCAAGATCGTGCCATCAAGGACACGAGAGAGAGAGAGAGATTAAACACATAGCTACTGGTACAAACCCTCAGCCCCGAGGGTGGACTACTCCCTCCTCATCATGGTGGACGCCGGGATGATGAAGATGGCGACCGGTGATGAGGAGGCCATAAGCTTTGCCCAGAGGCCAGCAAAATAGGACGCATGGGGGCATTCTGATGTTGTGGAATGATGAGGTTGTTAAAGTTTCTCACATAACTTTTGGTGACTTCTTCCTATCGGCAATGGTCAATGTCCTGGAAGATGATAGTTACTTCAAGATAACAACCGTTTATGGCCCGACCGACCACGCCCGAAAGGACGATTTTTTCAATGAGCTCAAGGTCCAGAAACCACAATAGGGAGTGAAGTGGCTTGTACTCAGAGATTTTAACCAAGTATATAGAGCCCGGGACAAGAACAGAGGCAACATTAACAGAAGCAGTCTAATTTGTATCAAAGAGGCCTTAAACAATTGTGAGCTTAAAGAGATCCACTTGCAGAACAGGCGGTTCACTTGGTCGAACGAGCGCCTAAACCCAACTTTGAGCAAGCTGGACGGCTTTTTATGCAATGAAGACTGGGATATCCACTTCAGCAGCCACATCCTTCAAGTAGTATCATCCTCGCCCTCGGATCACTGTCCGCTTCTGCTTGCCTCGGACCGAGGACCAAAGAGGCCGCCTTCTTCCAAGTTTGAAATTTTTGGGTCAAGATGTCGGGATTCAAGGAAGTAGTGCAAAAGTCCTGGAACGAAGAAATCACCCACTCCAAACCTTGTCAGATTTTATTCCACAAGTTACAAAGAGTTGGACGCCACCTCAAGTATTGTGTAAAAGCATGTTCTCGACTGCTAAGTTCCATCTTCACATGGCCCTTGAGGTGATCCTAAGCTTTGATTTGGCCATGGAGCATAGCACTCTGTCTCATGCTAAGGCTGACATTTTATACAGCTTGAAATAGAGGGTTGTTAGTTTGGCAGTGCTTGAGCAGACTAGGAAGAAACAATGATCTAGACTTAATAACCTCAGAGAGGGTGATGCTAATATTAAATTCTTCAACCTACGGGTCAACGAAAGGCGTCAGAAAAATCACATACATCGCCTTAAGCACAACAATGGGAGGTCAACTTGGCATGATGAAAAGGAGGAAATCGCCCGCAACCACTTGCCAACATGATGGGGAGACCGCCGCGCCGACAAATTGACTTTAATTGGCCAGACCTTGACCTACCCAATTGTGACCTCGCGGGCATAGATACACCGACTACAAAGGAAGAGGTAAAGAAGCGGTCATGATCATGCATAGTGGGAAGGCACCCGACCCGGATGGCTTCATTGGGTTGTTTTTCAAAACTTGTTGGAACATTGTTGTTCTAGACATCATGGCTGTTGTGCGCCTATTCTCGGATAGGCAAACATCCAATTTCCAGTGGCTCAAGTCGGCGAACATTGTGCACCTTCCAAAGAGGAACGGTGCTGAGGATATTGTTGACTATAGGCCCATTAGCCTCATCCACGCCGTTGCAAAAATCATTTCCAAAATCTTGGCTACCCGACTAGCTCCCTTCATGAGCACCTTGGTCTCCATTGCACAAAGTGTGTTCATCAAGAAAAGAAGTATTCGTGACAACTTCATGTTTGTGAGGAACTTTGCCACCAGGTTGCATAACCGCAAGAAGGCTACCCTCGTGATGAAGCTGGATATCAAAAAGGTGTTTGATATTGTTCAATGGGACTACTTGCTTGATCTTTTGCAACGTAGAGGGTTTCACTCGAAATTAAGAGATTGGATCACCGCGCTTCTTTCCACCGCCTCCTCTAAGGTGGTGCTCAATGGAGTACCCCGAAGTGCCATATCTCATGGGACGGGGCTCCAACAGGGAGATTCGTTATCTCCGTTGCTGTTCATCATTGCCATCGATCCCATTTAGCGCATCCTTGATCTAGCCACCACTCAAGGCAGATTGCACTAGTTGCACGGCCGTGGGGGTGCAATTCCTAATCTCGCTTTACGCGAATGATGCGGCGATATTTGTGGCACCTATTAAAGATGACATCACCGCCCTGTCTACCATCTTGAGGGATTTTGTCCAAGTGACCGATCTGGTTACCAACTTCCATAAGAGTCAAGTGGCGTCAATTAGATGCCGTGGCATCAACCTCCAGGACATCCTTGTGACTTCCCTGCAATATTTACTACTTTCCCAATGAAGTACCTAGGCTTTCCATTGTCCATCAAAAAGTTGAAACGCTCGAGGACAAAGCCGTCGCGAAGTTAAACCCTTGGCAGGGCCACCACTTCACGATGGCCGGGAGACGTACCCTTGTGCAGTATGTGCTCACCTCGCAAGCAATTTATCACCTCACTTCCCTTGAGCTGGCCCCCGGCACAAAGATTGCCTTCGATAGGCTACGAAGGGCCTTCCTTTGGGCGGCTGCCGGCAAAGTATCCGGTGGCAAGTGCAAGGTAAACTGGGAGTTGGCTTGCCGACCAACCAAGCTTGGTGGCCTTGGCATCTTACACATAGACAAATTTGTGCGTGTTCTAATGCTCCAGTGGCCTTGGTTGGAATGGGTTACTCCTGAAAAAACTTGGGTGGGCTTGGGAAACCCATGCACCACCGAAGATATGGACCTATTTCATGCCATAACAAAGGTATGGGTGGGCAATGGGAGGAAGGCTTCCTTTTGGGACTCCCCTTGGCTCGATGGAGAAAGACCAAAACAAAATGCCCCCAACATATTTTAGCTCTCCAAAAAGAATAAATGGAATGTGCAACAAGCTTTGGATCATGATGCTTGGGTGGAGAAAATTGACTTATCTGATGGATTGTCCACGATACACATTGGGGGATTCATTGGTCTCTGGACACGGACAAGGGAGATCCAACTTAACACGAAGACGACACCATCATTTGGAAGCTCACATCCGATGCTTGATACTCCACCGCTTCAGCATACGACGCCCAATTTCTTGGATTGACATCATCCATGATCATGCCATGCATTTGGAAAGCTTGGGCGCCCCCAAAGTATAATTTTTTTGGTTGTCTCATAATTCAAAACTGGTTTGGACAAATGACAGATTGGAAAAAAGAGGGTGGCCAAACGATGGCGTATGCCAACTTTGCAAATGCCACCCGGAGAAGGCAGCTCACCTCCTTTTCCAATGCCGATACACAAAAAGGATTTGGTTCATGATCAAGGATTGGATTGTCAAATGACCTTGACCCCTCAAACTGACAACATTTCAACGATGTCCACACTTGGTGGACCAAAACGGTTAGCCCCAACACGCGACCAAACAAGGCCTTCGCTTCACTTCTCAAGCTCGTGTCTTGGGACATATGGAATGAGAGAAATGCTAGAGTTTTTCGTATTTTTGCTTCTTTGCCATCGTTTATATTTGACAACATCAAGAGAGAGGCTAGGTTGTGGTTTATCGCTGGGGCAAAACATTTAGGAGCGATTATCCTGGGATAGTAACCCATTTGTGCTTTGGGCTTCGGCCTTCTATATACTTTTCTCCTTGCTTAATTAATGAAAAGGCAAAACTTTTGCCTTGTTTCAAAAAAAAGAATGATAACATTTTCTTTTCACCAAGGAAACTGTAGGGTTTTCTTTGTCCTGCCAGATTTTTGTTACAAAAAAGTGGTTTTAGCCGTGATAACATGTCCAAACTATGTGATCGTCAATATTCTCCGCAAACGAAGAATAATCTACATATTCCTCCAAGAAAGAAGAATAGAACTGTATGAGACTTTCGAGCTCATGTCATGCCACACGAATGTAGCAGCAAATAGAGTAATGATTGAAGAAAAAGAATATGTAATATTTATGATCTAAAACTACAAATGAAGGACGAATGGTAAAGCATTGACTCATGATTTTTTTTTATTGTTACACTGATGCAGAAAATAAAGGGTGGTCGCCAGACTCTATGAAAGCGTTGCACGTCTACTTAAACCATATTTATCTAGACATGGATGTATCTAGACACTAAACAAGTATAGATACATCCGTATTTAGACAAATTCAAGTCAACTAATTTGGAACGGAGGGAGTATGGTTGACAAGCGATGTTTGTATTCAAAGTCAACTAGCTGTACTACTCCATGAATAATGGAACTCCTTACAAAATGGTTGATACCGAATCGGCGAAGAAGAAGACACAGTTGATGCATTTCTCCAATGTAACAAAACCCTACCGCTGCTTAACGATCACCAGCAGGCAGCACCACGGCTCGGCATCACCGTGCAGGAGCATTTACGTACAGTGCCGCACCTTGTAACTTCTCCATTTGCACCGGCTTACGATTTTATTTTATTTTTTAAACGAATTACTACTACGATTCGTGTCACTGGATGTTTAGCTTTTCACCGCGGACCACAAGGGCGTTTTAGTAGTGGCTGGGACCAGTTGGTGCTACCGACGCAGCCACACATGAGGAAGCACGATGAGCACGTGCGGCGGCTGGGAGTGGAGGTCACGTCGGACGGCCATAGATCGATCGAGGATCGACCTTCTTTGGCTACGTGTACGGACGTGATCTGTGTCGGCCATTCCACGGCCGGTATATTCCCTCGCATCGCATCAACAGGTGGGCACGAGCGGTTGAGCTGTTCTCGTCCTTTTTTCAAAAAAAAAAAATAAGACCAACCCAAGAGCTGACATTTTTTTATAGGAGAAACTCCGCGAGCATCGCGTGTCCGAACCGGGGCTCGAACTCGAATGGGCTGGCAGCTACCCCAGCTGCCCAGCCAACATATCGACGCCCCGTCCTCCGTTCATTTTTTTCTGATCCTTCGACGGAACGAGCCAGCGTTGAAAGAAATTTGGTACGGGTTGGATCCAATGTGAAACTAAATACATCAGCCCCCTTATTCGTGGCCATTCGTGTCCTGAAGTAAGTATAGCAGTAGTAGTACGACGATTACAAGAGTGATCAATTCGCATACAATGAGGTACCGTGCCCTGCTACTGCGGCAACTGGCAAGGAGAAAACCCGCCAGTCGGTGTGTCTTTCAGGGCAGAAGCCGAAGGAGACTGGAAATTTCGTTGACAAACATCCAAACAGCCTGTGTGTGCGGTTGCAGGAAAAACGCCGTGCTACTGATGTCAATGAGTCCAGGAGACGACGACTCTACTCCACAAAGATATAGATAAAGCCAACGAAACAGTAAACGTAGTAATTAATTTGTCATTGCTCTTCAGCAGCTGTCCATGTCTGTCCATGAGCAGGACGATTAAAGACTAACTGAACTGAAAAGGAAAACGTGAGCATGACTGGCCGTGTGCATGATGGGGTAAAAAGCGGGAGGGGGTAAAAAAAAATCTGCTGCGATTGCAAACAAAGAAAGCGCTTCTGTTCTGTTCTGGCCGTGTGAAAAACGGCAGGGCCTGTGGCTGTGTTGCGCGTCCTTTTGCGTGAGGTGAGCGTGCGTGCGAAGCTACACTACACAGCCTGGGGATGTGGGGCCACACGTGGACCCCGCTCATAAGGCAGCACGTGGTTGTGCTTCAAGCTCCGCTCCGCCAACGCTGCGGCAGCGGCTACGGATTTCAAGGCCGTCAAAGCTAACCAGGTTTGATGATGAGAAAATGGCGCTCTGCCCATTTTACCCCGCGGGACACAAAGCAGCCTGGTACTGCTTGTGCTGATCCTATGCGCATTGTTTCGCTATAGCCATCCTATCCGACCACATGCATACGGTCTAAGGCGTAAGGTCACGCAAATTAAGATTTTTTTTTCCTAAGGAGTAGATAATTGTCTGTTCGTTTCAACGGGTGTAAATAGTCTACAGTATTACGTTAGCCATGATTATTTTTCATATTAGTGTGATAGTCTAAATAAATATTTATCAAATATTATGCGTGATTTTATGTTAGCCCATGATTACCTTCCATATTAGTGTGATTGTCAAAATAATTATTTATCAAATAATGCCTGTGATTTACCTACCTAAATAAAATTTAGGGTTTTATTTGGTAAATAATTACTCCCTCCGTCCCAAAATAAGTGTCTCAACTTTGTACTAGTGTTAGTACAAAGTTGTACTAAGCTTGATACACTTATTTTGAGACGGAGGAAGTATTATCTTGCCAAAGATAACATAATTTTTTTTGGTAAGTCAACAAAAGACGAGAGGGAAGGGGGACGAGATGAACGACAAAACTTTACGTTTTTTAAGTAGGAGAGATAATGTCTATGATTTATGTTAGTCCATGATTACCTTCCATATTTAGTGTGATTGTCTAAACAACTGTTTATTAAATAATGCATGTGATTTACCTCCTAAATAAATTTAGGATTTTATTTGGTAAAACTTACTGTCTTGCCAAAGAAAACATATTTTTATTTGGTAAGTCAACACAAGACGAGACGGAAGGGGGAATGTTCAACCAAGGACGAGATGAATGACAGAACTTTACATTTTTTTAAGTAGGAGAGATGATGTCTACGATTTATGTTAGCCCATGATTACCTTCCATATTTAGTGTGATTGTCTAAACAATTGTTTATTAAATAATGCATGTGATTTACCTACCTAAATAAATTTTAGGATTTTATTTGGTAAATAATTATTGTCTTGCCAAAGAAAACATAATTTTATGTGGTAAGTCAACAAAAGACGAGAGGGAAGGGGGAATGCTTGACCAAGGACAGAGATAAACGACAAAACTTTACATTTTTTTAAGTAGGAGAGATAATGTCCGTGATTTATGTTAGCCCATGATTACCTTCCATATTAGTGTGATTGTCAAAATAATTATTTATCAAATAATGCCTGTGATTTACCTACCTAAATAAAATTTAGGATTTTTTTGGTAAATAATTATTGTCTTGCCAAAGAAAACATAATTTTATGTGGTAAGTCAACAAAAGACGAGAGGGAAGGGGGAATGTTCGACCAAGGACGAAATAAACGACAAAACTTTACTTTTTTTTAAGTAGAAGAGATAATGTCCGTGATTTATGTTAGCCCATGATTACCTTCCATATTAGTTTGATTGTCTAAACAATTGTTTATTAAATAATTCATATGATTTACCTACCTAAATAAATTTTAGGATTTTATTTGGTAAAAACTTACTGTTTTGCCAAAGAAAACATAATTTTATTTGGTAAGTCAACACAAGACGAGACGGAAGGGGGAATGTTCGACCAAGGACGAGATGAATGACAAAACTTTACTTTTTTTTAAGTAAGAGAGATAATGTCTATGATTTATGTTAGCCCATGATTACCTTCCCTATTTAGTGTGATTGTCTAAACAATTGTTTATTAAATAATGCATGTGATTTACCTACCTAAATATTTTTTAGGATTTTATTTGGTAAAAACTTATTGTCTTGCCAAAGAAATCATATTTTATTTGGTAAGTCAACACAAGACGAGACGGAAGGGGGAATATTCGACCAAGGACGAGATGAATGACAAAACTTTACTTTTTTTAAGTAGGAGAGATAATGTCCATGATTTATGTTGGCCCATGATTACCTTCCGTAGTAGTGTGATTGTCTAAACAAATGTTTATTAAATAATGCATGTGATTTACCTACCTAAATAAATTTTAGCATTTCATTTGGTAAAAACTTACTGTCTTGCCAAATAAAACATAATTTTATTTGGTAAGTCAACACAAGACGAGAGGGAATGGGGAATGTTCGACCAAGGACGAGATGAACGACGAAACTTTATGTTTTTTTAGTAGGAGAGATAATGTCCGTGATATATGTTAGCCCATGTTACCTTCCATATTAGTGTGATTATCTAAATAATTGTTTATCAAATAATACCTATGATTTACCGACCTAAATAAATTTTGGGATTTTATTTGGTAAAAACTTATTGTCTTGGCAAAGAAAACATAATTTTATTTGGTAAGTCAACATAAGACGAGAGAGAAAGGGGAATGTTCGACCAAGAATGAGATGAACGATGAAACTTTATGTTTTTTTAAATAGGAGAGATAATGCCTGTGATTTACCTACCTAATTTTTTTTAGGATTTTTATTTGATAAAAACTTATTGTCTTGCCAAAGAAAACATTTTTTTTGGTAAGTCAACAAAAGACGAGAGGGAGGGGGAATGTTGGACGAATGACGAGATGGACAACATAACCTTACTTTCTTTTTAGGGATAATTGGTTTTATATCCTTAGTTGTGTCCCCCTCGTCAGGATTACCCCTAGTTTTTGAAAACACATGGTCTTACCCAACCCACTTTGGCGTCTTGTGCTTTTGCCCTTTGACCGTTTGACCGTCACTTTTGAAACTTCATAACTAATTCATACTAAATCAGAAAAATGCAAATAAGGTACCAAAATGTTTGGAAAAACATCACCTGTATGTCAATGTCACTTGCATTCATGACAAAAGTGCTGGTAAGTTCCCATCCGAATTTTAGCTCTTATGATACCACCATGAACAATAAAATATAAAAAAAAATCAAGAAAAAAAGTTGGTCACAAAGAATGACAAATGTCTTAAGTGCTTGCCAAGTTTCATCAGGGAATGACATTTGTGGAAGTCGTGAAAAAAAACAATCGACACTCAAAAATAGATTGTTTTTTTGGCCACGACTTCCACAAATGTCATTCCCTGATGAAACTTGGCAAGCACTTAAAACATTTGTCATTCTTTGCCACCAACTTTTTTTTGAATTTTTTTTAGATTTTACTGTTCATGCTGGTATGATAAAAGCTAAAACTCGGACGGGCACTTACCAACACTTTTGTCATGAATACAAGTGACATTGACATACATGTGATGTTTTTCCGAACATTTTGGTATCTTATTTGTATTTTTTTGATTTAGTATGAATTAGTTATGAAGTTTTCAAAGTGACAGTCAAACGGTCAAAGGGCAAAAGCACAAGACGCCAAAGTGGGTTGGGTAAGACCACGTGTTTTCAGAAACTAGGGGCAATCCTGACGAGGGGGACACAACTAAGGGTATAAAACCAATTATCCCTTCTTTTTAAGTATGAGAGAAGAGAAGATACACCATGTAGAGGTGTACCAGTTAAGTTAACCTAGAGAAATTGTGCAAGCAATATTTTATTTTGTTTGAAAGGAGGCAAAAACCTTTGCATCATCATTAGCATTTTTAGAGTAAATATTTACATACCGAGAAATGCCACAAAGGGATTACTCTTTCGACATAGTGCAACTCAAAACGCACTGGGACACACCAATTTGTTGCCTCTTCCTTAATCTTGGCGGGGATAGTTCTTGGCATGGTGGATATGTTGCGGACCACTCGAGTGTTGCATTCACCACTGTTCTTCAAAATGGTGAGCATGAAAAGGAAAGAAACCACCTTTTCCTACGCCCATGCAGGAAGACGCAGAAATTCACCACTCCTTGACCAATATATCGTACTCCAAGCGAGCATACCCAAGATGTTGAATGGAGACAAGATTTAATCATGATCTACACCTGCACTGAGAACCAACATTTGAATAGGATATGTAGGCGACAGTATGGCTCTCTCTTGCATAATTGGAAAAGACCACAATTTGGCTACCCTACGCCATTGAAGCCAGTTCGATGATCATACCCGGTCTTGAATGACAAGATAAGTGAATAATTTGCACTTGGGCGCACAATTCTTCCAAATCACTGGAATTAGGATGGTGGTGGGGAGGGGTCACTCGAAATGCGCCCTATATGCTGACTTGATTTCATACACGCTGGATGCATGAGATCCCAAAGGGTCAAAAAGTTGAGGCGGTGTTGCGCCGTGGATATTTTGGATGTTTCAATCTTTTATGAACCCATATGTTGTCCTCATCTGAACCAAAGCATTGGTGGTCGTGGAAATGAGGAAAGTGGAAGGAGCAACATTGTAGTCGCTCCCCCTGGCCGGTAGCCTCTTAGAAAAGGTAATGCATGGTGTCTCATCATATGGTGTTCTTCCAAGACAGACCCATGCCATAGTTTGGTAATTCCACCCCCACCATTTTGATATTCCCCAAGTGCAAAAAATTGTTGTGGTACTTTCCAATGTGGATGTGAAAGTATGGAGTGCCAATACCCTGTAGGAGCTAAAGGTAGGAACCATCTTCCCTTAAGCTCTATCTGCGAGTGATACAATCTTTTTTGCACTTTAATGTTTACTGGACATAGATTCTCTAACAAAATATAATTTAAAAGTGTGACATAAGAAGTGTACAAGGTTATAAAGTGCAAATAAATAAATGTTAGGTACTAAAATTTAAAGTTGTAAGAAAGTAAAAAAGAACGCACGCACGCCTATAGTAGTGGTTATGGTTGTGGAATGATCCCTATGTAATTGACTACGATAATATAATTGATAGATATACTTGTAGTTGATGTGTGGGAGAAGCCTATGCTAACATGCTACAAAATCCATTGACTCGCATTTTCTTATGATCAAACCCTTAGCAAACATCCACATGTACAAAGTTATTAATGTAAACCCAACCATAACATTAAGTTCTATGGGTTTTCTTTATCCCACATGATATGCCTCCTCTACATCACGATAAAAAAGAAGTCAAAATTGTCATTTCTGTTCTAGCCCGACCAAGTTAGAGGAAGATTCAGGTCCACCCGACCGACGCCTCTAAGATGACGGAGATCAAAGTTGACATGGATCCGAAAAGAGAAAGCGTGCTTAGTGACTCCATGAGAAATGGAAAATCTTTGTGTGACAACTAATGATATGCCTGAAGTCCCAGTGGAGTTCGTTGAGCACACCCTCAATATCTGAACAAGTTCCCGACGAAAAAAGCAAACCATCTGCTGGTTTTCGGAGCTGAAGAGGCAGGCGATGGGCGGGAACATAGCTAAACTGCTCGAGGCCGGCTTCATAAAAAAATTCAAACATCTAGACGAACTGGCTAATCCAGTTATGGTACCTAAGAAGGATAAAACCTTGCGCATGTGCCGTGGGGGGTGTTTTGGCTCCCGGGAGCACATGCTCCCAGGTGAACAGTAACGCGAAAAATAGTAATAAATGTTTTCAAAAAATTCTGAATATTTTTGTGGATAAGTGTCGCAAGCATGCTTGACAATTTTCATGCGAATCGGAGCAGCGGTGTTTCGTTGGTGAAAAAAAATTGGGTGACATTTGGGGGGTAACATTCGGGGTTCAATTTGTTTTTTTCTGCACATGCCAAAACGCTTAACCTTTTTGCCGCAACATTTGCATATAGCATTTGGATGTGACTAAGAACACATAAAAAAATTGTCTTGATTTTTTTGACATTTCGAAAAAAAAATTTGGGCCCGGGAGCACGCGTATGCTGGAGCCGAATTGAATTTCCGCAAGTGCGTTGATTACACAAATCTCAACAAAGCATGCTCGAAGGATCCGCTTCCTTTGCCCCGCATTGATCAGGTAATCAACTCCAGCACGGTTGTGAGCGACTTTCTTTTCTGGACGCGTACTCCGGGTACCACCAAATCTGTATGAGGGAGTCCACCAGGGGTTGCTAGATCTGCATAATGCTGGTTAATGGAACGCAATACCCATACCCGTGTACCCGCATACCCATATGCTCATTCATTCTGACAGGTAGACCTTGTATGTCATTCACTAAAAATGTGAAAACCCTAGCTTCGCTTTACCCAACCCAGCCTCGATCTCAAATCCCTCCCCGTAGCCCCCCCTGGATGGGGAAGAATTTGGAGAAGATGGCACCAAGAGTGGGCCTCGGGCGCCACGCCTTCGCCATTGCCTATCCATGCTCCTAACTCTTCAACCACCTTTAATGGGGCAGGTTGTCGGGCACAGCTCCTCTCTGCCCGGTTACAAGGTGGGGTGTGGTCGTGGTCGTGACGGTGCTACACATGCGACGGCGGTGCCAAGCACCCGGCGGCGTCCGGGACCAACTCCGGTTGCTCTAGTGAGGAACACTTCTACTGCGGCATCAAAGCTTCCAAATCGGTGAAGAGTTAATTACCTTTTTTAATGTGTTGATTAGATTTGTTAATGAATTATTGAGCGTGTTGAATAGTTAATCGATCTTTTGTAGATGCTCACATGGGAGAAACTAGTTTTTGGACCTGTCTTCAAGACATTCAAGAAGGGATGAAGGTTAGCACTCAGTAGTACTTAAGAATTGCAAATCAAACACATCTGGTATACATAAAACTCCCGGCTAGCATCCCTTCTTGAATAGAGACTCCCGGACAGACCCCAGATGAGCAAAATGGTGCGAGAAAACGTCCCCTAGGAAGAAAGAAACGTTTACCCAACAGCCAGTGGTAGTACATCGGATTGGCGGGGCGGGTTTGGCTAGCGACCAAAACCCTAGCCGCCGCCAAGAGAGCCAACTTTTCGGCGCCGTTTTTCGGCGGCTCTCCGCCGCCGGCGACCTCTTGGTCGTTGGTCGTGAGGAGGGTCGCCGGATCCCGCACGTGCGGATCATTTTTGCTTTAGGTTGATAGCCCTAATAGCTTAGGTTTTTGGATCGTCCGACGTCTTAGCTTCGGCGGCGGCGATGACGATGTTGAATAAAGAAGCTCTAGATTCTTCTTCGGTGAGGCGATCGTCTCTATGGTTGGTGATGGATCTGGGAACCAGTCTGTTCAAGCGGGGATATCATGGCGGCGACGACATCCTTGTGGTGGACTTGTGTCCTCGTGCTCCGCCGTTGCAACTGCGTCTGCCCCAGCGTCGACGCGGAGCTTAGGAGGTAGTTCGGGAGCGGATGCAGATTGTGGTCTGCATCGACGACATCTGAAAGACGAAACATGTGCTAGGTTCGTGGTTGATGGATGGCAGGTATGGTTTCCTACTTCGACGTCTTAGTCGTGGTGGGGTGTCAGATCTGGAGTTCGATGGCGTGTCCGGGGTGTTGCCCCAGTTTGATTCGTTCAACGACAATGGCTTGAGGTCCGCAAAGCTGCATATCAACGATGGAGGCGCGTCGAGCTCGGGTGAGAAGGTGATCCGTCATTTTTTTCCTTTGATGGCTGCTGTGGTGACGCCGGAGATAGGTGACGGATGTTGGTGTCAAGCTTAGTGATGTTATGCTATCTTTTCAGTTTTGTCATGTCGGTCTTTACGTGACTTGTAATTTGATTTTTATGATATGAACGAGACACGTATTTACCATGAAAAGAAACATCCCCAGGAAAAAGACTTATCGCTTGCTGTGCGCGGAAGATCATGGCCTTTGGTGGACACGGCCACGCAGCCCGCAGCCAACCAAGTCTCGAGAGTCGAAGACATGGCAAAACAGTAAACTTGGCTCTCAACTTGTAGCGGCTTTGTCGGTAGCTCACGCGCTCCCCGGTCCTCCGGCCCCACGTTACGGAGTGCACCGACTGGGACCCCACGCGTCACAGGGAGAGAGGCCACCCGGCTTTTGTTTAACCTCGCCGAGGCCGGGCGGCGCGCTGTCGCGGCCGTGAAATTTTTACTTAGCGGCGAGATTCACATCGCAGCGGCGGTTCGTGCGTGGGACTATAGTACCATTTTTTCCCCATAATATAAGGGGGCGATTATAAGATGGAAGGGGTCCCTGTCGCTGTTTCGCCCGAGCGCCACCCACACCCACTTGCCTATTAGCTGCTGCTACTTTGTGCTCTTGCGCCGTGGTCTCCTCCCGCCTTCGCCTGTTCTTATCTGATTTCCTCCTCCCCACTCCTCTCCTCGTGCCTTCTTCTCCCCTCCTTTCCCCCACCCTCCCTCCGCAGTTTTTCTCTCCGCCCCTCCCTCCCTAGCTCTCCCAGGTCATGGCAAAGGTGAAAAGCGGATTAAACTAGCAAGTGGGAGATCGACGCAGGTGAGCTCATGCCCCTGCCATCTCCCTTTTCTGTTCATGTGTTCCTCCTGCATATGCTTCTTCTTCCTCATCTATCCTTTTATGATGTGTTTTGTCCGTGCTCTTGATTGGTTAGAGGGTCTGAGGTAGGCTAGCTATGCGACCATGCCTTGTTCTTTTGGGTATTCTTCTCTCTGGATAGATATTTTCGGGGGTCCTTGAGTTGCTTCCACAGCAGTTATCAATTCCAGTTTGTGCTTCTTCGCTCTTCTTTTTCATTGCTCCAGGGAGATATTTTTGGATAAGTCCAATTCCCAGAGTTGCCTTCTTTCTTTTGTTTTGGAAATCTGGAATACATAGCACCTAGCGTTTTTGGAAGGATCTTATTTTGTTTCGTCAGGAAGGAAGATGGAAGAATTCCCGTCTCTTCTCCGTTTTGATGCCTGCTTGATCCATTTTCTCTATTGTTTTCTTCCCCTTTTGTGGACTATACCACTACTTTGTTTCCTTTTCGGTGAGCACATGGGTACATGTTCTTGTTTCCAACTGTCGATACCTGTTTCGCTAGGTACGAGTAAATATTTACATAAAAGATGGCTTTCTTCCCTTGAAAAGTGTCCCCCCCTGCTTTGAGTGATTGGATCAAAGCAATCTTTCATACGCTTAAACATGATTCAATTATTTCCGTGATCTGCTAGGATTATATGGAAACAGTTCTAGTCTTTGGTAAAACCCTGTGTGGACAGATGTGTTCAATTATCTGACTTGTTCTTCCATTAGTGTATTATATGGTCATGCATAACACACCCATTTCCGTTAGTTATATGATCATGTCACAGCGAAAAACAAGATAAGCTTCTGTTAAATTAGTTGCCTCTGCTAGTTGCGTGCGCTGCCTTCCTTGAGTTGATCTATAATTGTGAAGAGGATCATAGCAGAGGTGTGTGTGTGGTGTGTGTTGGATAAGATCGAGTGCGTTTTGATTAGCCAAACACATGCAGACCGGGCCTTCCGGTGCTTGCTTCAATTGGCAAACTTGCTTTTATGCCACATGATTGTCTCCGCTCCGGGTTATGTAGATCTGGGATGCTTTGTGAACTAATACTACTACTGCTCCAGTTGTTTTCTTTAAGGAGAAGACAGGAACTGGAGCACATATGTGTTAAGTCACCGTCTAATTACCTGATTAAGATACTAGTATTATGGCTATTTTAAGCTTTATTGCTCTTTAACTGTAATTGCCTCTTTAACACTAATCTTGTTGCACATGTTGCCTAGTTATTGCGTTTAGACTCAGCAAGCAATAAGTTGGTAATCCTGGCCTCAAGTCTTGTAATTAACCTGGCCTCTTTGCTTGCTTCTGTGCAGGTGAACACCACAGCTACAAGTAGTTGGAGGAAGTGGAATTTTATCTGTGGAGCAAAAGAGTTGCTTGAGTGACCATGATGGGAGGTGGGCTGCTGATGGATCAGGGCATGGCCTTCTCCGGCGTGCACAACTTCGTTGATCTGCTCCAGCAGAACGGCGCCGACAAGAACCTCGGCTTCGGCTCCCTTATGCCGCAGACTTCCTCCGGCGACCAGTGCGTCATGGGCGAGGGCGACCTCGTGGACCCCCCGACGGACAACTTCCCGGACGCCGGGGAGGACGACAGCGACGACGATGTGGATGACATCGAGGAGCTGGAGCGCCGCATGTGGCGCGACCGCATGAAGCTCAAGCGCCTCAAGGAGCTGCAGCAGAGCCGCGGCAAGGAGCAGGCCGCCGGCGGCGGCGGAGTGGGCGACGGACTGAAGCCGCGGCAGTCGCAGGAGCAGGCGCGCCGCAAGAAGATGTCTCGCGCGCAGGACGGCATCCTCAAGTACATGCTCAAGATGATGGAGGTGTGCCGCGCCCAGGGGTTCGTCTACGGCATCATTCCGGAGAAGGGCAAGCCCGTGAGCGGCGCCTCTGACAACCTCCGTGCCTGGTGGAAGGAGAAGGTCCGCTTCGACCGGAACGGCCCGGCCGCCATCGCCAAGTATCAGGCCGACAACGCCGTGCCGGGCTCCGAGAGCGAGCTGGCTTCTGGCACCGCCAGCCCGCACTCGCTGCAGGAGCTGCAGGACACCACGCTGGGCTCGCTGCTCTCGGCGCTCATGCAGCACTGCGATCCCCCGCAGCGAAGGTTCCCGCTCGAGAAGGGCATCTCCCCTCCATGGTGGCCGTCCGGCGACGAGGAGTGGTGGCCGGAGCTTGGCATCCCCAAGGACCAGGGCCCGCCCCCGTACAAGAAGCCCCATGACCTCAAGAAGGCTTGGAAGGTCAGCGTGCTCACCGCTGTCATCAAGCACATGTCGCCGGACATCGAGAAGATCCGGCGCCTCGTCCGCCAGTCCAAGTGCCTCCAGGACAAGATGACCGCCAAGGAGATCTCCACCTGGCTGGCCGTGGTCAAGCAGGAAGAGGAGCTGTTCATGAGGCTGAACCCAGGCGCTCGCCCTCCCGCGTCTGCCGGCGGCATCGCCAGTGCCATATCATTCAACGCCAGCTCGAGTGAGTACGACGTTGACGTCGCCGACGACTGCAAGGGCGATGAGGCCGGCGCCCACAAGATGGCCATGGCCGATCCAACCGCGTTCAACCTCGGCGCGGCCATCCTGAATGACAAGTTCCTCATGCAAGCGTCCATGAAAGAGGAGACCGCTGACATGGAGTGTGTCCAGAAGAGGAGCGCGGTGGCCGCCGAGCCGGAGCTGATGCTGAACAACCGCGTCTACACCTGCAACAACGTCCAGTGCCCACACAGCGACTACGGGTACGGGTTCCTTGACCGGAATGCACGCAACAGCCACCAGTACACCTGCAAGTACAATGACCCCCTCCCGCCAAGCGCGGAGAACAAGGCAGCGACACCTGCGCCGCCGCAAGTCTTCCCGGCGGCCTACAGCCAGCAGAACCATGGGCTCAACAACCTGGATTTTGGCCTGCCCATGGACGGCCAGAGGTCCATCGCCGAGCTGATGAACATGTACGACACCGCCTTCCCGGCCAACAACAAGAACATGGGCAACAACGACGTCACCATTATAGAGAGGCCTAATACCCTCACCCCGGGAGCGCAGATGGACGAGGGTTTCTTTGGGCAGGGCAATGGAATTGGCGGCAATGGCGACAGTATGTTCAGTGATGTCAGTAACATGATGCAGCAGCAGCCACAACAGCCACAGCAGCAGCAGCAGCAGCAGGCCCCTGCGCAGCAGCAGTTCTTCATCCGTGACGACGCGCAGTTTGGAAACCAGATGGGCAGCATCTCCGGCGCATCGGATTTCAGGTTTGGCTTCAACATGTCTGGCACCGTCGACTACCCGCAGAAGAACGACGGCCCCAATTGGTACTACTGAAGAATAAGCTTAAGGTTGTAGGGTGGGTCATATAAGCTTTTAAAATGTGAACTCTTGGTGGCAAAACCTTGTGTTTCCATGGCGTCTCCTAAGAAGAAGTGGGTAATTTTCTATAGGTCTTCTCTTGATTTTCATATAGGTTTTGCAGTAGTTGCAAATAGGCTGGAACTTGGAACTGGTTATATACATGTATGTCCATCCAGCTGGTGAACCTCTTATGGAAAACTTAATTTTATTCCTAGTTTAATTTGTTAGCTACATGCTGTTCATATGACTGGTTGGCTGTCAAATTGTTTGTGTATTTGTTGATTCCGTTCCTTGTGATTGGTGAATGTATCAACTGATGCTCTCTTATGTGATCTCTCTCCGGTGATGATTTTCAGTTGGAATTTTTTTGAAAACTTCCATGCCGGGGAATTTTGGTAAAATAGACAGCTACGTTTGTTTGCCAGGCTGGTGATTTTTTTTGCCTGAATTAGGTTCACTTGGATGTCGGCATAGAAACGGACCAACCGAGATCTTTTTCTTCCCCTGAACTTTCCGGTAAAATAAATTCATCCTGCTGAGTTTCTTCTTTTTATGTCGTGTGAGAGATCTAGTGACTTTCACATCAAGACGCTTAAAAAGTTGGTATTTGATCCCCACTTTGCCTAAAGCCGGGTGGGTCAATTCAAAGTGGCAAACCTAAGGAAAGAAAGTTAGGCAACGCTTTGAAGTGTTTTTGGTGCTCGCCACAAAACAATCTTTGCCTCGTAATCTTAAATAAAAAGAAAGAAACATGGATCGGATTGGATTGGATTGGATGGTCCTCGCTTTGATCACAAGAGCCACCATCCCCTTTATTGTTTGGTGGCACCTATCATCCGTGTCCCTGCGTCTTATCCCTTGGCTTGGCCTGTCAAGCCAAGGTAGTGGTGGGACTTGTGACCCCTCCTCACATGCTCTCAGTATCACTCTCAGAGGTGGCCCTATCGTGCTGATTTACATGGAGGCAACGGATCGGCGCGCTAACAACCATCCGATCAAGTGTTGATGACTGAGGCTGAGGTGCGTATGAGGAGTGACAGGTGACAAGTTTCTTCGCTGGGCGATTAAGTCTCTGAATGACCCGCTGTGTGCGAGAAATTGAAGTTTTTTTTTTCGAAAAGCGAGAAATTGAAGTTTCTGAATGACCTAATGTGTTTTCAGTCATAATCCTCGTTGATGGAAGTCGTTAAATTATGTGATGTATCGTACTAGGGAGCTGGAGTACATGCTGAAAAACATCTCAAAATGGATAAAGAAACATGTTGAAAAAGGCCACAAGAGTTTCTAGCAAGTCTCTCTTACGAAGAGTTTTTGGTTGGGAGGATCTGAAATAAAAGCACCGAGGGAAAGGGTTAACGGTTGAGTTAGTTGTAAGCCAAGGTTAAGCGTTTTATGAGGGCACCGAAATCCGGCCATGTGGGGTCAAAATCGTTCTCGAGATGTACCTAATCTGCCCCTTAAAATAGGTTCCAGACAACGAGCAAGATAATATAAGAAAAACAAGTGGCTTACTATGTGACTCTAAATGGTCAATTTGTCCCTTGGATATTCTTGAAAAACGCGAAAGCTGGCCTGTAGTTTCTTGACCACGAATTGTCCGCAAAGCCTAAGCTCAAGAAACCTGTAAACTATATACTCTTTTGGTTCAGTGACGTGCAACGATGGTGAGAGGAAGGAGCAAACCACTCGTGAAAATAACTAGTAGAGCAAAGACGCACTTGAAACATATGCTTAAGAACGTTTTTTGTTGTTGTTTTTGGGTCATCAATTTGTGAAGTTGGACCGGGTAAAGAGCATCCGTGCTAAAAGGAAAGGAGAAAGTAAACAACCCCCTAACCTTGGCTTAGTCTCAACTCTCAAGTGGCACTAATGAAATAAGCATAATAGTAGTATTAAGAGAATCATCATCATCAGGTGATAAAAACGTGAGTTATGAATCGATTGGTTGTTGAAGATGGGTCTTGATTGGTTGCAGAAACAAAGTGCACCTAACAAAAAGCGAGCACCATCATCAACTGGACACAGCTCAGCGTTAGTGTGCGAGACAAAGAATTGTTTGAATTTCCCGGGATGGTTTACAGTGATAACTTGACATGATGAGACAAATCTTTTGTCTTTGTTTTAAAAAAGAAGAAATTTGACATGAAACAGTAGGATTTGTGGTGGAAATCCGAAATGAGCCGCAGTCCCTACAGGGCATGACATCTGACACAGAGACAGGGTGCCGCGCAGCACAGTGCGGCAGGACACCGAGGACGGACGGAGATGGTTCCACGGGACCGGAGGAAGAAGATGATGAACAGGAAGAGAGAGAGAGAGAGTGAGAGGTGCATGCACCAAGTGGCATGGGGGGGGGGGGGGGGGGGGGGGTGCTGGCGTGGCTGCCTGCCTTGCCTGAAAGCAACGGGAGAGGAGAGGAGGCAGGAGGAGCCCAGCGGCGTGGGCACCGGAGGCCGGCCGCGCCGCGCGGACGAGAGCCGCGATCCGTGTCGACGTGTGCAGCCAGCCTGGCTCGATAACTCAGTACCCAACCCGACCCGACGGAGTCAGGACTGTGGACGCTGAAATCAATTCATTCATTGCGATCAGTGTGGCTCAGACATGGGCTCGTCAGTCATCAATCGGATGATTCGATCGTGGCCTGACAGGGATGTGCCCGTGTAGTACATGTACGTCACTGGCTACTGACCAACTATTAAGCTGCTCACAGTGCAGCACATTTGTGGTAGTGTTATTCCCTCCGTTTCTAAATACAAGTCTTTTTTAGAGATTTCAATATGGGCTACATAAGAATTTATACATACATAGTTTAAAGTATAGATTCACTCATTTTGCTACGTATGTAGTCTATATTGAAATCTCTTAAAAGACTTATATTTAGGGACGGAGGAAGTACTCCCTTCATTTCAAAATATAGTTGCATCGGTGTTCTCGCCAAGTGTTGCCGGTTGTGAGTGGTGTGTGTTAGGAGAATTGGGTGGGCAGTCTTTGTGGTCGTGGTGCTTCGTGCTTTGTGAGTGGCCCTCTTTTGGTTGTTTGTATCGGTTTTTGCTCAGTTTTCTGTAAATTAATAGGGCAACTCTCTTCTTCTTAATTAATCGATGAGGCAATTCTTTTGCCTCCGTTTCGAAAATAGTGCACACACGCTTCCCGAGGTCTAACTTTGATCATAAATTTAACCAACGAGACCGACTGCGGCGGAGAAAAAATTATATAATTGAAAACTTCTTTCGAATACAAATTCACTGGTATAACTTTTGCTCCCGCCGCAGTTGGTCTTGTTAATTAAATTTATGGTCAAAGTTGAAGCACGGAAATAGAGGAAGCACTATATTTTGGAACGGAGGGAGTAGTATTTAGAGCAACTCCAACGCGTCGACCCAAACTGATGTGTGCTTTGTCTGCTTTTCGTTTGTTTGGGTCGGTCAGACAGACGTGCGCGTCTGTTTTTCATATGGGTCAATTGAAGCGCCCAACAGGAGGACAACACAAATTTGCGTGTACAAAAAAAATTATACACACGTGGCACAAATAACCCAATACGAACTTAATTTACCATAACTGGCCGGTCAATCGCCGCCTAAAGTCCACATAAAACTTAATTAAACATTAATAAAACTAAAAGAAGTCAATGCCCGCACGCAGCCCTAGACGTCCGCCGCCTTGCCCTTGCCTTTGCCGTCGTCCTCCCCGCCGGTGAGGTCGATGAAGACGGGAGGCGGCCCAGCACAGCCGAAGGTGGCTTGCTAGGCTGCCAAGGCTGCCTCCTTCGGCGTCTGCTGCGGCGGAGGCAATGCAGCAATGTGGGCGCGCTCCTCCTCCTCCTGCTCCCTCTGCATGCGCCGCTCGCCGTCGGCGTTGCCGCCGGTGCTCTAGGTACATGGCCTCCTGCGCCGACGTGGCACCAAGCCAAACTTGAGGGGGGTGGGGGGGGGGGGCACTGACCCACTCCCGCAGCTGGCCGGTCCACACGTACCGCTCGGCCAGCTCGGACGCAGGCGTCGTCGGGGTTAGCGGCAACGGCGACGCAGGCACCACACAGTCGCCGGCCGCAGAGAGGGCCATGGCATCCGGCATCGCCACCTGGTAGGCGGCCTCCTCCGCTTCGGCCTTCCGTCGTTCCTCCTTGATGGAGTTGGCGAAGGCCTCCGCTAGCGCCGCCTAGTAGGCAGCCTCGGCCTCCCCCTCCTCTGGCCTGACGACGGGGGGAGGCGGGGGGTTGACGTGGTGGTGCTGCACGCCGAGCCTTTTTGCTCTTCATGTTCGAGGGCAAACCAGGCCTCCCAATGGGGAGAGTCTGCGGCGTACTCGGGGCATGCGCCGCTGCGCCCGGCGCCTGCGCACCTCCTCGTCGTGCGCCCGTTGTGTCCGCGGAACCTCTGGCACCGGGATCCGCTGCGGATCGAGGTGCCAGTGGTGCGGCAGCGTCACGTCAGGGTACGACAGCGGCTGTGTGAACTCCCAGTGCCACCGCGCTTGGTGCACCGGGATGTGCACACGCTGCCGACTGGAGCGGGCAGGCGCCGACGGCGGCGGAGGAGGAGCACAGGAGGAGGAGGCGCTGCCCTTGCCCTTGCCGGAGCCACTGCCGAAGAACCCCATGCCTAGGGTTTCAGTTGTCGCCGGCGAGGAAGCACGAGGGGGCTGATGGGGGGCCAGAGGTGGACGGAAGTGGACGAGCCCCCCCACGCGTGGATTAAAAAAGGACGCTTCCACTGGCTGACGCGTGGGCCCGGTGTCAGTGGTCGCCATAAATATGATTGCAGGTGGTAGTTGGGCGGCCGCCAAGTGGGACCGCGGCGGACACCGAGGAGACGCGCCGACGCATTTCAAGTGTAATTTTGGACCGGGAATGGGTCCTCGCGGACATGAGGCGGACGGTTTTTGGGAATGGGTCGGCGCGTTGGGCCAACGTTTTTGTTCGCGGCGACCCAAACAAACGTGAGTGGATAAAATGGGTCGCCCGGTTGAAGTTGCTCTTAGCTCTTCCTTGTGTTTAAAATCTCTGGATTTGAGTTGTAGAGCTGCCTAAATTTGTATCACACGGCTTACAATCCATGTACCGTGTGACCACTGTACTAGCCAGTGGATGGGGTGCCGTTGCCCTTGCCCGATGATCCCAGATTTGAGGGCAAGGCTGGGACTACCGAAACAGGGAAGGGAAGGGACGCCGGGTGAACTGTTCGTGGGGGACTCTGATCAACATGTGCGGGCCAGGATATTTTGTGATGATGATGCGTACGCCCAATGTCTGTCTATACGATACGACAAGGGCATCTGGATTCCCCTGCCTGTGACATGACGGATGCCCAGTCCGCGCCGGAGCCTCTGTCTGTGCTGCAGACCTTCCTGTTTTGAGGAGCGTCTCAGTGTGTGCAGGAGATGTCGCCAAAGCCTGGGAAGCTTTGCCAGTAGTATTAAGGCCAACTCTACGGACCTGTTTGGATACTCTAACTTAGTTAGAGGTTAGAGTTAGTTTCTAACTCATGACTAACCATGAACTAACTCTATTCAAAGAGGTGTTTGGATGACAGGGTTAGATTGACAATAAATGCACTTGATGGAGAGAGAAAAGTGATTTTTTAGTGGGCCCCACGAGAACTAGCTCCAATTAGGACCTCTTGTTTGGCGGGACAGAGAGAGAAAAGTGATTTTTCAGTGGGCCCCATGAGAACTAGCTCCAATTAGCACCTCTTGGGTGGGATAGTTTTTTTGGGTGGGTTAGATGCAATTAGCTCAAACTAGCCCTCATGTTCGGATACTTTAGGGCTATTTGAGCCCAAACTAACTCAAACTAACTCTAACCCATGGATCCAAACAGGGCCGTAGCCATGGATCGATCAGTCCACACACTTTCACTTCCATCGCTATCTGCCTCCTCGAGCCTCGGCATCCAAACCCTAGCTCCGGTCGTCGCTCCACCACCTCTCGCCTGGCTGCCTCCCGTCATGGAAATGTGGAAGTGGGTCTCTGGCATGAAGAGGAAGCACGACCACGAGGCAGGTTCATCGTCCGTGGGTAGCGCTGCCGCCCACTCCTCCTCGCCGCTCGCCTTCACCATCTCCCCGCCTGGCGGCCCCGCCTAGCGTGCGGCTGTACGTGAAGGCCGACATCTGCCATCGCTACTGGGAGACGGGCACGCCTGCCACAGCCCTAGATTAATTGTTTGTAATTAGTTGCATAAGTGAGCATCATGCATTATATTTAAATTCAAGAAATTTGAATTGAGGGAATTCTTAAACCTCAGAAATCTTTTTAAAATGATCCACATTAAAAATCAATTCAAATGAGCCCAGGAAAATGTTCCTATTAAACTTTCAAAAATATTGGTAAGAACAAAATTCAAACCAATATTTTTGGAGGCTTAAAAATATTTGTTTTGGGCCCTTGAATTAAATCAATAACTATTTGAATTGGATTCATATTTATAATAAATATAATATGGATCCAATGATTCTGAAACTCCATGTGTGACTTTGGTTCTGTCCATTTGATCCACGTGCATTCAGAATTTTATAAATTGATTTGGTTAAAACTAAATCAAAACAAACCGTAGAAAAATAGAAAACAGAAAGCAAATAGGAAAAAGGAGAAAAACCTACCTGACTTATCTGAGGTCCAGTACTGTAGCTGAGGCCCAACCCAGCAGGCAGCCTAGCCGCGCGCCTCCTTCAACCTCGTGCCAGAAGGCACGAGGGCGTGTGCCCGCCACACGCCGGCATGTGTCGGCCACCTCCTGCTTGTTTGCTTCCTTCCCAGACACTCTAGACGTCGCCACGACACCCCCCCGGACCCCCTCGACCTTTCCCCTCGCTCTCTGGCCTCTCCCCACCTCTCTGGCTATCTCTCCCACAAACGCCCAAACACACCGCAGCGCACAGCTCACCGCCGACGTGGCCACTGGCCTCCCCACCTTGTCTGAGAGCTCCGCCTCGCCGTCCTCTTCGTCCACGCCCAGCCACGCTACCGTGGAACCACTGCATCGCCGACCCTGCCGACGTCTTCAACCTCGGCCGCCCGAGATCGCCGACCCTGCAGAATGTTTCCGATGTAGTGACCGTTGACACTGATGAAGTGCGGTATCATCTTCAGAAGTGCCAGGCAAGCAAGCCCCCTTTGAGCATTTCGATACAATCCCATCTCTCGCTCCCGCTCTCTTTTATTGCATTAGAACAACAACGATTCAACTGTTACATGTTGCGGTAGTTGAACCCATTCCTCTGCATGACCTGTCTTTGCCACAGTAAATAATTAAAACCCACTAGCATGAGTAGGACTTGCTTGAGCCATGATGTGACTACTCATCCATGCTTGTTTATCATGCCTGCTATTGCTTAGAGTAGTGTCAGGTCTGATTCATCGGGGATGAATTGGAGTGTTATGATCATGTCCTGATGTTGAGAACTAAGTGTGTGAACACGATTTGGTAAAGGTAGCGATGAGAGGTCATGTAGGAGTACATGGTGGGTTGTCTCATTGAGACCGTCCTTAGGAACTGAGTTTTGTGTATGTTATCCAAGAACAGTTACTACCACACATTGGGCCCGAAACCCACGGACCCTCTCGCTTATTAGCCGCCTCGATCTCTGTCTAGGAGTTGCAACTAGTTTCTGGTGTTTGTAGGTTGTGTTAGTAGTCTACCAAGCGACACCCGGTACAAGTGTGCTTGGGACAGACTAGGCACTATGGCCCAGTGTACCAAGCACAGAACCATCCGTCGAGGTGGACTTGGGAACCCTGCACACATCATTTGGGATAGTAATGAAAACTTCGGTCGGACTTCCCTTGCGGGTTCAGCCTCAGATAGGCGGTAAACCTGGACTAGAGTCTTGCGTAGTTAGTCAGGTTGTGGCCAACACCCTCTCCAGGCTTCCGCTTGAAGGTTGCCAAGATACATGACGTGTATATGGTGGTAAGTGGTGAGAGCGTGTGTGAAGAAGTACACCCCTGCAGGGTAATATGATCTATTCGAATAGTCGCGTCCTCGGATATGGACTACTTGGAGACTTATATGGTTCATAGACAAGTTAAAATGGATACTCTAAAATGCACAAGATAAGTGTGAGTGCTATGGATGGCCTTCTCGTAGGGAGACGGGAGCGGATCCATAGTGGTGTATTGATATGGTGAATATGTGGACTCGTGTGCTTTCTCACCTCAAAGAAGTTACTGGTAGTCGTAGTACAGGATAGCCACTGAGTCAAAGTTAGCTTGCTGCAGTCAAACTCCACCACCCCATTGTTGATACTAATGCATATTTAGCTAGTTCTGATGTAAGTCTTGCTGGGTACATTTGTACTCACGTTTGCTTAATTTATATTTTTGCAGAGGAGACTTCCGTCTCACTTGTAGTTCCACGTGGGCTTCGATGAGTAGCTTGGGAATCCCAAACAGAGTTCTGGTCCCTATGGAGGGTCTTGTAGATAGATAGGTTTCTTTTTACCTTCTTTCTTTTCAGCTGTCTGTACTCAGACAGGTTTATGCTTACGCTTGTTGCTTGTATGACTTTGTATGCTGGGTCATGAGACCCTTGTCTGTTATATCATGTTATGTATGGCTCTTCGGAGCCTCTTAAATAAATACTTGAGTCGTAGAGTTATGTTGTGATGCCATGTTGTACCAACACATACGTGCATGTTGTGTGTATGTATGATGTGTATTGCTATGTGTTGGGTCACGACAGCTTTGGTATCAGAGCCTGACTGCCTGTAGGATTACCAAGCCAAACTGGTCGAATTCGAGTCTAGAAATGCTTTAGTTATATAGAGGAGTTGATTGTGGAAGGGAACATAAGGCTCTTTTTACTCCTTATCCCGTGTTCCTCTGATTCTGAGTCACCGTCTTCTTTTCTACAGGGTTAAGAAACCAGGCCTTCTCATCTATCTATCAGGATGACGAGTTACCATGCTGGAGACCTATAGGAAAGATGTTGTCTTCTTGGATCGGTGTTTCCATAGGATTCAGTTATTATGTTGTCAGTTGTCTTGCAGGTTGTTTCATATTTCCCGCACAACTGTTATGTTGTCCGAGTTGTCCCAAGTTTCTAAATAATCTGATGCATTTGCAAATCTTTTCTCCTCGTACCCTATGTCTTTTGGGCCAAACAAACCACACCAATCATTGTGTTAAGGTATTCAATTACCTTGACATATCTGTTGAAGTTCTTAGGAAAATAGGATATCTTAAGAGAACCACCCAGTAATCATGCCTTTGTGTTGTGATCCCCGTGTGATAATTCTGGCCATCACTCTCGAAAGCATCCCGTGATGCCATTTAGTTAGTAGGTATTCTATCCATGGGTTCCTAAAACCCATGATTCATTTTGCTTATCTCTGTCGATAGCGATTGTAGCTCCTTGGGATGTTTAGTAACTTTTTCTAGTCTTTGAGGTCCATGGTATATCATTCTTCCAATACCATGACCAGCCATGGCAGACGTTCTCCTTGAACGAAAAGATCACAATAAGAGTGCTCTTAATGAGTTCTCCATTCTACATCGTGAATCTGCCAATCCCTTCCTGCTGCACGGGTTATCTGGAAGAAATATGTTGAGCCTTGTTCGACATGTTAATCTATGCATCCACAACTTAGAAAATCATTTGTTCCTTTGAGTTGTCCCATTTCAGTTGTATTCTGACCTTCACCTATCAGTTGATAGTCAGGTGTAGTTGTGCATTCGTGTTCATCGGTACCTATTATTCCTATGGCCCGTCAAGCCATTCTATTTCGGAATGACTAGGAGAAACAAACTCCAGTACCTCATCCATTTTTAGGATTGGGTCAAAGCAGTTGTATTCTGATATGTCTCCAACGTATCTATAATTTTTGCTTGTTCCATGCTGTTATATTATCATTCTTGGATGTTTTACAATCATTTTATAGCAACTTTATATCATTTTTTGGGACTAACCTATTGACATAGTGCCCAGTGCCAGTTGATGTTTTTTGCTTGTTTTTTATTTCGCAGAAAATCAATACCAAATGGAGTCCAAACGCAGCAGAACTTTTTGGAGATTTTTTCTGGACCAGAAGACACCTGTTGGGCTAAAGAAGTACCAGAGGGGGGCGCCGAGGGGAGCACAACACACTTGGGCACGCCTGGGGGCCCAGGCGCGCACTGGTGGGTTGTGCCCACCTCGGCCGCCTCCCGCACCGCCTCTTTGCTCTATAAATACCCCGAAAATCCAAAAACCCTAGGGAAGTCGACAAAACACAATTCCAACCGCTGTAATTCCAGAACCACCAGATCCAATCTAGACACCATCACGGAGGGGTTCATCATCCTCATTGGTGCCTCTCCGATGATGCGTGAGTAGTTCATTGTAGACCTACGGGTCCGTAGTTAGTAGCTAGATGGCTTCCTCTCTCTCTTTTGATTCTCAATACAATGGTCTCTTGGAGATCTATTTGATGCAACTCTTTTTGCGGTGTGTTTGTTGGGACCCGATGAACTTTGAGTTTATGATCAGATCTATTTATCCATTGAAGTTATTTGAGTTTCTTTGATGTCTTATATGCATGATTACTTATAGCCTCGTATTTCTTCTTCGAATCTTTGGTTTAGTTAGGCCGACTAGATCGATTTTTCTTGCCATGGGAAGAGGTGCTTTGTGATGGGTTCGGTCGTGTGGTGTTCTTTCCCAGTGACAGAAGGGGCAGCAAGACACGTATTGATCGTTGCCATTAAGGATAACAAGATGGGGTCTATTCCTACATGAATAGATCTTGTCTACATCATGTCATCGTTCTTATTGCATTACTCCGTTTCTCCATGAACTTAATACACTAGATGCATGCTGGATAGCGGTCGATGTGTGGAGTAATAGTAGTAGATGCAGGCAGGAGTCGTTCTACTAATCTTGGATGTGATGCCTATATAATGATCATTGCCTGGATATCGTCATAATTATTTGAAGTTCTATTAATTGCCCAACAGTAATTTGTTTACCCGCCGTATGCTATTTTCCTCGAGAGAAGCCACTAGTGAAATCTACGGCCCCCGGGTCTATTCTTTATCATATTTGCCTTGAGATCTATTTTTATTTGCTTTTGTTTTCAGATCTATTATTCTAAAAACCCAAGATACCTTTCTGCACTTTTTCTTTATTTATTTTATTTTGTTTTATCGCGAGATCTATTTATCCAAAATCATACAAACCAGTCTATCTTTTACCCGAGAGGGATTGACAACCCCTCTTATGCGCCGGGTTGCAAGTATTTATTCTTTGTGTGCAGGTACCGTTTACATAGCGTTGCTTGGTTCTCCTACTGGTTCGATAACCTTGGTTTCATAACTGAGGGAAATACCTACCGTAGCTGTACTGCATCATCCCTTCCTCTTTGGGGAAATACCGACGTAGTTCAAGCGACATCAAAAGGATTTTCTGGCGCCGTTGCCGGGGAGGATCAAGTCAAGATAGTCTCCTGTCAACTTGCCAATTTCTGGCGCCGTTGCTGGGGAGACATCATCAACATCTACCAGGTTCCTAATCACAAATCTCATCTCCTTGCAATTTACATTATTTGCTATTTGCCTCTCGTTTTCATCTCCCCCACTTCACAAAAATTTGCCGTTTTATTCGCCGTCTTTTTCGTTCATCGTTTTCTCGTCAAATCTGTTTATGTGTGCAACCTTGCTTGCCTACTTTGTCATTATGGCTAGCATGACTACCCCTCCTTTGTCACCAGATTTTGAAGTTCTATACTTCAAGCAAACACAAGGAGAAAATTTGAAAGATGCTTAGTATAGATTAATGGAATCTTATCGCATTAGCAATCTTAAAGGAGATGCAAGGATTTTGCTTTGAAATTTTTATATAGGATTAGCTTTGCATCATAGACAACTTTTGGATTTTGTCGCTAAAGGTAATTTTATTGAACTTGATGCTAATTCTGCTTATGAGATCCTAGAAGGGACCTTGGGAATCCCACCAACCAAAAAGGGGATTTCTTTTACTCAAGAAGGGGTCCAAATTTTGGACAAGTTGAGTGATTTGCATAAACATATGGTCGAGTTGCAAAAATATAATGAACCTCTCAAACATATTAGTGGAAACCTCAATCACATGAATACTTTGATTACTCTTTGCAATAAACGGTTGGATATTTTAGATCTCAAGATGGTTTCCTTTCCTGAGAATTTAGGGAAGCGTAAAGTGCCTCCCGGGTTTGAGAAAGCCCTTGCAAAAGTTGCCAAAACTAAAGATGACAATACTTGAATCTATGCTTTATGCCTAGCTAGGGGTGTAAAACGATAGCGCTTGCTGGGAGGCAACCCAATAAATAAAATTTATTTTTGCTTTTTTCTTTCTGTTATTGAGTGTTTGCATAATTGTGCCTCTGTTATGATTGTGTTTTTTTATGTTTAATTAGTGTTTGGGCCAAGCAAAGCCTTTGGGATCATGTTGGGTGATAGTTGGTTTGATCTTGTTGAAAAACAGAAACTTTTGCATCCAGTAAAACAATTTTAAAAATCACAGAAGCGACGAAAAATTCTGAATTTTTTACACAAGATTTATATACAAATTGCCTACGTTGTCCTAATGTTTCAGAATTTTTGGAGGTACATGAGTATACAAAGTTTTCAAATTGCTACAGACTATTCTGTTTTTGACAGGTTCTATTTTTGTTGCATTGTGTGCTTATTTTGATGAGTCTATGGGTTGTATCGGGGGGTATGAGCCATAACAAAGTTGGAATACAGTAGATATAATGCAATAATAAAATATGAATGTGTTTGCAACAGTAATTAGAGTGGTGATTTGCTTTGTTATACTAACGGATCTCACGAAGGTTTTGTTAAGTTTTGTGTGATTGAAGTTTTCAAGTTTTGGGTGAGATCACGATGGATGAAGGAATAAGGAGTAAGAAGAGCCTAAGCTTGGGGATTCCCACGGCACCCCAAGATAATATTCAAGGAGAAACAAGCAACTAAGCTTGGGGATGCCCCGAGTGGCATCCCCTCTTTCTTCTAACGACCATCGGTATTTTACTTGGAGCTATATTTTGATTCGTCACATATCATGAGTTTTGCTTGGAGCATCTTGTATTATATGAGTCTTTGCTTGTTTTTCTTTTTGTGTTGTGTCAAGTATCCTTGCCGAACACACCTATTTGAGAGAGCCAAAATTAAGCTATGATTTGTTAGAATTGCTCTATGTGCTTCACTTAAATTTTTTTGAGCTATGGAATTGCTCTAGTGCTTCACTTATATCTTTTTGAGCACGGTGTGCTTTAATGTTTTTGAAGAAATGCTCTCATGCTTCACTTAGATTTATTTGAGAGTTAGTAATTTTTGAAGAAATTCTCTCATGCTTCACTTATATTATTTTGAGAGACGAAGAAATTTTATGCTCATGATCTTCACTTAGATTTGTTTGAGCTATCAAAAGCAACATATGAAACTAGTCCCAAAGTGATAGATATTCAAGAGGGATATAATAAAAACTTTCATGAAGATCATTGGACAAAATAAACTTGATTCTTTGTAATAGTTTTGCGATATGATGATAGTGATATGTGAGTCATGTTGATGAGTAATTGTGCTTTAGTAAGGATATTGGTGTTAAGGTTTGTGATTCCCTATGCAAGCACGAAAGTCAATAGTTATGCAATGGAATTACATCCTACTTGTGGTGCATTATTCGGTGTTAGTTATGCTTAATGCTCGCTTATGAGATTTTTCGTTTCTTGGTTGGATGCTTCTCAATCTTTCTGCTAGCCTTCATTTGTACTAAGTAGGAATACTACTTGTGCATCCAAAACCCTTAAACCCAGTTTTGCCATATGAGTCCACTATACCTACCTATATGCGGTATTTTCGTGCCGTTCTAAGCAAATTTGTATGTGCCATCTCTAATTTTCAAAATAAATTTTCCTTTTTGTGTGCTCGTACCGCTCATGAAATGGTAGGGGGTGGCTGATATTTTTCCATGCTAGATGTGTTATTCTCAAGATGAGTGTTTATTCACCAGTCTCGAAATGAAAAATGAATTTACTTTATGTTGTCAAATAATAAATTCCTTGGAAAGTGTTGGTACGGACGGCACCCGTGGATACGGCTAGCCGTGGAATGTGAAAGTATGGTGGAAAAAGGAATAAACTTTATTTTCTGTTTGGGAATCACCTATGATATATCTAGCATGGAAAGTATTGGGAACTACTCGATCGTTTTCGTTGACAGGAAAAGATGCCACCCAAAATGTTTTATCTCTATTTTTTTCACTTTGAGCTCTGGCACCTCTACAAATCCCTACTTCCCTCTGCGAAGGGCCTTTCTATTTACTTTATGCAATTTTTATTTTTATTTGAGTCTCCATCTTCTCTCATAAGGCACCAGCTAAGGTGCACTATGATCGTACATGAGCATTGGCTGTAGCTAATATGCGAGTGTGTTTCATGAATGGATCAATGATTGAGCATAATGGGCTAGGGATAACTTGCTTTAGTGTTGATATTTTGAAAGACATTATTGCTTGTTGATATGCTTGAGTGTTGAAATCCTCATGTCAAAACTAGACTATTGCTTTGAATCATATAAAAGTCCAAATGTCCATGCTACAAAAGAAAAGAATATGTGATGAACATGTTAGGCAGCATTCCACATCAAAAATTCTGTTTTTATCATTTACCTACTCGAGGACGAGTAGGAATTGAGCTTGGGGATGCTGATACGTCTCCAACGTATCTATAATTTTTGCTTGTTCCATGCTGTTATATTATCTTTCTTGGATGTTTTACAATCATTTTATAGCAATTTATATCATTTTTTGGGACTAACCTATTGACATAATGCCCAGTGTTAGTTGCTATTTTTTGCTTGTTTTTTACTTCACAAAAATCAATACCAAACGGAGTCCAAACGCAACAAATTTTTTTGGAGATTTTTTCTGAACCAAAAGACATTTGTTGGGCCAAAGAAGTACCAGAGGAGGGCTCTGAGGGGAGCACAACCCACCTGGGCGTGCCTGGGGGCCCAGGCGCACCCTAGTGGGTTGTGCCCACCTCGGCCGCCTCCCACACCACCTCTTTGCTCTATAAATACCCCGAAAATCCAAAAACCCTAGGGGAGTCGAGAAAACATAATTCCAACCGCCGCAAGTTCCAGAACCACCAGATGCAATCTAGACACCATCACGGAGGGGTTCATCATCCTCATTGGTGCCTCTCCGATGATGCGTGAGTAGTTCATTGTAGACCTACGGGTCCGTAGTTAGTATCTAGATGGCTTCCTCTCTCTCTTTTGATTGTCAATACAATGGTCTCTTGGAGATCTATTTGATGTAACTCTTTTTGCGGTGTGTTTGTTGGGATCCGATGAACTTTGAGTTTATGATCAGATCTATTTATCCGTGAAAGTTATTTGAGTTTCTTTGATGTCTTATATGCATGATTACTTATAGCCTCGTATTTCTTCTTCGAATCTTTGGTTTAGTTAGGCTGACTAGATCGATTTTTCTTGCCATGGGAAGAGGTGCTTTGTGATGGGTTCGGTCGTGCGGTGTTCTTTCCCAGTGACAGAAGGGGTAGCAAGACACTTATTGATCGTTGCCATTAAGGATAACAAGATGGGGTCTATTCCTACATGAATAGATCTTGTCTACACCATGTCATCATTCTTATTGCATTACTCTGTTTCTCCATGAACTTAATACATTAGATGCATGGTGGATAGCGGTCGATGTGTGGATTAATAGTAGATGCAGGCAGGAGTCAGTCTACTAATCTTGGACGTGATGCCTATATAATGATCATTGCCTGGATATTGTCATAATTATTTGAAGTTCTATCAATTGCCCAACAATAATTTGTTTACCCGCCATATGCTATTTTTCTCGAGAGAAGCCACTAGTGAAATCTACGGCCCCGGGGTCTATTCTTTATCATATTTGCCTTGAGATCTATTTTTATTTACTTTTGTTTTCAGATCTATTGTTCTAAAAACCCAAAAATACCTTGCTGCACTTTTTCTTTATTTATTTTATTTTGTTTTATCGCGAGATCTATTAATCCAAAATCATACAAACTAATCTATCTTTTACCCAAGAGGGATTGACAACCCCTCTTACACGTCGAGTTGCAAGTATTTGTTCTTTGTGTGCAGGTACCGTTTACATAGTGTTGCTTGGTTCTCCTACTGGTTCCATAACCTTGGTTTCATAACTGAGGGAAATACCTACCGTAGCTGTACTGCATCATCCCTTCCTCTTTGGGGAAATACCGATGTAGTTCAAGCGACATCATATTCCGCAGATCAAAATGCCAATCGAGCTTTTGTTCTATTCTACCCTGGAGCGTTACCCTCTTTCATATCAAGTATGTCATGGGAATTGCACCACCTCTTATGGCTTCTTGATATAGTGATACTTCTCGCCATCATTATTCATTTCTTGGTCTCCGTGTTGTTCTAACCGGAATACTGACAAGTGAACCATGATGTGTGAAATCAATACTCCTAGCAACCCTGTTGCTTGGTAGTTCATGGACGATAATTTCATTCTTAGCATGTTGGTTATCGAATCACCATGCAAAGATTGATCGTGCTACCTAGTCCATTTTTCCTGGTTCACTCTTCGATCGATGAGTTAGGATTTTGTTAACCCCTCGCTCTTTTGATCATGTCGTCTTGCCCTGAAAAGCAAGATTGTCTCGAGCTTAGTAACATATCGGTGGTTAGTGATTTTCCGGATATCTTCTCGGAAGTATCACCAGGTTGTCCCCTGGTAGTTATGTTTAGTTTGTGATCACTTTGGTTTTCCTATAAACCACTGTTTCTCCAAGAATCCGTGTTGGATACTCTTGAGCTAGTTGGTTAAGCTAAACAATAATTTGGAGAGTTGGAAGATAAAAGCTTTGCCTAACTTAGTTTGTTCTGAAGGGATATCTTTGTGTTTGTGTGTGTGTTGAAGAAATATCATATCTTCCTCGATTGATCATCATGATCAATTGTTGGGCCTATTGTCTTAACCAAGCCTTGATTTGAGTGTGGGCCATCATCAAATCAAAATCAGTACCATCGATGTTCGTAATGTTGTCTTACTCGTGGTTGTTTCCTCAAGCACGCATCATTATATCTCTTGGTATGACCAATGCTATCACTTTGTTCATATAGTTATGGAATTCCATCCATATGGAAATCTCGATAAATTGTTGTTGAGCCCATCAGCAACAGTTCTGTCTTCTCCATGATTGATGGTGAACATTTAAGCTAGTGTTGGGAACTTTTGAAAGCATTAGCTTCGTGTCCCGTTCATGAAGCATATGTTTGGATGGTAGAAGTGACTTCCTCTAAGTTCATGTGCATTTGATGCAAGTTGCCGCCGTGAATTCAAGAAAGTTGTTTTGCTTCCTTTGGAATCATCCCAAGTCAGTCATGCACGTGTGAAGTATGCTATGGTTTGATAGATTTGCAACCTCCATTCCATACGTATCTCCTAGCACACTAAGCCACTAATTGATTTGTTCAAGAAAGAGAAGTCTATGTTCGAGAGCTAATCCTTGGACTTGTGCAAAAACTTTGAAATCTTCGATGATGGTTCCCAACCAGAACTCGGTAGTATTTTGTTGTAGGACTTCTATGTGGTCATGCTTGTCTTGGACAGTGTGTTCATGTGTGTCTTGCAATCCAGCTCCTGTTTTGGAGTTGCTCCATAATTCATTTCCTGAGAATCTCGCAACATTATCTCGTCGATTTGTGTTGAAAACTTTCTTTTTCAGACATGTTGAGTCTGAAGTATCCTGTTACCAACCAGATCGGAATCTCAGGTAGATATGATGGTTGAAACTTTTTCTAAGATCTATGATGTAGGTTCCGACAAGGTTGACGGTTTGGCTGACACACCTAGTCGGGAGATCTATTATTGTAGTATCTTGATTGAGCAATTTGACCATCTTCTCCACGAGGATTTCATATGACTTATTCTAGAAGTTGATCCTAATGGATTCTTGTGCTCCTGAAGTTTGACCTTTACTTGATGACCACATCGATGATGCTTTTAAGCATGTTCATGGTAGCTAGTACATCAAGGAGAACATTAGAAGCGAAGTGCTAAATGTCTCTCGGTCGATCATCCAGATTTTGTGTCCTTGGCATCGTCAATGTGAAATCTGAGAAAGTGTTGTCTTCCTCTGCATCTACATTCCCCACGTCTCATCATGGTAGTATGAAGTGTCACCAAGATCTTTGGCACAGATGTTGGTAAAACCTCGATGAATATGGAAATGCTCAAGTTCTTGAAAGCACGCTCAGACACTAGGTTATATTCTCGGTATTAACTGGAATGTGCCTTCCATTTGCCAACTATTCTATAACCATAGTTTCCATTTCATTTTGAGTATGCCATTCTTTCGAATTCCTTCAACGATCATTTGTGAATTTGCCTCAGTTTGGTATAAGAGTTTCAATGATCCGTATATCAAAAGTAATTCTTTTGCCTGACTAAGGAGATGATTCAACGAGCCACCTCCTCTAAGGTGCCCCGTTATGGTATAAAGGGCAATATCAAATCCTCGCTACTTTGAAACCCATGCACCATCTTACTTAGCATGGAATTGTTGCCTACCAAGTTGAACTTTTGTCATCTGTTTCTTCCATCCCTCTCGATGTGTGTTTTGTGTCTCAGCTCAAGAGATGTTTCTACATCTCATTCCATGAGTTGATCATGAGTTGCTCAATCTTCGAGAAGATCGATTCCTATAGAGTACCTTTCTGTCGCCATCGTGTTGGATGAAGTTCTTAGAGCAAAGACGTCAAGATCAATATGATGTGTTGATTCAATGTCCTTGAGAAATGCAGCTTGGATCATGAAGATTGTGTCAGTTTTGTGTCCCCTCTTCCTCTTACCCTACGTCTTGAATCTCGGGACAAGATTCTTGTTTAGTGGGGGTGAGTTGTCACAGCCCTAGATTAATTGTTTGTAATTAGTTGCATGAGTGAGCATCATGCATCATATTTAAATTCATGAAATTTGAATTGAGGGAATTGTTAAACCTCATAAATCTTTTAAAAATGATCCACATTAAAAGTCGCTTCAAGTGAGCCCAGGAAAATGTTCCTATTAAACTTTCAAAAATATTGGCGAGAACAAAATTCAAACCAATATTTTTGGAGGCTTAAAAATATTTGCTTTGGGCCCTTGAATTAAATCAAGAACTATTTGAATTGGATTCATATTTATAATAAATATAATATGGATCCAATGATTCTGAAACTCCATGTGTGACTTTGGTTCTATCCATTTGATCCACGTGCAAATTTTTAGAATTTTATAAATTGATTTGGTTAAAACTGAATCAAAAACAAACTGCAGAAAAATAGAAAATAGAAAGCAAATAGGAAAAAGGAGAAAAACTTACCTGACTTACCTGAGGCCTAGTACTGTAGATGAGGCCTAGCCCAGCAGGCAGCCCAACCACGCGCCTCCTTCAACCTCGTGCCAGAAGGCACGAGGGCATGTGCCCGCTGCCCGCCGACCGCCTCCTCCTTGTCTGCTTCCCTCCCAGACCCCTTGGATGTCGCCACGACACCCCCGGACCCCCTCGACCTTTTCCCTCGCTCTCTGGCCTCTTCCCACCTCTCTGGCTATCTCTCTGTTAGGAGCCCTCCTTCCATCACGTGCTTGGGCTGGCCCCTTGGGCCAGCAAAGGGGGCCTGGCCCGTTCGGGAACCATCAAGGCGATAAGAGCCTTGGAGGAGGCGACATCGATATCATCCAGTGGATCACGGACGAACCCGGCGGCGGCTACCTTCCTCTCTTCTCCTACCTCTGCTCCTCTCTGTTCATCCTTGTTCTTCCTGATACTTGTATTCAGTTGTAATCGCTACACCAAATTGTTTCTTTGTGAGTGATTGCTACCTAAGCAAGAGAGATCCCCAACTATACCCTTACATCTTGTATTCGGAGGCAGGCCACCACCCTTCCACCCCTCAATTTTTCCCATTTTTTTACTTCCACACCTGATTCCTCCGTTCCACCAGCGACGACGCCATGCCCGCCGACTTACCACCGGGAGTGGGATGCCATGTCCGCCAAGGAGCAGACGATATGGTATCCCGCGTCCGTCATCTCCATGATTGAGGGCATGACAGCTGAACTCGTTGCTGCTACGGCACGTCTCGACTCGGTTGCTTCGTCAGCTACAGCAACATCGGCCCTGGTCGTGCCTAGCACCGACCTCGTGACCACGATGCTGGACTCGGCCACACCCATCGGCCAGGCCCTCTCGAGTAGCGACAACAATTTCGTCTGCATCATCACCGCCCCGCCCGCCCTTGTCAAGGAGATCCACGCCGCCGCACCTGACCTCACCATCGACGCCACGGTCACCCCGGCCACCACCACCATCTCCTCCTCCACCGGCAAGGCCCCGGAGGTCCTCGAGCTCGTCCATGATCTGTCCCCTGCCTGCATCGAGTTGGTGCCTATCACATGTTCGACGGAATGCTCGCGCGAGGACGCCACCACCGCCATCCTCAACGAGGGCCATGATGCCACTGCTGCCATCTTCCTCGCGCCCGTGGTCGACCTCAACGACACCACGGCCACCCCTCCAACGGCCGAACTAGTAGACCAGGAGCAGTACCGGGTTGTGGCGACGACGTCCCCTACTGTCGAGATCACCATTGATGTCAAACTTGCCAATCCTGTACATTCCGCGCTCTCGAGGTACGGCCCTGACATCACCAACCACTACGCCAATGTAGCCGATGTGACCCTAATTTTGTTGGTCACATGCCCAACGGAATCAGTGCCTTCGGTTGCCCACTTGACCTTCTCACTGCTGCCTATTGTGGTTCATCAGTCAGATGCACTGACGCATGTAAGGCATTCGATGGAATACCACATCCACAAAGACGATCCAGGCATCAAGCATCCGCCATGGCCACCTCCAATTCGAGTGCAGATTGATATGGATGATGATATTCAGGTCCTTGGCATAGTTGTCAGTGGTGATACTGTCTATGTGTGGTGGCCACCTGACCGTCAACTAAGGAGGAGTGAATTGCAACCATGGCCTTCGGAGCACAGTCTATTTGGAAACTGCATAAGGTTATTCTCAGGTCCATTCTTGTGCTATGATTCATGTGGCAGTAAGCAGCTCTTTCAGGGAGGTAAACAGTGGCTTTCGGAACTCACGGCTGTATCTATTATTCCGCGGCATGAGAAATTGCAGGAGGCCATGCATACCATGAGCATGTGAGTGAATTTGTCATTTCTGAGTCGAAGGGAAACTATGGTGACTGGCCATCTTGCTAAGATATGCAATTCTAAACAAATAGAAGGTGGTTCAAGAGTTAGAACTCAGTCTACTATACTGTATCACAGTCTATTATCACACAAGGCAGACGATCAGCTTTATTTGTTCAAAAGTGCTCCTGTTCATATACTGCTTCTTCAGCTCATAGGATCAGCTAGATTTGGAATAGACATGCCTTCACCCAATATTTGTGGATCACAGTCAACCGATACAGCTGCAGCTGATGTTCCTATTGATTATGAAAATCAACATGTTTCTCTGGACAGGACAGATCTTACTGCTAAGAGAGCCCCAGCCAGGATATCTTGACTTCAGTTGATAACAACAAGGTTGAGTTGGATAAATCTTTTTGCCAAACTTTCAACAAGGGAGATCCCGGAAGTAACTCACAGTGGTGTGCTGTCTCTACATCAAGATGCATGCCTCCATTGTTAGAGGAAATACACTGTGAGCTATATGATACTGTATTGCATATTGAGAGGATCAACCATCGTATACTCTTTGAGCCGTATAACCTATTGTTTAAGTACTTGGAGTTTTGCTATGTTCCAATATATATGCAAGTAGATGCAGCAGGTGTTTCTGTTGTTTACATGTTTCAGCAGAGAACTTCCCAAAGCTGGGGTGGGTTTCTTCAGCAAATATTTGAACATATTTGTCCATCCATACTAACAGGATGCTCTAGTCTATGTGGTTCCAGTTACAGTCCAACAAGTGAGCTTCCTGAACCTGATGTGTGTCGAGGTATGCCCTATGAGCTTATGCATATCTGGATCAGCAACAGGACATCTGCGACCCACTTATTGCTAATTCTGGAAGGAGTTCATCAAAACAGTTGTCCAAGTTTGCATGTTGGGAAATTTTGGAGTTCACCCAGGTTATCTTTCATATCCACTGTACTGATATGGTTTTAGTGATTCAGAGGGCATTTGGTAAACGTACTAGCAGGGGAATTACTGCCATAATCACTGCTGAGAGGAAACAACACATGCCATGGTCGTCATTTTCTTGCTCTCATGAAGGCATGACTTTGAAGCACGCATGGCTACTGCCAGTAGTTACTTATGTAAGGAAGCATTTTTCTGGTGACCTCAAATTTCCAAGCGCTGCTTTGAGGATGGAGCATGTTGCTATTGGTAATATTCTTGGCCAAGAGAGTTTGCAGGTAACAGTGCAGATCATGAGCATGTCAGTTCAGTGGCAAAGTTTGGATCAAGAGGACATGAATGGGAGTGGCTATGCCAATAGAACATGCAATTCCGAACAAAAAGCTGGTAGCTCAAGGACTAGAATCCACCTTACGGTACTGATCACTTCTGAGTGTTGCTCCCCATTGGGTAGAACAAGACTGGGTGGCAACGGTAGTCACCTCCTGGTGGTGCAGTTCACCACAACCCTTCTGCGCGCTATGCCTGGACTAGGAAATTCCTGGCTCGACAATGTTGCTAGAACTGTTCACCGCTTGATATGGCAGTCTCTTGGAGCTGAGTTGCAACAACCGAGTGTCCCGAGTGTACAGCCGGGGAGCTATTTTCCATTGTTCAAGCCGAAGCCCCCATGGCTATCTCACTTCATCAGTGCCACTAAGTTGCCCTCTGACCAACATACCAGCCCAGAATACATGCATGAAGACATAGAAGTTGCAAATTATGTGCATAAATTATGGGATCTCGAGGGCGTCACCATGACAGCTTTCCATCTGCAGCCGTCAAAGATTCTGATGTCGATGCTCATCATCCAGGGAGTGTGGGCTACGAGTGGTATGTCGTTCCTTACATGCTCCGACCAAGAACATTTCCAAGGAGGGAGGGGCGCCATCATGGTTGCCCTCATCTTCGTGAAAGGCTCCATCGACCACGACTACCCCCTCGGCATCTCCTTCGACTCAGTCGCCATCATCCATGACTACTACTCTGACGTCGTTCGAGTCAACCACAACCTCAGCTACCACGGTGACTCCGAGCTAGACAAGGGCCATCAAGTGCAATGGGATCCGGGAGGTTCTCGGTGGCATCGACTTGGGGGTAAGTCGATTTTCAAGGAGGAGGGGATGTTAGGAGCCCTCCTTCCATCACGTGCTTGGGCTGGCCCCTTGGGCTAGCTAAGGGGGCCTGGCCCATTCGGGAACCATCAAGGCGATAAGAGCCTGGGAGGAGGCGACATCGAGATCATCCAGTGGATCACGGACGAACCCGGCGGCGGCTACCTTCCTCTCTTCTCCTACCTCTGCTCCTCTCTGTTCATCCTTGTTCTTCCTGATACTTGTATTCAGTTGTAATCGCTACACCAAATTGTTCCTTTGTGAGTGATTGCTACCTAAGCAAGAGAGATCCCCAACTATACCCTCACACTCTCCCGCAGCCGCCCGAACACACCGCAGCGCACAGCTCACCGCCGACGTGGCCACTGGCCTCCCCTCGCCTCCCCACCTTGTCTGAGAGCTCCGCCTCGCCGTCATCTTCTTCCACGCCCAGCCACGCTACTGGGGAACCACGACATCGCCGACCCTGCCGTCGTCTTCAACCTCGGCCGCCCGAGATCGCCACCAGCCGTTCATCATCCCCGACACCTCCTCGCGCCCGCTAAGACTGCCATATGACCCGTTGTGAGCCCCTGCCTCTAAAACCTCTCCTCCCCTGCTCGATTTCTTCCTCTAGCCGCCATCCCACGAGCACTCGACGCCGTCGTCCACCATTGACGATGAACTCGAGCATCCGGAGTTTGAGTTACTCTGTATTGCCGTCTAGAACGCATCTGGAGCACCATAGCTTCCGCCTCAATGCTTACCTTACTCGCCTGCGTGCTCTAAAGCCACCCCCACACTTGACCGAGCTCCGGCCACCGCTGTCGTCATTGCCGTTACCGCTGTAGCCCTCCTCAGCTCCAGCCACCACCACCATCGGGCGCGCCTTGCTGCGGGCGTTCCAATGTGCCCGGCCGCGCGACCTCTCATCGTCGGAGTTGGCCGAACGAGCAACCTCGCTGTGCGCTGTTTGTGCCAGCGACTAAACGCCGGTTAGAGATGACGTGGAGCATTAGGTTAGGAGTTAATCACGCAGTTAATTAACCCCTAGTGTATGCCATGTGGGACCCATGATGCTAATGACACGGGTTAAGTTAAATAACCCCGCGTTAACTCTCTTTCTCACTGACATGTGGGCCACAGTGTCAGGTTTGACCTAAACTGGCCCTGTTGACTAGCTGACGTCAGCATGACTTAGTGCTGATGCAGTAAATGTTTTCTAGAGTTTTAAACAAATCAGAAATGATTTATTTATTTAAGAAAATGTCCTAAACTTCTAAAAATCATAGAAATTCAACCGTAACTCGAAATGAAATAATTTATATATGAAAAATGATCAGAAAATATGAATAATATGTTTATGCCATGTTCATGCATGTTTGAGCAAGTTAACATCATGAACTAGGACAAATTATGAACATGGAATATATGGTATTTAGTTTTGCAGTTGGAATTTGCTATATGTTGAATTCCGCTTCAATTAACTTGGCTTACTGTTGCATTAGGTGAATTCAGTACCTTAACATGTCATGATCATACATTATGTTTGTTGCATTGCATTGATTGTGTTCCTTCTTGTTTGTCGGTGCTTGTCCCCTCTCAGTAGCAGAATGTTTCCGACGTAGTGACCGTTGACACTGATGAAGTGCGGTATCATCTTCAGAAGTGCCAGGCAAGAAAACCCCCTTTGTGCATTTTTGGGTTTTTGGAATAATAGATTTGAAAATAAAAGTAAATAAAAATAGATCTCAAAGCAAATATGATAAAGAATAGACCCGGGGGCCGTAGATTTCACTAGTGGCTTCTCTCGAGAAAATAGCACACAGTGGGTAAACAAATTACTGTTGGGCAATTGATAGAACATCGAATAATTACGACGATATCCAAGGCAATGATCAATATATAGGCATCACGTCCAAGATTAGTAGACCGACTCCTACCTGCATCTACTACTATTACTCCACACATCGACCGCTATCCAGCATGCATCTAGTGTATTAAGTTCATGGAGAAACAGAGTAATGCAATAAGAACGATGACATGATGTAGACGATATCTATTCATGTAGGAATAGACCCCATCTTGTTATCCTTAATAGCAATGATACATGTGTGTCTTGCTGCCCCTTCTATCACTGGCAAACAACACCGCAAGATCGAACCCATCACAAAGCACCTTTTCCCATGGCAAGAAAAATCGATCTAGTTGGCCTAACTAAACCAAAGATTCGAAGAAGAAATACAAGGCTCTAAATAATCATGCATATAAGAGATCAAAGAAAACTCAAATAATATTCATGGATATAGATCTGATCATAAACTCAAAGTTCATCGGATCCCAACAAACACACTGCAAAAAGAGTTACATCATATAGATCTACAAGAGACCATTGTATTGAGAATCAAAAGAGAGAGAGAGGAAGTCATCTAGCTACTACCTACGGACCCTTAGGTCTATGGTGGACTACTCACGCATCATCGGAGAGGCACCAATGAGGATGATGAACCCCTCCGTGATGGTGTTAGATTGGATCTCGTGTTTCTGGAACTTGCGGCGGCTGGAATTGTGTTTCGTCGACTGCCCTAGGGTTTCTGGAATATTTGGGAATTTGTAGGGCGAAGAGGCAGTGCGGGAGGCCTCCGTGGGGGGCACAACCCCCCTGGGCGCGCCCTGGTGGGTTGTGCTCCCCACAGGCCTCCCCTCTGGTGCTTTCTTGGCCCACAAGGTGTCTTCTAGTCCAGAAAAAATCTCCAAAAAGTTTCGCTGTGTTTGGACTCCGTTTGGTATTGATATTCTGCGAAGTAAAAAACAAGCAAAAAATAGCAACTGGCACTGGGCACTATGTCAATAGGTTAGTCCCAAAAAATGATATAAAGTTGCTATAAAATGAATATAAAACATCCAAGAATGATAATATAACAGCATGGAACAATGCAGATTTATAGATACGTTGGAGACGTATCAGCATCGCCGAGCTTAATTCCTGCTCGTCCTCGAGTAGGTAAATGATAAAAACAGAATTTTTGATGTGGAATGCTGCCTAACATGTTCATCACATATTCTTTTCTTTTGTAGCATGGACATTTGGACTTTTTATATGGTTCAAAGAAACAGTCTAGTTTTGACATAAAGATTTCAATACTCAAGCATATCAACAAGCAACCATGTCTTTCAAAATATCAACACTAAAGAAAGTTATCCCTAGCCCATCATGCTCAATCATTGATCCATTCATGAAACCCACTCGCATATTAGCTACATCCAATGCTCAAGTATGATCATAGTGCTCCCTAGTTTGCTTTATAAGAGAAGATGGAGACTCACATAAAAATAAAAATTGCATAAAGTAAATAGATAGGCCCTTCACAGAGGGAAGTAGGGATTTGTAGAGGTGAGCTCAAAGCTTAATTGAGAGATAAAAAAATTTGAGAGGCATACTCCAACAAAAACGATCGAGTAATTCCCAACATTTTCCATGCTAGATATATCATAGGCGGTTCCCAAACATAAAATAAAGTTTATTCCTTTTTCCACCATTCTTTCATAATCCATGGCTAGCCGTATCCACAGGTGCCTTCCATACCAACACTTTCCAAGGAATTTATTATTTATAAACATAAAGTAAATTTATTTTTCATGTCGGGACTGGGCATCCCTATTACCGCCGCACTCTGGTGCAATGACAAGTGAATAAACACTCATCTTGATAATAACACATCTAGTATGGAAAATATTGGCCACCCCCTGCCGCTTCATGAGCGGTACGAGCACACAAAAGGGAAATTCACTTTGAAAATTAGAGATGGCGCATAAAAATTTGCTTAGAATGACACGGAAATACCGCATATAGGTAGGTATGGTGGACTCATATGGCAAAACTGGGTTTAAAGATTTTGGATGCACAAGTAGTATTTCTACTTAGTACAAGTGGAGGCTAGCAAAAAGATTGAGAAGCAACCAACCAAGAAACGAAAATTCACATAAGCGAGCATTAAGTATAACTAACACTGAATAATGCACCATAAGTAGGATGTAATTTCATTGCATAATTATTGACTTTCGTGCTTGCATAGGGAATCACAAACCTTAACACCAATATTCTTACTAAAGCATAATTACTCACCAACATGACTCACATATCACTATCATCATATCTCAAAACTATTACAAAGAATCAAGTTTATTTTGTCCAATGATGTTCATGAAAGTTTTTATTATATCCCTCTTGAATATCTATCACTTGTGGGACTAGTTTCATATATTGCAATTGCTTTTGGCAAGCTCAAATAAATTTAAGTGAAGAACATGAGCATAAAAATTTCATATCTCAAAATAATATAAGTGAAGCATGAGAGAATTTCTTCAAAAAATTTACTAACTCTAAAATAAATCTAAGTGAAGCATGAGAGTATTTCTTCAAAAATATTAAAGCATACCGTGCTCAAAAACATATAATTGAAGCACTAGAGCAATTCCATAGCTCAAAAAATTTAAGTAAAGCATATAGAGCAATTCTAACAAATCATAGCATAATTTTGGCCCTCTCAAATAGGTGTGTCCAGTAAGGATACTTGTGACAAACTAAAAAGAAAAACAAGCAAAGACTCATATAATACAAGACGCTCCAAGCAAAACTCATGATATGTGACGAATAAAAATATAGCTCCAAGTAAAATACCGATGGTCGTTAGAAGAAAGAGGGGATGCCTTCTGGGGCATCCCCAAGCTTAGTTGCTTGGTTCTCATTGAATATTAACGTGGGGTGCCATGGGGCATCCCCAAGCTTAGGCTCTTGCCACTCCTTATTCCTTCATCCATCGTGATCTCACCCAAAACATGAAAACTTCAATCACACAAAACTTAACAAAACCTTCGTGAGATCCGTTAGTATAAGAAAACCAATCTTTACTTTAAGTACTATTGCAAACCCATTCAAAATTTATTATTGCATTATATCTGTTGTATTCTAACTTTGCCATGGCTTATACCCCCCGATACAATCCATAGATTCATCAAAATAAGCGCACAATGCAAAGAACAGTCTGTAAAGATGCGAATTGTTCTCATACTTCTGTAACTTGAAAAATTCTGAAAAATTAGGAAATCGGAGGAAATTTGTATGTAAATATTGTGTAAAAAAGTCAGAATTTTTTGTCGCTTATGTGATTTTATAAAAAAATTCTACTGGGTGCAAAAGTTTCTGTTTTTTAACAAGATCAAATCAACTATCACCCAACATGATCCTAAAGGCTTTACTTGGCGCAAACACTAATTAAAACATGAAAAACACAATCATAACAGTAGCATAATTGTGCAAACACTCAAAAACTGAAAGCAAAAGGCAAAAATAAATTTTATTAATTGGGTTGTCTCCCAACAAGCGCTATTGTTTTATGCCCCTAGCTAGGCATTGAGATTTCGATGATGCTCACATGAAAGATAATAATTGAAACACAAAAAGAGCATCATAAAACATGTGACAAACAATTTTAAGTCTAACATGCTTCCTATGCATAGGCATTTTATAAGCAAACAATTTATCAAGGCAAACAAAAACTAGCATATGCAAGGGAGAAGAATAAAACATTGACAATCTCAACATAACGAGAGGTAATTTAGTAACATGAAAATTTCTACAACCATATTTCCCTATCTCATAATAATTACATGTGGGATCATATTCAAATTCAACGATATAGCTATCACATAACATATTCTCTATATGATCCAGATGCATGCAAAGTTGACACTCTTCCAAAATAGTGGGATTATCATCAAATAAAGTCATGACCTCTCCAAGCCCACTTTCATCAAAAATTTCATAAGATTGAACACTCTCCAAATATGTGGGATTATTTTTACCTAAAGTTGACTCTCTTCCAAACCCACTTTTAATATTATCGCAAGCATATTCATCATGAGGTTTAAATACATTTTCAATATCATAAGAATCATTACCACCCCAATCATGATCATTGCAATAAGTAGTGGACATAGCAATATTAGCATCCCCAACCTTGGGGTTTTGCATATTATTAGCGCAATTGACATTAATAGAATTTATAATAACATCATTGCAATCATGATTTTCATCTAAGGAACTATCATGAATCACTTTATAAATCTCTTCTTTTAACACTTCGTCACAATTTTCAGATTCACGAATCTCAAATGAAACTTCATAAAGATAATCTAGTGAACTCTATTCACTGGCAATGGGTTCATCATAATTGGATCTCTTGAAAAATATTAGCAAGTGGATGAGGATCCATAACAATAGATTTTTAGCAAGCGAAGATGCAAGCAAATAGAAGACACATGGCAACACAAACAAACAAAAGATCAAACAAGAAAAAGGCAAACGAAAAAGAATGCAAATAAAAAGGAAATTTTTTGTGAAGTGGGGGAGATGAAAACGAGAGGCAAATGGAAAATAATGTAAATTGCAAGGAGATGAGATTTGTGATTAGGAACCTGATAGATGTTGATGATGTCTCCCCGACAACGGCGCCAGAAATTCCTTTTGATGTCGCTTGAGACTGCGTTGGTATTTCCCCAAAGAGGAAGGGATGATGCAGTACAGCTACGGTAGGTATTTCTCTCAGTTATGAAACCAAGGTATCAATCCAGTAGGAGAACCAAACAACACTATGTAAACGGTACCTGCACACAAAGAACAAATACTTGCAACCCAACGCGTAAGAGGAGTTGTCAATCCCTCCTAGGTAACAGCGCCAGAAATTGGCAAGTTGACGGGAGACTGCTTGATCCTCCCCGGTAGAAAACACTGCAAGATCGAACCCATCACAAAGCACCTCTTCCCATGGCAAAAAAAAATGATCTAGTTGGCCTAACTAAACCAAAGATTCGAAGAAGAAATACGAGGCTATAAATAATCATGCATATAAGAGATCAAAGAAAACTCAAATAATATTCATGGATATAGATCTAATCATAAACTCAAAGTTCATCGGATCCCAACAAACACACCGCAAAAAGAGTTACATCAAATAGATCTCCAAGAGACCATTGTATTGAGAATCTAAAGAGAGAGAGAGAGAGAGAGAGAGAGAGAGGAAGCCATCTAGCTACTACCTACGGACCCTTAGGTCTATGGTGGACTACTCACGCATCATCGGAGAGGCACCAACGAGGATGATGAACCCCTCCGTGATGGTGTTAGATTGGATCTCATGGTTCTGAAACTTATGGCGGCTAGAATTGTGTTTCATTGACTCCCCTAGGGTTTCTGGAATATTTGGGAATTTATAGGGCGAAGAGGCGGTGCGGGAGGCCTCCGTGGGGGGCACAACCCCCCGGGACGCGCCCTGGTGGGTTGTGCTCCCCACGGGCCTCCCCTCTGGTGCTTTCTTGGCCCACAAGGTGTCTTCTGGTCCAGAAAAAATCTCCAAAAAGTTTCACTGCGTTTGGACTCCGTTTGGTACTAATATTCTACGAAGTAAAAAAAACAAGCAAAAAATAGCAACTAGCAATGGGCACTATGTCAATAGGTTAGTCCCAAAAAATGATATAAAGTTGCTATAAAATGAATATAAATCATCCAAGAATGATAATATAACAGCATGGAACAAGTAAAAATTATAGATACGTTGGAGACGTATCACAGACCAAACTGTATTAACTATTGACTGTGCATCATTGATTCTGAAAATTCTGAAAGAGCCTCTGCCATCTGTTGATATGTTGATTTACTTGAAATAAAATCATAGAATGAAAATGTTGTCATCTGGATTACAAATGTTCTTTTTCTCATTAAAAGATCATGAGAGATAGCTACTGAAAACAGACTGGAGTAAATTGTTTTTCTCATAACACACTCACACAACAAAAACAGGTTCATGACTGGAGTAGTACTGTAATAAGACCTGACAAAACATCTTTTGGCTGGGAGAGATTTGAGTATTTTTACATCATTGCTAAGAGATTTTATTACTATAATAAGACCTGCATAAGTCAAATGGAAATTAAATGGAGAGATTTGAGTATTTTTACATCATTGCATAAGACATGCATAAGTCAAATGGAGAGATTTGAGTATTTTTACATCATTGCTAAGAGATTTTATTACTGGCTGGGAGAGATTTGAGTAAATTCAGTTTGCATAAGTCAAATGGAAATTAAATGTAGCAGTACTATCAAATTATTGCAGTGAATATCATTGACAGTATAAATGACAAAAACTTCATTGAAATGGAGTAAATGACATAATTTGGTCAAATTATTGCTAGGAAGCTTCATTCCTAGCTACTCAAAATAAGTACTGCTGCATACTCCTAACTTAATGGAGTATGTCTTCAAATATTCCTTGATGTAGCATTTCAGGCAAATGGCTAGAGTATACTATCAATGTCATTGTAGCATTTGAGGCAAAAATTCTGAAATTTTTAACTGAAAAATTCTACTCCAAAAAGTATAAAGAAGGGCTAGGAAGTGATACTCCTACATTACTTTAACAACATTACTTTAATTTAGAGGTATTATTTTGGAAACAAACAATAAATGATACTCCTACATTACTTTAACAACATTACTTTAATGATACTCCACTTGCTACTAAAGTAGTTACACTTGCTACTGATGAACCTCAACTAGAATGTGCTGGATATTTTGACAGTTAATGTTTCAGTTAAATTCAATTGAAGGAAAAGTTTCATGTACTACTCCAAGTCTTACACTAAACTACTCCAAGATCATCTTCATTTCCATTTGATCATTTAATGTTAAACAAGTAGTGCAAGCAAGAGAATAGTGCAAACAAAGTATGCAAGAATGTTGTACTACTCCATTTGATCATTTTCATTTCCAAAATGTATTGTTGTGCATCTTGAAAGTTCGACCTCTTACCTTGAAAGTTCTTTTCAGTTGCCTGGAAAACATGGATCTCCCAGACCTCAACTACACCCCACCTGCAGAAGATGGAGATGAAATGGACGAAGATGTAGGAGATGAAATTGTTCAACATGCAGGTAAATGACTCAAATGATCATGAGTAGAGAGTAAACGACTCAAATGACTTGTGTAAATGCATTTTTGTACTCCATTTGGTCATATTTTTTCTTTGTGCAGGTGTTGAGCAAGCAGTTCAGTAAAGGGATAGCCTAGATGACAAGCAAAAAATATGCTGCCTATGTTGCAATGCATACATTGTGCATGAGTAGAGGGGGAAAGTTGAAGAGAGATGATAAAGCGATGGGGCAAATTGCTCAAGGTCTGGAGGTAGATGTTTCATGTCAGAGGAAAGGAAATTGTGGAAGAAAGCCAAAAGACATCAATCTGGAGCAAATCCCTATCATCCCACTAAACAGAAGGTCTACTATCAGGTCATTAGCTTGGCAACTCGGATGCAGCCCTACCACACTGCATAGGAAGTTCATGCTGAAGTTGATAAAAAGGCATACAAACTGTGTGAAACCAATTCTCAAGGAAAAGAACAAGAGGGATAGGATCAAATTTTGTTTGTCAATGCTCGATGAGACAACAACAAAAACTGAAAGGCCGAAATTCAAAACCATGCACAACATTGTGCATATTGACGAGAAATGGTTCTATATGACGAAGAAAAACATAAACTATTATCTGCTGAATGAGGAGGAAGAGCCTACGAGAAGTATACAAAGTGACAGTTGTATTGGAAAGGTCATGTTCTTGACGGCCATTGCTAGGCCAAGGTGGGACAATGAAGGAAATGTGACCTTCTCTGGGAAAATTGGTATTTGGCGACCAAGTCCATAGGAGAAGTTCCCGCTCAGAGGAGAAGCGACAACAGGCCCAGAGGAACAATGGAGACCAAGTCCATAAAAGTCAACCGACAAGTAATGAGAGAGTTCATGATAGAGAACCTACTGCCAGCAATACAAGCAGCTTGGCCTGAGAATGATGCTGGGCAAACCATCTACATACAGCAAGATAATGCTAAGCCCCATATCTTGCCTAATGACCCAGAATTTGTAGCAGCTGTCGAAAGAACTGGACTTGACATCAAAATAATCCAACAGCCTGCCAATAGCCCTAATTTGAATGGGCTTGACCTTGGGTTCTTCAATTCGTTGCAATCTCTGACAGATTGTCTAAGCCCTAGAACACTTCAATCTTATCAAGGGTGTACTAGATGAATTTGAAAACTATGAGGTTTATAAGCTGAACAGAGTTTTCCTATCTCTACAAGCTTGCATGATTGAAATTTTGAACCACGCAGGGGGCAATGTGTATAAGATACCACATGTGAACAAGGAAAGGCTGGAGAACTTTGGGTTGCTACCTCCAAGACTTAGATGCCCTCAAGAGATTTATGCAAATGCCCTACATAACCTACAACTAATGGAGAGAGTTCTGTAATTGATGCTTGTGATGGAGGCTTGAGATTCTTGTGATGGATGCTTGAGATGGACACTTGAGATGCTTGTGATGGAGGCTTGAGATGTTTGTGATGGACGCTTGTGATGGATGCTTGAGATGGATGCTTGAGATGCTTGTGATGAATGCTTGAGATGCTTGTGATGGATGTGATGGAGGCTTGAGATGCTTGAGATGCTTGTGATGGAGGCTTGAGATGCTTGAGGCTTGAGATGCTTGAGATGCTTGTGATGGAGGCTTGAGATGCTTGTGATTATTTGTAACTCCTTGTTGTTTTGGAGGCTATGATGATTGTGATCATATATGTGTAACCCCATATTAGAAAATGTTTGCAAAGTTTTTGAATTTTCTGATTTTTGAGAATGTTTGTGATCATGTATGATTATGAGAATGTTTGCAAAGTTTCATTTCATTTTATTAACACAAAAGGTTTCATTTAGATTTATTAACACAAGATATTTCATTTAGATTAACACAAAAGATTTTAATGGAAGATGCTTGAGATGCTTGAGAAGAGAAAGAGAAAAGAAGAAAAAAAGAAGATAAAGGGAAAGAAGAAAGAAAAGAAAGAAGAAAGAAAAAAGAAGATTTTAATGGAAGGATGATTTTCTGATTTTTGCAAAGTTTCATTTAATTTTGTTAACACAAAAGGTTTCATTTAGATTTTTAACACAAAAGATTCATTTGGTTTCATTTGTTTTTGGAATTGGAGTAAAAGGGAAGACAGAAGAAAGAGAAGAGAAAAGAAAAAGAAGAGAGAAGAGAAAGAGAAGAGGGAAGAAGAGAGCAAGAATATGGAGGGCACTACGGCCTCTCTCCTCTTCTTGCAAGTCCTACACTAAACTACTGAAACTACTGTTTGCAAACTTGAAGCCGAGGAGCGCGCCAAGGGGTACGCCGATGAAGTAATATCATCCAATGTTGATGTATACAGCCAAAAAAAATTAAGTCAATAGTATACTGTAAATTGACTGAAACTGAACAACAGCAGCAATCATCATCAGCAAGTTTGTGTGTGTGTGTTAATGTTTCAGTTAATGTGTGTACAAGCATGCAATCAAAAAAGGAAGCAAGTACTCCTTGGTTCAAAAATGAATCTGTGTTAATTTTAACTAAAGGAAAAGGTTTCAAAAAACATTCTCAAATTACTGAACTAAAGGAAAAAGGAAGCAAGTACTCCTTGGTTCAGAAATGCAATGTTAATTTTAACTAAAGTACTACTGCACTTACTACTGCAAATTTTGGTGGCAAGTTCAAAAAACAAACAAGAAGAACACATTTAGTCTGATTGTGCTATTGACAATTTAAAGCATTTTTGCTACACAAATTGTGAATGATGGCATGGTCTTACAGTAGCTGGAGCTTCCAAGACACTCAGGGCATTCCTCTACAACTTCACCTCCACACCATTCTTCAGAACCTGCTTTTACGATAATGTCTCAGGAATTAGAACAAGATACCACATTTGGTTGCTTAACTAGCTACTTTCTGAAAACAAAAGTGAAGTCAAAAGACATTATTCCTTTCACTCCATTGCAATTGTCAATCATTATAGAGAACCAGCCACTAGCTAAGCTGAGTTTCAGTACATTTATAAGCGGAGTTTCAGTACATTTGATGCTGGTAAAATCAATGTAATTGGAAGCAAGAATCACTTTATAAGAAGAGTTTCAGTAAATCCAAAGCTATACGAAGTTACCAGCAGCAAGAATCCCTTTGTGACACAACATAAATTGCAGCACAAGGTAACTAGGTGAAGCTGCAGATTCATGACCAAGACTAGCTAACAGAAGCTACAGAAGTTCATGAGAAGATTAACAAATACACAAAATTAGCTCCACTACAGGAAAGAACAGTACAGGAATCTACTCCTGGCACAACACAAAGTTTACCAAGATGTGTACACAAAGTTTACCATCAAGTTTGCGATGCTGCATGCCCCTGATTGTTCTCCATGATCCCGTGCGTGCAATGCTTGAACCCGTCGAGCACCATCTTGCGCATATCCTCAAGCATCATTGGGGAATGGAGCAACTCCAATCGGATCTCCACCAGCCTCCGGTCTTGGTGAATCAGTGGCGGCTGCAACGGGCTGCGGCTAGAACCGAGACGGATGCTGCCAGAATTGGGCGCCTGCAGCCAGGTCTGCACCGTGTACCTCTGCTGCAGCAGCGGCTGCTGCACCACCATGCCGTCCTGGGGATGAAGGCAGGGTGGAACGGGGCGCTGGCGCCCACGTTGACGGTTCCATCGGTGGGCTGAGCGAGTAGAAGGACGGGCGCTCGAAGTTGGTGCGGCTGTTCGAGGAGGTCTCGCTCGACCGGTAGCCGTGGTGATGTGACCCAAACTGTGGGTGTAGCGGCGGGATCGGCCTCGGCACCGGAAGCCTGAAGCCGATGGGAGGTGCACCCGCACCAAGATCCCAAGGCAGGCTCGGCTGTCGCAGCCACACGGGCTGAATAGCGTGCCCCTGCTGCTACTGCGGTGGCGGCGGTGGCTGCAGGGACAACGAGGAGGCCTCCCCGCGGTAGCCAGCGGGGCCGCCGACGCACTCAGATCTAGCGCCAGCGCGCGCCTCCCTCTCGCCCAGCAGCGCGTTGCCAGTGCACAAAAATGGCAGCTTTCTGCATCTACTCCTCACCCAGCAGCGCGTTGCCAGAGTAGGAAAGAGCGGCGCTGTTGGGGAACGTTGCATGAGAAACAAAAAATTTACTACGCTCACCAAGATCAATCTAGGAGATGACCATCTACGAGAGGAGAGATTGGATCTACATACCCTTGTAGATCGCTAAGCGGAAGCGTTAAGAAACGCTATTGATGTAGTAGAACGTCTTCGCGATCCAATCACGATCCGTCCCACGAACTCCCGATCAAGTGCCGAGTGGACGACACCTCTGCGTTCAACACACGTACGGCTTGGTGACTGATACATCTCTATAATTTTTGATTGTTCCATGTTGTTATATTATCATTCATGGATGTTTTACAATCATTTTATAGCAATTTTATATCATTTTTTGGGACTAACCTATTGACATAGTGCCCAGTGCCAATTGCTGTTTTTTGCTTGTTTTTTACTTCGCAGAATACCTGTATGAAACGGAGTCCAAATGCAACAAAACTTTTTGGAGATTTTTTTTGGACCAGAAGACACCTAGGGGGCCAAGAAAGCACTGGAGAAGATCCCCGTGGAGACCACAAGACACCTGGGCATGCCCAGGTGGGTTGTGGCCCCCACAGAGGTCCCCTGCACCACCTCTTTGCCCTATAAATTCCCAAATATTCCATAAACCCTAGGGGAGTCGACGAAACACAATTCCAACCGCCGTAAGTTCTAGAACCACGAGATCCAATCTAGACACCATCACGGAGGGGTTCATCATCCTCATTGGTGCCTCTCCGATGATGCGTGAGTAGTCTACCATAGACCTAAGGGTCTGTAGGCAGTAGCTAGATGGCTTCTTCTCTCTTTTTGATTCTCAATACAATGGTCTCTTGGAGATCTATTTGATGTAACTCTTTTTGCAGTGTGTTTGTTGGCATCCGATGAACTTTGAGTTTATGATCAGATCTATATCCATGAATATTATTTGATTTTTCTTTGATCTCTTATATGCATGATTATTTATAGCCTCGTATTTCTTCTTTGAATCTTTGGTTTAGTTAGGTCAACTAGATCGATTTTTCTTGCCATGGGAAGAGGTGCTTTGTGATGGGTTCGATCTTGCGGTGTCCTCTCCCAGTGACAGAAGGGGCAGCGAGGCACGCATGTATCATTGCTATTAAGGATAACAAGATGGGGGCTATTCCTACATGAATAGTTCTTGTCTACATCATGTCATCGTTGTTATTGCATTACTCCGTTTCTCCATGAACTTAATACACTAGATGTATGCTGGATAGTGGTCGATGTCTGGAGTAATAGTAGTAGATGCAGGCTGGAGTCGGTCTACTAATCTTGGACGTGATGCCTACATATTGATCATTGCCTTGGATATCATCATAATTATTCGATCTTCTATCAATTGCCCAACATTAATTTGTTTACCACCGTATGCTATTTTCTCGAGAGAAGCCACTAGTGAAATCTACGGGCCCCGGGTCTATCTTTTGTCATATTGCTTTCCGATCTATTTTTCATCGCATTTGATTTCAGATCTATTATTCCAAAAACCCAAAAATACTTTGCTGTACTTTTTACTTGCATCTTTTATTTCGCATTTTATTCAGATCTATTTATCCAAACACATACAAAACAATATATATTTTTACCGAGGAGGGATTGACAACCCCTCTTACGCGTTGGGTTGCGAGGATTTGTTCTTTGTGTGCAGGTACCGTTTACATAGTGTTGCTTGGTTCTTCTACTGGATTGATACCTTGGTTTCATAACTGAGGGAAATACCTACCTTAGCTGTACTGCATCATCCCTTCCTCTTTGGGGAAATACCGACACAGCTTCAAGCCGTATCAAAAGGAATTTCTGGCACTGTTGCCGGGGAGACATCATCAACATCTATCAGGTTCCTAATCACAAATCTCATCTCCTTGCAATTTACATTATTTTCCATTTGCCTCTTGTTTTCATCTTCCCCACTTCACAAAAATTGTTGTTTTATTCGCCTTCTTTTTTGTTCGCCTTTTTCTCGTCAGATCTTTTGTTTGCTTGAACTCATCATCATGAGTGACTTTGGTAGGGCAGAAACAGATGATGGCCTAACTCCTAAAATTGGACGATCTGGCAATCTGGATGCTAAAACTTTTGTTTTGGGGCAAGGGAATTGTAACATCCCCAGCATCACACCACAGTGATCACCTCCTAATCATGACAAGCCATCATCATTATGCCATAAGAAAAATAGTTAAGAAATCTTCTCACTTCAAATTTCAACTTAAAACAAAAATCAAATATTCACCTCTCCAAACAGCAAAACAAAAATGTTCAACATATTACAAATAATCCCCAAAGCTTTTATAAAATTAAAGCTGACATCATTTGGGTTCCTGTTTTGCCCCTGGAAACTTAAACAGTAGAAAACAACCCTAATTTAATTCATTTTCATTTATGCAAAATCCAAGAGAATTCAAAACATTCCCAAACTTTTAGTGGCAGTATCTAAAATCACCAGGGAATTATTGGGACCTTTCCCATATTTTTCCTAAGTGATTAGGATGCCTAAATAAGTCCTCCTCTCTCTCTGCTAATTAATAAAAAGAAAAACAGAAAAACAGAGAAAAAGAAAAGGCCAGAGGCCACTTACCTATCGAAGCCCAGCGCGGCCTAGCCCAAACCACCGCTACAGCCGTCCTCTTCCCCGTGTCGGGGCCGGAGCCGCTCCGATCAATGCCGCCGCACGCGTCAGCCATCCGCGGCTCTCTCCGGCGGATAAGGCCGCGCCCTGCCCTCGTCCCCCTCAAACCCTAGCCCCCACAAATCCCCTCCGCCTCGCTCCCACTCAGATATCGCTCGACCGAGCGAGCTCGCCGCCGATGCCTCATCGCAGTCGTGACCACCGGCCGCCATTCGTCATTCCGTCGTGCCCCCGAGCTTCCCCTGCCTCGTCTACGTCGTCCACTTGCTACGGATGGAGTCGAAGAACCCCACGGCGACCGCCTCGAGCTCCCATCCCCGCCACGGCCACCGAGCTCGCCGCCGTCGATCTGCTACGCCTCTGCGCTCCTAAGCTGTCGACGAGCCATCCGTGCGCTCCTCGGTGAGCACCGCACGCCCTCCCCCTCTCCCCTACTCCTTTCAGTCCCCGTAGCCCAGCTAGCCGCTGTGGCCATAGGACGTCTCCGCCGCGCCATTCGTCGTCGCCGTTTTGGTCGATGTTGAGCTCGACCGGGTTCGCAGCCGTGCTCCTCGACGCCGTAGGAAACCGTAGCGACCTCCAGTTCGTGCACCCGCCCTCTCTAGCGTCGTTTTCACCGTTGCCCAAAAGCCGCCGCCGCTGCAGCTCGTCGCCGACGCCCTTACCGGCCTCCCCAGCTGCTGCCGCTGCCGCCACTCGACGCGGTTCGTTCACCGCGTCCGAACGACGCCTCTCGCGCCTCAAATAGACGCCGGACGGCTGAATCCGAACCCCGCCGGTGATGCGCCACCGTGAAACGGCCCGCCGGAGTTACTCCGGTCACCAGCGCCGGCGTGGGCTGACGAGGACGCCTTGGGCCCGCTTCCTGAGCCACTGACCGTGGGCCCGTGGGGCCCAGTTGACTGGGTTGACCCAGTCAACTGCTGACTGGGCTGCCCAGTGAGACTGACGTCTGGGCCCCGCAATAATTAAGCGAATTAAAAAAAAGAAAATGTAAATTAAAATATTTAGTCTAAATACTCACTGACTACTGGGGCCCACCCACTAACTAGTCTGTTTAGTTAAATTAACCCCTCTGTTAAAGTCACAGTCAATGACATGTGGGTCCCACTGGACCCACATGTCAGGTTTGACTCTGGTCAGCCGCTGTTGACCGCTGACGTCACAGTGACATCATGCTGACGTCATAAATCATTTTCTGTAAATAAAAATAATTCCAAAAAATCATTTAAACTTCGAAAATTCATAACTTTTAAACCGTAGCTCAGATCGAAAAACTTAAAACATGAAACTTGCTCAGAACGACGAGACGAGTCTGATCGTGCCGTTTGTTTCTTTGTCGGAACCTCCTACGTAGAAGAACTCATAACTCCGAACCCGTATCTGATGGATAAATAGTGACTAATCACCGGTAAATAAATCCCACGATAATCGTAAAATAACTACAATGACCTAGATGCATCTTGAGGCAACCCTGCACTGCATCATAGTCGTAGCATACCCTGTATTGCATCGTTGCTGTGTATTTATTTGTTTCTTCCCCCTCTTCTCTTTCGGTAGATCCCGACGTTACCGTAGCTCCTGAGGCAGACGCCGCTCCGGAGTACGACTACGTCCCCGACGACCCTGCCCTTGCCGTCGAGCAGACAGGCAAGCAAACCCCATTTTGAGCATTCCGATATCACCCACTATCTTCTCTCTTATGCTTGCATTAGAAGTTACTGCTGCTACTATTGTCCTATATCTGCTGCATAGCCGGTTTACCTGTAACCTGCTGTTGATACTTTCCTGCTATCCTAAACTGTTTAGTATAGGATGGGTAGAGCCTTATCAGAGACCCACTTGTCGCGACTGCCCCGCCGGACTCTCAGAAGACCCGAGCAACGGGATCGAAGATCAGACCCTGGCACCGCACGTCACTTCCCTAAGATGCTCGACTCTACTGGGTTATTATCGAGTGCCGAGGGTGATACCTCGTCAGCACTTCTGATGATAACCTTGTAGGTTAGTTATTTGGTCATGGTAAGTGAGGGTGATTCCTCCTACACCACCCCCGATAACGACGTCGTCGTGCAACTTCTCAAGTGTGGACCTCGAGGGTGATTCCTCATTCATTCACCTTGACGATAGCATCGAGCGGGGATTCCATCGAGGGTGATTCCTCAGGGTTCCCCCTTGGTGTCAGACACACTGAGACTTGGTTATTATGACTGAACACTGAACCATGATACTAAAGACGGGTCGGCCCTGAGGAGTACCCGCGCGAGCATGAATGCAAAGTGATGTGGAGTCGGGTTGACCTGAGAGGTGCCCGCGAGATATCTACGAGGCGTGGCCGGGCATTCTTAGCCCTTGCCGCAAGTCCTCGAGACGGGGCGATGGGGTCACATCGATCGTGAGTCTCTGCTCGTTTCCGTGCGCTCCTAAACCGCTAAACGGTTTGGATATTTGATCCGAGGGGCCTCTGGCCTGATAGCACTAACCATCACGTGGGCATAGTATGGGCGTTCTGCGTCGTATACTTCAGCCGGAGCTTAATTGACGTCGGCAAGGAGCGGCGCGCGCTGAATTGGACTGGGAATGAAATCGCGCTTGTATAAGGGGTTGCTAGGTCTGCTTTCAGCCGCGTTCGCAACGCATAGGAGCATCCGGGGTGATGGTCCAAGACCCCTGGGGGCATAGGTTAGTCCGGCGTGATGACCTCTCATTAAGTATTCGGTCGGGTTGCGGCATATCATTTGGCCAAGGGCGGGCATGACCCAGTAAAGTGTGTCCGGCCGGAGTTAAGCGAGCGTGGTGGGTAACTTGGTGCACCCCTGCAGGGAAGAACTTATCTATCGATAGCCTGTCCTACGGTAACGGACACTCGGAGTTGTATCCCGTTCGGTACAACTAGAACTTGAGGTGAGAACTGGATAGTACGGCTCTGGGATTGCTTTCTCGCGGAGAGTCGAGGAAGAATCTCTGGCCGAGGATTGATAACACTGCTATACTTTACATTATGTTATTCTGCTCTCCTCTAATGCTGCAAGACGGTTGAAGATGCTGAAGATGCTAGTCTTTGATAGGACTAGGCTTTCCCCCCTCTATTCTGGCATTTTTGCAGCCCAGTCCACATATACAGCCATCCTTTGAAAATGTTGCATATGTAGTGTAGATCCTTGCTTGCTGAGTACTTCGGATGAGTACTCACGTTTGCTTTATTTTCTTTTTTCCCCTTTTATCCCTTTGTCGCATCCAGACGACGGAGCCCCGGAGCCAGTTGTCCCGTTCGACGACCACTACTACTACCAGCCCGGAGAGTACTACTACTACGAGGAGCCGACCGACAACCAGGAGTAGGATTCGGAGGGTCCAGGGCAGGAGGCCCACGCCTTTCAATCGTAGTATTTTATTTTGCCCCGTCTCTGTGAAGGCTTATCTCTCTGTCTCTGTAATATATCTGTACCCAGATATCTGATGCTTCCGCTGACACTTGTATGCCATCGAGCTATGTATTCGAGCCCACGAGGCCCTGGCTTGTCATATAAAGCTTGTATGAATTTATTTATGTTTTAGAGTTGTGTTGTGATATCTTCAAGTGAGTCCTTAGGCTTGATCGTGTGCATTTGCGTGTATGATTAGCGCACGATTAAGCCGGGGTCGTCACAGGTTGGTATCAGAGCCGACTGCCTCTAGGAATCCCCCTTTCCAACTCCTTGGCCGAAGTTGAGTCTAGTGGTCGAAAACTGTTTTACTAACTTGGCTGTGTGGCTTACGGGCCCACGTCGCCAACTGGGTGGTATTAGGATCTTTTATTCCTCATCTTTATTCTGGGACTCTGATCTCTCTTCTATTCGGCTTAAAGTTTTACTAACTCTGTTATTAGGTTCTCGTAACCACTTCCTCCCGGAGAGCACCTTCACTACAGATGACCGTCTGCTTCATCAGAAGACTCTGAAGATACTTCTCGATGCCTCTCGAGACCCGGTGCCCCCGGCTTTGCAGATCCTGACCACCGACAAAACCCCGTGGATAACTAACCATCCTTGTCGTTTGTATCTTCATTCCTAGTCACTCCCTTATGTGCGAGATACCCCGTAATACTCGTCGTTAATCCGGGAATCCTTTGAACCTACTGCCTTGCAGTTTCTTTCCGTCTGAATATCCCTATAAATAATTCCTAACATCTATCGGGGACTTGTTCATCCCCAATTATTCAAGTGCTTTCCAGAACACATTGAATGACTATCTGATCTCCCGAAAATCCTCTGCAGTCTATTGCTCTTGACATTCTTGCCTGTTTGCCTTATGGTTGATTCCATATGTCTGGCAATAATCATTTGTATCCTTTGATATCGTCATTTTGGTCTTATTGATTCAACATGAGTGCGAATGCTCGCAATCATCAGTCGATTCCTAGAACACGTCCTTCCGGCTCAATCATCATTCCGGACATGAGCTGGTTCTCAGTCAATCAAGTATTGATTGATTGTCCAACTAAGCATGTACAAATCACTCGTCCCTCTGCCCAGGTGAACTAATTGTCACTCCTGGCTTTGGAAATCGTGAACCCTCTGAATTTTGTACTTGGGTTGTTCAAGTGCTTCCTTAATTCGATGTGCTTGCCCCCGTCCTTTCTCGGAGGACTCTCAGGTGGGACCAGTCATTAAAACCTTACCCCGTTAAATTCTTATGAATCACTTGATTTCTTTTGACGACAGTTATTCGACCGATTCTTTTCTATTCTAAGAACCTTATCGGTTCCTTTCCGTTGACATTGCCTTCGACACTGAAGCATTCTCTACTTCTTGCCGTCTGTATATCCGCCCTGCTTGCATGGCATGGAGAGACAGTGCATTCCTTCTCCATATTAACTTGGGACTGACTACTGACCAGAACATGTCCCGTAATCATGGGAGATCTCTGCAAGACGGAATACCAAAGTTGTCCATCTAGTTCTGTTCAACCTACTCATTTTTGGCCAGAGCTTTTGCTTCTAATCCTTCATTTCTGAATCATAACTCCTTTGAACTTAAACGTCAGATTATTTCAATGTTTCTATAATCTGATTCCGTTACATTCTTTCTTCTTTTGGTTGAGTACCGCTACTCACGACAGATCCTATGTCGTCTACCTGATCTTTCGTTGGATTATTATCCGACAATGTTATTCATCTTCTATCTTTGAGAGTTCTTCCCCTGTTACAATTGCCTTCGGCAATGCGGTATCATTTAATTCTTTTCTTCCATATCCAATTTTGAAATGTGGTATGTTGCTTCTATAAGCGTGTGGTATAGATCCGTAAAAATGCCCCTATGGGTAGTGTCTATGCCTTCGCTAGCTGAGAGAACCCTCAAGGCTTCATGTGCCATACCTTCTGATATTCCACCACTTAAACTTACAAACTCTAAACTTTCTTAACAAAGAGCAGTGAATGAGAAGTTGTTCATTGAAGAAGTGGGAGTCGACCTTGAACCTTTGTGTTCATGCCCATGGACCCGATGTAGAACTTACCATGGAAGCTGCTTGCAAAAATAATTATTTCCTTGGTACAAGTTCAACTTGAATCTACGAATTGATCCTTTGCAATCGTGGTTCCGACCATATTTCCTCCTTGATTCCATTTCCCGGATAAGTTAAATACTTATCCTCTGCAAATCATTTTCCCCGTCCAACCTCTACTCCGATTTACCTTCCGGTATTATCCCTAGTATTTGTTACTGGGAAGTTAAATACTCCATTACCTCATTCCTAGCCTGATCGGCTATATCATTATCGTGCCGACTTTTAACTGTGCTACCCGGCCCTTCTTCCCGGAGCACAATTTTCGACGATGAGCTAAGCTTGCGTCAATCTTCCTCATCTTGTCATTTCACCTTGAACAACAAGCTTGATTTCGAGCTTGTGTCTGAACCATGGTTCCAATAACCTTTCGTTGCATCATTCCTTTTGCTTGATGTCGTGCTGCTCGATGACATCTTCATGGAGTCCCTCGACAAAATTTGTCGTGATCACCGTCAACACTTTGGCTTCTTCAGAGATGTCAACTGAATTCATGGCTAGAAATACCATCTTTGCCCCTCGATAATTTGTGATATCATCGATGACATCCTTGTATTCCTGCCAACACAGACCTGGTTGTGTTTGGTCAATCCATATATTCCGAGTTGATCTTGGAAGTGTTCCTTTGTATCTCTTGTGATCTCTCGATCCAACCCTTACTTGAAACACCATGTTATCGCTACCTCGAAGCATGACTATGGTATTCCGAATGACATTGAGAACAGTGAAAACGCAATGCTGCATGTCTCTTCATCAATTATCCAAACACTGTTGTATGGGTAATATCATGATTCTCCCCTCGCCCCTTTGTCTAAATACTTTTGAACTTGCTGTCCTATCATGTACATCATGCTTCGCTTTTCCTTGGGAAAGATGTACTCCCAATCCTGGTGTGCAAACACATTTTCCTTTCCATTGTTCTGTTTAATCTGATACTCACATTTCCTTTTCATTGTTTTGTTTAACCTTCCTGTGATCTATATGATGTAAGCAGGAATAATTCCCTGCTTATGTAAACACCTCGGTGCACACCCTTGTCAGTGAGACCCTGTTACTATTGTTGATGACATTCCGGTAACCACCGATGGACGATAACTTTGCCTATTGGTCTGCCTCGTTTAACGAGCAGGAAAATGGTTCTCTCCGTCCCTCGCCCTTGGTACCGACGTTGTTGCCGACATAGTGACAGACTTTCCTCTGACATACCTCGTTGTCGTGACCGGTAAGATGTCACCATTCTTCCTACTTTGATCGACACCCCTCCACAGTTCCACAGGATCGGAACCTGACTCTCCTGTAACATCCTTGATTCTAAAGCATCCTTTGCCCTTGACTTTGTGTGTTATCTCGAGCCACCCCTCGAAAGATGATCTACTCCCGATACCCTGAACCCCTGTTCACACTTCGTTCAGGTATCAATCGAATGTCCATTCGATTGATACTTCTTATTGTACCTTCATACTTTACTCCTGACGTTTCCTAAGTTTCAACTCGAGAGATACTTCTGCCACATTTCCTGGATGTCCACCAGACAATCGACCCCGCAAAGGTCAGTTTCCCCGAAAGTTACCCTTCACTTTCCCCACTTAAATCTCGGGACGAGATTTCTTGTAGTGGAGGAGATTTGTAACATCCCCAGCATCACACCACAGTGATCACCTCCTAATCATGACAAGCCATCATCATTATGCCATAAGAAAAACAGTTAAGAAATCTTCTCACTTCAAATTTCAACTTAAAACAAAAATCAAATATTCACCTCTCCAAACAGCAAAACAAAAATGTTCAACATATTACAAATAATCCCCAAAGCTTTTATAAAAATAAAGCTGACATCATTTGGGTTCCTGTTTTGCCCCTGGAAACTTAAACAGTAGAAAACAACCCTAATTTAATTCATTTTCATTTATGCAAAATCCAAGAGAATTCAAAACATTCCCAAACTTTTAGTGGCAGTATCTAAAATCACCAGGGAATTATTGGGACCTTTCCCATATTTTTCCTAAGTGATTAGGATGCCTAAATAAGTCCTCCTCTCTCTCTGCTTATTAATAAAAAGAAAAACAGAAAAACAGAGAAAAAGAAAAGGCCAGAGGCCACTTACTTGTCGAAGCCCAGCGCGGCCCAGCCCAAACCGCCGCTACAGCCGTCCTCTTCCCCGTGTCGGCGCCGGAGCCGCTCCGATCAACGCCGCCGCACGCGTCAGCCATCCACGGCCCTCTCCGGCGGATAAGGCCGCGCCCTGCCCGCGTCCCCCTCAAACCCTAGCCCCCACAAATCCCCTCCCCCTCGCTCCCTCTCAGATCTCGCTCAACCGAGCGAGCTCACCGCCGATGCATCATCGTAGTCGTGACCACCGGCCGCCATTCGTCATTCCGTCGTGTCCCCGAGCTTCCCCTGCCTCGTCTACGTCGTCCACTTGCTACAGATGGAGCCGGAGAACCCCACGGCGACCGCCTCGAGCTCCCATCCCCGCCACGGCCACCGAGCTCGCCGCCGTCGATCTGCTACGCCTCTGCGCTCCTAAGCTGTCGACGAGCCATCCGTGCGCTCCTCGGTGAGCACCGCACGCCCTCCCCCTCTCCCCTCCTCCTTTCAGTCCCCGTAGCCCAGCTAGCCGCCGTGGCCATAGGACGTCTCCGCCGCGCCGTTCGTCGTCGCCGTTTCGTTCAATGTTGAGCTCGACCGGGTTCGCAGCCGTGCTCCTCGATGCCGTAGGAAACCGTAGCGACCTCCAGTTCGTGCACCTGCCCTCTCTAGCGTCGTTTTCACCATTTCCCGGAAGCCGCCGTCGCTGCAGCTCATCACCGGTGCCCTTACCGGCCTCCCCAGCTGCTGCCGCTGCCCCAACTCGACGCGGTTCGTTCACCGCGTCCGAACGACGCCTCTCGCGCGTCAAATAGACGCCGGACGGCTGAATCCGAACCCCGCCAGCGATGCGCCACCGTGAAACGGCCCGCCGGAGTTACTCCGGTCACCTGCGCCGGCGTGGGCTGACGAGGACGCCTGGGGCCAGCTTCATAAGCCACTGACTGTGGGCCCAGTTGACTGGGTTGACCCAGACAACTGCTGACTGGGCTGCCCAGTGAGACTGACGTGTGGGGCCCGTGATAATTAAGCGAATTAAAAAAAAGAAAATGTAAATTAAAATATTTAGTCTAAATACTCACTGACTACTGGGGCCCACCCACTAACTAGTCTGTTTAGCTAAATTAACCCCTCTGTTAAAGTCACAGTCAATGACATGTGGATCCCACTGGACCCACATGTCAGGTTTGACTCTGGTCAGCCGCTGTTGACCGCTGACATCACAGTTACATCATGCTGACGTCATAAATCATTTTATGTAAATAAAAATAATTCCAGAAAATCATTTAAACTTCGAAAATTCATAACTTTTAAACCGTAGCTCAGATCGAAAAACTTAAAACATGAAACTTGCTCAGAACGACGAGACGAGTCTGATCGTGCCGTCTGTTTCTTTGTCGGAACCTCCTACGTAGAAGAACTCGTAACTCCGAACCCGTATCTGATGGATAAATAGTGACTAATCACTGGTAAATAAATCCCACGATAATCCTAAAATAACTACAATGACCTAGATGCATCTTTAGGCAACCATGCACTGCATCATAGTCGTAGCATACCTTGTATTGCATCGTTGCTGTGTATTTACTTGTTTCTTCCCCCTCTTCTCTTTCGGTAGATCCCGACGTTGCCGTAGCTCCTGAGGCAGACGCCGCTCCGGAGTACGACTACGTCCCCGACGACCCTGCCCTTGCCGTCGAGCAGACAGGCAAGCACCCCCATTTTGAGCATTCAGATATCGCCCACTCTCTTCTCTCTTATGCTTGCATTAGAAGTTACTGCTGCTACTGTTGTCCTATATCTGCTGCATAGCCTGTTTACCTGTAACCTGCTGTTGATACTTTTTTGCTATCCTAAACTGTTTAGTATAGGATGGGTAGAGCCTTATCAGAGACCCACTTGTCCCGACTGCCCCGCCGGACTCTCAGAAGACCCGAGCAACGGGATCGAAGATCAGACCCTGGCACCGCATGTCACTTCCCTAAGATGCTCGACTCTACTGGGTTATTATCGAGTGCCGAGGGTGATACCTCGTCAGCACTTCTGATGATAACCTTGTAGGTTAGTTATTTGGTCGTGGTAAGTGAGGGTGATTCCTCCTACACCACCCCCGATAACGACGTCGTCGTGCAACTTCTCAACTGTGGACCTCGAGGGTGATTCCTCATTCGTTTACCTTGACGATAGCATCGAGCGGGGATTCCATCGAGGGTGATTCCTCAGGGTTCCCCCTTGGTGTTAGACACACTGAGACTTGGTTACTATGACTGAACACTGAACCAGGATACTATGATACTAAAGACGGGTCGGCCCTGAGGGGTACCCGCGCGAGCATGAATGCGAAGTGATGTGGAGTCGGGTTGACCTGAGAGGTGCCCGCGAGATATCTACGAGGCGTGGCCGGGCATTCTTAGCCCTTGCCGCAAGTCCTCGAGACGGGGCGATGGGGTCACATCGATCGTGAGTCTCTGCTCATTTCCGTGCGCTCCTAAACCGCTAAACGGTTTGGATATTTGATCCGAGGGGCCTCTGGCCTGATAGCACTAACCATCACGTGGGCATAGTATGGGCGTTCTGCGTCGTATACTTCAGTCGGAGCTTAATTGACGTCGGCAAGGAGCGGCGCGCGCTGAATTGGACTGGGAACGCAATCACGCTTGTATAAGGGGTTGCTCGGTCTGCTTTCAGCCGCATTCACAACGCATAGGACTGTCCGAGGTGATGGTCCAAGACCCCTGGGGGCATAGGTTAGTCCGGCGTGCTGACCTCTCATTAAGTATTCGGTCGGGTTGCGGCGTATCGTTTGGCCGAGGGCGGGCATGACCCAGTAAAGTGTGTCCGGCCGGAGTTAAGCGAGCGTGGTGGGTAACTTGGTGCACCCCTGCAGGGAAGAATTTATCTATCGATATCCTGTCCTACGGTAACGGACACTCGGAGTTGTATCCCGATCGGTACAACTAGAACTTGAGGTGAGAACTGGATAGTACGGCTCTGGGATTGCTTACTCGCGGGGAGTCGAGGAAGAATCTCTGGCCGAGGATTGATGACACTGCTATACTTTACATTATGTTATTCTGCTCTCCTCTAATGCTGCAAGACGGTTGAAGATGCTGAAGATGCTAGTCTTCGATAGGACTAGGCTTTCCCCCCTCTATTCTGGCATTTCTGCAGCCCAGTCCACATATACAGCCATCCTTTGAAAATGTTGCATATGTAGTGTAGATCCTTGCTTGCTGAGTACTTCGGTTGAGTACTCACGTTTGCTTTATTTTCCCTTTTCCCATTTTATCCCTTTGTCGCATCCAGACGACGGAGCCCCGGAGCCAGTTGTCCCGTTCCACGACCACTACTACTACCAGCCCGGAGAGTACTACTACTACGAGGAGCCGACCGATGACCAGGAGTAGGATTCGGAGGGTCCAGGGCAGGAGGCCCACGCCTTTCGATCGTAGTATTTTATCTTGCCCCGTCTCTGTGAAGGCTTATCTCTCTCTCTCTCTGTAATATATCTGTACCCAGATATCTGATGCTTCCGCTGACACTTGTATGCCATCGAGCTATGTATTCGAGCCCACGAGGCCCTGGCTTGTAATATAAAGCTTGTATGAATTTATTTATGTTTTAGAGTTGTGTTGTGATATCTTCAAGTGAGTCCTTAGGCTTGATCGTGTGCATTTGCGTGTATGATTAGCGCACGATTAAGCCGGGGTCGTCACAGGTTGGTATCAGAGCCGACTGCCTCTAGGAATCCCCCTTTCCAACTCCTTGGCCGAAGTTGAGTCTAGTGGTCCAAAACTGTTTTACTTACTTGACTGTGTGGCTTACGGGCCCACGTCGCCAACTGGGTGGTATTAGGATCTTTTATTCCTCGTCTTTATTCTGGGACTCTGATCTCTCTTCTATTCGGGTTAAAGTTTTACTAACTCTGTTATTAGGTTCTCGTAACCACTTCCTCCCGGAGAGCCCCTTCACTATAGATGATCGTCTGCTTCATCAGAAGACTCTGAAGATACTTCTCGATGCCTCCCGAGACCCGGTGCCCCCGGCTTTGCAGATCCTGACCACCGACAAAACCCCGTGGATAACTAACCATCCTTGTCGTTTGTATCTTCATTCCTAGTCACTCCCTTATGTGCGAGATACCCCGTAATACTCGTTGTTAATCCGGGAATCCTTTGAACCTACTGCCTTGCAGTTTCTTTCCGTCTGAATATCCCTATAAATAATTCCTAACATCTATCGGGGACTTGTTCATCCCCAATTATTCAAGTGCTTTCGAGAACACATTGAATGACTATCTCATCTCCCGAAAATCCTCTGCAGTCTATTGCTCTTGACATTCTTGCCTATTTGCCTTATGGTTGATTCCATATGTCTGGCAATAATCATTTGTATCCTTTGACACCGTCATTTTGGTCTTATTGATTCAACATGAGTGCGAATGCTCGCAATCATCAGTCGATTCCTAGAACACGTCCTTCCGGCTCAATCATCATTCCGGACATGAGCTGGTTCTCGGTCAATCAAGTATTGATTGATTGTCCAACTAAGCATGTACAAATCACTCGTCCCTCTGCCCAGGTGAACTAATTGTCACTCCTGGCTTTGGAAATCGTGAACCCTTTGAATTTTGTACTTGGGTTGTTCAAGTGCTTCCTTAATTCGATGTGCTTGCCCCCGTCCTTTCTCGGAGGACTCTCAGGTGGGACCAGTCGTTAAAACCTTACCCCATTAAATTCTTACGGATCACTTGATTTCTTTTGAGGACAGTTATCCGACCGATTCTTTTCTATTCTAAGAACCTTATCGGTTCCTTTCCGTTGACATTGCCTTCGACACTGAAGCATTCTCTGCTTCTTGCCGTCTGTATATCCGCCCTGCTTGCATGGCACGGAGAGACAGTGCATTCCTTCTCCATATTAACTTGGGACTGACTACTGACCAGAACATGTCCCGTAATCATGGGAGGAGATCTCTGCAAGACGGAACACCAAAGTTGTCCATCTAGTTCTGTTCAACCTACTCATTTTTGGCCAGAGCTTTTGCTTCTGATCCTTCATTTCTGAATCATAACTCGTTTGAACTTAAACGTCGGATTATTCCGATGTTTCTATAATCTGATTCCGTTACATTCTTTCTTCTTTTGGTTGAGTACCGCTACTCACGACAGATCCTATGTCGTCTACCTGATCTTTCGTTGGATTATTATCCGACAATGTTATTCATCTTCTATCTTTGAGAGTTCTTCCCCTGTTACAATTGCCTTCGGCAATGCGGTATCATTTAATTCTTTTCTTCCATATCCAATTTTGAAATGTGGTATGTTGCTTCTATAAGCGTGTGGTATAGATCCGTAAAAATGCCCCTATGGGTAGTGTATATGCCTTCGCTAGCTGAGAGAACCCTCAAGGCTTCATGTGCCATACCTTCTGATATTCCACCACTTAAACTTACAAACTCTAAACTTTCTTAACAAAGAGCAGTGAATGAGAAGTTGTTCATTGAAGAAGTGGGAGTTGACCTTGAACCTTTGTGTTCATGCCCATGGACCCGATGTAGAACTTACCATGGAAGCTGCTTGCAAAAATAATTATTTCCTTCGTACAAGTTCAACTTGAATCTACGAATTGATCCTTTGCAATCGTGGTTCCGACCATATTTCCTCCTTGATTCCATTTCCCGGATAAGTTAAATACTTATCCTCTGCAAATCATTTTCCCCGTCCAACCTCTACTCCGATTTACCTTCCGGTATTATCCCTAGTATTTGTTACTCGGAAGTTAAATACTCCATTACCTCATTCCTAGCCTGATCGGCTATATCATTATCGTGCCGACTTTTAACTGTGCTACCCGGCCCTTCTTCCCGGAGCACAATTTTCGATGATGAGCAAAGCTTGCGTCAATCTTCGTCATCTTGTCATTTCACCTTGAACAACAAGCTTGATTTCGAGCTTGTGTCTGAACCATGGATCCAATAACCTTTCGTTGCATCATTCCTTTTGCTTGATGTCGTGCTGCTCGATGACATCTTCACGGAGTCCCTCAACAAAATTTGTCGTGATCACCATCAACACTTTGGCTTCTTCAGAGATGTCAACTGAATTCATGGCTAGAAATACCATCTTTGCCCCTCGATAATTTGTGATATCATCGATGACATCCTTGTATTCCTGCCAACACAGACCTGGTTGTGTTTGGTCAATCCTTATATTCCGAGTTGATCTTGGAAGTGTTCCTTTGTATCTCTTGTGATCTCTCGATCCAACCCTTACTTGAAACACCATGTTATCGCTACCTCGAAGCATGACTATGGTATTCCGAATGTCATTGAGAACAGTGAAAACGCAATGCTGCATGTCTCTTCATCAATTATCCAAACACCGTTGTATGGGTAATATCATGATTCTCCCCTCGCCCCTTTGTCTAAATACTTTTGAACTTGCTGTCCTATCATGTACATCATGCTTCGCTTTTCCTTGGGAAAGATGTACTCCCAATCCTGGTGTGCAAACACATTTTCCTTTCCATTGTTCTGTTTAATCTGATACTCACATTTCCTTTTCATTGTTTTGTTTAACCTTCCTGTGATCTATATGATGTAAGCAGGAATAATTCCCTGCTTATGTAAACACCTCGGTGCACACCCTTGTCAGTGAGACCCTGCTACTATTGTTGATGACATTCTGGTAACCACCGATGGACGAGAACTTTGCCTATTGGTCCGCCTCGTTTAACGAGCAGGAAAATGGTTCTCTCTGTCCCTCGCCCTTGGTACCGACGTTGTTGCCGACGTAGTGACAGACTTTCCTCTGACATACCTCGTTGTCGTGACCGGTAAGATGTCACCATTCTTCCTACTTTGATCGACACCCCTCCACAGTTCCACAGGATCGGAACCTGACACTCCTGTAACATCCTTGATTCTAAAGCATCCTTTGCCCTTGACTTTGTGTGTTATCTCGAACCACCCCTCGAGAGATGATCTACTCCCGATACCCTGAACCCCTGTTCACACTTCGTTCAGGTATCAATCGAATGTCCATTCGATTGATACTTCTTATTGTACCTTCATACTTTACTCCCGACGTTTCCTAAGTTTCAACTCGAGAGATACTGCTGCCACATTTCCTGGATGTCCACCAGACAATCGACCCCGCAAAGGTCAGTTTCCCCGAAAGTTACCCTTCACTTTCCCCACTTAAATCTCGGGCCGAGATTTCTTGTAGTGGAGGAGATTTGTAACATCCCCAGCATCACACCACAGTGATCACCTCCTAATCATGACAATCCATCATCATTATGCCATAAGAAAAACAGTTAAGAAATCTTCTCACTTCAAATTTCAACTTAAAACAAAAATCAAATATTCACCTCTCCAAACAGCAAAAAAAAAATGTTCAACATATTACAAATAATCCCCAAAGCTTTTATAAAAATAAAGCTGACATCATTTGGGTTCCTGTTTTGCGCCTGGAAACTTAAACAGTAGAAAACAGCCCTAATTTAATTCATTTTCATTTATGCAAAATCCAAGAGAATTCAAAACATTCCCAAACTTTTAGTGGCAGTATCTAAAATCACCAGGGAATTATTGGGACCTTTCCCATATTTTTCCTAAGTGATTAGGATGCCTAAATAAGTCCTCCTCTCTCTCTGCTTATTAATAAAAAGAAAAACAGAAAAACAGAGAAAAAGAAAAGGCCAGAGGCCACTTACCTGTCGAAGCCCAGCGCGGCCCAGCCCAAACCACCGCTACAGCCGTCCTCTTCCCCGTGTCGGCGCCGGAGCCGCTCCGATCAACGCCGCCGCATGCGTCAGCCATCCGCGGCCCTCTCCGGCGGATAAGGCCGCGCCCTGCCTTCGTCCCCCTCAAACCCTAGCCCCCACAAATCCCCTCCCCCTCGCTCCCTCTCAGATCTCGCTCGACCGAGCGAGCTCGCCGCCGATGCCTCATCGCAGTCGTGACCACCGGCCGCCATTCGTCATTCCGTCGTGTCCCCGAGCTTCCCCTGCCTCGTCTACGTCGTCCACTTACTATGGATGGAGCCGGAGAACCCCACGGCGACCGCCTCGAGCTCCCACCCCCGCCACGGCTACCGAGCTCGCTGCCGTCGATCTGCTACGCCTCTGCGCTCCTAAGCTGTCGACGAGCCATCCGTGCGCTCCTCGGTGAGCACCGCACGCCCTCCCCCTCTCCCCTGCTCCTTTCAGTCCCCGTAGCCCAGCTATCCGCCTTGGCCATAGGACGTCTCCGCCGCGCCATTCGTCGTCGCCGTGTCGGTCGATGTTGAGCTCGACCGGGTTCGCAGCCGTGCTCCTCGACGCCGTAGGAAACCGTAGCGACCTCCAGTTCGTGCACCCGTCCTCTCTAGCGTCGTTTTCACCGCTGCCCGGAAGCCGCCGCCGCCGCAGCTCGTCACCGGCGCCCTTACCGGCCTCCCTAGCTGCTGCCGCTGCCACCACTCGATGCGGTTCGTTCACCGCGTCCGAACGACGCCTCTCGCGCCTCAAATAGACGCCGGACGGCTGAATCCGAACCCCGCCGGCGATGCGCCGCCGTGAAACGGCCCGCCGGAGTTACTCCGGTCACCAGCGCCGGCGTGGGCTGATGAGGACGCCTTGGGCCCGCTTCCTGAGCCACTGACCGTGGGCCCATGGGGCCCAGTTGACTGGGTTGACCCAGTCAACTGCTGACTGGGCTGTCCAGTGAGACTGACGTGTGGGCCCCGCGATAATTAAGCGAATTAAAAAAAATGTAAATTAAAATATTTAGTCTAAATACTCACTGACTACTGGGGCCCACCCACTAACTAGTCTGTTTAGCTAAATTAACCCCTCTGTTAAAGTCACAGTCAATGACATGTGGGTCCCACTGGACCCACATGTCAGGTTTGACTCTGGTCAGCCGCTGTTAACCGCTGACATCACAGTGACATCATGTTGACGTCATAAATCATTTTCTGTAAATAAAAATAATTCCAGAAAATCATTTAAACTTTGAAAATTCATAACTTTTAAACCGTAGCTCAGATCAAAAAACTTAAAACATGGAACTTGCTCAGAACGACGAGACAAGTCTGATCGTGCCGTCTGTTTCTTTGTCGGAACCTCCTACGTAGAAGAACTCGTAACTCCGAACCCGTATCTGATGGATAAATAGTGACTAATCACCGGTAAATAAATCCCACGATAATCCTAAAATAACTACAATGACCTAGATGCATCTTTAGGCAACCCTGCACTGCATCATTGTCGTAGCATACCCTGTATTGCATCGTTGCTGTGTATTTACTTGTTTCTTCCCCCTCTTCTCTTTCGATAGATCCCGACGTTGCCGTAGCTCCTGAGGCAGACGCCGCTCCGGAGTACGACTACGTCCCGGACGACCCTGCCCTTGCCGTCGAGCAGATAGGCAAGCACCCCCATTTTGAGCATTCCGATATCGCCCACTCTCTTCTCTCTTATGCTTGCATTAGAAGTTACTGCTGCTACTGTTGTCCTATATCTGCTGCATAGCCTGTTTACCTGTAACCTGCTGTTGATACTTTCCTGCTATCCTAAACTGTTTAGTATAGGATGGGTAGAGCCTTATCAGAGACCCACTTGTCCCGACTGCCCCGCCGGACTCTCAGAAGACCCGAGCAACGGGATCGAAGATCAGACCCTGGCACCACACGTCACTTCCCTAAGATGCTCGACTCTACTGGGTTATTATCGAGTGCCGAGGGTGATACCTCGTCAGCACTTCTGATGATAACCTTGTAGGTTAGTTATTCGGTCGTGGTAAGTGAGGGTGATTCCTCCTACACCACCCCCGATAACGACGTCGTCGTGCAACTTCTCAAGTGTGGACCTCGAGGGTGATTCCTCATTCGTTCACCTTGACGATAGCATCGAGCGGGGATTCCATCGAGGGTGATTCCTCAGGGTTCCCCCTTGGTGTCAGACACACTGAGACTTGTTTACTATGACTGAACACTGAACCATGATACTATGATACTAAAGACGGGTCGGCCCTGAGGGGTACCCGCGCAAGCATGAATGCGAAGTGATGTGGAGTCGGGTTGACCTGAGAGGTGCCCGCGAGATATCTACGAGGCGTGGCCGGGCATTCTTAGCCCTTGCCGCAAGTCCTCGAGACGGGGCGATGGGGTCACATCGATCGTGAGTCTCTGCTCGTTTCCGCGTGCTCCTAAACCGCTAAACGGTTTGGATATTTGATCCGAGGGGCCTCTGGCCTAATAGCACTAACCATCACGTGGGCATAGTATGGGCGTTCTGCGTCGTATACTTCAGCCGGAGCTTAATTGACGTCGGCAAGGAGCGGCGCGCGCTGAATTGGACTAGGAACACAATCGCGCTTGTATAAGGGGTTGCTAGGTCTACTTTCAGCCGCGTTCGCAACGCATAGGAGCGTCCGGGGTGATGGTCCAAGACCCCTGGGGGCATAGGTTAGTCCGGCGTGCTGACCTCTCATTAAGTATTCGGTCGGGTTTTGGCGTATCGTTTGGCCGAGTGCGGGCATGACCCAGTAAAGTTTGTCCGGCCGGAGTTAAGCGAGCGTGGTGGGTAACTTGGTGCACCCCTGCAGGGAAGAACTTATCTATCGATAGCCTGCCCTACGGTAACGGACACTCGGAGTTGTATCCCGATCGGTACAACTAGAACTTGAGGTGAGAACTGGATAGTACGGCTCTGGGATTGCTTTCTCGCGGGGAGTCAAGGAAGAATCTCTGGCCGAGGATTGATGACACTGCTATACTTTACATTATGTTATTCTGCTCTCCTCTAATGCTGCAAGACGGTTGAAGATGCTGAAGATGCTAGTCTTCGATAGGACTAGGCTTTCCCCCCTCTATTCTGGCATTTCTGCAGCCCAGTCCACATATACAGCCATCCTTTGAAAATGTTGCATATGTAGTGTAGATCCTTGCTTGCTGAGTACTTCAGATGAGTACTCACGTTTGCTTTATTTTCCTTTTTCCCCTTTTATCCCTTTGTCGCATCCAGACGACGGAGCCCCAGAGCCAGTTGTCCCGTTCGACGACCACTACTACTACCAGCCCGGAGAGTACTACTACTACGAGGAGCCGACCGACGACCAGGAGTAGGATTCGGAGGGTCCAGGGCAGGAGGCCCACGCCTTTCGATCGTAGTATTTTATTTTGCCCCGTCTCTGTGAAGGCTTATCTCTCTCTCTCTCTGTAATATATCTGTACCCAGATATCTGATGCTTCCGCTGACACTTGTATGCTATCGAGCTATGTATTCGAGCCCACGAGGCCCTGGCTTGTAATATAAAGCTTGTATGAATTTATTTATGTTTTAGAGTTGTGTTGTGATATCTTCAAGTGAGTCCTTAGGCTTGATCTTGTGCATTTGCGTGTATGATTAGCACATGATTAAGCTGGGGTCGTCACAGGAATGTTATGGGAAAAGAACATATCCAAGAATTTTTTTTAATTGTGTTGGAAATTTGACTTTTCATGATGCCCCTATACTTAAAAGAACTAAAACTTATGCGGAGGCTATTTCAGCACTATTTCTGAAACTTGAAAATAGATTTATCCGTACTCATTCTACCTTGCAAAGATTGTTTTATGAGTTGCCCGTTATAAAATACCCAAAAGCTAAAAAGATAGCCACCCATGTTCTTATGAATGAATTTGATCACATAATACGGGAAGCTAGGGAAATTTTTGATTTCTATGGTATGAGTCGAGAAAAACCGGTGATAGATGAGATACTTTACAATAGTGACTATATGTTGAGACATTTGCTTGGAAATAATCAAATTTTTTATGAGAAGCTTAAAAAGGAAATCCCCGTTTTAGATGTGATCTAACAAGTTTTCAATGATATTAATCAACAATATTCTTGGATCGTAGCCAGAAATCAAAGAGGTTACGTAGATGGACAACATGGTGATCCTAAAATTTCTATGGATAATGTGTTTCAAGTTATTTTTGCAAAACCTCCTGACAAAAACACATCTATGGAAAATAAGAAGAAAGATGACAATACTTGAATCTATGGATTATGCCTAGCTAGGGGAATAAAATGATAGCGCTTGTTGGGAGGCAACCCAATGAATAAAATTTATTTTTGCCTTTTTCTTTCTGTTCTTGAGTGTTTACACAATTATGACTCTGTTATGATTGTGTTTTTTTATGTTTTAATTAGTATTTGTGCCAAGTAAAGCCTTTGGGATAGCTTTGGTGATAGTTGATTTGATCTTGTTGGAAAACATAAACTTTTGCGTCCAGTAGCAGAATTTTAGAAATTCACAGGGGCGACTCAAACTTCTGAATTTTTTACACAAGATTAATATTAAAATTTACTCTGTTTTCCTAATTGTTAAGAATTTTGGGAGTGACATAAGTATGAGAACAATTCGTATCTTTACAAGCTGTTCTGTTTTTGACAGATTCTGTTTTCTTTGCATTGTGTGCTTATTTTGATGAATCTATGGATTGTATCGGGGGGTATAAGATGTGGCGATGTTATAATACAGTAGATATAATGCACTAAAAAAATTTGAATGAGTTTTCAACAGTACTTAAATTAAAGATTGGTTTTCTTATACTAACGGATCTCACGAAGGTTTTGTTAAGTTTTGTGTGATTGAAGTTTTCAAGTTTTGGGTGAGATCACGATGGATGAAGGAATAAGGAGTGGCAAGAGCCTAAGCTTGGGAATGCCCCATGGCACCCCAAGTTAATATTCAAGGAGAACCAAACAACTAAGCTTGGGGATGCCCCGGAAGGCATCCCCTCTTTCTTCTAACGACCATCGGTATTTTACTTGGAGCTATATTTTTATTCATCACATATCATGAGTTTTGCTTGGAGCGTCTTGTATTATATGAGCCTTTGCTTGCTTTGCTTTTTATTTTGTCACAATTATCCTTCTTGGACACACCTATTTGAGAGACCAAAATTATGCTACGATTTGTTAGAATTGCTCTATATGCTTCACTTAAATTTTTTGAGCTATGGAATTGCTCTAGTGCTTCAATTATATCTTTTTGAGCATGGTGTGTTTTAATATTTTTGAAGAAATACTCTCATGCTTCACTTAGATTTATTTGAGAGTTAGTAAATTTTTAAAATAAATTCTCTCATGCTTCACTTATATTATTTTGAGAGAATAAAATTTTTATGCTCATGTTCTTCACTTAAATTTGTTTGAGCTTGTCAAAAGCAATTGCAACATATGAAATTAGTCCCAAAGTGATAGATATTCAAGAGGGATAAAAAAACTTTCATGAAGATCATTGGACAAAATAAACTTGACTCTTTGTAATAGTTTGAGATATGATGATAGTAATATATGAGTCATGTTGGTGAGTAATTATTCTTTAGTAAGAATATTGGTGTTAAGGTTTGTGATTCCCTATGCAAGCACGAAAGTCAATAGTTATGCAATGAAATTACATCCTACTTGTGGTGCATTATTCGGTGTTAGTTATGCTTAATGCTCGCTTATGTGAATTTTCGTTTCTTGGTTGGTTACTTCTCAATCTTTTTGCTAGCCTCCACTTGTACTAAGTAGAAATACTACTTGGGCATCCAAAATCCTTAAATCCAGTTTTGCCATATGAGTCCACCATACCTACCTATATGCGGTATTTCCGTGCCGTTCTAAGCAAATTTGTATGTGCCACCTCTAAATTTTCATATTGAATTTCCTTTTTGTGTGCCCGTACCTCTAATGAAGCGGCAGGGGGTGGTCAATATTTTCCATGCTAGATGTGTTATTCTCAAGATGTGTGTTTACTCACTTTTCATTGCACGAGAGTATGGCGGTAATAGGGATGCCCAGTCCCGAAATGAAAAAGAAATTACTTTATGTTGTTAAATAATTATTTCCTTGGAAATTGTCGGTATGGACGGTACCCGTGGATACGGCTAGCCGTGGAATGTGAAAGTATGGTGGAAAAAGGAATAAACTTTATTTTCTATTTGGGAACCGCCTATGATATATCTAGCATGGAAAGTGTTGGGAATTACTCGGGAAAAGCAAGCCTCTCAAAAAGTTTTATCTCTCAATTTAAGCTTTGAGCTCTGGCACCTCTACAAATCTCTACTTCCCTCTGCGAAGGGCCTATCTATTTACTTGATGCAATTTTATTTTTTAATTTGAGTCTCCATCTTCTCTTATAAAGCACCAACTAGGGAGCACTATGATCATACTTGTGCATTGGATGTAGCTAATATTCGAATGTGTTTCATGAATGGATCAATGATTGAGCATGATGGGCTAGGGATAACTTTCTTTAGTGTTGATATTTTGAAAGACATGGTTGCTTATTGATATGCTTGAGTATTGAAGTTATCATGCCAAATATAGACTATTTCTTTGAACCATCTAAAAGTCCAAATGTCCATGCTACAAAAGAAAAGAATATGTGATGAACATGTTAGGCAGCATTCCACATCAAAAATTCTGTTTTTATCATTTACCTACTCGAGGACGAGCAGGAATTAAGCTTGGGGATGCTGATACGTCACCAACATATCTATAATTTTTTATTGTTCCATGTTGTTATATTATCATTCTTGGATGTTTTACAATCATTCTATATGAACTTTATATCATTTTTTTGGACTAACTTATTGACATAGTGCCCAGTGCCAATTGCTGTTTTTTGCTTGTTTTTTACTTCACAGAATATCAGTACCAAACGGAGTCCAAATGCAATGAAATTTTTTGGAGATTTTTTTGGACCAGAAGACACCTTGGGGGCCAAAAAAGCACCGGAGAAGATCCCCGTGGGGATCACAAGACACCTGGGCGCGCCAGGAGGCCCAGGCGCGCCTAGGTGGGTTGTGGCCCCCACGGAGGTCCCCTGCACCGCCTCTTCGCCCTATAAATTCCCAAATATTCCAGAAACCCTAGGGGAGTCGTCGAAACACAATTCCAGCCACCGCAAGTTCCAGAACCACGAGATCCAATCTAGACACCATCATGGAGGGGTTCATCATCCTCATTGGTGCCTCTCCGATGATGCGTGTGTAGTCAACCATAGACCTAAGGGTTCATAGGTAGGAGCTATATGGTTTCTTCTCTCTTTTTGATTCTCAATACAAAGGTCTCTTGGAGATCTATTTGATGTAACTCTTTTTGCGGTGTGTTTGTTGGGATCCGATGAACTTTGAGTTTATGATCAGATCTATATCCATGAATATTATTTGAGTTTTCTTTGAGCTCTTATATGCATGATTATTTATAGTGTCGTATTTCTTCTTCGAATCTTTGGTTTAGTTAGGCTAACTAGATCGATTTTTCATGCCATGGGCAGAGGTGATTTGTGATGGGTTCGATCTTGCGGTGTCCTCTCGCAGTGACAAAAGGGGCAGCGAGGCATGCATGTATCGTTGCTATTAAGGATAACAAGATGGGGTCTATTCCTACATGAATAGATCTTGTCTACATCATGTCATCATTGTTATTGCATTACTCCATTTCTCCGTGAACTTAATACACTAGATGCATGCTGGATAGCGGTTGATGTGTGGAGTAATAGTAGTAGATGCAGGCAGGAATCGGTCTACTAATCTTGGATGTGATGCCTATATATCGATCATTGCCTTGGATATCGTCATAATTATTTGATCTTCTATCAATTGCCCAACAGTAATTTGTTTACCCACCGTATGCTATTTTCTCGAGAGAAGCCACTAGTGAAATCTACGGCCCCCGGGTCTATCTTTTGTCATATTGCTTTCCGATCTATTTTTCATCGCATTTGTTTTCAGATCTATTATTCTAAAAACCCAAAAATACTTTGCTGCACTTTTTATTTGCATCTTTTATTTCATGCTTTATTCAGATCTATTTATCCAAACACATACAAAACAACCTATCTTTTTACCGAGGAGGGATTGACAACCCCTCTTACGCGTTGGGTTGCGAGGATTTGTTCTTTGTGTGTAGGTACCATTTACATAGTGTTGCTTGGTTCTCCTACTGGATTGATACCTTGGTTTCATAACTAAGGGAAATACCTACCGTCGCTGTACTGCATCATCCCTTCCTCTTTGGGGAAATACCGACGCAATTTCAAGCCGCATTAGTGACGCCTTCACCTCCTCGATCCAGCGAGCAAGGATGAAGTAGTAGCTTGAGTTCCCGGCAGCACGACGGCGTGGTGGCGGTGATTGTGGATCAATCTCAGCAGGGCTTCGCCAAGCGTCCGCGCGAGGTGGAGGAGGTGTAACGGAATGGAGACGGGCAATGGTTGAAGGGTTGATGCCCCCAACGCCTCCCCACCTTTATATAGGCGTGGAGGGGGATGGTGGCTTGCCCTCCAAGGCCCTAGGGTCGTTGGCCAAAGGGGAGGAAGGAAATCCCTCCTTTCCTTCCCCACCGATCGCTATCCCCCCTTTTTAGTGATCCTGATCTTTTCCCTTTTGGATATGATACTATTCCTTTTAAGGGAGGATCTCAGTGTGCCAAGACCAGGGTTGTGGGGACTTTCCCCACTACCCACGTTCATGTGGGTTCCCCATGTAGGTGGGCCCCACTCCAGAACCTTTTAGAACCTTCCCGGTGCACTACCGAAAAAACTCAAACTTTTTCTGGAATCCCGATAACAACTTTACATATATGAATCTTTACCTCCGGACCATTCCAGAGCTCCTCGTGGTGTCCGAGATCTCATCCGGGCCTCCGAACAACCTTTGGTCACCAACACAGTAACTCAACTATACTATATCGTCACCAACACAGTAACTCAACTACACAGTAGCGGGTTCGAGAACTATGCAGACATGACCAAGAACCCTCTATGGTCAATAACCAATAGCAGGACCTGGATGCCCATATTGGTTCCTACATATTCTACGAAGATCTTCATCGGTCGAACCTCGATGTCAAGGATTCAGCTAATCCCATATGCACTTCCCTTTGTCCATCGGTATGTTACTTGCCCGAGATTCGATCGTCGGTATCTCTATACCTAGTTCAATCTCGTTACCGGCAAGTCTTTTTACTCGTTTCATAATACAAGATCCCGTGACTAACTCCTTAGTCACATTGCTTGCAAGCTCATTGTGATGTTGTATTACCGAGTGGGCCCCGAGATACATCTCCGTCATACGGAGTGACAAATCCCAGTCTTGTTTCATGCCAACTCAACAGACACCCTCGGAGATACCTGTAGAGCATCTTTATAGTCACCCAGTTACATTGCGACGTTTGATACACACAAGGTACTCCTCCGGTGTCAGTGAGTTGCATGATCTCATGGTCATAGGAACAGATACTTGACATGCAGAAAGCGATAGCAATAAACTTGATACGACCATATGCTACGCTTATAGTTTGGGTCTGGTCCATCACATCATTCTCCTAATGATGTGATCCCGTTATCAAATGACAAGTGATGTCTATGGCTAGGAAACCATAGCCATCTTTGATCAATGAGCTAGTCCAGTAGAGGCTCACTAGGGACATGTTGTTGTCTATGTATCCACACATGTATTTGAGTTTCCAATCAATACAATTATAGCATGGATAATAAACGATTATCATGAACAAGGAAATATAATAATAACCACTTTATTATTGCCTCTAGGGCATATTTCCAATAGTCTCCCACTTGCACTAGAGTCAATAATCTAGTATTACATGGTAATGAATCTAACACCCATAGAGTTCTGGTGTTGATCATGTTTTGGCCGTGGAAGAGGTTTAGTCAATGGATATGCAACATTCAGATCCGCATGTACTTTGCAAATGTTTATGTCCTCCTCCTTGATTGCCTCGCAGATGGAATTGAAGCGTCGCTTTATGTGTCTGGTCCTCTTCTGAAACCTTGGTTCCTTGGCTAGAGCAATGGCACCAGTGTTTTCACAGAATAGTCATTGGGTCCAGTGATCTGGGCACAACTCCAAGATATGTCATGATCTGCTTCATCCAGACACCTTCCTTTGCTACCTCCGAGGCAGCTATGTACTCCACTTCGCATGTAGAATTAGCTACCACGCTTTGCTTGGAACTGCACCAGCTTACCGCTCCCTCATTTAGAATATTGATGTCACTTGAACTACGTTGGTATTTCCCCAAAGAGGAAGGGATGATGCAGTACAGCTATGGTAGGTATTTCCCTCAGTTATGAAACCAAGGTATCAATCCAGTAGGAGAACCAAGCAATACTATGTAAATGGTCCCTACACACAAAGAACAAATACTTGCAACCCGACCCGTACGAGGGGCTGTCAATCCCTACTGGGTAACGGTGCCAGAAATTGTCAAGTTGACTGTATAAAATTTGTGATAGATTGGATAAAAAGCTCTTGATAAAACGCGAAATAAAATAAGTAATAAAAATTACAGCAAGGTATTTTTGGATTTTTGGAATAATAGATCTAAAAATAAAAGCGAATAAAAATAGACCTCACAGCAAATATGATAAAGAATAGACCCAGGGGCCGTAGATTTCACTAGTGGCTTCTGTCAAGAAAATAGCGCACGATGGATAAACAAATTACTGTTGGGCAATTGATAGAAGATCGAATAATTATGACGATATCCAAGGCAATGATCAATATATAGGCATCACGTCCAAGATTAGTGGACCGACTCCTGCCTGCATCTACTACTATTACTCCACACATCGACCGCTATCCAGCATGCATCTAGCGTATTAAGTTCATGGAGAAATGGAGTAATGCAATAAGAACGATGCCATGATGTAGACGAGATCTATTCCTGTAGGAATAGCCCCCATCTTGGTATCCTTAATAGCAACAATACATGTGTGTCTTGCTGCCCCTTCTGTCACTGGGAAAGAACATCGCAAGATCGAACCCATCACAAAGCACCTCTTCCCATGGCAAGTAAAATCGATCTAGTTGGCCTAACTAAACTAAAGATTCAAAGAAGAAATATGAGGCTATAAATAATCATGCATATAAGAGATCAAAAGAAGACTAAAATAATATTCATGGATATAGATCTGATCATAAACTCAAAGTTCATCGGATCCTAAGAAACACACCGCAAAAAAGAGTTACATCAAATAGATCTTCAAGAGACCATTGTATTGAGAATCAAAAGAGAGAGAGAGAGGAAGCCATCTAGCTACTGCCTACGGACCCATAGGTCTATGGTGAACTACTCACGCATCATCGAAGAGGCACCAATGAGGATGATGAACCCCTCCGTGATGGTGTCTAGATTGGATCTTGTGGTTCTGGAACTTGCGACGGCTGGAATTGTGTTTCGTCGACTCCCCCTGTAATATTTGGGTATTTATAGGGTGAAGAGGCGGTGCGGGAGGTCACCAAGGTGGGCACAACCCACCTGGGCGTGCCTGGGCCTCCTGGCACACCCAGGTGTCTTGTGCTCACCTCGGGCCTCCCCTCTGGTACTTCTTTGGCCCACTGGGTGTCTTCTGGTCCAGAAAAAATCTCCAAAATGTTTTGCTGCGTTTGGACTCCTTTTGGTACTGATATTCTATGAAGTAAAAAACAAGCAAAAAACAACAACTGGCACTGGGCACTATGTCAATATGTTAGTCCCAAAAAATGATATAAAGTTGCTATAAAATGATTGTAAAACATCCAAGAATGATAATATAAGAGCATGGAACAAGCAAAAATTATAGATATGTTGGAGACGTATCAGCATCCCCAAGCTTAATTCCTACTCGTCCTCGAGTTGGTAAATGATAAAAACAGAAGTTTTGATGTGGAATGCTGCCTAACATGTTCATCACATATTCTTTTCTTTTGTAGCATGGACATTTGGACTTTTATATGGTTCAAAGCAATAGTGTAGTTTTGACATGAAGATTTCAATACTCAAGCATATCAACAAGCAACCATGTCTTTCAAAATATAAACACTAAAGAAAGTTATCCCTAGCCCATCATGCTGAATCATAGATCCATTCATGAAACACACTCGCATATTAGCTACATCCAATGCTCAAGTACGATCATAGTGCCCCTTAGTTGGTGCTTTATAAGAGAAGATGGAGACTCAAATAAAAATAAAAATTGCATAAAGTAAATAGATAGGCCCTTCGCAGAGGGAAGTAGGGATTTGTAGAGGTGCTAGAGCTCAAAGCTGAAATTGGGAGATATTTTTTTTAGAGGCATACTTTTCGCGTCAACGAAAATGATCGAGTAATTCCCAACACTTTCCGTGCTAGATATATCATAAGCGGTTCCCAAACAAAAAATAAAGTTTATTCCTTTTTCCACCATACTTTCACATTCCACGGCTAGCCGTATCCACGGGTACCTTCCATACAAACACTTTCCAAGGAATTTATCATTTGACAACATAAAGTAAATTTCTTTTTCATTTTGGGACTGGGCATCCCTATTACCGCCATACTCTCGTGCAATGACAAGTGAATAAACACTCATCTTGAGAATAACACATCTAGCATGGAAAATATTGGCCACCCCCTGCCGCTTCATGAGTGGTATGAGCACACAAAAAGAAAATTCATTTAAAAAAATAGAGATGGCACATGCAAATTTGCTTAGAACGGCATGGAAATACTGCATATAGGTAGGCATGGTGGACTCATATGGCAAAACTGGCTTTAAAGGTTTTGGATGCACAAGTAGTATTTCTACTTAGTACAAGTGGAGGCTAGCAAAAAGATTGAGAAGCAACCAACCAAGAAACGAAAAATCACATAAGCGAGCATTAAGCATAACTAACACCGAATAATGCACCACAAGTAGGATGTAATTTCATTGCATACCTCTTGACTTTCGTGCTTGCATAGGGAATCACAAACCTTAACACCAATATTCTTACTAAAGCATAATTACTCACCAACATGACTCACATATCACTATCATCATATCTCAAAACTATTACAAAGAATTAAGTTTATTTTGTCCAGTGATCTTCATGAAAGTTTTTATTATATCCCTCTTGAATATCTATCACTTTGGGACTAGTTTCATATATTGCAGTTGCTTTTGACAAGCTCAAACAAATCTAAGTGAAGAACATGAGCATAAAAAAATTCGTCTCTCAACATAATATAAGTGAAGCATGAGATAATTTCTTTAAAAATTTACTAACTCTCAAATAAATCTAAGTGAAGCATGAGAGCGTTTCTTCAAAAATATTAAAGCACACCATGCTCAAAAATATATAAGTGAAGCACTAGAGCAATTCCATACCTCAAAAAATTTAAGTGAAGTATATAGAGCAATTCTAACAAATCAGCAGAATTTGGCTCTCTCGAATAGGTGTGTCCAGCAAGGATACTTGTGACAAACTAAAAAGCAAAACAAGCAAAGACTCATACAATACAAGACGCTCCTAGCAAAACTCATGATATGTGACGAATAAAAATATAGCTCCAAGTAAAATACCGATGGTCGTTAGAAGAAAGAGGGGATGCCTTCCGGGGCATCCCCAAGCTTAGTTGCTTGGTTATCCTGGAATATTTACTTGGGGGGCCATGGGGCATCCCCCTTAGGCTCTTTTCACTCGTTATTCCTTCATTCATTGTGATCTCACCCAAAACCTGAAAACTTCAATCACACAAAACTTAACAAAACCTTCGTGAGATCTGTTAGTATAAGAAAACCAATCTTTACTTTAAGTACTGTTGAAAACACATTAAAAAAATTCTATTGCATTATATCCACTGTATTATAACTTTGCCATGGCTTATACCCCCTGATACAATCCATAGATTCATCAAAATAAGCACACAATGCAATGAAAACAGAATCTGTCAAAAACAGAACAGTCTGTAAAGATGGGAATTGTTACCATACTTATGTAACTCCAAAAGTTCTTAAACAGTATGAAAACAGAGGAAATTTGTATATTAATCTTGTGTAAAAAATTCAGAATTTTTCGTTGCTTCTGTGAATTTACAAAATTCTATTACTGGACGCAAAAGTTTCTGTTTTTCAACAGGATCAAATCAACTATCACCAAAGCTATCCCAAAGGCTTTACTTGGCACAAATACTAATTAAAACATAAAAACACTATCATAACAGAGGCATAATTGTGTAAACACTCAATAACAGAAATAAAAAGGTAAAAATAAATTTTATTCATTGGGTTGCCTCCCAACAAGCGCTATCGTTTTATGCCCCTAGCTAGGCATAAGATTTTATTGATGCTCACATAAAAGATAATAATTGAAACACAAATAGAGCATCATGAAACATGTCACTAACACATTTAAGTCTAACTCTCTTCCTATGCATAAGCATTTTATAAGAAAACAAATTAGCAAGACAAGAAATATCTAACATATGCATAGGAGAAGAAAGAAACAATAGCAATCTCAACATAACGAGACGTAAATTAGTAACATGAAAATTTCTACTACCATATTTTCCTCTCTCATAATAATTACATGTAGGATCATAATCAAATTAAACAATATAGCTATCATATAAAATTTTCTCTTCATGATCCACATGCATAAACGTTTTATAATCTTCCAAGATAGTGGGATTAACATCAACTAAAGCCATGACCTCTCCAAACCCACTTTCATAAAAAAACCATAAGATTGAACACTCTCCAAATATGTGGGATTATTTTTACCTAAAGTTGACGCTCTTCCAAACCACTTTTAATATTATCGCAAGCATATTCATCATGAGGTTTAAATAAATTTTCAAGATCATAAGAATCATTATCACCCCAATCATGATCATTGCAATAAGTAGTGGACATAGCAATATTAGCATCCCCAAGCTTGGGGTTTTGCTTATTATTAGAACAATTGACATTAATAGAATTTATAATAACATCATTGTAATCATGCTTTTCATCTAAGGAGCTATCATGAATCACTTTATAAATTTATTTATTTAACACTTCATCACAATTTTCAGATTCATGAATCTCAAGCAAAACTTCATAAAGATAATCTAGTAAACTCAATCCACTAGCAATGGGTTCATCATAATTGGATCTCTTGAAAAGATTAGCAAGTGGATGAGGATCCATATCAATATATTTTTAGCAAGCGAAGATGCAAGCAAATAAAAGGCACATGGTAACACAAGCAAACAAAAGATCAAACAAGAAAAAGGCAAACAAAAAGAAGGCAAATAGAAAGGCAATTTTTTTTGTGAAGTGGGGGAGATGAAAACAAGAGGAAAATGGCAAATAATGTAAATTACAAGGAGATGAGATTTGTGACTAGGAACCTGACAGATGTGGATGGTGTCTCCCCGGCAACAGTGCTAGAAATTCCTTTTGATGTCGCTTGAACTACGTCGGTATTTCCCCAAAGAGGAAGGGATGATGCAGTACAACTACGGTAGGTATTTCTCTCAGTTATGAAACCAAGGTATCAATCCAGTAGGAGAAACAAGCAACACTATGTAAACGGTACCTGCACGCAAAGAACAAATACTTGCAACCCGACGTGTATGAGGGCTTGTCAATCCCTATTGGGTAACGGCGCCAGGAATTGTCAACTTGACGGGATATTTTGTGATAGATTGGATAAAAAGCTCTCGATAAAACGCGAAATAAAATAAGTAATAAAAAAGTGCAGCATGGTATTTTTGGATTTTTTTAATAATAGATCTGAAAATAAAAGCGAATAAAAAAAAGATCTCAAAGCAAATATGATAAAGAATAGACCCGGGGGCCGTAGATTTCACTAGTGGCTTCTCTCAAGAAAATAGCGCAGGTGGGTAGACAAATTACTGTTGGGGAATTGATAGAAGATCGAATAATTATGATGATATCCAAGGCAATGATCAATATATAGGCATCACGTCCAAGATTAGTAGACCGACTCCTGCCTGCATCTACTACTATTACTCCACACATCGACCGCTATCCAGCATGCATCTAGTGTATTAAGTTCATGGAGAAATGGAGTAATGCAATAAGAATGATGACATGATGTAGACGAGATCTATTCATGTAGGAATAGCCCCCATCTTGTTATCCTTAATAGCAATGATACATGCGTGTCTTCCTGCCCCTTTTGTCACTGGGAAAGAACACCACAAGATCGAACCTATCACAAAGCATCTCTTCCCATGGCAAGATAAATCGATCTAGTTGGCCTAACTAAACCAAAGATTCGAAGAAGAAATACGAGGCTATAAATAATCATGCATATAAGAGATCAAAAGAACACTGAAATAATATTCATGGATATAGATCTGATCATAAACTCAAAGTTCATCGGATCTCAACAAACACACCGCAAAAAAGAGTTACATCAAATAGATCTCCAAGAGACCATTGTATTGAGAATCAAAAGAGAGAGAGAGAGAGAGAGGAAGCCATCTAGCTACTACCTACGGACCCGTAGGTCTATGGTGAACTACTCACGCATCATCGGAGAGGCACCAATGAAGATGATGAACCCCTCCGTGATGGTGTCTAGATTGGATCTTGTGGTTCTGGAACTTGCGGCGACTGGAATTGTGTTTCATCGACTCCCCTATGGTTTCTGGAATATTTGGGTATTTATAGGGTGAAGAGGCGGTGCGGGAGGTCACCGAGGTGGGCACAACCCACCTGGGCGCCTGGGCCTCCTGGTGTGCCCAGGTGTCTTGTGATCACCTCGGGCCTCCCCTCTGGTACTTCTTTGGCCCACTGGGTGTCTTCTGGTCCAGCAAAAATCTCCAAAAAGTTTCCCTGCGTTTGGACTCCGTTTGGTACTGATATTCTGTGAAGTAAAAAACAAGCAAAAAACAGCAACTAGCACTGGGCACTATGTCAATAGGTTAGTCCCAAAAAATGCTATAAAGTTGCTATAAAATGATTGTAAAACATCCAAGAATGATAATATAACAACATGGAACAAGCAAAAATTATAGATACGTTGGAGACGTATCAAATATATACGTATCCGGTTTGAGACTTAGAGTCATCCGGATCAGTGTCAAAGTTTGCATCGACGTAACCCTTTACGACGAGCTCTTGATCACCTCCATAAACGAGAAACATTTCCTTAGTCCTTTTCAGGTACTTAAGGATATTCTTGACCGTTGTCCAGTGTTCCACGCCTGGATCACTTTGAAACCTTCCGGCCATACTTATGGCAAGGCTGACATCTGGTCTCGTGCACAACATCACATACACTATAGAGCCTATGGCTAAAGCATAGGGGATGACACTCATCTTTTCTCTATCCTCTGTAGTCGCTGGGCATTGAGTCTTACTCAACTTCACACCTTGCAAAACAGGCAAGAACCCCTTCTTGGACTGATACATTTTGAACTTCTTCAAAATCTTATCAAGGTATGTGCTTTGTGAAAGTCCTACTAAGCGCCTCGATCTATCTCTATAGATCTTGATGCCCAATATGAAAGCAGCTTCTAGGTCCTTCATTGAAAAACTCTTGTTCAAATATGCCTTCACATTTTTCAAAAGTTCTGTATTGTTTCCAATCAGCAATATGTCATCCACATATAATATTAGAAATGCTATAGAGCTCCCACTCACTTTCTTGTAAATACAAGCTTTCCATAAACTTGTATAAACCCAAACGCTTTGATCACCTCATCAAAGCGAAGATTCCAACTCCAAGATGCTTGCACCAGTCCATAAATGGATCGCTGGAGCTTGCACACTTTGTCAGCATTCTCTGGATTGACAAAACCTTTCGGTTGCATCATATACAACTCTTCCTTAAGGAAACCATTAAGGAACGTTGTGTTGACATCCATCTGCTAGATTTCATAATAAAAAAATGCAGCTATTGCCAACATGATTCTGACGGACTTAAGCATCGCTACGGGTGAGAAAGTCTCATCGTAGTCAACTCCTTGAACTTGTGAAAACCCCTTTGCCACAAGTCGAGCTTTATAGACGGTGACATTACCGTCCGCGTCCGTCTTCTTCTTGAAGATATATTTATTCTGAATGGCCTTTCTCCCATCAGTTAATACTTCCAAAGTCCACACTTTGTTTTCATACATGGATCCCATCTCGGATTTCATGGCCTCTAACCATTTGTCGGAATCCGGGCCCACCATCATTTCTCCATAGCTCATAGGTTCATCGTTGTCCAACAACATGACCTGTAAGACAGGGTTACCGTACCACTCAGGAGCAGTACGTATCCTTGTTGGCCTACGAGGTTTGATAGTAACTTGATCCGAAACTTCATAATCACTATCATTAGCTTCCTCTTCAACTGATGTAGGTGCCATAGAAACATCTTTCTGCGTTGCGCTACTCTCTGGTTGAAGTAAAGGTTCAACAACCTCATCAAGTTCTATCTTCCTCCCACTCAATTCTTTCGTGAGAAACTCTTTCTCGAGAAAGGACCTGTTCTTAGCGACAAACACTTTGCCCTCGGATCTGAGATAGAAGGTATACCCAACTGTCTCCTTTGGGTATCCTATGAAGACGAATTTGTCCGTTTTGGGTTCGAGCTTTTCTAGCCGTAGCCTTTTGACATAAGCATCGCAGCCCCAAACCTTAAGAAACGACAGCTTAGGTTTCTTGCCAAACCATAGTTCATACGGTGTCGTATCTACGGACTTAGATGGTGCCCTATTTAAAGTGAATGCTGCTGTCTCTAATGCATAACCCCAAAATGATAGTGGCAAATCAGCAAGAGACATCATAGAATGCACCATATCCAATAAGGTACGATTACGATGTTCGGACACACCATTACGCTGTGGTGTTCCAGGTGGCGGCAATTGTGAAACAATTCCACATTGTCTTAAGTGATTGCCAAACTCATAACTCAGATACTCTCCCCCTCGATCATATCGTAGGAATTTAATCTTCTTGTTACGATGATTCTCAACTTCACTCTGAAATTGCTTGAACTTTTCCAACGTTTCAGACTTATGCTTCATTAAGTAAATATACCCATATCTACTCAAATCATCGGTGAAGGTGAGAAAATAACGATATCCACCGCGCGTGTCAACACTCATCGGACCGCACACATCAGTATGTATGATTTCCAACAAGTCACTTGCCCGTTCCATTGTTCCGGAAAACGGGGTTTTAGTCATCTTGCCCATGAGGCATGGTTCGCATGTGTCAAGTGATTCAAAATCAAGTGACTCCAACAGTCCATCAGCACGGAGTTTCTTCATGCGCTTTACACCAATATGACCTAAGCGACAGTGCCATAAGAAAGTGGTACTATCATTATCAACTCTACATCTTTTGGCATCAATGTTATGAACATGTGTATCATCGCTATCGAGATTCAATAAGAATAAACCCCTCACAATGGCTGCATGACTGATACGTCTCCAACGTATCTATAATTTATGAAGTATTCATGCTATTATATTATCATTCTTGGATGTTTTACAATCATTCTATAGCAACTTTATATCATTTTTTGGGACTAACCTATTGACCCAGTGCCCAGTGCCAGTTGCTGTTTTTTGCTAGTTTTTTACATTGCAGGAAATCAATATCAAACGGAGTCCAAACACCGCGAAACTTTTTGTGGATTTTTTATGGACCAGAAGACATCCAATGGGCCAGAGCAGCACCTGGGGGGGTGCCCCGAGGGGGCCACAACCCACCAGGGCGCGCTTGGGCCCCCAGGTGCGCCCCGGTGTGTTGTGCCCACCTCGGTGGCCTCCCGTACCCCCTCTTCGCCCTATAAATTGTCAAATATTCCAAAAACCCTCGGGGAGGCCCTAGATCAGAAGTTTCGCCGTCGCAAGGCCTCTGTATCCACGAGATCCAATCTAGACCCCGTTCTGGCACCTTGCCGGAGGGGGAGATCATCACCGGTGGCCATCTTCATCATCCCGGCGGCCACCATGATGAGGAGGGAGTAGTCCACCCTTGGGGCTGAGGGTTTGTACCAGTAGCTATGTGTTTAATCTCTCTCTCTCGTGTTCTTGAGATGCACGATCTTGATGTATCACGGGCTTTGTTAATATAGTCGTATCATATGGTGTTTCTCCCTCTCTATCTTGTTGTGATGAATTGAGTTTTCCCTTTGAGATTTCGTTTTATCGGATTGAATACTTTTATGGATTTGAGAACACTTTATGTATGTCTTGCTATGAATACCCGTGGTGACAATGGGGTATCGTATTGATTCACTTGATATATGTTTTGGCACTCAACTCGCGGATTCCCGAGGTGACATTGGGGTAATCTATGCATAGGGGTTAATGCACGTTCTTGTCTTTGTTTCTCCGGTAGAAATCTTGGGGCACTCTTTGAGGTTCTTTGTGTTGGATTGAGTATTATGAATCTGAAATTATTTGGTGTTATTTTAGTATGAACTCTTGGATAGATCGATCGGAAAGAATAGCTTCGAGGTGGTTTCGTACCCTACAAATAATTTATTCTTATATTCTCCGCTAGATAGGAACTTTGGAGTGATTTTTCCTCGCACTTTGAGGGATGGTTATATGATCCAATTATATTAGCTTTGTTGAGAGATTGCACTAGCGAAAGTACGGACCCTAGGCCTCATTTTCAAGCATTGCAATACCATTTGTGCTCCGTTTTATCAATTGCTACCTTGCTGTTTTTATTTATTCAGATTATGAAAATATATTTCTACCATCCATATTACACTTTTATCACCATCTCTTCGCCGAACTAGTGCACCTATACAATTTGCCATTATATTGGGTGTGTTGGGGACACAAGAGATTTCTTGTATTTGGTTGCAGGGTTGTTTGAGAGAGACTATCTTCATCCTACGCCTCCCACGGATTGATAAACCTTAGGTCATCCACTTGAGGGAAAATTGCTACTGTCCTACAAAACTCTGCGCTTGGAGGCCCAACACGAGTCTACTAGAATAAAGTTGCGTAGTAGACATCAAGCTCTTTTCTGGCGCCGTTGTCGGGGAGGCTAGGTAAGCGGCACTCACACCCCGTCAATCAAGCTCTTTTCTGGCGCCGTTGCCGGGGAGGTGAGTGCATGAAGGTATATCTTTAGATCTTGCAATTGAATCTTTTAGTTTCTTATTTTATCACTAGTTTGGTTTATAAAAGAAAACTTAAAAAAATGGAATTGAGGTTGCATCATATTATTCATCTTTATAATGTCTTTCGTGAAAATGATGGAAAGGAAAATTGTGCTCAATTGATAGAAGAAGAATTCAACAAAATGTTTGGCATAAATGATGAGCACAATTGCAATGTTGTTGGTATGAATTCTTTGAATATCCATGATGCTAACGATATGCAAAGCCATAAGCTTGGGGATGCTATATTTGATGAAGATGCTAGTTTTAGTCCCCCAAGTTTTGATGAGAAAATTTATTATGATGAAAGCATGAATCCTATCTATGATGATTATATTGATGAAAGTAGATTTGGAGAGGCCATGACTTTATTTAATGATGATTCCACTATTTTGGAGGAGGTTGCAATTGATTATGACAACAAAGTTCCTATATATGATGATTATGGTGATGACATATATTCTATAAAGAATAATGATAACCATGAAACTTGTCATCATGATTTTAATTTTCAATCCCATGATTGTTATTTTGTTGAGTTTGCTCCCACTACTATTCATGAGAATAAATTTGCTTATGTGGAGAGTAATAAAATTTCTATGCTTGTGGACCATGAAAAGAATGCTCTATGTGATAGTTATATTGTTGAATTCATTCATGATGCTACTGAAAATTATTATGAGAGAGGAACATATGCTTTTACATATTGCAATAATATCAAGTTTCCTCTCTTTATGTTGAAAGTTTTGAAGTTGCACTTGTTTTGCCTTCCTATGCTAGTTGATTCTTGTTCCCATAAGTTGTTTGCTCACAAAATCCCTATTCATAGGAAGTGGATTAGACTTAAATGTGCTAGTCATATGCTTCATGATGCTCTCTTTGTGTTTCAATTCTTATCTTTTATGCCAACATCATTGAAATCATCATGCCTAGCTAAAAGGCATTAAAGAAAAGCTCTTGTTGGGAGACAACCCAACACTTTTACCTACTGTTTTTGTATTTTCACATGGTTAGGCTACTGTAGTGATCATGTTTTATAGCTTTTGTTTCAATAAAGTGCCATGTAAAGCCTTTGGGATAGTGTGGATGATAGTTAACTTGATTCTGTGCAAAAACAGAAACTTTTGCGTCCAGTGCAGAAATTCCTGTCTTTTAATGGAATGTGGAAAAATTCTGAATTTTTTATAGTTGATGGGTATACAAATTTCTACGTTTTTCTAATTTTTCAGAATTTTTGGTGTTACAGAAGTATGACCTTAATTCAGATCTTTACGTACTGTTCTGTTTTTGACAGATTCTGTTTTAAATGCATAATTTGCTTGTTTTCTAGTTTCTATGGCTTATATTGCTTAATATAAATTATGGAAATTGTAGAGTACAGTAGGCATTGTGTGAGAACAATTATGAATCTTATCTTGACAGTACCAAAGTGAATGATTTGTCTTTATCATACTAACCCATCTCACGAAGTTCCGTTAAGTTTTGTGTGATTGAAGTTTTCAAGTTTTGGGTGAGATATCGATATGAGGAGAATAAGGAGTGAAAATACCCTAAGCTTGGGGATTCCCAAGGCACCCCCAATGCAATATTCAAGGAATATCCAAGCAACTAAGCTTGGGGATGCCCCGGAAGGCATCCCCTCTTTCGTCTTCAACATTATCGGTAACCTCACTTGGAGCTATATTTTTATTCGTCACATGATATGTGTTTTACTTGGAGCGTCAATTTATTTTGTTAGGATTTTCTTGCTGATATTTATAATAATGTTTTGCATCTTTCATTTCAATAAAAATGTCAAGGATAGCCATCACCATGCTTATTTTGCAAATATATGAGTTGCTGTTTCAAAACAGAAAGTTTATCGCTGTTGCAATAATTATCCAGAAAAGTCAGAATGTGTTAAAATGTTGAAACTTTTTGCACAATAAGATCTGATAAATTTTCTAAAGTTTGGTAAAGTTTCAGAATTTTTGGAGTTAAATAAGTATTGATACTCTTGCATTCTTTACAGACTGTACTGTTTGGGCAGATTGCTGTTATGTTTGCATTGTTTGCATATGTTTGCTTGTTTAATGATTCTATTTGAGGATAGGAGTATTAAATATGCAGAGGCATTTAGTATGCAATGTTGAATAATAATTTTTGTGATTTGCTACAGTAGAGAATGATAAGGTTTTTGCATTGGTTTATACTAACTTATCTCACGAGTTCTTGTTGAGTTTTGTGCGTATGAAGTTTTTAAGATTTAGGGAAACCGTGATATAAAAGGAATTAAGGAGACACAAAAGCTTAAGCTTGGGGATGCCCGAGGTACCCCAAGATAATATTTCAAGAAGTCTCAAGCATCTAAGCTTAGGGATGCCCCGGTAGGCATCCCTCCTTTTCTTCATCAACAATTATCGGTTAGTATCGGTTGAGCCTAAGTTTTTGCTTCTTCACTTGAGTTGTGCTATTCTTGGAATGTCATTTTGTTTTGTTTTACTTGCTGTTTTAATAAAATACTTAGATCTGAAAGTTTTTAAATAAAAGAGAGTTCTCAAATAGCTACCCATTTACATGACTACTCGTTTGATCTTCACTTATATCTTTTTGGAGTAGTTTGTCATTTACTCTCGTGCTTCACTTATATCCTATGAGTAAATTATTGAATGAATTGAATATCCTAAAGTTGAAATTATATGTGCTTCATATGTTCATATCATGCCTAGTGGTACCTTCACATTGGGTTTAGAAAGTGAAATCTTTTGAAGCTTGACAATCACAATATTGGTCATACAAGCAATTCATGAATGATTACTATAAGGAAGAGAACTTTCACATGCAAATACACTATCTTGGAAATCTTTTGTGATTGTGAGCCCCCATCAAAATATTATATGCCAAAATTGTTGACGTTGGACAAGGAAGACAATGTAATGATTTATGTTTGTTCATATTCACATAGAAATTATATTGTCATAGATCCTTCAACATGTGGTGCTTGCCCCCCATCTTTGCTAGCCCAAAATTCCACACCAAGTAGAGATACTACTTGTGCATCCAAAAACCCTTGAACCCAAATCTTATTTTCAAGAGTCCACCATACCTACCTAAGGATTGAGTAAGATCCTTCAAGTAAGTTGTCATCGGTGCAATAAGGCAATAAAAATTGCTTCTAAAAGTGTTAGATCATTTAGTGTAAGAGAAAATTTAGCGTTGTACGAACTTGTGATGGCAAAGAATAAAAGCGACAGACTGCATAATAAAGGTTGCTATCATAAGGGGCAATATAACGTGATGTTCTTTTGCACTAAGGGATTGAGCATACAAACAAAAAGTGCATGGCAACCTCTGCTTCCCTCTGCGAAGGGCCTACCTTTTACTTTTATGTATTTACTTTCATGCAAGAGTCAAAGTTTTTCTCTCTATTCCTTTTTATTTTTCTCTTTTGGCAAGCATCATGTGGTGAGGAAAGATCCAGGCACATATATCCAGTTGGATATGGGTAGCATGAGTTATTATTGTTGACATCACCCTTGAGGTGAATACGTTGGGAGGCGAAATTATAAGCCCCCATCTTTCTATGTGTCCGGTTAAACGTTTTGCTCATGTGTATGCGGTGAGTGTTAGCAATCATAGAAGACTATATGATGGTTGAGTATGTGGAGCTCTTACTTAGACTCTGTTGAATAAGTTGAATTGCAATTGTTTGGTGACTGAGAACATAGGTTGTTGAGTTTCAAGAGAATTCATTGTTTGAACCTTAACATGTGAATTGGTTGCTACTTTAACATGAGAAGTTTTATAAGAAAGAACTGTTGTTATGATGCTAGGAAAAGTGATTGAAATTATCATTGATCAAACTTATGCACTTTGCTAGCATTCACACTTCATAAATTATTTATTTTATCATTTACCTACTCGAGGACGAGTAGGAATTAAGCTTGGGGATGCTGATACGTCTCCAACATATCTATAATTTATGAAGTATTCATGATGTTATATTATCATAATTGGATGTTTTACAATCATTTTATAGCAACTTTATATCATTTTTTTGGGACTAACCTATTGACCCAGTGCCCAGTGCCAGTTGCTGTTTTTTTGCTTGTTTTTTACATCGTAGGAAATCAATATCAAACAGAGTCCAAACACCGCGAAACTTTTTGTGGATTTTTTATGGACCAGAAGACATCCAATGGGCTAGAGAAGCACCTGGGGGTGCCCCAAGGGGGGCACAACCCACCAGGGCGCGCCTGGGCCCCCAGGCGCGCCCCGGTGGGTTGTGCCCACCTCAGTGGCCTCCCGTACCCCCTCTTCGTCCTATAAATCGTCAAATATTCCAAAAACCCTCAGGGAGGCCCTAGATCAGAAGTTCCGCCGCTGCAAGGCCTCTGCATCCACGAGATCCAATATAGACCCTGTTCCGGCACCCTGCCGGAGGGGGTGATCATCACCGGTGGCCATCTTCATCATCCCGGCGGCTACCATGATGAGGAGGGAGTAGTCCACCCTCGGGGCTGAGGGTTTGTACCAGTAGCTATGTGTTTAATCTCTCTCTCTCTCTCTCTCGTGTTCTTGAGATGCACAATCTTGATGTATCGCGGGCTTTGTTAATATAGTCGGATCATATGGTGTTTCTCCCTCTCTATCTTGTTGTGATGAATTGAGTTTTCTCTTTGAGATTTCATTTTATCGGATTGAATACTTTTATGGATTTGAGAACACTTTATGTATGTCTTGCTATGAATACCCGTGGTGACAATGGGGTATCGTATTGATTCACTTGATATATGTTTTGGCACTCAACTCGCGGATTCCCGAGGTGAGATTGGGGTAATCTATGCATAGGGGTTGATGCACGTTCTTGTCTTTGTTTCTCCGGTAGAAATCTTGGGGCACTCTTTGAGGTTCTTTGTGTTGGATTGAGTATTATGAATCTGAATTTATTTGGTGTTATTTTAGTACGAACTCTTGGATAGATCGATCGGAAAGAATAGCTTTGAGGTGGTTTCTGTCGGTGTACTAAAGTTTGGGCCCTTTAGTACCCCTTACTTGTGCACGGGCAGCTGTAGCCACACCTGCAGCAAGGCTTGGCAGGGGCAGTTGGAGACAGAATACAAGACAACGAAGACGGCGTCCAAGCCAGTAATTAGGGAGCAGAAGACAAGCTGGAGCCCCGGCAAGATCCTTGCCGGGGCGGCTCGTGAGGCCCCGGCAAGATCCTTGCCGGGACGACTTGCGAGGCACTGACAAGAACACCACCCTTGAGGTTGAGAGCACTGACACCATCGACAATGTCAAAACCAAGACTCAGGGGCACATGCGTAGTAGCATGCAGATCTTTGTGAAGACTGGTGGCATGCAGATCTTCGTGGAGACCAGAGAGTGAAGTTCCCAGCAAGGTTCTTGCTGGGGACGACTGCGAGGCCCCGACAAGGCTCTTGCCGGGGACGATCGCGAGGACAAGGCAAGGATCACGCACGACAAGGCTCTGCCGCCTTGCCACCGTCCCAGCACAGCAATTAGCCAGCCAACCAGGCGTGCACCTGCGTGGTGGCATGCAGATCTTCGTGAAGATCCTGCCACCACTCCAGCGCAGCGGCTAGCCAGTCAGCTTGGCACTTGCATGCCTCGTCATCTTGGGTGCGTGTCAGGACGGGGTGAGGCGGCGACGGATGGGACGGGCTCTGTTTCCGTCCCCGATAAAGTTAGAGGGCACGTAAGCAGCGCATTTAATGCGCTTGTCCTAAAACGCCAGAGATAAGCACGTGTACTGTAGCACTTTACACCTAGCCAGCCAGCTTGCATACATAGCAGCTAGCCGAAGCTCAAGAACACATAATATACACGCAAAGCAGGACTAGGGTTTTACGCTTCTCAGCGGCCCGAACCTGGGTAAAAAACCCTCGTGTTGATCTCTGGATCTGCTCTTCGTGCACCCCTCCTCCCTGCCAAACCATAGAAGGGATCCACCCGATCCCATTGGTGTTGTTTCCCCGACATCTTTGGCGCGCCAGGTAGGGGGAAAGAGGTTGTACGAACCTGATCTAGGCGTCAGCGCGTCGACTTTTTCAACATCTTCGTCGTCATGTCTCCAAAGAGAAAGAGCATCGTGGTGATTGGTTCATCTCCGGTCGATCTGCCCGCATCAACGCGGACAGACGACGGGATGGACGTGGGTGGAGGCCACGGGACTCCACGACGCTCCGGCGGTCGGAGCCATGCGAGCGGCGACAACCCGCACGTCGCCGAGTCCAGGGACGGGGCCGTGCTGTCTACGAGCGGCACGGCGAACCCCAGGGACAGAAGGACGACCTCCAAGACGCCCCCGCCGGCGCATGCGCCGTGGCCTTCCCAGGTCGTGCGTGACGAGCAGCGCCGTGGTGTGGGTGATCACGAGCGTTCCTATGGAAGGACCCCTTTGCATCATTCTCGAGATGCGCTGGGCCAGCATGCACGCCAAGACGTTGGCGGAAATGGCGCGCGGCCGCGGGACCGTGATAGAGCTCCTTCTAACGTGGTTAGAAGTCAGAGCGCTTCACGATCCACGCAGCTGTCGCCGCCGCCCACGCCAACGGAAGCGTTGGCACGCGTACAACTGCTTCTAGATTTCCCTGCTGCTGCGGAGAAGCTCGACGAGTGGAGAGCCACCATTCGGAGCCTCGTCGGCTTCGCCAATAAGGATGGACCGCAGCAGGCGGGGCCCTCGTGCCGGTGCTCTATTGAGCCGGCGCGTGCCAAAGGCGGAAGGACCGGAGGTGCTGCGACCACGGTGCACTCTCCTCCTCCACGGCAGCAACAGCAGCCGCCGGCTCGTCGGGTCGAGGCCTGTGACAACGGTTCCATAGCGTCGTCCGACCCACGAGCCCGCCGCGATCAACGTCAAGTTCTTCGAGAGCGAGTCAAAGAAGACGCTCGAACCACTATCGAGCGGCGACGGGAAGCGCGCCATCAGTCTGATAGGCGCGCAGGCCCCACTGTAGATCAGCCCACTCCAGGGGATTCTGATAACTTACCTTACGAGGTGGGTTGTCCAGCTTTTACCCGTGGGCTGCAGCGATTCCAGTGGCCCACCCATCGCACGTTCAAGCCTGAGGTCGGAGAGAAATACGACGGCAAGACTCACCCGTCAAAGTTCCTGAGCAACTATACCATTGCAATGCAAGCTGTCGGGGCTCGAGACGACAAGGTACTCGCCAACTACTTCCCGTTGGTAATTAAGCCCAACGTCAGGTCGTGGTTGATGCACCTGCCAGATGATTCCATCTCTTCTTGGTCGGATCTGTGTCATGAGTTTGTTGGCGCCTTTACTGGAGGCCACCAAGCTCCTGGCCAGGAGAGTGATTTGCATATCATCCCCCAGAAAGATGGCGAATGCTTGCGCAAATACATACAGAGGTTCAGCCGTGTGCAGTACAACATCCCAGACGTTCATCCTGCCGCTGTTATCAGCGCGTTCCATCAAAATGTGCGCAACCGTAAGATGCGTGAAGAGCTGGCAATGAACAAGATTAGAGATGTTGCCGAGCTTTATGTTTTGGCCGATAGATGTGCTCAGGCTGAAGAAGGAAGGAAGTATCCCGGCGAAGATCCCGGCGCAGAAAGTGATTCTGCAGACGAAGACGTTGCCGCCCCAGCAAAGAAGGGCCGGCGGCGCAACAGGAAGCGCAAGGGTAAAACCGTGCTTGCTGTCGAGGAATCCGGCAACCCCGGCACCGCCAAGAAGGCTTAGGTTGACGACCCCGGCAAGGAGGTTGCCGGGTGCGCCGCCTACCAGGCCTTGGCGGCTGCCGACAAGCCAGAGGGCTCCGACAAGCAGTATTGCAAGATCCATCCCACCAAGGGCCATGACCTCCAGAATTGCCGGCAAGTTGAGCAGCTTGTAGAGAGGCAGAAAGCTGAGTATGAGAGGCGAGACAAGGAGAAGGGCCAGGACGATGCTGAGGGGTCCGGCAAGAAGCGTGGCGGCCGAGGGGGTCGCCGTGGCAAGGATAAGCAACCAGAGAGGCCCGCTCGGGGCCGCGACAAGAAAGAGGGAGATGATGATCATGATGAGGACGACGAGTCCAGCGAGCACGAGTTCCAGTAGGCTACAGAGGCCATGTGCGTCAACGGTGGTGCCTCATTGCATGCCTCCCACCGTCAACTCAAACAGTGGGCGTGTGAGATCAATGCGGCAGAGCCATCGTTTGATGCCCAGAAGCCGCTGAAATGGTCCAACACGCCTATCATTTTTTACACTAAGGGTCACCCTGATCGCACAACGACGGTTGGGTGTTTTCCATTGTTGGTCTCGCCAACGATATGCAACCTCAAGGTGACAAAAGTGTTAGTTGATGGTGGGGCCGGTCAGAACTTGATCTCGCCCACTATGATCAAGAGGCTGCAAATTCCTGATGGAGATCTCGAGGAGATGGGCACATTTCAAGGGATCAATCCAGGAAGGAGTCAGCCAAAGGGCAAGATTACGCTACCAGTTACCTTTGGTGGTGAGCTGAACTATAGGACGGAGAAGATCGTTTTTGATGTCGCCAAGATCCCCTTGCCCTATAATGGGATCCTCGGCCGCCCAGCGCTGGCCAAGTTCATGGCGGCATCACATTACGCTTACAATACGTTGAAGATGCCCGGACCAATGAGCATCATCACCGTCCACTCCGACAAGAAAGACGCGCTCATCTGCGCTGACCAACTCTACCGAGAGGCAGTTGCAGCAACTGCCGCCAAGGCACTTGCTCCTGCCGCTGAAGCTACGGGAGGGAAGAAGACCGGCAAGACCTCTTGCACCCACTCCGGCAAGCGCGCCTCTTCGGAGTGCTGTGCTCCCGTCGAGGACGTGTCAGAGAGCTCCACCAGCAAGAGCAAGAAATCCAAGGCAGCACCACCAGAAACTAAGAAGGTGCCCGTCAAGGAGGACGGCACGGGCGGGGCTTTTACTATAAGCTCCACCCTCGACAGCAAATAGGAAGGCGCGCTCATCACCTTCCTGCGGGCGAATATCGATGCATTTGCATGGCAAGCATCTGACATCCCCGGCGTTCCCAGGGAGGTGATTGAGCACCATCTTGCTGTCTGTCCTCATGCGCGGCCCGTCAAGCAGAATGTCAGGAAGCAAGCTTTGGAGCGGCAAGAGTTCATCATTGAAGAGATTAGGAAGTTAGAAGCAGCAGGCTTGGTTAGAGGAGTGCTCCACCGAACGTGGTTGGCCAATCCGGTGGTGGTGCGCAAGGCAAACAGGAAATGGAGGCTGTGCATTGATTATACAGATATCAATAAAGCCTGCCCAAAGGATCCTTTTCCTTTGCCACGCATCGACTAGATCATGGACTCCACTGCCAGGTGTGACTTGCTATCGTTCCTTGATGCCTACTCAGGATACCATCAAATCTTCATGACGGAGAAAGATGAAGAGAAAACCGCGTTTATCACCCCATGTGGTACATATTGTTTTATACGAATGCCTTTCGGGTTGAAAAGCGCTGGTTCAATGTTTGCGAGAGCTGTACAAATTGGTTTTGAGCCTCAGCTACATAGAAATATGGAAGCTTATATGGATGACATAGTGGTCAAAACCAAGGATAGGGCAACGCTCATACAAGATCTAGAAGAAACATTTGCAAATTTGCGCAAGATCAATCTCAAGCTCAACCCTAAGAAGTGTGTGTTTGGTGTCCCATCCGGCAAGCTTCTCGGGTTCTTTGTATCTCAGCGTGGGATCAAGGCGAATCCCGACAAGATCAAGGCGATTGAGCAGATTGAAGCACCAAGATGAGTCAAAGATGTACGTCGACTTGCTGGCTGTGTTGCTGCTTTGAGCAGGTTCATCTCCAAATCTGCTGAGCGCGCCTTGCCCTTTTTCAAGATCTTGAAAAAGGCAGGTCCAATGACATGGACTCCGGAAGTGGAGGCAGCGCTACAAGATTTGAAGAGGTACCTCTCCTCTACGCCAACGCTAGTCACGCCTAAGCCACAAGAGCCGTTGTTGCTGTATCTAGCGGCAACAAATAAAGTGGTCAGTGCTGCGCTAGTGGCACAGAGAGAAGTTGATGAAGAAGCAGCGGCAGTGGCAAGACCGTCGGATGACGAGCTGGAGCTCTCCCCGGCAGGGTCTGGTGCCGGCAAGGCAGGACCCCCGGCAGGTCCTAGTGCCGGCAAGGCAGGGCCCCCAGCAGAGTCTGATGCCGGCAAGGCGGGATCTGCACAAGCAAATGGAGTGACACAGAAGAAGAAGATGGTGCAACACCCAGTTTATTTTGTCAGCTCCCTTTTGCAGGGGGCTAGATCAAGATACTCTGGTGTACAAAAGTTGCTCTTCGGCCTTCTTATGGCCTCGAGGAAGCTGCGCCACTACTTTCAGGCACATGAGATCACCGTCATCACTCGCTTCCCGTTGCAACGGATCTTGCACAACCCAGATGCAACTGGAAGGATTGTGGAGTGGGCATTGGAACTGTCAAGCTTTGGTCTCAGGTTTGAAAGCACTTCAATGATTCAGAGCAGGGCCTTGGCGGAATTCATTGCAGAATGGACCTCAACACCTGGCGAGGAAATTCAAGAAACCACTCTCCCCGGCAAGGAAACGAGCCGCGACTGGATTATGTACTTTGATGGGGCTTTCTCGCTGCAAGGCGCTGGTGCTGGTGTGCTATTTATTGCCCCCACCGGAGAGCACCTCAAGTACGTGGTCCAGATGCACTTTCCCCGGGAGAGATCAATAAACAACACTGCGGAGTATGAGGGACTGCTTGCCGGTCTCAGGATCGCGGCAGACCTTGGAATTACGAAGCCTATCGTCAGAGGTGATTCGCAGCTTGTCGTCAAGCAGGTTAACAAAGATTATCAGAGCCCGTTGATGGAAGCTTATGTAGATGAAGTGAGGAAGTTGGAGGAGCATTTTGACGGTCTGCAAGCAGAGCATGTTCCTCGAGCAGAGAACAACATTGCTGACGACCTGTCAAAACGTGCTGCCCTCAAGTTACCTGTGGAACCAGGAACTTTTGTGCTCCAACTAAATAAGCCATCCGTTGAACCATCGGCAGGATAGAATAAGCGAAGGAAGTTGAGCACCGGCAAGTACTTTCCCGCCGAGCTCCCAGGGGCCACCGGCAAGGAAGTTGCCGGGGACGACGCCAAGCTTGCCGGGGGGCGATCGACTCCGGCAGGGCCTCAAGCCCTTGTTGTAGAGACAACTGCTCCCATGGCAGAGGACACGCCTTTAGTCCTTGCCGTCGAGCCCCAGGCTCTAGCATGGGCACAACACATCGTTCGGTTCTTCCAAACAGGGGAACTCCCTAAGGAACAGGAAGAAGCGGAGAAAGTAGCCCGTCGGTCTAACATGTACCAGTTTGTGGACGATGTCCTGTACAGAAAAAGACCGAACGGCATGAAATTGAAGTGCATTCCTCAGGAGGACGGATTGGAGATGTTGGCAGAGATACACGGAGGCATATGTGGCTCTCACATAGGGTCAAGAGCTCTTGCCGGCAAGGCATTCCGGCAAGGTTTCTTTTGGCCCACTGCCCTCCAAGATGCGACTGCACTAGTAACCAGGTGTGAAGCGTGCCAGTTCCATTCAAAGAAGCTTCATCAGCCAGCTCAAGCTCTTTAGACGATCCCTCTTTCCTGGCCATTTTCGGTCTGGGGGCTCGACATACTGGGCCCCTTTCCCCATGCTGTCGGGGGCTTTGAGTACTTCTACGTCGCAATCGACAAGTTCACAAAGTGGCCAGAAGTGGAAGCAGTGAGAAAGGCGACAGCGCAATCAGCCGTCAAGTTCTTCAAAGGATTAGTTTGCCGTTTGGTGTGCCAAACAGAGTCATCACCGACAACGGCACACAGTTCACGAGCCGCACCTTCATGCAGTATATCCAGGACCTTGGCAGCAAAATCTGTTTTGCTTCTGTTGCACATCCGCGAAGCAACGGCCTGGCAGAAAGGTCAAATGCTGAAGTGCTGCGGGGCCTCAAGATGAGAACTTTTGACAGGCTGCACAAGAGCGGAAGGCACTGGATTGATCAGTTGCCGGCGGTCCTTTGGTCAATCAGGACGACACCAAATCGAGCCACTGGCCAGACACCTTTCTCCCTGGTATACAGGGCAGAAGCAGTTCTCCCCACAGAACTCACATATGGGTCGCCTTGAGTGCTCGCTTATGATGAGCTTGAGCAAGAGCAGTTGCAGCAAGATGATGCTACGCTCCTTGAGGAAGATCATCTTCAGGCTGCTGTGTGAGCCGCGCGCTACCAGCAAGCCTTGCGCTGCTACCACAGCCACAAGGTTCATGCCCGAAGCCTTGAGGAAGGCGACCTTGTTCTTCAGCGTGTTCAGTCCGCCAAGAATTCCAACAAGTTGACGCCAAAGTGGGAAGGACCTTATCGGGTGATACGAGTCACCAGGCCCGGCGCAGTCCGCCTGGAGACCGAAGATGGCATTCCAGTGAGCAACTCCTGGAATATTGAGCATCTTCGCAAGTTTTACCCATGAGGCGCGGTTGCCGGGGCCCCCGGCAACCCCCTTTTTGTACTTGCCTTGCCGGCAAGGCATGTAACCCTATGTACAAAGCCAGGCGCAGACCCTGTGCACAGTTGAATAAGTTTACGTATGTACAGTTCTTGTTGATTTCCATGTTTATTTATATGCATGCCTGTCCAGGATATTATACTATGTTCGTTTCTAGCAAGTACTGATGAACCGCCAAGGTTCCATGCCCCTATTTTCTCTTCTTTCTTTTTCACAAAGGACAGAAGGTTCCCTCGCATACAAGTTTGTCGGGGGGGGGGGGATAGAGAGTGTGGGCGCCAGCAGGCGACGTTCAAGTGGCATCTTGCGGGAAAGAGCACAACAGCAAAAAAGCTAAGTTGTGAAACCTTGAGTGATTTTCTTTTAAATGTACGGTTATTTCCCTCGAATGGTTTCGTTTCTTGTATGGAAAACCTGCACGCGAAGGAACCTCGTCGCAATTGGTTGCGCCCTTGCTCTGTTTCGAGTCCGCTCAACAGTTCAAGTGGCTGCACTAAGAGCGGCAAGGTGTCTTGCCTGCAGTGATACCCCCAGCAGGCTGCTAAGGACCTGTTCCTCAAAGCGCTCGTGGCAAGGGTGCACACACTGGCAAGCCCTTCCAAAAATGCGTAGGGTGTACGCCATACGAGGAGGAATCAAACAAGGAAGATAGCATGCATTCAATCCAAAACACAGCAAGTTATATTACATCAATAGTTGCCGTAGTTCTAACTTAAGATAAATTCGTCTTGGGTACAAGTTCACGACGGCAAGACAAAGCAGAGCAGCTAGTCCCGGCGCTGGCCTTCTACCCTCTTGACTTGGTCAACCCTGTTGACGATGGGCGCGACGAGCTCTGCAAGCGCCTTGCGGTCTACATCCTCCGGCAAACTTTCGAGCACGTTGGTGAAGTCAAGGTTGGGGTTCCAGTACGCCACCTTGGTCAGCACCTTGAGGAGGACGCCCCGGCAAAGCTTGCGGGACTCGTTGGCCAGTTGGGTGGCTCGATTGGAGTGGAGCAGCTTCAGAGCCTTGAGGACGGCCTCGAAGAATATGGTCAGCTTGGCGCTCTCAGAAATCCCCCTGTCATGGGAGAACCTGAAGTTTGGCATCCCCGTGATGGACAGCTACATGGTGAGCCCCTCCGCGGCGTCGATGAGGCGTTTAGTCCAGAGATTCACGCCCTCCACGAAATCATTGTGGGTGGCGGCGGCGCTCGCAAGCAGCAGTTTCTCATCCTTGAGGTCCTTGGCCAGGGTCTTCTCACGAGCCCTGCTGCCCTTAAGGGATTCATCCAGAGTGGTCAGCTTTAGTTTCAGATCAGCAATGGAGTTGTTGGCTTCGGAGAGCAGCTTGGTCTTGTCAGATATGGCGACCTGCAGCTCCGCCAAGGTGTGGACAGTTTTGTCTCTGTCGCTCTTTAGCGTCGAGACCTCCTTGCGGTGCTTCTCCAGCTCTGCCTCCAGTTTCTCCACCTTGCTGGCCAGCTCATTCTTGGTGGCCCCTGCGGCTTCGGCAGCGTCGACGGCCTCCTTCAGCTTGTCGGCATGATCCAGGACCAGAGCGTCGAGTGTGTCTTTATGCTTCTGCTCCAGCTCCTGGGTCCGCTGCGCGACAAGCTTCTCAATTTCTTCATCCTTGCCGCGGACCTCGGCGACAAGCGCCTTCTCGCGAGCGGTGAGGTCTTCGTCTTGGGCGTCGAGCAAATGCGGCGCTGCCTTAGATTGGCGTCCTCCTTGGCGGCCTCCTCCTGTGCCTTCTCAATATTGGACTGCTTTAGAAGGAGCTCGTCCCAACGCTGGCCTAGCTGCTCCTGGCCAGTCCTTAGCTCTTGCCGGGCCTCGGCAAACCAGACTTGCATCTGCTCGACACACTTTTGGAAGTCTGCCTCCGCCGCGTCGGCAACCGCTGCCCTGGAGTCCAGTTTCTCCTTACGGGTACGATGGAGCGCCTGGAGCTTCTGGAAGTTGTCGCTCATGGCCTGAAGGAGCTGGTCTTCTTTGGATCCGCTACTGCTGGCAGTCGGCTCGTCGACGACCTTGAGCCCGGCAGCGGCGATGACTTCTTCATCGAAAGCCTCCTCCTCGGTTGGCACTCCGGTGCTTGCCGTCCCTGGGATGCTGACGAACAGATTGTCACCAATCTTCAGATATCTGCTTGGGGTGGGGGCTTCGGAAGCTGACGGTTGGTCTTCAACCACTGTCTCCCCGGTAGCTGAGGACCCCGGGACCGATGTAGCGCTAGGCGCTCCTGCGGCAGGGATGCCGTCAGTACGGTCGCCGGTCCCCTTGTCGGCCTCCCCAGCGGACCCCTTGGCGGCCTCTTCATGCGCGTCCTTGGCGGCCTCGTCGGCAGCGATTTTGGTGGCCTCGGCGGTAGCGTCCTTGGAGGTCTCCTCGATGATGGTGTCGACATCCATCTGATTCACCAAGGAGGGATCTGGAGGCCAAGAAGGGGAAACAAGATAAAGCCAGGGGTGAAGCTCAAAATGATGAATGATGACAAATGCCAGGAAGCAGGCGGCTTACGTGTGACGATTTGTTGGGAAGTGACTCCCTCCCCGGCAACCTTTGTCGCCGGCATAGGACCGCCAACGCCCGTGCCTTCTGGCTCCTCCTCCATGAGGGGGGGCTCGTCGGTGGAAACCCTTGCCGGGGACCCCTCCCTGAGCGGTGTGGTCAACGGAGGCGGCATGTCGGGGGTGGCCTTCAGTGGTCCCTCCTGTTGCTGTCCTTCTCCTGCAAACCCGGCAAGATTAGCAGCGAAGATACACACCCCGACGCCCGCCAGTGGGAAATGAGTAACAGACTCACGCTGGGGGCTGGGTTGGGGGCTGCGTCGTGGGCTGGGATCCGGGCTGATTGTGATCATCTCCGGCGCACCTGAGGAGCTTGCCGGGGGCTCGTCGCCCATTGAGGTCTTGGCCTTCTTCGCCATCCTCTGCGCCAACATTTCCGTGTCTCTGCGGGGACGGGCCAGGGCAGAATTAAGATAAGATGAAGCAAATCAGAGACCCAAGAAATAAAGAAAGCGGCAAGATACTCACTCGTCTCCTTCTTCTGGCCCCTTCTCCCTCCTCGGGCTGAAGGAGGAGAGGTCGAAGTCGGCCTCTGCTGTGGTGTCCACTTGAGGGGATGGGGAAGGGGACCTGGCCCGCTTGATTGTGGCAGGAGCGGTAGCCTGATGTGAGCTCACCACCCCCGCTGCCTTCTTTGTCGTCGCCCTCGTCTGGCGCCCGGGTTGCTGTCGAGCAGCTTGCCGCTCCGCAGCCTTGCCGGCCGGCCCCTTGCCGGGAACCTCTTCGGACAGGAGGCCTGCTGGACTGGCTTGCCGGAGATGGCTCGCTGGAGGACGCGTTTCTTCTTTGGCATTGGGAGCTCCACTTCATCAGTCTCTTCGGCTGTTTCTTCGGTGAGTGAGCCCCCGGCGTCTGCACTACTATGCCCTCCGGCAGGCTCCTCCTGCTTGGCGGGGTCCTCCTCTGCATCCGCGTCATCTCCCATGAAGCCAACGCTGCCGGCCTCCTCGGCAAGGGCCAGCTCTTCCGCCCTACTGGCGATGTACGCCAACTCTTCGTTGGTGGTCTCGCGGATGAGGCGCGTTTCTTCCCGAATGGCTTTCTCCGACAAGTTGTCGAAGAACTCTTGTGCTCGCTCCGCAGATGGCTCGACCCAGGTTTGGTCAAGGCCGTGAGCATTGAACACTGGCATCATAGCGATGATCGAGTTCAGCGCAGAATTGTTGCACAGAGGGATGATGCTTCCCGGCAGCTTGAACACGCCGTCTGGCCTAAACAGCTTGTGACAGAGGACCGCGTGCTGAAGGACCGTCCAGTTGTTGTTTAGGCCGGGGCGTAGCCTCATGATGTCCGCCACGTTCCAGAAATCCCAGGCTGGTCTCCCCATGTTCTGCAAAGGGGCGATGCGGCGGCGGAGGAAATCGGCGCCCACCATGTCAACGGTGAGCTCGGCAGCCTTGAGGCGATGAATCCTGTTGACGGCGATGGTGAGCTTCGCGTCCTGAGGGTCGAGAGCGCTCCAATCGCCGCCGCGGGTTGGCTTCGTTTGCCGGAGCGAACAGAACAGGTGCGGCTCCTCCTCCGTGATCCAGCACCATCTGCTCCGCCACTCGTCCCACTTTTCGTGGTATTCCCCATCCAGATACGTGTCCTTGCTCCCTACCCTAGGGATCCAAGCGATGCCACCAGAGAGGGCCTCTCCGGCCTGGATACGAGGGATGAAGAAGTGTAACACCCCAGAATTTTGACCATGTTTTATTAATAAAAAAATTTCACCAGGAAATTAATTTTTTTTATTTTCTGGATTATCTTCTGATTTCAGAACCACTCTTTTCTTCTGGATTGTGGAGTTTTCCCTCCAAATAAAAACCTTTCAAAAATATCGTAGGACTTGAATACCTTCTCGAGAGCAACTCTTTTATTTATAGATGATCAGTGGTAAATACTTCTAGAATTATTCTCCTAATTTGTTTCTTTTAAAATGGCTTGTCATTTCTTTTAAGAGCCTCAGTTGCACTGCAACCATTTGATAACTTCATTTAAAGATTCCACAAAAATTTGGGGATGACATGTGATGTCCCTGGATCACTTTTATGCAAAAACCCAGGCATGTGTTTTGAAAAATTTGAGCAAACCATCCTCATCTTCATTCTGGTTCAGTTTAGTGATTTGTACTGCAACCATATTTTATTTTTCTCTAGTAATCTTGGGATTTCTCCTGCTTGTAGTCCACCCTACCAAACCCTTAAGTCTAGGAGATCAGACCCATTAGAGGATTTTAAACGCATGCAATAATGGCATTCGTTTTCTGTCCAGATTTGGTTTTCTCAAAAACTTGCACTAGGGAGTTTTTGCTTTTGTCAAACTAACCTTGCCACCCTCTTTATCATCTAAAGAGAGCCCAACCTGGAGAATGTGGCCACCAGTAGAATTGCCTTGATGCCCTTGGCATTCTGTCAAACACCTTGTGTTCATGAACAGATTTGGCTTGGAGCCAGGTTTGCATTGTAAACTTGCCCCACTGGACCAACCAACATGTCCACTAATCTCCTAGATACCTCTAACCTAGCCCTGTTAATTTCCAGCCTCACCCAAGCCCTCTAGGCCACCCAGGCTTTCTGTCGAGCATGTAACGTGCGTGCTCTGGGCGCGCCCAGAGCGCACGTTTTGCACGCGCGCGCAACCGAGCCGCCGCATCCCGCCCCTGGCCTTTGCTCGCCCGCAGGGCCGCGCCCCGTTCTCATCCACTCGCCCGTGCCACTCTGCTACCTCTGGCACCCCGCAGCGCCACCGCAGCAAGCCCCTTGGCGGCAAGCCTGCGGCCGCAGCAAGCTTCTGCCATGGACGGCGCCGCCCGAGCCTTCCCCGCACGCCTGCTACCCTCTAGAACAGCTCGAGCTCATCCGCGAGCTCGTTGGTTAGCGCCGACCAGCGCCACGTCGCCCTGCTAGCAACAGAGCGGAGGTTCGCCGGCGTTCTTATCTGCAGCCGCGGAACCGACCTAGCCGTGCTATAAATAGGAGCCCCCAAGCCCCAGCCGAGGCTTGAGCCCCCCTGGACCCTCAGGCCTCTCCCCCTCGCACAAATTTAGCCGGAGCCGCCCTTACTGCCCCACTCTGGTCACAGCGCTGCCGCCAGCCTCCGGCAAAATTCAGGCGAATCCGAACCTCAGCCATCCCACCCTGGCCTCTGCTAGCTCCACCAAGACCTCTCGAACCCACTCCCTCTGCTTAATTATGCCATTACAGCCGTAGGCCGATGCCGTGTTCGCCGGAGCTCTTTGTCCGCCATGGATGAAGGGGTGCTCACCCCCGAGCTCCCCAGCGGTCCTTTTTCTCTCCAGAGGATGGGGCCATCCCTCCTGAGCACGCCGGTGTGCACAGCTCCGGGAGAGGTGCCCCCTAGCGCCGGCAATCGTCGCTGGAGTCGGCCTCTGCCTCTGGCCAGGAGCGCGCGTGAGGAGGGAGGAAAACCCGACAGGTGGGCCCCACCTGTCGGTGTCACAACCCAACCGCCAGTGGCGCTGGCCCTCGAGTACGTCTTCTTCGCGAGTAAGCGTATTACTGGATATACATTTTCCGTTTCTGGAAAACGTATTCTTCCCCGAAATGTTTCTTCTCTGTTTATTTTAAAAACAGAGTTTTGACCTAAACTTTGACTGGCTCTAGTTTCTAAACTACAACTCCATTTGACTTGATTCTTTCTCTGGTGTTTCTCAAATTCCATCTAGTTTATTTTCATATTTATTTGAAAATTTTCCAAACAACTTTTCTGTACTGTTTTCAAATTATGTGTTGATTTGAATCTTTTCAAAAATAGGAAATGGAGAGAGATGAAAACTTTCAAAGGTGCACCCTACCTCTCCACACACTAAAGGCAAGCATTCTGAACCCTGGCATAATATTTGTTGTGTGTTGTTTGATGCGAATACAACACCACCTTGACACGAAGTATTCGTTATTTTATGTGATGAAATGATCATACTCATGAGTGCATGATGAAGATTCCTTGCTGTTGGAAATTGATATGCTTGTGACAGTATCCACCCTCGTATGCCTTTCATGCCTACTGGAAGGAATCCGGGAAAGTCTCTGTCTTGGGTGGACACGAGCTTGTTACTGATATTTCGCTGAGACGGGTATATTCAGTAAGGCATGGTAAGGTATGATGAGTGGTGATTCTGTCTGTTGGGGTGAAATATATTTGTTATGCTAATCATGCAGGAAATACCTAAACCTCCTGAGACCACCATAGATCGAGTCTTGTGCCAGTAACCCCCATACTTGCTTCGTGCTACCACTTGTCCCTGCCTTAGGTAGGGTACGGTTCAGTAAGTTGTCAACCCCTTTCTTAGCACACACCATACAGAGAGGCCATGGTGGAAGATACCGGCTGCATCCGGTAGACATGCCACCTGGTCCGGGGGCATGGGTGTTTCCGGTTGGAGCCGAAGGGGTAGCTCCCCTAGTTTGCGCGCGTTATAAATTTTGTGATCCCATGCTAGTCGAGGTTGTAGCCTCCCCACTTAGAGTTTTGCTTAACGGGTGTCGTGGGTGATTCCAGACACCGGTAAGTTAAGCTGGTGTGTGCGGGTCAGGTGTGTTTTCAAGTAAAAGACCGTAAACGGAATTAGTCCCGATGGACTAAAGGAATCCGTTACTCGTGGGTAAAGAGTACACCGTCTGCAGAGATTATATCTATTCGAATAGCCGTGTCCATGGTCAAGGACTACAGTCTGGGATGGGTCAAGTGTCGGTCTTAGTGTCGGTCTTCGGAGGAAAAACTGCTAAACCAGAACATTGATCATGACATGTGACATATGATGATTATGATTATTATTATTATGGACTAACAATTTGTATTATTTGAATTATTGAGTATCCCTGGGACGGTTTTACCTCCTGGATATTCACTGTGATTATTCTTATATAAGCCCTTTATGTGGTGTCGCTCAGACGCCCGACTGTGGCACGTTTGTTATTTAATTTTCTTTATAAGCCCTTTATGTGGTGTCGCTGAGACGCCCGACTGCGGCATGCTGATTATTTAATTTTCTTTATAAGCCCTTTATGTGGTGTCGCTCAGACGCCCGACTGTGGCATGTCTTATATTATTATCCTTTCGAGGCGTCGCTTCAGACACCCGATCGGTTTATTTTATTCTTATTATCTAATTGCTTTTTCATATTTAATTCTGAATGGCCTGCTTGCATGCGGCATGAATTTTATTTCATGACTGGCTAAGTGATCATGAGAATATTTCAGAGCATGATTATCATCTGTTATATTATACCTGTGTTCATAATGTTTGCGAGTACATTCAAAGTACTCACTGGCTTGTCCCTGGCTATTTGTGACGCCCCCAGCCCGATCGTGCACTATTCATACACGCAAATGCACACGATCAAGCCTAAGGACTCACGGGAAGATATCACAACACAACTCTAAAACATAAATAAAGTCATACAAGCTTTATATTACAAGCCAGGGGCCTCGAGGGCTCGAATACATAAGCTTGCGAACAAGCGTCAGCGGAAGCATCAGATATCTGAGTACAGATATAAAAGAAAGTACAGAAAGGCCTTTAGAAAGGCGGGGCAAAATAAAACACTACGATCGAAAGGCGAAGGCCTCCTGCCTGGGACCCTCCGATCCTACTCCTGGTCGTCAGTCAACTCGTAGTAGTATCCATCCTCTGGGTAGTAGTAGTAACGATCGTCGGGGCATCTGTCTCAGGGGGCTCCGTCCTCTGGTCACGTCAAACTGATATGGGGAGAAAAAGGAAAACAAAGCAACCGTGAGTACTCTGAAGTACTCAGCAAGCAAGGATCTACACTACATATGCAACATTATCAAGGGGAGGCTGTATATGTGGACTAGGCTGCAGAAATGCCAGAATAGAGAGAAGGCCTAGTCCTATCGAAGACTAGCATCTTCAGCGGTCTTGCAGCAGTAGAAGAGAGTAGAACAATGCCATATAAAGTAGTAGTAATAATATCAACCTCACCCAGAGATCCTTTCTCGACTCCCTGCGAGAAAGCAATCCCAGAGCCATATATACGGGTCTCATCACAGGTATCCAGTTCTAAATTGTATCAATCAGGATACAACTCCGAGTGTCCTTTACCGTAGGACCGGTTATCGATAGAAGTGTTCTTCCCTGCAGGGGTGCACCAACTTACCCAACACGCTCGATTAACTTCGGCCGGACACACTTTCCTGGGTCATGCCCGGCCTCGGCCAAACGACACATCGCAACCCTACCTACAGCTCAGCAGAGAGGTCCCCGCCGGTCTACGTCCTAAGCGCAAGGGGGTCTTGGCCATCGCCCCTCGCCCTCCGGGTCGTTGCGCACAGGGTGGATACCAGCATCGCCTCGGGTGGCCGACACGATCCGACCGTGCCGCCATGCTGAACTGGACGTCTGACAGAGCTTTCGGCTGATGCATACGATGCAGAACGCCCATACTATGCCCATGTGATGGTTAGTGCTATCAGGCCAGAGGCCTGCTCGGATCAAATATCCAAATCATTAGGACTAGGGCTTGCGGTAACGAGCAGAGACTCACGAAAGATGTGACCCCGTTGCCCCGTCTCGAGGACTTGCGGCAAGGGTTAAGAATGCCCGGCCGTGCCTCGTATTCACCACTCGGGCACCACACTGGCAACCCGCCTTCACATCACACGCGGGTACCCCTCAGGGTCGACCCGCCTTTCCAAGTAACATTGTAAGGTCCAAGTATCCGTGTGTCCATAACATCAGGGAATCCGAGGTATCACCCTCATTGAATTCCCACTCGATGTATCCGTCAAGGTGAACTAGGAGGAATCACCCTCACTGGGTCCACACTTGAGGTGTTGTAGGACAGCGTCGTTATCGGAAGCGGTGAAGGAGGAATCACCCTCGATGACCACGACCGAATAGCTACTCTACAGAGTTAACATCAGAAGTGCTACAAGAGGTTTCACCCTCGGCACTCGATAGTAACGCTGCAGTGTCGTTACAACTAAGGGGGGTGATGTGCGGTGTCGGGTCCTGGTCTTCAATCCCATTGATCGGGTCTTCTGACGATCCAGCGTGGCAGTCGGGATAAGTGGGGTCACTGGTAGGTCTCTACCCAGCCTAGACTAAAGAGTTTAGGATATGTAGGTAATTATCAACAGCAGGTTACAATGAACAGGCTATGCATCAGAATAGGTAAAGCAGCAGCAGCAGCAATTCTAATGCAAGCATGGGAAATTAGAATGGGCGATATCGGTATGCTCAAGGGAGGGGCTTGCCTGGTTGCTCGGCGGCAAGGGCAAGGTCGTCTATGGTGTCTTCGGGATCCGGAGCTGCGTCGGTCTCGGGGACGACGTCAGGGTCGGGGGCTATCGAGAGAGAAGAGGGGGAGGAAACAGTATAAATATATAGGAAACATGAGCATGACAAATACGACACACGGTGCTAGGGGTAGTCTAACGCAGCATCAAACGTAACAGACGGAGCGGGAGAATATCTGAAGATATTTCCCGGGTCGTTGGAATTATCGGACAGAGGATAAGAGGGGAACGGTTGCAAGTTCGGATAGTTAGGGACGCGTGACGGGCGAACGGACCGTGTATTCAGATTCGTCTCGTCGTTCTGAGCAACTTTCATGTAGAAAGTATTTTCATCGGAGTTACGGTTTAAAAGATATGATTTTCTAAAGTTTAAACAATATTCTGAAATTACAGATTTATTATTAATTCGAATTATCCAGAACAGTAGCAGGGTGACGTCAGCATGACGCATGGATGACGTCAGCAGTCAACAGGGGGCCGGCCAGGTCAAACCTGATATGTGGGGCCCACATGTCAGTGACTCAGTTAACTAAACAGAGTTAGCGTAATCTATTTAAACTAATTAGCAGGCGGGGCCCAGCAGTCAGTGGGTAATTAGTGTTTTAAATCACTAATTAATTTTATTAACGGATTATTTATTTAATAAAACGTTTTACCGAGCGGGACCCACATGTCATAGACACAGGGCCCGCCCAGTCAGCGTGGACTAGGTCAACGGGACCCAGTGGGGCCTAGAGTCAGTGGCTGGGCCGTGGGGCCCGCGGCGCCACGTCGGACCGGCCGCCGGAGTCGCGCCGGAGTGCCCAGACGCGGTGGCGAGCTCCGGCGAGCTCGGGTTTCGCCCTCAGGGCGTCTCCGGGGCCGTGGCTTGGCCCGTTCGAACGGGCGGCGAGCGCCGCGTCACGTGGTGGTGTTGGCGTGGTTGGGGGCCGCCGGGAACGGCGCCGGCGATGACCGCAGCGGCGATGGCGTTCGGGTGGTGCACGGGGTCGGCGCTACGGCGCGCTAGCGAGCGAAAGGAGAAGCTAGGTGTGGCCTGCGCGATGCGGGGAGCACGATGCGCACAGGCCCGAGGCCGTTTGGTCACCGGAACGGCACCGGCGACGAGCTAGGCGGCGGTGCGTTTGGGCGAAAGAGGGGCGACGCGTACGGGCACGAAGAGCGCGCGGGGAGAGGGGGAGGGGGACGAGGTGCTCACAGCGAGTCTGTAGGTGAGCTTAGCGTGCGCGGGGAGGGCTCGGAGTGGCCGGAGTCGGCGATGGCGTGCGGCGGCCGAAGGTGGAAGATGACGGCGCCGGCGACGCAGCGACGCGTTCTAGCTCGTGGGGCTCGGGGGAGAGGCGTAGTCGACGGAGGCGAACCATGCGGGCACGGTCACGCGACGAGGCAGAGGCGGTGGCCGCGCGTGCTACGGCGGCGGTGCCATGGCTGCGCACTGGAGAGAGAGGAGAGGTGGTGTCCAGGGGAGAGTGAGGCGAGGGAGAGCCAGGGGGTCCGGGGTGCTGCTCATATACGCGGCAGTCGCGGCGACGCGCTGTCGACCGCGAGGGAGGGGGGGCCTGGGCGTGCGCGCGTGCGTGCGCCAGGTGCTCGACAGCGAGCCCCGGGCATGAGCAGTACGAAGAGGACGAGCGAGTTGGGCTGGGCCGGCCACTGTGCTGACTTAGGCCCAGCACAGTGGGTCTTTTTCTTTTTCTTCTTTTCTTTTCTGTTTTCTCTTTTTAGTTTCTGTTTTGACTTTTGTTTTGATTTCAAAATACTTTTGTAAAATATGAAACTAGCCCAAATAAATATGGTGCATTATTAGTCACTACTAGAAACTGGTTTGGCGTCCATATCTTTTTGGTTTGGATTTTATTTAATTGAAAAGGGGTTGAATAGTGCTATGTTGCTGCTGTTTCTTGTTGTTCGAGTCCTTTTACAATTCCAACTAATGTGCAATCATTATTATAAATGCTAGGGGAATATTTGCAATAAGATGCACATTTTAGTTTTCCAGTTTGAACAACTTTTATTTTCCACTTTAATTTAATTTGAATTTGAGTTAGAAGTTGAAATGCATTATGATGCAAATGATGATCATGCACTGTTAATCATGCTGACTTGGCATTATCAAAATGGGATTACTGTGGCTAACCACCGGGGGTGTTACAAATCTCCTCTACTAACAAGAATTCTCGTCCCGAGAATTAAGAAGTAGAAGGAAAAAGTTCGGGGTATTCCGCACGAAGTTTATCCTCGCGTTCCCAAGTGGCTTCATTTTCAGTATGATTTGACCACTGCACTTTGAGGAACTTGGTAACCTTCTGACGGGTTCGACGTTCAGCTTCATCGAGAATGCGGATCGGATGTTCCTTATATGAAAGATCATCATGCAATTCGAGCATCTCGTGATCCACAGCTCGGTGCGGAGATTCCTTGAAGCATTTTCGAAGTTGCGACACATGGAAGACGTCGTGGATATGAGAGAATTGCGGAGGCAATTCCAATTTATACGCCACCTGTCCACGCCTAGCAACAATGCGGAAAGGACCAATGTAGCGCGGAGCTAACTTGCCCTTGATTCCAAAACGGTGAGTGCCCTTCATAGGAGTGACACGAAGATAAGCTTGATCACCAGGTTGATAAGTCAAACCCCATCGTTTGCGATCATAGTTGCTCTTCTGGCGGTCCTGAGCCGCCTTGAGATTTTCCCGGACAATTCGGACTTGTTCTTCGGCGTGTTGAATAATATCTGGACCCACGAGCGGTCGTTCCCCAGTTTCTGACCAATTCAGAGGGGTTCGACACTTACGTCCATAGAGAACTTCAAAGGGGGCCATTTTCAAGCTGGCTTGATAGCTGTTGTTATAGGAGAACTCGGCATATGGAAGAGATTCTTCCCACTTCTTGCCGAAAGAAACAACACAAGCTCGTAGCATGTCTTCAAGCACTTGATTAACTCGTTCAACTTGGCCTTGGGATTGAGGATGATAAGCTGAACTCCAGGTAATATGAGTTCCCATAGCCTTTTGGAAACTTTCCCAGAAATGACCAGTGAATATGATGCCACGGTCTGAACTGATCTCTTTCGGAATACCGTGGAGTGAAACAATTCTGGAGATATATAACTCTGCTAACTGACTAGCAGTGATCGTCTCCTTGACAGGCAGAAAGTGTGCAACTTTGGAGAGTTGGTCGACGACGACAAGAATAGCATCGTGACCCTTCTGTGACCTGGGAAGTCCTGTAACGAAATCCATCTGAACCTTATCCCATTTCCATAAAGGAATAGGAAGTGGTTGCAGAATTCCAGCAGGCTTCTGATGTTCTGCTTTAACGCGTCGACACACATCACATTCAGCAACATATCGAGCAATGTCTTGCTTCATTCTAGACCACCAGTACCTTTGACGGAGATCACGATACATCTTGGTGCTACCCGGATGAATAGACAGCGGGGTATCATGTGCCTCCTTCATAACTTTGTCAGTCATAAGCTCGAAGCGAGGTACGACAATGCGGTCTCTGAAATACAAGGTTCCATCTTCAGACAGCGAGAAATCCCTGTACTTTACAAGGTGAAGGTCTTTCTTCATCCGATCAATTTCAGCATCTTTAGCTTGCGCATTCTTAACAGCTTTCTCAAGGTCTGGTTCAACAACCAAGGTTTTTAGGTATCCTTGGGGAACTATCTCGAGATTTAGCTTTCGAAGCTCTTCATACAGAAGGGGTTGCTGTAGCTGAACCTCAAGTTCGCAGCAATAGGATTTGCGGCTCAATGCATCAGCCATCACATTAGCCTTGCCAGGGGTATAAGAAATACCCAAGTCATAGTCCGCAATGGTCTCCATCCATCTTTGCTGACGGAGATTCAGAGATGGCTGAGTGAACAAGTACTTCAAACTTTTATGATCCGTGTATATCTCGCAACGATTACCGAGAAGGTAATGTCGCCACAACTGCAATGCATAGATCACAGCAGCTAGTTCTAGATCATGTACCGGATAATTCTCTTCATGTGGGCGCAACTGGCGAGAGCCATAGGCAATCACTTTACGCTCTTGCATTAGGACACAGCCTAATCCTTCACGGGATGCGTCACAATAAATCACGAAATCTTTGCGGGAATCTGGAGGAGACAGTACTGGGGCAGACGTTAGCTTGTCTTTGAGTGTTTGAAAACTTTCCTGACATTTTTCTGTCCATTCAAACTTAACGCCCTTGTGAAGCAGATCAGTCAACGGCTTAGCAATCTTAGAAAAATTCTCAACAAACCGACGGCAATAGCTTGCGAGGCCGAGAAAACTTCTCACTTGCTTGACGTTCTTCGGAGGGGTCCAGTCAAGAATAGCCTGAACTCGTTCTGGGTTAACGGCGATGCCATCTTTGGAAATCACATGGCCGAGGTATGTCACTTCAGACAACCAGAATTCACATTTGGAGTATTTGGCATACAACTGGTGTTCTCGGAGCCTTTCCAGTACAAGTCGGAGGTGTTCAGCATGTTCTTCTTTATTCTTTGAATAGACCAGAATATCATCTAGATATACCACGACGAACTTGTCGAGATAATCCATGAAGATATAATTCATCAATCGGGAGAATGTGGCCGGAGCATTTGTTAAGCCAAATGACATGACTGTGTACTCATAAGAACCATAGCGAGTAACGAATGCTGTCTTGGGAATATCCTCTTCACGAACACGGATCTGATGGTAACCCAACCTCAAATCAAGTTTAGAGAATACCGATGATCCAGTAAGTTGATCATACAAATCGTTGATTCTAGGAAGCGGATACTTGTTCTGAATTGTGGCTTGGTTGATAGGTCGGTAATCCTGAACCAATCGGTTAGTTCCATCCTTCTTCTTAACGAAGAGCGAAGGTGCTCCCCAAGCAGAGGAACTGGGGCGGATGAAACCTTTCTTAAGTGATGTGTCGATTTCTTCCTTAAGCTCAAGAAGGTGGTGCGGAGGCATCTTATAAGGACGCTTCGCAATAGGGGTTGTGCCAGGTTTCAAGTCGATGACAAATTCGACAGCTCTAGCAGGGGGTATTCCTGGAAGTTCTTCTGGAAATACATCTTGAAAATCACGAACAACTGGAACGTTCTCGATGCCTTCAAGAGGTGAAGCGTTCAATGCATTCAAAACATATATTTGAGTCTCGGCATCCTGAACTGTTCGGGCTGAGTATTTGACTATCTGGCCAGACGGGTGTGTGAGCTGGACTGTCTTAGTAGCACAGTCAATCAAAGCATTATGGGCTGTCAACCAGTCCATACCGAGAATGATGTCTATGTCGGAAGGTCCAAGAGCAATAAGGGAAGCGGAGAACGTCAACCCTTCAATTTTGATCATTATGGGGAGGAGCTACAGCAGTGGACTGTCCGCCCTGAGTCACTAGCTGTCTCGGCGGCGGAGGCAGGCGGGGTGCAACATAAGACGGCCTTGGTGTTGGAGCAGGTCGGTGATGAACATTGTGCGGGATCCACACTCGACGTTTCTGAACAGGCTGACCCGAGGATGAGCCAGCTTCATGAGTGCGCTTGAGCGACTCCTGGCATTCAGTCAGAGCTGTTTCAATTTGGAAAGATTTGCTGACAAGCATTTCGAAGTCTGTACAATCAAGGACTGCAAGTGCGAGTTTTATGTCAGTACGGAGTCCTTCACGGAATTTATCCTGCTTACGGGCGTCAGTGCAGACGTCATCTTCAGCATAGCGGGACAATTCAAGAAATTTCCTCTGATATTCATCCACAGTCATTGTGCCCTGGGTAAGTTTGCGAAACTCCTGCTTCTTCTGGTCCATCAGGCCTTGAGGAATGTACCGTGCACGAAAAGTCGACTGAAATTCCTGCCAAGTGGTTACGGTTTCAGCAGGCAACATACCCTTGTGGCTTTCCCACCATTGAGCCACTGGGCCCTTTAGGTGGAATGTCGCAAAGGTGACATAACTGGCAGGGGCAACATTAGCTGACTCCATTTCAAACAGGATGTCACGAAGCCAATCATCAGCATCCATAGGATTGGTGGAGTTGCGGAAAACGGACGGGTTGAGGTGCACAAATTCTGGCAGCGAGATCGGTCCAGGCTCCTGACGAGCCTCATTGCGTTCCAAACGTCTTACCAGACTCTCGTTGAGCTGACGGTTCAATTCAAACTGCTGCATCATTGCGGCAATATAGGGTGGAGGTGGAGGATCGTCAGCCATCCTGCCAAATCAACAGGGGCAATTTAGCTAGTAACTTGCAGGTGTATGGAAATATTTATGAAGTAACACGCACAACAGAAGGAAGTGCAATAGATACTTCATCATATTCGCACCAGACATTCAAAGCCACACATAGCCTCGGTTAGCATCCGGCATTACGACAGTTGAAAAGGGAAGGGCTAGACATCTAGGCGGCGCGCAGGCACGCGATATGGGAGTACACAACGAGACATAGCAAAGGCTAGATCCACGTCGGAGAAAACTGTTGGAGCGAGGAATCTGCACGTGACAACACAGGGTGCCCTCGATAAAAGGATCCTGTAAGCAGAACCTGGCCCACAATCTTGAAGCAAGGGGGAATATTTCAGAACTCCGGGTGGATGTGAGCACGAGAGCCTAATGCTGGAGTTAGTAAAATCATTTAACCCGAATAGAAGAGAGAGCAGAGTCCCAGAGTAAAGGTCGAGGAGTAAAAGATCCCCCGGCCCGATCGTGCACTAATCATACACGCAAATGCACACGATCAAGCCTAAGGACTCACGGGAAGATATCACAACACAACTCTAAAACATAAATAAAGTCATACAAGCTTTATATTACAAGCCAGGGGCCTCGAGGGCTCGAATACATAAGCTTGCGAACAAGCGTCAGCGGAAGCATCAGATATCTGAGTACAGATATGAAAGAAAGTACAGAAAGGCCTTTAGAAAGGCGGGGCAAAAGAAAACACTACGATCGAAAGGCACAAGGCCTCCTGCCTGGGACCCTCCGATCCTACTCCTGGTCGTCAGTCAACTCGTAATAGTATCCATCCTCTGGGTAGTAGTAGTAACGATCGTCGGGGCATCTGTCTCAGGGGGCTCCATCCTCTGGTCACGTCAAACTGATATGGGGAGAAAAAGGAAAACAAAGCAACCGTGAGTACTCTGAAGTACTCAGCAAGCAAGGATCTACACTACATATGCAACATTTTCAAAGGGAGGCTGTATATGTGGACTGGGCTGCAGAAATGCCAGAATAGAGAGAAGGCCTAGTCCTATCGAAGACTAGCATCTTCAGAGGTCTTGCAGCATTAGAAGAGTGTAGACAGTACCATATAATGTAGCAGTATCATTAAGTCTTAACCTCACCCAGAGATCCTTTCTCGACTCCCTGCGAGAAAGCAATCCCAGAGCCATACATACAGGTCTCATCACAGGTATCCAGTTCTAAATTGTATCAATCAGGATACAACTCCGAGTGTCCTTTACCGTAGGACCGGCTATCGATAGAAGTGTTCTTCCCTGCAGGGGTGCACCAACTTACCCAACACGCTCGATTAACTTCGGCCGGACACACTTTCCTGGGTCATGCCCGGCCTCGGCCAAACGACACATCGCAACCCTACCTACAGCTCAGCAGAGAGGTCCCCGTCGGTCTACATCCTAAGCGCTCAGAGGTCTTGGGCCATCGCCCTGTGCACTCCGAGTCGTTGCGTGCAGGGGGAAGCCAGGCACCAGGGGGCGCCGGTCCGTCCCGGCCGCAAGGCTGAACTAGACGTCTGACAGAGCTTTCGGCTGATGCTACGATGCAGAACGCCCATACTATGCCCACGTGATGGTTAGTGCTATCAGGCCAGAGGCCTGCTCGGATCAAATATCCAAATCGTTAGGACTAGGGCTTGCGGTAACGAGCAGAGACTCACGAAAGATGTGACCCCGTCGCCCCGTCTCGAGGACTTGCGGCAAGGGCCATGAATGCCCGGCCACGCCTCGTATTCACCACTCGGGCACCACACTGGCAACCCGCCTTCACATCACACGCGGGTACCCCTCAGGGTCGACCCGCCTTTCCAAGTAACATTGTAAAGTCCAAGTATCCGTGTGTCCATAGCATCAGGGAATCCGAGGTATCACCCTCATTGAATTCCCACTCGATGTATCCGTCAAGGTGAACTAGGAGGAATCACCCTCACTGGGTCCACACTTGAGGAGTTGTAGGACAGCGTCGTTATCGGAAGCGGTGAAGGAGGAATCACCCTCGATGACCACGACCGAATAGCTACTCTACAGAGTTAACATCAGAAGTGCTACCAGAGGTTGCACCCTCGGCACTCGATAGTAACGCTGCAGTGTCGTTACAACTAAGGGGGGTGATGTGCGGTGTCGGGTCCTGGTCTTCAATCCCATTGATCGGGTCTTCTGACGATCCAGCGCGGCAGTCGGGATAAGTGGGGTCACTGATAGGTCTCTACCCAGCCTAGACTAAACAGTTTAGGATATGTAGGTAATTATTAACAGTAGGTTACAATGAACAGGCTATGCATCAGAATAGGTAAAGCAGCAGCAGCAGTAATTCTAATGCAAGCATGAGGAATTTAGAATGGGCGATATCGGTATGCTCAAGGGAGGGGCTTGCCTGGTTGCTCGGCGGCAAGGGCAAGGTCGTCTATGGTGTCTTCGGGATCCGGAGCTGCGTCGGTCTCGGGGACGACGTCAGGGTCGGGGGCTATCGAGAGAGAAGAGGGGGAGGAAACAGTATAAATATATAGCAAACATGAGCATGACAAATATGATACACGGTGCTAGGGGTAGTCTAACGCAGCATCACACGTAACAGACGGAGCGGGAGAATATCTGACGATATTTCCCGGGTCTTTGGAATTATCGGACAGAGGATAAGAGGGGAACGGTTGCAAGTTCGGATAGTTAGGGACGCGTGACGGGCGAACGGACCGCGTATTCAGATTCGTCTCGTCGTTCTGAGCAACTTTCATGTACAAAGTTTTTCGATCTGAGTTACGGATTATTTAATATGATTTTCTAAAGTTTTTATTAATTTCTGGAATTTAATTAATTATTTAAATTAACATTATCCGAAACAGTGTCTTGCTGACGTCAGCATGACGTCAGCATGACATCAGCATGACATCAGCAGTCTGTTAAGATTAATTAGGGTTTAACTAAGTTAATCACAGATTAATTAGTTAGTTTAATTAAACAGAGTTAATTAGGTTAATTATATAATTAATTATCTATTTCTTTTAATTCTTTTTTTTTTATTCCAGGGCAGGCCCCACATGGCAGTGGCCCGGGGCGGACACGTCCGCGGCCAGGCCCATTCGGGGCCGGACAGGTCCGGCCAATGGAGCGGGTCAACACGCACCCGCGCGGCGACGCGGCTACGGGCGCGCGCCGGCGCGGGGAGTGGCGAGGCGACGCCGAGTGGCGCGCGGGCGCAGGCGGCAAGCTGGGCTCGGCGGCAGCTGGCGAGCAGCGGCGTGCGCGGGCGGCGAGCAGCACGCGGAGCAGCAGTAGCAGCGCGGGCGGCGGCGCAAGACAGCGGCAGCAGCGAGGCTGCGCGGGCGAGGCGTGCGGCGAGCGAGGCGAGCACAGAGGGACGCGGGGGGGCACGAAGTGGCGCAGCGAGCGCGGCCATCGGCGTGGGCGGGCGAGCCAGGGCGCGGCCGGAGTGCGGCGACCGGGACGGGCGACGGGGACGGGGAGAGAGAGGGAGGCGGCGGCGGGGCTCACATTCGTTGCCGGGGTTCGGGGGCCGGCGAGGCTCGGGGTAGCCGTTGAGGGGGAGGACGAGGAGGCGGCGGGGGTTCGGCGGTCCAGCGAGGGAGGGCAGCGACGGCGACGAGGGAGGCGGCGAGCGCAGGCTCCGGGGAGGAGGCGAGGCGTCGGCGGCTGGCGGTCCGACGAGGTGGCGAAGGGGCGCCGGCTTGGTGGCGTCGAACGGCGACGGGGAGCGGGGCGGCGCGGTCGCCGGGGTCGCCGCCCCTCGATCTGGATCGGGTCGGGGGAAGCAGAGGAGCGAGGGAAGAGTGCGGGGTGGGCTAGGGTTTGCTGGCCTCCAGGGGGAGGCCATATAGGGAGGGAGTGGGCCGGCCGGCTGGGCCTTGGCCCAGTTGGTCCGGGGGGGGGGGGCTTTTCCTTTTTACTTTTCTTTTCTCTTTTTATAAATTCATATACCTCTGTTTAGTAAATAGTTAGGCCCCAAACCGAATTTTGTAAAAAGGGAGACCTAGTCCATAAATACCAGTGCTTTATTTCCTAACACCTAAAATTAGTTTGGGCAAAACATCATTTCATACTTAAATTAGATTTAATAAATGGTTATTAAATATTGTTTTTAGTCGCTGTTTGAAGATGTTTGAGTCACTTACCCAACTCCAATGATGTTGGTTTCAATTTTAGAATTGTCTCTGATTTATTTGCTATTTAATGAACAATTTAGTTTCTATGTTGGACAACTTTTATTTTCCACTTTCATTTAAATTTGAATTTGAGGTTAGGAGTTGAAATGCAATATGATGTTAATGATGATCATGCACTGATAATCATGCTGACTTGGCATTATCAAAATGGGATTACTGTGGTTAACCACCGGGGGTGTTACACTATTGTCTTGGCCAGATTTCTCGCTTGGAGAGGAGCGCTGCGATGACAGTCCCGGAACCTAGGCAATGATGATAGCAGCCTCGCGAGGATAGGAGTTATCCAGGTCAGCTGTTCCTGTGGGAAGTGGAGTCCCATAGACGCTGATGAACCGCAAACCGCTTCCGCCATCAACCACTAGAAACCATTTGTTGTACTCATAGACCAGAATGGTCTTGTACTTCATATTTTGTATTTTTGCTTGGAATTTCTGTATCAAGTTTGTGTCTCATCAGCTAACAGTAATCCTGGGGCTGGTGAGCACAAGGACCATTTGCTGGGAAATTAATATCCTGGAAAACCGGTCCTGACAAGAAGTGGCGGAAAAGGGCTGTGTTGGGGACAACCCCGACAAAGTTTTCGCAGAGGTGAGCAAAGACAAACATGCAAGTTACGGCATTTGGCGTGAAATCAAGGAGATGGAAGCCAAAGGTAAACATGATGTCGTTAAAGAAATCAGAGAAAGGAGGGCAGAGCCCGCAATAGAAATAGTCACCGAAAAAGGGGAATTTGTTCGGGCCACCCTTAGACTTGGTGGCTAGGGTCACGCGAGTGGCGGCGTGCCCATTCGTCGCCCTCCCCCACATGAGCTGGTACTTGTCCCTCAAGGCATGGGCGTCGAGCGTCGGGTGGAAGACGGCGAGCTACTTCCGCATCTTCACCAGCTCGCTCTCCGGTACGTCCTTGCCCTTGCTCGCCTTGGGCACCTCCTTGCCCTTGCTCACTCTGGGCACCTTGGGCGGCATGGCGACTGGGGAGAGTGAGGGAAGCCGAGGACGGCGGGAGCGTGGAAGGGGCGAGCGGATGAGCAAACTCTGGTCTGGGCTTGAGGAAGAAGAAGACGGCGGCGGTTCCTAGATTGGGAAAGGCAGGGGGGGGGGTAAATGAGCAGCGCCCCTGCGGATTCCTCTTTTTATGGGGAAGGCGCGGGGCTGCCTCTTTACTGTTCGATATGAAGGCATTTTCGCAGGCGTGCTGCGACCGTTTCACGCACGACTCCCACGTCGCACACCCAATACGGATCATGGGGAAGCGCAATAGACGAGATGTTTATGGTAGTTAATCCCTGCCATGCGTGCCCGCGCACTGTTTGGGCCTGGCCCAACAATGCTTCGCACTCGTGTGTGGCCCAGGCCCAGGGGCTCCTGTCGGTGTACTAAAGTTTGGGCCCTTTAGTACCCCTTACTTGTGCACGGGCAGTTGTAGCCACACCTGCGGCGAGGCTTGGCGGGGGCAGTTGGAGACAGAATACAAGACAACGAAGACGGCGTCCAAGCCAGTAATTAGGGAGCAGAAGACAAGCTGGAGCCCCAGCAAGATCCTTGTCGGGGCGGCTCGCGAGGCCCCGGCAAGATCCTTGCCGGGACGACTTGCGAGGCACTGACAAGAACACCACCCTTGAGGTTGAGAGCATTGACACCATCGACAATGTCAAAACCAAGACTCAGGGGCACATGTGTAGTAGCATGCAGATCTTTGTGAAGACTGGTGGCATGCAGATCTTCGTGGAGACCAGAGAGCGAAGTTCCCAGCAAGGTTCTTGCTGGGGACGACTGCGAGGCCCCGGCAAGGCTCTTGCCAGGGACGATCGCGAGGCCACGGCAAGGCTCGCGCACGACAAGGCTCCGCCGCCTTGCCATCGTCCTGGCACAGCAATTAGCCAGCCAACCAGGCATGCACCTGCGTGGTGGCATGCAGATCTTCGTGAAGATCTTGCCACCACTCCAGCGCAGCGGCTAGCCAGTCAGCTTGGCACTTGCATGCCACGTCATCTTGGGTGCGTGTCAGGACGGGGTGAGGCGCCGACGGATGGGACGGGCTCTATTTCCATCCCCGATAAAGTTAGAGGGCACGTAAGAAGCGCATTTAATGCGCTTGTCCTAAGACGCCAGAGATAAGCACGTGTACTGTAGAACTTTACACCTCCTGTGTGCCACTGTGGAAGCCCCTTGGATGTATAAAAGGAGGCCCAAGGCATACTGGAGAAGGATTCAGACTTTTTGGACTCTCCGGCCCAGCTTGCATACATAGCAGCTAGCCGAAGCTCAAGAACACATAATATACACGCAAAGCAGGACTAGGGTTTTACGCTTCTCAGTGGCCCGAACCTGGGTAAAAACCCCTCGTGTTGATCTCTAGATCTGTCTTCGTGCACCCCTCCTCCCTGCCAAACCGTAGAAGGGATCCACCCGATCCCATAGGCGTCGTTTCCCCAACAGTTTTGTACCCTACAAATAATTTCTTCTTATGTTCTCCGCTAGATAGGAACTTTGGAGTGATTTTTCATCACACTTTGAGGGATGGTTATATGATCCAATTATATTAGCATTGTTGAGAGATTGCACTAGCGAAAGTACGGACCCTAGGCCTCATTTTCAAGCATTGCTATACCGTTTGTGCTCCGTTTTATCAATTGCTACCTTGCTGTTTTTATATATTCAGATTATAAAAATATATTTCTACCATCCATATTACACTTTTATCACCATCTCTTCGCCGAACTAGTGCACCTATACAATTTGCCATTGTATTGGGTGTGTTGGGGACACAAGAGATTTCTTGTATTTGGTTGCAGGGTTGTTTGAGAGAGACTATCTTCATCCTACGCCTCCCACGGATTGATAAACCTTAGGTCATCCACTTGAGGGAAAATTGCTACTGTCCTACAAAACTCTGCGCTTGGAGGCCCAACACGAGTCTACAAGAATAAAGTTGCGTAGTAGACATCAATGACCATAAAAGATATTACCCATATAAATAAAACAACCATTATTCTCTCATTTAAATGAGTAACCGTCTCGCATTAAACAAGATCCAGATATAATGTTCATGCTCAACGTAGGCACTAAATAACAATTATTCAGGTTTATCACTAATCCCGATTGTTGGGGATATTTCCCACGACCAAGACCCGGCTCATAAGGATAAGTCACCCTGATGTTAAGTCATCTCTGGGTTTAAGTAGCCCTGATGTTAAGTCATTTCTGGGCTTAAAGTTGCCCTGATGTTAAGTCCTTTCTAGACTTAAGCAGCCACCTTAACCAGCCATCTTAACTTGCCATGATGAGTCCCGAAGATAAGCCCTGAGGATGAGTCCTAAAGATAAGCCCTGAGGATGAGTCCTGGAGAGAAGTCCTGAGGATGAGTCTGTAAGCCGCCCGGGTGTAAGCCGCCCAGCGTAAGCCGCCCGGGTTTAACCCAGCGGACAGTTATGACCTGGCAGACAGTTATAACCTGGCAGACAGATTATGACTCGGTAGATGCATGGAGTCACAGAGATGAGTCTCAGAGATGAGTCGCTTGGAGATAAGAAGCCCACGGTGAGAAGCCCATGACGGGAAGCCCGCGATGGGAAGTCAGAATACGTTAAGTCTTAGTATGACTTGGACTCTACATGTAAGCCGCCTCTTCAACTTATATAAGGAGGGGCGGGTCACCCCTAGAGGGTCAAGTTTTTTTAGAGGTCTCAATAGACAAGTTTTAGGTCTGAGAGAGACAAGTCTTAGACAAGATCAAAGTAGATACTCTCAAGATAGAGGTATCGAAACGCCACCTATGTAACCGAGATTGTGGTCATCATCAATATCAATCAAGCAGGATGTAGGCTTTTACCTCCACCGTGAGGGGCCGAACCTGGGTAAAATCTCGCGTCTCTCATCCCACTTAAACCCGTTCAAGCTACCACTTAGATGTGTTGGCCTCATGACTAAGTCCTCACACTAGGACATCTTGCCGTGACAAAACCAAGACAATTGGCGCCCACTGTGGGGCCTGTGCCAGGTGGTGTTGAGTTCTTGAAGGGATCTTTCCCAGGGTTTCGAGAAGTTTGCGAATTTCTGGATGAAGAAAAGCTAGTCTTGGAAGGGTCTACATCAACGTCAAGTTCACTAGGTCAAAACCAGAAATTTTTTGTTGATGACGTTCATCAGCTCCGTTTACAAGATTATCAGAGAAGATCCTGAAGGCTTAGCATGGTGGGAGTCTCCACTTTGTTCAGCGTTGGATTCACCAGGTTTGATGGAGGAAAATTACCAACACGCACAAGTCCCAATCGAGCGGTCAAAATCAGAATATGGGTCAGACTCCGCCTCCAATACAACTTCACACTCACCGGTGTTTGCCCGCCTTAACACGCTCATGAGCTGCCTTCGTCAAAGGGCCGGTCGCACACTGCTTTTTTGGCCAGGGCCACCTTGAGCCCCTGCCAAGCGTCGAGCCGCCGTCCGTTGCGGGAGCGTCACCAACTCGCCGCCTTTGAGCCGTCGAGCTCTGCCTCATCGTTTCGTCAACACCATCATGACTCGGAGAAGGAATCCAAGCGGTCGAGTTGCCTCGTTCCGCCTTGCTGCTGCCACGCCAAGTCTTCCAACCTGCCACCCACCGAGCCGCCATCTGTGACCTCGCCTTGCTGCTTCCGTCTCCATAGTAGTCCTCGTCTCCGCCGTTGCGGCCACTCGAGCCGCCTCCTCACCACACGACGAACTAAGCCGCCGTGCCTCCGCCTCAAAATCATTGTCGCTGGCCGCCTTCGAGTTGGCTGCCATGGTCCACCTGCGCTGAGCTGCTGCCTATGCTATGGTTTGTTCGTGACTCGCCGTTGTCGCTGCCGTCTTTGCAAGCCATCTCGCTCGAGCACTCTGCTGTCTCACCTCGCCTTGGCCGCGGCCCAATATTGAGTCGGCCCTATCACTTTTACTTTAATGGTGTTGCCTTCGAGCCGCTAGTTGTGCGTTGCCATGGCCTCAAGACGCTACCGCAAGCCACCTGACCTGGCCTTCCATCTAATGCCGAGTCACCGCCCCGCCTATGGGCTCCGACCCGCCACGTCAAGCAGCCGCTGCCTCCTTGCCTCTATGCGCCTCGTCTGCAACCGGCTGCAGCTCTGTTCGCTCCCCTGCTAGCTGCTGTCGTAACTCACCATATCATCGGTCCCGCGTCACTTTCCTCGTGCCATCGCCTGCAAAAGCCGCCGTCGCCGGTCTGCTCTTTGGTTGTGGCTCGCTGGTCCGGTGCCTCCTCAAAACCGTGCTAGGCTGCCCCTGACCCGCCGTCGTGAGCCCTCCATGGCCGAGACCCGGCCTTGCCACGCCAGCGCCCGTCTGCCACTACCTCGCTGTCGCGCGATGGGCAGCGTGCCAAGCCGCCACAGCGGCACTATTTCCGCACCTCCACCCCGCCTGGGTCCGCTTCTGACCCGAGGCTCGCCTGAGCCGCCACCTCATAAGCCGCCAGCCGTCTTCGAGCACTGCCACGCGCTTCTCAATGACCTGCCGGGTCGTCTATGCTACTGCCACACCGTAAGCTGCCTCACGCATCGAGCCGCCGTAGCGGTGAGCCGTCTCATCTTTGCCACTCCACCACAGCGCCAAACCACCCGCGCCTCTGCTGCTGCGCCGTGCGTCAAGCCACCGGCGTCTGTCGTTGATTCCAAGCCTCCTGGTTGCCTCCGTGACCCACCGTCACTGGTTCACATCCGTGAGACGCTGCTGGCCTCCGTAGAGTCGCCACGGCCCAGCCGTATCCGCAGCCGCGCCGAGATGCCTCTGCAGCCGCGCGTCACGCCCCTGCCAGCCGGATCCACAACTGCCTTTGCTAGCTCGTCGAGCCACCACTGCTGCTCCTCTTCTACTGTCGTGGGCTCATTGCTACAAACCTGTTGCTCGTCACTGCTGAAACCCGCACCCGCGACCCGCCTCACCGCGAATCCCCCAAGCCGCCTGCCGGGTTGACCCCGACCGCGCCTGCGCCTTGCCTCGCCTTGAGTCGCCTTGAGCTGCCTTGAGCCGCCTTTTCCTGTGCTGCTCCTCTCCTCATGGTGACCCGCCTCCATGCGCCTGCGATGCCCGGAGCCGCCCGCATTGAGCTAGCCGTGCCAGACCGGTCCACTTCCTCTATTCCAGTCACCGTCCCCGCAGTGTTTTCTCCTTCATCTCTGAGTCACCGGCCTCAACTCGCCTCCGGCGCGAGCCACTTCCGCTACCACCGTGAGTCGCTGCCGCAGCCCCGCCTTGCTGCTTCTGGGCGAGCCACCCGTGCTGCGAAGCCGCAGTGGGCCTGCCTCAATCTGCCATGGCTAGCTAGTCCGCCACCGCTTTGGGCCGTCCCCGCGTCAAAGCCTCTGCCGAGTGCCATTTCCTCCGTCACTGAGAGCCGCCGAGTCGACCTGCTTCACTTCTTCTGCCGCAGCTCCGCCCAAGCCGCCGCCCGTGGCCTAGGGTGAGCTGCTCCCAGCTGGCCCAGTTGTTTTCGAAGCCGGCCGTTGACTCGTGTGCAGGTTGGAAAGGTATGGGGGCAGGTTGGGAAAAGAAAGAAAGGAGCCGTGTGCAGGGCTGCGACAGGTTTATCATCGTGTAAAAGAACATGGGTTACGGTGCTAGGGCCACATCAGACATTTGATATGTTTTTGATCCCTGGTATCCATGTTCATCTGACAAAAAATACCAGGTGCTATCTTTTCTATTTATTTTTAGTACATACTGTTTTCATCAAAGAACAGTTACTTTGGTATGTATATTTTATATGCAGGACAGTTATTCACTACAAATGTGATTTATACCACGAGTACGGAGCACGCGCTGGCAACATTATGCATCGGCGTTCGTCCGTGCCATGCTATTCAACGGACATCTGTGCGAGCCGCCGCCCCCGCGGCCCAGTCTACATCGACACGACGCGGCTGACTCGCCCATCCGCATTGTTTACGATGCTGCGACTGACTCGCTCGCAAGCATGCGACTGACTCGCCTGCGTTCGCGCCGCCTCCAACGTCGCGGCCATCTTTACCGTCCGCTCCCGCGGTCCGGTGTACATCAACACACCGGAACCGCACTCGTCTACACGAGCTACTTAGTGAGCGCACGCAAGTCGCTGCTCCTACGGCCCGGTCTATTCCAAAATTCTGGAGCAAATCATATTATATTATCAGCCTCCGCCTGCACCGGATAGCTCAATGGACTGGCGCACAAGTCACCGTCAGTGCGGTTTAGTTAAACTTCAACAACCAGCCGAGATGAACCATTGGTTGGGTTACTGACGCAGCTCGTACGGGATCATTTCTAACCCGCTGCGGTCGACTTCAACCTTCCGTGGATTCACATCGCATTATCAACGCCAAGGATATACAATGAGTGTTGCGAAGATCATCAACTCGCCAGTTTTGCCTCCAGCTTCAGCACATTCCATTGTTCTGCTGTTCAACTATATGACCGGTTTATATCACAGTCAAGTATGGAGAATCTCAAGCCAAATCCCTCGAGTCGTCTTAAGATTCGAGGGCTACACAGACATGACTCAGCAAATTTTGCCGGTTTCAGCAAAAACCCCGGGTCATTGGAGGAAAAATAACCCGGTCTCGGGGACTATTGCCACATTGGTGAAAATTTAAAGGCTGTCAGAAAATTTCCGGCTTAAAAAGTGTCGGGCAGTTAGAAAAGTCCGGTTCCAAATCTGGCTCAAGGGAAATCTGTCTCTAACAAAGTTTTGAGCTCTCAATATCCGGCTCATACGCCCGGTTCAAGAAGAATCCATCTCTCGCAAGTTTGAGTCTTCAGAAAAATTAAGGGTTGCCAAAGAGAACTTGCTGCCATGATGCGCGGTTCAAGCATGGGTATCCTGCCTTATTAGCTTATCACGTTATGGGTTACTTGGGGGCTTCCTGCTCTTTGCGCATAGCGTATAACCCTCTTGACGAGCTTTTATGCCATGTTTGGTCATTTGGGGGCTTCCTGCTCTATGAGCATAGCGTATAACCCTCTTGATCAGCTTTTATGCCATGTTAGGTCACTTGGGGGCTTCCTGCTCTATGAGCATAGCGTATAACCCTCTTGATCGGCTTTTATGCCATGTTTCATCATTTTGGGGCTTCCTGCTCTATGAGCATAGCGTATAACCCTCTTGATCGGCTTTTATGCCATGATTGGTCATTTGGGGGCTTCCTGCTCTATGAGCATAGCGTATAACCCTATTGATCGGATTTTATGCCATGTTATGGGTCGTTTGGGGGCTTCCTACTCAATGAGTATAGCGTATAACCCATTTTGACTGGCTTTCATGCCATGACTGGGTTAAACCTGCCTGTTCGCAACTTGCTACTCCGCAAGGTGACCCGCCGTACTCTTGACAGTTAATCTTTTAAAGACCCTGAACTCGTCAAGGTTAAAACGACGGCTTATGTCACGTGAGAGCCGGCTTACAGTGAGCTAGGATAAACTCACCCGTCTGCTGTAGTCTCTCTACTATGTGGCCCGTTCATACTCTTAACAGTTAATCTTTCAATAAGACCCTGAACTAGTTAAGGTTTAAATGACGGATTTATGTCACGTGAGAGCCAGCTTACATGATGAAAGGCTTTCATGCCAAGCTTCTTTGAAGCAAAACTTGAGTTTTTTCAAAAAATAAAACAAGAGCTGGTCTCTTATTGGTCGTGCCTTCAAAGCCGACATTATCATACATGGCATCATACATTGCATCATCATTGCATCATCATAGCATGCATCATATATGCATGTATATATTGGTTTATATTGCAGGAACCGGTTTTCATACCGGGTTATATTATTTAAATCTTAAGTAGCCAACATGGCTGGATTTTCATTATGGTTATCATAACCAGTATTGGAGGATTGAGGTTCTCAAAGCCCCTTCAGAATAATGGCTATTATTTCCTCATCCAAAAATACCAGCTTACAGCAAGGAGCATGGTTCAACATTGATATGCAAGGCTTTCAGCAACATCATCCAGGCAATCGATATGATTTATTTTACAATGGAAGGAATAGTCCCGAGTCGCTGAAGGCATACGACCCGGCACTTGGGGGCTACATTATTCAAATCAAGATTACATCAAGTATGCAAGTCCCATGTCACTGCAAGCATGCACCACGACACTTGGGGGCTAATGCAAGTTGCTTTTTCAATCATCACATTGTCAACAGACCCAGTTATCTCAAGGAGATGAGCTGGCCTTACATCATTTTTTAAGTCCCAGCCCAGTATTGTCTTACCAAGTCGGCCCTTGGGGGCTACACAGTACTCATTACGTTTATATAATCAGATCTGCAGAAGTCCCTGCTCATTATTGCATAATGACTCGGCCCTTGGGGGCTACAATGGTTGAAGTTTTATGAGCATAAGGTAATTACAAGTCCCAGGTTGCTGCAGGCAAGACAACCCGGTACTTGGGGGCTACATATGTGGAACATTCAACTTATGACTGGTGACTCGGACGAACAATCCGGATTTTTCCAGAGTTGCAATATTTATATTGAAGCAAGTCTTAAAGCTATCACCGCGTTCCCCTCTTAAGACTGGGGGGCTACAGGTAATACAGATATAAGGAAGGTATGCCTTCAAATTCTCAGTTATGACTGAGCCAGGTTTCATATTTTTTTATGAGGAAGTTTGCAAAGGTTATCTCCACTGGGCTATTCAGACAACTTAACATCATATGGATTCTTCATCGAAGTCAGAAGTATTGAAAGTTGGCACAACATCAGAAGAATTTTATCAAGCCAAGGCAGTTGAAGATAATAAGGGTTATTTTCTCTTCAAGGAGCCAGCGTCAGTTTATTGATATGACAGAGATTCAGAATTTTTCTGGAGCTGGTCAACTTGTCTTTTTTGAGTGAGTCGGTCCCTTCACATATTCTTATTTTAAGAGTTTAGCATGAATAAATTCAAAGCTAAACTAGGGGCTAATGTTGGGGATATTCCCCACGACCAAGACCCGGCTCATAAGGATAAGTCAACCTGATGTTAAGTCATCTATGGGTTTAAGTAGCCCTGATGTTAATTTATTTCTGGGCATAAAGTCACCCTGATGTTAAGTCCTTTCTGGACTTAAGCAGCCACCTTAACCAGCCATCTTAACTCACCATGATGAGTCCCGAAGATAAGCCCTGAGGATGAGTCCTGAAGATAAGTCCTGAAGATAAGCCCTGAGGATGAGTCCTGGAGATAAGTCCTGAGTATGAGTGTGTAAGCCGCCCCGGTGTAACCCGCCCGGTGTAAGCCACCGGGTTTAACCCGGCAGACTGTTATGACCTGGCAGACAGTTATAACCCAACAGATAGATTATGACCCGGCAGATGCATGGAGTCACGGAGATGAGTTGCCTGGAGATAAGAAGTCCAGGCATTAAGAAACCCATGGTGAGAAGCCCGTGACGGGAAGCCCGCGATGGGAAGTCAAAATAGGTTAAGCCTTAGTCCGACTTGGACCCTACATGTAAGCCGCCCCTTCAACTTATATAAGGAGGGGCGGGTCACCCCTAGAAGGTCAAGTTTTTTTAGAGGTCTCAATAGACAAGTTTTAGGTCTGAGACAGACAAATCTTAGACAAGATCAAAGTAGATACTCTCGAGATAGAGGTATCGAAACACCACCTATGTAACTGAGATTGTGGTCATCATCAATATCAATCAAGCAGGATGTAGGCTTTTACCTCCACCGCGAGGGGACGAACCTGGGTAAAATCTTGCATCTCTCGTCCCGCTTAAACCTGTTCAAGATACCACTTAGATGTGTTGGCCTCATGACTAAGTCCTCACACTAGGACATCTTGCCGTGACAAAACCACGACACCGATGGTAATCAAAGAGTGTGTGTGCCGACGGCGATCACATCAACCTTGGAACCATTTCCCACGCACATCGTCACTTCGTCCTTCGCCAGCCTTCGTCTATTTCGTAGTTCCTGTTTAGAGTTGCAAATATGAGCAATCGCACCGGTGTCAAATACCCAGGCACTACAACGAGAGCTGGTAAGGTACACATCAATAACATGTATATCATATATACCTTTGTTGACGTTGGCCCCCTTCTTGTCGGCCAGGTACTTGGGGCAATTCCGCTTGTAGTGGCCAGTTCCCTCACAATAGAAGCACTCAATTTTTGGCTTGGGTCCAGCATTGGGTTTCTTCATGGGAGGGGCAACTGCTTTGCCACCCTTCTTGAAGTTTCCCTTCTTTCCCTTGCTCTTCTTGAAACTAGTGGTTTTATTGACCATCAACACTTGATGTTCCTTCTGGATTTCTGACTCCGTGACTTTCAGCATCACAAACAGCTCGAAGATTGACTTGTTCATCCCTTGCATGTTATAGTTCAACACAAAGCTCTTGTAGCTAGGTAGCAGCGATTGAAGAACTCTGTCAGTGACCGCCTCAGGCGGGAGCTCAACTCCCAACTTAGCCAGACGGTTGTAATACCCAGACATTCTGAGTATGTGCTCACTGACAGACCCGTTCTACTCCATTTTGCAGGCATAGAACTTATCAGAGGTCTCATACCTCTCGATCCGGGCATTCTTCTCAAAAATAAACTTCAACTCCTGGAACATCTCATATGCTCCATGACGTTCAAAATGCCTTTAAAGTCCCGGTTCTAAGCCATACAACATGGCGCACTGAACTATTGAGTAGTCATCAACACGCGACTGCCAGGCGTTCACAACGTTCATAGTCGCTGGAGGGGGTGGCGCACCAAGCGGTGCATCAAGGACATAAGACTTTTGGGCAGCCGTGAGGATAATCCTCAGATTACGGGTCTAGTCCACAAAGTTGCTTTCGTCATCTTTCAGCTTAGCTTTCTCTAGGAACACATTGAAATTCAGGGGAGCTACTGCACGAGCCATTGATCTACAACAAAATTTGCAAAGACAACTTAGACTATTGTTCAGGATAATGAGTTCAATTAATCATATTATCTAAGAACCCCTACTCAAATCAACATCCCTCCGGTTGTCCAAGTGTAACATGATCCAAATTCACCAACCCAAGTCCGATCATCACGTGAGATGAGGTGGTTTCAATGGTGAACATCTCCATGTTGATCATATCTACTATATGACTCATGTTCGACCTTTCAGTCTCTTGTGTCCCGAGGCCATGTCTGTACATGCTAGGCTCGTCAAGTTTAACCCAAGTGTTCCGCATGTGCATAACTGGCTTGCACCCGTTGTATGTGAACGTAGAGTCTATCACACCCGATCATCACATGGTGCTTCGAAACGACGAACTTTCGCAATGGTGCACACTTGAGGAGAACACAATTTCATCTTGAAATTTTAGTGAGGGGTCACCTTATAATGCTACCGTCGTCCTAAGCAAAATAAGATGCATAAAAGGATTAACATCACATGCAAATCATAAGTGACATGATATGGCCATCATCTTGTGCTTTTGATCTCCATCTTCAAAGCACCGGCATGATCTCCATCGTCACCGGCCTGACACCATGATCTCCATAATCATGATCTCCATCATCGTGTCGCCACCGGGGTTGTCACACCAACCATGCTTCTACAACTATTGCTACCGCTTAGCGATAAAGTAAAGCATTACATAGCCCTTAATGATTGACACACATGTCATACAATAATTAAAGGCAACCCTATGGCTCCTGCCGGTTGCCGTATTCATCGACATGAAAGTCGTGATAATCTATACAAAACATGATCATCTCATACATCAAATATATCTCATCATGTCTTTGGCCATATCATATCACAACATACCCTGCAAAAACAAGTTAGACGTCCTCTACTTTGTTGTTGCATGTTTTACGTGGCTGCTATGGGTAACTAGTAAGAACCATTCTTACCTACGCAAAGCCACAACGGTGATATGCAAGTTGCTATTTAACCTTCTACAAGGACCACCTTGTCGAATCCGATTCAACTAAGGTGGGAGAGACAGACACCCGCCAATCATCTTTATGCAACATGTTGCATGTTAGTCGATGGAACCGGTCTCATGTACGTGGACATGTAAAGTTGGTTCGGGCCGCTTCATCCCACAATACCGCTAAATAAAAATAAGACCAAGGAAGGAAACAATCTGAATATCAACGCCCACAAACTCCTTTGTGTTCTACTCATGATGTCATCTACACATAGGCCTAGCTCTAATACCACTGTTGGGGAACGTTGCATGGGAAACAAAAAAATTCCTACGCTCACCAAGATCAATCTAGGAGATGACCATCTAAGAGAGGAGAGATTGGATCTACATATGCTTGTAGATCACTAAGAGGAAGCGTTAAGAAACGCGGTTGATGTAGTCGAACGTCTTCGCGATCCAATCACGATCCGTCCCACGAACTCCCGATCAAGTGCCGAATGGACGGCACCTCCGCGGTCAACACACGTACAGATTGGTGATGCCTTCACCTCCTTGATCCAATGAGCAAGGATGAAGTAGTAGCTCAAGTTCCCGACACCACGATGGCGTGGTGGCGGTGATGGTGGAGCGATCTCAGCAGGGCTTCGCCAAGCGTTTACGCGAGGTGGAGGAGGTGTAACAGGATGGAGATGGGCAAGGGTTGAAGGGTTGCTGCCCCCAACGCCTCCCCACCTTTATATTGGCGTGGAGGGGGCTGGTGGCTTGCCGCATTGGCGGAGGAAGGAAATCCCTCCTTTCCTTCCCCACCGATCGCTATCCCCCGTTTTAGGGATCCTGATCTTTTCCCTTTGGGATATGATACTATTCCTTTTAAGTGAGGATCTTGGTGCACGTAGCCCAGGGTTGTGGGGACTTTCCCCACTACCCACGTTCATGTGGGTCCCCCATGTAGTTGGGCCCCACTTCGGAACCTTCTAGAACCTTCCGATACAATACCGAAAAAACTCGAACTTTTTCCGGAATCCCGATAACAACTGTCCATATATGAATCTTTACCTCCGGACCATTCCGGAGTTCCTCGTGATGTCCGGGATCTCATCCGGGACTCCGAACAACCTTCGGTCACCAACACAATAACTCAACTATACTTAGATCGTCACCAAATGTTAAGTGTGTAGACCCTGCATGTTCAAGAACTATGCAGACATGTCCGAGAACCCTCTACGGTTAATAACCAATAGCGGTACCTGGATGCCCATATTGGTTCATACATATTCTATGAAGATCTTCATCAGTCGTACCTTGATGTCAAGAATTCAGCTAATCCCGTATGCAGTTCCCTTTGTCCATTAGTTTGTTACTTGCCCGAGATTCGATCATTGGTATCTCTATACCTAGTTCAATCTCGTTATCGGCAAGTCTCTTTACTCATTCCGTAATACAATATCTCGTGACTAACTCCTTAGTCACATTGCTTGCAAGCTCATTGTGATGCTGTATTATCGAGTGGGCCCCAAGATACCTCTTCGTCATACGGAGTGACAAATCCCAGTCTTGTTTCATGCCAACTCAAAATACACCCTTGGAGATACTTCTGGAGCATCTTTATAGTCACCCAGTTATGTTACGACGTTTGATACACACAAGGTACTCCTCCGGTGTCAGTGAGTTGCATGATCTCATGGTCATAGGAACAGATACTTGACATGCAGAAAGCGATAGCAATAAACTTGATATGATCATATGCTACGGTTATAGTTTGGGTCTTGTCCACATCATTCTCCTAATGATGTGATCCCGTTATCAAATGACAACTCATGTCTATGGCTAGGAAACCATAGCCATCATTGATCAACGAGCTAGTCCGGTAGAGGCTCACTAGGGACATGTTGTTGTCTATGTATCCACACATGTATTTGAGTTTCCAATCAATACAATTATAGCATGGATAATAAATGATTATCATGAACAAGGAAATATAATAATAACCACTTTATTATTGCCTCTAGGGCATATTTCCAACAGGCGCGTGGGGAGCGGTGAGCTTCGCGGCGGTGCGGAGCAAGATGCCGGCGAGAGGGGGAGAGAGGGCGCATTGACGGAGATAGGGCGGTGTCACGCACGAGAGAGAGAGAGAGAGAGAGAGAGACGAGTGGTGGGGAGCGAGTGGTGGGCGGCGTCGCGCGAGAGAGAGGGGAACTTGTCCGTCGGCACGAGAACAGGGGTAGAATGGGAAACTCGGGAAATTTCGTAGCCTAGGAAATTTTGTACTACAGATCGTTAAACGACATACATTTCGGAACAGAGGGAGTACATCATAGCCGGTTCCCAAACATAAAATAAAGTTTATTCCTTTTTCCACCATTCTTTCACAATCCATGGCTAGCCATATCCACGGGTGCCTTCCATACCAACACTTTCCAGGGAATTTATTATTGACAACATAAAGTAAATTTCTTGTTCAATTCGGGACTGGGCATCCCTATTACCGGCCACACTCTCGTGCAATGACAAGTGAATCAACACTCATCTTGAGAATAACACATCTAGCATGGTAAAATATTGGCCACCCCCTGCCGCTTCATGAGCGATACAGGCACACAAAAAGGAAATTCATTTTGAAAATTAGAGTTGGCACATGCAAATTTACTTGGAATGACATGGAAATACCGCATATAGGTAGGTATGGTGGACTCATTTGGCACAACTGGGTATAAGGAGTTTGGATGCACAAGTAGTATTCCCACTTAGTACAAGGAAAGGCTAGCAAATAGATTGAGAAGCAACCAACCAAAAAACAAAAACGAGCATGAACGATCATTAAACATAACTAACACCAAATAATGCACCACAAGTAGGATATAACTTCATTGCATAACTATTGACTTTCGTGCTTGCATAGGGAATCACAAACCTTAACACCAATATTCTTACTAAAGCATAATTACTCACCAACATGACTCACATATTACTATCTCCATATCGCATAACTATTGCAAGGAATCAAGTTTATATTATCCAATGATCTTCATGATAGTTTTTATTATCCCTCTTGAATATCTATCACTTTGGGACTAGTTTCATATATTACCATTGCTTATAACAAGCTCTCAAACAAATTTAAGTGAAGGACAAGAGCATAAATATTTCTTCAAAATTTTCATCTCTCAAAATAATATAAGTGAAGCATGAGAGGATTTATTCAAAGTTACTAACTCTCAAAATAATCTAAGTGAAGCAAAGCACCACCGTGCTCAAAAAAGATATAAGTGAAGCACTAGAGCAATTCCATAGCTCAAAAAATTTAAGTGAAGCACATAGAGCAATTCTAATAAATCATAGCATACTTATGGCTCTCTCAAATAGATGTGTCCAGCAAGGATGATTGCGACAAACTAAAAATCAAAACAAGGAAAGACTCATATAATACAAGACGCTCCAAGCAAAACTCATGATATGTGACGAATAAAAATATAGCGCCAAGTAAAATTACCGATGGTCGTTAGAAGAGAGAGGGGATGCCTTCCGGGGCATCCCCAAGCTTAGTTGCTTGGTTCTCCTTGAATATTACCTTGGGGTGCCATGGGCATCCCCAATCTTAAGCTCTTTTCACTCCTAATTCCTTCATCCATCGTGATCTCACCCAAAACTTGAAAACTTCAAGCACACAAAACTTAACAAAAACCTTTGTGAGATCCGTTAGTATAAGAAAACCAATCTTTGCTTTAAGTTCTGTTGCAAACCCATTAATATTTTGTTATTGCATTATAACTACTATATTCTAACTTTACCATGGCTAAACCCCCCAGTATAGTCCATAGATTCATCAAAATAAGCACACAATGCAACGAAAATAGAATCTGTCAAAAACAGAATAATGTGTAAAGACTCGAATTTTACTCATACTTCTGTAACTCCAAAAATTCTGAAAAATTAGGACAACAGAGGCAATTCATATATCAATCTTGTGTATAAAATCAAAGTTTTTGGTCGCTCCAGTAATTTTAACAATTCTGCTACTGGGCGTAAAAGTTTTTGTTTTCCAACAAGATCAAATCAACTATCACCCAAGCCATCCTAAAGGCATTACTTGGCACAAACACTAACTAAAACATAAAAAACACAATCATAACAGAGGCATAATTGTGTAAACACACAAGAACAGGAATAAAAAGTGAAAAAATTATTTTATTCATTGGGTTGCCTCCCAACAAGCGCTTTTCTTTAAAGCCTTTTAGCTAGGCATTGATAATTTTAATGATGCTCGCATGAAAGACAAGAATTGAAGCAAAAAAGAGAGCATCATATAGTATGTGAAAGTCAAATTTAAGTCTGACATACTTCCTATGCATAGGCATTTTATAAGCAAACAAATTATCAAGACACGAAATATCTAGCATATGCAAGTAAGAAGAAATAAACAATAACAATCTCAACATGAAGAGAGCTAATTTAGTAAGATGAAGATTTCTACAACCATATTTTCCTCTCTCATAATAATTACATGTGGGATCATATTCAAATTCAACAATATAGCTATCATATAAAATTTTCACTTCATGATCCACATGCATAAAATTCTTATAATCTTCCAAGATAATGGGATTAACATCAACTAAAGTCATGACCTCTCCAAACCCACTTTTGTCAAAAAATTCATATGATTGAACACTCTCCAAATATGTGGAATTATTTTTAGATAAAGTTGACACTCTTCCAAACCCACTTTCAATATTATCGCAAACATATTCATCAGGAGGCTTAAATAAATTTACAAGATCATAAGAATCATTATCTGTCGGCGTTCTAGGAACCAGGGTACCCAGACCTGCCAGCCTGCGGCCCATAGTGTGGCTCCCTCGATGGCCTGGTATGGCCCATCTGCAAGACCGCCAAGACAAGACCCTCGCGAGGGCCCTGGCCTCGCGAGGCGGACGACACCAAGACCTCCAGAGGGAGCAGCCTCCCCAGGTTGCCTCCCAGGGAGCGGAGATTCCTATGCAAGTGCCCAGCCTCACGAGGCCATGGTGATGTAAGCCATGACGACCAAGGCTAGGCGGGCACCAGCGGGCACAGAGGAGATAGTTTCCCTTTCGGTGCTAAGGGAGCAAGGACAGATGCCGGTTCCCAAGGAATCCCCCAAAGGTTTCCATTCCGGTGCAACAAGACCAAGACCGCGGGCTCGGCAGGACGGATGTCATCACCGAGCCCACCGCAGCGTCACGACCAGAAGCTTTTCAGGAGAAGACCACCTTTTGCCAGGATTAGGTGTACCTCTTGTCCCCTTTCAAATTGGCCGTTGTGGAATCCCTTCCCGCCTAAGTTTTGGGGAAGAGGACCGGGCCACTATAAATATAGGTTAGCCACCACCATAGGGGGGGGGGGGATCGGATCCTTTCCACCCTCACCATCATAGCCCTCAAGAGGCTATTCATCCACTGTACTTGTTCATCCTCAACCCCTCATGAGGCCAATCCACCACAAAGCAGGAGTAGGGTTTTACACTGCAAGGTGGCCCGAACCTGGGTAAAACTGCCGTGTCCATCTTCTTCCCCGCTCGAGCATGTACCTGGCATGGCTAGGCTATAGGGCGACGAGTTTGAGGCTTGAGAGGTTGAGATTTTCGCACATGCCCCAGAGTTCGAACCTTCTTGGGTCTGCGGAGCCCTGAATCCGACATTTGGTGCGCCAGGTAGGGGCGTGTCGAAGTCTTCCTTTGGCCTCCGCTTTGTTCCCACTTCGTCGTTCCCATGGCCGACGCATGCCGTGCCCGCGCTGAGCATCGGGCCGCCCGCGTTGCCCATACGGCCCCCATGGGCAAAGACGCCCCCGCCATTCTGCCTCTCTGGCAGCTAACGCTGCCACCGACCCCGCTGCTCATGAGCAGCAGGACTCGTCACTGCCACCCTCCGTGCGGCACGATGGCCGCACCGCTACTCCGTCACCCACTCCGGCCATGGCATCGTCCTCCCACGCTCGCCACGGGCTGGCAAACGCGCAGGCTGCGCTGCTCATGGCGCATGAGCTGTTGCGTTACCGCCCTGCCGACGACTGGCTTGGCCGCATCGCCGAGCTTGTCAGCGCCGCCGGCGAGGCCCCTGCGCTGTCCCGCTCGCTCCGTCCCCCGCCATCTCAGGCGGGCGCCGACCACAAGCCTAGGCACGATGCGCCGCCGCGCGACCTGCCGCGTGGGGCGCCGGCGCATGATGAACCAAGCTGCCACGTGGTGCAGCGACCACAAGGTGGTGCGCGCGCTCCCAGCGTCACCGCGCCAGCATCAAGACCGCGCGCCGCTCGAGCGTGCGGTGCGTGTGCGTCAAGACCAAGCTTTGCCCGCGCGGGCTGATCCTGTGAGTGCAGCGGGCTGCCTCGCCTTCACTCCAGAGCTGCGCCGCGTCGTCTGGCCCGAAAAGTTCAAGCCAAATCTGCCTCCACGCTACGACGGCACCCCCGACCCTGCGGAGTTCCTCCAGCTCTACTCGTTGAGCATTGAGGCAGGCAACAGCGATGATAAGGTCATGGCAAACTGGTTCCCCATGGCCCTCAAGGATGGCGCGCGCTCCTGGCTCCTGCACCTCCCGGAGGGGTCAATCTCCTCTTGGGACGAACTTCGCGAGCGCTTCATCACCAACTTCCAAGGCACCTGCGATCGCGCTCCTGCCGTGGGCGACCTGCGACGCGTGAAGCAGCAGCCAGGCGAGACCTTGCACAAGTACATACAACACTTCACGAACGTTCGCCTCAGAATCTCGAAGGCGTCGGATGAGGCCATCATTTCAGCGTTCACCGATGGCGTCTGGGATGTCAAGATGAAAGAGGAGCTCGCCATCCATGAGGACCTTTGTTCGGCCCTAGAGATGTTCAACCTGGCGAACAAGTGCGCCAGGGCCGAGGAAAGCCGCCTCTCCCTCATTGAACTTCTGTAGGCCGATCCTGAAGACAAGAAGGCCAAGGCTAAGGAAGCAAAGCGCAAGGGCCCCGCTGTGCTTGCGGCCAAGCTTGAGATGAAGCGTGGCCGTGACCACGACGAGCCTCCAAGGGGCAACCACCCGTTCTGCATCTTCCACAACGTTCACAGCCACAACACCAACAACTGCCAGGAGCTCAGGGCACTCCGCGATGGATGCCTTAGCCACCGCCCCGAGCATGGCGACCGTGGCTATGGCAGCGGAGGAGGCCGCGGCGAAGGCCGCTGGGACAACCGCGACCCTCGCCAGGACTGGCGTGACCAACCTCGCGAGGACCGCTGACGTGATGAGCCTCGCGACGCGCCCTGGCGCGATCAGCCTCGTGAGGCTCGTCCTCAGGGCGATGCTCAAGGGTCTAAGGCGCCCCGCCCTGCGGCCTGACCTCAGGAGCCCACCTACAAGACCGCCGACAACCTTCTTCCCTCAGGCGCCCCACCCTGCGGCCTGACCTCGGGAGCCCGCCTACTCCTGGCATTGTAGCTGCAAGAAGGCTACTGGACTCAGGAGTTCAAGGCCTACCTTCTCCGCGGCACCTTACCGGAGAAGGAAGAGGACGCGGAGTGCGTGGTTCGCCAAGCTACTGCTTATTGCTTGCAGGATGGTGAGTTGTACCGAAAGAGCCCCAACGATGTCACGCTGCGATGCATATCCAAGTAGCAGGGGCGCGAGCTGTTGGCCAACATCCACGGCGGAGAGTGTGGGCACAACTCCACGTTGCGTACCCTAGTGGGTAAGGTGTTTCGCAGCGGGTTCTACTGGCCAACAGCACTGAACGACGCCACCGAGCTGGTGAGATCCTGCGAAGCTTGTCAGTTCCACGCCAAGCAGATCCACCAGCCCGCGCAAGGACTCCAGACCATCCCGCTCTCATGGCCCTTTGCGGTCTGGGGGCTAGATATCCTGGGCCCGTTCCCTCGGGCAGCCGGTGGATACCGCTACCTCTACGTCGCCATCGACAAGTTCAGCAAGTGGGCGGAGGTGGAACCCATGTGCTCCATCCCTGCCGGTTTAGCCGTCAAGTTCATCAAGGGACTCGTGAGCCATTTCGGTGTCCCCAACCGTATCATTACCGACAATGCCTCCCAGTTCACAAGCAATCTTTTTAGGACATATTGTGCTAACCTTGGAACGCAGATATGCTACGCTTCTGTGGCACACCCACGGAGTAACGGCCAGGCCGAGCACGCCAACGCGGAGGTCCTGAGGGGCCTCAAGACAAGGAGCTTCAAGAAAAAGCTCGAGCCCTGCTGGCGGGGTTGGCTCGGTGAGCTTCAGTCCGTGTTGTGGTCCATCCGCACCACCGCGACTAAGCCCACCGGCGAGACCCCGTTCTTCCTCGTCTACGGGGCCGAGGCGGTCCTCCCACACGAGGTCAGGCATCGCTCCCCACGCGTCATGGCATTTGATGAGGCGCGTCAGGATGCCGCGCGGGGGACAGACCTCATGCTCGGGGAGGAGGCACGCTGCCGAGCCGCGCTCCGTGCGGCGAGGTACTAGCAGGCGCTGCGGCGCTACCATGGCCGTAGCATCCGCTATAGGAATCTCGAGGTTGGGGACCTCGTCCTGAGGTGGGTCCTCTCCAGGGAGGGCCTCCACAAGCTCTCACCCATGTGGGAGGGCCTGTTCAGGATCACCCGCGTCTCCAGGCCCGACGCCATATGCCTGGAGACGCAGGATGGGGTCCCCGTCTAGAATGCTTGGAACATCCAGCATCTCCGCAAGTTCTACCCATGACACTCTCACGTAATAATGAGTGGGGCTGTACACGCCCCGGAGTCTCCTGAGCACTGCCCCTGATCCTCACGAGGGCTCCCACCCACGTCCAAGTGGAAGCCCCATGCTCCGCGCTGGCGCATGACACGGTCTTTCAGCGACTATGCCCACGCCTAGTGGAAGCCCCATGCTCTGCGCTGGCGGGAAGACTAGAAGACTAGCGTAGGTGCCGGACGCGGCTATTCTTTTGCCTTGCTCTTGTAACCCATTTGCTACTTCTTGGAATGAAACTTACAATTCTTCGCATCTTTTTTCGAAAAAGGGGGGAGTTTCCTTTTTCTTTCTTCTCCTAGCAGTGTTTCCTCTCTTGTGTTTCGTCTTTGAGGAGTGCGGCAGCTGCCCGTGGCTCCCTCTATCATGTCCCGCAAGCGGGGGCTTGGCACAGTGTATACACTTGAACCGGCCTAAGCTGGACCAACAGCAGGCCTGCTCATGTGTACACCTCGCCAAGACCTTGGCAAAATCCTCGCGCGACGCTCTTGAGCGAGCCATCGGCCCATCGGCCTCAGGAGTGCTCGCCTCCTGGCCCTGCAGGGCATCGCGCCCCTGCCAGGCATCGCGCCCCAGCGCGCTAGTAATGGCCGGCCCTCGCTCGGGGCTCCAGAGGCCTACGCCTCTTGAGTGGGCCATCGGCCCATCGGCCTCCGGAGTGCTCGCCTCCTGGCCCTGCCGGGCATCGCACCCCGGTGCGCTAGTAACGGCCGGCCCTCGCTCGGGGGCTCCAGAGGCCTACGCAAGGCCTTTTTGCCAAGGGACCCTATGCAAATTGCCCCCTGGAGGCCTCGCGGGGGCAAGCCATTCAAGGCTCCGGAGCTTGTCGAGGGACCTCCCTAGGTCGCTCTGGCACTCTAGCTACACCGTCACCAGGAGAAGCCCCGGAGGAGCGCGCCACCACGATGAAGGGAACCGCCAACCCGCCAAGGGCCACTAGCGCACCAAGCTAAGTTATTCTAATCATGCTAGGCAGGAACCTTTCAATTAATGGTAATATAATGCTGGAGTATGAGCAAGAAACACTAATATAAAGGCGCAAGCGCCGCAGTTCATTACATGCCCCAGCGGGGCTCTTCGCAGACTCTTGATGCAGGAAATAAAAAAAAGATGAAGCAAAAGAAGCGGCCTCCCGAGGACCGCTGCTCCTGAAGCTAGGCTCCGCCACCACCCGCGTTTAGTCGGAGTCCCCCTCCTGCTTGACAGGGGCGCGGTGGTGGGGCGGCTCGACGTCCTCCTGGGCTTGGGCGCGGCGACGGGGCGGCTCGTCGTAGTCATCGTCGCTCGAGCTGCCCCCGTAGGAGGCGCCGCCACTGCTGGAAGTGCGGCGGCCAAGGGCAAGTTCACCGCCGAGGACGCCGCCGCCGTGCTGACCAGTGTCGTCCGAAGGTGGTCGCTGTCGTCGTCATCGCCTTCAGGGCAGCACCCCAGGCGACTGTCGTCCTCCCCGAAGATCCTGACAAAGAGTGTTGTCGCCCCATCGTACTTGAAGTGGAGGGTACGCCTCCCCTTCAGGTCACGAGCGCAGGAAAACGACTGCCACCCGTGGGTCAAGAAGACGTGGCCGATGGAGGAGACCTCGACCTCCACCCGCGAGGACCCGTTGCAGCAGCCGTCAGGCTGCAGCCGCAGCCCAACGGGTCCCACCACCGGTAGCTTCTTCGTGAAGGAGCTTGGAAGCAGAAGCCAGGTGCCCGAAGGGCCTTCCACCTGTACGACGAACTCGCGGGCTGCGTCGCTCGAGCACGCGTGCGGACGCGGTGGCCGGGTGGCCACGGCACGTCTTCCCCCTTGGCCGCGGCTGCCATGGCTCCCGCGGCCGCCCATGCGGGGGAGGCTCCTCTCCCTGCTATCAGAGCTGATGCAGGCCGTCAGAGGCGGACGCCCGCGCCCCCGTGATGACGTCGCCGGTGCGGCGGCGGATTTGCGGGGACGGACGCGCCCCCTCTTGGGTGGCGGTGCCTCCGGCCCCACCTGGGAGGCCTTGCCCTTCTCTTCGGCTGAAAACCTTCTTGCTGGCGCCATGGTTGCCTCAGCAAGGTGGAGGATGCGACAGAGATAGGAGAACGGGGGCAAGAAGATGAAGATGGGCTAGGGGGCTCCGCCCCCCTCGCCCTTTTATAGGCGGAGGAAGGCTAACCGACGCCCTTCCATGTTCTGAGTGATGATGGCCCTGTTGCATGCACCAGGCTGCTGTCAACTCGAAGCGGTTGCCAAGGCGACGTGGGGAAGCAGAGGTGTTCGCGTCCTGTCAAGCGCCATGCGTCAAGGTCGGCCCGTAGGCGGTTGGGGCCCATGGTGCTTCGACCCTGGCCCTTGGCTTCGCCTGGAAGCCAGCTCGGCGCGCCTTGGGCCCAGGGGCCACTGTCGGCATTCTGGGAACCAGGGTACCCAGACCTGCCTGCGGCCCACGGCGTGGCTCCCTCGATGGCCTGGTACGGCCCATTTGCAAGACCGCCAAGACAAGACCCTCGCGAGGGCCCTGGCCTCGCGAGGCGGTCGACACCAAGACCTCCAGTGGGAGCGGCCTCCCCAGGTTGCCTCCCGAGGAGCAGAGATTCCTATGCAAGTGCCCAGCCTCACGAGGCTGCAGTGACGTAAGCCATGACGACCACGTCCAGGCGGGCGCAGAGGAGATAGTTTCCCTTTCGGTGCTAAGGGAGCAAGGACAGACGCGGGTTCCCAAGGAATCCCCCAAAGGTTTCCATTCTGGTGCAACAAGACCAAGACCATGGGCTCGGCAGGACGGATGTCATCACCGAGTCCACCGCAGCGTCACGACCAGAAGCTTTGCAGGAGAAGACCACCTTTTGCCAGGATTAGATGTACCTCCTGTCCCCTTTCAAATTGGCCGTTGTGGAATCCCTTCCCGCCTAAGTTTTGTGGAAGATGAATGGGCCACTATAAATATAGGTTAGCCACCACCATAGGGGGGATCGGATCCTTTCCACCCTGACCATCATAGCCCTCGCGAGGTTGTTCATCTAGTGTACTTGTTCATCCTCAGCCCCTCGTGAGGCCAATCCACCACAAAGCAGGAGTAGGGTTTTACACCGCAAGGTGGCCCGAACCTAGGTAAAACTGTCGTGTCCATCTTCTTCCCCACTCGAGCATGTACCTGGTGTGGCTAGGCTGTAGGGCGACGAGCTTGAGGCTTGAGAGGTTGAGATCTTTGGACACACCCCAGAGTTCGAACCTTCTTGGGTCCGTGGAGCCCTAAATCCAACATTATCACCCCAATCATGATCATTGCAATAAGTAGTGGACATAACAAAATCATCATCCCCAAGCTTGGGGTTTTGCATATTATTAGCACAATTGCCATTAATAGAATTTATTGCAATCATGCTTTTCATTCAAGGAGCTATAGTGAATCACTTTATAAATTTCTTTGTTTAACACTTCATCACAATTTTTAGATTCATGATTTTCAAGCAAAACTTCATAGAGATAATCTAGTGCACTCAACTCACTAGCAATTGGTTCATCATAATTTGGTCTTTTGAAAAGATTAGCAAGTGGATGAGGATCCATATCAATAGATTTTTAGCAAGCGAAGATGCAAGCAAATAGAAAGAAAACAGAAAATATTTTTGTATTTTTGTAAAAATGTTTTAGAAGTAGGGGAGATGATAACGAGAGGCAAGTGGAAAGTAAAGTAATTACAAGGAGATGAGAGTTTGTGCGTAAGAACCTGATAGATGTTGATGATGTCTTCCCAGTAACGGCACCAAAAATTCTTCCTGATTGCTTGTATCTGTGTTGGTATTTCCCCGAAGAGGAGAGGATGATGCAGCATAACAATGATAAGTATTTCCCTCAGTTAAGAAACCAAGGTTATCAATCCAGTAGGAGAACCAAGCAACACTATGTAAACAGCACCTGCACACAAACGAGAAAAACTTGCAACCCCACACGTAAGAGGGGTTGTCAATCCCTCCTCGGTATTGAGATAGATTAAATTGTATGAAATTGGATAAATATATCTAGCAAAAACACAAAATAAAACAAATAAAGAAAAAGTGCAGCAAGGTATTTTTGGATTTTGGATTAATTGATCTGAAAATAATATGATAGGAAATAGTCTCGGGGGCCGTAGATTTCACTAGAGGCTTCTCTCGAGAAAATAGCATACGGTGGGTAAACAAATTACTGTTGGGCAACTGATAGAAAAGTGAATAATCATGACGATATCCAAGGCAATGATCATGTATATAGGCATCATGTCCAAGATTAGTAGACTGAAACAATTCTACGTCTACTACTATTACTCCACACATCGACCGCTATCCAACATTCATCTAGTGTATTAAGTTCATGGAAAAATGGAGTAATGCAATAAGAATGATGACATGATGTAGACAAGATCTATTCATGTAGGAATAGACCCCATCTTTTTATCTTTAATGGCAATGATACATGCGTGTCATGTCTCCTTCTGTCACTAAGATTGAGTACCGCAAGATCGAACCCATCACAAAGCACCTCTTCCCATGGCAAGAAAAATCATTCTAGTTGGCCAATCTGGTGCACCAAGCAATCATCTGGAGTGAGGGGCTCTCCGGGAGAAAGATTTTATGAGAACCTAGAGTTAGAGTTAGCAAAATCATTCAACCCGAATAGAAGAGAGATCAGATTCCAAGAGTAAAGACGAGGAATAAAAGATCCTAATACCACCCATTGGCGACGTGGGCCCGTAAGCCGCACAACCTTGTTAGTAAAAGTTTTTCAGTGACTAGACTCAACTTTGGCCAAGGAGTTGGAAAGGGGGTTCCTATAGGTAGTCGGCTCTGATACCAAATTGTGAGGCCCCCGATTCAATCGTACACTAATCATACATGGAAATGTGTACGATCAAGATCAGGGACTCACGGGAAGATATCACAACACAACTCTAGACACAAATTGAAATAATACAAGCTTTATATTACAAGCCAGGGTCCTCGAGGGCTCGAATACAAAAGCTTGATAGACAAGAGTCAGCGGAAGCAACAATATCTGAGTACAGACATAAGGTTAGACAAGGATGCCTTAAGAAGGCAAACACAAAAGCAACAACGATCGAAGAGGCAAGGCCTCCTGCTTGGGACCTCCTAACTACTCCTGGTCGTCAGCGGTCTCCATGTAGTAGTAGGCAACCTCGGGGTAGTAGCAGTAGTTGACGGGGGTGGCATCTGGCTCCTGGGATCCACCATCTGATCGCAGCAACCGGGTATAGGGGGAAAAGAGGTAGCAAAGCAACCGTGAGTACTCATCCAAAGTACTCTCAAGACTTACATCAGAACTATAATAATTATGCATTGGTATCAAAAGAATGGGCTGTATTTGTGGACTGAACTGCAGAAATGCCAGAATAGAGGGAAGGACTAGCCTATCGAAGACTAGCATCTTCAAGGGTCTTCAAGTATCTTGCAGCATTCAGAAGAGTACAAAATAGCAATTTATAATTAACAAGCATGTTGTAGTATTAATGCCTAGAGATCCTTCCTCGACTCCCTGCGAGAAAGCAATCCCAGAGCCAACATATCCATCACATATCTCAAGTATCCATTTCTAGTTGTAATAGATCAGGATACCATTCCGAGCATCCGCTACCATGGACACGACTATTCGAATAGATAATCTTCCCTGCAAGAGTGCACCACATTACCCAACGCGCTTGATTACTCTGGCCGGACACACTTTTTTTGGTCCATGCCCGACCTCGGAAGATCAACACGTCGCAGCCCTACCTAGGTTCAGCAGAGAAGTCCCCGCCGGTCTACATCCTAAGCACTCCGGGGTCTTGGGCCCATCGCCCATTGCACTCCTGGTCGTTGTGTGCAGGGTGAATACCAGCGCCACCCGTGTAGTGGATGGCACGATCTGACCGTGCCACAATGCTGAACTGGACGTGTGACAAAGCTTCGGCTGATACTACGACGCCAAGTGCCCATATCTATTCCTGCGTGGTGGTTAGTGCGTATAGGCCAGTGGCCAACTCAGATCAAATACCCAAACCCTTAGTGTATTAGGAGCTCGCGGAGACGAGCAGAGACTCACGATCATGTGACCCCGTCGCCCCGTCTCCAGGAAATACGGCAAGGGCCAGGCCCAACCCTCTCTCTCTAGGGCAGTCTACCTGCCCGGCCGTGCCTCGTAATTATCTCGCGGGTGCTCTCTGGGCCCGCCCGACTTTGACATCAACTCACGGGTACCCCTCAGGGCCGATGTCGGAATCGGGGCTCTGTGGACCCAAGCTAGGATCGAACTCTGGGGTGTGTGCATTAGATCTTGCTTCACAACGACGCTCTGCTCGCCACCCACATGGCCTGATTTCACCGAGTACGAACGAATAGGGAGAAGGGATGGACACGGGGGTTTACCCAGGTTCGGGCGACCTTGCGGTGTAAAACCCTACTCCTGCTTTGTAGTGGATTGGCCTCACAAGGAGGCTGAGGATGAACTGGTACAGTGTATGAGTTGCCTCGTGAGGGCTCGTAGGATGAGATCGAGTCGATCCCCCTCGGTCCTCTTCCCTCATAGCTTAGGCGGGAAGGAATACCACAATGGCCAATTTTGAAGGGGGGTAGGAGTACATCTTATCCTGCAGAAAGGTGGTCTTGCCTGCAAAGCTTCTGGTCGTGACGCAGTGGTGGGCTCGACAATGACATCCGTCCTGCCGAGCTCGTGGCCTTAGTCTTATTGCACCAGAATGGAAACCTTTGGGGGATTCCTTGGGAACCCGCGTACGTCCTTGCCTCCTTTGCACGAAAGAGGAAAATGTCCTTGACTGCGCCCGCTGGCGCCCGCCTGGCGTTGGTCGTCATGGCTCACGTCATCGTGTGCCTCGCGAGGCGGGAGGCCTGCATAGAGATCTCCGTTCTCAGGAGGCAACCTGGGGAGGCCGCTCCTTAGGAGGTCTTGGTGTCGCTCTCCTCGCGAGGCCGGGGCCCTCACGAGGGTCTTGCTCGGGGAGCCTTGTAGCTGGGTCATACCGGGCCGTCGATGAAGGCACGCGCTGGGCCGCAAGCAGACAGATCTGGGTACCCCCGATCCCAGAACACCGACAGTAGCCCCCAGGCCCAAGGCGCGCCCGGCCTGGCTTCGAAGCGAAGGCAAGGAGAGAAGGGCGAAGCGCCGCGGGCCCCAATCGCCTGCGGGCCAGGCTTGATGCATGGCGCATGGCGGGACGCGGATGCCTCCACTTCCCCATGTCAACTCAGCAACTAACCACGCTGACAGAAAGCCTGGCGTGCGCTGCGGGCCCATCATTGCACGAAGGCGAGAGGGCATCGGTTAGCCTCCTCCGATTGCCTATAACAAGGCGAGGGGGCAGTGCCCCATCACATCTTTGTCTTCTCGCCCGTCCGCCACCAACCTCTGCCGCAGCGACCATGGCACCAGTGAGGAGGTTCACCGCCGAGGAGAAGGGAAAGGCTCCCCAGGAAGGACCGGGTTCGCCACCGCCCAAGAGAGGGCGCAGCCTCCCTCGCAAGTCTTCGGCCACGCCAGCAGCGTCGTCACGAGGATGCGGGCGCCCTCCTCTGGCGGTCCGCACCGGCTTCGGCGGTCGTGGAAAGAACCCTTCCCGCGGGGGTGGCCGCGGAAGCTATGGTGGCCACGGCCAAGGGAGGAGGCGTGCGGCGGCCGTTCAGCCACCTTGCCCGCGGGCCCTCTCGAATGACATGGCCCGCGAGTTTGTGGTATGGATGGAGGGCCTGCCCCTTACTTGGATCCAGCTTCCGTGCTTCTTCCCAGAGGAGTTGCCGGCTGGAGGACCCACTGGCCTGTGGCTGCAGCCCAACGGCTGCTGCAATAGGTCCTCATGGGCGGAGGTCGAGGTTACCTCTTTGTGCTACGTGTTCCTGAACCGCAGGTGGCAGACATTTGCCCGCGCCCGCGGCTTGCAGGGGAGGCGCACCCTCCACTTCAAGTATGGCGGGGCGGCGACGCTCTTCGTCAAGGTCTTCGGGGAAGACGGCAGGCACCTGGAGTGCTGCCCAGAGGGCAATGGCAGCGGCGGCGACCACCTCTCCGACGACGACGACCCTCATGGCTGCGGCATCCTCAGTGGTGAACTTACCCTTGACGACGGCCGCGACACCTCCGGCAGCAGCGGCGCCTCCTCTGGGGGGAGCTCGAGCGACGACGACTACGATGAGCCGCCGCCACGTCGCCGTGCCCGGGTCAAGGAGGACGACGAGCCGCCATGTCGCCGTGCCCCTATCAAGGAGGAGGAGGACTCCGACTGAGCGTGGGCGGCGCCGGAGCCGGGCTTCGGGAGCTGTGGCCCTCGGGAGGCCGCTTCTTTTGTTTTGTTTTTTTGTTTTTATTTCTTGCATCAAGAGTCGTGAAAAGCCCTGCGGGGGCGTGTAATGAACTACGGCGCTTGCACCTTTATATTAGTGTTTCCTGCTCATATTCTAGCATTATATTGTCATTAATTGAAAGGTTCCAGCCTGGCGCGATTAGGATAGCTTAGCTTGGTGTGCTCGTGGCCCTTGGCGGGTTCCCAGATACTGCTGGAGTGTCGAGGTAGCCGAAGGAGCTTGCCGGGGAGGCTCCCTCCTCACGGACCGGATGGCTTCGGAGCCTCGAGGGGCTCGCGGCTTGCAAGGCCCCTGGGGGACTTGCGAGCGCTCAGGATCCCCGGGGGCGCCTCCACCAGGCGTCGAGCCTTGTGGAGATGTAAAAAGCACTTGACGAAGGATTCCTTAATGATGTGCCAGACCGTGATTGTGTTTTCCCAGGCCACCCTTTTTTGGCGCCCATCCTACGTCTAGAGCCCCCGAGCGAGGGTCGATTGTCGCTGGTATGCCAGGTCGCGATGCCCGGCAAGGCCAGGAGGTGAGCACTCCTGAGGCCAGGGACCGAAGGCAACACGTGCATGTTGGCTCGCTCGAGAGCGTCACACGAGGATTCAGATGCCCGAGTCTTGGTGAGGTGTGCGCACGAGCGGACCCGCGGCTATTGTGGCCTAGGCCCTCAACGCCACCGGGCTGGCTAAAGCATACACACCGTGCCCAGCCCCTGCTTGCAGGATGTGCGGGAGGGAGCAACTGGCAGCCACCACTTCCTTGAAAAAAGAGATTCAAGAAGGAAAACACTGCAAGGAGAAAATCTCGACCCCTTTCGAATAAAGATGCAAAAACTTCAAGCTTCGTTCCAAGAAGTGGCAAATTTGGTTACAAGAGAGAACGAAAAAACAGTCGCGTCCGGAGCCTAAGCTAGTCTTCCCACCAGCGCGGAGCATGGGGCCTCCACTTGGGCGTGGGTATAGTCATTGTTCGACTGTTTCGTCCGCCAGCGCGGAGCATGGGGCTTCCACTTGGGCGTGGGCGGGAGCTCCCGTGAGGCTGTGGGGCGGCGCACCGGGAGACTCCGGGGCATGTACAACCCTACTCATTATTACGTGAGAGTGTCACGGGTAGAACTTGCGGAGATGCTGGATGTTCCAAGCATTCCGGTTGGGGACCCCGTCCTCCATCTCCAGGAGTGCGGCACCGGGCCTAGACACGTGGGCGACCCTGAACGGGCCCTCCCACATGGGCGAGAGCTTGTGGAGGCCCTCTGTCGGTGTCAAAACCGGCGGATCTCGGGTAGGGGGTCCCGAACTGTGCGTCTAAGGTCGATGGTAACAGGAGACGGGGGACACGATGTTTACCCAGGTTCTGGCCCTCTCTATGGAGGTAATACCCTACGTCCTGCTTGATTGATATTGATGAATATGAGTATTACAAGAGTTGATCTACCATGAGATTGTAATGGCTAAAACCCTAGAAGTCTAGCCTGTCTGATTATGATTGTGACTATGATTGTCTCTACGGACTAAACCCTCCGGTTTATATAGGCACCGGAGGGGACTAGGGTTATACAAAGTCGGTTACAGAGAAAGGAATCTTCATATCCGAACGCCAAGCTTGCCATCCACGCCAAGGAGAGTCCCATCCGGACACGGGAGAGTGTCTTCTGTCTTGTATCTTCATGGCCCATCAGTCCGGCCCACATTACGTAGCCCGGACGCCCGAGGACCCCTTAATCCAGGACTCCCTCAGTAGCCCCTGAACCAGGCTTCAATGACGATGTGTCTGGCGCACAGATTATCTTCGGCATTGCAAGGCGGGTTCCTCCTCCGAATACTCCAAAACAGACTCCGAGCGTAGAAAATGTGTCCGGCTCTGCAAAACAAGTACCACACACAACCGCAGAGACTATAATATTTCACGAGTCCAATCCGCTGACAATTTATATAACGCGACACCACGTTCCTGCACGGTCATTATTTCGAACAGTTTTTTAGCCTCCCGCTCCACGCTTTAAGATGCGGTTTTCCAGTGGCACGCCTTGTCATAGCAGAGATCGTGTCCCTTTATTGCAGGATTCTCATCAATACGGGCATGGGTAATCCAACTGTGCCATCTGCACGGCCCTTGGGAATAGGCGAGTTTTAAGGTGAGTGGGGAGGCGCTTGATATTCACTGCCTTTATAAGGAGATAAGGATTCATCCCTTTCACCCACGCCTTCTCTTTCTCTGCCTCTCCATTCTCGAGCTCCAGCGCCCAAGTTCTCATCTTTTCCGCCTCAAAGAAGCACTCCGACCATGTCCGGATCCAGAGCGCAAGGCAAGTGGATGGCCTCCTCCGTTAAGGAGAAGGACATCGCGAAGCTCCGGGAGGTGGGGTATTTGGCCAAGGACATCGCCCATCGGCTTCCGACCAAGGGACAGATCATCCCCACCCCCAAGCATCATGAGAGGGTGGTGTTCATCCCCCACTTCGTCCGTGGGTTAGGGTTTCCACTCCACCCTTTCGTCCGCGGACTCATGTTCTACTACGGGCTAGATTTCCATGATCTAGCCCCAAATTCTTTCCTCAACATCTTGGCATTTATTGTCGTGTGCGAGGCTTTCCTCCGCATCCCACCTCACTTCGGACTATGGCTCAAGATTTTCAACGTGAAGCCAAAGGTGGTGGATGGCCAACACGCAGATTGCGGAGGCGCCATGGTGAGGAAGATGCCCAACGTCACATGGCCCAAAGGTACCTTTGTGGAGACCGTCAAAGGGTGGCAACAACTGTGGTTCTATATCACAAAGCCCCGCGACGCCACCTGGGCCGCGACTCCCGAGTTCAAGTTCGGAGCCCCAATGCGGCTCACCTCCTGGCTAGAGAAGGGCCTGAATTAGTCATCGTCGGATGAGCTAACAGCGCTGCAGGCGCGTATCCAGAGCATGGTGGACAAGAACATTAAGCTTGTCAATGTGATCCAGGTGATGCTAGTTCGCCGAATCCTTCCATGCCAAAGCCGGACTTGCCATCTGTGGGAGTTCGATCCGGCCGAGCACCAGACCCTGCAAAAGTTCTTCGGGATTACGCACGAAGACATCTGGAAGGTGCTTTTTAAGGCCAGCGAGAAATGGCCGGAGACGACCGAGGACCGTGGGCACGACCTGGCCCATCCCGCCGGTCCGGTAAGTTTTTCGTGTTTTCAAGGTGTATCCTTTACTTGCCTACTCAGGGAAAATGCCTAAGCCTCCCTATTTATGTTTTTCAGGTCTGGAGGAAGAAGGCAGAGCGGATCAAGTGTCCGGCTCCGTTGCCTGAGGAACCAGCCATCCCGCTTCTGACGAAGATGCTGGTCTCGGCGCCGTACCAGCCGTCGGAGAAGAAGGCCAAGAAAAAGGCCAAGGAGACCAGAAGTGGTCTCCGTCGCAAGGGAACTTTGGACGTGACGTCCGAAGACGCCGAGTCTCACTCCTCTGCCGCAGAGGACGACAAGGAGGAGGAGGAAAGCAACTCTCCCCTTGAGGGGGGAAGGAAGAAAAGGGCGGCCTCCATAAATCTAGAGGCAGAGGCGTCCAAGAAGGGGAAGGTCTCCCTCGCGGATAACTCCGCGTGGGACGTCGACAGCAGCCCAGAGCGGCGCCCCCGAGATAAGCCCCTGGCCGGATCATGAGTACTCAAAGACATTGACGCATTCATATATCCAGCCTCTTTTCTCCATGATTTTAACATGTTGAATCATGTACTTGCAGTCCAGTTCGTTCCGACCTCGAGCGATCCTCATCCTCGGGGAATTCGCTGGACCCGAAGGTGATGGACAGTGGGTCCCTTCCGGCGGCCTCCTCTCCCAAGGCCATGGATGACACCGAGGTGTTGTCCCAAAGGATCCCAGGCCAGGGAGAAACGCAGGAGGCCGTCAGCGCGGCGCTAGAGGGTGAAACCTCGGCCGCCAGACACATGGGGGAGCAAATCCCCATGGAGCCTGGCAATGGGGGCCAGGTCCAATTCGGCCCTCAGCCGAATACGGTTCCGGAGACCTATACGGCTCCGAAATCCGGCAAGCAGCCTCCTTCGAAAGAAGGGGGTGTGCCTATTCCGCCGGTGACCTCTGTCCAACCAGAGGCACTGAACGCCCTACTGGAAGCGCAGCGAAGTGTTTCCATTGTAGAGGAACACCGTACCCTCATGGGTACGGTGATTGAGAAGATTCAGTCCGCGAAGAGCGGACTGACCGAAGCCTGCACAAGCCTTCTAACAGGTTTTGAGGTATGAAACGCAATTATGTAAAAAGAATATCACAGTATAGATAGTAGCCCCTGAGACACTGTCCGGTGGTCGAAAAGAAAAGCCGGACAGAGGATCAAACAATTTTCGCAGGAGACTAACCATATGTGTCTGTGTGAAAAAGCAGGCTTTGCTGCTGGCTGCGGCCTCCCATGCTGCCGAAGTCTCCGGACTGAAGCAGAGTCTGGAGCGGGCCGAAGAAGAACTCGGCCATGTGAAAAAGCAGCTGGAGGATAGGCAAGGTATGCCATGACCTTCTGTATATCAGAAAGGATACCTGATTTGTATTGACCATAGTGCCATGATATTTGTAGGAGCGGCCACCGAGGTGGAGGCCCTTAAAAAGGCGCTGGCCGAGGCCCAGAAGAGAGCGGCGGAGGAACAATCCGTCCGCGAAAGACACGAGGCCAGGGTTGGTGAGGTCCAACAAGAGCTCCAGGACGCTGTAAAGAAATGCGAGTCCTTGGAGCGCAAGATTACGGATCAAGAGTCCGAGCTTGCTAAGGCCCACCAAAGCGCACAAGAGGCCCAGGTTGAAGCCCAGGGCGCCCGCCAGGAAATCCAAGAGGCCAGGAAAATCGCGGCGGGTAAGGCCTTTATTATGCAAAGCAAATTTGTGAAGAAAAGGTACCTCTTACTGACCCGGATTTGGAGTTCTCCAGGAGCATTTGCGGATCTGCCGCGCAGCATTGCAGATGCTGCGGAATTCTTCCGAGCCGAAGAGGGGAGCTCAACGGAGAAGCTGTTCTGGTCGCAATACCTTGCGCCAGAGCATCCGGTGCCCCTCAGCGATCAGCTGAAACAGCTGACCGAACTGCATAGGGCGGCTGAATTGGCCATGAAGGATTTGATAATCCGCCTATGGCCTGCCGAAGCCATACCCCAAAGCTACTTCGGGATCATGAAGCGGCTGGTTGCTGCCTGCCCTCGGCTTGATGCCATCAAGCGGTCGGTCTGCATCGAAGGTGCGTGGATGGTCTTCGCCCGTATCAAGATACAGTGGGCGAAGATGAACGCCGTCAAGCTCGCGACCGAGGGACCGCCCGTGGGCAAGGAGCACCGCACGCCAGAGCGATATTTTGACGATGTCCTGGAGGGATCCCACATTGTAGCGGAGCAGTCTGCAAAAGCCATTATCTTCGGATGAATATGTTATCCTGTCCTGCACAATGAAACAAAACTAATATGTAATATAATGTTAGTTGTTTATATCAATATTTTTCCTCCTGTGCGACCGTTTTATTAAATCTGAGAGTTGGCCAGTCGTCGGCTTCAGCCCCCACATAGGTAGTACGGGGGTGTTCGGGATAAAATCTAAACACTCTTTATCCAAAGTTTGGTCCTTGAAGGAGGTGTTTAGCGCAACGAACCAAGCAACTGGACTATGTGGCTTTATCACCCTCACTTAGCCATAGGAGTTTTATAATAGAGATTTAGGCGCAGCCCCTAGTATTCGTCAATCCGAACTAGGGTGTTGTAAACACCAGATCGGGTAGAGACCGATTCATCGCATAATGCGGAAAAAATCGCAAAAGATTTGTAACCTCTGAAGAGCTGACCGGCTCACGCCGCATCATGACAGTTAGTTTTCGTCTTTCTCTACTGAGGTGCTCATCCGAACGAACCAGGGCACAATCGCAGTAGTTCTTCCTTTACTACCCTAGCCGATATAGCGGAACGTAAGGTAGTAAGCACAGGAGCCGGGCAACCCAACTATTGACCAAAGACATGATTCGGAGCCAATGCATATAATGCTAAATTCAGGGTGCCGAACTACACTATAAAAAGTGTTCGGACTTTGTTGCCGTAATATGGGGCGCAATAAAGCCCCTGGCAAATTTAGGCCGTACCAAAGTGTATGGGTGCAATGGATTAGATTATCAAGAAAAAATGAAGTAGTAAGCTAGTGCCACAGAAGTTGGGCCGCGAACTATTTCCATTACAAATTTATGAATACGTCAAAGCGTATAAGAAGTGCAATAAGCAACAGGGCTATTTTACATGCCATGACCAAGGGAGAGCTGCGTGAGGGTCCTGAGAACAGGTAGAGTGATCGTCAAAAAGACTTCCTAGAGATTCCCGTATACCGCAATGCTTCTTGCTGTCTTGGTGTATCTATCCTTCGAAAGGACCGATGATCAGGCCGTCTTGAGGGGCCTGTGGAAAGGAAACCTTAAAAGGATGAAAAAGAAAAAGTGAGAGTACGTGTGTCCAGGAGAGGTCGAGCCGTATTATGGACCACAATATAGTTATGCCTCCATCTATGCCCATGGTATTTTAAGTGCGTTGTTATGTACGCCATTTGGCCGGGACGGAGACGGAGGCCGGATTGCTAGTCTAACTCCTGACGAGCTGGACTGTTATGTTGCGGAGTAGTCCGGATCCGCTTGACAGTGTCCGGGAGCTTGGCCACTGAATTAAGATTCTGCTTGGCAAGGCCGCTCTGTACTTCCGCTGCCAAGGCCGCGGTGTGCTCCTCGGTACGGAGGGAGCGCTCCATGTTTCCATTAACTGTTATGACACCGCGTGGACCCGGCATCTTGAGCTTGAGATAAGCATAGTGTGGCACCGCATTGAATCGAGCAAATGTGGTTCGTCCGAGCAGTGCATGATAGCCGCTGCGGAAGGGGACGATATCGAAGATCAACTCTTCGCTTCTGAAGTTGTCCGGATATCCGATGACAACCTCCAGTGTGATTGAGCCCATACAGCGGGCCTCTACACCTGGTATGACTTCTTTAAAGGTAGTTTTTGTGGGTTTGATCCTTGAGGGATCGATGCCCATTTTGCGCACTGTATCCTGATAGAGCAGGTTAAGGCTGCTGCCGCCGTCCATGAGGACGCGCGTGAGATGGAATCCATCAACAATTGGATCGAGGACCAGTGCGGCTGAACCGCCATGACGAATACTGGTCGGATGGTCCCTGTGATCAAAGGTGATCGGGCAGGAAGACCATGGGTTGAAATTTGGGGCGACTGGCTCAATCGCGTAGACGTCCCTGAGCGCTCGTTTGCGCTCCCTTTTGGGGATATGAGTGGCGTATATCATGTTCACCGTTTTAATATGGGAAGGGAACTTCTTCTGTCCTCCTGTGTTCGGCGGAAGGGACTCCTCGTCATCATCCTCGCTTTGCGACCCCTTCTCCATGTGTTCGGCATTTAACTTGCCGGCCTGTTTAAAAACCCAACAGTCTCTGTTGGTATGATTGGCTGGTTTATCAGGGGTGCCGTGGATCTGACATGGACGATCGAGTATGCGGTCCAAGCTGGATGAGCCCGGATTGTTTCCTTTGTATGGCTTCTTCCGCTGGCCGTACTTGGAGCCACTGAAACCGGCGTTGACCGCCGTGTCATCGGCAGTGCCACCATTTCTTCGGTGCTTGTGCCTGTTGCGTCGGGGCTTGCCATTGCTATGCTTAGCTTCAGAGGTACCGGCATCGCTTGCAGTGTTATTGCTATGAGCTAGCCAACTATCCTCGCCCGCACAAAAGCGGTTCATGAGTGCCGTGAGGGCTGCCATGGATTTCGGCTTTTCTTGGCCGAGGTGACGAGCAAGCCATTCATCACGGATGCTATGCTTAAAGGCCACTAGGGCTTCGGCATCCGGGCAGTCGATGATCTGGTTCTTTTTAGTTAGGAACCTGGTCCAGAATTTCCTGGCCGACTCTCCAGGCTGTTGAACTACGTGACTTAAGTCATCGGCATCCGGAGGTCGTACATATGTGCCTTGGAAGTTGTCGCGGAAGGCGTCTTCCAAGTCCTCCCAGCTGCCAATAGAGTTTTCAGGCAGACTGTTTAACCAGTGCCAAGCTGGCCCCTTGAGTTTTAATGGGAGGTATTTGATGGCGTGAAGGTCATCACCGCGGGCCATATGAATATGGAGAAGAAAATCCTCAATCCATACCGCGGGATCTGTTGTTCCATCATATGATTCGATATTTACGGGTTTAAACCCTTCTGGGAATTCGTGCTCCATTACTTCATCAGTGAAGCAGAGGGGGTGTGTGGCGCCTCTATATCGGGCCACGTCGCGACGTAGTTCAGATTGAGTTCGTCGGCAGTCTTCGGCTCGGGCACGGTTATGTTTGTCACGTCTGGCTTGATAGCCGTCGTCGCGCGCCAGGGCATGCCCCCGCGATCCGTAAATTGATCTGGACTGACCTGCTCTATTGTCCAGGTCCTGCCGCAGGTCATATGTATGACCCCGGGCTGTTATGTCTCTGCTTTTCTGGTGAGGGAGTATCGGCTGGTATTCGGCTTGAGTTGTCGCTTTGTCCCAGCCACGTGGTGGTCGGTCAGCCGCATTATGTGTTGATGGCATGGGCTCAAGTGCCTCGTTGTTGAATTGGGGTAGCAGTTTACGCCTCGGATAACTTTTAATGGGGCGCTCGAGTCCGTATTCCTCGGCTGCCAGGACATCAGTCCATCTGTCGTTGAGTAGATCTTGATCAGCTTGAAGCTGCTGCTGTTTCTTTTTCAGGCTCCTCGCAGTGGCTATTAGCCGGCGCTTAAAGTGCTCCTGCTCAATGGGTTCCTCAGGCATGATAAAGTCTTCGTCGCCGAGGCTCACCTCATCTTCGGAGAGTGGAAGATAGTTGCTATCCTTCGAGTCTTCGTTTATGGCCTGTTCATCAGGGCTGGCTTGCCCATCTTCCCTATCGTCCTGCTTGAAAGTTGGCTCGACGGGATCTTCTTTGTCTTTGGCCTCATCTGGAGTGTTGTTTTCTCTCGTGCCGGTATTGCTGTCTTTTCCCTGGCGTGATTTAGGGCGGCGCCGCTGACGTCGGCACTTTGGCCGTGTCTCAGGAGGTGTATCCTCGACTTGATCTTTCTTGTTATCGCCGTTATTCTCTTTGGGGGTATCCACCATGTACACATCATACGAGGAGGTGGCTGTCCAACGCCCAGTAAACGGCGGGTTTTGGGCCTGCTCCTCTCCGGCATCGTCGTCCATACCGTCGATGTCTTCGGAGTCGTAATCGAGCATGTCGGTTAAGTCTTCGACAGTGGCAATGAAGTGGGCGGTGGGTGGGAAGCAAAATTCTCCATCATCAGCCTCCAGTTCAAACCGGATATAGTTCGGCTGTGAGTCCCCCGCTAAGGAGAGGGTTTTTAGTGAGTTTAGCACATCACCCAAAGGTGAGTGCCGGAAGATGTCCGCGGAGCTAAACTCGACGATCGGCGCCCGATCAAGCTCGATGGGCGCGGATGCACGCGGTTCGAAACCTGTGGCCGGAGACGAATCCGAGGTTCCGATGACACAGATCCTGTTTGAAGTTGGGTCTGTGTGCGGCTCCAATGCCGCTGAGTCTGTGTGCGGCTCCAACGCCGCTGAGTCTGCGGCTTCCGTGGCGGGGTTGAGCTTCCCGTCCTCGGATGGCGCAGTCTGCTCCGGATCTAGGGCCAAAGCAGTTACAGGAGCTATCTCCCAGGTATGGTCCGATGACAGATTTAGGTCATGTTCATCACGGTGGCAGGGAGCGGCTGCCATGGGCTCGAATCCGTCGAAGATCAAGTCTCCGCGGATGTCCGCAACGTAGTTCAAGCTTCCAAAGCTGACCTGATGGCCAGGGGCGTAGCTGTCGATCTGCTCTAGATGACCAAGCGAGTTGGCCCGCAGCATGAAGCCGCCGAATACGAAGATCTGGTCGGGGAGAAAAACCTCCCTCACGGCAGCATCGTTGTGGATGATTGATGGAGCCATCGAGTCTTCTAGCGATGACACAGCGGAACTCTCAATGAAAGCACCAATGTCGGTGTCAAAACCGGCGGATCTCGGGTAGGGGGTCCCGAACTGTGCGTCTAAGGTCGATGGTAACAGGAGACGGGGGACACGATGTTTACCCAGGTTCGGGCCCTCTCTATGGAGGTAATACCCTATGTCCTGCTTGATTGATATTGATGAATATGAGTATTACAAGAGTTGATCTACCACGAGATCATAATGGCTAAAACCCTAGAAGTCTAGCCTGTCTGATTATGATTGCGACTATGATTGTCTCTATGGACTAAACCCTCCGGTTTATATAGACACCGGAGGGGACTAGGGTTATACAAAGTCGGTTACAGAGAAAGGAATCTTCATATCCGAACGCCAAGCTTGCCATCCACGCCAAGGAGAGTCCCATCCGGACACGAGAGAGAGTCTTCTGTCTTGTATCTTCATGGCCCATCAGTCCGGCCCACATTACGTAGCCCAGACGCCCGAGGACCCCTTAATCCAGGACTCCCTCACCCTCCCTAGAGAGGACCCACCTCAGGACTGGGTCCCCGACTTCGAGAGTCCGGGGGCGGATAATGCGGCAGTGGTCACTACAAAAAAAATACACTTCCGTGATGATACATGTTTGTCACAGTAGGTCACGTTTTCTTTCTTGCATGTATATCCATGACGATTTTATGATAGAATCAAGATAGTCATACATGTGCTGTCGTAGAAGTGTTCCATGACAATACCAAAATTATCATCACGGAAGTGTCCACTTCCATGACGATAAATAGCGCGTCATGGAAGTGCTTTCGTCAAGGGTAACCGACACATGGCATCCACCGTAACGGGTCGCCGTTAAGCTACCAGGTTCCGGTTTGGATCCGATGACCCGTTAACAGCCCAGACCAATGGGGATTTTCAACATGTAAAATCATCATTGGCTGGAGGAAACACTTGTCGGCTCCTCGGTGGGCCAGATGTCGTCTATCCAATGGAGGAGACGTACCTATGATACGTCGACACGTGGTAGGGCCCAACAGAGGCCCATATAGGTTAAAAGGCCGGCCCAGTCAAAGGCCCGTAGTATTTACTCAGGTACTAGTGGGCCAGCACACTAATGGCCTGCTTAAACATGGCCCATTTACGGCCCAAAGCTAGATCTGGCCCGTTAATTGTTCGCCGAGTATTAGGGCCCAATTACGGCCCAGTGACATTTCGGCCTGTTAGAGGCCCGATGTAGACATGGGCCCATTTCAGCTCGGTGTGTCTTTCGGCCTGGGAATGGCCCGTGCTGCCCATGGGCCATATATGGTCCGACGCGACATCCAGCCCACTAACGGCCCGTGATTAAGGTGGCAACAGTTCAGCCCAACGTGACTTTGGGCCTGTTAAAGGCCTGTCGTATAATTCGGCCCGTTGATGCCTCTACTAAGCTTTCGGCCTCTTAAAGGCCCATGATATCAGTGGGCTAACTAAGGCCCGAGATATGTTTCGGCCTGGTAATGGCCCGGCATATAACTCGGCCAATAATGGCGCGGTCTACATTTCAGCCTGCTAAATGCCCATGGATGACTATTGAAAATTGAGGCCCAACATGCATTTCGGCCTGCTAAAAGCCCATGGTATCTTCTGGGCTGTAATAGGACAGAAGAATATTCAGCCTGTTAACGGTCCAAAGCTACATGGGCCCAACTAAGCGTTGGGTCCACTAAAGGCCCAACTAAAGTTTGGGCCGAATGTAGGCCCATGTAAGTTGTGGGCCTGGCGCAAAGTGTGAAGGCCCCAATGGCCTTTAAGGCCCAAGAAAGTTGCAGGCCGGCCAAATTGTGGCCCGCTAAAATGCAGGCCCGTTAGAGGCGAATGTTTCGGCCCGGTCGCCTACATCAGGTTTTCGCCATTTTTTTTAGATAGCGAATGATGGCATATACGATAACTAGTAGGAATTAAGAACAAACCTACTCTATACAATAAAGAAATTATGGCATAGTAACTTAGAATAAACCTGCACTATACCATAAAGGACTTATGGTATATTACATCCACTGGGCATCAAAGTTCGCCACCAGTGATCATAAAGCGCAACGAAGAAGCAGATTACAAAAACTGGGCGCCATTGCAGCGTAACAAAATAATACTGAACCAAGAACACTTCCAGGACAGTTCAAGAAAGGTTAGCCTTGCGCGGGAGCTGCTGTGCAAGCTGTTGAGCAAGGTTGTGAGACTGGCCTAGCATGTCGGTCATAGCTTCTAGCTATAGCTGTTTAGCAATGAGGTTCTCATTGGTGTTCTCCGCGATCTTCCTTAGAGATAGGACTTCAAGTCGAAGTTGAGTTGCAGAATGCCTTTCTGCTTGAACTTGGGACTGAAGAAGTCGAACTGATTCAGACAACGAATTCCGTGAGCTTGTCTGACTGCTAGTCTCAAGTAACTTGAACACTGCATCAAGACATGACTTTGGGGTTGTCTCGCTATCTTCAAGATGTTTTGCCTTCTTTGCTGCAATATATGTTGGGTTTGTCTCACAGCCTTCAGCAGACTTGTGCATGCCATCAGGCATATCACCCTGAAACAAGCAGAGAGATGACAGGTTTTGCACGTGTATAAACAAAGATGGTAACTATGCTATCAATTCCATCCAATTTCAAATTAGAAAATAAAGAGTCAGTTCAAAATATCAATAGCATAATTTGGCATTGTTCATAATGCGGGGAGCTTCACCACACTACTGGATTACCATGTCAACAAAACAATCATAGATGAAGGGCAAATACAATCATTGTATCTATTTTGGTTAATGTGCATGGCATGTTGTTCATATCATCCGCCACATCAGTAAGATAACACAGGAGATGACAAGGTGCAAACGTGGGCGGCTTCACCACACACTGGATTATAGATCCACAAAAACAAGCATACATATAGGGAGTATTGAGTAATGTGCATGGTATGAATAAGAAATTTGGTTTTACAACTAAAACTTGGAACTTACAGTTGCTGCGAACATGAATTTTGATAGAAACAGCAAACTAAACAACAGTTGACGATAGGGAGTATGAGAAAATTAAACAGCAGTTGAGGATAAAGGGTTTAGAAGGACTGACTTACATTAACAGTTAACATCGGCTCTATAATGCCCTTCTCCATGTTAAGGGAAGGATAACTCAAGAATTTCAGCACAGAAACTTCTTCATAAGCATTGCCTGTACTCTGCATTTTGTAGAGAGTAATTATAGATATGATAATACTGGAAGGGATAGAGGATAATGAAGATAAGATGCAGATTGATGCTACATAATCAACTACCAATCCCTGTAAGTACAAGCGTTACATGATAAAATGTACTGACAAGAGCAATGGGCAACACTTCTGCATTGGCATTGTCTGTGTATTCAACATTTTGGTAAGATTAAATATAGATATGATATTTTTTAGTAAATGGTGGGCGAGGGAGATAAGATACAGAATGCTACACAATGAACCAATCCATCCTTCCCATAATTTAAGAGTGTTTTGTAACACTCTTATATTATGGGACGGAGGGAGTAGCTGTTAATGTAAGTACAGTGATAGACGATGTTCAGTCCTTACAAGAGGACCGCAGAGCTAAACCTCTTCAAAAGCATTGGGTTGATTCTAAATTTATGTAGGAGTCGATACGAATCTTATAATGTCCACCAAATGGAGGATAACGAGGCTAACATGTGCAGTGATGCTACATAATCAACCAGCTATGAAAGTAAGTATGGTCATACAGGGCAAGAGGTGCTCACAAGAGCAATGCAGTGTGCAGTATAGTTGCGAGATTCTGTGGTCCCTTGAGAATGAATGTTCTTCTGCAAACAGTTTTTGTACAAGTGAGACGGTAAGGCACATGCAGAAATGTAGTTCAAATTATGATGTGATATCATAGATAGTACCTTACGCTGTAGATGAGACCAATGTGTAACAAGATTACTCTAGTCACTGTCTGATAAATGTAGCACTGGAGACTTTATAGAAATTTCATTTAAAGGCTTGCCATCGAAGTGCGCTTGCCTCAGGTAGGAACCATACTTCATCAACGAGTGCTTGAAAAGCACAACGAACCCTTACTCGTCTTGACTAGCTAGTTTGGTCCTCGCCTATTTAAAAGAATGAAATCTTGTGTCTTCTGTCATCAGAAACATATGCACTAATTACCATGAATAACATTAGTACATTACTTACATGTAAGTTGCGGAGGAAGATTGTAAATCTTTCTGTGTCTATGGTATAATCTTTCCATGAAGGAAAGATGCGCACAAAATTCCTGACAGCAATATAAGCTTCGTCTTCTAAACTGGGAAGAAGTGGAATATGGGTCCTATTTGCTGCAATTGGGTCTCTCTCTCTCATTCAAAAAGGAATTTGGCAACTTGATTGGGTGTACTCTTTGCTGGAATGGGGGTTTTACGTTGTAGAGCTGGTGCTATGTCAACTGGCATCATCATACTGTTTGCTGCAGTTGGGGTCTGCTGAGTTGGGGCATCATACATGACCAGTGTAGTAGGGCTAGAGTCTGCTAGAGTTGGGGCCGTGTTTTGTGGGTCTGGTGATATTGCAACTACAAGGCTATTTGATTTATCAGGTGTCACTACCTTTTCCAAATACTTTGTTCATGCTCCTCCGCGATCAGCAATTGCCCTCTTCCTTTCGAACGTCTAATACACAAGAACAACATTTGAATGGATAAATATGGTATGATGATAGATGGAATATGTACTGAAAATGGATAGGCAGGGCGTATTCACATACACGATATGTAAACTAAGCTAATGGTAGTGCAACAAAGTAGAAGCAATGCAAAGCATCAGTTGCAAGATATGTGCGACCAATATAACCTTGGAAAGTTAGAGCAAGCACCTTGATGGGTGAATAAGATAGGGCATCTGCCTCTGACTTCTGCACTAAGGAGCTACATTGACTTAGTGATCAAAACATTTCATATACATCTCCAGGCCCTCAAATATATGGTTCATTGAGATATATTCATTCATTTCGTGCTATGAATTATTGAATACGTGAATGAAAATCATATAAAGGATCCTTTACTTGTCATTTGTTGTTTTTGCAGAAAAGTGCGCAAAGGCACTCTAAACTTCAAGATTCGGTCGAATTGCCAAATGAGGCGAGACTTGGGACTGGAACAAGAGAACGAGGGACCTAAGCGAGAAGAAAAGAAGCAACCAGGGGCATGCCAAGGAAGTTGGAGGGATCATCTTGTGAAGAAAGAAGAGAAGTAGGAGGGATAAACAACAAGAATGCAGATCTGATCGAAGGGGTCAAAATCCCTAGCAGCAGCCCGATCCCCTTTGGGGGCCCGGCTTCACATCTCCATCTCCCTCACCCCTCCTTCTCCACCTCCGGCCGACGCCACAGCCAGGCCGGCGTGGTGGTGCGCCTCCGCGACCCATCCATCCATCAGCGCCACCAGCTGCACCACCACACCACCAAACACCACCGCGCCTCCACCTTCACTGCGCCATCCATCCACCATCACCAGCGCCACATCGCGTGACCCACCAGACGGCCTGTCTGATTCCCCACGCGGCCAGCACCTCACATCCCTACTGCTCCCCTTCGTCCCCATCGCCTTCCTGCTGCACCCTTCCCCTGCCTCGCTGCTACTCTCCCTTACCTCTGCTGCTCTCTGTTGCTTCTTTTCCCCCTTGCTTCGATGCTCCTCCTCTCAACCTCTCTCTTGCTGCTGTTGATGCCCACAACCTCCTGCTGCTGAATCTCTTTCTCTCCTGTTGCCCGCTGCTGCTCTTCTTCTTCCCTTACCTCTGCTGCTACTCTTCTTCCCCATCGCCAACCTGCTGCTGCTTCTTCTCCTTCTCCTTCTCCTGCGCCCTTCTGCTTGCTTCCTCTCCTGCGGCTGCTGCTACTCCCTCTCTCCAAGTCTCTGCTGCTCCCTTTCCCTTCCTGTTGCTGCCCTCTTATCCCCACTTCCTCTGCTTCTTTCCTTCTTTTCTGAACCATAAAACTGTTGCTGCTTCTCTCCTCACGCCCCCTACTGCTGCTCCTTTCGCAACCTTGCTGCTGCTCTTTCTCTCTCTCCCTCTCTCTCTCTCTCTCAAATTTCTGTAACCTTCAGAAGTGTAATAATCAGTACTATGTAATGCTCAGTTTTGATAAGTGTAATATCCTACTGTTTGGTTCAGTTTCGAAGTTTAATATAAATGCTTGATTAGTATGTCCTGACTAGTTGATAACTTATCACTTTGAGAAGTATTTGACCTGTCATACTCTGTTTAGTGAAATAGTATTCTTCATATGTGTGGTGTCCTGTGATATATACATATGTGTGTGTTTGTGATGTGATACATATATTCTGTCCTACAAGCTTGTTTCTTCCCTCTGTTCATGTTTGATAGATATATATATGTGTCCTTGTCATGTTATGTTCATGTCCTTTCACTTCTCTTGTCATTGATGTGTGCTCGTATTAGTATTTTAACTTCTCAAGCATTACGAAAATACCAAAAAGACAATGAGTAAAATCTGAATCTCCCTATGCTCTTTGCATTTTCTTTGTCGACGATATTTGGGAACGACCTTGTTAGTTTAGGTTTTATTTTCTGCATTCGTCTCTTAAAATTGTGTTACCTAGATTTAGCCAAGCATAGTCATCATTACCTAGTCCCTGTGGGAAACACGACACTCGCAGTTCGGGCGAAATATCCCGCTGTACTTTCAATCGATCATTTTGGCGCCGTTGCCGGGGATCAAACCCGGGTCACCCGCGTGACAGGCGGGAATACTTACCACTATACTACAATGATTGTCGTTTTCCCGACAGGGACTAGGCAACGACGACTATGCTCGGCTAAATCTAGGTAACACAATTTTAAGAGACGAATGGAGAAAATAAAACCTAAACTAACAAGGTCGGTCCCAAATATCGTCGACAAAGAAAATGCAAAGAGCATAGGGAGATTCAAATTTTACTCATTGTCTTTTTGGTATTTTCGTAATGCTTGAGAAGTTAAAATACTAATACGAGCATACATCAATGACAAGAGAAGTGAAAGGACATGAACATAACATGACAAGGACACATATATATCTATCAAACATGAACAGAGGGAAGAAACAAGCTTGTAGGACAGAATATATGTATCACATCACAAACACACACATATGTATATATCACAGGACACCACACATATGAAGAATACTATTTCACTAAACAGAGTATGACAGGTCAAATACTTCTCAAAGTGGTAAGGTATCAACTAGTCAGGACTTACTAATCAAGCATTTATATTAAACTTCGAAACTGAACCAAACAGTAGGATATTACACTTATCGAAACTGAACATTACATAGTACTGATTATTACACTTCTGAAGGTTATAGAAATTTGAGAGAGAGAGAGAGAAAGAGCAGTAGCAAGGTTGTGAAAGGAGCAGCAGTAGGGGGTGTGAGGAGAGAAGCTATAGCAGTTTTATGGTTCAGAAAAGAAGCAAAGAAGCAGAGGAAGTGGGGATAAGAGGGCAGCAACAGGAAGGGAAAGGGAGCAGCAGAGACATGGAGAGAGGGAGTACCAGCAGCCGCAGGGGAGGAAGCAAGTAGAAGGGCGCAGGAGAAGGAGAAGGAGAAGAAGCAGCAGCAGGTTGGCGATGGGGAAGAAGAGCAGGAGCAGAGGTAAGGGAAGAAGAAGAGCAGCAGTGGGCAACAGGGGAGAAAGAGATTCAGTAGCAGGAGGCTGCGGGCACTAGCAGCAGCAAGAGAGAGGTTGAGAGGAGGAGCATCAAAGCAAGGGGAAAAGAAGCAACAGAGAGCAGTGGAGGTAAGGGAGAGCAGCAGCGAGGCAGGGGAAGGGTGCAGCAGGAAGGCGATGGGGACGAAGGGGAGCAGCAGGGATGTGAGGTGCTGGTCGCGCGGGGGATTAGACAGGCTGTCTGGTGGGTCGCGCAATGTGGCGCTGGTGATGGTGGATGGATGGCGCAGTGAAGGTGGAGGCGCGGTGGTGTTCGGTGGTGTGGTGGTGGAGCTGGTGGCGCTGATGGATGGATGGGTCACGGAGGCGCACCACCACGCCGGCCTAGCCGTGGCGGCGGCTGGAGGTGGAGAAGGAGGGGTGAGGGAGATGGAGATGTGAAGCCGGGCCCCCAAAGGGGATCGGGCTGCTGCTAGGGATTTTGACCCCTTCGATCAGATCTGCTTTCTTGTTGTTTAGCCCTCCTACTTCTCTTCTTTCTTCACAAGATGATCCCTCCAACTTCCTTGGCATGCCCCTGGTTACTTCTTTTCCTCTCGCTTAGGTCCCTCGTTCTCTTGTTCTAGTCCCAAGTCTCGCCTCATTTGGCAATTCAACCGAATCTTGAAGTTTATAGTGCCTTTGCACACTTTTCTGCAAAAACAACAAATGACAAGTAAAGGATCCTTTATATGATTTTCATTCACATATTCAATAATTCATAGCACAAAATGAATGAATATATCTCAATGAACCGTATATTTGAGGGCCAAGAGATGTATATGAAATGTGTTGATCAAGTTCCCCCACACTTAAATCTTTGCTTGTCCTCAAGCAAACGCATATGACAAGAGCAAGAACATGAACAGTGATCTGACGAGAGAATGTCAAGTGAAGTAGATCTCTAAACAGTGCGTGCTTTGGACTTGGCTAGTGAAAATTAATGGTTAAGAGTGCTACATATCAATAGGACACTAGTAAACTCGACCATTTTAAACTTTTGCAATGATAAACGAAGATTAGCAAGTTCAAATGCTGGCTGTGCCAAAAGGTTCCTAAAGAGAGCATGATCCTAAGAACAAGAGGAACTTGAATTAAATCACTTATTTGCAGAAATATAACATTGTGGTTGAACCACTTATTAAATTTGAAGGAAGTAATGATAATATTTTATCAGTCTCACCAAAGGAACATACCACCGATCCCGAGAACATGGTATACACCTGGCTCGACCAATTATTAGTTTTTTTAGTTTGTCTCCCCAAAGGAACATACCACCGATCCAGAGAACATGGTATACACCTGGTTCGACAATTACATTCTTTAATATAATTAACTCCTATCCGATCCAACCAGATTTCACAAGCCACCGATCCAGGGAACATGACTTGCTACTGTTAGGTAGATCATATAATTATTCATTATAAAATATGCCTTTTTTTAATGAACAAACATAAGAATCATCACTCAACCAGGTCTGGTTCAGATGCTACCGATCCAGAGAACATAGCATGCTAGTCCATAGTGGTGAAATGATTGCTCTGAATGGGAACACATTAGGCACAAACTCAGCATCTGACACATAATGATCTAGGTGTATCAAGGTAAAAGCAAAAAATGATTAAGTTTTCTAGTGTATTAGGGATTTGAGCACTCAAAACTAATAGCTTCCACTACTTTCAGCAAAGCAAGCATTGTGTAGATCACTAGTTTACAAGGCATTCAACACTTAGTTCACATATTCACATCAATCACCCTATGTCGAAGGTAAAATTCAGTGGGACGATATTTAAGAAATGACTCAAGCAACCCAAAAAGACATTTAATTCAGCAAGAATCAATGCATGATTATTTCAGAATGTGTCATGAAACAGCTCACCGGGCTTTGATCATGTAGCACTTGCTCGATCATCTCACATCCTCTTACATTGTGACTCCTCTCCTTTTGCTTCCCTATCCTCATGCCTACTCCAGCTTCGCTCTTCATGTGTGCTCCTTGCTTCTCCTCATCACCATGCCATGGGTCCACCGGGGTCCCAGGGAATGTCATCTCGAACTTGGTCAGCATGTAGTGGATCGTGCACAAGCAAAAACCTGAAAGAGCACTCAACCAAGGAAACAATACAAGTGACAAGGGTAATGCCCTCTAAATCATCTATAGAGTACCCAATTACATAAGCATAGCTATAAAGCACATGTTTAGGATGGTACAAATTAGCAAGGTCAACACTAACATGAGGATGATATTTATCATTAAGCTCAAGACTAGCATGGGAATGATATGTTTCATTAAGCATAGGACTAGCACGAGGAAAGTAACTGTGATCATCACAAATGAGAATAATGCCACTAACAGGGTTTATATCATCATATCCAGGCAAATACTTTTTCAAATCTACTTTAACAGATGGCATCATGCAATGCAAGGTAGTAGCAAACAATTCATATGGGGACATGCCATCGAGAGGATTAGATAAACCTGCTACATCTCGCTCTTGTATGACGATGGGCAAATGAATTTCTGGTTCTTCAAGTTCATCTACAGCAGCTTCTTTTACTTCTTTACGAGTGATAGGCAATGGATCTTCATCTTGATCACTTGGGCATTCAAGCTCTAGATCATCTTGTTCCTTGGCTTCGAGTATTTCTTCTTGGATATGAAGTATCTCTTCCTCTAGACTCTCGCTATCTTGCTTAGCTGAATGTGAAGGTGTTGGAACCTCACATGTATCAAGGGATATCCTAGCAACACTTAGCTCAAGCTGTGATGAAATAGTACTGCCAGCGTTGATGTTCTTCTCAATCTTCCTTACTTCTTCCACTAGCTCATTCCCACTCTTGATCTTCTTCATTTCATCTAGTATCACCGGCCTAATTGGATCATCTTCGGCACTCCAAGTGAACTCAAGGCTAAGTAGTGTGAGCTTCTCTATATCATCGAAATCATCTTGTGTGGGCACTTGCACATGAGATTGCTCAACAAGTGTTGGAGTTGTTGGTTGACCAAATGGAGGACCATTTAACTCCATTGGAAACATCTCCTGGTGTTGAGGTATATGAGTAGGAGCTGAATAGAATTGTTGATGTGCATAGTTGTGGCTTTCCTCATTGTACCTAATTCCCTGCATATGATGGCTAGAAGCAAACGATGAGATTTCAGGGTTGTTGTTCCTATATGACATATTATGGTTTTCAGGCCACCCATGTGAGTAATTGTTTTGGTATGAGCTATGTTGTTGAGCGAAGCTCATGCCAAAACAATCTGGAGGATGGGAGTAACCACGCTGACATTCAGCGGGTGAATGGCCATGAAAACCACAAATATGGCATGTAGGATCAACATAAGGATTACCTCTGGAATAAGGATCATAAGAACTAGGCCTACTCTCAAAAACTACTCCTCGCTGCCGAGCTAAATCATCTAATTGATGGGAAATCTTACTTATCAGGTCTTCAACACTTTCCGTGCTATTGCTCACATAAGCATGATGGTCTGAGTTGAATGCCATTTCCAAGAAGACAATTCAACCTACAAAATGAACAAGAAAAGAAAGAGAAGATAACTAGAACAGTGGTTAGGGGTAAGAGATATATCACAAATATATGGCACAAAGAGAAAACAACTAAAACCTAGTCTATAGCCAAACAAAATCGCTAGACGCTAGTCCCCGGCAACGGCGCCAAAATGATCAATTGAAAGTACAACAGGATATTTCGCCCGAACTGTGAGTGTCGTGTTCCCCACAGGGACTAGGAAACGACGACTATGCTCGGCTAAATCTAGGTAACACAATTTTAAGAGACGAATGCAAAAAATAAAACCTAAACTAACAAGGTCGTTCCCAAATATCGTCGACAAAGAAAATGCAAAGAGCATAGGGAGATTCTGATTTTACTCATTGACTTTTTGGTATTTTCGTAATGCTTGAGAAGTTAAAATACTAATACGAGCATACATCAATGACAAGAGAAGTGAAAGGACATGAACATAACATGACAAGGACACATATATATCTATCAAACATGAACAGAGGGAAGAAACAAGCTTGTAGGACAGAATATATGTATCACATCACAAACACACACATATGTATATATCACAGGACACCACACATATGAAGAATACTATTTCACTAAACAGAGTATGACAGGTCAAATACTTCTCAAAGTGATAAGGTATCAACTAGTCATGACATACTAATCAAGCATTTATATTAAACTTCAAAACTGAACCAAACAGTAGGATATTACACTTATCAAAACTGAACATTACATAGTACTGATTATTACACTTCTGAAGGTTACAGAAATTTGAGAGAGAGAGAGAGAGGGAGAAAGAGAAAGAGCAGCAGCAAGGTTGCGAAAGGAGCAGCAGTAGGGGGCGTGAGGAGAGAAGCAGCAGCAGTTTTATGGTTGAGAAAAGAAGCAAAGAAGCAGAGGAAGTGGGGATAAGAGGGCAGCAGCAGGAAGGGAAAGGGAGCAGCAGAGACATGGAGAGGGGGAGTAGCAGCAGCCGCAGGAGAGGAAGCAAGCAGAAGGGCGCAAGAGAAGGAGAAGGAGAAGAAGCAGCAGCAGGTTGGCGATGGGGAAGAAGAGCAGCAGCAGAGGTAAGGGAAGAAGAAGAGCAGCAGCGGGTAACAGGGGAGAAAGAGATTCAGCAGCAGGAGGTTGCGGGCATCAACAACAGCAAGAGAGAGGTTGAGAGGAGGAGCATCAAAGCAAGGGGCAAAAGAAGCAACAGAGAGCAGCGGAGGTAAGGGAGAGCAGTAGCAAGGCAGGGGAAGGGTGCAACAGGAAGGCGATGGGGACGAAGGGGAGCAGCAGGGATGTGAGGTGCTGGTCGCGCGGGGGATCAGACATGCCGTCTGGTGGGTCGCGCGATGTGGCGCTGGTGATGGTGGATGGATGGCGCAGTGAAGGTGGAGGCGCGGTGGTGTTTGGTGGTGTGGTGGTGCAGCTGGTGGCGCTGATGGATGGATGGGTCGCGGAGGCGCACCACCACGCCGGCTTGGCCGTGGCGGTGGCCGGAGGTGGAGATGGAGGGGTGAGGGAGATGGAGATGTGAAGCCGGGCCCGCAAAGGGGATCGCGCTGCTGCTAGGGATTTTGACCCCTTCGATCAGATCTGCATTCTTGTTGTTTAGCCCTCCTACTTCTCTTCTTTCTTCACAAGATGATCCCTCCAACTTCCTTGGCATGCCCCTGGTTACTTCTTTTCTTCTCACTTAGGTCCCTCGTTCTCTTGTTCCAGTGCCAAGTCTCGCCTCGTTTGGCAATTCGACCGAATCTTGAAGTTTATAGTGCCTTTGCGCACTTTTCTGCAAAAACAACAAATGACAAGTAAAGGATCCTTTATATGATTTTCATTCACATATTCAATAATTCATAGCAAAAAATGAATGAATATATCTCAATGAACCGTATATTTGAGGGCCAAGAGATGTATATGAAATGTGTCGATCACTTAGGCCTCCCTCTAGCTCAGAATCATTGTTAGGATCATATTCTGAGCACGAATATGTAGGTGGAGAGCGTTTCCATTGCATTGTATCCAGACTTGATTTCAGTCCCTTAATGCCAAGTTTGATAGCCATGGCATTGTTCTGCTTTATTCTTTTCATGCGCGCAAGCTCATAATCATTATGATGCTGTTCAGTATCTGAGATTCATGAAAACATAAAAAGTAGTTAGATTATCTATGGAATGCATTGCAGATTCAACTCGGAGAGTGTCTCCCTACAAACCCCTGCGTATACAAAGTTCATCCCCCAACCATGCTGACCAGGCCACACACAGAAATACAAACCTCTTATGTCTCTATAACAGGTGGACACAGATTTCAAAACTGAAGTAGGAACATTAGAATCATATCAAATTTGTATTTGAACAAATAAACTAAGGAATTATGAGTGGCATAATGTTTAGCTTCAAGGGTGCAGTGCTTGTAGTGCGACACAAAGCAAGTAGGCAGATCGTATTCCATGTAAATGATCGTAGTCTATGTAAAAGGTGGATATGACACTTTCTTTCTATACAATGCAGTGTTCGTTGCCCACACATGATGTAAGAGATCACACAGAGAAATACTATTCACTCATGTCTGCGGTTCCAGTATTTTGAAACAGGGTGGTCCACCTTAAAAGAATATTGACAACAAATATGACAAGGCAAGCATAGAGGTAGTGAATCAATCATTACTTGTGAGCTTACTAGGACAAGTATGCAGAATTGTAACTGCAGTAAGAGACCGTCCAAAATCTGAATCAAGAAGTTGGTCTAGCACTTATTGTTTGCAACTAATCGACATGAATAGTTGGATATCATATCGAATGAGTAAGAAAGACAAGTAAAATTGTCAACAAACATGGCCTGCAGTAGTAATCTGGGTCAATGTCACTATGACCAACAATCCAACATGACTAGTGTCTGTTCCTAGGGCCGGAATTTTGAAACCCTGTGAACTTTACAGGTACTAAAGATTACTGAAATATCTGAACCATTAAGTGTAGATAGCACTCAGTACACAACAAACCCTAATGAAAGTCCTGCCTAATGAGTAATGAATCAATTAGAAAATGGGTGATGAGGAGTGGCTGCTGAGTGTTGAGGACGCATCTCAGGATAAATCGAGTTGGCTTAGTGGGTGCTGCATGCCTTGCCCTGAACGGACTGGGAAGGTAGGCACAGCGGCGCGCCCGGGCAGCGGTGACGCTGTTGGGCGAGCGGCTCCTGGCCTCCTGTTAGTCCGGTGTCTCCTCCTAGAGTCATGCTGTCCGGGAACGGCAAGTCACCGACGAGGCAGGCGGCTGGGGGCGAGTAGAGATCGGAAGCGCAGCAGAACAGAGGGGAATCGGGGTCTGGGCCGACCCAAAATCCCAGGGTGGGCCGCGGCCCACCGTGGGCACCCTGTAGATCCACACCCCAACGGCGTACATGCATTTTCGAAACTAAATTAGAAACATTTAGCTGACCAATTAAACGACTCTGTTTTAATAATATCAGATTCGTATTTGAACAACTAAGCTCGTTTAGCTTGATGGGTGGAGCAGTGCTATTATGACACAAGCACGTAGGCTGATCGTATAGTGATCATAAAAGGGGAAACCCTAAGCATGATCAATTAAACCCTATTATGACTGTGCCATGGCAGATTTGAAGCTGTAAACTACAGAAATGCTATTTAGCAACCATTGTTTGCTTCGAACTAAGAACTAAATTCTAAGAGCTAAAAAGAAAGTACAGTAACCAAGTTACGATCTATTTTCTGGTTGAGATCAAAAAGTTGAGCAGATATGAAGTAGTACCACCTCTCTTGCGGCGCCGTGTATGCATCAGGGGTGCGATGGCTGTCGGTGGTGTTGAAGTAGATCTACGATGGTAGACAGGTGCATCGGGGGATAAGTCCCGTTGCGGTGGATGAGAAGGTCGTGGGAGCGGCCCCCGCAAGGATGATGATGGCGCCGATGAAGTGAGAGGGCGCGATGCAAGGCTCCTGGTCTGTCGCCGTTGATGAGAAACGTCCATCTCTAGCAGTGGACGACCCAGTCTTGGTAGGCGCTCCGGCATGGTGGAGGATGGCGGCGATGGATGGGGTGGAGGACGGCGGCGATGGATGGGGTGGAGGACGGCGGCGATGGATGGGGTGGCGGACGGAGGAGGCTGGTGTGGGGATGGTGTTCTATCGCGGACGGTGTATGAATGGGAAAATGGAGGGAGAGGTACGGGGAACCATGTTTTTGGGACATGCCTGTCTGAAATATGGGAAAGTTGCGAACTTAGCCCCCATTTAATATTTGGACGTCTTGTCGGTTGGTGATAGGACGGTAATCTCGCATCTCCCCAATATTTGCCCAGAGCGATTTCGGGTGAGGAGAGGGTGTTTTGGCGCCCATGGTGTATGAACGGGGCTGACAGGTAGGGCGGTGGTGTCAAGTCTGAGTGAAGTTACAAACCTGCCCCTATTAAAAATATTTGCCTACATCGATTTTGGCCGAGTCGAGTTTGTTTTGCCGCCCATCATGTATGAATGGGGAAATGGAGGGAGAGACAGAGGTCTTTCGGACGAGCTTTAATCAAATGTGTTTTGCTGCCCACGTTTGACGCCCACCGTGTCTGAATGGGCTCAGAGGCGGTCGTGTCACGTCCAATTGAAGTTACTAACCTACCCCTATTGAGAGCAGTGGAAATCGGGCCGATGGATTGTCCGTGTAAGGGGTAGACAATAATTTTCATCTCGCAAACACTGGCTTCGGGCAGCCGACATGTGTCGTCGTTCTGGGAACCAGGGTACCCAGACTTGCTTGCCTACGCCCACGGCGTGGGTTCCTCAACGGCCTGGTACGGCCCACCTCCAAAATCACCAAGACAAGTCCCTCGCGAGGGACCAGGCCTCGCGAGGAGGGCGACACCAAGACCTCCCGAGGGAGCAGCCTCCCCAGGCAACCTCCCGAGGAGCAGAGATTTCTATGCAGGTACCCCACCTCATGAGGCTGAGGTGACATGAGCCATGACGACCAGGGCCAGGTGGGCGCCCACGGGCGCAGAGGAGGCAGTTTCCTCTTTGGTGCTAAGGAGGCAAGGACAGGCGTGGGTTCCCGAGGAATCTCCCAAAGGTTTCTATTCTGGTGCTATAAGACCAAGACCACAGGCTCGGCAAGGCGGAGGTCATCACCGAGCCCGCCGTTGCATCACGACCAGAAGCTTTGCTGGAGAAGACCACCTTTTGTCAGGATAGGATGTACTACTTGTCCCCTTTCAAATTGGCCGTTGTGGGATCCCTTCCTGCCTAAGTTTCGAGGGAAGAGGACCAAGGCCACTATAAATATAGGTTAGCCACCACCATAGAGGGGGTCGACTCATTCTCACCCCCGAGCCCTTGCGAGGTTGTTCATCCTCAGCCCCTCATGAGGCCAATCCACCACAAAGCAGGAGTAGGGTATTACACCGCAAGGTGGCCCGAACCTGGGTAAACTGCCGTGTTCATCTTCTTCCTTGTTCACACGAGTTCGGCTAGGCTAGGCTATGGGGCGACAGGCTGCAGGCTTGAGAGGTTGAGATCTTCGCACACACCCCAGAGTTCGAACCTTCTTGGGTCTGCGGAGCCCTGAATCCGACATTTGGCGCGTCAGGTAGGGGCGTGTCGAAGTCCTTCTTCCACCGTTCGTTTCGCCTCTGTTCCGTCGCTCCCATGGCCGACGCTGGCCATGTTCGTGCTGAGCACCGGGCCGCTCGTATCGCCCAGACGGCACCCGTGGGCAACGGCGCTCCTCGCTGCTCTGCCTCCCCGGTGGCTAACGCTGCCACTGACCCTGCTGCTCGTGAGCAGCAGGATTCGTCACTACCACCTTTCGTGCGGCGTGATGTTCGCACGGCAACTCCGTCACCCACTCCAGCCATGGCATCGTCTTCCCATGCATGTCGCGGGCCGGTAAACGCGCAGGCTGCACTGCTCATGGTGCGTGAGCTCCTGCGTTACCGCCCGGACAACGACCTCTACGACGACTGACTTGGCCGCATCGCTGAGCTCGTCAACATCGCCGGCGAGGCCCCCGCGCCGTCCCGCTCGCTCCTTACCCCGGCATCCCAGGCAGGCGACATGGCTCACGACAGGCCTCCTCCTCCTCCTCTGTGTGGCGCTAACCCCGAGCCCAGGCGTGACGCGCCCTGGCGCGACCCGCCGTGCAGGGCGCCAGCGCGCGATGAAGCAAGCTGCCAGGTGATCCAGCACCCACAAGCTGATGCGCACGCGCTCCCGGCACCACAACACCAGCACCAAGACTGCGCGGCACCGGAGGTTGCGGCACGCGGGCGTCAAGACCAAGCTCCACCCATGCGGCCCGCACCTTTGAGCGCGGCAGGCTGCCGTGCTTTCACCCCGGAGCTGCGTCGCGTCGTCTGGCCCGACAACTTCAAGTTGGATCTACCTCCACGTTACGATGGCACTCCCGACCCCGCGGAATTCCTCTACGCGCTGAGTATTGAAACGGTGGGCGGCGACGACAAGGCCATGGCAAACTGGTTCCCCCTCGCCCTCACGGGGGCTCCTCGATCCTGGCTCCGCGGCCTCCCGCGCGTCTCGATGTCCTCTTAGGAGGAACTCTGCGACCAGTTCATCACACGCTTCGCGGCCCCGGTGCCCCACGCGGTCATGTGCATCATCGGCGGATTGCAAGCGCCTACATCAGGCCGCCACATCAAGCAGCTTTTCCATCAGCAAGGTACCGCCCGACCGCTGCGCCTGGCGGCGCAAGGCCGCGCCGGACCTGAGACCATCATCACCTTCGATTCCAGAGACCACCCCAAGGCCACGACCGCGGTAGGTGCTCTCCCCATGTTGTGTACTCCCACCATCAGAAATGTCGCGGTGACCAAGACCCTCATCGACGGAGGCACTGGCCTGAACGTCCTCTCAGTGGAAACCTTCGATTCACTCCAAGTGCCCTATGATCAACTTCTTCCGACCAAGCCATTCTCAGGGGTGTCTGACGGCTCCACCATCCCCCTGGGGCAGATACGCCTCCCCGTCACCTTTGGAAACCTCAACAACTACCACACTGAGCTCATCGACTTCGACATCGCCCACATCGGCCTCCCATACAACGCCATCCTCGGGTATCCGGCCCTCACCAAGTTCATGGCGGCAACCAACCACGGCCACAATGTCCTCAAGATGCCAGGAAGTGGCAGCATCATCACGGTCGCCTACGATGAGAAGGATGCGGTGTGCTCCCTCGAGCGCGCCTACCAAGCAGCGGCGGCTGACAACCCAGACGACGAGGGCGCCATCCTGTTTTCTGATATCACACCCAAGAAGAAGAAGCAGCTCCTCCCCAAGAGTCGTTAGGGGGCTGGCGCACCTGCCGACGGTACTTCAGGCTCCGCACCCACTGCTGGGGCACCCCTTCCTCCCGCATACGAAGGCGCGCCCGGTGCCGCCCTCAGGACGGGCTTGGGGGCTCCTGTCTGGAGAGCCTCTGACTTGACCAGGGCGATGAGGGAGGTGCTCGGGCACCACTTGGAGGCGTGCTTCGATGCGCGCCCCCACGAGCAAGGCGCACGGCGTAAGGCACCAGGTGCGCGAGAATTCATCGTCAAGGCAATCGAGGAGCTTCAGGAGGCAAGGGCCATGCGCGGCGAGCGTCGGCTTGCACGGCCTCCCAGTGCAGCTGCAACCCCTAACGTGGGCAGCGAGCTGCGCATCTGCGTCAACATACCAGGCCTCAATAGGGCTGCTTCGCAGGACCTCTTCTGGTCATCTCGCGTCGGCCGGACTGGGGGCTACCCCTGCAGCTACGTCTGCATGCCGTTTGGCCTGCTGAATGTGGCCACCTCATACCAGTGCTTCACGCAGGGTGCCATGGCGGCTCACGAGGCCAGGCGCCAGGCGGTCCTGTCGGAGGGAGTGCCGGACCCTCGCGAGCCCGGCAGGCCTCAAGAGCCGCCCGGCTCATGAGGAGCAATTCTTGCAGCAAGTGTCTTCAGCTACCTCGACTCTCCTACAACGATGGTGCCAGGTGACTTTTTAGTTTGCTCAGCTTGAGGGCGCCCCCCCGGCTGCATCATCCTCAAGCTGCTGGGGCCCGTCCTCCGAGCTATGTCATTCTGATGCATGTATTCTGGACCAGTTATGCCTGGTTGAATTACTATGGTTGTTAACATTGCGCTTGATGATCTATCATTTCTGGGGTTACCCTTGCGGTCCCCGCACGTTGCTAACCTGCCCCTTACTCGTCCCGCGATGGGGGCTATTGGCACGGCGCCTATGCTCTGGTCCGTCCCTGCAGCGCTAACAAACCTAAGAGACTAAGCTCTGGCTCGCGGCCGGCCCCACGCATGTCACCTCACCAGGTCCTTAGTGCCTTCGTCTTCTCGCAGAAAAATCATGGGTAGAACAGCAAGCGTGGCTACCTTTTGTATTTCGTAACTGACTAACGCGCAGGAGCCTACGGAGACAGGACCTCGAGCGGCTTCGCCAACGCCTCACCACTTCAGGGGGATGCTACACCGCACACTATTGGGCACAACCCCTCCCAGGCACCCCCACGGGGCGAGCCACTCCTTCCTCGCGCAAGTTGCTTGCATGTTAAAAGGGGGGCCCTTGAGCACCGCGCCTCAGGGGCTCCTACTGGCTCTCGAGCCCTCACCCCCTGACCTTGACCACGGCATCGCGACCTGGCATACTAGCGGCGGCTGAGCCCTGCTCGAGGGCGGGGTCCTGAGAACGTAGAGCACCAGGACGAGTGAGAGGAATGGGGCCGCGAAACCTTGCGGAGGAGCGCCAAGGGATGGGCGCGACCCGACGCCGGTGCTCTCTCTCACGCCCCTTGCGGGGTTCGCCTTAATTTATTTTAGGACAGGGAGCATGCGCAAAATCGAAGGCCGAAAAAGTTCACGCTCACGACAAAGGAACCACGACGGGCTGTGAAAGCTAAGCTAAGTTATCTCGCATGTATCAGCGCGAGCCTCGCTCCCGACACTTTGCTTTCCCGTGACCTCGCTCGGGCAAGGAAACCTCCCTCTTAGTCCTTCGGGAGCCGCTTGCGCGCTAAAGGGGACCTCCCGAGCATCGCGCCTCGGGGGCTCTTACCGGACCTCGGGCCGCTCACCACCTGCCCATGACCACGGCATCGCGACCTGGCATACCAGCGACGACCGAAGCTTGCCTGAGGACTGGGTCCTGTCGGCGTAGAGCACTAAGCTACCGCAAGAGTAAAAGGGGGCCCACAGCACTTCACCCTTGCCCCTTGGCTTCGCCTCGAAGCCAGCTCGAGCGCGCCTTGGGCCCGTGGGCTACTATCGGTCTTCTGGGAACCAGGGTACCCAGACTTGCCTGCCTGCGGCCCATGGCGTGGCTTCCTCAACGTCCTGGTACGGCCCACCTCCAACATCACCAAGACAAGACCCTCGTGAGGGGCCAGGCCTCGCGAGGAGGGCGACACCTGTGACGCCCCCAGCTCAATCGTGCGCTAATCATACATGCAAATGCACATGATCAAGCCTAAGGACTCACGGGAAGATATCACAACACAACTCTAAAACATAAATAAAGTCATACAAGCTTTATATTACAAGCCAGGGGCCTCAAGGGCTCGAATACATAAGCTTGCGTACAAGCGTCAGCGGAAGCATCAGATATCTGAGTACAGATATGAAACAGAAACAGAAAGGCCTTTAGAAAGGCGGGGCAAAATGAAACACTACGATCGAAAGGCGTAGGCCTCCTGCCTGGGACCCTCCGAACCTACTCCTGGTCGTCAGTCAGCTCGTAGAAGTAATCATCCTCGGGGTAGTAGTAGTAGTCGATCGACGGGGCATCTGTCTCAGGGGGCTCCGTCCTCTGGTCACGACAAACTGATGTGGGAAGAAAAGGAAAACAAAGCAACCGTGAGTACTTAGAAGTACTCAGCAAGCAAGGATTTACACTACATATGCAACATTTTCAAAGAGAGGCTGTATATGTGGACTGGGCTGCAGAAATGCCAGAATAGAGAGGAAAGCCTAGTCCTATCGAAGACTATCCTCTTCAGTGGTCTTGCAGCAATAGAAAAGAGTAGAACAGTACAATATAATGTAGCAGTAATGATATCAACCTTACCCAGAGATCCTTTCTCGACTCCCTGCGAGAAAGCAATCCCAGAGCCATACAGTCATCAACCTCGTCCTGAGATCCCTTCTCGACTCCCTGCGAGAAGCAATCCCAGAGCCATAGTATCCAAGTATCCAGTTCTAATTGTATCAATCAGGATACAACTCCGAGTGTCCTTTACCGTAGGACCGGCTATCGATAGAAGTTTTCTTCCCTGCAGGGGTGCACCAACTTACCCACCACGCTCGCTTAACTCCGGCCGGACACACTTTCTGGGTCCTGCCCGGCCTCGGCCAAACGACACACCGCAACCCTACCTACAGCTCAGCAGAGAGGTCCCCGCCGGTCTACGTCCTAAGCGCAAGGGGGTCTTGGCCATCGCCCCTCACCCTCCGGGTCGTTGCGCACAGGGTGGATACCAGCATCGCCTCGGGTGGCCGACATGATCCGACCGTGCCGCACTGCTGAACTAGACGTCTGTCAGAGCTTTCGGCTGATGCATACGATGCAGAACGCCCTTACTATGCCCACGTGATGGTTAGTGCTATTAGGCCAGAGGCCTGCTCGGATCAAATATCCAAATCGTTAGTACCTTGGGCTTGCGGTAACGAGCAGAGACTCACGAAAGATGTGACCCCGTCGCCCCGTCTCGAGGACTTGCGGCAAGGGCCAAGAATGCCCGGCCACGCCTCGTATTCTCACTCGGGCACCACAGAGGCACCCGTCTTCACAACACTCGCCTCTCAGGCGCACGCGGGTACCCCTCAGGGTCGACCCGCCTATCCAAGTAACAGTGTAAAGTCCAAGTATATGTGTGTCCATAACATCAGAGGAATCCGAGGTATCACCCTCATTGAATTCCCACTCGATGTATCCGTCAAGGTGAACTCGGAGGAATCACCCTCGATGGGTTCATACTTGATGTGTTGCACTACAGCGTCGTTACCGGAAGTGGTGGAGGAGGAATCATCCTCGATGACCACGACCAAATAGCTACTCTACAGAGTTAACATCAGAAGTGCTACAAGAGGTTTCACCCTCGGCACTCGATAGTAACGCTGCAGTGTCGTTACAACTAAGGGGGGTGATGTTGAGCGGGTCTTCGGATAATCCAGCGGGGCAATCGGGATAAGTGGGGTCACTGATAGGTCTCTACCCATCCTAAACTAAGCAGTCTAGGTTATGCAGGTAATTATCAACAGCAGGTTACAATAAACAGGCTATGCATCAGATTAGGTAAAGCAGTAGCAGCAGCAATTCTAATGCAAGCATGAGAAATTAGAATGGGCGATATCGGGATGATGAAAAGGGGGGGCTTGCCTGGTTGCTCTGGCAAGAAGGAGGGGTCGTCGTCGACATAGTCGTACTCGGGGGCATCAGCGGCGGTCTCGGATCCGGTGTCTATCGAAGATAAGAGGGGAAAGAAACAGTAAATATAAGCAAACAGATGCATGACAATACAATACGCGGTGCTAGGGGTGACCTATCGTAGTGCTACACGTCGCGGACGAAGCGGGAAAATATCTGGGATATTTTCCCGGCGTTTAGCTTGATCTCGGTATACTGAACCGGAGGGGAAGGTTCCATGTTCAGGTAGTTAGAGGCATGTGACAGGTATGAGGAGGGCATATTCGGATTCGTCTCGAAATTCTGAACAACTTTCACGTATAAAGTTTTTCGATCCGAGCTACGGTTAATTTTCTATGATTTTTCAAAGATTTAAACTATTTTCTGAAATTTCTGGAATTAATTTAAATTCGAAATAAAACAGAATATACTTTTTCACCTAGTGCTATTCTAGCCACAGTGCATGACAGGTGGGGCCAGGGGGCTGGGTTGACCCAGTTAACAACTGACTAGTCAACAGGTGAATAGTGAAAATGGGGCCTACTTGTCATTGGCACAAATTTTTAATTAGTCTTTTAAATAACATGGACCACATGTCATAGGACCACTGGACTAGATGGGCCCTAATTATTCTAACTAACCTAACCTAATACTACTAACAGGGCCAGCCTAACACACACGTACGCACACACACTGAACACACACTCACGCGCACACACTGAACACACACTCACGCACACACACTGAACACACACTCACACACAGCATGGCCATGGCCATGGCCGGCCGTAGCAGCGGCGGCAGCACCTAGCGACGGCAACAACTAAGCAGCGGCAGCAGCAGCGCAAACAATATGCAGCAGTAGCAAGCAGTGGCAGCACGAGCAGAGGAGCAGTAGTAAAGAGCAGCACGCAGGCAACAGCAAGCAGGCAGCAGCGCCTCGCAACAGTAGCCGAGCAGCGGGTGAGCGGGGCGCATGCGGGTAGGGGGGGCTGCGCGGGCGAGCGATGCGCGGGCGTGCGCCGGCGCAAGGAGCGGCAGCAGCAGCGAGCAGCCTGCAGCAGAGCAGCTACGACAGCAAGCAGCAGGACACGCGTACATGAAAGCAGCAGCGAGGCAGCTCGAACGAGCTCTGGCCGCGGCGGCCACGAGCTTGGGGACGACGGCTACGGCGACGAAATCAAGAGGGGAAGAGGGGGCTTTGGAAGAGGAGCTCACAGCGGTTCCAACGGAAGCGACGGGGAGGCCGAAGGTGGACCGGAGGCGAGGCAATCGACGACGGTGGCCGGCGATGTACGCGGTGAATAGGAGCTCGATGGAGTGCACACGGGACGGCTCTGCTCGATTTGATGCTCTGGACGGATGAAGTCGACGGTGGCGGTCCTCCTGGACTAGTCAGTGTGGCGAACGGTGGCCGGTGGCTACGCGTGCAGCGAGTCGAGCTCGACGGACAGGATCGGCCATGTCGTGGTAGGACGAAGCGGCGCGGGGTGGGGGGAGAAAGAGAGGGCTAGGGTTCGATAGGGGGGTCGGGGGCTCGGCCTTATACTCCAAGGGGACCGGGGGATGGCCGGCACGGCGACCATGGTGGTCGGGATGGCCGCCACGCCCTCCCCCGTCTCCTGTAGCGAGGGGAGGGAGATTAGGGGAGGTGGGCTGGGCCACGGTAGGTTGGGTGGGTTGGGCCACTGTAGCACTAGGTTAGCCTTTTAACACATTCTTTTTTTTTTTTTCCTATTTTCGTTACTATTTTGTATTAATATTTGGAACTCATTGACTTTTGTTAAATATGGCATTTGGTACATAAATACTAGGCATTATTTTGAGAATGCCCTCAAAGCATGGATGCGATTGGAGTTAATTAAACAATTATTTATTTTGAAAAAGGTCAGTTTATTTTCTGTTGGACCATTTGTTAATTTACTAGGAACTATTTGTGAGTCAAATTAAGTTGGTTTCATCATGAAAATGATCAGGGGAATTTATAGAATAAAGCGAACGTTTTAGTTTTGACATTTTGAAAACTTTAGATTTTGACTTTATTTTAAATTGAACTTTGAACGGGGTTTGAATCAATGCGAGTTTATCAACAGTAACAGTGGTGATGTGGCACCATTAGTAGAGGGTTACTGTAGCTTAATTATCGGGGCGTTACAACACCAAGACCTCCCGAGGGAGCGGCCTTCCCAGGCGACCCCCCCCCCCAGGAGCGGAGATTTCTATGCAGGTACCCCACCTCATGAGGCTGAGGTGACGTGAGCCATGACGACCAAGGCCAGGCGGGCGCCAGTGGGCGCAGAGGAGGCAGTTTCCTCTTTGGTGCTAAGGAGGCAAGGATAGGCGTGGGTTCCCGAGGAATCTCCCAAAGGTTTCTATTCTAGTGCTACAAGACCAAGACCACAGGCTCGGCAAGGCGGAGGTCATCACCGAGCCCACCGTTGCGTCACGACCAGAAGCTTTGCAGGAGAAGACCACCTTTTGTCACGATAGGTTGTACTACTTGTCCCCTTTCAAATTGGCCGTTGTGGGATCCCTTCCCGCCTAAGTTTCGATGGAAGAGGACCAAGGCCACTACAAATATAGGTTAGCCACCACCATAGAGGGGGTCAACTCATTCTCACCCCCGAGCCCTCGCGAGGTTGTTCATCCTCAGCCCCTCGTGAGGCCAATCCACCACAAAGCAGGAGTAGGGTATTACACCACAAGCTGGCCCGAACCTGGGTAAACTGCCGTGTTCATCTTCTTCCTTGTTCACGTGAGTTCGGCTAGGCTAGGCTGTGGGGCGACGGGCTCTAGGCTTGAGAGGTTGAGATCTTCGCACATGCCCCAGAGTTCGAACCTTCTTGGGTCTGCGGAGCCCTGAATCCGACAACGTGGGAGTGGATATTTTGCCGCTTCTTTCAAATTTTGGGACAATAAGCATTCACGTTTACCCTGGCAACTAAATTCGAATCCATTTTGTATTCTTATACGAATCTTTATAAATCATTCTATGTTTTTTATATATCTTCAAAAGCACAACAAAGATGTCTTCCACTATCATATATGAATATGATTTACAAATGCCGATACTCGAATTCAGAAGGTAGAATCCAGTTTAAGGTGAATTCGAATATTTGAAACCTTTTTATGTCCAACTCAAGTGTAACATGTATGACACATGCAACATATAGTGTACTCGCATTTAGATATGTACACAAGCGATGTCTCAAGATTCAAAATACTGAGTCAATCAACCAATAATGTACAAAACTAACAGACATATAAACACTTATAGAGTATATGGATCAATAATATCAACTAACATACATACTTTTTTTGCTAGAAGAGCATCATTTTTTAGCAAAGCTAGTACAACATCCTGGCCCTTTCAGATACGTGCCACTTAAGGACCATCTATACTACTATTATTGCTGAATGCACATTCAGCCCGATTGGCATATTTGTAGGTCTGGCATAGCAATCAAAATGAAATGTCTCAGAGTCTTATCAATTAATACAGACTCGCGCTCAAAACAAAATTATAAACAAAAAACAAAAAAAATTACATGATCTCTAAAAGAAATGGTTTGATCGATTACATGAACAAACAACACAAAGGTTATTCAACGATGGAAAAAACATTTCACCTATGATTTACCAAGTGGGAATTTAATTTCCTTTTTTCCTTCAGGACCTTAACAATGCGGTCAGTCTCAGCTTGCTTCATTTTGAAATCCACCAAATATTTAATGGTTGTCTTGAGTATTGTTTGTGATTGTGTTGTTTGCTTCCGTAACATGTCAACTTCATCTCTAAGTGCAGAAGCAGAATCTCTTTCTACCAATAGTTTAGCCTCTAGAGCATCAGCATTTGGCAATTCATGATGCACGATTGGGCCGGTGCCACTGCTGTGGGATGATACAACGTCCATGGGGCTAACTTGTTTTGCCATTAAAGTTCCGATTGGATTCCAAAAAATTGAAGTTAGCAAAACATCTCAACTGGGAGTTAGAACAGCAAACCAGTTAAACAAACAAGGAATTAAAGAGTTTTGATTGGATGCTGAAAATTAGTTATTAACATCATTGTAACCGGTTGCAGCAACAAAGCAGTTAAACAAACAAGTTTTGCAAAAGGTACCTGTTGTGGCATTGAAGTTTCTCTTGGATCCTGAAAAGTTGAGTAGCCAGTAACGTGATTAGAGCAACCGGTTGCAGCAGCAAAGCAGTTAAACAAACAAGTTTTGCAAAAGGAACCTGTTGTGGCATTGGAGTTTCTCTTGGATCCTGAAAAGTTGAGTAGTCAGTAACTTGATTAGAGCAACAAGTTACAGCAGCAAACCTGTTACACAAATATATTTTTGAAAATGTACCTGCTATGCAATTGGACTTCCAATTGGATCCTGAAAACTTGAAGTTGGTAAGATGATTACAACAACAAGTTACAGCAGCAAACCAGGTAAAGAAGGAAGTTTTTGAAAACATACCTTTTGTGCCAACGGAGTTTCAGTTGGATCCTGCAAACTTGAATGTTAGAAATCATAAATAAAGTGTTGCAAGAGCCATAAGAAACTAACATCAAACTAGTAAAACTAACCAATTTTGGCAACATATTTAATTACACATGAACTAGTAAAACTAACAAGTTCTTGGCAATGTATTAAAGTAACAAGTCAGTACCGTTTACCAGCAACACAGACATCTGTAAATATCTTTGATGTAAGCAAAATGATTCCGACACACACACACACACACACACATATATATATATATAAGAAAATATGTTATCCCTCATATAAATCTGATAGTTGTCTGTCTGTGAGCATGCAAACCTTACTAGTGCTACAAGTGATAACAACAAACCATTTAAACAAACATGGTATCAGAACGTAAATTACACATGAATTTTGCTGCACCCTAGAAGTACATATGACCAGCTATCCACGTGCTTAAGTTGCTATTTAGTTCAGGCAAACAGGTAATTCTTAACAGTAAGTATCAAACACATAGATAGGCGCAGTCTATAATAGGATTAACAGGCTATGGCAATATGTAATCAGTAGCAAACTAAATTAAGCCAAGCAACGTAATTGAATAATTTTGCAATTAGTGGCTAACTAAAATTCTGAGAAGCAGGTAACTGAACTTACGCCAGCTCTTTGTACACACACACTGCAACTTCTTTTCGCTTACAAAGTTCTACGAAGGAGTCCATGGCATCAATTGCTTGAATACGCAGTCTCAATACTTCTTTCTTCCCACACTGCATTGGTAAGTCGAATGGTTAATCTGATAAGATGGTGCATCCTTGATATGTTATATGAGGACGGGTTGTCAGACTAGTTGTAGCAACACACATCACACTGGCTTTTACTGTATATTTCATGTGATTACATTTGGCATATCGAGATCTAAGCAATCTACAATAGGATGAAAAGACTGGCCTCCTTCACATTATTGGTGAACTCAGTTCATAGAAACAAGCAATTCAACCATTCTGTGGGTAAATCAAAAGCGCCACTGGAATATTTTTCACTACCCCAATCACACACGCAAAAAGGGGCGACGCCACCGTAGGGGCTGGTATGGGCGGGCCGCCTCGGGTGGCTGGAAAGTGCGCACCTAGTTTGAGTCGTCCAGGTTGGCCCAGGTTAGTTTTGTTCATCCCAGTGCACGAGCAGGCAATGTAAAAAAATGAAGAAAAACATTTCAATTTGGATGGGCCAGTAACGTAAGTGCAAGGCAGGCCCTATAGCAGGCTCGCGGCCCAAACGAGCGCCTCCCATATCGATCGACAGCAGGAAAAATCCCCAATTCATTCACTCCAGCCTCCAGTCTGGTTCACTTCTAATCTAGCCGCCGCTGGACAGACCGACACAGAACTTCCTCGCACCCTAGTTGGACACCGATCACCGGGCTTCAAGCGAATGGAAGGACAAGAAGATGAATATCCAACCCTGGGTGTAGCCTACGTGGGAGGCAGGGGCGACAGCACGGGCATAGCATCGAGCTTGCGCAAACGGGCAGTCACAGCTTGCAAGAGCAGCATGCCCAACGAGCAGGTACATCACATCCCTGATTATATCTAATTCAACTGTTCAATTTCTGGCCAATAAGTAAACCTGATGGTGTTGTAAAACTGCTTGTACGTAGGGAATCTATAAGAAAATGAAACCCATTTCTGCTTATTTTATAACTCCCCCAATCAATACTAAACTGACCGAACCTGATGTGTCTAATCAAGTTTCCGATGCAAACATACAAGCTCATGTTGTTCTTGAGCCTGAAGTGTCTAATGAATAGACTGCTAATGAAGGATTTGATGCAAACATTTTACATGCTCCTGGTCATGAACATATAGTGTCTAATGAGGGATCTAATGCAAGCATTTTGCAAGCTCCCATTGAAGGATTTAGTTTCTAATGATGATCTGCTATGTTGAGAGAAAGATAGTGATTTACAGGAATTGATGACAAGCAAATTATAGTACATTTTCATGGCTTGAGGAAACGTCGAGGCCATCTACCAGAAAGTCCCCGTATCATGACAACCTAGCATAAATACTTTTCTAATCTGTTGTTTGAAACTATTGGCATACTTGTGTAGGATAGATATATTAATATGCAGTTTGCGCACTGGTTATAGGTGCAATTACACTTGGATATTTTCGCCCAGTGAACGAATAATTCAAGCAGGTACAGTCCATGTTAGTAGTCCTTGTACACCATGTTGCATTTTGTGTTTTTTTGGTGCTTACATCATTTAGTGTTTTATAATCTGGAACTACTTTGGATCATTAGCTGGTTTTCAAAGTGCATGTAGCTTCACATTTCTCAAGTTATGTTGATTTCCGGAGTGCAAGTGCCTTCGTAATTTTTAAGTTAAATTTTTGCCCCTGGTAACTTGAATTCGTGGATCCGCCACTTCACACAGATCATACACGCATGCCAGTACGAATTAAATGAAATGCAGGGATTTATGCTAGCTCGTTCTACAGGCTCACTGCAGCTCTGCTTGTGCTTGGGATGTTCCATGTACAAGTCCATGTTACCACTTGCTTGGATGTGCAGGCCTTGTGCTCCTTGCATCCCCCTCTACATTTTTGACATGGTGAATGGTTGATCAAATGAGAGGAATCGACCTTGCTGTTGTACCGGAGGACAGGTACTTACAAGGTTATACCAGCATGCAGGATGTGTACCAGATCCCGTAGCGCCGTCCTGCTTCACTAAAAAATGGTTTTGCTTGTTTTAGATGATATCTCCAGAAGAAATAAGAGTTAAAGTCAGAGTTGCATATGCGTGTAAGCTAAGAGAGCAGTAAAAGGATATCCAAACATCATCGGAACAGTGCACAAGGGAGCGATATGTGGATACCTAGTTCAGGCCAGCGTTTGGGCATGCTCGCCTAGCTAGAGTGCGGGTCACTTCAAAGCCGTTGAGGGTGATGCGCTGGTGTTGGCTGGCCGCGTACGGATGCAGATCTCGAGCGGCAGCGGAGCGCTATGATGCGGTTGACGAGGTCGTTGGTGATGCACCAACAATGTCGGGGGGGGGGGGGGGGGGGAGGTGCGACGATGTTCTCGTTGAAGTAGCGCCGGTGAGGTGGGTGACGACGTCGGTGAAGAGCACCTGATGCGGTGAAAGTCGGTGTCTGTGAGGCACGTCGGCTGCGGTAGCTGACGTTGTGGGTGGACCACCCGATGCAGTGGACGAGGGGGTTGATGAGGTAGCTCCGGTGTAGTGGTGAAGCGCAATCGTCGACTTTGTCGTCATCGTCCGGCACAGAGGTGGGGAAAGAGACGAGGTGAAGGCGATTCGAATTTTGCTTGGGTTGGCGGCGAATTAGGGATTTGAGAGCTTTGGGCGTGGAAGGGGACAGGGGAGAAGGGAGATTTTGCAGGGCTAGAATTGGGGCCGCCAGATATTTCAATCCGAAACGTGGAAGTGCGAACTTTTTTTGTCGTCGTTCTTTTTGGGGGGGGGGGGATGGGTGCTAGCGTTCGTACGAAACATGCGACCACCACAACACGACTCTGGTCTGCCTGGCGCGCCTACATTTGAGAATGCAAACAAATCTTCTTTCATTGGCAAACGAATCTTGTACTATGTATTACCATGCCCGTGTTTTCCTTGCAAATAATTAGTCCTTCGAAACGAGATACTATGAATTAATTAATGAGGAGTTCTTTGAATTAGAGTGTGTTTGTCACATAGCGATCTCCAATTCTAACGTGGATTTCGCATTTCAGGGTATCCATGCTACTTTTTTAATACATAATCATATATGTATAAGATGAACACCATGCTAGTGACAAAACTTTGGATGGATTCAAGCATACCACACACATACAAAATACCACAACAATCGAGTCAATATCAACCTTTCCAAACCTAGTATGGCACGAATTCGAAATAAATACGGAAGCCATATGCATGGTCCTCAATTCAAATCTTACAATGTACACAAAATTAAAACGTCAATATTAAGTCTAGTACTATCTACATTCAAATGTTGTTTTTAGGCCCTCCCCCTCGGCACACACGCTACATACTTCCTCTATTGATCAATCTTCCTCTCCTAACCACCTTACAAAGCTATTGGTTTCCGCACGCTCATTCTTTCTCTCCATGTTTTGATCTCTAACTCTCACACACCCGCCATTGCACTCCATGCCGAGCTCTCTCTCTCTCTCCCCTCCCACCCTCTCTTGGTAGATACATGCATTGCCTATCTAGACCCCCCCCTCTTGTGCGCACGCATGCACATTGTCTATCTAGGTCACTCTCGAGAGACCATCTCACTCTTTCTTCCACACAGCTGCCCACACTCGCTTAATCTCTCTCTCTTTATCTAAGTCTTGATTAACCTCGCTTTCTCTCACACACAAATGATATATCTCCCTGTTCGGGCCTCAATCGACACACTGTATACTCTCTCATGCAGATTGTCTATCTAGATCAGTTTCTTCAAGCCGTTCCACTCATTCGACCTCATGGCGGCCCACGCTCGCTCAATCTCTCTCTCTCTATGCATGTCTAGATTGACCTCGCTCTTTCTAACACACAAATGATATATCGCCATGTTTGGGCCTAATTCGACATATTCATAGTGTATACTCTCACATGCACATTGTCTATCTAGGTCACTCTCTCCAACCTGTCTCACTCTTTCGATCGCATGACCACCCACACTTGCTCAATCTCTCTCTCTTTATCTATGTATCGATTGACCTTGCTTCCTCCGACACACAAACGATATGTGTAACTGTTCTGTGACTGGATCATCTCTCAAGCTCTCTCTTCCAGCCCTCACCCTTCCCAAAAGCTCAATCGGACAATATTGATCCACATCATATATATCTTTTAAACGAATGTCGGGGCACACTCACTTTGTCTCTCTATCTATGTCTCGATTGACCTCGCTTTCTCACGCCGTCTCTTCCACACATTGAAGCTACCTCTCCATCCCTCGCAGAGCCGGAGCTATTTACATTGCGAGGGGGACTCCAACCTTCGATTAATTTGTGAAGGCATTTATTCCGGTGGGTTTAGATTATATTTTTGTAGAATTCGCCCCACAACTACTCCAAACACCGTTGCAACCCCCGCCCCTCCCCCAATTGTTTTCCCTCTGGATCGGTCACCGCTCTCTCGCATGCCCTTTCTAACCTTCCACGTCGCACCATGGTATTTTTGCAAAAAAAAACTCTGGTGTTCTCTTTAATTATTACAAATAAGCTACAAACTACACACCGGAGTCCACGTGTAATGGAACAAATTTCGACCCAGAAATTAAAGTGCTACAAACTACACACCGGGGGGCCAACTGTCTTGGAGCAAATTTGGACCCATATCTACACCCCTATATAATGTGCGAATAACTTTGAAAGATGGTCATTGGATGAAGCCAATCTGACGGTGCAGAGATGGCAAATCCGAGCACCACTGGCCGTTGGATATCTTCTACATTCCACCACATTCTGCCACATGTACAATCTAGAAGACTGCATGGTTGAACTTAAGCATAATGCACAAACCTCAAAACACAAGCACTCCTCCTTTGTTCTAGAATCTTCTGTATCATAATTGCCAAATTTTATTTTTTCTAAATGAATTGCCATTATTTGTTTTTACTTTGTGCTCTACAATGCACAATTCCATGAATCTTAAAATAGATTAACTTTTTTATAAAACTTATTGATTTTGAATGAGATAAACTATAAGAATTAAACGAACATCTACATCATGCATATATGAATCAAAGCTTACATGCTATGGTGTGGTATTTATTCATAATTTGGTTGCCAAATGTCATGCGTGCAATGCACGTGTACCTTACTAGTATACATTAAAAATGAAAAAGGACGAGGATCGAACATGCGACCAGGGCCTTCAAGCCGCTCGTCAATAGGCAACATAGTAGCAATGTTTGTTGTACTCCCCTTTGTTGATATAATGTTTTTATATTACCACAGTCCTATTTAATGGACAACATGTTTTTATACTATTAACTTTAGTGCATTAGTGGGACCGGCTCGTGATCACATACTATTCCACTTCACTTACTGGTGGGTTCCATGTCTGCTCTCTCTCTCCTCCCCTTCTACGTTTAGACGCATGGGCAAACACGAAGAACACGCGGGCGGTGTGGCCGTTGACCGAATCTGGACGCGTTCACAAGTTACGGCACCAGTTTCACGTAATACTAGTACTAGTATTGGAGTATGTAATAAGTTTAGGAACAAAAGTGACCGTGACGGACAAGTTAGGCTAGCAGTATCTACTAACAATTAAATGCATGGATAAATAGATGTATCGCCTATAGTGCTCGAACAAGGGGACTGCTCGCGCCCTACAAGTATTTGGAACTGGCTTCCCTAAAAAAATATTTGGAATTGACATGGTATTTAATATGAAATACTTGCGATGAGAAGGAATACATGTCGCTTGATGACGTTTTATATTTAATTTGATACGGCTCTACCAGAACATTCAATCGATCAAACCATAGATTTCATTCAGTCTGACTGCGACTTTACATTCATACCACAATCGAACTAAAATAAACGCAAATGATAAATCCCAAACGTTCAAATTTTAAGCATGGCAATCGGAACATTTTTCATGGCATATTGAGATCACGTGGCAGCGGCAGAGGCGTCTTGCGTCGGGAAACGGCACCTCTGCCGTGCTCTCTGTGTCATCGGGCCACTGACCGGCGGCGACGGCGGCGTCTTGCGCCGTTGTTGGCGTACTCCTGGACATTGGCCATTGAAGGAAATATGCCCTAGAGGCAATAATAAAGTTATTATTTATTTCCTTATTTCATGATAAATGTTTATTATTCATGCCAGAATTGTATTAACTGGAAACATAATACATGTGTGAATACATAGACAAACAGAGTGTCACTAGTATGCCTCTACTTGACTAGCTCGTTGATCAAAGATGGTTATGTTTCCTAACCATAGACATGAGTTGTCATTTGATAAATGGGATCACATCATTAGGAGAATGATGTGATTGACTTGCCCATTCCGTTAGCTTAGCACTTGATCGTTTAGTACATTGCTATTGCTTTCTTCATGACTTATACATGTTCCTATGACTATGAGATTATGCAACTCCCGTTTACCGGAGGAACACTTTGTGTGCTACCAAACATCACAACGTAACTGGGTGATTATAAAGGTGCTCTACAGGTGTCTCCGAAGGTACTTGTTGAGTTGGCGTATTTCGAGATTAGGATTTGTCACTCCGATTGTCGGAGAGGTATCTCTGGGCCCACTCGGTAATGCACATCACTATAAGCCTGGCAAGCATTGTAACTAATGAGTTAGTTGCGGGATGATGTATTAAGGAACGAGTAAAGAGACTTGCCGGTAACGAGATTGAGCTAGGTATTGAGATACCGATGATCGAATCTCGGGCAAGTAACATACCGATGACAAAGGGAACAACGTATGTTGTTATGCGGTTTGACCGATAAAGATCTTCTTAGAATATGTAGGAACCAATATGAGCATCCAGGTTCCGCTATTGGTTATTGACCGGAGACGTGTCTCGGTCATGTCTACATAGTTCTCGAACCCGTAGGGTCCGCACGCTTAAAGTTCTGTGACGATTTGTATTATGAGTTTATGTGTTTTGATGTACCGAAGATAGTTCGGAGTCCCGGATGAGATCGGGGACATGACGAGAAGTCTCGAAATGGTCGAGACGTAAAGATCGATATATTGGACGACTATATTCGGACATCGTAAAGGTTCCGAGTGGTTCGAGTATTTTTCGGAGTACCGGGGAGTTACGGGAATACGGGGAAGAAGTATATGGGCCTTATTGGGCTTTAGGGGAGAGAGAGAGGCAGGCCGCGCGCCCCCCCAAGGCCTAGTCCGAATTGGACTAGGGGGAGGGGCTGCGCCCCCTCCTTCCTTCTCTTCTCTCTTCCCCTTCCTTCTCTCCTACTCCTACTACTTGGAAGGGGGGAATCCTACTCCCGGTGGGAGTAGGACTCCTCCAGGGCGCGCCATAGCTAGGCCGGCCCTCTCCCCTCCTCCACTCCTTTATATACGTGGCCAGGGGGCACCCCATAGACACAACAATTGATCATTGATCTCTTAGCCGTGTGCGGTGCCCCCCTCCACCATAATCCACCTCGATCATATCGTAGCGGTGCTTAGGCGTAGCCCTGCGTCAGTAGCATCATCATCACCGTCACCACGCCGTCGTGCTGACGAAACTCTCCTGTGAAGCTTTGCTAGATCGGAGCTCGCGGGACGTCATCGAGTTGAACATGTGCTAAACTCGGAGGTGCCGTGCGTTCGGTACTTGAATCGGTCGGATCGTGAAGACGTACGACTACATCAACCGTGTTGTGCTAACGCTTCCGCTTTTGGTCCACGAGGGTACGTGGACACACTCTCCCCTCTCGTTGCTATGCATCACCATGATCCTGTGTGTGCGTAGGAATTTTTTTGAAATTACTACGTTCCCCAACAGTGGCATCCGAGCCTGGTTTTATGCGTAGATGTTATATGCACGAGTAGAACACATGTGAGTTGTGGGCGATACAAGTCATACTGCTTACCAGCATGTCACACTTTGGTTTGGCGGTATTGTTGGATGAAGCGGCCCGGACCGACATTACGCGTACGCTTACGCGAAACTGGCTTTACCGCCGTGCTTTGCACACAGGTGACTAGCGGGTGTCAGTTTCTCCAACTTTAGTTGAACCGAGTATGGCTACGCCCGGTCCTTGTGAAGGTTAAAACAGCACTAACTTGACGAACTATCGTTGTGGTTTTGATGCGTAGGTAAGAACGGTTCTTGCTTAGCTCGTAGCAGCCAGGTAAAACTTGCAACAACAAAGTAGAGGACGTCTAACTTGTTTTTGCAGGGCATGTTGTGATGTGATATGGTCAAGACATGATGCTATATTTTATTGTATGAGATGATCATGTTTTGTAACTGAGTTATCGGCAACTGGCAGGAGCCATATGGTTGTCGCTTTATTGTATGCAATGCAATCGCCCTGTAATTGCTTTACTTTATCACTAAGCGGTAGCGATATTCGTAGAAGCAATAGTTGGTGAGACGACAACGATGCTACGATGGAGATCAAGGTGTCACGCCAGTGACGATGGTGATCATGACGGTGCTTCGGAGATGGAGATCACAAGCACAAGATGATGATGGCCATATCATATCACTTATATTGATTGCATGTGATGTTTATCCTTTATGCATCTTATTTTGCTTTGTTTGACGGTAGCATTATAAGATGATCTCTCACTAAATTTCAAGGTAAAAGTGTTCTCCCTGAGTATGCACCGTTGCCAAAGTTCGTCGTGCCGAGACACCACGTGATGATCGGGTGTGATAAGCTCAACGTTCATCTACAACGGGTGCAAGCCAGTTTTGCACACGCAGAATACTCGGGTTAAACTTGACGAGCCTAGCATATGCAGATATGGCCTCGGAACACTGAGACCGAAAGGTCGAGCGTGAATCATATAGTAGATATGATCAACATAGTGATGTTCACCATTGAAAACTACTCCATTTCACGTGATGATCGGTTATGGTTTAGTTGATTTGGATCACGTGATCACTTAGATGATTAGAGAGATGTCTATGTAAGTGGAAGTTCTTGAGTAATATGATTAATTGAACTTTAATTTATCATGAACTTAGTCCTGGTAGTATTTGCAAATTATGTTGTAGATCAATAGCTCGCGTATAGCTCCCCTGTTTTATTTTTGATATGTTCCTAGAGAAAACTAAGTTGAAAGATGATAGTAGCAATGATGCGGACTGGTTCCGTGATCTGAGGATTATCCTCATTGCTGCACAGAAGAATTATGTCCTTGATGCACCGCTAGGTGACAGACCTTTTGCAGGAGCAAATGCAAACGTTATGAACATTTAGCAAGCTCGATGTGATGACTACTTGATAGTTTAGTGCGCCATGATTTACGGCTTAGAATCGGGACTTCAAAAATGTTTTGAACGCCACGAAGCATATGAGATGTTCCAAAGAGATGAAATTGGTATTTCAGACTCATGCCCGTGTCGAGAGGTACGAGACCTCTGACAAGTACTTTGCCTACAAGATGGAGGAGAATAGCTCAATCAGTGAGCATGTGCTCAGAATGTCTGAGTACTACAGTTGCTTGAATCAAGTGGGAGTTGATCTTCCGGATAAGATAGTAATTGACAGAATTCTCTAGTCACTATCACCAAGTTACTGGAACTTCGTGATGAACTATAATATGCAAGGGATGACAAAAATGATTCCCGAGCTCTTCGTGATGCTGAAATCAACGAAGGTAGAAATCAAGAAAGAGCATCAAGTGTTGATGGTTAACAAGACCACTAGTTTCAAGAAAAGGGCAAAGGAAAGAAGGGGAACTTCAAGAAGAATAGCAAGCAAGTTGCTACTCCCAGGAAGAAGCCCAAGTCTGGACCTAAGCCTGAAACTGAGTGCTTCTACTGCAAAGGGACTGGTCACTGGAAGTGGAACTGCCCCAAGTTTTTGGCGGATAAGAAGGATGGAAAAGTGAACAAAAGTATATTTGATATACATGTTATTGATGTGTATTTTACTAGTGTTCATAGTAGCCCCTGGGTATTTGATACTGGTTCAGTTGCTAACATTAGTAACTCGAAACAGGAGTTGCAAAATGAACAGAGACTAGTTAATGACGAGGTGACGATGTGTGTTGGAAGTAATTCCAAGGTTGATAAGATCACCATCGCACACTCCCTCTATTTTCGGGATTAGTGTTGAACCTAAATAAATGTTATTTGGTGTTTGCGTTGATCATGAATATGATTGGATCATGTTTATTGCAAAATAAATGTTATTTGGTGTTTGCGTTGAGCATGAATATGATTGGATCATGTTTATTGCAATACGGTTATTCATTTAAGTCAGAGAATAATTGTTGTTCTGTTTACATGAATAAAAACCTTCTATGGTCATACACCCAATGTAAATGGTTTATTGAATCTCGATCGTAGTGATACACATATTCATAATATTGAAGCCAAAAGATGCAAAGTTAGTAATGATAGTGCAACTTATTTGTGGCACTGCCGTTTAGGTCATATTGGTGTAAAGCGCATGAAGAAACTCCATACTGATGGACTTTTGGAATCACTTGATTATGAATCATTTGATGCTTGCGAACCATGCCTCATGGGCAAGATGACTAAAACTCCGTTCTCCGGAACAATGGAGCGAGCTACGGACTTATTGGAAATAATACGTACCGATGTATGCGGTCCGATGAATATTGAGGCTCGCGGCGGGTATCGTTATTTTCTGACCTTCACAGATGATTTGAGCAGATATGGGTGTATCTACTTAATGAAACACAAGTCTGAAACATTTGAAAAGTTCAAAGTATTTCAGAGTGAAGTAGAAAATCATCGTAACAAGAATATAAAGTTTCTACGATCTGATCACGGAGGCAAATATTTGAGTTACGAGTTTGGTCTTCATTTAAAATGTGGAATAGTTTCGCAACTCATGCCACCTGGAACACCACAGCGTAATGGTGTGTCCGAACGTCGTAACCGTACTTTATTAGATATGGTGCGATCTATGATGTCTCTTATCGATTTACCACTATCGTTTTGGGGTTATGCATTAGAGACAGCTGCATTCACGTTTAATAGGGCACCATCTAAATCCGTTGAGACGACACCGTATGAACTGTGGTTTGGCAAGAAACCTAAGCTGTCGTTTCTTAAAGTTTGGGGCTGCGATGCTTATGTGAAAAAGCTTCAGCATGATAAGCTCGAACCCAAATCGGAGAAGTGCGTCTTCATAGGATACCCAAAAGAAACTGTTGGGTACACCTTCTATCACAGATCCAAAGGCAAGATATTTGTTGCTAAGAATGGATCCTTTCTCGAGAAGGAGTTTCTCTCGAAAGTAGTGAGTGGGAGGAAAGTAGAACTTGATGAGGTAGTGGTACCTTCTCTTGAATTGGAATGTAGTTCATCACAGCAATCAGTTCCAGTGATGCCTACACCAATTAGTGAGGAAGCTAATGATGATGATCATGAAACTTCAGATCAAGTTACTACAGAACCTCGTAGGTCAACCAGAGTACGTTCCGCTCCAGAGTGGTACGGTAATCCTGTTCTGGAAGTCATGTTACTAGACCATGATGAACCTACGAACTATGAGGAAGCGATGATGAGCCCAGATTCCTTGAAATGGCTTGAGGCCATGAAATCTGAGATGGGATCCATGTATGAGAACAAAGTATGGACTTTGGTTGACTTGCCCGATGATCGGCATGCCATAGAAAATAAATGGATCTTCAAGAGGAAGACGGACGCTGATAGTAGTGTTACTATCTACAAAGCTAGACTTGTCGAAAAAGGTTGTTGACAAAGTTCAAGGAGTTGACTACGATGAAACTTTCTCACCCGTAGCGATGCTTAAGTCCGTCCGAATCATGTTAGCAATTGCCGCATTTTATGATTATGAAATTTGGCAAATGGATGTAAAGACTGCATTCCTGAATGGATTTCTGGAAGAAGAGTTGTATATGATGCAACCTGAAGGTTTTATCGATCCAAAGGATGCTAACAAAGTGTGCAAGCTCCAGCGATCCATCTATGGACTGGTGCAAGCATCTCAGAGTTGGAATATACGCTTTGATGAGTTGATCAAAGCATATAGTTTTATACAGACTTGCGGTGAAGCCTGTATTTACAAGAAAGTGAGTGGGAGCACTACAACATTTCTGATAAGTATATGTGAATGACATATTGTTGATCGGAAATAATGTAGAATTTTCTGGAAAGCATAAAGGAGTATTTGAAAGGAGTTTTTCAAAGAAAGACCTCGGTGAAGCTTCTTACATATTGAGCATCAAGATCTATAGAGATAGATCAAGACGCTTGATAAGATTTTTCAATAAGTACATACCTTGACAAAGTTTTTGAAGTAGTTCAAAATGGAACAGTCAAAGAAGGAGTTCTTGCCTGTGTTTTAAGGTGTGAAGTTGAGTGAAGACTCAAAACCCGACCACGGCAGAAAATAGAAAGAGAATGAAAAGTCATTCCCTATGCCTCAGTCATAGGTTCTATAAAGTATGCTATGCTGTGTAACAGATCTATTATATACCCTACATTGAGTTTGGCAAGGGAGTACAATAGTGACTAGGAGTAGATCACTGGACAGCGGTCAAAATTATCCTTAGTGGAATAAGGATATGTTTCTCGATTATGGAGGTGCCAAAAGGTTCGTCGTAAAGGGTCACGTCGATACAAGTTTTGACACTGATCCAGATGACTCTAAGTCTCAATCTGGATACATATTGAAAGTGGGAGCAATTAGCTAGAGTAGCTCCGTGCGGAGCATTGTTGACATAGAAATTTGCAAAATACATATGGATCTGAATTTGGCAGACCCATTGACTAAACTTCTCTCACAAGCAAAACATGATCACACCTTAGTACTCTTTGGGTGTTAATCACATGGCGATGTGAACTAGATTATTGACTCTAGTAAACCCTTTGGGTGTTGGTCACATGACAATGTGAACTATGGATATTAATCACATGGTGATGTGAACTGTTGGTGTTAAATCACATGGCGATGTGAACTAGATTATTGACTCTAGTGCAAGTGGGAGACTGAAGGAAATATGCCCTAGAGGCAATAATAAAGTTATTATTTATTTCCTTATTTCATGATAAATGTTTATTATTCATGCTAGAATTGTATTAACCGGAAACATAATACATGTGTGAATACATAGACAAACAGAGTGTCACTAGTATGCCTCTACTTGACTAGCTCATTGATCAAAGATGGTTATGTTTCCTAACCATAGACATGAGTTGTCATTTGATAAACGGGATCACATCATTAGGAGAATGATGTGATTGACTTGACCCATTCCGTTAGCTTAGCACTTGATCGTTTAGTACGTTGCTATTGCTTTCTTCATGACTTATACATGTTCCTATGACTATGAGATTATGCAACTCCCGTTTACCGGAGGAACACTTTGTGTGCTACCAAACGTCACAACATAACTGGGTGAATATAAAGGTGCTCTACAGGTGTCTCCAAAGGTACTTGTTGAGTTGGCGTATTTCGAGATTAGGATTTGTCACTCCGATTGTCGGAGAGGTATCTCTGGGCCCACTCGGTAATGCACATCACTATAAGCCTTGCAAGCATTGTAACTAATGAGTTAGTTGCGGGATGATGTATTACGGAACGAGTAAAGAGACTTGCCGGTAACGAGATTGAGCTAGGTATTGAGATACTGACGATCGAATCTCGGGCAAGTAACATACCGATGACAAAGGGAACAACGTATGTTGTTATGCGGTTTGACCGATGAAGATCTTCGTAGAATATGTAGGAACCAATATGAGCATCCAGGTTCCGCTATTGGTTATTGACCGGAGACGTGTCTCGGTCATGTCTACATAGTTCTCGAACCCGTAGGGTCCGCACGCTTAAAGTTCTCTGACGATTTGTATTATGAGTTTATGTGTTTTGATATACCGAAGGTAGTTCGGAGTCCCGGATGAGATCGGAGACATGACGAGGAGTCTCGAAATGGTCGAGACGTAAAGATCGATATATTGGACGACTATATTCGGACATCGGAAAGGTTCCGAGTGGTTCGGGTATTTTTCGAAGTACCGGGGAGTTACGGGAATACGGGGAAGAAGTATATGGGCCTTATTGGGCTTTAGGAGAGAGAGAGAGAGGCAAGCCGCGCGCCCCCCCAAGGCCTAGTCCGAATTGGACTTGGGGGAGGGGCTGCGCCCCCTCCGTCCTTCTCTTCTCTCTTCCCCTTCCTTCTCTCCTACTCCTACTACTTGGAAGGGGGGGAATCCTACTCCCGGTGGGAGTAGGACTCCTCCAGGGCGCGCCATAGCTAGGCCAGCCCTCTCCCCTCCTCCACTCCTTTATATACGTGGCCAGGGGGCACCCCATAGACACAACAATTGATCATTGATCTCTTAGCCGTGTGCGGTGCCCCCCTCCACCATAATCCACCTCGATCATATCGTAGCGGTGCTTAGGCGAAGCCCTGCGTCGGTAGCATCATCATCACCGTCACCACGCCGTCGTGCTGACGAAACTCTCCTGTGAAGCTTTGCTGGATCGGAGCTCGCGGGACGTCATCGAGTTGAACGTGTGCTGAACTCGGAGGTGCCGTGCGTTCGGTACTTGGATCGGTCGAATCATGATGACGTACGACTACATCAACCGCGTTGTGCTAACGCTTCCGCTTTCGGTCTACGAGGGTACGTGGACACACTCTCCCATCTCGTTGCTATGCATCACCATGATCCTGTGTGTGCGTAGGAATTTTTTTGAAATTACTACATTCCCCAACAGCCATAGCTTCAAGGAAGGCCAGAATGTTCTGGACTTCGGTCTCCAGGAGCCAGTCAACTGGCGGGAGGAGAAGACTGGCGTTGGTGCAAGGAAGCGGTCGACGGCGGTGATCCATGCCGCTGAGGGGGGCACTGGCACCGGCGCGGGAACAGGCTCTGGCAATGGCGCGGCGGAGAAATTCGTGTGCACAGGCACCAGCACGGGTGCGTGCGTCAGTGCATGCGCAGGCGCATGCGCTGGCAGGTGCTTGGGCACGTGAAAGTCAGCGAGGACCTGGTGGAACCCCGTGGCTTCAAGCTCGGCGACAATGTGCGGCTCCCAGGCCATCAATGCCACGGGGATAGGCGCTGGCGCAGTCGGGGTGATGGGAGCTGGAACAGGAGCGGGGACAGGTGCGGTGTCTTCCTGCAAGGCCAGTTCAAGCTCGCCCCAAAGCGCCATATGTTCTTGAGACTCCGGTTGGGTGTCTTCCTCAGGAAACTGGAAGACTAAGGGTAGACCATCATGATGCGGCATGGCGTACGGTGAGGTCAGGCTGGTTGGAGGTAGACGACAGGAGAATCCAAGAGGAAGAGAGAAGATTGTAGCTAGACCGGGGAGTGCGGGGGTGATTTAAACTGTGGCGCCGGCGCCATTAAAAGTGGGGGCAGTTGGGAGGAAGGTGGGCTGCGGAGCCTGGTCAAAGGGCTTGCCTCACGGTGAGCCTGCGTAGCGGCCTGCTCGCACGCCTCCCGGTCAGCTGGTGCAGCAGTCTGCTCGCACGCCTCCCATCGACTCACATGCTTGCTTGGACGGCACCTACCGATGAGAAGCGGGACTCGTGGCGGCACGTAGGTCTAACGCCCATTGTTTGAATAGTGAAACCATTCGCATTAACATGACATGTCTTTGTTCCGAAATACCTTGGCTCTTCATTTGTGAAACTTTTTATAAGCAGTTTGTCTCAAATTGAACAAAAAAATATGACAGCCTATTTGTGCCATATCACGTGACCATGCTTAGTTTCATGAATTTCAGGTCAGTTTTGGATTTTCTGGAATTTAAAATCTAGGATTCGAAACAATATCATAACCTGCATCATGAAATAAATTTTCGAGCCATACATCTTTACTATTGTAGATGTTAATATTTCTTAAGAAAGGATTTGGTCAAACATTTTGCTTAGTTAGACTCTAGACAATTTATATATGCAGAGTAAAAAGATAATCTCTCTGTACCAGTGCATTGCCTGATATAGTAACTCTAGTAGGCATGAACAACGCACGAACAAAATCAACAAACGGAGCTCCATTCTGTACTCATCCTGGTGTAGTACTATTAGTACTAGGCAATGGAGTTCACGGGTGACCTTGGGTAGCGGCGACCAAGGGAATTGAACCGTGCTCGGCACGGTAGGTGTCGGCATTCTGGGAACCAGGGTACCCAGACTTGCCTGCCTGCGGCCCACGGCGTGGCTCCATCAACGGCCTGGTACGACCCATCTTCAGCATCGACCAAGCAAGACCCTCGCGAGGGGCCAAGCCTCGCGAGGCGGACGATGCCAAGACCTCCAGAGGGAGCGGCCTCCCAAGGCAGGCTGCTGAGGAGCGGAGATTTCTATGCAGGCGCTCACCTCATGAGCTTAAGGTGACGCAAGCAATGACGACCATGGCTAGGCGGGAGCTAGCGGGCGCAGTATAGCAGGTTTTCTCTTTGGTGCTAAGGGGGCAAGCGCAGGCGCAGAGTCCCGAGGAATCAGCCAAAGGTTTCCATTCCCGTGCTACAAGACCAGGACCGCCAGGCCGGCAGGACGGAGGTCATCGCCGAACCCAGCACAGCGTCACGACCAGAAGCTTTGCAGGCGAAGACCACCTTTCATCAGGATAAGATGTACTATTTGTCTCCCTTCAAACTTGGCCATTGTGGGATCCCTTCCCGCCTCTATTTTGGGGGAAGAGGACCAAGGCCACTATAAATATAGCCTAGCGACCACCATAGATGGGGATCGAGCCATCCGAACCCTCACCAGCTCACACCCACACAAGAACAGACCTCCTGAGGTATTTCTTCCCCTGTACTAGTTCATCCTTAGCCCATCGTGAGGCTAATCCACCAAAAAGTAGGAGTAGGGTATTACACCGCAAGGTGGCTCGAACCTGGGTAAACTGCCATGTCCCTTTTCCTTCCAGTTCATCGTGCTAGGCCGTGAGATCGACGGGTTGGCAGACTAGGGAGATCGAGTTCTTCACACGCATCCCAGAGTTCAAATCTTTCTTGGGTCCGCGGAGCCCTGAATCCGACATTTGACGCGCCAGGTAGGGGTGCGTCAGAGCTGCTCTTCTGTCGGTCGATTCACCACCGTTCCACTGCTCTTATGGCTGACGCTCGTTGAGTTCGAGCTGAGCGCCGGGCTGCCTTCGCCGCCCGCATCTGCCAGACAGCGCCTGCAGGCGACGACGCCCCCCGCCGTTCCCCATCGTCTGTGGCAAATGCTGCCACCGGCCCCACGGCCCACGAGCAGCAGGCTTCGTCACTGCAGCCCTCCATGCGGCGTGACGCACGCACCACCACCCCATAGCTGACAGTAGCACTACCAGTCGCACCGGCACAAACTCCACAAGGAGCACCATCTCCGACAGCAACAGTAGCACTACCAGTCGCACCGGCATGGGCACCAGCAACGGCTCTGGCACCTGCACCAACACTTGAAGTTGCACTTGCATCTGCTCCGGCCCGTGAAGTGGCAACGAAACCAGCACTTGCACCGGCAACAGACTGGGCTGTAGTTCACACTGCATATACCAAAGTCCTTTCAAAAATAGACATCTCCACCTTCTTGGTAAGCATTGGCAGCCCAAGTGATTCATTCTTTTTTCTTTCCATGTTGTTTCACATGATTCACTGTGTTGATCTAAATGTTTGTGTATGTCTTCTTGTTTGCAAACAAAGAATTCCTAGAGCAACGAGGGAGTCGTTCAATAATCTGGGCGACCGTGGCCAAGTTTCTCTTACCATGTGCAGCATTGGTGTGAATGAACCTGCTCAATATACCGTAAGTACAAAGGATGGTCGCATGATGATTGATGCTAAAGGATGGTCAAGGTTCAAAACTCTATCAAATCTTGCGATAGGGGATGATGTTAAAATCGAACTTTCTCGGCAAGGAGAGCTGGTCCTAATCAACTTTGAAATTCTTCGGTAGCAGCACGCAACTGTCGAACTGATCTATCCTCCGAGAGCTTTTGATGTAATAATATGGCATGGTGAAACAAGTGTCCTGTGTGTATAAGTAGTACGACAGTATTGTTTATCACGTAAGATATCATGAAAGAATTGCAACTCTGATTGCTGGTTAGGAACTGTCGTTCGATTTCATTCTAACAGTTATCATGCTTTATTTAATTTTTTGTATTCGCCTTGTGACAGCATCTAAAACCAGCGTCGTACCGATTGCTTGCAATATGAAATGCCCTGAGTTAGAACACATGGGCCCCCAAACATGCAGGCACACCGGCCTGTGGCCCAAAGTCCAGAACCGTCATCCTATCTGTGTATTATATTCTCATCTAAACCCCCATATTATGTTATAGGGATAATTGGTTTTATGCCCCTAGTTGTGTCCCACTCGACAGGATTGCCCCTAATTTCCAAAAGCCAACGGTTCTGTCCAACCCACTTTGGTCGTCTTGTGCTTTTGCCCTTTGACTGTTTGACCGTCACTTTGAAAACTTCATAACTAATTCATACTAAATCCAAAAAATGTAAATAAGATACCAAAATGTTTGGGAAACATCACCTACATGTCAATGTCTTTTGCATTCATGACAAAAGTGTTGGTAAGTGCATATCTGAGTTTTAGCTCTTATCATACCACCATGAACAGTAAAATCTAAAAAAATTCAAAAAATTCCAAAAAATTGGTGTCAAAGAATGACAAATGTTTTAAGTGCTTGCCAAGTTTCATCAGGGAATGACATTCGTGGAAGTCGTGGCCAAAAAAACAATCTATTTTGGAGTGTTGATTATTATTATTTTGCCATGACTTCCACAAATGTCATTCCCTAATGAAACTTGGCAAGCACTTAAAACATTTGTCATTCTTTGACACCAATTTTTTTTGAATTTTTTTGAACTTTTTAAGATTTTATTGTTCATGGTGGTATCGTAAGAGCTAAAACTCCGATGGGACTTTCCAACACTTTTGTCATGAATGCAAATGACATTGACATGTAGGTGATGTTTTCGCAAACATTTTGGTATCTTATTTGCATTTTTCTGATTTAGTATGAATTAGTTATGAAGTTTTCAAAGTGACGGTCAAACGGTCAAAGGGCAAAAGCACAAGACAACCAAAGTGGGTTGGACAGAACCGCTGGCTTTTGGAAATTAGGGGCAATCCTGTCGAGTGGGACACAACTAGGGGCATAAAACCAATTATCCCTATGTTATATATATTCCGCTTGATTTTTCTTATGTATAAAGTGGTGATACAAAAGATTTTTATATTTCTTTACAGAGGGAGTATCTCTCTATCAAAAATATATTTATGTGTAACTAGGTACTCCTGCCTTTCTGCTTCCTTTCACTGATATGCGGGGCATCCGACAACGGGGTCCACGTGCCATGCACCAAATTAGAGTGCACAACTGCACGGTAGACTCACCCCAGTCGTAGCGCCGCAGTAATGCCCAATGAGCCATCAAATCACAAAAAATCCACCTTTCCAGCTTTAGCAGTAAGCTGGACGGATGAAGCAGCAATATTTCACTGGGCCTGAATCCCCTTCTCCCTTGCCTGCTTGTTCAGAGAAAACCTCCTCTCGGCGATTGCGTAGGGTTTTCTCATGGAGAACCTGGTACGAATTCTTCATCCATCCCCGATAAATCCTAGTCCCTTGCTCGCGGGTAATCCTAGGATGGCAGCCGCCGCCATTGATGCATTTTTCTTCCTACTGAATCTAGTGTGTTTCATTTGCAGTGCCCAAAGTGCGAGGATTCTACAGGTTTCTGCGCACTCGGCGAGACGCCACACTTGTTCCTTCTCATCCTAAGACAGGATTTTAAAACACGCACAATATGTTCCTAGAATCCTCTTTTCTATCCGGGAGGGTTGGGGTTTTTTGAACATGCTGTCGACTAATTTGGAAATTTGGATTGCTATATTTGGATAAAGGGTACTGTCGGATTCAGGGCTCCGCAGACCCAAGAAGGTTTGAACTCTGGGGCATGTGCGAAGATCTCAACCGCTCAAGTCTCAAGCTCGCCACCCCACAGCCTAGCCTCTTCGGATTCACGTGAGCGGGGAAGAAGATGAACACGACAGTTTGCCCAGGTTCGGGCCACCTTGCGGTGTAAAACCCTACTCCTGCTTTGTGGTGGATTGACCTCACGAGGAGCTTGAGGATGAACTAGTACAACGGATGAGCTGCCTCGCGAGGAGGGTGAGAATGAATCGACCTCCTATATGGTGGTGGCTAACCTATATTTATAGTGGCCTCGATCCTCTTCCTCCAAAACTTAGGTGGGAAGGGATCCCACAACGGCCAATTTGAAAGGGGACAAGAAGTACATCTAATCTTGGCAAAAGGTGGTCTTCTCCTGCAAAGCTTCTGGTCGTGACGCAGCGGTGGTCTCGGCGGTGACCTCCGTCTTGCCGAGCCTGTGGTCTTGGTCTTGTAGCACCGGAATGGAAACCTTTGGGTGGCTCCTCGGGAACCTATGCTTGTCCTTGCTCCCTTAGCACCGAAAGGGAAACTGCCCTCTCTGCGCCCGCTGGCGCCAGCCCGGCCATGGTCGTCATGGCTCACGTCATCTCAGGCTCGGGAGGCCGGGTACCTGGATAGAAATCTCTGCTCCTTGGGAGGCAGCCTGGGGAGGCCACTCCCTTGGAGGTCTTGGTGTCATCCGCCTCGCGAGGCCAGGGCCCTCGCGACGGTCTTGTCTTGGAGGTCTTGCCGCTGGGCCATACCAGCCCGTCGAGGGAGCCACGCCATGGGCCGCAGGCAGGCAGATCTAAGTACCTTGGTTCCCAGAACGACGACAGTAGGCCCCGAGCCCAAGGCGCGCTTAGGCTGGCTTCGAGGCGAAGCCAAGGGGCAAGGGCAAAGCTCCGCGGGCCCCAATCGCCCGTGGGCCAAGCTTGACGCGTGGTGCCCGGTGAGACATGGACGCCTCCACTTACCCACGTCGCCTCGGCAACTGCCCAGGCTGACAAAAGACTGGGGCTTGCCGCAGAGCTATCATTGCTCCCCTTGCCTTGCTCCAGATCCTCTTCTCCCAGCCGAAAGCTTTTCTAGATCCATCCGCAACTCTGCCCCCTTCTTTCTCCTTCTCCGGCGCCGGCGACTCCGCAGATGGCTCCCATGAAGCCGAAGTCCACCATCCAGGCCTCAAGCTCCTCCTCACCTGCGCCAGCACTCGGCGCATCTTCCATCGCCGAGGCGGGGCACCTCGACCCCGTGCTCCCGCAGACGGCGAGCGAAGATAACAAGTGGGGCAAGGCCATGATCTGGGCCGGCTCCACCGAGAAGAGGACCCTAGCTCGGACGGTCTACCCTTTCTTCCTCCACAGCATCTTCACGGGGCTTGTCCCGCCCCTCTCGGAGTTCTTCGTCGCCGTCCTCAACCACTACAAGATCCAGGACCTTCACCTTCAACCCAACTCCATCCTCCTTGTTGCGGGAAACCACGACCACCTATGGGACCAAGAGGCCCCTTGCTGGTTCGGCAGGGGGGCGCCGCGTTGCACAAAGGGCAGACAAGCGCGCGGCAGCACGACAGAGATCACACAGGCATTTTTACCCAGGTTCGGGCCACCGTGAGGCGTAAAACCTTGCTCCTACTTTGGTGGATTGATTGTGGAAAGGTGGTGGTGGAGCGTAGTACACTTGCCCGGCAAGGGTTGCCTCAGGGCGGTAGTGGCTACGTGCGTACGGGGGTCTGAATGACTTTAACGCACGGGGGAGAAACCGCCAATTCACTCTTCCCACCACGCCCTTATCCTTTGCCACGTATGCTGCATGCATCGCGCGGGGTAGGTAACGGAGGCGCGTGGCGTGGGAGAGCGTCAAGGCGAGGGCCCGGTCGTCTTGAGTTGGCGGAGGAGGACGGTGGCCGCCTGTTGAGGGAGCGGCTCCCCTCCCCGATCCGCCTATAAAAGGAGGGGCGGGGGAGGGCAGAGTCATCCACCCTCGCATTCTTCTTCCCCTCCGCTGTCTGCCTCTGCTGGTTATGTTCGGAAAAAGAGCCTGGGTGGTGGCTTGCCATTCGTCCATTTGCTCGGCCGCTAGCGAAAACCTCAGCAGCAGCTGAGCCCGCGTCATGGCCTCCGAGGCTGTACTTGGCATGGGTGATGATGAAGTCGATCGCACCGTCGCTCAGCTCCTGACGGTGCCAGTGGCGGCAGCACTACGCCCCTGCTGCTGCGGGGCGACCACCTGGATGGCAGGGTGGTGCGGTGAAGGCGCTCGAAGGCCAGTGGCTCCGTCGGGCGCAGCGGCTTGCTTGCCCGTCCCGGGGGAGGTGCACGCGCTGCGACCGCACACGTGGTGGGAATGGTCGGAGGGCGGCGATTCGCCCCGGCCCAAGCGCCGTTGCTGCAGCTGTGCCCGTCGGCGGGCGAAAGGGGCGCAGATGGAGTAGCCCCTTCACTCGGACCTTGTGGAGCGTGGCCATTGGGATGTTGCTGATGCTGTTGTCCTTCGATGTCTCCTACTCCTGTGTCGGCCGCAAGGGAAGTGGTGACGGCACCGCCTGCACCGACCACATCCCCAGCAGCGTCCGCATCCTCGCGTGTCTTCGCACCCCCCGCAGTGTTAGAGGCCGCGGGCGGCGGAGCCTTTGAGGTGGAAGGACGAGCCGAAGAACCGGGTTTCTTCTTGGGCGCCATGGTCGATGGCGTCGTCGATGATGCTGATGGTGATGAAGGTGACGCGCTACACATGCCTTCAGGTTCGCAAGCGGTCCCCCTACCTGGCGCGCCAAAGTTGTCACGGGAAACCACGGCCACCTATGGGACCAGGAGGCCCCTTGCTGGTTTGGTAGGGGGGCGCCGCGTTGCACAAAGAGCGGACGAGCTTGCGGCAGCACGGCAGAGATCACACAGGCATTTTTACCCTGGTTCAGGCCACCGTGAGGCGTAAAACCCTACTCCTGCTTTGGTGGATTGATGGTGGAAAGGTGGTGGTGGAGCGTAGTACACTTGCCCGGCAAGGGTTGCCTCAGGGCGGCAGTGGCTACGCGCGTACGAGGGTCTGAGTTATCCAACCTTCTAACCCTCTCTACGGTTGCCATGTGCCTCCTTTTATAGATTAAGGGGTCACCACAATGGCAAAACGGTCATTATGCACTGATAAGATAGCAAACAACGCTATCATACCTAACTCTGCGGGCTGATAGGGTGCATTAAATGCACTGCTTAACGCCACATCGTTGGTTGCCCGGCAAGGCTTGCAGGGCTATCTCGCCAGCTCCACGCCTGCTCACTTGACACGTCGCAGGACGGGTGTCATCTGTAGGTGTTTCCTGTAGGGAGAGGCTGCCATATGGTGAATGGCTGCCACTTAGTCATTCCGCGGTTCGACACCACACTGATTGACGATGTGGGTCATGGTGGAGTAGTTGGTGAGGTGGTTTTGCCTCCGTGTGCCCCGGCAGGCCCTGCCGGGACATCTTGGACGTCGTCTTCCGGGGGTGGCCTCGCCCCTTGCCGAGCTCGCCTGCCCGGCAAAGGAGGCCCTTCTCCTAATGGTGCCTTGCTTGTTTGGCTTGATCTTGGTCCCTCTGATCTGCATGTTAGTCCTTTGAACCTGTTAGTCCCTTGTATTCTGACTTGGGTTGGTGCTTCAATCTCGTCCCCGTGCCTGTGCACAGTCTGGGCAACAGACCCAGGGTTTGTTGCACCGACACTCCTCCTGTCCGTCTTTGCCTTCTACTGCGAAGCCTTCGTGGGCGTGAGGCCCTCCGTGCCGCTTCTTCGCCATATCTTCTGCTTGCAGCTACACGATTCGACATAGCGCTCCGCTTGCGTGTCCTTCGTCGTGGTCCACAAGGGGAACGTGCTTCTGAAGGCCGGGAAGAAGTTGGAGGGCTTTCGGCACGGCTCGGTCTTCCTGGACACCAAGGGTCTCAACGAGCGGCTGGAGCTGCCAACCGAGCTGCCCAAACGGCTCAAGAGGTGGAGCCATGAGAAGCTCTCCGACCCCCGGGTGGAGCCCGTCCTGAGGAGGATGACCTCGGACATGGAGGACAAGGCGCTGACGGGGGGAATGCTCGTGAAGGAGTTCCTGAGGACGGCCTCGTATGGCTCTCCTCCAAGCTTACGGAGGCGTTTGAGGGCGCCGCCGCTGAGGTGGACTCCATCTTGGAGGAGGAGTGTCGTTCGCTCTTCACCGCGGCTGTGATGCACGTCTTCAGCCAGCACTGCCTCCAGGATCCAGGCTTCGACTTCAACACGGTGATCCACCTGGTGGCTCCTGAGTCCCGCGCCACCGCCGCGGGGGCCGTGAAGGATCGGGTGGACGCGTTGCTGAAGAAGTTCCTCTGCATCCCCGACCCCGAGGCTGAGGCCGGTGGCGACAATGGTGGCAGGGTCATCGGTGACGGCCAGGGCGGTGGTGGTGCTTCCTCCTAGTTTTTACCCTGCAACATTTATCGTGCCTCGTGGAGGCGTAAGACTCTGTCTGAGCTTGCAGAGCATTACATTTGGTGCCTGTAATAACTGTTAGAACTCCATAATTTTCTTTTCGCGCTTGATTTCCTTCTTTCTTGACTTTGTGTTCTGCGTCGGCAGGGCCCAACCCCGCGCATACCTCGACTGCTATTGGGTCGTCTAGATCACCAGGACGAGACCAAGGGGCGAGGGGCTATGTGACTAGTGAGGCCCCGGAGTCGTGCTCCTCAGGGGCCCCCCTTGACGTACGAACAACCCTCATGAAGGAAATGTGGGCAGCGTCTAAGTTAATCCAGGGTCCTCCATACCTTTCCTCGCCAGCTTTTGCCTAGGACGGACACGAGAAGACCAGGTACCAGGGACCTGGTGAGGTGGCGCATGCCAGGTCTGGCCTGAGCACAACCCCCATGTCCAGCCCCCTCGCGCGTGTCTCCCATGGGGAAAGCTGCGCGATAGGGCCGTGTGAAGAGCCAGCAGGCTATCCTGAGGTTGGTGCAGCCACTAGGGCGCCCTCAGTTGTTTATCCACCAGCGCGGAGCGTGGGGCTTCCACTTGGGCATGGGCATAGCCGCTGTGTGACCGTATCGTCCGCCAGCGTGGAGCATGGGGATTCCACTTGGGCATGGGTGGGAGTCCCCTCGGGGGGAGACTCCAGGGCGTGTACAGCCCCGTTCGTACACGTGGCTAGCATGGCAGAACTGGAGGAGGTGTATCTGGGCACTCGTGAGCCAGCGCGGGACTCAGGAGGCCCTACCTCAAGGCGGGTTGTGCCTGGATTTTGGCGCGAGGCGCGCTTTAGGAACCTGTGAGGTGGGGGGGTCCTGCGCCGAATGAACCTCGGAGGTTATCGCATGAGAAGGCCAAACACCAATGACCCCAGGAGGTGACGTGAATGGGACCGGCCCGCCAGACAGAGCTCAACCATTGGTTTTATCAACGCTGCAGGGACGGACCCGAGCACAGACGCCGTGCCTAGTCTTCTCATGCAACGATCCCACGGAAAGACACCCAGCGCGCGGCTCCCGCGACGGTGAAATGCCAGATTGCAGTTGTGTGAACCGGGTCGTGCGCCCTTACTCATCCACTCGCGATTAGCTCATGTGAGAACAAGGCACCAAGGACCCCGGGAGGTGATGCGCATGGGGGATGGCCCACAAGACAGAGCTCGGTCGCTTGGGTTTAACAACGCTGCAGGGACGGACCCGAGCACAGACGCCGTGCCAGTCCTTAATCATGAGGCAGTCACGGGCAGGGTTGTGAGGGCGCAACAACATTCATGGTGGCAAAGCACCAGACATGCAGGTTGGAATACTTAGGAAATTCATAAAGGCAGAGCCAGTTCTGATACATGCGCAAAACGATACAGCTGTGGGGACTAGCCCTAACAGCCTGAGGATAGTGCAGCCCGGGGGGCACCCTCAACTGAACAAACCAAAAAGTCACCTGACACCATTGTTGTAGAAACGTCGGGGTAGCTGAAGACATGTGCCGTGGAGATCGCTCCTCACGATTCGGGCGGCTCCGGAGGTCAGGGAAGCTCATGAGGCCCTGGGGGCTCGCGAGGGTCCGCGGCCTCCTCTGACATGACTGCCAAGTGCCTGGCCTCATGAGCCTCCATTGCATGCTGCGCGAGGCACTGGTACATGGTGCCCATGTCCAGCAGGCCAAACGACATGCAAACGTAGCTGCAGGGGTAGCCCCCACTCCGGCCGACGCGTGACGGCCGGAAGAGGTCTTGTGTCATGGCCCTGTTAAGGCCCGGGATGTTGACGCAGACGCGCAGCTCGTCGCCCACACCAGGGGGTGCGGCTGCACCGGGTGGTGCGGGGCGACACTCGCCACACATGGCCCGCACCTCTTGAAGCTCCTCGGTAGCCTTGGTGATGAATTCTCGCGCACTTGACGCCTCGCGCCGTGCGCCTCGCTTGCGGGGGCGCGCATCGAACCACGCCTCCAAGTGGTGCCCGAGCACCTCCCTCATCGCGCTGGTCAGGTCAGAGGCTCTCCCGACGGAAGCCCCCGAGCCTGAACTGAGGGAGGCGTCGGGCGCGCCTTCCTATGCGGGAGGGCGGGGCGCCCCAGCAGTGGGCGCGAAGCCCGAGGCACCGTCAGCGGGCGCCTCGGTCTCCTGACGGCTCTTGGGAAGGAGCTGCTTCTTCTTCTTGGGGATGGCCTCGGGAGGCAAGACGCTGCCCTCGTCGTCAGGGTTGTCGACCACCGCGGCTTGATAGGCACGCTCAAGGGAGCATACTGCGTCTTTCTCATCGCAGGCGACCGTGATGACGCCGCCGCTCCCTGGCATCTTGAGGATATTGTAGCCATGGTGGGTTGCCGCCGTGAACTTGGCAAGGGCTGGGTACCCAAGGATGGCGTTGTACGGGAGGCCGATGTGCGCGACGTCGAAGTCGACGAGCTCGGTGTGGCAGTTGTCATTCTTGCCGAAGTCGACGAGCTCGGTGTGGTAGTTGTCATGCTTGCCGAAGGTGACTGGAAGGCGTATCTGCCCCAGGGGGGCAGTGGAGCCGTCTGTCAGCCCTGACAAAGGCTTGGTTGGCAGGAGCTGGTCATAAGGCACTTGGAGCTTCTCGAACGTCTCGACAGAGAGAACATTGAGCCCTGCGCCTCCGTCGATGAGGGTCTTGGTGACGAGGACATTGCTGATGGTGGGCGTGTAGATCATGGGAAACATGCCTCCGGCGGCTGAGCACTTGAGGTGGTCCTTGGAGTCGAAAGTGATAGCACACTACGACCACCAGAGGGGACACGCGGCCTCGAGCTTCGGGAGGGCCGCGTTTACTCCATGAGCGAACTGCTTGAAGATGCGATGCGAGGCTGGGGCCTGAGCACCACCCAGGATGCAGGCAATCGCACGAGGTTGCTGGAAGCCCCCAGCCTCGTCATCCTGCCGGTTGTCGTCATTTCTCCTAGGCGGCGGCGGTAGTGGAGGGAGGCCGGCATTGCCCTAAGGGCGGGCCTCACGAGGCTGGTCACGCTAGGGTCCATCATGAGGCTCATCACGCTAACGGTCCTCGTGAGGCTGGTCACGCCAGTCCTGGCGAGGGTCGCGGTTGTCCCAATGGCCTCCACCATGGCCTCCGCCACGGCCGTAGCCACGGTCCCCACGCTCGGGGCGCCGACCGAGGCGTCCATCACGAAGTGCCCTGAGCTCCTGGCAATCGTTGGTGTTGTGGCTGTGCACGTTGTGGAAGGTGCAGAATGGGCGGTTGCCACCGGGAGGTTTGTCGTGGTCAAGGCCGCGCTTCATCTCAGGCTCGGCCGCGAGAACAGCGGGGCCCTTGCGCTTTGCTTCCTTAGCCTTGGCCTTCTTTGAACCTTGCGCACTTGTTCGCCAAGTTGAACATATCCAAGGCCAAGCATAAGTCCTCATGGATGGCGAGCTCCTCTTTCATCTTGACGTCTCAGACGCCATCGGTGAATGCCGAGATGATTGCCTCGTCCGACGCCTTTGGGATCTTGAGGCAAACGTTCGTGAAGCGCTGTATGCACTTGTGCAAGGTCTCGCCCGGCTGCTGCTTCATGCGCCGCAGGTCACCCACTGCAGGAGCACGGTCGCGGGTGCCTTGGAAGTTGGCGATGAAGCGCTCGCGAAGCTCGTCTTAGGAGGAGATCGATCCTTCCGGGAGGTGAAGGAGCCAGGAGCGCGTGCCATCCTTGAGAGCTATGGGGAACTAGTTCGCCATGACCTTGTCATCGCCATTCGCCACCTCCATGCTCAGCAAGTAGAGCTGGAGGAACTCTGTAGGGTCAGGGGTGCCGTCGTAACGTGGAGGCAGGTCCGGCTTGAATTTGCCGGGCCAGACGATGCGGCGTAGCTCCGGGGTGAAGTCGCGGCAACCCGCCACGCCCATGGGAGCAGCGCGCACGGGGTGAGCTCAGTCTTGATGCCCACGCGCCACAGCCTCTAGCAGCGTGTGGTCTTGGTGCTAGCGCGGTGGAGCTGGGAGCGCGCGTGCATCAGCTTGCGGCCGCTGCACCACCTGGCAGCTCGCCTCATCGCGTGTCGGCGCTTCGAGCGGCAGCTCACGCTGGAGCGCGTCACCCCTGGGCTCGGGGTCGGCATCACGCAGAGGAGGAGGAGGAGGAGGAGGCGCGCCGTGAGCCACGTCGCCCGCCTGGGATGGCGGGGGACGGAGCAAGCGGGACGGTGCAGGTGCTTCGCCAGCGGCGTTGACGAGCTCGGAGATGCACCCAAGCCAGTCATTGGCAAGACGGTAGCGCAGCAGCTCGCGTGCCATGAGCAGCGCAGCCTACGCGTTCGCCGGCCCACGGCAGACGTGGGAAGATGACGCCGTGGCGTGAGTGGGTGACGGAGTGGCGGTGCGGCCATCACGCCACATGGAGGGCGGCAACGATGAATCCTGCTGCTCGTGAGCAGCACGGTCATTGGCGGTATTAGTCGCGGGGGAGGCAGAACGGCGAGGAGCGTCGTTGCCCACGGGTGTCGTCTGGGAAACATGAGCGGCCTCGCACTCGGCGCGAACCCGGCGTGCGTCGGCCGTGGAAGCTATGAAGCGGAGACGAAGCGGAGGTGGAAGAAGTATTTCAACATGCCCCTACCTGGCGCGCCAAATGTCGGATTCAGGGCTCCGCAGACCCAAGAAGGTTCGAACTCTGGGGCGTGTGCGAAGGTCTCAACCGCTCAAGTCTCGAGCTCGCCACCCCATAGCCAAGCCTCTTCGGATTTATGTGAGCGGGGAAGAAGATGAACACGGCAGTTTACCCAGGTTCGGGCCACCCTGTGGTGTAAAACCCTACTCCTGCTTTGTGGTGGATTGGCCTCACGAGGAGGTTGAGGATGAACTAGTACAGTGGATGAGCTGCCTCGCGAGGACTCAGAGGGTGATAATGAATCGACCTCCTCTATGGTGGTGGCTAACCTATATTTATAGTGGCCTCGGTCCTCTTCCTCCAAAACTTAGGCGGGAAGGGATCCCACAATGGCCAATTTGAAAGGGGACAAGAAGTACATCTAATCCTGATGAAAGGTGGTCTTCTCCTGCAAAGCTACTGGTCGTGACGCATCGGTGGGCTTGGCAGTGACCTCCGTCTTGCCGAGCCTGTGGTCTTGGTCTTGTAGCACCGGAATGGAAACCTTTGGGTGGCTCCTCGGTAACCTACGCCTGTCCTTGCTCCCTTAGCACCGAAAGGGAAACTGCCTCCTCTGCGCCCGTTGGCGCCCGCCCGGCCATGGTCATCATGGCTCACGTCATCTCAGCCTCGGTTGGCCGGGTACCTGCATAGAAATCTCCGCTCCTCGGGAGGCAGCCTGGGGAGGCCACTCCCTTGGAGGTCTTGGTGTCGTCCGCCTCGCGAGGCCAGGGCCCTCGTGAGGGTCTTGTCTTGGAGGTCTTGCCGCTGGGCCGTACCAGGCCGTCGAGGGAGCCACGCCGTGGGCTGTAGGTAGGCAGATCTGGGTACCCTGGTTCCCAGAACGCTGACAGGTACTAGTACCATGGTCAACACTGACGTGAAAGGGGAAATTATTTCTAGATTTGGATAGCGAATACATTGTGTTCTCATATTAATTTTCCTGCAGTGCATTCCTTGCTCTGCCAGAACACATGTACTCAAGATGGTCGGCCTTGCCATAACATAATACACCAGTTTAATGGTCACATTGAAGACAAGCCATGGATATAAGTTCCCAGTTGGGTTCATGAACCAAGAAGATCGCTGCTTTTTTTATGGCCGAACTTGGATAAACTTTCTCAAGTGTTACGGACTGAAAGTTGGCGCACGAATGTTGATGGAAATAGCAGAACCTGGTCTCATCTTCATCGTGATCTTCCATCCTGACGTTGTTCCAGTAGTTCATCCATGTTAGTTTTGTATCTGGTTCTTGCATGTTGCCTCGATTACTTCTTAATCCACCTATTCTGTCTAACTAATCACAATTTGACTTTAGAAGTAGTAACAATTTGTGATTCCCTTCTCTCATGAAGATGCTACTTCTAACTAATATTTCTTATAATTGGTGGCACGTGTAGGTTATTTCAAAGTTCAGCACACTACTTGTTTGTTATTCTATAAGAACTCGACTGTTACTGATGGCACTGAACTTGACTGGGATGACATCCACCAGTTCCTACACTTTATTGATTGTCTTGAGGTCCTTGTGGGGCATTTCAATGGTGGAAGGCCACGTGGGATATGTGTGCCACTGGTGCACATGTTGAACAGGTCCAACTGTGTCAAGAAACTTATGGTACGAGCTGTTTTCTATTATATATGTTGTTCATAAACTCTTGCTTATACACAGTTTTACAGTTGGGATTTTCTTGAAACAGAAACTGCCCAGTTCTATTGTTCCTATACAGATGCCTGACCATGGTCGGGTCAGACTTGCGCTTGGTCACAACATGATGTTTATGTCGACCTACTCCATTTCCCTTGGGGGTGAAAAGATTATTATTCATGGGTGGTCTCAAATAATGAAGGCCCGTCCATCTTGGAGAATAGGACAGAAGGTTATGCTCATGCTTTTCCATGGCTCTAAAGCGAATATCCTGTTTATTAACCACATTGCGAGATGAAGCCGCTTTTAGAAGGTTGTGGATGCGCGGGGTGGCGCCTGGGGCTTGGTGGCCTCACCCTTGGTTAACTGTAGGCAAAGTAGAACTATTCGAGGTGTGCTTGTACGGTTGAACCTGTATAACTACTCATACTGCTTTCAGCTATGGTTGTTAAGTGCCCCTGCTGGTTTCAGTTAAGGTTGTTAAGTACTCCTGCTGCTTTTACTGTCTGTCATGTTTCTTCAGTCTCGTCTTCCTCCAACCGCCAAAACCAAACCAGCGTCGGCGGGGCCGTCTGCTTCCGCCTCCCACGGCTGGCTGTGCCTCAGCACACGCATCGCCGCCCCACCGTCTCCTAAATCATTAACGCCGGTGTCCGAGGCCTCGCCGTCATCCTCCGCGCGCTTTGGTGTGCTCGCTGTGGCGCCGCCCTCTTGCGTTGTCAACATGGTCAACAAACAAGAGGAATCGGGAGAGGACTGTACGTGGAGAGGATGACAGTAGGGACCCACCATGTACATGGCTGTATGCAAGCAAGTTCCTCATTTTTTTATATACTCCATTGTCAGCGTATAGAAAAAGAAAATGCTTCCTCCTAGTGGTTTGCTGACATCTGGGACCCACGACATTGCCAGCGTATAGTCAATAGACAAGAGAATGGCACAAGATCGGCTGACACCTGGGACGTAGCTGCTCGAGCAGTATTTTTTTTGTTATTATTGAGACGAAGCAGGGTTTCAACTGGGCTGTGGCCCGTCTAGCCCAGGCTTCTATTTTACGTTCACCACATGACTAGCCTAGCTATTTTTTCTTTGCGAAAATGGCTAGCCCAGTTTATTTTTTCTGAAGAATACCCAATCCAGGCATACTCAACCCAGGCCTACTTATTTTTCTCCGCCCTGCTGGGCTGCAACTCTTTCAAGAATGCTACAAATCTTAAAAGTAATATGAAATGGGCTGTAAATATAAAAAACACACGACAAATTGGCAATTACTTTCAAATTTCTGAATTTTTTCACATTTTCAGATTCCAATTTCACTGGGCTTTAACCTAATTTAAATATATCTTCAAAGTACTTTAAATCTGGTTCGACATTTCGGTATTAAAAATAGTTTGGACCCCACCGAAATATGCGAAATTTCGTTTACATTTTTAACCCTGGCCCTGGCCAACAAAAAGAAAACGGATTGCAATAAATTGCATAAGAAGTTGCAAATGAGCTGTAAATTATTAAAAAAATAGGGAATGGGCTGACTTATGGGCCTATTAAGTTGACGCGTATGCAAGATTTTTTTACTTATTATATACGTCAACAAACGATTCTATCAGAAGTGACCGTTGCATGTCAATCCAACGGCCCTCGTGCTTCTTCAATCTCTGATCTTCTTGCTCCAGCCGCCAAATCCAGCGCCGGCGGGACCACCTGCTCCCACCTCCCGTGGTCGGCTCTACTTCTGCGCAGGCCTCACCGGCCCCTACTACTCCCACCGCTGGCCAGGCCATCCCTCTACTCACCCACATCCCTCCACTGTTGTGGCTTTGCCGCCTCCGGGTCATTCCCTTCCTGGGTCTCGCCGTCGTCCATCGCGTTGGTATTCTCGGCACGGCATGGTCAATGTTGTCAACAAATGACAACATCAGAAGAGGGATGTACATGGAGAGGCTAATACTTGGGACCCACATTGTCCATGGCCGCACGCAAGCAAGTACTCCTTATTACGCAAAAAAATGAATCCTCCCCATGACAGTTGGGACCCACCAGCTATATCTTGGCACGGAAGGAAGTGCCTCCTTATTTAGCGAAAAATAACGATTGCTCCCCATGACAGCTGGGGCCCACCATATTTGGAGGCTGACTTGTGGCCCTACTAAGTTGACGCGTACGCAGGGCTTTGTCAACTTAGTCAACAAACGATTCTATCACCAGTGACCGTTGGATTGTTAACATCCAACGGTCGTCCTGCTTCTTCAGCCTCTGATTTTCTTGCTCCAGCCGTCCAAACCACCGCGTGCTCCTGCCTCCCGTGGCCGTCTGTGCTGCCACGTAGGCCTCACCGCCCCCTACTACTCCCACCACTGGCCAGGCCATCCCTCTACTCACCCACACCCCCTGTTATTCTGCGGCGACGGTAGCCTCACACCGCAGAACCCTCGTACTACACTCCGCGTGTTCCCAGGCTCCACGTCGTTCCTTACCTCACCATCGTCCACTGCCTGGGTGTTGTCCCCGCGGTGTGGTCAATGTGATCAATGAATGACAGCCATCGGAAAAGGACTGTACGCGGTGAGGCTGATAGATGGACCCACCAACTACATCTTCGCACGCAAGGAAGTGCCTCCTTATTACTCACAAAAAAAGAATCCTCCCCCTGTCAGCTCGGACCCACCATCAATATCTTCGCATGCAAGGAAGTGCCTCCTTATCCTCCCTGACAGCCAGGACCCACCCGGTCGAAGCATACGTAGCGTTGTCATTCTGGTCGCAAACGTGTATGTACATACTGCTACATTAGTCTTTCTGTCACGATGAACCGTGGCCCAGTAAGGAGCGGTAGCTGTTCAAGCAGTCCCGTCAATATCGTGTACATGTAACTACAGCCACGCTGCAAGAGAGTAAATACGGCTACATACATACATATGGGCGGGGTCTCAAACGCGTATAGCGACCGCGTCCTGTACATCGGCAGCTAACTGACTGGGTCGGAACGGAGAAACTGCATTGTGTTCATCGGGAAGCAACGGAATGCGTCGTGTTCATTGGGAGCCAACTGGCTTGGATGGAACATCCGAAACGAGGCCTGGCGTACCGCAGAACAGAGGAAACGGACTTGTGTTCGAGCTCCTATATGGTCGAAACGGGGTCCTGTTGATCGGGAGGGGTGTGGCGTACCGCAAAACGGAGGAAACGGACTTGTGTGGAGGGCCTATGGTCGAAACGGGGTCCTGTTCATCGGGAGGGGTGTGGCGTACCGTAAAACGGGACTCCATAGGCTACTGTTCATCCATCGTCTACTGCCTCGCTCCAGGCTCCACGGGCTACTATTCATCCACCGTTGACTTCCTCCAGCCTCCACCTGTTACTGCTCATCCACCGTCGACTTCCTCCAGCCTCCACCTGGACTGTTCATCCATGGGCTACTGTTCATCCGGCCTCCACCGGCTACTTTTCAACCAGCCCTCCACGGGGTTCTGTTCATCCACCACTAACCGGCTCGGGTGTGGCGGCCTACTCGATCGGGGTCCTGTTCATCCAGCGGCAACGACCTCTACTACCACGGGGTCCTGTTCATCCAGCGGCAACGACCTCTACTACCATGGGGTCCTGTTCATCCAACCCCCATCGGGAACTGTTCATCCAACCTCCAACAATGATCATTGTTCATCAAGACGCAGCAACAGCTGGTTCGATCGACTTCAGTTAGCAGCAGTAGGAAAGGAATCGCTCGGGTTCGGTTAACTGCCAGGGATCGATCGCTCGGGTTCAGTAACATAGCTAGTGCAATCACTCGGGTTCAGTAAGCGAATGCCTCGCTCGGGTTCAGTTAGAGCCCAACGCCTCGCACACACGCGCGTACGTGTACGAGAGAAACGCGCAAACCTCCGTGCATCGCTCGGCCCCGACCTCCCACCGTAACCGGGAACTCCCCGAAATTTTCCTCGCCCTCGCTTCTACCACGATTTTTTCCGTCATGGATGGCCCAAAGAATTTCATGCAGGTGCGTCCCCGGCCCGCCCAGGACGAAAAGCCCATTTGCTGTCATGATTTTTTGTCATAGAAGTAGGAGCTCGCCACATCTATGATGATACGTGCTTTTGTCACAATTATCATCATAGAAGTGTCATAAGCATGACAATTTTTTTTTCGTTCAGCCCAAAATGCCATGGATGTGTCTTTTTTTTGTAGTGGGTAGCGCCGCAGCGCCTGCTGGTACCTAGGGGCATGGAGAGAAGCTTGGCGGCGGGCCTCCTCTCCGAGCACAATATCAATTCCCTGTGAGGCATCCTGACGCGCCTCGTCGAATGCCAAGACTCACGAGGAATGATGCTTGACCTCGTGCGGGAGGACCACCTTAGCCACATAGATGAGGAAGAATGGGGTCTCGCCGGTGGGCTTAGTCGCAGTGGTGCGGACGGACCACAACACGGACTGAAGCTCATCGAGCCAATCCCTGCCGCAGGCCTCCAGCTTCTTCTTGAAGCTCCTTGTCTTGAGGCCCCTCAGGACATCCATGTTGGCGTGCTCAGCCTGGCCATTGCTCCACGGGTGCGCCACCGAAGCGTAGCATATCTGCGTTCCAAGGTTAGCACAATATGTTCTGAAGAGATTGCTTGTGAACTGGGAGCCATTGTCGGTAATGATGTGGTTTGGGACACCGAATCGGCTCACGAGGCCCTTGATGAACTTGACAGCCGAGCCGGCGGGGATGGTGCGCACGGGCTCCACCTCCGCCCACTTGGTAAACTTGTCGATGGCAATGTAGAGGTAGCGGTAGCCCCCGCCTGCCCAAGGGAATGGGCCCAGTACATCCTGCCCCCAGACCGCGAAGAGCCACGTGCGGGATGGTCTGGAGTCCTTGCGCGGGCTGATGAATCTGCTTGGCATGGAACTGGCAGGCCTCGCAGGATCGGACCAGCTCGGTGGCGTCGTGAGCGCTGTAGGCCGGTAGAACCCGCTGCGGAACACCTTTCCCACGAGAGTGCGCGACGAGGAGTGGTGTCCACAATCTCCATCGTGGATGTCGGCCAACACCTCGCGCCCCTGCTCCTCGGATACGCACCGCAGCGAGACGTCGTTGGGGCATCTGCGGTACAGCTCACCATCCTACAGGCAATAAGCAGTGGCCTGGCGAGCCACACGCTCTGCATCTTCCTCCTTCTCCGGCAGGGCGCCACGGAGCAACTACGCCTTGAACTCCTTGGTCCAGTCGCCCGTTTGAGGTTCCAACGCCAGGAGCAGGCAAGCTCCTGAGGTCGGGCCGCATGCTGGGGCGCCCGAGGGCGGCACTAGCGGCGGCTCCTCCCGAAACAACATCGGGCCTATGGCAGGAGGCGCAGCAGATGGCTGGAAGATCCTTTCCTTGAAGACACCCAACTTTTGAGGCTCGTGGCGGGAAGCCCTCTTGGCGATGTCATCTGCTTCCTTGTTCACGCCACGCGGAACATGCTGCAATTCCAAGCCCAAGAAACGCTTTTCAATTTTATGTACCTCTTCTAGGTATGCCTCCATGTGCATGTCTTTCAGTTTGTACTCCTTGTTGGAGAAGTTGACGAGGAGCTGGGAGTCGCCCTTGATGGTGAGGCGCCTGACCCCTAGGGCGGACGCGGCCCTGAGCCCGATGATCAGGCCCTCGTACTCCGCGATGTTGTTGGAGACCTTCTCGCCATGCTGGAAACAAAGTTGTATGGTGTAGAAGAGCTTGTCCTTGGTTGGGGAGATGACCACGACTCTAGGCCCTGCGCCCTGTCGCGCGAAGGCGCCGTCGAAGTGCATGACCCAACCATTGGGCGCCTCATCGCCGGGCGCGAGGGAGCGGTCCTCGCTTGGCCCCTGGGCTGGAGCATCCGTCCATTCTGCCACGAAGTCGGCAAGGGCCGCCCCCTTAATAACCCGAGTCGTACTGAACTCAAGATGGAAAGCCTGGGGCTCGAAGTTCCACTCAGCGACTCTGCCTGCAGTGTTGGGGCTATGCAGTATTTTCTCCAATGGGTATGCGGATACAACCTTGATAGGGTGGCCATGGAAATAGTGGCACGACTTCCTAGAAGCAAGGAGGAGTGCGAGGAGGAGCTTCTGCTGCATAGGGTAGCGCGCACGTCCCGCAGCACGGTGCTGACGAAGTACACCGGATGCTCGACGAGGCGCGAGGCGCTGATGTCATCCTACCTCACGTGGGACGCGAGGTGTTCGGGCGCGTCGTCAGGCGATGGAGGGGCGGGGGCCCCTAGAGCGCCGTCCTGTGGTGGCGGAGGCCGCGGGGCCTTAAACGGGCCGCCAGGCCCCGTGCTGGTGCTGGCACACTCTTCCCGGACCGCCACAAGCGCCGCACTGGCTGAGTGTAGGGTGGCGGCCAGGTAGAGCACCAAAGGCTCGCGAGGACGGGGCGCCACCATAATGGGGGGGGGGGCTCGTGAGGTACCTCGTGAGGTCCTCGAAGGCCGCCTTTGCTTCTGGGGTCCACTCAAAGGGGCCCGTTCTTTTCATCAACTTGAAGAAGGGGAGGGCGCGTTCGCCGAGCTTAGAGATGAAGCGCCCCAAGGAAGTCACACACCCTGCCAGCTTTTGCATTTCCTTGAGGGTCTGAGGCGGTCGCATTTTTTTAGTTGCCTTGACCTTCTCGGGGTTAGCCTCGATCCCTCGATGCGAGACGAGGAAACCGAGCAGCTTGCCGGACGGGACCCTGAAAACGCACTTCTCTGGGTTAAGCCTCAGGTTCACCTTGCACAGGTTGGCGAACGTTTCCACTAGATCTTCGACCAGGGTCTTTGCCTCGCGTGACTTGACTACGATGTCTGATGTCTACTACACAACTTGTTCTTGTAGACTCGTGTTGGGCCTCCAAGTGCAGAGTTTTGTAGGACAGTAGCAATTTTCCCTCAAGTGGATGACCTAAGGTTTATCAATCCATGGGAGGTGTAGGATGAAGATGGTCTCTCTCAAACAACCCTGCAACCAAATAACAAAGAGTCTCTTGTGTCCCCAACACACCAAATACAATGGTAATTTGTATAGGCGCACTAGTTCGGCGAAGAGATGGTGATACAAGCGTAGTAATGATAGTAGATATTGATTTTTGTAATAGGAACAATAAAAAACAGCAAGGTAGCAATTGATAAAACGGAGCACAAACGGTATTGTAATGCTTGAAAATGAGGCCTATGGTCCATACTTTCGCTAGTGCAATCTCTCAACAATGCTAATATAATTGGATCATATAACCTTCCCTCAACGTGCGATGAAGAATCACTCCAAAGTTCCTATCTAGCGGAGAACATAAGAAGAAATTGTTTGTAGGGTACGAAACCACCTCAAAGTTATTCTTTCCGATCAACCTATCCTAGAGTTCGTACTAAAATAACACCAAGCTATTCTTTCCGATCGATCTAACCAAGAGTTCGTACTAAAATAACACCATATGATACACATCAACCAACTCTAATGTCACCTAGATACTCCAATGTCACCGTGAGTATCCATGAGCTGATTATAGGATATGCATCAAGCAATTTCAGATTCATAATACTCAATCCAACACAAAGAACCTCAAAGAGTGCCCCAAGTTTTCTACCGGAGAAACAAGGACGAAAACATGCATCAACCCCTATCCATAGATTACCCCAATGTCACCTCGGGAATCCGTGAGTTGAGTGCCAAGACATAGATCAAGTGCTCTCAAATCCATAAAAGTATTCAATCCGATAAAACGATATCTCAAAGGGAAAACTCAATTCATCACAACAAGATAGAGAGGGGAAAACACCATATGATCCAACTATATTAACAAAGCCCGCGATACATCAAGATCGTGCCATATCAAGAACACGAGAGAGAGAGAGAGAGAGAGAGAGAGATTAAACACATAGCTACTAGTACAAACCCTCAGCCCCGAGGGTGGACTACTCCCTCCTCATCATGGTTGCCGCCGGGATGATGAAGATGGCCACCGGTGATGATTTCCCCCTCTGGCAGGGTGCCAGAACAGGGTCTAGATTGGTTTTTCATGGCTACAGAGGCTTGCGGCGGCGGAACTTCTGATCTAGGGTTATTTCTGATGGTTTCTCTATTTATAGGATTTTTCCGCATTGGAATCACGCGAAGATGGGCCTCGACGTGAACACAACCCACCGGGGCTAGCCAGGCCCCTCTAGCGCGCCCTAGTGGGTTGTGCCCTCCTCGTGGGTCGTCTGGCCCTCCCACAAAGCTTCTAGTGCCTCTTTTGTTCCAAAAAAAATCATCAAAAAGTTTCGTTGCATTTGGAGAACTTTTATTTCTGCACAAAAAACAACACCACGGTAGTTCTGCTGAAAACAGTGTCAGTTTGGGTTAGTTCCATCCAAATAATACCAAAACCATATAAAATTGTTGTAAACATGGCATGAATACTTCATAAATTATAGATACATTGGAGATGTATCAGCATCCCCAAGCTTAATTCCTACTCGTCCTCGAGTAAGTAAATGATAAAAGAAAAAAATATGAAGTGTGAATGCTAGCAAAGTGCATAAGTTTGATCGATGATAATTTCAATCACTTTTCCTAGCATCATAACAACAACTCTTTCTCATAAAACTTCTCATGTTAAAGTAGCAACCAATTCACATGTTAAGGTTCAAACAATGAATTCTCTTGAAACTTAACAACCTATATTCTTAGTCACCAAACAATTGCAATTCAACTTATTCAACAGAGTCTAAGTAAGGGCTCCACATACTCAATCATCATATAGTCTTCTATGATTGCTAGTACTCAAAGCATATTTTTAGAACAAATGGCATCCATCGAACACAGAGAAAGATAGGGGCTTAATGTTTCACCTCCCAACTCATTTATCATAGAGATAATTGTCAACAATAATAAATCATGGTCAAATATATTTGACTGGCCACATGTGCCTAGATCTTTCCCCACCACATGATGCTTGCCAACTAGAGGATAATTGAGGTTGAAATGAGAATGTATACTATTGACTCTTGCATAAAAGTAAATACTGAAAAGTAAAAGATAGGCCCTTCGTAGAGGGAAGTAGATGTTGTCATGCGCTTTTTATTTTTAGATGCCCAAACTCTTAATGCAAAGGAACGTCATGTTATATTGCCCCTTATGATAGCAACCTTTATTATGCAGTCCGTCGCTTTTATTACTTTGCCATCACAAGTTCGTACAACGCTCGATTTTCCCTTACAATAAAAGATCAAACATGTTTAGGAGCAATTTTTATTGCTTTATGCACCGATGACAACTTACTTGAAGGTTCTTATTCAATCCATAGGTAGGTATGGTGGACACTCATGGCAAGAAACTGGGTTTAAGGGTTTTTGGATGCACAAGTAGTATCTCTTCTTAGTACGAATTTTTGGCTAGCAAAAGATCCTAGGCAAACACCACATGTTGGAGGATCCATAACAATATTACTTCTATGCAAATATACACAACCATAACTCATTACGTTGTCTTCCTTGTCCAACTTCAACTAATTTGCTCAAGTTTGAAAATAATTAATGGGTATTCACAATCATGTAAGATGTCCAAGATAATATATTTGTATGTGAAAGTTCTCTTCCTTATACTAATCATTCATGAATTGCTTGTATGACCAATATTGTGATTGTCAAGCTTCAAAAGATTTCACTTTCTAATCCCAATGTGAAGCTACCACTAGGCATGATATAACTTCAACTTCATGATATTCAATTCATTCAACAATTTACCCATAGGATATAAGTGAAGCACAAGAGTAATTGACAAGCTACTCCAAAAAGATATAAGTGAAGATCAAGCGAGTAGTTAAGTAAATAGGTAGCTATGCGAGGACTCTTTCTTATTTAATTTTTTTTAGATCTAAGTATTTTATTAAAACAACAAGACAAACAAAATGAAATGACATTCTAAGAATAGCACACATCATGTGAAGAAGCAAAAACTTAGGCTCAACCGAGGCTAACCGATAATTATTGATGAAGAAAGGTGGGATGTCTACCAGGGCATCCCCAAGCTTAGATGCTTGAGACTTATTTAAATATTATCTTGGGATGCCTTTGGCATCCTCAAGCTTGAGCTTTTGTGTCTCCTTAATTCCTTTTGTATCACGGATCCCCTAAATCTTAAAAACTTCATCCACACAAAACTCAACAAGAACTCATGAGATAAGTTAGTGTAAATCAATGCAATAACCTTATCATTCTCTACTGTAGCAAATCACTAAAATTATTATTTAACATTGCATACTAAATGCCTCTGCATATTTAATACTCCTATCCTTAAATAGAATCATTAAACAAGCAAACATATGCAAACATATGAAAATTTACCACACTAGAAACTTTATCATAGCTTATTTTGCAAAGAAATTCAACATTTTATCACATTCTAACTTTTCTCAAGAATTCACGCACTAGCATGCAACTTTCTGTTTTCAAACAACCACATACAAACTTGCAAAATAAACATAACAAAGGCTATACTTGACATTTTTATTGAAGTAGAAGATACAAAACATTATTCTAAATAACAGCAAGCAAATCCTAGTAAAATAAAATGACGCTCCAAGCAAAACACATATCATGTGACGAATAAAAATATAGACCCAAGTAAGGTTACCGATAATGTTGGAGACGAAAGAGGGGATGCCTTCCGGGGCATCCCCGAGCTTAGTTGCTTGGATCTTCCTTGAATATTACCTTGGGGTGCCTTGGGAATCCCCAAGCTTAGGGTCTTGTCACTCTTCATTCTCCTCATATCGATATCTCACCCAACACTTGAAAACTTCAATCACACAAAACTTAACGGGACTTCGTGAGATGGGTTAGTATGATAAAGACAAATCATTCACTTTGGTACTGTCAAGATAAGATTCATAATTGTTCTCACACAATTCCTACTGTACTCTACAATTTTCACAATTTATATTAAGCAATATAAGCCATAGAAACCATAAAACAAGCAAACTATGCATTGCAAACAGAATCTGTCAAAAACAGAACAGTACGGACAGATCTGAATTAAGATCATACTTCTGTATCTCTAAAAATTATGAACAATTACGAAAATGTAGAAAATTTGTAGATCGATCATCTGTAAAAATTTCAGAATTTGTCGACGCTCCAGTGAATTTAAACAATTCTGTTACTGGAAGCAAAAGCTTCTGTTTTTGCACAGAATCAAGTCAACTATCATCCATACTATCCCAAAGGCTTTGGCACTTTATTGAAAGAAAAGCTATAAAACATGATTAATACAATAGCCTAATCATGTTAACACACAAAAACAATAGGTATAAGTATTGGTTTGTCTCCCAACAAGCGCTTTTCTTTAATGCCTTTTTAGCTAGGCATGATCATTTCAATGATGCTCACATAAAAGAGAAGAATTGAAACATAAAGAAAGCATCATGAAGCATATAACTAGCACATTTAAGCCTAACCCACTTCCTATGCATAGGGATTTTGTGAGCAAACAATTTATGGAAACAAGAATCAACTAGCATAGGAAGGCAAAACAAACATAACTTCAAAACTTTCAACACATAGAGAGGAAACTTAATATTAGTGAGATATGTAAAAGCATATGTTCCTCTCTCATAATAATTTTTAGTAGCATCTTGAATGAATTAAACAATATAGCTATCACATAAAGCATTCTTTTCATGATCCACAAGCATAGAAATTTTATTACTCTCCACATAAGCAAATTTATTATCATGAATAGTAGCAGGAGCAAACTCAACAAAATAACTATCATGTGGTTGAAAATTAAAATCACGATGACAAGTTTCATGGTTATCATTATACTTTATAGCATACATGTCATCACCATAATCATAATAGATAGGAACTTTGTTATCATAATCAATTGAAACCTCTTCCAAGATAGTGGAAATATCATTAAATAAAGTCATGACCTCTCGAAATCCACTTTCATCAATATAATCATCATCAATAGGAGGCATGCTTTCATCATAATAAATTTTCTCAGCAAAACTTGGGGGACTAAAAATATCATTTTCATCAAACATAGCATCCCCAAGCTTTTAGCTTTGCATATCATTAGCATCATGGATATTCAAAGAATTCATACTAACAACATTGCGATCATGCTCATCATTCATGCCAAACATTTTATTGAATTCTTATTCTATTAATTGAGCACAATTTTCCTTGCCATCATTTTCAAGAAAGACATTATAAAGATGAAAAATATGAGACCACCTCAATTCCATTTTTTTTGTATTTTTCTTTTTATAAACCAAACTAGTGATAAAACAAGAAACTAAAAGATTCGTTTGCAAGATCTAAATATATACCTTCAAGCACTCACCTCCCCGGCAACGGCGCCAGAAAAGAGCTTGATGTCTACTACACAACTTGTTCTTGTAGGCTCGTGTTGGGCCTCCAAGCGTAGAGGTTTGTAGGACAGTGGAAATTTTCCCTCAAGTGGATGACCTAAGGTTTATCAATCTGTGGGAGGTGTAGGATGAAGATGGTCTCTCTCAAACAACCCTGCAACCAAATAACAAAGAATCTCTTGTGTCCCCAACGCACCAAATACAATGGTAATTTGTATAGGTGCACTAGTTTGGCGAAGAGATGGTGATACAAGCATAGTAATGGTAGTAGATATTGATTTTTGTAATAGGAACAATAAAAAACAGCAAGGTAGCAATTGATAAAACGGAGCACAAACGGTATTGCAATGCTTGAAAATGAGGCCTAGGGTCCGTACTTTCGCTAGTGCAATCTCTCAACAATGCTAATATAATTGGATCATATAACCTTCCCTCAACATGCGATAAAGAATCTCTCCAAAGTTCCTATCTAGCGGAGAACATAAGAAGAAATTGTTTGTAGGGTATGGAACCACCTCAAAGCTATTCTTTCCGATCAGTCTATCCTAGAGTTCGTACTAAAATAACACCAAGCTATTCTTTCCGATCGATGTAACCAAGAGTTCGTACTAAAATAACACCATATGATACACATCAACCAACTCTAATGTCACCTAGATACTCCAATGTCACCGCGAGTATCTGTGAGTTGATTATAGGATATGCATCAAGCAATTTCAGATTCATAATACTCAATCCAACACAAAGAACCTCAAATACTGCCCCAAGATTTCTACCAGAGAAACAAGGACGAAAACGTGCATCAACACCTATGCATAGATTACCCCAATGGCACCTCGGGAATCCGCGAGTTGAGTTCCAAGACATAGATCAAGTGCTCCCAAATCCATAGAAGTATTCAATCCGATAAAACGAAATCTCAAAGGGAAAACTCAATTCATGACAACAAGGTAGAGAAGGGAAAACACCATATGATCCAACTATATTAACAAAGCCCGCGATACATCAAGATCGTGCCATCTCAAGAACACGAGAGAGAGAGAGAGAGAGATTAAACACATAGCTACTGGTACAAACCCTCAGCCCCGAGGGTGGACTACTCCCTCCTCATCATGGTGGCCGTCAGGATGATGAAGATGGCCACCTATGATGATTTCCCCCTCTGGCAGGGTGCCAGAACAGGGTCTAGATTGGTTTATTGTGGCTATAGAGGCTTGCGGCGGTGGAACTTCTGATCTAGGGCTATTTCTGATGGTTTCTCTATTTATAGGATTTTTCCGCGTTGGAATCACGCGAAGATGGGCCTCGAGGTGAGAACAACCCACCGGGGCATGCCAGGCCCCTCTGGCGCGCCCTGGTGTGTTGTGCCCTCCTCGTGGCTCTTCTGGCCCTCCCACGAAGCTTCTAGTGCCTCTTTTGTTCCAAAAAAATTCGTCAAAAAGTATCGTTGCATTTGGAGAACTTTTATTTCTGCACAAAAAACAACACCATAGTAGTTTTGCTGAAAACAGCGTCAGTCTGTGTTAGTTCCATCCAAATCATACCAAAACCATATAAAATTGTTGTAAACATGGCATGAATACTTCATAAATTATAGATACGTTGGAGATGTATCAATGTCGTCAACGTACGCCTCTGCATTCTTCCCCAGTCGCGGTCCCAGCGCGATGTGCATCAACCGCAGGAAGGTGGCACCGGCGCTTGTCAGCCCGAAGGGCATGCAGGTGTAGCAGTACACACCACATGGGGAAATGCAGGCTGTCTTCTCAACATCCTCGGTCGCCATCTTGATCTGGTGATAGCCCGAAAGAGCATCCAGGAAGCACAACAGATCACACTCCATGGTGGAGTCCACGATCTAGTCGATGCGCGGAACCGGGCAGGGGTCTTGAGGGCAAGCTTTGTTGAGGCTTGTAAAGTCGACGCACATGCGCTCCTTTCTGCCCTTCTTGGGAACGACAACCGGGTTGGCCAGCCACTCCGGGTACCGCACTTCCCGAATGACCCCGGCTTCTTGCAGCTTGCGCACCTCCTGAATGATGAATGCATGCTTCTCCTGTGCTTGGCGTCGTGCTTTTTGCTTCACCGGGCGCGCGCCGGGGCGTACTGCCAGGTGGTGCTCAATTACCTCCCTCGGGACGCCCACTAGATCGGATGCTTCCCATGCAAACACATCCTTGTTTGTCCGGAGGAAAACGACCAGTGCCTCCTCCTGCTCCGGAGGGAGGCCGGCGCCAATGGTGAAGGTGGGGCCCGAGCCATCGCCATTGATATGCACCTTCTTTGTCTCGGCGCGGTCCTGGGAGAACAGTTGCTTCTTCTTTGCAAGCGCGGCTTCAGGGGCCTCCAGTGCGCCTTCAGCGTCCAGGCGTGAAGCCGCCGCCGCCGCGTAGGTGAGCTTGAGGGCCCATACCGCATCCTTTCTGTCGCCAGCCACGGTGATGACTTTGCTGTTGCCCGGCATCTTGACGATGCTGAAGCCTGGATGGGTTACTGCCATGAACTTGGCGAGGGCAGGGTATCCCAGATGGCATTGTACGGGAGGCTAGTGCGGGCCACATCGAAGTCGATGAGCTCGGTGCGGTAGTTGTCACACTTGCCGAATGTGACGGGGAGGCGCACCTGCCCTAGGAGGGTGGCGGAGCCCTTCGTCACCCCTGAGAGTGGCCTGGTTGGCAGGAGCTGGTCGTACGACACTTGAAGCATCTCAAAGGCCTCCACAGAGAGTACGTTGAGGCCGCCGCCGCCGTCGATGAGGGTCTTGGTGACCGCGACATTGCTGATGGTGGGCGTGCACAGCATGGGGAGTGCACCCGTAGCGGCCGCGGTCTTGGGATGATCCCTGAAGTTGAAAGTGATGTTTGCCTCAGGCCTTGCGTGGCCCCGTGAGGCCTTAGGCCGCGGCCGAGTCACGCTTTCCTAACGGAAAAACTGCTTGAAGTGGCGACCAGATGCGGGCGCCTGCAACCCACCGAGGATGCAAGCGACCGCGTTGGGCGCCTAAGCCGCAAGCGCGCGATGAACTGACCGCGGAGCACCTCCCAAGAGGAGATCGAGGCGTCCGGCCGCAGAGCCAAGATCGAGGGTCCTCCGTGAGGGCCAGGGGGAGCTAGTTCGCCATAGCCTTGTCATCGCCACCCGCAGCTTGGATGGCCTGCGCGTACAACTAGAGGAACTCCTCGGGGTCCGCAGCACCGTCGTATCGCGGGGGCAGCGCCGGCCTGAACCTCACCGGCCACCGCACCCGGCGCAGGCCGGGGGTGAAGGTCGGGCAGTCCGCGGCGCTCCCATAGGCTTCAGGCGGCCAAGCTTGGGAGACGGTATCTGCCATGGGAACAATGAAGCGAGGGCGGAGCATGGTCGATAAAGAAGCGGAGCTTCGACACGCCCCTACCTGGCACGCCAAATGTCGGAATCGGGGCTCCGCAGACCCAAACTAGGTTCAAACTCGGGGGCGTGTGCATTAGATCTCGCTTCACGACGACGCTCTACTCGCCACCCACATGGCCTAATTTCACCGAGTACGCACGAACGGGGAGATGGGATGGACACGGGGGTTTACCCAGGTTTGGGCCACCTTGCGGTGCAAAACCCTACTCCTGCTTTGTGGTGGATTGGCCTCACAAGGAGGCTAAGGATGAACTGGTACAGTGTATGAGTTGCCTCACGAGGGCTCGTAGGATGAGAGCGAGTCGAGCCCCCACCTCTACGGTGGAGTCTAGCCTGTATTTATACTAGGCCTCGGTCCTCTTCCCTCATAGCTTAGGCAGGAAGGAATACCACAGTGGCCAATTTTGAAGGGGGACAACAGTACATCTTATCCTAACGAAAGGTGGTCTTCGCCAGCAAAGCTTCTAGGTGTGACGCAGTGGTGGGCTCGACGATGACATCTGTCCTACCGAGCTCATGGCCTTGGTCTTGTTGCACTGGAATGGAAACCTTTGGGGGAGCCCTTGGGAACCCGCGTACGTCCTTGCCTCCTTAGCACGAAAGAGGAAAACTGTCCTGTACTGCGCCCGCTGGCGCCCGCCTGGCCTTGGTTGTCATGGCTCACGTCATCGCATGCCTCGTGAGGCGGGAGGCCTGCATAGAGATATCTGCTCCTCAGGAGGCAACCTGGGGAGGCCGCTCCTCGGGAGGTCTTGGTGTCGCTCTATTGGGTAACGTAGTAGTAAATCAAAAAAAATTCCTACGCATCACCAAGATCAATCTATGGAGAGACTAGCAACGAGAGAGAGAGGAGTGCATCTTCATACCCTTGAAGATCGTGATGCGGAAGCGTTGCAAGAACGCGGTTGGAGTAGTCGTACACGCAGCGATTCAGATCGCGGTCGATTCTGATCTAAGCACCGAACAACGGTGCCTCCGCGTTCAACACATGTGCAGCCCGATGATGTCTCCTGTGCCTTGATCCAGCAAGGAGGAGGGAGAGGTTGGGGAAGACAGCTCCAGCAGCACGACGGTGTGGTGGTGGAACTTGCAGTTCTCCGGCAGGGCTTCGCCAAGCTCAACGGAGGAGGAGGAGGTGTTGGAGAGGGGAAGGGGCTGCGCCAAGGGCAAGGTTGTGTCCTCCCTCCCACCCCTCCACTATTTATAGGCTGGGGGGAGAGGGGGGCGGACCCCTAGATCCCATCTAGGGTTGGGGCGGCGGCCAAGGGGGGGAGGAGTGCCTCCCAAGTCAAGTGGAGGCCCTCCCCCTTTAGGGTTTCCCCTCTCCCATGCGCATGGGCCTTAGGGGGGCTGGTGCCCCTAGCCCATTAAGGCTAGGGCACCCCCTTACAGCCCATGCTGCTGTATTGGACGTGGTGGAACCCTTTTCGGACTTCCGGACCCCTCCGGAATCCTCCGGAACCTTTCGAAAGCTTCCCGGTACAATACCGAAAAAACCGAACTTTTTCCGGAACCCCAATAACTACTTCCCATATATAAATCTTTACCTCCAGACCATTCCGGAACTCCTCGTGACGTCCGGGATCTCATCCGGGACTCCGAACAACATTCGGTATTCACATACTATTTCCCATAACAACCCTAGAGTCACCGAACCTTAAGTGTGTAGACCCTACGGGTTCGGGAACCATGCAAACATGACCGAGACATCTCTCCGGCCAATAACCAACAGCGGGATCTGGATACCCATGTTGGCTCCCACATGTTCCACGATGATCTCATCGGATGAACCACGATGTCGAGGATTCAATCAATCCCGTATACAATTCCCTTTGTCTACCGGTATGATACTTGCCCGATATTCGATCGTCGGTATCCCTGTACCTTGTTCAATCTCGTTGCCGGCAAGTCTCTTTACTCGTTCCGTAACGCATGATCCCGTGGCTAACTCTTTAGTCACATTGAGCTCATTATGATGATGCATTACCGAGTGGGCCCAGAGATACCTCTCCGTCATACGGAGTGACAAATCCCAGTCTCGATTCGTGCCAACCCAACAGACACTTTCGGAGATACCTGTAGTGCACCTTTATGGTCACCCAGTTACGTTGTGACGTTTGATACACCCAAAGCATTCCTACGGTATCCGGGAGTTACACAATCTCATGGTCTAAGGAAATGATACTTGACATTAGAAAAGCTTTAGCAGACGAACTACATGATCTAGTGCTATGCTTAGGATTGGGTCTTGTCCATCACATCATTCTCCTAATGATGTGATCCCGTTATCAACGACATCCAATGTCCATGGTCAGGAAACCGTAACCATCTATTGATCAACGAGCTAGTCAACTAGAGGCTCACTAGGGACATGTTGTGGTCTATGTATTCACACATGCATTACGATTTCCGAATAACACAATTATAGCATGAACAATAGACAATTATCATGAACAAGGAAATATAATAATAACCACTTTATTATTGCCTCTAGGGCATATTTCCAACACGCTCCCCTCGCGAGGCCGAGGCCCTCACGAGGGTCTTGCTAGGGGAGCCTTGTAGTTGGGCCGTACCGGGCCATCGACGAAGGCAAGTGCTGGGCCGCAGGTAGGCAGATCTGGGTACCCCCGATCCCAGAACGTCGACAGCCGACCCGACTAATTAGAGACTATCGGGAACTCAGGTCCACCTCAACCGGGATGGTACCGCCTGTCCCTTCAGTCCCATAGTAACAGTTCACGGGGGCTACAGGTAAAGGTAACTGTGTGTCCATAACATCAAGGGGGAAACCTGAGGAATCACCCTTGATGGATTCCACTCGATGTAATCATCAAGTTGAACTTAGGAGGAATCACCCTCGAGGTTCACACTTGAGGTGTTGCACGACAGAGTCATATCAGGAGTGGTGAAGGAGGGATCACCCTCGATGACCATGACCGAATAGCTACACTACAGAGTTATCGTCAGGAGTGCATTACGAGGTATCACCCTCGGCACTCGATAGTAGCTCTGTAGAGTCGAGCAACAAAAGGGGGCATGATGTGATGTGTCGGGCTCTGGACGTCGATCACGTTGATCGAGTCATCGGTCATCAAGCCGAGGCAACTGGGACAAGGGGAGGGGCCACTGATGGATCACAAACCGACCTATACTAAGCAGTTTAGGATAAGAAGGTAAGGTACAATGAGCAAGTTACAAAAGCAGGCTATGCATCAGAATAGGAGAAATCAATTACAGTAGCAAAATCTAATGCAAGCATGAGAGAGAATGGAATGGGCGATATCAGAATGATCAAGGGGGGTTTGCTTGCCTGGAAGCTATGTTGAAAGGAAGAAGGGTCGTCGGTGACGTAGCCGATCTCAGTGGCATCAACAGCGGTCTCGGGGTCTACCAGAGAGAAGAGGGGGAAGAAACAATAAATATAAAGCACACAGATGCATGATATGACATTAAGCGGTGCTAGGTGTGCCCTAACGCGGTACTAGGCGATACTGGCGAAGGGGGGAAACATCCAGGAAAGTATCCCCAGTGTTTGGCTTTTTCAGACAGATGAAACAGAGGGGGACGGTTGCATGTTCGCTATGCTAGGGGCATGTGACAGATGAACGGACCGCGGATTCGGATTCGTCTCGCTTTTCTGAGCAACTTTCATGTACAAAGTATTTTCATCTGACTTACGGTTTATTTTATATTAGTTCTCAAGTTTTAATACATTTTCTGGAATTATTTTAATTCAAAAATATATATTGCATCAGCATGACATCAGCATGACGTGAGCGGTCAACTCTGACCGTTGACCAGTTAATCTGACAGGTGGGTCCCACATGACATAGGCTGTTCACTAATTATCAGCTAACATTTTAATTAGCAGGTAAAATAGATTTAATTAGTTAACTAAACAGAGCTAATTGCGTTAATTAATTATTATTATTATTATTAATTTCATTTTTTTATACATTTCAGAGGGGGCGGCCCCACATGCCATAGGCACAGGGGGAAGGGCCCAGCTGTCAATGGCCCAGAGGCCATAACGGGCGGGGGCGCAGGCGGGTGCGGGTGAAGCCACAGCCCGAGGGTGAGGCGAGGCCGCCGGGCGCCGCGGGTGAGCAGAGCCCCGGGGGGCGCTGCCGGAGGCCATGGACGGTGCGGCGGCGAGCCGCACGTGTAGGGGAGGGCCGGAACGGGCGCGGCGGGGCGGCGAGGCGAGTTGTGGCCAGCACGGCGAGGAGGAGGGGAGGCCAAGGGCGGAGCGTGATACTTCTCCAATGTATCTATAATTTTTTATTGTTCCATGCTGTTATATTATCATTCTTGGATGTTTTACAATCATTTTATATCATTTTTTGGTACTAACCTATTGACATAGTGCCCAGTGCCAGTTGCTATTTTCTGCTTGTTTTTTACATCGCAGGAAATCAATACCAAACGGAGTCCAAATGCAGCGAAACTTTTTGTGGATTTTTTCTGGACCAGAAGACACCTGTTGGGCCAAAGAAGTACCAGAGGGGTGCTCCGAGGGGAGCACAACCCACCAGTGCGCGCCTGGGGGGCTCAGGCATGCCCAGGTGGGTTGTGCCCACCTTGGTGGCCTCCCGCACCGCCTCTTTGCTCTATAAATACCCCAATATTCCAGAAACCCTAGGGGAGTCGACGAAAATCAATTCCAGCCACCGCAAGTTCCAGAAACCACAGATCCAATCTGGACACCATCACAGAGGGGTTCATCATCCTCATTGGTGCCTCTCCGATGATGCGTGAGTAGTTCATTGTAGACCTACGTGTCTGTAGTTAGTAGCTAGATGGCTTTCTCTCTCTTGTTTGATTCTCAATACAATGGTCTCTTGGAGATCCATATGATGTAACTCTTTTTGCGGTGTGTTTGTTGTGATCCGATGAACTTTGAGTTTATGATTAGATCTATGTTTTTATCCATTAAAGTTGTTTGAGTCTTCTTCGATCTCTTATATGCATGATTTCTTATAGACTCGTATTTCTTCTCCGATATTTGGGTTTTGTTTGGCCAACTTGATCTATTTATCTTGCAATGGGAAGAGGTGCTTTGTGATGGGTTCGATCTTACAGTGCTTGATCCCAGTGACAGAAGGGGAACCAACACGTATGTATCGTTGCTATTAAGGATAACAAGATGGGGTCTATTTCTACATAAATAGATCTTCTCTACATCATGTCATCATTCTTATTGCATTACTCCATTTTTCCATGAACTTAATACACTAGATGCATGCTGGATAGCGGTCGATGTGTGGAGTAATAGTAGTAGATGCAGGCAGGAGTCGCTCTACTGATCTTGGACGTGATGCCTATATAATGATCATTGCCTGGATATCATCATGATTATTTGAAGTTCTATCAATTGCCCAACAGTAATTTGTTTACCCACCGTATGCTATTTTTCTCGAGAGAAGCCACTAGTGAAACCTACGGCCCCCGGGTCTATTTTCTCATCATATATTTTCAGATCTATTTGCTATTTGCCTTCGCGATCTATTTTTATTTGCTTTTATTTTCAGATCTATTAATCCAAAAATACAAAAATACCTTGCTGCGATTTTTATTTATTTGTTTTATCTCGCGTTCCCGCGAGATCTATTTATCTAATCTACTACAATTTTACCTATCTTTTTACCCGTGAGGGATTGACAACCCCTTTCTTACGTCGGGTTGCAAGTATTTGTTCTTTGTGTGCAGGAGCTGTTTACGTGGTGTTGCGTGGTTCTCCTACTGGTTCGATAACCTTGGTCTCATCACTGAGCAAAATACCTACCGTTGCTATGCTGCATCATCCCTTCCTCTTTGGGGAAATACCGACGTAGTTCAAGAAAACATCAAAAGGAATTTCTGGTGCAGTTGCCGGGGAGATATCATCAACATCTACCAGGTTCCTAATCACAAATCTCATCTCCTTGCAATTTACATTATTTGCCATTTGTCTCTCGTTTTCCTCTCCCCCACTTCACAAAAATTTGCTGTTTTATTCGCCCTCTTCTTCATTCGCCGTTTTCTCGACAGATCTATCTTTTTGCTTGCAATCATGAGTGATTTCGGTATGGCAGAAATAGATGATGGCCTAACTCCTAAAGTGGAGCATACGGGTAATCTGGATGCCAAAACTTTTGTTTTGGGGCAGGGGAATGTTATGGGAAAAGAACATATCCAAGAATTTTTCAATTGTGTTGGAAATTTGAATCTTGATGATGCTCCTATACTTAAAAGGACTAAATCTTATGCGGAATCTATTTCAGCGCTAGTTCAGAAACTTGAAAATAGATTTATCCGTACTCATCCTACCTTGCAAAGATTGTTTTATGAGTTACCCGTTATAAAGAATCCTAAAGCTAAAAAGTTGGCCACACTTGTTCTTATGAATGAATTTGACTATATAATACGAGAAGCTAGGGAGATCTTTGATTTTTATGGTATGAACCATGAAAAACCGGTAATAGATGAGATCCTTTATAATAGTGATTATATGTTTATTTTATAATAGTGATTATATGTTTATTTTTATGTTTATAATAGTGATTATAAACCGAGAAGCTAGGGGTTCTTCTCCATTTTATTTTATTAGTTTATTTTATTTACTCTGTTTTACTTTACTTTTAATTTCTTTAGTTTTGTAAAATACGACGATAGCTCCTAAATTAAAGTTTCTGAATAACCCACTGCCATAAAAAGTTTTACCTCGAAATAAAATAGTTTAGCATTTTACAAAATACCAAAGGCATTTAAATAATTGTTTTTGCTATTGTTTAAATCATTTTATTGCATTTAATTTATAAAAATGTGTATTCTCCACCATAATTACCTATGCATTATTTGTCACCTCTCGAACATTTTAGTTTTAATGTTTGAAAACTTTTATCGTTTGACTTTATTTCAAATTTGAATTTGAACGGGGGTTGAATCAACGCGAGTTTGTCAACGATAATTGTGGTGATGTGGCATCATTAGTAGAGGGTTATTGTAGCTTAATTATCTGGGCATCGCAATTCTCCTCCACTACAAGAAATCTCATCCCGAGATTTAGGAGGGGGAATAAGGGGGAAGGGATTTGGTTACGAAATTCTAACGGGTCTTCTCGGTCTTGGTTTCCCTCCTCAAAGAGGTCGATCCACTACGTTGATGTCTTCATTTCTCTGCTCCAGGTCGTCATGATGAAGTCGTCATCCTTTCTTCGGAATCTTCGTCGTACTTATGAATAGGTAAGGGCCAGCTCGACAATGATAGGATGATATAAGGGGTACTCATATGGGATTACCCCATGAATGAACTCATGAGTATCTCTCGAGTTGAACAAATGAAACACATCGAGAGCAAGAAGGTACAATAAGAAGTTTCAAGCGGATAGGCAATCGTCCGATGTGTGAAATAGGGTGTGAAAAGGGGTTCAAAGCAACGAGAATAAGTATTGCGTCTGATACCAGAATAGATCGTCTCTCGGAAGGTGGCTCGTGATTTACATACGAAGCCAAGTGCGAGGGACAATTTTGGAAAACAAGGATGTACAGGAGAATCAGGTTTTGATCCTGTGGAACTATGGGTTATGGGCCCACCATGTGGGTTAAAAGTAGAAAGGGCGCTGACACGTTGCACGGTCATGATAGCAAGGCATGTCAGAGGATAGCCTGTCAGCTATGTCGACAACAACATCATTACCAAGGGCGAGGGACGAAGAGAACCATTTTCCTGCTCGCAAGGCGAGGCGGACCAATAGGCAAAGTTCTCGTCCATTGGTGGCTACCGGAATGTAATCAACAATAGTAACAAGGTCTTACTGACAGAGTTTGTACACCGAGGTGTTTACATAAGCAGGGAATTATCACTGCTCAGATATGTTAGGTTACAAGAAAGGTTAAACAAAACAATGGAAAGGAAAATGTAGACTCGAATCAGTTATCGGTGTCCTCGAGTGTCTAACAACTCAGAACCCGTGGAAAATTTGAATCGGCGAGAAATAATAGTTGATGAAGACCTCATAAGAAGTTACGTAGTAACATGGTATTCTCGAGATACCAGAGGGTAATACTTGAGGGTAGAGCAGAATAGAGGTTGGACAGGTGAAATGATCTGTAGAAGACAAGTACTTCAACTTGTCCGAGAAGTGGGATCAAAGAAGAACAATATGGTCGGAACCACGGTTGCAAAGGACCAAACATAGATACAACATGAACTTATCACAAGGGGATTATTATTATTACAAGAAGCTTCCATGATAAGTTCCACATTGGGTCCATGGGCATGAACACAAAGGTTCAAGGTCGACTCACACTTCATCAATGCATAACCTTCCATTTACTTCTTGTCTTCGACGAAGTTGTAGAATTGAAAATTTATCCGAAGAAACGCCAGTAGATATAACCCACATAATCTTCGGGTTCACACAGATTAGGGAAGGCGTAGGTTCAACCCACCGGGGCATCTTAGGAACATATACCACAAACTTCACGAGTAAATAACTCAAGCCCGGAAGCAGTGTATGGTTGACAAGAGCGGAGGATACAATTTACCAAAGGCATTATGTATCCGAGGAAGGGCTCACAAGGTTACTGAATATGAAGGGCGCTATCGGATAAAACCCATCAAAGGATCTGGTGGTCCACAAGGGATCTGATGTGAGCATCGGTACTCAACCAGAAGAAGAAAGAATGCAAGGAGATCATATTATGGAAATAACTGACTAATTCAAAGTTCAAATGCAAAGGAATTATGATTCCTAAAATGGGAGATCAGAAGCAGAGGCTCTGATTAAATACAAGTAAATTGAATAGACATAGATCGACAATCAATCAAGGTTTGATTTGTCGAACACTAGCTCATGTCCGGGGCGACGTCTGAGCCGAAGGGAAAAAATTCTAATTGTGATTGATGACTGCGAGCATTCACAAACATATCGAATCAAATGCTCAAAATTACGATGACAAAGGATGCTAAAGAATATTGCTAGACATATGGAAGTAACCATAATGCAAGCAGATAAGGAGGAACAAGAGCAATAGGATACTGAGGATTTTTGGAAGATCAAATAGCATTCCAAAGAATTTTGTGAAACACAAGAACAACTATGGACGAACGGATACTCGGCAAGGGTGAGTAATTATTTGTAGGGGTATTCATGTGACAAAGAACTGCAAGGCAGTAGGCTCAACGTATTCTCGGGACAACAGAGAGTATTTCGGGGCATCTTGTAATAACAAGAGCAACTGGGAATGAAAATATGAACGACAGGTGTATGTAATTATCCAGAGTAATTTTTTGGTGGTAGGGTATTGCAACGGCTAAGGGCACAAGGGTCTCGGCAAAACAACGAAGAGTATCTTCGGAATCTTCTGGTGCACCAAGCAATCATCTGGAGTGAGGGGCTCTCCTGGAGAAAGTATTTACGAGAATCTAGAGTTAGAGTTAGCAAAATCATTCAACCCGAATGGAAGAGAGATCAGATTCCCAAAGTAAAGACGACGAACAAAAGATCCTAATACCACCCATTGGCGACGTGGGCCCGTAAGCCGCATAGCCATGTTAGTAAAAGTTTTTCAGTGACTAGACTCAACTTCGGCCAAGGAGTTGGAAAGGGGGTTCCTACAGGCAGTCGGCTCTGATACAAACTTGTGACGCCCCCGATTCAATCGTACACTAATCATACATGCAAATGTGTACGATCAAGATCAGGGACTCATGGGAAGATATCACAACACAACTCTAGACACAAATTGAAATAATACAAGCTTTATATTACAAGCCAGGGGCCTTGAGGGCTGGAATACAAAAGCTCGATACACAAGAGTCAGCGGAAGCAACAATATCTGAGTACAGACATAAGGTTAAACAAGGATGCCTTAAGAAGGCAAACACAAAAGCAACAATGATCGAAGAGGCAAGGCCCCCTGCCTGGGACCTCCTAACTACTCCTGGTCGTCGGTGGTCTCCACGTAGTAGTAGGCAACCTCGGGGTAGTAGCAGTAGTCGACGGGGGTGGCACCTGGATCCTGGGATCCACCATCTGATCGCAGCAACCGGGTATAGGAGGAAAAGAGGTAGCAAAGAAAACGTGAGTACTCATCCAAAGTACTCACAAGACTTACATCATAACTATAATAATTATGCACCAGTATCAAAAGAATGGGCTGTATCTGTGGATTGAACTGCAAAAATGCCAAAATAGAGGGAAGGACTAGCCTATCGAAGACTAGCATCTTCAAGTGTCTTCAAGCATCTTGTAGCATTCAGAAGAGTACATAATACCAATTTATAATTAACAAGCATGTTGTAGTATTAACGCCCAGAGATCCTTACTCGACTCTCTGCGAGAAAGCAATCCCGGAGCCAACATATCTATCACATATCTTAAGTATCCATTTCTAGTTGTAATAGATCAGGATACCATTCCGAGCGTCTGTTACCGTGGACACGGCTATTAGAATAGATAATCTTCCCTGTAGGGGTGCACCACATTACCCAACACGCTTGATTACTCTGGCCGGACACACTTTCTTGGGTCCATGCCTGGCCCCGGAAGATCAACACGTCGCAGCCCTACCTAGGCTCAGCAGAGAGGTCCCCGCCGATCTACATCCTAAGCACTCCATGATCTTGGGGCCATCGCCCATTGCACTCCGGGTCATTGTGTGCAGGGTGAATACCAGTGCCACCCGTGTAGTGGATGGCAAGGTCCGACCATGCCACAATGCTGAACTGGACGCCTGACAAATCTTTGGCTGATACTACGATGCCGAGTGCCCATATCTATTCCCGCGTGGTGGTTAGTGCGTATAAGCCAGTGGCCAACTTAGATTAAATACCGAAACCCTTAGGGTATTAGGAGCTCGCGGAGACGAGTAGAGACTCACGATCATGTGACCCCATCGCCCCGTCTCGAGGAAATACGGCAAGGGCCAGGCCCAACCCTCTCTCTCTAGGGCGGTCTACCTGCCCGGCCGTGCCTCGTAATTATCTCACGGGTGCTCTCCGGGCCCGCCCGACTTTCACATCAACTCGCAGGTACCCCTCAGGGCCGACACGACTAACCAGAGACTATTGGGAACTCAGGTCCACCTCAACCGGGATGGTACCGCCTGTCCCTTCAGTCCCGCTGTAACAGTTCACGGGGGCTACAGGTAAAGGTAACTGTGTGTCCGTAAAATCAAGGGGGAAACCCAAGGAATCTCCCTCGATGGATTCCACTCGATGTAATCGTCAAGCTGAACTTAGGAGGAATCACCCTCGAGGTTCACACTTGAGGTGTTGCACGACAGAGTCGTATCGGGGGTGGTGAAGGAGGAATCACCCTCGATGACCACTATCAAATAGCTACACTACAGAGTTATCATTAGGAGTGCGTTACGAGGTATCACCCTCGGCACTCGATAGTAGCTCTGCAGGGTCGAGCAACAAAAGGGGGCATGATGTGATGTGTCAGGCTCTGGACGTCGATCACATTGATTGAGTCATCGGTCATCAAGCCGAGGCAACTGGGACAAGGGGAGGGGTCACTGATGGATCACAAACCGACATATACTAAGCAGTTTAGGATAAGCAGGTAAGGTACAATGAGCAGGTTACAAAAGTAGGCTATGCATCAGAATAGGAGCAACCAATTACAGTAGCAAAATCAAATGCAAGCATGAGAGAGAATGGAATGGGCGATATCGGAATGATCAAGGGGGGTTTGCTTCCTGGAAGCTCTGTTGAAAGGAAGAAGGGTCGTCGGTGATGTAGCTGATCTCAGTGGCATCAGCAGCGGTCTCGAGGTCTACCGGAGAGAAGAGGGGGAAGAAACAATAAATATAAAGCACACAGATGCAACACACGTGCATGATATGACATTAAGCGGTGCTAGGTGTGCCCTAACGCGGTACTAGACGATACTGGCGAAGGGGGGAAACATCCGGGAAAGTATCCCCGGTGTTTGGCTTTTTCGGACAGGTGAAACGGAGGGGGACGGTTGCATGTTCGCTATGCTAGGGGCATGTGACAGATGAACGGACGACGTATTCGGATTTGTCTCGCTTTTCTGAGCAACTTTCATGTACAAAGTATTTTCATCTAGCTTACGGTTTATTTTATATTAATTTTCAAGTTTTAATTCATTTTCTGGAATTATTTTCATTCAAAAATATATATTGCATCAGCATTACATCAGCAGGACGTCAGTGGTCAACTCTGACCGTTGACTAGTCAATCTGACAGGTGGGTCCCACATGTCATAGGCTGTTCACTAATTATCAGCTAACATTTTAATTAGCAGGTTAATTATATTTAATTAGTTAACTAAATAGAGTTAATTAAGTTAATCTATTATCCTAATTAATTAATTAATTAATTATTATTTTATTATCACTTTCATTTTTTAAACATTTCAGAGGGGGTGGCCCACATGCCATAGGAACAGGGGGCAGGGCCCAGCTGTCAATGGCCCAGAGGCCATAACGGGCGGGCGCGCAGGCGGGTGTGGGTGAAGCCGCAACCCAAGAGTGAGGCGAGGTCGCCGGGCGCCGCGGGCGAGCAGAGCATCGGGGGGCGCTGCCGGAGGCCATGGACGGTGCGGCGGCGAGCCACACATGTAGGGGAGGGCCGGAATGGGCGCGATGGGGCGGCGAGGCGAGCGGCGGCCAGCACGGCGAGGAGGAGAGGAGGCCAGGGGCAGAGCGCGGCAAAGCAGTGGGCCGCGACGGCGGCCGCAACGATGCAGGCGAGGGCGCGTGCTGGGGCGGCGCGGGGCGAGGCCAGAAGCGGGCAGCGCGAGCGGAGCGAGGCAGCGATGGAGTGCAGCAGGAGTGGCGCAGTCGAGGCCGGTGACCGGACGAGGCGTGGGCCAGATCGCTCGACGGGCGCGCGATAGTGGGGGGAGGAGATCGGGGCGCGGCTCAGGTGAGGCGCGCGGCAGGGGAGCAGCAACGCCGGCGGGCGGGGCTGCGTGGACAAGAAGGCCATGACGCGGGCGCTAAGCACGACGGGGTGGCCGCGGGCGCCAGGCTGCGAGGGGCGGGCGGGGGGGGGGGCGACGTGGTGAGCTCGTCGGGGACAGGGGGAGATGGAGCGGCCGGAGTTCCTCACCCATGTGCAGGGGATCGGTTCGGCGAGGCTTGTGGAGACCGAGTCGAGGAGGAGGTTGACGGGGGGCGGCTTCGGCGACATTGCGGTGAACGGCGTGGCATGGCGACGCCGGCGAAGCCCACGGGCGGCGACGAGATCGATCCCCCTATTCCAGATTGAGGGGGCAGAGGAGTGCGAGAGAGTGGGGGGTCATGGGGGGAACTGGGGGTAGCGGTTGGCTAGGGTTTTGGTGCCAGGGGGTTAAGGGGGGCGGCTGGGCCGGCCTGGTTGGCCCGGTGGCCAGCTGGGCCACGGCCTAGCAAGGTGAGAGGTTTTCTTCTCCATTTTATTTTATTATTTATTCTGTTTTACTTTACTTTTAATTTCTTTAGTTTTGTAAAATATGACGATAGCTCCTAAATTAAAGTTTCTGAATAACCCACTGCCATAAAAAGTTTTACCTCGAAATAAAATAGTTTAGCATTTTACAAAATACCAAAGGCATTTAAATAATTGTTTTTGCTACTATTTAAATCATTTTATTGCATTTAAATATTTTATAAAAATGTGGATTCTCCACCATAATTACCTATGCATTATTTGTCACCTCTCGAACATTTTAGTTTTAATGTTTGAAAACTTTTATCATTTGACTTTATTTGAAATTTGAATTTGAACGGGGTTTGAATCAACGCGAGTTTATCAACTGTAATCGTGGTGACATGGCATCATTAGTAGAGGGTTACTGTAGCTTAATTATCTGGGCGTCACAACTGGGCACTATGTCAATAGGTTAGCCCCGGAAAATGATATAAAGTTGCTAGTAAATGAGTATAAAACATCCAAGAATGATACTTTAATAGCATGGAACAATAAAAAATTATAGATACGTTCGAGACGTATCAATTCCCTGCTCTAGGACATGTGGTTCCGGGACGAGCACGACCTATGACGGCAAACCTATTTTGTCAGTCGTGCTCCGAGCCCGCCACGGGCGCGCTCTACTGATACGTCTCCAACGTATCTATAATTTTGAGTGTTTCATGCTATTATATTTTTTTACTGTGAACTGTAGGGAAAACCCCCACAGTATTTAGAGCTTTATTAAGTGAGGAAAAGGGTACAAAAAGTTACAAATCACCAGAGGTGATCAACACTACAAAGAACTATACAAAAAGCAAAAAGAAAGGAACATGGTTAACCCCTAAAAAAGAAGACCTCAAGGACGCAGAAATGAGATCCATCTGAGTAACTCCTTAAATCGTGCCTTAATCATGTGTTGCATCAGAGATATATCATGAATGAAAGCACGTCTCCATCTGTTAAAAGTTGGTCTCTCATGCCTGAACACATTGGCATTTTTGATAATCCAAATGTTCCAGCAAGCAACAAAAACCATTCAGAGAAAAAAGGTTTTGCGAAATCTCTCTGCCTGGGAGTAGGGATGAAAATAGAACGGAAACAAACAGAACTGAGTGCTACCACATTTGTTTTCATATATTTTTGCAGAAGCGAAAATGAATACAAAAAACTCCGGAAATGAATACAGAAACAGATACTACCAGAAATGGACACGGAGCGAATACAAAGTGGACACGGAAATAGAAGTGGGTATTGACCAGAATTTAAAACCCCTTGAATCATAGAGAAATACACACAAAAACAAACAAATTTAATGAATACTTAACATAATAACATGTCTACAAAATAATATCATTATGGTAGCAACTTAGCATAGTATTGTAGTATTACTAGACAATTGCGTACAGGGTCAAGCTGAGTACATATGTGGTAGCAGAAGTTGGGCCTCAAATGATCCATTCTAGTCATTGTGTCATTGTGTGTTGTTTGGTAGTTGGGCTACAAAGCATACATAGGCCTATAGTAAAAACGAAAATTCCATATTCACGGAAACTTCCATTTCCACACGTATTCAACCGAAAAACACCATTCCGTTTTTGTTTCCGTTTCCGCATAAAAAATTGCATTTCCACTTCCGTTTTACAAATTTCCGTTTCCGTTTTCATGTTTCCTTTCCATTTCCATTTTTCCTCCAGAAAAGCGGAAAGTTTCCACTCCATTTTCATCCCTACCTCGGAGACTATGGTTTGCATATCATCAACATGTGGCTAGTAGATTTGAAGATAGTTCCAGATTCTGACACTGAAGTTGCACTAAAAAAAAAACAGATGATTTCTAGTCTCTCTTACCCTGAGAGGACAAAGAACACAATTAACTCCATCATCCAAATGCCAATGCCTTCTTTCCACCATATCTTTCGTATTCAGCCTATCCATAATAAGCAGCCAAGTAAACACCTTAATTTTCATAGTGCAGACAGACTTCCAGATCCACAACAACAAAGGGTTGAAAGACAAAGATGAATGCATAAAAGAATAGAATATCTTGGGTTTGAATGCATTGCATGTACCCTGCCAGAACCAAATATCCCTTTCCTCCCCCATTCTGTTGTGAGAAGACATCAATGACTGAACTGTGAGAAATTCTGGATATGCTTGTTCAGATAATGGTAGGTCAAACAACTCAGAGAAATTCTGAATACTGAAAGTCTCGTTCACAGTTACCTAAGAATCGTTGGTATATGAAAATAACCTAGGAAACCTTGTCTGCAGGGTAATTATAGAATTTCCCAGCTTCCAACTATCATACAAGAATAGAGCTGTGTCCCCTTTACCTATATGGACCCAGGACACCGTTCTGAAGTGATCCAGCAGCTTACATATGTCCTTCCACCAGAAGGATCCACAAGACAATGTAGATTGAGGTACTATTTCATTGTAATATGTGTCCCACGGCAAAGTAACCCATGGTACATCCATTCTATTGAAGAACATATGAGCATCCTTAAGCAACAATGCAATATTCTGCACTCCCAGGTTCATGATCCCAAGACCACCTTTATTCTTAGGTCTGCAGATAAGGTCCCAAGCAACTAATGAGGGAGCAGGATCATCTCTATTTGTCCTCTATAGACATTGTCTCTGGATCCTCTCCAATTGTTTTAGAATGCCAGGAGGAACTAACAGGCTGCCAAGAAAAAAAAATGGGCATTGATGAGAGAGCAGAGTTCAAAACTTGCCTATTATATTGTCAATCTTAGATACTTTATATGCAATTTTATATTATTTTTGGGGACTAACCTATTAACTCGGTGCTCAGTGCCAGTTGCTGTTTTTTGCTTGTTTTTGCTTTTCAGAAAATCAGTATCAAACGAAGTCGAAACACGATGAAACTTTACGGTGATTTTTTTAGACCAGAAGGGACCCTAGAATGTTCGGGAGGAGGCCAGAAGATCTATGAGAGAGCCATGGGCTCACACGGTGCGCCTCCAGGGGTGCGCCACATGAGCTCGTGTGTCCCTCGCAGCTCTATTTAACCTAATTCCAACTCCATAAATTCCCATAAATCCCTAAACCAACAGAGAGCTGCCGAAAACACTTTTTCTGCCACCGCAACCTTATGTTCTTCCATGATCCCATCTGGCGGCCTTTTTCGGTACTCTGTCGGAGGGGGAATCGATCACGGAGGGTTTCTACATCATGCTTGCTGCACCTCCAATGGTGTGTGAGTAGTTTACCACAGACCTACGGGTCGATAGCTAGTAGCTAGATGGCTTCATCTTTCTCTCTGATCTTCAATACAATGTTCTCCATGATCTCCATGGAGTTCCATCCGATGTAATCTTCTTTTGCGGCGTGTTTGTTGGGATCCGTTGAATTGTGGGTTTATGATCAGATTATTCGTTGAAAGTAATTGAGTCTTTACTGAACTTTATTATGCATGATTGTTATAGTTTTGTATTTCTCTTTGATCTATCCGTTAGGTTCGACCAACTAGATTGATTTATCTTCAGTGGGAGAGGTGCTTTTTAATGGATTCAATCTTGCGGTGTCCTCACCTCGTGACAGAAGGGGTAGTGAGGAATGTATTTGTATTATTGCCATTAAGGGTAAAACAACGGGGTTTGATCATGTTGCTTGGTTTTATTCTGTCTATATTATGTCATCATACTTCATGCATTACTTTGTTTGTTATGAACTTAATACGTAGAGAGGCAAACATAGAAGCGCTCTCGAAGTGGAGTAATAGTAGTAGATGCAAAATCATTTTGGTCTACTTGTCACAGATGTAATGCCTATATACACGATCATTGCCATGAATAACATCATAACTATGCGCTTTTCTATCAATTATCCAACAGTAATTTGTCTACCCACCGTACGCTGAGAAGCCTCTAGTGAAAACTATGGCCACCGGGTCTACTTTTATCATATTACAAAAACCAAAAATACCTTGCTGCAATTTCTTATCTTTTATTTTACTTTTCAAATTATCTAGCTATCATTATCAGATTTAATCCTTGCAAGTAACGAGTTCAAGGGGATTGACAACCCTCTTGTCGTGTTGGGTGCAAGTATTTGCTTTTGTGTGCATATGCTGTTTGATTAGGCTTTACTTGGTTCTCTTATTGGTTCGATAACCTTGGTTCTCACCGAGGGAAATACTTATCCGCTATTATATTGCTTCACCCTTCCTCTTCGGGGAAAATCCCAACGCAGCTCACAACTAGCAGAAAGAATTTCTGGCACCGTTGCTGGGGAGACATCATCAAATACCTACAGGGTCCTTCACACAAATTATCATTTACTTGCTATCCTTTTTATTTGCTTAATTTTCTTTTATTAGTCTCATTACAAAGAAATATCGAAAACACAAAAATATTTTACTTTGCTAGTTTGCTATTTTGTTTCCTTTCCACTATGTCTCAAGAAAATACCAAGTTGTGTGACTTCTCAAATACTGATAAAAAATATTTTATTAGTACTCCAGTTGCTTCTCCTGCCACTAGTGCGGAGTCGTATTGATATATGCTGCATTACTAAATCTTTTTATGAAAGAACAATTTGCTGGAACTCCTAGTGAAGATGCTCCATCCCACCTTAATCCATCGGTGCATTATGCGATATGCAAAACAAAAAAATGTGGATAATGATATTATTAGTTGAAGTTATTTCCTTTCTCGCTAAGAGATTGTGCTAAAACTTGGTTTTCATCCTTGCCTCACAATAGTATTGATTCATGGGATAAATGTAAGGATGCTTTTATTGCCAAGTATTTTCCTCCTGCTAAGATTATTTCTCTTAGGAGTCAAATCATGAACTTTAAGCAACTTTAGCAAGAACATGTTGCAAAATCTTGGGAGAGAATGAAATTAATGATTAAAAATGTCCCACTCATGGATTAAGCTTGTGGATGATAATACCAAATTTTTATGCAGGACTAAACTTTGTGTCGAGAAATCTTCTAGACTCTGCTGCAGGTAGTACCTTTATGGGAATTACTTTGGGGGAGGTGATACGTCTCCATCGTATCTATATTTTTTGATTGTTCCATGCCAATATTATACAACTTTTACATACTTTTGGCAACAATTTATATGATTTTTTGGGACTAACATATTGATCCAGTGCCCAGAGCCAGTTCCTGTTTGGTGCATATTTTTTGTTTCGCAGAATATCCATATCAAACGAAGTCCAAATGCGATAAAAATTTATGGAGAATTATTTTGGAATATATGTGATTTTTGGGAGGTGGAATCAATGCAAACGGAGGCCCACGGCCTCCACTACCCACCAGGGCTCGCCTGCCCCCTAGCGTACGGTGGTGCCTTGTGAGCACCCTATAAGTCGGTTGGGCTCTTCTTTGGGCGCAAGAAAGATAATATTTGGAAAAAATTGTGTAAAAATTTCAGCCCGATCGGAGTTACAGATCTCCAGGAATTTAAAAAATTGTGAAAGGCCAGAAAACAAGAACGCAAAACAGAAGAGAACAGAGAGATAGATCCAATCTAGGAGGGGCTCTCGCCCCTCCGCCGCCATCAAGGCCATGGACCAGAGGGGAAACCCTCCTCCCATCTAGGGGGGAGGCCAAGGAAGAAAAAGAAGGCGGGGGCTCTCTCCCCCTCTCTCCCGGTAGCGCCGGAGTGTCGCCGGGGCAAGGAACATGACGGCGATCTACATCAACAACCTTGCTACTGTCAACACCAACTTTCTCCCCCTCTATGCAGTGGTGTAACCTCTCTATTCCCGCTGCAATTCTATAATTGAACATGGTGCTCAACACTATATATTATTATCCAATGATATGTGGTTATCCTATGATGTTTGAGTAGATCTATTTTGTCCTATGGGTTGATAGATGATCATGATTGGTTTGAGTTGTATATTTTATTTTAGTGATGTCCTATGGTGCCCTCCGTTTCGCGCAAACATGAGGGATCCCCACTGTAGGGTCTTGCAATACGTTCATGATTCGCTTATGGTGGGTGGCGTGAGTGACAGAAGCACGAACTCGAGTAAGGGGGTTGTCGCGTATGGGATAAAGAGGACTTGATACTTAATGCTATGGTTGGGTTTTACCTTAATGATCTTTGGTAGTTGCAGATGCTTGCTAGAGTTCCAATCATAAGTGCATATGATCCAAGTACGGAAAGTATGTTAGCTCATGCCTCTCCCTCATATAAAAGTGCAATAATGATTACCGGTTTAGTTACCGATCACCTAGGGACAAATAACTTTCTTGTGTAACAAAAGCTATCTACTTTTATTATCTTGCAATTTATTCATAGTTTTATTCTCGCAAAGTACTTCTAGTTTTATTCTTATTCTAGGTAAAGTAAACGTTAAGTGTGCGTAGAGTTGTATCGGCGGTCGATAGAACATGAGGGAATAATAGCGTGGGGTGAATATTCTTGTGTGTGCTTGTTTGCTTTATCACTAAGTAGTTTTTATTTTTTGCTCTAAGTTGTTCTCTATCTTTAGTTATGGATATGGAACACGAAATACCAAAAAAAATAGTTGTACTTGCTACTCATGGAGATGGGGAACCTCCTAAAACCCTCGATGCTTGTTATGTGAAAAAATATTAAACACTACTTTGATAATACTGAGAAAACCCCATTCAACTTGATAATGGGAGACACGTTGGATCAACATGAATGTTTTAGGGATTATCGCAGAACACAAAAAGGGAAACTGTTATGGGATCAAATTGAAATGTTGCAATGGTATGCTTGGAATTTATGCCAGAGATATGATTATACTTGTTGCTCTAGGATGAAGGCTCGACACCTTCCCTGTTCTTGTAAATTTAATGATAATGAAACCTTGGCTTCTTATGCTAATGGTAGATATGATTACTCTGATGTGGAAAGAATAGAATAATTTGTTGCTTTTAAGGGTGCTTATGAAATTGAATCTCTCTTTGGAAAGTATGAAGATTATGATGATGCTGTTTATAGACCTGAAAATTTTGCTATACTTAAATATTGCTATGAGAATTATGAATACAATGCCGATATTGATGTATTTATTGAGAAAGTCTCCTCTATCCAAGAAGAGACTAATATTTCACAGGAGTCTATGGAAGAAGAAATTTGATGAAACTGTGAGCTCATTGGATGAATAAGATGATGAGGAGAGCGAAGAACAAAAGGTGGAAGAGTGGATTAGCTACCCGTGCCCACCCTCTAATGAGAGTAACTCTTCAACTCATACATTATTTAATTTCCCTTCGTTCTTACCGAAGGATGAATGCTATGATAATTGCTATGATCCTGTTGATTCATTTGAAATATCCCTTTTTGATGAAATTGATGATTGCTATGCCTGTGGCCATGATGCCAATATGAATTCTGCTTATGGAGATAAACTTGCTATAGTTCCTTATGTTAAGAATGAAATTGTTGCTACTGCACCCATGCATGATAGTCCTATTATCTTTTTGAATTCTCCAAACTACACTATATTGGAGAAGTTTGCTCTTATTAAGGATTACATTGATGGGTTGCCTTTTACCGTTGCATGTGATGATTTTGATGAATATAATATGCATGTGCTTGCTGCTCCTACTTGCAATTATTATGAGAGAGTAACTACATCTCCGCCTCTCTATGTTTCCAACACGATAAAGTTGCAAGAAACTGCTTATGATATGTATTGGCCTTTACTTGATGTGCATGAATTGTTCTTTTATGACATGCCGATGCATAGGAAGATAGTTAGACTTCATTGTTGCATGATATATATTACTTTGTGCACACTACTAAATTATAAATCATTGTTAATTAAAATTGGCTTTGATATACCTTGGGATCCGGGTGGATCAATTACTTGAGCAATTTATGCCTAGCTTAATGGCTTTAAAGAAAGCGCTGCCAGGGAGAAAACCCGAAAGTTTTAGAGAGTCATTTACTACTGTTGTGTGCTTTTAAAAGTTAAAAAAAATATAGAGGGTAACCTAAAACTTTTCAAAAACAAAAGTGAAAGTGAGAAAGACGAACACCGTTGAATTGGGGTACGTCCTTGAACTTTGTTCTTGCCCATGGAAACTTTGTGAATCTCGATTAAAGAAAGTTTTTAACAAAAATAATTATCCCCTTGTACAAATCCATTGTATTATAAAAATAATGTGCCAAGATTTGCCTTTAGGATGATTAGATTGCTTGTTGGTATATGTGCGGTGCAAAAACAGAAACTTTGGCTGTAGTGCCTGAATTTACGTTTTTTACTGGAACGTCAAAAGTTTCTCAATTTTTTACACAGTCCTGCTATGCAATTTTTTTATATTTTTTACTAAATTTTCAGAATTTTTGGAGTTACATAAGTACAGTCAAAGTTTAGATTGCTACAAACTGCCCTGTTTTTGATAGATTCTGTTTTTGATGCATTGTTGCTTGTCTTGATGGAACTATGGATTTTATCGGTGGTATAAGCCATGAAGAAGTTAGGATACAGTAGGGATAATGCAAAAATAAAATACGAACGGGTTTGCAACAATACTAAAAGTAGTAATTTGCTTTATTATGCGAACGGATCTCATGAGTTTTCTGTTAAGTTTTGTGTGGATGAAGTGTTCAAAGATCGAGGAGGTCTCGATATGAGGAGAAGGAGGAGAGGCAAGAGTTCAAGCTTGGGGATGCCCAAGGAACCCCAAGTAAATATTCAAGGATACTCAAGCGTCTAAGCTTGGGGATGCCCTGGAAGGCATCCCATCTTTCTTCAAAAAGTATCGGTATGTTTCGGTTTTCGTTTCATTCATGTGATATGTGTAAATCCTGGAGCGTCGTGTTCTTTTTATTTTATTTTAATAATGCACCATGCTGGTATGAGATAGTCCATGGTTGATTTATAGAATGCTCTTTGCACTTCACTTATATCTTTTGAGTATGGCTTTATAGAATGCTTCATGTGCTTCACTTATATCATTTGAAGTTTGGATTGCCTGTTTCTCTACACATAGAAAACCGTTTATTTGTAGAATGCTCTTTTTCTTCACTTATATTTATTAGAGAATGGTATTTTGTAGAAAGAATTAAACTCTCTTGCTTCACTTATATCTATTTAGAGAGTTAACAGGAATTGGTCATTTGCATGGTTAGTCATGAAATCCTACATAAAACTTGTGGATCACTGAATATGATGTGTTTGATTCCTTGCAATAGTTTTGCGATATAGAGATGATAATATGTGGGATGTACTAGTAAACGGTTGTGGTTAGTAGGAATATTGGTGTTAAGGTTTGTGATTCCCGAAGCATGCACGTATAGTTCCCGTTATGCTAAGAAGTTGGAGCATGATTTATTATTGATTGTCTTCCTTATGAGTGGCGGTCGGGGATGAGCGATGGTCTTTTCCTACCAATCTATCCCCATAGGGGTGTGCGTAGTAGTACTTTGCTTCGAGGGCTAATAAACTTTTGCAATAAGTATGTGAGTTCTTTATGACTAATGTGAGTCCATGGATTATACGCACTCTTACCTTTCTGCAATTTGCTAGCCTCTACGGTACCGTGCATTGCCCTTTCTCACCTCGAGAGTCGGTGCAAACTTCGCAGGTGCATCCAAACCCCGTGATATGATACGCTCTATCACACATAAGCCTTATTATATCTTCCTCAAAACAGCCACCATACCTACCTATTATGGCATTTCCATAGCCATTCCGAGATATATTGCCATGCAACTTCCACCGCTTCCGTTTTGATGACTTGAGCATTCATTGTCATATTGCTTTGCATGATCGTAAGACAGCCATCATGATATTTCCATGGCTTGTCCGTTTTTTGATATCCTTGCTACTCTAGATCATTGCACATCCTGGTACACTGCCAGAGGCATTCATATAGAGTCATACTTTGTTCTAGGTATCGAGTTGTAATATTGAGTTGTAAGTAAATATAAGTGTGATGATCATCATTATTCATTATTAGAGCATGTCCCAGTGAGGAAAGGATGATGGAGACTATGATTTCCCCACAAGTCGGGATGAGACTCCGGACAAAAAGAAAAAAGAAAAGAAAAAAAGAAAAAGAAAAAAGTGAGGCCAAAAAGAGCCCAAGAAAAAAAAAAGAGAAAAGAAAAAAATGAGAAAAAAAGAGAAAAGGAGGCATGCTAATTCCACACTTGTGCTTCAAAGTAGCACCATGTTTTTCAAATAGAGAGTCTCCTATGTTGTCTCTTTCATATACTAGTGGGAATTTTTCATTATAGAGTTAGATGCACACCCACTTAGTTTTACTTTGAGCTTTCATACACTTATAGCTCTTAGTGCATCCATTGCATGGCAATCCCTACTCCTCGCGTTGATATCAATTGATGGGCATCTCCATAGCCTGTTGATTATCCGCGTTGATGTGAGACTTTCTTACCTTTTTATCTTCTCAATGTTTACCCCTATCATTATAATCTATTCCACCCATAGTGCTATGCCCATGGCTTCCGCTCATGTATTGCGTGGGGGTTGAAAAAGCTGAAGCGCATTAAAAAGTATGAACCAATTGCTCGGCTTGTCATCGGGGTTATGCATGATAAATACTTTGTGTTAAGAAGATGGAGCATGACAAGACTATATGATTTTGTAGGGATAGTGTTCTTTAGCATTGATATTTTGAAAGACATGATTGTTTGTTGGGATGCCTGAGTATTGATGTCTTTATGTCAAATTATAGACTATTGCTTTGAATCACTCGTGTCTTAATATTCATGCCATGATTAGATATATGATCAAGATTATGCTAGGTAGCATTCACATCAAAAATTATCTTTTTTATCATTTACCTACTCGCGGATGAGAAGGAAGTAAGCTTGGGGATGCTGATACGTCTCCGTCATATCTATAAAAAATTTATTGTTCCATGCCAATATTATACAACTTTTACATACTTTTGGCAACAATTTATATGATTTTTTGCGACTAACATATTGATCCAGTGCCCAATGACAGTTCCTGTTTGTTGCATGTTTTTGTTTCGCAGAATATCCATATCAAACGAAGTCCAAACGCGATAAGAACTTACGGAGAATTATTTTGGAATATATGTGATTTTTGGGATGTGGAATCAACGCAAATGGAGGCCCACGGCCTCCACTACCCACCAGCACGCGCCTGGCCCCCTAGCGCATGATGGTGCCTTGTGGGCACCCCGTAAGTCGGTTGGGGCTCTTCTTCGGGCGTAAGAAAGATAATTTATGGTGATGGAAGAAGAAGGAGGGGGGCTCTCTCCCCCTCTCTCCCGGTGGCGCCGGAGTGTCGCCGGGTCAAGGAACATGACGGCGATCTACATCAACAACCTTGCTACCGTCAACACCAACTTTCTCCCCCTCTATGCAGTGGTGTAACCTCTCTATTTCCGCTGCAATTCTCTACTTAAACATGGTGCTCAACACATTATCCAGTGATATGTGGTTATGCTATGATGTTTGAGTAGATCTATTTTGTCCTATGGGTTGATAGATGATCATGATTGGTCTGAGTTGTATATTTTATTTTGGTGCTGTCCTACGGTGCCCCTCCGTGTTGCACAAACATGAGGGATCCCCGTTGTATGGTGTTGCAATACGTTCATGATTCTCTTATGGTGGGTGGCGTGAGTAACAGAAGCACAGACTCGAGTAAGGGGGTTGTTGCGTATGGGATAAAGAGTACTTGATACTTAATGCTATGGTTGGGTTTTACCTTAATGATCTTTGGTAGCTGCGGATGCTTGCTAGAGTTCCAATCATAAGTGCATATGATCCAAGTACGGAAAGTATGTTAGCTCATGCCTCTCCCTCATATAAAATTGCAATAATGATTACCGGTTTAGTTATCGATAACCTAGGGACAAATAACTTTCTTGTGTGAACAAAGCTGTCTACTTTTATTATCTTGCAATTTATTCATAGTTTTATTCTCGCAAAGTACTTCTAGTTTTATTGTTGTTCTAGGTGAAGCAAACGTTAAGTGTGCGTAGAGTTGTATCGGCGGTCGATAGAACATGAGGGAATATTTGTTCTACCTTTAGCTCCTCGTTGGGTTCGACACTCTTATTTATCGAAAAAGGCTACAAACAATCCCTATACTTGTGGGTTATCAGGAGGCCATGAAGGTTCTCGATAATATGATGAAAAACTACTCTCAATGGCATACCAGACGAGCTCCAACTTGTAAGAAGGTAAATTCTGTCGAAGAAGTTTTTACTTTGAGTGATAAAATGGATGCTCTTATGAATATGATTACTAGTAAAAATGTTCATGTTAATCCAAACAATGTCCCATTATCTACCTTGACTGAGCAAAATAATTGTGCTATTGATGTGAATTTTGTCGCTAGAAATAATTTCCACAACAATGCTCATCGAGGGAATTTCAATCCTAGACCATATCCCGGTAATCCCTCTAATAATTATGGTAATTCCTATGGAAATTCATATAATAATAATAATAATAATAATATGATACCTACTGAACTTGAGAGAAACATTAAAGAATTTATTAGTTCTCAAAAGATTTTCAATGTTATAGTAGAAGAAAAACTACATAAAGTTGAGGATATGGCTAGAAAGATGGATATAATTGCTCATGATGTGGAAACTCTTAAAAAATCACATAAGCATGATATTAATGAATCTATAAAATCTATCCAAGTCTCTATGAATGAAAGTAGAGAAAGAACCGCTAGGTTGAGAGCTAAGCGAGAATTCCTAGAAAAGGCGATTCCACTCGGTTTTTATCGTAATCATGATGAAGATATTAAAATGATCGGTGTTACACCCATTGAAACTTTATTTAAAAATATAAAATTTGATGAAAAGGGGACTGGAGATGAGTCAACTTTAGCTAGAAGGCATCCCAATTGTTTGGAGGGTGATGATCTTAATGATAAAAATAATAAAAGTGGGTTTGAAGAGGTCAAGATTTTGAATAATGATGGGCCCATTACTTTGGATTACAAGGACTTGACTTGCTACAATCCATGATGAACCCACCTAATGCTTACGAACAAAATAAAGCTTTCACTAAACATATTGTAGAAGCTATGATTAAGGCTCATGAAGAGAAGCTAGAATTGTAGGTATCTATACCTAGGAAATTACATGATAAATGGGAACCTACTATTAAAGTTAAAATAAAAGATTATGAATGTCATGCTTTGTGTGATATAGGTGCTAGTGTCTATACTATACCAAAATATTTATGTGACGTACTAGGTCTCACCGATATGGATGAATGTTCCCTCAACTTGCATTTAGCAGATTCAACTATTAAGAAACCATTGGGGTAGAATAAATGATGTTTTTATACTTGCTAATAGAAATTATGTGCCCGTGGATTTTATTGTGCTAGATATTGATTGCAATCCGTCTTGTCCTATAATACTTGGTAGGCCTTTCCAATGAACCATGGGTGCTATTATTGACATGAAAGAAGTAAATATAAGGTTCCAATTTCCATTAAAGAAAGGGATGGAGCACTTCCTAAGGAAGAGAATTAAACCACCATATGAATCTATTATGAGGGCCACCAATGGAATCAATTTGAAAGAAGACAATACTTGAGAACAATGCATTATGCCTAGCTAGGGGCATAAAACAATAGCGCTTGTTGGGAGGTAACCCAATAGTTATCTTAAATTTTTGCTTTTATTTCCATTCTTGTGTGATGGCATGATTATTGCTACTATAATGATTGTTTTTTATCTTTTACTTAGTGTTTGTGCTAAGTAAAGCTTTTGGGATGATTTGGTTGATAGTTGACTTGATTCTGTGAAAAAACAAAATCTTTTGCGCAAAATGCTGGAATTTTCATAATTCACTGGAACATAATAAATTTTGAAGTTTTTACACATGATTGATATACAAGTTGACCCCGTTGTACTAATTTTTCAGATTTTTTAGAGTTATAGAAGTCCAGTTTTTGTTCAGATCATTACAGATTGTTCTATTTTAAACATATTCTATTTTTTATTGCATAGTGTGCTTGTTTTAATGACGTTATGGATTATATCGGGGGGTATAAGTCATGGAGAAGTTAGCATACAACACGTATTATGCAAGAATAATTATGAATGAGTTTACAACAGTACCTAAATTTATGATTTATCTATTATACTAACGGATGTCACGAGGTTTCTATTGAGTTTTGTGTGCTGAGGTTTTGAAGTTTTGGGTGAGATCGCGATGGATGAAGGAATAAGGAGCGGCAAGACCCTAAGCTTGGGGATGCCCAAGGCACCCCAAGGTAATATTCATTATTCAAAGAAGAACCAAGTGTCTAAGTTTGGGGATGCCCCGGATGACATCCCCTCTTTCGTCTACAAATCATCGGTATTTTAATTGGAGCTATATTTTTATACATCACATGATATGAGCTTTACTTGGAGCGTCTTGTACCATAGTTTTATTTTGCTTGCTTGTTAGTTTTCCACAATCATTTTTTGCTGGACACACCTTTTGAGAAAGACACACATTCATTCTCATTTGTTAGAATACTCTATGAGCTTCAGTTATATCTGTCGGATTCAGGGTTCCGCAGACCCTTAAGAGGTTTGAACTCTGGGGTGCGTGCGAAGAACTCTCCCTCCCCAGTCTGCCTACTCAACGATCCCACGGCCTAGCTCGACAAACCCAAGGGACAAGAGACACAACAGTTTATCCTGGTTCGGGCCACCATGCGGTGTAATACCCTACTCCAGCTTTGTGGTGGATTGCCTCGGAGGGCTGAGGATGAACTAGTACAGAGGTGGAACAACCTCAGGAGGTGAGGTGTTCTTGAGCTCGATGAGCTGGTGAGGTGGTCAGGGTGGAATGGATCCGATCCCCCTCTATGGTGGTGGCTAAGTCCTATTTATAGTGGCCTTGGTCCTCTTCCCAAATGTAGGCGGGAAGGGATCCCACAAAAGCCAAATTCGAAGGGAGACAACTAGTACAAGTTATCCTGACAAAAGTAGTCTTCGCCTGCAAAAGCCTCTAGCGGTGACGCTGCAGTGGGCTCTGCGATGACCTGCGTCCTACCGTCCTGGCGGTCCTGGTCTTGTTGCACCGATATGGAAACCTTTGCTTCATTCCTCGGGACTCCGCGCCTGCGCTTGCCTCCTTGGCACCAAAGGGGAAACTGGTACACTGCACCCGCTGGCGCCCGCCTGGTCTTGGTCGTCATGGCTCACGTCAGGTGAACCTCGCGAGGTGTGGCTTGCATTGATATCTCCTCTGCTCAGGAGCCAGCCTGGGGAGGCCGTCCCTCGTGGAGGTCTTGGTTTCGTCCGCCTCGCAAGGTTTGGCCCCTCGCGAGGGTATTGAGTTGTTGTTGCTGAAGCTGGGCCGTACCAGGCCGTCGATGGAGCCATGCCATGGGCCGCAGGCAGGCAAGTCTGAGCACCCCCGGTCCCAGGACACCGACAGTAGCCCCCAGGCCCAAGGCACGCTCGAACTTGGCTTCGAGGCGAAGCCAAAGGGCAAGTGCAGAGCGCCGCGGGCCCTAACCGCCCGCGGCCTCGGTTGCCGCGTGGCGATTGATGGGACGTGGGCGCCTCCGCCTTCCCACGCTACCTCGGCAACTGCTCTTCGACTGACAAAAGGGCTGGCGCCCGCTGTGAAACCTTTATTGTCTTCCTTTCGTATTGCCTGAGATCCCCTTCTCCTTCTGCCTAGAGAACTTCCAGATCCGCCAATCTCCCCCGAGCTCGCTACCAATGGCTTCTGAGCTGGCGGGATCTTCAGCTGCGGCCATGCGCTCTATCCCTTGGCATGAGCCGGCCTTGAGCGCATCCACCATCACCGAGGAGAAGCACCTCGGCTCCGCGCTCCATCTGACGGCGAAGGGCAGCAATGAGGGGGGTGAGACGAAGCTCTGGGTCGGCTCCGCCAAGCCGGAAGCTTTGGGGAGCACCGTCTACCCCTTCTTCTGGCACAGCGTCCTTGCTGGGTTGGTTCCCCCTTTCTCCAAATTCTTCTACGCCGTCCTCCTCCATTACTGGCTCCATGCCCTCCATCTTCATCCCAACTCTATCCTCCTCCTGTCGGTCTTCGCCTTTTACTGTGAGGCGTTCTTGGGCGTGATGCCCTCCATTGCGCTCCTCCGCCACTTCTTCTACCTTCGGATCAACGGTAGCCAGTGCTCGGGGTGCGCCAGCTTTATTGCTGCCAATGGCAGCAATGCGATCTATCGGACGGGGAAAAAGGTGGATACCTTCCGGAACAAGTGGATCTTCCTGGATGCCAAGCGCGCCGACGCTCGGCTGGAACTGCCGACCTCGCAGCCGTCGCCCCTGGAAGGATGGGCTCACGAGAAGCTCACCGATCCCAGGGCAGAGCTGTTGCTGGAAAGGATGGCGGCAGACCTGAAGACCGATGACCCGAAGGCGGAGAAGCTGATGGGGGCCATGATCGTCAAGGAATTCCTGACACAGCGCCTAGCTCCACTCCAGGCACACTCGCGCCCCCTGTGGAAGCACAAGGGCACAGAAGAGGGTCTCCGGCTGCGCCCGGATGACCTGTCCAAAGAGGAGCTGGACAAAATCGTCTGTGCCCTGCTTGGGGTGGATCAGGGCTGTCCCCCGGACTCCCATCTTCCGCTGTACCGCCGCCCTGACGGGGAGGAGATTGCTGATGCCATGCCTGTCTTCGACAAGCGCGGGCTCGTACCTCAGGGACCTTCCCAGCTTCCGAGTTCCCCTGTTCCGGTGTCCTCCGGTGAGCTCGACGAGGAAGAGGGGACGGACTCGAAGGCGACATGGGAAAGCGTGGGGGAGACCTCCCTTCCACGCCAGACCGATCTCCTCCGCGGCCTCTCTGATGACGACGATGCCAGCGAGCACCCGATCAGGGAGGCGCCGCGCTCCGTAGGCGTCATCACGCGGTCCTAGGGCACCCCTCCGAGGAAGCTGAAGCCGGGGGTCCCGAAGAAGGGCAGGTCGGCGCTGATCCCTCGAGGCGGCGCCTCTGCCTCGCCGCCAGTCGTTGCTGCTGCAAAGCCGGCCGTGCGCCCGCCTGCTCCTGAGGGCATGACGGCTCCCATGCCCACGAAGCCTGCGGGCCTCGCGCTCCTGAAGAGGATGAGGGACTATGTTGCCGCGGACCAGTAAGTGCGCCGTCTTGCCTTTGCTTCCTGCTCTTGTCTTGGTATCTTAACGCCTGCCTATTATGTGGCTAGGCCAACGTCGGCAGCGAAGAAGAAGGAGGGGGTGCAGCTGTTGCCGCGACCAAGGTGCTCGCCATAGCCGCACCACCTCCGGCGCAAAAGGACGGGGCCAGCCTGCGTGCTCCTACGGCTGGGTCGTCCCCTGCAGTCAGGCCTGCTCAGGAGGCGCTCGCCCTCAGCTCGCCTACCGAGGCTCCGAAGCCTCCGGAGCCCCCGGCCTCTTCTACCGCTGCTGCTTCACCGATTTGGTGCCTGCGCCGTCTTCTCCCTCGTGCATCATGCCGCTGAACCATGGCTCTTCTGCCGCGCCCGATGCTCTGGAGGAGGCTCTTTCCGCGTTGAACCAGCTTCGTGTCGACCTTCAAGGTGCCGACCGGCGCCTGGCGTCAGGGCGCCTGGAGCTGGTCTCGGGGTGGCTTCGAGCCAACGCATCCGTCAGGACGGCCTAGCTCCAAGCCGTGACGGCCTCGGAGGAAGGTGAGAAGGCAGCCGGCTTGGCCGCGGCCACCCGCGACGCGGCGGTGAAGGACGCCAAGGCCGCCGAGGAGCGCTGCCGAGCGGCGGAGGCCGAACCGAGTACTCTCCGCGATGAGCAGGCCGCCGAGGCCCGTCAGCGCAAGGTGCAGGAGGAGGAGCTGAAGGCCCAGAAAGCTGCAGTTGGTAATCGTGACACCGAGCTAGAGCGGGCGGCCCGGGAATAGGCCATAGAGCGCGGCCGCCTGTAGAAGTTGAAGGAGGAGGTGGAGGCGGAGAAGGCCCAGCTGGAGGCCAGGGAGAGGCTCCTTGCCAAGGCTAAGGAGGCGGCCGCCATGGGGCACGCTACCTTCGACTCCCTCGAACAGAGGTCCCGCTCCTCGACCGTGTCGACTGCCAGCGCGGAGCATGGTGCTTCCACTGGTACGTGGGAGGGGGCTCCCTCTGAGGAGAGCCCCCGGGGCGTGTACAGCCCCGCCCTGACATGTGGCTTGCACGACAGGGCTAGAGGAGGTGTGTCTGGGCACCCATGAGCCAGCGCGGGACTCACGGGGCCCTACATCAAGGCGGTTTGCGCCTGGTCTTGATTGAGAGCACTTGTAATGATCCTGCGAGATGGTTAGGCAACCTGCACCGAGTGAATCTCCTGAGGTTACCGCATGAGAAGGCCAAGCACCAAAGGCCCCAGGAGGTGACGTGAACGGGGCTGGCCCGCCAGACAGAGCTCAGCCGTTGGATTTATCTACGCTGGAGGGACGGACCCGAGCACAGATGTCGTGCCCAGTCTTCTCATGCGGATGTCCTGAAGAAAGACAGCCAGCGCGCAGCTCCCGTGGTGACGAGGCACCGTGTCGCGCGCCCTTGCTCGTCCGCCCACTATTAGCTCATGCGAGGACAGGCACCAAGGACCATGGGAGGTGACGTACACGGGAGCTGGCCCGTGAGCCAGAGCTCAGTCTTTTGGGTTTAGCGACGCTGCAGGTACGGACCCGAGCACAGACGTCGTGCCAGCCCTTAATCATGAGGCGGTCATGGGTGGGCTTGCAAGGGCATACGACGTTCATGGCAGTGAAGTACTAGACAGGCAGATGTTAATCATAAGGCGACCGATGGCAAGAATAAGGCTAGTTCTGATAGATGCAAAGCGATACATGCCACAGGGATGGACCCACGCGGCTTGGGGATGATGCAGCCCGAGGGGCGCCCCCAACGGACTGAATCAAGATGCAAAAGGGTACATGTCGCAGGGACAGGCCCACGCGATCTGGGGATAATGCTGCCTGAGGGGGCCCCCAACTGAATAATCTGGAAAATGTCACCTGGTACCATTGCTGGAGAGGTGTTGGAGTAGCTGAAGATGCGTGCTGAAGAAGTCGCTCCTCACGAGTCGCCTGGGTCCTGAACCTCGCGAGGCTCTGGAGGCTCAGGGGGCGCACGGAGAACCGTTGCCATCTCCACCAGGACCGCCTGGTGCCTGGTCTCCTGAGCCGCCAGGACACGCCGCAGGTGGCGCTGGAAGGTGACTGCCACGTTCGGTAGGCCGTACGGCATGCGAACGTAGCTGTGAGGGGGGCCCTCGCACCGACCAACACGCGATGGCCAGAAGCGCTCCTGAGACGCAACCCTGTTGAGCCCGAGGTAGTCGATGTAGACATGCAGCTCACTGTCCTCGCCAGGACAAGGAGCTGAGCCAGGTGGCGGGCGGCGGTCGCCGCGCATGGCTCTTGCCTCTTGAAGCTCCTCGGTTGCCTTGATGACGAACTCCTGAGCACCAGGCAGCTCGTGCCTTGTGCCCTCTTGGCGGAAGCGCGCGCTGAAGCACGCCTCCATGTGGTGCCCGAGCGCCTCCCTTGTGACGTTGGCTAGTTCAGAGGCCCTCTAGAAAAGAGCCCCCGAGCCTAGCCTGAGAGGGGCGCCGGGCGCGCCTTCCTATGCGAGAGAGGGGGGCGCCCCATCCGAGGGCGCTGGTCCTGAGGTGGTGCCGGTGGAGACACCGTTCTCCTGAGGCTCTTGGCGGAGCAGCTGTTTCTTCTTCTTGGGGATAGCCTTAGGAGGGTAGATGGTGCCTTTGTTGTCTGGGTCCTCAACCGCCGTGGCCTGGTAGGCGCGCTCGAGAGAGCACACCGCGTCCTTTTCCTCGCAGGCGATCCTGATGATGTCGCGGTTCCCTGGCATCTTGAGGACATTGTAGCCATGATGAGTCACCGCCATGAACTTGGCCAGGGCTGGGTACCCAAGGATGGCATTGTACGGAAGACGGATGTGGGCGACGTCGAAGTCGATGAGCTCGGTGTGGTAGTTGTCGCGCTGGCCGAAGGTGACAGGGAGGCGGATCTGCCCTATCGGGGTGGTGGAGCCGTCGGTCACTCCTGAGAAGGGCCTGGTGGGCTGCAGCTGATCATAGGGCACTTGGAGGCGATCAAACGTTTCGGTGGAAAGGACATTGAGCCCCGCACCGCCATCAATGAGGGTCTTGGTTACGAGGACATTGCTGATGACGGGAGAGCAGAGCATCGGGAGGGTGCCGGTAGTTGCCGCGCACTTGAGCTGGTCTAATGAGCTGAAGGTGATGATGCACTTGGACCACCTGAGCGGGCGTGTGGCCTCGAGCTTGGGGAGAGCCGCGTTCACCTCACGGGCGAACTGCTTGAAGATGCGCTGGGAGGCTGGGGCCTGAGCAGCGCCCAGGATGCAAGAGACGCGCGCGAGGCTCCTAGAAGCCCCCAGCCCCCTCATCCTGGTGGTGGTCGTCATTCCTTCTTGGTGGCGGTGGCAGCGGAGGGAGGCTGGCGTTGCACAGAGGACGGTCCTCACAAGGCTGATCACGCCACTCCTGGCGATGCTCGTGGTCGTCCCAGCGTCCTCCGCCTCGGCCTCCTCCACGGCCATAGCCTCGATCGTTGCGCTCAGGGCGTCGACCGAGGCGCTCGTCGCGGATGGCCCTGAGCTCATGACAGTCGTTGGTGTTGTGGCTGTGCATGTTGTGGAAGACGCAGAACGGACGACTGCCCTTGGATGACTCTGGGTGGTCGCAGCCGCGCTTCATCTCTGGTTCAGCCGCAAGCACGGCCGCCCCCTTGCGTTTCACGTCCTTGGCCTTGGCCTTCTTGTCTTTTGGGTCAGCTGCTGGGAGCTCAAGGAGGGAGAGGCATCCCTCCTCAGCTCTCGTGCACTTTGTCGCCATGTTGAACATCTCCAGAGCCGTGCACAGGTCTTCGTGTATGGTGAGCTCCTCCTTCATCTTGACATCGCGGACGCCATCAGAGAATGCTGAGATGATGGCCTCGTCCGACACCTTGGGGATCTTGAGACGGACGTTGTTGAAGCGCTGGATGTACTTCTGCAGGGTTTCCCCTGGCTGCTGCTTGATGCGTCGCAGGTCACCCACGGCAAGCGGGCGGTCGCGGGTGCCCTGGAAGTTGGCAATGAAACGCTCACGCATCTCGCCCTAGGAGGAGATCGATCCTGCGGGCAGGTTCAGGAGCCATGAGCGCGCGCCATATTTGAGAGCCATGGGGAACCAGTTCGCCATGACCTTCTCATCGCCGTTGGCCGCCTCGATGCTCAGCTCGTAGAGTTGCAGGAACTCTGCAGGGTCGGGGGTGCCGTCGTAGCGTGGAGGCAAGTCGGGCTTGAACTTCCCCGGCCAGACGACGCTGCGTAGCTCGGGAGTGAAGGCTCGGTAGCCCGCGGTGGTTACGGGAGCCCGACGTGGAGGTGGAGCTTGATCTCGGCGCTCATCCGCCACCACCACAGGCGGCGCGTGGTCTTTGCGTGGGGGTGCTGGGAGTGCAGGAGCATCTTCTTGCAGCCGCTGGACCTCCTGGCAGCTTGCTTCTTCGCGCGCGGGCGCCCTGCGCGGGGGGTCATGCCGTGGGGCCGCGTGCCTTGGTGCGAGGGCGATGTCTTGACGGGGAGGTGGTGGAGGCGCTCCGTGTGCAACGTCGCCCGCGGTAGGTGGCAGGCAAGGCAGCGAGAGAGACGGCGCAGGCGAGCCCCCTGCGGCGCTGACAAGCTCGGCGATGCGCTCGAGCCAATCCTCGTAGAAGTCATCGACGGGGCGGTAGCGCAAGAGCTCACGTGCCATGAGCAACGCAGCCTGCGCGTCCTCCTGCCCGCGACGAGCGTGAGACGACGAACCAGCTGGAGTCAGAGACGGAGTGGCCGTGCGCCCATCACGCCGCACGAAGGGGTGTAGCGACAAAGCTTGCTGCTCGTGCCCCGCCGGGCTGGTGGCAGCGTTTGCAGCAGGCGATGGAGAACGGCAGGGAGGCCCGCCGACGGGCGCCGTCTGGGCGACGCAAGCGGCGAGGGCGGCCCAACGCTCAGCACGGGCTCGACGGGCGTAAGCCATGGAAGCGGTGGAGCAGCGGCGAGTCGACCGACGGGAGAAAGGCTCCGACGCACCCCTACCTGGTGCGCCAAATGTCGGATTCGGGGTTCCGCAGACCCTTAAGAGGTTCGAACTCTGGGGTGCGTGCAAAGAACTCTCCCTCTCCAGTCTGCCTGCTCAACGATCCCACGGCCTAGCTCGATGAACCCAAGGGACAAGAGACACAGCAGTTTATCCTGGTTCGGGCCACCTTGCGATGTAATACCCTACTCCAGCTTTGTGGTGGATTGCCTCGGAGGGCTGAGGATGAACTAGTACAGAGGTGGAACGACCTCAGGAGGTGAGGTGTTCTTGAGCTCGATGAGCTGGTGAGGTGGTCAGGGTGGAATGGATCCGATCCCCCTCTATGGTGGTGGCTAAGTCCTATTTATAGTGGCCTTGGTCCTCTTCCCAAATGTAGGCAGGAAGGGATCCCACAACGGCCAAATTCGAAGGGAGACAACTAGTACAAGTTATCCTGACAAAAGTAGTCTTCGCCTGCAAAAGCCTCTGGCGGTGACGCTGCAGTGGGCTCCGCGATGACCTCCGTCCTGCCGTCCTGGCGGTCCTGGTCTTATTGCACCGATATGGAAACCTTTGCTTGATTCCTCGGGACTCCGCGCCTACGCTTGCCTCCTTGGCACCAAAGGGGAAACTGGTACACTGCGCCCGCTGGCGCCCGCCTGGTCTTGGTCGTCATGGCTCACGTCAGGTGAACCTCGTGAGGTGCGGCTTGCATTGATATCTCCGCTCCTGGGGAGCCAGCCTGGGAAGGCTGCCCCTCATGGAGGTCTTGGTTTCGTCCGCCTCGCGAGGCTTGGCCCCTCGCGAGGGTCTTGAGTTGTTGTTGCTAAAGCTGGGCCATACCAGGCCGTCGATGGAGCCACGCCATGGGCCGCAGGCAGGCAAGTCTGGGCACCCCCGGTCCCAGGACGCCGACAATATCTTTTGAGCTATGTAGTTGCTCTTGTGCTTCACCTATATTTGTTAGAGCACGGCGATGGTTATATTTTATAGAAATGATTGCACTCTCATGCTTCACTTAAATCTTTTTGAGAGTCTATTAAATAGAAGTGGTAATGAACACGGGTTATAAGACTAGTCCAAAAAGAATAGGTATTTAAGAGTGGTATAATAAAAACTTTCATGTAGATCACTAAATATGAAACATATGTTTTAATTATATTGATGTCATAATATGAAAGGGTATTAGTTCATGATCATTGGTTAGTAAGAATATTGATATTAAAGCTTGTTATTAACTACTCGTTTAACGTTTAAGTGTCCGTCATGGCACGGTGGGGATGTTTGAGCATTTTTATGTCTGATTGAAATCCTTGAGTGCTGTCTAAATTGGGGTTGTGCGATGGTTAACTCCTACCAACCACCTCCCTAGGGGCATGCATGTAGTACTTTGCTTCGAGGGCTAATAAAACTTTCACAACAAGTATATGAGTTCTTTATGACTAATGTGAGTCCATGGATAATTACCCACTCCTACCTTTCCGCAATTTGCTATCCTCTCGGGTACCGTGCATTGCCCTTTCTCACCTCGAGAGTTGGTGCAAACTTCGCCGGTGCATCTAAACCCCGTGATATAATACACTCTATCACAGATAAGCCTCCTTATATCTTCCTCAAAACATACACCATACCTACCTATCATGGCATTTCCATAGCCATTCTGAGATATATTGACATGCAACTTCCACCTGTTCCTTCTTATGACATGTGGGTTCATCATCATATTGCTTTGCATGATCACATAGAGCTGACATGATATTTGTGGCAAAGCCCCCATTCATCATTGTTATACATGTTACACTACATCATTGCACATCCTGGTACACTACCAGAGGCATTCATATAGAGTCATATTATTCCAGTTTATTGAGTTGTAATATCGAGTTGTAAGTAAATAAAAGTGTGATGATCATCATTATTAGAGCATTGTCCTAGTGAGGAAAAGTATGATGGAGACAATGAATCCCCCACAAGTTAGGATGAGCCTTCGGACTTTAAAAAATGAGAGAAAAATATAGAAGGGGCAATGTTACTATCCTTTTACCACACTTGTGCTTCAGAGTAGCACCATGTTCTTCATATAGAGAGTCTCCTAAGTTATCACTGTCAGATTCAGGGCTCCGCAGACCCAAGAAGGTTCGAACTTTGGGGTGTGTGCGAAGATCTCAACCTCTCAAGTCTCAAGCTCGCCACCCTACAGCCTAGCCTCGTCGGATTCGCGTGAGCGGGGAAGAAGATGAACACGGCAGTTTACCCAGGTTCGGGCCACCTTGCGGTGTAAAACCCTACTCCTGCTTTGTGGTGGATTGGCCTCACGAGGGGCTGAGGAAGAACAAGTACAGTGGATGAACAGCCTCGCGAGGGCTATGGTGGAGAGGGTGGAAAGGATCCGACCCCTCCTATGGTGGTGGCTAACCTATATTTATAGTGGCTTCGGTCCTCTTCCCCCCAAACTTAGGCGGGAAGGGATCCCACAATGGCCAATTTGAAAGGGGACAAGAAGTACATCTAATCCTGATGAAAGGTGGTCTTCTCCTGGAAAGCTTCTGGTCGTGACGAAGTGGTGGGCAGGATGATGACGTCCATCCTGCCGAGCCCGTGGTCTTGGTCTTGTTGCACCGGAATGGAAAGCTTTGGGGATTCCTCGGGAACCCACGCCTGTCCTTGCTCCCTTAGCACTGAAAGGGAAACTGCCTCCGCTGCGCCCGCTGGCGCCCATCTGGCCTCAGTCGTCATGGCCCATGTCTTCGCAGCCTCGGGAGCCTGGGTACCTGCATAGAAATCTCCGCTCCTCGGGGGGCAACCTGGGGAGGCCTCTCCCTTGGAGGTCTTGGTGTCCTCCACCTCATGATGCCGGGGCCCTCACGAGGGTCTTGTCTTGAAGGCCTTGCCGTTGGGCCGTACCAGGCCGTCGAGGGAGCCACACTGTGGGCCACAGGCAGGCAGGTCTGGGTACCCCCGATCCCTGGGCCCAAGGCGCGCTCGGGCTGGCTTCGAGGCAAAGCCAAGGGGCAAGGGCGAAGCGCCGCAGGCCCCAACTGCCTGCAGGCCAGGCTCGACGCATGGCGCCTGACGGGGCACAGACGCCTCCGCTTGCCCACGTCGCCTCGGCAATCGCTCCAAATTGACAGCAGCTCGGTGCATGCAGCAGTGCCATCATCTCTCGGAATGTGGAAGGGCGCCGGTTAGCCTTCTTTGCCTATAAAAGGGCGAGGGGGCGGAGCCCCCTAGCCCATCTTCATCTTCTTGCTTCTCATCCCGCACTCTTGCAGCAGCATCCATGGTGCCGGTGAGGAGGTTCTCCGCCGCCGAGAAAGGGAAGCTCCCCAGGAGGGGCTGGAGGGGCCGCCACCCAAGAGAGGGCGTGGCCGCCCCCGCAAGTCTGCGGCCGCACCGGCGTCGTCTTCGCGGGGGCACGGGCGCTCGCCTCTGGCGGCTCGCACCAGCTCCGGCAGCCGGGGAAAGGGCCTCTCCCGTAGAGGCGGCTGCGGGGGTCCTAGCGGCCACGGCCAAGGGGGAAGGCGTCCCGTGGACGTTCGGCCACCGCGCCTGCGTGCCCGCTCAAGCGACACAGCCCGTGAGTTCGTCATGCAGGTGGAGGGCCCACCTGGCACCTGGCTTCTGCTTTCGAGCTCCTTCGTGGAGGAGCTGCCGGCAGAGGGGCCCATTGGGCTGTGGCTGCTGCCTGATGGCTGCTGTAACAGGTCCTCATTGGTGGAGGTCAAGGTCAACCCCATCGGCCATGTATTCCTGACTCGCGGATGGCAGTCGTTTGCCCGCACCCGCGGCCTGGAGGGGAGGTGCACCCTCCACTTCAAGTATGACGGGGCGGCAACGCTCTTTGTCAGTGTCTTCGGGGAGGACGGCGGTCGCCTAGGGTACTGCCCAGAAGGTGATGATGACGGCAGCGACCACTCCTCTGGTGATGATGGTCAGCGCGGCGGCGGCGTCCTCGGCGGTGAACTTGCATTGGCCGCTTCACCTCCGGCAGCAGCAGCACCTCCTCTGGGGGAAGTTCGAGCGACAGCGACTACGATAAGCCGCCCAGTCACCGCGCCCAGATCCAGGAGGGCGGCAAGCCGCCACGCAGCCATGCCCCTGCTTAGGAGGACGTCGAGCCGCCTCACCACCGCGCCCCATCAAGCAGGAGGAGGACTCTGATTAAGCGCGTGCGGTGGTGGAGCCAGGCCTCAGGAGCAGCGGTCATCGGGAGGCCGCATCTTCGTCTTTTTATCTCCTGCATTAAGAACTGTGGAAAAGGCCCCGCGGGGGCGTGTAATGAACTTTGGCGCTTGCACCCCTATATAAGTATTTCCTGTTTGTGTTCCAGCATTTATATCATTACTGATCGAAACTGTTGCGATTAGGATAACTTAACTTGGTGCGCTCGTGACCCTTGGCGGGTTCCTGCATCATGGGGGAACATTCCTCCGGAGCCTTGGATCTCACGCAGGTCCCTTCCTCGTGACGATGCGGCTAGGGCACCGGAGCGGCCTCGGGAACTTGTTGGGGGGGGGTCTTCCTTTCCGTGACCCGATAGCTCTGGAGCCTCGAGGGGCATGCCGCCCGCGAGGCACCAGGGCGCGGTTTATGTAGGGTTTCTTGTCGATGAGCCAGATCGTGCCTGTCGATCATCCTGAGTCTGGAGCCCCCGAGCGAGGGCGGACTGTCGCCCAGCAAGGCTAGGAGGTGAGCGCTCCTGAGGTCGGGGGGCCGATGGCTCGCTCGAGAGCGTCGCGCGAGGACTCGGTCACCAAGGTCTTGGCGAGGTGCGCGCATGAGCGAGCTTGCCGCTAGCGCAGCCTAAGCCGGCTCAAGCGTACACACCGTGCCCAGCCCCACTCGCGGGACGCGATGGAGGGAGCCACGGGCGGCTGCCATACTTCGCAAAGACGTAAATTGAGAGAGGAAGCACTGCAAGAAGAAAAAGGAAAATTCCCCCCTTTTTTCAAATAAAGACGCGAGAACTTCAAATTTCATTCCAAGAAATAGCAAATTTGGGTTACAAGAGAAAGCAAAGAACGGCTGCATCCGACGCCTATACTAGTCTTCTAGTCTTCCCGCCAGTGCGGAGCATGGGGCTTCCACTAGACGTGGGCATAGTCGCTGAAAGACCATGTCGTCCCCCAGCACGGAGCATGGGGCTTCCACTTGGACGTGGGTGGGAGCCCCCGTGAGGCTCAGGGGCAGCGCTCAGGAGTCTCCGGGGCGTGTACAGCCCCACTCATTATTACGTGAGAGTGTCACGGGTAGAACTTGCGGAGGTGCTGAATGTTCCAAGCATTCTGGATGGGGACCCCGTCCTGCGTCTCCAAGCGTACGGCACCAGGCCTGGAGATGCGGGCAACCCTGAATGGGCCCTCCCACATGGGCAAGAGCTTGTGAAGGCCCTCCCTGGAAAGGACCCGCATTAGGATGAGGTCTCCCACCTCGAGGGTCCGGGAGCGGACGCCGTAGCAGTGGTAGCGCCGCAGCGCCTGCTGGTACCTCGCCGCGCGGAGCGAGGCTCGACGGCGTGCCTCCTCTCCTAGCACGAGGTCTGTCCCCCGCGTGGCATCCTGACGCGCCTTGTCAAATGCCATGACGCACGGGGAGCGATGCCTGACCTCGTGAGGGAGGACCACCTCGGCCCGGTAGACCAGGAAGAATGGGGTCTCGCCGGTGGGCTTAGTCGCGGTGGTGCGGATCGACCACAACACAGACTGAAGCTCACCGAGCTAACCCCGTTCGCAGGCTTCGAGCTTTTTCTTGAAGCTCCTTGTCTTGAGGCCCTTCGAGACCTCCGCGTTGGCGCACTCGGCCTGGCCGTTACTCCGTGGGTGTGCCACAGAAGCATAGCATATCTGCGTTCCAAGGTTAGCACAATATGTCCTGAAAAGGTTGCTTGTGAACTGAGACCATTGTCAGTAATGATATGGTTGGCGACACTGAAATGGCTCACGAGGCCCTTGATGAACTTGATGGCTGAGCCAGCGGGGATGGTGCGCACGGGCTCCACCTCCGCCCACTTGGTGAACTTGTCGATGGCGACGTAGAGGTAGCGGTATCCGCCGGCTGCCCAAGGGAATGGGCCCAGGATATCCAGCCCCCAGACCGCAAAGGGCCATGAGAGCTGAATGGTTTGGAGTCCTTGCGCGGGTTGGTGAATCTACTTCGCGTGGAACTGGCAGGCCTCGCAGGATCTCACCAGCTCAGTGGCGTCGTTCAGCGCCGTTGGCCAGTAGAACCCGCTGCAGAACACCTTGCCCACGAGGGTGCGCGACGAGGAGTGGTGCCCGCACTCTCCGCCGTGGATGTCAGCCAATAGCTAGTGCCCCTGCTCCTTGGATATGCACCACAGCGTGACATTGTTGGGACGCTTTCGGTACAACTCGCTGTCCTGCAAGCAATAAGCAGTAGCCTGGCGAACCATGCGCTCTGCGTCCTCCTTCTTCTCAGGTAAGGCGCTACGGAGACGGTAGGCCTTGAATTCCTCAGTCCAGCAGCCTTCCTACGGCTCCAATGCCAGGATTAGGTGGGCTCCTGAGGTCAGGCCATAGGGCGGGGCGCCTGAGGTCGGAGCCAGCGGTGGCTCTTCCCGGAGCGGCGCCGGGCCTGCGACTGGCGGCGCCGCCGATGGCTTGAAGAGTCTCTCCTTGAAGACGACAGTTTTCTGAGGCTCGCGGCGAGATGCCCTCTTGGCGATGTCGTCTGCTTCCTTGTTTGCGCCGTGCGGGACGTGCTGCAATTCCAAACCCAGGAAACGCTTTTCAATTTATGTACCTCCTCCAGGTATGCTTCCATGTGCTTGTCCTTAGGTTTGTACTCCTTGTTGGAGAAGTTAACGAGGAGCTGGGAGTCACCCTTGATGGTGAGCCACCTGACCCCCAAGGCAGCCGCGGCCCTGAGGCCAGCAATCAGGCCCTCGTACTCCATGATGTTGTTGGAGACCTTTTCACCATGCTGAAAATAGAGCTGCACGGGGTAGTAGAGCTTGTCCTTGGTTGCTGAGATGAGTACGACTCCAGCCCCCGCGCCCTGCCGCGCGAAGGCCCCGTCAAAGTACATGACCCAGCCATCAGGCGCCTTGTCGCAGGGTGAGAGGGATTGGCCTTCGGCCAGCCCCCGGTCAGGAGCATCCATCCACTCTGCCATGAAATCAGCGAGGGTCGCGCCCTTGATGACCCTGGTCGTGCTGAACTCCAGTTGGAAGGCTTGCAGCTCGACGTTCCACTCTGCCACCCTTCCAGCGGCGTTGGGGCTGCAGAGCACCTTTTCCAGGGGGTACGCGGAGATGACCTTGATGGGGTGGCCTTGGAAATAGTGACGCAGCTTCCTAGAGGCGACGAGGAGCGCAAGCATGAGCTTCTGTTGCATGGGGTAGCATGCACGTCACGCAGCACAGTTCTGACGAAATACACCGGGTGCTCGACGAGGGGCGAGGCGCCAATGGCGCCCCGCTCCTCGTGGGGCGAGTGGGCCTCGGGAGCCTCGCCGTCTGGTGTAGTGATGGGAAACTCAGGAGTGTCACCCTGATGTGGTGAGCACGACGCGACCTTTCGCGGGGCACCTTGTTTTGCGCCCGCACCGGCGTGCTCCTCCCTGACCGCCACGAGTGCTGCGATGGCCGAGTGTGGGGTGGCTGCCAAGTAGAGCACCAAGGGCTCAAGAGGACGAGGCGCCACCATCACGGGCGGGCTTGTGAGGTACCTCTTGAGGTCTTCAAAAGCTGCCTCAGCCTTCGGAGTCCACTCGAAGGGGCCCTTCCTCTTCATCAGCTTGAAGAAAGGGAGGGCGCACTCACCGAGCTTGGAGATGAAGTGCCCCAGTGAGGTCACGCACCCCGTGAGTTTTTGCATTTCCTTGAGGGTCTGCGGCGGGCGCATCTTTTCAATTGCCTTGATCTTCTTGGGGTTAGCCTCGATCCCTCGGTGCGATACTAGGAAGCCCAGCAGCTTGCCAGACGGGACTCCAAACATGCACTTCTCCGAATTGAGCCTCAGGTTTACCTTGCGCAAGTTGGCGAATGTATCTTCTAGGTCTTCGATTAGGGTCCTTGCCTCCCGCGACTTGACCATGATGGCGTCAACATATGCCTCCGCATTTCTCCCCAGCTGTGACCCGAGCGCGATGTGCATCAACCGCTGGAAGGTCGCCCCGGCGTTCCGCAGCCCGAAGGGCATGCAGGTGTAGCAATACGAGATGAAGGCTGTTTTCTCGACGTCCTCCATCGCCATCTTGATTTGGTGATACCCTGAGAAGGCATCAAAAAAGCACAGCAGATCGCACTCGGCGGTGGAGTCCACGATCTGGTCAATGCGCGGGAGTGGGAAGGGGTCCTGAGGGAAGGCCTTGTTGAGGCTCGTCAAGTCGACGCACATGCGCTCCTTCCCCCTTTCTTGGGGACGATCACAGGGTTCGCTAACCAGTCCGGGTGCCGCACCTCCCGAATGACGCCGGCCTCTTGCAACTTGCGAACCTCTTGGACGATGAATGCTTGCTTCTCTTGCGCTTGACGCCGCGCCTTTTGCTTCACCGGGCACGCACCAGGGCACACCATTAAGTGGTGCTCAATCACCTCCCTCGGGACACCAACCAGATCGAATGCCTCCCATGCAAATACGTCTTTGTTGGCCCTCGGGAAGTCAACCAATGCCTCTTCTTGGTCCGGAGGGAGGCCGACACCTATGGTGAAGGTGGGGCCGGCACCCTGCTGTCAACAGGCACTTGCTTCGTCTCGGCCCGGTCCTGAGAGAACAGCTGCTTTTTCTTCGTGGGCGTGGCCTCCGGAGCCTCTGAGGCGCCCTTGGCGTCAGGGCGCGAGGCCGCCATAGCTTTGTAGGCGAGCCTGAGGGTCCGGACCGCGTCCTTTGCGTCCCCGACCATCGTGATGATGCCGCTGCTGCCCGGCATCTTGATGACATTGTAACCTGGATGGGTCGCTGCCATGAACTTGGCGAGGGCCGGATACCCCAGGATGGCGTTGTACGGAAGGCTGATGCGGGCCACGTCGAAGTCGATGAGCTCGGTGCGGTAGTTGTCGCATGTGCCGAAGGTAATGGGGAGGCGTATCTGCCCCAGGGGGTGGTAGAGCCCTTGACCACCCCCGAGAAGGGCTTGGTGGGCGCGAGCTGGTCGTAAGGCACCTGAAGCATGTCGAAAGCCTCCATGGAGAGGGCGTTGAGGCCGGCGCCGCCGTCGATGAGGGTCTTCGTGACCGCGACATTGCTGATGATGGGCGTGCATAGCATGGGGAGCACACTGGCGCCGACCGTGGTTTCAAGGTGATCCCTGGAGTCGAAGGTGATGTCGGTCTCAGGCACCTCGCGGCCTCGAGAAGCCTCATGCCACGGCCGAGCAGCTCTCGCCTGACGAAAGAGCTGCTTGACGTGGCGGCCTGAGGCAGGCGCCTGCGACCCGCCGGTGATGGACGCGACTGCGTGGGGCACTGGTGCCACAAAGCGCGTGATGAATCGGCCGGGAAGCTCCTCCCAGGAAGACACCGACGCCTCCGGGAGGCCGCGCAGCCAGGAGCGCGACATCACCATGAGCGCCATAGGGAGCCAATTCGCCATGTCCTTGTTGTCGCCACCCGCTACCTGGATGGCCCGCGCGTACAGCTGGAGGAACTCCTCGGGGTCCGCCACACCGTCATATCACGGGGGCAGTGTCGGCCTGAACCTCTCTGGCCACTGCACCCGTTGCAGGCTGTGGGTGAAGGCTGAATGGTCCGCGACGCCCCCGTAGGCGCCCGGCGGCCAGGTCGGTGGGACAACGCCCGCCATGGGAACCATGAGGCGAGGGCGGAGCGCGGTTGGTGAAGAGGCGGAGCTTCGACATGCCCCTACCTGGCACGCCAAATGTCTGATTCAGGGCTCCACAGACCCAAGAAGTTTCAAACTCTGGGGCGTGTGCGAAGATCTTAAGCTCTCAAGTCTCAAGCTCGCACCCTACAGCCTAGCCTCGTCGGATTCACGTGAGCGGGGAAGAAGATGAACACGGCAGTTTACCCAGGTTCGGGCCACCTTGCAGTGTAAAACCCTACTCCTGCTTTGTGGTGGATTGGCCTGACGAGGGCTGAGGAAGAACAAGTACAGTGAATGAACAGCCTCGTGAGGGCTATGGTGGAGAGGGTGGAAAGGATCCGATCCCCTCCAATGGTGGTGGCTAACCTATATTTATAGTGGCTACGGTCCTCTTCCCCCAAAACTTAGGCGGGAAGGGATCCCACAACGGCCAATTTGAAAGGGGACAAGAAGTACATCTAATCCTGACGAAAGGTGGTCTTCTCCTACAAAACTTCTGGTCGTGACGCAGCGGTGGGCTCGGTGATGACGTCTGTCCTGCCGAGCCCGTGGTCTTCGTCTTCTTGCACCGGAATGGAAAGCTTTGGGACATTCCTCGAGAACCCACGCCTGTCCTTTCTCCCTTAGCACCGAAAGGGAAACTGCATCCTCTGTGCCCGCTGGCGCCCGCCTGGCCTTAGTCGTCATGGCTCACGTCATCGCAGCCCCGGGAGGCTGGGTACCTGCATAGAAATCTCCGCTCCTTGAGAGGCAACCTCGGAAGGCCGCTCCCTTGGAGGTCTTGGTGTCCTCCACCTCGCTAGGCCGGGGCCCTCGCGAGGGTCTTGTCTTGAAGGCCTTGCCGCTGGGCCGTACCAGGCCATCGAGGGAGCCACGTTGTGGGCCGCAGGAAGGCAGGTCTGGGTACCCCCGATCCCAGAACACCGACAATCACTTTCATATATGTCACAGCCCTAGAATGATGCTTGTAATTAGTTGCATCAGTGACCATCATGCATTGTGTTAGATTCAAGAAATTGAATTGAGGATTATTAAAAGCCTCAGAAATCATTTTAATAAAGGGCAAAGAACCCTAAAATTCCATTCAATGAACCCAAAATGCCTTCATCAATGTTTGATAATTTTGGCAAGGCTTTGACTCCAAACCAAAAATAGTGAACATTTTTGTGGAATATTTTGGGCAATGAATTTAAAACATTATTGTATTTGAATTTGGAATTATATTCATAATATATAGAATATATTTTCAAATATCCCTGAAATATTTTATGTGCATTTGGCTAGATCAATATGTGCAACATAAAATATTCCAGAAGCTTTGGCATATGTTTTGAATGCATTTTGAATTTAAAACATTGGCTAAAGAAAATAAAACAAACAAACAAAAGAAATAGAAAAGACACAGAATGAAGAAAACTTACCTCGCAGCCCACTAGCGGCCCAGCCTAGCCGCCGCGCCAGACACCTCCTTCCTCTGGACAGAAGGACGCCAGGCGTGTGCCCGCGGTGCGCATGCACGCGCGAGGCCACCTCCTGCCTCCCTGCTAGCTTCCCCGACACCTAGAGATGCCACGCACCCCCCTCGAACCACCTGGCTCTCTCTCCTTCCTTCCTCGTGCTCATCCACTCCCCTGGGCCTCACTCGCATCCCCGAGCACTCCCGAGAGCGCCGCTCGCCGTTGCCGTAGCCACCGTCATCGCCTCGCCTAGCCGTAGTGTCCGAGAGCTCCGAAAAGCCCCGAAGATCCTCCTCACCGAAGCAAGCAAGGCCGGACGCCCTGCAGAGCCTCCATCGAGCACGTCTTCGACCTGGAGCGCCACCGATCGCCGCCGTCGATTCGTGAAGTCTGGTGCGCCCCCGAGCCCGCTGACCTAGTGTGCTGCTTCCCTGTGAGCTCCACATCTTCCCCCTTTGCTCGCCCCCTCCGTTCCCGTTCCGTAGCTGCTGCTCATCGAGCTCCCGCGCCGCTGCCCGCCATGGCCGACGGGTGCTACTTCTTGAGCTTGCGTTGATTTTTCCCTTGAAGAGGAAAGGGTGATGCAGCAAAGTAGAGATAAGTATTTCCCTCAGTTAAGAACCATGGTATCAATCCAGTAGGAGGCACAAGCAAGTCCCCAATATATGCACCTGCACAAACTAACAAACACTTGCACACAACGCGAAAAGGGGTTGTCAATCCCTTCACGGTCACTTGCAAGAGTGAGATCTAATAGAGATAGGTATAAAAGATAAATAAAAAAGGCAAAATAAAGTAAATATAAATAAAGTGCAGCAAGGTATTTTTGGGTTTTTGGTTTTATAGATCTGAAAATATATGATGGAAAATAGACCCGGGGGCCATAGGTTTCACTAGAGGCTTCTCTCTTGAAAATAGCATACGGTGGGTGAACAAATTACTGTTGAGCAATTGATAGAAAAGCGCATAGTTATGATGATATCTAAGGCAGTGATCATGAATATAGGCATCACGTCCGTGACAAGTATACCGAAATGATTCTGCATCTACTACTATTACTCCACACATCGACCGACTCCTGCCTGCATCTAGAGTATTAAGTTCATATGAACAGAGTAACGCCTTAAGCAAGATGACATGATGTAAAGGGATAAACTCAAGCAATATGATATAAACCCCATCTTTTTATCCTTGATGGCAACAATACAATACGTGCCTCGCAACCCTTTCTGTCACTGGGTGAGGATACCGCAAGATTGAACCCAAAACTAAGCACCTCTCCCATTGCAAGAAAAACCAATCTAGTTGGCCAAACCAAACCAATAGTTCGAAGAGAAATACAAAGATATCTTAATCATGCATAAAAGAGTTCAAAGAACACTCAAATAATATTCATAGATGATCTGATCATAAACCCACAATTCATCGGATCTCAACAAACGCACCACAAAAGAAGATTGCATCAAATAGATCTCCAAGAACATCGAGGAGAACATTGTATTGAAGATCAAAGAGAGAGAATAAGCCATCTAGATACTAGCTATGGACCCGTAGGTCTGTGGTAAAGTACTCACACATCATCAGAAGGGCAGCAAGGTTGGTGTAGAGGCCCTCGGTGATCGAATCCCCCTCCGGAGGAGTGCCAGAAAAGGCCCCAAGATGGGATCTCATGGGAACAGAGGCTTGCGGCGGCGGAAAAGTATTTTTGGTGTGCCCTCTGGTATAGGGGGATATTTGAGAATATATAATGGTGGAATTAGGGTTGGAAGGTCTCCGAGGGGCCCACAAGCCCTGGGGGCACCCCCCCTGGGGCGCGCCCCTACGGCTTGTGGCCTCCCCATAGGGCTTCTGGCCTCCTGTGCAAGTCTCGTAGGTTTCTTCTGGTCCAAGAAAAATCATCGTAAAGTTTTATTCCGTTTGGACTCCGTTTGGTATTCCTTTTCTGTAAAAGTCAAAAACAAGGAAAAACAGGAACTGGCACTGGGCACTAGGTTAATAGGTTAGTCCCAAAAATGATATAAAATAGCATACAAATGCATATAAAACATCCAATATAGATAATATAATAGCATGGAACAATAAAAATTATAGATACATTGGAGACGTATCAAGCATCCCCAAGCTTAATTCCTGCTCGTTCTCGAGTAGGTAAATGATAAAAACAGAATTTTTGATGTGGAATGCTGCCTAACATATTTATCAATGTAATTTTCTTTATTGTGGCATGAATATTCAGATCCAAAAGATTCAAAACAAAAGTTTAATATTGACATAAAAACAATAATACTTCAAGCATACTAATAAAGCAATCATATCTTCTCATAATATCATGGCCAAAGAAAGTTATCCCTACAAAATCATATAGTCTGGCTATGCTCCATCTTCATCACACAAAGTATTTCATCATGCACAACCCCGATGACAAGCCAAGCTATTGTTTCATACTTTTAATGTTCTCAAGCTTTTTCAACTTTCACGCAATACATGAGTGTGAGCGGATATAGCACTATAGGTGGAATAGAGTATGGAGGAGGTTGTGAGGAGAAGACAAAAAGGAGAAAGTCTCACATCAACTAGGCAAATCAATGGGCTATGGAGATGTCCATCAATTGATATCGATGCAAGTGAGTAGGGATTGCCATGCAACAGATGCACTAGAGCTATAAGTGTATGAAAGCTCAAAAGAAAACTAAGTGGGTGTGCATCCAACTTGCTTGCTCACGAAGACCTAGGGCAATTTGAGGAAGCCCATCATTGAAATATACAAGCCAAGTTCTATAACGAAAAATTCCCACTAGTAATATATGAAAGTGGCAACATAGGAGACTCTCTATCATGAAGAACATGGTGCTACTTTGAAGCACAAGTGTGGAAGAAAGGATAGTAACATTGTCCCTTCTCTCTTTTTCTCTCATTTTTTTGTTTGGGCTCTTTGGTCTCTTATTTTTATTTTATTTTATTTTTCGTCCGGAGTCTCATCCCAATTTGTGGGGGAATTATAGCCTCCATCATCCTTTCCTCACATGGGACAATGCTCTAATAATGAAGATCATCACACTTTTATTTACTTACAACTCAAGAATTACAACTCGATACTAGAACAAAGCTATGACTCTACATGAATGCCTCCGGCGGTGTACCGAGATGTGCAATGATCTAGCATGATATGTATAAAAAATATGAACGGTGGCCTTGCCACAAATACTATGTCAACTATATGATCATGCAAAGCAATATGACAATGATGGTATGTGTCATAATAAACGGAACAGTAGAAGTTGCATGGCAATATATCTCGGAATGGCTATGGAAATGCCATAATAGGTAGGTATGGTGGCTGTTTTGAGGAATGGTATATGGTGGGTTTAATGCACCGGCGAAAGTTGCGCGGTACTAGAGAGGCTAGCAATGGTGGAAGGGTGAGAGTGCGTATAATCCATGGACTCAACATTAGTCATAAAGAACTCACATACTTATTGCAAAAGTTTATTAGACATTGAAGCAAAGTACTAATACGCATGCTCCTAGGGGATAGATTGGTAGGAAAATAACATCGCTCGTCCCCGACCGCCACTCATAAGGAAGACAATCAAAAAATAAATCATGCTCCGACTTCATCACATAACGGTTCACCATGCATGCATGCTTCGGGAATCACAAACCTTAACACAAGTATTTCTACCAATCCACAATTACTCACTAGCATGACTCTAATATCACCATCTTTATATCTCAAAACAATTGCAAGGAATCAAACTTCTCATCTATTCAATACTCTTTATGAAAGTTTTTATTATATCCCTCTTGGATACCCATCATATTAGAACCAAATTCATAACCTAAGCAAATTGCCATGCTGTTTTTAAGACTCTCAAAATAATATAAGTGAAGCATGAGAGTTCATCTATTTCTACAATATAAAACCACCGTCGTGCTCTAAAAAGATATAAGTGAAGCACTAGAGCAACTACCTAGCTCAAAAGATATAAGTGAAGCACATAGAGTATTCTAATAAATTCACGATTAATGTGTGTCCCTCTCAAAAGGTGTGTACAGAAAGTATGATTTTGGTAAACTAAAAAGCAAAGACTCATATCATACAAGACGCTCCAAGCGAAACACATATCATGCGGTGAATAAAAATATAGCCTCAAGTAATTTTACCGATGGATTGAAGACGAAAGTGGGGATGCCATCCGGGGCATCCCCAAGCTTAGATGATTGGTTGTACTTGAATATTACTTGGGGTGCCTTGGGAATCCCCAATCTTAGGCTCTTGCCACTCCTTATTCCGTGGTCCATCAAAACATTACCCAAAACTTGAAAACTTCACAATACAAAACTCAAGACTGTTAGTATAATAAAATAAATCACCACTTTAGGTACTGTTGTGAACTAATTCTAAATTTATATTGGTGTTATATCTACAGTATTATAACTTCTCCATGGTTCATACCCCCCGATACTACCCATAGATTCATCACAATAAGCAAACAACACATAAAAAACAGAATCTGTCAAAAACAAAACAGTCTGCGAAGATCTGAATTGTTCTCATACTTATGTAAATCAAAAAATTCTGAAAAATTAGGAAAACATAGGAAAATTGTGTATAAATCCTTTGTAAAAAGTACATAAGTTTTTGTCGCTTATGTGAATTATCAAAATTCTGCTACTGGACACAAAAGTTTCTGTTTTTCAGAAAAATCAAATCAACTATCACCATAGATCATCCCAAAGGTCTTACTTGGCTCAAACACTAATTAAAACACTAAAATACAATTACTATATAAGTAATAATATGTATTTATTAAAAACAGAAGCAAAAACAAAAAACACAAAATAAAAATTGGGTTGCCTCCCAAGAAGCGCTATTGTTTAACGCTCCTAGCTAGGCATAATGCATAGGTCTAGGTATTGTCATCTTTGGTATGCAATCCATAAGTGACCCTCATAATAGATTCATATAACAACTTAATTTTATTTCTTGGAAAGTGTTCAATTCCCTTCCTTAATGGAAATTGAAATCTAATGTTTCCTTCTTTCATATCAATAATTGCACCAATCGTTCTAAGGAAAGGTCTACCAAGAATAATTGGGCATGTAGGATTGCAATCTATATCAAGCACAATAAAATCTATGGGCACATAATTCCTATTTGCAACAATAAGAACATCATTAATCCTTCCCATAGGTTTCTTAATAGTGGAATCCGCAAGATGCAAATTTAAAGAACAATCATCAAATTTATGGAAACCTAGCACATCACATAGAGTTTTTGGAATAGTGGAAACTCTAGCACCAAAATCACACAAAGCATTGCACTCATAATCTTTAATTTTAATCTTAATAGTAGGTTCCCATTCATCATAAAGCTTTTCTAGGGATTGAAACTTCCAACTCAAGTTTTTTCTTCAAAAGATTTCATCATAGCATCAACAATATGTTTAGTAAAAGCTTGAGGAGAATTAAGCATGGATTGCAACAAGGAAATACAATCAATCAAAGAACAATTATCATAAATCAAGTCCTTGAAATCCAAAAGAGTGGGTTCATCACTACTTAAAGTTTTGACCTCGCCAATCCCACTTTTATCAAAAAAAAATCATTAAGATCTTCACCCTCCAAATTATTGGGACGCCTTGTATCTAAAGTTGACTCATCTCCAGTCCCATCTTTATCAAGATTTATATTGGCAAACAAAGATTCAATAGGAGTCACACCAATCACTTTAAGATCTTCATCAATATTATGACAAAAATTAGAAGAACATGCTTTTTCTAGCCAATCTCTCTCTACTTTCATTCATAGAAACTTTAATAGATTTTAGAGACTCATTAATATCAATCTTGGGTGGCATATATCTAATCTTAAAAGAATCAATCTCAAGAGAAATTCTATCAACGTTCCTAGCCAAATCATCAATCTTAAGCAATCTTTCTTCTACCATAGCATTGAAAATCTTTTCAGAAATAATGAAATCTTTAATATTATTCTCAAGATCAGAGGGTATCTTATTATAATTTCCATAAGAATTGTTGTAGGAATTACCATAATTATTAGAGGAATTACTAGGAAACGGCCTAGGATTAAAATTGCCTCTATATGCGTTATTACCAAAATTGTTCCTACCAACAAAATTCACATCCATAGATTCATTATTATTCTCAATCAAAGTGGACAAAGGCATATCATTAGGATCAATAGGAGCACTCTTACTAGCAATCAATTTCATAAGTTCATCCATCTTTCCACTCAAAGTATTAATTTCTTCAATCGCATGCACTTTTTTACTAGTAGAAGATCTTTCGGTATGCCATTGAGAGTAATTTGCCATAATATTATCTTGGAGTTTAGTAGCTTATCCTAATGTGATTTCCATAAAAGTACGTCCCACGGTGGAATCTAAAAGATTTCTAGATGCAAAATTCAATCCGGCATAAAAAAATTGTATGATCATCCATAAACTTAAACCATGAGTAGGGAAATTTCTTATCATCAATTTCATCCTCTCCCAAGATTGTGCAACATGTTCATGATCAAGTTGCTTAAAATTCATTATATCGTTCCTAAGGGAGATGATCTTAGCGGGAGGAAAATACTTGCAAATAAAAGCATCTTTACACTTGTTCCATGAATCAATACTATTTTTAGGCAAAGATGAAAACCAAGTTTTAGCATGATCTCGTAGTGAGAACGGAAATAGCTTCAATTTAACAATGTCATTATCGACATCTTTTTTCTTTTGCGTACCACACAACTCAACGAAAGTATTTAGATGGGATGCAGCATCTTCATTAGGACTACCAGAAAATTGTTCTTTCATAACAAGATTCAACAAAGCGGCATTAATTTCATACGATTCCGCACTAGTGGCGGGAGCAATCGGAGTACTAATAAAATCATTATTATTAGTGGTGGAAAAATCACACAACTTGGTATTTTCTTGAGACATCATGACAAAGCAAGCAATCTAGCACACAAGCAAACAAAAAGCAAACGAAAAGATGAACGGAAAAAGGGTGAATAAAAAGGCAAATATTTTTGTGTTTGTCTAAAAATGTTTTAGAAGTGGGGGAGAGGAAACGAGAGGCAAATGGCAAATAATGAAAGTGCAAGAGATGAGAGTTTATGATAGGTACTTGGTAGGCTTGATGTAGAACCTCCCCGACAATGGCGCCAAAAATTCTTCCTGCTACTTTTTGAGCTTGCGTTGATTTTTCCCTTGAAGAGGAAAGGGTGATGCAGCAAAGTAGAGATAAGTATTTCCCTCAGTTAAGAACCAAGGTATCAATCCAGTAGGAGGCACAAGCTAGTTCCCAATTGTCGGTGTACTAAAGCTTGGGTCCCTTAGTACCCCATACTTGTGCACGGATGGTTGTAGCCATACCAGCGGCGAGGCCTGCCGGGAGAACAGCTGGAAGCGGATGCAAGACTATCAAGGAGGCATTCAAGCCGGTGGTTGGAAGACAGAAGCCCGAACGCCGGGTCCCCGGCAAGATGCTGATGTCTACTACGCAACTTTATTCTTGTAGACTCATGTTGGGCCTCCAAGCGTAGAGTTTTGTAGGACAGTAGCAATTTTCCCACAAGTGGATGACCTAAGGTTTATCAATCCATGGGAGGTGTAGGATGAAGATGGTCTCTCTCAAGCAACCCTGCAACCAAATAATAAAAAGTCTCTTATGTCCCCAACACACCAAATACAATGGTAAATTGTATAGGTGCACTAGTTCGGCAAAGAGATGATGATAAAAGTGTAGTAATGATAGTAGATATTGATTTCTGTAATAGGAACAATAAAAAACAGCAAGGTAGCAATTGATAAAACGGAGCACAAACGGTATTGCAATGCTTGAAAATGAGGCCTAGGGTCCGTACTTTCGCTAGTGCAATCTCTCAACAATGCTAATCTAATTGGATCATATAACCATCCCTCAACGTGTGATGAAGAATCACTCCAAAGTTCTGATCTAGCGGAGAACATAAGAAGAAATTGTTTGTAGGGTACTAAACCACCTTAAAGTTATTCTTTCCGTTCGATCTATTCAAGAGTTCGTACTAAAATAACACCAAAGCAAATTCAGATTCATAATACTCAATCCAACACAAAGAACCTCAAAGAGTGCCCCAAGATTTCTACCGGAGAAACAAAAGACGAGAACGTGCATCAACCCCTATGCATAGATTACCCCAATGTCATCTCGGGAATCCGCGAGTTGAGTACCAAAACATATCTCAAGTGAATCAATATAATACCCCATTGTCACCACGGGTATTCATATGCAAGACATACATCAAGTGTTCTCAAATCCATAAAAGTATTCAATCCGATAAAACGAAATCTCAAAGGGAAAACTCAATTCACAACAAGATAGAGAGGGGAAAACACCATATGATCCAACTATATTAACAAGGCCTGCGATACATCAAGATCGTGACATCTCAAGAACACGAGAGAGGGAGAGAGATTAAACACATAGCTACTGGTACAAACCCTCAGCCCCGAGGGTGGACTACTCCCTCCTCATCATGGTGGCCCCCGGGATGATGAAGATGGCCACCGGTGATGATTTCCCCCTCCGGCAGGGTGCCGAAACGGGGTCTAGATTTGTTTTTCGTGGCTATAGAGGGTTGCGATGGCGAAACTTCTGATCTAGGGTCTCCCCGAGGGTTTTTGGAATATTTGGCAATTTATAGGGCGAAGAGGCGGTGCAGGAGGCCACCAAGGTGGGCACAACCCACCGGGGCGCGCCTGGGGGCCCAGGCGCGCCCTGGTGGGTTGTGCCCCCCTCGGGGCACCCCCCAGGTGCTGCTCTGGCCCATTGGATGTCTTCTGCTCCATAAAAAATCCACAAAATGTTTCGCTGCGTTTGGACTCCGTTTGGTATTGATTTTCTGCAATGTAAAAAACAAGCAAAAACATCAACTGGCACTGGGCACTATGTCAATAAGTTAGTCCCAAAACATGGTATAAAGTTGCTATAAAATGATTGTAAAACATCCAAGAATGATAATATAGCAGTATGAATACTTCATAAATTAAGATACGTTGGAGATGTATCAGATACTTGCCGGGATGGCTTACGAAGCCCCGGCAAGATCCCGCCACCCTGCCACCGCTCCAGCGCACCGACTAGCCTGCCATTTGGGTTTTGTCCTGGATGCATGTCATGGCACTAGCGGTGGACGAACTTAAGCGGTGCTGATGGGACGGGCCCTTTTTCCGTCCCCAAGAAAGTAAGGGACACCTAAACGGAGCATTTAATGCGTTTGTCCTAAGTCGTCAGTGATAAATATGTAAACACTGTAGCAACTTTACACCTCTTGTATGTACTGTACGCCACTGTTGGTGACCCCTTGGACGTGTAAAAGGAGGCCCAAGGCGTAGCTACAGGGAGGAGGACTCTCTGGCCCATTTTGCATGCGTATCTGCTGCTCGAACATACTGTTCACCACAAGCGCTCCTGGATATTGGGCTTAAACACCCACAATAAACCAAAGCAGGAGTAGGGTTTTACGCTCCTCAGCGGCCCGAACCTGGGTAAAAATCCCTCGTGTTGATCGTTGGATCTGCACTTTGTGTATGCCTTTTTTCTCTGCCGAACCGTAAAAGGGATCCACGCGATCCCATAGGTGTCATACGCCGACATCTTTCTCTTTGTGTACGCCTTTTTTCCCTGCCGAACCGTAAAAGGGAAGATGTCGGCGTACGACACCTATGGGATCGCGTGGATCCCTTTTACGGTTCGGCAGGGAAAAAAGGCGTACACAAAGAGCAGATCCAACGATCAACGCAAGGGATTTTTACCTAGGTTCGGGCCGCTGAGGAGCGTAAAACCCTACTCCTGCTTTGGTTTATTGTGGGTGTTTAAGCCCAATATCCAGGAGCGCTTGTGGTGAACAGTATGTTCGAGCAGCAGATACGCATGCAAAATGGGCCAGAGAGTCCTCCTCCCTGTAGCTACGCCTTGGGCCTCCTTTTATACGTCCAAGGGGTCACCAATAGTGACGTACAGTACATACAAGAGGTGTAAAGTTGCTACAGTGTTTACATGTTTATCACTGACAACTTAGGACAAATGCATTAAATGCTCCGTTCAGGTGTCCCTTACTTTCTTGAGGACGGAAAAAGGGCCCGTCCCATCACCACCGCTTAAGTCCGTCCACCGCTAGTGCCATGACACGCATCTAGGAGGACAAAACCCAAATGGCAGGCTGGTCGCTGCGCTGGAGCGGTGGCAGGGTGGCGGGATCTTGCCGGGGCTTCGCAAGCCATCCCGGCAAGTATCTTGTCGGGGACCCAGCCTTCGGGCTTCTGTCTTCCAACCACCGGTTTGAATGCCTCCTTGATAGTCTTGCATTCGCTTCCAGCAGTTCTCCCGGCAGGCCTTGCCGCTGGTATGGCTACAACAGTCCGTGCACAAATATGGGGTACTAAGGGACCCAAGCTTTAGTACACCGACACCAATATATGCACCTGCACAAACTAACAAACACTTGCACACAACGCGAAAAAGGGGTTGTCAATTGATAACCCACAAGTATAGGGGATCAATTGTAGCCTTTCTCGATAAGTAAGAGTGTTGAACCCAACGAGGAGCTAAAGGTAGAACAAATATTCCCTTACAACTCTACGCACGCTTAACGTTCGCTTTACCTAGAACAAGTATGAAACTAGAAGTACTTTGTAGGTGTAAAGGATAGGTTTGCAAGATAATAAAGAACACGTAAATAAAAGCTAGGGGCTGTTTAGATAAAGAAACAACTAAGTTAGTTTTAGTAGAGAGCTTTTTGTCACAAGAAAGTTATTTGTCCCTAGGCAATCGATAACTAGACCGGTAATCATTTTGCAATTTTATATGAGGGAGAGGCATAAGCTAACATACTTTCTCTACTTGGATCATATGCACTTATGATTGGAACTCTAGCAAGCATCCGCAACTACTAAAGATCATTAAGGTAAAACCCAACCATAGCATTAAAGTATCAAGTCCTCTTTACTCCCATACACAAACAACCTACTTACTTGGGTCTGTGCTTCTGTCACTCACGCCACCCACCATAAGCGAATCATGAACATATTGCAAACCCTACAGCGAGGATCCCTCACGCTTGCGCAACACAGATAGCACCATAGGATAGCACCAATAATAAAACATACAACTCAAACCAATCATGATCATCAATTAACCCATAGGACAAAACGGATCTACTCCAACATCATAGGATAGCCATACATCATTGGGAATTAATATATAGCGTTGAGCACCATGTTTAAGTAGAGATTACAGAGGGTAGAAGAGGTGTTACACCACTGCATAGAGGAGGAGAGAGTTGGTGATGATGGCAGCGAAGTTGTTGGTGTAGATCGCCGTCATGATGATGGCCCCGGCGGCGTTCCGGCACCACCGGGAGAGAGGGGAAGAGAGCCCCCCTCCTTCTTTTTCTTACTTGACCTCCCCCTAGATGGGAGGAGGGTTTCCCCTCTGGTCCTTGGCCTCCATGGCGGCAGAGGGGCGGGAGCCCCTCCGAGATTGGATCTCTCTCTCTGTTTCCTTCTGTTTCTGCGTTCCCAGATTCTGGCCTTTCACCGTTTCTTAAATTCCCAGAGATCCGTAACTCTGATTGGGCTGAAATTTTAACACGATTTTTATCTGGATATTAGCTTTCTTGTGGCCGAAGAAGGGCACCAACCGCCTTACGGGGTGGCCACATGCCTCCTGGCCGTGCCCTGGGGAGGGGGCGCGCCTCCAGGGCTTGTGGGCCCCACGGGCATCGTCTCGCATTGATTCCAATTCCCAAAAATCAAATATATTCCAAAAAAATCTCCGTAAGTTTTTATCGCATTTGGACTTTGTTTGGTATGGATATTCTGCGAAACAAAAAACATGCAACAAACTGGAACTGGCACTGGGCACTGGATCAATATGTTAGTCCCAAAAATAGTATAAAAAGTTGCCAAAAGTATATGAAAGTTGTAGAATATTGGCATGAAACAATCAAAAATTATAGATACGACGGAGACGTATCAGCATCCCCAAGCTTAATTCCTACTCGTCCTCGAGTAGGTAAATGGTAAAAAAGATAATTTTTGATGTGGAATGCTACCTAGCATAATCTTGATCATATAATCTAATCATGGCATGAATATTAAGACATGAGTGATTCGAAGCAATAGTCTATCATTTGACATTAAGACAATAATACTTCAAGCATACTAATAAAGCAATCATGTCTTCTCAAAATAACATGGCCAAAGAAAGTTATCCCTACAAAATCATATAGTCTGGTTATGCTCCATCTTCATCACACAAAGTATTTAATCATGCACAACCCTGATGACAAGCCAAGCAATTGTTTCATACTTTTAATGTTCTCAAGCATTTTCAACTTTCACACAATACATGAGCATGAGCCATGGATATAGTACTATAGGTGGAATGGAATTTGATGGTGGAGGTTGTGTGTAGAAGACAAAAAGGAAGAAAGTCTCACAACAACGCGGCTAATCAATGGGCTATGGAGATGCCCATCAATTGATGTCAATGCGAGGAGTAGGGATTGCCATGCAACTGATGCACCAAGAGCTATAAGTGTATGAAAGCTCAAACTGAAAACTAAGTGGGTGTGCATCCAACTTGCTTGCTCATGAAGACCTCGGGCATTTGAGGAAGCCCATCATCGGAATATACAAGCCAAGTTCTATAATGAAAATTCCCACTAGTATATGAAAGTGATAACTCAAGAGACTCTTTATATGAAGAACATGGTGCTACTCTGAAGCACAAGTGTGGTAAAAGGATAGTAGCATTGCCCCATCTCTTTTTTTTTGTTTTCTTCTCTTTTTTTGGGATCTCTTTTTTTTGGCCTTTTTATTATTATTATTTTTTTTTACTTTTTTCGTCCGGAGTCTCATCCCGACTTGTGGGGGAATCATAGTCTCCATCATCCTTTCCTCACTGGGACAATGCTCTAATAATGATGATCATCACACTTTTATTTACTTACAACTCAATATTACAACTCGATATCTAGAACAAAGTATTACTCTATATGAATGCCTCTGGCAGTGTACCAGGATGTGCAATGATCTAGCATAGCAAAGATATAAAAAAATGGACAAGCCATGAAAATATCATGCTAGCTATATTACGATCATGCAAAGCAATATGACAATGAATGCTCAAGTCATGTATATGATGATGATGGAAGTTTCATGGCAATATATCTCGGAATGGCTATGGAAATGCCATGATAGGTAGGTATGGTGGCTGTTTTGAGGAAGATATAAGGAGGCTTATGTGTGATAGATCGTATCATATCATGGGGTTTGGATGCACCAGCGAAGTTTGCATCGACTCTCGAGGTGAGAAAGGGCAATGCATGGTACCAAAGAGGCTAGCAGTGATGGACTCAACATTAGTCATAAAGAACTCACATACTTACAAAAGTTTATTAGCCATCAAAATAAAGTACTAATACACATGCTCCTAGGGGGATAGATTGGTAGGAAAAGACCATCGCTCATCCCCGACTGCCACTCATAAGGAAGACAATAAAAAATAAATCATGCTCCGACTTCATCACATAACGGTTCACCATACGTGCATGCTTCGGCAATCACAAACCTTTACACAAGTATTTCTACCAATCCACAATTACTCACTAGCATGACTCTAATATCACCATCTTTATATCGCAAAACTATTGCAAGGATTTAAACATATCATATTCAGTGATCTACAAGTTTTATGTAGGATTTTATGACTAACCATGTGAATGACCAATTCATGTCAACTCTCTAAATAGATATAAGCGAAGCATGAGAGTTTAATTCTTTGTACAAAAGATATGCCCATGCTCTAACAAATATAAGTGAAGCAAAAGAGCATTCTATAAATGGTTTTTTTTATGTGTAGAGAAACAGGCAATCCAAACTTCAAATGATATAAGTGAAGCACATGAAGCATTCTATAAAGCCATACTCAAAAGATATAAGTGAAGTGCAAAGAGCATTCTATAAATCAACCAAGGACTATCTCATACCAGCATGGTTCATAAAAGAAAATGAAAAAATAAACACAAAAGACGCTCCAAGAATTTACGCATATCATGTGACGAATAAAAATATAGCTCCAAGTAAAATTACCGATGGTCGTTAGAAGAAAGAGGGGATGCCTTCCGGGGCATCCCCAAGCTTAGTTGCTTGGGAGTCCTTGAATATTACCTTGGGGTGCCTCGGGCATCCCCAAGATTAGGCTCTTGCCACTCCTTATTCCTTCATCCATCGTGATCTCACCCAAAACTTGAAAACTTCAATCACACAAAACTTAACAAAACCCTCGTGAGATCCGTTAGTATAATAAAGCAAATTACCACTTTAAGTACTGTTGCAAACCCATTCATATTTTGTTTTTTCATTTTAGCTACTGTATTATAACTTCTCCATGGCTTATACCACCGATAAAATCGATAGTTTCATCAAAACTAGTAAAACAATGCATCAAAAACAGAATCTGTCTTAAATAGGACAGTCTGTAGTAATCTGAACATTCACCATACTTATGTAACTCCCAAAATTCTGAAAAATTAGGAACAAATAAAAAATTTGTATAGAAGTAATGTGCAAAATTTCAGAAACTTTTAACATTCCATTAAAAAATGTAAATTCACGCGCTACAGCCAAAGTTTCTGTTTTTTCACTGCACATACCAAACAAGCAATCTAATCATCCTAAAGGCAAATCTTGGCACATTATTTTTATAATACAATGGATTTGTACAAGGGGATAATTGTTTTTGTTGAAAAGTTTCTGTAATTCAAGATTTTCAAAGTTTCCATGGGCATGAACAAAGTTCAAGGAGCTCCCCCACTTCAACAGTGCTCATCCTTCTTACTTTCACTTTTCTTTTTTGAAATTTTTTAGGTTCTTCACTATATTTTTTTGTTTTAAAACTTTTTAAAAGCACTCAACAGAAATAAAATGACTCTCTAAAACTTCCGGGTTGTCTCCCTGGCAACGCTTTCTTTAAAGCCATGAAGCAAGGCATAAAGTGCTCAAGTAATTGATCCACCCAGATCCCAAGGTATATCAAAGCCAAGTTTAATTAACAATGATTTGTAATTTAGTTGTGAGCACAAAGTAACATATATCATGCAATGACGAAGTCTAACTCTCTTCCTATGCATCGGCATGTCGTAAAAGAACAATTCATGCACATCAAGTAAAGGCCAATACATGGCATAAACAGTTTCTTGCAGTTTTATCGTATTGGAAACATAGAGAGGTGGAGATGTGGTTCCTCTCTCATAATAATTGCAAGTAGGAGCAGCAAGCACATGCATATTATATCTATCAAAATAATCATGTGTAACAATAAAATGCAACCCATCAATATAATCCTTAATAAGCGCAAACTTCTGCGGTATAGTGTAGTTGGGAGAATTCAAAAAGATAATAGGACTATCATGCGTGGGTGCAATAGCAACAATTTCATTCTTAACATAAGGAACTATAGCAAGTTCATCTCCATAAGCATCATTCATATTGGCATCATGGCCACAAGCATAGCAAGCATCAATTTAATCAAAAAGGGATATTTCAAACGAATCCAAGGGATCATAGCAATTATCATAGCAATCATCCTTCGGTAAGCATGAAGGGAAATTAAACATGTATGAGTTGAAGAGTTACTCTCATTAGAAGGTGGGCACGGGTGATCAATCCGCTCTTCCTTCCTTTGTTCTTCGCTCTCCTCCTCATCTTTTTCATTTAATGAGCTCACAATGTCATCAATTTCTTCTTCCACATATTCCTGCAAAATATTAGTCTCTTCTTGGACAGCGGAGACTTTCTCAATAAACTCATTAATATCGGCATTATATTCATAATTCTCATAGCAATATTTAAGTATAGCAAAATTTTCAGGTTTGTAAACAGCATCATCATATTTTTCACACTTTTTCAAACAAAGATTCAATTTCATAAGCACCCTTAAAAGCAACAAATTCTTCTATTTGTTCCACATCATAGTAATCATATATACCAATAGCATAAGAAGCCAATGTTTCATTATCACTAAATTTACATGAAAAGGGAAGGTGTGGAGCCTTCATCCTAGAGCAGCAAGTATAATCTCCGGCATAAATTCCAAGCATACCAATGCAACATATGAATTTGATCCCATAACAGTTTCCCTTTTTGAGTCAAGCGATAATCCCTAAATTATTCACGTTGATCCAACGTGTCTCCCATTATCAACTTGAACGGGGTTTTTTCAGGATTATCAAAGTAGTGTTTAATATTTTTCACATAATGAGCATCGAGGGTTTTAGGAGGTTCCTCATCTTCATGAGTAGCAAGTACACCTATTTTTTTTTGGTATTTCGTGTTCCATATCCATAACTAAAGATAGAGAACAACTTAGAACAGAAAATAAAATCTACTTAGTGATAAAGCAAACAAGCACACACGAGAACATTCACCCCACACTATTGCTCCCCGGCAACGGCGCCAGAAAAAGGTCTTGATAACCCACAAGTATAGGGGATCAATTGTAGCCTTTCTCGATAAGTAAGAGTGTCGAACCCAACGAGGAGCTAAAGGTAGAACACATATTCCCTCAAGTTCTATCGACCACCGATACAACTCTACGCACGCTTAACGTTCGCTTTACCTAGAACAAGTATGAAACTAGAAGTACTTTATAGGTGTAAAGGGATAGGTTTGCAAGATAATAAAGAACACATAAATAAAAGCTAGGGGCTATTTAGATAAAGAAACAACTAAGTTAGTTTTAGTAGAGAGCTTTTTGTCACAAGAAAGTTATTTGTCCCGAGGCAATCAATAACTAGACCGGTAATCATTTTTCAATTTTATGTGAGGGAGAGGCATAAGCTAACATACTTTCTCTACTTGGATCATATGCACTTATGATTGGAACTCTAGCAAGCATCTGCAACTACTAAAGATCATTAAGGTAAAACCCAACCATAGCATTAAAGTATCAAGTCCTCTTTACTCCCATACGCAAACAACCTACTTACTCGGGTCTGTGCTTCTGTCACTCACGCCACCCACCATAAGCGAATCATGAACATATTGCAAACCCTACAGCGGGGATCCCTCACGCTTGCGCAACACAGAGAGCACCATAGGACAACACCAATAATAAAACATACAACTCAAACCAATCATGATCATCAATCAACCCATAGGACAAAATGGATCTACTCAAACATCATAGGATAGCCATACATCATTGGGAAATAATATATAGCATTGAGAACCATGTTTAAGTAGATATTACAGTGGGTAGAAGAGGTGTTACACCGTTGCATAGAGGGGGAGAGAGTTTGTGATGACGACGGCGAAGTTGTTGCTGTAGATCGCAGTCACGATGATGGCCCCGGCGGTGTTCCGGCGCCACCAGGAGAGAGGGGGAGAGAGCCCCCCTCCTTCTTCTTCTTCCTTAACCTCCCCCCTAGATGGGAGGAGGGTTTCTCCTCTGGTCCTTGGCCTCCATTGTGGCGGAGGGGCGGGAGGCCCTCCGAGATTGGATCTCTCTCTCTCTCTATTTCCTTCTGTTTCTGCGTTCCCAGATTTTGGCCTTTCACCATTTCTTAAATTCCTGGAGATCCGTAACTCCGATTGGGCTGAAATTTTAACATGATTTTTATCCAGATATTAGCTTTCTTGCGGCCGAGGAAGGGCACCAACCGCCTTACAGGGTGGCGACAAGCCTCATGGCCGTGCCTTGGGGAGGGGGCGCGCCTCCAGGGCTTGTGGGCCACTCGGGCATCGTCTCGCGTTGATTCCAATTCCCCAAAATCACATATATTCCAAAAAAATCTCCGTAAGTTTCTATCGCATTTGGACTTTGTTTGGTATGGATATTCTGTGAAACAAAAAACATGCAACAAACAGGAACTGGCACTGGGCACTGGATCAATATGTTAGTCCCAAGAATAGTATAAAAAGTTGCCAAAAGTATATGAAAGTTGTAGAATATTGGCATGAAACAATCAAAAATTATAGATACGATGGAGACGTATCACCAATCCCTTCACGGTCACTTGCAAGAGTGAGATCTATTAGAGATAGGTATAAAAGATAAATAAAAAATCAAAATAAAGTAAATATAAATAAAGTGCAGCAAGGTACTTTTGGGTTTTTGGTTTTATAGATCTGAAAATATATGATGGAAAATAGACCTGGGGGCCATAGGTTTCACTAGAGGCTTCTCTCTTGAAAATAGCATACGGTGGGTGAACAAATCACTGTTGAGCAATTGATAGAAAAGCACATAGTTATGATGATATCTAAGGCAATGATCATGAATAAAGGCATCACGTCCGTGACAAGTAGACCAAAACAATTCTGCATCTACTACTATTACTCCACACATCGACCGACTCCTGCCTGCATCTAGAGTATTAAGTTCATAAGAACAGAGTAACGCCTTTAGCAAGATGACATGATGTAGAGGGATAAGCTCAAGCAATATGATATAAACCCCATCTTTTTATCCTTGATGGCAACAATACGATATGTGCCTCGCTACCCTTTCTGTCACTGGGTGAGGACACCGCAAGATTGAACCCAAAACTAAGCACCTCTCCCATTGCAAGAAAAACCAATCTAGTTCGCCAAACCAAACCGATAGTTCGAAGAGAAATACAAAGATATCTTAATCATGCATAAAAGTGTTTAGAGAAGATTCAAATAATATTCATAGATAATCTGATCATAAACCGATAGTTGGTCTCGGAACCTTGATATTGTGATGTTGAGTGGTTATGCCACCATTTTTGCAGGATGTCTCAAAATCTTTTTTGAGCATTTATATGTTGTCCGAGTTGTCCCAGGTTTCTAAACAATCGGATGCATTTGCAAATATTTCCTCCCTGTTCTCAATGTCCTTTTGGGTCAGATTAACCACACTAATCCTTGTGTTGAGGTACACCGTTGCCTCGACATGTGTGCCGAAGTTATCAGGAAATTAGGTTATCATGGATAGCCACCCTGTTGGGGATATAACCCCGTGGTGTGACCCACCCAGGAGGGGCTGGGTTACACTATTGGCGACTCATAAGTGAGGGCCTAAGTAGGCCCAAGAAGATAAGATATGAAGGCTGGAGGCGGCTTGCAAGGCGGGCCTGTTGAAGGCCCAAGACCCGGACATAGCATCATAACCCGGAGGTGTGAGCCACCTAATGGCGACTTGCCTAGCAAGGCAAGGCGATTTAGAACCCATGTCGGTCATGTTGAATGATCCAACTTGGACTCTTGTAAACCCAGGGCCTCGACCTGTGTATATAAAGGTGAGACCCTGCGGTGGGTTAACTCAAGTTACAATCGATCGAGAGCTAGTTTAAGCGATTCTGCTCCCTTGTAATCGATACTCAATCAATATAACACAAAGCAAGAAGTAGGCTTTTACCTCGTCGGTGAGGGGCCGAACCTAGGTAAACTCATGTCTCTTGTCCCATTCAACCCCCTTAAGCTAACCTATGTTGCGATGGCTCCACACCTAAGTCCTTTCATAAGGACATCTGCCGTGACAAAACCACGACAGTTAGCGCCCACCGTGGGGCCAGCGCACAGTGGTTTCGAGTTCTTGAAGGGCTCTTTCCCAGGGTTCAAGGGATATGCCATTGGCAGGATGACCAAGAGTCGTCGCGTCAAGCTCTACATCAACGACGCTGGCTAGGGCCCCGAGGCCGACTCAATCGAGTACGGGTACCGGGTCCCCTTTGGCGGAATTCACGTGTTCATTGGCAAGATCGGCGGATCAGAGCCTGAGTCGGACATCTACACCAACATCGTCGAGCCGGCTTGCGCGCGTGACCCGCCCGGGTTCAACCCGGCTAGAAACATGTCTTCGTTGGTTTCACACATGGCGCGGATCTCGTGAAAGATTCTGTATCTGGAGGAGAGACTCTTGTCTACTCAGGTGATGAGTCCTCAACCGGAGAGACGGAGTCGATCTATCAACTTCCACACGGCGGGCTTGGGGGCTATTCCGATGGTGACAGTATTCCGGACCCCTATGAGCCGCCGTGCCGGGCTGCTATCTTCATGGCTAGTACAGAGCTGGCTCTCAATTCATCAACAACTGCAGCTATGACGTCTGGATCGACTGCTGCTGCGACAGCTGGGGCTAGCGGTTCTGCTAGGCCGCTGGCTCAGGTCTTATCAGATCTCTTGGGCACTCTGACAACTTTGCTAGCAATAGAGGTTACTGCGGCAAATCAAGCAGAATGCAACGCAGAAATTGTCAAGATTCAAGCGGAGATCACTAAGGCCCAGGAGGATGTTAACGCAGAGAATATCAGGATGGCAGAGGACCGGGCTCAGATCACAGTTGAGTCGGAGCGTGTGAGAGCAGAGGCATGGAGTTTAAGTCTGGATCAGAATGCCTCTAACGCAGTCCTTCCTCGAAGGCACCAAACTCGCCTGCCTTTGCATTATGAGCCTATGAATTTGTTTAACACCCCTGGAGCGGGCCCAAGTACTCCGGACACCCGGGTGAATCCCCAATTAAACCCGGACAGGTACGGAAGTCGGGCGGTGGCTCAACCTTGTCAGCCTGAGCCGGCACAGAGGGAGGAACGGATGCCAAACCCGCCCCCAATCCAGCACCGCCTCAGCGTTTTTTGACACCACCTCGAGGGCACTTTTCTAACCCGGTGGATAACATGTTAGCAGCGGCAACCCGGTTGACGGCTATTCCGATCGAGGGCGAGTCACCGATTGTGGTGGAGACACGGAACGTAGTTGAGCTCCTTCAGACAGTTGTGGCATAGCAGGTGGCTTACTCATACAGTTGTGATCGTGTTCATTCGACTCGTCATCCAAGTCGAAGTTACAGCCGGCGTGTTGAGTCGCCTGCGGTCTCTAGCAGCAAACGACGTCATAACCCGCCCCATGACGATCACCCGCCCCGTACAAATAACCCGCCCCATCATGAGGCGAACGCGGCGGCTCAGCAGGGGGTTTATCAGCAGCCCCCGGTGACTCCTTCAGCTTCAATGGGGGTTGGGACAATTTCTAGGATAGTTGGAGTGCCATGTTTAGTACCGGTTCTACGTAATGAACGTTTGCCGAATGATTTTAAGGGTCCTCGTAAGGTGCCTAACTACACAGCGGATCTCCCCCCTGAGGCTTGGATTGAGAGTTATGAGTTAGCCATGGAGATGCTGGATGTCAATGATGTTGTCTGTGCCAAATACTTTACCATGATGTTGGATGGACCCGCTCGTACATGGTTAAAAAGTTTACCTACTAATTCTATCAACTCATGGGTAGAGTTGAAGGAACGTTTCATAAAAAAATCAAGGGACATGCAAGTAGCCTTTGATGATTATCGATCTGGATAATTGCGTGCAGCGCAAGGATGAGTCGGCCCATCATTGGGTTCGGCAGGTCTCTGCTATTCACTCATCTGATAGTATTGCGGCGGGTCAGGCGGTTCTAGTTTTGGAGAAGAACTGTCACTTTACCCCCCTTAAGCAGAAGCTCGGGCGGCTTAAGCGTCATTGTAATAACATGGGTGAGCTCATGGTGGCTCTCATTAAATTTGCAGACTCTGATACCACAAAGGACCTTAGATCTGATGATGAGAAATCCAACAAGGGCAAGAAGAGTGGCAATGGTAAGGGTCAGCAGCAGAATGTGGAAGGGCATAATGGCTGTAACACCCCATGTCTTAAGCTATAGTGATCACCCTTTTGATTATGCCAAGTCATCATGATCAACAGTGCTTAATCATCATTAGTAACATATCCCTTGTCAAATTCAAATTCAAATGGAAATTTAAACTAAAAGTGAAAATAAAAGTTGTCCAAACCTGAGAACTAAATTGTGCATCATGTGGCAAATATTCCACAGACAATTCTAAAATCATAACCAACATTCACTAAATTAATTAACTGACTCAAACAGTAGTAAAACAACACTATTTAATACCTTTTTAATTAAATAAAATCCCAAATGAATACCTTTGTACTCCAAACCATTTTCTAACAATGTCTAATATTGCACTGTAAATATTTGGGCAAGTTTCAAAAAATACAAAAGTCATTTGGTTTAAAAAGAAAATACAAAACAGAAAATGAGAGAAAAGAAAATAAGAAAAAGAAATAAAGCCAAAAATAAAAAAATAAAAGCACACCCCTTCCCCCCCCCCCGGCCCAACTGGGCCACGGCCAGCCAGGCCGGCCCATCTCTCCCTCCGGCCCACCTAGTCCATTACAACCCCCTGGGCGACCAAAACCCTAACCCACTCGCCCCACACTCCCCCCCCCCACGCCCTCCCCCCCTCCCCTCTTCGTTCCCCTCCTCTCGTTGAATCGGGATCGGGCCCGATCCCGTCCTCGACGCCATCGCACCGGCGACCCCCGATGCCCTACGCCTCGCGTCGCCCGGAGCCGCCTCGCGTCGCCCGGAGCCACCTCGCCATCCGCCGTCTCCGTCCTCCTCTGCGAAGCTACCTCACCGGACCGCCCCGTCCCCACCTCTCCCTCGCCTCGGCTCGCCGCCGCCCCAAGCTCCGGCACTGCCCCGAGCCCACTATAGCACATCTTCAGGGCCCCGTGAGCCCTCTTCCTTTTCCCCTCTCCCTCCCTGATGGATTCGTCGCCGCGCCCCTCAGCTCCCCGCTCGCCGCGGCCCCGTGCCCGCCCTCGCCTCGTAGCCCGCAGCCGCGCGCGCCCCGGGTCATCCTGGCCGCAAGCCCCATGTCCGCGCACCCGCGTCCCGCACGTCCTGCCACGCCCGCCGTGGCCTCTGGTCATGAACGACTGCGCCCGGCCGCGCCTGCGCATGCCCGCCTGCGCGCGCGCCCTTGCCCGCAGCCTCGCGTCGGCCTCGTCCCAGCCGCTGCTGCTCTGCTGCACTGCGCCACCGCGCCCCTCCTGGCCCCTGCCTCACCGGGCCTCGCCCCCTCCGGCCCATGCGCGCCGCGCCGCTTGGAGCCGCACCCGGCCGCGGCTGAGTCGTGCGGGTGCCCAGGCGTGTTCGCCCCGCACACGGCGCCCGTTACGCCCGCCCGCTAAGGCCCTAGGCCACTGACCGAACGGGCCCACGGCCCAGAACATTTTAAAATAAAAGATAAAAACAAAAAATGAATTAATAAATAAATTAATTAATTAATTAGTGAATTAATTAAGTTAATTAACTCTGATTAAGTTAATCTAATTAATTAGTTAGTTTAATTAAATAGTCATTAAGTTAACTAAACCCTAATTAATTAGGTAGAGTATGACAGGTGGGACCCACGCGTCAGTTTGACTAGGTCAACTCCACTGTTGACTGCTGACATCATGCTAACATCATGATGATGTCAGCATAACACTGTTTTGGATAATTCAAATTTAAATGATTAAATAAATTCCAGAAATTGCTAAAATCTTTAGAAAATCATATAAAATAATCCGTAGCTCAGATCGAAAAACTTTGTACATGAAAGTTGCTCAGAATTTCGAGGCGAATCCGAACACGCGGTTCGTTCATCTGCCACATGTCCATAACTATCCGAACATGCAACCGTTCCCCTCCGGTCATCTGTCCGACATTTGTCCGGAACCGGGAATACTTTCCCAGATGAATCCCCCCCCCCTTCGCCAGTATCACCCGGCACTGCGTTAGATCATCTCTGTCTCCGCGTATTGCCATGTTATGCTTTGCGCTGCACTTGTTTGCTCTGTATTTACTGTTTCCTCCCCCTCTTCTCTCTCGTTAGACCCCGACGCAGTTCCCGGTACCGCCGCAGCTCCGAAGACCGACGACACCATTGACGACCTTGCCCTTGCCGCCGAGCAACCAGGCAAGCCCCCCCTTTGATCATCCCGATATCGCCCATTCTATTTTCTCATGCTTGCATTAGAATTGCTGCTGCTACTGCTTTACCTATTCTGATGCATAGCCTGTTTATTGTAACCTACTATTGATACCTTACCTGCTTATCCTAAAATGCTTAGTATAGGCTGGGTAGAGACCTATCAGTGACCCCACTTATCCTGACTGCCCCGCTGGATAATCCGAAGACCCGATCAACAGGATTGAAGACCAGGCCCCGGCACCGCACATCACCCCCTTAGTTGTAACGACACTGCAGCGTTACTATCGAGTGCCGAGGGTGATACCTCGTGTAGCACTTCTGATGTTAACTCTGTAGAGTAGCTATTCGGTCGTGGTCATCGAGGGTGATTCCTCCTTCACCGCTTCCGATAACGACGCCGTCGTACAACACCTCAAGTGTGAACCCAGCGAGGGTGATTCCTCCGAGTTCACCTTGACGGATACATCGAGTAGGAATCCAACGAGGGTGATACCTCGGATTCCCCTGATGTTATGGACACACGGATACTTGGACTGTACTATTGTTACTTGGAAAGGCGGGTCGACCCTGAAGGGTACCCGCGTGTGATGTGAAGACGGGTTGCCTGTATGGTGCCCGAGTGATGAATACGAGGTGCGGCCGGGCATTCTTAACCCTTGCAGAAAGTCCTCGAGACGGGGCGACGGGGTCACATCTTTCGTGAGTCTCTGCTCGTTACCGCAAACCCTAGTCCACTAACGATTTGGATATTTGATCCGAGCAGGCCTCTGGCCTGATAGCACTAACCATCATGTGGGCATAGTATGGGCGTTCTGCATCGTAGCATCAGCCGACAATTCTGTCAGACGTCCAATTCAGCATTGTGGCCGGGTCGGATCATGCCGTTGGCGCTGGTATCCACCCTGCTCGCAACGACCCGGAGTGCACAGGGCGACAGCCCAAGACCCCTGAGCGCTTAGGATGTAGACCGGCGGGGACCTCTCTGCTGAGCTCTAGGTAGGGCTGCGGTGTTTCGTTTGGCCGAGGCCAGGCATGACCCAGGAAAGTGTGTCCGGCCGGAGTTAATCGAGCGTGTTGGGTAAGTTGGTGCACCCCTGCAGGGAAGAACACATCTATCGATAGCCGGTCCTACGGTAAAGGACACTCGGAGTTGTATCCTGATTGATACAATTAGAACTGGATACTTGGATACTATGGCTCTGGGATTGCTTTCTCGCAGGGAGTCAAGAAAGGATCTCTGGGTGAGGTTGAGACTTATCGATACTACTGCTTTATACGGTACTAATCTACACTCTTCTAATGCTGCAAGACCGCTGAAGATGCTAGTCTTCGATAGGACTAGGCCTTCTCTCTATTCTGGCATTTCTGCAGCCCAGACCACATATACAGCCTCCCTTTGAAAATGTTGCATATGTAGTGTAGATCCTTGCTTGCTGAGTACTTCTAAGTACTCACGGTTGCTTTGTTTTCCTTTTCTCCCCATATCAGTTTGTCGTGACCAAGATGACGGAGCCCTCTGAGACAGATGCCCCGTCGATCGACTACTACTACTACCCCGAGGATGGATACTACTATGAGTTGGATGACATCAAGGAGTAGGATCGGAGGGTCCCAGGCAGGAGGCCTACGCCTTTCGATCGTAGTGTTTTATTTTGCCCCGCCTTTCTAAAGGCCTTTCTATTTCTCTTTTAATATCTGTACTCAGATATCTGATGCTTCCGCTGACGCTTGTATGCAAGCTTATGTATTCGAGCCCTCGAGGCCCCTGGCTTGTAATATAAAGCTTGTATGACTTTATTTATGTTTTAGAGTTGTGTTGTGATATCTTCCCGTGAGTCCTTAGGCTTGATCGTGTGCATTTGCGTGTATGATTAGTGCATGATTGAGCCGGGGGCGTCACAATGGCAACAACCAGGGCAATGGTGGTAAGCGCAGACACCCCGATGGTGGGTCAGATCTAGTAGCTAACACCAACATTGGGTACAAGAACCAACATCGCAATGGTAATGGTAAGCCGTCGTATGGCAAGGGAAAACCTTTTAATGTTGAGGTGGTGCTTAATGACCCTTGCCCGAAGCACAGTCTTCCTGACAAGCCATCCACTCATGACTGGAAGGATTGTTGGGTCATGCGAGAGTTCAAGAATTACAATCTCGGTCAGAATCATAGTAATGACAATGGACCGCCCGACGGGTCAGGATCCAGCTTTCAGGGCTCCGGCTTTGGTGGAGGCGGCTCAAATTCTGGCTATCAAGGCCAAGGTAACCATGGTGGTCATAATCAACAGTCTGGTCAGGACAACCAGCAGCAAGGCAATCAGTCAGGATATCAGAGTAATCCAAAGCATCTCAATAGTGGCCAGTATCATGTTTTCACTACAAGTCTTTGCAAACGAGATCAGAAGGTTTATAAGCATGCCGTTAGTGCTGTTGAGCCGGCAGTACCTCAATATTTACGTTGGTCAGAGCATTCGATCACATGGAGTCGGGAGGATCACTCGCCCCGGGTTGAGAATCCGGGTCATCTGGCATTGGTGGTAGCCCCTCAAGTGGGCGGTTATAAATTCACTAAGGTGCTGATGGATGGTGGTAGTAGCATCAACATCATGTACTATGACTCTTTTCGTCGCATGAATTTAGCTGACAAGGATCTTAAGCCATCTTCCATAGTTTTCCATGGTGTGGTGCCTGGTAAGTTGGCGTATCCTGTCGGAAAGATTGCCCTGGAAGTCGCCTTTGGTGATGACTATGATTACAGAGCAGAGACATTGTGGTTTGAGGTGGTCAAAATCAAGAGTCTGTATCATGCCTTGTTCAGCCGGCCGGCTTATGCTAAGTTCATGGCTCGCCATTGTTATGTTTATTTACAACTTAAGATGCCAGGACGTAAAGGCACAATTACTGTCCATGGTGATCAGAAAGTCGCCTTGGAATGTGAGGAAGGAGACGCGGCTTATGCAGAGTCAGCTTGTGCTACTGAGGAACTTAAGTTTTACAAGGATAATGTTGACCCGGCTGATATGACCCCTTTGAAGAAGCCCACCACTGAGCAAGACCCTTTATTGAAGTTTAAGTCGGCTGATGATACTAAGCAGGTCAATTTTGTCTCTGGCGACTCATCTCAGCAGTTCACAGTGGGGGCTAATATGGATCCTAAATAGGAAAGCACGCTCATCGAGTTCATCCGTGAGAATCGGGACATCTTTGCATGGAAACCTTCTGACATGCCGGGTGTTCCGAGAGAATTCGCTGAGCACACTCTTAATGTGGATCCTAAGTTTAAGCCGGTCAAACAATTCCTTCGTCGTTTCAATGAAGAGCGACGTAAGGCTATTGGAGAAGAGGTAGCCCGGCTCTTAGCGGCTGGGTTTATCGTAGAAGTTTTTCACCCTGAGTGGTTGGCTAACCCTGTGCTTGTACTCAAGAAGAACGGCACTTGGCGTATGTGTGTTGATTACACAGATCTTAACAAGGCTTGTCCAGCTGATCCATTTGCTCTCCCCCGTATTGACCAGATTATTGACGCAATGGCGAGTTGTGAGAGTTTATGTTTCCTGGATGCTTATTCTGGTTATCATTAGATCAAGGTGGCAGTTAAGGACCAAGAGAAGACATCCTTCATTACACCTTTTGGAGCTTTCTACTATGTTTCTATGCCTTTTGGGCTTAAGAGTGCTCAGGCGACTTATCAGTGCTGTGTTCAGAATTGTTTTCACAGTCAGATTGGACGCAACGTTCATGCTTATGTGGATGATATTGTGGTCAAGTCAAGGAAGAAGGAGACTCTTCTTGATGATTTGAAGGAAACTTTTGACAAACTCCGGGTCTACAAAATGATGCTTAACCCAGCCAAGTGTGTCTTTGGTGTGCCTGCAAGTAAACTGTTGGGGTTTTTCGTCTCAGAACGGGGTATTGAAGCTAACCCGAAGAAGATTAAAGCCATCACCTCACTTTCTAAGCCGGCGCGTGTCAATGGCGTCCATCATTTGGCAGGTCGTATTGCAGCTTTGAGCCAGTTTATAAGTCGCCTGGGAGAGAAGGCAATTCCCTTATACCAGATGATGAAGAAGACAGATCACTTTGTCTGGAGTGATGCTGCTAATGAGGCATTTGAGGCGCTCAAGAAACAGTTAGCTGAGCCGCCTGTCCTTGCTGCTCCCATTGAGAAAGAGCCTTTGCTCCTATACTTGGCGGCTAATAATAGAGCGGTCAGCGTGGTAGTTGTTGTAGAGTGCAAGGAGGTGGGTAAGGAGTACCCAGTTTAGCAGCCGGCTTACTATGTCAGTGAGGTATTGACAGAGTCCAAGCAACGATATCCACATTGGCAGAAACTGGTATTTGGGGTGTTCATGGCAAGTTGCAAACTGAAGCATTATTTTCTTGGTCATCCTATTACTATGGTCAGCTCTGCTCCTTTAGGAGATATTATTCAGAACAGAGAGGCTACAGGCCAGGTTGCTAAGTGGCCAATTGAACTTGGACCTCATAATTTGAAGTATGTGCCAAGGACAGCTATCAAGTCTCAAGCTTTGGTGGATTTCATCAATGATTGGACAAAGTTGCAGACACCTGAGGAGAAGCCTGACAACACATATTGTACAATCCATTTTGATGGGTCGAGGCAGTTGGAAGGCTTGGGGGATGGAGTTATTTTGATTTCCCCACGTGGTGACAAGTTTTGTTATGTTTTAAGGTTAATGTTTCCTTGTACTAATAATGCAGCTGAGTATGAAGCTTTACTCCATGGCCTTCGTATGGCTAAAGAGATGAATTTAAGCCGGGTGAGGTGCCTGGGCAACTCAGACCTTGTAGCTCAACAAGTCTCGGGCAAGTGGGACTCTAAAGACCCGCTCATGGCGGCTTATCGCCGGGCGGTTGATAACATTGCTGGTCACTTTAAGGGTTATCAGGTGGATCACCTTGATCGGCGGAAGAATGAAGCGGCAGATGCATTGTCCCGACTTGGGTCTCAATGTAAGCCGGTGCTGCCTAATGTGTTCCTCGATGTATTACACAATCCTTTCGTCAAGTTACCATCTGAAGAAGACCTTGTTGTCCCCGACCCGGAGGCGCAGTTGGTGGCGGCTCTTCATGCTATTCCAAATTGGACTTTGCCTTATTTGGCTTATATGACCCGAGGCGAGTTACCCGAGGATGAAACTTTGGCACGACAAATAACCAGGAGGTCTAAGTCTATGACTATCATCAACGGCGAGTTACACCGATGCAGTGTGACAGGCGTGTTCCAACGTTGTGTTTCTCCTGAGGAGGGCTATGAAATTTTATGAGAGATTCATGAAGGCGATTGTGGTCATCATGCCGGCTCTAAATCTTTGGTGGCTAAAGCTTTTTGTCATGGGTTTTACTGGTTAACGGCTCATGCTGATGCAGAGGACATTGTTAGCACGTGTGATGGGTGTCAAAAGTTTGCAAGGCAAGCTCATGTGCCGGCTCAAGAGTTGCGGATGATCCCAATAACTTGGCCGTTTGCAGTCTGGGGGCTTGATATGGTGGGGCCATTCAAGCGATCTAAGGATAAGAAGACCCACCTTCTGGTGGCGGTTGACAAGTTTACCAAGTGGGTTGAGGCAGAGCCAGTTAGCAATTGTGAGGCGGTAACTGCAGTTCAGTTTGTCAAGAAGCTAATCTTTCATTTTGGATATCCTCATAGCATCATCACTGATAATGGTACTAATCTCTCTAAGGGTGCTATGAAGGAGTTCTACCAAAGAGATCATATTCGTCTTCATGTTTCTTCAGTGGCTCATCCACAGTCTAACGGTCAAGCAGAACGAGCTAACCAGGAAATTTTGAGAGGTATCAAACCCCGGCTTATGGTTCCTTTGGAGCGAACGCTGGGTTGTTGGGTTGAGGAGCTACCTTCAGTGCTTTGGAGTATCAATACCACCCCCAACAGGTCAACAGGCTATATGCCTTTCTTCATGGTTTATGGTGCAGAGGCGGTTCTCCCAAGTGATATCCATCATGACTCGCCTAGAGTGGTGGCTTATGTTGAAGCTAATAATGAGACAGCACGTCAAAATGCACTTGATGCCTTTGATGAAGAGAGTCACCTTGCAGCGGCTCGTTCAGCGATATATCAACAAGACCTACATCGCTATCATAGCCGTTGAGTTCGAAGCCGAACCATTCAAGAGGGCGACTTAGTGCTCCGCTTGATTCAAGACCAGACAGGGATGCATAAGCTTTCGCCTCCTTGGGAAGGGCCTTTTGTGACCAGCAAAAATCTCAATAACGGGTCTTACTACCTCATTGACATACGAGAGATCAAAGATTCCCGCACGTCTGAGAAGGAGACGAACAGGCCGTGGAACATTGCTCATCTTCGGCCTTACTACACTTGAGTCATAGGCTCTCATCATTGTATATACTTTCATTGATGTACATACTTTTTATGATCAGTACATTAAAGCCGGCATCCCCAAAATTCGGGGCCTCTGTCATTTCATCTCAAATTTTTGGAGCAAGAGTCATTATTGGTTACTCATAAGATCATTTTGGGGCTTCCTCCTCTATGAGCATAGCGTACAACCCTCTTGATCGGCTTTTATGCCATGTTTGGTCATTTGGGGGCTTCCTGCTCTATGAGCATAGCGTATAACCCTCTTGATCAGCTTTTATTCCATGTTTGGTCATTTGGGGGCTTCCTGCTCTATGAGCAAAGCGTATAACCCTCTTGATGGGCTTTTATGCCATGATTGGTCATTTGGGGGCTTCCTGCTCTATGAGCATAGCGTATAACCCTCTTGATCGGCTTTTATGCCATGTTGGGTCGTTTGGGGGCTTCCTACTCAATGAGTATAACGTATAACCCATTTTGACTGGCTTTCATGCCATGACTGAGTTAAACCTGCCTGTTTGCAACTTGCCACTCCACTAGGTGACCCGCCAAACTTTTGACAGACAATCTTTTAAAGACCCTGAACTAGTTAAAGTTAAAACGGCGGCTTATGTCACGGGAGGGCCGGCTTACAGTGAGCTAGGACAAACTCACCTATCTGATGTAGTCTCTCCGCTATGTGGCCCGTTCGTACTCTTAACAGTTAATCTTTTAATAAGACCCTGAACTAGTTAAGGTTTAAACGACGGATTTATGTCACGTGAGAGCCGGCTTACGGGATTGCAGGTTTTTATGCCAAGCTTCTTTGGAGCAAGAAATTGATTTTTTTCCCAAACCAATCTATTTGCTCGTGCTTTGCAAGTCGGCTTAATAAATATTTGAGTTATGCATACTCTATATGTTTTTGTTTTGCGAAAACCTTTTACAGGTGAAAAGTTGCCGGGTCATACTGATCCGAGTTATATTGCTCTATATTGAGTTTATTATGCTTATAAGCTGCCAAGGGGGTCTTTTCAAAAGCTGGATATGACTATAAGTCGCCCTGGTTGTTGAGTTGTTTAACTCACCAATGGATTGTGATTATAAGCCGCCAGTTGAGGGATTAACAACTCTTTGACGAATTATATAAGCCGCCAAAGTTTTTGGTAATATTGAGAAATAGCTGTCCATCATAAAGGTCACAGGAATTCAAGTTGTTGAAGCATAAATTGACAAGAACATGCACGAAGACATGGCAGAGCAGGCAATTGTTTTTAGCTACCTATTACATGGCTTCAGCTGTGCCCAAAAAATCTGTAAACAAGTATTTTTTGGAATTAAGTTACTCCAGTGAGCCGGTGTCAGCGCCGTCCGGGTTTTGGCTTGGTGGGTTGTTGTCATCTTGCTGCCTTGAGCTTGAAGCCCCCAGATCATCCTGTGCCGGCTCTTTGTCGATGTCCATTTGGAGATTGGCCGAGGTCCAGTCGATGCCGGTTAAAGCTTCAAATGTGGCTTCATCGTTAAGCATAACAGAAGGATCAATATCAGGGGCGAAGGTATGCTTACGCCTTGGAGGAATAAGGTCCATAACATCATGTGAGGGCGGCTTAATCTTATTGTTGTTGTTATCGGAAGCCGGCTGGTACTTGTTCAGATTCAGCTCCTTTGTAAGCTTACATGCTAGGGGCCGCATCTCTCTGACGCATTTGTTGAAATCTTCCTCTTCAAAGATTGACCCGCCATCTTTAAACCCTGGAAAACTGGTGGCCATTTCTTCCGGATCAAGTTATGATTACCAAGCTTTGGTCCGGCTTAGAGCAACAATGGCTCCTGCGTGGGCGGCTGATAATTTATGTTCTTCAATTTGAGCTGGCACTATTGAAAGATGATCCAGCATAGTCTTGATGAGAGTTGGAAGTTTTTTGCCACCTGATATGGCCGCAAGGCTGCGCAGAGTTCCAACATATAGCTGTTCAGTCAATGAATAAGTAGCCTTCAGCTTTAATAGCATATCTTCACCAAGACTAGCACTTCTGGGGCCTGTTAAGATTTTCCACAAGAGTTGCCAGGCGGGTTAGCGATATATATATTGTGAGTTGCCAGGCGAGTCAAAGTATTTGGCGAACAGATGATGAGTTATATATTACACTTACCAAAGATGGCGGCTGTCATGTGAGAGATATGTCGCTTTAAGCCGGCTAACTCTTCGGTCATCGGTTTAAGCTGGGCCTCAGCATCTTGTGCTCTTTTCAGTAGATTAGCCTTCTCAGTCTCCAAGGCGGCTCTCTCTTCATCAAATTTAGCCTTCATCTTCTCAATATCTTCTAATGAGGATTTCAGGCTCAATTCAGCCTTGGCATGCTCACTTTGCTGGGTCTCCAGACTTTTCTTCAGCTCGGAGATATTAGACACGCCCACAGTCAAAGCATTCTACAAAGAGTTGCACACAGTGTTAAGATGATTCAATTCATAGTCGACCATGTTATTCAAGTCCCAAGCACATTGCAAGCAATACACTTGGCACTTGGGGGCTAATGTAGATCATTTCAATCTACAAGACCCGGTTCATCTTATTCAGATAAGCCGGCCCTTGGGGGCTACAGATTTAGTTCTTATCATTGGTTATAAAACCCGGCTCATCTTATTCAAATAAGCCGGCCCTTGGGGGCTACAGATTTAGTTCTTATCATTGGTTATAAGACCAAGCTCATCTCAGTTAGTTAAGCCGGCCCTTGGGGGCTATACTTTGGACATTTTTTCACAAGTCTCAAGCATATTCAATATCTTATTCCTATACTTAAGACTTGGGGGCTAGTATGGATATATATATGAGCAAGGTTAAAATGGAAGTTTGATATATTCATACCTCATACTTTTGCTTCATGAGATGGACTAACCCGGCCTCCATGTCCCGGCTTGTGTGAAGGCGGCTCAAAGAGCCTGCATACACCTCGTCGGCATTGAAAGAAGAATAGTTCTCCAAATCTAACTTGGTCTTGCTTTTTTCCAAGGAAGGCGATTCTTCTTTGGCACTATGCTTGGATAGCACACTGGAAGCTCCTGGCGCTGTGTAAGCCGTCCTAGTGATAGTGACTTCATCAGATTTCTTCTCAGGAGGGATCTCTTCAGTTGATTTGGCAGGAGTGGGTGGCTTAGGACTTGGCGGATCATGACAGACAGCCGGGTTAATTTCAGTATCCATTGGTTCCAAGAGTGCAGCATCAGTTTGCGGTGGCGGGTCATGGACAGGTTCTTCGGGGTCTTGGACTTATGTCGCTTGTTTTTCCGGCTCAGAAACTTCGGGGGCTTTGGAAGAATCGCCCACCTTCAGCTTCTTGCCAGTCTTGGCTTTGGCCCTGTGATAAAAATAGCAAGGCTCATGATTACATCACCACAAGTCCTTTATTAACAAATGAAAGTACTTACCCATGGGCAACAATGAAGGCAGGCATTTGAGTTCCAGTAGAGTCGCCGGATGATGGAGGCATCCCCTGATAATTTGAGCTGGAAGGATTAAGAGGTTGTCGAATGAGACCAGCCTTTGGAAGGGAAAGAGTCGGGCTATGTGGCACCTCATTACAGCGCTTTCGAGGAGCTGGGGTGTAGGGTAAGCCGGACACAAGATCTCTAGTGCCATCACTCCGGGTCATACACCTTGATTCATGCTGCTGTTTCTTCAAAAGAAAGTTGGGGTGCAAATAAGCAAGAGGATGAGAAAATCGTACTTTCCGGATGACCCGCCGTGTTTTCTTTCTTGGCAAAGGTTCTGAGTCGGAGGAGACAGGAATTACCTCTGCTGCGTCGGCGTTGTCGGATTCAGGGCTCCGCAGACCCAAGAAGGTTCGAACTCTGGGGCGTGTGCGAAGATCTCAACCTCTCCGGTCTCTAGGTCGCCACCCTACAGCCTAGCACTACTAGGGAAAACCTTATACACAGAATCTTAGCAGCAGTGCAGTACAGGAAGAGGCGCTACTGCTAATTAGCAGTAGCGTGGGGGAAAAACAGGCGCTACTGCTACTGACTTAGTAGTAGCGCGGGTCGATGGAATCACGCTGCTACTAAAATTGACCGACCGTTCCCGCCACCCTAGTTTTAGCAGCAGCGCGCTCTAGCTAACCACGCTACTGATAAAGTAATAGTAGCAGTGCGCTTTTTTTGGGTGACACTACTGCTAATTTTGAGCCGCAGCATATACCACCTTTTAGCAGCAGCGCGTGTGCCAGAAGCACACTGCTGCTATCTTATCAGCAGCAGCGCGGTTTACGACCAGCGCTACTGCTAAGCCGCAGCATATACCACCTTTTCCCTCCCCCCTTCCCCTCCCCCATCCTCTCTTCCTCACTTTCCCCTACCTCCCACCTCCTCTCTCCCTCACTTTGCTTCTTCCTCACTACTTCTCCCCCCATTACTCTCCTTCTTCTACCTACCTTTCACTCTCTTTATTACTCCTAGCTAACTACACCACCTCCATTAATGCATCTCCTTTCTCTTTTTCCTTCCCCCTCCACTAGTTGAAGTTGTCTCCTCCCAAACTAGCTAGCTAGGTAGATGTAGCATTTAGTGAAGTAACCTATGTGCCCCCTAACTAGATCTAGCCTTGTCAAGAAGAGCTTTGTTCACTTTTGATCTCCCTACTACATCATCATCTCCACCGTGTGCTCGATCTCAAGATAGGTGATTAAAAATTTATGCTTTTGCAAGAATGGAAATATGTGTATGTGTGTGCGATATGACATAATCGGGCGATATGATGGAAATTGTGTGTGTGGTATGAGTTGACGCTGAATTGTGCTTGTGAGTTGCCTATGTTTTGCCGAAATGTCAATTTATTTCCGTTTCGGCGAATTCCGGGCAAACTCTATATGTCCTATTTTTAGGGAAGGTCATGCCAAATTTTTGTATGACTTTGATGCATGCACGCATTTTTATAATCAATTTGTTTATTATTACCGTGCAGGCGTTCATGATGGTCAGTGGAACGATGGTGGACAGGTGGTTGCGGTCGGCGGTGCAGGACATGAAAGAAAATAACCTGACAGAGGTTTTATGTCCGTGTCGAAGATGCAAAGGACGAGTTTGGCTCGACCCCTATGACGATGGTCCTGTCTAAGCGCACCTGCTCATGACTGGTTTCATGGATGGCTATACTCGATGGATAATTGAAGATGAGGATGATGATGTTGAGGACGCCGACGGGGCAGGCAATGACGACACGGGGCAAGACGAAGAGATGATCGATAATGGCGGCGGGGAAGAGGCCGGACATGGTGGCGGAGAAGGGGCCGGACATGGCGTCGGAGAGAACGTGGACTCCACGTCGTAGAGTTCGTTAGTACTAAGTTCAATCATGCGGGACCCTCATGTTCAAGCACTGCTTCGCAAGGAGACGAGTACTGAGAGAGCTGCTTCTAGAGAGGAGGCCAAGCTGCAGCAACTAGTGGTAGACTCAAACACTCCATTGTATCATGGTTGCAATCCTGAGGTGACCTGCTTGAGTTTCACGCTCCAACTCCTGAAGACAAAGGCTAAAAACAAATGGACCAACACTAGCGTCGATGAGCATCTCAAGTACCTAAAGGATGTTCTTCCCGCGGGGAATCTTTGTCCTACTAGTGTGGATGAGGCCAAGAAGATCGTATGCCCTCTTGATCTGCCGCACATTAGATACCATGCATGCATCAACGATTGCATAATTTATTGGAAGGAGCACGCAGAAAAAACAAGCTGTCCGGTGTGCAATGCTTCTCGATACAAGAAGGCCGGGAAGAAATCTCCCCAGAAAGTTGTATGGTACTTACCGATCACTCCCCGTCTCCAGCGGTATTTCGTAGATCCCAAGGAAGCAAAGCTCATGTGCTGGCACGCGGAGAGGAAGAAGCCCGATGATGGAGATGATCCGAAGCTAAGACACGTCAAGGATGGAAGCCAGTGGAGAGTGTTGAATGGCGAATATCGGTATTTCGAATGTGATGCAAGGAACATCGTGCTTGACGCGTGTACCGATGGCATGAATCTGCTTGGCAACCAGAACACCAACCATAGCACATGGCCCGTGTTTGTATGGATGTACAACCTCCCCCCTGGTGGTGCATGAAGTCGAAGTACATTCACCTGAGCATGCTGATTCAAGGGCCGAAACAGCCAGGAAATAATATTAATCTATATCTGGGACTACTTCAAGAGGAGTTAGACACGTTATGGAAAACACCGGCCAAAACATGGGACGCCAGCAAAGGCGAATATTTCTATATGAGAGCCGCGCTGATCACGACGGTGCACGAATATCTCGGTTACGGATATGTCGCAGGCTAGGTGTGCCATGGATATTGCGGATGCACGCGGTGCATGGATGATACGACGTCTCAGCAGCTAACGTCAAGGAAAGATGGCGGGTCTGGGAAAATCGTGTACAGGGGGCATCGAAGATGGCTCAAGAAGGACGACCCGTGGAGAAACCGTGGAGATCTATTCAATGGTGACGCTGAGCATCGAGGATCTCCACGTAAGCAGAGCGGCGCCGAAATCAATGAGTTGTTGAAAAACTGGGAACAGTGCCCCGCGCCGGGAAAGACGATGAAAAAGGCGTCGGAGCCGCTGCTGAAGGTATGGAAGACGAGGTCTGTGTTCTGGGACTTGGAGTACTGGCACAAACTCGACACACCTCATTGCGTTGATCAAATGCATATCTGTAAGAATGTCCTTGAGAGCTTGCTCACGACACTGATGAACATGCCGGATAAGACCAAGGATGGGCTGAAGGCAAGAAAAGACTTGCAAGATTTGAAAACCAGGGAAGATCTGCAGATGCCGCCCCATAAAAAGTCAGACGAGACAGAGACGGAGACAGAGGCGCGGGAGAAGAAGGGAAAAAAAGTAAAGGAAGAGGATTATTGCCCCCCTTTCTTGCTTCACCTTAAGTCCGGCTGAGATCGATCAATTCTTTAAGTGCCTTACCGGAGTCAAAGTTAGTTCCGGTTACTGTGGCAAGATAAGCAGATATCTAGACACGAACAAGAAAAGGTTCAGCGGGATGAAGACCCATGACTGTCATGTGATGATGACGCAGATACTACATGTTGCCCTTAGAGGGATAATGGACAAGCACGTCCGTGACACGCTTATTGGTCTCTGCAACTTTTTCGACGTCATCTCTCGAAAGTCGATCAGTGTGAAGCAGCTCCGAAGGCTACAGGAAGAGATCATTGTGATACTGAATGAGCTTGAGATGTACTTCCCGCCCGCGTTCTTTGACGTCATGGTGCATCTGTGTGTCCATATTGTGGACGGCATAATAGACCTGGGGCCATCATTCCTGCACAACATGATGCCGTTTGAGAGGATGAATGGGATCATCAAAGGATTCGTTCGTAACATGTCCCGTCCGGATGGAAGCATCGTCCAGGGCTATCTGACATAAGAGTGCATCTCTTTCTGCGAGAATTTTCTATATGGCGCAGACCAGCCGCCTGGTGTTGGTGTTGGTTTGCCCGTTAACAAGCATGATGGGAGGCTCGAAGGAGAAGGTCACTCCAATGGTCGCAGGGAACTGCACGTGGCATACTCAGATCGACGCAACGACTTTGACAGAGCAAACTTGGTAGTGCTACAACACCTAGACGAGGTAGATCCTTTCATGGCACTGCACAAAGAAATTATTGCAAAGAAGTATAGTGACCGGGGGGTATGCAGGACGGACGCCAAAGTTACTAGAGAGCACAACTCCACTTTCCTGCATTGGTTCAAAGAGCATATTATTGCTAATCCCCCGGAAGAGGGCTCTAAGGACGGATTGCTCATATACGCCTTAACACATGGCCCCTCACCCAACCTCATCACCTATCAGGCATACGATATCAATGGATACACGTTCTACACGGAGGCCAAAGATATGGACAGTGATGATCAGAACTCAGGGGTGACGATGGAATGCATGACCAGGAGCGACAACGGCGCAACTGAGAGATTTTACCGAAGGGTCGAGGAGATCTGGGAGCTTGACTACTCTGGACTGCACAACGCGATGATGTTCCATGTCAGATGGGCTAAGAATGTCGAAAGAGAAAACCGGTATTTCACTACCATGACTATACCCGACGCCAAGAGCGCTACCGTGAACGCTATCGCAAAAAATGAGCCATGGGTACATGCTAAGCACGTGACACAATGCTTCTTCATAACCGACCCGTGCAATCCCAGCCGTGTTGTCATGAGGAGAGGCAAAAGGAACATCATTGGAATGGATGGAGTCGCCAACGAGGAAGACTACGATCAGTACGGCAACCCAATGAGGGAAGATGACGATGACGATGAAGTATACGTCAAAAGAAGAATCAATACTACATTACCTAAGAAAGATCGTACTCCATGGAAAAGGAAAAGTCACAATGAGGGGCTCAATTATTCTTCAACAAACAATAAGGGAAAGAAGCTCACTCAAAAACGAAAACGTCAACGCTGAGGAACCATTGTCAGTCAAATGATGTAATATATATGTTCCTATTTTGTGTACACACTTAACCATTATGCATGGGTCAAATGATGTAATATATATGTTACTATTTTGTATACATAGGTCAAATGAGGTACTGGTTATAGCAGTAGCGCTTTTCTGAAAAAGAGCTATAGTTAGTCAAGTTAGCAGTAGCGCTGTCCGGATAAACACGCTATAGCTACCTGTGATAGCAGTAGCGCTTTCTGGATAAACGCGCTATAGCTAAGTTAGCTATAGCGCGTTCTTCCGGAACGCACTACTGCTACCTCGACTTAACCCCCCAAATCCCCACTCTCTGCTTCTTCCCGCCTCTGCTTTTCCCCCCAAATCCCCACTCTGTCTTCCCCCGTCGTCGTCGCCGGAGCCCTGCCCTCGCCGCGCCCCTGCGCTCGCCCCCGACCCCAGCGCTCGCCCCCGTCTCCCCCGACCCTGGCGACCCTCGGTGTCGTGCCGTCTCCCCCGACCCCGCCTCGCCTTGGTGCCGCACCGTCTCCCCCGACCCCATCTCTCTCTGCCCTCTGTAAGCCCTCTCCCCTCTCCTCTTCTCTGCTATTTAGTGCTAGCTAGTATGAAATAGTATGAATCCTAGGCTATTTTTTAGTGTAAGAAAAAACAGAATTGATTATATAGGTTTCTTGCATTTTTTAGTTAAAGCAATTGTTGCTATTTAAATTTTATAGTGCTAATTAGTTAATTAGAATTAGTATGAAACCTAGGACAGATTAGTTAAAGCAACTGTTGCTATTTAAATTTTTTAGTTATAGCAATTGTTGATATTTAAAAACACAGAATTTGAAGTGGACAGGTTAGTTGAAGCAACTGTTGCTATTTAAATTTTTTAGTTAAAGCAATTGTTGCTATTTTTTAGTTGCAAATTTGAAGTGGACATGTGATATGTGGACATGTGATTTGGACATGTCATATTTGGAATTTGGTCATGTCATTTGGACATGTGATGTTTTGGACATGTCATATTTGGAAAATGATGATTATGTGCAGGGTAAATGATCCGAGTGGCCTATGTTTCACCGGAATGTTGATTCATTTCCGTTCCAGTAAATTTCCGGCGCTCGATATGTCCACTTTTTAGCAAAGGTCATGCCGAAATTTTCCATGAATTTTGGCATGACTTGTGCTAGAAAGTAGGCATATCGAGTGCCAGGAGTTGCTGGGAAACGGCATTCCGGCAAACATAGATCTTTTTTTATATCATTTATCAATTTTTTTATAGTTTTAGAATTAAACGAGGAGACTTAATCATAGGAAACATGTCGAACAATGAAGAAACCGGGCCTTCTGACCAAGATGCAGACGAGATGGATTATGAGGGTGAACAACAGTACCTTGACTTTTTGTCTGCTAAGCACAGTCAAGGTTTGCTGGTCGGCCTCGATGATGGTACTGACGCCGACATCGACACCGATGGCGCCGGCACTAATGGCGGCGCCGAGACCGGCGGGGAAGGTACCGACGGGGAAGATACCGGCGGGGAAGGTACCGGCGCCGATGCCGCTACCGAAAAGAAGAAGCAGAAGAAGCAGAGGATACAAAAACCTAACAAACTCGGCATTGGACGACTGGTGATCACAAAGATGGCACCTGGCAAGTTTGAGCCATCAGAGCCAGAAGAACCTCGCAAGTGCTATGGGAACCAAGTAGGATGCATCCTACGGGAATGCGCGAGCATCAACGACGATGACTTAAGGAGTAAAGAACATTTGAGGCAATTGCTCCTGACGAAGTTGCACAAGAGATTCAAGTTCACCGACCGGGATGATAGCATAGAACAACCGTGGGAAGGTTCCGGGAGTGTACGCCGAGTGGCCTGAGTGTCAGGCGCAAGTGGATGGGGTCTCGGGCGCCAGCCATAAAGGCTTCAAAAGCAGACAAGAAGAAAAAGCTAGTTACTTGAGGTTCACGCTAGCACGAGAGAGGACTCGTAACCGCCGCCTCATGTACTGCATAGTTCCGCTCTCACTCATAGTGATATCTCTTCTCGCGTATATCATTGTTTAGATGGATGACGATGTAGTTGCAAGTATTCGAGACTTGTATCGCTATTTTCAAGATGATGACGAGAGACCACTTTGTGTTGGATGATGATTATGATGATGACATGATTTGATGAGACTATTTGTATGTATATGCTATGATTACATTTGTATGTGTATGATATGCTAGAGATTATTGTATAAAGCCCTAAACAAAATTCAGCATCACAAAATATGGAGCAGAAAAAAAAATCAGAAACTAATAACAGTAGCGCGGGGTATGGCTTTAGTGTTGGGGAACGTAGTAATTTCAAAAAAAATCCTACGCACACACAGGATCATGGTGATGCATAGCAACGAGAGGGGAGAGTGTGTCCACGTACCCTCGTAGACCGAAAGCGGAAGCATTAGCACAACGCGGTTGATGTAGTCGTACGTCTTCACGATCCGACCGATCCAAGTACCGAACGCACGGCACCTCCGAGTTCAGCACACGTTCAACTCGATGACGTCCCGCGAGCTCCGGTCCAGCAAAGCTTCACAGGAGAGTTTCGTCAGCACGACGGCGTGGTGACGGTGATGATGATGCTACCGACGCAGGGCTTCGCCTAAGCACCGCTACGATATGATCGAGGTGGATTATGGTGGAGGGGGGCACCGCACATGGCTAAGAGATCAATGATCAATTGTTGTGTCTATGGGGTGCCCCCTGGCCACATATATAAAGGAGTGGAGGAGGGAAGAGGGCCGGCCTAGCTATGGCGCGCCCTGGAGGAGTCCTACTCCCACCGGGAGTAGGATTCCCCCCCTTCCAATTAGTAGGAGTAGGAGAGAAGGAAGGAGGGGGCGCAGCCCCTCCCCCTAGTCCAATTCTGACTAGGCCTTGGGGGGTGCGCGGCCTGCCTCTCTCTCTCTCTCCCCTAAAGCCCAATAAGGCCCATATACTTCTTCCCCGTATTCCCGTAACTCCCCGGTACTCCGAAAAATACCCGAACCACTCGGAACCTTTCCAATGTCCGAATATAGTCGTCCAATATATCGATCTTTACGTCTTGACCATTTCGAGACTCCTCGTCATGTCTCTGATCTCATCCGGGACTCCGAACTACCTTCAGTACATCAAAACACATAAACTCGTAATACCAATCATCACAGAACTTTATGCGTGCGGACCCTACGGGTTCGAGAACTATGTAGACATGACCGAGACACGTCTCCGGTCAATAACCAATAGCGGAACCTGGATGCTCATATTGGTTCCTACATATTCTACGAAGATCTTTATCGGTCAAACCGCATAACAACATACGTTGTTCCCTTTGTCATCGGTATGTTACTTGCCCGAGATTCGATCGTCGGTATCTCAATACCTAGCTCAATCTCGTTACTGACAAGTCTCTTTACTCGTTCTGTAATACATCATCCCGCAACTAACTCATTAGTTACAATGCTTGCAAGGCTTATAGTGATGTGCATTACCGAGTGGGCCCAGAGATACCTCTCCGACAATCGGAGTGACAAATCCTAATCTCAAAATACGCCAACTCAACAAGTACCTTCGGAGACACCTGTAGAGCACCTTTATAATCACCCAGTTATGTTGTGACGTTTGGTAGCACACAAAGTGTTCCTCCGGTAAACGGGAGTTGCATAATCTCATAGTCATAGGAACATGTATAAGTCATGAAGAAAGCAATAGCAACGTACTAAACGATCAAGTGCTAAGCTAACGGAATGGGTCAAGTCAATCACATCATTCTCCTAATGATGTGATCCCGTTTATCAAATGACAACTCATGTCTATGGTTAGGAAACATAACCATCTTTGATCAACGAGCTAGTCAAGTAGAGGCATACTAGTGACACTCTGTTTGTCTATGTATTCACACATGTATTATGTTTCCGGTTAATACAATTCTAGCATGAATAATAAACATTTATCATGAAATAAGGAAATAAATAATAACTTTATTATTGCCTCTAGGGCATATTTCCTTCATTTAGCAGCAGCGAGTTCTTAGCAGTAGCGCTCTTTGTTCAAGGGTGCTACAGCTATTAGCAGCAGTGTGTGTTGGAGACCGACGCTGCTACTATCCCTCGATAGCAGTAGCGCGTGTCAAACCGCGCTACTGATAAGAGTTAGCTGTGGCGCCGTATCAGTAGCGCGGCCACCCGCGCTACTGCTAAGCATTTAACCCGCGCTACTGCTAGGCTTTTCCCTAGTAGTGTAGCATCGTCGGATTCGTGCGAGCGGGGAAGAAGATGTACACGGCAGTTTACCCAGGTTCGGACCACCTTGCGGTGTAAAACCCTACTCCTGCTTTGTGGTGGATTGGCCTCACGAAGAGGTTGAGGATGAACTAGTACAGTGGTTTGAGCGACCTCGCGAGGGCTCGAGTGGTGAGGGTGGAATCGATCCCCTCCTATAGTGGTTGCTAACCTATATTTATAGTGGCCTTGGTCCTCTTTCCCCAAAACATAGGCGAGAAGGGATCCCACAGTGGCCAATTCGAAAGGGGGCAAGTAGTACATCTTATCCTGACGAAAGGTGGTATTCGCCTGCAAAGCTTCTGGTCGTGACGCAGCTGTGGGCTTGGCGGTGACATCCGTCCTCCCGAGCCCGTGGTCTTGGTCTTGTTGCACCGAAATGGAAAACTTTGGAGGACTCCTCGAGAACCCACGCCTGTCCTTGCTCCCTTAGCACCGAAAGGGAAACTGCCTCCTCTGCGCCCGCTGGCACTCGCCTAGCCTTGGTCGTCATGGCTCGCATCACCATAGCCTCGTGAGGCTGGGTACCTGCATAGAAAACTCCGCTCCTCGGGAGGCAGCCTGGGGAGACCACTCCTCTGGAGGTCTTGGTGTCGTCCGCCTCGCGAGGCCAAGGGGTCTTCATGAGGGTCTTGTCTTGGAGGCCTTGCTGCTGGGCCGTACCGGGTCGTCGATGGAGCCACGCTATGGGCCGCAGGCAGGTCTGGGTACCCCCGATCTCAGAATGCTGACAGTAGCCCCCGGGTCCAAGGCGCACTCGGGCTGGCTTCGAGGCGAAGCCAAGTGGCAAGGGTAAAGCACCACGGGCCCCAATCGCCTGCGGCCAGACTTGATGCGTGGTGCCCGACGAGACGTGGATGCCTCCACTCCCCCATGCCGCCTCGGTAACCGCCCAGGCTGCCAAAAAGCCTGGGACATGCCGCAAAGCCATCATTGCCCTACCGCGCACATGTCTTCTGCTCCTTTCCTTCTGCTAGCTTGCGCCTTCTCCGCCGGACACCACGCCCGCTTTGACATGCCTCACCGCCATGGCTCCTAAGAAGAAGAGGGGCAAGGCCCCGGCGGTGGCAGAGCCCCAGGCGGGGTCGGAGCCCGTGCTGGGCCGGTCCACTGTAATCAACCTCGAGGGGCTGGATAAGGTCCAGCACGCTATTGCTGCCGACTCCAATGAGTGGAAGGCAACGAGGATCTGGCCTACCTCCCGGCCTCTAGCCGACCTGGAGGCCACCAACATCCCTCTTCATCTTCATGCCATCTTCTTCAGCCTGCTGCCGTCGTTTTCGGATTTCTTCAACACCGTCTTGACGCACTACCAGGTCCACGCGCTGCATCTTGACCCCGAGTCCATTGTCCTCATCTCCGCCTGTGCATTCCTGTGCGAGGCCTTTGTGGGCATCACCCCGTCCGTGACTCTGTTCCGCCATTTCTTTTCCCTTCAGATGGTCGCTGGCGGGCAGCGCTCGGGGTGCGTGTTGCTTCAAGCGTCGGAGGCGACCGCGGCCTCCTGCATCGACACCGCGCTTCGCCCGACTGCGGAGGGATTTCGGAAGCAATGGGTATACGTCGATGCCTCCGCGTACAGCCCCTTTCTTCTGATCCCAGCGGCCCCCGCGGGGCCGAGCTCCGGTTTGGAGTGCGCGGAGCTCATCGACCTGCGCCTCGCGTGGGTCATGTCCAGGTTGGCTAACCTGAGGAAGGCAGGTGTGACGATGGTGATAGTGGTGAGGGAGTTTGTCCGGCGGCGCATCGCTCCGCTTCAGCGCCACTCCCGCCCGATGTGGGCCTTCACCGGCCCTGAGGATGCCATGAGGCTTTAGGTGCCCTCTCTCCCTTCCAGTACACTGCGCGGGGTGCTTCGCCTTCTGACCGGTGGAGAACCCACTGCACTCCCCTCTAGAGGGCTCCTCCTGTACAGCTATCCAAACAGGGAAGCCTTCGCCAAGAAGATGCCACGCTTCAATGAGTGGGGGCTACTCCCCAAGGACCAGGAGGGGCCTCGCGACAACCCCTTCCTGGTGGTCCCAGGCCCCGGGGGTCCTGGGTGTACCCCTCAAGCAGCTGCGGGGGAGCGCTCTGAGCCGTGCGTCCTTTCGACATCCTCCTTCCCGCCTTCAAGCGGTGAAGGGAACGCCCCAACCGAGGACACGGCCGCCGCCCCCGTCGTGGAGGGCCACGCGCTGGGTCCCAACGTATCATCCTCCGGTCCCCACGCACCCCGGAGGAGGAAAGAGCCCGACGGCCATGACAACTCTGCCCAAGGCCCCGGAAGAAGAGGAGGTGGATCACCGCGGATGAGTAAGCGCCCGGCCTTCCTTGATTTTTGCACCGTGTGCTTCTCTGACTTTTGTTCCTCGGGTCCCCCTCTGAGGAAGGAACAGCCATGGCTCCTCCGTCGCCTTCGGAGCGCACCGGCCTCATGGTGGTCTCGCGCCTCGCGAGCCACAGGGCCGCGCGTAAGACGACATCTGCCCCCGAGCCGAGGCCATCCCTAGAGAACCTCAGGCCCGCATTTCCAGCGTCTTTCTTCAGGGGTGGCCTCCAGATTGGGGGCAGTGCTGAGGGCCCCTCCGCTGGTTCTCGCCAGTGGCTGGACGACACGTGCGACGGCGCCATCCTCGAGCAGGGGGGTGAGCTCGTGCCGAGCTCCGCCCCAAGCTGGAGGGCCAGATGGTGGAGCTCTGGCCCCCGGGCCCTTGCCGGATGCGAGCGGGCCTTCGCGCGCCTGTCCTGCTGACCAGGGCGCGGAGGAGAGCCCCGGCCGAGCGCTAGAGCTCGCACGTGGGCACAGCGTCGTCCGACATGGACTTCTCCGGGACGCAGTGAATGCGTTGGGTCGCCTTGGGGTGGAGCTTGGCGATGTCGACACGCGCCTTGAATCGGAGCTCCTACTGCTGGCGCATGAATGGCGTCAGCTCGAGGTCGCTGTCAACTTCGGTCGTCTGCAACGTGAGCATGCTCACGCGGAGGCCGAGGAGTCCCTTGCCACGGCGAGGGAGGACCGCAATCGTGCCTTTCAGGAGGCCCGAGCCACGGATCTCCTGCGCGAGGCTGCAGAGAGGCGCGGGGAGGAGCTTCAAGCTTCAAACTCCGCCCTCGAACGGCAAGTCCAGGCACGAAAAGCCGCGCTCGCCGCCTCGGCGGGCGGGCCATCCACGGGTGAAGTGGGGCTCCGCACCTTCGAAGACACACTGGCGCTGGAGGCGCTAGAGCAGAGCCTGGAGCGCGAGCGGCTGGAGGTGATGGAACGCCAAGTGGTTGCTACCGAGGACACCCTCGCCTCCCGGGAGGCGATGGTCTAGGGAGAGATCGACGAGAGGGTGGAGGGGGTCCGTAGGGCTCTCGCTGAGGACTACAGCCAGAAGTTGGAGCTTCAGGAGACTCGCTTCCGCACGCGGCGCGGTGAGCTGAAGGGCGAGGCCAACAGCCTCAAGGAGAAGCTAGCCGCGGCGGAGTGGCATGAGAGGGCCGCGGTGGACGCTCAGGCCGCGGCCGAGGCTGAGCTATCTTTCCTCTACAAGTAGGTGGAAGGCGTTACTTCCCTCGTGGAGAAGGCTTCGGACAAGGTGAGCCAAGCTTGGGTATTGTAGCGCGCGTGCTCCCAGATGTTCCAGGCCCTTGGGCATAGGGCCAGCCGAGCCCTGAGCAGCATTTGCGACGAGAACGTCTCCAGCCCGCTTATTGCTGACGACGCCGGCTACCTCGGCTTCTTCACCAGGGTCATGGAGGGCCTTGAAGGTGGGGCTGAGAGGGCGCGTCAGCTCGTTGACGAGAAGAGCCACAGCCTTCTTGCGCGTGCGTTCTCGCGCGTCTTCAGCCACCTTCTCCTCTCCGATCCTGACTTCGTCTTCGAGGCCGCGATAGCCCCCGTGCCCGGGGTGATCCAAGGTGCCCTGGCGGACTGGGTGGAGGATCATGTGGACGACCTGATCGCGGAGCTTGCCCCCCCGTGACGAGAGTGCGCCTGTGATCGAGGGGTGTGGGGCTGACGATGAAGATGACGACAGCAGCGATGGTGACGGCGTGTCTCCCTAGGCTGCTTCTCCCCTGCTTTCGTGTTAAGACTTTGAGTGTGACCCCGCGGGGATGCGAAAGCATTTTGGAAGAAACTTCTTTATGATGTGTTTAAGCAGCGTTGCACTCCCTTATGTCGCCTTCCCTTTGCCTTTCGTGCGCCCGGACTTCTAAACAAAGGTGGGTCGTTAGCATTATGACGGGTCACGGTGCCCGGCCAAGGTCAGGAGGCGGACACTCGCTGGGGGCCTCGGGCCATTAGCACCCGCAGGCTCGCTCGAGAGCGTCGCGCGAGGACTCGGACGCCAAGGTCTTGGCGAGGTGTGCGCGTGGGCAGGCCGCCTCAGGGATGGCCCAAGCGTGCGCGCCGTGCCTAGCCCCCGCTCGCGGGGTTCTCGAGAGAGAGAGAAACTGGCTGATGCAAGACCTCTTTTAAAACAAAACTCAAAATGAGAAACACTGCAAGGAGACAAAATTCCCACCCCTTTTTAGAATAAAGACGTGAGAGTTCCAGACTTCAATCCAAGAAATGGCAAATTCGGTTATAGAAGAGAGCGAAAAACAGCCGCATCTGGCGCCTATACTAGTCTTCCCACCAGCGCGGAGCATGGGGCCTCCACTGGGTGTGGGCATAGTCGTTGTAAGACCGTGTCATCTGCCAGTGCGGAGCATGGGGCTTCCACTAGGTGTGGGCATGGTCGTTGTAAGACCGTGTCGTCCGCCAGCGCGGAGCATGGGGCTTCCACTGGGCTGTGGGTGGGAGCCCCCGTGAGACTCAGGGGCAGCACTCAGGAGACTCCGGGGCATGTAGAACCCCACTCATTATTATGTGAGAGTGTCACGGGCGGAGATTGAAGAGGCGCAAGGCGGTCGCCTGCCTCCCGGGCGGGGACCCCGCCCCTTGCCCTCGGTTACGCGTCAGCGAGCCCGAGGCACTGGCAGCCCTGGGTGGGGTTTCCGACCTAGCGACTGCCAGCGGGCGGCGTGACGCACCACCACATCGGCCGCAGGCCGCTCAACCGGCTCGTGATGCTAGCATCTAGACTCCTCCTGAGCCTTTTGGTCTCGGGGCCCCCGGCGTCGAGTAGTCATGGCTCAGGAGGCCCCGGGCCCTCATGAGGCTCCCTGGCATCGAGCGGTCATGGCTCATGAGGCCCCAGGCCCTCATGAGGCTCCCTGGCCTCGCGGGGTCCTCAAGCCCTTGGGCCCCCTGGGACCCTATCCTGGTCCAGGGCGCCGCCATACGCCTGGCGTACCTCGGCGCGCTTAGTCCGGCTGTTGCTTCGCAGGCGTGCTACGAAGCGTAGGTCACCTGCATTCCAAGGTTAGCATAATATGTTCTGAAAATATTGGTTGCAGTGGTTGAGGCCCTGGCATAGGCCCGCTTGTGGCCCCCGGGCTTCATGAGGCCTTAACGATCTCGAGGACCGGGCCGGCGGAGGCCTGCCTTCCATCAACCCCCTGGCTCTTCAGCCTCGCCGATCACCACCCCCGCCGACATGCCACGATGGCCACGAGGTGGCCCACTGCGGCGCCTCCCACAGGGGGCCGCCTACCCTATCTGAAGCTCGGGGAGCGCTTCCTGAGCCAGAAGGGAGATCTTGTTTGCCTCCTTTCCACTGCACATCCCACCGGGTCCTCTCCAGAAGGACGAGCAGATGCAGCAAGGGCATGCTCGGGCCTGTGGTGAGGGTCACGGCACGAGCGGGGGACAGAGAGGCTTCGTACCCCCGCAGGCGACGTCGAGCAGCTCGGCGACCCGATCAAGCCAAGCGGCGTGGTCGCCATCGGCGGGGCGGTAGCGTAGTAATTCACGCGCCATAAGGAGCGCGGCTTGCGCGCTTGTTAGCTCCCGTCAGGCGCGGAGGGACGACACTGTGGCGGTGCCGACAGAGGGCGCGACGGCACGCCTGTTGCACCGCATGAGAGGCGGTGGCGACGGACCCTACCGTTTGTGAAGGTGTACCAAAGAAGGCGGGGCGCGACGAGGGATGCCGCGACCGAAGGGCGCCGTCTGATCGAAACGCGCGGCCCACCGCTCGGCGCGGGCTCGATTAGCTCTTGTCATGGCAAGGCGAGGATGGAGCATGGTTGATGAGGAGGCGGGGTTTCGACACGCCCCTACTTGGCGCGCCAAATGTCGGATTCAGGGCTCCGCAGACCCAAGAAGGTTCGAACTCTGGGGCGTGTGCAAAGATCTCAACCTCTCCGGTCTCTAGCTCGCCACCCTACAGCATAGCCTCGTCGGATTCGTGCGAGCAGGGAAGAAGATGAACACGGCAGTTTACCCAGGTTCGGGCCACCTTGCGGTGTAAAACCCTACTCCTGCTTTATGGTGGATTGGCCTCACGAAGAGGTTGCGGATGAACTAGTGCAGTGGTTTGAGCGACCTCGCGAGGGCTCGAGTGGTGAGGGTGGAATCGATCCCCTCCTATGGTGGTGGCTAACCTATATTTATAGTGGCCTTGGTCCTCTTCCCCCAAAACTTAGGTGGGAAGGGATCCCACAGTGGCCAATTTGAAAGGGACAAGTAGTACATCTTATCCTGACGAAAGGTGGTCTTCGCCTGCAAAGCTTCTGGTTGTGACGCAGTAGTGGGCTCGGCGGTGACATCCCTCCTGCCGAGCACGTGGTCTTGGTCTTGTTGCACCGGAATGGAAACCTTTGGAGGACTCCTCTGTCAGATTCAGGGCTCCGCAGACCCAAGAAGGTTCGAACTCTGGGGCGTGCAAAGATCTCAACCTCTCAAGCCTAGAGCCCGTCGCCCCACAGCCTAGCCTAGGCGAATTTGCGTGAGCAAGGAAGAAGATGAACATGACAGTTTACCCAGGTTTGGGCCACCTTGTGGTGTAATACCCTACTCCTGCTTTGTGGTGGATTGGCCTCACGAGGGGCTGAGGATGAACAAGTACAGAGGATGAACAACCTCGCGAGGGCTCGGGGGTGAGAATGAGTCGACCTCTTGTATGGTGGTGGCTAACCTATATTTATAGTGGCCTTGGTCCTCTTCCCTCGAAACTTAGGCAGGAAGGGATCCCACAACGGCCAATTTGAAAGGGCACAAGTAGTACATCTAATCCTGACGAAAGGTGGTCTTCGCCTGCAAAGCTTTTGGTCATGACGCAGTGGTGGGCTCGGCGATGACCTCCGCCTTGCCGAGCCTGTGGTCTTGGTCTTGTAGCAGCGGAATGAAACCTTTGGGGGATTCCTCGGGAACCCACGCCTGTCCTTGCCTCCTTAGCACCAAAGAGGAAACTGCCTCCTCTGCGCCCGCTGGCGCCCGCCTGGCCTTGGTCGTCATGGCTCACATCACCTCAGCCTCATGTGTCGGGGTACCTCCATAGAAATCTCTGCTCCTCGGGAGGCCGCCTGGGGAGGCCGCTCCCTCGGGAGGTCTTGGTGTCGTCCTCCTCGCGAGGGACTTGTCTTGGTGGTCTTGGAGATGGGCCGTACCAGGCCGTTGAGGAAGCCACGCCGTGGGCCGCAGGCAGGCAAGTCTGGGTACCCTGGTTCCCAGAACACCGACAGTAGCCCCCGGGCCCAAGGCAGGCTTGGGATGGCTTCGAGGTGAAGCCAAGGGGCAAGGGTGAAGCACCACAGGCCCCAATCGCCTGCGGGCCAAGTTGACGTGTGGCACTTGATGAGACGCGGACGCCTCCGCTCCCCCATGTCGCCTCGGCAACCATTTCGAGTTGACAACAGCCTGATGCATGCAGTAGGGCCATCATCACTCGGGACATGCAGGGGCGCCGGTTAGCCTTCAGCCGCCTATAAGAGGGCGAGGGGGACGGAGCCCCCAGTCCATCTTCATCTTCTTGCTAGCCCTCTCCCCTTGCTCCTTCTTCATCTTCTGCCGCCCTGCATCCGTTGTTGAGAAAGGGAAGGCCCCCATGGAGGGACCAGGCTCGCCGCCGCCCAAGAGGAGCCACGGCCTTCCCCGCAAGTATGCTACGATGCCAACGGTGGCTCCCCGGGGGCATGGGCGCACCCCCTCGAAGATCGGCGCCACTTCCGGCAGTCGTGGGAAGGCTCCCTCCCGCGCCGGGGGCTGCAGCGGCCGAGGCGGCCACGGCCAAGGGGGAAAGCATGTGGCGGTCGTCCGGCCACCGCGCCCACGATCCCACTCGGCCGACGCGTCCCCGGAGTTCGTGGTGTAGGCGGAGAGGCCGGCAGGCACCTGGTTCCAGCTCCCGCGCTTCTTCGTGGGCGCGCTGCCGGCCGGAGGGCTTGGCGGCCTCTGGCTGCAGGCCGACGGCTGCTGCAGCAAGGCCTCGTCGGTGGAGGTCGAGGTCACCCCTGCTGGTTACGTGTTCCTGAACCGCGGGTGGCAGTCATTCGCCCGCGCGTGCGGCCTGCAGGGGAGATGTACCCTCCACTTCAGGCACGACGGAGCGGCACCCCTCTACGTTAGGATCTTTGGGGAGGACGGCAGGCATCTGGGGTGCTGTCCAGAGGATGACAACGACGGCCAGAGGGGCGGCAGCATCCTCGGCGGTGAACTCGCCCTTGGCGACGGCCGTGGCGCCTCCAGCAGCGGCGGCTCTTCCTCCAGGGAGAGCACGAGCGACGATGACTACGATGAGCTGCCACGTCGCCGCGCCCGCACCAGGGAGGGTGGTGAACCACCGTGTCGCCGCACCCCCACTCGGGGGAACGTCGAGCCATCTCGCCATCACGCTCCGGTGAAGCAGGAGGAGGACTCCGACTAAGCGCAGGCGTCACTGGAGCCAAGCCTCAGGAGTTGCAGTGGCCACGAGGCCGCCTTTTGCTTTTTCTTTTTCCTACATCAAGAAAGACAGCGGGCCCCGACGGGGCGTGTAATGGATCATGGCGCTTGCGTCGTTATGTTAACACTTTTATTTCGTACCCCTAGCATTTGTGTCGATATCAATCGACAGGTTCCTGCTTGCTCGCAATTAGGATAACTTAGCTTGGTTCACTTATGGTAGATTCCTGCTGTCGGTGCAACAAACCCTGGTGTATGTTGCCCGGATTGTACACAGGCTCAAGGGCAAGTCACAGCGACAAGACAAGGCCAAGTAGAAGAGATAGATCCTTGAGAAATCAAAGGGCGGATCAAGAAGACCAAGACAAGCCAAAGGAACAAGATATCACTAAGGGAAGAACCTCCGTTGCCGGGCAGGCGAGCCTGGTCAGGTCGAGGTCACCCCAAGGGCAAGTGCCAAGACCTCCCCGGCAAGGGTTGCCAGGGCACCGATGGCCTGCTTCCCTGCCAAATCTCCACCGCTCCACCTCACAGCAACGCAAGTCACTCATCGATGCGGTGTCGAGCCCCCAAGTGATTAAGTGGCTGTCATTTGGCACGTGGCAGCCATTTCTGAAGAAGATCACCCCTAACTGACACCCGTCCAGGGGCGTGTCATGCAAGCAGACGAGAAGGTGGTTGAATGGCGCGGCAAGGCTTGTCGGGCTACATCCACGACGTGACACTAAGCGGTGCATTTAATGCACCTTGTCCTGTCTGCAGAGTTAGGTATGATAGCACTGTAGCTATCTAATCACTGGATAATGATTGTTTTGCCATTGTGGTAACCCCTTGACCTATAAAAGGAGGGCCGAGGAAACCTTAGAAAGGATTCGGACCCTTATACACTCATACACGTGTAGCTGCTCTCCCCGAGGCGACCTTGCCGGGCCTGAGCGTTGCGCATTCGTCACGGTCCCCCATCCAATCTACCAAAGCAGGAGTAGGGTTTTACGCCTCACGGCGGTCCGAACCTGGGTAAAAACCACCCGCGTCACCATTGCCGTGCTGCCCTATGGCCTCCGCTCTTTGTGCAACGTGCCCTTCCCCCTTGCCGAACCACAAGGGGCCGATGGCCCCATAGGTGATCGTGTCAAACCACGACATATTTGGCGCGCCAGGTAGGAGGTAGCGCTTGTGCGGACCGGAGGATGTAAACAATGCGTCAATCTTCATCACCATTTTCTTCATCGACGGCTTCATCATCCATGGCGCCCAAGAAAAAGTCCGGCGCAGCAGCCCACCCTTCCACCTCGAAGGCCCCCTCGCATGCAGCCACTAATCCCATGGGAGCTGCGGTGGCGTCGGGGGACGCGGACGCTGCAGGGAACATGACCGGCGTGGGCGGCGCCATCACCGTTCCCCCTACGGCTGAGGTGGGAGCAGGAGGTGCCGGAGGAGGACAGCATCAGCAGCACACTAGCAGCCACGCTCCACAAGATGCAGGTGGGGAGAATATTCAATCTCCACCTCTCCACCTCACTAGAGGATGCATCCGCAGCGATGGCGCCCACTCCAGCGCGAATCGCAACCCCCTAGCCGCCCCTGCTGCGGGCGCAGCTACGGGGCGCACGCCTTCCCCAGGGCAAGGCAATCAAGAGGAGGCACCAAATGGGGTTGTCAACCCCCAAGCGCGTCCTTCTTGTCGTCACGCCGCCCTTGCGACTGGCTCGCGACGACGAGAACGCAACGCCGCCACTACCGGTACCGTCAGAAGTCGGGCGACGTCGCGATCTGCGTCATCGTCCATGCCAAGCACTGCTTCAAAAGCCATGGCGCGAGCCCAGCTCCTGTTGAGATTCCCAGTAGTGCCAGTCAAATGGATGAATGGAAAGCCACCATTCAAAGTTTGATTGGTTTTGCTGAGGCGGGGGGGGGGTCACAATGGGCAGGCTCGCCACGGCATCTGCAGGCAGCAACAACAGCCCGAGCCGCTGGCCGTGCTGAAGAGGCCAATCCTACGGTGCAGTCCCCCCCACGGCAGCCAGCGTAGGGGATGGAGCCAGAGTCGCGCGACCAAGAACCCGATGAGGTGTCGATGGCTTCATCTAATCCTCGAGCCCATCGAGATCAACGGTAGGTCCTGGAAGACAGGCGGAGGCAAGACGCGCGCGTCACCATAGAACGGCGTCGCGAAACCCACCACCAGTTTGACAGGTGCAATGGCCCTGATGTCGATGAGCCTGCGCCTAGTGGAGGCGGATATCTGCCTTTTGAGGTTGGGTGTCCTGCCTTCACTCGCGAGCTGCGGCAAGTCCGTTGGCCATCTGCCCATATGTTCAAGCCAGAGATACCAGAAATATTTGATGGAAGACTGAACCCGGCAGAGTTCTTGAGCATATACACCATCGCCGTTCAAGCCACCGGAGGAAGAGATGAAAAGGTATTCGCCAACTACTTCCCTTTGGCACTCAAGCCAAATGTGAGGTCGTGGCTGATGCATTTGCCAGAGAACTCCATCTCGTCTTGGGCTGACCTGTGCCACGAGTTTGTTGGTGCCTTCACGGGCGGCCATCAAGAACCAGGGCAGCCCATCGATTTGTAGCTCCTTCCACAAAAGGAAGGGGAGAGTTTGCATAAGTACATTGCAGAGCTTCAGCCGGGTGCACAGGAACATTCCAGATATCCACCCGGCAGCTGTGATTGCCGCGTTCCAATCCAACGTACGCAACCGCAGGATACGTTCCAAGATGAATGTCCAGTTGCCCAAGACTGTGAATGATCTTTACACCTTGGCAGATAAATGTGCCCGTACAGAGGAGGAGAGGCGACTCCCCGAAGAAGAGGATGGCGTCGACGTTGACTCAGAAGATGATGATGATGCTGCCAACCAGAAGAAGAAGAAGAATAAGAAATGCAACAAGAAGCGCAAGGAGAAAGCAGTGCTGGCTGTCGAGGGGTCAGGTACTCCTAGTACCGGCAAGAAGGCCAAGGCCGAAGCCCCTGGCAAGGAAGTTGCCGCGTGCATCGACTGCCGAGAAGCTGCGGCAGCCGAGAAGGCTGGGAAAGCTGATGAGCCATACTGCAAGATCCATCGAACCAAGGGCCATGATCTCCAAGAGTGTCATCAAGTTGAGCAACTCGTCAAGAAGCAGAAAGCTGAGTACGAGAAGCGTGACAAGGAGAGAGACCAAGGTGGCATTGGCGGGAAGGGCCGAGGAGGCCGCCCCGGCAAGGTCCCTCAACATCAAGGGAAACCTGCTAAAGGCCATGAGAAGAAGGAATGTGGTGACGAAAGCGATGAAGGGGATGACGAGGAAACCAGCAAGCAAGAGTTTCAGAAAGCCACTGATGCCCTGTGCATTGACGGGGGTGCATCTTTGCACTCCTCTCACCGCCAGCTGAAACAATGGGCACGTGAAGTCAATGTTGTGGAGCCAGTGGCAGATTCCCGGAAACCACTCAAATGGTCTCGCACGCCCATCATCTTTGACGAAGAGGATCACCCTGACCGCACCACTGCAGTAGGGTGCTTGCCATTGTTGGTATCACCAACAATCCGCAACCTCAAGGTCACAACAATGTTGGTTGACGGCTGTCGGTGTTCTGGGAACCAGGGTACCCAGACTTGCCTGCCTGTGGCCCATGGCGTGGCTCCATCGACTGCCTGGTACGGCCCAGTTTCAACACCAACAAGACAAGACCCTCGCGAGGGGCCAAGCCTCGCGAGGGAGACAGCGCCAAGACCTCCTGAGGGAGCGGCCTCCCCAGGCTGCCTATTGAGGAGCAGAGATTTCTATGCAGGTATCGAACCTCACGAGGTTGCGGTGACACAAGCCATGACGACCAAGGCCAGGCGGGCGCCAGCAGGCGCAGAGGCACAGGTTTCCTCTTTCGTGTTAAGGAGGCAAGCGTACGTGTGGGTTCCTGAGGAATCAGGCAAAGGTTTCCATTCCTGTGCAACAAGACCAAGACCACCAGGACGGCAGGACGGATGTCATCACCGAGCCTACCGCGGCGTCACGACAAGAAGCTTTGCAGGCGAAGACCACCTTTCGTTAGGATAAGATGTACTACTTGTCCCCTTTCAAACTGGCCACTGTGGGATCCCTTCCCGCCTTCGTTTTGGAGGAAGAGGACCGAGGCCGCTATAAGTATAAGCTAGCCACCACCGTAGAGAGGGGCAAACCGAAGGACGACTCACCCTCAACCCAGAGCAGACCTCGCGAGGTTGTTCTTCCCTTGTGCTAGTTCATCCTCAGCCCCTCGAGAGGCAAATCCACCACAAAGCAGGAGTAGGGTCTTACACCGCAAGGTGGCCCGAACCTGGGTAAACTGCCGTGTCCATCTCCTTCCTTGAGCCATCGAGCTAGGCTGTAGGGCGACGGGTTGGTTGGTTGGATAGGTTGAGTTCTTCGCACACGCCCCAGAGTTCGAACCTTCTTTGGGTCTGCAGAGCCTTGAATCCGACATTTGGTGCGCCAGGTAGGGGCGTGTTGAAGCTTCTCTCCAACCACTAGCTCCGCCGCCGTTCCGCCATTCCAATGGCCGATGCTCGCCGTGTTCGAGCCGAGCGCCGGGCCGCTCGTGTCGCCCAGACGGCGCCCGCGGGCAACGGCGCCCCTTGCCGCTCTGCCTCCCTGGTGGCTAACGCCGCCACCGACCCTACTGCCCGCGAACAGCAGGACTCGTCGCTGCCACCGTCCGTGCAACGCGACGGCCGCACCGCGACTCCATCACCCACTCCAGCCACGGTGTCGTCTTCTCATGGCCGTCGTGGGCCGGCGAATGCGCAGTCTGCGCTGCTCATGGCGTGCGAGCTTCTGCGCTATCGTCCGGCCAATGACCTCTACGACGACTGGCTCGCCCGCATCACCGAACTCGTCAACGCCGCTGGAGAGGCCCCTGCACCATCTCGTTCGCTTCGCCCTCCGCCGTCCCTGGCAGGCGACGTGGTTCACGGCGCGCCTCCTCCCCCTCCTTTGCATGGCGTGGGCCCCAAGCCAAGGCGGGAAGCTCCCCAGTGCGACCCGCTGTGCAGAGCGCCAGCGCGTGATGAAGAAAGCTGCCAGGTGGTGCAGCGGCCCCAAGGAGAAGCGCGTGCTCTTCCAGCACCACCATGTCAAGACGGCGTACCGCCAGAGGCAGCAGCGCGTGGGCGTCGAGATCAGGCTCCTCCCCTGCGGCTGGCCCCTGTGAGTGCGGCAGGGTGCCGTGCTTTCACCCCGGAGCTGCGCCGCGTCGTCTGGCCCGGCAAGTTCAAGCCGGATCTGCCTCCGCGCTACAAAGGCAGCCCTGACCCCACTGAGTTCCTCCAGCTCTACGAGCTGAGCATCGAGGTGGCAAACGGCAATGAGAAGGTCATGGCGAACTGGTTCCCTATGGCCCTCAAGTACAGTGCACGCTCTTGGCTCCTGAACCTTCCGGTGGGGTCGATCTCCTCCTGGGACGAGCTCCGCGAGCGCTTCATCGCCAACTTCCAAGGCACTCGCGACCGCGCTCCAGCGGCAGGTGACCTGCGGCGCATCAAGCAGCAGCCAGGCGAAACCTTGCACAAGTACATACAACGCTTCACCAACGTCCACCTCAAGATCCCGAAGGTGTCGGACGAGGCCATCATTTCGGCATTCTCTGAGGGCGTCAGGGATGTCAAGATGAAGGAAGAGCTCGCCATACACGAGGACTTGTGCTCGGCTCTGGAGATGTTCAACATGGCCGCCAGGTGCGCGAGGGCAGAGGAAGGTTGCCTGTCCCTCCTAGAACTTTCGGAGGTCGATCCTGAAGACAAGAAGGCCAAGGCTAAGGAAGTGAAGCGTAAGGGCCCCGCCGTGCTGGCCGCGGAGCCTAAGATGAAGTGTGGCCGTGACCATGATGAGCCTCCCACGGGCAACCGCCCATTCTGCGTCTTCCACAACGTCCACAGCCACAACACCAACGACCGCCAGGAGCTCAGGGCAATCCGTGATGGGCGCATCGGCTGCCGTCCCAAGCGAAACGACCGTGGCTACGGCCGCGGAGGAGGCCGCGGCGGGGGCCGCTGGGACAACCGCGACCCCCGCCAGGACTGGTGTGATCAGCCTCGTGAGGACCGCTGGCAGGGCCAGCCTCACAACGACCCCTAGTGTGACCAGCCCCGCGAGGACCATCCTCAGGGCAACGCCGGCCTTCCTCTGCTGCCACCGCCACCAAGGAGAAACAATGACAACCGCCAGGATGATGGGGCTGGGGGCTTCCAGGAACCACGTGTGATCGCCTGCATCCTGGGCGGTGCTCAGCCCCCCGCCTCTCATCGCATCTTCAAGCAGTTCGCTCGTGAGGTGAACGCGGCCCTCCCCAAGCTTGAGGCGTCGCGCCCCCTCAGATGGTCCAAGTACGCCATCACCTTTGACTCCATGGACCAGCTCAAATGTTCAGCCGCCGCTGGCGCGCTCCCGATGCTCTGCTCACCGACCATCAGCAACATCCTCGTCACCAAGACAATCATCGATGGCGGCGCGGGGCTCAACGTTCTCTCCGTCAAGACGTTCAAGACGCTCCTGGTGCCGTACGACCAGCTCCTCCCCACCAAGCCCTTCTCAGGGGTGACCGATGGCTCCATCGTCCCCATAGGGCAGATCCGCCTCCCTGTCACCTTCGGCCAGCGCAACAACTACCACACCGAGCTCATCGACTTCGACGTCGCCCACATTCACCTCTCGTACAATGCCATCCTCGGGTAGCCGGCCCTCGCCAAGTTCATGGCGGTGACGCACCATGGCTACAGTGTCCTCAAGATGCCAGGGAGCAGTGGTATCATCACGATCGCCTGCGATGAGAAGGTTGTGGTGTGCTCCCTTAAGCGCGCCTACCAGGCTGCGGCAGTCGAGAACTCAGACGACGAGGGTGGCGTTCGACCTCTTGAGGCCATCCCCAAGAAGAAGAAGCAGCTCCTCCCCAAGGGCCGTCAGGAGGCTGGCGCACCTGATGATTGTGCCTCAGGCCCCGTGCCCACTGCTAGGGCACCCTTCCCTCTCGCATAGGAAGGCGTGCCCGGCGCCCCTCTCAGGACGGGCTCGGGGGCTCTCGTCTGGAGGGCCTCTGACCTGACCAGCGTCACGAGGGAGGCGTTCGGGCACTACGTGGGTGCGTGCTTCGACGCGTGCCTCCGTGAGCAAGGCACAAGGCGCGAGGCGCCAGGCGCTCAGGAGTTCATCACCAAGACGATTGAGGAGCTTCAGGAGGCGTGAGCCATGCATGGCAAACGTCATCCCGCGTCATCCGGTGCAGCTCCGCCCCTGACATGGGTGGCGAGCTGCGCATCTGCGTCAACATCCCAGGTCTCAACAGGGTTGCTTCTCAGGAGCTCTTCTGGCCATCCTGTGTTGGACGGAGTGGGGGATGCCCCCGCAGCTACGTCTGCATGCCGTTTGGCCTGCTGAACATGGCTGCCTCGCACCAGCGCTACATGTAGGGCGTCCTGGCGGCTCATGAGACCCGGTGCCAGGCGGTCCTGACAGAGGAGGTGCCGGACCCTCGTGAGCTTCCTGGGCCTCCAGAGCCTCCCGAGCCTCAGGAGCCAGCCGGCTCGTGAGGAGCGATTTCTGCAGCATGTGTCTTCAACTACTCCAACGCTTCTACAACAATGGTGCCAGGTGACTTTTTGGTTTGTTCAGTTGAGGGCGCCCCTCGGGCTGCATTTTCCTCAAGCTGTCAGGGCCCGTCCCTGCAGCCGCATCATTTTGATTCATGTACTCCGGGCCGGTTATGCATGCTCAAGTTATTATGTTTGTTAATTTTATGCCTGCCGTCTCGTTATCTGTGGAGTTGCCCTTCGCGGCCTCCACGCGTTGCTAACCCACCTCTTACTCATCCCGCAATGGGGGCTGCTGGCACGGCGCCTGTGCTTGGGTCCATCCCTGCAGCACTGATAAACCTAAGAGACCGAGCTCTGGCTTGGGGCCGGCCCCGCGCACGTCACCTCACCGGGTCCTTAGTGCCTTCGTCTTCTCGCGGAAAGATCATCGGCAGGATAGCGAGCGCAGCTGTCTGTTATGTCTTTGGCTAACTCACAGGAGCCCCGGAGGCAGGGCCACCAGCGGCCTTTCCAGCACCTCGTACCTTGGAAGGATGCCATGCCACATGTCAAGGGGTGCGACCCCTCCTTGCAGCCAGCCACTCTTTTCTCGTGCAAGCCGCTTGCACGTTAAAGGGGGGGCCTGAGCATCGCGACTCAGGGGCTCCTACCGGCTCTCGGGCCCTCACCCCTGTCCTTGACCACGGCATCACGACCTGGCATACCAGCGGCAGCCGAGCCTCGCTCGAGAGCCGGGTCCCGAGGACGTAGAGCACCCAGTCAAGCGGGGGAGATGGAGTCGGTAGGAGCCCTGAGGAGGGGGCGTCATCAGGAGAAGGGCATGGCCTAACGTCGCACAAGAAGCTCATCCACACAGCAAAGGAACCACCGCAGGCTCGTCAAGATAAGTCACCTTGCACGCGTAGGCGTGAACCTCATGACCAACGTTATGTCCCTCGCGATCACACTCGGGCAAGGAAACTTCCCTTTTAGTTCTTCGGGGGCCGCTTGTGCGCCAAAGGGGACCTCCTGAGCATCGCGACTCAGGGGCTCTTACCGGACCTCGGGACGCTCGCCTCCTGGCCTTGACCACGGCAGCGCGACCTGGCATACCAGCAACGACCGAAGCCTGCCTAGGGACTAGGTCCTGCCGGCGTAGAGCACCAAGCTACCGCGAGAGTGAAAGGGGGAACCATGCCAAGGTGAGAGACGCAAACACTACATTGAATCAGGAACGATAACGTTAAAATGCGAGCGTCACAGTTTCTTACATACCCCCACGGGGCCCGTCATGATTTTTGCGCAGGAACGAAGCAAAAGGAAAAAAAACCTAAGAACCACGGCCTCGGCAGAAGCGGCGCCGGGATAGCGCCACTCCTCCCCTAGGCACGGGCACGGCGGCGCGGTGGCTCGTAGTTGTCGTCGTCGCTCGAGCCCGGTCCGGATGAAGCGTTGCTGCTGTCGGAGGAGTCGCGGATAAGGCCAAGGGCAAGTTCACCATCGGTGGCCTCGCCGCCTCGATCGCCTCCCCTGGGGCAACACTCCAGACATCGGCCGTCCTCTCCGAAGACCTTGAAGAAGAGCGTCAAAGCCCCGTCGTACTCGAAATGGATGGCGTGCCTCCCCTCTGAGTTACAAGCGCGGGCGATCGCGCCCCATCCCCGGGTCATAAAGACGTCACCGGAGATAACGACCTCGACCTCCGCCTCTGATGCCTGGCTACAGTAGCCGTCGTGCTACAGCCACAGCTCGATGGGCCCCCACGGCGGTATCTCCCTCGCCAGGGACCGCGGGAGCCGGATCCACATGCGCAGAGGCATTGCCACCCACACCAAAAACTCACGGGTCGTGCCTTCGACATGGGCCTACTGGCGGGGTGGCCGTGCGGCCACCGCTTGCTCTCCTCCACGACCCCATTCCTCGCGGTGCCCGCGGTCGCTCTCACGGATAGGGCTGCGTGCGCGAGCATACGCGCGGACCGGGAAGCCCGGTGGAGCGCGTTTGTGCCAGGGCCGCGCTGCCGTGAGCGCTGCGATGCCATCGCAAGAGCGATCGCGCCTCTTCTTCGGCGGGAGCAGCTCAGGTTCCACCTGAGGGGTCTTTCCCTTCTCCGCGGCGGAAAATCTCCTCACTGGCGCCATGAACGCTCTGGCAAGATGGCGGAACGAAGCAGAAGCAAGAAGCAAGAAGATGAAAATGAGCTGGGGGCTCCGCCGTCTCTTCCATTTATAGCCCGAGGAAGGCTAACCGCCGGCCCCTCATGTTTCAAGCAATGATGGCTGATCTGCATGCACCAGGTAGTTGTCAAGTTGTGTGGTTGCCGAGGCGGCATGGTGAAGTGGAGACACCCACGTCCCATCAAGCGCCATGCCTCGGCTCAGTCCGCAGGCAATTGGGGCCCGCGACGCTTCGCCCTTGCCATTTGGCTTCGCCTCGAAGCCAAGTCCGAGCGCGCCTTGGGCCCGGGGGCTACTATCGGCGTTCTGGGAACCAGGGTACCCAGACTTGCCTGCCTGCGGCCCACGGCATGGCTCCATCGACGTCCTAGTACGGCCCAGTTTCAACACCAACAAGACAAGACCCTCGCGAGGGGCCAAGCCTCGCGAGGAAGACAGCGCCAAGACCTCCTGAGGGAGCGGCCTCCCCAGGTTGCCTCCTGAGGAGTGGAGATTTCTATGCAGATATCCAACCTCACGAGGTTGTGGTGACACAAGCCATGACGACCAAGGACAGGAGGGCGCCAGCAGGTGCAGAGGAGTAGGTTTCCTCCTTGGTGTTAAGGAGGCAAGCGCAGGCGTGGGTTCCCGAGGAATCAGGCAAAGGTTTCCATTCCAGTGCAACAAGACCAAGACCTCCAGGACGGCAGGAAAAATGTCATCGCCGAGCCACCGTGGCGTCACGACCAGAAGCTTTGCAGGTGAAGACCACCTTTTATCAGGATAAGATGTACTACTTGTCCCCTTTCAAATTGGCCACTGTGGGATCCCTTCCCGCCTTCGTTTTGGAGGAAGAGGACCGAGGCCGGTATAAGTATAAGCTAGCCACCACCATAGAGAGGGGCGAACCGAAGGATGACTCACCCTCACCCCAGAGTAGACCTCGTGAGGTTGTTCTTCCCTTGTACTAGTTCATCCCCAGCCCCTCGAGAGGCAAATCCACCACAAAGCAGGAGTAGGGTCTTACACCGCAAGGTGGCCTGAACCTGGGTAAACTGCCGTGTCCATCTCCTTCCTTGATCCATCGAGCTAGGCTGTAGGGCGACGGGTTGGTTGGCTGCATAGGTTGAGTTCTTCACACACAACCCAAAGTTCGAACCTTCTTTGGGTCTGCGGAGCCCTGAATACAACAACGGCGAGGCCGGGTTGAATCTGATTTCCCCCAAGGTAATCAGCAAGCTGCAGATAACAGATGAAGAGCTCAAGGTTACTGGCACGTTCCAAGGGATCAACCCCGGCAGGAGTCGTCCAAAGGGGAAGATCACACTGCCGGTGACATTTGGAGGAGAATTGAACTACGGACTGAGAAGATTGTGTTCGATGTGGTCGAGCTTTCGTTGCCATACAATGGGATACTTGGACAACCTGCCCTGGCAAAATTCATGGCGGCATCCCACTATGCCTACAATACCCTGAAGTTGCCAGGACAAATGGGCGTTATTTCTATCCCATCAGACAAGAAGGATGCAATTATATGTGTGGACAAGATGTACCGGGATGCGGTTGCTGCCGAGGCTGCGAAAGCCGCAGTCCCCGCCAAGGAAAACAAACAAGGGAGAAAAGCTAGCAAGGATACCGGCAAGGAATCCAGGAAGCACGCCTCTCCGGAGTACGCTGCACCTGTCGATGACTTGCCGAAGAGTTCCACTAGCAAGAGATCCAAGGTTGCTGCACCCACTGTGAAGAAGGTCCCGGCAGGGCTGGTTGGCGTTGATGGTACATTTACTATCAGCTCCACCCTTGACGACAAATAGGAAAGCACGCTCGTTGCCTTCCTGCGGGCGAATATTGATGTGTTTGCTTGGCAACCATCTGACATCCCCGGTGTTCCCAGGGAGGTAATCGAGCACCACCTTCTTGTCTGCCCTCATGCCCGGCCCATCAAGCAGAAGGTCTAGAAGAATCCTTGGAGCGGCAGCAGTTCATTGCCGAAGAGATCAAGAAACTTGAGGCAGCTGGTTTGGTCAGAGGAGTATTGTACCCAACATGGTTGGCAAATCTAGTGGTAGTGCGCAAGGCGAATGGGAAATGGAGGCTTTGCATAGATTTCACAGATCCGAATAAAGCATGCCCGAAGGACCCATTCCCCTTGCCGCACATTGACCAGATCGTGGATTCCACCTCCGGGTGTGATCTGCTTTCCTTCTTGGATGCCTACTCTAGGTACCACCAAATATTCATGTCCAAGGAAGACGAGGAGAAGACATCGTTCATAACCCCATGTGGCACGTACTGCTTCGTACGGATGCCCTTTGGGTTAAAGAGCGTTGGTTCCACTTTTGCAAGAGCAGTGTAAATGGTGTTTGAGTCCCAGCTGCACAGGAATATTGAAGCTTACATGGATGACATAGTGGTCAAGACCAAGGACAGATCAACGCTCATTCAGGACTTGGAAGAAACATTTGCAAACCTGCGCAAGATCAACTTGAAGCTTAACCCAGAGAAGTGTGTGTTTGGCGTTCCCTTCGGCAAGCAACTTGGCTTCTTTATGTCTCACCAGGGGATAGAGGCCAACCCCGACAAGATCAGAGTGATTGAGCAGATTCAAGCACCCAAGGCAGTCAAGGACGTGAGGCGTTTAGCTGGATGTGTTGCCGCGCTGAGCAGGTTCATTTCCAAGTCTGCCGAGCGCGCTCTACCATTCTTCAAAATTTTAAAGAAGGCAGGGCCCATGAAGTGGACCCCAGAGGCAGAAGCAGCGCTGCAGGACTTAAAAACCTACCTTTCCTCTGTTCCCACCCTGGTCGCTCCTAAACCACAAGAGCCGTTGCTACTATATCTGGCAGCAACCAATCAAGTGGCTAGTGCAGCACTGGTGGCACAACGGGAAGTGGAGGAAGGAGCAGCTGCAGCTACTATCCTCCCTGGAGAAGGAGGTGAACCAGTCACGGTAAGGCTGAGTGCAGATCAAGAGAAGGAAGAGCCGAGAAGCGAAGGCAGTCCCAAGACTACGGCAAGGAAGAAGGTGGTGCAGCGGCCAGTTTACTTTGTCAGCTCCCTGTTGCAGGGGGCTAGGTCAAGGTACTCTGGCATGCAAAAGTTGGTCTTTGGCCTCGTCATGGCCTCAAGGAAACTGCGCCACTACTTCCAAGCCCACGAGATCACAGTTGTCACCGATTCCCTTTGCAACGCATACTGAGGAACCCAGAGGCCACTGGCAGAATAGTTGAATGGGCTTTGGAGTTATCAAGCTTTGGTTTGAAGTTTGAGAGCACATCAACCATTCAGAGCAGAGCACTGGCGGAGTTTATTGCGGAGTGGACGCCTACCCCAGACGAAGAGGCACTGGAAACAGTTATCCCCGGCAAGGAGGCCCCCCAAGAATGGATCATGTACTTTGATGGTGCCTTCTCACTACAAGGTGCAGGAGCTGGCGTGCTCCTCATCGCACCCACTGGAGAGCATCTGAAGTATGTGGTCCAGATGCACTTCCCCCGGGAGAAGGCTACCAACAACACTGCAGAATATGAAGGACGCCTTGCCGGGCTCAGAATCGCGATGGAGTTGGGGATTAAGAAGTTGATCATTCAAGGAGACTCACAACTCGTGGTGAGGCAAGTAAACAAGGATTATCAGTGTCCATTGATGGAGGCATATGTGGAGGAAGTGAGAAAGATCGAGGAGCGCTTTGATGGACTGCAAACAGAGCACGTGCCGCGTGCGGAAAACATCATTGCTGATCATCTGTCAAAGTGTGTTGCGCAAAACCTTCCTGTGGAACCAGGGACTTTTGTTCTTCACCTGACAAAACCCTCCATATCCCCAGCAATAATGGCCAGAAAGAGGAGGAAACTGGACTCTGGCAAGCCTCTCCCGGCAGAGCTTCCCGAAGCCCCCGGCAGAGAGGTTGGCGGGAACAACTCCACTTCGCTTGGTGAGCAGCACCCTCCCGCCGAACTACCAGTCCTTGCGGTTGAGGCATGCGCTCCCACAAACGAGGAGGTGCCGCTGATCCTTGTTGTCGAGCCTCAAGCTCCAACTTGGGCGCGGCACATAGTCCATTGCCTCCAAACAGGAGAACTTCCCAAAGAGCAAGAAGAAGCTGAAAGAGTAGCCTGGAGGGCCAGTATGTATCAGTTCGTCGATGACACGCTATACAGAAGGAGGCCCAATGGTGTGAAATTGAAGTGCATTTGCCGGGAAGATGGGAAGGAACTGTTGGCAGAGATACACAAAGGCATGTGCGACTCCCATATTGGATCAAGAGCCTTGATTGGAAAAGCTTTCCGGCAAGGTTTCTACTAGCCCACAGCCCTCCAAGATGCAATTGAGCTAGTCACCAGATGTGAAGCCTGCCAGTTCCACTCCAAGAATATCCATCAGCCTGCTCAAGCACTCCAGACGATTCCTTTGTCATGGCCATTTTCGGTCCGGGGGCTCTGCATCTTGGGCCCCTTCCCTCGTGCTACCGGGGGCTTTGAATTTGTGTACATTGCCATCGACAAGTTTACGAAGTGGCCGGAGGTGGAGCCCGTGAGGAAGGTAACCGCACAGTCAGCTGTCAAGTTCTTAAAGGGATTGGTGTGCCACTTCGGGGTACCCGCCAGAGTCATCACTGACAACGGCACCCAATTCACAAGTCGCGCCTTCATGCAATACGTTCAAGCCCTCGGAAGCAAGGTCTCATTTGCCTCAGTTGCCCATCCCAGAAGCAACGGACAAGCTGAGAGGGCGAATGCTGAAGTGCTGCGAGGACTCAAGACAACAACATTTGATAGGCTATAGAAGTGTGGCAGCCACTAGATTGATGAGCTGCCGGTGGTTCTTTGGACCCTCCGTACGACACCAAATCGAGCTACCGGCCAGACTCCCTTATCCCTAGTCTATGGGGCAGAAGCAGTGATCCCCACAGAACTCATATACGGGTCACCTAGAGTATTTGCTTATGATGAAGTAGAGCAAGAGCAGCACCGGCATGACGATGTCGTGCTCCTTGAGGAGAACCGTCTCCGGGCTACTACGGGTGCTGCACGCTATCAGCAAGCCCTGCATCACTACCACAGCCGCAGGGTTCATGCCCGGAGCCTTGAGGAAGGCGACCTTGTCCTTAGGCACGTTCAGTCTGCCAAGGGTGCAAACAAGTTGACGCCAAAGTGGGAAGGCCCTTACCGGGTAGTACGAGTCTCCAGACACGGCGCAGTACGTCTGGAGACCGAAGATGGCATTCAATTGCAAAGCTCATGGAAGATTGAGCATCTTTGTAAGTTCTACCCGTAAGGCGCTGATGATCCACAAGTATAGGGGATCAATCTTAGTCCTTTCGATAAGTAAGAGTGTCGATCCCAACGAGAAGCAGAAGGAAATGATAAGTAGTTTTCAGGAAGGTATTCTCTGCCAACACTGAAATTATAAGTAACGAGTAGTTTGATAGGAAGATAATTTCTAACGAGTAAGTAACGGTAACGGTAACAAAAGTGCAGCAAGGTAGCCCAATCCTTTTGAGGCCAAGGACAGGCCAAAATGGTCTCTTATGATAAGCAAAGCGTTCTTGAGGGTACACGGGAATTTCATCTAGTCACTTTCATCATGCTGGTTTGATTTGTGTTCGCTACTTTGATAATTTGATATGTGGGTGGACCGGTGCTTAGGTGTTGTTCTTACTTGAACAAACCTCCTACTTATGATTAACCCCCTCGTAAGCATCCGCAACTATGAGAAAAGTATTAAGAAAAAATCTAACCATAGCATTAAACTTTTGGGTCCAAATCGGTCCCTTACGGAATAGCGCATAAACTAGGGTTTAAGCTTCTGTCACTCTCGCAACCCATCATCTAATAACTACTCCACAATGCATTCCCTTAGGCCCTAATAAGGTGAAGTGCCATGTAGTCGACGTTCACATGACACCACTAAGGGAATCACAACATGCATATCATCAAAATATCAAACACATATCAAGTTGACATGATTACTTGCAACAAGATTTCTCCCGTGACCTCAAGAACAAAAGTAACTACTCACAAATGATAATCATGCTCAAGATCATAGGGGTATTAAATAGCATAATGGATCTGAACATATAATCTTCCACCAAATAAATCATATAGTAATCAACTACAAGATGTAATCAACACTACTAGTCACCCACAAGCACCAATCTAAGGTTCCGGTACAAAGATTGAACACAAGAGATGAACTAGGGTTTGAGAGAGGATGGTGCTGTTGAAGATGTTGATGGAGATTGCCCTCCCCAAGATGGGAGAGTTGTTGGTGAAGGTGATGACAATGATTTCCCCCTCCGGGAGGGAAGTTCCCCCGGCGGAATCACTCCGCTAGAGGGCAAAAGTGCTCCTGCCCAAGTTCCGCCTCAAGACGGTGGCGCTTCGTCCCGAAAGTCCTTTCCTGATTTTTTCTAGGTCAAAATGACTTATATACCAGAAGATGGGCACCGGAGGTGGGCCGAGCGGAGCACAACCCACCAGGGCGCGCCCAGGTGGGTTGTGCCCACCTGGTGGGCCCCCTCTGGTACTTATTGGCTCCAATAATTCTTATATATTCCATAAAAATTCTCCGTGAAGTTTCAGCTCATTTGGAGTTGTGCAGAATAGGTGGCCTGACGTAGCTTTTTCAGGTCCAGAATTCCAGCTGCTGGTATTCTCCCTTTTTGTGTGAACCTTGCATATTATGAGAGAAAAGGCATTAGAATTACTCCAAAAAGCATTATTATACATAAAAACAACATAAATAACAGTAGGAAAACATGATGCAAAATGGATGTATCAGGCGCGGCTATTGGGCCCTGCCCGGCAGCCACCCTTTTGTACAAGCTTTGCCAATCTTGCATGTAACCCTTTGTACAAAGTCAGGCGCAGACCCTGAGCAACAGATAAATAGACGAAGCGTTGGGGGGCCCAAAAACTTGCATGCATGCATAGCATAACATGAGCATGGCATGATCATGTAGATAAGGTCATATGTAGCTTTGTTTTCCTCTGCACTAAACTGTAGGGCTCTTGCCGCAGACTCGGTCCCGAAAAGAAGAAACGGAAACAAGCCTACATATCAGTCCCCAACAAGCCAAACAGATAAGTTCCTTCTTATCCATACATGTTCTGTAAGGAGAAAACTTGTGCATATGGAAACCTCGTCACCTTCGAAGCATGGGTGCTCCCATCCTTTGACCCGAACGTTGCTTCGGTCAAGGTGGTTGTAGTGGCCTTTGACAGAGAAGGTTCGACGGGGGGCTGGTCCCTTTTCATAGTTTTGAACCCGGCAGGCCAAGCCCCGCGGCAACAAACTGGAGGCACCGGCAGGATAGCTTGCCGGAGAAAACTTGTTTACTTAAACATATAGAGGCATTCCACCTCTGCATGGACGTAATACATGCACAAGTACCCGGCAAGGCTTGTCTTTTTCATTAATATGAGGATAAACAAGTACAGATCTTACAGAGCACAAACATGGATAAAGAAGATTACATATTTAAGACTAAAGTTTGGCAAGTGCCTACATATTTTAGACTGAAAAAAGATAAGTGCCCCGTAATCCCTTTCCTGTCCCTCTCCTCCTAGGAACTATAGGGGGAGGTGAAGAGGGCAAAAGGAGTGCTTGAGCAGAGGCCCAGCCTGATGAGATCGGGAGTGGCGAGGCTGCAAAGGCGGCGAATGGATAGAGCGGCCAAGCGACGCCCTAGCCACCACCGGGACCACGGGGTGCGCCCGGCAGAAGGCACCAAGAGAGCCTCCCCCGGCACCATCCGGAAGAGGCTGGTGATGATGGTGCTGGGGCAGGGGAAGAGACGAAAAACAGAACAGCAAGCCAACAATACGAGACAAAGGCGTCGGTGCCATCGTATTCCGACCTGACGGCCTGCCACCCACCTTCCTCGTCTTCACCGGTTTCCTCCTCGTTATTGCCGCTTCGAGGAGGCGTTGGGCCCCTAGCCCGACGCCTCCTCCGAAGATACTGCTGATGATGGTGGCGGCGCCCAAGGCATGCTGAGAGCACAGTCCCCCACTTCGGCGGGCAGAAGGATGCCAACACCTCCGGCGTCGCCTCTCGCCTCGCCAGATAGAGCAGCGCCGGGGTCAACAAAGATTCTGGGCGCGATCCCACGGGCAGGCGCCAGAAGCCCCGGATGAATACCTCGTATGAAAGATACGAGCGCTCCACCGTCTAGGAGAGGCGCGATGCCCCTCACATCGAGATCGGTGCGACCGCCGTGGGTGCGTTGCCACCAACTACGGCGGCTCCAACAACAACCGCCGCGTCTCCTACAGCCGCGGACCAAGCTCACTCCCCGGGTATCTACACGGACACCCAAGAGCATCTCCCCTGAACGAAAGCGTGAGGTCGAGCCCCGGCCTCTCTTCTTAGGCATGAAGAAGACGAACGAGAAGAAGGGGAAAGAGCGAGGATGGGTGCCTCCATTCACCCTCAAGCTCCCTTTTATAGACAAGCAGAAGCCTGGGGTTGGGGGCTCCTTCGGACCCGACCCGCTCGTGTCACTGGCAGAAACCGGGCCCGTTCACCGCCCTCTCACACCAATCCGGAGCAGCCGGATTTTTTCCACGGCGCCCTCCCCCGCGCCATCCATCACCTACCCCACACAATGCATGCGGCGTACGTGGCAGAAAAAGTGAGTGCGGTGGGAAGAGTGGGATGGCAGTTACCTCCCCGTGAGTTAAAGTCATTCACGGGCCAGTGCAGAGGTGACCCCACCGCATTCGGCGTCTTGCAAGACGCATGGAAAAACCGGAAACTGATTCAAGCACAGGTTAATGAAGAAGCAAAGGAAATCTCAAGGAATAAGTTACCACAAACCCTTCGCCTGTGTACCAGATAGGGCCTACCCCAACGACGCTCGGCAGCACATTTGGGCCAGACCCGGGGGCTCCTGTCGGTGCAACAAACCCTAGTGTATGTTGCTCGGACTGTACACAGGCTCAAGGGCAAGGTTATAGCGACAAGACAAGGCCAAGTAGAAGAGATAGCTCTTTGAGCAATTAAAGGGAGGATCAAGAAGACCAAGACAAGCCAAAGGAACAAGATATCACTAAGGGAAGAACCTCCCTTGCCGGGCAGGCGAGCCTGGTCAGGTCGAGGTCACCCCAAGGGCGAGCCCCAAGACCTCCCCGGCAAGGGTTGCTGGGGCACCGACGGCCTGCTTCCCCACCAAAGCTCCACCGCTCCACCTCACAGCAACGCAAGTCACTCATCGATGTAGTGTCGAGCCCCCAAGTGATTAAGTGGCTGTCATTTAGCACGTGGCAGCCATTTCTGAAGAAGATCACCCCTAACTGACACCCGTCCAGGGGCGTGTCACGTAGGCAGACGAGAAGGTGGTTGAATGGCACGGCAAGGCTTGCTAGGCTACATCCATGACGTGACACTAAGCTATGCATTTAATGCACCTTGTCCTGTCTGCAGAGTTAGGTATGATAGCACTGTAGCTATCTAATCACTGGATAATGACTGTTTTGCCATTGTGGTAACCCCTTGACCTATAAAAGGAGGGCCAAGGCAACCTTAGAAAGGATTCGGACCCTTGTACACTCATACGCGTGTAGCTGCTCTCCCCGAGGCGACCTTGCCGGGCCTAAGCATTACGCGTTCGTCACGGTCCCCCATCCAATCCACTAAAGTAGGAGTAGGGTTTTACGCCTTGCGGCGGCCCGACCTGGGTAAAAACCACTCGCGTCACCATTGTCGTGTTGCCCTACAGCCTCCGCTCTTTGTGCAACGTGCCCTTCCCCCTTGCCGAACCACAAGGGGCCGATGGCCCCATAGGTGATCGTGTCGAACCACGACACCTGCGTCATGAGGGCGCGCTCCTCCTGAGTTTGTATCCCCTGTGTGCCTCCTGTTCCCATAACGGTGTAGCCGGGGCACCGAAGCAGTTTAGGGGTCTTGCCGGGGTCATCTTTCCTAAGGATCAGAGGGCTCTCGGGCCTCAGGAGGCGCCCAATGGCCGCGAGGCCCCAAGGGCTCACATGAGGGCGCGGGGCCTCCGGGGGTGCCTCACAAGGCGCCGCGCCCCACGCGAGCCCCCGAGCGAGGATGATTGTCACTGGTACACCGGGTCGCGATGCCCGGCGAGACTGGGAGACGAGGGCTCAGGGGAGCATACATGCCCGTTAGCTTGTTCTGAGAGCGTCGCGCGAGGATTAGGACGCCAAGGTTTTGGCTAGGTGTGTTTGTGGGCGGGCCCAGGCGTACACACCGTGTCCAGTGATACGTCCATTTTGCATCATATTTTCCTACTATTATTTATGATGTTTTTATGCATAATAATGCTTTTTGGAGTAATTCTAATGCCTTTTCTCTCATAATATGCAAGGTTCACACAAAGAGGGAGAATTCCGGCAGCTGGAAATCTGGACCTGAAAAAGCTACGTCAGGCTACCTATTCTGCACAACTCCAAATGAGCTGAAACTTCACGAGGAATTTTTGTGGAATATATAAGAATTATTGGAGCCAATAAGTACCAGAGGGGGCCCACCAGGTGGGCACAACCCACCTGGGCGTGCCAGGGAACCCAGGCGCGCCCTGGTGGGTTGTGCCCTCCTCGGCCCACCTCCGGTGCCCCTCTTCTGGTATATAAGTCATTTTGACCTAGAAAAAATAAGGAGAGGCCTTTTGGGACGAAGCGCCATTGTCTCGAGGCGGAACTTGGGCAGGAGCACTTTTGCCCTTCGGCAGAGCGATTCCACCGGGGGAACTTCCCTCCCGGAGGGGGAAATCATTGTCATCATCATCACCAACAACTCTCCCATCTTGGGGAGGGCAATCTCCATCAACATCTTCAACGGCACCATCTCCTCTCAAACCCTAGTTCATCTCTTGTGTTCAATCTTTGTACCGGAACTATAGATTGGTACTTGTGGGTGACTAGTAGTGTTGATTGCATCTTGTAGTTGATTACTATATGGTTTATTTGGTGGAAGATTATATGTTCAGATCCATTATTGTATTTAATACCCCTCTGATCTTGAGCATTATTATCATTAGTGAGTAGTTACTTTTGTTCTTGAGGTCACAGGAGAAATCTTGTTGCAAGTAATCATGTGAATTTGATATGTGTTCGATATTTTGACGATATGTATGTTGTGATTCCCTTAGTGGTGTCACATGAACGTCGACTACATGACACTTCACCATATTTGGGCCTAAGGGAATGCATTGTGGAGTAGTTATTAGATGATGGGTTGCGAGAGTGAAAGAAGCTTAAACCCTAGTTTATGCGCTATTCCGTAAGGGACTGATTTGGATCCAAAAGTTTAATGCTATGGTTAGATTTATTCTTAATAATTTTCTCGTAGTTGCGGATGCTTGCGAGGGGGTTAATCATAAGTAGGAGGTTTGTTCAAGTAAGAACAGCACCTAAGCACCGGTCCACCCACATATCAAATTATCAAAGTAGCGAACACAAATCAAACCAACATGATGAACGTGACTAGATGAAATTCCCATGTACCCTCAAGAATGCTTTGCTTATCATAAGAGACCGTTTTGGCCTGTCCTTTGCCTCAAAAGGATTGGGCTACCTTGCTGCACTTTTGTTACCATTACCGTTACTTGCTCGTTACAAATTATCTTGCTACCAAACTACTCGTTACTTATAATTTCAGTGCTTGCAGACATTACCTTGCTGAAAACCGCTTGTCATTTCCTTCTGCTCCTCGTTGGGTTCAACACTCTTACTTATTGAAAGGACTATGATTGACCCCCTATACTTGTGGGTCATCATCCAGCCCCCGCTCGCGAGACGCACGGGAAGGAGCGACGGGCAACTGCCACTTCCCTCAAAGCAAGATTCAAGAGAGCAAACATTGCAAGGACAAAAATTCCCACCCCTTTCAAATAACGATGCGAGAATTTAGAATTTCATTCCAAGAAGTGGCAAATTGGCTACAAAAGCAAGCAAAAGAACAGCCGCGTCCGGTGCCTACACTAGTCTTCTAGTCTTCCTGCCAGCGCGGAGCATGGGGCTTCCACTAGGCGTGGGCATAGTCGTTGAAAGACCGTGTCATCCGCCAGCGCGGAGCATGGGGCTTCCACTTGGGCGTGGGTGGGAGCCCCCGTGAGGCCCCAGGGCGGCGCTCCGGAGACTCCGGGGCTTGTACAGCCCCACTCATTATTATGTGAGAGTGTCACAGGTAGAACTTCCAGAGATGTTGGATGTTCCAGGCATTCTGGATGGGGACCCCGTCCTGCATCTCTAGGCGCGTGGCGCCAGACCTGGAGACGCGGGCGACCCTGAACGGGCCCTCACACATGGGCGAGAGCTTGTGAAGGCCCTCCTTGGAAAGGACCCACCTCAGGACGAGGTCTCCCACCTCGAGGATCCGGGAGCAGATGCTGCGGCAGTGGTAACGCCGCGGCGCCTGCTGGTACCTCGCTGCACGGAGCGAGGCTTGGCGGCGGGCTTCCTCCCCAAGCACTAGGTCTATCCCCCGCGAGGCATCCTGACGCGCCTCATCGAATGCCAGGACCCGCGGGGAGCGAAGCCTGACCTCGTGAGGGAGAACCGCCTCGGCCCTGTAGACGAGGAAGAACGGGGTCTCGCCAGTGGGCTTAGTCGCAGTGGTGCGGATAGACCACAGCACAGGCTGAAGCTCACCGAGCCAACCCTTGCCGCAAGCCTCAAGCTTCTTCTTGAAGCTTCTCACCTTGAGGCCCCTCAGGACCTCCGCGTTGGCACGCTCGGCCTGGCCATTGCTCCGTGGGTGTGCCACCGAAGCGTAGCATATCTGCGTTCCAAGGTTAGCGCAGTACGTCTTGAAGAGGTTACTCGTGAATTGTGAGCCATTGTCAGTAATGATATGATTAGGGACACCGAAATGGCTCACGAGGCCCTTGATGAACTTGACGGCCGAGCCAGCAGGGATGGTGCGTACTGGCTCTACTTCCGCCCACTTGGTGAACTTGTCGATGGCAACGTACAGGTAGCGGTATCCACCAGCCGCCCGAGGGAACGGGCCCAGGATATCCAATCCCCAGACCGCGAACGGCCAAGAGAGCGGGATGGTCTGGAGGCATTGTGCGGGCTGGTGAATCTGCTTGGTATGGAATTGGCAGGCCTCACAGGATCATACTAGCTCGATGGCGTCGTTGAGCGCCGTCGGCCAGTAGAAGCCGCTACGGAATGCCTTGCCCACGATGGTGCGCGACGAGAAGTGGTGTCCGCAGTCCCCGCCGTGGATATCAGCCAGCAACTCGCGCCCTTGTTCGTCGGATATGCACCGCAGCGAGACGTTGTTGGAGCGTTGCCGGTACAGCTCGCCGTCCTGCAAGCGATAAGCAATGGCCTGACGGACCACGCGCACTGCGTCCTCCTCTTTGTCCAGCAAGGTGCCATGGAGGAGGTACGCCTTGAACTCCTTGGTCCAGCAGCCTGCTTGAGGCTCCAACGCCAGGAGTAAACGAACTCCTGAGGCCGGACCACAGGCCGGGGCTCCTGAGGCCAGGGCTGGTGGCAGCTCCTCCCTGAGCAATGCCGAACCCACGGCCGGGGGAGCTGCAGACGGCTTGTGAAGCCTTTCTTCGAAGCCGCCATGCCTCTGGGCTCGCGGCGGGACGCCCTCTTGGCGATGTCATCGGCTTCCTTGTTCGCGCCCTGTGGGATGTGCTGCAATTCCAAGCCTAGTAAGCATTTTTCTATTTTACGTACCTCTTCCAAGTAAGCTTCCTTGTGCTCGTCCTTCAGCTTGTACTCTTTGTTGGAGAAGTTGACGAGGAGCTGGGAGTCACCCTTGATGGTAAGGCGTTTGATTCCCAGGCCAGCCGCGGCCCTAAGGCCGGCAATCAAGCCCTCGTACTCCGCGATGTTGTTGGAGACCTTCTCGTCGCGCTGGAAGTAGAGCTGCACGGCGTAGTACAACTTGTCCTTGGTCGGCGAGATGAGCACGACTCCAGCCCCCGCGCCCTATCACGCAAAGGCGCCATCGAAGTGCATGACCCATCCGTCGGGTGCTTCATCATCGGGTGCATGGGATTGACCCTTATCCAGTCCCCGATCAGGGGCGTCGGTCCATTCCGCGACGAAGTCAGCCAAGGCCGCTCCCTTGATGACCCTGGTTGTGCTAAACTCCAGCTGGAAGGCTTGCAGCTCGATGTTCCATTCTGCTACCCTCTCGATGGTGTTGGGGTTGTGCATCACCTTCTCCAGGGGATACGCCGACACGACCTTGATGGGGTGGCCTTGGAAATAGTGACGCAGCTTCCTAGAGGTGACGAGGAGCACGAGCAGGAGTTTTCGCTGCATGGGGTAGTGTGCGTGCATCGTGCTGACGAAGTACACCGGGTGCTCGACGAGAGGTGAGGAGTCGAGGGCACCTTGCTCCATCGGGGGCGCGAGGGTCTCCAGAAGCTCGGGGGTCTAATGATGCAACGAGGTCCTCATGAGCATCACCCTGGGACAGCGAAGGTCATGCGGCGCCCTGCTGGCCGCTCTGCTTCGAGCCCACGCCGGCAGGCCCTTCTTTGACTGCCATGAGCGCCGCACTGGCCGAGTGGGGGGTGGCCGCCAAGTAGACCACCAGAGGCTCACGCGGGCGAGGCGCCACCATGGCAGGTGGGCTCATGAGGTATCGCTTGAGGTCTTCGAAGGCCTCCTCAGCTTTTGGGGTCCACTCGAACGGGCCCTTCTTCTTCATCGGCTTGAAGAAAGGGAGGGTGTGCTCACCAAGATTGGAGATGAAACGCCCCAAAGAGGTTACGCACCCTGCGAGCTTCTTCATCTCCTTGAGGGTCTGAGGCGGGCTCATCCGCTCTATTGCCTTGACCTTCTCGGGGTTGGCTTCGATCCCTCTGTGCGACACCAGGAAACCCAGCAGCTTGCCGGACGGGACCCCGAACACACATTTCTCCGAATTGAGCTTCAGGTTTATGCTGCGCAGGTTAGCGAACGTTTCTTCCAGGTCTTTGATCAGGGTCCCTGCTTCCCATGACTTGACCACGATTTCATTGACGTATGCCTCTGTGTTCCTCCCCAACTGCGTCCCGAGCGCTATGTGCATCAGCCGCTGGAAAGTGGCGCCAGCGTTCCGCAACCCGAATGGCATGCAAGTGTAGCAGTACACACCGCATGGGGAGATGAAGGCTGTCTTCTCGATGTCCTCCGCCGCCATCTTGATTTGATGATATCCCGAGAAGGCATCCAGGAAGCACAGCAAATCGCACTCAGCGGTGGAGTCCATGATCTGGTCGATACGTGGGAGAGAGAAAGGGTCCTGAGGGCAGGCCTTGTTGAGGCTGGTGAAGTCGACGCACATGCGCTCCTGATACGTCTCCAACGTATCTATAATTTATGAAGTATTCATGCCATGTTTACAACAATTTTATATGGTTTTGGTATGATTTGCATGGAACTAACCCGGACTGACGCTGTTTTCAGCAGAACTACCGTGGTGTTGTTTTTTGTGCAGAAATGAAAGTTCTCCAAATGAGCTGAAACTTTTTTGACGATTTTTTTGGAACAAAAGAGACCCCCGAAGCTTCGTGGAAGGACCAGAAGGTGAAAGAGTAGGGCACAAGACACCGTGGCGTGCCTGGGCCCTTGCCCGTGCCCCGGTGGGTTGTGCTCACCTCGAGGCCCATCTTAGCATGAAACCAATGCCAAAAATTCCTATAAATAGAGAAACCATCAGGGGTAACTCTAGATCAGAAGTTCCGCCGCCGCAAGCCTCTGTAGCCATGAAAAACCAATCTAGACCCTATTCCGGCACTCCACCGGAGGGGGAAATCATCACTGGTGGCCATCTTCATCATCCCGGCGGCCACCATGATGAGGAGGGAGTAGTCCACCCTCGGGGCTGAGGGTTTGTACCAGTAGCTATGTGTTTAATATCTCTCTCTCTCTCTCTCGTGTTCTTGAGATGTCACGATCTTGATGTATCGCGGGCTTTGTTAATATAGTTGGATCATATGGTGTTTCCCCCTCTCTATCTTGTTGTGATGAACTGAGTTTTCCCTTTGAGATTTTGTTTTATTGGATTGAATACTTTTATGGATTTGAGAGCACTTGATCTATGTCTTGGCACTCAACTCGCGGATTCCCGAGGTGACTTTGGGGTAATCTATGCATAGGGGTTGATGCACGTTTTCATCCTTGTTTCTCCGGTAGAAATCTTGGGGCACTCTTTGAGGTACTTTGTGTTGGATTGAGTATTATGAATCTGTAATTGTTTGATGCATATTGCATAATCAACACATGGATACTCGCGGTGACATTGGAGTATCTAGGTGACATTAGAGTTGGTTGATGTGTATCATATGGTGTTATTTTAGTACGAACTCTTGGTTAGATCGATCGGAAAGAATATCTTGGTGTTATTTTAGTATGAACTCTAGGATAGATTGATCGGAAAGAATAGCTTTGAGGTGGTTTCGTACCCTACAAACAATTTCTTCTTATGTTCTCCGCTAGATAAGAACTTTGGAGTGATTCTTCATCACAGTTTGAGGGATGGTTATATGATACAATTAGATTAGCATTGTTGAGAGATTGCACTAGCAAAAGTACGGACCCTAGGCCTCATTTTCAAGCATTGCAATACCGTTTGTGCTCCGTTTTATCAATTGCTACCTTGGTGTTTTTTATTGTTCCTATTACAAAAACTAATATCTACTATCATTACTACGCTTTTATTACCATCTCTTCGCCGAACTAGTGCACCTATACAAATTTCCATTGTATTGGGTGTGTTGGGGACACAAGAGACTTTTTATTATTTGGTTGCAGGGTTGTTTGAGAGAGACCATCTTCATCCTACACCTCCCATAGATTGATAAACCTTAGGTCATCCACTTGAGGGAAATTTGCTACTGTCCTACAAAACTCTGCGCTTGGAGGCCCAACACGAGTCTACAAGAACAAGTTGTGTACTAGACATCAAGCTCTTTTCTGGCGCCGTTGCCGGGGAGGTGAGTGCTTGAAGGTATATCTTTAGATCTTACAATTGAATCTTTTAGTTTCTTGTTTTATCACTAGTTTGGTTTATAAAAAGAAAACTACAAAAAAAATAGAATTGAGGTTGCATCATATTATTCATCTCTATAATGTCTTTCGTGAAAATGATGGAAAGGAAAATTATGCTCAATTGATAGAAGAAGAATTCTATAAAATGTTTGACAAAAAATCTTTGAATGATGAGCATGATTGCAATGTTGTTAGTATGAATTCTTTGAATATCCATGATGCTAATGATATGCAAAGCAACAAGCTTTGGGATGCTATGTTTGATGAAGATGATATTTTTACTCCCCCAAGTTTTGATGTGAAAATATGTTATAATGGTAGCATGCCTCCTATTTATGATGATTATATTGATGAAAGTGGGTTTGGAAGAGTGTCAACTCTAGGTACTAATGATCCCACTATTTTGGAGGGTGTTGAATGTTATTGTGATAATTATGAAAGTGGATTTGGAGAGGTCATGACTTTATTTTGTGATGAATCCAGTTTTTTGGAAGAGGTTTCAATTGATTATGACAACAAAGTTGCTATCTATGATGATTATGGTGATGACATGTGTGCTATAAAAAATAATGATAACCATGAAACTTGTCATCATAATTTTAATGTTCAATTTGATTATGCCAATCGAGAATCACATGATAGTTATCTTGTTGAGTTTACTCCCACTACTATTCATGAGAATAAATTTGCTTATGTGGAGAGTAATAAATTTTCTATGCTTGTGGATCATGAAAAGAATGCTTTATGTGATATCTATATTGTTGAATTCATTCATGATGCTACTGAAAATTATTATGAGAGGGGAACATATGCTTTTACATATAGCAATAATATCAAGTTTCCTCTCTTTATGTTGAAAGTTTTGAAGTTTCACTTATTTTGCCTTCCTATGCTAGTTGATTCTTGTTCCCATAAGTTGTTTGCTCACAAAATACCTATGCATAGGAAGTGGGTTAGACTTAAATGTGATAGTCATATGCTTCATGATGCTCTCCTTGTGTTTCAATTCTTATCTTTTATGCGAGCATCATTGAAATCATCATGCCTAGCTAAAAGGCATTAAAGAAAAGCGCTTGTTGGGAGACAACCCAACACTTTTTCCTACTGTTTTTGTGTGTTCACATGGTTAGGCTACTGTATTGATCATGTTTTATAGCTTTTGTTTCAATAAAGTGCCAAGTAAAGCCTTTGGGATAGTGTGGATGATAGTTGACTTGATTCTGTGCAAAAACAGAAACTTTTGTGTCCAGTGCAGAAATTTCTGTCTTTTACTGGAATGTGTAAAAACTCCGAATTTTTTACAGTTTATGGATATACAAATTTTGTACTTTTTCCTTATTTTTCAGAATTTTTAGAGGTACAGAAGTATGACCTTAATTCAGACCTTGACGTACTGTTCTGTTTTTTACAGATTCTGTTTTCAATGCATAATTTGCTTGTTTTCTAGTTTCTATGGCTTATATAGCTTAATATAAATTGTGGAAATTGTAGAGTGCAGTAATAATTGTGTGAGAAAAATTATGAATCTTGTCTTTGACAGTACCAAAGTGAATGATTTGTCTTTATCATACTAACCCATCTCACGAAGTTCCTTTAAGTTTTGTGTGATTGAAGTTTTCAAGTTTTGGGTGAGATATCGATATGAGAAGAATAAGGAGTGACAAGAACCTAAGCTTGGGGATTCCCAAGGCACCCCCAAGTAAATATTCAAGGAAGATCCAAGCAACTAAGCTTGGGGATGCCCCGGAAGGCATCCCCTCTTTCGTCTTCAACATTATCGGTAACCTCACTTGGAGCTATATTTTCATTCGTCACATGATATGAGTTTTTCTTGTAGAGTCATTTTATTTTATTAGGATTTGCTTTATGTTATTTATAATAATGTTTTGCATCTCTTACTTCAATAAAAGTGGCAAGGATAGCCTCTACCATGCTTATTTTGCAAATATATGAGTTGCTGTTTCAAAACAGAAAGTTTATCGCTGTTTAAATAATTCTCCAGAAAAGTGAGAATATGATAAAATGTTGAAACTTTTTGCAAAATAAGCTATAATAATTTTTCTACAGTTTGGTAAATTTTCAGAATTTTTGGAGTTAGGAAAGTATGAGTACAATTGCACTCTTTACAGACTGTCCTGTTTAGACAGATTGCTGTTATGTTCGCATTGTTTGCATATGTTTGCTTGTTTAATGATTCTATTTGAGGATAGGAGTATTAAATATGCAGAGGAATTTACTATGCAATTTTGAATAATAATTTTAGTGATTTGCTACAGTAGAGAATGATAAGGTTTTTCATTGATTTATACTAACTTATCTCACGAGTTCTTCTTGAGTTTTGTGTGGATGAAGTTTTTAAGATTTAGGGAAACCGTGATATAAAAGGAATTAAGGAGACACAAAAGCTCAAGCTTGGGGATGCCCAAGGCATCCCAAGTTAATAATCCAAGAAGTCTCAAGCATCTAATCTTGGGGATGCCCTGGTAGGCATCCCACCTTTCTTCATCAACAATTATTGGTTAGCCTTGGTTGAGCCTAAGTTTTTGCTTCTTCACATGAGTTGTGCTATTCTTGGAATGCCATTTTATTTTGCTTTGATTGCTTTTTTAATAAAATACTTGGATCTGAAACTTTTAAACAAGAGAGAGTCCTCACATAGCTTCCCATTTACTTAACTACTCGCTTGATCTTCACTTATATCTTTTTGGAGTAGTTTGTCTTTTGCTCTCGTGCTTCACTTAAATTTATTTGAGAGCTTGTTAGTAGCAATGGTAATACATAAATTTAGTCCCAAAGTAATGGATATTCAAAAAGGATATAATAAAAGCTTTCATGTAGATCACTGGATATGATAGGTTTGATTTCTTGCAATAGTTTTGCGATATGGAGATAATAATATGTGAGTCATGTTGGTGAGTAATTATGCTTTAGTAAGAATATTGGTGTTAAGGTTTGTGATTCCCTATGCAAGCATGAAGTCAATAATTATGCAATGAAATTACATCCTACTTGTTGTGCATTATTCGGTGTTAGTTATGCTCAGTGCTCGTTTATGTGAATTTTTGTTTCTTGGTTGGTTGCTTCTCAATCTATTTGCTAGCCTCCATTTGTACTAAGTGGGAATACTACTTGTGCATCCAAATTCTTAAACCCAAAGTTGTGCCAAATGAGTCCACCATACCTACCTATATGCGGTATTTCCATGCTGTTCTAAGCAAATTTGTATGTGCCATCTCTAAATTTTCAAAATGATTTCCTTTTTGTGTGCTCGTACCGCTCATGAAGCGGCAGGGGGTGGCCAAAATTTTCCATGCTAGATGTGTTATTCTCAAGATGAATGTTTATTCACTTGTCATTGCACGAGAGTACGGCAAAGGTACTAGGGATGCCCAGTCCTGAAATGAAAAATGAATTTACTTTATGTTGTTAAATAATAAATTCCTTGGAAAGTGTTGGTATGGAGGGCACCCGTGGATACGGCTAGCCATGGATTGTGAAAGAATGGTGGAAAAAGGAATAAACTTTATTTTCTGTTTGGGAACCGCCTATGATATATCTAGCATGGAAAGTGTTGGGAATTACTCGGTTGTTTTCGTTGACGGGAAAAGTATGCCTCTCAAAATTTTTATCTCTCAATTTAAGCTTTGAGCTCTGGCACCTCTACAAATCCCTACTTCCCTCTGCGAAGGGCCTATCTATTTACTTTATGCAATTTTTATTTTTATTTGAGTCTCCATCTTCTCTTATAAAGCACCAACTAAGGGGCACTATGATCGTACTTGAGCATTGGATGTAGCTAATATGCGAGTGTGTTTTGCGAATGGGTCAATGATTGAGCATGATGGGATAGGGATAACTTTCTTTAGTGTTGATATTTTGAAAGACATGGTTGCTTGTTGATATGCTTGAGTATTGATGTCTTCATGTCAAATTATAGACTCTTGCTTTGAATCATTCAAGTCCAAATGTCCATGCTACAAAAGAAAGATTATATGATGAATATGATAGGTAGCTTTCCACAACAAAAATTCCGTTTTCAATTGCTACTTTATCATAATAAGTTTCATGAGAAAGAGTTGCTGTTATGATGCTAGGAAAAGTGATTGAAATTATCATTGATCAAACTTATGCACTTTGCTAGCATTCACACTTCATAAATTATTTCTTTTATCATTTACCTACTCGAGGACGAGTAGGAATTAAGCTTGGGGATGCTGATACGTCTCCAACGTATCTATAATTGATGAAGTATTCATGCCATGTTTACAACAATTTTGTATGGTTTTGGTATGATTTGCATGGAACTAACCCGGACTGACGCTGTTTTCAGCAGAACTACCGTGGTGTTGTTTTTTGTGCAGAAATGAAAGTTCTCCAAATGAGCTAAAACTTTTTGACGATTTTTTTGGAACAAAAGAGACCCCCGAAGCTTCGTGGAAGGACCAGAAGGTGAAGGAGTAGGGCACAAGACACCGGGGCGCGCCTGGGCCCTTGCCCGTGCCCCGGTGGGTTGTGCTCACCTCGAGGCCCATCTTAGCGTGAAACCAACGCCAATAATTCCTATAAATAGAGAAACCATCAGGGGTAACCCTAGATCAGAAGTTCCGCTGCTGCAAGCCTCCGTAGCCATGAAAAACCAATCTAGACCTTGTTCCGGCACTCCGCCGGAGGGGGAAATCATCACCGGTGGCCATCTTCATCATCCCGGCGGCCACCATGATGAGGAGGGAGTAGTCCACCCTCGGGGCTGAGGGTTTGTACCAGTAGCTATGTGTTTAATCTCTCTCTCTCACACATGTTCTTGAGATGTCACGATCTTGATGTATCGCGGGCTTTGTTAATATAGTTGATCATATGGTGTTTTCCCCTCTCTATCTTGTTGTGATGAATTGAGTTTTCCCTTTGAGATTTTGTTTTATCGGATTGAATACTTTTATGGATTTGAGAGCACTTGATCTATGTCTTGGCACTCAACTCGTGGATTCCCGAGGTGACATTGGGGTAATCTATGCATAGGGGTTGATGAACGTTTTCATCCTTGTTTCTCCGGTAGAAATCTTGGGGCACTCTTTGAGGTTCTTTGTGTTGGATTGAGTATTATGAATCTGAAATTGTTTGATGCATATCACATAATCAACTCACGGATACTCGCGGTGACATTGGAGTATCTAGGTGACGTTAGAGTTGGTTGATGTGTATCATATGGTGTTATTTTAGTACGAACTCTTGGTTAGATCGATCGGAAAGAATAGCTTGGTGTTATTTTAGTACGAACTCTAGTATAGATTGATCGGAAAGAATAGCTTTGAGGTGGTTTCGTACCCTACAAACAATTTCTTCTTATGTTCTCCGCTAGATAAGAACTTTGGAGTGATTCTTCATCGCACTTTGAGGGATGGTTATATGATCCAATTAGATTAGCATTGTTGAGAGATTGCACTAGCGAAAGTACGGACCCTAGGCCTCATTTTCAAGCATTGCAATACCGTTTGTGCTCCGTTTTATCAATTGCTACCTTGCTGTTTTTTATTGTTCCTATTACAAAAACCAATATCTACTATCATTACTACGCTTTTATTACCATCTCTTCGCCGAACTAGTGCACCTATACAAATTTCCATTGTATTGGGTGTGTTGGGGACACAAGAGACTTTTTATTATTTTGTTGCCGGGTTGTTTGAGAGAGACCATCTTCATCCTACACCTCCCATGGATTGATAAACCTTAGGTCATCCACTTGAGGGAAATTTGCTACTGTCCTACAAAACTCTGCGCTTGGAAGCCCAACACGAGTCTACAAGAACAAGTTGTGTAGTAGACATTATCTCCTTCCCGCCTTTCTTGGGGACGACCACGGGATTCGCCAACCAATCCGGGTGCTGCACCTCCCGGATGACGCCGGCCTCTTGGAGCTTGCCGACCTCCTGGACAATGAACGCATGCTTCTCTTGTGCCTGGCGCCGCGCTTTTTGCTTCACCGGGCGCGCGCCGGGGCACACCATCAGGTGATGCTCAATCACCTCCCATAGGACACCCACCAAGTCTGACGCTTCCCACGCAAATACGTCTTTGTTGGCCCTCAGGAATGCCACCAGCGCCTGCTCCTGATCCAGAGGAAGGCCCGCACCAATGGTGAAGGTGGGGCCCGAGCCCCCGGTGTCGATAGGCACCTGCTTCGTCTCGGCCCGGTCCTGAGAGAACAGCTGCTTTTTCTTTGTGGGCGCGGCCTCCACCGCTGCACCCTTGGTGGCAGGGCGCGTAGCGGCCGCGGCCCTGTAGACAAGCTTGAGGGCCCGGACCGCATCCTTTGTATCTCCGACCACTGTGATGATGCCGCTGCTGACCGGCATCTTGACGACGTTGTAACCCGGATGGGTAGCTGCCATGAACTTGGCGAGGGCCGGATACCCCAGGATGGCGTTATACGGGAGGCCGATATGGGCGACGTCGAAGTCGATGAGCTCGGTGTGGTAGTTGTCACGCGTGCCGAAGGTGACGGGGAGGCGTATCTACCCCAGGGGAGTGGCCACGCCCTTGACCACCCCCGAGAAAGGCCGGGTGGGGAGTAGCTGATCATATGGTACTTGAAGCAAATCAAAGGTTTCCACTGAGAGGACGTTCAGGCCGGCGCCTTCGTCGATGAGGGTCTTGGTCACTGCGACGTTGCTGATGGTGGGAGTACACAGCATGGGGAGAGCACCTGTCGCGGTCGTGGCCTTGGGGTGGTCTCTGGAATCGAAGGTGACGGCGGTCTCAGGTTTGGCTCGGCCTTGCACCGCCACGCGCTGCGGTCGGGCAGTACCTTGCTGACGGAGAAACTGCTTGATGTGGCGGCCTAACGCAGGCGCCTACGACCCACCGATGATGCACGCGACCACATGGGGCGCTGGGGCCATGAAGCGTGTGATGAACTGGTCGCAGAGTTCCTCCCAAGAGGAGATCGAGGCGCGCAGGAGGCCGCAGAGCCAAGATCGAGTAGCCTCCATGAGGGCTAGGGGGAGCTAGTTCGCCATGGCCTTGTCGTCGCCGCCCGCCATCTCGATGGCCTGCGTGTATGACCGGAGGAACCCTTCGGGGTCCGCGACGTCATCGTATTGCGGGGGCAACGCCGGCCTGAACTTCACGGGCCACTGCACTCATCGCAGATCGGAGGTGAAAGCCGGGCAACCCGCAGCGCTCCCGTATGCCTCAGGCGGCCATGCCTGCAGGGCCGAGCCCGCCATGGGGGCCGTGAGGCGAGGGTGAAGCATGGTCGGAGGAGGAGCAGACTTCGACACGCCCCTACCTGGCACGCCAAATGTCGGATTCAGGGCTCCGCAGACCCAAGAAGGTTCGAACTCTGGGGCATGTGCGAAGATCTCAACCTCTCAAGCCTAGAGCCCGTCGCCCCACAGCCTAGCCTAGTCGAATTCGCGTGAGCAAGGAAGAAGATGAACATGACAGTTTACCCAGGTTTGGACCACCTTGCGGTGTAATACCCTACTCCTGCTTTGTGGTGGATTGGCCTCACGAGGGGCTAAGGATGAACTAGTACAGAGGATGAACAACCTCGCGAGGGCTCGGGGGTGAGAATTGGTCAACCTCTTGAATGGTGGTGGCTAACCTATATTTATAGTGGCCTTGGTCCTCTTCCCTCGAAACTTAGGCGGGAAGGGATCCCACAACGGCCAATTTGAAAGGGGACAAGTAGTACATCTAATCCTGATGAAAGGTGGTCTTCGCGTGCAAAGCTTCTGGTCATGACGCAGTGGTGGGCTCGGCGATGACCTCCGCCTTGCCGAGCCTGTGGTCTTGGTCTTGTAGCACCGAAATGGAAACCTTTGGGGGATTCCTCGGGAACCCACACGTGACCTTGCCTCCTTAGCACCAAAGAGGAAATTGCCTCCTCTGTGCCCGCCGGCGCCCGCTTGGCCTTGGTCGTCATGGCTCACGTCACCTCAGCCTCATGAGGTGGGGGTACCTGGATAGAAATCTCCGCTCCTCGGGAGGCCGCTCCCTCGGGAGGTCTTGGTGTCGTCCTCCTCGTGAGGCCTGGCCCCTCGCGAGGGTCTTGTCTTGGTGGTCTTGGAGATGGGCCGTACCAGGCCGTTGAGGAAGCCACGCCGTGGGCCGCAGGCAGGAAAGTCTGGGTACCCTGGTTCCCAGAACGCCAACATCCTTAGGAACCCACGCCTGTCCTTGCTCCCTTAGCACCGAAAGGGAAACTGCCTCCTCTGCGCCCGCTGGCGCCCACCTGGCCTTGGTCGTCATGGCTCACGTCACCGTAGCCTTTTGAGGCTGGGTACCTGCATAGAAAACTCCGCTCCTCGGGAGGCAGCCAGGGGAGACCGCTCCTCTGGATGTCTTGGTGCCATCCGCCTCGCGAGGCCAAGGGGTCCTCGCGAGGGTCTTGTCTTGGAGGCCTTGCCACTCGGCCATACCGGGTCGTCGCTGGAGCCATGCTATGGGCCGCAAGCAGGTAGGTCTGGGTACCCCCGGTCCCAGAAAGCCGACAGGCGTGGCTTGTCTCTACCTCGTCCTGAGAAGAGTCAGCATCAATAAGTTGCATAAAGAAAAGGCCAAGGGAGTCAAGTTCTACCTCCGACTCATCTAGCTAAAAGAGCTCTTGTGTAGTTGCCTTCTTGCGGTGGCTCGTGCCACGAGGCTTAACTGCCCTGGTCTTCTTAGCGGGCTGGGCAGTGTTTACCTTCTTCTTCCAGAAAGGAGAGTCGCCCTATATACATATGAACATAAGCAATGGTTGAAAGGTTGTAAGACACAAGAGATGGATAAACAAGATGACGTTTTGGAATACTCACAGGAGGAGCCGGGTTAAGAGCACAAAAAGGGTTCAGACCCGCTTTGCTGCAGTTTTCTAGTGACTCCCCAAGCAGTGACTTGATAGTGTCGTTGATATCTTTGTCAGTTAGCTGTGTCGGGTTGAAACGTTGTGGGTCCTTTGTAGGGTAACGCAGCAGAAAACGAAAATTTTCCGACCTACGCACCAGCCCAGGACCACTATGGAGACTGCATACAAGGTTTGATCATTTTCGTTACCGACTCGTAGCACAGCGGAAGTAGAGTCGATGACGATCGGCGGTGCAGATCCCCGCAGCTAGGATTTACAACCTCCCAACCGCGAGGATGTATACCCTCATCTTCCCTTCGGACAGCCCTCCGGGAGGCGGTCGAACAGTCCCCCGGACGATGTCGCGGACAGCCCTTCGGGAGGACCTTCGAAACTCGAATGGTCACTCGGACAGCCCTTCGGGAGGACTCACAGAACTCGGACCGTCACTTGGACAGCCCTTCGGGAGGCACTCTCGAACAGCCCCTCGGGCACTAAGATCGAAACTATGACCTCTCTACAGAGTTGCACACATACGGTGTCACCTATCCGGCAGGGCTTCGCCGTCCAGAACTAGTTCCTGCCGGAACCCAGACAGCCTTTCGGCTCTACGAAACTCTTTTCGTGGGAGGGAGAGAGAAGCCAGATAACATCTTGGCATGTGTATGAGAGCAAGGGATGAGTGTGGAGGGCTGCCCCTCCACCTCTATTTATAGGAAATCCCAAGGGGTAGGGTGGTTTTACAAGAAAACCCAAAAAGCACATGGATGAAGTCCTTCCACAAGGACCCAAATGTGAAACCAAGGCACAAGAGGGGGCTCCAAGGAGGAGTCCCCATGTGGCCAGCCACACCTAGGAGGGGCCCCCCCATGGGAGCCCTCATCCATCCACATCACCTTCTAGAAGCCTTTAGCAAAAGCCCTAAAAGGTGGCTTTCCAAACAATTCCAAAAAGCACTTTCACTATTCACGACGACATTATTCAGCGTCCGTTCGAACTGAAAATATTTATGTGGGCTTAGAACATTTCCAGTACCCACTAAAATAATTTTCAACGCGTTCTGGAACAATTCCAGTTTAGTGATTTCATCTGCGAAAAGCATCTGAAGCGGTTCCGGCAGCCCCGGAACATTTCCGGTTTTTCTTCCAGAAAATTCCCAGAAGTTTCCAGAATGATTCTGGCATCCTCCAAGAATTATCAGGCATGTGCCGAAACCATTTTGACTTAATGGTATCCCCTGAAACAACTTTTCAGTTTCACCGGAACTCATCCGGTGACCTCTCTCTGCGGAACTTTTCCGCTGTCCGAAACTTTTCGGTGTCCGAAACTTTTTCGGTGATTTTCTCTCAGACTCCCTGTCTAGTATTCAGCAGATAGATGACCCTTAAGCGTGTGACCCTATAGGTTCGGTGAAGTATAGACATGACCTGGAACCCCTTCCGATCAATGATCAACATCGGAGCCATGGACACCCATATTGACCCCTATACCCACACGAATGAATATTCGAGTGAACCTCCAGTTGCCGTGTGCTATTCCTATTGCTTTGCGATATGTTACAAATATCCGAGGTGAGACATGTTGACATTCCCGTGGATCACCAACTTGTCCACTATGCTAGTTACCTCGTTACCGGTATTGTTCTCTTTTCTCGTTACTGTGTTCCGGCATCCCTGTGATCAAATCACCCTGTGTCTGGCCAGACGATGATAGATACCGTAACACCGAGAGGGCCCAAAGATATCTCTCCATCGTCGGAGGAGCAAATCCCAATCTTGAGCTATCAAGTTAGTTGACATACTTTCCCATGAACCCGTAAGCAGCCGTAATAGCCATCCAGTTACGGATGACGTTTAACAAACCCCAAAGTTCATGAATCAAGCATGAAGAAACTCGATACTCTCATGGTCTGAGGAATTATGCAAACGTTAACCATCTCTGTGTTATTAACCATTAACTTGTGACGAAAGAATCTCATAGCATAACATCAATTTGGGTCGATTCAACACAAATGTTCTGCTAACAATTGTGCCCTCAAAATTGCCGGCATAGTCATGCCCATGATCAGGAAAACAGGATCATCATGCAATACTTGAGCCAGTCATAGAGGCTTGACTAGGAATACATTTTACCGTTTATTATCCCACACGTGCACATGAGTTTCCCTCCAAGCCTCGTTTTATTTGTAGACTCGAGAATCATTGCAGTTATAGCATGGAACATAAACCTAATTATGAACAGGGAGATAATCAATAACATTTATTATTGCCTCTAGGGCATGTAGGGTAACGCAGCAGAAAACAAAAATTTTCCGACCTACGCACCAGCCCAGGACCACTATGGAGACTGCATACAAGGTTTGATCATTTTCGTTACCGACCCGTAGCGCAGCGAAAGTAGAGTCGATGACGATCGGTGGTGCAGATCCCCGCAGCTAGGATTTACAACCTCCCAACCGCGAGGATGTATACCCTCGTCTTCCCTTCGGACAGCCCTCCGGGAGGCAGTCGAACAGTCCCCCGGACGGTGTCGCGGACAGCCCTTCGGGAGGACCTTCGAAACTCGAACGGTCACTCGGACAGCCCTTCGGGAGGACTCACAGAACTCGGACCGTCACTTGGACAGCCCTTCGGGAGGCACTCACGAACAGCCCCTCGGGCACTAAGATCGAAACTACGAACTCTCTACAGAGTTGCACACATACGGTGTCAACTATCCGGCAGGGCTTCGCCGTCCAGAACTAGTTCCCACCGGAACCCAGACAGCCTTTCGGCTCTACGAAACTCTTTTCGTGGGAGGGAGAGAGAAGCCAGATCATTGCATGGCACTTGTATGTGAGAAGGAGTGAGTCTTTAGGCAGCCCCCTCCACCCCTATTTATAGGCCAAGCCCAAGGGTGGCTTCTCCAAGAAGCCAAGGGGAAAAATACCAAAGGACCCTCAAGGTGGCTTCTCCAAGAAGCCATCCAAAAAGCACTTTCACTATTCACGACGACATTTTTCAGCGTCCGTTCAAACTGAAAATATTTATGTGGGCTTAGTACATTTCCAGTACCCACTAAAATAATTTTCAATGCGTTCTGGAACAATTCCAGTTTAGTGATTTCATCTGCGAAAAGCATCTGAAGCGGTTCCGGCAGCCCCGGAACATTTCCGGTTTTTCTTCCAGAAAATTCCCAGAAGTTTCCAGAATGATTCTGGCATCCTCCAAGAATTATCAGGCATGTGCCGAAACCATTTTGACTTAATGGTATCCCCTGAAACAACTTTTCAGTTTCAGCGGAACTCATCCGGTGACCTCTCTCTGCGGAACTTTTCCGCTGTTCGAAACTTTTTCGGTGTCCGAAACTTTTTCGGTGATTTTCTCTCAGACTCCCTGTCTAGTATTCAGCAGATAGATGACCCTTAAGCGTGTGACCCTATAGGTTCGGTGAAGTATAGACATGACACGGAACCCCTTCCGATCAATGATCAACATCGGAGCCGTGGACACCCATATTGACCCCTATACCCACACGAATGAATATTCGAGTGAACCTCCAGTTGTCGTGTGCTATTCCTGTTGCTTCGCGATATGTTACAAATACCCGAGGTGAGACATGTTGGCATTCCCGTGGATCAACAACTTGTCCACTATGCTAGTTACCTCGTTACCGGTATTGTTCTCTTTTCTCGTTACCGTGTTCTGGCATCCCCGTGATCAAATCACAAAGTGTCTGGCCAGACGATGATGGATACCGTAACACCGAGAGGGCCCAGAGATATCTCTCCATCGTCGGAGGAGCAAATCCCAATCTTGAGCTATCAAGTTACTTGACATACTTTCCCATGAACCCGTAAGCCGCCGTAATAGCCACCCATTTACGGATGACGTTTAACAAACCCCAAAGTTCATGAAGCAAGCATGAAGAAACTCGATACTCTCATGGTCTGAGGAATCATGCAAACGTTAACCATCTCTGTGCTATTAACCATTAACTTGTGACGAATGTATCTCATAGCATAACATCAATCGGGTCGATTCAACACAAATGTTCTTCTAACATTTGTGCCCTCAAAGTTGCTGGCATAGACATGCCTATGATTGGGAAAACATAATCATCATGCAACACTTGAGCTAGTCTTAGAGGCATGACTAGGAATACATTTTATCGTTTATTATTCCACACGTGCACATGGGTTTTCCCCAGAGCCTTTATGGATATACGGGCTCAGGAACCACAGCAGTTATAGCATGGAACATAAACCTAATTATGAACACGGAGATAAATAATAACATTTATTATTGCCTCTAGGGCATATCTCCTACATCCTTTGTGTCACTGGTGTATTGGCACATTAAACCGCTGCGCCGGCTCAGTGGTAAAATCCTCCAGGCGACCCAGCAGCGGACCAGATCGATTCTGGTTAAGCCATTGGCGATCAAGGCTCTTACCTTCGAAAAAGTGGAGGCATATTGACCATGTTCTACGGAGGTCAATCGACTTGGAAGCTGGCCGATGGTGGTGAGCCGGTAGGGGCGGTAACCTGGCAAGGGGTTCTCTCCAGCTGGGGAGGTGTCTTTACAGTAGAACCAAGTGTAGTTCCGATCTTTGGGATGGCTTGGCAGAGCGGTTTAACGAAAGGTTACACCTCTCCGCCTCTGAATAGAAACGCCTCCAAGTTCAAGACTGGGCCCATCTGACATCTCAATCTGGCGGTTGATGTAAAAATAGTCTCGAAAGAGGTCCACAGTGGGCTCCTCTTGAAGATATACTTCGCAGAACACTTGAAAGTGGCACAGATTTGAGACGGGATTGGGTCCAATATCTTGGGGGTGAAGGTTGTAAAAGTGCAAAGCATCTCAGAAGAACTCTGACCCGGGCGGTGAAAAGCCACGGAGAAGGTGATCCGCAAAAATAACAACTTCACCTTCCTTTGGTTGAGGAGTAGTTTCAACACCTAGGACCCGCCAGTGGATGATGTTTTTGGCTGGTAAGACCCCCATGTCTACATACTCATTCAGTGAGAGTTCAGAGACTCTAGAGGCAACCCAGTCGCAAGATGTGGGAGTTTTAGTCATGGTTGACCGGATTAAAAAGCTGCGACCAAGAAATAACAGTATGGCGGGTTAAAATTGCTATGATAAGCCGCCAGAATGATTATATGATGATTCAATGATGAGTGAGCTAGCTACAATTAAAGTACTACATATTATGGTGACCCATTAAAGGAATTATGAGCCGCCCTCGCCATGGGTGAGTATTTATCAGGCCATAAGTATATGGCGGATTATGTTATGAAAGTATGACCCGACAACATGTTGGGGGGTTAAGAGAAGGAAGCATCCTTGGAATTTTTGGCGGGTTAAAAAGTCATTATTAAGCCGCCCGATCAATGAAGGGTGGGTCAATTATCTATGGATCTAAGGTTGCTGAAATTTTTGCTAAGTGTGGGCCAAACAAGTTTTTCAGATTGCAACTATAATTACGGATCTACAACAGCTCAAAAAAGAAGAATAAATATTAAACCTAACAGGCGGCAGTAGAAGAGCTAGCATACTGTGTATTGATTCTGAGGAAAAAGGGGATCTATCCAAGATGCAAATAGGGACTAAAACTGCTACCGCTTTGTTCCCGTTCTATTTCCGGATTAAAATACGACTTCTAAGCAGGAGATGGATGAACTTGGATAAACTTGGATGAACTCCATGAACTCGACTGCCCTAGTGTGGATCTGAAGAGGGAGAGAAAAGGATACCTGACGGTGTGGATGAGGAGCGGTTGAGCGCTGCCGATTTCTGGTCACAGCAGGTCGATGCAGCGGCCTGGATGGAGTCGCTAGCGAAGCTCGGCTGGGGCGGCGGAGCTCCGGTCGCAGCGGACGGCGCAAGGAAGAAGAAGAAGAAGAAGAAGAAGAAGAAGAAGAAGAAGAAGAAGAAGAAGAAGAAGAAGAAGAAGAAGAAGAAGAAGAAGAAGAAGAAGAAGAAGAGGAGACGGGGGTAAAAAGTGAAAAGACAGGGCCCCGTCCCTATTTATAAGGAAAGGTGAAATAGTGAATGGCAGGCCCAAAGATCGAGGAGGCATAATAATTATCCCACCAAAAGGGGCGCCTCAATTTTTGGAATGGCTGGTTAAATACAAAGATCCATTGTGACATCATGAGGATTTTTCTTAATTTAATAATATGACATCATCTTTTCTTATGGCGGGTCATGAAGATTTATTTAAGGTCAAGCTTTAAGAAGAATTCAAGAAGACTCGCCAACCGGAGGAAGAAGATTGACATGAACAAGTTCAAATCAATCTAGGGCCTATTGTTGGGGATATAACCCCGCGGTGTGACCCACCCAGGAGGGGCCGGGTTACACTATTGGCGACTCATAAGTGAGGGCCTAAGTAGGCCCAAGAATATAAGATATGAAGACTGGAGGCGGCTTGCAAGGCGGGCCTATTGAAGGCCCAAGACCCGGACATAGCATCATAACCCGGAGGTGTGAGCCGCCCGATGGTGACTTGCCTAGCAAGGCAAGGCGATTTAGAACCCGTGTCGGTCACGTTGAATGATCTGACTTGCACTCTTGTAAACCCAGGGCCTCGACCTGTGTATATAAAGGTGAGACCCTGCGACGGGTTAACTCAAGTTACAATCGGTCGAGAGCTAGGTTAAGCGGTTCCGCTCCCTTGTACTCGATACTCAATCAATATAGCACAAAGCAGGAAGTAGGCTTTTACCTCGTCGGTGAGGGGCCGAACCTGGATAAACTCGTGTCTCTCGTCCCATTCAACCCCTTTAAGCTAACCTACGTTGTGATGGCTCCACACCTAAGTCCTTTCACAAGGACATCTGCCGTGACAAAACCGCGACACACCCAGTAACCCAACCTTGTGTTGTGTTCTCAGTGTGATAATTCTGGCCACCATTCCCGAAAGCATCTCGTGATGTTATTTAGTTAGTAGCTATTCTATTTCTGGGTTTCTGAACCCATGATTCATTGTGTCCATTCCCGTTGATAGTGTTTGCTCGTTCCTTTAGGATATTAGTAACTGATACGTCTCCAACGTATCTATAATTTTTGATTGTTCCATGCTGTTATATTACCATTCTTGGATGCTTTACAATCATTTTATAGCAACTTTATATCATTTTTTGGGACTAACCTATTGACATAGTGCCCAGTGTCAGTTGTTTTTTGCTTGTTTTTTACTTCACAGGGAATCAATACCAAACGGAGTCCAAACGCAGCGAAACTTTTTAGTGATTTTTTCTGAACCAGAAGACATAAGTTGGGCCAAGAAAGTACCTGAGGGAGGCTCTGAGAGGAGCACAACCCACCAGGGCGCGCCTGGGGGCCAGGTGGGTTGTGCCCACCTCGGCCACCTCCCGCACCGCCTCTTTGCTCTATAAATACCCAAATATTCCAAAAACCCTAGGGGAGTCAACGAAAATCAATTCCAGCCGCCGCAAGTTCCAGAAACCACAGATCCAATCTAGACACCATCACAGAGGGGTTCATCATCCTCATTGGTGCCTCTCCGATGATGCGTGAGTAGTTCATTGTAGACCTACGGGTCCGTAGGCAGTAGCTAGATGGCTTCCTCTCTCTCTCTCTTTTGATTCTCAATACAATGGTCTCTTGGAGATCTATTTGATGTAACTCTTTTTTGCGGTGTGTTTGTTGGGATCCGATGAACTTTGAGTTTATGATCAGATCTATGTTTTTATCCATGAAAGTTATTTGAGTCTTTTGATCTCTTATATGCATGATTGCTTATAGCCTCGTATTTCTTCTTTGAATCTTTGGTTTAGTTAGGTCAACTAGATCGATTTTTCTTGCCATGGGAAGAGGTGCTTTGTGATGGGTTCGATCTTACGGTGCTTAATCCCAGTGACAGAAGGGGAACCGACATGTATGTATTGTTGCTATTAAGGATAACAAGATGGGGTCTATTTCTACATAAATAGATCTTGTCTACATCATGTCATCATTCTTATTGCATTACTCCGTTTCTCCATGAACTTAATACACTAGATGCATGCTGGATAGCGGTCGATGTGTGGAGTAATAGTAGTAGATGCAGGCAGGAGTCGGTCTACTAATCTTGGAAGTGATGCCTATATAATGATCATTGCCTGGATATCGTCAAAATTATTTGAAGTTCTATCAATTGCCCAACAGTAATTTGTTTACCCACCGTATGCTATTTTTCTTGAGAGAAGCCACTAGTGAAATCTACGGCCCCCGGGTCTATTTTCTCATCGTATATTTTCAGATCTATTTTGCTATTTGCCTTTTTATTTATTTGCCACTTTTATTTTCAGATCTATATTTCTAAAAACCCAAAAATATTTTGCTTCACTTTATTTTATTCGCGATCTATTTATCCAATCTACTACAATTTATCTCCCGTCCGTTTGCCAATTTCTGGCGCCGTTACCCGAAAGGGATTGACAACCCCTTTAACACGTCGGGTTGCAAGTATTTGTTCTTTGTGTGCAGGTGCTGCTTACGTAGTGTTGCTAGGTTCTCCTACTGGTTCGATAACCTTGGTCTCATCACTGAGGAAAATACCTACCATTGTTGTGCTGCATCATCCCTTCCTCTTTGGGGAAATGCCGACGTAGTTCAAGCCAACATCAAAAGGAATTTCTGCCACTGTTGCCGGGGAGATATCATTAACATCTACCAGGTTCCTAATCACAAATCTCATCTCCTTGCAATTTACATTATTTACCATTTGCCTCTCGTTTTCCTCTCCCCCACTTCACAAAAAATTGCCGTTTTAGTCGCCCTCTTTCTCGTTCGCCGTTTTCTCGTCAGATCTGTTTTTGAGTGCAATCTTGTTGCGTAGTCACGATGACTCAAGAGAACACCAAGTTGTGTGATTTCTCCAATAACAAGAACAATGATTTTATTAGCACTCCAATTGCTCCTCCCACCACTAGTGCGGAGTCTTGTGATATTAATGCCGCTTTGTTGAATCTTGTTATGAAAGATCAATTTTCCGGTACTCCTAGTGATGATGTTGCGTCCCATCTTAACACATTCGTGGAATTATGCGATATGCAAAAGAAAAAAGATGTGGACAATGATATTGTGAAGTTGAAATTATTCCCGTTTTCTTTGCGAGATCGTGCAAAAATTTGGTTTTCTTCTTTGCCTCGCAATAGTACCAATTCTTGGGATAAGTGCAAAGATGCTTTTATTACTAAGTATTTTCCGCCCGCGAAAATTATTTCCCTTAGGACGCAAATCATGTATTTTAAGCAACTTGAGCATGAACATGTTGCGCAATCTTGGGAAAGAATGAAATTGATGCTAAGAAATTGTCCTACTCATGGTTTAAATCTTTGGATGATCATACAAATTTTTTATGCGGGATTGAATTTTGTTTCTAGAAATCTTTTAGATTCCGCCGCGGGTGGTACTTTTATGGAAATTACTTTGGGTGAAGCTACTAAATTGCTAGACAATATTATGGCAAATTATTCATAATGGCATACCGAAAGAGCTCCTACTAGTAAAAAGGTTAATTCAGTTGAAGAAATTTCTTCTTTGAGTGAAAAAGTTGATGCTCTTATGAAATTGGTTGCTAATAAAAGTGCTCCTAATGATTTTAATGATGTGCCTTTGTCTACTTTGATTGAGCAAAATAGTGATGCCGTAGATGTGGATTTTATCTCTCGAACCAATTTCAATAACAATGCTTATAGAGGTAATTTTAATCCTAGGCCTTTTCCTAGTAATTCCTCTAATAATTATGGTAATTCCTATGGTAATCCTTATTATAATAATAATAGGAACACCTCTGATTTTGAGAATAATATTAAAGAATTTATCAATGCTCAAAAGAATTTTAATACTACGATGGAAGAAAAATTGAGTAAGATTGATGATTTGACTAGAAGCGTTGATAGAATTTCTCATGATGTAGAAAATCTCAAGATGAAAATTTTTGTGCCTAAGGTTGAAGAATCAATTAAAGCTTTATATGTTTCTATGGATGAAAGTAAGAAAAGAATCGCTATGCTTAGAGCTAGAAGAGAATTTTTAGAAAAAGCGTTGTCCAGTGATTGCTTTCACAAAAATGATGAAGATCTTAAAGTGATTGGTGTTTCTTCTATTGATTCCTTATTTAGTAAAATTAAAATTGATGAAAAAGGGACTGAAGAAGAGTCAACTTTAGCTAGAAGGCATCCCGATAATTTGGAGGGTGAAAATCTTGTTGAGAAAATTGATAAAAGTGGGGTTGGAGAGGTCAAAACTTTAACTAGTGATGTGCCCACTCTTTTGGATTACAAAGACTTTAATTATGATAATTGATCTTTGATTGATTGTATTTCTTTGTTGCAATCCATGATAAATTCACCCCATGCCTATGAACAAAATAAAGCTTTTACTAAACATATTGTTGATGCTATGATGCAAGCTTTGGAAGAAAAGTTGGAATTAGAGATTTCAATTCCTAGAAAATTACATGATGAATGGGAACCTACTATCAAAGTCAATATTAAAATTATGAGTGTTTTGCTTTATGTGATTTGGGTGCTAGTGTTTCTACAATTCCGAAATCTTTATGTGATGTGCTTGGTCTTACCGATATTGAAGAATGTTCTTTAAATTTGCACTTAGCGGATTCTACTATTAAAAAGCCTATGGGAAGAATTAATGATGTTCTTATTCTTGCAAATAGGAATTATGTGCCCATAGATTTTATTGTTCTTGATATTGATTGCAATCCGTCTTGTCCAATTATTCTTGGTAGACCGTTTTTGCGCACTATAGGTGCCGTGATTGATATGAAAGAAGGGAACATCAAATTCCAATTCCCTTTGAGAAAGGGTATGGAACACTTCCCTAGAACAAGAATTAAGCCACCATATGAATCAATCATGAGGGCATCTTATGGATCTAGAAACAAAGATGACAATACTTAGATCTTTGCATTATGCCTAGCTAAGGGCGTAAAACGATAGCGCTTGTTGGGAGGCAACCCAATGAATAAAATTTATTTTTGTCTTTTTCTTTCTGTTCTTGGGTGTTTGCACAATTATGCTACTGTTATGATTGTGTTTTTTGTGTTTTAATTAGTGTTCGTGCCAAGTAAAGCCTTTAGGATAGCTTTGGTGGTAGTTGATTTGATCTTGTTGGAAAACAGAAACTTTTGCGTCCAGTATTTTTTTTTGAAAATTCACATAAACGACAAAAAATTCTGAATTTTTTACACAAGATTTATATACAAATTTCCTCTGTTTTCCTAATTTCTCAGAATTTTTGGATTTACAGAAGTATGAGAACAATTCGTATCTTTGCAGACTGTTCTGTTTTTGACAGATTCTGTTTTCTTTGCATTGTGTGCTTATTTTGATGAATCTATGGTTTGTATTGGAGCTTATAAGCCATGGTAAAGTTAGAATACATTAGATATAATGTAATAACAAAATTTGAATGGGTTTTCTACAGTACTTAAAGTAAAGATTGGTTTTCTTATACTAACGGATCTCACGAAGGTTTTGTTGAGTTTTGTGTGATTGAAGTTTTCAAGTTTTGGGTGAGATCACGATGGATGAAGGAACAAGGAGTAAGAAGAGCCTAAGCTTGGGGATGCCCCATGGCACCCCAAGCCATTATCCAAAGATAAGCAAGCAACTAAGCTTGGGGATGCCCGAGTGGCATCCCCTCTTTCTTCTAACGACCATCGGTATTTTACTTGGAGCTATATTTTTATTCGTCACATATCATGAGTTTTGCTTGGAGCGTCTTGTATGATATGAGTCTTTGCTTGTTTTTCTTTTTATTTTTAGTCATGAATCCTTGATGGACACACCTATTGGAGAGAGCCAAAATTATGCTATGACTTGTTAGAATTGCTCTCTATGCTTCACTTAAATCTTTATGAGCTATGGAATTACTCTAGTGCTTCACTTATATCTTTTTGAGCACGGTGTGCTTTAGTATTTTTGAAGAAATGCTCTCATCCTTCACTTAGATTTATTTGAGAGTTAGTAATTTTTTTAGAAATTCTCTCTTGCTTCACTTAAATTATTTTGAGAGAAGAAATTTTTATGCTCATGTTCTTCACTTAGATTTGTTTGAGCTATCAAAAGCAACATATAAAATTAGTCCCAAAGTGATAGATATCCAAGAGGGATATAATAAAAACTTTCATGAAGATCATTGGACAAAATAAACTTGATTCCTTGTAAAAGTTTTGCGATATGTTGATATAATATGTGAGTCATGTTGATGAGTAATTATGGCTTAGTAAGAATATTGGTGTTAAGGTTTGTGATTCCCTATGCAAGCACAAAAGTCAATAGTTATGCAATGAAATTACATCCTACTTGTGGTGCATTATTCGATGTTAGTTATTCTTAATGCTCGCTTATGAGATTTTTTGTTTCTTGCTTGGATGCTTCTCAATCTTTTGCTAGCCTTCATTTGCACTAAGTATGATCACTACTTGTGCATCCAAAATCCTTAAACCAGTTTTGCCATATGAGTCCACTATACCTACCTATATGCGGTGTTTCCGTGCCATTCTAAGCAAATTTGTATGTGCCATCTCTAATTTCAAAATAAATTTCTCTTTTGTGTGCTCGTACCGCTCATGAAACGGTAGGGGGTGGCTGATATATTTTCATGCTAGATGTGTTATTCTCAAGATGAGTGTTTATTCACTTATCATTGCACGAGAGTACGGCAAAGGTATTAGGGATGCCCAGTCCTGAAATGAAAAATGAATTTACTTTATGTTGTCAAATAATAAATTCCTTGGAAAGTGTTGGTATGGAGGGCACCCGTGGATACGGCTAGCCATGGAAAGTGAAAGTATGGTGGAAAAAGGAATAAACTTTATTTTCTGTTTGGGAACCACCTATGATATATCTAGCATGGAAAGTATTGGGAACTACTCGATCGTTTTCGTTGACAGGAAAAGCATGCCACCCAAAATGTTTTATCTCTACTTTTTTCGCTTTGAGCTCTAGCACCTCTACAAATCCCTACTTCCCTCTGCGAAGGGCCTTTATTTTACTTTATGCAATTTTTATTTTGAGTCTCCATCTTCTCTTATAAAGCACCAACTAAGGGGCACTATGATCGTACTTGAGCATTGGGTGTAGCTAATATGCGAGTGTGTTTCATGAATGGATCAATGATTGAGCATAGTGGGCTAGGGATAACTTGCTTTAGTGTTGATATTTTGAAAGACATGGTTGCTTGTTGATATGCTTGAGTATTGAAATCTTCATGTCAAAACTAGACTATTGCTTTGAATCATATAAAAGTCCAAATGTCCATGCTACAAAGAAAAGAATATGTGATGAACATGTTAGGCAGCATTCCACATCAAAAATTCTGTTTTTATCATTTACCTACTCAAGGATGAGCATGAATTAAGCTTGGGGATGCTGATACGTCTCCAACGTATCTATAATTTTTTATTGTTCCATGCTGTTATATTATCATTCTTGGATGTTTTACAATCATTTTATAACAACTTTATATCATTTTTTGGGACTAACCTATTGACATAGTGCCCAGTGCCAGTTGTTGTTTTTTGCTTGTTTTTTACTTCGCAGGAAATCAATACCAAATGGAGTCCAAATGCAGCAAAACTTTTTGGTGATTTTTTCTGGACCAGAAGACACAAGTTGGGCCAAGAAAGTACCTGAGGGGGGCTCCGAGGGGAGCACAACCCACCAGGGCGCGCCTGGGGGCCCAGGTGGGTTGTGCCCACCTCGGCCACCTCCCGCACCGCCTCTTTGCTCTATAAATACCACAATATTCCAGAAACCCTAGGGGAGTCGACGAAAATCAATTCCATCCGCCGCAAGTTCCAGAAACCACAGATCCAATCTAGACACCATCACGGAGGGGTTCATCATCCTCATTGGTGCCTCTCCGATGATGCGTGAGTAGTTCATTGTAGACCTACAGGTCCGTAGGCAGTAGCTAGATGGCTTCCTCTCTCTCTTTTGATTCTCAATACAATGGTCTCTTGGAGATCTATTTGATGTAACTCTTTTTTTGCGGTGTGTTTGTTGGGATTCGATGAACTTTGAGTTTATGATCAGATCTATGTTTTTATCCATGAAAGTTATTTGAGTCTTTTGATCTCTTATATGCATGATTGCTTATAGCCTCGTATTTGTTCTTCGAATCTTTGGTTTAGTTAGGCCAACTAGATCAATTTTTCTTGCCAAGGGAAGAGGTGCTTTGTGATGGGTTCGATCTTACGGTGCTTGATCCCAGTGACAGAAGGGGAACCGACACGTATGTATCGTTGCTATTAAGGATAACAGGATTTGGTCTATTTCTACATAAATAGATCTTGTCTACATCATGTCATCATTCTTATTGCATTACTCCGTTTCTCCATGAACTTAATACACTAGATGCATGCTGGATAGCGGTCGATGTGTGGAGTAATAGTAGTAGATGCAGGCAGGAGTCGGTCTACTAATCTTGGAAGTGATGCCTATATAATGATCATTGCCTGGATATCGTCATAATTATTTGAAGTTCTATCAATTGCCCAACAGTAATTTGTTTACCCACCGTATGCTATTTTTCTTGAGAGAAGCCACTAGTGAAATCTACGGCTCCCGGGTCTATTTTCTCATCATATATTTTCAGATCTATTTTGCTATTTGCCTTTTTATATATTTGCCACTTTTATTTTCAGATCTATATTTCTAAAAACCCAAAAATATTTTGCTTCACTTTATTTTATTCGTGATCTATTTATCCAATCTACTACAATTTATCTCCCGTCCGTTTGCCAATTTCTGGCGCCGTTACCCGAAAGGGATTGACAACCCCTTTAACACGTCGGGTTGCAAGTATCTGTTCTTTGTGTGCAGGTGCTATTTACGTAGTGTTGCTTGGTTCTCCTACTGGTTCGATAACCTTGGTCTCATCACTGAGGGAAATACCTACCATTGCTATGCTGCATCATCCCTTCCTCTTTGGGGAAATACCGACGTAGTTCAAGCCAACATCAGTAACCTTTATGATAGTCTTAAGGGTTCATGGTTTATCATTCTTCCAATACCGTGAACCATTATGGCAGAAGTTCTTTTGAACCAAACATCATAATAAGAGTGCTCCTGATGAGTCCTCCATTATATTTGTGACTCTGCCAATCCTACCTGTCTGCATGGGTTATCCGGAAGAAAAATGTTGAACTTTGTTCGACATACTAATCTATGCATCCACAACTCAGAAAAATTATATGTTCCTTTGAGTTGTCCCTCTTTAGTTGTATTCTAACTTCCGTCTATCAAGTTGATAGCCAAGAGTATATCATGCATTCGTTCATCGAAGCCTATTGCTCTTATGGTCTGTCAAGTCATCCCATTTCAGAATGGCTTAGGAGAAACAAACTCCAGTACCTCATCCATTCCTAGGATTGGATCAAAGTATTTGTATTCTGCAGATCAAAATGCCAATCCAGCTTTTGTTCTGTTCTACCCTAGAGTGTTACCCTATTTATGTCAGGAATGTCATGGGAATTGCACACCATCCTATGAATTCTTGATGCAGTGATACTTCTCGTCATCGTTATTCATTTACCGAGGAATGAAATGTGATGTGTGAAATCAATACTCCTAGCAACACCGTTGCTTGGTAGTTAATGGACAATAATCTCATTCTTAGTGTGTTGGTTATTGAATCATCATTCTAAGATTGACCGTGCTACCTTGTCCATTTTCATGGTGCACTCTCTATCAATGAGTTAGGATTGTGTCAATCTCTTGCTCTTTTGATCACGTCGTCTTGCCTTGAAAAGCAAGATTGTTCTCGAGTTTAGTAACATATCGGTGGTTTGTGATTTTCTAGGTATCTTCCCGGAAGTATCACCAGGTTGTCCCCTGACCGTTATGTGTGGATATCCCTAAGCTAGTTGGTTAAACTAAACAACAACTTGGAGAGTTGTAAGATAAAAGCTTTGCCTAACTTAGTTCATTCCAAAGGGATATCTTTTGTGTGTGTGTTGAAGAAATATGATATCTTCATCGATTGATCTTTGTGATTAGTTGTTGGATCTATTGTCTTGTACAAACTTTAATTTGAGTGTGGGCTATCGTTAAATCAAATCAGAACCAACGATGTTCGTAATGTTGTCTTACTTGTGATTGTTTCCTCGAGCGTACACCATTATATCTTTTGGGTCTGACCAATGCTATCACCTTGTTCACATAGTTGTGGAATTCCATATTCATGGAAATCTTGATGATTTGTTGTTGAGCCCATCAACAACATTTTATCTTCTCCATGACTCGTGTTGAACATCCAGCTAGTGTTGGAAACTTGTGTAAGCATTTTCTTCGTGTCCCGCTCATGAAGCTTATGCTTGGATGAAAGAAGTGACTTCCTCTAATTCATGTGCATTTGATGTAAGTTGCCGCCGTGGATCCGAGAAAGATTGTCTTTGCTTCCTTTGGAATCATTCCAAGTTAGTCATGCATGTGCAAAGTATACTATGGTTTGAGAGATTAGCTACCTCCATCCCACATGTATTTCCTAGCACACCAAGCCACTGATTGACTTGTTAAAGGAGAATAAGTTCCTTCTTAAGAGCTAGAATTATGCAAGGACTTTGTTATCCTCAATGATGGTTCCCAACCAGAACTCGGTAGTAATTTTGTTGTAAGATTTCTATGTGGCCACGATTGTCTTGGACATTCTGTTCACATGTATCTTGCAAACCAGCTCATGCTTTGGAGCTTGTTTCCGTACTTAATTTCCCGAGAATATCGCAACATCATCTCATCGACTTATGTTGCAACCTTTCTCCTTCGGACATGCTGAGTCTGAAGCATCCTGTCACCAACCAGATCTGAATCTCAGGCAGATATGATGGTTGGAACATTTTCCAAGAATTATAATATTGGTCTCTCTGTAACCCTGTAAAGTGGATGTTGTGGCCAACACACCTAGCCGGAAGACCTATTATTGTAGTATCTTGGTTGAGAAAGTTGGCCACCTCCCCATGAGGATTTCGTAGGATTTATTCTAGTAGTTGTCCTTATGGATCCCTGTGTTCCCGAAGTCTGACCTTTACTTGATGACCATGCTGATGCTTTAAGCATGATCGTGGTATCTAGTACGTCAAGGAGAACATTAGAAGCGGAGTGCTAAATGTCTCTCGGTCGATCATCCAGATTTTTGTTTCCTTGGCGTCGTCAAGGTAAAATCTAAGAAAGTGTTGTCTTCCTTTGCATCTGCATCGTCCATCAGTATTCATCATGGTAGTATGATGTGTTGCTAGGATCCTCGGCACGGATGTTGGTAAGACCTTGATGAGTATCGAAATGCTCAAGTTCTTGAGAGCACGCTCAGCCACTGGGTTATATCCTCGGTATCAATTGGAATGTGCCTTCCGTTTGCCGAATCATTGTATAACCATTGCTTCCTTTCCGAACTGAGTATGCCATTTCTTCGAACTCCTTCAAATGATCATTTCCAAATTGCCTTGGGCTGGTATAAAGAGTCTCAATGATCTCTATATCAAAAGTAATTCTTTTTGCCACTTAAGGGAATAATTCTACGAGTCACCTTTCCTAAGGTGCCCTGTTATGGAATCATGGCAATCAACTCCTCACTACTTTGAAACCTATGCACCATCTTACTTAAGCGTGGCAGTGTTGCCTACCAAATTGAACTTTCATCATCTGTTTCTTTCCGTCCCTCTTGATGTGTGTTTGTGTCTCAGCTCAAGAGATGATTCAATGTCTCATTCCGTGAGTTGATCATGATTTGCTTGATCTTCGTGAAGATCGAATCCTATTGAGTTTCCCTCTCTTTCTGTTGTCATGTTGAGTGAAGATCTCGAACGCAAAGATGTCAAGATCAAGATGATGCAAGGAATCAACATCTTCAAGAAGGGCAATTGGACCAAGAAGATTGTGTTAGCTTTGTGTCCCCTCTGTCTTCTTACCTCACGTCTTGAATCCCGGGACGATATTCTTGTTTAGTGGGAGTGAGTTGTGCACAGCCCTAGAATGATGCTTGTAATTAGTTGCATCAGTGAGCATCATGCATCATGTTAGATTCAAGAAATTGAATTGAGGATTATTCAAAGCCTCGGAAATCATTTTAATAAAGGGCAAAGAACCCTAAAATTCCATTCAGTGAACCCAAAATGCCTTCATCAATGTTTGATAATTTTGGCAAGGCTTTGAGTCCAAACCAAAAATAGTGAACATTTTTGTGGAATATTTTGGGCATTGAATTTAAAACATTATAGTATTTGAATTTGGAATTATATTCATAATATATAGAATATAATTTCAAATATCCCTGAAATATTTTATGTGCATTTGGCTAGGTCCATATGTGCAACATAAAATATTCCAGAAGCTTTGGCATAAGTTTTGAATGCATTTTGAATTTAAAATAGTGGCTAAAGAAAATAAAACAAACAAACAGAAGAAATAGAAAAGACAGAGAGTGAAGAAAACTTACCTCACAGCCCACTAGCGGCCCAGCCCAGCCACCGCGCCAGTCACCTCCTTCCTCTGGACAGAAGGACGCCGGGCGCGTGCCCGCAGTGCGCATGCACACGCGAGGCCACCTCATGCCTCCCTGCTAGCTTCCCCGACGCCTGGAGATGCCACGCAGCCCCTCGAACCCCCTCACTCTCTCTCCTTCCTTCCTCGTGCTCATCCTCTCCCCTGGGCCTCTCTCTCTCTCGCATCCCCGAGTACTCCCGAGAGCGCCACTCGCCGTTGCCGTAGCCACCGTCATCGCCTCGCCTCGCCGTAGTGTCCGAGAGCTCCGAAAAGCCCCGAAGATCCTCCTCACCAAAGGAAGCAAGGCCGGACGCCTTGCAGAGCCTCCATCGAGCACGTCTTCGACCTCGGGCACCACCGATTGCCGTCGTCGATTCGCGACGTCTCGCGCGCCTCGAGCCCGCTGACCTACTGTGCCGCTTCCCTATGAGCTCCACATCTTCCCCCTTTGCTCGCCCCCTCCGTTCCCATCCCGTAGCTGCTGCTCATCGAGCTCCCACGCCGCTGCCCACCATGGCCAACGGGCACGTCGTTGCGAGCGCCCCTGGTCTCTCTGTGCTGTCTAGAGTGCCTCTGGAGCGTCCAGGAACCCAGAACGCTCCTTTGTTCGCTCGCTAGCCAGCCGCAACGCTGCGCCCGCTGGAGGCCAAACTCCGGCCGCCGCCAAAGTCGACGCTGTGCTCGACTCAGGCCACCTCGCACCCTCCTGTTGCCATCGCTGGATGCGCGCGAGCGCCAGCAAGCCATAGCCGCAAACCGCTCGTCGAGCCGTGCCCTATAGCGCCAACCCGAAGCCCTCCGCCGTGTTGTGTGCTCACCGGCGGCTAACCCCGGCGGCTGCCGATGTGGCACCATTGTTAGGGACTAATTACCCACTTAATTAACTCACTTAATCAATGACAGTTGTGCCTCGTCCACTAGTTAATCCCGTGTTAATTAGTTAGGTTTTAATTAAACGAGTTTAACTCACTGAGCCACTGACGTGTGGACCCCACACGTCAGGTTTGACTGGGCACAGTCAGTTGACCTGCTGACATCACACTGATGCAGTGCTGACATCATAATTATTTCTGGATTTTAAATAAGTCTGAAATGATTTATAAATTCTAGAAATTTGACTGAACTTTGAAAAAATCATAGAAATTCAACCGTAACTCCAAATGAAATAATTTATATATGAAAAATTATTAGAAAAATCCAAAGAATCTGTTTATGGAATTTTCATGCATGTTTGAACAACTTATACTCGTAGAATTGTACAACTCATTAAATGGCATTTTAAATGCTTTATATGAGGCTTGCATTTGAACCTTTGGTTCAAATGAGCTCCATTCAGCCTTGCTATTAGTTGCATTAGCTCAAATCACAGCATATTGCCATGTCCCATTCATGCATCGTATTGTTGCATCTGCTGTGTTTTGATTTGTTCCCCCTCGGTGATGTTCTCCGTGATATGGTCTGTTCCTGAGGATACGCTCGAGTATCCACCGGAGGAGTAGGACTTCATTGACGATCTGCCAGGCAAGCAAATCCCCTTTGAGCATTCCGATACAATCCCACTCTCTCGCTCCTGCTCTCTTTTACTGCATTAGGACAACAACAATTCAACTGTTACATGTTGCGGTAGTTGAACCCATTCCTCTCATGACCTGTCTTTGCCACAGTAAATAGTTGAAACCCACTAGCATGAGTAGGAGTTGTTTGAGCCATGATGTGCCTACTCATTCATGCTTGCTTGTTATGCCTACTATGCTTAGAGTTGTGTCGGGTCTGATTCATCTGGGATGGATTGGAATGATGGTAAACATGTCCTACTGTTGAGAGCTAAGTGTGTGAACACGATTTGGTAAAGGTAGCGATGAGAGGCCATGTAGGAGTACATGGTAGGTTGTCTCATTGGGACCGTCCTTAGGAACTGAGGTCTGTGTATGTTATCCAAGACTACCTACTACCACACGTTGGGCCCTGAAATATGACCCCGCTCGACTTATTAATCACCTTGATCTCTGTCTAGGAGTTGCAACTAGTTTCTGGTATTTGTAGGTTGTGCTAGTAGTCTACCAAATGGCATCGGTACAGGTGGGCTTGGGACAGACTAGGCACCATGGCCCGGTGTACCAAGCGTAGAACCATCCGTCGAGGTGGACTTGGGAACCCTGCACGCATCGTTTGGGGCCGTAGTGGAAACCTCGGCCGGACTTCCTTGCGGATGGAACTCAAATAGGCGATAAACCTGGACTAGAGACTTGTGTGGTTAGTCAGGTCGTGGCCGACACCCTCACCGGGCTTCCGCTTGAAGGTTGTCGAGTACATGATGTCTAGCAGCGCTAAGTGGTGGGAGCATGTGTGAAGAAGTACACCCCTGCAAGGTAATGTGATCTATTAGAATAGCCGTGTCCTCGGATATGGACTATTTGGAAGCTTATATGGTTCATAGATAACTTGAAGTGGATACTCTAAAATGCGCAAGATAAGCGTGAGTGCTATGGATGGTCTTCTCGTAGGGAGACAGGAGCGGATCCATAGTAGTGTATTGATATGGTGAATATGTGGACTCGTGTGCGCTTTCTCACCCCAAAGAAAATACTGGTAGTCATAGTATAGGATAGCCACTGAGTCAAAGCTGACTTGCTGTAGCTAAAGTCCACTACCCCTTTGTTGATACTGATGCATATGTAGATAGTTCTGATGTAAGTCTTGCTGAGTACATTCGTACTCATGTTTGCTTAATTTATGTTTTGCAGAGAGACTTCAGTCTCACTAGTAGTACTATTGGGGCTTCGACGATTAGCTTGGGAATTCCAGACAAAGGTCTGGTTCCTTTGGAGGGTCTTGTACATAGACAGGCTTTCTAGTCTTCTTTCTTTTCAGCTGTCTGTACTCAGACATGATTAGCTTTCGCATGTGCTTGTTGCTTGTATGACTTTGTATGTTGGGTCATGAGACCCATGTTTGTAATATCATGCTATGTATGGCTCCTCGGAGCCTTTTAATTAAATAGTTTGAGTCGTAGAGTTATGTTGTGATGCCATGTTGTATCTGCACATATCGAGTATATTGTGTGTATGTTATTGAAATGCTTTGGTATGTGTGGGATCCGACACCTAGTTGTTTATTCTTGGTAGCCTTCCTTATGGGGAAATGTCTCCTAGTGCTTCCACCGGAACACATGTATTGATCGGCATGTGTCCTTCTTTGCTCTTGTGTCTGTCCCTACGGGGAAATGTCACGCGGTGTTTACCGGAGTCCTGATAGCTTGCTACAGCCCGGCTACACTCGCTGCTGACCCACACATGCATTGTTGGGTCATGTATGCCTGTCCCTATAAGTTTGTGCCACCTTGGGTTTACGACTAGTCATGTCGGCCTGGGTTCTCTGTCATATGGATGCTAGCGACACAATCATATACATGAGCCAAAAGGCGCAAACGGTCCCGGCCAAGGTAAGGCTGCAGCCGTGGGAATACCGTGTGTGAGGCCGCAAAGTGATATGACGTGTTACATGCTAGATCGGTGTGACTTAAGGATCGGGGTCCTGACAATATACTAGTGGGAATTTTTCATTATAGAACTTGGCTTGTATATTCCAATAATGGGCTTCCTCAAATCCTCGAGGTCTTCATGAGCAAGCAAGTTGGATGCACACCCACTTAGTTTCATGTTGAGCTTTCATACACTTATAGCTCTAGTGCATACATTGCATGGAAATTCCTACTCCTTGAATTTATATCGATTGTAAGGCCTCTCCATTGCCTAACGATCCGCCGAGTTTATGTGAGATTTTCTTACTTTTCGACCTCTCCTGTATATCTCTACCACCACACTCTATTCCTCCCTAGTGCTAATATCTATGGCTCACGCTCATCTGTTGAGTGGAGTTGAAAATGCTGACGCGCGTTAAAAAGTATGATCCAATTGCTTGGCTTGCCACCGGGGTGCTCATGATTTATGTTTATGTGGTGAAGGAGGAGTCAAGCCATGCGCACATAATTCAATGAGTAGGGATAACATTCGTTAAGCATCGTACATTTTGAAAAAGTAATGATTATGTTCTTATATTCATGGATATTATTATGTTGATATCAATTACTTCATTGTTTCTCAATATTTATACCGTAAAAGAGATTACATGATAAACAAGTTAGGTAGCATTCAACATAAAAAATTCTATTTTTATCATTTACCTACTCGAGGACGAGCAGAAACTAATATTGGGTATGCTGATATGTCTCCAACGTATCTATAATTTTTGAGTGTTTAATGTTATTATATTACCTATCTTAGATACTTTATATGCAATTTTATACCATTTTTGGGGACTAACCTATTAACTCAGTGCCCAGTGCTAGTTGTTGTTTTTTTTTTGCTTGTTTTTGGCTTTTCAAAAAATCAGTACCAAAAAAAGTCCGAACATGATGAAACTTTATGGTGATTTTTTCTGGACCAGAAGGGACCCTAGAACGTTCGGGAGGAGGCCAGAAGATCTATGGGAGAGCGACCTGAGCTCGTGGGTCCCATGCAACTCCGATTGACCTATTTCCAACTCCATAAATTCTCATAAATCCCCAAACCAACAGAGAGCCACCTGAAACACTTTTTCTGCCGCCGCAAGCTTCTGTTCTTCCGTGATCCCATCTGGAGGCCTTTTTTGGTACTCTACTGGAGGGGGAATCAATCACAGAGGGCTTATACATCATCCTTGGTGCACCTCCAATGGTGTGTGAGTAGTTTACCACAGACCTACGGGTCCATAGCTAGTAGCTAGATGGCTTCTTCTTTCTCTCTGATCTTCAATACAATGTTCTCCATGATCTCCATGGAGTTGTATCCAATGTAATCTTCTTTTGCGGTGTGTTTATTGGGATCTGAGGAATTGTGGGTTTATGATCAGATTATTCATTGAAAGTAATTGAGTCTTTACTGAACTTTATTATGCATGATTGTTATAGCTTTTTATTTCTATTTGATCTATCTGTTTGCTTTGGCGAACTAGATTGATTTATCTTCAATGGGAGAGGTGCATTGTAATGGGTTCAATCTTGCGGTGTCCTCACCTTGTGACAGAAGGGGTAGCGAGACACATATTTCTATTGTTGCCATTAAGGGTAAAACGATGGGGTTTGATCATATTGCTTGGTTTTATTCTGTCTACATTATGTCATCATACTTCATGCATTACTCTGTTTGTTATGAACTTAATACGTAGAGAGGCAAACATAGAAGCACTCTTGAAGTGGAGTAATAGTAGTAGATGCAGAATCATTTTGGTCTACTTGTCATGGATGTAATGCCTATATACACGATCATTGGCATGTATAACATCATAACTATGTGCTTTTCTATCAATTATCCAACAATAATTTGTCTACCCACCACATGCTATCTTTATGAGAGAGAAGCCTCTAGTGAAAACTATGGCCCCGGGGTCTACTTTTATCATATTACAAAAAATTAAAAATACCTTGCTGCAATTTATTATCTTTTATTTTAATTTTCAATTTATCTACCTACCATTATCAGATTTAATCCTTGCAAGTAATGAGTTCAAGGGGATTGACAACCCTCTTGCCTGCGTTGGGTGCAAGTATTTGCTCTTGTGTGTGTGCAGGTGTTGTTTGATGAGGCTTTGCTTGGTTCTCCTACTGGTTCGATAACCTTGGTTCTCACTAAGGGAAATACTTATCTGCTACTATATTGCTTCACCCTTCCTCTTCGCAAAAAATCCCAACGCAGCTCACAAGTAGCATCTACCAACCATGCGCGTGCTCCCAGCCCACCCCGGTCGCGTGGCCGTGCACGGGTTTGCTCGCGCACTCCCACAACCTCCTCCTCGCCATCCCCGCTACCACCACCTACCACCATGTACACCGAGGAGGAGGAGGAGGAGGAGCTGGTGAGGAGGGGGCTCGAGGACTCCGTCTGGGAGCGCGACCACGCCTAGTGGGAGGGCCTTGACAAGATGTTGGACCTGTCGGCTGCCGGTGATGTCGCCATCCCCGAGCTGCAGGTAATGGAGAAGGTGATGGAGGAGGTGTTGGAGGAGCCACCCTCCTATGGCCTAGAACCCTAGCTTGGTGGGGCAGTCGTGGTTGTGGATGGACACATGCACTACGCGCCGGAGTATGTGTCTGTGCAACCCGTGTGGGTGGGCACAGACGCATGGCCTCTATCACAGCCAAGGCCAGAAGTGTTGTAGGAGCCTTCCGCCCCGCAACCATATGACAGCCACCGCCCTACATCGACCTCACTATGGACGGCGAGGACGAGGATGGCGGCGACTGAAAATGGCCATGGCGGCGACAACAATCTAGTTTTTGTGTTTTCTTTTAATTTCAAGTTTAGTTTGAATGTGTGCCCATAAGACTCTGTGGGCATTTAAGTTTTAATGTAATATATATATATATATATATAAATTATTTGTAATGTCTTTTTTGGTCAAAATTTAAAAGGATAAATGCGGACAAAATTTTGAGATGTGGCGGCCGGTTGGGCGCACCAACGGCCGGACGGTCGCCTCCGGGCGCTCTTTTCCGTTTTATCGATGCGAACAAACACAATCTGGACAAATTGGACGTCTATTTGCGGTCGGCCATTGGAGTTGGCCTTTCTTCGTCTTGGTTTACTAGTCCCCTCATAATTTTGGGTCAGGTTTTGACTATAATTTTAACGAATAAAATATAAGTTATACACACCAAAAATAATATCACTGTAAAATATATTCAAAACGAATCCAACAATATTTTTTTTGTTGACATGCATTAACATTTTTTAGTCAAATATGTGGTCAAACTTTGACCCAAATCACGATGGAGACTAACAAACTAGGGCGGAGGTAGTAGCTCGGATTGTACAGTGAGAAAAATAATTGTTTTGACCCTTTCTTTCAAAGTTTACATGATTTGATCTCTCTTTAAAAGTTTAGCACAGTCTGATCTTTTTTTATGATGTCATCTATCATGGTGTTAGCGCTGCATGAGAGACGCCACAGTCTGGCGTTTTGTTTCTGGCGTTACCCCCACGTATCTTGACGTCTCTATTGGGGGGTGAAACACCATGGACCATGACATGCCCATCAACCCACACGCTACTAGTAATCCAGTTACTACTGACGTGGCCATTAGTTCACACGCCACTAGTAACAAGGTCAGTTTTTCACTTCTGAACATATTAGTCAAGCTATTAGTGGCGTGCCCATTATCGTGCACGCCACTAATAAGAGGTTATTCATGTAGTGCAATTTTTGGCGCACATCATTGGTATCTTGCCTAATTGTAAATGGTATGGGTAATTGTGACCGTGCCAATAATGACTTATTCCAATAAGATTTTTCCTACTTGCAAGTTGGTGCTTCTCGAAAGCTTCCAAGTCATGTAATTATGCTCGAGCTCGTTGTGAGGGCTTGAGACTCATCCATTGTTGACATGCCTCTCCTCTTGTTGTTAATGAAGCAATCCCAGCAATCCATGGCAAAGGGACAATCTCAGAAAAGATGAAGGGAAGCCTCTCCACGAACAGAACTGCATAGCTCACAGGCATATGATGGGAGGAAGAATGATTTTCTACGGAGCAAATTCCTAGTGTTGATTCTATCATGCAAGATCAGACAAAAGAATATTTTATATCGGAGCATGGTGGCATTCTTCCAGAGTTTTCTGGAAATGGGAGCAATAGGTGGGCCATTTGTTTGTGTACCATTTATTCATCTTAATGGAAGAGAAATAGGTGCTATTCCAGGGGTATTTCCATTTGTCCCCTTTTCAAAAGTTTAGGATGATCTGATCTTTTTTGATGACATGATTTATCATGGTGTTAGTGTTACATGGGAGAAAGCCACAGTCTATGGCATTGTGACGCCCCTGGCTCAATCATGCGCTAATCATACACGCAAATGCACACGATCAAGCCTAAGGACTCACGGGAAGACATCACAACACAACTCTAAAACATAAATAAAGTCATACAAGCTTTATATTACAAGCCAGGGGACTCGAGGGCTCGAATACATAAGCTCGCATACAAGCGTCAGCAGAAGCATCAGATATCTGAGTACAGATATAAAAGAAAACACAAATAGGCCCTTAAAAGGCGGGGCAAAAGAAAACACTACAATCGAAAGGCGTAGGCCTCCTGCCTAGGACCCTCCGATCCTACTCCTGGTCGACGGCAAGCTCGTAGTAATATCCACCCTCGGGGTTGCAGTAGTGATCGTCGGCAGGGCCGTTGTAACCGGGGCTCCATCATCTGGTTGCATCAAAAGGATATGGGGGAAAAAGAAAGCAAAGCAACCGTGAGTACTCATCTGAAGTACTCGGCAAGCAAGGATCTAAACTACATATGCAACATTATCAAGGGGAGGCTGTATATGTGGATTGGGATGCAGAAATGCCAGAATAGAGAGAAGGCCTAGTCCTATTGAAGACTAGCATCTTCAGAGGTCTTGCAGCATTAGAAGAGTGTAGATTAGTACCATGTAAGTAGTAGTATCATTAAGTCTCAACCTCACCCAGAGATCCTTTCTCGACTCCCTGCGAGAAAGCAATCCCAGAGCCATACAGTCATCAACCTCATCCTGAGATCCCTTCTCGACTCCCTGCGAGAAGCAATCCCAGAGCCATAGTATCCAATTCTAATTGTATCAATCGGGATACAACTCCGAGTGTCCGTTACCGAGGATCCGGCTATGCATAGATTAGTTCTTCCCTGCAGGGGTGCACCAACTTACACACCACGCTGGCTTAACTCCGGCCGGACACACTTTTCCGGGTCATGCCCGGCCTCGGCCAAACGACACACCGCAACCTTACCTAGAGCTCAGCAGAGAGGTCCCCGTCGGTCTACATCCTAAGCGCAAGGGGGTCTTGGCCATCGCCCCTCACCCTCCGGGTCGTTGCGCACAGGGTGGATACCAGCATCGCCTCGGGTGGCCGACATGATCCGACCGTGCCGCAATGCTGAACTGGACGTCTATCAAAGCTTTCGGCTGATGCTACGATGCAGAACGCCCATACTATGCCCACGTGATGGTTAGTGCTATCGGGCTAGAGGCCCACTCAGATCACATATCCAAACTGTTAGTACCTTGGGGGTGCGGTAACGAGCAGAGACTCATGATCGATGTGACCCCGTCGCCCCGTCTCGAGGACTTGCGGCAAGGGTCAAGAATGCCCGGCCACGCCTCGTATTCATCACTCGGGCACCATTCAGGCAACCCGTCTTCACATCACACGTGGGTACCCCTCAGGGTCGACCCGCGTTTCCAAGTAACAGTAGTACAGTCCAAGTATCCGTGTGTCCATAACATCAGGGGAATCCGAGGTATCACCCTCGTTGGATTCCTACTCGCTGTATCCGTCAAGGTGAACTCGGAGGGATCACCCTCGTTGGGTTCACACTTGATGTGTTGCACGACAGCGTCGTTATCGGAAGTGGGGAAGGAGGAATCACCCTCGATGACCACGACCGACTAGCTGCTCTACAGAGTTAACATCAGAAGTGCTACACGAGGTTTCACCCTCGGCACTCGATAGTAACGCTGCAGTGTCGTTACAACTAAGGGGGTGATGTGCGGTGTCGGGGTCTGGTCTTCAATCCCGTTGATCGGGTCTTTTGATAATCCAGCGGGGCAGTCGGGACAAGTGGGGTCACTGATAGGTCTCTACCCAGTCTATACTAGACAGTTTAGGATAAGCAGGTAAGGTTTCAATAGCAGGTTACAATAAACAGGCTATGCATCAGAATAGGTAAAGCAGTAGCAGCAGCAATTCTAATGCAAGCATGAGAGAGAAAGAATAGGCGATATCGGTATGCTCAAATGGGGGTGCTTGCCTGGTTGCTCGGCGGCAAGGGCAAGGTCGTCAACGGTGGCGTCGGGCTCCGGAGCTGCGTCGGTACCGGGAACTGCGTCGGGGTCTAACGAGAGAGAAGAGGGGGAGGAAACAAATAAATACACGACAAACATAAGCAACACAGAGCAGGCTATGCTAACGTGCAGTGCAGGGTTGCCGGAAGACATGTCTAAGTCATTTAGCTATTTTAGGAATTTGTTTGGATTTGTTTTATAAAAGCCAGGCACTATTCATTTATCTGAAACAGGCAAAAAGTTGCATGTTCAGTTAGTTAGAGGCATCTAACAGGTATGTGGGTAGCGTATTCGAATTCATCTCATTTTTCTGATCATTTTTCATATATAAATTATTTTCATCGGAGTTATGGATTAAAAGATATGATTTTCTAAAGTTTTATTGATTTTCTAGAATTTATTTAATTATTTAAATTTGAATTATCCAAAACAGTAAAAGATGACATCATCATGATGTAGAGGTGACGTGAGCAGTCAACAGGGGGCCGGCCAGGTCAAACCTGACCAGTGGGGCCCACATGTCATAGACACAGGGCTAACCCAGGGTTTAAATTTAACTAAAACTAATTAACAGGGGTGTGGCCTCACCTGTCAGTGAGTAATTAGTGATTAATTAACTAATTAATTAATTAACTTATTTCATTTATTTTAAAAACGTTTTAAGGGGGTGGGACCCGCGTGTCAGCGACACGGGTTGCCCAGTCATCGGTCAGCGGCGACCATTGACTGGTCAACATGGCCGCGGGGCCCAGCGTGAGTGGCATAGGGTGGGACCCGGTCAGTGCCACATCGGCGACGACCGGAGCCTTGCCAGAATCGCGGCGGCGTGCGGCAGCCATCGTCGGGATTCGCCGTCCGGCAACCAAATCGACGGCGGCTAGCGGCATTCGAACGGGAAGATCGAACCGCGTCGATCTACGGCCCTAGCACGAGCTAAATCGACTGGCGTTGCGTGCTAGGACTACCGCGGCGGCGCCGAAGTTCGGCCTCGCGCGGGCGCGGCGTGGCAGCTAGCTAGCGGGCGGGCTAATAGGCCAGGAGGCTCCACGGGATCGCCAGGAGCTCGAGGGTGCCACGGAGGCAAGCCGAGGAGCTCGACAGCTACGCTAGTAGCAACCATGGCGGACGGCGGAGCCAGAGCTCGCGGAGGCAGCAACTGGGCGTTCGACATGGCGCAAAAGAAGGGCATTCGATGCGGCGCTCACCGTGGGGCACAAGGAAGGCCCGGCGAGGGAATCGGAGCAGCAGTGGCGCCGTGGTTGGAGAAGATGGCCGGCAGCTCGAGCTTGAAGAAGGGCTCGATCCCGGAGCTGTAGCGGCCCCCGGCTTGAGCTGATGGCCGGAGAGGAAGGAGAAGAGGTAGGCGGAGCTGGTGAGCGCGTCGGCGAGGCGAGTGAAGGCCGGTGGCCGCGTGCTTCACGGGACCACGGCCATGGCGGCACTCGGGTGTGCGGAGGAAGGCGACGCAGAGGGAGAGGGAGGCAGCTAGGGTTCGTCCTGGGGGTGGAGGAGGGGTTCTTATCCCCACTGGCGGGCGCGGGACGGCGCGGCGTCGAGAGAGGAGAAGGGGGGCCGGGCGTGGTGTGCGGGCGCGGCGACAGCGGCGCACGGATGAACAGCGGAAGGAGGGAGGCGACAGGCGGTGGGCTGGACCGGCTCTGTAGACTAGAGCCCATGTGCACAGTAGACTAGGCCTTTTTCTTTTTCTTCCTTTCCTTTTCTGTTTTCTCTTTTCTTTTCTGTATACAAAAATGTTTAGGCCACTTATGGACTTTTGTAAAATATAAGAATTGGTCCATAAATCACAGTGCAACATTAGTCACTGCTAGAAATTGGTTTGTTGTCCATATCTTTTTATTTGGATTTTATTTAATTTGAAAAGGATTAAATAGTGTTGTTTTGCTGCTGTTCCTTGATGTTTGAGTCCTTTTCCAACTCCATTAAATGTTGCAATCATTTTTATAAATGCTTTGGGAATATTTGCAACATGATGCACATTTTAGTTTTCAGGTTTGGACAACTTTTATTTTCCACTTTAGTTTTAATTTGAATTTTTAGTTAGGAGCTGAATGCAATATGATGCAAATGATGATTAGGCACTGATAATCATGATGACATGGCATAATCAGAAGGGTGATTACTGTAGTTAACCACTAGGTGTGTTACAAGTCTCCTCCACTAACAAGAATTCTCGACCCGAGAATTAAGAGGTAGAAGGAAAAAGTTCGGGGTATTCCGCACGAAGATTATCCTCGCGTTCCCAAGTGGCTTCATCTTCAGTATGATTTGACCACTGCACTTTGAGGAACTTGGTAACCTTTTGACGGGTCCGACGTTCAGCTTCATCGAGAATGCAGTTCGGATGCTTCTTATAAGAAAGATCATCTTGCAATTCGAGCATCTCGTGATCCACTGCGCGGTGCGGAGATTCCTTGAAGCATTTACGAAGTTGCGACACATGGAAGACGTCATGGATATGAGAGAATTGTGGCGGCAATTCCAATTTATATGCCACCTGACCACGTCTAGCAATAGTGCGGAAAGGACCAATGTAGCGCGGAGCTTACTTGCCCTTGATTCCAAAACGGTGAGTGCCCTTCATAGGGGTGACACGTAGATAAGCTTGATCACCAGGTTGATAAGTCAAACCCCATCGTTTGCGATCGTAGTTGCTCTTCTGGCGGTCCTGAGCCGCCTTGAGGTTTTCACGGACAATACGGACTTGTTCTTCGGCGTGTTGAATAATGTCCGGTCCCACGAGTGGTCGTTCCCCAGTTTCTGACCAATTCAGAGGGGTTCGACACTTACGTCCATAGCGTACTTCGAAGGGGGCCATTTTCAAGCTGGCTTGATAGCTGTTGTTATATGAGAATTCCGCATAAGGAAGAGATTCTTCCCACTTCTTGCCGAAAGAAATAACACAAGCTCGCAACATGTCTTCAAGAACCTGATTGACTCGTTCGACTTGGCCTTGGGACTGGGGGTGATATGCTGAACTCCAGGTGATATGAGTTCCCATAGCTTCTTGGAAACTTTCCTAGAACTTTGAGGTGAAAAGACCACCACGGTCCGAACTGATCTCCTTCGAAATACCGTGGAGTGAAACAATTCTGGAGATATACAACTCTGCTAACTGACTAGCAGTGATAGTTTCCTTGATGGGCAGAAAGTGTGCAAAATTGGAAAGTTGGTCGATGACGACAAGAATAGCATCGTGACCCTTCTGTGACCGGGGAAGTCCTGTAATGAAATCCATCTGAACCTTATCCCATTTCCATAAAGGAATAGGAAGTGGTTGCAGAATTCTAGCTGGTTTCTGATGTTCTGCTTTAACGGGAGGGCACACATCACATTCAGCAACGTACCGAGCAATATCCTGCTTCATTTTAGACCACCAATATCTTTGACGGAGATCACGATACATCTTGGTGCTACCTGGATGAATAGACAATGGTGTGTCCTGTGCCTCCTTCATGACCTTGTCAGTCATGAGTTCGAAGCGAGGTACCACAATTCGGTTTCTGAAATACAAGGTTCCATCTTCAGACAGCGAGAAATCCCTGTACTTTTCAAGGTGAAGATTTTTCTACATCGGATCAACTTTAGCATCTTTAGCTTGTGCATTCTTAACAGCTTTCTCAAGATCTGGTTGTATCACAAGGTTATTAAGAGAACCCTGTGGGACAATACGCAGATTCAGCTTGCACAGTTCTTCAAAAAGACGAGGTTGAGCTCGCCTAACCATGAGGTTGTCGCAATAGGACCTGCGGCTTAAGGCATCAGCCATCACGTTAGCCTTGCCAGGGGTATAGGAAATACCCAAATCATAGTCCGCAATAGCCTCCATCCATCTTTGCTGACGGAGGTTTAGAGATGGCTGGGTGAACAAGTACTTCAGACTTTTATGATCCGTGTAGATCTCGCAACGATTACCGAGAAGGTAATGTCGCCACAAGTGCAATGCATAGATCACAGTAGCTAGTTCTAGATCATGTACCGGATAATTTTCTTCATGTGAGCGCAACTGTCGAGAGCCGTAAGCAATCACTTTATGCTCTTGCATTAGGACACAGCCTAATCCTTCACGGGATGCATCACAATAAATCACAAAGTCTTTGCGAGAATCTGGAGGAGCAAGTACTGGGGCAGATGTCAGCTTGTCTTTGAGTGTTTGAAAACTTTCCTGACATTTTTCTGTCCATTCAAACTTAACGCCTTTGTGAAGCAGATCAGCCAAAGGCTTAGCAATCTTTGAAAAATTCTCGACAAAACGACGGCAATAACTTGCAAGGCCGAGAAAACTTCTGACTTGCTTGACGTTCTTCGGAGGAGTCCAGTCAAGAATAGCCTGAACTCGTTCTGGGTTAACAGCAATTCCATCCTTGGAAATCACATGACCAAGGTAAGTTACTTCAGAAAGCCAGAATTCACACTTGGAGTATTTGGCATACAACTGGTGTTCTCGAAGCCTTTCCAGTACAAGACGGAGGTGTTCAGCATGTTCTTCTTTATTCTTAGAATAGACCAGAATATCATCCAGATATACCACGATGAATTTGTCGAGGTAATCCATGAAGATATAACTCATCAGACGGGAGAATGTGGCTGGAGCATTTGTTAAGCCAAATGACATTACAGTGTACTCATAAGAGCCATAGCGAGTAACAAATGCAGTCTTCGGAATATCCTCTTCGCGAACATGGATCTGATGGTAACCCAACCTCAAATCAAGTTTAGAGAATACCGATGATCCAGCAAGTTGATCATACAAATCATTGATCCGAGGAAGTGGGTATTTGTTCTGGATTGTGGCTTGATTAATGGGCCGATAATCCTGAACCAATCGGTTAGTTCCATCCTTTTTCTTAATGAAGAGTGAAGGTGCTCCCCAAGCAGAGGAACTGGGGCGGATGAAACCTTTCTTAAGTGACATGTCGATTTCTTCCTTAAGCTCGAGAAGATGATGCGGAGGCATCTTATAAGGACGCTTCGCAATAGGGGTAGTGCCGGGCTTCAAGTCGATGACGAACTCAACAGCTCTAGCAGGGGGTATTCCTGGAAGTTCCTCTGGAAATACATCTTGAAAATCACGAACCACTAGAACGTTCTCGATGCCTTCAAGAGGTGAAGCATTCAATGCATTCAGAACATATATTTGAGTCTCAGCATCCTGAGCTATTCGGGCTGAGTATTTGACTGTCTGGCCAGAAGGGTGAGTGATGCGGACTGTTTCAGTGGCACAGTCAATCAAAGCTTTATGAGGCTTCAACCTGTCCATACCCAGAATAATGTCTATGTTGGAGGTCTTGAGAGCAATGAGAGAAACGGGGAACATCAATCCTCCAATCACAGTGTGGTTACCGTGGCTTACCATGGTAGTTTGCCAATTAGCCCTAGGTGACTGGATTACTAATGGGGTGGACATCTCCTCGAAAGGTATATCATGGCTTCGCGCAAAAATTTCGGACATGAAGGAGTGCGATGCTCCAGAATCAAAGAGGACTGAAGCTGGGATTGAATTCACTAGAAGGGTGCCCATAACAATTTTGGGGTCCTGTCGAGCTTCCTCCATGTTGACTTGGTTGACATGGACCCGAACTATAGCAGACGGCCTGGCATTACAGCTTCTGAGACGACGGTTCCGACAACTCTTCTTGCAACCAACAGGAGGACGTGGTGCATCCTGATGAAAAGCCATAGCATTAGGCTGTCCATCCTGAACCGTTAGCTGTCTCGGCGGTGAAGGCAGACGAGGTGCAACATATGACAGCCTTGGTTTTGGAGCAGGTCGGTGGTAAACATTGTGGGGAATGCAGACTTGACGTTTCTGAACAGGTTGACCCGAAGACGAGCCGACATCTCGAGTACGCTTGAGCGACTCCTGGTATTTAGTCAGAGCAGTTTCAACTTGGAAAGATTAGCTAACAAGCATTGCGAAGTCTGTGCAATCATGGACAGCAAGTGCGAGGTTTATATCAGTACGCAGTCCTTCACAAAATTTCTCCTGCTTGCGTGCGTCAGTGCAGACGTCATCTTCAGCATAGCGGGACAATTCAAGAAATTTCCTCTGATATTCATCCACAGTCATTTTTTCCTGTGTGAGTTTGCGGAACTCCTATTTCTTCTCGTCGATCAGACCTTGAGGAATGTACTGTGCACGAAAAAACTATCTAAATTCCTGCCAAGTGGTTACAGTTTTAGCAGGCAAAATACCCTTGTGACTTTCCCACCATTGAGCAGCTGATCCCCTCAGGTGATACATCGCATAGGTGACGTAACTGTCAGGGATAACATTGGCGGACTTCATCTGGAAGGCAATGTCACGGAGCCAATCATCAGCATCCATTGGATCAGTCGAGCTGCGAAAAGTGGATGGATTGAGGCGCACGAATTCTAGCAGAGTTATTGGAGTAGGCTGTTGATGAGCATTCTGGTTTGGGAACTGAGCCAATGTCCCGGTCATAACCTGATGGTTCAGTTCAAACTGCTGCATCATTTCGGCAATATAAGGTGGAGGTAGAGGATCGTCAGCCATCCTGCCAAATCAACAGGGGCAGTTTAGCAAGAAAAACTGCATGTGTATGAAATGATTCATGAAGTAACACGCACAACAGAAGGAAGTGCAATAGATACTTCATCACATTCGCACCAGACATTCAAAGCCACACATAGTTTCGGTTAGAATCCGGCATTACGACAGCTGATAGGGAAAGGCTAGACAACTAGGCGGCGTGCAGGCACGCGGTAAGGAAGTACACAACGAGACATAGCAAAGCCTAAGTCAACGTCGGAGGAAACTGTTGGAGCGAGGAATCTGCAAGTGACAACACAGGGTGCCCTCGATAAAAGGATCCTGTAAGCAGAACCTGGCCCGCAATCTTGAAGGAAGGGGGGAAATTTCAGAACACCGGGTGGATGTGATCACGAGAACCTAACATTGGAGTTAGTAAAATTTTAACCCGAATAGCAGAGAGATCAGAGTCCCAGAGTAAAGGTCGAGGAGTAAAAGATCCTAGTACCACCCAATTGGCGACGTGGGCCCGTAAGCCACACAGCCATGTTAGTAAAACGGTTTTGGACCACTAGACTCAACTTCGGCCAAGGAGTTGGGAAGGGGGATTCCTATAGGCAGTCGGCTCTGATACCAACTTGTGACGCCCCTGGCTCAATCGTGTGCTAATCATACACGCAAATGCACACGATCAAGCCTAAGGACTCACGGGAAGATATCACAACACAACTCTAAAACATAAATAAAGTCATACAAGCTTTATTTTACAAGCCAGGGGCCTCGAGGGCTTGAATACATAAGCTCGCATACAAGCGTCAGCGGAAGCATCAGATATCTGAGTACAGATATAAAAGAAAACATAGATAGGCCCTTAAAAGGCGGGGCAAAAGAAAACACTACGATCGAAAGGCGTAGGCCTCCTGCCTGGGACCCTCCGATCCTACTCCTGGTCGACGGCAAGCTCGTAGTAATATCCACCCTCGGGGTTGCAGTAGCGATCATCGGCGGGGCCGTTGTAACCGGGGCTCCATCATCTGGTTGCATCAAAAGGATATGGGGGAAAAAGAAAGCAAAGCAACCGTGAGTACTCATCCGAAGTACTCAGCAACCAAGGATCTACACTACATATGCAACATTATCAAGGGGAGGCTGTATATGTGGACTGGGCTGCAGAAATGCCAGAATAGAGAGAAGGCCTAGTCCTATTGAAGACTAGCATCTTCAGAGGTCTTGCAGCATTAGAAGAGTGTAGATTAGTACCGTATAATTAGTAGTATCATTAAGTCTCAACCTCACCCAGAGATCCTTTCTCGACTCCCTGCGAGAAAGCAATCCCAGAGCCATACAGTCATCAACCTCGTCCTGAGATCCCTTCTCGACTCCCTGCGAGAAGCAATCCCAGAGCCATAGTATCCAATTCTAATTGTATCAATCGGGATACAACTCTGAGTGTCCGTTACCGAGGATCCGGCTATGAATAGATTAGTTCTTCCCTGCAGGGGTGCACCAACTTACCCACCACACTCGCTTAACTCCGGTCGGACACACTTTTCCGGGTCATGCCCGGCCTCGGCCAAACGACACACCGCAACCCTACCTAGAGCTCAGCAGAAAGGCCCCCGCCGGTCTACATCCTAAGCGCAAGGGGGTCTTGGCCATCGCCCCTCACCCTCCGGGTCGTTGCGCACAGGGTGGATACCAGCGTCGCCTCGGGTGCCGACATGATCCGACCGTGGCGCAATGCTGAACTGGACGTCTGTCAGAGCTTTCGGCTGATGCTATGATGCAGAACGCCCATACTATGCCCACGTGATGGTTAGTGCTATCGGGCCAGAGGCCCACTCAGATCACGTATCCAAACCGTTAGTACCTTGGGGGTGCGGTAACTAGCAGAGACTCACGATCGATGTGACCCCGTCACCCCGTCTCGAGGACTTGCGGCAAGGGTCAAGAATGCCCGGCCACGCCTCGTATTCATCACTCGGGCACCATCCAGGCAACCCGTCTTCACATCACACGCGGGTACCCCTCAGGGTCGACCCGCCTTTCCAAGTAACAGTAGTACAATCCAAGTATCCGTGTGTCCATAACATCAGGGGAATCCGAGGTATCACCCTTGTTGGATTCCTACTCGATGTATCCGTCAAGGTGAACTCGGAGGGATCACCCTCGTTGGGTTCACACTTGATGTGTTGCACAACAGCGTCGTTATCGGAAGTGGGGAAGGGGGACTCACCCTCGATGACCACGACCGACTAGCTGCTCTACAGAGTTAACATCAGAAGTGCTGCACGAGGTTTCACCCTTGGCACTCGATAGTAACGTTGTAGTGTCGTTACAACTAAGGGGGTGAAGTGGGGTGTCGGGGTCTGTTCTTCAATCCCGTTGATCGGGTCTTCTGATAATCCAGCGGGGCAGTCGGGACAAGTGGGGTCACTGATAGGTCTCTACCCAGCCTATACTAGACAGTTTAGGATAAGCAGGTAAGGTTTCAATAGCAGGTTACAATAAACAGGCTATGCATCAGAATAGGTAAAGCAGTAGCAGCAGCAATTCTAATGCAAGCATGAGAGAGAAAGAATAGGCGATATCGGTATGCTCAAGGGGGGTGCTTGCCTGGTTGCTCGGCGGCAAGGGCAAGGTCGTCAACGGTGGCGTCGGGCTCCAGAGCTGCGTTGGTACCGGGAACTACGTCGGGGTCTAACGAGAGAGAAGAGGGGGAGGAAACAAATAAATACACGACAAACATAAGCAACACGGAGCAGGCTATGCTAACGTGCAGTGCAGAGTTGCCTGAAGACATGTCTAAGTCATTTAGTTATTTTAGGAATTTGTTTGGATTTGTTTTATAAAAGCCAGGCACTATTCATTTATCTGAAACAGGCAAAAAGTTGCATGTTTAGTTATTTAGAGGCATCTAATAGGTATGTGGGTAGCGTATTCGGATTCGTCTCATTTTTCTGATCATTTTTCATATATAAATTATTTTCATTAGAGTTACGGATTAAAAGATATGATTTTCTAAAGTTTTATTGATTTTTTGGAATTTATTTAATTATTTAAATTCGAATTATCCAAAACAGTAAAAGATGACGTCATCATGACATAGAGGTGACATCAGCAATCAACAGGGGGCCGGCCAGGTCAAACCTAACCAGTGGGGCCCACATGTCATAGACACAGGGCTAACCCAGGGTTTAAATTTAACTAAAACTAATTAACAGGGGTGTGGCCCCACCTGTCAGTGAGTAATTAGTGATTAATTAACTAATTAATTAATTAACATATTTCATTTATTTTAAAAATGTTTTAAGGGGGTGGGGCCCACGTGTCAGCGACACGGGTTGCCCAGTAGCGGTCAGCGGCGACCATTGACTGGTCAACATAGCCGCGGGGCCCAGCGTCAGTGGCCCAGGGTGGGACCCGGTCAGTGCCATGTCGGCGACGACCGGAGCCTCGCCGGAATCACGCCGGCGAGCTCGTTTCGCGGCGGCGTGCGTCGGCCATCGTCGGGATTCGCCGTCCGGCAACCAAATCGACGGCGGCTAGCGGCATTCGAGCGGGAAGATCGAACCTCGTCGATCTACGGCCCTAGCGTGAGCTAAATCGGCCGGCGTTGCGCGCTAGGACTACCACGGCGGCGCCGAAGTTCAGCCTCGCGCGGGCGCGGCGTGGCAGCTAGCTAGCGAACAGGCTAAGAGGCCAGGAGGCTCCACGGGATCGCCAGGAGCTCGAGGGTGCCACGGAGGCAAGCCGAGGAGCTCGGTAGCTACGCTAGTAGCAACCATGGCGGACGGCGGAGCCGGAGCTCACGGAGGCAGCAACTGGGCGTTTGACATGGCGCAAAAGAAGGGCATTCGACGCGGCGCTCACCGTGGGGCACAAGGAAGGCCTGGCGAGGGAATCGGAGCAGCAGTGGCGCCGTGGTTGGAGAAGATGGCCGGCGGCTCGAGCTTGAAGAAGGGCTCGATCCCGGAGCTGTAGCGGCCCCCGGCTTGAGCTGATGGCCGGAGAGGAAGGAGAAGAGGTAGGCGGAGCTGGTGAGCGCGTCGGCGAGGCGAGTGAAGGCCGGTGGCCGCGTGCTTCACGGGACCATGGCCATGGTGGCGCTCGGGTGTGCAGAGGAAGGCGACGCAGAGGGAGAGGTAGGCAGCTAGGGTTCGTCCTAGGGGTGGAGGAGGGGTTCTTATCCCCACTGGCGGGCGCGGGATGGCGCGGCATCGAGCGAGGAGAAGGGGGGGCCGGGGCGCGGTGTGCGGGTGCGGCGACAGCGGCGCACGGATGAACAACGGAGGGAGGGAGGCGACAGGCGGTGGGCTGGACCGGCTCTGTAGAGTAGAGCCCATGTGCACAGTAGACTAGGCCTTTTTCTTTTTCTTCCTTTCCTTTTCTGTTTTCTCTTTTCTTTTCTATTTACAAAAATGTTTAGGCCACTTATGGACTTTTGTAAAATATAAGAACTAGTCCATAAATCACAGTGCTACATTAGTCACTGCTAGAAATTGGTTTGGTGTCCATATCTTTTTATTTGGATTTTATTTAATTTGAAAAGGATTAAATAGTGATGTTTTGCTGCTGTTCCTTGATGTTTGAGTCCTTTTCCAACTCCATTAAATGTTGCAATCATTTTTATAAATGCTTTGGGAATATTTGCAACATGATGCAAATTTTAGTTTTCAGGTTTGGACAACTTTTATTTTCCACTTTAGTTTTAATTTGAATTTTTAGTTAGGAGCTGAATGCAATATTATGCAAATGATGATTAGGCACTGATAATCATGATGACATGGCATAATCAGAAGGGTGATTACTGTAGTTAACCACAGAGGGTGTTACAAGTCTCCTCCACTAACAAGAATTCTCGTCCCGAGAATTAAGAGGTAGAAGGAAAAAGTTCGGGGTATTCCGCACGAAGATTATCCTCGCGTTCCCAAGTGGCTTCATCTTTAGTATGATTTGACCACTGCACTTTGAGGAACTTGGTAACCTTTTGACGGGTCCGATGTTCAGCTTCATCGAGAATGCGGATCGGATGCTCCTTATAAGAAAGATCATCTTGCAATTCGAGCATCTCGTGATCCACTGCGCGGTGCGGAGATTCCTTGAAGCATTTACGAATTTGCGACACATGGAAGACGTCGTGGATATGAGAGAATTGTGGCGGCAATTCCAATTTATATGCCACCTGACCACGTCTGGCAATAATGCGGAAAGGACCAATGTAGCGCGGAGCTAACTTGCCCTTGATTCCAAAACGGTGAGTGCCCTTCATAGGGGTGACACGTAGATAAGCTTGATCACCAGGTTGATAAGTCAAACCCCATCGTTTGCGATCGTAGTTGCTCTTCTGGCGGTCCTGAGCCGTCTTGAGGTTTTCACGGACAATACAGACTTGTTCTTCGGTGTGTTGAATAATGTCCGGTCCCACGAGTGGTCGTTCCCCAGTTTCTGACCAATTCAGAGGGGTTCGACACTTACGTCCATAGAGTACTTCGAAGGGGGCCATTTTCAAGCTGGCTTGATAGCTGTTGTTATATGAGAATTCCGCATAAGGAAGAGATTCTTCCCACTTCTTGCCGAAAGAAATAACACAAGCTCGCAGCATGTCTTCAAGAACCTGATTGACTCGTTCGACTTGGCCTTGGGACTGGGGGTGATATGCTGAACTCTAGGTGATATGAGTTCCCATAGCTTCTTGGAAACTTTCCCAGAACTTTGAGGTGAAAAGACCGCCACGGTCCGAACTGATCTCCTTCGAAATACCGTGGAGTGAAACAATTCTGGAGATATACAACTCTGCTAACTGACTAGCAGTGATAGTTTCCTTGACGGGCAGAAAGTGTGCAACTTTGGAAAGTTGGTCGACGACGACAAGAATAGCATCGTGACCCTTCTGTGACCGGGGAAGTCCTGTAATGAAATCCATCTGAACCTTATCCCATTTCCGTAAAGGAATAGGAAGTGGTTGCAGAATTCCAGCTGGTTTCTGATGTTCTGCTTTAACGCGACGGCACACATCACATTCAGCAACGTACCAAGCAATATCCTGCTTCATTGTAGACCACCAATATCTTTGACGGAGATCACGATACATCTTGGTGCTACCCGGATGAATAGACAATGGCGTGTCATGTGCCTCCTTCATGACCTTGTCAGTCATGAGTTTGAAGCGAGGTACCACAATGCAGTTTCTGAAATACAAGGTTCCATCTTCAGACAGCGAGAAATCCCTGTACTTTTCAAGGTGAAGATTTTTCTTCATCAGATCAACTTCAGCATCTTTAGTTTGCGCATTCTTAACAGCTTTCTCAAGATCTGGTTGTATCACAAGGTTATTAAGAGAACCCTGTGGGACAATACGCAGATTCAGCTTGCACAGTTCTTCAAAAAGACGAGGTTGAGCTCGCCTAACCATGAGGTTGTCGCAATAGGACTTGCGGCTTAAGGCATCAGCCATCACGTTAGCCTTGCCAGGGGTATAGGAAATACCAAAATCATAGTCCGCAATAGCCTCCATCCATCTTTGCTGACAGAGGTTTAGAGATGGCTGGGTGAACAAGTACTTCAGACTTTTATGATCCGTGTAGATCTCGCAATGATTACCGAGAAGGTAATGTCGCCACAAGTGCAATGCATAGATCACAGCAGCTAGTTCTAGATCATGTACCGGATGATTTTCTTCATGTGGGCGCAACTGTCGAGAGCCGTAAGCAATCACTTTATGCTCTTGCATTAGGACACAGCCTAATCCTTCATGGGATGCATCACAATAAATCACAAAGTCTTTGTGAGAATCTGGAGGAGCAAGTACTGGGGCAGATGTCAGCTTGTCTTTGAGTGTTTGAAAACTTTCCTGACATTTTTCTTTCCATTCAAACTTAACGCCTTTGTGAAGCAGATCAGTCAAAGGCTTAGCAATCTTTGAAAAATTCTCGACAGAACGACGGCAATAACTTGCAAGGCCGAGAAAACTTCTGACTTGCTTGACGTTCTTCGGAGGAGTCCTTTCAAGAATAGCCTGAACTCGTTCTGGGTTAACAGCAATTCCATCCTTGGAAATCACATGACCAAGGTAAGTTACTTCAGAAAGCCAAAATTCACACTTGGAGTATTTGGCATACAACTGGTGTTCTCGAAGCCTTTCCAGTACAAGACGGAGGTGTTCAGCATGTTCTTCTTTATTCTTAGAATAGACCAGAATATCATCCAAATATACCACGATGAATTTGTCGAGGTAATCCATGAAGATATAATTCATCAGACGGGAGAATGTGGCTGGAGCATTTGTTAAGCCAAATGACATTACAGTGTACTCATAAGAGCCATAGCGAGTAACAAATGCAGTCTTCGGAATATCCTCTTGACGAACACGGATCTGATGGTAACCCAACCTCAAATCAAGTTTAGAGAATACCGATGATCCAGCAAGTTGATCATACAAATCATTGATCCGAGGAAGCGGGTATTTGTTCTGGATTGTGGCTTGATTAATGGGTCGATAATCCTGAACCAATCGGTTAGTTCCATCCTTTTTCTTAACGAAGAGTGAAGGTGCTCCCCAAGTAGAGGAACTGGGGCGGATGAAACCTTTCTTAAGTGACGTGTCGATTTCTTCCTTAAGCTCGAGAAGATGATGCGGAGGCATCTTATAAGGATGCTTCGCAATAGGGGTAGTGCCGGGCTTCAAGTCGATGACGAACTCAACAGCTCTAGCAGGGGGTATTCCTGGAAGTTCCTTTGGAAATACATCTTGAAAATCATGAACCACTGGAACGTTCTCGATGCCTTCAAGAGGTGAAGCATTCAATGCATTCAGAACATATATTTGAGTCTCAGCATCCTGAGCTATTCGGGCTGAGTATTTGACTGTCTCGCCAGAAGGGTGAGTGATGCGGACTGTTTCAGTGGCACAGTCAATCAAAACTTTATGAGGCTTCAACCAGTCCATACCCAGAATAATGTCTATGTTGGAGGTCTTGAGAGCAATGAGAGAAACGGGGAACATCAATCCTCCAATCACAATGTGGTTACCGTGGCTTACCATGGTAGTTTGCCAATTAGCCCCAGGTGACTGGATTACTAATGGGGTGGACATCTCCTCGAAAGGTATATCATGGCTTCGCGCAAAACTTTCGGACATGAAGGAGTGCGATGCTCCAGAATCAAAGAGGACTGAAGCTGGGATTGAATTCACTAGAAGGGTGCCCATCACAATTTTGGGGTCCTCTCGAGCTTCTTCCATGTTGACTTGGTTGACATGGACCCGAACTATAGCAGACGGCCTGGCATTACAGCTTCTGAGATGACGGTTCCGACAACTCTTCTTGCAACCAACAGGAGGACGTGGTGCATCCTGATGAAAAGCCATAGCATTAGGCTGTCCATCCTGAACCGTTAGCTGTCTCGGCGGTGAAGGCAGACGAGGTGCAACATATGACGGCCTTGGTGTTGGAGCAGGTTGGTGGTAAACATTGTGGGGAATGCAGACTTGACGTTTCTCAACAGGTCGACCCGAAGACGAGCCGACATCTCGAGTACGCTTGAGCGAATCCTGGTATTTAGTCAGAGCAGTTTCAACTTGGAAAGATTGGCTAACAAGCATTGGGAAGTCTGTGCAATCATGGACAACAAGTGCGAGGTTTATATCAGTACGCGGTCCTTCACAAAATTTCTCCTGCTTGCGTGCGTCAGTGCAGACGTCATCTTCAGCATAGCGGGACAGTTCAAGAAATTTCCTCTGATATTCATCCACAGTCATTTTTCCCTGTGTGAGTTTGCGGAACTCCTGTTTCTTCTGGTCGATCAGACCTTGAGGAATGTACCATGCACGAAAAAACTATCTGAAATTCCTGCCAAGTGGTTACAGTTTCAGCAGGCAAAATACCCTTGTGACTTTCCCACCATTGAGCAGCTGATCCCCTCAGGTGATACGTCGCATAGGTGACGTAACTGTCAGGGATAACATTGGCGGACTTCATCTGGAAGGCAATGTCACGGAGCCAATCATCAGCATCCATTGGATCAGTCGAGCTGCGAAAAGTGGATGGATTGAGGCGCACGAATTCTGGCAGAGTTATTGGAGTAGGCTGTTGATGAGCATTCTGGTTTGGGAACTGAGCCAATGTCCTGGTCATAACCTGACGGTTCAGTTCAAACTGCTGCATCATTTTGGCAATATAAGGTGGAGGTGGAGGATCGTCAGCCATCCTGCCAAATCAACAGGGGCAGTTTAGCAAGAAAAACTGCATGTGTATGAAATGATTCATGAAGTAACACGCACAACAGAAGGAAGTGCAATAGATACTTCATCACATTCGCACCAGACATTCAAAGCCACACATAGTTTCGGTTAGAATCCGGCATTACGACAGCTGATAGGGAAAGGCTAGACAACTAGGCGGCGCGCAGGCACGCGGTAAGGAAGTACACAACGAGACATAGCAAAGGCTACGTCAACGTCGGAGGAAACTGTTGGAGCGATGAATCTGCAAGTGACAACACAGGGTGCCCTCGATAAAAGGATCCTGTAAGCAGAACCTGGCCCGCAATCTTGAAGGAAGGGGGAAATTTCAGAACACCGGGTGGATGTGATCACGAGAACCTAACATTGGAGTTAGTAAAATTTTAACCCGAATAGCAGAGAGATCAGAGTCCCAGAGTAAAGGTCGAGGAGTAAAAGATCCTAGTACCACCCAATTGGCGACGTGGGCCCGTAAGCCACACAGCCATGTTAGTAAAACGGTTTTGGACCACTAGACTCAACTTCGGCCAAGGAGTTGGGAAGGGGGATTCCTATAGGCAGTCGGCTCTGAAACCAACTTGTGACGCCCCCGGCTCAATCGTGCGCTAATCATACACGCAAATGCACACGATCAAGCCTAAGGACTCACGGGAAGATATCACAACACAACTCTAAAACATAAATAAAGTCATACAAGCTTTATATTACAAGCCAGGGGCCTCGAGGGCTTGAATACATAAGCTCGCATACAAGCGTCAGCGCAAGCATCAGATATCTGAGTACAGATATAAAAGAAAACATAGATAGGCCCTTAAAAGGCGGGGCAAAAGAAAACACTACGATCGAAAGGCGTAGGCCTCCTGCCTGGGACCCTCCGATCCTACTCCTGGTCGACGGCAAGCTCGTAGTAATATCCACCCTCGGGGTTGCAGTAGCGATCGTCGGCGGGGCGGTTGTAACCGGGGCTCCATCATCTGGTTGCATCAAAAGGATATGGGGGAAAAAGAAAGCAAAGCAACCGTGAGTACTCATCCGAAGTACTCAGCAACCAAGGATCTACACTACATATGCAACATTATCAAGGGGAGGCTGTATATGTGGACTGGGCTGCAGAAATGCCAGAATAGAGAGAAGGCCTAGTCCTATTGAAGACTAGCATCTTCAGAGGTCTTGCAGCATTAGAAGAGTGTAGATTAGTACCGTATAAGTAGTAGTATCATTAAGTCTCAACCTCACCCAGAGATCCTTTCTCGACTCCCTGCGAGAAAGCAATCCCAGAGCCATACAGTCATCAACCTCGTCCTGAGATCCCTTCTCGACTCTCTGCGAGAAGCAATCCCAGAGCCATAGTATCCAATTCTAATTGTATCAATCGGGATACAACTCCGAGTGTCCGTTACCGAGGATTCGGCTATGCATAGATTAGTCCTTCCCTGCAGGGGTGCACCAACTTACCCACCACGCTCGCTTAACTCCGGCCGGACACACTTTTCTGGGTCATGCCCGGCCTCGGCCAAATGACACACCGCAACCTTACCTAGAGCTCAGCAGAGAGGCCCCCGCCGGTCTACATCCTAAGCGCAAGGGGGTCTTGGCCATCGCCCCTCACCCTCCGGGTCGTTGCGCACAGGGTGGATACCAGCGTTGCCTCGGGTGGCCGACACGATCCGACCGTGCCGCAATGCTGAACTGGACGTCTGTTAGAGCTTTCGGCTGATGCTACGATGCAGAACGCCCATACTATGCCCACGTGATGGTTAGTGCTATCGGGCCAGAGGCCCACTCAGATCACATATCCAAACCGTTAGTACCTTGGGGGTGCGGTAACGAGCAGAGACTCATGATCGATGTGACCCCGTCGCCCCATCTCGAGGACTTGCGGCAAGGGTCAAGAATGCCCGGCCACGCCTCGTATTCATTACTCGGGCACCATCCAGGCAACCCGTCTTCACATCACACGCGGGTACCCCTCAGGGTCGACCCGCCTTTCCAAGTAACAGTAGTACAGTCCAAGTATCCGTGTGTCCATAACATCAGGCGAATCCGAGGTATCACCCTCGTTGGATTCCTACTCGATGTATCCGTCAAGGTGAACTCGGAGGGATCACCCTCGTTGGGTTCACACTTGATGTGTTGCACGACAGCGTCGTTATCGGAACTGGGGAAGGAGGAATCACCCTCGATGACCACGACCGACTAGCTGCTCAACAGAGTTAACATCAGAAGAGCTACACGAGGTTTCACCCTCGGCACTCGATAGTAATGCTGCAGTGTCGTTACAACTAAGGGGGTGATGTGCGGTGTCGGGGTATGTTCTTCAATCCCGTTGATTGGGTCTTCTGATAATCCAACGGGGCAGTCGGGACAAGTGGGGTCACTGATAGGTCTCTACCCAGCCTATACTAGACAGTTTAGGATAAGCAGGTAAGGTTTCAATAGTAGGTTACAATAAACAGGCTATGCATCAGAATAGGTAAAGCAGTAGCAGCAGCAATTCTAATGCAAGCATGAGAGAGAAAGAATAGGTGATATCAGTATGCTCAAGGGGGGGTGCTTGCCTGGTTACTCGGCGGCAAGGGCAAGGTCGTCAACGGTGGCGTCGGGCTCCGGAGCTACGTCGGTACCGGGAACTGCGTCGGGGTCTAACGAGAGAGAAGAGGGGGAGGAAACAAATAAATACACGACAAACATAAGCAACACGGAGCAGGCTATGCTAACGTGCAGTGCAGGGTTGCCTGAAGACATGTCTAAGTCATTTAGTTATTTTAGGAATTTGTTTGGATTTGTTTTATAAAAGCCAGGCACTATTCATTTATCTGAAACAGGCAAAAAGTTGCATGTTCAGTTAGTTATAGGCATCTAACAGGTATGTGGGTAGCGTATTCGGATTCGTCTCATTTTTCTGATCATTTTTCATATATAAATTATTTTCATCGGAGTTACGGATTAAAAGATATGATTTTCTAAAGTTTTATTGATTTTCTGGAATTTATTTAATTATTTAAATTCGAATTATCCAAAACAGTAAAAGATGACAACATCATGATGTAGAGGTGACGTGAGCAGTCAACAGGGGGCCGGCCAGGTCAAACCTGACCAGTGGGGCCCACATGTCATAGACACAGGGCTAACCTAGGGTTTAATTTAACTAAAACTAATTAACAGGGGTGTGGCCTCACCTGTCAGTGAGTAATTAGTGATTAATTAACTAATTAATTAATTAACATATTTCATTTATTTTAAAAATGTTTTAAGGGGGTGGGGCCCACGTGTCAGCGACACAGGTTACCCAGTCAGCGGTCAGCGGCGACCATTGACTGGTCAACGTGGCCGCGGGGCCTAGCGTTAGTGGCCCAGGGTGGGACCCGGTCAGTGCCACGTCGGCGACGACCGGAGCCTCGCCGGAATCGCGCCGGCGAGCTCGTTTTGCGGTGGCGTGCGTCGGCCATCGTCGGGATTCGCCGTCCGGCAACCAAATCGACGGCGGCTAGGGGCATTCGAACGGGAAGATCGAACCGCGTCGATCTACGGCCCTAGCGCGAGCTAAATTGGCCGGCGTTGCGCGCTAGGACTACCGCGGCGGCGCCGAAGTTCGGCCTCGCGCGGGCGCGGCGTGGCAGCTAGCTAGCGGGCGGGCTAAGAGGCCAGGAGGCTCCACGGGATCGCCAGGAGCTCGAGGGTGCCACGGAGGCAAGCCGAGGAGCTCGGCAGCTACGCTAGTAGCAACCATGGCGGACAGTGGAGCCGGAGCTCGCGGAGGCAACAACTGGGCGTTCGATATGGCGCAAAAGAAGGACATTCGACGCGGCGCTCACCGTGGGGCACAAGGAAGGCCCGGCGAGGGAATCGGAGCAGCAGTGGCGCCGTGGTTGGAGAAGATGGCCGGCGGCTCGAGCTTGAAGAAGGGCTCGATCCCGGAGCTGTAGCGGCCCTCGGCTTGAGCTGATGGCCGGAGAGGAAGGAGAAGAGGTAGGCGGAGCTGGTGAGCGCGTCGGCGAGGCGAGTGAAGGCCGGTGGCCGCGTGCTTCATGGTACCACGGCCATGGCGGCACTCGGGTGTGCGGAGGAAGGCGACGCAGAGGGAGAGGGAGGCAGCTAGGGTTCGTCCTGGGGGTGGAGGAGGGGTTCTTATCCCCACTGGTGGGCGCGGGACGGCGCAGCGTCGAGCGAGGAGAAGGGGGGGCCGGGGCGCGGTGTGCGGGCGCGGCGACAGCGGCGCACGGATGAACAGCGGAAGGAGGGAGGCGACATGCGGTGGGCTGGACCGGCTCTGTAGACTAGAGCCCATGTGCACAGTAGACTAGGCCTTTTTCTTTTTCTTCCTTTCCTTTTCTGTTTTCTCTTTTCTTTTCTGTTTACAAAAATGTTTAGGCCACTTATGGACTTTTGTAAAATATAAGAACTGGTCCATAAATCACAGTGCAACATTAGTCACTGCTAGAAATTGGTTTGGTGTCCATATCTTTTTATTTGGATTTTATTTAATTTGAAAAGGATTAAATAGTGTTGTTTTGCTGCTGTTCCTTGATGTTTGAGTCCTTTTCCAACTCCATTAAATGTTGCAATCATTTTTATAAATACTTTGGGAATATTTGCAACATGATGCACATTTTAGTTTTCAGGTTTGGACAACTTTTATTTTCCACTTTAGTTTTAATTTGAATTTTTAGTTAGGAGCTGAATGCAATATGATGCAAATGATGATTAGGCACTGATAATCATGATTACATGGCATAATCAGAAGGGTGATTACTGTAGTTAACCACTGGGGGTGTTACAGGCATTTCCCCCACATGTCTCATGTTTCTGTCGGGGGACGAAACACCACGAGTCACGACGTGCCCATTGCTACTTGTGAGCTGCATTGGGATTTTCTTGAAGAGGAGAGGATGATGCAGTACAGTAGAGATAAGTATTTCCCTCAGTTAAGAACCAAGGTTATCAATCCAGTAGGAGAACCACGCAACACCTCGTTAGCAGTACCTACATACAAAATAACAAATACTTGCACCCAACGCAAACAAGGGGTTGTCAATCTCTTGGCGGTTAATTGCAAGGATCAAATCTCGTAGTGATAGATAGATAGACAAAAACACAAAATAAACTAAAGTAAATAAAATTGCAACAAGGTATTTTTGGATTTTATTATATGATAAAGATAGACCCGGGGGGCATAGTTTTCACTAGAGGCTTCTCTCTTGAACATAGCATACGGTGGGTGAACAAATTACTCTTGGGCAATTGATAGAAAAGCGAATAATTATGACGATATCCAAGGCAATGATCATGTATATAGGCATCACGTCTGAGACAAGTAGACCGACTCCTGCCTGCATCTACTACTATTACTCCACACATCGACCGCTATCCAGCATGCATCTAGAGTATTAAGTTCATAAAGAACGGAGTAACACCTTAGGCAAGATGACATGATGTAGACAAAGTAAATCCAATCAATATGAATAAACCCCATCATTTTACCCTTAATGGCAACGATACAAATACGTGTCATGTCCCCTTCTGTCACTGGGATTGAGCGCCGCAAGATCGAACCCATCACAAAGCACCTCTCCTATTGCAAGATAAATCAATCTAGTTAGCCAAACCAAATGGATAGATCGGAGAGAAATACAAAGCTATAACAATCATGCATAAAAGAGTTCAGGGAAGACTCAAATAATACTCATAGATAATCTGATCATATACCCACAATTCATCGGATCCCAACAAACACACTGCAAAAAAGATTTACATCGAATAGATCTCCAAGAACATCAAGGAGAACATTGTATTGAAGATCAAAGAGAGAGAAGAAGACATCTAGGTACTAGCTATCGACCCGTAGGTCTGTGGTAAACTACTCACACATCGTCGGAGGGGCAGCAAGGTTGATGTAGAAGCCCTCCATGATCAATTCCTCCTCCGGCAGAGTGCCAGAAAAGGCCAGAACAGGAACTTGCGACGGCAAAAAAAGTGTTTTGGGTGGCTCTCTGTTGGTTTCCCGATTTTAGAGGACTTATAGAGTCAGAATTAGGTCAAACGGAGGAACGAGGGACCCACGAGGCACCAGGGCGCGCCTACCCCCCTGGGCATGCCCTGGTGGCTCGTGGCCACCTCCTTCGCCTTCTGGTCTCCTCCCGAAGCTTCTAGTGTATCTTATGTCCAGGAAAAAAATTGTCAAAAAGTTTCATGGTATTTGGACTTCGTTTGGTACTGATTCCTGGAAAACCAAAAGCAAGCAAAAAACAACAGCTGGCACTTGACACTAGGTTAATAGGTTAGTCCCAAAAAATGATATATAATTGCATATAAAACATCCAAGATTGATACTATAATAGCATGGAACAGTCAAAAATTATAGATACGTTGGAGATGTATCAAGCATCCCCAAGCTTAATTCCTGCTCGTCCTCAAGTAGGTAAATGATAAAAACAGAATTTTTGATGTGGAATGCTACCTAACATGTTCACCATGTGATCTCTCTTTTGTGGCATGAATATTAAGATCCGAATGATTCAAAGCAATAGTCTACAATTTTACATAAAAACAATAATAATAAGGCATACCAACAAACAATCATGCCTTTCAAAATATCAATGCTAAAGAACGTTATCCCTACAAAATCATATAGCCTTGTCATGCTCCATCTTCTTATCACAAAGTATTTATCATGCACAACCCGATGACAAGCCAAACAATTGGTTCATACTTTTTAACGCGCTTCAGCTTTTTCAACCCTCACGCAATACATGAGCGCAAGCCATGGATATAGCACTATGGGTGGAATAGAGTATGGTGATAGAGATAATATGGAGAAGACAAAAAAGGAGAAAGTCTCACATCGACGAGGCTAATCAACGGGCTATGGAGATGCCCATCAATTGATGTCAATGCAAGGAGTAGGGATTGCCATGCAACAGATGCACTAAGAGCTGTAAGTGTATGAAAGCTCAAAAATAAAACTAAGTGGGTGTGCATCCAACTTGCTTGCTCATGAAGACCTCGTGCATTTGAGGAAGCCCATCATTGGAATATACAAGCCAAGTTCTATAATGAAAAATTCCCACTCGTTATATGAAAATGAAGGCATAGGAGACTCTCTATATGAAAAACATGGTGCTACTTTGAAGCACAAGTGTGGAAAGGATAGTAACATTGCCCCTTCTCTCTTTTTCTCTCATTTTTTTGTTGGACTCTTTTGGTCTCTTTTTTTCTTTGGCTCTTTTTTGCCTCTTTTTTTATTTCCTCACTTGGGAAAATGCTCTAATAATGAATGTGATGATCATCACACTTCTATTTACCCATAACTCAAAAAAATACAACTCGATACTAGAACAAAATATGACTCTATATGAATGCCTCTGGTGGTGTACCAGGATGTGCAATAATCTAGCGTAACATGTATTAAAAATGATGAATGGTGGCTAAGCCACAAATAGTATGTTAGCTATATGATCATGCAAAGCAATATGACAATGATGATGTGTGTCATAAAAATGGAACGGTGGAAGTTGCATGGCAATATATCTCAGAATAGCTATGGAAATGCCATAATAGGTAGGTATGGTGGCTGTTTTGAGGAAGATATAAGGAGGCTTATGTGTGATAGAGCGTATCATATCACGGGGTCTGGATGCACCGGCGAAGTTTACACCACATCTCAAGGTGAGAAAAGGGCAATGCACGGTACCGAAGAGGCTAGAAAATTGCGGAAAGGTGAGAGTGTGTATAATCCATGGACTCACATTAGTCATAAAGAACTCATATACTTATTGCAAAAGTTTATTAGCCCTCGAAGCAAAGTACTACTACGCATGCCCCTAGGGGTTTATATTGGTAGGAAAAGACCATCGCTCGTCCCTGACCGCCACTCATAAGGAAGACAATCAATAATAAATCATGCTCCAGCTTCATAGCATAACGAGAGACTATACATGCATGCTTCGGGAATCACAAACCTTAACACCAATATTCTTACTAAACCACAATTACTCATTAGTACAACCCACATATTACCATCTTTATATCGCAAAACTATTGCAAGGAATCAAACTTATCATATTCAGTGATCTACATGAAAGTTTTTATTATATCCCTCTTAAATACTTATCATATTAGGACCAAATTCATAGCTTGTGCATATTTCCATTACTATTATCAACTCTCAAAATGATATAAGTGAAGCATGAGAGTGCAACTATTTCTTTAAAATATAACCACCGTCGTGCTCTAAAAGATATAAGTGAAGTACTAGAGCAACTGCCTAGCTCAAAAGATATAAGTGAAGCACATAGAGTATTCTAACAAATCACAAATAATGTGTGTCCCTCTCAAATAGGTGTGTCCAGCAAAGATGATTGTGGCAAACTAAAAAGCAAACAAAGCAAAGACTCATATAATACAGACGGTACAAGCAAAACTCATATCATGTGATGAATAAAAATATAGCTCCAAGTAATATTACCGATAGTTGGTAGAAGAAAGAGGGGATGCCTTCCAGGGCATCCCCAAGCTTAGATACTTGGGAATCCTTGAATATTACCTTGGGGTGCCTTGAGCATCCCAAGCTTAGGCTCTTGCCACTTCTTATTCCTTCATCCATCATGATCTCACTAAAACTTGAAAACTTCAGCAATATGCGTTGGGATTTCCCTGAAGAGGAAGGGTGAAGTAGTACAGTAGTAGAAAGTATTTCCCTCAGTAAAGAACCAAGGTTTATCGAACCAACTGTAGATTCACGCAAACGACCTTTAGAAGTACCTACACATGCAAGAGCTAATACTTGCACCCAACACGGGCAAGAGGGTTGTCAATCCCCTTGTACTCGTTAATTGCAAGGGTTAATTTTGATAGTTGGAGATATATAAATTGCAAAAGTAAATAAATTGCAGCAAGGTATTTAGGGCTTTAGCAATATGATTTAAATGGACCCGGGGGCCATAGCTTTCACTAGAGGCATCTCTCTCAAGAACATAACAAACGATATGATGGGTAAAATTAATGTTTGGCAATTGATAAAATAGCCCATAGTTATGATGTTATTCATGGCATGATCAATACATAGGCATTACGTCCGTGAAAAGTACACCGACATCCATCTGCATCTATTACTATTACTCCACTTCGAGAGCGCTTCTATGCTTTCCTCTCTAGGTATTAAGTTCATAACCAACAGAGTAATGCATTAAGTATGATGACATAATGTAGACAAAATAAGATCAACTAATATGATCAAACCCCATTGTTGTATCCTTAGTAGCAACAATACAAATACGTGCCTCTCTAGCCCTTCTATCACGAGGTGAGGACACCGCAAGATTGAACCTACTACTATGCACCACTTCCAATAAAGTTCTAATCATCAACTTGGCTAAATATAACTCATAGATCAGAAAGCATTACATAATAAAGTTCAGAAATAACTCATAGACTGAAGAGAACATTGTATTGAAGATCAAAGAGAGAGAGAGAGAGAAAGAGTCATCTAGCTACTGCTATGGACCCATGATGACCCACAAGTATAGGGGATCAATCGTAGTCCTTTCGATAAGTAAGAGTGTCGAACCCAACGAGGAGCAGAAGGAAATGACAAGTGGTTTTCAGCAAGGTATTTTCTGCAAGCACTGAAATAGTCGGTAACAGGTAGTTTGATAGCAAGATAATTTGTATCGAACAAGTAATGGTAATGGTAAATAAAGTGCAACAAGGTAGCCCAATCCTTTTGTGGCAAAGGATAGGCCAAAACGGTCTCTTATGACAAGCAAAGCGTTCTTGAGGGTACACGAGAATTTCACCATATCACTTTCATCATGTTGGTTTGATTCGTGTTCGCTACTTTGATAATTTGATATGTGGGTGGACCGGTGCTTAGGTGTAGTTCTTACTTGAACAAACCACCTACTTATGATTATCCCCCTCACAAGCATCCGCAACTACGTGAAAAGTATTAAGATAAAATCTAACCATAGCATTAAACTTTTGGATCCAAATCGGTCCCTTACGAAGTAGCGCATGGACTAGGGTTTATGCTTCTGTCACTCTAGCAACCCATCATCTAATAACTACTCCACAATGCATTCCCTCAGGCCCAAATATGGTGAAGTGTCATGTAGTCGACGTTCACATGACACCACTAAGGGAATCACAACATACATATCATCAAAATATCGAACACATATCAAGTTCACATGATTACTTGCAACATGACTTCTCCCGTGACCTCAAGAACAAAAGTAACTACTCACAAATGATAATCATGCTCAAGATCAGAGTGGTATTAAATAGCATAATGGATCTGAACATATAATCTTCCACCAAATAAACCATATATTAATCAACTACAAGATGTAATCAACACTACTAGTCACCCACAGGTACCAATCTGAGGTTTCGGTACAAAGATTGAACACAAGAGATGAACTAGGGTTTGAGAGGAGATGGTGCTGTTGAAGATGTTGATGGAGATTACCCTCCCAAAGATGGGAGAGTTGTTGGTGATGACGATGGCGAAGATTTCCCCCTCTGAGAGGAAAGTTCCCCCGGGGGAATCGCTCCATCGGAGGGAAAAAGTGCTCCTGCCCAAGTTCCGCCTCGAGATGGCGGCGCTTCGACCCGAAAGTCCCCCCTTTATTTTTTCTAGGTCAAAATGACCTATATACGAGAAGATGGGCATCAAAGGTGGGCCGAGGAGGGCACAACCCACCAGGGCGCGCCTGGGGGCCCAGGCGCGCCCTGGTGTCTTGTGCTCACCAGGGTGGGCCCCTTCGGTAGTTATTTGCTCCAATATTTTTTATATATTCCAAAATAATTCTCCGTAAATTTTCATCTCATTTGGAGATGTGCAGAATAGGTAACTCTGACATAGCTTTTTCAAGTCCAGAATTTCAGTTGCCGGCATTCCCTCTCTTTGTGTAAAGCTTGCATATTATGAGAGAAAAGGCATTAGAATTACTCCAAAAAGCATTATTATGCATAAAAACATTATAAATAACAGTAGGAAAACATGATGCAAAATGGACGTATCAACTCCCCCAAGCTTAGACCTCGCTTGTCCTCAAGAAAAAAACCGAAATCAAAAAACATGCCGACATGCTTAGAGAGAGAGGTGTCGATAAAAACAAAATACGGACATAGAAGCATCATGCATATTATTATAACAGCAAGGAACTTTAACATAAAACTCTATCAAACAACTTCTATCATATAACTTCTCATGAACAAGTAACAATTCATCACAACATTGAAGTATAAAGCATAAACCTTATTGAAAACCAACAAACTATGTTCTCAATCAACTTTGCAACTACAATTCATCATATTTTCAGGAAGGGTCACGTGTCGGAGCCTTTAGGCAAATCCACATACTCAACCATCATTTAATCTTCTATAATTGCTAACACTCACAGCATACCCACGAACAAAAAGTTTCAACCAGACACATAGAAAGATAGGGGCTTATAGTTTCGCCTCCCAACGTATTCACCTCAAGGGTGATGTCAACAATAATAACTCATGCCCACTCATATACAACTAGATATATGTACCTAGATCTTTCCTCACCACATGATGCTTGCAAAAAGAGAAAAATAAAGAGAATAGGGAAGAATACTTTGACTCTTGCATAAAAGTAAATACATAAAAGTAAAAGATAGGCCCTTCGCAGAGGGAAGCAGAGGTTGCCATGCACTTTTTGTTTGTATGCCAAATCCATTAATGCAAAAGAATGTCACATTATATTGCCCCTTATGATAGCAACCTTTATTATGCAGTCTGTTGCTTTTATTACTTTGCCATCACAAGTTCGTACAATGCTCAATTTTCTCTTACACTAAATGATCCAACACATTTAGAAGCAATTTTTATTGCCTTATTTCACCGATGATAACTTACTTGAAGGATCTTACTCAATCCATAGGTAGGTATGGTGGACTCTCAAAATAAGATTTTGGATTTAAGGGTTTTTGGATGCACAAGTAGTATCTCTAGTTAGTGTGGAGTTTTTGGCTAGCAAAGATATTGGGCAAGCACCACATGTTGAAGGATCTATGACAATATAACTTCTATGTGAATATGAACAAACATAAATCATTATGTTGTCTTCCTTGTCCAACGTCAACAATTTTGACATATAATATTTAATGGGGGCTCACAATCATAAAAGATGTCCAAGATAGTGTATTTGCATGTGAATCTTCTCTTCCCTTATTAATTCTTTCATGAATTGCATCATTGACCAATGCTATGTTTGTCAATCTCCAATAAATTTTACCACTTATACTTTTCCTTATGTGATGTCATTACTTACCATAAGATTAGCATATGATCTTTTTCATTTATTTTCCTTTCTTTTTATTGAAACATAAAAGTAAAGAAGCAAAACTCAAACTACTCTTTATTATATGTCTCGCACACGATTACATAGATAGATAGATCACTAAGAAAGCACTCGAAAAGAAAGGATCAAACTAAACTTTTATTCAACTAAATCATAGGATAACTAAAGATCAAACTAAAATAGATAAAGGCAAAGATAGTGGTGGTGATACGATACCGGGGCACCTCCCCCAAGCTTGGCATAAGCCAAGGGGAGTGCCCATACCATGGACTCAAGTCTCTTTTGTTGGGGAAGATGATGAAGTTGGTGGTGTTGAAATGGTAGTGAGCTTATCCTGCGACTTCCAAGGCAGCGGCTCACCATCATAAGAAGAAGCGCGAGTCTCATGAGTCCTGCAACTGGCAGCTAAACTCATACCTTTAAATCTCGCCTCATATTCAAAGACTTGATTTTGGAGATCATAGATTTGGCTTTGCAGAAAGTTGATTTGCTCAAGGGTGAAGACGATGTCCTTCATGGACCGGCCATCCACCTTGTGATCATGGTTGAATTCCGTAATCATAAGGTGATTGGCACTAAGCCCATGTTCCACCATCCCCTTGCACTTGAAGACCTCCTGCTCCATGGCTTCGAGCCTAGCCTCCACGGTTCTCGTCCTCTTGGGCCCCTGGACGTCCCGGATGTGGAGCACCCCCTCACGCATCTCAATGGCTTGAGGGTGCTGCATCACCTCCCGCAAATATGGGTTGATGACATTCTCGAAGAACTTGTCCTTGGAGTAACTCGAAGCGGCCATGGCGATCTAGATCTGTCAGAAAATAGCAAGAAAGAAGAACATAATATTTCTCTGTGATACGGTGGTCAATACATTCGGGGGGTATATAAAGATTTTTTATCTTGGGAAACAAGCAAACGAGAGGAAAACGGAGTCGGGAAGGTTCCCGAGGTGGGCACAACCCACTTGGGTGCACCAGGCAAGCCAGGCAAGCCCTGGTGTCTTGTGCCCTCCTCGGTTGCCTTCCTGGTTGTTTCTTATTTTCCTATTTTTTTGTAATATTCCAAAACTGACAGAAAATATTTTTGCGGATTTTTCAGAGTCCGTTTACTTATCACATCACGTACCTCCTCTTTTTTAGTATTCTGGAGTGTTTCGGAAGGCTTCTTTTATGTGTTCCTCCGGTGTCATGGTTTGAATGATATTGCTTTCAACATTAATAGGCGTACCTGAGATATAGTGTTTGATTCTTTGCCCATTGACCACCTTCGGGTTAGTACCTTCGGCATTATTAATTTTTATGGCTCTAGAGCGATAAACTTCCTCGATAATATATGGTCCTTCCCATTTGGAGAGAAGTTTTCCTACAAAGAATCTAAAACGAGAGTTGTACAAAAGAACATATTCTCCAACTTTGAATTCCCGCTTTTGGATTCTTTTGTCATGCCATCTTTTAACTTTTTCTTTAAATAATTTGGCATTTTCATAAGCTTGGGTTCTCCATTCATCTAATGAGCTAATATCAAATAACCTCTTTTCACCGGCAAGTTTGAAATCATAGTTGAGTTCTTTAATTGCCCAATAAGCTTTATGTTCTAACTCTAGAGGCAAATGACAAGCTTTTCCGTAAACCATTTTATAAGGAGACATACCCATAGGATTTTTATATGCTATTCTGTAGGCCCAAAGTGCATCATCCAATTTCTTAGACCAATTCTTTCGGGACCTATTAACAGTTTTTTGTAATATTAGTTTTATTTCTCTATTGCTAAGTTCAACTTGACCACTAGATTGAGGATGATAGGGTGATGCAATTCTATGGTTAACATCATATTTAGCAAGCATTTTACAGAAAGCACCATGAATAAAGTGTGAACCACCATCAGTCATTAAATATCTAGGGACTCCAAACCTTGGGAAAATAACTTCTTTAAGAATTTTAATGGAAGTGTTATGATCAGCACTACTAGTTGGAATAGCCTCTACCCACTTAGTAACATAATCAACAGCAACCAAAATATGTGTATACCCATTAGAGGAAGGAAAAGGTCCCATATAATCAAAACCCCAAACATCAAATGGTTCAACAGCAAGTGAATAATTCATAGGCATTTCTTGACGCTTATCGATATTACCAATTCTTTGACATTCATCACAAGATAAAACAAACTTATGGGCATCCTTGAAGAGAGTAGGCCAATAAAAACCAGATTGCAATACCTTATGAGCAGTTCTATCTCCCGCATGATGCCCTCTATAAGCTTTGGAGTGACATTTTCGTAGGATTTGTTCCTGTTCATGCTCAGGTACACAACGTCTAATAATACCATCTACTCCTTCTTTATAAAGATGTCGGTCATCCCAAAAGTAATGTCTTAAATCATAGAAGAATTTTTTCTTTTGTTGGTATGTGAAACTAGGTGGTATGTATTTAGCAACAATATAATTAGCATAGTCAGCATACCAAGGAGTGTTATGAGAAACATTTATTACAGTTAGTTGTTCATCAGGAAAGCTATCATCAATTGGTAGTGGGTCATCAAGAATATTCTCTAACCTAGACAAGTTATCAGCTACGGGGTTCTCAGCTCCTTTTCTATCAGTAATATGTAAATCAAATTCTTGTAGCAAAAGAACCCACCTAATGAGTCTAGGTTTAGCATCTTTCTTTTTCATAAGATATTTAATAGCAGCATGATCAGTATGAACAATTACTGTGGAATCAACAATGTAAGATCTGAATTTGTCACAAGCAAACACAACTGCTAAAAATTCTTTTTCAGTAGTAGCATAATTTCTTTGGGCACTGTCTAGAGTTTTGCTAGCATAATGAATGACATTTAATTTCTTATCAACTCTTTGTCCTAGAACAGCACCAATAGCATAATCACTAGCATCACACATAATTTCAAAGGGCAAGTTCCAATCAAGTGGTTGAACAATAGGTGCAGAAGTTAAGGCTTTCTTAAGTGTTTCAAAGGCTTCTACACAATCATCATAAAAAACAAATGGAATATCCTTTTGTAAAAGATTTGTAAGAGGCCTAGAAATTTTAGAGAAGTCTTTAATAAACCTCCTATAGAAACCAGCATGACCAAGGAAACTACGAATACCTTTAGTTTCTTTAGGACATGGCATTTTCTCAATTGCATCAACTTTAGCTTTATCCACCTCAATACCTCGTTCAGAAATTTTATGCCCCAAGACAATACCTTCATTAACCGTAAAGTGGCACTTCTCCCAATTCAAGACAAGGTTAGTTTGCTCACATCTCTGCAAAACTCGATGAAGATTGCTCAAGCAATCATCAAAGGAAGTTCCGTAAACAGAAAAATCATCCATGAAAACCTCAACAATCTTTTCACAAAAATCAGAGAATATAGCAGTCATACATCTTTGAAAGGTAACAGGTGCATTGCATAAACCAAAAGGAATACGTCTATAAGCTTAAGTTCCAAATGGGCAAGTGAAGGTGGTTTTCTCTTGATCAGGTTGTGAAACAGGTATTTGAGAAAAACCAGAATATCCATCCAGAAAACAAAAGTGTGTGTGCTTAGATGATCTTTCCAACATTTGATCAATAAAAGGCAAAGGGTAATGATCTTTTCTAGTTGCTTTATTTAATTTTCTAAAATCAATTACCATTCTATAGCCAGTAATAATTCTTTGTGGAATAAGTTCATTTTTATCATTAGGAACAACAGTAATACCTCCCTTCTTAGGAACACAATGAACGGGACTTACCCATCTACTATCAGCTATGGGATAGATTATACCTGTTTCCAGAAGCTTTAATATTTCAGTTCTTACCACTTCTTTCATCTTAGGATTCAAACAATGCTTATGATCAACAACGGGTTTAGCATCAAGTTCTGTATTAATATTGTGCTGACAGAGAGTGGGACTAATGCCCTTAAGATCATCAAGAGTATATCCAATGGCAGCACGGTGCTTCTTTAGAATTTTCAATAATCTTTCTTCTTCATGTTCTGAAAGGTTAGCACTAATAATAACAGGATATATCTTTTTCTCATCGAGATAAGCATATTTCAGAGTGTCAGGCAATCATTTCAATTCAAACACAGGATCACCTTTAGGTGGAGGGAAACCTCCTAGAGTTTCAATAGGCAAATTGTATTTGAGCAGAGGTCGTTGTTCAAAGAAAATTTTATCTATTTCATTTCTTTCATGCATATGCATATCATTTTCATGGTCTAGCAAATCTTGTTCTAGTGGATCAGTAGGAAGCACAACAATAGAAGCAAGACCAATTATTTCATCCTTACTAGGTAATTCTTTATTATGAGGTTATCTACTAAACTTGGAGAAATTAAACTCATGAGATTCATCACCAAAGCGAACACTGACAGTTTGTTTATGACAATCTATAGTAGCATTGACAGTGTTCAAGAAAGGTCTACCAAAGATAATGGGACAAAAATCATCTTGTGGGGAACCAAGAACTAGAAAATCAGTAGGGTATTTTATTTTCCCACACAAGACTTCAACATCTCTAACAATCCCAAGTGGTGTGATGGTGTCTCTATTAGCAAGTTTAATAGTAACAGCTATGTCTTCTATTTCAGCGGGTGCTATATCATTCATAATTTCTTGGTATAAGGTAAAAGGAATAGCACTCACACTAGCACCTAAGTCACATGAACCATGATAACAATGATCTCCTATTTTAACTGAGACAACAGGCATGCTAACAACAGGTCTATGTTTATCTTTTTCATCAGGTTTGGCAATTCTAGCAGCTTCATCACAGAAGTAAATAACATGCCCATCAATATTTTCTACCAGGAGATCTTTAACCATAGCAACACTAGGTTCTACTTTAATTTGTTCAGCAGGTTTAGGTGCTCTAATATTACTTTTGCGAACCACAGTTGAAACCTTAGCATGTTCCTTTATCCTAATAGGGAAAGGTGGTTTTTCAGTATAAGCAGTAGGCACAACTGGATCAACATTGTAAATAATAGTTTCATCTTTAACTACGACTGGTTCTTTAATTTCTTCTTTAATAGGGGGATGATATTTAAACCACTTCTCTTTAGGGAGATCAACATGAGTAGCAAATGATTCACAAAAAGAGGCTACTATCTCAGAGTCAAGTCCATATTTAGCGCTAAACTTGTGAAAAGCATCGGTATTCATAAAAGATTTAACACAATCAAACTCAAGCTTAATACATGACTCTTTACCTTCGTCGAGTTCCCAATCTTCAGAGTTGTGTTTAATTCTTTCTAAAAGATCCCACATGAATTCAATAGTCTTCTTCATAAAAGAACCAGTACAAGAAGTATCGAGCATGGATCGATCATCATGAGAAAGCCGAGCATAAAAATTCTGAATGATAATTTCTCTAGAGAGCTCATGATTGGGGCATGAATATAACATTGACTTAAGCCTCCCCCAATCTAGAGCGATACTTTCTCCTTCACGAGGCCAAAAATTATATATATATTATCCCGATCACGATGAACTAGATGCATAGGATAATTTTTTTGGTGAAATTCAAATTTCAATCGATTCCAGTTCCAAGATCCAACATCATCGCATAGCCTATACCATGTCAATGCTTTTCCCTTCAAAGATAAAGGGAAAACCTTCTTCTTAGCTTCATCTCCGGATAAACCTGCAAGCTTAAATAATCCACAAATTTCATCCACATATATCAAGTGCATATCAGGATGTTCAGTACCATCTCCTGCATAAGGAGTAGCTAGCAGTTGTTCTATCATACCCGAAGGAATTTCATAACCAATATTTTTAGTAGGTGCAGTAGGTTGAGGGGCAACTAATTGTGCTTCCGGTTGAGGTGAAGATACCCCGAACAAACCCCTCAAAGGATGATTCTCCATAGTAACAAGTGACAATAAATTTCAGCACATAGTAATAATTTTTCCTTACCAAGAGCGCTTCACTCCCCAGCAATGGCGCCAGAAAAGAGTCTTGATGACCCACAAGTATAGGGGATCAATCGTAGTCCTTTCGATAAGTAAGAGTGTTGAACCCAACGAGGAGCAGAAGGAAATTACAAGTGGTTTTCAGCAAGGTATTTTCTACAAGCACTGAAATAGTCGGTAACAGGTAGTTTGATAGCAAGATAATTTGTAACGGACAAGTAACGGTAACGGTAAATAAAGTGCAGCAAGGTAGCCCAATCCTTTTGTGGAAAAGGACAGGCCAAAACGGTCTCTTATGATAAGCAAAGCGTTCTTGAGGGTACACGGGAATTTCACCATATCACTTTCATCATGTTGGTTTGATTCGTGTTCGCTACTTTGATAATTTGATATGTGGGTGGACCAGTGCTTAGGTGCTGTTCTTACTTGAACAAACCTCCTACTTATGATTAACCCCTCGCAAGCATCCGCAACTATGAGAAAAGTATTAAGATAAAATCTAACCATAGCATTAAACTTTTGGATCCAAATCGGTCCCTTACGAAGTAGCTCATAAACTAGGGTTTAAGCTTCTGTCATTCTAGCAACCCGTCATCTAATAACTACTCCATAATGCATTCCCTTAGGCCCAAACATGGTGAAGTGTCATGTAGTCGACGTTCACATGACACCACTAAGGGAATCACAACATACATATCATCAAAATATCGAACACATATCAAGTTCACATGATTACTTGCAACAGGACTTCTCCCGTGACCTCAAGAACAAAAGTAACTACTCACAAATGATAATCATGCTCAAGATCAGAGGGGTATTAAATAGCATAATGGATCTGAACATATAATCTTCCACCAAATAAACCATATAGTAATCAACTACAAGATGTAATCAACACTACTAGTCACCCACAGGTACCAATCTGAGGTTCCGGTACAAAGATTGAACACAAGAGATGAACTAGGGTTTGAGAGGAGATGGTGTTGTTGAAGATATTGATGGAGATTGCCCTCCCAAAGATGGGTGAGTTATTGGTGATGACGATGGCGATGATTTCCCCCTCCGGGAGGGAAGTTCCCCCGGCAAAATCACTCCACCGGAGGGCAAAAGTGCTCCTGCCCAAGTTCCGCCTCGAGACGGCGCTGCTTTGTCCCGAAAGTCCCCCCTTTATTTTTTTAGGTCAAAATGACCTATATACCAGAAGATGGGCACCGGAGGTGGGCCGAGGAGGGCACAACCCACCAGGGCGCGCCTGGGGGCCCAGGCGCGCCTTGGTGTCTTGTGCTCACCAGGGTGGGGCCCTCCAGTAGTTATTTGCTCCAGTATTTTTTATATATTCCAAAATAATTCTTCGTAAATTTTCAGCTCATTTGGAGATGTGCAGAATAGGTAGCTCTGACGTAGTTTTTTCAAATCCAGAATTTCAGCTGCCGGCATTCCCCCTCTTTGTGTAAACCTTGCATATTATGAGAGAAAAGGCATTAGAATTACTCTAAAAAGCATTATTATGCATAAAAACATTATAAATAACAGTAGAAAAACGTGATGCAAAATGGACGCATCAACCCATAGGTCATGTGAGGAACTACTCACACATCATCGGAGGTGCAGCAAGGTTGATGTAGAGGCCCTTCGTGATTGATTCCCCCACCGGCGGAGTACCAGCGAAGGCCTCCAGATGGGATCGCGGAAGAACGGAGGCTTGCTGCGGCAGAAAGATTGTTTTGGGTCTCGCTCTAGTGGTTTCTGGATTTTAGGGAATTTGTGGGTCTGGAATTAGATCAAACGGAGTTGTGAGGGAGCTACAAGCTCAGACGCGCGCCTCCCTAGGGGTGCTCCGTGTGAGCTTGTGCCTCTCTCATGCGGTGTTTGGTCCCCCTGAAGCTACTAGGGTCCCTTCTGGTCCAGAAAAAATGACCGTAAAGTTTCATCGTATTTGGAATTTGTTTGGTATGGTTTTCCTGCAAAACAAGAAAAATAGGCAAAAACGGGAACTGACACTGGGAACTAGGTTAATAGGTTAGTTCCCAAAAAATGATATAAAATTGCATATAAAGCATACAAGATTGATAATATAATAACATGAAACAATAAAAAATTATAGATACGTTGGAGCCGTATCAACACCAGAATAGTTGTGTTAGGCATGCTAGGATAATACGTAAATTATTTATATCAGGCTACAAAATCAGGCTATGCATCTGAGTAGGATCTACCGAACAACAACGGTGACAATACATAATGCATGAATGTAGATAGAAAGAATAGGCGATATCCAAAATGATCAAGGGGGTTTGCTTGCATGGTTGCTCTGCAGACAAAGACGGATCCTTAGAGGTGTAGTCATACTCGGATGCTACAGCGGTCTCGGGGTCTATCGAAAAAAAGTAAAAGGGGGAAACAAATAAACAACGGGCAATCAAATGCATCACACGATGTATGTCATGGCAATATGTGTTGGTGATATGCTCTAATGCATTACTAAGCATTTTAATAAAGTGGGAAATATTTGGAGCTCCACATATTATTTCGTATTGTGATCCTAATGCAAATTTTCAATGTTCATTATGATAGAGGGGTTTGTAATGCATGCAAATGACATATTCAAATTCGTTATATTTTTCTGATCATTTTTCATATACAAACTATTTTCATCCGAGTTATGGTTTATTTTATATGATTTTCTAAAGTTTCATTGATTTTCTGGAATTAATATTATTTTGAAATTAATATGGAAATTGCTAAGTGTACCCAGAAGTACACCCAGCCAGTGGTTGACTGCTGGGACAGTTGACTTGGTCAACTGCCTAGCCAGCATGCACAGTCAGCAGTCAACTATTGATTGGTCAACTGGCCAGTGTGGCCCGCATGCCATAGGCTCAGTTATTGACATAGTTTATTAACTGTTTTAATTAAATTAATTAGCTAGTTGGTCCCACATGTCATTTTTTAAGTAAAGGGTTATTTTCTGGTGGGGCCAAGTGTTAGTGGCTAATTAGCCCAGTAATCTAATCCTAACCCTATACTAACACGGTTGGCCCACCTAGCAGTGAGCCAGAGCTGGTTTTAAGTGCGCGTGCAGAGGCGTGCCGACGGCTACGACGCTCGGCCGGCAGGCAACGCCGGTAGCGGGTGAGCGTGCTGGGAGCGGCAGGACGTGCGGGTTGGGCGAGCCGGGGCACGACCAGGGACGCGACATGAGTGGGGGAGCACGCGCGGGGAACGGAGCTCTGGTCATGGCGGCCTGCGCTCGTGGGGCGACGCTACGACGACTGATTGATGTCAAGGTGAGGGGGATTCGGGAGAGGAGCTCACAGCGAACTCACGGGCGTGGTTGAGGACGCTGAAGGTGGACCCAGGCAGCGGTAATCGACAATGATGTGCAACGGCCGTGGCTGGAGAAGACTGCGCTATGGCGTCGATGCAGCGGTGATCGGGGTCGATCCGGCCTCATAGCCGATGTAGTCGTAGACGATGGTCCTCCTGGACACCAGCTGATGGCGCGGGGTGGCTTTGGAGCGCGTCAATGTCAATGGCGCGAAGGCGGGAGAGCTCGGGCAGTGGCTTCAAGCGAGAAGAGGGGCGAGAGAGAGGAGGGGGAGCGAACAAGGTTTCGGGGGAAAGGGGGCGGGGCAGGTCCTGTAGGCGTCGGGGAGGTGCCAGATGGCCGGCACGTGGTCAGGCGCGGCCATGGCTGTGGGATGCGTGCCACGGCCTCCCATGCTCCTGTAGCAATGTTGGGGATGACCCCATTTGGGTTGGGCCTCCCGTGCGTACTAGAGGCCCGTCCAACCATGTTTTTTTTTGTCTTTATTATTTTTCTCTCTTCTTTTTTTATTTATTTCACCTAGCAGATGAATTTAGTTGATCATGAAATAATGCACAAAATAGAAAGCAACATTTTCAGGCTGCACACAAAGTTTCATGTTAGTTGAATATAATCAAATTTATGTTTGAATTTAAATGAGCTTATTTAAATGCTACTGGTCCACTCTAAATATCATTAGGGGCATTTTGGGAATTGAAAAGATATTGGCTTCCATATGGTAAATACTTAGGGATTATTTGCAATAATACCAACATTTTTGTATGACTATTTCAAGAAATATTATTTTGACTTGCGATTTAAATTTGTACTTGAATTTGATTTGGGACAACTGGCACTTACTCTTGCAAAACATTATGACTTGACATGATTAGAGGGGAGATCACTGTAGCTTAATTATAGTGTTGTTACAATTTTCTAACATGCCTTTATATTTCTCTGTTCCTGAATGTAAGAATTTTTACATTTGTCATGAAATTTCGAAATAAGGGTTGACACATTTAATTTTTCTCATCATGTATGTTTAAAATTGTTCATCATTATATACAAACATTCACCATGTATCAAAAAAAAGTTAAACGTGTATTTTTGGAAAGTCTTATAGTGTATTTAGAAAATTTCAACATGTACTCAAAACAGTTTGTCATGCATTAAAAAAATGGTCAACATGTATTTAAAAAGATGTTCAACTTGTATCCAAAATAAAGTTCACCGCGTATTTAAAAATATTCATTGTGGATTTAAAGAAACATGCTTCATTATTTAAGTTAATTACACAATTAACATTATTTGACCAATGTTCCTCACGTATTTTCAAATGTTCAAGGCGTATTTAGAAAATATTTAGCGTGTATTAGATAATGTTTAATGTTTTTTTCTTTTGTCGTGTGTTTAAAAATATGTATCGTGTATGTGAAAAAATTAAACATGTATTTGACATTTGTAAAATATTCAATGTGTATTCAGAGAATGTTTGATGTGTAGTTAAAAAGTGTCCAATATGTATTTGATTTATTTGTAAAATTGACCAGTGTCTATTTAAAAAGTATTTGATGTGCATTGTAAAAATATTAAATTATATGTGAAAAATGTGTGTCGTGCTTTTCAAAAGAAACAAGAAAGGAAAAATAAAAAAGAAAAAGAAAAGAAACAAAACAAAAATGGAAAAGTAAACATAATAAAAGAAATAGAAAAATGTTTCGTGTGTGTTTTTGTTGCCCTGCCGCGCTGTTGTATGCCCATATACAGTCGAGTAGCAAAACCACTCCAGATACCACGACACTCCAGAGCCTCGAACCCGAGGGAGCTTAGTTACATAATAGATAGATTTGTGCACTATAAACAGGGCATAGAGAATTAGATATACTCACCAAATAACCGCAACTTTACTTCAGGCCTGGAACATTCGGGGTTACATAAGTCAGATGAGCCCACATTCACGGTTTAGGTCCCTGGTTATATGCACAAGGAACTAAACGACATTTCCTGTTCGGCGCCTTCACCGTCAGTTAATGTGCATTTTGTTAACTGGTGCCGAAGGCACTCATACCTGGGATTGCCCATCTATGGGTGCAAAGGGACCGGTCTTGTTTGATTTTTTCTTTGTTTTTCTATTTCTACGTTTTGTATTATTTTCCTTTCCTTGTTTTTTTCTCTTCCAAAATGCACAAATTTTTTTGAAATTCTGGAAATTTTTATTTAAATTGGACGAACTTTTTTACAAAATCCGTGAACTTTTCTCAAATTTGTGAATATTTTTCAAAAGCAGTGTACTTTTTTATTCAAACTCGTGTTTTATTTAAAAAAATATGTGAACTTTTTTAAAAAAATCGATGGATTTTTTTCAACTCAATGAACTTTCTAAATTGTAGTTTTTTTCAAAATCGATGAACTTTTTCCAAATTCAATGAACTTTATCAAAATTGATGAACATTTTTCAAATTCGTTATTTTTTGAAAAAATTTGTGAACTTATTTTCAAAATCCATGAACATTTTTCAATCCACGAGTTTTATTGTTTTTCTAATATTTTATAAAATTCTTATTTTTAAGAAAGGTAACGGTTGATCTGTCAATCTTTGCCTGACGAAACAAACGCAAATGTGTCGGCCCATTCCTGCAGCCTTGTAGCCTGTTCATAAGCCCCCCGCAAGGAGCTCCTGGACTAAACAACGTGTGGATTTTTTAGGTTCGCCTAGCGCTCTAATCGTGTGTGATGCTCGTCATGGTCGAATAGTCAAGGCATTTTGTCTTCGTGTTTTTCTCCTCATTTTTTCGGAAAACAGACTGATGGATTTTCTACAAAGCTAAATTTAAAATAATTTTATGTGTGTGTTTAAAACATGTTCTTTTTGTATTTAAAATTTTGTTTACCATACGCTGAATTATTGTAATATGTATATTAAAATGTTCACCATATATTTTAAAGATGTTCAGTGTCTACCCCGAAATTATTCATTGTATAGTAAAAAATTATAAAAAGGAAAAGGTGCATAAAAAATATAAAAGAAATAGAAAGAAAGAATGAAATATGGACAAAGGAAAACAAAAGGCCCATTTGTGAGGATAGCGTAGGTACTACACCATCCGCTTTTTGGAAACGGCCTTTTAGTTTCTTTTAGTTTTTTAATATTAATATTTTTCTTTGATCTTTTAGAATGTTTTCTATTTCTGTTTATTTTTTGAGTTTTGTTCCATTTTTTATTTTGCAATTTTTTTCGTGTTCACAGAAAATGTTTGGATATTTGAAAATTTTGAAAAATATATTCATGTTTTAAATTTATTTCATAAATCTAAAAAATTGTTTATCCCTCCGATCGTAAATAAAGGTTGTGGCTTTAGTTCAAAATTGAACTAAAACGATGAGACTTATATTGGATCAGAGGGAGTAGCATTTTTCAATAATTGTCTTTGAATTTGCAAAAAAATTGAGATGTGTTCACGCTTCATTCAACAGTCACGTTTTTCTTCGGAAAAAAAAAATAGTGGCCAAAATATTGAAAATATCCAGATCTGCACCGTGGTTGGTTCTTAGTGTTTTTTAGTTGCTAAATAATTTGGAACACTCGCCCGCTGAATTGTTAGTACCACGTCGTCTATAGCGCGAGATCATGGGTTTTATTCTTCGGGGTGGGAATTGTTTTGGAGCGCTAGAGTACCCGTTCGCTGTCGGTCGTTAGCTTCATGGGCCGGCCCAGTTGTAGATCCTTCAGTGCGAACAGGCGACAATCAGCCGCACAGCGGTACATAGGAGCTCCCAATTCCCAATATGCCGCATATTCCGGCAAACTGTGGGAGTCGCACAGGGCGAGTAGGCGAGCAACACGTTGGGCCGTCACATATGTGTAGATAGCGTAGGCACTACCCTATCCGGTTTGGGAAAGCAGCCTTTTGTTTCTTTTGGTTTTTTTTTTCTTTGTTACTGTGTTTTTCTATTTCTTTTTAATTTTTAACTTTTTGTTCATTTTTATTTTCCGTTTACAATTTCTTTTTCAAGTTTATTTTTTTTCAAAAATGTTCATGCTTTGTTTTCAAATTTTGAAAACATGTTCGTGTTTTCACATTTCGTTCAAAATCTAAAAAAAGTTAGCACTTTTGATTTATTTTCTAAGAATTATAAAATATTTTTAAAGATTTTTTTGTGCAGGCATTTCAAAAAAATACCAGGCGACCAGTACAAAAAAAGGCAAACGCACTGCATGGTGGAAGGATGGAGCGAGCCTTTTCCAAACAATAGAGCTCAACACTTCCAAATTAGAGTATGTACTTCATTCACACTAGAATGCTCCATTTTCATATTTATAAGTATATACATAATATAACCGACCAAATCCAGGAGAATAACGCACAACCAAGGAAATTAGCATACTTCTTTGAACTAATGGGCAAAAGATGTTGTCCAATTTGACAACTTTTTAATATAAGTTTCCATCTAAAAAAGTTGTTCAGAAATTTCAAATAATTTTAGTGTTTAAAAAAAGTAGAAAATTTCAAAAAATGTTCGTGTTTTCAAATTTTGGCACGCAGTTTCATAATTTATTTTGGAATTTCAAAAACCTTTATGTTTTTAAAAAAGGTTCATGTTTTCAATTTTTCGTGGGAATTTCAAAAATAAATTGTGTTTCACAAAAATTTCATGGTTTTAAGAAAATGTTCCCATTTTTGAAAAATGTTTAATTTATTTTTATATTCGTTCAAAAATTTGAAAGTATTTGCATTTCATAAAACAGTCACATTCTTCTTTTCGAAGAAGTTTAACTTTCAAATTTTAAACAATATTTGGATCTACGTTGTGGATGGTTCTTAATGTTTTTGCACTACCGAATAATTAGGGATGGTCGCTAGCTCAACCGGTAGTACCATGTCAGGAGATCCTAGGTTCGAGTCGTTCGCTATTGGTCGCTAGCTTCATGGCCGACCTAGTCGTAGATCCGCCTGTGCTTGCAAGCAACAATCTGCTGTAGAGAGCGACTGATAGGGACATTTCCTATTCGGTGCCTATTGCCCTTGTTAACGTGTAAATGTCAAACCTGTGAACATCCCCCACCAGCGCTGGGTCGGCCCATGTTGCCTTTTTTCCCTTGTTAAGCCTTTTCTCTGCAAAATGGTGTGCTATAGGAGTTTGAAACCCACGACTTGCTTGTCCTACATAAGATCCACTAACCAGCTAGGTCTGCTCACGTGTGTGAGATTCGAACCCACAGCCTTATCTCTTTCTGATTAAATTCATTTCCTGGTTCGCCAGATGTTTTTATACAGTTTTTTCTTTACTACCTTTTGTTATTTTTCGTTTCTTTTTCAAATGCATGCAACTTTTTTCAATCTTATGAATATTTTTTCAAAATGCATGAACTTTATTTTTATTTCAAAATGGATGAAATTTTCCAGCTTTTCTGAATATATTTTTAAATCGATGAACTTTTTTTTCAAATTGATGAACTTTTTTCAAATTTGATGAATTGTTTTCAAATTTTGAAGGTTTTTCAAAATTGATGAACTTGCTTTCAATATGAATGAACTTTCCTTGAAATACATGAAGTTTTTTTTTTGCAATTTTTCTATTTTTTGCAAATATATGAACATTTTTCAACGCATTTATTTATTTATTTTTAATCCATAACACTGTCTGACAGCAGGCAGTAGAAAAATCGATAAAAAAAACCCTAATAGAAAAGACCTACATACATATGGGCGAGAGAGAAAGCAAATTAGAGAAGGAGCAGTAATAGGCCGAGGCCCAAAACCATCGGAAGTGTGCACGAGGGAGAGTTCCTGGTACCAAATAGGAGCTCCCGTATTTATGTAGGCCGTTTGCCTTAGGGTTTTTTTTCTCAATTTTTGTGCCGCCTGTTGTCAGACAATTTTATGGATTTAAAAAAGAAAAAACGGATTAAAAGATGTCACATATTTGAAAAAAGTTGACGAATTTGTAAAAAAGTTCAGGTATTTCGAAAAAAATCATCAATTTTGGAAAAAAATGATCATTTTTAAAAAGGTTATTCAAATCTAAAAAAGTTTAAATTTTTGAAAAGTTCATCGAATTTGAAAAAGTTCATTGATTTGAAAAAAAAATCATCAATTCTTAAAAAAAGTTCATGAATTTTGGGAGAAAATCACAAAAATTGAAAAAAACATGCATTCGAAAATAAAATAAAAAGGAAGAAAGGAAGTAATGAAAAAACAGTATAAGAAACGCCAGCGAACCTAGAAATGAGCTGAAACAAAAAGAGATAAATGATGTAAGTACTTCACGCAGGTGCGGAGGCCTAGTTGGTTAGTGGATATAAGGCTTGTTTGAATCTGTTATAGCGCACCATTTTTGCAGAGAAAAAGCTTAAGAGGGGAAAAAGGCAATATGGGCCAGCCCATCGCTGCTGCGGGATGCGCGCCGGTTTGCCTTTTACACGTTAACAGGCGCAAGAGCCGCCGAATAGAGAATGCCCATACACGGGTTAGAGAGAAAGTGAATTAGCAAAGAAGCAGTAATGGGCCGAGGCTCAAGCCTGTCAGCAGTGTGCGCGAGGGAGACTACCTGGCGCAACTGGCGCCAAATAGGAGCTCCCATAATTCTGCTGCCTACTGTCACACAGTCTTATGGATTTAAAAAAACAAAAAAGGGATTTGAAAAATGTTCACATATTTAAAAAATGCTCACAAATTTGTAAAAAAAATAGCGAATTAAAAAAACTCACGAATTTAAAACAAGTTCGTAAATTTGAAAAAAAGTTAAAATTATTTGGAAAATGTTCACTAATTTAAATAACTGTTCATCAAATTTGAAAAAATAACATAGAATTTGAAAAAGAGTTCACCAATTTAAAAAAATCATTGATTTTTTTTTAAAGATCAGCTATGAAAAATAACCGATGGATTTTGGGAAAAAATCATAAAAATTGAGAAAGGATACATGCATTCGAAAAAGAAAAGAAAAAGTATGAAAGGAAGTAAACAAAAAACAATATAATAAACATCCAGCGAACCAAGAAATGAACTAGAACAAAAGGAGATAAAAGATGTAAGTATTTCACGTAGGTGAGCAGGCCTAGTTGCTTACTGGATCTCATCATATTGGAGGAGCAGGTCGCATTGCGCACCTTTTTTCAGGGAAAAAGCTTGACAGGAAAAATAAAGCAACATGGGCCAGCCCATCGCTGGTGGGGTGTGTATGCGCCGGTTTGCCTTTTACACGTTAACGGGCGCAACAGGCGCCGAATAGGGAATTTTCATACATACGGGAGGGAGAGAAGGCGAATTAGTGAAGGAGCATTAATGTGCCGAGGCCCAAAACCATCGATAGTGTGCGCCAGGGAGACTTCGTGGCGCAACCCACGCCCACCAGCAGCTCCTATATATCACGTGTTGTGATACAGAACAGGGCGTCCCCAGCAATACTCCGTAAATGGGCCCGCCCAGCGCGCATGCAGAGTATTGGCTCGCTAGCACATTTTTTTTCTACTTTTTATTACTTTTATTTATATTCCTAAAGTGCCAAGAATGTTTTTTTTTTATTTTACAAATGTACGCCACATGTTCATTTTTGACGCAGTGTTAGAAAAATGTTTGTAGCATTCAAAAAAAATGTTCATGACAACTAAAAAATGTTTCCCTGTTTCAAAAAAATGTACGTGAATTTTTTTAAGAATGTTTATACAATGTAAAACATGTATTCATAATTCAAAATAAATGTTTCCTACAAATAAAATAATGTATGTCACATTTATAAAAATATACACTCATTTCAAAAATATGTACGTGATGTTTTTAGAAAATGTTTCTACAATGTAAATAAATATTTGTGTAGTATAAAAAATGTTTTGTACCATTCAGAAAAAAATGTATGTGACACATAGAAATATATTCTCACATTTAAAAAATGTCTGTGACACTTAAAAAAATATGATGTAAAAATGTGTGTGTGGTTTAACAAAATTGTTTTGTGGCAATTAAAAAATGTTCAACATCTATTTTGTATAATGTTTAGCATGTATAAAAAAAGTTCGAACATATAACCGAGAAATGTTCGACGTGTATCCAAAAATGTTTCGCATGTAGCATACTGAGCTTCACTCAGATGGTTAGGTTCTTTGTGGTGGAGCTAGCCCACTAGGTTCAAGTCCTAGACTTGGCACTGGTGCTCGCATTTTTCTGAATTTATTTCAAACTTCCAGCATGTTTGTTTAGTAAAAAAGACGTTCCCGTCGACTACGGAGACGCCTGTGGTGACTTCGTCATTCTAAAGATGATGCGCCAACTCGATCTCTCGGAGGTGCACATAAAGATAGGGTGCACGCATTTACAGGGGTGAGGGTATGCTGTATGTATAAGCGTTTGCGTCTGTACTATTTTAATTTTTTTTAAATGTATATACAAATTGTACAATGTGTTTTGAAAAGAGTACACATGTGCTAAAAAAAAGGGTGAAGCAACGCAAAAAAAGGAAAACCAAAGACTAGTGAAGAAATGCAATAAAAAAAGGAAAACAAAGAACTCCGTTGAACAAACACGAAAAACTGGTCAAAACCGATGAGTAGCATAAGGAAGACACCGAAAGAAGGAAAGAAAAATCCAATGGTAACCACAAAGAAAAACACGGGAAAAAAATAGAAAGAAATAAACCAATACAATTGTGCCACTCCGACTAGTGTACAACCGAAAAAAGAGGGGAAAAAAGAACCTACAAAGACTGAACGAGCGAACGCCACGACTATAGCGAACTAGAAGGTGCTAATGGGTCCGCTCGGAAAACGCCTCTATACCTAAAAACCTTTAGGCGAGACATAATACGAACCAGTACGAGCAATACATAGTCCTGACGCTATTTGACGCCAACATGCGTCTAATTTAGCTTGTTCACCCTTGCAAATTTAGCATGTTCCCTAATTTAGCATGTTCACCCTTGCTAATCATTTTTGTCGACACGTAAAAAATATTCCTTTCGATTTGGATGCATGTTCCGATCAAAAATGCCTTTCGATGCCTAGTAAGTATTCTTGTATCCTCGCCGCCCGAAGCAATATACAACCGAGTTCCGAGAGAGCACTAGTCCCGGATTAGTAACGGTGACGATTCTCCATCACCAATTCGACATACAGGCTAGCCAACATAGCAAAGGCTCACAACATCTATGGAAACGCATCTGCGAGGCATCCGGGCAGTTGGTGTTGTGAGTCATATTCACCTTGCCGCCTTCTTTACACAATACCAAGGTGGTCGATGTGGCTCGAAAGGCCATTTCCTATTTGACGCCTTAAGGGCCACTTTTTTTAGGGCGCCTTAAGAGCCACTTACATATATATAAAAAAAAACCGTATGTGGTGTCTGAAGCTTCGATCGTGATGGGCCGGCCCATCTAAGGCGGTTGTCGCGGAGAAGCTCGTCCTGGTTTTGGGAAGGTTTTAAAAACATCCCACCCTGTTCTGGAAGCTTTTGGTAGTTTTTTCCTTTTTATTTTCTCAAATGCATGAATTTTTTTCAAAATCATGTTTTTTAATTGCAGGAACTTTCTTAATCCAATTGTTTTAGATTTTATGACTTATTCCTATTCATGATGTTTTTCAATTTTTTGTGAAATTTCTTTCAGCTTCATGATTTTTTTTGAGTTTTTTAATTCACGAGCTTTTTAAAAATTCAAAAGCAAAATCAAGTTTACAATCTTTTCTAATTTTTGTGTTTTGAAAGTCAATGGTCAACGGTCACCCTGTTAGTGGTCAGCAGTAAATGCTAACCAGTGAAACCATCAAGAAGGAGAGCAACTAATTGAGTAGCGCTGGTTCGAGAGCCTCCCCAAGGGTCACTTGGGGTGGACTGAGAGCGCGCTACTTGGCTTGCTCTCAGCCGCCACCACGTGTTGCGCTCTGGACACTCCCTCCAGATTTTGTTTTTTTTTCGCACGCGTTTTGTGCTTTTTAGATGGTTTTTCAGGATTTTTTTGGCTTTTTGGTTTTCACCGGTCTTTCTTAGCTTTTGGACAATTTTTTTGTGTGAAAGACTCATTTTCTATTTTTTTCTTCCGCGGGAGGCACGGATTTGCTTTCACGAGATGCACGGCCGTGTCTCCCGAAAACGAAAAAATGCATTTTCTTTCCTTTTTCTTCCGTGAGAGGCACGGACGTGCCTCTCGAAAATGAAAAAAAATGCATTTTTTTTGTTCCGCAAGAGAAACGACCGTGCCTCTCATAAACGAAAAAAATGCGTTTCTCTTTTTTAAATCCGCAAGAGGCACGGTTTTGCTTCCGCGGGAGGCACATATTTGCTTCCACGAGAAGCACGACCGTGCCTCTTGGAAATAGAAAAAAACACGTTTTATTTATATTTCCTTCTGCGAGAGGTACGGATTTGCTTCCGCGAGAGGCATGGCCGTGCCTCTCGGAAACAAAAAAAAACGTGTTTTTCTTTTCTTTTTCCTTCCGCGAGAGGGGAGGTTTTACTTCCCAGGGAGGCACGGATTTACTTCTGCGAGAGGCACAGTCGTGCCTCTTTTAGAAAGGAAAAAAAGTGATTCCGGTTCGGTCCGTTTTTTCACCAAAAAAAGTTCATCAAAATCTATTAACATGGGATTCAGTTTGAAAGATCTCGATACGAGGAATCCAACGGTGAAAATGGTTCGAGATTTGGACGCATGGTTTAAGAGGTAAAATGTTTCGAATAAACGGATCTATGAAAAAAAGAAAAAACTCATAGGTTACGACATGTAGCGCACAAATATGTTACTTGTCGCAATCCGAGGAGGTGAGAGTGACCTTTGCAAGGAGCACTCCTTAATTAGTGATTTCGAAGCTGCTTAGTCACTCGCCTGGAGCGCCGATATTTTGGGCCAGCCCACGCAGCGCTTGCGTGAGCGGCGAACTACGTACCTAGCGCAAGAGGCGCTAACTTGTAGTTTTTAATGAGGTCCCCAAATAGAGTTGGGTACTTAGGCAAACACTCATCGGGCTACTTTTTGGGCCGGCTATTTTGACACGACCTATCAAGACGGTTTCTCACTTTTTAGTTTTTAGTCCTGAAAAAGTATATTGGTTAATAGTTCCAAACATTGTTGTTAAGAATATCAATTATAAAAGAAGAAAATGTATACTCAATGAAAATAAAATAAAATGTTCACATACTTGATGAAAAAAGTTTACATATAAAATATTCATCACATTTATTTGTTTTCACATTTTAAAGTCTATGGATTTTAAATAATGTTTTGTACATAAAGTAAAATATATTTTTAAAATTGCGCATGTATGTATAATTATTAAGATTATACATGTAAGAGAAACCGAAGGAGAAGAACCATAACAAACCCAAAGAAAAGCCTTAAAACATACTCCCTCCATTCCACAATGTAGTGCCTATAGATTTTTCTGAAAGTCAAACTTTGCCAACTTTGACCAAGTGTATAGAGAAAACTATCTACCTCTATAATATCAAACATGTACATTCTGAAAATATAACTCATAATGTATCCAATGATGTGCATTTGGTATTCTAGATGTACTTATTTTTCTCTATAAATATGGTCAAAGTTTGTAATGTTTGACTTTTGAAATAATCTATAGGCACTACATTATGGAACGGAGGGAGTATTTTTTTGGAGACAACCTTAAAAACATAACTAAGACTAGAAGAAATAAAAAAAGACAGGTTTCTTTTCGAGAAACACATGTAACTTTATTCATACTCATAACAATTACTGGTACACTGATTTAGACCTAAGATCCAAGAAATTACAAACTAATTCCTATGACTGAGAATTACAATGAAATCCCTTGAAAACACTACAAAATTTGCTCTATTTTGCGATGTTTTACTTGTGTCACGTATAACCGTTTTGTCACGGAAAATACACCCGTGGCATTTTTTGGCCGTCACCCCCACCGGCACCGAAGCGCCGCCATGGAAAATAAAATTTCGATGGTACTACTTTTTTCGTCGCGCAATATCGCATTTTAACTGACAAACCAAAAAATGTCACCGGTTGCCGTTTTCGATGACGGCCCAGAATGTCACCTACGATAGCCCAATATGTTGCCTATGATCTTTTTGGCGACGGTAATCCTTTCGGTGATCGGTCCGCGGGTTTGACCGGTCAAAGATTCTAACAGGTGGGCCAGTAGTTGCTGATGTGACTGCTTCCATGTGGGTCCGCCGAGGGTTTTATCGTCGACGGTCCGGTTAGTAATAAATCAGCGTCAGTTTGACCGGTCAACGCTGCTGACATATTGGCCCAGAAGATGCTGACGTGGCTGCTTACATGTGGGACCAGACGGTGCTGATGTTGCTGCTTACATGTGGGTCCGGAGGGTGCTGACGTGGCAGCTTACAAGTGGGGACACGACTGTGGTGAAGGTTACAATTTTCCTCACCCGTACCGTCACAGGTTTTATTATAGCGTCAAAATGTGCGCGGTTGATTTTATAGGCCAGTTTGAATTTGAATTAGAGAAAATTTGAAATTTAACATTGCCATCACAACTTTTATTATAATAATAATGGGACTTGACATTTCTCAAAGCAGCATCCACATATTAAAATGAGCATTAGAAATAAGACACTGGAGAAGGCATCATGACGAACAGTAGTGCACCATTAGTGATTGATGGGTTGTGACACAGTCTCCTGCGTAGACTTCCTTAAGAGATGACTAAGAATTCCCTCCATCTCTTGTTGCCTTTTTTTCAAACCTTTGATTTTTCTCTCCTAATCCATCTTGATAACATCCTTTTGAGCTCTTCGATTTCCTGCATCTGTGCACTAAGTAGGACATTCATATTTTCTTGTAAACATGCCCTCCTTGTGGTCTGCATCATGATTGAAAGCGTTGTTTGTGCACCATTAGTACATTACACTATGATGGCTCACACAATAATTTTGAAGCCAAAACATTATAAATTACTTACGGGTGTTTCTACTGTAATCTGTCTCATATTGGAATCCTTCTCGATGTTGTGGGAGTTTCCAGAAAACTCCGAACTGGATGCTCTCTTCTTGCTGTTTTTGGCCTTATGGAATAAGGACACTCGCATCAGTACTGCATATCATGTAATAATCAACAATAGACAGGATTTCAATAACTTATTTAAATTCTTACCATAGAGCTATGAGGGGTATCATATTTTGAACTGCCAGTCGTACCGCTTACCACCATAGCATGTATGTTTGCTTTTCCCTTGTCAGAAAATTGCTACGACATGGAGCAAAAGCTTAGTATGACAGGGACTGCATAGTCTGAAATCTCAACAGGATGCCGACTATTATGTATGGTTTCTGACCTTGTTAGAACATTTGGTCATGAAGTTATATTTACGTTGTTGTGCGCTTGTTTTGCAAAATGCCAGTGTAAAATTCTTTCGCAAATGCATCTCTCAAGTCAATTTTGAGATGTCCGTGAAGAAACCATGTACCATGAAAGTTAGAACACATGCAGTACACGGTTTAATGAATGTGTTATAGTAGAATCGCATAATACAGATGCATGACAAATTGGCAAAGGAAGTCTACCTTCTAAAGAGCTGGGGCCCATCTATTCTTTTTTGTAATTAAAGATGAAGGTACATATTCATCCATGTCAACATCGTAGACATCAGCTTCCTCTTTGAATTGTTTTCTGAATCATCATCTGTTTGCGTGCCAGTATGCACAACATAATGTTATTCTTTGCGTAGTTGTGGAGACCGCAGTGACCCTCAGGAAGGATGTGGAGGACGTTGCGCAAGCTCCACAGCGGGAGAGGAGGCTGAGCGGGTTGCCCGAGCGGAGCTGGAGATGGCAATGACCGCGAAACGCGAGCTCAAGGCCGCCCTCCGGCAAGAGCAGAAGGCCTGCCACGTCCTCCGTACCGACCTTGATGAGAACAAGGACCGTTGGACCGTGATCCAACGGGAGCTGGATGCTGTGGAAAAGAACGTTGTGTTGCATGTTCAGGCTGCCTGGTAGGACGAGCAGAAGATTGCCCAGCTGCAGAAGGATGGTGAGGACGTTGCTGTGCAGCTTGCCGAAGCGCAGCGGTGCTGCCAAGACCTAGAGGCTGCCGCCCGAGGTATGTATGATGAGATCCTGTGCATCCAGTGGTGCAATCATGAGCCCTTCCCATACCATTGCTCTGTTGCTTTGTTTTTGCAGCCCCCGTTGCCGGCCATCCAGATTAACGATGCAGAGGAGCAACTTCGGGAGGTTGCTGCACTGGCAGAGCAGATGACCACCGTGCTTGGGATTGCTGTTGGGACCTTATTTGCCGGTCATCTGTGCCTGTCCTCTGACTTCGAGGTCGTCCTCAAGTTGCTTGCGGATTCCTCCGATCAACTGGAGGACTGGATTTACTCTGCTGCCTTTGAGGGAGCACATCAAGTTCTCGCTGGCGTTCGGGCTCACCATCCGAATACCAACCTCTGGTCGATTGAGAGGCCTCCTACTAGAAGCCCGAATCCACAACTGTTCCTGCAAGAGGTCGTCAAGGAGGCCGAATATGCTGCGTGGGTCTATCCCCAGCAAAATAGCATTAAAAGGCATCCCAATATGGGTAGCTCGTAGAGCAGAAGTTTATGAAAAACTTATGAAAGTACTTTATGTATTGTACTATGTTAGTTTACTTTGTGTTTTTAGAACCTGCCATTTGCTGTGTTGTATGACTTCTTAATATCCGCTGGGAGAACGCCCTTGGCCAACCAAAAATGCACGTGTTAGCATTGGCCATATGGACGAGGGCCCCTTGTGAGCTGGGCATGCTGGTATGTACCCAATTGCACTGACGTTGGCCGTGAGCTTTGGGTCAGTTCTTCGCATATGTTAAGACATGTGTAAACTCTACTGACTAGGTTAGGTCATAAGCCTGTTGACCTTCTGCCTTTGTTTTTGTTGAACGACTGAAGGTCTATGTACTGTGAATGCAACCCCCCATACTTGTACTTTGAAGGGTCACCGGATGCATCGCTTATTGCTGAGCTACGAGGGGGAGGGGGTCTAAAATACGATGTAGTCCCCGAGTCGCAAATAAGGAGATCTCTCGTACCATCCGCAAAGAGTTCTGTGGGAGGTTCAATACTTGGTGCTTTGTGTACTTCATTTTACGATCCTATAGTGTGTAATAAAACAGAACTGTTTGTGTAACAAATCACTTTATTGCCTGTCTAGTACATGATCGAGCTAACTATGATTATTCCACTAAGTCTTACTTATGAAAGGAAATTCATGTTCTGGAATTGAAATGACAGGAATTAAAAATTACTAGTGGTAGATGTGTTGCGGAGGCCTTGTTTGGTCCTGCGTGTTGTGTCTGCCTCCCATCTTTTGCTGTTGTGGAGGTCTACCAATAGGTATTCGCCCTCCTGCATATTTGTTTCTCCTGGTGCTCTAGTTGGTCCAGATACCTTGCGGCTACTGGGTCCACGAGAGGCATGCACTCCAATTGTACCTTGGGAATTTCTTGACGGGGGTGCACGTCGTGCCTCCGTGTGCTCTGTGCCCCATCCTGTGACCTCTTCGAGGTTGGCTTTCTCTGATATTATAGCTTGTAGGGGGCAGCCATGACGGTGTCCTGTACCGGGGGTGGCTACTACCGAGGAGCCCAGCCTCATCAACTACAAGGGGCCCAACGGGCCCACAACATAGCGCTAACCCTAGGAGGCCAAACGACATTCTTGATGCCCAAGACTAGAGGGCGGCAGCACCCCAGATCGCATCCAGCATGTAAACCCTAGGCCTCTCCTATCTATATAAAGGGAAGTCTAGGGTTCCTCTTGATCCTCTATCACCAGATAGGAGAACTCTTGGTAGCAATATCATACACAATTATAACCCCTCGCACGAGGTATCCCTCCACTATGAATAACCGAAACCAGTAGGACGTAGGGTATTACTCTTCGGAGGCCCGAACCTAGATAAACCCCTCGCGTGACCTCCGATCCATGACTTCCAACTGCGCTTGGACCCCTATGGTGGGATCAGAAGGAAATCTGCTCCGCCAATTGACGCGCAAGGCATGGGTGGCACCGACTGGAGACCGATCATGGATCGGATCTTTTTCTGATTCCGGTGGCCTATCGCCGGGGGAGAGCCTAACCTTTGGCTCCCTCATGTTCGTCGCAGACAAGGCATGCCTAGTCGACATCAACCCACTGGCCAACCTCATCGCCTTGGGACCTCCCGAAGGGCCTCGCGGTGGTCTCGCCCGGTCTAACGAACACACCACACCATCAACCCAGATGCGACATGCGAGCCGCCTCCACACCACCCACGGAGAGGAGGTCGCGTCGGCAGTCCAGCTAGTCGTGATGGTCTGCGAGGCTTGCCGCCTCGACCAGGCTTCAAAAGGTTGCCTCGTCGATGACCAAGACGTCCATGGAGATGCCGACGTGGCAAGCACCTTGACCTCAGGCGACGGGAGGGACCATGCACCAATCTACCTCACCGACGAGGACAAGAACGCGGGCCTCCAACCCTTCCGTAAGGTCACGTACTCCGACCTTTTGGGAGAAGCATGATCATCCACGAGTTCAGAGACTGACGCCTCTTCTGGTCAAGAGGCATCCCTGTCCGAGGCCCCACAGGTAATATCCTTCCACCATGTCATGATGACAAAGCCGACCACGAACTTGCTACGCACAACGAAGTCAATGGAGCCCGCGGCCTCGGGACCTCCGGCGGCAGGACCGATACTGCCCACAACACAACCACAGATAGACCCCGTACTGACGCCTCAACCACAAGTCAGCACAGGCCTCCCCCTGAGTTCACCGGCAGGTCTCACCATAACGGTCGCGGCCCTACGAGGCACTACGTCAACACTATCACCGGTAACAGGGTACACCCTGAACTACCTTATGATGCCCATCACCGGCACCGACCCTGCATCAAGAACACTGGAGGCCATATGTGTTTCCTAGCTTAATACACAGCTCACACTTTAGCAAAAAGCGCTGGAGGTCTCCGCCCGCGAGGCCCAGTGGAACGAGACAATGACACATGAACGTCTGCGTCGCCCATGCCGCCAACCACGGAACCTCCTCAACGACCTCGCCAACCGAGGCCGGGAGCAAGGGGTCGACTTCAATGAACCAACAGCTGAACCTACAACGCTTCCACCTCCGACCCTGGCCCGCGGCTTCCAAGCAGCGGCCGCACTAGTGGACCGACTGCGAACCACACTAGGAGACCCTAGACTCCTAGCCAACCTCACCCACGTGCTCCACAGGATGGTGGAGCTCCAGGATAACATCTCGCAATCAAGGGAACGGTTGGCGGGCACTTAGAGTGTCCTGTCCGCCGCCAACCACCCAACCTGCGAGTAGGGCCACGGATCCATCCAACGACTAGAGGCCACGCCGGCGGCCGCGACCACACACTTGTGACAACCAATATTGGTTGTTGCCCTGCAACAATGCGCGGCCCTACCAACTGTAAACCTCGCACCGGTGGGACAACCTCACCACCAGCATGGCAGGTGGGGAGGAGCAGAAGTTGGTTACCATGGTGAGTCCCTCCTGTTCTTCATGTGGTGACGTCTCTCATTTGCTTGTACTTGGTCACCATGCGGGGTTTACTTTCCATTTCATAATTTGGTCACCATATCTGTGGTGACCCCCCATTCGTACTTGGTCACCATATCTGTGGTGATGCATTTTCTTGTACTTGGTCAGCATGGGGGGTACCAGCACCATGCGTCCATCGCAAAACTCTCCCCGTACAATATTGTCTTTCATTGTTTCCGCCAGTACCTGCTCATATACTTTTGTCGATTTGCTGGTAGGAGTTGTTAATCAAAGACCAATTATTCATGTCCTTGTTCATCATTGATGCGATTACTTATGTTTCAGTTATCAATTAATCTTAAAATACACAAGTATTAGCAAATAATCAGGATCCGCCTAATAAGACCATGTGAAGTGAATAGATCTCTAGATTGAATCATAGTACGAACCATAATACAAACCACAAAATTGAGTAGATCTAGAAGAATCAAAAGGTTCAAGTACATCAAGAGGCCAAAATTAAGCACATGTATAAATATATATGGGTGTCGTAAACATAGATAAGGTTGTGGGGTGGGGATGGCGGGAGAGGGGCTTCTCACTTGGTTGTGTATGATAACGTTTTGGGGTAGACGGCGGAGATTTGCAGACCTTCTCGCAACAGAGTGTCCTGGCCATCACGTTCGTCGGAGATGGAGCCATAGGTCACTAGGAGGGCGGCGGGTCTGAGGCAGAAGAGAGGGTTGAGGGAGCAGTGACATTTCACTCTTGCCACTCTAGCTTTCGACAATGTATCACAATTGCCATTTTGTGGCAAAAGCAAAAAAAAATAATTTCACGTTTGCCACTATTAGCTTTTGACAATGTATCACAATTGCCGCTCTAGTTTTTTTGCTTTTGCCATGGAATGTCAATTGTGATATATTTTCAAAACCTAAGAGTGACAAAAGTGAAATGTCAAATTTGAGAATGGCATAAGTAAAATTTGCAAAATCTAGAGTGGCCGAAACAAAATTTTCCCATTATATTATGTAGTGTATATATGAATTAGGATGCCAATGCCATATGGTTCTCTAAATGTAGTGCCAATGCCATATGGTTCTCTAAATGTAATGCCTAAACACACACAAAAAAATTCATTCATTAACTTTTGAGCTATATTTTAGCTCTAATTCATTCACTGACAACTGAGCCATAGAACCATACGCCCAATGACATGTGGGCCAAGTACATACGAACAGTCTCGTCACATTTTCTTAGAGAAAACCCCCGTCCCTCCTTCCTCGCTCTCGAGCCGCCTCGCAGTCCCCTCCTCTTTCACAACTCTGCTCAGATACCCGAGGTCATAGCCGGATGTCATTGTAGATTGCAGCCGCGTGCAGATATAACCGCCTTTCGCATATCACACTAGCGCTGTCGGCTATCGGCAACGACTAATGTCGACGTTTATTCCACTGCCTACCAACCCCTCCCAGATTGGGTTTTCTCATGGACAACAAGGTAAGTGCAATGTGCATCCATATCTTGTAGTTCTAATTCGTATTCTACCACTGGGTGATAATCCACCATAAGGCAATCGCCGTGCATGCATTTTCTTGCAGTCTGATTTTAGGGTTCTATTTTCAATGCCCACAGTGTCATGACGGGGGGCACCTGTGCGGCCTTGGCCAGACAAATGAGTTGTTCAACATCACCATCCGAGAGGACTTCAGGAAACGCATGGTATATTTGTAAAATCCATCTCACCTCCAGGGTTAGGGTTCTTAAAATTACATTATTCTGTGGAGACTGCATGGTTGTACTTTAGGCCAAATTGGGAATAATGCCTATTTTACCAACATAGTATTGCTAAACTGGGATAAACGCCAACTACCATTCAACACTGACTTTAATCAGGGGAGGATCTAGTGGGGGTGCCATGCCACTGACGTCAATATGGAAACATTGCCTAGTTTACCAACAAAGTACTGCTCAATTGGGATAAATGGTAGCATGCACCCGTGACGTGAAACTGGAAACTATTGCTATATTAGGAAATTATTGTTGTACAGTTCTGTTAGTACAGCTCATATTTGCATAACTTCGAAAAAATACACAAAGAGTTACTAGTCATCTAAAAGATCTTATTTTAGTTCGCATAGCAAGTAATACCTTTTCATTCATACCATCATAATATTTGCACATGAAAGTAAAGCTCATATTTGGTTAACAAATTTTCTCGTTTATATTAATTAGTAGATCACTTTTTTTAATAGCTAATATTTTACCTGTTCATACATTTCTGACCTATATGAATGACACATTATGTCTTCATTGTTAACAAATATATCATGTCTTACTATTTCTCGTAGTACATCCCTTGCTTTGCAACAAAACGTGTGGTAGACAAGTTTTCCTAGTTCTTAGATGAAGACTCTGCTCGGTCCACATTGCACACACGCCATGGATATACGTTCCAACTTGTAGTCAATACCGATAGTGAAGGTCGCTCATATTTTCATTTGTGCTTGTGGAGAGAGCTTACTACACGTTACTTACTGAAAGCTGGCATTGAATTGTTACTAGATATAACACAACCTAATCTTATCATCCCTGTGTCCATACCATCTAAGATCCCTTGATGGACCAACAACCTAAGTTAGTTTTCTTTCAAATTCTTGCATGTTGAACTAGAACTTAGCAAAAATAATGTATCTCTCTGAACTTACTAATTAGTATTTTATTTTCATGCAGGGCTTGTTAAATATGTAGTTAAAAGATGGTTGTTACTCCTGCATCCAAATTTCACTGGAAAGACCTAAAGCATCTCATCAAATTTGTTTGTAGAATCAACTCCCTTATGAAGCGGTTCCATGGTGGAGGCCATGTGGGAATAGGTGTGCTAGTGGTTGATACGTCTCCAACATATCTATATTTTTTGCTTGTTCCATGCTGTTATATTATCATTCTTGGATGTTTTACAATCATTGTATAGCAACTGCATATCATTTTTGGGACTAACCTATTGACATAGTGCCCAGTGCCAGTTGCTATTTTTTGCTTGTTTTTTACTTCGCAGAATATCAGTACCAAACGGAGTCCAAACACAGCGAAACTTTTTGGAGAATTTTTTTTGGACCAGAAGACACCCAGTGGGCCAAAGATGTACCAGAGGAGAGGCCCGAGGTGGGCACAACCCACCAGGGCATGCCTGGAGGCCTAGGCGCACCCAGGGGGGTTGTGCCCCCCTCGATCGGTGACCTCCCGCACCGCCTCTTTGCCCTATAAATTGCCAAATATTCCAGAAACCCTAGGGAAGTCGACGAAGCACAATTCCAGCCGCTGCAAGTTCCAGAACCACGAGATCCAATCTAGACACTGAGGGGTTCATCATCCTCATTGGTGCCTCTCCGATGATGCGTGCGTAGTTCATCATAGACCTACGGGTCCGTAGGCAGTAGTTAGATGGCTTCCTCTCTCTCTTTTGATTCTCAATACAATGGTCTCTTGGAGATCTATTTGTTGTAACTCTTTTTTGCAGTGTGTTTGTTGGGCTCCGATGAACTTTGAGTTTATGATCAGATCTATATCCATGAATATTATTTGAGTCTTTTTTTTATCTCTTATATGCATGATTATTTATAGCCTCGTATTTCTTCTTTGAATCTTTGGTTTAGTTACGCCAACTAGATCGTATTTTCTTGTCATGGGAAGAGGTGCTTTGTGATGGGTTCGATCGTGCGGTGTTCTTTCCCAGTGACAGAAGGGGCGGCAAGACACGCATGTATCGTTGCTATTAAGGATAACAAGATGGGGGCTATTCCTACATGAATAGATCTCGTCTACATCATGTCATCGTTCTTATTGCATTACTTCGTTTTTTTTCATGAACTTAATGCACTAGATGCATGCTGGATAGAGGTCAATGTGTGGAGTAATAGTAGTAGATGCAGGCAGGAGTCGGTCTACTAATCTTGGACGTGATGCCTATATATTGATCATTGCCTTGGATATCGTCATAATTATTCGATCTTCTATCAATTACCCAACAGTAATTTGTTTACCCACCGTGTGTTATTTCTTGAGAGAAACCACAAGTGAAATCTATGGCCCCCGGGTCTATTCTTTATCATATTTGCTTTGAGATCTATTTTTATTTACTTTTCTTTTCAGATCTATTATTCCAAAAAAAAACAAAAATACCTTGCTGCACTTTTTTGTTACTTATTTTATTTCGCGTTTTATCGAGATCTATTTAGCCAATCTACCACAAATTTATCTATCTTTTTATCGTGGAGGGATTGACAACCCCTCTTACGCGTTGGGTTGCAAGTATTTGTTCTTTGTGTGCAGGTACCATTTACATAGTGTTGCTTGGTTCTCCTACTGGATTGATACCTTGGTTTCATAACTGAGGGAAATACCTACCGTAGCTGTGCTGCATCATCCCTTCCTCTTTGGGGAAATACCGACGTAGTTCAAGCGACATCAAAAGGAATTTCTGGCGCCGTTGCTGGGGAGACATCATCAACATCTATCAGGTTCCTAATCACAAATCTCGTCTCCTTGCAATTTACATTATTTGCCATTTGCCTCTCATTTTCATCTCCCCCACTTCACAAAAATTTGTCGTTTTATTCGCCCTCTTTTTCGTTCGTCGTTTTCTCGTCAGATCTATCTTTTTGTGTGCAATCTTGTTTGCATAGTCACGATGACTCAAGGAAACACCAAGTTGTGTGACTTTTCCAATACCAATAACAATGATTTTATTAGCACTCCGATTGCTCCTCCCGCCACTAGTGCGGAATCTTGTGATATTAATGTCGCTTTGTTGAATCTTGTTACGAAAGATCAGTTTTCCGGTACTCCTAATGAGGATGCCGCGTCCCATCTAAACACATTCGTAGAATTATGCGATATGCAAAAGAAAAAAGATGTGGACAATGATATTGTGAAGTTGAAATTATTTCCTTTTTCTTTGAGGGATCGTGCAAAAAATTGGTTTTCTTCTTTGCCACGCAATAGTATCGATTCTTGGGATAAGTGCAAAGATGCTTTTATTACTAAGTATTTTCCGCTCGCGAAAATTATTTCCCTTAGAACTCAAATCATGAATTTTAAGCAACTTGAGCATGAACATGTTGCACAATCTTGGGAAAGAATGAAGTTGATGCTAAGAAATTGTCCTACTCATGGTTTAAATCTTTGGATGATCATACAAAATTTTTATGCGGGATTGAACTTTGCTTCTAGAAATCTTTTAGATTCCACCGCGGGTGGTACTTTTATGGAAATTACTTTGGGTGCAGCTACTAAATTGCTTGATAATATTATGGCAAATTATTCACAATGGCATACTGAAAGAGCACCTACGAGTAAAAAGGTTAATTCGGTTGAAGAAATTAGTACGTTGAGTGAAAAAGTTGATGCTCTTATGAAATTGGTTGCTAATAAAATTTATCCTATTGATCTTAATGACGTGTCTTTGTATACTGTGATTGAGCAAAATAGTGATCCCGTAGATGTGAATTTTGTCTCACAAAATAATTTTAATAACAATGCTTATAGAGGTAATTTTAATCCTAGGCCTTTTCCTGGAAATTCCTCTAATAATTATGGTAATTCCTATGGTAATTCTTCTTACAATAATAATAGGAACACCTCTGATCTTGAGAATAATATTAAAGAATTTATCAATGCTCAAAAAGTTTTCAATACTACGATAGAAGAAAAGTTGAATAAGATTGATGATATGTCTAGAAGCAATGGTAGAATTTCTCATGATATAGAAAATCTCAAGTTGAAATTTTTTGTACCCAAGGTTGATGAATCAATTAATGCTCGCTTATGTGATTTTTCATTTCTTGGTTGGTTGCTTCTCAATCCTTTTGCTAGCCTCCACTTGTACTAAGTAGAAATACTACTTGTGCATCCAACATCTTTAAACCCAGTTTTGCCATATGAGTCCACCATACCTACCTATATGCGGTATTTCCATGCCGTTCTAAGCAAATTTGTATGTGCCATCTCTAATTTTCAAAATAATTTTCCTTTTTGTGAGCCCGTACCGCTCATGAAGCGGCAGGGGGTGACCAATATTTTCCATGCTAGATGTGTTATTCTCAAGATGAGTGTTTATTCACTTATCATTGCACGAGAGTATGGCGGTAATAGGGATGCCCAGTCCCAAAATGAAAAAGAAATTTACTTTATGTTTTCAAATAATAAATTCCTTGGAAAGTGTTGGTATGGACGGTACCTATGGATACGGCTAGCCGTAGAATGTGAAAGAATGGTGGAAAAAGGAATAAACTTTATTTTCTGTTTGGGAACCGCCTATGATATATCTAGCATGGAAAGTGTTGGGAATTACTCGGTCGTTTTCGTTGACGGGAAAAGTATGCCTCTCAAAAAAAATTATCTCTCAATTTAAGCTTTAAGCTCTGGCACCTCTAAAAATCCCTACTTCCCTCTGTGAAGGGCCTATCTATTTACTTTATGCAATTTTATTTTTATTTGAGTCTCCATCTTCTCTTATAAAGCACCAACTAAGGGGCACTATGATCGTACTTGAGCATTGGATGTAGCTAATATGCGAGTGTGTTTCATGAATGGATCAATGATTGAGCATGATGGGCTAGGGGTAACTTTCTTTAGTGTTGATATTTTGAAAGACATGGTTGCTTGTTGATATGCTTGAGTATTGAAATCTTCATGTCAAAACTAGACTATTGCTTTGAACCATATGAAAGTCCAAATGCCCATGCTACAAAAGAAAAGAATATGTGATGAACATGTTAGGCAGCATTCCACATAAAAAATTATGTTTTTATCATTTACCTACTCGAGGACGAGTAGGAATTATGCTTGGGGATGCTGATACATCTCCAACATATCTATAATTTTTGCTTGTTCCATGCTGTTATATTATCATTCTTGGATGTTTTACAATCATTTTATAGCAACTTTATATCATTTTTGGGACTAACCTATTGACATAGTGCCCAGTGCCAGTTGCTGTTTTTTGCTTGTTTTTTTACTTCGCAGAATATCAGTACCAAACGGAGTCCAAACACAGCGAAACTTTTTGGAGAATTTTTTTGGACCAGAAGACACCCAGTGGGCCAAAGATGTACCAGAGGGGAGGCCCGAGGTGGGCACAACCCACCAGGGTGCGCCTGGAGGCCCGGGCGTGCCCAGGGGGGTTGTGCCCCCCTCGATGACCTCCCGCACCGCCTCTTCCCCCTATAAATTGCCAAATATTCCAGAAACCCTAGGGGAGTCGACGAAACACAATTCCAGCCGCCGCAAGTTCCAGAACCACGAGATCCAATCTAGACACCATCACGGAGGGGTTCATCATCCTCATTGGTGCCTCTCCGATGATGCGTGAGTAGTTCATCATAGGCCTACGGGTCCATAGGCAGTAGCTAGATAGCTTCCTCTCTCTCTTTTGATTCTTAATACAATGGTCTCTTGGAGATCTATTTGATGTAAATCTTTTTTGTGGTGTGTTTGTTGGGATCCGATGAACTTTGAGTTTATGATTTGATCTATATCCATGAATATTATTTGAGTCTTCTTTTGATCTCTTATATGCATGATTATTTATAGCCTCGTATTTCTTCTTCAAATCTTTGGTTTAGTTAGGCCAACTAGATCGATTTTTCTTGCCATGGGAAGAGGTGCTTTGTGATGGGTTCGATCGTGTGATGTTCTTTCCCAGTGACAGAAGGGGCGGCAAGACACGCATGTATCGTTGCTATTAAGGATAACAAGATGGGGCTATTCCTACATGAATAGATCTCGTCTACATCATGTCATCGTTCTTATTGCATTACTTCATTTTTTTCATGAACTTAATGCACTAGATGCATGCTGGATAGAGGTCGATGTGTGGAGTAATAGTAGTAGATGCAGGCAGGAGTCGGTCTACTAATCTTGGACGTGATGCCTATATATTGATCATTGCCTTGGATATCGTCATAATTATTCGATCTTCTATCAATTGCCCAACAGTAATTTGTTTACCCACCGTGTGCTATTTCTTAAGAGAAACCACTAGTGAAATCTATGGCCCCCGGGTCTATTCTTTATCATATTTGCTTTGAGATCTATTTTTATTTGCTTTTCTTTTTAGATCTATTATTCCAAAAAAAACAAAAATACCTTGCTGCACTTTTTTGTTACTTATTTTATTTCGCGTTTTATCGAGATCTATTTATCCAATCTACCACAAATTTATCTATCTTTTTACTGTGGAGGGATTGACAACCCCTCTTACGCGTCGGGTTGCAAGTATTTGTTCTTTGTGTGCAGGTACCGTTTACATAGTGTTGCTTGGTTCTCCTACTGGATTGATACCTTGGTTTCATAACTGAGGGAAATACCTACCATAGCTGTGCTGCATCATCCCTTCCTCTTTGGGGAAATACCGATGTAGTTCAAGCGACATCAGTGGTGCATACCTTGAACAGGATGAATTGTAACATTCACAAAATTATGGTACAAGGTATTTTATGTTAAATTTTCTCTCAATGAACTATTGCTTCATATAGTGTCACAATTGTTTTATTCATCTTCTAACAGATGTTGTCGCCTTCAGTTGTTCCTAAATTGATGCCCAGACATGGTCCAATCACACTAGCCATTGGTCACAACAAGAAGTTCATGGCAAGATTTATAATATCCCCTAGAATTGGAACAATTCACATTACTAAAAGGGAGGCTGTGATGGCAATGTATCCACACTTGGAAATAGGAGCCAAAGTTATGCTGATGTTGTACGAAGGCACTGAAGGGTTTTTTCCTGTTCATTGATGACATGCTGTGATGGTTTTTTTCCTGTTCATTGACGACATGTTGTGATGCAGTTCCAGGCCAATGATTTCTTGAAATCCTGGTTGTTAAGTACTCTATGTCAAGTTGTGTATGCGGAGTAGCACTTACGTATATGTGGATAATAAGGTTGTGAAGTACTGCATGCTAAGTATTTATTTAATTATTTGCTTCTGTACTGAAATTGGTTTTAAGTATGTGGTAAGATATGCATGTCATGTCTTCTGAACACGATCATACTGCATCACTCTTGCAAATTAAAACAACTAATGATACATGAATTGAAAATGCTGACAACGCATATGCCTCTATAAGTGGAAAGTTTCAGTGGTACACAACATTGATTTCACTTTCACTAAAATTTGCTTGAATTTCAAACATTGCAGTACACACAAACTTAGTAACCTTTTAGTCACATAATTTTAGAAGCATTGCAAAGATTAAGCCGAACATACTTGAATTCCTCCCAAAATTGTCGCACTGCGACACCATCCGATACAACACCTAATAGTACAAACTATTATAACAAACTAATATAGCCATATGGCCATGGCGTAGTTGTGTCCATGACCACGGTCACGGCGTAGTTCTTGTTGGGGAACGTTGCATGAAAATCAAAAAAAAATCCTATGTGTTGGGAAACGTTGCATGGAAAACAAAAAAATTTCTACGCACACGCAAGATCTATCAAGGAAATGCATAGCAACGAGAGGGGGAGAGTGTGTCTATGTACCCTCATAGACCGTAAGCGGAAGCGTTTGACAACACGGTTGATGTAGTCAAACTTCTTCGTGTTCCAACCGATCGAGCACCGAACGTACGGCACCTCCGCGTTCAGCACACGTTCAGCTCGATGACGTCCTCCGCCTTCTTGATCCAGCAAGACGGCGAGGTAGTGGATGAGTTCTGACAGCATGATGGCGTGGTGACGGTGATGGTGAAGCTATCTCCGTAGGGCTTCGCCTAAGTACTACGAAAATATGACCGGGGGTGTAAACGGTGGAGGGGGCCGCCACATACGGCTAACAATTGATCTGTTGTGTGCTAGGAGCCCCCCTCCCACATATATATAGGTGGGAGGGAGGGAGGAGTAGCCAAGGGGGCGCCCAAGTAAGGGGAATCCTACTTGGGGTCTCTCCCAAGCCGCGCCCCCCTTTCCTTACTTGGAGCGCGGGGAAAGGCAGGGGAGGGTGGCGCCCCCCTTTCGTTTCTCCCATGAGAGGGAAAGGCAGGAGGGCCTAGCCCTCCCCCTTTTCCTTCCCTAGGGCTGGCCAACCAAGGGAGGAGGCGCACCAGCCCCCTTGTGGGCTGGTCTGTCCCCTCCTTTGGCCCATAAGGCCCATAACTTGCCGGGGGTGCCCGGAACCCCTTCCGGTGACCCGATTCCTTCCGGTACGTCCCGAAACACTTTTGGTGTCCAAATACCACCATCCTATATATCAATCTTTACCTCTCGACCATTTAGAGACCCCACGTCATGTCCGTGATCTCATCCGGGACTCCGAACAACATTCGGTCACCAAAACATATAACTCATATAACACTATATCGTCAACGAACGTTAAGCGTGCGGACCCTACGGGTTCGAGAACTATATAGACATGACCGAGACACCTCTCCGGTCAATAACCAATAGCAGAACCTGGATGCCCATATTGGCTCCTACATATTCTACAAAGATCTTTATCAGTGGAACCGTTATGACAACATACGTAATTCCCTTTGTCCATCGGTATGTTACTTGCCCGAGATTCGATCATCGGTATCTCTATACCTACTTCAATCTTGTTACCGGCAAGTCTCTCTACTCGTTCCGTAATACATCACCTCGTGACTAACTCCTTAGTCGTTTGCTTGCAAGCTTATGATGTTTATTACCGAGAGGGCCCAAAGATACCTCTCCGATACTCGGAGTGACAAATCCTAATCTCGATCTATGCCAACTCAACAAACACCTTCGGAGATACCTGTAGAGCATCTTTATGATCACCCAGTTATGTTTTTTATGTTTGATAGCACACAAGGTATTCCTCCGGTATCCGGGAGTTGCATAATCTCATAGTCGAAGGAATATGTATTTGACATGAAGAAAGCAATAGCAATAAACTGAACGATCATTATGCTAAGCTAACGGATGGGTCTTGTCCATCACATCATTCTCCTAATGATGTGATCCTGTTATCAAATGACAACACATTTCTATGGTTAGGAAACCTTAACCATCTTTGATCAACGAGCTAGTCTAGTAGAGGCTTACTAGGGACACATTATTTGTTTATGTATTCACACATGTATTTAAGTTTCCAATCAATACAATTCTAGCATGAATAATAAACCTTTATCATGAATAAGGAAATATAAAATAACAACTTTATTATTGCCTCTAGGGCATATTTCTTTTAGTCTCCCACTTGCACTAGAGTCAATAATCTAGTTCACATCGCCATGTGATTAACACCAATAGTTCACATCGCCATGTGATCAACACCCAAAGGGTTTACTAGAGTCAATAATCTAGTTCACATCGCCATGTGATTAACACCCAAAGAGTGTGTGATCATGTTTTGCTTGTGAGAGAAGGTTAGTCGACGAGTCTGCCACATTCAGATCCGTATGTATTTTGCAAATTTCTATGTCTACAATGCTCTGCATGGAGCTACTCTAGCTAATTTGCTCCCACATTCGATATGTATCCAGATTGAGACTTAGAGTCATCTGGATTAGTGTAAAAGCTTGCATCGACGTAACCCTTTACGACAAACTCTTTATCACCTCCATAACCGAGAAACATTTCCTTAGTCCTCTTAAGGCACCTAAGGATAATTTTGACCGTTGTCCAGTGATCCACTCCTGGATCACTATTGTACCCCATTGCCAAACTCATGGCAAAGTACACAATAGGTCTAGTATACAGCATGGCATACTTTATAGAACCTATGGCCGAGGCATAGGGAATGACTTTCATTCTTTCTCTATCTTCTACCATGGTCGGGCTTTGAGTCTTACTCAACTTCACACCTTGTAACACAGGCATGAACCATTTCTTTGACTGATCCATTTTGAACTTCAAAATCTTGTCAAGGTATGTGCTTTGTGAAAGTCCTATTAAGCGTCATGATCTATCCCTATAGATCTGGATGCCCAATATATAAGTAGCTTCACCGAGGTCTTTCATTGAAAAATTCTTATCCAAGTATCCTTTTATGCTATCCAGAAATTCTATATCATTTCCAATATGTCATCCACATATAATATCAGAAATGCTACAGAGCTCCCACTCACTTTCTTGTAAATACAGGCTTCACCGAAAGTCTGTATAAAACCATATGCTTTGATCACCTCATCAAAGCGTATATTCCAACTCCGAGATGGATCGCTGGAGCTTGCATACATTGTTAGCACCTTTAGGATCGACAAAACCTTCTGGTTGTATCATATACAACTCTTCATTAAGAAATCCATTAAGGAATGCAGTTTTGACGTCCATTTGTCAGATTTCATAATCATAAAATGCGGCAATTGCTAACATGATTCGGACAGACTTAAGCATCACTATGGGTGAGAAAGTCTCATCGTAGTCAACCCCTTGAACTTGTCAAAAAACTTTTGCGACAAGTCGAGCTTTATAGACAGTGATATTACCATCAACGTCCATCTTCCTCTTGAAGATCCATTTATTTCCAATGGCTTGCCGATCATCGGGCAAGTCCATCAAAGTCCACACTTTGTTCTCATACATGGATCCTATCTCAGATTTCATGGCCTCAAGCCATTTATCGAAATCTGGGCTCATCATAGCTTCTTCATAGTTCGTAGGTTCGCCATGGTCTAATAACATAACTTCCAGGACAGGATTACTGTACCACTCTGGTGCGGATCGTGCTGTGGTCGACCTATGAGGTTCAGTAGCAACTTGATCTGAAGTTTCATGATCATTATCATTTGCTTCCACTCTAGTTGGTGTAGGCATCACGGGAACAGATTTCTCTGATGTACTACTTTCCAATTCGAGAGAAGGTACAATTACCTCATCAAGTTCTACTTTCCTCCCACTCAATTCTTTCGAGAGAAACTCCTTCTCTAGAAAGTACCAATTCTTGGCAAAAAAGATCTTGCCTTCGGATATGTGGTAGAAGGTGTACCCAATTATTTAGGGTATCCTATGAAGACGCACTTCTCCGATTTGGGTTCGAGCTTATCAGGCTGAAGCCTTTTGACATAAGTGTCGCAACCCCAAATTTTAAGAAACGACAGCTTAGGTTTCTTGCCAAACCACAGTTCATACGGTGTCGTCTCAACGGATTTAGATGGTGCCCTATTTACCGTGAATGCAATTGTCTCTAATGCATAACCCCAAAACAATAGTGGTAAATCAGTAAGAGACATCATAGATCGCACCATATCTAATAAAGTACGGTTACGATGTTTGTACACACCATTACGCTGTGGTGTTCCAGGTGGCGTGAGTTGTGAAACTATTTCACATTGTTTTAAATGAAGGCCAAACTCGTAACTCAAATATTCTCCTCCACGATCAGATCGTAGAAACTTTATTTTCTTGTTACGATGATTCTCCACTTCACTCTGAAATTCTTTAAACTTTTCAAATGTTTCAGACTTGTGTTTCATCAAGTAGATATACCCATACCTACTCAAATCATCTGTGAAGGTGAGAAAATAACGATACCCGCCGTGTGCTTCAACACTCATCGGACCGCATACATCGATATGTATTATTTCCAATAAGTCATTAGCTCGCTCCATTGTTCCGGAGAACGGAGTTTTAGTCATCTTGCCCATGAGGCATGGTTCGCAAGTATTAAATGATTCATAATCAAGTGATTCCAAAAGTCCATTCGCATGGAGTTTCTTCATGTGCTTTACACCAATATGACCTAAATGGCAGTGCCACAAGTATGTTGCACTATCATTATCAACTTTGCATCTTTTGACATCAATCTTATGAATATATGTATTACTACGCTCGAGATTCCATAAACCATTTACATTGGGTGTATGACCATAAAAGGTTTTATTCATGTAAACAGAACAACAATGATTCTATGACTTAAATGAATAACCATATTGCAATAAACATGATCTAATCATATTCATGCTCAACGCAAACACCAAATAACATTTATTTAGGTTCAACACTAATCCTGAAGGTAGAGGGAGTGTGCGATGGTGATCATATCAACCTTGGAATCACTTCCAACACGCATCGTCACCTCGCCCTTAACTAGTCTCTGTTTATTCTGCAACTCCTATTTCGAGTTACTAATCTTAGCAACTGAACCAGTATCAAATACCCATGTGTTACTATGAATACTAGTAAGGTACACATCAATAACATGTATATCAAATATACCTTTGTTCACTTTGCCATCCTTCTTATCCGCCAAGTATTTGGGGCAGTTCCGCTTCTAGTGACCATTCCCTTTGCAGTAGAAGCACTCAGTTTTAGGCTTAGGTCCAGCTTTGGGCTTCTTCATAGGAGTGGCAACTTGCTTGCCATTCTTCTTGAAGTTCCCCTTTCTTTCCCTTGCCCTTTTTCTTGAAACTAGTGGTCTTGTTAACCATCAACACTTGATGCTCTTTCTTGATTTCTACCTTCACCGATTTCAGCATCGCGAAGAGCTTGGGAATCGTTTTTGTCATCCCTTGCATATTATAGTTCATCACGAAGTTCTAGTAGCTTAGTGATAGTGACTAGAGAACTCTATCAATCACTATCTTATTTGGAAGATTAACTCCCACTTGATTCAAGCGATTGTAGTACTCAGACATTCTGAACACATGCTCACTGGCTGAGCTATTCTCCTCCATCTGGTAGGCAAAGTACTTGTCAGAGGTCTCATACCTCTCGACACGGGCATGAGTCTGAAATACCAATTTCAGCTCTTGGAACATCTCATATGCTCCGTGGCGTTCAAAACATCTTTGGAGCCCCGATTCTAAGCCGTAAAGCATGGTGCACTAAACTATCAAGTAGTGATCATATCGAGCTTGTAAAACGTTCATAATGTCTACATCAGCTCCTGCAATAGGTCTGTCACCTAGCGGTGCATCAAGGACATAATTCTTCTGTGCAACAATGAGGTTAATCCTCAGATCACGGACCTAGTCCGCATTATTGCTACCATCATCTTTCAACTTAGTTTTCTCTAGGAATATATCAAAAATAGTGGAGCTATATCGCGAGATATTGATCTACAACATAAATTTGCAAATACTATCAGGACTAAGTTCATGATAAATTAAGTTCAATTAATCAAATTACTAAAGAACTCCAACTTAAATAAACATCCCTCAAGTTATCTAAGTGATACATGATCTAAATCAACTAACCCAAATCCGATCATCACGTGAGATGGGGTAGTCATCAATGGTGAACATCTCTATGTTGATCATATCTACTATATGACTCACGTTCGACCTTTCGGTCTCCAGTGTTCCGAGACCATGTCTGTACATGCTAGGCTCGTCAAGTTTAACCCAAGTATTCTGCATGTGCAAAACTGTCTTACACCCGTTGTATGTGAACGTAGAGTCTATCACACCCGATCATCACGAGGTGCTTCGAAACGACGAAATTTAGCAATGGTGCATACTCGGGGAGAACACTTTTATCTTGAAATTTAGTGAAGGGATCATCTTATAATGCTACCGCCGTTCTAAGCAAAATAAGATGCATAAAGGATAAACATCACATGCAATCAAAATATGTGACATGATATGGCCATCATCATCTTGTGCTTTTTGATCTCCATCTTCAAAGCATCGTCATGATCTCCATCATCACAGGCTCGACACCTTGATCTCCATCGTTGCGTCGTGGTCGTCTCGCCAACTATTGCTTCTACAACTATCGCTAACGCATAGTGATAAAGTAAAGCAATTACATGGCGTTTGCATTTCATACAATAAAGAGACAACCATAAGGCTCCTGCCGGTTGCCGATAACTTACAAAACATGATCATCTCATACAATAATGTATATCACATCATGTATTGACCATATCACATCACAACATGCCCTGCAAAAACAAGTTAGACATCCTCTACTTTGTTGTTACAAGTTTTACGTGGCTGCTACGGGCTTCTAGCAAGAACCGTTCTTACCTACGGCAAAAACCACAACGGTGATTCATCAAGTTTGCTGTTTTAACCTTCTTTAAGGACCGGCCACAGTCAAATTCGATTCAACTAAAGTAGGAGAAACAGACACCCGCCAGCCACCTTTATGCAAAACTAGTTGCATGTCTATCGGCGGAACCGGTCTCATGTGCGTGGACATGTAAGGTTGGTCCGGGCCGCTTCATCCCACAATACCACCAAATCAAAATAAGACGTTGGTGGTAAGCAGTATGACTATCACCGCCCACAACTCTTTGTGTTCTACTCATGCATATCATCTACGCATTGACCTAGCTCATGATACCACTGTTGGGAAACATTGCATGGAAAACAAAAAAAATTCTACGCACATGAAAGATCTATAAAGGAGATGCATAGCAACGAGAGGGGAAGAGTGTGTATACATACCCTCATAGACCGTAAGCGGAAGCGTTTGACAACGTGGTTGATGTAGTCGAACTTCTTCGCGTTCCAACCGATCGAGCACCGAACATACGACACCTCCGCACTCAGCACACGTTCAGCTCGATGATGTCCTCTGCGTTCTTGATCCAGCAAGATGGCAAGGTAGTGGATGAGTTCCGACAGCACGATGGCAAGGTGACGGTGATGGTGAAGCTATCTCTGTAGGGCTTCGCCTAAGCACTATGAAAATATGACCGGGGGTGTAAACGGTGGAGGGGGTGCCGCACACGGCTAACAATTGATCTGTTGTGTGCTAGGCGCCCCCCTCCCACATATATATAGGTGGGAGGGAGGGAGGAGCAGCCAAGGGGGGCGCCCAAGTAGGGGGAATCCTACTTGGGGTCTCTCCCAAGCCGCGCCCCCCTTTCCTTATTTGGAGCGCGGGGAAAGGCAGGGGAGGGTGGCGCCCCCTTCCTTTCTCCCATGAGAGGGAAAGGCAGGAGGGGCTAGCCCTCCCCCTTTTCCTTCCCTAGGGCTGGCCAACCAAGGGATGAGGCGCACCAGCCCCCTTGTGGGCTGGTCTGTCCCCTCCTTTGGCCCATAAGGCCCATAACTTGCCGGGGGTGCCCGGAACCCCTTCCGGTGACCCAATTCCTTTCCGGTACGTCCCGAAACACTTCCGGTGTCCAAATACCATCGTCCTATGTATTAATCTTTACCTCTCGACCATTTCGAGACTCCTCGCCATGTTCATGATCTCATCCGGGACTCCAAACAACATTCGGCCACCAAAACATATAACTCATATAACACTATATCGTCAACGAACGTTAAGCGTGCGGACCCTACGGGTTCGAGAACTATATAGACATGACCGAGACACCTCTCCGGTCAATAACCAATAGCGGAACTTGGATGCCCATATTGGCTCCTACATATTCTACGAAGATCTTTATCGGTTGAACCGTTATGACAACATACGTAATTCCCTTTGTCCATCGGTATGTTACTTGCCCGAGATTCGATCGTTGGTATCTCCATACCTACTTCAATCTCATTACCGGCAAGTCTCTTTACTCGTTCCGTAATAGATTACCTCATGACTAACTCCTTAGTCATTTGCTTGCAAGCTTATGATGTGTATTACCGAGAGGGCCCAGAGATACCTCTCCGATACTCGGAGTGACAAATCCTAATCTCGATCTATGCCAACTCAACAAACACCTTCGGAGATACCTGTAGAGCATCTTTATGATCACCTAGTTACGTTGTGACGTTTGATAGCACACAAGGTATTCCTCCAGTATTCAGGAGTTGCATAATCTCATAGTCGAAGGAATATGTATTTGACATGAAGAAAGCGATAGCAATAAACTGAACAATCATTATGCTAAGCTAACGGATGGGTCTTGTCCATCACATCATTCTCCTAATGATGTGATCCTGTTATCAAATGATAACACATGTCTATGGTTAGGAAACCTTAACCATCTTTGATCAACGAGCTAGTCTAGTAGAGGCTTACTAGGGACACGATATTCGTTTATGTATTCACACATGTATTTAAGTTTCCGATCAATACAATTCTAGCATGAATAATAAACCTTTATCATGAATAAGAAAATATAAAATAACAACTTTATTATTGCCTCTAGGGCATATTTCCTTCACTACAAACACCCAAGATCTATCTAGGAGAAGCATAACAATGAGAGGGGAGAGTGTGTCTACGTACCCTCGTAGACCGTTAAGTGGAAGTGTATATTACGCGGTTGATGTAGTCGTACTCGTCACGATCCAATCGCGATCCCAACCGATGAAGTATCGAATGAACGTCACCTCCGCGTTGAGCACACGTATGAATCGATGATGTCTCCTCCTCCTTGACCCAACAAGCGAGGGAGGAGAAGTAGATGGGGTCACCGGCAGCACGATGACGTGACAGTGATGGTGGTGGAGTGATTCCGGCAGGGCTACGCCGAGCGCTACCGAAACAACAAAGACGGAGTTACGAAGTAATGGGAGAGAGAGGGGGGCCAATGGCTTGGGTGTCCTCTTGGGGGCACCCCCTCCTTTCTATATATAGGTGGAGGGGCGTGGTGGCCGGCCGTCCAAGCCCTAGGGGCACACCAAGGGGGAGGAGTTGGACTCCTAGTCCAATTCCCTCCTTTTCCATACACAGGTGGACTTTCCACCTCTCCCAAGCCACATGGGCCTTGAGGGATTTGTGCGCCTGGCCCAATAAGGCTAGGGCACCTTCCCTCAGCCCATGCTGACCATTGGGATGTGGTGGAACCCTTGGTGGACTTCCGGACTCCTCCGGAAGTTTCCGGAACCTTTTGGAAGCTTCCCGGTAGAATACCGAAAAAGCTGAAACTTTTTCCGGAACCCTGAAAACAAATTTCCATATATAAATCTTTATCCCCGGACCATTCCAGAGATCCTCATGACATCCCAGATCCCATCCGGGACTCCGAACAACATTCGGTCACCAACATGCATATCCGAATATTACTCTAGCGTCACTGAACGTTAAGCGTGCGGGTCCTACGGGTTCGATAATCATGTAGACATGACTGAGACACCTCTCCGGTCAATAACCAATAGTGGAACCTGGATGCCCATATTGGTTCCTACATATTCCACGAAGATCTTTTATCGGTTGAACCACGATGTCAAGGATTCGGTTAATCCCATATGCAATTCCCTTTGTCCGGCGATATGTTACTTTCCCGAGATTCGATCATCGGTATCTCCGTACCTAGTTCAATCCCGTTACCGACAAGTTCTTTACTCATTCCGTAATACAAGATCTCGTGAAAAACTCATTAGCCACATTGCTTGCAAGATCTTTATGATGTTGTATTACCGAGAGGGCCCAGAGATATCTCTCCGTCACACGGAGTGACAAATCCCAGTCTCGATCCATGCCAACCCAACAGACACCTTAGAAGATACCTATAGAGCATCTTTATGATCACCCAGTTATGAAGTGACGTTTGATAGCACACAAGGTATTCCTCCGGTATCCGGGAGTTGCATGATCTCATGGTCTTAGGAATAGATACTTGACATGAAGAAAGCTATAGCAATAAATTCAAGTGATACGATCGAATGCTAAGCTTACGGTTGGTTCTTGTCCATCACATCATTCTCCTAAGATGTGATCCTGTTATCAAATGACAACTCATGTCTATGGTTAGGAAACCTTAACCATCTTTGATCAACGAGCTAGTTGATATGTCTCCAACGTATCTATAATTTTTGATTGTTTCATGCTGTTATATTATCAATCTTGGATGTTTTACGTTCATTTACTAGAAACTTTATATCATTTTTTGGGACTAACCTATTGACATAGTGCCCAGTGCCAGTTGCTGTTTTTTGCTTCACAGAATATCCATATCAAACGGAGTCCAAATGTAGCAAAACTTTTTGGAGATTTTTTTCTACCCAGAAGACAACTTGGGAGCCAAGGAAGTGCACGAGGGGAGGCCCGTGGGGCCCACAAGGCACCAGGGCGCGCCAGAGGCCCCTGGCGCGCCCTGGTGGATAGTGGGGCCCACAGGTGGCCTCTCATTTTCATCTCCCCCACTTCTAAAACATTTTTGCGAAAAGCACAAAAATATTTGCCTTCTTTTTCGTTTGCCTTTTTCTCGTTCAATCTTTTGTTTGTGTGTGATCTTGTTTGCATAGTCATGATGTCTCAAGAAAATACCAAATTGTGTGATTTTTCTAATACTAATAATAATGATTTTATTAGCACTCCGGTTGTTCCTCCCGCCGCTAGTGCGGAGTCTTACGATATTAATGCCGCTTTGTTGAATCTTGTTATGAAAGAGCAATTTCCCGGTACTCCTAATGAGGATGCCGCGTCCCATCTAAACACTTTCGTAGAATTGTGTGATATGCAAAACAAAAAAGATGTGGACAATGATATTGTGAAGTTGAAATTATTTCCTTTCTCTTTGAGGGATCATGCAAAAATTTGGTTTTCATCTTTGCCTCGTAATAGTATTGATTCTTAGGATAAGTGCAAAGATGCTTTTATTACTAAGTATTTTCCGCCCGCGAAAATTATTTCCCTTAGAAATCAGATCATGAATTTTAAGCAACTTGAGCATGAACATGTTGCGCAATCTTGGGAAAGAATGAAATTAATGCTAAGAAATTGTCCTACTCATGGTTTAAATCTTTGGATGATTATACAATTTTTTTATGCGGGATTGAATTTTGTTTCTAGAAATCTTTTAGATTCCGCTGCGGGTGGTACTTTTATGGAAATTACTTTGGGTGAAGCCACGAAATTGCTTGATAATATTATGGCAAATTATTCACAATGGCATAACGAAAGAGCACCTACTAGTAAAAAAGTTAACTCGGTTGAAGAAATTATTACTTTGAGTGAAAAAGTTGATGCTCTTATGAAATTGGTTGCTAGTAAAAATGCTCCTATTGATCTTTATGATGTGCCTTTGTCTTCTTTGATTGAGAAAAATAGTGATTCCATAGATGTGAATTTTGTCTCGTGAAACAATTTTAATAACAATGCTTATAGATGTATTTTTAATCCTAGGCCTTTTCCTCGAAATTCCTCTAATAATTATGGCAATTCCTATGGTAATTCTTCTTATAATAATAATAGGATGCCCTCTGATCCTGAGAGTAATATTAAAGAATTTATCACTGCCCAAAAAGTTTTCAACACTACGATAGAAGAAAAGTTGAATAAGATTGATGATATGTCTAGAAGCATTGATAGAATTTCCCATGATGTAGAAAATCTCAAGATTAAATTTTTTTCCACCTAAGGTTGATGTCAATGAATCAATTAAAGCTTTATATGTTTCCATGGATGAAAGTAAGAAAAGAACCGCTATGCTTAGAGCTAAAAGAGAATTTTTAGAAAGGGCTTTTTCTACCGATTGCTTTCACCATAATGATGAAGATCTTAAAATGATTGGTGTTTATTCTATTGATTCCTTGTTTAGTAATATTAAAATTGATGATAAAGGGACTGAAGAAGAGTCAACTTTAGCTAGAAGGCGTCCCCATAATTCGGAGGGTGAAAATCTTGATGAAAAAATTGATAAAAGTGGGTTTGGAGAGGTCAAAACTTTAACTAGTGATGTTCCCACTCTTTTGGATTATAAAGACTTTAATTATGATAGTTATTCTTTGATTGAGTGTATTTCTTTGTTGCAATCCATGATAAATTCACCCAATGCCTATGAACAAAATAAAGCTTTTACTAAACATATTATGGATGCCATGCTAAAAGCTTCAGAAGAAAAATTGGAGTTAGAGATTTCAATTCCAAGAAAAATATATGATGAATTGGAGTTAGAGTTAAACATTTGTAACATAGCCTTTTTACTTTAAAATATATGCAGTAGGAGCCTTTCCTACTGTCCCAGTTATAAAAAAATAGAGATCTCATCAGAAGTACTATACGAGGTATCACCCTCGGCACTTGATAGTAAGTCTACAGAGTCATACAACTAAGGGGGGTGTGAGGTGATGCGGCGGGCTCAGGACATCGATCACATTGATCGAGTCATCGGTCATAAAGCGGGGGCAAGAGGGACAAGGTTAGGGGTCTTTGGTGGATCACTAACCAACCTATACTAAGATATAGGATAAGCAGGCAGGTAACAATAGCAAGTTACAAAATCAGGCTATGCATCAGAATAGGATCAAACAAATACTGTAGCAAATTCTAATGCAAGCATGAGAGAGAAGGAAATGGGTGATATAGGAATGATCAAGGGGGTTTTGCTTGCCTGGAAGCTCTGCAGACGAAAATGGATCTTCAACGAAGTAGATGATCACCAGATCATCAGCGGTCTCGGGGTCTATCACTGTATCGAGATCTACCGAAAAAGAAGCAATGAAGGGGAAACAAATAAATAACAGAGCAAACAAAAGCATCACATTGCATGACATGACAGTATGCTAAGCTAGGGGTGACCTAACGCAGTGCTAAGTGTTATAGGTGGAGCGGGAAAATATCCGGGTAATTTTCCCGGCTTTCGGCGGTTTTTGGATAGGTGAACCGAAGGGGAAGGTTCCATGTTCATCATGTTATAGGCATGTGACAGATGAGTGGATAGCATATTCGGATTCGTCATATTTTTTTGATCATTTTTTATATATAAATTATTTTCATCCGAGTTACAGTTTATTTTCTATGAACTTTCAAAGTTTAAATGAGTTTATGGAATTTCTAGATTTAATTTAATTTTAAATTATATTAAATAGTAAAAGCTACGGGTACACAAAATTGTACCCAACCAAAGTGCTACAGAGGCTGTCAAGTGGGGCCAGTGGGTCCGGTCAGCTGATACAGTCAGCAGTTGACCCAGTCAACATTGACTGGTCAACATGATCAACCAGACCCACATGGCAGTGACCCAAGGTAATTAATAGAGTTTAGTTAAATTAACAGAGGTTAATTAGGGCGTGGGGGCCTACAGTCAGTGGGTGTTAGTTAACAGAGTTAATTAGGTTTAAACTAATTGATATAGAGGTGGGCCCGCATGTCAGTGGCAGTGGGGTGAATTAGGTTAGTACCTAAACCATGGTTAATGACCTGGGCACTACTGGCAGTGGCCCAGGAGCGGTGGTGCGCCGACGGTTGAGCTTCGGTGGCCCCAAAATGCGACGGCGACGCGCCGGAGTCGGCCGGAATTGCATTACGGGGCACGGCCGGGGCCACAGCTGGGATCTTTCGAAAGCCCCCAAAGTGGTGCGTCGAAAGGTGGTCGTGGCTGGTGCGGTGGTGGTCTACAGTGGTGCCGGCGCCGGCTCGCGCGGCGGCCGAAGCTCGGGTCCAGCGGGCCGAGCGACAAGGGCCACGAGACGGTCGATGGTTAGTGTTTTTCGGCTCCTGGGAACACGCTGAGCTCAACGACGTGCTTGGATGCGACCAAAGGCTGCTCAGGCCACAACAGAGCCATGGACGGTGGCGAGGGGCTCTCAGCCACGACGGTTAAACGAGCTAGGGGACGCGAACAACAACGAGAAGAGAGGGGAAACGGAGGGGAGCTCATGTTGAGTCGGAAGAGGAGCTCGAGGAGGCTGGGGGTGCACTGGACCGGTCGAATTGACGACGGCGACCGTCGAGATGCAGCGGCGGACATGGGCTCGACAGCGATGGGTGACGGACTCCCGGCTTGTTCCAGTAGGCGCCGTAGACAAGGTCGATGGAGAGGAATCCCCTGGACAACGAGTCACGCGCCGGGGAGTTCGTTTGCCACGGTGGCGACGGAGTCCATGGTGGCAGCTTTGCGAGCGAGCACAGGAACGATAGAAGCGGCGCGAGAGGAGGGGGATAAGGAGCTAGGTCACAACCAGGGGCTCGAGGGCGACCATATGTACCCCATCAGGGCTCATGTAGCTGTGCGGTGTCGCCCATCGGCCGGTGCTTCGGGCACGGGCGAGCATGCGGCCGACAGCGAGGTAGAGGTAGGGGTGACCTCCTGGTGGGCTGGGCTATGCACTGCGCACTCGCAGCCCACCAGAACAGTAAGTCTTCATTTTCTTCTTTTTTTGTTTCTTTTATTTCTGTTTGGCATTTTCTTTTAGCAGTAAACGATTTTAGTTAAATATGAAAAATGGCACATAAATATTAGGCAATATATTTAAGAGTCCCACAAAGTTTGAGGTCAATCTAAAAAGTATAAATATTTGTTTATTTTGAAAAGGCTAAATTATTTGCTGCTGGACTAGTTAATATTTTCCTAGGAATTTATTTGTGAGTCAAATGAAGTTGGTTTCAACATGAAGATGATCAGGGGAATTTATAGAATTATTTGAACATTTTAGTTTTACTGTTTGAAGAAATAATTTATTTGACTTTATTCTAAATTTGAATTTGGATTTAATTTATTAAAGGGGCAATTTGGCTTAGTCAAATCTTATGACATGGCACCATTAGTGGGAGATTATTGTAGCATGATCCTTGGGGTGTTACAAGTTGGTCCTAGTTGGTCAATTAGAGCTTGACCTAGATCCTCTAATCCTCATAATTAGAACTCTAGTGTGGTTCTAATATCCTCCCTCTAATTCTCCGGCGATGATTAGCTCTGGATGGCGAAGCACTGCTGGATCGGGAAGACCATATGCTTGCAACTTGTAGAGAGGCCGTGCTTTCAGTCTTTTGTTCGAAGGACCGTTCATGGGCGGTTCGCAGGATCGTTCACCTATGGTTCGAGAGACTCCAAGTACGATCTACACCGACTCATCTTCTTCTCCTACAACTTGGAGTCTGTAACAATCTGATCCAAACCGTGCATTGCATCTTCATAGTGTTCCTTGGTGATCATAGGGCGAATTTTTTTTGTTTTCTACTACGTTTCCCAACAGTGGCATCATGAGCGGTTCTATGAGTAGATGCAGGTTTCGATCTAGATCACATGTGAATGTGAGGGTTTGATGTTCTTGCTATGCTTCCCTTGAATGTTGCTTCGGTTTAGTTCATTGACGACATGATGTAGCTTTTCACAAAGTTCTGACAATGGATTGACTCTGGTTGTCAACGATCTACTAACAGTTCTTTGGGCTTCATAATATTCAAGAATAGTGAACCATCGCAAAAACAAGAGGGTAATGAAGATGATCAATCTTCTAGGGGGTCATGCGTATTGATGATATTTAGTGTGGGGCTAGAGATTTTTAATTAAGTCTCTTCCCTCACACATGCTGAAAGTTAATCTAGCAACTAGAATTATCGCCTTAATGGTGGACATAGGTAGCTAGTGTTATCCGGAAACCCTAAAAGCCACGTAATTACAATTTGCCAAACCGATTAGAGGACTTCTAACTTGGTTTTGAATGTTGCATATGATATGGTATGGCCATCATCACAATAAAGAGTTTATGTATGAGATGGTTATATGTTGTAATGTTAAGTGGCCTGCACGTCACAATATGACATGATGGATCGATGGAGCCATGTGATTGCCAATTTATTGTAATAGATATAGAGATAGCCTACAGGTTACAGGTGATGGTGGCAAGCGTGCACGAAGGACCCCGGCGTGGAGAAGGTGTACCAGGTGCAGCATGGAGGGCCTGAAATATTTTCGTGCCACAACAGCATTTTCTGAAATTGGTGCCATGACAAAGTTTTTTGAAACGGTCGCCACGACAACTATTTCTAAAATTGCTGCCACGACAATGATTTTTCTGCCGCCACGACAACATTTTGACTGAATCAAGAAGACTGTGAAGACTTCTTGCCATCCAGGGCTATACCATATCATGCTATTATGAATTTCCTGAGATGTTTATCCCTTTGTTGTTTGCACCCTTTAATTGCGCAGTAGTCAATTATTAGGGTGATCTCTCATAGTAAATATCAAGTTAAAAGGTGCTCTTCCTAGTGTTGCAACCGTCTATTGTTGGAAATATGCCCTTGAGGCAATAATAAAATGGTTATTATCATATTTCCCGTTCATGATAAATGTTTATTGTTCATGCTAGAATTGTATTGACCGGAAACTTAAATACATGTGTGAATACATAGGCAACACCGTGTCCCTAGTAAGCCTCTACTAGACTAGCTCATTGATCAAAGATGGTTAAGGTTTCCTAACCATAGACATGAGTTGTTATTTGATAACAGGATCACACCATTAGGAGAATGATGTGATGGACAGACCCAACCGTAGGCTTAGCATCAGATCGTTTAGTTATTTGCTACAAATTTCTTCATGTCAAGTATCAGTTCCTTAGACAATAAGATCATGCCACTCCCTAATACCAGAGGAATACTTTGTGTGCTATCAAACATCACTTCATAACTAGGTGATCATAACGGTGCTCTACAGGTATCTCCAAACGTGTTTGTTGGGTTGCATGGATCGAGACTGCGATTTGTCGCTCTGTGTCATGAGAGATATCTCTGGGCCCTCTCGATAATAAAACATCACAAGAAGCTTGCAAGCATGTGACTAATGAGTTTAGTCATGGGATTTTGTATTACAGAACGAGTAAAGAGACTTGCCGGTAACAAGATTGAACTAGGTATGGAGATACCAATGATCGAATCTCGGGCAAGTAACATATCGCCGGACAAAAGGAATTGTATACGGGATTAACTGAATCCTTGACATCGTGGTTCAACCGATAATGATCTTTGTGCAATATGTATGAAGCAATATGGGCATCCAGGTCCCGCTATTGGTTATTGACTGGAGAGGAGTCTCGGTCATGTCTAGATGATTCTCGAACCCGTAGGGTCCCACGCTTAATGTTCGGTAGCACTAGAGTAGTATTGAGATATTAATATGGTGAAGTCCGAAGGTTGTTCAGGGTCCAGGATGGGATCCGGGACATACTAGGAGCTTCGGAATGGTCAGGAGGTAAAGATTTATATATGGGAAGTCATATTCAGGGTTCCAGAAAATGTTTGGGTTTTTTCGGTATTGTACCGGGAAGGTTCTAGAAGGTTTCAGAGTGGGGCCCACCTGTATGGGGGGACCCACATGGATGTGGGTGATGTCTACTACGCAACCTTTCTTCTTGTAGACGTTGTTGGGCCTCCAAGTGCAGAGTTTTGTAGGACAGTAGCAAATTTCCCTCAAGTGGATGACCTAAGGTTTATCAATCCGTGGGAGGCGTATGATGAAGATGGTCTCTCTCAAACAACCCTGCAACCAAATAACAAAGAGTCTCTTGTGTCCCCAACACACCCAATACAATGGTAGATTGTATAGGTGCACTAGTTCGGCGAAGAGATGGTGATACAAGTGTAATATGGATGGTAGATATAGGTTTTTGTAATATGAAAATATAAAAATAGCAAGGTAGCAAGTAACAAAAGTGAGCAAAAACGGTATTTCAATTCTTGGAAACAAGGCCTAGGGTTCATACTTTCACTAGTGCAAGTTCTCTCAACAATGATAACATAATTGGATCATATAACAATCCCTCAACGTGCAACAAAGAATCACTCCAAAGTTTCTATCGGAGAACGTAGGACGAAAACGTGCATCAACCCCTATGCATAGATTACCCCAATGTCACCTCAGGAATCCGTGAGTTGAGTGCCAAAACATACATCAAGTGCAGTAATAGAACATCCCATTGTCACCACAGATATCCCATCACAAGACGTACATCAATTGTTCTCAAATCCAATACTCAATCCAACATAACGAAACCTCAAAGAGCAAGACTCAATTCATCACAAGAAGGTAGAGGGGGAGAAACACCATATGATCCAACTATAATAACAAAGCTCGCGGTACATCAAGATCGTGGCAAATCAAGAACACAAGAGAGAGATCGAACACATAGCTACTGGTACATACCCTCAGCCCCGAGGGTGAACTACTCCCTCCTCGTCATGGATATGGCCGGGATGATGAAGATGGCCACCGGTGATAGTTTCCCCCTCCGGCATGGTGCCGGAATGGGCTCCCGATTGGTTTTTCGTGGCTACAGAGGCTTGCGGCGGCGGAACTCCCGATCTAGGTTTATTTCTGGAGGTTCCGGGATTTATAGGAATTTTTGGCGTCGGTTTCACGTCTGGGGGATCCACGGGGCAGTGGCAAGGTAGGGGGCGCGCCCTAGGGGCGGCACCCTCCACCCTTGTGGCTACCTCGGGACTTCTCTGGTCCATCTCCGATGCCCCGTGGGTCTCTTCTGGTCCATAAAAAATCATCGTAAAGTTTCAGCTCGTTTGGACTCCGTTTGGTATTCCTTTTTTGTAAAACTCAAAAATAAGGAAAAAACAGAAACTGGCACTGGGCTCTAGGTTAATAGGTTAGTCCCAAAAAATAATATAAAATAGCATATAAATGCGTATAAAACATCCAAAACAGATAATATAATAGCATGGAATAATCAAAAATTTAGATACGTCGGAGACGTATCAAGCATCCCCAAGCTTAATTCCTGCTCGTCCTCGAGTAGGTAAATGATAAAAACAGAATTTTTGATGTGGAATGCTACCTAACATATTTATCCATGTAATCTTCTTTATTGTGGCATGAATGTTCAGATCCATAAGATTCAAAACAAAAATTTAATATTGACAAAAAAACAATAATACTTCAAGCATACTAATAAAGCAATCATGTCTTCACAAAATATCATGGCCAAAGAAAGTTATCCCTACAAAATCATATAGTCTGGCTATGCTCCATCTTCATCACACAAAGTATTAAATCATGCACAACCCCAATGACAAGCCAAGCAATTGCTTCATACTTTTGATGTTCTCAAACTTTTTCAACTTTCACGCAATACATGAGCGTGAGCCATGGATATAGCACTATAGGTGGAATAGAATATGGTGGTTGTGGAGAAGACAAAAAGAAGGAGATAGTCTCACATCAACTAGGCGTATCAACGGGCTATGGAGATGCCCATCAATAGATATCAATATGAGTGAGTAGGGATTGCCATGCAACGGATGCACTAGAGCTATAAGTTTATGAAAGCTCAAAAATAAACTAAGTGGGTGTGCATCCAACTCGCTTGCTCACGAAGACCTAGGGCAATTTGAGGAAGCACATCATTGGAATATACAAGCCAAGTTCTATAATGAAAAAATCCCACTAGTATATGAAAGTGATAACATAGGAGACTCTCTATCATGAAGATCGTTGTGCTACTTTGAAGCACAAGTGTGGAAAAAGGATAGTAACATTGTCCCTTCTCTCTTTTATCTCATTTTTTTCATTTTGGGCTCTTTGGCCTCTTTTTTTTATTTTATTTTTCTTTTATCTCTCTTTTTTTTTGTCCGGAGTCTCATCCCGACTTGTGGGGGAATCATAGTCTCCATCATCCTTTCCTCACATGGGACAATGCTCTAATAATGATGATCATCACACTTTTATTTACTTTACAACTCAAGAATTACAACTCGACACTAGAACAAATATATGACTCTATATGAATGCCTCCGGCGGTGTACCGGGATGTGCAATGATCAAGAGTGACATGTATAAAAAATATGAATGGTGGCTTTGCCACAAATACGATGTCAACTACATGATCATGCAAAGCAATATGACAATGATGAAGTGTGTCATAATAAACGGAACGGTAGAAGTTGCATGGCAATATATCTCGGAATGGCTATGGAAATGACATAATAGGTAGGTATGGTGGCTGTTTTGAGGAAGGTATATGGTGGGCGTAGTGCACCAGCGAAAGTTGCGCGGTACTAGAGAGGCTAGCAATGGTGGAAGGGTGAGAGTGCGTATAATCTATGGACTCGTCATTAGTCATAAAGAACCCACATACTTATTGCAAAAGTCTATTAGCTATCGAAACAAAGTACTACATGCATGCTCCTAGGGGGATAGATTGGTAGGAAAAGACCATCACTCGTCCCCGACCGCCACTCATAAGGAAGACAATCAATAAATCATGCTCCGACTTCATCACATAACGGTTCACCATACGTGCATGCTACGGGAATCACAAACTTTAACACAAGTATTTCTACCAATCCACAATTACTCACTAGCATGACTCTAATATCACCATCTTTATATCTCAAAACAAATGAAAGGAATCAAACTTCTCATCTATTCAATGCTCTTTTATGAAAGTTTTTATTATATCCCTCTTGGATGCCCATCATATTAGGACTAAATTCATAACCTAAGAAAATTACCATGCTGTTTAAGACTCTCAAAATAATATAAGTGAAGCATGAGAGTTCATCAATTTCTTCAAAATAAAACCACCGCCGTGCTCTAAAAAGATATAAGTGAAGCACTAGAACAACTACCCAGCTCAAAAGATATAAGTGAAGCACAAAGAGTATTCTAATAAATTAACGATCAATGTGTGTCCCTCTCAAAAGGTGTTTCCAGCAAGGATGATTGTGGCAAACTGAAAAGCAAAGACTCATATCATACAAGACGCTCCAAGCAAAACACATATCATGTGGTGAATAAAAATATAGCCTCAAGTAAATTTACCGATGGATTGAAGACGAAAGAGGGGATGCCATCTGGGGCATCCCCAAGCTTAGATGCTTGGTTGTCCTTGAATATTACCTTGGGGTGACTTGTGCATCCCCAAGCTTAGGATCTTGCCACTCCTTATTCCATAGTCCATCAAATCTTTTACCCAAAACTTGAAAACTTCACAACACAAAACTCAACAGAAAACTCATAAGATCCGTTAGTATAATAAAACAAAGCATTCACTTTGGTACTGTCAAGACAAGATTCATAATTTTTCTCACATGATGCCTACTGTACCCTATCATTTCTACAATTTATATTAAGCAATATAAGCCATAGAAACTAGAAAACAAGCAAACTATGCATCGAAAACTGAATATGTCAAAAACAGAACAGTCTGTGAAGATCTGAATTTAAATCATACTCCCTCCGTTCCAAATTACTTGTCATGGTTTTAGTTCAAATTTGAACTAAAACCACGACGAGTAATTTGGAACGGAGGGAGTACTTATGTAACTCCAAAAATTCTGAAAATTTAGGACAACGTAGACAATTTGTATATCAATCCTCTGTAAAAAAATCAGAGTTTTTCCATGTTCCGGTAAAAGATAGGAATTTCTGTACTGGATGCAAAAGTTTCTGTTTTTGCACAGAATCAAATCAACTATCAATTACACTATCCCAAAGGCTTTACTTGGTACTTTATTCAAACAAAAGCTATAAAACATGATTACTACAGTAGCTTAATCATGTGAACACACAAAAATAGTAGGGGTAAATATTGGGTTGTCTCCCAACAAGCGCTTTTCTTTAATGCCTTTTAAGCTAGGCATGATGATTTCAATGATGTTCACATGAAAGATAAGAATTGAAACATACTGGGAGCATCATGAAGCATATGACTAGCACATTTAAGTCTAACCCACTTCCTATGCATAGGGATTTTGTGAGCAAACAATTTATGGGAACAAGCATCAACTAGCATAGGAAGGCAAAGCAAGCATAACTTCAAAACCTTAAGCACATAGAGAGGAAACTTGATATTATTGTAATATGTAGAAGCATAAGTTCCTCTCTCATAATAATTTTCAGTAGCATCATGAATGAATTCAACAATATAACCATCACATAAAGCAATCTTTTCATGATTCATACGCATAGAAATTTTACTACTCTCCACATGAGCAAAATTCTTTTCATTCGGAATAGTGGGAGTATCATAAGAAACTCGAATACTATAAATTGTTTCCATATTAAAAGAGTAATGTTCAGAGAAGGGGTAATCATAATCATCACAAGTTTTATAAATATAATCATCACTACTTTTTATAACATAAGTGTCATCACAATAATCATCATAAGTAGCAACTTCGTTCTCATCATAATCAATTGAAACCTCTTCCAAGATAGTGGAATCATTACTAAATAAAGTCATGACCTCTCCAAATCCACTTTTATCATTATAATAAGATTCAACACCCTCCAAAATAGTGGGATAATTATTATCTAAAGTTGACACTCTTCCAAACCCACTTTCATAAATATTGCAATCATCATAAATAGGAGGCATGCTATCATCACAATAAATTTGCACATCAAAACTTGGGGGACTAAAAATATCATCTTCATTAAGCATAGCATCCCCAAGCTTGGGACAAATATTAATTGCAGCAAATAAATTCTCAAACATGTCATTCTCATCAAACATAGCATCCCCAAGCTTGGGCCTTTGCATATCATAAGCATAATCACTCTCATCATGAATAGTATGAATAGCACCAATAGTATAGCAATTATTATCATCACAATTTTCTAAGTTGGTGCCAAAAAGATTTTCAAGATTATAAGAAGGAACATTATTTTCCCAATCATAATCATCACAATGAGTAATAGGCATAACAAAATCATCCTCGATAGTCTCTTTGGATATTGTACCATAAGACAAAGAATCAATATCATCATCAAGTATATCATCTTCCACACTTATTTTTGATTCATTCTCATGAGGCATAACAATAATAGGAGCAACATAATTTGGGAGAGATACCTGTTTACCTTTGCTTATCCGTCTTTTCTTTTTCTTCTCCACGTCATGTGTGGGTTTAATCAACTTTTTGGAGCTCCTTATTGATGAGATTGGTTGCATAGGGAGCTCATTCTCGTAACCTGTTTCATCATGAGGGACAATAGGAGGGAAAGTGGAGAGCTTTACCCTTTCATTAGTATTTCTTTTATATTCTATTGGTTTTCCCATCTTTCTATAGTTGGCAATATAAGCATTCTCATTGCAATTTACCACGCAAAACATATAGATTTCTTTAAGAGTAGTTTCAGCATGGTCGGTGAATATGAAAGCTTCAAACCAACTATTTTTATGTGACAATTCTTCACACCCCAAAAATAAACAAATTTTATTATAAAGTTCAAGGGTGATCAAGTTATTGCAATATTTGGTCACGATTCGATCATGAAAAAGTATGCATTGAAAATTAAGATGACCAACTCTATTGCAAAGTTCACAAGTAATGGGATGAAGAGAGCATAATTTTGTAGCAAATTTATCTATCACCTTAAGCCACCGATTGGTTTCATCATGTTTATGCTTCTTACAATATCTATCATCCCTATAAGGCATGTCTTCACAAACTTTATTCACTCCACAAAAATTGACATGCTTATAAGAAACTTCTTTATCATGACTAGTGCAATCATCATTAGTATCATGAATATTCATAGCAAGCACACTAACAACATTGCAATCATGTTTATCATTCAAAGATTTAGAGCCAAACATTTTATTGACTTCTTCTTCAAACACTTGAGCACAATTTTCCTTTCCATCATTTTCACGAAAGACATTAAAAAGACGAAGCATATGAGGCAACCTCAATTCCATTTTTTTGTAGTTTTCTTTTATAGACTAAACTAGTGATAAAACAAGAAACTAAAAGATTCAATTACAAGATCTAAAGATATACCTTCAAGCACTCACCTCCCCGGCAACGGCGCCAGAAAAGAGCTTGATGTCTACTACGCAACCTTTCTTCTTGTAGACGTTGTTGGGCCTCCAAGTGCAGAGTTTTGTAGGACAGTAGCAAATTTCCCTCAAGTGGATGACCTAAGGTTTATCAATCTGTGGGAGGCATAGGATGAAGATGGTCTCTCTCAAACAACCCTGCAACCAAATAACAAAGAGTCTCTTGTGTCCCCAACACACCCAATACAATGGTAAATTATGTAGGTGCACTAGTTCGGCGAAGAGATGGTGATACAAGTGTAATATGGATGGTAGATATAGGTTTTTGTAACATGAAAATATAAAAACAGCAAGGTAACTAGTAACAAAAGTGAGCAAAAACGGCATTGCAATGCTTGGAAACAAGGCCTAGGGTTCATACTTTCACTAGTGCAAGTTCTCTCAACAATGATAACATAATTGGATCATATAACAATCCCTCAACGTGCAACAAAGAATCACTCCAAAGTTTCTATCGGAGAACGTAGGACGAGAACGTGCATCAACCCCTATGCATAGATTACCCCAATGTCACCTCGGGAATCCGTGAGTTGAGTGCCAAAACATACATCAAGTGCATCAATAGAACATCCCATTGTCACCACAGATATCCCATCACAAGACATACATCAAGTGTTCTCAAATCCAATACTCAATCCAACATAACGAAACCTCAAAGAGCAAGACTCAATTCATCACAAGAAGGTAGAGGGGGAGAAACACCATATGATCCAACTATAATAACAAAGCTCGCGGTACATCAAGATCGTGCCAAATCAAGAACACGAGAGAGAGAGATCGAACACATAGCTACTGGTACATACCCTCAGCCCCGAGGGTGAACTACTCCCTCCTCATCATGGAGACCGCCGAGATGATGAAGATGGCCACTGGTGATGGTTTCCCCCTCCGGCAGGGTGCCGGAACGGGCTCCCGCTTGGTTTTTTGTGGCTACATAGGCTTGCGGCAGCGGAACTCCCGATCTAGGTTTATTTCTGGAGGTTCCGGGGTTTATAGGAATTTTTGGCATCGGTTTCATGTCAGGGGGGTCCACGGGGCAGCGGCAAGGCAGGGGGCGCACCCTAGGGGAGGGGGCGCCCTCCACCCTTGTGGCTGCCTCTGGACTCCTCTGGTCCATCTCCGATGCCCCGTGGGTCTCTTCTGGTCCATAAAAAATCATCGTAAAGTTTCTGCTCGTTTGGACTCCGTTTGGTATTCCTTTTCTGTAAAACTCAAAAACAAGGAAAAAACAGAAACTGGCACTGGGCTCTAGGTTAATAGGTTAGTCCCAAAAATAATGTAAAATAGCATATAAATGCATATAAAACATCCAAAACAGATAATATAATAGCATGGAACAATAAAAAATTATAGATACATCGGAGACATATCAGTGCGTATTGGAGAAAGGCCCCACACCCCTGGTCTAGGCGCATCAAGATTCTCACTTAGTATCATATCCTGAAGGGATAGGATCAGGATCCCTAAAAAGCAGGGATAGCGGTCGATGGGGAAGGAAAGGAGGGATTTCCTTCCTCCTCCCTTGCCCAGTGACCATAGAGGCTTGGAGGACAAGCCACCAGCCCCCTCCACGCCTATATAAAGGTGGGGAGGCGTTGGGGGTAGCCACCCTTCCACCCTTGCCCATCTCCTCCCGTTACACCTCCTCCACCTTGCTCATACGCTTGGCGAAGCCTTGCTGCAGTTCTGCTGCTGCCACCACCACCACGCCGTCGTGTTAGTTTCGATCTCATCTACCTCCTCTCCCTCGCTTACTGGAAGCTGAACATGTGCTAATCTCGGAGGTGACGTCTGTTCGGCAATAGATCGGATTTGATCGCGATAGGATCATGAAGAGTACGACTACATCAAACACGTTACGACGCTAATGATTTCGGTTTACAAGGGTATGTAGACACACTCTCCTCTCATTGCTATACATCTCCTATATTAGATCTTGGGTGTTTCATAGGATTTTTTTTTGGATTTTCATGCTTCGTTCCCCATCAGTGGCATCATGAGATAGGTCTATGCGTAGGTGTATATGCACGAGTAGAACACAAAGAAGTTGTGGGCGTTGCTGTTCAAATTGCTTACTTCCTTTGTCTTATTTGGATTTGGTGGTATTGTGGGATGAAGCGGCTCGGACCAACCTTACTTTTCCTCGCACAAAAGACCGGTTCCACTGACTAACATGCAACGTGTATTGCATAAAAGTGGCTTTGTGGGTGTCTGTCTCTCCCACTTTAGTTGAATCTGATTTGACAACGGTGGTCCTTGTAGAAGGTGTAGGATCGAAAGTATGTCTAGAGGGGGGGTTGATTAGACTACTTGACCAAATAAAACCTAATGTTTTCCCAATTTTAGTTGTAGGCAGATTTTAGCAATTATGACAAGTCAAGCAACACCCTACACATGCAAGTCTAAGAGTATAGCAGCGGAAATTAAGGCATTGCACATGTAAGTAAAGGAAGGGTTTGGAGAAAGCAAACGCAATGGGGACATGAAGATTTTTGGCGTGGTTCCGATAGGTGGTGCTATCATACATCCACATTGATGGAGACTTCAACCCACGAAGGGTAATGGCTGCTCAAGTCCATGGACGGCTCCACCCATGAAGGGTCCACGAAGAAGCAACCTTGTCTACCCCACCATGGCCATCGTCCATGAAGGACTTGACTCACTCGGGTAGATCTTCATGAAGTAGGCGATATCCTAGCCCTTACAAACTTCTTGGTTCAACTCCACATCACGTCGGAGGCTCCCAAGCGACACCTAACCAATCTAGGAGACACCACTCTCCAAAAGGTAATTGGTGGTGTGTTGATGATGAACTCCTTGCTCTTGTGCTTCAAATGATAGTCTCCCCAACACTCAACTCTCTCTCATATATTTGGCTATGGTGGAAGAAGGATTTGAGTGGAAAGCTACTTGGGGAAGGCTAGAAATCAAGGTTCAAATGGTAGGAATGGAATGTCTTGATCTCAACACATGAGTAGGTGGCTCTCTCTCAGGAAATGAATGGTGGAAGTGTAGGCACGTTCTGATGGCTCTCTTACTTAGTAAGAGGGGGTGGAGGGGTATAAATAGCCTCCACACAAAATCCAACTGTTACACACTTTTGACCCAACTCGGTGGCACCGATCAGAAATCTCGGTGGCATCGACCTGTGTAAAAATATGAACATTAGGAATCTCGGTGGGATGGACTGGAACAATTCGGAGGGACCGATGTGCAATGGCAAGGGCAAACCTCGTTTCGGTGGCACCGATTGCACCAACTCGGTAGGACCGAAGTGAAGCAATAAGGCAACAGAAAGTTGGCAAGCCATCTCGGTGGTACCGATTGCAAAACTTGGTGGGACCGACATAACTGCAACTAGTAACAGAGAGTTGGCAAGGCCATCTCAGTGGGACCGAGATCCATATCGGTGGATCCGATTTGTTAGGGTTTGGTAGTGGCTGTGTCCAGATAAACCCGGTGGCTCCGGATAGAAAATTTTGGTGGGGCCGAGTTGGAATGTAGGGTTTGGACATATTTGGATGGAGAAAGTGGTTGAGGGTTTTGGAGCAATATCACTAAGCACTTGAGAAAATAGATCATAATCAAAACCTCATCCCCTTTTAATAGTATTGGCTTTCCTATGGACTCAATGTGATCTTGGATCACTTGACCAAAAATGTAGAGTCTTGAGCTTTTGCCAATCCATGTCCGTAGCATTTTGAGGGGTCCACAATCACTAGTCGTTGCCATGCCAATCATTGAACATCCTAAAATCTTTAACTTGAATGGACATTAGTTCAATGAGATATATGTTGTTATGAATTACCAAAACCACCCGGGGATTAGTTGCACTTTCAATCTCCCCCTTTTTGGTAATTGATGACAACATATAGATCAAAGCTTCGACAAATGATAAATGAATGAAATACAACGTCGCTTTGAGAAGTATGTGATAAGCAAGAGCTCCCCCTAAATTTGTGCATTATTAAAAGTTTGCGTTTGAATGCAAATGCATAATCGATTAGGATCATGGGTCACTCTTCCATGTCACATACAACTTGGTGGAGCGCACAAAATGATATGATTGGAATAGTAAGCACGCATCACCAAAACACAAGTGAATGATCATACAAGGATAATGATAAGGATAAGCATTAATCATCACATGAAGCATAGTATGATCAATCACACACATAGTATCTCACAAGCATAACAAACCAAAGTAGCATAAACCAAATAGTAGCAAAAGAACTCGAGAAAACCAATGAGCAAAAGCAAGACACACACACACTCTCTCTCTCTCGAAGCCTAATGATCTATACAAATTCTCCCCCTTTGGCAACAAGTACCAAAAAGTTTGAATAGATATAGAGCTATAAGTCTCTCTAGGCATGATCCTCGGCAGCTCCTGATGGCGATCTCTGGCTGGCAGCTCCGGTGTGCGTAGATGGCATTGAGAGAAGTGCATCCGCGAAGGCTTTAGCTGATGTCTGCTGGGCTGGTCGAGTAGAAACTGGAGGTGGCACTATAGAAGCAGCAGGAGGTGCAGAATGTGTAGTCCTTGTGTCTGCATCAGGCACGGCAACAGACCTGGGTGCCCTAGGCACTGTTCGGAATCTCTCAGTTATCGGTCTATCATTTCCACTGTCCTCTGCAGCAACTCTAGCTGCATCAACATCATCCTTGAGCTTCTCCACTATGGTTTGCACTTCTGTGATCTTCACATCAAGATCATGAATCTTTGTTTCAGGTACCCGCTCTAAGCTCTCATGGTTCTTGGTGAGGTTGGTGATCGTCTCCAACGTATCTATAATTTATGAAGTATTCATGCCATGTTTACAACAATTTTATATGGTTTTGGTATGATTTTATTAGAACTAACCCGGACTGACGTTGTTTTCAGCAGAACTACCGTGGTGTCGTTTTTTTGTGCAGAAATAAAAGTTCTCGGAATGAGCTGAAAATTTACGGAGAATATTTTTGGAAAATATAAAAAATACTAGAGTGAAAAGATACCAGAGAGGAGTCCCGAGGCAACCACAAGGGTGGAGGGCGCCCCACCTAGGGTGCGCCCCCCTGTCTTGCCGCTGCCTCGTGGACCCCCTTGACGTGAGACCAACGCAAAAAAATCCTATAAATACCAAAACCCCCGAAAAGAAACCTAGATCGGGAGTTCCGCCGCCACAAGCCTCTGTAGCCACGAAAAACCAATCGGGAGCCCGTTCCGGCACCCTGTCGGAGGGGGAAACCATCACCGTTGGCCATCTTCATCATCCCGGCTGTAACACCCCTATGTAATGGTGGCACAGTAATCCATCATGATGACCCTAAGGTACTGTGGTTTGCAAATTATAATCATGTTGGATAATTCTCTCATTTCAAATTCCTCTCAGAATTCAAATTCAAAATCAAGTGTAAAATAAAGTTGCTCAAAACTTGCTAGAAAAATGTTCATCATTTGACAAAAATTCCATAACAATTATTTGTTAAGGAACACAATGTCACTCTTGTGCAAAGATGAGCACTAGCAATTATAACAGCACCAATTCAGCATTTTTAAATGCTATTCTATTTATGAAAAATCCAAATGAAATCATTTGCTCACCAAACCATTTTATGAAAGTGCATAATATTGCATTGCAATTATGTGGTTAAGTCACATATTTTACTAAAATCAAATTGTGGCCAAACAATTTATAAAACAGAAAATCTAAACACAAAAAGAAACAAAAGTGAGAGAGAGAGGCCCACTGCCCCTGGACCTTAGCCATCTGGGCGGCCCAACCCCGCAGCCCACCTCCCTCGGTCGCCTCCCTCCTCTCTGTTCCCGCGACCCGAGCCGCTACAGGGGCTCGCCCCTGCCGGACCATCTCGACGATGACTCCCCGGAGGGGATAAGGCCACGCCTCAGCCCCCTCGTCTCCCCTCTGCTCCACTCGCCCCTGGCTCCCCTCTTCCCCCATCTCCACCTCCCCTCGACACTCTGCCCTGACCAGGAGCTCCGGGATGCTCCTCCGCTTCTTCTTCGCCAACCAGCACAAGCCGGGACGCCACATCGACGCTGCCCTCACTGATCCCCTTCGTCGAGCTCCGCCTCTATGTAACCATCGATCCGCGCCACCGCGACCTCCCCGGCCTCCCCGAGCTACTCCTCGACCCCCATTGTGAGCCGCCACGCCGGTTGCGCTCCTCCCCTCCCTTCCTAATCGCCTCTAGACACCTGAGCCACCGTAGATGAACCTCACCGCCGCTGCTTGCCTTGCCGTCGCGGCCACTGGCCTCCGAGCTTGCGGCCGAGCAGTGCCTCGAGCTCCCGGGCCTCACCAGAGCTCAACGCGAACCCAGCTCCCCTCCTAGTGCCCCCTAGCCCCAGGTTCGAGTTCGCCCGACTTCGGTCACCGCCGATATTGAAGCCCCGCTCAACTCCGGCCACTCCCGCCCCTGCTGCTTGCTCCACCGAATGCGCCGCATCGCCAGCTAGCTGTAGCCGCAAACCGCACGTGTTTTGGTGCCCTGTAGCACCCGCGTGGTGAAGTGCCGCCGTCGGTTGGGTCGTCCCCGGCGTATCTCCGGCGGCGCTGACGTGTCCAGCGTTATTAGGCGCTAATGACGCTAATTAGGATAGCCTAGTGAGAATGACAGCCGGGCCCCACCGTTAAGTAAACTCTGTTTAATTTTCTGGTTGGATTAGTTTAATTCTCGTGGGCCCACGCGTAAGCTTTGGCTCTGCTGATGTGGCCTTTGACTGGGCCCAGCCGTTAGTGACTGCGGCCAGATGACATGTGGGCCCCTTCGACTTCATTGACCAATCAACGGGTCAATGTTGACTGCTGACTGGGCAGTCAACGGGGCCCACTGTCAGCCTCTGTGCTGCTCTGCTATGTACACTCTGTGTGTGCACCTAGCAATTTTCCATTTTAATTTTGAATTAATAATAATTCCAGAATATTAGTAAATCTTTAAAAATTAATATAAAATAATCCGTAACTCGGATGAAAATGTTTTATACATGAAAGTTGCTCAGAAAAATCCAACGAATTCGAATACGTGGTCCGTTCATCTGTCACATGCCCCTAGCATGCTGAACATGGAACCATCCCCTCTCTTTCGTCTGTCCGAAAAATACCAAGCGCCGGGAAAACCTCTCCGGATGTTTTCCCTTTTCGTCTGCAACGTGTAGCACGGCGATATGTCACCCCTAGCACGACGTATTGCTAAGTCATTCATTGTGATGCTTTGTTTGCTTTATATTTATTGTTTCTCCCCCCTCTTCTCTCTCGGTAGATCCTGGTACCGACATAGTCCCCGAGACTAACGCAGCTCTGGTGATTGGCTACACTACCAATGACCCTGCCTTTGCCGCAGAGCTTCCAAGCAAGCACCCACCCCTTGAGCATGCCTATATCGCCTATTCTTTTCTCTCTTGTGCTTGCATTAGAATTGCTGTTGTTACTACTTTACCTATTCTGATGCATAGCCTGATTTTTGTAACCTGCCTTTGATGATTACCTGCTTATCCTAAACTGCTTAGAATAGGATGGTTAGAGACCCCAGTGACCCCACATGTCCCGTTTTCCCCGCTGGATTATCAGAAGACTCGACAACCAGGCCCCAGCACCGCACATCACATTCCCTTTATCTGTACGACACTGCAGCGCTACTATCGAGTGCCGAGGGTGATACCTCGTCAGCACTTCTGATGTTAACTCTGTGGAGTAGTTACTCGGTCGTGGTCATCGAGGGTGATTCCTCCTTCACCTCTTCCGGTAACGACGCTGTCGTGCAACACCTCAAGTGTGAAACCATCAAGGGTGATTCCTCCGAGTTCACCTTAACGGTTACATCGAGTAGGAATCCAACGAGGGTGATACCTCGGATTCCCTTGATGTTATGGACACACGGATACTTGGACGTTACAACTGTTACTTGGAAAGGCGGGTCGACCCTGAGGGGTACCCGCGAGTGATGTGGAGACGGGTTGGCTTGGAGGGTGCCCGTGAGATAAATACGAGGCATGGCCGGCCATTCTTAGCCCTTGCCGCAAGTCCTCGAGACGGGGCGACGGGGTCACATCGATCGTGAGTCTCTGCTTGTTACCGCACTACCAATACACTAACGATTTGGATATGTGATCTGAGTGGGCCTCTGGCCCGATAGCACTAACCATCACGCGGGAAAAGTTATGGGCACTCTGCATCGTGGCATCAGCCGAAAGCTCTGTCAGACGTCCAGTTCAGCATGGCGGCCGGGTTGGGCCGGCACCATCCTGTAGTGGTGGAGCCTGGACCCGCCCTGCATGCAACGACCCGGAGTGCACAGGGCGATGGCCCAAGACCCCTGAGCGCTTAGGATGTAGACCGGCGGGGACCTCTCCGCTGAGCTCTAGGTAGGGTTGCGGTGTGTCGTTTGGCCGAGGCCGGGCATGACCCAGAAAAGTGTGTCCGACCGGAGTTAAGCGAGCGTGGTGGGTAAGTTGGTGCACCACTGTAGGGAAGAACTAATCTATGCATAGCCGGATCCTCGGTAACGGACGCTCGGAGTTGTATCCCGATCGATACAACTAGAACTGGATAGAAATGGATAGTATGGCTCTGGGATTGCTTTCTCGCAGGGAGTCGAGAAAGAATCTCTGGCCGAGGTTGATACTTGGACATTAGGGCTCTGGGATCGCTTTCTCGCAAAGAGTCGAGGAAGGATCTCTGGACGAGGTTGATGACGCTACTACTACTTTATACTGTACTAATCTACACTCTTCTAATGCTGCAAGACCGCTGAAGATGCTAGTCTTCGATGGGACTAGGCCTTCTTTCTATTCTGGCATTTCTGCAGCCCAGTCCACATATACAGCCTTTCTTTGATAATGTTGCATATGTAGTGTAGATCCTTGCTTGCTGAGTACTTCGGATGAGTACTCACCGTTGCTTTGCTTCCTCTTTTTCCCCATATATCCGATTGATGCAACCAGATGACGGAGCCTCGGAGCCAGCTGCCCCGCCGACGACTTCTACTACCACCCCGAGGGTGGTTACTACTACGAGCTTGCTGACGACCAGGAGTAGGATTGGAGGGTCCCAGGCAGGAGGCTTGCGCCTGTCAATCGTAGCTTTTGTTTTACCCCGCCTTTCTAAAGGCTTATCTGTTTCTGTTTCATATCTGTACTCAGATATCTGATGCTTCCGCTGACGCTTGTGCGCGAGCTTTTGTATTTGAGCCCTCGAGGTCCCTGGCTTGTAACATAAAGCTTGTATTATTTTAATTTGTGTTTTAGAGTTGTGTTGTGATATCTTCAAGTGAGTCCTTAGGCTTGATCGTGTGCATTTGCGTGTATGGTTAGTGCACGATTGAGCCGGGGGCGTCACAGGTTGGTATCAGAGCCGACTGCCTATAGGATTCCCCTTTCCAATTCCTTGGCCGAAGTTGAGTCTAGTATCCGAAAACTGTTTTACTAACTTGGCTGTGTGGCTTACGGGCCCACGTCGCCAATTGGGTGGTATTAGGATCTTTTATTCCTCTTCCTTACTCTGGGACTCAGATCTCTCTTCCTTTCGGGTTAAAATTTTACTAACTCCAACATTTGGTTCTCGTGATCACATCCACCTGGAGTTCTGAAATTGCCCCCCCTCTCTTTAAGATTGTGGGCCAAGTTCTGCTTGCAGGATCCTTTTATTGAGTGCACCCTGTGTTGTCACTTGCAGATTCCTCGCCCCAACAGTTTTCTCCGACGTTGATGTAGCCTTTGCTATGTCTCGTTGTGTACTTCCTCACCGCGTGCCCGCGCGCCGCCTAGTTTGTCTAGCTGCGAGCATTCCCGAGCGCGTACTATCCATTTGAATCTAACTCTGTGCATGGATTGGTATGTCTTTAACGACTACTATCATATATCTAATGCCCTTCTTGTTCATTTCCCATGTTATATCATGAATGACCTCTTACACATGCAGTTTTTCTTGCTAAACTGCCCCTGTTGATTTGGCAGGATGGCTGACGATCCTCCACCTCCACCTTATATTGCCGCAATGATGCAGTAGTTTGAACTGAACTGTCGGGTTATGACCGGGATATTGGCTCAGTTCCCAACTCAGAATGCTCAACAACAGTCTGCTCTGATAACTCTGCCAGAATTCGTGCGCCTCAATCCGTCCACTTTTCGCAGCTCGACTGATCCAATGGATGCTGATGATTGGCTCCGTGACATTGCCTTTCAGATGAAGTCGGCTAATGTTAACCCTGACAGTTACGTCACCTATGCAACGTATCACCTGAGGGGTTCAGCTGCTCAATGGTGGGAAAGTCACAGGGGTATGCTACCTACTGGAACTGAAACCAGTTGGCAGGAATTTCAGTCAGCCTTTCGTGTACGGTACATTCCTCAAGGTCTGATGGACCAGAAGAAGCAGGAGTTCCACAAACTCTCTCAGGGAAAAATGACTGTGGATGAATACCAGAGGAAATTCCTTGAATTGTCCCGCTATGCAGAAGATGATGTCTGCACTGACGCACGCAAGCAGGAGAAATTCCGTGAAGGACCGCGTACTGATATAAACCTCGCACTTGCTGTCCATGATTGCACAGACTTCGCAACGCTTGTCAGCCAATCTTTCCGAGTTGAAACTACTCTGACTAAATACTAGGAGTCGCTCAAGCGTACTCGAGATGTCGGCTCATCTTCGGGTCAGCCTGCTCAGAAACATCAAGTCTGGATCCCGCACAATGTTTTTCACCGCCTAGCCCCAGCACCGAGGCCGTCTTATGTTGCACCTCGTTTGCCTCCACCACCGAGACAACTAATGGTTCAAGCTGGACAACCCAATGCTATGGCTCCTCCCTATAATGATGGTTCATGCCACAAGTGTGGACAGCCAGGGCACCGTTCTTTCAACTGTCATCAGGGTCAGCCGCAGAATTCATCACGTCGTCCTGCTGACCGTAAGAAGGGCCGTCGAAACCATCATACCAGTAGATGTAGTGCCAGGTCGCCTACGATGACTGGTGTTCAAGTCACTCATGTCAAAATGGAAGAAGCTCGAGAGTCCCCTAAAATCGTGATGGGAACTCTGCCAGTTAATTCAATTGCAGCTTCTGTTCTCTTTGATTCCGGGGCATCACATTCCTTTGTGTCTCAACCATTTGCTCAACGGCATGAGCTACACCTAGAGTTGTTGCCCACCCCATTAGAGATTATCACTCCCTGTTCCAGGTGGCAAACCAAGATGGTAAGTCACAACAATCAGATCAGAATTGAAGGGTTGATATTCTCTGCTTCCCTTATTGCTCTCGGACCTTCCGACATAGACATCATTCTCGGTATGGACTGGCTGACCGCCCACAATGCTTTGATTGACTGTGCTGCCAAGAAAGTCCAACTTACCCATCCTTCTAGCCAGACAGTACAATACTTAGTCCGAGCAGCTCAGAATGCCGAGAATCAGATATATGTTCTGAATGCATTGAATGCTTCACCTCTTGAAGGCATCGAGAACGTTCCAGTTGTTCATGATTTTCAAGATGTCTTTCCAGAAGAACTTCCAGGAATACCCCCTGTTAGAGCTGTCGAGTTTGTCATCGACTTGAAAGCAGGCACAACTCCTATTGCGAAGCGTCCTTATAAGATGCCTCCGCACCAGCTTCTCGAGCTTAAGGAAGAAATCGACAAGTCACTTAAGAAGGGTTTCATCCGCCCCAGTTCCTCTGCTTGGGGAGCACCTTCACTCTTTGTTAAGAAGAAGGATGGAACTAACCGATTGGTTTAGGATTATCGGCCCATTAACCAAGCAACAATTCAGAACAAGTATCCACTTCCTCGGATCAATGATCTGTATGATCAACTTGCTGGATCATCGGTGTTCTCTAAACTCGACTTGAGGTTGGGTTATCATCAGATCCGTGTTCGCGAAGCGGATATTCCGAAGACTGCATTTCTTACCCGTTATGGCTCCTATGAGTACACTGTCATGTCTTTCGGATTAACCAATGCCCCAACAACTTTTTCTCGGCTGATGAACTATATCTTCATGGATTACCTCGACAAATTCATCGTGGTTTACTTGGATGATATTCTTATATATTCCAAGAATGAAGAAGAACATGCCGAACATCTTTGGCTAGTGTTGGAAAAGCTGCGTGAACATCAACTATATGCCAAGTATTCTAAATGTGAATTCTGGTTCTCTGAAGTGACATATCTCGGCCACGTGATCTCCAAAGATGGCATTGCTGTTAACACAGAATGAGTTCAGGCTATTCTTGAATGGACTCCACCGAAGAATCTCAAGCAAGTCAGAAGTTTTCTCGGCCTTGCAAGCTATTGCCGTCGCTTTGTCGAGAATTTCTCAAAGATTGCTAAGCCTTTGACTGATCTGCTTCACAAAGGCGTTGAGTTTGAGTGGACAGAAAAATGTCAGGAAAGTTTTCAAACACTCAAAGACAAGCTAACATCTGCCCCAGTACTTGCTCCTCCAGATTCTCGCAAGGACTTCGTGATTTATTGTGACGCATCCCGTGAAGGATTAGGCTGTGTCCTAATGCAAGAGCGTAAAGTGATTGCTTACGGCTCTCGGCAGTTGCGTCCGCATGAAGAGAACTATCCAGTACATGATCTAGAACTAGCTGCTATCATATATGCATTAAAGTTGTGGCGACATTACCTCCTCGGTAATCGTTGTGAGATCTACACGGACCATAAAAGCCTGAAGTACTTGTTCACTCAGCCATCCCTGATCCTCCGTCAGCAAAGATGGATGGAGACCATTACGGACTATGATTTGGGTATTTCTTATACCCCTGGCAAGGCTAATGTAATGGCTGATGCATTGAGCCGTAAATCCTACTACTGTGAACTTGAAGTCCAGCTACAGCAACCACTCCTATATGAAGAGATTCAAAATCTAAATCTCAAGATAGTTCCTCAAGGATACCTAAATACCATAGTTGTTGAACCAGATCTTGAGAAGGCTATTAAGAGTGCGCAAGCTAAAGATGCTGAAGTTGATCTGATGAAGAAAAATCTTCACCTTGAAAAGTACAGGGATTTCTCACTGTCTGAAGATGGAACCTTGTATTTCAGAGACCGCATTGTCGTACCTCGCTTCGAGCTTATGACTGACAAGGTCATGAAGGAGGCACATGATACACCGCTGTCTATTCATCCGGGTAGCACCAAGATGTATCGTGATCTCCGTCAAAGGTACTGGTGGTCTAGAATGAAGCAGGATATTGCTCGATACGTTGCTGAATGTGACGTTTGCCGTCGCGTTAAAGCAAAACATCAGAAGCCTGCTGGAATTCTACAACCACTACCTATTCCTTTATGGAAATGGGATAAAGTGCAAATGGATTTCATTACTGGCCTTCCCAAGTCACAGAAGGGTCACGATGCTATTCTTGTCGTCGTCGACCAACTTTCTAAGGTTGCACACTTTCTGCCTGTCAAGGAGACTATCACTGCTAGTCTGTTAGCAGAGTTGTATATCTCCAGAATTGTTTCACTCCACGGTATTCCGAAGGAGATCAGTTCGGACCGTGGCGGTCTTTTCACCTCAAAGTTCTGGGAAAGTTTCCAAGAAGCTATGGGAACTCATATTACCTAGAGTTCAGCTTATCACCCCCAGTCCCAAGGCCAAGTCGAGCGAGTAAATCAAGTGCTTGAAGACATGCTGCGAGCTTGTGTTATTTCCTTCAGCAAGAAGTGGGAAGAATCTCTCCCGTATGCCGAGTTCTCTTATAACAACAGATACCAAGCCAGCTTGAAAATGGCCCCCTTCGAAGTACTTTATGGATGAAAGTGTCGAACCCCTCTGAATTGGTCAGAAACTGGGGAACGACCACTTTGGGTCCAGACATTATCCAACACGCTGAAGAACAAGTCCGTATCATTTGAGAAAATCTCAAGGCGGCTCAGGACCGCCATAAGAGCAACTACGATCGCAAACACTGGGGTTTGACTTATCAACCTGGTGATCAAGCTTATCTACGTGTCACTCCGATGAAGGGCACTCACCGCTTCAGAATCAAGGGCAAGTTAGCTCCACACTACATTGGTCCTTTCCGCATTGTTGCAAGACGTGGTCAGGTGGCTTATAAGCTAGAGTTGCCGCCGCAATTCTCTCATATCCACGACGTCTTCCATGTGTCGCAACTTCGTCGATGCTTCAAGGAGTCTCCGCACAGAGCAGTGGATCATGAGATGCTCGAATTACAAGATGATCTTTCTTATAAGGAGCATCTGATCCGCATTCTCGATGAAGCTGAACGTCAGACCCGCCAGAAGACGACCAAGTTCCTCAAAGTGCAATGGTCTAATCATACTGAAGAAGAAGCCACTTGGGAACGCGAGGACAATCTTCGAGCGGAATACCCCGACCTCTTTCCTTCTACCTCCCGAATTCTCGGGACAAGAATTTCTTTTAGAGGAGGAGAATTGTAACACCCCTATGTAATGGTGGCACAGTAATCCATCATGATGATGCTAAGCTACTGTGGTTTGCAAATGATAATCATGTTGGATAATTCTCTCATTTCAAATTCCTCTCAGAATTCAAAATCAAGTGTAAAATAAAGTTGCTCAAAACTTGCTAGAAAAATGTTCATCATTTGACAAAAATTCCATAACAATTATTTGTTAAGGAACACAACGTCACTCTTGTGCAAAGATGAGCACTAGCAATTATAACAGCACCAATTCAACATTTTTAAATGCTACTCTATTTATGAAAAATCCAAATGAAATCATTTGCTCACCAAACCATTTTATGGCAGTGCATAATATTGCATTGTAATTATGTGGTTAAGTCACATATTTTACTAAAATCAAATTGTGGCCAAACAATTTATAAAACAGAAAATCTAAACAGAAAAAGAAACAAAAGTGAGAGAGAGGCCCACTGCCCCTGGACCTTAGCCATCTGGGCGGCCCAACCCCGCAGCCCACCTCCCTCGGTCGCCTCCCTCCTCTCTGTTCCCGCGACCCGAGCCGCTATAGGGGCTCGCCCCGCCGGACCGTCTCGACGGCGACTCCCCGAAGGGGATAAGGCCATGCCTCAGCCCCCTCGTCTCCCCTCTGCTCCACTCGCCCCCTGGCTCCCCTCCTCCCCCATATCCACCTCTCCCTCTCCGTTGTTCTGGAGGACAGGCCGGCGCGCCCTCTGCCGTCCACCGCCTGCCACCGCGGCCATCAACCTCCCCTCGACACTCCGCCCTGACCAGGAGCTCCGGGACGCTCCTCTGCTTCTTCTTCGCCAACCAGCACAAGCCGGGATGCCACATCGACGCCGCCCTCGCTGATCCTCTTCGTCGAGCTCTGCCTCTACGTCGCCGTCGATCCGCGCCACCGCGACCTCCCCTGCCTCCCCGAGCTGCTCCTCGACCCCCACAGTGAGCCGCCGCGCCGGTTGCGCTCCTCCCCTCCCTTCTTAATCGCCTCTAGACGCCCGAGCCACCGTAGACGAACATCACCGCCACCGCTTGCCTCGCTGTCGCGGCCACTGGCCTCCGAGCTAGCGCCCGAGCAGTGCCTCGAGCTCCCGGGCCTCACCAGAGCTCAACGCGACCCCCAGCTTCCCTCCTAGTGCCCCCTAGCCCCGGGTTCGAGTTCGCCCGACTCCGATCACCGCCGATGTCGAAGCCCCAATCAACTCCGGCCACTCCCGCCCCTCTTGCTTGCTCCACCGGATGCGCCGCATCATCAGCTAGCTGTAGCCGCAAACCGCACGCGTTTTGGTGCCCTGTAGCGCCCGTGCGGTGAAGTGCCGCCATCGGTTGGGTCATCGCCGGCGTATCTCCGGCGGCGCTAACGTGTCCAGCGTTATTAGGCGCTAATGATGCTAATTAGGATAGCCTAGTGAGAATGACAGCCGGGCCCCACCGTTAAGTAAACTCTGTTTAATTTTCTGGTTGGATTAGTTTAATTCCCGTGGGCCCACGCGTCAGCTTTGACTCTGCTGACGTGGCCTTTGACTAGGCCCAGCCGTCAGTGACTGCGGTCAGATGACATGTGGGCCCCTTCGACTTCATTGACCAGTCCACGGGTCAATGTTGACTGCTGACTGGGCAGTCAACGGGGCCCACTCTTAGCCACTGTGCTGCTTTGCTGTGTACACTCTGTGTGTGCACCTAGCAATTTTCCATTTTAATTCGAATTAATAATAATTCCAGAATATTAGTAAATCTTTAAAAATTAATATAAAATAATCCGTAACTCTGATGAAAATGTTTTATACATGAAAGTTGCTCAGAAAAATCCAATGAATTCGAATATGTGGCCCGTTCATCTATCACATTCCCCTAGCATGCTGAACATGGAACCGTCCCCTCTCTTTCGTCTGTCCGACAAATACCAAGCACCGGGAAAACCTCTCCGGATGTTTTCCCTTTTCGTCTGCAACGTGTAGCACGGCGATATGTCACCCCTAGCACGACGTATTGCTAAGTCATTCATTGTGATTCTTTGTTTGCTTTATATTTATTGTTTCTTCCCCCTCTTCTCTCTTGGTAGATCCCGGTACCGACATAGTCCCCGAGACCGACGCAGCTCCAGTGATTGGCTACACTACCGACGACCCTGCCTTTGCCGCAGAGCTTCCAGGCAAGCACCCCCCCTTGAGCATGCCTATATCACCTATTCTCTTCTCTCTTGTGCTTGCATTAGAATTGCTGCTGTTACTACTTTACCTATTCTGATGCATAGCCTGATTTTTGTAACCTGCCTTTGATGATTACCTGCTTATCCTAAACTGCTTAGAATAGGATGGTTAGAGACCCCAGTGACACAACTTGTCCCGTTTGCCCCGCTGGATTATCAGAAGACTTGACAACCAGGCCCCAGCACCGCACATCACATTCCCTTTATCTGCACGACACTGCAGCGCTACTATCGAGTGCCGAGGGTGATACCTCATCAGCACTTCTGATGTTAACTCTATGGAGTAGTTACTCGGTCGTGGTCATCGAGGGTGATTCCTCCTTCACCTCTTCCGGTAACGACGCTGTCGTGCAACACCTCAAGTGTGAACCCATCGAGGGTGATTCCTCCGAGTTCACCTTGACGATTACATCGAGTAGGAATCCAACGAGGGTGATACCTCGGATTCTCTTGATGTTATGGACACACGGATACTTGGACGTTACAACTGTTACTTGGAAAGGTGGGTCGACCCTGAGGGGTACCCGCGAGTGATGTGGAGACGGGTTGGCCTGGAGGGTGCCCGTGAAATAAATACGAGGCATGGCCGGCCATTCTTAGCCCTTGCCGCAAGTCCTCGAGACGGGGCGACGGGGTCACATCGATCATGAGTCTCTGCTCGTTACCGCACTACCAACACACTAACGATTTGGATATGTGATCTGAGTGGGCCTCTGGCCCGATAGTACTAACCATCACGCGGGAAAAGTTATGGGCACTCTGCATCGTGGCATCAGTCGAAAGCTCTGTCAGACGTCCAGTTCAGCATGGCGGCCAGGTTGGGCCGGCACCATCCTATAGTGGTGGAGCCTGGACCCGCCCTGCACGCAACGACCCGGAGTGCATAGGGTGATGGCCCAAGACCCCTGAGCGCTTAGGATGTAGACCGGCGGGGACCTCTCTGCTGAGCTCTAGGTAGGGTTGCGGTGTGTCGTTTGGCTGAGGCCGGGCATGACCCAGAAAAGTGTGTCCGGCCGGAGTTAAGCGAGCGTGGTGGGTAAGTTGGTGCACCACTGCAGGGAAGAACTAATCTATGCATAGCCGGATCCTCGGTAACGGACGCTCGGAGTTGTATCCCGATCGATACAACTAGAACTGGATAGAAATGGATAGTATGGCTCTGGGATTGCTTTCTCGCAGGGAGTCGAGAAAGAATCTCTGGCGGAGATTGATACTTGGACATTAGGGCTCTGGGATCGCTTTCTCGCAAGGAGTCGAGGAAGGATCTCTGGATGAGGTTGATGACGCTACTACTACTTTATACTGTACTAATCTACACTCTTCTAATGCTGCAAGACCGCTGAAGATGCGAGTCTTCAATGGGACTAGGCCTTCTTTCTATTCTGGCATTTCTGCAGCCCAGTCCACATATACAGCCTTTCTTTGATAATGTTGCATATGTAGTGTAGATCCTTGCTTGCTGATTACTTCGGATGAGTACTCACGGTTGCTTTCCTTCCTCTTTTTCCCCATATATCTGATTGATGCAACCAGATGACGGAGCCCCGGAGCCAGCTGACCCGCCGATGACTTCTACTACCACCCCGAGGGTGGTTACTACTACGAGCTTGCCGACGACCAGGAGTAGTATCGGAGGGTCCCAGGCAGGAGGCCTGCGCCTTTCGATCATAGATTTTGTTTTACCCCGCCTTTCTAAAGGTTTATCTGTTTCTGTTTCATATCTGTACTCAGATATCTGATGCTTCCGCTGACGCTTGTGCGCGAGCTTATGTATTCGAGCCCTCGAGGCCCCTGGCTTGCAACATAAAGCTTGTATTATTTTAATTTGTGCTTTAGAGTTGTGTTGTGATATCTTCAAGTGAGTCCTTAGGCTTGATCGTGTGCATTTGCTTGTATGGTTAGTGCACGATTGAGCCGGGGGTGTCACACCGGCGGTCTCCATGATGAGGAGGGAGTAGTTCACCCTCAGGGCTGAGGGTATGTACCAGTAGCTATGTGTTTGATCTCTCTCTCTCGTGTTCTTGATTTGGCACGATCTTGATGTACCGCGAGCTTTGTTATTATAGTTGGATCATATGGTGTTTCTCCCCTCTCTATCTCTTGTTGTGATGAATTGAGTCTTGCTCTTAGAGGTTTTGTTATGTTGGATTGAGTATTGGATTTGAGAACACTTGATGTATGTCTTGCGATGGGATATCTGTGGTGACAATGGGATGTTCTATTGATTCACTTGATGTATGTTTTGGCACTCAATTCGCGGATTCTCGAGGTGACATTGGGGTAATCTATGCATAGGGGTTGATGCAGATTTTCATCCTACGTTCTCTGATAGAAACTTTGGAGTGACTCTTTGTTGCACGTTGAGGGATTGTTATGTGATCCAATTATGTTATCATTGTTGAGAGAACTTGCACTAGTGAAAGTATGAACCCTAGGCCTTGTTTTCAAGCATTGCAATACCATTTTTGCTCACTTTTGTTACTAGTTACCTTGCTGTTTTTATATTTTCAGATTACAAAAACCTATATCTACCATCCATATTACACTTGTATCACCATCTCTTCGCCGAACTAGTGCACCTATACAATTTACCATTGTATTGGGTGTGTTGGGGACACAAGAGACTCTTTGTTATTTGGTTGCAGGGTTGTTTGAGAGAGATCATCTTCATCCTACGCCTCCCACGGATTGATAAACCTTAGGTCATCCACTTGAGGGAAATTTGCTACTGTCCTACAAAACTTTGCGCTTGGAGGCCCAACACGAGTCTACAAGAAGAAGGTTGCGTAGTAGATATCAAGCTCTTTTCTGGCGCCGTTGCCGGGGAGGTGAGTGCTTGAAGGTATATCTTTAGATCTTGTAATTGAATCTTTTAGTTTCTTGTTTTATCACTAGTTTAGTCTTTAAAAGAAAACTACAAAAAAAATGGAAGTGAGCTTGCCTCATATGCTTCATCTTTTTAATGTCTTTCGTGAAAATGATGGGAAGGAAAATTGTGCTCAAGTGTTAGAGGAAGAAGTCTATAAAATGTTTGGAACTAAATCTTTGAATGATGAGCATGATTGCAATGTTGTTAGTGTGCTTGCTATGAATATTCTTGATACTAATGATGATTGCACTAGTCATGATAAAAATGTTTCTTATAAGCATGTCAATTTTTGTGGAGTGCATAGAGTTTGCAATTACATACCAGAAAGGGAAGATAGATTTTGCAAGAGGCATAATTTAGAAACTAAATGGTTGCAAGAGAGGCTAGATGTTTGTGCTGAAAGATTTAATTTTTCTCGCCATCCTTGTGAACTTTGCAATGAACGTGGTCATTTAAATCTCCAATGCAAATTGTTTCATGATCGAATCGTGTCCAAAATTTGTGATGACTTGATTTCCCTTGCACATCATAAAGAACTTAGTTTGCTTCTAGGATATGAAGAAATGAAACGTATAACTAGGGATATCCCAGAATATAACCTTAAGAGATTTCTTGATTTTGACCTAGAGGAAATTTATATGTATTGTTCGGTAAATTGCATTGAGAATCCTTATATTGCCAATTACTTAAAGAAAAGAAAAGAAATAGAAGATGAAGAGAACACTAATGAAGGGGAAGAGGTTTCCCAATATCCTCCTATTTTTTCTTATGATGAATCAGGTAACGAGGAGGAGCTTTTTATTCAACCAATCTCATCAATAAGGAGCTCCAAAAGGGTGATTAAACCCACACATGACATGGAGAAGAAAAAGAAAAGACGGAGAAGCAAAGGTAAAAAGGTATCCCTCCCAAATGATGTTGCTCCTATTATTGTTATGCCTCATGAGAGTGAATCAAAAATAAATGTGGAAGATGATAATAATTGCTATACTATTGGTGCTATTCATACTATTAATGATGAGAGTGATTATGCTTAAGATATGCAAAGGCCCAAGCTTGGGGATGCTATGTTTGATGAGAATGACATGTTTGAGAATTTATTTGCTGCAATTAATGTTTGTCCCAAGCTTGGGGATGCTATGTTTAATGAAGATGATATTTTTAGTCCCCCAAGTTTTGATGAGAATATTTATTATGATGATAGCATGCCTCCTATTTATGATGATTATATTTATGAAAGTGGGTTTGGAAGAGTGTCAACTTTAGATAATAATTATCCCACTATTTTGGAGGGTGTTGAATCTTATTATAATGATAAAAGTGGATTTGGAGAGGTCATGACTTTATTTAGTAATGATTCCAGTATTTCGGAAGAGGTTTCAATTGACTATGATGAGAACAAAGTTGCTAATTATGATGATTATTGTGATGTTACTTATGTTATAAAAAGTAGTGATAATTATTGTCATAATTTTGAATATCCTTTTGCTGAACATTACTCTTTTAATGTGGAAACAATTTATAGTATTCAAGTTTCATATGATGCTCCCATTACTATTCATGAGAATGATTTTGCTTTTGTGGAGAGTAATAAAATTTCTATGCTTGTAGATCATGAAAATAATGCTTTATGTGATAGTTATATTGTTGAATTCATTCATGATGCTACTGAAAATTATTATGAGAGGAACATATGCTTCTACATATTGCAATAATATCAAGTTCCCTCTCTATGTGTTGAAAGTTTTGAAGTTTTGCTTGTTTTACCTTCCTATGCTAGTTGATTCTTGTTCCCATAAGTTGTTTGCTCACAAAATCCCTATGCATAGGAAGTGAGTTAGACTTAAATGTGCTATTAATATGCTTCATGATGCTCCCATTATGTTTCAATTCTTATCTTTTATGTGAGCATCATTGACATCATCATGCCTAGCTAAAAAGGCATTAAAGAAAAGCGCTTGTTGGGAGACAACCCAATATTTATACCTACTGTTTTTGTGTGTTCACATGATTAAGCTACTGTAGTAATCATGTTTTGTAGCTTTTTTTTTGAATAAAGTGCCAAGTAAAGCCTTTGGGGTAGTGTGGATGATAGTTGACTTGATTCTGTGCAAAAACAGAAACTTTTGCGTCCAGTACAGAAATTCTTATCATTTACTGGAACGTGTAAAAACTCTGAATTTTTTACATAGTATTTATATACAAATTTTATACGTTTTCCTGAATTTTAAGAATTTTTGGAGTTACATAAGTATGACCTTAATTCAGATCTTTACGTACTGTTCTGTTTTTGACAGATTCTGTTTTTGATGCATAGTTTGCTTGTTTTCTAGTTACTATGGCTTATATTGCTTAATATAAATTTTAAAAATGATAAGTTACATCAGGAATTGTATGAGAACAATTATGAATCTTGCCTTTGACAGTACCCAAGTGAATGATTTGTTTTATTATACTAACGGATCTCATGAAGGTTTTGTTAAGTTTTGTGTGATTCAAGTTTTCAAGTTTTGGGTGAGATAACGATATGAGGAGAACAAGGAGTGGCAAGACACTAATCTTGGGGATGCCCAAGGCACCCAAAGGTAATATTCAAGGAATATCCAAGCAACTAAGCTTGGGGATGCCCCAGAAGGCATCCCCTCTTTCGTCTCCAACATTATCAGTAACCTTACTTGGAGCTATATTTTTATTCGTCACATGATATGAGTTTTGCTTGGAGCGTCATTTTATTTTATTAGTATTTGCTTGCTGTTATTTAGAGTAATGTTTTGCATCTTTTATTTCAATAAAAGTGTCAAGTATAGCCTTTACCATGCTTATTTTGCAAGTCTATATGTTGCTGTTTTGAAAACAGAAAGTTTTCTATCATTGTCTGAATTCTTCTGGAAAGTCAGAACGTGATAAATCTTGAAATTTTTACACAATGAGTAACAACAAATTTTATACAGTGTGGTAATTTTTCAGAATTTTTTGAGTTAGGTAAGTATGAGTACAATTGCACTCTTTACAGACTATCCTGTTTAGACAGATTGCTGTTATGTTTGCATTGTTTGCATATGTTTGCTTGTTTAATGATTCTATTTGAGGATATGAGTATTAAATATGCAGAGGCATTTAGTATGCATTGTCAAATTATAATTTAGTGATTTTCTACAGTAGAAAATGATAAGGTTTTGCATTTGATTTATACTAACTTTTCTCACGAGTTCTTGTTGAGTTTTGTGTGGATGAAGTTTTTAAGATTTAGGGAAACCGTGATATAAAAAGAATTAAGGAGACAGAAAAGCTCAAGCTTGGGGATGCCCAAGGCATCCCTAGTTAATATTTCAGGAAGTATCAAGCATCTAAGCTTGGGGATGCCCCGGTAGGCATCCCACCTTTCTTCATCAAGAATTATCGGTTAGTATCGGTTGAGCCTAAGTTTTTGCTTCTTCACATGATGTGCGCTATTTTTAGAATGTCATTTTATTTTATTTTGCTTGCTGTTTGAATAAAATACTTAAGATCTAAATTATTATTTTTGAGAGATATTATTCACATAGCTACTTAATTATTTGACTACTCATTGAGCTTCACTTATATCTTTTTGGAGTAGTTTGTCATTTACTCGTGTGCTTCACTTAAATCCTATGAGTAAATGGTTGAATGAATTGAATATCATAAATCTGAAATTATATATGTTCCATATGCTTATCCCATGGGGAGTAATGACTTCACATATAAGAAGTGGAGGTGGTAAATTTATTGAAAGTTAGCAAACATAGTATTGGTCACTTGAACAATTCATGAAAGAATATTGAAGTAAGAGAGATTTCACATATAAATATACTATCTTGGACATCTTCTATGATTGTGAGCCCCATTAATTATTTTCAAACTTGAGCAAATTAGTTGAAGTTGGACAAGGAAGACAACGTAATGAGTTATGCTTGGGTATATTTGTATAGAAGTTATATTGTTATGGATCCTCCAATATGTGGTGCTTGTTTTTTTTAGAATCTTTTGCTAGCCAAAATTTCTGTACTAAGAGGGAATACTGCTTGTGCATCCAAAATCCGTAAACCCAGTTTCTTGCCATGAGTGTCCACCATATCTACCTATGGATTGAATAAGATCCTTCAAGTAACTTGTCATCGGTGCAAAAAGCAATAAAAATTGCTCCTAAATATGTATGATCTTTTATTGTAAGGGAAAATAAGCGTTGTACGAACTTGTGATGGTAAAGAAATAAAAGCGACGGACTGCATAATAAAGGTTGCTATCACAAAGGGCAATACAACGTGACGTTCCTTTGCATTAAGGGTTTGCACATCCAAAAATAAAAAGCGTATGACAACCTCTGCTTCCCTCTGCGAAGGGCCTATCTTTTACTTTTATGCAAGAGTCAATAGTATTCCTTCTCATTTCAACCTCAATTATTCTCTAGGTGGCAAGTACCATGTGGTGGGGAAAGATCCAAGCATATATGGCCATTCAAATATATTTGATCATGAATTATTATTGTTGACAATTATCTATATGATAAATAAGTTGGGAGGCAAACCACTAAGCCCCTATCTTTCTCTGTGTTCGATGGATCCTATTTGTTTTAAAAATATGCTTTGAGTGGTAGCAATTATGGAAGACTATATGATAGTTGAGTATGTGGAATTTGCTAAATCAAAGCTCTTACATAGACCCTTCCTGAAAATAAGATGAATTGCAATTGTTTGATGACTAAGAACATAGTTTGTTAGTTTTCAAGAAAGTTTATGGTCTATGCTTTAACATGTGAATAGCTTGCTACTTGATCATGAGAAGTTTTATGAGATGAGCTACTGTTTATGATATATAATGATGCTAGAAAAGGTGATTGAAATTATTATTGATCAAACTTGTGCACTTGCTAGCATTCACACTTCATAAATTATTTCTTTTATCATTTACCTACTCGAGGACGAGCAGGAATTAAGCTTGGGGATGCTGATACATCTCCAACGTATCTATAATTTATGAAGTATTCATGCCATGTTTACAACAATTTTATATGGTTTTGGTATGATTTTATTAGAACTAACCCGGACCGACGCTGTTTTCAGCAGAACTACCGTGGTGTCGTTTTTTTGTGCAGAAATAAAAGTTCTCGGAATGAGCTGAAAATTTACGGAGAATATTTTTGGAAAATATAAAAAATACTGGAGCGAAAAGATACCAGAGAGGAGTCCCAAGGCAACCACAAGGGTGGAGGGCCCCCCCTAGGGCGCGCCCCCTGTCTTGTCGCTGCCTCGTGGACCCCCTTGATGTGAGACCGACGCCAAAAATTCCTATAAATACCAAACCCCCAAAAATAAACCTAGATCGGGAGTTTCGCTGCCACAAGCCTCTGTAGCCACGACAAACCAATCGGGAGCCCGTTCCGGCGCCCTGCCGGAGGGGGAAACCATCATCGGTGGCCATCTTCATCATCCCTGTGGTCTCCATGATGAGGAGGGAGTAGTTCACCCTCGGGGCTGAGGGTATGTACCAGTAGCTATGTGTTTGATCTCTCTCTCTCGTGTTCTTGATTTGGCACGATCTTGATGTACCGCGAGCTTTGTTATTATAGTTGGATCATATGGTGTTTCTCCCCTCTCTATCTCTTGTTGTGATGAATTGAGTCTTGCTCTTAGAGGTTTCGTTATGTTGAATTGAGTATTGGATTTGAGAACACTTGATGTATGTCTTGCGATGGGATATCTGTGGTGACAATGGGATGTTCTATTGATTCACTTGATGTATGTTTTGGCACTCAACTCGCGGATTCCCGAGGTGACATTGGGGTAATCTATGCATAGGGGTTGATGCACGTTTTCGTCCTACGTTCTCCGATAGAAACTTTGGAGTGACTCTTTGTTGCACGTTGAGGGATTGTTATGTGATCCAATTATGTTATCATTGTTGAGAGAACTTGCACTAGTGAAAGTATGAACCCTAGGCCTTGTTTTCAAGCATTGCAATACCGTTTTTGCTCACTTTTGTTACTAGTTACCTTGCTGTTTTAATATTTTCAGATTACAAAACCCTATATCTACCATCCATATTACACTTGTATCACCATCTCTTCGCCGAACTAGTGCACCTATACAATTTACCATTGTATTGGGTGTGTTGGGGACACAAGAGACTCTTTGTTATTTGGTTACAGGGTTGTTTGAGAGAGACCATCTTCATCCTACGCCTCCCATAGATTGATAAACCTTAGGTCATCTACTTGAGGGAAATTTGCTACTGTCCTACAAAACTCTGCGCTTGGAGGCCCAACACGAGTCTACAAAGAAGAAGGTTGCATAGTAGACATCAGTTGGCCAGACTTCGCTCAATCCTCAGGGTTGCTTCTAGCAGATAAGTCATTTGATCATTCTTTGACTTGAGGTTAGCAATGGGAGCATTGGGAGCAGATGCCTTCTTGGCTGCTTTAGCTGCAGCAGCTGCCTGAATCTTCTCTTGAGCCTGAACAGAGGTAGGGTGTAAAGGATCCATCACCACTACATGGTCCTCAAACTCTGGATGTAATAGGAGATGCTCGTGATCAAGAAGATGTGTGCTCGTGCCAACCTTGGAGTTGAGCAGCTGAATGTGCGGAGCAAATCCACATGATCTCTTGTGGTCAGCTGTGGTTCTCTTGATTGTTTCAACAATTAGGCCCATCACTTTGAATTTCTGAGGTGTATCAAATAGGTGCAACAAGTTGATGGAGTGGCCAGAAATCATCTTGTCATCTCCAGACTTGGGCAAAAGAGTGTGCCTCAATATAGTGTTGATGGTGGCCAAACCAGCTAGCAAGTGCTTCACTGAACCAAACTTGTGAGTCTCTAGATCATCCTCAGGAATCGGCTTGTACATGTTCTTCATGGAATTGTGGTCCATCTTGGGCTTTGCATAAACATCAATGTCATTCTCTTCCTCTTCAGGAGCATCAAGAAGAGCAGTCCATTCTGAGATGGTCGACTTGTACCTGTTTCCCTCAGTCATCCATACTATCCTTCCATCTGGATAGAAATGAGAAGTAGAGTAGAATTGCATGATCATCTCATCATTCCACTTTGTAAGCTTTTTGCTGACAAAATCATCAACACCTGCAATCTTGAAGCTTTCATGAACATGGGGGAAGTGGTCTTTATTTGTATCAATATACTTCCAATCCACCCATTTCATATCACCAACAAGAAGCTTATTATGAAGCAACACAGTCTCATAGAAATCTTGTTGCTCTATGTTGTGGAAACGGTAATCACAAGCAGTCCTTCTCCTTGCAGCATATGGATCAGACAATCTCCACTAACGCAAACCTTTATCTTTCCTCAGCATCATGTTCTCTACAACTGGATGTGTGTTGTCATGATCTGGGATCTTGGGTCTTAATCTCCTGAGCACTAGTGGCTCATCATCAATCTCAGCTTCAGGCACTTGGGCCTTGTTCTTTTCACTAGCAGAAATATTCCTTGTAGACCTCTTAGGTGCTGGAGCTTTGGGCTTGGACTTGGAGGGGGCAGCGGACTTCATAGCATCAGACTTAAGCTTTTGAGTCTTGGCAGGGGGTGCATCAACTGCTGATTCCCCCTCCTCCTCATCAACAATCATGGAGGGTCTGCCAACAACATAAGTAGTTGTCTTCATTGGCCTTTTCTTCCTCTTTCCTGCAGCTACTGTTTCTAAGTCACTTGGCTCCTCAAGTGTAAATGTCATGCTCTACTTAGGAACTATGGCTTTGTCTGCCTTGGAGAGAGGGACTTTCCTTACTGCAGTTCTCTCCTTGGTACTGCCAGAAGGTCTTGAGTTAGCTGCTATGCCATGCTCCTTTGCAAGAACAACCTTCTTCCTTTTTGAAGTTGCCTCACTAGCAACAAAATCCTCATCCTCATCATCTGAGGTTATCTTCTTCCTAGTTTTGGTAGCTGCCTTTGGAAGATCTAGAGAACTCCTTTCTCCCTCATAGTAGTTGCCCTCAGGACTAGAGCCTTCACTAAGATCATCATGCTGTTCTGAGACATTCGGACTATCACTTGCATCTGACATCTTGCAAACTAACCCTGTGAATAGATGGGTATGGGCAGAGTAGATGAGTCATCACAAAAAGCAGATATTTTTCAAGAAATTTGAGTTCAAGTCTTAGTTTCAAGTTTTCACAGAAGGAATATCGGATCAACCGAGTTGAACATTTTGGTCAAGCCGAAGCATGAGACAGAGACTTGGCACACCACTTCGGTCAGACCGAGATGGGTTTTGGTCTTGCCGAGACACAGAAACTGCTTTTCGGTCTCATCGATTGGTACAACTCGGTAGAACCGAGATGTACTAATGCAATGGCCTAAACCAAATCGGTGACGCCGAAAATTCCAAATCGGTGGGTCCGAGATTCGTTCTGCAGAAACTTAACCCTAATTTTTTTGCTTGATTCTACTCTACGGAATTGATCTTGTGAACAGGAGTCTTTCATACGTAGTAAGAATCATGGCGAATCCCTAGTGCATGGAATCAGAAAGTAGAAGCACAGGGGGGCGGGATTTTACCCTAACTTGGCGCAAATCCCCTACGGTGGCAACGAAGGGAAGGAAATCCATTGACGGCAGCGGAATCCAATGGCGAGGGCACGCTGGACGCGATGATGAAGTCCGGAGACAGGGCGACGGCAGCAGAGGGGGTGCGGGAATGAAGCATTTGAGAAAATTTCAATCGTACGAGCCTGCGGGATTATATACCCAGCCGTTGTCGGTGGCACCGAGTGGAGCAAATCGGTGGCACCGTGACGTGTAACTGTGAGCGGTTACAACATATCGATGACGCCGAGTCATTCCAAATCGGTTACATCAAGATCAAAAACTCAGATCAATCAAATGGTTTCGGTGAGTCCGAATAGTTATGGATTGGTCACGCCGAAACAAATTTGAAGGTTTTGGAGTTCAGCCCTTTCAGATCGGTGACTCCGAGTGCGCCTCACCCAGAGGGTCCGAAAAAGACTTGTTCAATTTTGGTGATGTAGCAAGAATAGAATTTGAGACAAGAAAGCATAGATAGCTAGAGAAGGTGCTTAGGCATTCTTGTACATCCACTTGGCCAGAAAAACTAAGACAATCAAAACAACAAATGGATATCCTCGAATGAAGAAAACATGCAAATCAACACGCTCACACAATGAGATAGCAAATGAAATATGTGTCAAACATGCACAACCAATTCTAGCATCTATCAAGCAATTGGCGATGACTAGGTCATCTATATATGAGTATGTTGACTTAGGAGTCAAATGAGAACATTTTATCATAGGTCATACTCATCGTTTAAGCACAAGTGGGATTACCACTTTTACATAAAGCATTAATGTGCTCACATCATTAGAGTTGCTTTAGCTCAATTTTTAGAGCAAAGCTCCCCTTAGATGTGATATCCCCCCCAGAGAGGGATGAACTAACCTTGGATTTTGTCAATGATGACTTCATGTAGATAGTGAAGATGAGGATGCTCAATGCTGATGTAGTCCATCAAGAGTTTGGAGCAATCCTTTGGAGTTTTGCACTTTCAATACCTACATGGGTTAGTCCCACAAGGAACATACAAGGATATCCATAGACATAGAGTGAATTGCCCATATGATGATGTCCATGAATGCATTGAGTTACCTTGTCCCTTGTCTTACCAACAAGAGGGTTTGTGACTCCATGAACTAGTGCAAGATGTGAAAGTTGGTTGCACAAATCCTTGCCAATATGAATATGAGTGAAGTATGTTGGCAGAGTCACCCTCAAGAACACTCTAATTCTTCTTTGGGACCCACATCAACCTGATGGGAATCCTCGGAGTTGTAGTTGAACTTGATGAAGTCTTGGGAACCCACTTGACCATGGCTTTAGGTGCTTCTTCAAATGAGTCAATCTCTTCTTGAAGCTTGTCCTTGCCTTTTAGCTTGTGGTCTTGTGGTGGAAGATCATCTTGAGCTTGTGTTCCCTTAAAAGAAGTGGGGTCATACTTCTCTTGTTGAGGAACAAACTTCGTCTTGGGGTATTGATCTTCTCCCCATTCAACTCCATTTGCATTGAACTTTTGTTAAAAACCAACACCTTGATTCTTCTGGTGTCTTCCTTGCCTGCGCACAATTTCTTCAAATTTCTTACTCCCGGCAAGACTCTTGTAAACACCTTTCTCTATAATTCCCTTCAATAAGCTATTTTCTTGCTCAAGTGTAACTTGGCTAAGAGAATCATTAGTGGAATCAAGAGAATTACTAGAAGCAACAATATTGGATTTAGCATGGTTATTGTTACTACTAGAAGAAGAATCTTTCTTACTCTTGTTACTAGGTTTAACTTGTTGCATGTAAGTAGACAAGAGGAGACATTTGGAAATGTAACAACTCTTCTTTCGAAGATCATCATTGATTGCTTTTAGAAACTCATGCTCTCGCTCTAAATTTAGCCTCTCGAAGCGTAGCTTCTCATGAGTTCTTAGGAGCTCTCTATGGTCCTCTTGAGTTGTTTCATGAGCTAAATTAAGAGTGTTTAGTTCTTTAGTTAGGCGCTCAATCTCCTTCTTAGCATTGCCATTTGTTTCATCTTGACTATCATGATTACTAGCAAGTTCATTATAGCTCACATCACTAGTTTTATCAACAAGTAAATCATCTTCATCACTATTGAAATCAAAATACTCGGGGTGTGATACCTTGGGGCCTTTAGCCATGAAGAATCTTCCAATTCCTTTGTTTGGTGAATCAAATATGTCGTGGGAGTTGGATGACACTAGAGCAAGACCGGCAACACCTTCATCTTGAGTATGGTCGGAGTCGGAGTGATAGCTTCTCTCGGAGTGAGTGTCGGAGCCGGAAACCCATTCACCAACATGAGCTTGATGTCTTCGTCTTGTGTAGTTCTTTGATGACTTGTCTTTCCTTTCCGAATCCTTGCTTCTTCGAGAGGGTCTTCGTTCATAATGATCATCTCTACTCTTTCTCCCTCTATGAGATGATTCATCTCTTCTACTTCTCCTTTTTAGTGAGTCTTCTCTTTTCTTGTAGGGTGCCGTACACTCATTGGAGTAGTGTCCGGGTCTTCCATAATTGTAGCAATTACGATCATGACTAGAAGATCTTTTCTCATTGTAGGACCTTGACTTGGAGCTTCTATCTTTGCTACGGCTCTTGTAGAATTTGTTGAAATTCTTCACCATTAGACTTATTTCCTCACTGGAGACTAACTTGTCACTTGATGTTGTAGGAGCATCACTTTAAGCTTTGTATACACCACTTAACTTGTTGTGGAGCTCCTCCTTATCCTTGGGTGACATCTCATGAGCAACAATTCTACCAATGACTTCCGTAGGCTTGAGATCTTTGTAATTTGGCATCATTTGGATCAAAGTGCACACGGTATCATATTTTCCATCCAAGGCTCTAAGGATCTTCTTGATGATGCATTTTTCGGTCGTCTCTTCACTTCCTAAGCCGACAATCTCATTTGTGATGAGAGCAAGCCTAGAGTACATTTCAGCAACTCATTCACCATCCATCATCTTGAACTTGTCAAGTTGACTTTGAAGCACATCCAACTTGGATTCGTTGACGGACTCGGTACCTTCGTGCATATCAACCAAAGTATCCCAAATTTCCTTTGCATTCTCAAGGTGGCTGATTTTGTTGAATTCCTCGGGGCACAGTCCATTGAAGAGAATATCACAAGCTTGAGCATTGTATTGCAACATCTTCAATTCTTCCGCGGTTGCTTCATGATCTGATTCTCTACCATCCTCAAAGAATTCACCTTGCAAGCTAATACGAACAATAGCCCAAACGACGGGGTTATGACCAAGAATATGCATTTTCATCTTATGCTTCCAACTAGCAAACTTTGTACCATCAAAATATGGACCTCTATGGTGATACTTACCCTCACTAGACGCCATACTCTCCTAGGTTGTGAACCAAGGTTATGGTGACCAAGGCCATGGAAACCAAGGCTTATGGAGACCAAAGCTCTGATACCACTTGTAGGATCGAAAGTATGTCTAGAGGGGGGTGATTAGACTACTTGACCAAATAAAACCTAACCTTTTCCCAATTTTAATTGTAGGCAGATTCTAGCAATTATAACAAGTCAAGCAACACCCTACACATGCAAGTCTAAGAGTATAGCAGCGGGAATTAAGACATTGCACATGTAAGTAAAGGAAGGGTTTGGAGAAAGCAAACATAATGGGGACACGAAGATTTTGGCGTGGTTCCGACACGTGGTGCTTCGTACATCCACGTTGATGGAGACTTCAACCCACAAAGGGTAATGACTGCGTGAGTCCACGGAGGGCTCCACCCATGAAGGGTCCACGAAGAAGCAACCTTGTCTATCCCACCATGGCCATCGTCCATGAAGGACTTGCCTCACCCGGGTAGATCTTCACAAAGTAGGCGATCTCCTTGCCCTTACAAACTTCCTGGTTCAACTTCACATCATGTCGGAGGCTCCCAAGTGACACCTAACCAATCTAGGAGACACCACTCTCCAAAAGGTAATAGACGGTGTGTTGATGATGAACTCCTTCCTCTTGTGCTTCAAATGATAGTCTCCCCCAACACTCAACTCTCTCTCACAGATTTAGCTACGGTGGAAGAAGGATTTGAGTGGAAAGCAACTTGGGGAAGGCTAGAAATCAAGGTTCAAATGGTAGGAATGGAATCTCTTGATCTCAACACATGAGTAGGTGTCTCTCTCTCAGAAAATGAATGGCGGAAGAGTAGGCACTAACTGATGGCTCTCTTACTAAGTAAGAGGGGGTGGAGGGGTATAAATAGCCTCCACACAAAATCCAACCATTACACACTTTTGACCAAACTCGGTGGCACCGATCAGAAATCTCGGTGGCACCGACCTGTGTAAAAATGTGAACGTTAGGAATCTCGGTGGGATGGACTGGAACAATTCGGAGGGACCGATGTGCAATGGCAAGGGCAAACCTCGTTTCGATGGCACCGATTGCATCAACTCGGTAGGATCAAAGTGAAACAATAAGGCAACAGAAAGTTGGCAAGCCATCTCAATGGTACCAATTGCAAAACTCAGTGGGACTGAAATAACTGCAACTAGTAACAGAGAGTTGGCAAGGCCATCTCGGTGGGACCGAGATCTATATCGGTGGATCTGATTTTTAGGGTTTGGCAGTGGTTGTGTCCAGATGAACTCGGTGGCTCCGGATAGGAATTTTTGGTGGGGCCGAGTTGGAATGTAGGGTTCGGACATATTTGGATGGAGAAAGTGGTTGAGGGTTTTGGAGCAATATCACTAAGAACTTGAGAAAATAGATCATAATAAAAACCCCATCCCCTTTTAATAGTATTGGTTTTCCTATGGACTCAATGTGATCTTGGATTACTTAACCAAAAAATGTAGAGTCTTGAACTTTTGCCAATCCATGTCCTTAGCATTTTGAGGGGTCCACAATCACTAGTCCTTGCCATGCTAATCATTGAACATCCTGAAATCTTTAACTTGAATGGACATTAGTTCAATGAGATATATGTTGTTATGAATTACCAAAACCACCCAGGGATTAGTTGCACTTTCAGAAGGTTAAAAAGCAACTTGTATATCACCGTTGTGGTTTTGCATAGATAAGAACAGTTCTTATAGTTTGCCCTAGCATCCACGTAAAAATTGCAACAACAAAGTACAGGACGTCTAATTTGTTTTTGTAGGGCATGTTGTGATGTGGTATGGCCAAAATGTGATGTGATATATGTTGATGCATGAGATGATCATGTTTTGTAATAGGTTCATGACTTGAATGTCGATGAGTACGGCAATCGACAAGAGCCATAGGGTTGTCTTTAATTTATTGTATGACCTGCGTGTCAATATTTACCGCCATGTAATTGTTTTACTTCATCGCTATGCCTTAGCAATAGTTGGAGACAACCACGTGACGGCACGATGATGGAGATCATGGTGTCATCCGGTGACGATGGAGATCATGCAGGTTCTTTGTAGATGGAGATCAAAAGCACAAGATGATAATGGCTATACCATATCACATATTGATTGCATGTGACGTTTATCTTTTTATGCATCTTATTTTGCTTAGGACGACAGTAGCATTACAAGATGATCCCTTCACTTAATTTCAAGATAAATGTGTTCTCCCTAAGTATGCACCATTGCAAAAGTTCATTGTTTTGAAGCACCTCGTGATGATTGGGTGTGATAGACTCTACCTTCGCATAAAATGGGTGTAAGACAGTTTTACACATGCAGAATACTTGGGTTAAACTTGACGAGCCTAGCATGTACAGACATGGCCTCGGAACACGGAGGACCGAAAGGTTGAACATGAGTCATATAGTAGATATGATCAACATGGATATGTTCACCATTGGTGACCACCCCATCTCACGTGATGTTCGGACATAGGTTGGTTGATTTGGATCATGTAGCACTTAAACAACTTGGGATGTTGGTTTAAGTGGGAGTTCACTAGTAATTTGATTAACTAAACCAATTATCATAAATATAGTCTTAATGTCTTTGCAAATTATGTTGTAGATCAATGGCTCGCGATGTAGCTCCCCTCAATTTTAATGTGTTCCTAGAGAAAGCTAAGTTGAAAGATGATGGAAGCAACTGTGCGGACTCGGTCCGTAATCTGAGGATTATCCTCACTGCTGCACAGAAGGCTTATGTCCTTGATGCACCGCTAGGTGTACCACCCGCTCCCGCAAACATAGACGCTATGAACGTCTGGCAGACAAGGAATGATGATTACATGATAGTTCAGTGCGCCATGCTTTACAGCTTAGAACCGGGGCTCCAAAGACGTTTTGAGCACCACGAAGCATATGAGATGTTCCAGGAGCTGAAATTGGTATTTTAGGCTCATGCCCGGGTTGAGAGGTATGATAACTCTGACAAATTCTTTAGCTGCAAGATGGAGGAGCACAACTCCGTTAGTGAGCACGTACACAAAATGTCTGGGTACTACAACCGCTTGAATCAGTTGGGAGTTAATCTTCCTGATGAAGTAGCAACTGCGCGAGTTCTCCAGTCACTGCCACCAAGCTACAAGGGCTTTGTGATGAACTATAATATGCAAGGGATGGAGAAAATGATCCCCAAGCTCTTTGCGATGCTTAAGGCCGTGAAGGTAGAAATCAAGAAAGAGCATCAAGTGTTGATGATCAAAAAGACCACTAGTTTCAAGAAAGGCAAGGGAAAGAAAGGAAACTTTAAGAAGAATGGCAAGCCAGTTGCCGCTCCCGTGAAGAAACCCAAGGCTGGACCCAGACCTGAGACTGAGTGCTTCTATTGCAAGGGGAATGGTCACTGGAAGCGGAATTGCCCCAAGTACTTGGCGGATAAGAAGGCTGGTAACGTCAACAAAGGTATATTTGATATACATGTTAGTGATGTGTACCTTACTAGCTAGTGCTCGTAGTAGCGCCTGTGTATTTGATACTGGTTCGGTTGCTAATATTTGTAACTCAAAACAGGAGATGCGGAATAAACGGAGACTAGCTAAGGACGAGGTGACGCTGCATGTTGGAAATGGCTCCAAGGTTGATGTGATCGCCATCGGCACGCTCCCTCTATGTTTACCTTCGGGATTAGTTATGAACCTAAATAATTATTATTTGGTGCTTGCGCTAAGCATGAACATTTTATCTGGATCTTGTTTATTGCGAGACAGTTATTCATTTAAGTCAGAGAATGATGGTTGTTCTATTTATATGAATAATATCTTTTATGGTCATGCACCCCTTGTGAATGGTTTGTTCTTGTTGAATCGATCATAGTGATACATATGTTCATAATATTGATGCCAAAAGATGCAAAGTTAATGATAATAGTACCACATACTTGTGGCACTGCCGCTTAGGTCATATTGGTGTAAAGCGCATGAAGAAACTCTATGCTGATTGACTTTTGGAATCACTTGATTATGAATCATTTGAAACATGTGAACCTTGTCTCATGGGCAAGATGACTAAAACCTTGTTTTCCGGTACAATGGAGCGAGCAAGTGACTTGTTGGAAATAATACATACTGATGTATGCGGTCCAATGAGTGTTGAAGCACGCAGTGGATATCATTATTTTCTTACCCTCACGGATGATTTGAGTTGATATGGGTATATTTACTTAATGAAACAAAAGTCTAAAACATTTGAAAAGTTCAAGGAATTTCAGAGTGAAGTGGAGAATAATCATAACAAGAAAATAATATTTCTACAATCGGATCGTGGAGGTGAATATTTGAGTTACGAGTTTGGCTCACATTTAAGACAATGTGGAATTGTTTCACAACTCACGCCACTTGGAGCACCACGGTGTAATGCTGTGTCCGAACTTCGTAATCGTACTCTATTAGATATGGTGCATTCTATGATGTTTCTTACCGATTTGCCACTATCATTTTGGGGTTATGCATTAGAGATAGCCGCATTCACTTTAAATAGGGCATCGTCTAAATCTGTTGGGACGCCACCGTATGAATTATGGTTTGGCATGAAACCTAAGCTGTCATTTCTTAAGGTTTGGGGATGAGACGCTTATGTCAAGAGGCTTCGGCTTGATAAAGCTCGAACCCAAAGTGGAGAAGTGCGTCTTCATAGGATACCCTACAGAGACCATTGGGTACACCTACTACCACAGATCCGAGGGAAAGATCTTTGTTGCCAAGAATGGGTCCTTTCTAGAGAAGGAGTTTCTCTCAAAAGAAGTGAGTGGGAGGGAAGTAGAGCTTGACGAGGTAACTATACCTTCTCTCAAATTGGAAAGTAGTACATCACATAAAGCAGTTCCCGTGATGCCTACACCAACCGAAGCGGAAGCTCATGATGATGATCATGAAACTTTGGATCAAGTTACTACTGAACTTCATAGGTCGACCAGGGTACGTCCTGCACCAGAGTGGTATGGTAATCCTATCCTGGAAGTCATGTTGTTAGACAACAATGAACCTACGAACTATGAAGAAGCAATGATGAGCCCGAATTCTGACGAATGGCTTGAGGCCATGAAATCTGAGATAGGATCCATGTATGAGAACCAAGTATGGACTTTCGTGGACTTACCCGATGACCGACAGGCCATTGAGAACAAATGGATCTTTAAGAAGAAGGCAGACGCTGATGGTAATGTCACCGTCGATAAAGCTCGACTTGTCGCAAAGGGTTTTCAACAAGTTCAAGGGGTTGACTACGATGAGACTTTCTCACTCGTAGCGATGCTGAAGTTTGTTAGGATTATGTTAGCAATTGCTGCATTATTTGATTATGAAATCTAGCAGATGGATGTGACAACCGGTTTCCTTAAGGAAGAGTTGTATATGATGCAACCCAAAGGTTCTGTGGATCCTAAGGATGCTAAAAAGGTATGCAAGCTCTAGCGATCCATCTATGGACTGGTGCAAGCATCTCGGAGTTGGAATATATGCTTTGATGAGGTGATCAAAGTTTTTGGTTTTATACAAACTTATGGAGAAGCTTGTATTTACAAGAAAGTGAGTGGGAGCTTTGTAGCATTTCTAATACTACATGTGAATAACATATTATTGATTGAAAATGATATAGAATTTCTGGAAAGCATAAAGGGTTATTTGAACAAGAGTTTTTCAATGAAAGACCTAGGTGAAGCTACTTACATATTGGGCATTAAGATCTATAGAGATAGATCGATACGCCTGATAAGACTTTCACAAAGTACATACCTTGACAAGATTTTTAAGAAGATCAAAATGGACCAGTCGAAGAAGGGGTTCTTGGCTGTGTTGCAAGGTGTGAAGATGAACATGACTCAAAGCCCGACCATGGCAGAAGTAAGAGAAGGGATGAAAGTCGTCCCCTATGCCTCAGACATAGGCTCTATAATGTATGCCATGTTGTGTACCAGACTTGATGTGTGCCTTTCCATGAGTATGGCATGTAGGTACCAGAGTGATCTAGGACTAGATCACTGGACAGTGGTCAAGAATATGCTTGAGTACCTAAAAGGCACTAAGGAAATGTTTCTCGTTTATGCAAGTGACAAGGAGCTCGTCTTAAAGGGTTACATCGATGCTAGCTTTGACACTAATCTGGATACGTATAGAATGGTGGAACAGTTAGCTAGAGTAGCTCTAAGTAGAGCATTGTACATATAGAGATTTGCAAAGTACATACGGATTTGAATGTGGCAGATCCATTGACTAAACCTCTTCCACAAGCAAAACATGATCAACACCAAGACTCCATGGGTGTTTGATTCATTAAGATGTACACTAGATTATTGACTCTAGTGCAAGTGGGAGACTGTTGGAAATATGCCCTAGAGGCAATAATAAAATGGTTATTATCATATTTCCCGTTCCTGATAAATGTTTATTGTTCATGCTAGAATTGTATTGACCGGAAACTTAAATACATGTGTGAATACATAGACAACACCGTGTCCCCAGTAAGCCTCTACTAGACTAGCTCGTTGATCAAAGATGGTTAAGGTTTACTAACCATAAACATGAGTTGTCATTTGATAACGGGATCACATCATTAGGAGAATGATGTGATGGACAGACCCAACTGTAAGCTTAGCATCAGATCATTTAGTTATTTGCTACAGCTTTCTTCATGTCAAGTATCAATTCTTTAGACCATGAGATCATGCCACTCCCCTGATACCGGAGGAAGACTTTGTGTTCTAGAAAACGTCACTTCATAATTGGGTGACAATAAAGGTGCTCTACAGGTATCTCCGAACGTGTTTGTTGGGTTGCATGGATCGAGATTGGGATTTGTCGCTCCGTGTGATAGAGAGATATCTTTGGGCTCTCTCGATAATACAACATCACAAGAAGCTTGCAAGCATGTGACTAATGAGTTTAGTCACGGGCTCTTGTATTACGAAACGAGTAAAGAGACTTGCCGGTAACGAGATTCAACTAGGTATGGAGATACCGATGATCGAATCTCGGGCAAGTAACATATCGCCAGACAAAGAGAATTGTATATGGGATTAACTGAATCCTGGACATCTGGTTCAACCGATAATGATCTTCGTGGAATATGTAGGAACCAATATGGGCATCCATGTCCCGCTATTGGTTATTAACCAGAGAGGAGTCTCAGTCATGTCTACATGATTCTCGAACCCGCAGGGTCGCATGCTTAACGTTTGGTAGCGCTAGGATAGTATTGAGATATTAATATGGTGAAGTCCTAAGGTTGCTCGGAGTCTCATATGGGATCCGAGACATCATGAGGAGCTCTGGAATGGTCAGGAGGTAAATATTTATATATGGGAATTACTCAGGGTTTCGGAAAATGTTTGGGTTTTTTCGGTATTGTACCAGGAAGGTTCTAGAAGGTTCCGGAGTGGGGCCCACCTGTATTGGGGACCCACATGGACATGGGTAGTGGGGAAAGGCCCCACACCCCTGGTCAAGGCGCACCAAGATCCTCACTTAAAAGGAATAGTATCATATCCCGAAGGGATAAGATCAGGATCCCTAAAAAACTGGGATAGCGATCGGTGGGGAAGGAAACGAGGGATTTCCTTCCTCCGCCCTTGCCCAATGACCATAGGGGCTTGGAGGGCAAGCCACCAGCCCCCTCCATGCCTATATAAAGGTGGGGAGTCATTGGGGGTAGCCACCCTTCCACCCTTGCCCGTCTTCCTCCCGTTACACCTCCTCCACCACGCGCAGACGCTTGGCGAAGCCCTGCTGCAGTTCCCCTGCTGCCACCACGACCATGCTGTTGTGTTAGTTCTGATCTCATCTACCTCCTCTCCCTCAGTTACTGGATCAAGAATGAGAGGACACCATCAAGCTGAATGGGTGCTAATCTCGGAGGTGCCGTCCGTTCGGCACTAGTTCGGATTGGATCGCGATAGGATCATGAAGAGTACGACTACATCAACCGCGTTACAATGCTAACACTTTCGGGGGTATGTAGACACAGTCCCCTCTCATTTCTATACATTTCCTAGATTAGATCTTGGGTGTTTCATAGGATTTTTTTTGATTTTCATGCTTCGTTCCCCATCATCTATAACACGTAGCTTTTCGGAGTGCCTCATGTCTGACGGGGTCCTGTACTGGGGGTGACTACCGCCAGGGAGGCCGGCCTTGCCATCTACAAGGGAGCCTTCTAGGCCAATGCAAGGAGCAAACCCTAGAAGGCGAAGAGGACCTTCATGGTTTCCAAGACTAGAGGGCAGCAGCACCCAGATCCCATCTATCATGTAAACCCTGGACCTTCTCCTGCCTATATAAAGGGAGATCTAGGGTCCTCAATCATCATCTATCCATAGATAGGAAACTTTTGGTAGCAATCTCATACACCATTGTTACCCCTCGTACGAGGTATCCATCCATTATGAATCATCAAAACCAGCAGGACGTAGGGTATTACTCTCCGGAGGCCCGAACCTGGATAAACCCCTCATGTGACCTCGGATCCATAACTTCTGTGCTTGGACCCCTACTGAGGGATCTGATGGTATTTTGCACCGTCAGTTGGTGTGCGAGGAACAACCGGCGCCGGCTGGAGACCGATCTTGGATCAGATCTTTCTTTGCTTCTGGTGACCTACCACCAGGAGAGGGCCTAACCTTTTGACTACTTGACGTTTGTCATCGATGGGACAGGCCGGGTCGACATCAGCCCACCGGCTAGCCTCATCATCTCAGGGTCTTTCAAGGGACCCAGGAGCAGTCAAGCTCGACCAGGCAGGCGTGCACCAATGTTAGGCCTGACGGGACCCACGAACCACTTCAGTATCTATGCACATTACGGAGGCCACACCAATGGTCCAATGGGTCGTGATGGTTTGGCAAGTTGCCACCTCAACCAAATGACGGAGGGCTGCCTCGTAGCCGATCCCATTGCTCATGAAGACACCAACACAATCAGCATTACCTCGGCCTCGGACAGCAAGGAAGGTGAAACGACACTACTCTGCCTCACAAACAAGGGCGAGAACGCCGGCCTCCAGCCCGTCCGCGAGGTCACCTACTTCGATTTCTAGGGGGAATTGGGATCCTCTCCAAGCTTAGAGGCTGGCGACACCACCGACCAGGGGACGTCTTAGTCTGAGGCCCCGCAAGGAATCTTTCTCCATCAGGTCATGATGACTGAGCCAACCACGAACGGGCTGCATACGACAGCTATGACGGAGGCCGCACATCCGAGCTCCCAACATCACGGTCGATAGCCGCCACGACGCAACTACACAACTTCTACTTGTGAGATGTGTTGGTATTTCTCGAAGAGGAGGGGATGATGTAGTACAGTAGAGATAAGTATTTCCCTCAGTTATGAAACCAAGGTTATCAATCCAGTAGGAGAATCACGCAACAACTCGTTAACAGCACCTGCACACAAAATAACAAATCCTTGCACCCAACGCGAACAAGGGGTTGTCAATCCCTTGGCGGTTAATTGCAAGATTAAATTGTATGGTGATAGATAGATAGATCGAACAAAAATACAAAATAAAATAAATAAAGTAAAATTGCAACAACGTATTTTTAGGATCTTTATTATATGATAGAAGTAGACCCGGGGGCCATAGTTTTCACTAGAGGCTTCTCTCTTGAAAATAACATATGGTGGGTAAACAAATTACTATTGGGCAATTGACAGAAAAGCAAATAATCATGACGATATCCAAGGCAATGGTCATGTATATAGGCATCATGTCCGAGACAAGTAGACCGACTCCTGCCTGCATCTAGTACTATTACTCCACACATCGACCGCTATCCAGCATGCATCTAGAGTATTAAGTTCATAAAGAAGGGAGTAACGCCTTAAGCAAGATGACATGATGTAGACAAAGTAAACTCACGCATGAATAAACCCCATATTTATCCTTAGATTGTACCTGCTTCCAGAAGCTTTAATATTTCAGTTCTTACCACCTCCTTCATCTTAGGATTTAATCATCGTTGATGATCGACAACTGGTTTAGCATCAGGCTCCCTATTAATCTCGTGCTGACATAGAGTGGGACTAATGCCCTTAAGATCATCAAGAGTATATCCAATAGCAGCACGGTGTTTCCTCAGAGTTTTTAATAATCTCTTCTCTTCATGCTCTGAAAGGTTAGCGCTAATAATAACAGGATATATCTTCTTTTCATCAAGATAAGCATATTTCAATGTATCAGGCAATTGTTTTAATTCGAACACAGGATCACTTTTAGGTGGAGGAGGACCTCCAAGAGTTTCAATAGGAAGATTGTGTTTAAGAATAGGTGGTTGATCAAAGAACATCTTATCTATTTCATTTCTTTCATTCATGTGCATATCATTTTCATGGTCTAGCAAATATTGTTCTAACAGATCAGTAGGAGGTACAACAATAGAAGCAAGACCAATGATTTCATCTTTACTAGACGATTCTTTATCATGAGGTTGTCTGCGAAACTTAGAGAAATTAAACTCATGATATATATCACCAAAGTTAACACTGATAGTTTCTTTAGCACAATCAATCTTAGCATTAACAGTGTTCAAGAAAGGTCTACCAAATATTATGGGGCAAAAATCATCTTGTGGAGAACCAAGAACTAGGAAATCAGTAGGGTATTTTATTTTTCCACACAAGACTTCAACATCTCTAACAATCCCAAGCAGTGCAATAGTATCTCTATTCACAAACTTAATAGTAACATCAATATCTTCTATCTCAGTAGGTGCAATATCATTCATAATTTCTTGATATAAGGTAAATGGGATAGCACTCACACTGGCACCCAAATCACATAAGCCATGATAACAATGATCTCCTATCTTAACTGAGACAACAGGCATGCCAACAACAGGTTTATTGTTATCTTTAGTATCGGGCTTAGCAATTCTAGAGGCTTCACCACAAAAGTAAATAAAATGCCCATCCATATAATCGACTAAGAGATCTTTAACCATAGCAATATTAGGTTCAACCTTAATTTTTTTACAAGGTCTAGGTGTGATGTCTACTACACAACTTGTTCTTGTAGACTCGTGTTGGGCCTCCAAGCGCAGAGTTTTGTAGGACAGTAGCAAATTTCCCTCAAGTGGATGACCTAAGGTTTATCAATCCGTGGGAGGCGTAGGATGAGGATGGTCTCTCTCAAACAACCCTACAACCAAATAATAAAAAGTCTCTTGTGTCCCCAACACACCAAATACAATGGTAAATTGTACAGGTGCACTAGTTCGGCGAAGAGATGCTGATACAAGTGTAGTAAGGATAGTAGATATTGAGTTTTGTAATAGTAACAATAAAAAACAGCAAGGTAATGAGTAACAAAAGTGAGCACAAACGGTATTGCAATGCTTGAAAATGAGGCCTAGGGTTCATACTTTCACTAGTGCAATCTCTCAACAATGCTAATATAATTGGATCATATAACAATCCCTCAACGTGCAATGAAGAATCACTCCAAAGTTCTTATCTAGCAGAGAACACAAGAAGAAATTGTTTGTAGGGTATGAAACCACCTTAAAGTTATCTTCTCCGATCGATCTATTGAGCTATTCTTATAAGTGTCACAAATAGCCCTAGAGTTCGTACTAAAATAACACCATATGATACACATCAACCAACTCTAATGTCATCTAGATACTCCAATGTCACCACGAGTATCCGTGAGTTGATTATACGATATGCATCAAACAATTTCAGATTCATAATACTCAATCCAACACAAAGAACCTCAAAGATTGCCCCAAGATTTCTACTGGAGTAACAAGGACGAAAACGTGCATCAACCCCTATGCATAGATTACCCCAATGTCACCTCGGGAATCCGCGAGTTGAGTGCCAAAACATACATCAAGTGCTCTCAAATCCATAAAAGTATTCAATCTGATAATAACAAAATCTCAAAGGGAAAACTCAGTTCATCACAACAAGATAGAGAGGGAGAATCACCATATGATCCAACTATATTAACAAAGATCGCGATACATCAAGATCGTGCCAAATCAAGAACACAAGAGAGAGAGAGATCAAACACATAGCTACTACTACAAACCCTCAGCCCCGAGGGTGGACTACTCCCTCCTCATCATGGTGGCCGCCTGGATGATGAAGATGGCCTCCAGTGATGATTTCCCCCTCCGGCAGGGTGCCGGAATAGGGTCTAGATTGTTTTTTCGTGGCTACAGAGGCTTGCAGCGGCGGAACTTCTGATCTAGGGTTATTTCTGGGGTTTTCTGTATTTATAGGATTTTTTGGCGTTGGACTCACGCAAAGATGGGCCATGAGTAGCCCACAAGGTACCAGGGCGAGCCAGCCCCACCTGGCAAGCTCTGGTGCCTTGTGGGGCCCTCGTGGCTCTTCTGGCCCTCCCACGAGGTTTCTAGTGCCTCTTTTCTTCCAAAAAAATGTCAAAAAGTTTCGCTGCATTTGGAGAACTTTGATTTCTGCACAAAAAACAACTCCACGGTAGTTTTGCTGAAAACAACATCAGTCCGGGTTAGTTCCATTCAAATCATACCAAAACCATATAAAATTGTTGTAAACATGGCATGAATACTTCATAAATTATAGATACGTTGGAGACGTATCAGCATCCCCAAGCTTAATTCCTACTCGTCCTCGAGTAGGTAAATGATAAAAGAAATAATTTATGAAGTGTGAGTGCTAGCATAGTGCATAAGTTTGATCAATGATAATTTCAATCACTTTTCCTAGCATCATAATAGCAACCCTTTCTCATAAAACTCATCATGATAAAGTAGCAATTGAAAATAGAATTTTTGATGTGGAATGCTACCTATCATATTCCTCATATACTCCTTTCTTTTATAGCATGGACATTTGGACTTGAATGATTCAAAGCAATAGTCTATAATTTGACATGAGGACATCAATACTCAAGCATATCAACAAGCAACCATGCCTTTCAAAATATCAACACTAGAGAAAGGTATCCCTAGCCCATTATGCTCAATCATTGATCCATTCATGAAACACACTCGAATATTAACTATGCCCAATGCACAAGTATGACAACAATGTCCCCTAGTTGGTGTTTTATAAGAGAAGATGGAGACTCAATAAAAAAATTGCATAAAGTAAATAGATAGGCCCTTCGCAGAGGGAAGCAGAGATTTTTAGAGGTGCCAGATCTCAAAGCTTAAATTGAGAGATAAAATTGTTTTGAGAGGCATGATTTTCCTGTCAACCAAAACGACCGAGAATTCCCAATACATTCCATGCTAGATACATCATAGGCGATTCCCAAACATAAATAAAGTTTATTCCTTTTTCCACCATTCTTTCACAATCCATGGCTAGCCGTATCCACGGGTGCCTTCCATACCAACACTTTTCAAGGAATTTATTATTGATAACATAAATAAATTTTCTTTTCATTTCGGGACTGGGTATCCCTATTACTTGCCACACTCTTGTGCAATGACAAGTGAATAAACACTCATCTTGAGAATAACACATCTAGCATGGAAAATATTTGCCACCCCTGCCGCTTCATGAGCGGTACGGGCACACAAAAAGGAAATTCATTTTGAAAATTAGAGTTGGTACATACAAATTTACTTGTAACGGCATGGAAATACCGCATATAGGTAGGTATGGTGGACTCATTTGGCACAACTTGGTTTAAGGAGTTTGGATGCACAAGTAGTATTCCCTCTTAGTACAAATGAAGGCTAGCAAATAGATTGAGAAGCAACCAACCAAGAAACAAAAACGATCATAAACGAGCATTAAACATAACTGACACCGACTAATGCACCACAAGTAGGATATAACTTCATTGCATAACTATTGACTTTCGTGCTTGCATAGGGAATCACAAACCTTAACACCAATATTCCTACTAAAGCACAATTACTCACCAACATGACTCACATATTATTATCTCCATATCGCAAAACTATTGCAGGGAATCAAACTTATCATATCCAATGATCTATATGAAAGTTTTTTATTATATCCTTCTTGAATATTCATCATATTAGGACCAATTTCAAAGCTTGTGCAAATTTTCATCACTATTATAAACTCTCAAAATAATATAAGTGAAGCATGAGAGTGTTCGACAAACTACTCCAAAAAGATATAAGTGAAGATCAAGTGAGTAGTTAAGTAAATAGGTAGCTATGTGAGGACTCTATCCCATTTAAAAAACTTTCAGATCTAAGTATTTTATTAAAAAAGCAAGCAAAACAAAATAAAATGGTATTCCAAGAATAGCACATCTCATGCGAAGAAGCAAAAACTTACGCTCAACTGATACTAACCGATAATTGTTGATGAAGAAAGGTGGGATGCCTACCGGGGCATCCCCAAGCTTACATGCTTGAGACTTCTTGAAATGTTATCTTGGGATGCCTTGGGCATCCCCAAGCTTGGGCTTTTGTGTCTCCTTAATTCCTTTTATATCACGGTTTCCCTAAATCTTAAAAACTTCATCCACACAAAACTCAACAAGAACTCGTGAGATAAGTTAGTATAAATCAATGCAATAACCTTATCATTCTCTACTGTAGAAAATCACTAAAATTATTATTTAACATTGCATGCTAAATGCCTCTGCATATTTAATACTCCTATCCTCAAATAGAACCATTAAATAAGCAAACATATGTAAACAATGCAAACATAACAGCAATCTGTATAAATAGGACAGTCTGTAAAGGATGAAGAAGGATCCATAATTATTTAACTCAAAAAAATCTGAAAATTTACCACACTGTATAAAATTGATCATATATTATTGTGCAGAAAAATTGAACATTTTATCACATTCTAACTTTTCTCAAGAATTCACGCACTAGCGTGCAACTTTCTGTTTTCAAACAGCCACATATAGACTTGCAAAATAAGCATCGTAAAGGCTATACTTGACATTTTTATTGAAATAAAAGATGCAAAACATTATCTAAATAAGAGCACGAAAATTCTAACAAAATAAAATGACACTCCAAGTAAAACACATATAATGTGACGAATAAAAATATAGCTCCATGTGAGGTTACCGATAATGTTGGAGACGAAAGAGGGGATGCCTTCCGGGGCATCCCCAAGCTTAGTTGCTTGGACCTTCCTTGAATATTAACTTGGGGGTTCCTTGGGCATCCCCAAGATTAGGGTATTGTCACTCATTATTCTCCTCATATCGATATCTCACCCAAAACTTGAAAACTTCAATCACACAAAACTTAACGAAACTTCGTGAGTAGGTTAGTATGATAAAACAAATCATTCACTTTGGTACTGTCAAAGACAAGATTCATAATTGTTATCACACAATGCCTACTGTAACTTATCATTTACACAATTTATATTGAGCAATATAAGCCATAGAAACTAGAAAACAAGCAAACTATGCATTGAAAACAGAATCTGTCAAAAACAGAACAGTCTATAATGATCTGGACAATGACCATACTTCTGTAAATCCAAAAATTATAAAAAATTAGGACAACGTAGGAAATTTGTATATCAATCATCTGTAAAAAATTAAGATCAAAATCACGTTCCAATGAATTTTTAAAATTCCTGGACTGAGCACAAAAGTTTCTGTTTTTGCACAGAATCAAGTCAACTATCATCCACACTATCCCAAAGGCTTTACTTGGCACTTTATTGAAACAAAAGCAATAAAACATGATTAATACAGTAGCCTAATCATGTGAAAACAGAAAAATAGTAGGTAGAAATATTGGTTTGTCTCCTAACAAGCGATTTTCTTTAATGCCTTTTTATCTAGGCATGATGATTTCAATGATGCTCACATAAAAGATAAGAATCGAAACATAACGGGAGCATCGTGAAGCATATGACTAGAACATTTAATTCTAACCCACTTCCTATGCATAGGGATTTTGTGAGCAAATAAATTATGGGAGCAAGAATCAACTAGCATACACTACAAAAAAATACACTTCCGTGATGATACGTGTTTGTCACAGTAGGTCACGTTTTCTGTCATGCAAGTACATCCATGATGATTTTATGACAGAATCAAGATAGTCATACCTGTGCTGTCGTAGAAGTGTTCCATGACATTACCAAAATTATCATCATGGAATTGTCCACTTCCATGACGATAAATCGCGTGTCATAGAAGTGCTTTCGTCAAGGGTAACCGACATGTGGCATCCACCGTCACGGGTCGCCGTTAAGCTATCGGGTCTGGTTTTGAATCCGATAACCCGCTAACAGCCATGACTAATGGCGATTTTCCACGTGTAAAATTCTCATTGGCCGATGGAACCACGTGTCAGCTCCGCGTTGGCACAGATGTCAACCGTCCATTGGACAAGAATCGCCAATGAAATGTTGACACGTGGGACGGCCCAATAGAGGCCCATATAGGTTTAAAAGCCGGCCCAGGAATAGGCCCACAAGATTTCGTCAAATCTAATGGGCCGGCCCGTTAACAACCTAACATTTTCTGGACCAAATTATGGCCCACATCAGATACGGGCCGTTAAAGAACTGCAATATTCTGGGCCAGTTTACGGCCCATATCAGATCCAGCCCGTTAACAGCCTGCAATAGTTCGGGCCAAATTACGGTCCATACCGGATCCGGCCCGTTAACTGACTTTCATTTCTTGGGCCAAACTATGGCCCATAACAGATACGGCCCTTTAACAGCTACTGTGCCATCGGGCCCATTGGGGGCCTGATTTGCTCTTCGGCCTCTTAATGGCCCGTTTAACAGTTCGGCCCGATATTAGTTTCGGCCTATAGGAGGCCCTGCCTACATATGGGCCTCTTTCGGCCCGGTTTCGCTTTCGGCCATTTAAAGGCCCGAGTTGCACCTGGGCCTAATTCTGGTCCATAGTTACTTTCGGCCTCTTAACGGCCCGTAGTCTTCATGGATACATTCTAGCCCAAACTGCCTACCGGCCCGTTAAAGGCCCTTGAGAGTGTTGGGCCTAATTTTGGCCCGTTATACATCCGGCCTGCTTCCCGCCCGTCATGTAATTGGGTCAGCCAAGGCCCAAAAACATTTCAGCCTGTTAATGGCCCGTCACACAAATGGGCCAATAATGGGCCGATGTATATTACAGGGTGCTGTCGGCCCGTGAATTGTTTGCCACAATTAAGGCTCAATCTAGTTCTCAACCTGTTAAAAGCCAATTTAATTTTCCGGCCCAATTAAGGCAAGCGGTTTACTCGGCCTTTTAAAGGCCCGAAACTAATAGTGGGCCAAATTAAGACTAGACCTAACTAATGGCCCAAGATGATTGTAGGCCCACGGTTCGGCCCATACTAGCGATTGGCGACCGACCAGTTTTAGTACCGATTTTTTTTATAAACCTAACCTATTGGCTCATTGCGCTCCGATCGAAGATTACGACCTTTTCTCAGAGCGACGAAATAAACAGCAAATAAATTACAGCATCGTGACAAAGAATAAACCTAGACTATACACCAAAGAAATTACAGCATATTACATCCCCTGGGCATCAAAGTTCGCCGCCAGTGATAATAAAGGGCAACCAGACAGCAGATTCCATAAACTGGGCAGGTCGCCACCAGTGGAAGTAAACAGACCGGCAAAATAATAGACAGAACCGACAGCACTTCAACACAGTTCAAGAAAGGTTAGCCCGTCCCAGGAGCTGCAGCGCAAGCAGCTTAACAACCTGATGAGACTGCGCTTGTTTGACGCTTATATCCACCAACTTAAGCTGCATAGCATCAATAGACGTCTTGTACTTATGGTTAATCTTGCATAGAGATTGGAGTTCCAGTCGGATTTGAGCGGAAGCATGTCTTTCTGCTTGAATTTCAGACTGAAGAAGTTGAACAGATTCAGGCGGCGACTTCATCGAGCTTGTGTCACTGAGTAAGTTTGACACTACATCAAGACATGACTTTGTGGTTGTATCCCTACCCTCAAGATGTGTTGCCTTCTTCTCTGGAATATATGTTAGAGGGACAAACAATGGGTTCGTCTCACTATCATTGTGTCAGTTCTTCCTAGAATCAGTGCTGTCACCCTGAAAGAGAAACAAGTAGGTAGATAACAGGTTTTGCACGTATAAGCATCGACGCTATCAATTCATCTCATTTCTTTGTCAGAAATAAAGAGACACGGTTTAAAATAGCATTAACATAATATGCATTGTTCATAGTTAAGACGGCAGGAAATGGCATTGTGCAGGAGCGGCCAGCTTCACCATACCACTGGATTACAGATCAAGAACACAAGCATACATGTAGTGCTAAACAACGTATAAGCATGAATGGTGAGTGTACTGTCAATTTATACCATTTCAGATTGGCAAATAAAGAGACATGATTTAAATAACATTAATATAATATGGCATTGTTCATAGTTGAGACATAGCAGGATATGACATTGTGCTGGAGTTCGTAGTTTCACCACACCACTGGATTACAGATCAAGAACACAAGCATACACACAGTGCTAGAGAAGATAACTTGCTATGTTTAGTTTAATTTACATGGTATGAATAAGGAACTAGGTTGTACAACTAAAGACTGAAATTGAGAAGGACAAACTTATGTTTATGTACTTCTTTGTTATAAACTTTGAACAAGCAATTTGATGCAGACGACAAAAATAAATAGCATTTGCACTCATAGCTATCCAAGTATACACAACAAAGTTTGAAGGCTCGAGGAGGACGAACTTACATTAGGAGTGAAGACCGGCTCTATAAAGCCCTTGTCCATATTGATGGGGGGCAATTCAAGAAGTTTACCGCACACTCTTCTTCAAGAGCATTGCCTTTATTCTACATTTTGTTAAGAGTAAATATAGATGTGAAAATATAGAAACAAATGGCGATTATTTAACCTAAGATGCAGAGTACAAATGTAAATACAACATACAGGCAAAAGGCACTGACAAGAGCAATGCAGAGCTAAACTTCTTCAGTAACATTGGTTTTATTCAATATTTTTGCAAGAGTAAATGTAGACCTAATGTGTAGAAAATGGAGGGCAAGGGAAAATAAGCTGCAAACTGTATATGAAGAACTAGCTGACAATATAAGTCCAGTGATGAAGGACAGCGGATACTTACAAGAACAATGCAGAACTAAATTTCTTCATAAGCATTGGGTTTATTGTACATAAATGTAAGCATTAATATAGATCTGATAATTTGGAGAGAACAGTGGATAAGCAAGCTATAATGTACAATGATGTCACATAATCCACCAGGTATGAATGTAAGTACAGCGATAGGACAATAGGTACTCACAAGAGCAAAGCAGCGACCAGCATAGTTGCGATATCCTAGGTTTTGCGGCGCTGGTTCTATCGCCAATATACGTGGGGTGCTATCTGATTTCTCCGGTAGCACCACCTTTTTCAAGGACTTTGCTTGTACTCCTTTAGGTTCTGCAATCACCCTCTTCCTTTTGGATGTCTGAAACACAAGAACAGCATTTGAATGGAAAAACATGGTATGATGACAAATGGAATAGGTAGTGATAATGGATGGGCATGGCATCTTCACATATATCATGAGTAAACTAAGCAGATGGTGGTGCAACGAAGCAAAAGAAATACAAGACACCTTATGCAAGATATGTGCAACCAATAAAATCTTGCCAAATTAGAACAGGCACCTTATTGGGTGAATAGGATAGGCCATCTGCCTTTGACTCCTTGAGCTCAGAATAGTCATTAGGATCATATTCTGAATACGAATCTATAGGTAGGGAGCATGTGGGTTTCATTGCATCCACAATGGACCTCAATCCCTTGATGCCAAGTTTGTTACCCATTGAACTGTTCCGCAATATTCTTCTAATGTGCGCATTCTTTTATTCATTGTGATTACGTACAATATCTGAAAAGCATGAAAACATAAATAGTAGTGAGATTATCTTTGTAATGCAGAGGATATTGTAATATAATAGGGGCTCCCTGTAAACCCTTGTGTGCTATCACTGGATTCTGATGAGAGAGCCCACGCGTGCTGTAATATGGTGAGTAGATTAATATAATCTAGCACAACTACACAAAAAAATAGGCTCCCTGTTGGGAGCTCCAGATGTAAGGATAGTTGGCAGATGATAGATTCATAATATACCGTATAGAAAGTTTATTGCCAAACCATGATAATGAGAGCGCACAGCCAATAGGTAGATCATAGTGTAGATAATAAGGGTACACCATAACCACCATAAATAAATCTGTCGGATTTCGGGCTCCGCAAACCCTTGAGAGGTTCGAACTCTGGGGTGCGTGTGAAGAACTCGTCCTACCCAGTCTGCCTACTCGCGAATCTCACAGCCTAGCTCGTCGAACTGTAAGGAAAAGAGACACAGCAGTTTACCCAGGTTCGGGTCACCTTGCGGTGTAAAACCCTACTCCTGCTTTGTGGTGGATTGGCCTCGAGGGGCTGAGGATGAACTAGTACAGTGGCGAACAGCCTCAGGAGGAGAGGTGTTCTTGAGCTCGAGCGAGCTGGTGGAGTGAGGGTGATCTGAATGATCCGTCGATTCGATCCCCACTCGTCGTCCCCCTCTGCGGTGGTGGCTAAGTCCTATTTATAGTGGCCTTGGTCCTCTTCCCAAATGAAAGGCGGGAAGGGATCCCACAACGGCCAAATTCGAAGGGAGACAGCTAGTACATGCTATCCTGACAAAAGTAGTCTTCGCCTGCAAAAGCCTCTGGTCGTGACGCCGTGGTGGGCTCGGTGATGACCTCCGTCCTGGCGGTCTTGGTCTCGTTGCATGGGAATGGAAACCTTTGGCTGATTCCTCGGGACTCCGCGCCTGTGCTTGCCTCTTTAGCACCGAAGAGGAAACTGGTACACTGCGCCCGCTGGCGCCCGCCTGGCCTTGGTTGTCATGGCTCACGTCATCCGGACCTCACGAGGTGAGGCTTGCATAGAGATCTCCGCTCGTCGGGAGCCAGCCTGAGGAGGCCGCTCCTCATGGAGGTCTTGGTGTCGTCTGCCTCGCGAGGCTTGGCCCCTCGCGAGGGTCTTGAGTTGTTGTTGCTGAAGCTGGGCCATACCAGGCCGTCGATGGAGCCACGCCGTAGGCCGCAGGCAGGCAAGTCTGGGTACCCCCATTCCCAGAACACCGACAGTAGCCCCCGGGCCCAAGGCGCGCTTGAACTTGGCTTCGAGGCGAAGCCAAGGGGCAAGTGCGGGGCGCCGCGGGCCCTAACCGCCTGCGGCCTTGGTCGACGCGTGGCGATTGATGGGACGTGGACGTCTTCGTTTCCTCGCGCCGCCTCGGCAACTGTTCGACTTAACGGGACTCCGCTGCATGCAGAGAAGAACCATCATTGCGTGGGATCGTGGAGGCCGGCTGTTGGCCTCCCTCCGGCTATAAATGAGGGGAGGGGCAGAGCCCCCCTCACTCATCTCCATCTTCTCGCTGCCCGCTCCTTCTTCTTCTTCTTTGTCTCGCCGTCTTGTAGCAGCATCCATGGCGCCGATCAGGAGATTCTCTTCAGCGGAGAGGGGAAAAACCCCTCGGGAGGAGCCGGGGCCACTTCCGCCAAAGAAGAGGCTCGGCCGTCCTCACGACGCCGGCGAAGGGCAAGAGGTGACGTGGCCTTGGTACGAGCGGCCCCCACCTGGCTTCCCACTTCCTCTGTACGCCCGCGCGCAGGGCTTTGGATAGGGCGGCAATGCCCAGCACCATGCGGGCCGGGGTCTTGGCAGACTGACCGAGGCTGCGCGGCCAGTAGGCCGGCGAACCCATGGCGAGGGGACCTCGCGCGAGTTCGTGGTGTGGGCGGCAATGCCGTCGCGCACGTGGATCCGGCTCCCAAGGTTCTTCGCTGAGGAGATGCCGCCGAGGGGGTCACTTGAGCTGTGGCTGCAGCACGCCGGGTGCTACGGCCTAGCCACAAGGGCGGAGGTCGAGGTCGTGCCCCCGGGCGACATCTTCATGACCCGAGGATGGGGCGAGGTCGCCCGTGCCTGACGTCCAGAGGGGGCCCTCGCCATCCACTTTGAGTACGATGGTGCCTCTACGTTGTTCTTCAAGGTCTTCAATGAGGAGGGTCGGCGTTTGGAGTGCTGCCCTGGGGGAAGCAGTCCGTGCGGCGTGGCCGCGGACGTCGAGCCCGCCTCCGGCAGCTCCTCCAGCAGCAGCGATGACTCCTCGGAATCCAGCGACTCTCCCGAGCCCAGCGATTCTCCGGAGTCCAGTGACGACAGCTACGTGCCACCGAGCTCTTGCCGTGCCCGGAGCGTGGCAGTGGCATCCGCTCGGCGTCGTCGGTGATGCCCAGCAGCCGGGGTCCCTTGACGTTTCCTTCTTTTGTTTCCCTGCGCGGAATCGTGACAAACCCCGTGGGGGTATGTAAAAAACTGTAATGCTTTTGCTCCAATGTTTATTATTCCTAGTATGGTGTTGCAGCCGCGTATCTTGCTTCGGCATGGTTCCCCCTTTTCGTTCTCGCGGTAGCTTAGTGCTCTACGCCGGCAGGTCCCAGTCCCCAGGCAGGCTTCAGCCGTCGCTGTTATGCCAGGTCGCGATGCCATGGTCAAGGCCAGGAGGTGAGCGGCCCGAGGTCCGGTAAGAGCTCCTGAGGCGCGATGCTCAAGAGGTCCCCTTTGGCGTGCAAGCAGCTCCCTGGAGGCCGAAAAGGGAAGCGGCATTGCCGAAGCGAGATTGCGAGAATCAAAATACCTGACGATGAGGTTCACTCTGATATGCACGGGTGACTTATCTTAGTAGGCCTGGAGTGATTCCTTTGCGCAGCGCCTGATTGTGCCTTGGCAGTGATGCTTCCAGGTAGGGCTCACGTCGACCTCCCCTTCTCCCCGCTCATCTAGGTGCTCTACATCCTCGGGTCCTGACCCTCGAGCGAGGCTCAGCCGCCGCTGGTATGCCAGGTCGCGATGCTGTGGTCAAGGCCAGGGAGTGAGGGCTGGAGAGTCAGTAAGAGCTCCTGAGGCGCGATGCTCAGGAGCCCCCCCTTTAACGTGCAAGCGAATTGCGTGAAAAAGGGAAGGCCGGCGGGGCCACTCGCGGCTAAACTCCATGGATTCCTGCGGGTTAGTCCGAGAGGAGAGTATAACTCATAATCGCACTTGCTGTCCTGCCGCTGATCTTTCCGCAAGAAGATGAAGGCACTGAGGATCTGGTGAGGTGACATGCGCGGGGCAGGCCGCGAGCCAGAGCTCGATCTCTCAGATTTGTCAGCGTTGCAGGGACGGACCCGAGCACAAGCGCCATGCCAGCATGTGTAGCCCCCGTTGTGGAAGTTCCTCGCCGTCGACCCCGTGCCTACGGCTGACGGCAAGGACGGCGGCGACATCATCGGTGATGGGACTCCCCAAGCGGGCAACGGTGGTGTCCAAGGCTGAAGGAGACGGCGGTGGTTTCCCCTTGTTCTATTCCTACAACATGTATCGTGCCTCGTGGAGGCGTGAGAACTTATGCTTTGGAGCTTTAAGAGACAGTATGTTTTGTAATAATTTGCTAAGGTTCTGCGGTTTCCTTTCCATTTGCTTTGATGTTCTGCGTCGGCAGGGCCCGGCCCCGTGCATACCTCAGCCATCATTGGGTCGTCCGGATCGCCAGGACAAGACCAAGGGGTGAGGGGCTACGTGGCCAGTTAGCCTCCCGAGTCGCGATGCTCAGGAGTCCCCCTTGACGTACGAACAACCCTCGGGAAGGAGACGCAAGAGTGGGTCTTGGCATTCTGCGTCGGCAGGGCCCGGCCCCGCGCGTACCTCAGCCGCCGTTGGGTCATCCGGATCGCCAGGACGAGACCAAGGGGTGAGGGGCTACATGACCAGTCAGGCCCCTGGGTCGCGATGCCCAGGGGTCCCCCTTGACATGCGAACAAAAACCCCCATACCTGTCCTCGCCGGGCTTTCGCTCGGGAGGGATGCCCGAAGATCAGGTCTGAGGGACATGGCAAGGTGGCGTACACCAGGCATGACCTGAGCATAGCCCCCGTGCCCAGCCCCCTCGCGCTACTCTCTCAAGGGGAAAGCAGCGCGGTGAGGCTGAACACCGAGCCTGGTGGCTCTCCTGAGATTAGTGCAACCGTTAGGCTGCCCCCAGTTGTTTATCACCAGCACGGAGCATGGCGCTACCGCTCTTGCACAGGCATAGCCACTCCTCGACTGTGTCGACTGCCAGCACAGAGCATGGTGCTTCCACTGGTACGTGGGTGGGGGCTCCCTCTGAGGGGAGACCCCGGGGCATGTACAGCCCCGCCCTGACAGGTGGCTTGCACGGCAGGGCTAGAGGAGGTGTGTATGGGCACTCGTGAGCCAGCGCGGGACTCACGTGGCCCTACCTCAAGGCGGGTTGCGCCTGAATTTGATTCATAACACTTGTCATAGTCCTGCGAGATGGTTAGGCAACCTGCGCCGAGTGAATCTCCTGAGGTTATCGCATGAGAAGGCCAAACACCAACGACCCCAGGAGGTGACGTGAACGGGTCCGGCCCGCCAGACAGAGCTCAGCCGTTGGGTTTGTCGATGCTGCAGGGATGGACCCGAGCACAGACACCATGCCCAGTCTTCTATTGCGAATGTCCTGAAGAAAGACAACTGGGTCGCGCGCCCAAACTTACCCGCCCCCGATTAGCTCATGCGAGAACAAGGCACCAAGGACCATGGGAGGTGACGTGCATGAGAGCTGGCCTGTGAGCCAGAGCTCAGCTACTTGGGTTTAGCGACGCTACAGGAACGGACCCGAGCATAGACGCCGTGCCAGTCCTTAATCATGAGGCGGTCGTGGGTGGGCTTGCAAGGGCGTACGACGTTCGTGGTGACGAAGCACCGGACAGTCAAGTGATAATCATAAATAAACCCATGGATAGGGTAGAGCTAGTTCTGATAGATGCAAAACGATACATGCCGCAGGGACGGACCCACGCAGCTTGGGGATAATGCAGCCCCAGGGGCGCCCCCAACTGAACAAACCAGAAAATGTCACCTGGCACCGTTGCTGAAGAGGTGTTGGAGTAGCTGAAGGCGCGTGCCGCTGAAGTCGTTCCTCATGAGCCGCCCAGGCCTAGAGCCTTGGGAGGCTCTGGGGCCCGGGGGGCTCGCGAGGATCCATCTCCTCCTCTGACAAGATCGCCTGGCTTCTGGCCTCATGAGCCGCCAGGACGCCCCGCATGTGGCGCTGGAATGCAGCAGCTGCGCGCGACAAGCCCAAAGGCATGCGAACATAGCTGTGAGGGGGATCCTCGCACCGGCCAGCATGGGACGGCCAGAAGCGCTCCTGAGACACGGCCCTGTTGAGGCCTGGGATGTTGACGCAGACGCGCAGCTCGCTGTCCTCGCCGGGACAAGGAGCCGCGCCAGATGATGGGCGATGGTCGCCTCGCATAGGTCCTGCCTCCTGAAGCTCCTTGATTGCCTTGGTGATGAACTCCTGAGCACTTGGCACCTTGTGCCTTGTACCCTCCTGGCAGAAGCGCGCGCTGAAGCACGCCTCCACATGGTGCCCGAGCACCTCCCTCGTGACGTTGGCCAGGTCAGAGGCCCTCCAGAGGAGATCCCCTGAGCCCAGCTTAAGAAGGGCGCCGGGCATGCCTTCCTATGCGAGAGAGGGAGGCGCCCCGTCAGTGGGTGCAGGGCCTGAGGTGGTGCCGCTGTACACCCCGCTCTCCTGAGGTCCTTGGCGGAGCAGCTGCTTCTTCTTCTTGGGGACAGCCTCAGGAGGGTAGACGGCGCCTTCATCGTCTGGGTTCTCGACCGCCGCAGCCTGGTAGGCACGCTTGAGAGAGCACACCGCGTCCTTCTCCTCGCAGGCGACCGTGATGACGCCGTAGCTCCCTGGCATCTTGAGGACATTGTAACCATGATGAGTCACCGCCATGAACTTGGCCAGGGCCGGATACCCAAGGATGGTATTGTATGGAAGGCGAATGTGGGCGACGTCGAAGTCGATGAGCTCAGTGCGGTAGTTGTCGCGCTTGCCGAAGGTGACAAGGAGGCGGATCTACCCTATCGGGGTGGTGGAGCCGTCGGTCACTCCTGAGAAAGGCTTGGTAGGCTGCAGCTGGTCGTAGGGCACCTGGAGTCAGTCGAATGTCTCGATGGAGAGAACGTTGAGCCCCGCACCGCCATCGACGAGAGTCTTGGTGACGAGCACGTTGCTGATGGTAGGCGAGCAGAGCATCGGGAGAGCGCTGGCAGTTGCCGCGCACTTGAGCTGATCGGATGAGCTGAAGGTGATGGTGCACTTGGACCACCTGAGCAGATGCGTTGCCTCGAGCTTGGGGAGGGCCGCGTTCACCTCACGGGCAAACTGCTTGAAGATGTGATGAGAGGCAGGGACCTGAGCGCCGCCCAGGATGCAGGCGATGGCACGAGGCTGCTGGAAGCCCCCAGCCCCCCCCCCTGTCCTGGTGGTGGTCGTCATTCCTTCTTGGTGGTGGCGGCAGCGGAGGAAGGCCAGTGTTGCCTTGAGGATGGTCCTCACAAGGCTGGTCCCTCCAGGGGCCCTCGCGAGGCTGGCCCTGCCAGCAGTCCTCATGAGGCTGATCGCGCCATTCTTGGCGGGGGTCGCAGCCGTCCCAGCGTCCTCCACCTCGGCCTCCTCTGTGGCTATAGCCTCGGTCGCTGCGCTCGGGGCGATGACCGAGGCGCCCGTCGCGGATGGCCCTGAGCTCCTGGCAGTCGTTGGTGTTGTGGCTGTGCACGTTGTGGAAGACGCAGAATGGGCGGCTGCCCCTGGATGACTCTGGGTGGTCGCAGCCGCGCTTCATCTCTGGCTCGGCCGCGAGCACGGCCGTTCCCTTGCGCTTCACGTCCTTGGCTTTGGCCTTCTTGTCTTCTGGGTCAGCCCCTGGGAGCTCCAGGAGAGAGAGGCAACCTTCCTCAGCTCTCGCACACTTGGTTGCCATGTTGAACATCTCCAGAGCCGTGCAGAGGTCCTCATGTATGGCGAGCTCCTCCTTCATCTTGATGTCACGGACGCCATCAGTGAACGCTGAGATGATGGCCTCGTCTGACACCTTGGGGATCTTGAGGCGGACGCTGTTGAAGCGATGTATGTACTTCTGCAAGGTCTCTCCTGGCTGCTGCTTGATGCGCCGCAGGTCACCCGCAGCCGGTGGACGGTCGCGAGTGCCCTGGAAGTTGGCGATGAAACGCTCTCGCATTTCGTCCCAGGAGGAGATCGATCCCGCGGGCAGGTTCAGGAGCCACGAGCGTGCACCATCCTTGAGGGCCATGGGAAACTAGTTCGCCATAACTTTCTCGTCGCCGTTGGCTGCCTCGATGCTCAGCTCGTAGAGCTGTAGGAACTCGGCAGGGTCGGGGGTGCCGTCATAGCATGGAGGCAGGTCGGGCTTGAACTTCCTCGGCCAGACGACACTGCGAAGCTCCGGAGTGAATGTGTGGCAACCCGCTGTGGTCACAGGAGCCAGGCGTGGAGGTGGAGCCTGGTCTTGGTGCTCGCACGCCACCGCTGCAGGCGGCGCGCGGTCTTGACGTGGCGGTGCTGGGAGTGCACGAGCATCTTCTTGCGGCCGCTACACCACCTGGTAGCTTTCTTCTTCACGCGCCAGCGCCCTACGCGGCGGGTCGCGCCACGGGGCCTCGCGCCTTGGCTCGAGGGCAACGTTTTGACGGGGAGGTGGAGGAGGTGCTCCGTGGGCTATGTCACCCGCAGCAGGCGGCGGGTGAGGCAGCGAGCGAGACGATGCAGGAGAGTCCCCGGCGGCGCTGACAAGCTCGGTGATGCGGTCCAGCCAGTCTTCGTAGAGGTCGTCGACGGGGCGGTAGCGTAGGAGCTCGCGCGCCATGAGCAACGCAGCCTGCATGTTCGCCGGCCCGCGACGAGCATGAGACGACGAACCAGCTGGAGTCAGCGACGGGGTGGCGGTGCGTCCATCCCGCCGCACGGAAGGGTGCAGCGACGAAGCTTGCTGCTCGTGCCCCGCGGGGCTGGTGGCGGCGTTTGCCACTGGAGACGAGGGGCGACGAGTGCAGCCGTCACCCGCAGGCGCTGTCTGAGCGGCGTGGGCAGTGAGGGTGGCCCAGCGCTCAGCACGAGCTCGACGAGCGTCAGCCATGGAAGCGGTGGAGCGGTGGTGGATCGACCGGCGGAAGAGAGGCTCCGACGCACCCCTACCTGGCGCGCCAAATGTCGGATTTCGGGCTCCGCAAACCCCTGAGAGGTTCGAACTCTGTGGTGCGTGCGAAGAACTCGTCCTCCCCAGTCTGCCTACTCGCTAATCTCACAGCCTAGCTCGTCGAACTGTAAGGAAAAGAGACACAGCAGTTTACCCAGGTTCGAGCCACCTTGCGGTGTAAAACCCTACTCCTGCTTTGTGATGGATTGGCCTCGAGGGGCTGAGGATGAACTAGTACAGCGGCGAACAGCCTCAGGAGGAGAGGTGTTAATGAGCTCGAGCGAGCTGGTGGAGTGAGGGTGATCTGAATGATCCATCGATTCGATCCCCACTCGTCGTCCCCCTCTGCGGTGGTGGCTAAGTTTTATTTATAGTGGCCTTGATCCTCTTCCCAAATGAAAGGCGGGAAGGGATCCCACAACGACCAAATTTGAAGGGAGTCAGCTAGTACATGCTATCCTGACAAAAGTAGTCTTCGCCTGCAAAAGCCTCTGGTCGTGACGCTGTGGTGGGCTCGGTGATGACCTCCGTCCTGCCGTCCTGGCGGTCTTGGTCTCGTTGTATGGAATGGAAACCGTTGGCTGATTCCTCGGGACTCCGCGCCTGTGCTTGCCTCTTTAGCACCGAAGAGGAAACTGGTACACTGCACCCGCTGGCGCCCGCCTGGCCTTGGTCGTCATGGCTCACGTCATCCGGACCTCACGAGGTGAGGCTTGCATAGAGATCTCCGCTCCTCGGGAGCCAGCCTGAGGAGGCCGCTCCTCGTGGAGGTCTTGGTGTCGTCTGCCTCGCGAGGCTTGGCCCCTCGCGAGGGTCTTGAGTTGTTGTCGCTGAAGCTGGGCTGTACCAGGCCGTCGATGGAGCCACGCCGTAGGCCGCAGGCAGGCAAGTCTGGGTACCCCCATTCCCAGAACGCCGACAAAATCGGGAAAGCGGAACTGGCTAGAAAATACAGGGTTTTGCCGCTACTAATATGCAGCCAATGGATCACCTACAGGCCAGCTCTATTCATCTGAAGGCGCACAGCTGTTACTATCAGTCTAGTCTATCAAAGACCGCGCGGCTCCCACCATTTTCGGGATATTATGGTAGACCAACTCAAAGTGCGAAATCATGTAGCAGAACCGGCCCAATAGAGCTATCGACTACAGATGTCCCTGCTCCCCTTCCTGACAAGGAACATACTGTACTTACTAAAGAAGAACAGAAGAGGAACATGTTAAAGAATAGAAGGGGAAGCATATTATTAAGATTCCCCTTCTTTCTATACAATGTTGGTTGCCCGCCCATGATGAATCAGAGTGCCCAAAGAAATACCATTCCATGATGTCTCTCTATATGTGGCCACATGCATTTGGAAACTCAAGTGGGAGCATTAGCTAACCAATTAAATGTGTGTCTGTTAGCTAATGTCAGTATCATATCACATTCGTATTTGAAGAACCTTAGGACGTATGATTGGTGTGTTATTTATCTTTAAAGGGTGGACATCTACTAGTAGGACACAAAGCACCTACGCAGATCATAGTGTAGATATAATGGGAAAACCCTAAGCATCAGGAGTAAAATCAGGAAAGTGGAACTTGCTGGAATATATGTGCTAGTATTGCCGGTATGGCTAGAAAGGCTTCGGATACCAGCTCTCTACAACTGAAGGCGTGGTACTGTTACTATCAGTCTAACTCTCAAAGGCGACACATACAACTGAATGCGAAGAGTTGAAGCTTCCATGACAACCGACATGAAGACCAACACGAAGAGTTGAAAGCGTCCATGACAAGCGACCGAATAGACCTGTACACTGCAAATGTCCCTGCTCCTCTTCACTACAAAGAACTTACTGTACAACTATTATACTCCCTCTGTTCCTAAATACAAGTCTTTGTAGAGATTCCACTATGGATCACATACGGATGTATATAGATACATTTTAGAGTGTAGATTCACTCATTTTTCTCCATATGTAGTCCATGGAGGAATCTCTACAAAGACTTATATTTAGGTACGGAGAGAGTACTTACAAAAGAAGAACGGAAGAGGAGCATGTTAAAGAAGAGCAAGCAGATTTTGGATACTAAAATGTTGGTTGGCCACACATGATGAACCAGAGCGCATTAAGAATGCAACTCCCTGTTGTCCCTCGATATGTGGCGCATGTGCTTTTCGAAAGTAAAGTAGGAACATTAGCTGACCAATTAAACATTCTCTGTTTTAGTACATGTCAGCATCATATCAGATTCGTATTTGAGCAACTAAGTTTGGAATTATGAGTGGCATGTTGTTTAGCTTGATGGGTTGAGGAGCACTGCTTGCACGTACCTCTCGAAGCACCTACGATAATGGTACTGAATATATGGGAATGTCTACATGCAAGTCGCCTGACTTCCCTCATTTGGGTCGGTCGACCATTTCAGGCGGTTGGATGAAGATCCTACGTCTCCTAACCCTTCTTCTTCCTCGCCTCTTATTCTTCCCCTAAAGACCAACGCACGGGCCTCTGGCCGAACCACCGGCCCCCGCCCTCCCCTGAACCGCCCACCACCTCCGGTCTTCCGCCGCCCCAGGCCATCCCTCTAGATAACCCCACCCCCCTACCCGCGTCGAGTTTTGCCTCCGGCGAGGCCCCACCATAGCCCGACGATAACCCCCCACAACCACGGTCCCCACCCGAAACCCTAAGATAGATAATGGGCAGCCCTCCGGTGAGCCCCTTCCTTCCCTCCGGCGAACTCCCAAAAATGGATTGACCCCAATTTGAAATTCAGTCGACTATCATTTAAGCTAATATGGAATATAAAAGGGGAAAACCATAAGCATTGCGAGTATAGTGGTGCGCGTGCCATGGTGGATTTGAAGGTGCAAACCGGACAAAGGCAACTTCACAACCAATGTTTGGTTTCAACTAACAAGTAAGATTCTAAGTGATGGACAAGAAATCACAGTGAAGCAGTGGTGATCTATTTTCTTGCTGAGATAAATAAGTTGAGCAGATACGAAAGAGTACCGCCTCTGGTGTGGCACCGTGTAAGCATCTGCTGAGGCGTTGAGGGTGTTGCAGTAGCGATGGTTGTCGGCAGCGTGGAAGCAGATCTAGGAGGGCAGACGGTGGCGGCGAGGGAAATATCCTGGCGCGGTGGACGAGACGGTCATACGAGCGGCCTCGGCAAGGTGGACGATGGCGCGGATGAAGCGAGAGGACGCGATGCAAGGATCCTGGTCCGAAGCCGTGGATGAGAGAGGTCGATCTCTTGTAATGGACGACAGCGTCGGGGTATCAGCTCCGGCATGGTGGAGGAGGACGACGGTGGATGGGGTGGCGGACGGAGGAGAGTGCGGTGGAGAGGGTGTTTTGGCACCCACGGAGTACGAATGGGGAAATGGAGGGAGAGAGGAAGGGGGGAACCATGTCTTCAGGGCGCGCTTGTCTCAAATGCAAGGAAATTTACAAAGTTAGCCCCCGTTTAAAATTTCCTACATCACAGCAATATTAGCCGGTTGGGGATAGGACGGTAATCTCGCATACACCGAATATTTGCCGACGGAGATTTCGGCCGAGGAGAGTTTGTTTTGGCGCCCACCATGTATGAATCGAGGAGGGAGGTGAGAGGTGATTTCGGCCGAGGAGAAACTATGTTTTGGCGCCCACCGTGTATGAATCCGGGGAGGTGAGAGGCGGAGGCGGTTATGTCACATTTGAGTGAAATTACAAGCCTACCCCTATCGAAACCTATAGAAATCGAGCCGATAGGCTTTGCGTGTCAGGGATAGGCAGTAATTTCCATCTCACAGATTTTGGTTTCGGGCGATTACTGCGAGTTTCCCCGCTTCGTTCAAATTTTTGCAGAGAAAGAGTGCACGTTTACCGTGCCAACTCAATTCGAATCCAGTTTGTATTTTTTTTCTGGGCAGGATCCATTTTGTATTCGAATACAAATCTATATACATCATTTTTTATATATAATTTCAAAAGCACAACACCCTTTATACATAAATATGGTTTACAAATGGCATGATCTCAGATTCATAAGGCTGGATCCATCTTAATTTGGATTTTCAAATATTTGAAACCACTTTATGTTGAAATCCAATGTATGCATTCCTCGCTAACTGTCTCCAATTAATGTGTGTTTCATGTGGTTTTTTTTTTACTTCTCAAACACGTATAATGTGTTTGACACACGCAACATATAGTGTAATCCCGTTTAGACATTAATTGCATATAAACCATGCATTGTCTCTAATTAAAGAATCTATGGATCACTAATATTGATAAATTATATAACATTACACGTGTCCCCAAATTCAAATGAATATGCATGTTTGATAGACCAATTTTCGTTATGATATTATCGATGTCGTGATCTCTAGTTTAAATATTTGAATCCCCTTTAATCCAGATATTCGTCTCATATAGCTATCACTCATGCTTGTATATCTCTCTAGACCTATACGCCTTCATCGTCTCTCGGGTATCTCTCGTGCTACTTGTATGTCGACAATGATCTTTTATCTTCGTAACACATGGACGGTACTCTCTCCCTCGACATTCACTCTATCTCTCTCTAAGTATATCTCGCTCCCTGCTATGTGTCTCTAACTATGATTCTCCCTGTGAAATCTCTTTCTCTCACACAAACACAAACTTCGTCTCCCGGGGTCTCATTTCTCTCTACTATTCCCCTGTGTGCCACTCGCACACCCCCTCTCACACAGAGATGTCTTGCGCTCCTTAGGTATGAGAAGCTGCGACTCTCCCTCTTAAATATCTCTTTCTCACACACAAACACAAACTCTGTCTCCCAGGGTCTCATATCTCTCCACCATTCCCTTGTATGTCGCTCACACACACTCTCTCTCCCTAGAGATATCTCGCGTTCCCTGATATGTCTCTCTAGCTATCACTCTCCTTGTGAAATATCTTTCTCTCTTGCAAACACAAAACTCCGTCTCTCGGGATCTCATTTCTCTCAGATATTTGTTTGTATGTGACTCACATGCACCCTCTCTCTATCTCTCTCACACCCACACACATAACTCAGCCTTCTGATCCACTCAACTCTTATCTCTAACACACACACTAGCTAGCCGATCTCCCTCTAGCTAGCATCTTTATCTTTCTATTTATCTGTTTCTCCATCAACCTTCTTTCTCGCCCTCACTCTTGCTTCCTATCATGCACACTATATATGTTTCTCTCTACATGCAGTCATGCGCCCTCTTTTTATCTTTCTCTCACACACACATAACTTCACCCCTCTGAACCACTCGGCGGTCATCTCTAACACACAAACTAGCCGATGTCCCTCTAGCTAGCATCTCTATCTCTCTATCTATCTGCAGTTTCTCCGTCAACCTTTCTTTCTCGCACGTACTCTTGCTTCCTATCACGCACACTATATCTGTCTCTCTATACATGCATCTATAGGTTTATCTCTTTTGCACAATCATTGTGTCTCGCTCTCTCTGCTCGCCATAGATGCATGCTCCATCCCACGCCACTATCTCTTAAAGACAAAAACACATGCTCAATTATCGGGCCTTCTTCCCTCCACTCTCACATGCATGCATATTGTCATACATCCGTCTCTCCCATGTCGTTGATCTTATGACTTATGTCTTCTTTCTTTTATCTCGATCATGCGCGCGCGCACACACACACACACATCCCACGTATACAGGTATACCTCTCGCACATGCATGTTCAAGGTCTCCTATGTCTCCATACGTAGTTAATTACCCTCATCCCTAACCCCACATCGAATCATTCTCTTCTTGTGTGCACATGACTTCCGCCTGGATGGGTCTCTTCTCTAAAACACACACTCACACTTAACAATCTCCTTCTAGCTACCCCCTCTCTCACTCTTCCCATATATCCCCGAAACCAATAAGACCACCCCTTCATTTAATTCCCGCCTACATGCACCATCGATGTATAGTAGTCTTCCTCGGTGTCTCTCGAACAAACATGTTATCTCGATGTCGACTCCTCTCACGCGCACACGCCTTCTCTTCCCTCTTTACGGGCCTCTTCTCTCTCGCACCCCCCCTCGTTGGTGGCCTATGCCATACACATCACCTCTCTACGATGAAGCCGCACACACTTAAATTACTTTCGCCATCGAAGACTCCGCTTCACACACACACACACACACATTAAGACTCCATCTCACACACACACATGCTCTAGGTGGAGCATTTGTTCCTACCACCCTTCGTCCAACCTTACCCGTATGATAAACAATTACCTTAATTTACTTATATAACATGGACAAATTCCACTTTATTTTAGTAGTTAGCAAAGTTCTCATAATTATATAACACAAATCACGAGCAGGAAGTGACATTTTTTTTACACAACCATGTTAACATGGCCACGTAAATCACAAGCTAAAGTGTAATACCATTATACTTATATCCTGATGCAAAAGGTGGAGTACATGTTCGAAGAGTAGAGTCGCACACACGCACTCTGTCTCTTAGAATCTCACAAACATACCAGTTATGTGACGCCCCCTAAGCAGACCCGTATGTTACAATTTGTGCACCCGCGGGTACACGTGATGGTGCGCATTTATTTAAGCCAGACGGCGAACCCAAGCAGTAGCTGCATTCATTCCCCTCCTGCCGCCTCTTCTCTAGTCGCCGTCGCCCGATAGCCATGGCCCGGCCGAAGGTAACGACATACGCCATGCTCCCGCCGGAGCGGCGCTTTGATCTGGAGGCGGCGCGAAGCCCAGATCGCAGCCGCCCTGCCTCCGGAGTCCAGACTAGCCGAAGTCGGACGAGGAGGCATTGGAGGCGGAGCAGCACACGGAGCCTGAGGAGGAGAACGACGACGCGTAGCCGGAATAGGAGGACGACGACACGGGCGAAGCGGAGCCGGAGGAGGACGATGATTTCCATTATACTCAAACTTAAAGGGCTTTGAGTTTCATGCCACATTTATTTCATAGAGATAAAGAATTAAATTTTAGTGGTCATGCATGCATTTATTTGTGCTAGCACTCCTATATAAGGGTTGACCGGTCGCTTCCCGCGGACGTTTGCGGGCGGTGGAAGAGGAAGGAGAAGGGAAGCGGGCTGTGGAGTACGCCAGTTGCAGCACAAGCTCCAAGGAACGTTCGTGCCAAACAATGCATAGTAGTACAGTATAGTCCAGCGGAGTATGAATTGGCCTTTAGGTTGCGTGTGGATGACATGGCTGCAACATGCAGGCTGCAGTTCGATAGCCTACCGCTCCGCTTCGCACGGTTTGGTCACGCAAGATTTGCATGCAAGCATGTCACGCACGTACTTGTCGAAGGCGTGCTCGAAAAAAGGCGACCAGGTCCGCTAGTCCGCATTGGTCCATGCGCCCGGAAAACAACTAATCCCAGTCGCTGTAAACGTCGTGCGTGCTTTAATTCCGGGCTAGTGGATGGACGCGAACGTGTCGTACAACGAACCGCCCGCCAGCTCCCTAATCTCTATCTCTACTCTTATAATAATAATAATAATAATCTATCTATCTATCTACTCTTATAAAAAACAGAGTTGGTGATGATGGTGTGCCTGCCATCCTGCAATATAGGCCGTCCGATTTATATCTGACGGATAGGAAGGAAACTATGGCAATTTTGCAAAAAGATACCCACACCCCTCTCCACATTTGCAAATAAGGCCTTCCCTCGTTCATCCTTTTCTCTCACAAGATAAACTACTCATACAAATGCATCTTGATGTTACATGTAACACACGGGCATCTTGCTAGTAATAAATAATAAAAAATAATAATAATATAAAAAACTGAGTTGGTGATGATGGTGTGCCTGCCATCCTGCAATATAGACTGTCCGATCTATATCTGGCAGATAGAAAGCAAACTATGGCAATTTTGCAAAAAGATACCCGCACCCCTCTTCACATTTGCAGATAAGGCCTTCCCTCGTTCATCTTCTTCTCCCACATCTTATTGCCATGTCATCTTATAACATTTCAGTACATGTCTCTTTGCACTCCAGGAGCAGGAGTAGTTCTTTCCTTCTTTTTTTTATTGATTGGGATAGTCATCTACGCAACTTTATAATGCCAGTTGTATAAACTATAAAGGACTTAACAATTTCAATTCCGTGTAGTACTAGCTAGGTAGCCATAATCCCATCAAACAAAACTACTCCTACTTTAATTAATGTACATGGCCCAGGTAACACTCTCAAATTGTTTGTCGTCGCCCGTGCCGCAGCTGGTCTATACATTGCTTCCATTCCCCCTCATAGAAATAAGCAATATAAAGTATTTTATTTTAATCCGTATCCCCTGCTTACATCACCTTATTATACTGCATGGACCATAACCATGCACGTCAGCATGTATCCAGGTTTGAGATGCCAGGTGTACCAGATGGATGGCGGCGTGTTCGACCCCCGTGATGCTACCTGGGTGCGGATGAACACACTTGAAGAGTACTCGGTTTTCATCGGGGACAACTACCCCATAGTGCAAACGATGCCACCTTCCGTGCACGACGCCGACGGCCTGCCGTTCATGAAGAACGGGTGCATTTTCATTGCGCACCGACAGATTCATATCTTGAATGCCCCTATCCGTGATCTATGCCGCTTCAGTTTGGATGAGTCTCCATCGTATGGAGCCACACTTAAGAAGCCGCGATGATATGGACTCCCGTTGCCCACCGCTATGGATCGTTCCATCTATGAAGAACATGTGGGACTAGAACTACGAGACGGACATGTACCCAGGGATGTACGAGCCTGAGTAATGTAGCGCAGTAAGTGAAGTAGAAAGGCACAAATAGTATGAACATGCGTGGCATATAGGCATTTGTCTTTTACTACCACTAAATGTTGTACGTGCAATGCACGGTGATATTATGATGTACGTGCCTAAGTACTCTACTACTATATTAATTGGAGGCACATATTAGGTTTTCTATTTGTTTACGTGTATGGCCCGAGACCTTCCAACTAGACGCGTCTTTCTCTCCGGGTCGCACTTTGTATCGTTCATACTACTAGTACTACATGTGGTCTCCGACCTAGAAGTGGAAGAAGTGGAGACGCTCTACCACGCTGTTCATGTCCCACTCCTTTCGCTGACGTGTTGGACATCCAGCACGTGCCGTGTTTGGCACTCCTTCATCGTAAGAGTTGAAACGCTAGCTTTCATCAAAAATAAAAAATAAATATAAATCAACAGTGATACTATACCATGCGGTTTCCTTGCTCCTCGATATCGGAAAGAATACTTCCGTTCGCCGACATGTGGGATGTCGACCATCCTGGTCCACTTGCCATGCATGCAGAACTCCAAGGGAGAGTCACCCCGGTCGTCGCGCCGTAGTAATAATGACTAATGAGCCGTCAAATCACAGGCCCAACCTTTCCCACTATAAATTTGCTCGGACGAAGGAACCATCATGACTTCGTTGAATTCTGCGTCTTGAAGAAAACTACTGTACCAGCAATAATGCTAGCTACAGTAGTACTGTACTCCAGCGGAGGCCTCCTTTGGTTCATAGGATAGAAATTTTATAGGAATATCAAAATCATAGGAAGTGAGATGGCATGCATCTCAATTCCTATAGAGAAAGAGATGCCATTTGATGCATAGGATAGGAATATTTCCATTGAGTCTAGGCTAATGTACTGGTAATTTGCTCTAAAAACTACAGTAGTAACTAGTACTGGTACATGCTCGTAATTAATTAAACAAACGTACGGGCGGCACAGACACACACACTAACTACTAGTACTACTACTTCTCACATACTGGCCAGACGCCGTCGTTCTCCTTCCCGGCTTTGTCGGCGACACCCCACCGTGCTTGGATCTCCCTCGAGCTCTCCGCAGCAGCGCGTGTGTCCTCTTCTTTCTTGCGGTGGTGGGCCTCTCTTTTCTTGAGTGCTTTCTGCCTTTTCCGCTCCCTCTGTGCGGCTTTGGCCGCCTCTTGCTCTACCGCCCATTCGGCCTTGGCAGCTTCAAAGTCCGCCCATGTAGGTGTGAGGTCACGAGCGGCAATGAACTCGGCACGGCGGGATGCCATCGCTTCCCTACCATTTTGTGTGCGGTCGTGGGCGGTGAGGAACTCGATGCGGCGGTATGCCATCGCTTCCTTACCGGTTAGTGTGCGGCGCGGTGGCATGAACGACACTTGGTGAGAGCTCTGGGGCGGAGTGGCCGGACAACCGTATAGTGCATTGGTTTGTCAAGAGCTCAAGGACAGACGACGAAGGAAATTTGGATTCCCCTTCAATCCTGGTCATTTGTTACCGAGTAAAATGCATTGGCGGTCATCGAACTTGTCTTGATAGCTCACTTTGATCATTGTACTTAAGAATACGGTCATTATACATGAGATACGGTGATTATACGGTCCCTATCATCACACCCGTGTAGCTGTAGCTGGGATTTGATGTTTCTGCACCTCCGTCCTGGTTGATGCTTGTAACTACAAATAATATCACTAGAAACTATGTTTATTAGTAAGGTACACGTGCATTGCACGCATGAGATTTGGCAACCAAATTATGAATAAATACCACACTATAGCATGTAAGCTTTGAGTCATATATGCATGATGTAGATGTTCGTTAATTCTTATAGTGGTAGTAAATTTCTACAAAATGCACATAATGGCCTAAATATGGTAAATGAACCTGGAGAAGTGCCAAATTTGAACACGGTGCTTTGTAGGGTGTATGTTGATCGTAGAAAAAAAAGTGAACTGCCACATTAATTGAGTACTTTTGCAAACTACAAAAACAATATACCACCACGCCAGCATCTGACCGCCCTGGCCTACTGAAACCCCTTCCATCGCTAGCGTGTGCTTCCCGCCTGAAACGGTCACCGTCGCTCCAGAACGTCAATGCCGCATTCACGCCCAACACGACCTCTCACTGGCGCCGGCATTGCAGCAGCGCGACGGTCGAGAGAGCGCCACCCGCGCGGCATCCCGGTGCAAGCGACTACTCCGCTTTAACGACACCACAGCCATCCGTCCATCCGCCACCCACATTAATGACATGCGGCTACCGATGAACCTACTCTAGCGCCAGCCGTCCATCCGTCTGCCGCGGCTCATTGCCATTCGCCCGCTATATTAACTTCAGCCCCAGCCCCCAGCCATAACCAAAGACCCACAGTCATTCTCCTCCGATCCCTTCCTTCTGTCGGCACCACTCCAACCATGGCCTCCTCGCGCTTCAAAGCTCTCTTGGACGTACTGTCGCAGGAGCAGAGGGAGGACATTGTCGGCTCCGCTCCGGGCGCGCTCCAAAGCTCTCTTGGACGTACTGTCGCAGGAGCAGACGAAGGACATCGCCGGCTCCCCCTGGCCGCCCTTCGGCGCCATGACCACGAAGCCGGCGCACGTGCGCGGGCGCAGCCGGCAGCGAGGAAGAGTAGTACATGGTAGGTCACCGCCGCTCTGGTCCCAAGAAGGCCACCGCTCCTCCACTCAGTCGCCGCCAAGCTTGGTGGGGTAAACATCGGCGGCTGAATAGCCGCTTGATGGCGACGTGGAGGCGGAAATCTTCAGAACCTTGTGCTCTAGAGGAGGAGGTTATCGAGGCGAAGCTGGACAAAGCCGAGGTGGATGAGGAGGAGGCAAAGGCAATAGCCGGAGCATCAGTTCTCGGGGCTCATGGCCGGACATGGTGGTCGAGCGCCGGCGATCGTTTAGATTAGGTTTACAGTAGGTTTTAGTATGGTTTGTGCGAAATATGTAATGAATTTCATCCAGTTTATAGGAAAAGTTTTCGAAATGTAATGAATTTCATCCGGTTAATTTGAAATTTGCTTTGTTTGCATGAATTCCGTTCGGTTAGTTCATATAGTTGTCGAAAGGTATGCGGGCAGCATTGGATGGCATCCTCTGGCATCAGTGTCCTTGGACAGATGCCGGTGTAAATTTGTGGGTCAGCGCTGGAGATGCCCTAACTATCATGCTACAATAGCTAATAGTGCTCCATTATTTCGCAGGGAACAGTTATCCCTCGATCAAAATCAGATCCGCCTGTTTCGCACTCCTCCCACGTAAGAGTGGAGACGCTTGCTTACATAAAAATGGAGCAAGTGGACGGCACTATAGCACGTCATATCACTCAAACCCACTAGGCCAAACTAGCCCGCCTAACGCGCGGGAAAGCCCTGCCCTCGTCATTTTGTTTTGGATTTCTATCGATCGATCGCACGAAAATGTTACACTTTGCAAGTTCAAAAGGAAAAGGCGGCACACTTAAAGCACGCCTGTCGCGTTCGCGTCGCAACCCCGACAGTCCGGCTCGCACGCCGCTCACCAAAGGGGACACACGTTGTCTTGCATTTTCACTGACATGTGGGACTGCAATTGAATAAACCGTCGATAGCCGAAATCTAATCGCTCGGCGGGCGGCGGCTGAGAAGAGAGAGATGGGGGAGGGAGAAGAGATCGTCTGCCCGCCGTGCACGGACTCCAAGATATATGGTGATAATGTGAGGTGGGCCATGCGGGAGTCCGGACCGCTTCCAAGCCCGCTTCTGACTGCCCTGGCCCACCAGAAAACCACTCCCCCCTCCCGCGCGCGCTCCCCCTTAGGCGCCAGCTGCCCGCATTCATAGCAAGTACAATACTGGGCTATAAGCCCGCTTATGTGGAGGAGACAGGCACTGAAAAAGTGAAGGAGTGGGCTCTGCAAGAGCCCGTCTCTACACGTGCTCCTAAGTATAAAAAACTAATTCTAAAAAAAAGGTATAAAAAAACAATTGTGTCTATAAAAAGAAGGTAAAAAACATTTGAGAGGAAATAGATAGAGAGAAAGTGAGAAAAAGTTGTAACCTTATAGCCAACCTTATAGTCAACACTATGGTACATGAGGAAGGAGGGAGTTGTGCACATGCCAAGTTCACTGGGCTGTCGTGTTTCACACTCCTCCGTCGTAACAGTGGAGACAATAGCTTTCATAAAAAATAAACAATGAATACTCCTTGCTTGTCCTCGATATCGGAAAGAATACTTTCATTCGCCGACATGTGGGACGTCGACCATCCTGGTCCACTTGTCATGCACAAAATTATACTGGTCCACCCCGGTCGTAGCGCAGGCCCAACCTTTCCCACTGTAAGTTGGTCGGACGAACAAACCATCATTACTTCGTTGAATTCTGCTTCTTCAAGAAAACTTACTGTACCCACAATACTGCTACCACACGCGAAGACTGGACGGCACTGTAGCACGTCATATCACTGAAACCCACTAGGTCAAACTAGCCCGCCTAGGATTTGTGCGTCTCTGTACTGCTATGATTTTGTGTTCTCAAAAAATATCCTTTGTCAATCTAATGATTAGGAGTAGAAAGAAATGGAGGCCTCCTTTGGTTCATAGGATAGGAATTTTATAGGAATAGGAAAATCATAGGAAGTGAGATGACATGCATCTCAATTCCTATAGAGAAAGAGATGTTATTTGGTGCATAGGATAGGAATTTTTCCATTGAGTCTAGGCTAATTTTTTTCCTCCAAAATATGAAGGATTGATTCCTATCCTACATAGGAATAGGAATCCATTCCTATAAACCAATGGGCTTCAAAGGAATTTTTCATTTGCAAATCCTATCCTATAGAGTTCCTACAAAATTCCTACAAACCATAGGAGGCCGGAGGGTCTTTCTCTCTCTCTAGATCTCTCTCCATCCCACAACCCCTCTAGCACACCTACACACTCTCTGTAGCCACTCCGAAAGTACGACGTCACTACACATTCACGCTTCCAACAAAAAAATTACACATTCATGCATGTTACAAGTACGTGCCAATTTTGCTGCCTATTAATGTGAATGTATCCGTGAACCAACTCTTTGAGTTTGATGTGAATTAATGTATAATTGTGGACTATTGTCTGATCGATCATTAAGCTTACAATTTTAGGAGCTTGGGCTATTGGCCGATAGACGACGGATCAGACCTATAAGCGTACCACGAGCTCATCAGCCCGAACATTTCTCTTCGGTGAGTGTTTGCAAGTACTATAGCTCGCACAGTACCTAGCCTACTAACACCAAGAATCATCAAACAAGCCCTGCTGATATGATAAATAGTTCAAACTTACATCTAAGCATGCCATATATTACATCAAAAGCTGGTGAGGATACATCTGTTTCCATAACTTGGAGAGGGTTCGCATGATTCACTATCAAACAAAAGTAGCAAGTACCGCCCTGATGACCCACAAGTATAGGGGATCTATCATAGTCCTTTCGATAAGTAAGAGTGTCGAACCCAACGAGGAGCAGAAGGAAATGACAAGCGGTTTTCAGCAAGGTATTTTCTGCAAGCACTGAAATTATCGGTAACAGATAGTTGTGTGATAAGATAATTCGTAACGGGTAATAAGTAACAAAAGTAAACAAGGTGCAGCAAGGTGGCCCAATCCTTTTTGTAGCAAAGGACAAGCCTGGACGAACTCTTATATAAAGCAAAGCACTCCCGAGGACACATGGGAATTGTTGTCAAGTTAGTTTTCATCATGCTCATATGATTCGCGTTCGTTACTTTGAGAATTTGATATGTGGGTGGACCGGTGCTTGGGTGCTGCCCTTCCTTGGACAAGCCTCCCACTTATGATTAACCCCTCTCGCAAGCATCCGCAACTACGAAAGAAGAATTAAGATAAATCTAACCATAACATGAAACATATGGATCCAAATCAACCCCTTACGAAGCAACGCATAAACTAGGGTTTAAGCTTCTGTCACTCTAGCAACCCATCATCTACTTATTACTTCCCAATGCCTTCCCCTAGGTCCAAATCATGGTGAAGTGTCATGTAGTCGACATTCACATAACACCACTAGAGGAAAGACAACATACATCTCATCAACATATCGAACGAATACCAAATTCACATGATTACTTATAACAAGACTTCTCCCATGTCCTCAGGAACAAACCTAACTACTCACAAAGCATATTCATGTTCATAATCATAGGAGTATTAATTATCAATAAGGATCTGAACAAATGATCTTCCACCGAATAAACCAACTAGCATCAACTACAAGGAGTAATCAACACTACTAGCAACCCACAGGTACCAATCTGAGGTTTTGAGACAAAGATCGGGTACAAGAGATGAACTAGGGTTTGAGAGGAGATGGTGCTGGTGAAGATGTTGATGGAGATTGACCCCCTCTCGATGAGAAGATCGATGGTGATGACGATGGCGATGATTTCCCCCTCCTGGAGGGATGTTTCCCCAGCAGAACAGCTCCGCTGGAGCCCTAGATTGCTTCTGCCCAGGTTCCGCCTCGAGACGGCGGCGCTTCGTCCCGAAAGCTTCCTTCTTATTTTTTCCAGGTCAAAACACACCATATAGCGGAAGATGGGCGTCGGGGGCCTGTCAGGTGGCCCACAAGGATGGGGGGCGCGCCCAGGGGGGTAGGGTGCACCCTCCACCCTTGTGGATGGCAGGTGGCCCCCCTCTGGTACTTTATTCGCCCAATATTTTTTATTAAATCCAAAATGACTCTCCGTGAAGTTTCAGGACTTTTGGAGTTGTGCAGAATAGGTCTCTAATATTTGCTTCTTTTCCAGCCCAGAATTTCAGCTGCCGGCATTCTCCCTCTTCATGTAAACCTTGTAAAATAAGAGAGAAAAGGCATAAGTATTGTGCCATAATGTGTAATAATAGCCCATAATGCAATAAATATTGATATAAAAGCATGATGCAAAATGGACGTATCAACTCCCCCAAGCTTAAACCTCGCTTGTCCTCAAGCGAAAGCCAATATCGAAAAATATGTCCACATGTTTAGAGATAGAGGTATCGATAAAATAAAATACGGACATGAGGGCATCATGATCATCTTTAGAACAGCAACATATATTGTCATATAATTTCTTATGCTAAAGTAACAATTCGCTCACAAGGTAAAGTGTGAATCAAAAACTTCATTGAAAACTAACAAACTATGATCTCAGTCATTGAAGCAATTGTAATTTATCATAACATCGGAAAGAGTCAATATAAGAGCTTTTCAGCAAGTCCACATACTCAACTATCATTTAGTCTTTCACAATTGCTAACACTCACGCGATACTTATGGGTTCAAAGCTTCCATCGGACACAGAGAAAGATAGGGGCTTATAGTTTCGCCTCCCAACTTTTTACCTCAAGGGTAATGTCAACAATAATACTTTATGATAACCTACATCCGAGGGGATATATATATCTGGATCTCTCCAACACATAGTGCTTGCCAAAGGAAAAAGTGTAAAAAGGAAAGGTGAAGATCACCATGACTCTTGTATAAGGGTAGAAGATAAAATTAAAAAGATAGGCCCTTCGCAGAGGGAAGCAGAGGTTGTCATGCGCTTTTATGGTTGGATGCACAAAATCTTAATGCAAAAGAACGTCACTTTATATTGCCGCTTGTGATAAAGAACTTTATTATGCAGTCCGTCGCTTTTATTTCTTCCATATCACAAGTTCGTATAAAGCTTATTTTCTTCACACTAATAGATCATACATATTTAGAGAGCAATTTTTATTGCTTGCACCAATGATAACTTACTTGAAGGATCTTACTCAATCCATAGGTAGGTATGGTGGACTCTCATGGCAAAACTGAGTTTAGGGATGTTTGGAAGCACAAATAGTATCTCTACTTGGTGTAAAGAATTTGGCTAGCATGAGAGGGAAAGGCAAGCTCAACATGTTGGAGGATCCATGACAATATAACTTCTATTCGGATATAAGAAAACGTAACCCATTACGTTGTCTTCCTTGTCCAACATCAACTTCTTAGCATGTCATATTTTGATGAGTGCTCACAATTACAAAAGATGTCCAAGATAGTATATTTATATGTGAAGCCTCTCTTTCTTTATTACTTCCTATTAATTGCAACAATGACCAAAACTATGTTTGTCAACTCCCAACAAATTTTATTCATCATACTCTTTATATGTGAAGTCATTACTCTCCATAAGATCAATATATGATCTTTTTATTTCTTTTTATTATTTTATTCCCTCAAGATCATAGCAAGAAAACAAAGCCCTCACCTCAAAACTACTCTTTATTATATAACTCACGGACTCGATTACATAGATGGAGATCAAATCAAAACTCAAAGCTAGATCATACTAAAACTTTGTTCTGCTAGATCAAGATATAACCAAAAGGATCGAACTAAGAAAAATGATAAAAGTAAAAGTGTGATGGTGATACGATACCGGGGCACCTCCCCGAAGCTTGGCAGTTGCCAAGGGGAGTGCCCATACCCATGTATTTATGTCTCTTTCTTCGGAGGTGGTGATGTGATATTCTTGGCGATGATGCCCTTTAGGATGCGATTCTCTTCCTCGAGCTTATTAATTTGCTGCTTAAGTTCCATTACTTCCTTGCAAAGTTTACCCATGACGGCTAGAGCTCCATTCACCCATGGATGTTTTATAGCTGCGGGAGAAAAGGCAACACTCTTTTTCATATTTTCATAAGAGAGAAATCTAGCATTGGGAGGAATGACCGAATTTGGTATTGCTAAGCTCTGAAGTTCCTCCAGCATGAATCCGGTTTGAAGACGAGAGGTGACTTATTGATCCTCCTCCATGGCATCCACCCTTTTCAAGTCAGCCTCCATCTCTTCCTTCGTTGATTGCCTGAAGTGGTCAACTTTGATGTATGCTCTTGGGCCCGGTGTCGGGTGAGATACACGACTCTCCCCGACCGACTCTTGCGAAGACATCTTGCTCTAAATCTGCTGCAGAAATAGCTTAAAACAAAAACAGAGGATTTTGTCGTGGTACGGTGGTCAAAAACTTCGGGAGATTATATAATGAATTTTTACCAACCAAAAGAAGTATTGTGTAAGAAAACAGAGTCCGGAGGGCACACGAGGTGGCCACAAGGTCGGGGGCGCGCCCAGGGGGGTAGGGCGCGCCCTCCACCCTTGTGGTCGCCTCGTGTCTCTTTCGGACTACTTTTAATTTTTCTAATTTTTTAAATATTCCAAAATGGAGAAAAATTATCATTGGAAATGTTTTGGAGTCGGTTTACTTACCGTACGACATACCTATTCCTTTTCGGAGTCTGAAACATTCTGGAAAGTGTTCCTTATGTACTCCTCCGGTGTTACGGTATCAATTATATTGGTCTCAACATTTATGGGAGTACCTAAGATATAATGTTTGATTCTTTGACCGTTTACCACCTTCGGATTTGTGCCTTCGGCGTTGTTGATTTTTATGGCACCGGAACGATATACCTCCTCGATAATGTAAGGACCTTCCCATTTAGAGAGAAGCTTTCCTGCAAAAAATCTTAAATGAGAGTTGTATAGCAAAACATGATCACCTATATTAAACTCACGCTTTTGTATCCTTTTGTCATGCCATCTTTTAACTTTTTCTTTAAACAACTTGGCATTCTCATAGGCTTGGGTTCTCCATTCATCAAGCGAGCTTATGTCAAATAACCTCTTCTCACCGGCAAGTTTGAAATCATAGTTGAGCTCTTTAATTGCCCAATAAGCTTTATGTTCTAGTTCAAGAGGTAAGTGACAAGCCTTTCCATAAACCATTTTATATGGAGACATACCCATAGGGTTTTTATAAGCAGTTCTATAAGCCCATAATGCATCATCAAGTTTCTTAGACCAATTCTTTCTAGATCTATTAACATTCTTCTGCAAAATCAATTTAATCTCTCTATTGCTCAATTCTACTTGACCACTAGACTGAGGATGATATGGAGATGCAATTCTATGGTTAACATCATACTTAGCAAGCAATTTACGGAAAGCACCATGAATAAAATGTGAACCACCATCAGTCATCAAATATCTAGGGACTCCAAACCTCGGAAAAATAACTTCTTTAAGCATCTTAATAGAAGTGTTATGGTCAGCACTACTAGTTGGAATAGCTTCTACCCACTTAGTAATGTAATCAACAGCAACTAAAATATGTGTATACCCATTAGAGAAGGAAAAGGTCCCATATAATCAAAGCCCCAAACATCAAATGGTTCAATAACAAGTGAATAATTCATAGGCATTTCCTGACATCTACTATATTACCAATTCTCTGGCATTCATCACAAGACAAGACAAACTTACGAGCATCCTTGAAGAGAGTAGGCCAATAAAAACCATATTGCAATACCTTATGTGCAGTTCTATCTCCAGCGTGGTGTCTTCTGTAAGACTCGGAGTGGCACTTGCGTAGGATCTGTTCCTGTTGATGCTCAGGTACACAACGTCTAATAACACCATCTACTCCTTCTTTATAAAGGTGTGGGTCATCCCAAAAGTAATGTCTTAAATCATAGAAAAACTTTTTTCTTTCGCTGGTATGTGAAACTAGGTGGTATAAATTTAGCAACAATGTAATTAGCATAATCAGCATACCATGGAGTATTACGAGAAGCATTTATGACAGCTAATTGTTCATCAGGAAAGCTATCATCAATAGGCAGTGGGTCATCAAGAATATTTTCTAACCTAGACAAGTTGTCTGCAACGGGGTTCTCAGCTCCCTTTCTATCAATAATATGCAAATCAATTTCTTGTAGCAAGAGAACCCATCTAATAAGTCTAGGTTTAGCATCTTTCTTTTCCATAAGATATTTAATAGCAGCATGATCAGTGTGAACAGTTACTTTGGAATCAACAATATAGGATCTGAACTTATCACAAGCAAAGACAACTGCTAAAAATCATTTTTCAGTAGTAGCATAATTTCTCTGGGCACTGTCTAGAGTTTTAGTAGCATAATGACTAACATTTAATTTCTTATCAACTCTTTGCCCTAGAACAGCACCAACAGCATAATCACTAGCATCACACATAATTTCAAAGGGTAAATTCCAATCAGGTGGCTGAACAATAGGTGCAGAAATCAAGGCTTTCTTAAGTATTTCAAATGCTTCTACACAGTCATCATTGAAAAACAAAAGGAACATCTTTTTGCAAGAGATTAGTGAGAGGCCTAGAAATTTTAGAGAAGTCTTTAATAAACCTCCTATAGAAACCAGCATGACCAAGGAAACTTCTTATACCTTTGATATCTTTAGGACACGGCATCTTTTCAATAGCATCTACTTTAGCTTTACCTTTGATATCTTTAGGAAAAGCTTGTCATTTGCCTCTTGAGTTAGAACATAAAGCATATTGGGCAATTAAAGAACTCAACTATGATTTCAAACTTGCCAGTGAAAAGAGGTTATTTGATATTAGCTCACTAGATGAATGGAGAACCCAAGCCTATGAAAATGCCAAGTTATTTAAAGAAAAAGTTAAAATATGGCATGACAAAAGAATCCAAAAGCGTGAGTTTAAAGTTGGAGAATATATTCTTTTGTACGACTCTCATTTCAGATTCATTGAAGGAAAACTCCTCTCCAAATGGGAAGGACCTTATGTTATCGAGGAGGTTTATCGATCCGGAGCCATCAAAATAAATAATGCCGAAGGTACTAACCCGAAGGTTGTCAATGGGCAAAGAATAAAACATTATATCTCAGGTACGCCCATTAATGTTGAAAGCAATATTATCCAAACCATGACACCGGAAGAACACATAAAGGAAACCTTCTGGAACACTCCAGAATCATGGAAAAAAGGAGGTACGTGATACGGTAAGTAAACGGACTCCGAAAATCCGCAAAAATATTTTCTCTCCTTTTGGAATATAACAAAAATTAGAAAAATAAGAAACAACCAGGAAGGCACCCCTGGTGGGCACAAGACACCAGGGCGCGCCTGGCTTGCCAAGCGCCCAGGTGGGTTGTGCCCACCTCGGGTACCTTCCGGACTCCGTTTTTCTTCCGTTTGCTTGTTTCCCAAGATAAAAAATCTTTATATACCCCCCGAACCTATTGACCACCGTATCACGAAGAAATCTTCTGTTTTCTTTTCCTTGCTGTTTTCTGACAGATCCAATCCACCATGGCCGCTTCAAGCTCCTCCAAGGACAAGTTCTTCGAGAACGTCATCAACCCATATTTTTGGGAGGTGATGCAGCACCCTCAGACTATCTAGATGCATGAGCGGGTGCTGCACATCCGCGATGTGCAGGGCCCCAAGGGGATGGGATCCGTGGAGGCTAGGCTTGAAGCTATGGAGCAGGAAGTCTTCCGGTGCAAGGGGATGGTAGAACATGGACTCAATGCCAATCACCTCATGATCGCGGACTACCCCGTGATCTCAAGGTGGATGGCAAGTCCATGAAGGACATCATCTTCACCTTCAACGAGCAAATCAACTTCCTCCAAAGCCAGATCTATGATCTCCAAAACCAAGTCTTTGAATATGAGGCGAGGTTTAAAGGTATGAGTTTGGCTGCCAGTTGCAGGACCCGTGAGACTCACTCCTCCTCTTATGATGGTGAGCCCTTGCCATGGAAACCTGAGGATAAGATTGCTACTGCTTCATCACCACCACCTCCTTCATCAGAAAAAGAAAATTGAGTAATCGGGTATGGGCACTCCCCTTGGCTTGTGCCAAGCTTGGGGGAGGTGCCCCGGTATCGTATCACCTCCACTATCTTTTGCCTTTACTTATCTTAGTTCGATCCATAGTTATCTTTTGCTTTAGATGAATAAAAGTTTAGTTCGATCCCTTCTTTTCGAGTGTTTGCTTAGTGATCTATCTTTGTAATCGTGTGCGAGATATATAATAAAGTTTAGTTTGAGTTTTGTTATCTTTACTTTCATGTTCAATAAAAAGAAAAGAAATAAATGAAAAAGATCATATGCTAATTTTATGGTAAGTAATGACATCACATAAGGAAGAGTATAAGTAGATAATTTTATTGGAGATTGACAAACATAGCATTGGTCAATGATGCAATTCATGAAAGAATTAATAAGGGAAGAGAAGATTCACATGCAAATATACTATCTTGGACATCTTTTGTGATTGTGAGCCCCCATCAAAATATTATATGCCAAAATTGTTGACGTTGGACAAGGAAGACAACGTAATGATTCGTGTTTGTTCATATTCACATAGAATTTATATTGTCATAGATCCTTTAACATGTGGTGCTTGCCCCCATCTTTGCTCGCCAAAAATTCCACACTAAGTAGAGATACTACTTGTGCATCCAAAAACCTTTAAACCCAAATCTTATTTTGAGAGTCCACCATACCTACCTATGGATTGAGTAAGATCCTTCAAGTAAGTTGTCATCGGTGCAAAAAGGCAATAAAAACTGCTTCTAAAAGTGTTGGATCATTTAGTGTAAGAGAAAATTGATCGTTGTACGAACTTGTGATGGCAAAGAATAAAAGCGACAGACTGCATAATAAAGGTTGCTATCATAAGGGGCAATATAACATGACGTTCTTTTGCATTAAGGGATTGGGCATACAAACAATAAGCGCATGGCAACCTCTGCTTCCCTCTGCGAAGGGCCTATCTTTTACTTTTATGTATTTACTTTTATGTAAGAGTCAAAGTTCTTCTCTCTATTCCTTTTTATTTTCTCTTTTGGCAAGCATCATGTGGTGAGGAAAGATCTAGGCACAAATATCCAGTTGGATATGAGTAGCATGAGTTATTATTGTTGACATCACCCTCGAGGTGAGTATGTTGGGAGGCGAAACTATAAGCCCCTATCTTTCTATGTGTCCGGTTGAAACATTTTGCTCATGTGTATGCGGTGAGTGTTAGCAATCATAGAAGACTATATGATGGTTGAGTATGTGGACTTGCCAAAAAGGCTCCGATACGTGACCCTTCCTGAAAAGATGATGAATTGTAGTTGCAAAGTTGACTGAGAATAGAGTTTGTTGGTTTTCAATAGAGTTTATGCTTTATACTTCGATGTTGTGATGAATTGTTACTTGTTCATGAGAAGTTATATGATAAAAGTTCTATGATAAAGTTTTATATTAAAGTTTGTTGTTGTTAAATCCCTGGTGGGTTGTGCCCTCCTCGGCCCACCACCGTTGCCCCTCTTCTGGTATATAAGTCATTTTGACCTAGAAAAAATAAGGAGATGACTTTCGGGACGAAGCGCCGCCTTCTCGAGGCGGAACTTGGGCAGGAGCACTTTTGCCCTCCGGCGGGGCGATTCCGCCGGGGGAACTTCCCTCCCGGAGGGGGAAATCATCGTCATCATCATCACCAACAACTCTCCCATCTTGGGGAGGGCAATCTCCATCAACATCTCCTCTAAAACCCTAGTTCATCTCTTGTGTTCAATCTTTGTACCAGAACTATAGATTGGTGCTTGTGGGTGACTAGTAGTGTTGATTACATCTTGTAGTTGATTACTATATGGTTTATTTGGTGGAAGATTATATGTTCAGATCCATTATGCTATTTAATACCCCTCTGATCTTGAGCATGATTATCATTTGTGAGTAGTTACTTTTATTCTTGAGGTCACGGGAGAAATCTAGTTGCAAGTAATCATGTGAACTTGATATGTGTTTGATATTTTGATGTTATGTATGTTGTGATTCCCTTAGTGGTGTCATGTGAACGTCGACTACATGACACTTCACCATATTTGGGCCTAAGGGAATGCATTGTGGAGTAGTTATTAGATGATGGGTTGCGAGAGTGACAGAAGCTTAAACCCTAGTTTATGCGCTATTCTGTAAGGGACTGATTTGGATCCAAAAGTTTAATGCTATGGTTAGATGTATTCTTAATACTTTTCTCGTAGTTGAGGATGCTTGCGAGGGGGTTAATCATAAGTAGGAGGTTTGTTCAAGTAAGAACAGCACCTAAGCACCGGTCCACCAACATATCAAATTATCAAAGCAGCGAACACAAATCAAACCAACATGATGAAAGTGACTAGATGAAATTCCCGTGTACCCTCAAGAACGCTTTGCTTATCATAAGAGACCATTTTGGCCTGTCCTTTGCCTCAAAAGGATTGGGCTACCTTGCTACACTTTTGTTACCATTACCGTTACTTGCTCGTTACAAATTATCTTGCTACCAAACTATCGTTACTTATAATTTCAGTGCTTGCAGACATTACCTTGATGAAAACCGCTTGTCATTTCCTTCTGCTCCTCGTTGGGTTCGACACTCTTACTTATCGAAAGGACTACGATTGATCCCCTATACTTGTGGGTCATCAGTGGGCCCCACTGGCCTCTTCTCGTGGCCTCTAGAAGCTTCCAGGGTCTCTTCTTGCCAGAAAAAAATCTTCAAAAAGTTTCGTGGCATTTGGACTTCGTTTGGTATTGATATTCTTCAAAGTAAAAAAACAAGCAAAAAACTGCAACTGGCACTGGGCACTAAGTTAATAGGTTAGACCCAAAAAATGATATAAAGTTGCTAGTAAATGTATATAAAATATGCTAGATTGATAATATAACAGCATGGAACAATCAAAAATTATACATATGGTGGAGACATATCAACATCCCCAAGCTTAATTCCTGCTCGTCCTTGAGTAGGTAAATGATAAAAACAGAATTTTTGATGTGGAATGCCGCCTATCATGTTCACCACATATTTTTTTCTTTTGTAGCATGGACATTTGGACTTTAAATGATTCAAAACAATAGTCTATAATTGACATGAAGACATCAATACTCAAGCATATCAACAAGCAACCATGTCTTTCAAAATATCAATGCTAAAGAAAGCTATCCCTAGCCCATTATGCTCAATCATTGATCCATTCATGAAACACACTAAAATATTAGCTACATCCAATGCACAAGTATGATAATAGTGTTCCCTAGTTGGTGCTTTATAAGAGAATATGGAGACTCAATAAAAATAAAAATTTCATAAAAGTAAATAGATAGGCCCTTCGTAGAGGGAAGCAGAGATTTGTAGAGGTGCCAGAGCTCATAGCTTAAATTGAGAGATAAAATTGTTTTGAGAGGCATGCTTTTCCTGCCAACGAAAATGAGAGAGAATTCCCAATATCTTCCATGCTAGATAAATCATAGGCGGTTCCCAAACATAAAATAAAGTTTATTTCCTTTCCACCATTCTCACACAATCCATGGCTAGCCGTATCCATGGGTGCCTTCCATATGAACACTTTCCAAAGAATTTATTATTGACAACATATAAGTAATTTTGTTTCATTTCGGGGCTGGGCATCCCTATTACCTGCCACACTCTCGTGTAATGATGAGTGAATAAACACTCTTCTTGAGAATAACATACCTAGCATGGAAAATATTGGCCACCCCCTACCGCTTCATGAGCGGTACGGCCACACAAAAAGCAAATTCATTTTGAAAATTAGAGTTGGCACATACAAATTTACTTGGAACGGGATGAACTAAATATTTGAATGTGGAGTTGCATCGTTGCATATTGAGCTTCACTTAATGTGTAGTGATTGCTTGTGCACTTTGCCATGCTATGCATTATTAAACCGGACATGCATTATACTTGATTGTGCATCATGCCATGGTTATGATATGTGTGTTTACCGTGTTGTTTGCTTCTTTCTGGTTGTGCTTCTTCTCGAAAGTTCCTCGTTACGTTCCGAAGTTGTGAGGATTCGTTCGACTATGATTGTTCAACTACTTCATGGATTTGGTCTTCTTTCTAGCGGGATTTCAAGCAAGATGACCATTACAGTGAACATCACTACTATCTTTGCTTGCTAGTTGTCTCATTACTATCGCTATGTCTCGATGCCTACTACTTATTTGTCAGCCTCCCAAATTGCCATGATACAACCTCTAACCTCCACTACCTAGCAAACTATTGTTTGGCTATGTTACCCCTTTGCTCAGCCCCTCTTATAGTGTTGCTAGTTGCAGGTGCAGTTGCAGTTTATTCCATGTTGGGACATGGATATCATGGGATATCACAATATCTCTTATTTAATTAATGCATCTATATACTTGGTTGTGTGTGGAAGGCTCAGTCTTTTGCCTGGTATTTTGTTCCACTCATGCCGCCTTAATTTCCGTCATATCGTTGTTATGTTCCATGATGAGCCCTCCTAACACATGTGGGGTTTTATGGGGACCCCCTTGATCATCCGTTTTAGAGTAAAACTCTCTAGCAAGGCCCAACTTTAGTTTTAAAATTTGCCAACATAATAATATTGATAATTAATTAGCATAGGGGGTCGCGTCCCCGCGAATTCTTAATTCCACATAAGCCGGTGGGCCAGTGCCGATGGTGTTGGTCCAAAATGGGCAGACTGCGGGTCCACAGTGGGGCAACTCAAGGATTGGTTTTACTCGTAGGCTGACCTATCTGGTCGTGTCCTGAGAACAAGATACGTGCGGCTCCTATCGGGATCATCGACACACCGGAGGTCTTGCTGGTTTATTTTTACCTTTGACGAGTGACTTGTCCACCGGGATTCCTTATAGGCATCGTGCTATCACGATGTGAGGTTTTTCCATCGGATGCGTGTGGTAATTTATGATGGACTGCTTGGAGCATCCCTGCAGGGTTAAATCTTTGGGAAAGCCGTGTCCGCGGTTATGTGGCGACTTGGAAATTTATAATATCCGGTTGTAGAGAACTTGACACTAAATCCAATTAAAATACAGCAACCGCGTGCATAACCGTGACCGTCTCTTTTCGAGGAAGTTTGGGAAGCGAACACGATGGGGTTATGTATGACTCGTAACTAGGTGTTCAGGATCACTTCTTGATCATTACTAGCTCATGTCCGTTATGCGTAGTTTAGTCTTCTTATTCTTGTATATATCGTAAGTTAGCCACATACAAATGCTTGCTGCTTGCTGCAACCTCACCACTTAACCATTCCCTGCCCATTAAGCTTTGCTAGTTTTGATACCCTTGGTAATGAGATTACCAAGTCCTCGTGGCTCACAGATTTACTACAACAATAGGTGCAAGTTATGACGCCCCCGACTCAATCGTGCACTAATCATACACGCAAACATGCACGATCAAGCACAGGGACTCACGGGAAGATATCACAACACAACTCTAACACAAATAAATGGAGATCCACAATATTATAGACCAGGGATCACGAAGATCCGAATACATAAGTCAGTCATACAAATAATATCTGAGTACAGACGTAGTTAGACAAGTTTTTGCCTTAAGAAGGCTAGCACAAACAACGACTCTAGATCGAAAGGCGTAGGCCTCCTGCCTGGGAGCCTCCGATCCTACTCCTGGTCGGCTGGCTCGATCCAGTAGTAAGTACAGTCTGGACCCTCCTGGTAGTAAGCTCCTGCTGGGACATCTGGCTCCGGGGCTCCATCATCTGATGTAACATCAAAGTGGGGTATGGGAAAAAAAGTAACAAAGCAACCGTGAGTACTCATCCGAAGTACTCAGCAAGCAAGGATCTACACTACATATGCAACATTATCAAAGAGAAAAGGCTGTATATGTGGACTGGGCTGCAGAAATGCCAGAATAGAGAGAAGGCCTAGTCCTATTGAAGACTAGCATCTTCAAACATCTTCACGAAGCCACCATCTTGCAGCAATAGAAGAGAGTAGAATAGCATTTTATTAAGCAAACATGTTGAAGTAAAGCCTAGAGATCCTTCCTCGACTCCCTGCGAGAAAGTGATCCCGAAGCTTCAATTAAGTAACAAGTATCTAGTTCAAGTAGTAGATCGGGATACACAAACTGAGCGTCCTTTATCGTAGGACCGACTATCGATAGATTATTCTTCCCTGCAGGGGTGCACTACTATTACCCAACACGCTCGATCAACTCTGGCCGGACACACTTGCTGGGTAATGCTCGGCCTTAGGAGATCAACACGAAGCAGCGCCCTACCTAGGCTCAGTAGAGAGGTCAGCACGCCGGACTAACCTATGCACCCAGAGGTCTTGGGCCATAGCCCTGGGCACCCTGCGCGTTGTGAGACTGGCCGGGGTGCAGGCGCGACACTGAACTCGTCAGTGAAGTATCCAGCCCAACCCCAACAATCAGCCCGCACGGTGAACTGTGACGTCTGATGAGCTTTCGGGAGAAACGTACATCGCAGAGGGCCCCATAACCATTATCCCGCGTGGTGGTAGTGCGTAAAGGGCACGACGACCCACTCAGATCAAACACCCAAATCCAATAGGCTGATTTAGTAACACGCGGAGGCGATCAGAGTTTCTGAAGCTCCGCCACAATATCACACTCGAGTGCCCTTCCGGCACACCCGACATCATAGGTCCCCTGCGGGTACCCATCAGGGTCGACCCGCCTGTAACAAAGGTCAAAGTAACCGTGTGGTCATAACATCAAGGGGGAAACCCCGAGGAATCACCCTCAGTGAATTCCACTCGATGAAATCATTAAGGTGAACGTACGAGGCATCACCCTCGAGGTTCACACTGAGGGGTTGCACGACAGAGTCGTATCGGAAGTGGAGAAGGAGGAATCACCCTCGATGACCACGACCGAACAGCTACACTGCAGAGTATTCATCAGGAGTGCGTTACGAGGTATCACCCTCGGCACCCGATAGTAACTATGCAGAGTCGTACAACTAAGGGGGGTGAGGTGATGTGTCGGTCTCTGGTCGACGATCACATTGATCAAGTCGTCGACGATCAAGCAGGGGCAACAAGGGTAAGGTGGTGGGGGTCACTGATGGCTCTCTACCAACCTATACTAAGCAGTTTAACATAGGCAGGTAAGGTAACAATAAACAGGTTACAAAAGCAGGCTATGCATCAGAATAGGAGCAAACATTAACAGTAGCAAAATCTAATGCAAGCGGGAGAAATGGAATGGGCGATATCTGGATGCTCAAGGGGGGGCTTGCCTGGTTGCTCTGGCAAGAAAGAGGGGTCGTCAACGGGCTGCTCGTCTGGAGCGTAGTCGTACCCAGCTGCAACGGCGTCGGTCTCGGCGTCTATCGAAAGAGGAGGGGGGAGAAAACAATAAATACACAGAAAAAATGCAAATAATATGCGTGACATGTCTAAATGATATGCAGAGGTGTTCTACTACCTATCTAAATGATTTAGTTAATTTAGGAATTTATTTGGATTTATTTTATTAGAGTTAAGCACTATTCATTTATTGAAATTGGTCTAAAAGTTCCATGTTCATCTAGTTAGGGGCATCTGACAGGAATACAAAGGGCGTATTCAGATTCGTATCGAAATTCTGAGCAACTTTCATATATAAATTATTTTCATCGGAGCTACGGTTTATTTTATATGATTTTCTAAAGTTTTAATCATTTTTAGATTTTATTTAATCCATTTAATCCAACATTATCTAGAATAGTGTATGATGACGCAAGCATGACATCAGAGTGACGCCAGGAGGTCAACTGGTCGGTTGACCAGTCAAACCAGACAGGTGGGTCCAGTGGGACCCACATGTCATTGACTGAGCTAACTAAACAGAGTTAGTTTAATCTAATTAAACTAATTAGTAGGTAGGGCCTACTGTCAGTGAGTGTTTAGTAATTTAATTAACTAACTAATTAATTAACTAATTATCTATTTATTTTAAACAATTTAATGGAGTGGGGCCCGCATGTCATAGACACAGGGGCGGCCACGTCAGCGCTGACCGAGGTCAACGGGGCCCAGTGGGTCCCTTTGTCAGCGGCAGAGAGGCGGGACCCGCGGTGCCAGGTGGCAGCCACGTCGGCACCGGCCGGAGACGCGCCGGAGTTGGCTCCGGCGAGCCAAACGCTGCGGCGCGGCTCAGGGAAGGCGTGGGTTTCACACACAGGGGGTCTAAGGGGCTGTGGTTGGGCGCGTTCGACGCGGCTCGACGTCGCGCGTCGATCGGTGGCGGTGCAAGGGGCTGCGGTGGACGGAGCTGAGCGCCACGAGCTCGCCGGCAGCGAGGTGATTCGGGCGTGCGACGGAAACCGCAGAACAAGGCGCGCGCGGGCGATCTAACTAGCTAGGAACGACCTACGCGCGCGCATGAACACAATGGAAACGAGCCCGAGACCATTTGGTCATCGGAGCCACGCCGGTGACAGGTTTTGCAGCGGCGCATCCGGGCACGATCGAGGCGACGGCGCTACGGGGCTCGACACAGCACGGGGAGAGGCGCAACGGGTTCGCATGGATGTGCTGAGCACGATCCCGAGCTCGCTTGAGCTCGACAGGCAGCGATGGCTTGGCTACGAGCTCGCCGGCGGAGGCAGGGACTCGGCAATGGCGGCGAGCGGGCTAGGGGCGAATGCACGGCGCGAGGAGCGAAAGGGGGAAGGGGAGAGGCTCATCGCGCGGCCAAGGAAGGCCCGTGTGAGCTTAGTAGCAGCAGAGGACGAGGGAGACGGCGATGGTGCTCCGGCGACCGAGAAGGAGGAATGAGGTCGATCCCGAGCGTGCGGTCGCACCCGAGCTCGATGACGAGGCGTAGTCGAAGCAGGGGTCCATGGCGGAGCTCCAGGACTGGTCGGAGCGGCGAACGGGCGACGGTGGCCGCGGCTACTGCGAACGGCAGCGAGGAAGGCACTCGGCCATGGCGGAGAGCGAGCGAGGGAGGGGGGAAGTGGGGCGAGGGAGGCGCCAGGGGGCTGCGGGGCTCGCCCTTAACCTCCACGCGGGCGCGGGCGCGTTGTCGAGCGGGGAGAGAGGGGGGGCCGGCTCGGGCGAGGCGCGCGCGCTGTGTGTTTGACAGCGGCGCGGGGTGAGCAGTGCAGGAGGTGGGAGGAGGTGCGGGGTGGGCTGGGCCGCGCTATAGCAGCAGGCTCAAGTGCACAGTAGAGTTCTAGGCCTTTTTCATTTTTCCTTTTCCTTTTTCTGTTTTCTTTTCTTTTCTGTTCTTGCAAATTGGTTGGCACCTAAAGGACTTTTGTAAAATGTGTGAGCTAGCCCATACATCACAGTGCAACATATCCTATCACCAAAAACTGGTTTGGGGTAAATACCATTCCATATTAATTTTGGATTAATAAAAAGGTTATTAAATATTGTTTTCAGCCACTGTTTGGGGTTGTTAGAGTCACTTATGCAATCTCAATAAAGTTGGTTACAATTTTATAATTGCCTCTGAATTATTTGCTGTTTAATGAACATTTGAGATTCTGATTTGAACAACTTTTATTTTTCCACTTTGAATTTAATTGAAGTTTGAATTAGAAGTTTGAAATGCAATATGATGCAAATGATGATTAGGCACTGTTGAACTTGCTGACATGGCCTTAATTAAGGGTGATCACTGTGGCTAAGTACATGGGGTGTTACACAGGTACAGATAAAGCGATGACTTGACATGAGAGCGATGCTTGTTTGCTTTTGGAGTTCTTCTTCTTCCTCCTCTTCGACGATTGTAGGATGGGCTCCGGGTCGGGAGCCTGAAATTAGCAGGGTGGATGTCGTTCTTCTTTTTTGTTTGATTTCATCCGTAGTCGGATCCTGCTCTTCTGTATGATGATTGATATGTATTGATGTATTCATGTTGTAGCTTGTGAGTGTAAGCCTTTATCTAGTATTCTCATATATTCAGTACATGGTATGTTGTAGTGATATCCACCTTGCGAAGCGTCTCTGATATGCGCTTCTATCCTTGGCGGGACTTCCAGGTTCCTCGAGGATAGGACCCCATATTGGGCGTTACAGCCCCCTACCCAGCTTATTCTAGAAGCCCAAACAAATTTATTTTTTAGAAGCCTATTAATTAAGATTTGACTAGTAGCCTTCTAAAAAATATTTTTGGTTGGTTTCTAGAATAAACTGGGTAGAGGGAAGCTTATTCTAAACGGGTTTGCTATTTCACGTCTAGATGTAAAATAGTTACCTCACATCTAAGTCCATCACCATAGGATAAAAATTTGCTATAAGATTCGTGAAATTGTCCCTCGCACTCGTACGTCCCATGCAACCGCGTTTGTTGCTTGATGACGGGAAAATGGCGGGCGTCAGACACGCGTCCACGTCATTGATACAGAGTGAATAAATTTAAGTGCGTAAATGCATAAATAAAATGGATATCAAACATTGCAGGTACATTATTTCCAGAACTCTTACATTTACATAAAAATTCTGTTAATTACATCTCCGAAGAGAAAACCCCTGATTAAGAATTCCAACATATCTATTACATAGGATTACATCACATGCCTATTACAATATGCTACAAGAGAAGTCCTCCTCGCTATCGTCGACGCCTGCGTGCTCGGGGCAGCCTTGAAGTTTGTTAATGTTATCGTGTGTGATGGTTTTCATTTGCGGCATATGACCTATTTTAGAAGTCATATTTTATCTTATGCCATGTGTACTAATATTGGTAGTACATAGTGTCAACATAACACATATGCTTCACTTAATTATCCTGATCGATTAACCAATATATCAGCATTTTCCTTTTACTTTGTATGAGAAAATTATCTTGATGGTTAATCAATCTGCTAAGTGAGCATTCAAACATGATCCATGTATATGGGCCATAAAATCATGCATGCCCCATATATGGCATGCAAATATTTCAAAAGCGGCTGCTCGTCCGCATCACTTCCTCACACGTACGGGAGAAAAAACTAAGGCAAGGTGAGAATACATGGATACCTCCTTGCTCCCTTCTTGATGCATTCCTCTTGCACCATATGTCTCAAGTAGTATTGGTGTTCTACATCGCTCCATATAGCACACCTTGTTTGGTCTCATGGGATCTAGCATCCCTTGTTGATACAAACCATGGTTAAATTAAATTCTTCTTGTTTTGGTCTCATGGGATCTTGCTTCTCATGTTGATACAATTCAAGATTAAAATATATCCATCGATGATGCTTTATTTTCACCACATATCTCATATATGTTCGGTTCTACCCACAAAATTCTTCTTGTTTTGGTCTCATGGTGATCTTGATCCCATGCTGATACAAATCAAGATAATGCATGAGATGCCTAGTGGTCATATATCACTCCTCAATCCTATAATGATGCAAATTAAGTGCACACGTGCAATTAAAAATTATGCTCATCTTGTTTTGGTCTCATGGTGATCTTGCATCTCATGTTGATACAAGCCAAGGATAGAAATAGAAATAAAGCTCATATTGATTTGGTTTCATAAAGCCCTATTTTGTTCTAGACCCCTAAATGCATCAGTATAGGGTGTAAACTTTTTTTTTCTTCTCTTTTTTTTTTCAGAATCTGATGACGGGAAAATGGCGGGCGTGAGACACGCGTCCACGTCATTGATACAGAGTGAATAAATTTAAGTGCGTAAATGCATAAATAAAATGGATATCAAACATTGCAGGTACATTATTTCTAGAACTCTTACATTTACATAAAAATTCTGTTAATTACATCTCCGAAGAGAAAACCCCTAAGTAAGAATTCCAACATATCTATTACATAGGATTACATCACATGCCTATTACAATATGCTACAAGAGAAGTCCTCCTCGCTATCGTCGACGCCTGCGTGCTCGGGGGAGCCTTGAAGTTTGTTGATGTTATCATGTGTGATGGTTTTCATTTGCGGCATATGACCTATTTTAGAAGTCATATTTTATCTTATGCCATGTGTACTAATATTGGTAGTACATAGTGTCAACATAACATATATGCTTCACTTAATTATCCTGATTGATTAACCAATATATCAACATTTTTCTTTTACTTTGTATGAGAAAATTATCTTGATGGTTAATCAATCTGCTAAGTGAGCATTCAAACATGATCCATGTATATGGGCCATAAAATCATGCATGATGATTTGTACATGCATAGTATTTCACTTATTTTAGTACTAACGGATGTATGTAGTACTCTCTTTTTAATGAGTAGATGACATCTACATTTTTGAAATATTTGCATGCCATATGGAGTATGCATGATCTAACTTACTCTGTTTTGGAGATAAGCTAGATATATGTATCTTCTAGAGAGAAAATATTTGATTTGTTTTGGTAGCATATGCAAATGCACTACAATATTTCTAGTGCAAGCAGACCGAGGTTATGATTCTGGTCATATTCTACTTTTTTATGTATACGTCCATAGGAAGGGACCATACAGTTTATATGTACCATACAATTTATTTTAATTGGTGTTATAAGTGGATGTACGCAGGTTAGCTGCGTACCACATGTCCACTTTAAATTGTACTTCACATGCGTACAAACCAGATTTTCCAATATCTAGTTATTTATTATGATGCATGTGTCCTTGTATATATTTTATCCATCTAGTCTATTTTAGAGCATCAGGTTGGTAAATATAGTACCATTCATAATTTAGTGGCATTTTGACTATATATCGCCAAGTAGGAATATTGATTTCCATGCATATTTTGGGATTTGAGATATGTTGCCTATTTGCAATATTTACACCATAGTTTATATTCATAAGGCGACGAAGAGTTTGCAATATTTGACTACATAGTTTATACTCATAAGTCTTTGGAGTGTTTCCGTTCATCGTTTTATCTAGATGAAGTGGCTACCAGTTTATACTCGTATAGCCTAGGAGTATTTTGTTACATATGCCAAGTATTTAAGCTCATGAGAGTTGTTGGCGTATTTTAATATTTGGTACCGTAGTTTATACTCACAAGGCGCTGGAGTGGTTTGCATATTCAACCATATTTTATACTCTTACGCCGTTGGAGTAGTTTTAATCCATACGAGGGATTATCTTATGACATGTGGGTTAATTTACTACATGCAATTGTATTAACACCAGTTTTCCTATAGTCTCAAACATATCATATACGGACATGTGACTAAGCGAAACTGGTCGAACATTTATATGATTTTGCATTTCAAGTGCATAAGAGTATTTATCAAGTTTCACTTCACTTGTATTAGTACTAGCATCATGTAGCAACATCGTGCCCATGTGTAGCTAACCAAATGAAGTATGGTGATTTCTTCTTGCTTGTGTTATCACCAACATAGCATAGACTATATGCTCATAGTGTAACCAAACAGAAGCATATATATCAACTTATATTTCACATGGACATGATGAAGTCCATGAAAATTCTCAATTCGAGTTTAGCTATATGAGACTAAACTATATATGTTTTATCATCATGTTATTTGGGACTTCTCAATATTGCAAGCGCACTATGTTATATCTAGTGCAAATCAGTATAGCGAAATCATCTATCATAAAATTTAATTTAGCCGATACATGCATTCATATGAAAGGAACGAGTAAGTAGTCTGACTAATTTCCAAATCAAAGCAATGCAGATAATGTTTGCTTGGCTTTGTTTCACATGCGTATATATCTGGTTTCTAATTAGAGTCCATGCTACTTAAAGATAGAGAATATTTTAATCAGAACATGGCCGTATGTGTTATTTAATTCGTCCAAGTTTAGGTCTCATATTGACCAAGTCTAGGCAGATGACGTGCAAACATTGTTCCATTTGGCCTTAGCTTCACACTTAGATGGCTAGCATTTCTAACAACATTTCACAAGATATTTATTTCTATCCTTGATCTGTATCAACATGGGATGCAAAATCACCATGAGACCAAAACAAGAAGGATTTCATTTATTCTTGAGTTGTACCGACCATGGGATGCAAGATCACCATGAGACCAAAACAAGAAGGATTTCATTTGTTCTTGAGTTGTATCAACATGGAGATGCAAGATCACCATGAGACCAAAACAAGACAGATATAGTTTGCTCTTGAGTTGTATCAACATGGAGATGCAAGACCACCATGAGACCAAAACAAGATGAGCATAATTTTTTGGTCTTGACTTGTATCACCATGGGATACAAGATCACCATGAGACCAAAACAAGAAGAATTTTGATTGCACATGTGCACTTAGTTCGCATCAGTATAGGATTGAAGATCAGTATATGACCAGACTATACATTTCATCTATCATCTTGATTTGTATCAACATGGGATCAAGAGCACCATGAGACCGAACCAAGAGAAAATTAAGTGGGTAGCACCGAACATATATGAGATGTACGGTGAAACTAAAGAATCATCGATCAATAAGGGAGGGAAAAGGCGGCCATGTATTCTCACCTTGCCTTGGATTTCCTCCCGTATATGTGAAGTGGGAGTTATTTACCCAAAACCACCACACTTGGGGCTAGGGTAACAACTTAGTACCACATTTGTGCCAGGGCACAAAAAACCACCGAAACTGCGCCTAACATGTAACGCAGAGCACTGATGCTGGGATTTGGTCGCGAAAACAGCCAAACTGACAGGTAGGGTCTGCTTGTCGGAATGACGTGGCAAAGACCAAGTACAAAAAAAAGTGTTGACCAGGTGAGGTGGCAGATGAGATGCGGGCCCCGCCTGTCATTGACTACGCGTTCATCTTCATCCCATCTTTATTCCTTAGGAGCATTGCATCGAGCAGCTTGTGGGCAGCCGAGCCGAGAGCTCCATGGCCATGGCAGCCGAGCCCCTGCTCAAGCTAGGCCCGGGCCGCCTCAGCCTCTTCCCTGCACGCCATGAACCATCGAATCCGGTCGCCGCCCCTGCCGGCATGGACGGCCGAGCCGAGAGCTTCATGGCCACCATGGCCGCGGCAGCCGAGCCCTGCTCGAGCTAGCCCAGGGCCACCTCACTCCTGGCGACGATATGCTGGCCTGCGGGCAGGGCCATTGAGGAGGCACAGCTCCCGCGAAGCTTCCTGTACACAGCGACTGCGTCGGGCGGCGCGACGGAGTTCGCTGGCGAGTCCGCCATGGACGACGACGAGTATGCCCTCACCTTCTTCTTCACGCATGGCGTCGGCTTGCTGGCCTGCGGGCATGGCTAGCGAGGAGGCACAGGTCCCGCGAAGCTTTCTGGACACGGCGACTCCGTCGGGCGGCGCGACGGAGTTCGCTGCCGAGTCTGCCAAACATGAACACGAGTATGCCCTCACCTTCTTCTTCACGCATGCGTGCTCACGCATGGCGTCGACGCGTCTGAGCAAGCATACGTGCTCAAGGTGAGCCACTCTCTCCTTCCCTGCGCGGCCACAACTTGGCTCGACCGGCACCATGCCCGCGCCGCCGCGTATGCCAGCTTCGTGAGCTGGCGGACGGGATGGAGGCGTCCGGCCCGCCATTCCTCTGCTCACTACTCCCGCCGTTCCTCTGGTCACTGCTCCGGCGTGGCCATGGCGTGTTGTGACTTCTTCAATGGCCAGAGGATGAACGCACAGAAGGTGCTCGATGGAATGCTTCATAGAAAAAAATGGTGTGAAGAAGATGACTTTCTAGTCATTGACAGGCGGGGCCCGCGTCTCATTTGCCACATTAGTCGGTCAAACTTTTTGGTCTTCGCCATGTCAGCCTGACAGGTGGGCCCAATGTGTCAGTTCCACTGTTTTCGCGAGCAAATCAGACTATCAATGCTCTTCGTTATTCGTTAGGCACAGATCTGGTGGTTTTTTGTGCCCTGGCACAAATATGGTACTAAGTTGTTACCCTAGCCTCAAGTGTGGTGGTTTTAGATAAATAACTCGTGAAGTGGTGATGTGGATGAGCAGTCGCCACCGTCTAGCAACGTGTGGGCGGTGCAGATGATGAGCAGTGTGGACGACGACATGTGTGTAGCTGACGATGAGCGGCACGGCGGAGGAGACGACGACGAGCGAACGGCCGGCACGACGACAGCGACGACGGCGAACGAACGGCCGGCACGACGGCAGCGACGACGTCGAACGAACGGCCGACGGCGCGTACGCGAGCAAGCACTTGAGCTATGGGGCGATGATGTTGATTGTCGATGGATGATTGAGGAGCTTGCCGATGGATGGATGATTGATGCGCAGTGATGGGCTTGTTTATAAGTGAGCGATCGATCAGCCTCCCCCCTAGGCTTGTTATGCTGCCCATATTTATAGCTTGGAGCCGTGACAGACGCTCTTCAAAGGCGCTGGAGATTGTGCGCCAGGACGTGGGATGGTCATGGTTATCGTGGGCAAACAACCAATCTCTACTCCTAATGTCTGAGTTGGTAGGATTGCGTCCACAGTTTATTTTCGTCTGGTTATATTTCATCTGGTTTATTTTCGTCCGGTTTATTTTCATCTCACATCCCACCATCATATCTCCTCACGTTGATTTATTTTACCCTCACAATAAAAAACTTTCCTAACTTTTTCAAAGTTTCCTAACTAGACACATTATAAACGGGCAGGAACCGATAGCACGTTACCGATTAATAAAATTTAGTTTTATGACAATCAATTCCAAATCCTAATTTTTCTAATGCATCGATCTTTGCCTTTTCTAAGTGGTTGTTTGGATAGGGAGGGGTTAGCCACGGAAATCATCCCTCCATCGTCGGCTGCATCCCTCACCCACGTCGCTGCTGCAGGATCTTCATCCGTCATCCTGAGCAATTGCGGCGGCGATGCGTGCGAGCTTCACGATAGTGGGGAGGACCAGGCCGCGGTGAAGGTAGGCCATGCGCTCGTCACGCTCCACGAACGGAACCTGTGCACAGAGGCGGTAGCGCGGGGTGGCAGCCGGCAATGAGGCGGCCGCGCTACGTGACGAGCTACGGGTCCCCCTTTGTGATGTTTTGGCATCGCTCCTTCATCACACATCCTCAGGTTCCTCTTGCCCTTCCCTTCCTCTGTCCTCCTCTCCCATCTCTATGCTTTCACGTGCATCCGGTTTTAATTCCTCGTGTGATATTCAGTGCGTGTGTAAACTAGATTAATCTTAATTCGGACTAGAGACATGAATAAGTAGGCATCGATTTAGGATTTCCACTCGTGCAATGTGTTATTGGAGTTGAAGGATTCAGATGTTGGGACAAACCCGGTCCGGCAACGAACGCCGAGTAGCCTCCGGCGACAACAACGCCGGACGAACCCCTCTCTCTCGCACTCGTTCGGACGGAGGTGGAAGAAGGAGCACAACACACTGGATTTTTCAGTCGACAAACGACATGCCGCACGAACGGCGCCACGCCCATGAACGGCGCCTCGGCCGCACGCGCGGCCTATTCTTTTTCTCCTTCAGCTCTAACTGTGTGGCACACACCACATACAACAAGCAGCAGTACAGGGGGTCTTTTATGCCCCGGCGCGCACACACACTCTGGCACGGTGTGATCCGCTCGGCCCGGCCACCCCTCACAACGGTCTCACGCGAAGGACTCGGCTGCTCTCAACAGTCCATGCATGCACGACTCAGCACGCAGCCACACCTCTAGCTAGCTTATCCATGCAAACTAACTAATTTCCTAGCCTGCAGCATCCACCATACACACACACGCTGGTCATCACACCTAGACGTGGTTTAATTCTAACATCAGATGCTGTTGTGAAAAATGAATCTCGAGTGCCAGCAGCATCTCCAGCCTCTGAAAATGTTTGTGATGTTATGCCAGATGTTTTGAAGCCTCCTTCCAGTTCGAGCTTCGCCTCGATCTCATTTGTGCCACGGTCCTCCTCCCTGCAGCACGCTCTGATCTCCTATGCAACGTGCTGCTCTATCCATCAGTAGCTACAAGGTAACGATCATGAAATATCTTCCTCTCTCAATCTCTTGTTTATGTTGTTTATTATTTTCCAAATAAGGTGCAGAAATTCGATGCTATTGTGGAGAATGTGTTGTTGTGCTGAAAATTTGAGCCACAGAGCATTTTTTTAAAGCTATTGTAGGTGAATCCTGCAGTTGATGCCAATGACTTCATTTCAATTTTAATTTTTGAGTTTGGTTGGTTATCTTTTCTTATTATTTAGTTGAGTTGGAAATTTTATTACATGTCTAGAAGAATGGTTGTGGTACACTGGTGTTATGCTTCTATTCATGATTCGCCTCTTATTGTTGATTCGAACTATTATGTTTGGTCATGCCAAATCCCGTTGACTGGATTTTTTTTTGGTCATGCAGATTGTACAGAGAAAGTGGTACTATTTAACCTCACACAGGATGTGGTATGGATCAATGGGATCACCAAGTGTCTTCTGTGGCATATTGCTTCGGTGTGAGGGGCGCATGTCCTCCCTTTCCCCTTTCCCCTCGCCTCCCGTCACCTCCCTGAGTCTAGCTGTTGCCGCAGTCCATGCTGTTGTCTACCTCATCTTCCTTTCATTTCTTCACCCATGCTTTGGTTGAAGTCGTTGTTTGGTTCCCAGGCTGGACAAATCCTGCATTTCTAAAATCATTGATTTGTTTCTGGAAGTAATACCTTAGGTTTAAGATTATGTTATTCATAAGATTTGTGTATATTAATGGTTGATCCTTCCTGCAGAGCTGACACTATCGACAATGAAGAATAAAGACCATGGAATTATAACATTTCTTAAGAATTTGGCAGCACGCCGAAGATGCAATAGTGTCTTTGTTTGGCACATTTATCCATGAACTCGGAATAAAAGACGAGGGACAACATATGTGAGTGTTCTTTTCATCTACAGAACATTTTCATCTCAGTAAGCTTTATGACAACTATTTGATAATGGCTATAATTGTAGGTATTAGCCAAGAGCAGGAGCTCAAGTGGGCTTAATACTAGCGTTGATGCTGCATTTCCATAGTTTTTAGCCTAATTTAAGGTGTTGTTTGGCTATTATACAGTATAGTATATAGTGGGTTGTTACCGTGCATTTTCCAGTAGCACAATTGTTGATTAACTAATACTAATTGTTGGCATTTTTGATTTTCAAATACTTATAAATTTTGCCATGGGATATGAAGGAAAAGAGCCCAGAGCACGGCTTGGTTATATCATTCAAGATTGAAATTGGTTTGGCATCCGTGGAAGTCATGGTAATGGTAAGTTGAGTTTATTTGCCCACCATGTTCTTTTGGTCTGTAGTACTTTCCTAAGGGCATTTCTATCCGATCCCCTAAAAATAGTGGTAAGTTGAGTTTATTTGCCCACCATGTTCCTCAAGTGGAGAAGCCGGAGAGGGGGCGGCGGCCGCGGCCGCTTGAGGAAGATCGGCGAAGGAGGACACATGGTGTGGCCGCCCCCGGCTCGATCGTACACTAATCATGCACGCAAACGTGTACGATCAAGATCAGGGACTCACGGGAAGATATCACAACACAACTCTAAAACATAAATAAGTCATACAAGCATCATAATACAAGCCAGGGGCCACGAGGGCTCGAATACAAATGCTCGATCATAGACGAGTCAGCGGAAGCAACAATATCTGAGTACAGACATAAGTTAAACAAGGTGCCATAAGATGGCTAGCACAAACAGGGATACAACAGATCGAACAGGCGCAGGGCCACCTGCCTGGGATCCTCCTAACTACTCCTGGTCGTCGGCGTCCTGGACGTAGTAGTAGGCTCCGTCCTGGTGGTAGTAGTCGTCGAAGGTGGCGTCTGGCTCCTGGGCTCCAGCATCTGGTTGCGACAACCAGCAAGAAGGGAAAGGGGGAAAGGAGGGGGAAAGCAACCGTGAGTACTCATCCAAAGTACTCGCAAGCAAGGATCTATACTACATATGCATGGTATATGTGTAAAGAGGCAATATCGGTGGACTGAACTGCAGAATGCTAGAATAAGAGGGGGATAGCTAGTCCTGTCGAAGACTACGCTTCTGGCAGCCTCCATCTTGAAGCAATAGAAGAGAGTAGTTGGAAGTTAACCAAGCAACAACGTATAGCATAATCCTACCCGTCGATCCTCTCGTCGCCACCATGCGAGAGAGCGACCACCGGGTTATATCTGTCACTTGTAAGGGTGTGTTTTATTAAGTATCCATTTCTAGTTGTCATGAGGTCGGAATACAACTCCGGGTCGTCCTTTTACCGAGGGACACGGCTATTCGAATAGATAAACTTCCCTGCAGGGGTGCACCACATATTCCCCAACACGCTCGATCCCCTTTGGCCGGACACACTTTCCTGGGTCATGCCCGGCCTCGGAAGATCCACACGTCGCAGCCCCACCTAGGCTCAACAGAGAGGTCAGCACGCCGGACTAATCCTATGCACTCTGGGGTCTGGGCCCATCGCCCAGTGCGCTCCTGCACGTTGCGTACGCGGCCGCGAGCAGACCTAGCAACCCACACGATCACGGCGGTTACGTTATCGCGGTCCAACACGGCGCGCGCCGCTCAGTCGCTGACGTCAAAAAGGCTTCAGCTGATACCACGACGCCGGGATACCCATAACTACTCCCGCGTAGTTGGTTAGTGCGTATAGGCCAGTGGCCAGACTCAGATCAAATATCCAATCTCGTTAAACGTGTTATTATGAGATCACCGCGGACGACGACCAGGGCCAGGCCCACCTCTCTCCTAGGTGGTCACAACCTGCCCTGCCGCTCCACAACAAAGAGTCACTTAGAGGGCCGTCGAGGAGGCCAATCCTTTCAGCCCCCATTCGTGAATCACCTGCGGGTGCTCCTCGAGCCGACCCGACTTTAGTATCCATCTGATGTCACATGTGATAAGTAGTATACATATCCGCAATCGCCACCCGAGGCGAGCACGGCCCAATAATGTAGCATAGCAGACAGACGAGAATGTAGGGCCACTGATGACAAACTAGCATCCTACACTAGGCATTTAGGATTGCAGGTAAGGTATCAACAACAGTAGCAACAATGACAGGCTATGCAGCAGAATAGGATTAACCGAAAGCAGTAACAGGCTACACTACTCTAATGCAAGCAGTATAGAGAAGAATAGGCGATATCTGGTGATCAAGGGGGGGCTTGCCTGGTTGCTCTGGCAAGTAGGGGTCGTCAACAACGTAGTCGGTCGGGGCACCAGCAGCTGCGTCGGTCTCGTAGTCTACCGAAGAGAAGAGGGGGAAGAAACAGTAAACACACGGCAATGATGCAACAGGGATGCAGGACATGTCTAAACGCAGGGCCAGGGTGATATACAGCCTAACTAAGCGATTTAGTTAATTTAGGAATTTATTCGGATTTATTTAATTAGGGTTGGACACTATTCATTTATCGAAATCGGTCTAATTGTTCAACGTTCTTATAGCTGCGGGCATCTGACGGGAATACAGAGGATGTATTCGGGTTCGTATCGTCGTTCTGAGCAAGTTTCATGTATAAAATATTTTCATCGGAGTTACGGTTTAAAAGATATGATTTTCTAAAGTTTTTATTAATTTCTGAAATTTTAATTAATTATTTAATTCAACATTATCCGAAACAGTGATTGATGACGTCAGCATGACATCATGCTGACGTCAGCAGTTAATTAAGTTAATTACTAATTATTGTTTAATTAACACTAAGTAGTTAATTAGATTAACCTAATCAGGATTAATTAACTAATTAATTAACTAAATAATTAATTAATTATTTTAATTATTTTAATTATTTATTTTTATTTCTTTCTTTCTCTTTTATTAAAACGTTCTGGGGGGGCCCACTGGACAGTGGCACAGCCGGACTCGTCCGCGCTGTGCCCGTCCAGAGCCGGACGCGTCCGCGCGGTGGGGGGGGTCAACGCGCGTCGCTCGCACGGCACTTGTCCTACTCCATTGTGCGTTTCGCCTTCCGGTGGTGGACGCGAGGGCCAGAGGCCGGAGCGGGGCGCGCCGGCCGTGGCCGTGAGAGGCGGCCGCGGGAGGAGCGCTGGGCCGGCGCCGGCGTGCGGCTGGCGGGCGGGCGGCGTGCTCGGCGAGGGCGCGCTAGGCGAGGCAGGGGCCGGAGCGCGTGCGCGTGCACGGTGCCAGGGGAGGGGGAGCCTGGGGCTCACCCCGAGATTCGCAGGGACGGGGCAGCGGGCTCGAGCTCGTGGAGGGGGGGGGTCGCGACGGGGTCGAGCGGGCCGCGTCGAGCAGGAGGAGGGGCTCGGGGTGGAGGCCGGAGACGACGGGTCGACGGGGGCCGGCGTCGGTGGAGTCCGGCGAGGCGGCGAGGTCCAAGGGCGACGGCGGTCCGCGACGGCGTCGGTTCGAGCGCGGAGACGGGGCGCGTCGGGCGCGTCGGGGCGAGCGCGCTGGGCTCGGGCCCGAGCGGGGCACGTCGGGGACGAGGTCGTCGGCGACGACGGCGACGGAGACGAGGTGCAGGCCGGCGGGGAGGCGCGGGCTCCGGCGGCGGCGCGCGTCGGCGACGGGGCGGACGGGATCGGGGATTGCCCCGATCCAGATCCAGCCGAGGAGGGGGCGACCGGGGGGGGGAATGTGGATCGGGAGGGGGCTAGGGTTCGGCCGGGGGGCCTTATAGGCCAGGGGGCGACGCAGGTGGGCCGGCCGGCTGGGCTTCGGCCCAGTTGGGCCGTGGGGGGGGGTTGCTCCTTTATCCTTTTCTGTTTCTTTTTCCTTTTCTTTATTCTCTTTTCTCCACTGTCAAATGTTTAGGCCCCAAATGGTTTTTGTAAAAAGTGTGACCTATTTCATAAATACCAGTGCATTATTCCTTAACACCTAAAATTAGTTTGGACAAAACATAATTCCATATTTATTTCAGATTTAATAAATGGTTATTAGACATTATCTTTATCCACTGTTTGAGGTTGTTCGAGTCACTTATCCAATTCCAATGATGTTGGTTTCAATTTTAGAATAGCCTCTGGAATATTTGTTATTTATCTGACATTTTAGTTTCTATGTTGGACAACTTTCATATTCCACTTTCATTTAAATCTGAATTTGACTTAGGAGTTGAAATGCAATATGATGCTAATGATGATTATGCACTATTAATCATGATGACATGGCCTCATCAAAAGGGTGATCACTGTAGCTTAATACAGGGGGTGTTACACGTGGCTCCCGTGGCGGCGCGGATCGAAGCTCAGGATCGGCGGCGGGGACCTCCGGCCACCGCTTCCGGCCATTGGGAGGAGAGGGGGCGGCGGGGAATGGCGGGGGAGGCGCCGACGGCGGGGCAGGGTGGGTGGGGGTAAATATAGGGAGATGAACGGCGGCTGAGTATAATTTTTACTCCACCAACGCCGATTGGGGATCGCTAGGTCCCGGTAAGGGGAGTAAATTAAAGTCCGGATTTTACTCCTCTAACCGGTTATTGGGGATCGGTTAGAAATGCTCTAACATTTCAAAACGGCTTCTGTCAGGTTTTAGCTGCCCCATTGAGTAAATGCCTATAAAGTTTCTGTAGTATCGAAAATGTTATAGTTCCATGGTCTCGTTCATTATCAATTATGTCAGCTTTGCAGGAGGGAACAATGGATGTCAAATGAAAGGAAATGATTGGTGGAGCATGTACTATGGAGATGTCAATGAAAAGGTTTGGAGTTTAACATTTGCTTAATGCATTTATGTAAATATTCTTACCATGTAGAAACAAACAGGCTGGAATAGTGTTCAAAGGGTGCATGTTGATCCTAATATAGGTGGAAGTTAAATATAATCCCCACGGAATTAGATTGTGACCTTGTTTGTCGTTCTCAATATGTTTTCTATTTTGTATCCCGTAGCAACGCACATGCATTCACCTTGAGGCTCAACTCTTATGTGTATCCCGCGACCTTGCATTAACATCCAATTCTATGCCGACACTTAACTCTTATGTCAAAGAAGACGCTTGATACTAACTTCGACGAAAACTGGGGTGCCAAATATGTAGGTGCAGTCTCACACAAAAGAAAAATGAAGATAAGTTGATAACTTGATGTCAATGACTCGTGAATGGAAATAAAAACACCACTCATTTATGTACTCTTTTTCCTAGCTTAAATTATTCATTCAGATGGTACTACACCCTGTTATTCTAATTTTATACACTTATTTCTTGCCAAAAAAAATATTAATTGGTTCTTACTTCTTAGCTTACTAAAACTCAGGAGTATGTTTTCTTCCTCACACATTTTAATTCATTTTACGCAGGCCGAGATAATACTGATGCTCAATCAAGATCTGGATGTCTCATCTCTGAACATTTGAAACGCTGAGCAGTCAATGGAAGCTTGCCTAGCCGCTTTCGCACGACATTATATCTCTGGACGTTTGTACTTCTGCGGCTCTCGACATGAGCCCCATTCAGCTTGCGGTAGTAAATGATCTCCCAAAAAGCCTTCCGAGGGCTTGCCGCGGCGGATACCGCATCCCTTGGCTCCGGATGACGAGCAAGGTGACGGCAAGCAGGAGCATGCGTTGTCAACCAGCGTCACAGGTATTGCATTCTGAAACCGACGGGGGCATATAGTATGCAGGGAAATAATAGCTTGAATATCTTTTCAGTGAGATCGGTTTTTGAATGTTTACAAATACAGGCAAACGTGTAATATGTTGTTCTATTTTAATTTGAATTGAAATCGAAACCACTTAATGCATTTTGCTTTCTTTAATAGCGCATGTTCTCCTTTGTTTTTGACTGGGCACTAAAAGATGCATCATGCTCTCCTTTATTTTGGTTGTATTTCATTGGTTTTACTCATGCACAGTATAATATAGATGTAAAACAGAATGGTTTAAATCCCATGAAGAAGTCTCAATAGTTTGTATGAATGATCTTGAAGGCGGTTCTTGTTCTGATGTTGCAAAAAAATGTTTTAAATTCTATGTAATCCTATGTAGAAGTAAGAATATTTACAGTTCGAGTAGTACAAAAATGATAGCTGCCAAAAAAATATATGATTAAATGCATAGTTCCGACTATTTGTGTACTCGAGGGCATCAACGTGGTTACATTGATGACTAGAGAGAGATGGTGGTGGAAGGGGAGAGAGGCAGGCAGAAGTTCATTGTGACGGAAACTGCAAGCACATTGTGAAATATAATCCAACTACATGGTTATGTATTTGAATTTGCAATTCAAAGTGTGTCCGTGGTGATAAAAGGGGGGATTACGAGCCGGATGTCCCATGGCGAGCTTTCCTTGGGGAGGTGAAGTTGTGAGGTTAGTGTGTGGATGAATAGAGTGTGATTCGTAAATCCTAAAGGTTACCACTATAATATATAATACTTTGTAACACACAGGCAATTAACTTTAGTCTTACATGCTGACTTGACACGAGAGAGAGAGAGAGAGAGAGAGAGAGAGAGAGAGAGAGAGAGAGACGGGAGGTGGTGAACTTGGATTTGTATGAAGGAGATGACGTAAAGATAAGGGGTGGAGAAAAGAAAAGAAGAATTCATTTCGCGGCAAGACATGTTGTCTAATGTGCACGAGGTTCCTACAACTATGTTAGACACGGTTAGTATTGAGCCATAAGAAAATATATACCCTGTTGCAACACATGCCCATTGTCCTATATCCAAAAAATGGTCGACCACGCACCGACAACTATATTATAAGCATTGCAGCCCGTAGCAACGCACGGGCATCTAGTTAGTTATAGATTAGCACGTCAAGTTTTCTCGCGTGGACTTCGTACGCGTGCAACTGAGCGATAGAAGAAAGCCGGGGCGTGGCCATCCACACGTTGGAATGAGCTTTGGACGCTAATCCATACCTATTTGATTAAAGTACCTAAGTTGGGCTCTTAGTTCTCTTTGCATGGGTTACATCTGGGAGACATCCGTATGCATTTGGGTCACAGGCTGGCTAATCACTTAATTAGCTCTTAATCTTGCCGCATAATTAATCCATGCATGCACACGTGTACGTATTCATTTCGTATAAGTGCACTTGGTCAGATTTATTCTAATGCCGCGGGAAAGCATTTTTTTCCATTGATAATTATATGATGACTTGACATTTTATACATCGTCGCACGTTATATTATTTACGCGACATTATTATGTCAATATATTTTTTAGCGGTGACAGAATAATGCTCGTAAATATGATATAATATTTTGGCAATGTTAGCATTGTCTTTGAATTTGGGTCAACGTCGGAATTTCGCCGTTGATGATGGCGTATGTGTATGGAAGTCATATGTCCTCTAATTATATGACGATATGGCTCATTTTTTTCTCTTTTATTTTTTGGGTCTTTTATTCTATATTGAGCGGCGCGGCGGAAATTCATCATGATATTTTTATCCGCGCATTCGGTAATTCACTATTTTTTTTACTGTTTGAAGTAATTGATTTTATTTGACCAATAGCTAACCACCATGTTTTAGTTTGGCCAAAATGGGTGTCAACATTGCTCAATTGTGTCATGTTGTCTTTGTTGTGCCAGGCCCAATAGCAAAAATAATCAGTTTCTTTTGTGCATTTTTGTGGGTTGGGCTCTCCGTATGTTTTACAACTGTAATTATTTTTAAGCAATGTAATTGAGAGCGGGGAGAGGCATTCTCAAAAAGAAGAAAAAGAGCGGGGAGAAGTAAGGCGAGGTACAGGTACGTTCCTTGAGTTATAGGGCACTAGGGTGCCAAGTTGTAGTTTTCGTTTGGTCTTTTGGAACAAGGCACTTTAAAAAAATCTTCTTTGTTTGTTTTTCATTTTGGTTTTTTGTTTTCTCTTTTTTTTGTCTTTTTAAAATCCATTATTTTTAAAATTTTATAAGTCTATTTTAAATTCACTATTTGGTTAGTTCCCATAATTTTCGTGCAAGCGCTCTATCTTTCACATCATTGGTTGCTGTTTGTTTTATTGTGTACCCTGTTATTGGCCTAGGCCTCTTTGGTTTCGCTTTTATCAGTCCTTTTTGGATTCGCTTTTGTCGGTCCTCGACTCGCAACTGAGGTCTGACTTTTTTTCTCCCAGTTGCAAGTCCACTCTCGACTTGCAACTAGGACTCGGCTTTTTTGTCCCAGTTGCAAGTCCATTCTCGACTTGCAACAGGGGCCCGACCTTTTTTGTCCCAGTTGCAAGTCCGCCCTCGACTCGAAAGTGGGACCCTACCTTTTTTTTGTTCCAGTTGCAAGTCCACCGTCGACTCGAAACTAGGGCCCGGCCTTTTTCTCTACTTGCAAGTCCACCATCGACTCGCAACCGGGGCCCGATATTTTTTTGTCCCAGTTGCAATCGCTCCCTTGACTCGTAACTAGGACTTAGCCTTGTTTATCTCAGTTACAAGTCCGCCCTCAATTTGCAACTGGGGGGTCCGACCTTTTTTGTCCCAGTTGCAAGTCCACCCTCGAGTAGCAACTAGGGCCCGACCTTTTTTCCCGGTTGCAATTCCACTCTCGACTCGGAACTGGGCCCTGACATTTTTTAGTCTTAATTGCAAGTCCACCCTCGACTCGCAACTAGGGTCCGACATTTTTTTGTCCTAATTGTAAGTTCACTCCCGACTCACAAATGGGGCCAGACTTTTTTTTTTGTCCAAGTTGGAAGTCCACCCTCGACTAGCAACTAGGGCTCAACCTTTTTTGTCTGAGTTACAAGTCCAGCCTCGACTCGCAACTAGGGCCCAACCTTTTTGTCCGAGTTGCAAGTCCAACCTCGACTCGCAACTCGTACCTGATTTTTTTAGTCCCAATTCCAAGTCCACTCTCGATTCGAAACTGAGGACCGACCTATTTTGTCTCAGTTGCAAGTTCACCGTCGACTCGCAACCGGGAGCTCGACCTTTTCTTATCCCAATTGCATGTCCACCCTTGACTCGTAACTGGGGCCCAACCTTTTTGTTCTCTTCTTATTTATCTATTTTCTCTATTTGATTTTCTCATGTTTTTTTCGCTTTTAGTTCATTGTATATAAAAAATCACTTTTAGTTCATCGTAACAAGTTCACTGTATATTAAAAAAATGTTCAATGTCTATTGCAAAAAAATTAGTGTTTATTCAGAAAATGATCATCATATATTAATGGATTATTCACCGTATATTAGAACAATTTTGGTATTCGTTAACATTTTTTAATAATTTGAAAACATTTATGTAAATTCATGAAAATGTTTTTTAAATATGTTTTGATCAAACTTTGTTCCTTGCTGAAAATATAAGAGTGAAAAACGAAAAAAAAAAGGAAAAAAAATCATTGGTAGCCTAGAAGCTAGCGATGAGAGACGTACTTGTAAATGTCTAATGATCAGATGCAAAAACTAACAAATCGATGTTAGCACTAATGGTGAGGGTTCTTTAAAAAAAACTAGCAATCAGATTTTTTTTTTACAAGTAGATAGCGACCGGATTTATTTTGAGGGGAGCTAGCCGCCAGATTTACGTATAGGCCGGCCACCCAGGCGAATGCGAGGTGAGCTGGTTTTTAGTTTTGGGCTTTAACAAATTAAAATCAAATAAACAGGACAAAAAATGAAAAGCAAGGTAACCCTAACATTATATTTAGATGTGCACATCTAGATGTGACTAGTAGAATGCCCGTGCGTTGCTACGGGCTTTTTAAAATTTGCATAGAATGCATTATTTTGAAAGAACTATAATGATCTTGGTATCCATAGAGCTAACACAAATAAATAAAAATAATTAGAGGCCTAGATATCTAACATTAGATAGCCTCGTGTAAATTGCATACAATAATCCTTGTAAATATTTTGCTTCTAGTAAATTTGTCATGGGATTTTAACCTATTGTAGATCTCTCCAATAGGAAAACTGAATCCATTTTTTTGCGGGGATAGGAAAACCAAATCTTAGCAGCATAGATATAATACATGCTTCCCTGTTAGAGGTATAAATATGTGTAATTCTTAATTGACGTGTTCTTTAAATCTTCTAGGTCATAACACCATAATTCCAGTGATTGTGCCACATACTTTTTGGAACTTATTCACCCTATGATATTTTGTAGGAGGTCAAACTGAAAAGTGAAGCATGCGTCTTATGACAGAAATTGTAAAGTGAATGAGAGTAATGATCAACCTTTCCAAGAAGTCCTCTACTGATCTACACCTTCAAAAGTTATGATTTCATCAACATAAAAATATATGATATACTTGCAGATACCCATGAATTTTGCTTGATATGATATAGCAAGAAACATGGGAGTGCAGCGATTCGGTGCTCAGGCTCATCTGCACCCGGTCAAGAAAGAAATCATCACAAATTCAAAAATATTCAAAAGATTCCAATTTTTTGCATGTTAGATAATTTACTGTGTGAGGTCCGCTCCAATTTTCAGATAATTTAGACATCTAGTAGGAGCGCACCCAGCCGACTCACCTCCTTCCTCCACCACACGCAATACCCACCGCCGTCATGCTCTCAGTTACACACAACAATGATGCCATCTACCTCCCTGTCGTCTTGTCTTCCTCAAATTCCACCAATGCCTTCGGTTCTTCCGGCCTCATCCCCATGAACGACAGCGCGGAGTAAATTTCCGAAGAGGCAGTTGGTGTCCTCTTCGCCTTCACTCTGCATAGCATCAGCAGGGTGATGGAGGTCGGCGCCCATGAGCTCATGTTTCTCTAGGGCCTCGTGAGCGTGTCCCCATCCTCCTCTGCGACCTCCACACCTGCCTCCCGCACCAATGCACAATGCTCTTCATCCCCAACCGTGTCGAATCTAGATCACGATGTATGAAATACACTATCTATGTAAACATCGAACACACACCTTCCATGTAGAGATAATAATTATGCTATTCTTCTTCTGCCCGAAGTCAGTGAGTGTGCTCGTGTTTCCGACCCACGCCAATCTAGCCGAGGATGGCACACAGGAGGAGGAGGAGGACATGCATGACTTAGAGTCGAGGGAGAGGGAGGCGCCGTCGATGGTGGCGTTCATCTAGGGTTACGCCATGGTGGGAGGGTTTGCTCGCTCATGTGGGGGAGGGGTAAGAGAGAGGAGCCCGAATAACAGGTAAAAAACAATGGACGTTCTTGGACATGAGGTTGTGCCAAATATCACAACTCTAAAGTCCTGATGTATATATTTGATTGGTAGTCAAACCTAGACTTGAAATAATATTGACAGTGTACACCAAACTGCACTTCGGAGTTCCAAACTGAAGCTTAATATCTAACATATCGTATCTCATGTATCTGCTCTATTCCTTATTCCAAAATGCAGGAACACGCGCACCATGTTCTCCATTTCCATTTACTCTTTACATGGCCTTCTGCTCACCAATAAATAGATCATGCTTAGAGGAACTCAATTCCTTTTAATTCACAGTTAAGCTTGCAATACTGAGGAAAAAAAGCAAGCAAGCAGACACCTTAATTAATTAGTAGGACCTCAATCCGGCGCTTAGAAGCTTGCATATTGCGATAAAACAAGTCAGCGAGCATATTGTAGGCACAAGAAGCAAGCAAACAACAAGCTTAATTGATTAGTTGGACCTCGATCGCTTGCACTTTTTTTATTGCAGCCGAAGACACAAGACCAATTACCTACAGGCTGCAGCTCTGTGGTTGCAGAGACATTTACAGCTTTCTCTCTTAACCATCATTTACAGATTTGCAGCTCCTGGCATTGTCCTCATTTACAGAGTTCTCTCCTCTCTTGAACATCATAGAAACATTGTCTTCAAAAGTTCATCATCTCACCTTACCATCCATTGGGAACTTCTTTAACTTTAGCAAGTCTATCGAAGCTTAACCATGGATGCCTAATTCTTCATATGTTCCGGGCTTCCGGCATGACCACCAATATCTGTAGATGGACAACTAAGCTACACAAAATGAGTATATGAAAGGAGATTAGCAACTGTTTTCTCGATCCACTCGTAAACATAACAAGCAGTTTTTCTTCAAAATAGGCCTTACCCTATTTTTTGTAAAAGAAAGGCCAGGCACCTTCATGTCTAATAAAACGTTCTATAGCAAATCAATGGAACCAATCAGTCTTCTCTTAATATGCTTATATGCATGATACTAAATTCCAAATTGGAACTACAACTGACTTCAATATACGCAAGTTCGACAGTGAAAATAGTACGAAGCTTAGCAACGGCCTGCCCAATACCTACTTTCTACCCAGATGCGCAATTGCAAGGTTCAGCTGATTAAGATGCTCGAGTTTATCTGCAATGGTTGAGCATTATCTTTCTAATTCAAATTCAAAACTGACAAGAAGCAACAGAATATAACTATCACTATGGCAACCGTTATGAAGATGAATCCCTCCTTTCTCATAGTCGACACACAAGTTATTTGCTGCCTTCTCATATTCCTCTGAGAGTAGGGCACCTTCACTCTCAGCTTTTAGTACCGCGTTATATAAAGTAGTATTTGTGTTCAGGTACTGCAGAAAATCACAGAAAATGAAAGTTACAGTTCTGGTATGGTCATTTCACTCTGCTCTCTCCCTTTTCACGGATGCCATTTATGTTATAGACCTTACTTGAAGATGCTCATAAATCGTCATTATTGATGCCTTATCTGCTTCCTCCGCAAACTCCCTAGTTCACATACATATTTATATTCAGTAAAAAACTGAAAACACTTTGCTGCAGAGCATCCAAATTATTACACAAGAAGCAAGCAGACGTCATCCACTCACCTATCTGAGGCCCTGTTTGTTTGGGCTTTTATTTTTGCTTTTGCAGCTTTTTCACTTTAACTAAAAAGCCATAAAAGCTCCTAAATAGGTGCTTTTGGAGCTTTTATGGCTTTTGAGCTTTTGGAGCTTTTATGGCTTTTGGATCAAAAGCCATAAAAGCTCCAAAAGCACCTATTTAGGAGCTTTTATGGCTTTTTGGGCAAAGTGAAAAAGCTTCAAAAGCAGAAGCAAAAGCCCAAACAAACAGGGACTGAGTGTGTGTCCCTGCACAGCTCTGCCGAATCAATGACCGAGCAAACCTAGCCAATCATCAGCCAACCCACATCAAATGACACAGATTAAATAAAACGTAACCAAAGAAGAGTAAGTTACAGTGTTGGAGATCTCATCCATGGTGCGAACAATCTCAGCAGAGGGTGGCAGCTGCCCAATGTGGGCAACGAGCTCGTCCGACCTGCAAATTCGAGCAAACAGTCATAGAAAATTTAGCAAGGGATTGTTGCGGTGGGGTAGTATTGGGGATCGAAGGGGTTCACGGTTTTTCCCCCTTACCGCTGGATGACCTCGTCGAGCAGCGGAAGCCCTTGGCCGTGCGCAGCACATCGAAGCCGTACAGACATACAGGCCCGTCCTCGGCCTCGCCGCGGGGGTCGAGCAGGCGGCAACCGCAGCGCGGTTGGCGGCGGCGGCCCGCAACATCGTGGCTGTGTGGGCGCCGATGGAGTCTATCGGTCCTAGAGAGGGGTAGGAGATGACAGGCGCTTCCGTGGCGCCGCTCATTATGCCGTGTGGTTGGGCATGGGGGCTGGCAACGGGGGCTGGCGACGTCGTTTGATCGATGGGAAACAGACGAAAACGAGAGACGTGCGGAAGGCTGGAGGCGGCACGGTGCGGGGAGGCGGCGTGGGGAAGGAAGTAAGTAGAAGAGAAGATTCGGAGATTGGATAAGAAGGATTGGAGAAGAAAATGTAAGTCATGATTCTATTCATAATTGTTGATTGATTTTTATTTGAAGAAGGAATGTTCAGATATATATCGGTTAAGTAGTCAATCGGATTTTTCCTTAAATTCCGTTATTTATTTCCTTAAAATTTGTTATTTTATTTCCTAAAGCAAATTGCATTGATGAGAGAAATCGGCTGATTTAGGTAAGTTAGAAAAGTTAGACCTGTAATCTTTTGTACCTTAGAAAAGTGTTGGTTTACGAGGAAAGAGTGGAGAGGAAAATAAACCCGTAAAAAAGGGGTGGAGGAAGGGGACAAAAAAAATCAGTCGAAAAAAAACCGGACGAAAGTGATGGGACGAAAAAAAAATTGAACACAATCCTACCAACTGCTCAATTAGAAGTAGAGATATATACGGACCTATTTTAAAAGCTAAAAAAACTGGCCCTTACAAAGTGAGACCCTTGCACATGTGGGGAATCGGAGTAATTTCGAGGAAAGCGGCAGAAGGGTAGCGACCGCAATGGGGGTGGAAGTGCGTGCGTCCTTGCGTGGATCTGGAAAGAAGCCGTTCCTCGGTTCCTGCCGCACCGCATCCGTCCAAGGGCGACCGTCTCCTTCGACTCCACCAGATCCGAGTGTCCGACCCTCTCGATCGAAGCCCACCCTCACCCGACGCACGAGACAGCGGCCGCCACTGACCCATCCCCACATACCACACACGTATCCCCACCTCCTCAGATCCGAGCGCCATGGCCGCCCACCTCCACCCCCACCCCCACCCGCATTGCTATGCCTACCGCTAGCGCCTCCATGGCCGCCGCCGCCTCCTGCCGGAGCCCGCTTGTCTGGTTCTTCTCCCTCGCCGCCGCGCTCTTCTTCGCCTCCTGGTACCTCCTCCTCGACTCCGCCGCCGCCCCGGCCGCGCTCGATGCCCGCCGCCAGGGCCTCCGCCCCGCCTCTCCAGGCAGGAAATGCGATCCGGACAAGGCACTGCTGCGCGTGTACATGTACGACCTGCCCCTCGAGTTCCACTTCGGCATGCTCGACTGGGAGCCCGGGAGCGGCGGCGGCGGCCTTTGGCCGGACGTCAGGCACGGCGTGCCGGAGTACCCCGGAGGGCTCAACCTGCAGCACAGCATAGAGTACTGGCTCACGCTGGACCTCCTCGCCTCCGAGCAGGGCGCGCCCACGCCGTGCAACGCCGTCCGGGTGCGCGACCCCGCCAGGGCCGACGTCGTCTTCGTGCCCTTCTTCGCCTCCCTCAGCTTCAACCGCCACTCCAAGGTCGTGCCGCCCGCGCGGATCAGCGAGGACCGGGCGCTGCAGCGGAGGCTGATCGAGTTCCTCGCCGCGCGGCCGGAGTGGCGGAGGTCCGGCGGAAGGGACCACGTCGTGCTCGCGCACCACCCCAACGGGATGCTCGACGCGCGCTACAAGCTCTGGCCCTGCGTCTTCGTGCTCTGCGACTTCGGGAGGTACCCACACAGCGTGGCCAACATCGACAAGGACGTCATCGCCCCGTACCGGCATGTCGTCGACAACTTCTTCAATGACTCCACCGGCTACCACGACCGGCCGACCTTGCTCTACTTCCAAGGCGCCATTTACAGGAAAGATGTGAGTACCCTTTGATGAAAGCTTACTAGTTTTAGCTTATGCAGCTAATTAAAATCGTGGTGTCATTAGTCAACTTCCATTTTTAATAATGTAGCTATGGTTTTAAAAGTTGCTTTGCATGTGTCCTTCTCCTACATAGATTTGAGAATGTTTGCCATGTACTGGTACTATTTAACTGATTTAAGTTTCAGTCAATAGCACGATCCTAAGCTAGCACAATCTCATCCGTAGTCTGGAGTCTGGACACCCTCCGTGGTACTTGATTTGGACTTCAATGATTCTGGCTACGGGAAATATCGTAGTTGCAAATAATTGCCATTGGCATTGCCTTGTTCACTATCCAGCTGAGTTTGGTTGGTTCGTCTTGCTCATTAATCCAGCTCACTTTGGTATGCTATCGCTTCTTTCATGTGGCTGTTACCTACTTATAAGCCCTGTTTATGTTATAGCTCTAGTGAGTCGGTTTAATACTTAAGAGATTCTATAATCTGAAAAGGTTGAGAATCCAAAATTGTGATTGTCGCTTTCACACATTTGTGGCAGCAGTGTATAATATGGTTTATTAAGCAAGATATATGAATTATTGACTGTCTGAAAACCGAGGTCCTGAGAATGTATGATCTATGTGAAATATTGATGGTTCTCATGGTTGTGATTTTTTGAATCACAACCTTGCAGGGTGGTTTCATCCGACAGGAACTTTACTATCTTCTCAAAGATGAGAAAGATGTGCACTTCTCATTTGGAAGTGTGGCTGGTAATGGGATTGAGGAATCGACACAGGGTATGAGGGCATCCAAATTCTGCCTCAACATTGCAGGGGATACGCCATCCTCCAACCGCCTATTCGATTCCATAGTCAGTCACTGTGTGCCCATCATTATCAGCGACGAGATTGAACTCCCATTTGAAGATATCCTTGACTACTCCAAGTTCTGCATCATAGTGCGTGGTGCAGATGCAGTCAAGAAGGGCTTTCTGATAAATCTGATCAAAGGAATAAGCCCAGAAGAGTGGACAAGCATGTGGAATAAACTGAGGGAGGTAGAAGGGCACTTTGAATACCAGTACCCTTCTCAGCCTGACGATGCTGTCCAGATGATCTGGAAGACCATAGCTCGAAAGGTGCCCTCAATTCGGCTGAAGGTTAACAGATTACGAAGATTTTCTCGGTCTGAAGCTAACAAAACAAACGATTCTCCGGCAAGATCTTCCTGGCTAGAAAATCAAGCTCGTTGAATTTGAACCAAAAAACTCTTCCAGCTGGTTTTCAGTCCTCTGCAAGAGAGTGCCCATAGTGAAGCTGAGCTTGAACCTCAAAGCCGGGAGCAACAGCTACAGGAGATTAATGGAGTAAAGTACTCCTGATACAGTTTACCATCACAATATTACAGATCCGACGGCCTGATTTTTGTTCTCCTCCAATTTTCATCGAAAATGTGCTCAAGCGTGTAGATTAGGGGCAATAACTTTTTGTATCAGAATCTGTATATTCTAGGCAGTAGCGTGATTACTGATCATTTCCACTCTAGTCTTATACTACTTGACCTGTGTAACTACCCATTCTCGGAGCAAGAGTTTTTATGGTTCCTTGCTCGATTCTATCCATGTGATATCTGCAGATGGCCGGCATATGTCGTCCTTCCCTTCCATTATTGGGCCACTAGATGACCCGGTTGCGCCAATGACGCAAGAAGCGAATTAGAAAGAATGTTAGTAGTGAGTAAGTAGGAGATGTAACTGAAAATATAATGCAATGTGGATTATATTACATCATGTATTAACCACAAATCATGAAATCAATACCAGAGAACCAAATAATGTCACCACCTCTGTACTAACAACTAACATTTTAGCATAAGGAGTATCACAGGAGTACAGGAGAAGGATAATCTAATCAACCCTAAACAACAGCCAATAAAGGGATTAACCTCAGACTGCAGCAACCACCTAACTTGCCATATATACCCTGAAGGGATTAACCATGTTTCAGATTCAAGTACAGAGGCCTTCAGAATCTGAAACAGAGCTGGTACAGCTCAAAGTACAGGAGAGGGAGAGGGGGAGAGGTAGGGGGTCGGGCTTGAGAAGCGGAGAAGGAGGGGGGCTCCATGGGGCCTCTGCGTGGTGTGGAGAAGGAGCTCCATCTCCATGGCGGCGGCCCGTCCCATGGATGTGCGCGCCCCTCCTGTCGTCGTCGCCGTCCGTGCCATGGCAACCTGCAAAAAAGGGAAGACAAGATGGCGTGAGGTGAGGAGGAGAGGGTGGGCGAAGAAGGAGGGGAGAGATAGCAGTCAATTACATCATATAATAATTGGATCCAACACCATCAACCCATGGTACCTTTTGTACAGAAAAAGCAAACAAAAATGTAATATAAATGCTTGTTCTGATCTTCTGTACGAAATATGACCAGCCTGATCTTTGTGACTCTGATTAGTCTGATAAAATATGCAAGCCATATAATTACTACGAAAAATACGGACACAAACTTGTGAGTTTCCTTATGCACAAATCAGAATAGATGTGTACTGGAAGTCGAAACAGATTCAAGCTTCCTGATGAAAACCATGGATAAAATAACTCAGGAAATTGCAATCAGCTGACATTATACTGCAACCTAGTGCTGCTTCTCACTGTGAGACCTCTACTGAATAATGAAACATAAAGAATGTGCCACCTGACATTATACTACAGTTTCTTGTGATCGGCAGATTAGGAATGCCGAGCATAAAAATATGGTGGATATAATGATAAACTGAATGACCAGAGCTAGCAAGAAGGGTCGTGGAATATGTCAAACTGAAGAAATTACTAACATGAAAGTAGTCATCATTTGTAAGACCATCCCTCAGTGTTCTGGTATGCATGTCCGACCTGAACATTGTTATGACACTAAACATTGGTCAATTGCATCTGCATTTCTAATTTCTTGTTAAAAAGATGACTGCTTTCCTTTCATACAATTCTTGAGTATTTAATTATTTATTTGAAGTGGATGTCAATAATTTAGATAGTCACTATCTAGGAATAAGGCAGCTCAAATCAGTAGTAAACTGTTGCAGCGCAACTGATAAAAAAATGCATTAAAACATCTCTAATAGAATCAGAATCCGTTGTTCAAAGATACGGAATCTACCTAAAAGATAATCTTGGCTATCGTAGATTGATTGAGAGTTGTTGTTAGAGCTCTAGCTACCCGGGTTTTTCCATAACTATGAAGCGACACACATATAGCCAACTGACATCGCGAACTACTTAGTTCTGTATTACAGAGCAAGATCTAGACATAATAGTCATGCTACGAAACAACTATGAGGTGCACCAACTTCTTTTTGGAAAATACAAACACCCACTAAAGAAGAACAAAGTTGCACTCGGCCAGCAGGGCATTTAACGCAAATGCATAGGCTAATGCCAATGATATCTGTGTGTTACCTAGGATAGCCATGAAATTGTTACTCGTATGAAAGTATAGGAATGCAAAGAAACCGTGATCATTCTACAATTGTTGAAGCAAGTTATTATCTTTCAAGAAATCCTGCACAATCTACGATATCCATGATATCCACAATCTAAACCATTAGTTTTCCAAAATTGAAGTATCTATGGGGAGGCTGGAGGATGGGAACACACCTACCACATGCCACAGACAACCACTGAATTCTCGCCAAAAAAATACTTGTCGTCAGCATGAGAATTATACTGCCACCCAATGTCCCAAACCCAACCATTCCAGGTTGCACCTGAACATCTGCAGAGGAGTCAAGTAAAGAAATATTTGGTTCACTAAAATATATACTTTAGAGCATCCATAGGATCCTTTTAAATTCAAAGAAAACATCAATAGAATCTAACGAAGTTAAGAGATAAATTAGTACAATCATCAAAACGACTAATCACAAAATGTGATTTATTCTTTCATGTTTTATGCATCTTTCAATAGTAAAGTGCATCAAGCAAGCTGGTAGCATTTTTTGAATCTTCCAAATTTAAAGTATATTCAAACTCAAGCAGAAGCAGTGGGTACTTACGAATTCGAGGATTTAGGATGTATAGGCCCCTTCACCATGGACAGGTTGGCCGTTTGGATGTTCCACTTGAGGAAATAGTCATGGATGTGTACATCACGCCTACAAGACCTATCACCAGAAATTAACCGAAGTATAACAACAAGAAAAAGTAGCAAAAGCATCCCAAAAACACATCAAGATAGCCCATTGACGTCGCCAACGCCGCCCTCAACCCGTTGCGCCAAATGGCGCAGAGTCCCATTTGAAACCATGTACTCATTAAAAATATTTGCATTTTTTCAGTAACTTTGTGTTTGAGCAAGCACATACTGTAAGAACCTGGCCTCGTGTAAAAGTTTAATTGATTGTACAAAACTAAGCTCACATAAAAGGCAGGATGGGAACAACAGATTACAATTGTATCATGTGCAACAGCAGCCAAAATTAGTTAGCTAATAAATGATTTGAAGGGAACCAAATATTTCAGAGTAGTTTATCCCACATCTCATTCTCCTATAAAATGAGTTCACAGGAAAAACAACCGGCCATCAACAAAAATACAATTGATTTGATACAACGGTAAGAGAAATGAGTAACTATCAAAGAAACAAAACGTTTAAATTAGTATTTTTTTAACCACGCAGGAGAGTTGCATGTAAACTTTATAGAAGAGGAAAAGGGCCGAAACCACAGAGAAACAACATAGGGTGGTCAGCACACAATGATAAGCAGTCTGAAAAAACACAGGGGAACTGCCAAGTACAACAACTAAAGTAGGTCAAAAAAATGGTATCATGTAGTAGGCATGCCCAATGGTAATCCTGCCCATTTATGTGTGGTGCTTCAGATAACATTTGGTGACAGCGCAGCCCACAAAAACATAACAGGAATCTTCAGGCACGACCATGGATATGTAAGTTAAAAGTGCAGTACTCAGATCTGGTATATATCTAAAGAGAATAATACTATTAATTATCAAAGGATACAAAACATAGGAAGTTGCTGAAAAGTTTCGAGAATTGCTGTTTTAGTTCCTGATGAATACTAATTGCAGAACATGACAAACCATTGAAATCTTCTATTATCAGTTAGCCATTTATAATATATAGACAATTTTAAGGACTCTTCGGATTATAGGAGTTCCAAAAAAGGGCTAGCGCAGAATAAATAGAATTGCACAAATAGTCATTTCTGGATAGAACCGAGGGGAAAAAAACAAAAATGTCTCAACCGTACACAAAAGATGGTAAAAAATGAGCTAGACTATATGTATAAACTCATATGAAGCTGAGACATGGGCAAGCATACATAGGAATTTTGCAGCAGCATTCCTACGATATGGAGGGCCATTATAGCCAAATTTACCTAAGGTCTCTAAGAAAATCTTTTGAAACCCAGACCATCCAGATATATCAACATGGAAAAGCTTGACAAATGAAACCTTTGCAGCTGAAGATGCCTAATTATACTTCTTGTGGGCCTTTTTTCGAAAAAGGAAATTTTGGCATGCCAAGAAAAGATCATGCAAGGTACTGCACGCGAGACCAAGAAATTATTCCATGCAGTTACAACTTCAATTTGATTATGTACATATATGTATTATCAGGTGAAAATAAGCATAACAGTAGCATCATTAGTGCCTTCCGTGCTGGACAAAATAACATGCAAATCAAAATCTGTATAACTGTACTCCTGAGCATGGCCAACATTAATTAGCATGGCCCTATGGTCCACAGTTGCAAGATCTAAGCGTCTTATAAATGATCTAGTGACATCTAGTAAGGCCCGCTTAAATTTGACTTAAGAAATTACTTAAGGCAAGGCATGATGGTTGGCTATACCATGCAGATAGAGGAGATTAAAAGTGTTTTCAGAGCAGCACAATAAAGATTATAGACATATATTGGCTATCTCGTGCAGATCTCTTGCATGATTCAGAAAATATATATGTTAATGATCAGAACCAATTAAGGGACATCAGAACAAATACGCAACTACATTAAAATCTGACACCACATTAATCTAACATGATCTGGCATTAACATCTGAAGAAACATTTATAAGTTACATAATCTGACACCACACTAAAATAACATCAGAGTCAAATATCGCAAATTTGTAAAATTACATATGCAGAAATGATACAACAAACGAAAAAGCAGTAGCAGCTATACTGCATATTCGAGAAATTGAGAAACCTAACTAAGAATGCATATTAGAAGTTACAGCACAGAAAGAGCACGCAAAGCTGGAGTATGAACTAATATAAAACCAGATCATGGCGAGCAGGGGATGTACCTCTGAAGGTTTGACGACACTGTTGGAAACAAATAGTCCACATGAGCACAAACAAGTTGACAAGTACAACCACTTTGAACCAATCCATTAGGTATTTTACTACCATATGGGCACATGAGCACAAACAAGTTGATTTTCTGGCTATACAAATGTGTAAATATTTGGCAGATATAGACTAAAGTGTCGACCAGAAACTACTAATTGCAAAAGCAAGGAACACAAACAATAGGCTGCTGTAGCGATAAATTACTTGTTTCCCATCCATCTTAGCTAGAAGGGGCGTACTGATATGTCACCCCAGCCTAAAACGCAAGTGATCGTTTCCCATCTTCCAATTGGACCAGAATTTATTTGGGGAAGAGAAGAGGAGCACGTTTTCAACCTGAATGTGGCTGCCTTAACATTGAACAGAGACGACAGAGCCCTCACGAAGCCCTGCAGCTCCGTTACATTTAAAGATATTGCCATGTAAATGTTAGAACAAAGAAGAGTTGAAAAGTATTGTGTAGGCTCCACCAGACCCTTAAACCCCACACTTAATCCCAGCTTCAACATATTGGCAATATAACGCCATCTTATTTTCATCTGACAACACCTAATGATGATGAAATTTAGTACCATAGAGCACGGAAAAGAAGACACAAAGGAAAACAAAAATCTGGTAAACAGCCGAGCAAGACAAATTACCTCATAACCCAGGCAATGCCATTCAAATCAATTGCTAGGTAGATTAGATTGTAGCACACATACAATGCCTAAAAAATGTATGTATGCATGTTAGAGAGAGACACACACCTCAACGTGTGGGGAGAGGTGGCCTGCGCGTGGCAGTCCGTCACCACTGGACGCAGCCGAGCTGCTCCCATGTCTCCAACTCTCCATCGAGGTGAGCGGCCGAGCTCGAAATCCGTGCGCCTGCCAGCTATTGTTGCACGCGCGTGGACGGAGAAGGAGGAGATCCAGCCGTGGGCAGGGACCCTGTGGTCCTGTTGCTCGGAGCCGGGAACCCCGCCTGCGCGGGCGACGGGTGCGCGCGCTCACGCTCGCGCTGGAGCTCGCCCTAGCCCACCTGGTGCGGTGCAGCTCGCCATGGCCCACCGTCGTGCGGTGCGGCTGCGACCCCGTCTCAGCACGGAGGCGGTGGGAGAGCACCGGATCTGTACGGAGGGTTGGAGGCGCGGATCTTGGGGAGCTCGGGGGCGTGCGGCGGCCGGATCTTGCCGGAACCGGCCGGCGTGGGTAGGGGCGATGGGGAGAGAGAGGGGTTAGCGAGAGAGAGAGAGAGAGGAGGGCGACGAGGAGGGGGAGGCGAGTGGGACGGGAGGCGGCTAGGGTTTCTCCACGGCAGCTGCTGTGATTTATACCCCTGCACATGAAAAGACTAAAATGCCCTCGGCGGGGTGCAGAATTTGCAGGCGGTGGCACACCACTGTTCATAGCGATTTTGGGGGCGACGTGGAGGGCTTTCCTTCCTAGCAGTTCTTGAGGGTTAATATGTTCAATGACAAGAATTGCTGCTGTTCAGGCAATTGCATATGTGCGCTCAAGTCTTAGTTGTCTCTTGGCTCTTGCTAACTGTTGTTGCCTATCTGATCTGGGCAATTGACCCACTGTGCTGCAAGCCAGGCATACTCCTGACTGGCTTTGCGGCTGCCTCATGGGTGGAGTCCTGAATTGTCAAGAATAATATTGGTCGATATCGAGATGCCTTGAATGCGGTGTCAGAAGATGAGCATGGCCAATGAACGAAACACAGATACTACATGCACTCATCAGATCACGTGATACCAACCATCACAAGTCTCAAAACCTCTTCAAGCTCGACCGGAAAGCGTTTGACTCGGTCCCTTGGGCGTACATCCTCGATCTTCTCCTATGGAGAGGTTTTCCTCCTAAATTCCGCCAGTGGATCACCACCTTGCTTCATACCTCCTCCTCGCAGGTCACGGATCATGCTCAATAGGGTGGCCGGCCCTCCTGTCTTGCATGCGCCTGTTCTTCGACCACTATCCCTGTTATTTATCGATGGGTGGTCTCTTCCGCAAGATTCGATGATGGAGAGCTATTTTCCACACTTCTCTCTATGCCGACGACACGGCATTGCCGCTATCAAGAAAGATATACCGAACCTTGCAAGTGTGCTTACTTGCTTTGGTGACGTGACTGGCCTCTACACTAATTTCCAGAAGAGTTCCGTTGTCCCAATCCGGTGCGGGCTTCTAGATTTAGATGCAATCCTAACTAGCTTGCCGGCCACCCGGGCCTCCTTCTATATAAGTATTTGGGCCTCCTGCTCTTGGTTTGGCAACTTCGGAGAGGGGACTTTCAGTTTCTCAAGGATAAGGCGGCAACATGGTTGCTGCCGTGGAATGGTCAAACCATTACTGCCACGGGACGATGTGCACTCGTCAAGTCAGTGCACACATCGTAAGTGATATACCACATCATTGCTCTCAACCCTCCTCCTAGCACTCTACATAACTTCATCAAAATTGAGCGGGTTTTCTTTGGTCGGGCACGGAAAAGACCACCGGAATGAAGTGTAAGGTCAATTGGCGCATCGTATGTCGCCCTACCGACCTTGGAGAACTAGGCACCATCGACCTCGCTAAGTTTGCCAGGGCTCTTAGACTTAGATGGCTTTGGTTTGAATGGAAGGATCTGACGAAAATGTGGGTTGGTTTGTGAAACTCTTGCGATGAGTTAGACTGGGATCTCTTCTATGCGTCCACACATTACCATTGGCAATGGTGCCCGTGCACCATTCAGGGACTCACCTTGGATTAATGGGGAAAGGCCTATTGACATAGCACAACTCATTTTTGAGGTTTCCTCTATGAAAAGTTGGAAGGTGAGGGAGGCCATGAAAGGCGATACTTGGCTTGCCAAGATCAAGCTTCCCATAGCCCCAGACGATGGACCACTTACAACAAATTGTGAACCTCTGGGCCCGCTCTCGTGCAATCACCTTGTGGACGGTACTAAGGATGACATCATTTGGAAGCACACGGGAAGCGGGCACTACTCCGCCACTTATGCATACAAAGCTGAATTCCTCGACACCATCCACTCACCCATGAGCTATGCGCTTTGGAATGTTTGGGCGCCTCCAAAGGTCAATTTTTTGCTTGGCTTGCAATTTAAAACTGGATTTGGACGGTGGATAGGCTTCAAAGGCATGGATTGGCCAAATTGTGTGTCATGTCCTCTTTGTAAACAAACCGAGGAATCGGTGGACCACCTCTTTTTCAAGTGCCGGTTCACTAGGAGGCTTTGGAGCATGATCAAGGCTTGGCTCAACCTCGATGACTTTGACACTTCTCGTTGGACTGCGGAGCGTTCCATCAAGGATTGGTGGATCAATATGTCCGAGAAGAATGCAACAAGCCGGAAGCGCGATGATGTTCCTCACCATGCTTGTTGGACAATTTGGTGTGAGCGAAATGTGAGGGTGTATCAACACAAATTCACGCTCCCGTCTATCATTCTCTCCAACATTAAGAACGAGGCAACGCTTTGGGTCATCGCCGGTGCGAAGCACTTAGGAAACATCATGCCACGAGAGTAGAGGCTTTGTAATTTTTTTTCGCTTTTGTTTGTAAAAGCAACTCTAAAATCTTTCTTAATTAATGGATGAGGCAAATCTTTTGCCTCCGTTTAAAAAATATAAATTTTAATGTTTCAAAAATTTCTGAAAATTTCTGAATGTTCAAAAGACGTGTGTATAAACCCTAAAAAGTTCAAGTCCAAACTTCAAATATACATGAAGATAATAAAAAAGACAAATTCAGCATGAATAGTGTCAAAAAGGGACAAAAGCAAAAATGACACTATTCACATGTGGATTTGTCTTCTTTGCATCTCCATGTATATTTTAAATTTGGATCTGAACATTTTAGGGATAGTAGATGTGACGACCCCGGCTTAATCGTGCACTAATCATACACGCAAATGCACACGTTCAAGCCTAAGGACTCACTTGAAGATATCACAACACAACTCTAAAACATAAATAAATTCATACAAGTTTAATATTACAAGCCAGGGCCTCGAGGGCTCGAATACATAGCTCGATGGCATACAAGTGTCAGCGGAAGCGTTAGATATCTGGGTACAGATATATTACAGAATAGAGAGAGAGATAGGCCTTCACAGAGGCGGGGTAAAAATAAAAGCTACGATCGAAAGGCGTAGGCCTCCTGCCCTGGACCCTCCGATCCTACTCCTGGTCGTCAGACGGCTCCTCATAGAAGTAGTACTCTCCGGGCTGGTAGTAGTAGTGGTCGTCGACGGGGACATCTGACTCCGGAGCTCCATCGTCTGGATGCGACAAAGGGATAAAGGGGGAAAAGGAAAATAAAGCAAATGTGAGTACTCATCCGAAGTACTCAGCAAGCAAGGATCTACACTACATATGCAACATTTTCAAAGGGGGTTGTATATGTGGACTGGGCTGCAGAAATGCCAGAATAGAGGGGGAAAGCCTAGTCCTATCGAAGACTAGCATCTTCAGCATCTTCAACGGTCTCGCAGCATTAGAAGAGAGCAGACCAACATAATGTAAAGTATATCAGTAATGTCATCAACCTCGGCCGGGGATTCTTCCTCGACTCCCCGCGAGAAAGCAATCCCAGAGCCGTACTATACAGTTCTCATCACATGTTCTAGTTGTACCGATCGGGATACAACTCCGAGTGTCCGTTACCGTAGGACAGGCTATCGATAGAAGTCTCTTCCCTGCAGGGGTGCACCAACTTACCCACCACGCTCGCTTAACTCCGGCCGGACACACTTTTCTGGGTCATGCCCGGCCTCGGCTAAGCAACACGCCGCAACCCGACAAAATACTTAACAGAGAGGTCTGCACGCCGGTCTAACCTATGCCCCCAGGGGTCTTGGGCCTTCGCCCCGGGAACTCCTGCGCGTTGCGTGGGCGGCCGGAAGCAGACCTAGCAACCCCTTAATACAAGCGCGGTTGCGTAACCAGTCCAATCCAGCGCGCGCCGCTCAGTCGCTGACGTCTGTTAAGCTTCGGCTGAAGTATACGACGCAGAACGCCCATACTATGCCCACGTGATGGTTAGTGCTATCAGGCCAGAGGCCCCTCGGATCAAATATCCAAACCATAGTGGATTAGGAGCGCGCGGAAACGAGCAGAGACTCACGATCGATGTGACCCCGTCGCCCCGTCTCGAGGACTTGCGGCAAGGGCTAAGAATGCCCGGCCACGCCTCGTGTTATCTCGCGGGCACCATCCAGGTCAACCTGACTCCACATCACTTCGCATTAAAGCTCGCGCGGGTACCCCTCAGGGCCGACCCGTCTTTAGTAACATGGTTTAGTGCAAGTCAAATCAGCAATTGTATCTGTGTGTCTGACACCAAGGGAACCCTGAGGAAGCACCCTCGATGGGATCCCACCTGATGTTATAGTCAAGGTGAACGAAGGAGGAATCACCCTCGAGGTCCACACTTGAGAGGCTGCGCGACGGCGTCGGTATCGGGGGTGGTGTAGGAGGAATCACCCTCGCTTACCACGACCGATTAACTAACCTACAAGGTTATCATCAGAAGTGCTGACGAGGTATCACCCTCGGCACTCGATAGTAACCCAGTAGTGTCGAGCATCTTAGGGAAAGTGATGTGCGGTGCCAGGTTCTAATCTTCAATCCCATTGCTCGGGTCTTCTGATATCCAGCGGGGTAGTCGGGATCAAGTGGGGTCTCTGTCGGGTCTCTACCCAGCCTATTCTAAGCAGTCTAGGATAACAGGCAGGTATCAACAGTAGGCTACAATTAAACAGGCTATGCAACAGATATAGGAAAACAGTAGCAGTAGCAGTTCTAATGCAAGCATAAGAGAGAAGAGATTAGGCGATATAGGCATGCTCAAAATGGGGGTGCTTGCCTGTCTGCTCGACGGCAAGGGCAGGATCGTCGGGGACGTAGTCGTACTCCGGAGCGGCGTCTGCCTCAGGAGCTACGGCAACGTCGGGGTCTACCGAAAGAGAAGGGGGGGAGGAAACAAGTAAATAAAATGCAAACAGATGCAACACAGTGCGTGCGATGCTATGATGCAGTGCAGGGTTGCCTAAATATGCCTCTAAGTCATTTTAGTTATTTTTAGAATTATTCTGGGATTTAATAACCGGGGTGTGTGCACTATTCATCTGCCGGATTTGGGTCCGGAGTTACGAGTTCTTCTACTTAGGGGGTTCCGGCAAAGAAACAGACGGCACGGTCAAACTTGTCTTGTCGTTCTGAGCAACTTTCATGTTTTAACTTTTCGATCCGAGCTACGGTTTAAAAGTTATTAATTTTTAAAGATTTATTGATTTTCTGGAATTATTTTATTTACAGAAAATGAATTATGACGTCAGCATGACTTCACTGTGACGTCAGCGGTCAACAGCGTCGCTGACCAGTCAAACATGACATGTGGGTCCAGTGGGACCCACATGTCAGTCTCTGTTTAGACTAACAGTGGATTAATCTAAATAACAGGGTTAATTAGGGGTGTGGACCCCACATGTCAGTGAGTCATTTAGTTAACTAATTAGTTTCTATTTAATTAATTCATTATTTTAGATTATTTAGCAGGAGGGGCCCACATGTCGGTGGCTGGCCCGCGCCCAGTCAGCACATTGACCACGGTCAACTGGGCCCCCTGGGACCCACTGGCAGTGGCCCAGGGGTGGACCCCGCGCGTGCCACGTCGGCTGTGGCCGGCGGCTCAACGCCGACGAGCCCCAGAACACGGCGGAGACACGGGTGGCCGGCCGAAATCGTCCACAGACCACCAAAATGGTCGCGGCTGGTTGCGTTCGAATGCGGAGACGACGCCGCGTCGAACGGTACCAGCGGAAGCGATTGAAACGGCTGGAGCTCGCCGGAAACGAGCGTGAGGCGGTGGCCGGAACTCGGGTCTCGTCGGAAACACGGCTGCGGCGTGCAAATCCAATAACGCGAGGCGGCTACGGCATCTACTCGAAGCGGGGAATGCAACGGGCATTTGCCCTTGACCAAAAGCTCACCGGAGACACGCCGGCGACGTGCGCGAGCGGCGGCGCGTTCGGGCGTCGGGGAATAAGCAGCTAGCGTGCGCACGGGGACGAACAGAGGTAAGGAGAAGGGAGGTGGGCTCACAGCGAAGGCACACGGTGGCCCGGTGACAGGTTAGGAGCTGCAATGGCGTCGCCGGGGACGAAGACGACCGGCGGCGACCTGAGGTTGAAGACGAAGCTCGTGGACGAAGCAGCGCTCCTCCGCTCCCTCCAGCTGCTCCGGTAGGCGTAGTCGAACACGGCGCTCCTCCCAAGCGCACTCAGACGAGGTGGGAAGGCCGTTGGCCACGGCAGCGGCGGATCGCGGCGACAAGGGCGCTCGGCCACCGGATCTGAGAAGGGAAGAGAGGCGGAGCGAGCGAGAGGAGAAGGGGGAGAATGACGGAGAGGCCAGGGCGGAGTGGAGGGGCGTCGGCCTTATCCCCTCCTCCTCACTGTAGTGTCGGCGGCATCGCCGTGTCGGCGCCGCAGCGGCGAGCGCGCGCTCGGCCAAGGACGCGTCGACACGACGACGGAGAGAGAGGGGAGCGGCCTGGTGGGCTGGGTCTAAGTGCACTGTGCACTTAGGCCCAGTCCACAGTAGCTTTTCATTTTTCTTTTTCTGTTCTTTTGGAAATGACTAGGCCACTTTAGCATTTCTGTAAAATATGGAACTTGGTCCAAATATTACAGTGCCATTTTAGCTCTCACCAAAAAGTGGTTTGGACAGATTTGGAAACCTTTTGTAGTAGAAATGATTTTAAATGGATTTAATATTGCTGTTTTGGTGCTGTTTCAACTTGTTAGAGTCACTTATCAATCTCCAACTATTTTGATGATGATTTTACAAATGTTCCTGGATTATTTGCCATTTAATGAACATTTTTCCAACAGTGTTTGATCAACTTCATATTTCACTTTTGAATTTGAGTTGATTTTCAAAATGGAGTTGATTTGCTTTGATTAACCTCTATGTTTAAGCACTGCAAATGATATGACTTGACATTATTAGCAGCTGATCAAAGTGGCTATTACACAGGGGTGTTACAGTAGACATATGTCTTTTGACCATTCACATTTTTTTTGGAATTTTTTAAACATGTAAAATTAAATTTAATGGCATGGTATAATATGGTGGTTGGTATCCAAGGATATTTCCCCGTATAGGGGGACTAGTGCTACTGTGCTACAACACATGCTCTTTCCCTGCAAGCAGATTTGTAGCACCCGGGTGCTCGACACACCTATACGAACATTAAATTAAAAAATATACCGAGAAATTTGAAAAACAAATCTGAGATTTTGAGATGTCAAACCTGGGTTCTCGATCTACTCCCGTGTGAAATTTCGTGAAAAAATACCAAGAAACATATTCGTGGCAAAAAGACAAAAAAATTCAATGTATAGAAAAAAACTGTTTGGAGGGATTTTTGTTCGGACAGTATTTCCTTCGCCACGGATACGTTTCCTAGTATTTTTTAATAAAATTTCACACGGGAGTAGATTAAGAACCTAGGTTTGATATTCCTAAAATTCAGATTTTTTTTGAAGTTTTTTGGTATTTTTTAGGTTTAATATTCGTATATGGGTGTGGAGCACCTGTGTATTTTCCCTCTTTCCCTCCGTTACCGATATCCTAGCGACCTTCATGACTCCTCCTTTTATAGCAGTGCATGGGTCTCGCCTGCCGTACATCAGCCCAACATCCATAGACAATTCCAACGCTTGAGCTTTGTCTTGTCATTGTGCTCATAGATAGACTCACAACTTTGGCTTCTTTGCATAGTCAAATTTTTGGCTTAGACTTGTGTTCTTGCCTTCTTATGCATATACTCACTTTTTTGGCTGAACTCATATTGCTGGCTTCTTGCTTTCATGCAAAAACTGAGTGTTTCTGCTGATTGTTTGTGCTTTATTCATGCGATGTTTTATTCATACAGAGTTGATCGTCCAAATTCCAGCTGAGTACATATATAGGACAGATTAACGTGCTCTTTATTTTAACAGGAGGCAAAATGACGAAGCACACAGCTTAAGCCTTTCTTATGTGTGCACATGAAAGATACAATAGTGAACAATGCTCAACACAGGCAATAGTAAATGATAGGGGGAGTCAACGATGGTTGTGCGAGCAATCTTGATCGCTCCGTATCCAAATGCTAACAAAAACAAGGTTATGATCCATAGAAGATGCTACTTGTCTAATCAGTGGCATGTCTCTTAGTGAATTGAGTTTATTCCATGGAGGGGCCCAGGAGCGATTCTATGGCGAAATTCAGACACGCACACCATATTCAGATATACGGTTCACCCTTTCTTCCAGGACATGTCTCCGGTTTTTCAAATCAGAGGCCATGGAAGCCACCTGAAAGATGAAAAGAGCATGCTAAGTTGAAAGCAACTTTTCATAATAGTCAGTGAAAAGTTTTTCATTTACATAAGAGCTATTTCACTTGCCTCTGCTCGTAATTCAAGAGACTGTCTTGTAGGAATAATTCTTAGTTGATCCATCAAACCTAGGGCCACAAGAACAATATGGAACAAATTTAATAAAAAAACGGTCAAATGATGTGTATAGCCTCTTATTTACAGATACATTGCTTCAAAGTTTATACTAAAAAGACCATCAACCTTTGAAAAAGAATTCAATACCTGCAGCTGTGGATTCTGCTTTGTAAATAGATCCTATAACGGACTGGATTTGCTTACCAGTAGATCTGCAAAATTCATTAGCATAACATTTAGATGTAGATTATTCTCAAGTATGGCGTAGTTCAAGGAAATGACAGAAGATGATTAGAAAAGCACCACATGTGTACTACCTCAAATCAGTTCGGCCACGCTGCAGATCACTTTCACCAATGACTACTTTGTCCAGGGTGTATTTGGAATCCTTTCTCAAGCTCTCAATAGATGTTTTGTATTCGATCATACTTTGTTCAACATCATTCAGTAAATCCTATAAAAATTATATGTGAGGAGGGTGAAGGAAAAGAATGTATGCATGTCATGGTTCTCATCTTTATGCCCTTGTTAGACAAGGTTGGTAACAGAATAACTGAAACTCAGTCATGACTATGAAAACAGAAAGCATTTGCCAGCATGAGCACTTGGAGAAACCACTGTTACATGATTCAACTGTAATGAAATAAATGGATATTCAAAAGTACTGAACAAACGAAACCTAATATGTTACAGATGTTCAATAAAATGTAAATTAGCATAATCAGAGTTGCGGGCACTGTACCTTCTCAGTTTTAAAACGACCCAGAGTATTGCGGTATAAAAATCTCCGAGGGCCTGATGGTACAACATTCATTAGCTTTGAGACAAAAGAAACCATTGCTCTATCAAAGAAAACAACCGTATTTCAGTTGAAATAGGGAGAGGGCCACTTTTGAGCTATTTCTTGTTAAGTCGTAAGAAGGATACACTTGCAATGTGCACCACCTTTATATGTAACTGCACAATCCTAATAAACCTAGCGCACAATCCACACAATTAAACTCAAACCTCAGCCCACTTGTTAATCTGCATAGCATTCACAAAACCCAAATTCTGCTTTGGCTTTTCTTCTATTGCTTGATCCTTGATCATTGGCAAGGGCACTGTGATCTGTTTAGTTATGTTACCATAAGTGTATCAGTATTGGGGCAACATGGTTAACGGGATATGCCTTTTTCCCAAAAATGCTGATATGGTATATGTTTAACTCTAAAAATGAATAGCAAAATCATGTGGCATAGCTGGACATCAAATGCCAGTTGCTTAGGGTCAGTGGTCTGCAGGAGGAACAGTTGGTGAGACGTTGGGATGGTGAAAGGAATTCAATACAAGCTTGCCGCCGGCTGGGGGTTCTGGCCATCGCTACCAAGGGGCAAAAGGAGGAAGGATGGGACTGGAAGTCAGGACAGAGGGGGCAAGGGAATCAGGTCAAAGTAGAGCACAAAACAAGGGAGGGCTTAGATAATCCTTATTTGACTAGGCCGCATCCATTTGTACTGTATCCAATATGCATCTAATTTGCGTGCCTTTATTTTAAATTTTAATTCTTCCGATACTGGTTGAATAAATATCAAACACGTATCGGTATCGGATACGTATCCAATGTGGATATAAAAGCTTTGCAAGTACTATCGGCGTTTCATAGCCGGGAAGAGAACATCGACCACTTCAATGGATCAGTGCCAAATACAGTACCCCCTGACATGCAACTTGTGTACAAGGGTTTGTCGAAAGTTATTTTATAAGTAACATGCCCGTTAGCAGACAATGTTACTAAGTACTCCCTCTGTAAACTTTAGTGATCTGAAAGGGAGGAAGTACTTGAGTAAATGACACGTGATTAAAATGCATCACCAGCTCAATGGCAACTGATCATTTGTGAATCTTCAAACACATGATGAGTCTTAGGTTAAGATTACAATTGGTAGCTAGACTACATGAAAAAAAAAAGTTTTTTCTTATGTATCTGGTGGCCAAACTCAAAGTAGATCTCCCACGTACCATTTTCCAGGTTTGCATCCCAACAAGGAATTAACAAACCAAGAAAAACCAAACAAGATAGAACCTGAGACACATGGCTTGGCTTGATTCAAGCTTGGATCAGCTCAGGTTTGTAATCAGATAAAGATATATGGAAGCACCCCTCAAACGGAAAGGAATTGCATACATATAGTGCATGTGCATAACCTCTGGCACCAAACTATAATCACTGATAGGATTTAAGAACTTTAACGCGACATGAATACTGCCTACACTCCAATAAATAAGATACTACATCGAAACAATGGAGCTTTTTTCTACGCAGGTGCTAACAGAGAACTTCTGAAGCCTCCAAAGAAGAGATAATTCTTCACTAAAATTGTGATTGGTCTAGGAGATAACAAAAGTTGTATTTCAGTCAAAAAACAAAGAAGAAAACAACTGCAATTGCAACTGAAATAAATGTTCTTTAAGACTAATCATTAACCCGGACTACGAATTCACATGAGCGAGAATGCATCAAATTCATAGGTTTTGCAACATCAACTCTAAAAGGGAAATATATCCGATGATCTGGCCTGTTAGCTCCTGAATAGTATTTCTCAGGTCAAAATCAGTTTAAACATTTCTGAACAACCGGATAGGTATGTGGAACATGATAAATGGAAAGAAACTTGGCAGCCTATTGATGAATCATGTTCTCTGGTTTCAGGATTTGTGAAACTATATAGTTTTCCTTCAATCACTAATGCGTATCGATGAGTCCCATTTCTTGTCTATGTGCATATGCGAAGACATGACATAACCAAGTTTGTGTCTTAATATATAACATTCTGAAATCACCCTTAAAAGGAACCACACGGTTTGAGCCGATAAATTAATTTGCAACCTGTCTTGTATGAACATTAGAAACAAATCTCAGTATGCTTTCAGAAAACTTGAAATATACCTCTGAAGAAGATGAACCCTGCGACAGTGGCACATCCAATTGCCTCCGCTTGATGCTCGCTCGCAAGAACCAGCGCATCCGAAATAGTAACTAAAATGAAAATAAAACCAAGTATTGATTGTGGAACCATCATAGTGAGACAAATACACCCAGTGAAGGGGAAGAGGGGGGGGGGGGGGGGGGGGGGGGGGGGGGGATGGATAGTTCTTGCCTTTAGCCCTCTCCACAAACACATCCTCGCAGGCTTTGTACTGTGACCACAGCCCTGGCGCAAAGCTCTACAAATGCAAGCAGAAAGAGGGTTAGTGCGGCAGGAAAAAAAAGGGAATTTTAGGAGTAAATAAATAAAAATACCATCTCGGTTTAGCCAACAAAAAAGTGTAGCCGATGCGAGTGCAGCTATACAAGCATCGCGTGCAAAGGGAATGGCAGTCAAATACTCCCTCCGTCCCAAAATTCTTGTCTTACATTTATCTAGATACGGATATATCTAACACTAAAATGTGAATAGATACATTCATAAGTTAGACGAGACAAGAATTTTAGGACGGATGGAGTATAAAATCGTTCAGGGACGAGATAGCATGCATCAAGGCATAGGTTTTCTATAACCCCAAAAATGGAATAGGAAGAGCTTGGTAATTTTGGCCATCGAATCCCAACCGAATAACACAAATTCAAGCACCATCTTTAAAGACGGATTCGATTCAGTTAAACACGTGATTCCATACAGCCTGATATCGCATCTGAGATAAAGAAGGGCACTCAGAAACACGCGAATCCGCCCAAGAGTTGTAAGAGGCATTGCAAGTTTCTGTAAGATTACGGGGCGGAAAGGGGCCGAGACCTGGAGCTTGCGGAGAGGCCAGGGGGAGGCGGAGGCGGCTTCCGCGCCTTGCTCCGGCGTGCGGCCGGTGTCCGACGACGCCATCGACTGGGCTCCTGCAGTTTCTCCGGCGACCGTGCGTCCACGGATCTCTCGGGCTCTCTCTCTCTCTCTCCTCTTCGCCCTTTTTTTTGAGAATCTCTCTCCTGTTCGCCTCCTCTGAACGTTCGATAGTGGCGTTCGCTTCCCTTTCTTCGGGTAGTGCTATTTTAGGCCCGTTCAATCGTAGGCCGAGAAGAGTTTCTTTTTTCTTGAACGGTGGGCCGAGAAGAGTTTCAAATGTTGCGTTGAAGCCTTGGACAAAAACATAAGCGGGGCGTGCATGGCCCGGTCCGTTCATGCCACGTACTCCAAAAAACGTAAGACACACGCCTCAAAAAAACGCAACGTTTCGGTGCCCAGGCTCATCTGCACCCGGTCAGAAAAAAATTCAAAATAAATACTATAGACATTCAAAAAATTCTAATTTTTTTTGTGTGGTAGATAATTTGATGCGTGAGGTTCGCTCCAATTTTCAGTTAATTTGGACATCTGAGTAGCTCTCAACAAAAAAGACAAATCGAGTCAGAATAGTGAGTGAACAGTAAACATTTTTACAGACCCCGAATTTGTCTTTTTTACCGAGAGCTGCTCAGATGTCCAAATGCTTTGAAAATTGGAGCGAACCTCACGCATCAAATTATCTACCACACAAAAAAATTTTGGAATTTTTTGAATTTTTCTAGTATTTGTTTTGATTTTTTTTCGTCAACACGGGTGCAGATGAGCCTGAGCTCAGAAATGAATTATCGAAGACACGCCTCTCTCTCAAAAATAGAAAAGACAGGAGCCTATGTCGCAACAAGGATCCTAAAAAGAAACACTCCCTCCGTTCACAAATATTATACACCCTTCTATCCATATATTGTCACAATTTTAATAGACAATTAATTTGAATGGGAGGAATTACTTTTTTTCTAAATTGATGTATATAGACATGTTTTAGTGTGTTTGTTCGTTCATTTCAGACTGTATGTACTTCATATTGAAATATCTTAAACTTCTTATATTTGTGAATGGAGGGAGAATTTTTTAAATTTTATTTGTGAATGGGGGGAGAATTTTTTTAATTTTCTAAAAATGATGAGAGCAACTAGTTAGAGGATGCCCCTGGGACCTGCGTGAACTTTCCGAGGCACCCACAGGTGTGGGAGCTTACCAAGTGGCAAGCGCTCGCGGTGAGCAAGAGGTTCATGCGATACGAGGGAGTGTGTGTGTCTTTTTTGGTTCTCCTTGTTTTTTAAAAGTGGGAGGGTCAGGTTTTTCCTGGTTTTTTTTTTTTTGGTTTCTCTATTTTTTTTTGGTTTTCTCTGCTCTTTTTCTAGTGCACATGCACATGCATACTCCCGTGGGCAGTATAGATGTGCTCTTGTGGAAGTACATGTTAGTTCATGGTGTGCTACTTGTGAGAGCACAAGTCCGTAGAAGTTGGCACCACATATTAATGCTAGTTGTGAGCACTTGCTAATTTTCATTGGAAGAATAAGTTATTCCAAAAAAAAAGGTTTACCAAAATATATCAACATGAAATCTAGTTCTGATGTTTTTGACGTGAGAAACACAATGCTGAAAACGGTTTGTGATTGAGATTAGAAGATATTTCTTCTTGAAAAATGGATCTATGGAAGAAAAAAAGCAAGTACCAAACCTCAAATCTCTTCCACACATGGAAGAAAAATCCACCAAAACTTCTTGGAGGCGACAAGTGGTATGTATACATTGCGCCACTTGTCATCATCGGAGACGTTTCAAAGTAACCTTTGCAAGGAACATCCCTTAACTAGTGATTTTGACGAAGGATGTATCACTAATTGCATACATATCACGCACTGTTGCCTAGCTTCTGAATATTCGACACAACTATAATATTTTTCCTTTTTTTTATTCATGAACATTTTTTGAAATTTGGGAGCATTTTTTAATTTATGAATATATCCTAAAAATCACAAATATTTTTTCATCCGCTAACAATTTTAAAATAAGTGAACATTTTCGTAATTTGTGAATATTTTAGTTTTTTGACATTTTAAAAATTCATTAATATTTATTAATTTATTGTTTTTTAATTCATGAATACTTATAAATTTAAAATAAATAAATTCATGAGTTTTTTAACATTTTGTGAACATGCTTAAAATTCTTGAACATAAAATTCCCGAAGATAAAATTCAAATTCATGATTTTCTTTCAAAATCATAAATATGCTTTTCAAATTTATGAATATTTTGAAAATTCATGAAAATAAAATTTCAATATTTTTTATAAGGTTAGTAAAATAATTAAGTGTATATATTTCATAAAAAATTGAAATACATATCAAAAGAGGGGGGAGTCAGAAACAGCCAACAACGCCAGCTAGTCCTCCGCATTCTTTTCTTTTTTTGGGCAACGGATGGCGCAACAGGTGAGCGACGTGAGCGAGCGCTTGTTCATGCACGCCCGGCCACATTTACCGGGAGCTTGCTGTTAGAGCATCTCTAGCAGACCCCGTATAACGTCGACCCGCAAAACGCGTTTGCACTTCACGAAAAAACAACTTTGTGGGCCGGCGCGGGCGGCCGCAGAGTCAGACCCCGCAAAATGGACCCGTATAAAAGGATATTCGCGAAATATGCTCTTTTACGGGTCGGCTTTGCGGGGTCTACTCGGACGCCGCTCCCGCCGGCCCACAAATCCGAAATTTACAATTCAATTTGGAACAAGAAAATACATTTCTTTGCTTTTTCAACGGCATTGGATACATAGGACTTCACCAAATCTTTGCTAGAATAGCAAGACCAAAGAAAACAACAACCACAATTATGCATTTTAGAAGATATCCAACTTCCATAACTGCTCCCATTAGTTGGACCAATATCTTCTCTATGCATTCGTTGTTGATCTGCGGATTCTTGATTTTGCATTCTTCATTCTTCTTCTTTGGTTCTAGAGAAGTAGACGCTGCTTCCCCTCTACTTTCTTCTCTAATTGCACATGCAGCCGCATCATTAGCTTCGATTCTACTAAGAAGTGCACGAACATCTATTAAGTTTCTTTCTATCAATAAATCAATGTATTCTCCTTCCCAAAACCAAAATAAGCATCCATCTTCCTACACACATGATGATGTTCGAAATGAGCTATCGCAATTGATCCAAGGAATACGATGCCAAAGCCGAATGAAAACAACACATACCCCGCCGTTTTCGCATTTGAAGAACGCCCATCCGGGGTGCTTCGGCGTGCCCGAAGTTAGTCGCAGCACTATCCGCGTGCAGTCGTCGCACTGTATGAGCGGCATCGGCGAGCCGCAGAGCCGCTGCGCGAGCACTGAGCCCGGCGGACGGGAATCAATGCCGGCAAACCGTCGACGGCGGCGACAGGAAGAACTCGTACCTGCATGCGGCGATGGGGCTTTGCCGGGGCTGCGTGGGGTGCTCCCCGACCATTCCATCGCTTGGTGCAACTTTCCGGTCCGCAGACGTAGGAGGGGGTGGCGGAGGGCAACCACGGGCGTGTGGCAGCCTTTCGGTGTGATCCCGCCGGCTACTTTCGCCGGAATCGTGGGCGGCGGCCCGGCGGCGGGGCGAGGGGGAGAGGGGAGGTGGTAGGTGGGGAAAAGCGCGGGCTGAAATGTCCTCCCCACCAACCGCTCCCGCTATATACAGGGCGCCGACGGGCCGGGGGGGGGGGAGGGGGAACCCGCGTATTCGCGGGTTGGGGTCGAGATTTTGCCACGGCCCTCAAAAATATTTACGGCCCGGACGCGTTTGCGGGGTCTGTTCGGGCGGGATTTTCCGCGCCGACCCGCATTTTGACGGTTATTTTGCGGGTCGCGGCTTTTTACGGAGTCTGCTAGAGATGCTCTTAGCAGTCGTTCCATGGGATGGCTATGGACGATACTCCGTCCATTACAGAATATAATGTGAAATGATTTTCGTGCGAGTCAAACTTATTTATGTTTGATCAAGATTATATAATAAAATACCAAAATCTACAATACAAAATAAATAAAAATATAAAACATGATGGATCTAATGATACAAATTTGATACTATATGATGAGGACATCAATACCATTGTTACACCCACAGCCCCTACTGCTACATATACTGGACCAATTACTAGAGCTCGCGCACGCCAATTAAATTATCAGGTACTTTCGTTTCTTGGTAATGATTCTAATGTTCATGAGAATATGATGCTGCCTAAATTGGATACATTTGTATTGATTACTAATGAAGGGCCTAGCATGAACAAGAGGGATGAACACTGGAGCAGGATCAAGCATGGAGATGAAGGCGTGCGTGAAGGGATCTAGAATGGCGTTTCTAGTGCATATTTAAGCACTTTGAAGCCTCCGTGATGACCTACAAGGACATGGACGAAATATACAAGATGCCCCTTCATAAATTTCGTCCATAGCTTATTTTAGGTGCTGCGCCACCTTATTTTTGGGCCAGGCCCATGTAATTTCGAAATACTTAAGTATAGGCTGTTTTTAGAGTCCGTACGTGTGGGGAAACAAAGTTAGGGTTGGTTTCGGACCCCTCCTACAAGGGGCCACGAAATTCACCCCTACTCCTCCATATATACAGCCCTTAGGGCGTCGTTTAGACTTTGGGTTTTGTTTAGATTAAAAGTTCGCCATAGCTGCAACTTCGCGTACTTCGTTTGTGTTCAACGACCAGACAAAGGCGTCACAGAACCCCACCTTCATTAATAAAGCTTTCCTCTTATATTCACAATATCCAGATTGCAATCTCAGTTTCTTGCTTGTTCTTCGTTTGCTCGCAGGAAACAGACCCTCGTGGTTAGGTTGATCGTGCTCCGGCGTGGTCAATAACCCCTTGGAAGTTGGTATAGCGATTGCTAAGGCGCGACGTCTTGCACGTTCGTAGTCGGATCATCAAGGTCGACTCCCACAGAAAACGATAGCCACCATCTCATCGAAACATCGGGACACCTTCGCCTCTATCACTATAGTGTTGGTACTTGTTCCTAAAAACTTGGTCAAACAAGCACGTGTTTTACTTTTGAAATAAGGAATACACCTTATATTTTGAAATTGAGGGAATGAATATCAGCTACCCCTATCTCAGGCACAATTAATACTTGTCAATTCACCTAAAAGAAATAATTCTCAACAAAAATCTAGGGCACATTTTTTCTACATTTTTTTTCTTCACTGTCTATGTTCTTTTTCTCTCTAGGCCGTGCTTGGGGGCCTTGAAATATTCACATGTACATCTATAAAAAAACAATTTCTGAACTAGGAAAATTTGGAGAAATAAAAAAAATGATACACAAGCCAAACCTTGAATGAAGAAGATTTAGTTATCCAAGAATTAGACAATTAATGCCCAGTTTAAGGCAACAATAAATTTGAACCAAATGCGGGAGAGGAAGAAGAATAGGGCTACAAGGAAAACTCGAGGCTCATGAATCACTGGAGATTGACTCATTTTTAGGCTAGACCTGAGAGCGATTCAAAAATAAATGAGCTAAAAATAAGTGTTAATGTAACTTAATAAAAAGGCAATCTTGAGCAAACACCACACACTTAAAATTTAGCTTGACAACTCCACATAGTATATTAATATATAATTTTTCTGGAAAATGATGATTTATTATCATATATGTTATGTATGTGATTTTTCTTCATTTTATCTATCAGAAAAATTAGAAGATTAATTAAGCGCAGAGCAAATTTAAGCATTAATTGTTGGGAAACATTGCATGGAAACAAAAAAAAAATCTACTTATATATTGATCGGAAACATAAAAGGATACTTGAATTAATTGTTGGGAAATGATATAGAATTTCTGGATAACATAAAAGGATACTTGAATAAGATTTTTTCAATGAAAGACCTCGGTGAAGCTGCTTATATATTGGGCATCAAGATCTATAGAGATAGATCAAAGACGCTTAATAAGATTTTCACAAAGCACATACCTTGACAAAGTTTTGGATCAGTCAAAGAAAGGGTTCAAAACCCGACCACGGCAGAAGATAGAGAGAGAATGAAAGTCATTCCGTATGCCTCAACCATAGGTTCTATAAAGTATGTCATGCTGTGTACCAGACCTATTGTGTACTTTGCCATGAGTTTGGCAAGGGGGTACAATAGTGATCCAGGAGTAGATCACTGAACAGCGGTCAAAATTATCCTTAGTTACCTAAGAGGACTAAGGGAATATTTCTCGGTTATGGAAGTGATAAAGAGTTTGTCATAAAAGGTTACGTCGATGCAAGCTTTAACGTTGATCCAGATGACTCTGAGTCTCAATCTGGATATGTATTGAAAGTGGGAGCAATTAGTTAGAGTAGCTCCATGCAGAGCATTGTAGACATAAAAATTTGCAAAATACATACGGATCTGAATGTGGCAGACCCATTGACTAAACTTCTCTCACAAGCAAAACATGATCACACCTTAGTACTCTATGGGTGTTAATCACATGGCGATGTGAACTAGATTATTGACTCTAGTAAACTCTTTGAGTGTTGGTCACATGGCGATGTGAACTATGGGTGTTATTCACATGGCGATGTGAACTAGATTATTGACTCTAGTGCAAGTGGGAGACTGAAGGAAATATGCCCTAGAGGCAATAATAAAGTTGTTATTTATTTCCTTATTTCATGATGAAGGTTTATTATTCATGCTAGAATTGTATTGATCGGAAACTTAAATACATGTGTGAATACATAAACAAATACCGTGTCCCTAGTAAGCCTCTACTAGACTAGCTCGTTGATCAAAGATGGTTAAAGTTTCCTAGCCATAGACATGTGTTGTCATTTGATAACGGGATCACATCATTAGGAGAATGATGTGATGGACAAGACCCATCCGTTAGCTTAGCATAATGACCGTTCAGCTTATTGCTATTGCTTTCTTCATGTCAAATACATATTCCTTCGACTATGAGATTATGTAACTCCCGGATACCGGAGGAATACCTTGTGTGCTATCAAACGTCACAACGTAACTGGGTGATCATAAAGATGCTCTACAGGTATCTTCGAAGGTGTTTGTTGAGTTGGCATAGATCAAGATTAGGATTTGTCACTCCGAGTTTCGGAGAGGTATCTTTGGGCCCTCTCGGTAATACACATCATAAGCTTGCAAGCAAATGACTAAGGAGTTAGTTACAAGGTGATGTATTACGGAACGAGTAAAGAGACTTGCCGGTAACGAGATTGAACTAGGTATAGAGATACCGATGATCGAATCTCGGGCAAGTAACATGCTGATGGACAAAGGGAATTACGTATGTTGTCATAACGGTTCGACCGATAAAGATCTTTGTAGAATATGTAGGAGCCAATATGGGCATCCAGGTTCCGCTATTGGTTATTGACCGGAGAGGTGTCTCAGTCATGTCTACATAGTTCTCGAACCCGTAGGGTCCGCACGCTTAACGTTCGTTGACGATATAGTGTTATATGAGTTATATGTTTTGGTGACTGAATATTGTTCGGAGTCCCGGATGAGATCACGGACATAACGAGGAGTCTCGAAATGATCGAGAGGTAAAGATTGATATATAGGACGATGGTATTCAGACACCGGAAGAGTTTCGGAGTGCACCGGGTAGTCATCGGGTCACCAGAAGGGGTTCCGGACACCCTCGGTAAGTGTATGGGCCTAATTTGCCAAAGGGGGACAGACCAGCCCCTGGTGCGCCCCTTCTTTGGACAGTAGACCCTAATGGAAGGAAAGGAGGGAGGGCTAGCCCCTCCTGCTTTTCCCTCTCATGGGAGAAAGGAAAGGGGGGGGGCGCCACCCTCCCCTGCCTTTCCCCCGCACCTATATAAGGCAGGGGGCGCGGCTTGGGAGGGACTCCAAGTAGGATTCCTCCTACTTGGGCGCCTCCTTTGGCTGCTCCTCCCTCCCTCCCACCTATATATATGTGGGAGGAGGCGCCTAGCAAAGATACAACATTGTCTTAGCCGTGTGCGGCGCCCCCGTCCACAGTTTTCTCCCTCGGTCATATTTTTGTAATGCTTAGGCGAAGCCCTGCGGAGAACGCATCACCATCACCGTCACCACACCGTCGTGCTGCCAGAACTCTTCTACTACTTCGCCCGTCTTGCTGGATCAAGAAGGCGATGACGTCACCGAGCTGAATGTGTGCAGAACGCGGAGGTGCCGTGCATTCGGTACTAGATCGGTTGGAGCGCGAAGAAAGTTCAACTATATCAACCGCGTTGTGAAACGCTTCCGCTTACGGTCTATGAGGGTATGTAGACACACTCTCCCCCTCGTTGCTATGCATCTCCATGGATAGATCATTGCTTGTGCATAGATTTTTTTTTGTTTTCATGCAACGTTTCCCAACAATTAATGCTTAAATTTGCCCTGCGCTTAATTAATCTTCTAATTTTTCTGATAGATAAAATGAAGAAAAATTGCATACATAACATATATGATAATAAATCATCATTTTCCAGAAAAATTATATATTAATATACTATGTGGAGTTGTCAAGCTAAATTTTAAGTGTGTGGTGTTTGCTCAAGATTGCCTTTTTATTAAGTTACATTAACACTTATTTTTAGCTCATTTATTTTTGAATCGCTCTCAGGTCTAGCCTAAAAATGAGTCAATCTCCAGTGATTCATGAGCCTCGAGTTTTCCTTGTAGCCCTATTCTTCTTCCTCTCCCGCATTTGGTTCAAATTTATTGTTGCCTTAAACTGGGCATCAATTGTCTGATTCTTGGATAACTAAATCTTCTTCATTCAAGGTTTGGCTTGTGTATCATTTTTTTTATTTCTCCAAATTTTCCTAGTTCAGAAATTGTTTTTTTATAGATGTACATGTGAATATTTCAAGGCCCCCAAGCACGGCCTAGAGAGAAAAATAACATAGACAGTGAAGAAAAAAAAATTGTAGAAAAAATGTGCCCTAGATTTTTGTTGAGAATTATTTCTTTTAGGTGAATTGACAAGTATTAATTGTGCCTAAGATAGGGGTAGCTGATATTCATTCCCTCAATTTCAAAATATAAGGTGTATTCCTTATTTCAAAAGTGAAACGCGTGCTTGTTTGACCAAGTTTTTAGGAACAAGTACCAACACTATAGTGATAGAGGCGAAGGTGTCCCGATGTTTCGATGAGATGGTGGCTATCGTTTTCTGTGGGAGTCGACCTTGACGATCCGACTACGAACGTGTGAGACGTCGCACCTTAGCAATCGCTACACCAACTTCCAAGGGGTTATTGACCACGCCGGAGCATGATCAACCTGATCACGAGGGTCTGTTTCCCGCGAGCAAACGAAGAACAAGCAAGAAACTGAGATTGCAATCTGGATATTGCGAATATAAGAGGGAAGCTTTATTAATGAAGGTGGGGTTCTGTGACGCCTTTGTCTGGTCGTTGAACACAAACGAAGTACGCGAAGTTGCAGCTATGGCGAACTTTTAATCTAAACAAAACCCAAAGTCTAATCGATGCCCTAAGGGCTGTATATATGGAGGAGTAGGGGTGAATTTCGTGGCCCCTTGTAGGAGGGGTCCAAAACCAACCCTAACTTTGTTTCCCCACACGTACGGACTCTAAAAACAGCCTATACTTAAGTATTTCGAAATTACATGGGCCTGGCCCAAAAATAAGGTGGCGCAGCACCTAAAATAAGCTATGGACGAAATTTATGAAGGGGCATCTTGTATATTTTGTCCATGTCCTTATAGGTCATCACGGAGGCTTCAAAGTGCTTAAATATGCACTAGAAACGCCATTCTGGATCCCTTCACGCACGCCTTCATCTCCATGCTTGATCCTGCTCCAGTGTTCATCCCTCTTGTTCATGCTAGGCCCTTCATTAGTAATCAATACAAATGTATCCAATTTAGGCAGCATCATATTCTCATGAACATTAGAATCATTACCAAGAAACGAAAGTACCTGATAATTTAATTGGCGTGCGCGAGCTCTAGTAATTGGTCCAGTATATGTAGCAGTAGGGGCTGTGGGTGTAACAATGGTATTGATGTCCTCATCATCCTCCCCTTCTTGAAATGAAGTCATCCTCGACGGAAGCTCATTTTCCTCACCCAAATAAGGTTTCGAATTTGCAATGTTAAAAGTGGGACTAACCCCAAAATCTGTAGGCAGCTCAAGTTTGTATGCATTATCATTTATTTTCTCTAACACCTTAAAAGGACCATCAGCACGTGGCATTAGCTTTGACTTGCGCAAATCCGGAAACCTATCCTTACGCAAATGTAACCAAACAAGATCTCCAGGTGCAAAGACAACATGTTTTCTACCCTTATCTCCAGCAAGTTTATATTTAGCATTCATGCGCTCAATATTTTCCTTAGTTAACTCATGCATTTTGAAGATCAATTCAGCACGTTGTTTAGCATCAAAATTAGCCTTCTCCGAAGATGGAAGAGGCAACAAATCAATGGGTGCACGAGGTAGGAAACCATACACAATTTCAAAAGGGCACATCTTAGTAGTAGAATGCAATGAACGATTATAAGCAAATTCAATATGAGGCAGGCATTCTTCCCACATTTTATTATTATTCTTCAAAACAGCCCTAAGCATAGTAGACAATGTTCTATTGACTACTTCAGTTTGTCCATCAGTTTGGGGGTGACAAGTAGTACTAAAAAGTAGTTTAGTCCCCAACTTAGCCCATAAACATCTCCAAAAGTGGCTAAGAAATTTAGTATCATGATCTGAAACAATAGTATTTGGCACACCATGCAAGCGAATAATTTCATGAAAGAACAAATCAGCAACATTAGCAGCATCATCGGTTTTATGACATGGTATGAAGTGTGCCATTTTCGAAAATCTATCCACGACAACAAATATGCTATCCCTCCCCTTCTTTGTTCGAGGTAAACCTAAAACAAAGTCCATAGATATATCCTCCCAAGGAACACTAGGTACAGGCAAAGGCATATATAAACCATGAGGATTGAGTCGTGACTTAGCTTTTTGACATGTAGTGCAGCGAGCAACAAAACGCTCAACATCTCGTCTCATCTTTGGCCAAAAGAAATGTGTAGCAAGTACATCCTCCGTCTTCTTCACGCCAAAATGTCCCATTAATCCTCCTCCATGCGCCTCCTGCAACAACAAAAGGCGAACGGAGCTAGCTGGAATGCATAGCTTGTTAGCACGAAACACAAATCCATCGTTAACGATGAACTTGTTCCCTGTTCTCCCTTCTTTACAATTCTGCAATACATCTTTAAATTCAGCATCATGCACATATTGATCTTTGATGGTCTCCAAACCAAATATTTTAAAGTCAAGTTGTGAAAGCATAGTATAACGACGAGACAATGCATCAGCAATAACATTTTCTTTACCCTTCTTGTGTTTAATGACATAAGGGAAAGTCTCAATGAATTCAACCCATTTAGCATGTCTACGGTTCAGTTTGGCTTGACTTTTAATATGTTTCAAAGATTCATGATCAGAATGAATAACAAATTCTTTGGGCCATAAATAATGTTGCCATGTTTCCAAAGTCTGAACAAGAGCATATAATTCCTTATCATAAGTAGAGTAATTCAGACTAGGCCCACTCAATTTTTCAGAAAAGTATGCAACAGGTTTGCCATCTTGTAATAACACACCTCCTAATCCAATTCCACTAGCATCACATTCAAGCTCAAAAGTCTTATTAAAATCAGGAAGTTGGAGTAAAGGAGCATGTGTTAACTTATCTTTCAACACCGTGAAGGCTTCTTCCTGCGCGGTACCCCAAACAAAAGGCACATCCTTCTTTGTAAGCTCGTTGAGAGGTGCAGCAATGGTACTGAAATCTCTCACAAAACGCCTATAGAAACCAACGAGGCCAAGGAAACTCCTCACTTGTGTGACCGTTTTGGGCTGCGGCCAACTCTCAATAGCTTCAATCTTGGCTTTATCAACTTCAATTCCCTGTGGAGTAACAACATAGCCAAGAAAAGATACTCGGTCGGTGCAAAAGGTGCACTTCCCAAGGTTACCAAACAAACATGCATCACGTAGAGCAATAAAAACAACACGTAAATGTTCCAAATGTTCCTCCAAAGATATGCTATAAATCAATATATCATCAAAGTAAACTACCACAAATCGTCCAATGAAAGCACGTAAAACTCTGTTCATTAATCTCATGAAAGTACTAGGTGCATTAGTTAACCCAAAAGGCATGACTAACCACTCATATAAACCGAACTTAGTTTTAAATGCTGTTTTCCATTCATCTCCCAATTTCATACGAATTTGATGGTATCCACTACGCAAATCAACTTTGGAGAATATTGTAGAGCCACTCAATTCATCAAGCATATCATCTAGCCTAGGAATAGGATGACGATAACGAATAGTAATATTATTAATGCCTCTACAATCAACACACATACGCGACGTACCATCCTTTTTTGGCACTAGTATAATAGGAACAGTACAAGGACTAAGAGATTCGCGTATATAACCTTTGTCGAGCAGCTCCTGTACTTGACGCATAATCTCCTTCGTCTCCTCTGGATTGGTATGGTATGGCGCACGGTTTGGCAATGAAGCACCGGGAATTAAGTCAATCTGATGCTCAATCTCGCGAATAGGTGGTAATCTCGGTGGCACGTCTTGTGGAAAGACGTCAGCGAACTCCTGCAAAATGTTAGTGACAGCAGGAGGCAAAGAGGAAGGCACGTCCTCGAATGAAAATAATGCATCTTTGCACACAAAAGCATAGCAAACAGATTTGCTTAAATCTAGCTCATCAATATCAGATTTGGTGGCAAGTAAACACGCATTTTTCAATATAATTTCAGAAGCAACACTAGATGATTTATTATTAGGCTTCATTTGTTGCTCAAATTCTTTTGCCACAATCTGATTTTCACTCTTATTTTTCTCCTGTTTTGCTTTACTAGCTCTATTAATATCATCTTTCAAAATAGAATCAGGAGTCATAGGAAGCAAAGTAATATATTTATCCTTATGAACAAGAGTATACTGATTGTTCCTACCATGGTGTATAGAATTTTTATCAAATTGCCATGGTCTACCAAGTAATAAGGAACATGCTTGCATGGGTACCACATCACAATCAATATAATCAGCATATGTAGAGATACTAAAATGCACACGAACAGTACGTGTTACCTTAACCTTGCCGCTGTTGTTGAACCATTGGATATAGTAAGGATGTGGATGTGGTCTTGTGGTGAGAGATAGCTTCTCCACCATCTCCATGCTAGCCAAGTTGTTGCAACTCCCTCCATCTATGATGACGCGAACAGAACGTTCCTTCACAATTCCCTTTGTATGGAACAAATTATGCGTCTGATTTTGCTCAGCTTGTGTGACCTGCAAACGATGCAACCGCAAATTCAACAAAGCAAAAACCCTAAAAAGATTATGCAAAGGCTCAGATTGGTTCGGATATGATGAACTAACCCTAATTTTTTTTGGCTTTTTCGTGGACTATAGGTATGAAGAACAGACTCGATCTAAACTACGAAAAACTGTAAAATCTCACCGAGCAACATGAAAATCTGATACCACTACCACCATCTGCCAAGAGTACACCTTATGGGCCTGCCCAGAGCTCTTCTTCATCTATGGCACCAACAGGGCACACACATGATATTATTTGTCGTCGTTGTAAGGGAAGAGGTCATTATGCGAGAGAATGCCAATCTCCGCGTGTTATGATTGCTACTGAGGATGGTGGGTATGAGTCCGCTAGTGACTATGGTGAGGAGACTTTGGCTCTTATTACAAGTGAAGAACATGATGGAGATGATTCTGATCATGAGACGCAATACATGGCTCCTGAAGACGCTGACAGGTATGAATGTTTAGTTGCTCAACGTGTTTTGAGTGTGCAGGTCACACAAGCTGAGCAAAATCAGAGGCATAATTTGTTCCACACAAAGGGAGTTGTGAAGGAACGTTCTGTTCGCGTCATCATAGATGGAGGGAGCTGCAACAACTTGGCTAGCATGGAGATGGTGGAGAAGCTATCTCTCACCACAAGACCACATCCACATCCTTACTATATCCAATGGTTCAACAACAGCGGCAAGGTTAAGGTAACACGTACTGTTCGTGTGCATTTTAGTATCTCTACATATGCTGATTATGTTGATTGTGATGTGGTACCCATGCAAGCATGTTCCTTATTACTTGGTAGACCATGGCAATTTGATAAAAATTCTGTACACCATGGTAGAAACAATCAGTATACTCTTGTTCATAAGGATAAACATATTACTTTGCTTCCTATGACTCCTGGTTCTATTTTGAAAGATGATATTAATAGAGCTAGTAAAGCAAAACAGGAGAAAAATAAAAGTGAAAATCAGATTGTGGCAAAAGAATTTGAGCAACAAATGAAGCCTAATAATAAACCATCTAGTGTTGCTTCTGAAATTATATTGAAAAATGCGTGTTTACTTGCCACCAAATCTAATATTGATGAGCTAGATTTAAGCATATCTGTTTGCTATGCTTTTGTGTGCAAAGAGGCATTATTTTCATTCGAGGACATGCCTTCCTCTTTGCCTCCTGCTGTCACTAACATTTTGCAGGAGTTCGCTGACGTCTTTCCACAAGACGTGCCACCGGGATTACCACCTATTCGCGGGATTGAGCGTCAGATTGACTTAATTCCCGGTGCTTCGTTGCCAAACCGTGCGCCATACCGTACCAATCCAGAGGAGACGAAGGAGATTATGCGTCAAGTACAGGAGCTGCTCGACAAAGGTTATATACGCGAATCTCTTAGTCCTTGTGCTGTTCCTATTATACTAGTGCCAAAAAAGGATGGTACATCGCGTATGTGTGTTGATTGTAGAGGCATTAATAATATTACTATTCATTATCGTCATCCTATTCCTAGGCTAGATGATATGCTTGATGAATTGAGTGGCTCTACAATATTCTCCAAAGTTGATTTGCGTAGTGGATACCATCAAATTCGTATGAAATTGGGAGATGAATGGAAAACAGCATTTAAAACTAAGTTCGGTTTATATGAGTGGTTAGTCATGCCTTTTGGGTTAACTAATGCACCTAGTACTTTCATGAGATTAATGAATGGTGTTTTACGTGCTTTCATTGGACGATTTGTGGTAGTTTACTTTGATGATATATTGATTTATAGCAGATCTTTGGAGGAACATTTGGAACATTTACGTGTTGTTTTTATTGCTCTACGTGATGCACGTTTGTTTGGTAACCTTGGGAAGTGCACCTTTTGCACCGACCGAGTATCTTTTCTTGGCTATGTTGTTACTCCACAGGGAATTGAAGTTGATAAAGCCAAGATTGAAGCTATTGAGAGTTGGCCGCAGCCCAAAACGGTCACACAAGTGAGGAGTTTCCTTGGCCTTGCTGGTTTCTATAGGCGTTTTGTGAGAGATTTCAACAAGCTTACAAAGAAGGATGTGCCTTTTGTTTGGGGTACCGCGCAGGAAGAAGCCTTCACGGTGTTGAAAGATAAGTTAACACATGCTCCTTTACTTCAACTTCCTGATTTTAATAAGACTTTTGAGCTTGAATGTGATGCTAGTGGAATTGGATTAGGAGGTGTGTTATTACAAGATGGCAAACCTGTTGCATACTTTTCTGAAAATTTGAGTGGGCCTAGTCTGAATTACTCTACTTATGATAAGGAATTATATGCTCTTGTTCGGACTTTGGAAACATGGCAACATTATTTATGGCCCAAAGAATTTGTTATTCATTCTGATCATGAATCTTTGAAACATATTAAAAGTCAAGCCAAACTGAACCGTAGACATGCTAAATAGGTTGAATTCATTGAGACTTTCCCTTATGTCATTAAACACAAGAAGGGTAAAGAAAATGTTATTGCTGATGCATTGTCTCGTCGTTATACTATGCTTTTGTAACACCTCTGTGTAATAGCCACTTTGATCAGCTGCTAATAATGCCAAGTCATATCATTTGCAATGCTTAAACATAGAGGTTAATCAAAGCAAATCAACTCCATTTTGAAAATCAACTCAAATTCAAAAGTGAAATATGAAGTTGATCAAACACTGTTGGAAAAATGTTCATTAAATGGCAAATAATCCAGGAACATTTGTAAAATCATCATCAAAATAGTTGGAGATTGATAAGTGACTCTAACAAGTTGAAACAGCACCAAAACAGCAATATTAAATCCATTTAAAATCATTTCTACTACAAAAGGTTTCCAAATCTGTCCAAACCACTTTTTGGTGAGAGCTAAAATGGCACTGTAATATTTGGACCAAGTTCCATATTTTACAGAAATGCTAAAGTGGCCTAGTCATTTCCAAAAGAACAGAAAAAGAAAAATGAAAAGCTACTGTGGACTGGGCCTAAGTGCACAGTGCACTTAGACCCAGCCCACCAGGCCGCTCCCCTCTCTCTCCGTCGTCGTGTCGACGCGTCCTTGGCCGAGCGCGCGCTCGCCGCTGCGGCGCCGACACGGCGATGCCGCCGACACTACAGTGAGGAGGAGGGGATAAGGCCGACGCCCCTCCACTCCGCCCTGGCCTCTCCGTCATTCTCCCCCTTCTCCTCTCGCTCGCTCCGCCTCTCTTCCCTTCTCAGATCCGGTGGCCGAGCGCCCTTGTCGCCACGATCCGCCGCTGCCGTGGCCAACGGCCTTCCCACCTCATTTGAGTGCGCCTGGGAGGAGCGCCGTGTTCGACTACGCCTACCGGAGCAGCTGGAGGGAGCGAAGGAGTGCTGCTTTGTCCACGAGCTTCGTCTTCAACCTCGGGTCGCCGCCGTTCGCCTTCGTCCTCGGCGACGCCACTGCAGCTCCTAACCTGTCACCGGGCCACCGTGTGCCTTCGCTGTGAGCCCACCTCCCTTCTCCTTACCTCTGTTTGTCCCCGTGCGCATGCTAGCTGCTTATTCCCCGACGCCCGAACGCGCCGCCGCTCGCGCACGTCGCCGGCGTGTCTCCGGTGAGCTTTTGGTCAAGGGCAAATGCCCGTTGCATTCCCCGCTTAGAGTAGATGCCGTAGCCGCCTCGCGATATTGGATTTGCACGCGCGCAGCCGTGTTTTCGATGAGAAACGAGTTCCGGCCACCGCCTCGAGCTCGTTTCCGGCGAGCTCCGGCCGTTTCAATCACTTCTGCTGGTACCGTTCGACGCGGCGTCGTCTCCGCGTTCGAACGCAACCAGCCGCGACCATTTTGGTGGTCTGTGGACGATTTCTGCCGGCCACCCATGTCTCCGCCGTGTTTTGGGCTCGCCGGCGATCAGCCGCCGGTCGGCCGACGTGGCGAGGGTGGCCCCCACCTGGGCCACTGACTGGTGGGCCCAGGGACCCCACTTTGACCTCGTTGACCAGGGTCAACGCGGCACTGTTCACCCCCTCTCACTGACATGTGGGCCCCACTCAGTTGATTAGGCTAATTAAACATTTTTATAAATAAAATAGATTAGTTAGTCTAATATCTCACTGACACCCGGGGCCCACACCCTTAATTAACCCTGTTATCTAGATTAATCCCCTGTTAGTCTAAACAGAGACTGACATGTGGGTCCCACTGGACCCACATGTCATGTTTGACTGGTCAGCGACGCTGTTGACCGCTGACGTCACTGTGAAGTCATGCTGACGTCATAATTCATTTTTTGTAAATAAAATAATTCCAGAAAATCAATAAATCTTTAAAAATTAATAACTTTTAAACCATAGCTCGGATTGAGAAAGTTAAAACCTGAAAGTTGCTCAGAACGACGGCACGAGTCTGATCGTGCCGTCTGTTTCTTTGCCGGAACCCCCTAAGTAGAAGAACTCGTAACTCCGGGCCCGAATCCGGTAGATGAATAGTGCACACACCCCGGTTATTAAATCCCAGATTAATTCTAAAAATAACTAAAATGACTTAGATGCATATTTAGGCAACCCTGCACTGCATCATAGCATTGCACGCACTGTGTTGCATCTGTTTGCATTATATTTACTTGTTTCCTCCCCATCTTCTCTTTCGGTAGACCCCGACGTTGCCATAGCTCCTGAGGCAGACGCCGCTCCGGAGTACGACTACGTCCCCGATGACCTTGCCCTTGCCCCAGAGCAGACAGGCAAGCACCCCCATTTTGAGCATGCCTATATCGCCTAATCTCTTCTCTCTTATGCTTGCATTAGAACTGCTACTGCTACTGTTTTCCTATATCTGTTGCATAGCCTGTTTAATTGTAGCCTACTGTTGATACCTGCCTGTTATCCTAGACTGCTTAGAATAGGCTGGGTAGAGACCCGACAGAGACCCCACTTGATCCCGACTGCCCCGCTGGATATCAGAAGACCCGAGCAACGGGATTGAAGATTAGAACCTGGCACCACACGTCACTTTCCCTAAGATGCTCGACACTACTGGGTTACTATCGAGTGCCGAGGGTGATACCTCATCAGCACTTCTGATGATAACCTTGTAGGTTAGTTAATCGGTCGTGGTAAGCGAGGGTGATTCCTCCTACACCACCCCCGATACCGACGCCGTCGCGCAACCTCTCAAGTGTGGACCTCGAGGGTGATTCCTCCTTCGTTCACCTTGACTATAGCATCAGGTGGGATCCCATCGAGGGTGATTCCTCAGGGTTCCCTTGGTGTCAGACACACAGATACAGTTGCTGATTTGACTTGCACTAAACCATGTTACTAAAGATGGGTCGGCCCTGAGGGGTACCCGCGCGAGCTTAATGCGAAGTGATGTGGAGTCGGGTTGACCTGGATGGTGCCCGCGAGATAACACGAGGCGTGGCCGGGCATTCTTAGCCCTTGTCGCAAGTCCTCGAGACGGGGCGACGGGGTCACATCGATCGTGAGTCTCTGCTCGTTTCCGCGCGCTCCTAATCCACTACGGTTTGGATATTTGATCCGAGGGGCCTCTGGCCTAATAGCACTAACCATCACGTGGGCATAGTATGGGTGTTCTGCGTCGTATACTTCAGCCGAAGCTTAATAGACGTCAGCGACTGAGCGGCGCGCGCTGGATTGGACTGGTTACGCAACCGCGCTTGTATTAAGGGGTTGCTAGGTCTGCTTCCGGCCGCCCACGCAACGCGCAGGAGTTCCCGGGGCGAAGGCCCAAGACCCCTGGGGGCATAGGTTAGACCGGCGTGCTGACCTCTCTGTTAAGTATTTGGTCGGGTTGCGGCGTGCTGCTTAGCCGAGGCCGGGCATGACCCAGAAAAGTGTGTCCGGCCGGAGTTAAGCGAGCGTGGTGGGTAAGTTGGTGCACCCCTGTAGGGAAGAGACTTCTATCGATAGCCTGTCCTACGGTAACGGACACTCGGAGTTGTATCCCGATCGGTACAACTAGAACATGTGATGAGAACTATATAGTACGGCTCTGGGATTGCTTTCTCGCGGGGAGTCGAGGAAGAATCCCCGGCCGAGGTTGATGACATTACTGCTATACTTTACATTATGTTGGTCTGCTCTCTTCTAATGCTGCGAGACCGTTGAAGATGCTGAAGATGCTAGTCTTCGATAGGACTAGGCTTTCCCCCTCTATTCTGGCATTTCTGCAGCCCAGTCCACATATACAACCCCCTTTGAAAATGTTGCATATGTAGTGTAGATCCTTGCTTGCTGAGTACTTCGGATGAGTACTCATGTTTGCTTTATTTTCCTTTTTCCCCCTTTATCCCTTTGTCGCATCCAGACGACGGAGCTCCGGAGCCAGATGTCCCCATCGACGACCACTACTACTACCAGCCTGGAGAGTACTACTTCTACGAGGAGCCGTCTGACGACCAGGAGTAGGATCGGAGGGTCCAGGGCAGGAGGCCTACGCCTTTCGATCGTAGCTTTTATTTTTACCCCACCTCTGTGAAGGCCTATCTCTCTCTCTGTTCTGTAATATATCTGTACCCAGATATCTGACGCTTCCGCTGACACTTGTATGCCATCAAGCTATGTATTCGAGCCCTCGAGGCCCTGGCTTGTAATATTAAGCTTGTATGAATTTATTTCTGTTTTAGAGTTGTGTTGTGATATCTTCAAGTGAGTCCTTAGGCTTGATCGTGTGCATTTGCGTGTATGATTAGTGCATGATTAAGCCGGGGTCGTCACAGGTTGGTATCAGAGCCGACTGCCTCTAGGAGTCCCCCTTTCCAACTCTTTGGCCGAAGTTGAGTCTAGTGGTCAAAAATGTTTTACTAACTTGGCTGTGTGGCTTACGGGCCCACATTGCTAACTGGGTGGTATTAGGATCTTGTATTCCTCATGTTTACTCTGGGACTCTGATCTCTCTTCTATTCGGGTTTAATAAAATTTACTAACACCGACACTTAGGATCCCGATAATTCTATCCACCCGGAGAGCTGGATTCAGTGCGATTTCCTTGTCTTTGATCTGATTAGTCTGATAATCATTTCCTTTCCATTGATTTGTTTAATCTTTCCATTTGAGATCTGTTATGTTTCTCGCTGTCGAATGACAATCCTGAATCTTCTTATTTCAGATGGACCGTCTGTTTCCACCTCGCCCTGCGACACAGCTTGTGCTTCGCACCTGTGCTCGAGACGTCCCTGGGTTTCCAGCTGTTCTGATCGCCCTCTTGATCAGGCTGGGATACCGCTGGTGCCCCGAGTACATGGTCTACGAGGTTTATCGTGAGTTCAACCAGGAGCAGTACTATGCTGATGTTCGCATCTACGATCAGCAGGATGACTCAGACACTGAGCTACACCGTTTTCACGGTATCGGCGTGACGATCGAGATGGCAGTCCATGATGCCGCCTACTCTGCTATCGCACGTCTTCGAGGATAGTTCAGTGCTGACTTGGATGCCTCAGAGTATCGTTATATTCCCTACGCCCCTGCTGGAGATGCTTCTGGATTCTACACAGCTGTGTGTGCCCCTTACGAGCCTCGTCGCTACGATCAGCGAGTTCTGATTCACTGTACTCAGGCTCTGGATCGCACGGTTCGCGCTCTTGCTGTCGAGTTGTTCGCCACTCGAGCATGACTCTACGAGGCTATGACGCAGTTGTTACCAGCCTTTCGTGCAGGGATACATCCGGAGCACATTCTTTACCCGAGCAGGACCGAGATGCCATCAGGGATCGATTGGCCTGCTGTGGGAGGTCACACGCCTGCACGTGGACCTCTTCTTACAGTTCGAGACCGGGTTCTGCATCAGAGTGCACATGGAGCGCAGGATCCTTCAGCGACGAACGAACGTCGTCTGCACTTGCAGCTACCACATTTCAGTGGTTTTCTCCGACGTTGATGTAGCCTTTGCTATGTCTCGTTGTGTACTTCCCTACCGCGTGCCTGCGCGCCGCCTAGCATGTCTAGCTTTTGAATTTGCGCCGTTATGCTGCCCGAATGTAACCGACGCTGTATGGTTCTGTATGACTTAATGACTACTATTAAGCATCTGCTGTACTAGTTAAATTCCGTCACGTTACATCATGCATGTCGTTAAACGCTCGCATTGGCTTCTGCTAAACTACCCCTGTCGATTTAGCAGGATGGCTGACAACAATCCACCACCACCGCCGCCACCTTACTATATGGCTGCGATGATGCAACAGTTCGAACTCAACCGCCAATTTATGACGGGGATTATGCAGCAATTCCCCCGTCCCAATGCCGATCAGCCGCTACCTTCCATCACCTTGCTAGAGTTTATGCGGCTCAACCCATCGTTCTTCCGCAACACCGTCAACCCATTGGATGCAGATGACTGGCTGCGTGACATCTCTCATGAGATGGAGTCTGCTGGTGTCGCCCAGGTCAACTATGTCACCTTTGCGACATACCTTCTGAAGGGTCCCGCATCACAGTGGTGGGCTACTCACCGTCAGACCTTACCACCTGGTACCGTCGTCACCTGGGCAGAATTCAAGATTGCTTTCCGTGCCCGCTACATTCCTCAAGCTGTCATAGCTCGGAAGAAGGCCGAGTTCCGCAGTCTCGTTTAGGGCAACAAATCTGTGGAAGTTTATCAGCGCGAGTTTCTGGACTTGTCTCGCTACGCTGAAGAGGACGTTCCCACTGATGAACGTAGGCAGGAGAAATTCCGCGAAGGGCTGCACCATGATATTCAGTTAGCCCTGCTTGTTCAAGACTACCTTGATTTCGCCACCTTGGTGAATAAGGCTATTATGGTCGAGACTGGACTAAAGAAGCATAAGGAAGCGACCAGACGCACTCGTGAGGCGGGCTCATCTTCGGGCTCGTCTTCCCAGAAGCGCCGTATCTGGATCCCTCAGAGTATGTATCGTTCAGCAGCACCAGTGCACAGGCCCTCTTATGCTACACCACGTCTGCCTCCTCCACCGCCGAGGCAGCCTCTGCAAGCTCCAGCACCTCGAGCTCCTGCACCACGTCCTGACAATGGACTCTGCTTCAAGTGTGGCCAGCCAGGTCACCGTGCCAGAGATTGCTCTCAGAGTCAGAATCAGTTGGCCCTTCCCTCTGCCGGCCGTGGAATTGGCCGTGGTACTCCTCAGCAGCGCAACAACAATGCCGGACCTTCTTATGGTCGTGGGCAGTTCTACCACGTTAACATGTCTGAAGCTCCAGATCAACCAAATACTGTGATGGGTACACTTCTCATTAATTCAGTACCTGCAACTATTTTATTTGATTTAGGAGCATCGCATTCATTCATGTCAGAACATTTTGCACTCCTGCATGACGTTAAGTGCGAAACACTACAACATCCGTTAGTAGTAAACACTCCCACGGGATGATGCCGAACTTCTATATTCAGCCCCCAAGTCACTGTTGAGATTGAAGGGTTGCATTTTCATGCAAACCCCATTATCCTACAATCTTCAAAGATTGACCTTATTCTCGGAATGGATTGGTTGAAGGCTCATTACGCCTCAATCAATTGCGCCACTAAAGTTGTACATCTTCTGCACCCATCGAATGAGATAGTGAATTATCAAGCTCATATCACTCAAAACGCCGAGGCTCAGATTTATGCCTTGAACGCGTTGAATGCTTCTCCGCTGGAGGGGATCGAGAACATCCCAGTTGTCTGTGACTTCCCGGATGTTTTTCCAGAAGAACTTCCCGGAATACCCCCTGCTAGAGCTGTCGAGTTCGTCATTGACTTGAAGCCTGGCACCACTCCTATTGCGAAGCGTCCCTACAAGATGCCTCCGCACCATCTTATCGAGCTCAAGGAAGAAATCGATAAATCCTTAAGGAAGGGTTTCATCCGACCTAGTTCCTCTGCTTGGGGAGCACCGTCTCTCTTTGTCAAGAAGAAAGATGGTACGAATAGGTTGGTCCAAGATTACCGTCCTATCAACCAGGCAACCATTCAGAATAAATATCCACTTCCCCGGATCAATGACTTATATGATCAACTCGCTGGATCATCGGTGTTCTCTAAACTCGACTTGAGGTTGGGTTATCACCAGATCCGTGTCCGTGAAGAGGATATTCCAAAGACTGCATTCGTTACTCGATATGGCTCCTATGAATACACTGTCATGTCATTTGGCCTGATGAATGCTCCAGCTACGTTCTCCCACTTAATGAATTACATATTCATGGACTACCTCGACAAGTTCGTCGTGGTATATCTGGACGATATCCTAGTATATTCGAAGAATAAGGAAGAACATGCCGAACATCTTCGCCTTGTTCTGGAGAGGCTTCGAGAGCACAAGTTATATGCCAAGTATTCCAAATGTGAATTCTAGCTTTCTGAAGTGACCTACCTTGGACATGTGATTTCCAAGGACGGTATTGCCGTTAACCCGGAGCGTGTTCAGGCTATCCTTGACTGGACTCCTCCGAAGAATGCCAAGCAAGTCCGAAGCTTCCTCGGTCTAGCCAGTTATTATCATCGATTCATCGAGAACTTCTCCAAGATCGCCAAGCCCTTGACTAATCTGCTCCACAAAGGCGTTAAGTTTGAGTGGACAGACAAATGTCAGGAAAGTTTCCAGACCCTCAAGGACAAGCTTACTTCCGCTCCAGTGCTTGCTCCTCCTGATTCTCGAAAGGACTTTGTCATATATTGCGACGCCTCTCGTCAGGGATTAGGCTGTGTCCTAATGCAAGAATGAAGAGTGATTGCATATGCTTCACGTCAATTGCGTCCGCATGAAGAAAATTATCCGGTGCATGATCTTGAACTTGCTGCAGTGATCTATGCATTAAAGTTATGGCGTCATTACCTTCTGGGTAATCGGTGTGAGATTTATACCGATCACCAAAGTCTGAAGTACTTGTTCACTCAACCGGATCTTAATCTCCGTCAGCAACGATGGTTGGAAACAATTACGGATTATGACTGCGGTATTTCATATACCCCGGGCAAGGCTAACGTGATGGCCGATGCCCTGAGCCGCAAGTCATATTGCAACAACCTCATGGTTAGGCGAGCTCAACCTCGTCTCTATGCAGAATTGAATCAGCTGAATCTGCGAATTGTTCCCCAAGGTTCTCTTAAAAACCTTGTGGTACAACCAGACCTTCAAAAGGCTGTTAAGGAAGCGCAAGCCAAAGATGCTGAGATTGACCTAATGAAGAAAGAGCTTCACCTTGAGAAGTACCGGGATTTCTCAGTTGCTGAAGATGGAACATTATATTTTCGAGACCGCATTGTAGTACCTCGCTTCGAGCTTATGACTGACAAAGTCATGAAGGAGGCTCATGATACACCGCTGTCTATCCATCCGGGTAGCACTAAGATGTATCGCGATCTCCGACAGAGGTACTGGTGGTCTAGAATGAAGCAGGATATTGCTCGATACGTTACTGAATGTGACGTATGTCGTCGCGTGAAAGCAGAACATCAGAAGCCTGCTGGAATTCTGCAACCGCTCCCTATTCCTCTATGGAAGTGGGATAAAGTGTAGATGGATTTCATTACTGGTCTTCCCAAGTCTCAGAAAGGTCACGACGCTATTCTTGTCGTCGTCGACCAACTTTCCAAGGTTGCTCATTTTCTACCTGTCAAGGAGACTATCACTGCTAGCCAGTTAGCAGAACTTTACAACTCCAGAATCATTTCACTTCACGGTATTCCGAAGGAGATCAGTTCGGACCGTGGTGGTCTTTTCACATCCAAGTTCTGGGAAAGTTTCCAAGAAGCTATGGGAACTCACATTACATGGAGTTCAGCTTATCATCCCCAATCCCAAGGCCAAGTTGAGCGCGTTAATCAAGTACTTGAAGACATGCTTCGAGCCTGTGTTATATCCTTCGGTAAGAGATGGGAGGAATCTCTCCCGTATGCCGAGTTCTCTTATAACAACAGCTATCAAGCCAGCTTAAAAATGGCCCCCTTCGAAGTGCTTTATGGACGTAAGTGTCGAACCCCACTGAATTGGACAGAAACTGGGGAACGACCTCTTGTTGGACCGGACATTATTCAGCATGCCGAAGAACAAGTCAGAATTGTCCGGGAAAATCTCAAGGCGGCTCAGGACCGCCTAAAGAGCAATTATGATCGCAAACGATGGGGTCTAACTTATCAACCAGGTGATCATGCTTATCTTCGTGTCACTCCTATGAAGGGCACCCGTCGTTTCGGAATCAAGGGCAAGTTAGCTCCTCGCTATATTGGTCCCTTTCGCATTGTTGCCAGACGTGGATAGGTGGCTTATAAATTGGAGTTGCCGCCACAATTCTCTCATATTCATGATGTCTTCCATGTGTCGCAACTTTGCAAATGCTTCAAGGAATCTCCGCACCGCGCAGTGGATCACGAGATGCTTCAGTTGCAAGACGACTTATCTTATAAGGAGCATCCGATCCGCATCCTTGATGAAGCTGAACGTCAAACTCGTCAGAAGACGACCAAGTTCCTGAAAGTGCAATGGTCGAATCATACTGAAGATGAAGCCACTTGGGAACGCGAGGATCATCTTCGGGAAGAATATCCCGGACTCTTTCCTTCTACCTCCTAAAATTCTCGGGACAAGAATTTCTTTTAGAGGAGGAGAACTTGTAACACCCCTGTGTAATAGCCACTTTGATCAGCTGCTAATAATGCCAAGTCATATCATTTGCAGTGCTTAAACATAGAGGTTAATCAAAGCAAATCAACTCCATTTTGAAAATCAACTCAAATTCAAAAGTGAAATATGAAGTTGATCAAACACTGTTGGAAAAATGTTCATTAAATGGCAAATAATCCAGGAACATTTGTAAAATCATCATCAAAATAGTTGGAGATTGATAAGTGACTCTAACAAGTTGAAACAGCACCAAAACAGCAATATTAAATCCATTTAAAATCATTTCTACTACAAAAGGTTTCCAAATCTGTCCAAACCACTTTTTGGTGAGAGCTAAAATGGCACTGTAATATTTGGACCAAGTTCCATATTTTACAGAAATGCTAAAGTGGCCTAGTCATTTCCAAAAGAACAGAAAAAGAAAAATGAAAAGCTACTGTGGACTGGGCCTAAGTGCACAGTGCACTTAGACCCAGCCCACCAGGCCGCTCCCCTCTCTCTCCGTCGTCGTGTCGACGCGTCCTTGGCCGAGCGCGCGCTCACCGCTGCGACGCCGACACGGCGATGCCGCCGACACTATAGTGAGGAGGAGGGGATAAGGCCGACGCCCCTTCACTCCACCCTGGCCTCTCCGTCATTCTCCCCCTTCTCCTCTCGCTCGCTCCGCCTCTCTTCCCTTCTCAGATCCGGTGGCCGAGCGCCCTTGTCGCCGCGATCCGCCGCTGCCGTGGCCAACGGCCTTCCCACCTCGTCTGAGTGCGCCTGGGAGGAGCGCCGTGTTCGACTACGCCTACCGGAGCAGCTGGAGGGAGCGGAGGAGCGCTGCTTCGTCTTCAACCTCGGGTCGCCGCCGTTCGTCTTCGTCCCCGGCGACGCCACTGCAGCTCCTAACCTGTCACCGGGCCACCGTGTGCCTTCGCTGTGAGCCCACCTCCCTTCTCCTTACCTCTGTTCGTCCCCGTGCGCACGCTAGCTGCTTATTCCCCGACGCCCGAACGCGCCGCCGCTCGCGCACGTCGCCGGCGTGTCTCCGGTGAGCTTTTGGTCAAGGGCAAATGCCCGTTGCATTCCCCGCTTCGAGTAGATGCCGTAGCCGCCTCGCGATATTGGATTTGCACGCCGCAGCCGTGTTTCCGACGAGACCCGAGTTCCGGCCACCGCCTCGAGCTCGTTTCCGGCGAGCTCCGGCCGTTTCAATCACTTCCGCTGGTACCGTTCGACGCGGCGTCATCTCCGCGTTCGAACGCAACCAGCCGCGACCATTTTGGTGGTCTGTGGACGATTTCCGCCGGCCACCCGTGTCTCCGCAGTGTTTTGGGCTCGCCGGCGATCAGCCGCTGGTCGGCCGACGTGGCGAGGGTGGCCCCCACCTGGGCCACTGACTGGTGGGCCCAGGGACCCCACTTTGACCTTGTTGACCAGGGTCAACGCGGCACTGTTCACCCCCTCTCACTGACATGTGGGCCCCACTTGGCTGATTAGGCTAATTAAACATTTTTATAAATAAAATAGATTAGTAAGTCTAATATCTCACTGACACCCGGGGCCCACACCCTTAATTAACCCTGTCATGTTTGACTGGTCAGCGATGCTGTTGACCGCTGACGTCACTGTGAAGTCATGCTGACGTCATAATTCATTTTCTGTAAATAAAATAATTCCAGAAAATCAATAAATCTTTAAAAATTAATAACTTTTAAACCGTAGCTCGGATTGAGAAAGTTGCTCAGAACGACGAGACGAGTCTGATCGTGCCGGCTGTTTCTTTGCCGAAACCCCCTAAGTAGAAGAAATCGTAACTCCGGGCCCGAATCTGGCAGATGAATAGTGCACACACCCCGGTTATTAAATCCCAGATTAATTCTAAAAATAACTAAAATGACTTAGATGCATATTTAGGCAACCCTGCACTGCATCATAGCATCGCACGCACTGTGTTGCATATGTTTGCATTATATTTACTTGTTTCCTCCCCCTCTTCTCTTTCGGTAGACCCCGACATTGCCGTAGCTCCTGAGGCAGACGCCGCTCCGGAGTACGACTACGTCCCCGACGACCTTGCCCTTTCCCCAGAGCAGACAGGCAAGCACCCCCATTTTGAGCATGCCTATATCGCCTAATCTCTTCTCTCTTACGCTTGCATCAGAACTGCTACTGCTACTGTTTTCCTATATCTGTTGCATAGCCTATTTAATTGTAGCCTACTATTGATACCTGCCTGTTATCCTAGACTGCTTAGAATAGGCTGGGTAGAGACCCGACAGAGACCCCACTTGATCCCGACTGCCCCGCTGGATATCAGAAGACCCGAGCAACGGGATTGAAGATTAGAACCTGGCACCGCACGTCACTTTCCCTAAGATGCTCGACACTACTGGGTTACTATCGAGTGCCGAGGGTGATACCTCGTCAGCACTTCTGATGATAACCTTGTAGGTTAGTTAATCGGTCGTGGTAAGCGAGGGTGATTCCTCCTACACCACCCCCGATACCGACGCCGTCGCGCAACCTCTCAAGTGTGGACCTCGAGGGTGATTCCTCCTTCGTTCACCTTGACTATAACATCAGGTGGGATCCCATCGAGGGTGATTCCTCAGGGTTCCCTTGGTGTCAGACACACAGATACAGTTGCTGATTTGACTTGCACTAAACCATGTTACTAAAGACGGGTCGGCCCTGAGGGGTACCCGCGCGAGCTTAATGCGAAGTGATGTGGAGTCGGGTTGACCTGGATGGTGCCCACGAGATAACACGAGGCGTGGCCGGGCATTCTTAGCCCTTGCCGCAAGTCCTCGAGACGGGGCGACGGGGTCACATTGATCGTGAGTCTCTGCTCGTTTCCGCGCGCTCCTAATCCACTACGGTTTGGATATTTGATCTGAGGGGCCTCTGGCCTGATAGCACTAACCATCACGTGGGCATAGTATGGGCGTTCTGCGTCGTATACTTCAGCCGAAGCTTAATAGACGTCAGTGACTGAGCGGCGCGCGCTGGATTGGACTGGTTACGCAACCGCGCTTGTATTAAGGGGTTGCTAGGTCTGCTTCCGGCTGCCCACGCAACGCGCAGGAGTTTCCGGGGCGAAGGCCCAAGACCCCTGGGGGCATAGGTTAGACCGGCGTGCTGACCTCTCTGTTAAGTATTTGGTCGGGTTGCGGCGTGTTGCTTAGCCGAGGCCGGGCATGACCCAGAAAAGTGTGTCCGGCCGGAGTTAAGCGAGCGTGGTGGGTAAGTTGGTGCACCCCTGCAGGGAAGAGACTTCTATCGATAGCCTGTCCTACGGTAACGGACACTCGGAGTTGTATCCCGATCGGTACAACTAGAACATGTGATGAGAACTGTATAGTACGGCTCTGGGATTGCTTTCTCGCAGGGAGTCAAGGAAGAATCCCCGGCCGAGGTTGATGACATTACTGCTATACTTTACATTATGTTGGTCTGCTCTCTTCTAATGCTGCGAGACCGTTGAAGATGCTGAAGATGCTAGTCTTCGATAGGACTAGGCTTTCCCCCTCTATTCTGGCATTTCTGTAGCCCAGTCCACATATACAACCCCCTTTGAAAATGTTGCATATGTAGTGTAGATCCTTGCTTGCTGAGTACTTCGGATGAGTACTCACGTTTGCTTTATTTTCCTTTTCCCCCCTTTATCCCTTTGTCGCATCCAGACGACGGAGCTCCGGAGCCAGATGTCCCCGTTGACGACCACTACTACTACCAGCCCGGAGAGTACTACTTCTACGAGGAGCCGTCTGACGACCAGGAGTAGGATCGGAGGGTCCAGGGCAGGAGGCCTACGCCTTTCGATCGTAGCTTTTTTTTTACCCCGCCTCTGTGAAGGCATATCTCTCTCTCTGTTCTGTAATATATCTGTACCCAGATATCTGACGCTTCCGCTGACACTTGTATGCCATCGAGCTATGTATTCGAGCCCTCGAGGCCCTGGCTTGTAATATTAAGCTTGTATGAATTTATTTCTATTTTAGAGTTGTGTTGTGATATCTTCAAGTGAGTCCTTAGGCTTGATCGTGTGCATTTGCGTGTATGATTAGTGCATGATTAAGCCGGGGTCGTCACAGCTTTCACAACTTGACTTTAAAATATTTGGTTTGGAGACCATCAAAGATCAATATGTGCATGATGCTGAATTTAAAGATGTATTGCAGAATTGTAAAGAAGGGAGAACAGGGAACAAGTTCGTCGTTAACGATGGATTTGTGTTTCGTGCTAACAAGCTATGCATTCCAGCTAGCTCCGTTCATCTTTTGTTGTTGCAGGAGGCGCATGGAGGAGGATTAATGGGACATTTTGGCGTGAAGAAGACGGAGGATGTACTTGCTACACATTTCTTTTGGCCAAAGATGAGACGAGATGTTGAGCGTTTTGTTGCTCGCTGCACTACATGTCAAAAAGCTAAGTCACGACTCAATCCTCATGGTTTATATATGCCTTTGCCTGTACCTAGTGTTCCTTGGGAGGATATATCTATGGACTTTGTTTTAGGTTTACCTCGAACAAAGAAGGGGAGGGATAGCATATTTGTTGTCGTGGATAGATTTTCGAAAATGGCACACTTCATACCATGTCATAAAACCGATGATGCTGCTAATGTTGCTGATTTGTTCTTTCGTGAAATTATTCGCTTGCATGGTGTGCCAAATACTATTGTTTCAGATCGTGATACTAAATTTCTTAGCCACTTTTGGAGATGTTTATGCGCTAAGTTGGGGAATAAACTGCTTTTTAGTACTACTTGTCACCCCCAAACTGATGGACAAACTGAAGTAGTCAATAGAACATTGTCTACTATGCTTAGGGCTGTTTTGAAGAATAATAATAAAATGTGGGAAGAATGCCTGCCTCATATTGAATTTGCTTATAATCGTTCATTGCATTCTACTACTAAGATGTGCCCTTTTGAAATTGTGTATGGTTTCCTACCTCGTGCACCCATTGATTTGTTGCCTCTTCCATCTTTGGAGAAGGCTAATTTTGATGCTAAACAACGTGCTGAATTGATCTTCAAAATGCATGAGTTAACTAAGGAAAATATTGAGCGCATGAATGCTAAATATAAACTTGCTGGAGATAAGGGTAGAAAACATGTTGTCTTTGCACCTGGAGATCTTGTTTGGTTACATTTGCGTAAGGATAGGTTTCCGGATTTGCGCAAGTCAAAGCTAATGCCACGTGCTGATGGTCCTTTTAAGGTGTTAGAGAAAATAAATGATAATGCATACAAACTTGAGCTGCCTGTAGATTTTGGGGTTAGTCCCACCTTTAACATTGCAGATTTGAAACCTTATTTGGGTGAGGAAAATGAGCTTCCGTCGAGGACGACTTCATTTCAAGAAGGGGAGGATGATGAGGACATCAATACCATTGTTACACCCACAGCCCCTACTGCTACATATACTGGACCAATTACTAGAGCTCGCGCACGCCAATTAAATTATCAGGTACTTTCGTTTCTTGGTAATGATTCTAATGTTCATGAGAATATGATGCTGCCTAAATTGGATACATTTGTATTGATTACTAATGAAGGGCCTAGCATGAACAAGAGGGATGAACACTGGAGCAGGATCAAGCATGGAGATGAAGGTGTGCGTGAAGGGATCCAGAATGGCGTTTCTAGTGCATATTTAAGCACTTTGAAGCCTCCGTGATGACCTACAAGGACATGGACGAAATATACAAGATGCCCCTTCATAAATTTCATCCATAGCTTATTTTAGGTGCTGCGCCACCTTATTTTTGGGCCAGGCCCATGTAATTTCAAAATACTTAAGTATAGGCTGTTTTTAGAGTCCATACGTGTGGGGAAACAAAGTTAGGGTTGGTTTCGGACCCCTCCTACAAGGGGCCACGAAATTCATCCCTACTCCTCCATATATACAGCCCTTTGGGTGTCGTTTAGACTTTGGGTTTTGTTTAGATTAAAAGTTCGCCATAGCTGCCACTTCGCGTACTTCATTTGTGTTCAACGACCAGACAAAGGTGTCACAGAACCCCACCTTCATTAATAAAGCTTTCCTCTTATATTCGCAATATCCAGATTGCAATCTCAGTTTCTTGCTTGTTCTTTGTTTGCTCGCAGGAAATAGACCCTCGTGGTCAGGTTGATCGTGCTCCGGCGTGGTCAATAACCCCTTGGAAGTTGGTATAGTGATTGCTAAGGCGCGACGTCTCGCACGTTCATAGTCGGATCGTCAAGGTCGACTCCCATAGAAAACGATAGCCACCATCTCATCGAAACATCGGGACACCTTCGCCTCTATCACTATAGTGTTGGTACTTGTTCCTAAAAACTTGGTCAAACAAGCACGTGTTTTACTTTTGAAATAAGGAATACACCTTATATTTTGAAATTGAGGGAATGAATATCAGCTACCCCTATCTCAGGCACAATTAATACTTGTCAATTCACCTAAAAGAAATAATTCTCAACAAAAATCTAGGGCACATTTTTTCTACAATTTTTTTTCTTCACTGTCTATGTTCTTTTTCTCTCTAGGCCATGCTTGGCGGCCTTGAAATATTCACATGTACATATATAAAAAAACAATTTCTGAACTAGGAAAATTTGGAGAAATAAAAAAAATGATTCACAAGCCAAACCTTGAATGAAGAAGATTTAGTTATCCAAGAATCAGACAATTGATGCCCAGTTTAAGGCAACAATAAATTTGAACCAAATGCGGGAGAGGAAGAAGAATAGGGCTACAAGGAAAACTCGAGGCTCATGAATCACTGGAGATTGACTCATTTTTAGGCTAGACCTAAGAGCGATTCAAAAATAAATGAGCTAAAAATAAGTGTTAATGTAACTTAATAAAAAGGCAATCTTGAGCAAACACCACACACTTAAAATTTAGCTTGACAACTCCACATAGTATATTAATATATAATTTTTCTGGAAAATGATGATTTATTATCATATATGTTATGTATGTGATTTTCCTTCATTTTATCTATCAGAAAAATTAGAAGATTAATTAAGCGCAGAGCAAATTTAAGCATTAATTGTTGGGAAACGTTGCATGAAAACAAAAATAAATCTACGCACACGCAATGATCAATCCATGGAGATGCATAGCAACGAGGGGGAGAGTGTGTCTACGTACCCTCGTAGACCATAAGCGGAAGCGTTTCACAACGCGGTTGATATAGTCGAACTTTCTTCGCGCTCCAACCGATCTAGTACCGAATGCACGGCACCTCCGCGTTCTGCACACGTTCAGCTCGGTGACGTCATCGCCTTCTTGATCCAGCAAGACGGGCGAAGTAGTAGAAGAGTTCCGGCAGCACGACGGTGTGGTGACGGTGATGGTGATGCGTTCTCCACAGGGCTTCGCCTAAGCATTACGAAAATATGACCGAGGGAGAAAACTGTGAACGGGGGCGCCGCACACGGCTAAGACAATGTTGTATCTTTGCTAGGCGCCTCCTCCCACATATATATAGGTGGGAGGGAGGGAGGAGCAGCCAAAGGAGGCGCCCAAGTAGGAGGAATCCTACTTGGAGTCCCTCCCAAGCCGCGCCCCCTGCCTTATATAGGTGCGGGGGAAAGGCAGGGGAGGGTGGCGCCCCCCCCCCCTTTCCTTTCTCCCATGAGAGGGAAAAGCAGGAGGGGCTAGCCCTCCCTCCTTTCCTTCCCTTAGGGTCTACTGCCAAAGAAGGGGCGCACCAAGGGCTGGTCTGTCCCCCTTTGGCCCATTAGGCCCATACACTTACCGAGGGTGTCTGGAACCCCTTCTGGTGACCCGATGACTACCCGGTGCACTCCGAAACTCTTCCGGTGTCCGAATGCCATCGTCCTATATATCAATATTTACCTCTCGATCATTTCGAGACTCCTCGTTATGTCCGTGATCTCATCCGGGACTCCAAACAATATTCAGTCACCAAAACATATAACTCATATAACACTATATCGTCAACGAACGTTAAGCGTGCGGACCCTACGGGTTCGAGAACTATGTAGACATGACTGAGACACCTCTCCGGTCAATAACCAATAGCGAAACCTGGATGCCCATATTGGCTCCTACATATTCTACAAAGATCTTTATCGGTCGAACCGTTATGACAACATACGTAATTCCCTTTGTCCATCAGCATGTTACTTGCCCGAGATTCGATCGTCGGTATCTCTATACCTAGTTCAATCTCGTTACCGGCAAGTCTCTTTACTCGTTTCGTAATACATCACCTTGTAACTAACTCCTTAGTCATTTGCTTGCAAGCTTATGATGTGTATTACCGAGAGGGCCCAAAGATACCTCTCCGAAACTCGGAGTGACAAATCCTAATCTTGATCTATGCCAACTCAACAAACACCTTCGGAGATACCTGTAGAGCATCTTTATGATCACCTAGTTACGTTGTGACGTTTGATAGCACACAAGGTATTCCTCCGGTATCCGGGAGTTACATAATCTCATAGTCGAAGGAATATGTATTTGACATGAAGAAAGCAATAGCAATAAGCTGAATGGTCATTATGCTAAGCTAACGGATGGGTCTTGTCCATCACATCATTCTCCTAATGATGTGATCCCGTTATCAAATGACAACACATGTCTATGGCTAGGAAACTTTAACCATCTTTGATCAACGAGCTAGTCTAGTAGAGGCTTACTAGGGACACGGTATTTGTTTATGTATTCACACATGTATTTAAGTTTCCGATCAATACAATTCTAGCATGAATAATAAACCTTCATCATGAAATAAGGAAATAAATAACAACTTTATTATTGCCTCTAGGGCATATTTCCTTCAGTCTCCCACTTGCACTAGAGTCAATAATCTAGTTCACATCGCCATGTGAATAACACCCATAGTTCACATCGCCATGTGACCAACACTCAAAGAGTTTACTAGAGTCAATAATCCAGTTCACATCGCCATGTGATTAACACCCATAGAGTACTAAGGTGTGATCATGTTTTGCTTGTGAGAGAAGTTTAGTCAATGGGTCTGCCACATTCAGATCCATATGTATTTTGCAAATTTTTATGTCTACAATGCTCTGCATGGATCTACTCTAACTAATTGCTCCCACTTTCAATACATATCCAGATTGAGACTCAGAGTCATCTGGATCAACGTTAAAGCTTGCATCGACGTAACCTTTTACGACAAACTCTTTATCACTTCCATAACCGAGAAATATTCCCTTAGTCCTCTTAGGTAACTAAGGATAATTTTGACCGCTGTTCAGTGATCTACTCCTGGATCACTATTGTACCCCCTTGCCAAACTCATGGCAAAGTACACAATAGGTCTGGTACACAGCATGACATACTTTATAGAACCTATGGTTGAGGCATAGGGAATGACTTTCATTCTCTCTCTATCTTCTGCCGTGGTCGGGTTTTGAACCCTTTCTTTGACTGATCCAAAACTTTGTCAAGGTATGTGCTTTGTGAAAATCTTATTAAGCGTCTTGATCTATCTCTATAGATCTTGATGCCCAATATATAAGCAGCTTCACCGAGGTCTTTCATTGAAAAAATCTTATTCAAGTATCCTTTTATGTTATCCAGAAATTCTATATCATTTCCAATCAATAATATGTCATCCACATATAATATCAGAAATGTTACAGAGCTCCCACTCACTTTATTGTAAATACAAGCTTCACCGTAAGTCTGTGTAAAACCATATGCTTTGATCACCTTATCAAAGCGTATATTCCAACTCCGAGATGCTTGCACCAGTCCATAGATGGATCGCTGGAGCTTGCTCACTTTGTCAGCACCTTTAGGATCGACAAAACCTTCTGGTTGCATGATACGTCTCCAACGTATCTATAATTTTTTATTATTCCATGCTATTATATTATCTGTTTTGGATGTTTTATATGCATTATTATGCTATTTTATATTATTTTTGGGACTAACCTATTAACCTAGAGCCCAGTGCCAGTTTTTGTTTTTTCCTTGTTTTTGAGTTTCGCAGAAAAGGAATACCAAACGGAGTCCAAACGGAATAAAACTTTCGCGATGATTTTTCTTGGACCAGAAGACACCCCGGAGACTTGGAGTTCAAGTCAGAAGAGCCATGAGGCGGCGACAAGGGGGGAGGGCGCGCCCAGGGGGGTAGGGCATGCCCCCTGCATTGTGGGCCCCATGTGACTCCACCGACCTACTTCTTCGTCCTATATATTCACATATATTCCCAAACTCTCAGAAGCATCCACGAAAACACTTTTCCACCGCCGCAACCTTCTGTACCCGTGAGATCCCATCTAGGGACCTGTTCCGGCACCCTGCCGGAGGGGGGTTCGATCACGGAGGGCTTCTACATCAACTCTATTGCCCTTCCGATGAAGCGTGAGTAGTTTACCTCAGACCTACGGGTCCATAGCTAGTAGCTAGATGGTTTTTTCTCTCTCTTTGATTCTCAATACCACGTTCTCCTCAATGTTCTTGGAGATCTATCCGATGTAATCTTCTTTTGTGGTGTGTTTGTAGAGATCCGATGAATTGTGGATTTATGATCAGCTTATCTATGAATATTATTTGAATCTTCTCTGAATTCTTATATGCATGATTTGATATCTTTGTAATTCTCTTCGAACTATCGGTTTGGTTTGGCCAACTAGATTGGTTTTTCTTGCAATGGGAGAAGTGCTTAGCTTTGGGTTCAATCTTGCGGTGTCCTTTCCCAATGACAGTAGGGGCAGCAAGGCATGTATTATATTGTTGCCATCGAGGATAAAAAGATGGGGTTTACATCATATTGCTTGAGTTTATTCCTCTACATCATGTCATCTTACTTAATGCGTTACTCTGTTCTTCATGAACTTAATACTCTAGATGCAGGCAGGAGTCGGTCGATGTGTGGAGTAATAGTAGTAGATGCAGAATCGTTTCGGTCTACTTGACACGGACGTGATGCCTATATTTCATAATCATTGCCTTAGATATTGTCATAACTTTGCGCTTTTCTATCAATTGCTCGACAGTAATTTGTTCACCCACCGTATTATTTGCTATCTTGAGAGAAGCCTCTAGTGAAACCTATGGCCCCCGGTTCTATTTTCCATCATATAAGTTTCTGATCTACTATTTTCCATCATATTAGTTTTTGATCTACTATTTTGCAATCTTTTACTTTCCGATCTATAAACCAAAAAACCCAAAACTATTTACTTTATCTTTTGTTCAGTTTTATCTATCTCTATTAGATCTCACTTTTGCAAGTGACCGTGAAGGGATTGACAACCCCTTTATCGCGTTGGGTGCAAGTGTTTGATTGTTTGTGCAGGTATTAGGTGATTTGTGCGTTGTCTCTTACTGGATTGATACCTTGGTTCTCTAACTGAGGGAAATGCTTATCTCTACTTTGCTGCATCACCCTTTCCTCTTCAAGGTAAAAACCAACGCAAGCTCAAGAAGTAGCAGGAAGAATTTCTGGCGCCGTTGCTGGGGAGATCTATGCCAAGTCAAGACATACAAAGTACCCATCATAAAACTCTCATCTCTTGCATTACATTATTCTCCATTTGCCTCTCGTTTTTCTCTCCCCCACTTCTAAAACAATTTTAAAAAATATTTGCCTTTTTATTCGCCCTTCTTCCATTCGTCTTCTTCGTTTGCTTTTTGTGTGCTCGTGTGTTGGATTGCTTGCTTTGTCACGATGGCTCAAGAGAATATCAAATTGTGTGATTTTTACAACACTAATAACAATGATTTTATTAGTACTCCGATTGCTCCCGCCACTAGTGCGGAATCTTATGAAATTAATGCCGCTTTGCTGAATCTTGTTATGAAAGATCAATTTTCCGGCCTTTCTAGTGAAGATACCGCATCCCATCTGAATAATTTCGTTGAGTTGTGCGATATGCAAAAGAAAAAAGATGTGGATAATGATATTGTTAAATTAAAGCTATTTCCGTTCTCACTTCGAGACCGTGCTAAAACTTGGTTTTCATCTTTGCCTAAAAATAGTATTGATTCATGGAATAAGTGTAAAGATGCTTTTATTTCCAAGTATTTTCCTTCCGCTAAGATCATCTCCCTTAGGAACGATATTATGAATTTTAAGCAACTTGATGATGAACATGTTGCACAATCTTGGGAGAGGATGAAATTGATGATACGAAATTGCCCTACTCATGGTTTGAATTTGTGGATGATTATACAAAAAATTTATGCCGGATTGAATTTTGCTTCTAGAAATCTTTTAGATTCGGCCGCGGGAGGTACTTTTATTGAAATTACTCTAGGAGAAGCTACTAAACTTCTAGATAATATTATGGTTAATTATTCTCAATGGCATACCGAAAGATCTTCCACTAGTAAAAAAGTGCATGCGATTGAAGAGATTAATGTTTTGAGTGGAAAGATGGATGAACTTATGAAATTATTTGCTAGCAAGAGTGCTTCTATTGATCCTAATGATATGCCTTTGTCTACTTTGATTGAGAATAATAATGAATCTATGGATGTGAATTTTGTTGGTAGGAACAATTTTGGTAATAACGCGTATAGAGGTAATTTTAATCCTAGGCCGTTTCCTAGTAATTCCTCTAATAATTATGGTAATTCCTACAACAATTCTTATGGAAATTATAATAATATGTCCTCTGATTTTGAGAATAGTGTTAAAGAATTTATGATTTCGCAAAAGAGTTTCATTGCTTTGATTGAAGAAAAATTGCTTAAGATTGATGATTTGGCTAGGAACATGGATAGAATTTCTCTTGATGTTGATTCTTTGAAAATTAGATCTATCCCACCCAAGCATGATATCAATGAATCTCTAAAGGCTATGAGAATCTCCATTGATGAGTGCAAAGAAAGAACCGCTAAGATGCGTGCTAAACGAGATTGGTTTGTAAAAGCATGTTCTTCTAGTTTCCGTGAAAATAATGATGAAGAACTTAAAGTGATTGATGTGACACCTATTGAATCTTTGTTTTCCAAAATAAATCTTGATAAATATGGGACTGGAGATGAGTCAACTTTAGTTAAAAGGCGTCCTAATGATTCGGAGTTTTTAGATCTTGATGCAAAAATTGATAAAAGTGGGATTGGAGAGGTCAAAACTTTAAGTAGCAACGAACCCACTCTTTTGGATTTCAAGGAATTTAATTATGATAATTATTCTTTAATAGATTGTATTTCCTTGTTGCAATCCATGTTGAATTCTCCTCATGCTTATAATCAAAACAAAGCTTTTACTAAACATATAGTTGATGCTATGATGCAATCTTTTGAAGAAAAGCTTGAATTGGAAGTTTCTATCCCTAGAAAACTTTATGATGAGTGGGAACCTACTATTAAGATTAATATTAAAGATTATGAGTGCCATGCTTTTTGTGATTTGGGTGCTAGTGTTTTCACGATTCCAAAAACTTTATGTGATGTGTTAGGTTTCCGTGAATTTGATGATTGTTCCTTAAATTTGCATCTTGCGGATTCCACTATTAAGAAACCTATGGGAAGGATTAATGATGTTCTTATTGTTGCAAATAGGAATTATGTGCGTGTAGATTTCATTGTTCTTGATATAGATTGCAATCCTACATGTCCTATTATTCTTGGTAGACCTTTCCTTAGAACGATTGGTGCAATTATTGATATGAAAGAAGGAAACATTAGATTTCAATTTCCATTAAGGAAGGGCATGGAAAACTTTCCAAGAAAGAAAATTAAATTGCCATATGAATCTATTATGAGAGGTACTTATGGATTGCATACCAAAGATGACAATACCTAGATCTATTTGTGTTTTTATGCCTAGCTAAGGGCGTTAAACAATAGCACTTGTTGGGAGGCAACCCAATTTTTTTTTGCTTTTTGTTCCTGTTTTTCTTTGAATAATTCATCTAGCCTCTAGTTAGATGTGGTTTTATGTTTTAATTAGTGTTTGTGCCAAGTAAGACCTTTAGGATGGCTTACGGTGATAGTTGATTTGATCTTGCTGAAAAACAGAAACTTTTGTGTACAGTCACAGAATTTTAATAATTCACTGGAGAGTTGAAACAGCCTGAATTTTTTACACGAGATTAATAGAAAAATTCTCTATGTTTTCCTAATTTTTCAGAATTTTTTAAGTTACATAAATATTAGAACAATTCGGATCTTCGCAGACTATTCTGTGTTTGACAGATTCTGTTTTCTTTGTGTTGTTTGCTTATTTTGATGAATCTAAGGGTAGTATTGGGGGGTATGAACCATGGAGAAGTTGGAATACAGTATATATTACACCAATATAAATAAAGAATGAGTTCACAACAGTACCAAAAGTGGTGATTTATTTTCTTATACTAACGGAGCTTATGAGATTTTCTGTTGAGTTTTGTGTTGTGAAGTTTTCAAGTTTTGGGTAAGGATTTGATGGACTATGGAATAAGGAGTGGCAAGAGCATAAGATTGGGGATTCCCAAGACACCCCAAGGTAATATTCAAGGACAACCAAGAGCCTAAGCTTGGGGATGCCCCGGAAGGCATCCCCTCTTTCGTCTTCGTCTATCGGTAACTTTACTTGAGGCTATATTTTTATTCACCACATGATATGTGTTTTACTTGGAGCGTCTTATATTATATGAGTCTTTACTTTTTAGTTTGCCACAATCATCCTTGCTGTACACACCTTTTGAGAGGGACACGCATGAATCGTGATTTATTAGAATACTCTATGTGCTTCACTTATATCTTTTGAGCTAGGCAATTTTGCTCTAGTGCTTCACTTATATCTTTTTAGAGCATGGCGGTGGCTTTATTTTATAGAAATTATTGAACTCTCATGCTTCACTTATATTATTTTGAGAGTCTCTCTAAACATCATGGTAATTTTCTTTGGTTATGAATTTAGTCCTAATATGATAGACATCCAAGAGGGATATAATAAAAACTTTCATATAAAGTGCATTGAATACTATCAGAAGTTTGATTCCTTATGATTGTTTTGAGATATAAAGATGGTGATATTAGAGTCATGCTAGTGAGTAATTGTGGATTGTAGAAATACTTGTGTTAAAGTTTGTGATTCCCGTAGCATGCACGTATGGTGAATCGTTATGTGATGAACTCGGAGCATGATGTGACGCCCGGATAGTTAAGCTACAGTAATTCCCCACTAATGATGCCACGTCACCTCGGTTACTGTTGGTAATCTCGCATTAGTTCAAAACCGATTCAAATTCAAATTCTAGGCTAACAACAAAAGTTTTCAAATATTAAAACTAAATTGTTCGGATTGTGACAAATAAATCACAAATGATATTGGTGAAGGAACCACACTTTTATAATGTGTTTAAATGCACTGTAATGAATAAAACAATAGCAAGAACAATTATTTAAATGCTTTTAAAAACTAAACAAATATTAAACTAGTTTATTTAGTCACCCAACTTTTTGAGGAAGTGGCCTATGGTATTATGCTAATTTAGGAGCAAGGGTTATATTTTTGTAAAACTATTTTGCTAACTAAAATAAATAAAACAGAAAAGAATAAATAAAAACAAAAGGTAAAACAAAATAACAAAAATATTTAAAAAGAGAACCCCCCTCAACTGGGCCACGACCCAGCTGGCCTCTGGGCCAACCAGGGCGGCCCAGCCGGCGCCTACAGCCCCCCTGGGGCGACCGAACCCTAGCGATCCCCTCCCCACTTCCCCCACGACCCCACTCCTCCTGACCGATGCCCCCACTCCCTCTCGTTCTCCAGCGCTGCCCTCCCCGCGCCGGAATCCCTTGCCGCGCCGGGGCCTTACCCCGCCGGCGCGCCCGCGCCCGTGGAACCGCCGCCTCCCGCCGTCCTCGCGCCATTGCCTCGCAGGAGCTCCTCCCACGGCCGCCGCCTAGCTCTTCGCGTCTGTGCTGCGCCAAGCCGCCTCCTCGCCGGAGATGGACGGATCTCGGAGGCCCCGTCGCGGATCCGGCCTTCCTCGCCTTCCTCCCCCACGCCGGAGTCCCCCTCGTCGCCCGACGCCGTCGTCGGAACCTCCCCGACCTCCTCCTCGCGGGTCACCGCCACGCCTCGCCGCCCCCGCTCCCCGTCAACGGCTGTGAGCGCCTCCCTTGTGACGCCCCCGATTCAATCGTACACTAATCATACACGCAAACGTGTACGATCAAGATCAGGGACTCACGGGAAGATATCACAACACAACTCTAAAAATAAATAAGTCATAAAAGCATCATAATACAAGCCAGGGGCCTCGAGGGCTCGAATACAAGTGCTCGATCATAGACGAGTCAGCGGAAGCAACAATATCTGAGTACAGACATAAAGTTAAACAAGGTGCCATAAGATGGCTAGCACAAACTGGGATATAGATCGAAGAGGCGCAGGCCTCCTGCCTAGGATCCTCCAAAACTACTCCTGGTCGTCGGCGGCGGCCTGCACGTAGTAGTAGGCACCCTCGGTATAGTAGGGGTCGTCGAAGGTGGCGCCTGGCTCCTGGGCTCCGGCATCTGGTTGCGACGTCCGAGAAGAATGGAAAAAGGGGGAAAAGAGGGAGCGAAGCAACCGTGAGTACTCATCCAAAGTACTCGCAAGCAAGGATCTACACTACATATGCAATGGTATCAATGAAATGGGTAGTATCTGTGGACTGAACTGCAGAATGCCAGAATAAGAGGGGGATAGCTAGTCCTATCGAAGACTACACTTCTGGTAGCATCCATCTTGAAGCATATAGAAGAGAGTAGCTGGTAAGTTCACCAAGTATCATCGCATAGCATAATCCTACCCGACGATCCTCTCCTCGTCGCCCTGTGAGAGAGCGATCACCGGGTTGTATCTGGCACTTGAAAGGGTGTGTTTTATTAAGTATCCAGTTCTAGTTGTCATAAGGTCGAGGTACAACTCCGGGTCGTCCTTTTACCGAGGGACACGGCTATTCGAATAGATAAACTTCCCTGCAGGGGTGCACCACCTTACCCAACACGCTCGATCCCTCTGGCCGGGCACACTTTCCTGGGTCATACCCGGCCTCGGAAGATCAACACGTCGCAACCCTACCTAGGCCTAACAGAGAGGTCAGCACGCCGGTCTAAATCCTATGCGCGCAGGGGTCTGGGCCCATCGCCCATTGCACACCTGCACTTTGCGTGGGCGGCCGGAGAGCAGACCTAGCAACCTCCATTACAAAGGAAGTCGTGTTACGCGGTCCAACCCGGCGCGCGTCGCTCAGTCGCTGACGTCTAGGAGGCTTCGGCTGATACCACGACGTTGAGTACCCATAACTGTTCCCGCGTGGTGGTTAGTGCGTATAGGCTCGTAGCTAGACTCAGATCAAATACCCAATCTCGTTAAGCGTGTTATTTTGAAGTAACCGCGGACGCCGACCAGGACCAGGCCCACCTGTCTCCTAGGTGGTCACAACCTGCCCTGTCGCTCCGCCACAAAGTAACACTCGGGGGCCGTCGGGAACCTAGGCCCACCTCTGCCTGGATGGAACCACCTGCCCCTTCAGCCCCATCTCCGAACAGTAACATAAGTATGTAATAGTATATAGTATATGTACCCGTGATCACCTCCCGAAGTGATCACGGCCCAGTAGTATAGCAAGGCAGACGGACAAGAGTGTAGGGCCACTGATGTAATTCTAGCAACCTATACTAAGCATTTAGGATTGCAGGTAAGGTATCAACAGTAGTAGCAAAGACAGGCTATGCAGCAGAATAGGATTAACCGAAAGCAGTAACATGCTACACTACTCTAATGCAAGCAGTAGAGAGAAGGAATAGGCGATATCGGGTTGATCAAGGGGGGGCTTGCCTGGAAGCTGTGTCGAGAGAGAAGGGTCGTCGACGTAGTAGTCGTTCACGGCAGCGTCGTCAGCGGTCTCAGCGTCTATCAAGAGAGAAGGAGGGGGGAGAGAAACAATAAATTCACGGCAATAATGCAAACAATATGTATGACATGCCTAAATGATATGCCGGGGTGTTCTATTGCCTAACTAAATGATTTAGTTAATTTAGGAATTTATTCGGATTTATTTAATTAAAGTTGGGCACTATTCATTTATTGAAATCGCTCTAAAAGTTCAATGTTCTTATAGCTAGATGCATCTGACGGGAATACGGAGGGTGTATTCGGGTTCGTAACGAAATTCTGAGCAAGTTTCATGTATAAAGTATTTTCATCGGAGTTACGGATTATTTAATATGATTTTCTAAAGTTTTTATTAATCTCTGGAATTTAATTAATTATTTAAATTAACATTATCCGAAACAGTGTTATGTTGATGTCAGCATGACATCAGCAGGCGTCCTGACACGTGGGTCCCACATGTCATTGACTGGTTAGATTAATTAGGGTTAACTAATTAATTAACATTTAATTAAACTAATTAATTAAATTAGATTAACCTAATCAGGTTTTAATTAGTCTAACTAAATGATTAGGTTTATTAATTACAATTAATTAGGTTAATTAATTAATTAATTAATTTTCATATTTATTTATTTTTTTAATAAAAACATTCCAGGGCGGGCCCCACGTTCCATAGGCACATGGGCCTTAGCGGGTTAGCGGGAAGGAGGGCGATGGGCGCCGTGCGTGGGTGCCGGACCCGGGCGGCGCGGTGCGGCACCGCGGGGCAGAGGCCGAGCACGGCGGCAGAGGAGCACGGTGCGGGGAGGCCGCAGGGCGCGGGCGCTGGACGCGCGGGGCGCGTGGTCGAGCGCGGCGAGCATGGGGCGGCCAGGCGAGGCGGTCACCGCGGCGGGCGACGAACGGCGGATGCGGGCGGGCGAGGCGCGCGTGAGCGGGACGGCGCAAGGGGCTGAGCGGGGCCGCGCGAGCGGCGTGGTGGAGCGGGCGGCGAGCGAGCGGAGCAAGCGGCGGCAGCGACGCGCGCGGTGAGCGAGGAGGAGAGGGGGAGCTCATGGGGGGGGGGCGTAGGGGACTGGGCAGCGGGGCGCGGGGAAGAGGTCGGGGACGACGGCGACGACGGAGTGGAGAAGAGGACGACGGGGCGACGGGCGATCCAAAGAAGTCGGTGAGGGGCTCCGGCGGCGCGGTCCTCGTGCGGCGGCTGTGGGCGGCGGCGTCGGGGTCGAACGCCCCCGATCCCGACTGGATCGGGGAGGGAGGCAGTGGAGGGGAGAGGCGGATCGAGGGAGTGGGGGAGAGTGGGGTGGTGTCGGTTAGGGTTTGGGGGGATAAGGGAGTGAGGGGTGGGCCGGCCTAGTCGGCCTGGTGGCCAGCTGGGCCGACAGGCCCAGGGGGGGTTTTCCTTTTCTTTTGTTTTTGTTTAGGCCTTTTTCTTTTTTTCTTATCTTTCTTTTCTGTTTTAATTTTATTTCCCAAATTGTTTTAGTTTTGTAAAACACTCAACTAGCACCTAAAATAGTAACATTAACTATACCACTGCCACAATAACTTTGGCACCTAGCTAAAATAGTTTAGTATTTTATAAAATATAACAGGAGTATAATTAATTGTTTTTGCTGCTGTTTTGTTCATTTTAGAGTATTTAAGTATTTTATGAAGGTGTGACTTCTCCACCATAATTACCTATGCATTATCTGGTTCACTCCGAACATTTTAGTTCCAATATTTGAAAACTTTTATTGTTTGCTTGAATTTGAATCGGTTTCGAACTAACGCGAGATTAGCAACAGTAATCAAAGTGACGTGGCATCATTAGCAGAGAATTACTGTAGCTCAATTATCCGGGCGTTACAATTCTCCTCCACTACAAGAAATCTCGTCCCGAGATTTAGGAGGTAGAAGGAAACAGTGCGGGGTATTCTTCACGCAGGCGATCCTCGCGTTCCCAAGTGGCTTCATCTTCAGAGTGATGCGACCACTGGACTTTGAGGAACTTGATTGCCTTCTGACGTGTGCGGCGTTCAGCTTGGTCGAGAATGCGGACCGGATGCTCTTTATAGGAGAGGTCCTGTTGCAATTCGAGCACTTCATGATCCACTGCTCGGATTGGGTCTTTAAAGCAGCGGCGGAGCTGTGACACGTGGAACACATCATGAACCCGAGAAAGGTTCGGCGGAAGCTCCAGTTGATATGCCACTTTTCCACACTTTTCGAGAATAGTGAATGGACCAATATAGCGAGGAGCTAGCTTGCCCTTGATCCCGAAGCGGTGAGCACCCTTCATTGGTGTAACTCGAAGATAAGCCTTTTCGCCAGGTTGATAGACCATGTCTTTATGATGACGGTCATACTGACTCTTCTGACGTGACTGGGCAGTCTTGAGATTCTCACGAATGATGCGGACTTGTTCTTCGGCTTGTTGAATAATATCCGGACCGAAGAGTGGACGTTCCCCAGTTTCTGACCAGTTCAGAGGGGTTCGGCACTTTCGTACATATAACACTTTGAAGGGGGCCATCTTCAGACTAGCTTGATAGCTATTATTATAAGAGAACTCCGCATACGGGAGAGATTCCTCCCATTTCTTGCCGAAAGAGATAACACAAGCTCGAAGCATGTCTTTGAGAACTTGGTTGACACGTTCCACTTGCCCTTGCGACTGAGGATGAAATGCAGTACTGAATGACAGATGAGTACCCATAGCTTCTTGGAAACTTGCCCAGAATTTCGAAGTGAATAAGCTGCCACGGTCCGAACTGATTACCAGTGGAATACCATGAAGTGAAACAATTCTGGACATGTAGAGAGTTGCAAGCTGACTAGTAGTGATCGTTTCTTTGACCGCCAGAAAATGTGCAACTTTAGAGAGTCAGTCAATGATGACAAGGATAGCATCATTACCTTTCTGCGATTTGGGAAAACCAGTGACGAAGTCCATTTCAACATGGTCCCATTTCCATTCAGGAATAGAGATAGGTTGCAGAGTTCCAGCAGGCCTTTGATGTTCTGCTTTGATTCGACAACAAATGTCACATTCAGCAACATAACGAGCAATGTCTTGCTTCATATTAGACCACCAGAATTTTCGACGGACATCTTGGTACATCTTGGTGCTACCGGGATGAATAGACAGAGGCGTTTCATGAGCTTCTTTCATAACCTTCTGAGTCATATCCAGGTTGTCTTCCGTAGGGACCACTATTCGACCTTTAAAGAATAAGGTGTCATCATCTTCAAGGGTGAAGCATTTTAGTTCCAATATTTGAAAACTTTTATTGTTTGCTTGAATTTGAATCGGTTTCGAACTAACGCGAGATTAGCAACAGTAATCAAAGTGACGTGGCATCATTAGCAGAGAATTACTGTAGCTCAATTATCCGGGCATTACATCCCTCCTCTCCTTTCTCCTCGCCGCAGTGACCGCCGTCCTGCATCGCCACCACGCCGCATGGCCCCTGCTCCTCCACGGCCTCGCCCCTCCGCCCCCGGCCACAGCAGCGCCCGCACGCCCCGCACTCCCACCGCCCGCTGCTGGGCGCAACTCCGGCCGGCCGGTTCGCCGCGCCCGCTGGCCGCAGCCAGCTGCGCCCCGCCCCGCGCGCCCATGGGCGTGCGCTCGTTGGGGCTGCGCCCCCCCCTGCATGCCCGACCCGCTATGGCCCTCTAGGCCACTGTTAGTTGGGGCCCACGCCCCTGGCACGTTTAAAAAAAGGGTTTAAAAATATATATATATAAATAATAAAAAAATAATTAACTTAATTAACTTAATTAATCTAGTTTAATTAAACTTAATTAATCCAGGTTAATTAAACCCTAATTAACTTGGTTAGTCTATGACAGTGGGACCCACCGTCAGTTTGACCCAGTCAACTGTCCCATTGACTGCTGACGTCACGCTGACATCATGCTGACGTCATATTTCTAATTTTGAATTAATTTAATTAATAATAATTTCAGAATTGATTAAATCTTTAAAAATTAATATAAAATAAACCGTAGCTCGGATGAAAATACTTTCTACATGAAAGTTGCTCAGAACGACGAGACGAATCCGAATACGCAGTCCGTTCGCCCGCCACACGTCCCTAGCATAGCAAACGTGCAACTGTTCCCCTCCGGTCATCTGTCTAACAAATGTCCGGAACCGGGAAAACTTTCCTGGATGGGATCCCCCTTTCTCGGTAACGTGCAACCCCACATTAGAACACACCCGGCACTGCATATTGTCATGTCATACTTTGTGTAGCATTGTTTGCTTTGTATTTACTTTTTCCTCCCCCCTCTTTTTCTCTCGATAGACGCTGAGACCGCTGACGACGCTGCCGTGAACGACTACAGTGTTGACGACCCGTCCTTCTCTGCCGAGCTTCCAGGCAAGCCCCCCCCCCCCTTGATCAACCCGATATCGCCTATTCCTTCTCTCTACTGCTTGCATTAGAGTAGTGTAGCATGTTACAACTTTCGGTTAATCCTATTCTGCTGCATAGCCTGTCTTTGCTACTACTGTTGATACCTTACCTGCAATCCTAAAATGCTTAGTATAGGTTGCTAGAATTACATCAGTGGCCCTACATTCTTGTCCGTCTGCCATGCTATACTACTGGGCCGTGATCCCTTCGGGAGGTGATCACGGGTACTTATACTATATACTTTTACCTTACCTATGTTACTGTTCGGAGATGGGGGCTGAAGGGGCAGGTGGCTCCATCCAGGTAGTGGTGGGCCTGGGTTCCCGACGGCCCCCGAGTGTTACTTTGTGGCGGAGCGACAGGGCAGGTTGTGACCACCTAGGAGACAGTTGGGCCTGGTCCTGGTCGGCGTCCGCGGTTACTTCAAAATAACACGCTTAACGAGATTGGGTATTTGATCTGAGTCTGGCTACGAGCCTATACAAACTAACCACCACGCGGGAACAATTATGGGTACTTGACGTCGTGGTATCAGCCGAAGCCTCCTAGACGTCAGCGACTGAGCGGCGCATGCCGGGTTGGACCGCGTAACGCAACTTCCTTTGTAATGGAGGTTGCTAGGTCTATTCACCGGCCGCCCACGCAACGTGCAGGTGTGCAATGGGCGATGGGCCCAGACCCCTGCGCGCATAGGATTTAGACCGGCGTGCTGACCTCTCTGTTAGGCCTAGGTAGGGCTGCGACGTGTTGATCTTCCGAGGCCGGGTATGACCCAGGAAAGTGTGCCCGGCCAGAGGAATCGAGCGTGTTGGGTAATTTGGTGCACCCCTGCAGGGAAGTTTATCTATTCGAATAGCCGTGTCCCTCGGTAAAAGGATGACCCGGAGTTGTACCTCGACCTTATGACAACTAGAACCGGATACTTAATAAAACACACCCTTTCAAGTGCCAGATACAACCCGGTGATCGCTCTCTCACAGGGCGACGAGGAGAGGATCGTCGGGTAGGATTATGCTATGCGATGATACTAGGTGAACTTACCAGCTACTCTCTTCTATATGCTTCAAGATGGAGGCTACCAGAAGTGTAGTCTTCGATAGGACTAGCTATCCCCCTCCTATTCTGGCATTCTGCAGTTCAGTCCATAGATACTACCATTTCATTGATACCATTGCATATGTAGTGTAGATCCTTGCTTGCGAGTACTTTGGATGAGTACTCACGGTTGCTTTGCTCCCTCTTTTCCCCCTTTTTCCATTCTTCTCGGACGTTGCAACCAGATGCTGGAGCCCAGGAGCCAGACGCCACCTTCGACGACCCCTACTACACCGAGGGTGCCTACTACTACGTGCAGGCCGCCGCCGACGACCAGGAGTTGTTTAGGAGGATCCCAGGCAGGAGGCCTGCGCCTCTTCGATCTGTATCCCAGTTTGTGCTAGCCATCTTATGGCACCTTGTTAAACTTTATGTATGTACTCAGATATTGTTGCTTCCGCTGACTCGTCTATGATCGAGCACTTGTATTCGAGCCCTCGAGGCCCCTGGCTTGTATTATGATGCTTGTATGACTTATTTATTTATAGAGTTGTGTTGTGATATCTTCCCGTGAGTCCCTGATCTTGATCGTACATGTTTGCGTGTATGATTAGTGTACGATTGAATCAGGGGCGTCACAAGTTGGTATCAGAGCCGACTGCCTGTAGGAACCCCCCCTTCCACACTCCTTGGCCGAAGTCGAGTCTAGACATTGCAAAACTTTTACTAACATGGCTATGTGTCTTACGGGCCCACGTCGCCATTGGGTGGTATTAGGATCTTTTATTCCTCGACCTATACTCTGGGATTCTGATCTCTCTTCAATTCGGGTTAAATGATTTTACTAATAATAACTCTAGGATCTCGATACCACTTCCTGCCGGAGAGCCCCTTCATTCCAGATGATCGACTGCTTCACCAGAGGGTTCCGAAGATACCCTTCGATGATTTCCCGATACCTTTACGCTCATCGTTTTTGAAATTCCTTACCACCGACATATCCTTATGTGTAATTACATACACTTGCCATTCATACATTCAATCCCGTTGATCTTGTTATTATAAGATGCCCCGAACTGCTCTTCGTTGTTCCGACAATCCTTTGAACTTACTGCCTTGCAGTTCTTGCCTCATGAATACCCCCTACGTATAATTCCTCGCACTTACCGAGTATCCATTCTTCCCCCTTTGTTCATATGATTCCCAAGATACATTGGAATACTATTCAATCTTCCAAAAATCCTTAGCAGCTTATTGCTCTGCAAATACTTATCTGCTTCAATTATGGATGCTTTCCATATGACTGACAATATTCATTAGTATCCTTTGACACCGTCATTTTCATCTTATTGATTCAACATGAGTGCGAATGCACACATTCATCAGTTGATCCTTTCTAATTATCTTCCGGCTCAGACGTCCTTTTGAACATGAGCTGGTTCTCGACCAATCAAATTGTCATCGATTGTGTCCCTAAGTCTACTCAAATAACCCATCCTTGATCAGAGCGTCTGCTTCTGATCCTTCGTTTTGGAATTCATAATTCCTTTGTTATCTAAGCATCAAATTATTCAGATGTCCTATAATCCGATGCTTTTGCATTCTTTCTTCATCTGGTTGTGTGCCGATGCCCACATCAGCTCCGCTATGGACATCCGATCCTTCGTCGGATTATTAATCGACAGTGTCCTTCATATTTAACTGCCTTGTGAATTCTTCCATGATACATAATGCATTTGGTAAATTGTATCCTCTGCGTTCCCAACCATACTTTGCTTTCGAGCTTGTATAATTTACTCCTGAAGCGTTATATGTTCCTAAGATGCCCTATGGGATGAACATATACCTTCTCTAATTCGTATGAACCCGAAAGTTTACACAAGACATACCCTTTCTGGTGTTTTACCAGATAATTTTCAAATCTACAACTTCTTCGAAGACGAGAAGTGAATGAAAGGTTAGACATTGAAGAAGTGGGAGTCAACCTTGAACCTTTGTGTTCGTGCCCATGGACCCGATGTGGAACTTATCATGGAAGCTTCTTGCAAAATATTTAATCAGTGAATAATCCTTCCGGTGTCATTAAATTGGGTCCCTTGTAGCTATGGTTTCGACCATGTTGTCCTTATTCAATATAGCTGAAAGGAATCCATTCCGGTGCCTCGTCAATTCTTCGACAAGGATAAAGTATCTGCTGTTGCAGATCAATGCTCCCGCTCATCTTCTAATCTATTTTACCTTCGAGTATTACCCCCTGTTATCCCGATAATAACACGGGACTGCAATACTTCTTATAAGACTTCGTCAAGTATTCCTTCTCACTGATTCAGTATTCCACGGGTTTTGAGTTGCTTGACAACTGAGAACCTCGATAAGTGAATCAAATCCACCCTGTGAATCAATACTCCTAGTAAAGTATTACTGGGAAATTTAAATTCAACTCCTGTCATTCTTAGCCTGGTTGGCTATATCATCATCGTGCTTATTTTAACTATGCTACCTGCTCCTTATTCCTCGATCATAAATTTCGACGGTGAACTAATCTTACATCGATCTTCCTCGTCATATCATTTCTTCTTGAACAACAAACTTGAATTTCGAGTTTGTGTCGTACCCGTGGTTTCATTAACCTTTCGCTTCATCATTCCTTTGGCTTGATGTCATCGCCGATCGATTACATCTTCATGAAATCTCCCAACAAATGTGTCGTGATCATCATCGGCATTCTGAGCTCTTCCAGGATATCAATTGAGTTTATGATGAGAAATATCATCCTTGGCCTCGATGATTTGTGTTATCATCGACCACTTTATTGACTTCCCTCCAACACAGAACTTGTTCTTGTTTTGTGTTGTACCTTGAATTCCTTGACATCCAGCTTAAGCTATGTTCTACCTTGGAGTATTACCATCGGTTATGTCGAGAATGTCATGAGAATTTCACCACCTCTTAAGAATTCTTGATATAGTAATACTTCTCGCCATCTACATTCTTTTCTTGGTCCCCATGTTGTTTCTAACCGGAATACAGACAAATGGACTGTGATGTGTAAAATTCAAAACTTCTAGCAACCCTATTGCTTGTAAGTTAATGAACGATAGTTTCATACTTTGTGTATTGGTTATCAAATCACCATTCTAACATTGATCATGCTACATAAGCCCATATTTCGGGTGCACCTTTCAACCAATGTTTAATTGTGTATGTTTTCCTGAGCATACCTCATTATATCATTTGATCTGACAAATGTTATCTCCTTGTTCACATAATTGTGGAAATCCATCTTTTGGAAATCTCGTTGAATTGTCGCTGAGTTCATCAGCCACCTCCTCATTCTCTCCTTGGTTTAATGATGAACTCATGATTCAGAACTTGCTTCCATAGTTCATTTCCCGAGAATCTTATGATGTCATCTCGTCAATTTGTGTTGCACCTTTTCTTCTCAGGCATCCTGAGTCTGAGGTATCCTGACACCAATCAGATCTGAATCTCGGTCAGATATGATGGTTGGAACATATTTCCAAGAGTTATAACATTGGTCTTTATATAACCCGGTAAGGTGATGTCATGCCTAGCACACCTGGCCGGAGGACCTATTGTTATAGTTTCCTTTTTAGCAAGGTTAGCGATTCTTCCATGGGAAAATCGTAAAACTTATTCTATAAGTTGTTCCTGGTGAATCCTTTGAGTATCCAAAGTCTGACCTTTACTTGAAGACCATGCCAATGCTATCTCGAAGCATGTCTGTGGTACTCCATTCATTAATAAGAACATTTGAAGCGCAATGCTAAATTTTCTTTATCAATTATCCAAACGCCGTTGTATGGGTAACGTCATGAAATTCCTCTCCCCTTACCTAAAGGGTTTTCTACTTTATATCCTGTCATGGATAACATACTCTGCTTGTCCTTGGGAAGGATATACCACTGAAATATGTGTTTAAACACATTTTTCTTTCCATTGTTCTGTTTAATTTGATAATCATAATTTCCTTTCCATTGTTTGGTTTAACCTATCTTGTGATCTATATGATCTAAGCAATAATATTCTCCTGCTTATGTAAACACCTCGGTGTACAATTATGTCAGTAAGACCCTGTTTCTACTATTGAAGACATTCTGGTAACCACCGATGGACGAGAACTTTGCCTATTGGTCCGCCTCGTTTAATGAGCAGGAAAATGGTTCTCTTCATCCCTCGCCCTTGGTACCGATGTTGTTGCCGACATAACTGGCTGTCTCTTTTCTGACATGCCTTGCTAATATGATCGTGCAATATGACAGCGCCCTCCCTACTTTTAACCCACCTGGTGGGCCCATAACCCACAGTTCCATAGGATTGAAACCTGACTCTCCTGTACATCCCCGTTTCAAAGTTATCCCTTGTGCTTGGCTTCGTATGCAATTCGCGAGCCACCTTCCTAGTGATCTAATCTGGTATTAGGCGCAATACTTATTCTCATTGCCCTGAAACCCTTTCACCTTCTGATTAGGCATCGAACGATTGCCTGCCCGCTTGAAACTCCTTATTGTACCTTCTTACTTTGCTCTCGATGTTTTCCTAAGTTTCAACTCGAGAGATACCTTGGGCCAAAATCCCTGAGCTAATTACCGAATATCAGTCCTTGCAGACATCTGCCCTTGTAGGTTTCCCTCCTATCTTTTCGTAAGTACGATGGAGTTCCTGAAGAAAAGATGACGACTTCATCATGATGGCCTGAAACAAAGGAATGAAGACATCAATGCAATGGATCGACCTCTTCGAGAAGAGCAACCAAGACCGAGAAGATTCGTTAGAATTTCGTAACCAGATTTTCCCCCCTTACTTCACCTCCTAAATCTCGGGACGAGATTTCTTGTAGTGGAGGAGAATTGTGACGCCCGGATAGTTAAGCTACAGTAATTCCTCACTAATGATGCCACGTCACCTCGGTTACTGTTGGTAATCTCGCATTAGTTCAAAACCGATTCAAATTCAAATTCTAGGCTAACAACAAAAGTTTTCAAATATTAAAACTAAATTGTTCGAATTGTGACAAATAAATCACAAATGATATTGGTGAAGGAACCACACTTTTATAATGTGTTTAAATGCACTGTAATGAATAAAACAATAGCAAGAACAATTATTTAAATGCTTTTAAAAACTAAACAAATATTAAACTAGTTTATTTAGTCACCCAACTTTTTGAGGAAGTGGCCTATGGTATTATGCTAATTTAGGAGCAAGGGTTATATTTTTGTAAAACTAGTTTGCTAACTAAAATAAATAAAACAGAAAAGAATAAATAAAAACAAAAGGTAAAACAAAATAACAAAAATATTTAAAAAGAGAACCCCCCCCCCACTGGGCCACGGCCCAGCTGGCCTCTGGGCCAACCAGGCCGGCCTAGCCGGCGCCTACAGCCCCCCTGGGGCGACCGAACCCTAGCGATCCCCTCCCCACTTCCCCCACGACCCCCACTCCTCCTGATCGATGCCCCCACTCCCTCTCGTTCTCCAGCGCTACCCTCCCCGCGCCGGAATCCCTTGCCGCGCCGGAGCCCTACCCCGCCGGTGCGCCCGCGCCCGTGGAACCGCCGCCTCCCGCCGTCCTCGCGCCATCGCCTTGCAGGAGCTCCTCCCACGGCCGCCGCCTGGCTCTTCGCGTCTGTGCTGCGCCAAGCCGCCTCCTCGCCGGAGATGGACGGATCTCGGAGGCCCCGTCGCGGATCCAGCCTTCCTCGCCTTCCTCCCCCACGCCGGAGTCCCCCTCGTCGCCTGACGCCGTCGTCGGAACCTCCCCGACCTCCTCCTCGCGGGTCACCGCCACGCCTCGCCGCCCCCGCTCCCCGTCAACGGCTATGAGCGCTTCCCTCCTCTCCTTTCTCCTCGCCGCAGTGATCGCTGCCCCTCGCCGCCCCGTCTGACGCTCGCGCGCCGTCCCGCATCGCCACCACGCCGCATGGCCCTTGCTCCTCCACGGCCTCGCCCCTCCGCCCCCGGCCACAGCAGCGCCCGCAAGGCCCGCACTCCCACCGCCCGCTGCTGGGCGCAACTCCAGCCGGCCGGTTCGCCGCGCCCGCTGGCCGCAGCCAGCTGCGCCCCGCCCCGCGTGCCCATGGGCGTGCGCTCATTGGGGCTGCGTCCTGCCCCCCCCCCCCCCCGCACGCCCGACCCGCTATGGCCCTCTGGGCCACTGTCAGTTGGGGCCCACGCCCCTGGCACGTTTTAAAAAAAAGGGTTTAAAAATATATATATGTATAAATAATAATAAAAATTAATTAATTAACTTAATTAATCTAGTTTAATTAAACTTAATTAATCCTGCTTAATTAAACCCTAATTAACTTGGTTAGTCTATGACAGTGGGACCCACCGTCAGTTTGACCCAGTCAACTGTCCTATTGATTGCTGATGTCACGCTGACATCATGCTGACGTCATATTTCTAATTTTGAATTAATTTAATTAATAATAATTTCAGAATTGATTAAATCTTTAAAAATTAATATAAAATAAACCGTAGCTCGGATGAAAATACTTTCTACATGAAAGTTGCTCAGAACGACGAGACGAATCCGAATACACAGTCCGTTCGCCCACCACACGTCCCTAGCATAGCGAACATGCAACTGTTCCCCTCCGGTCATCTATCTAACAAATGTCCGGAACCGGGAAAACTTTCCCGGATGGGATCCCCCTTTCTCGGTAACGTGCAACCCCACGTTAGAACACACCCTGCACTGCATATTGTCATGTCATACTTTGTGTAGCATTGTTTGCTTTGTATTTACTTTTTCCTCCCCCCTCTTTCTCTCTCGATAGACGCTGAGACCGCTGACGACGCTGCCGTGAACGACTACAGTGTTGACGACCCGTCCTTCTCTGCCGAGCTTCCAGGCAAGCCCCCCCCTTGATCAACCCGATATCGCCTATTCCTTCTCTCTACTGCTTGCATTAGAGTAGTGTAGCATGTTACTGCTTTCGGTTAATCCTATTCTGCTGCATAGCCTGTCTTTGCTACTACTGTTGATACCTTACCTGCAATCCTAAAATGCTTAGTATAGGTTGCTAGAATTACATCAGTGCCCTACATTCTTGTCCGTCTGCCATGCTATACTACTGGGCCGTGATCCCTTCGGGAGGTGATCACGGGTACTTATACTATATACTTTTACCTTACCTATGTTACTGTTCGGAGATGGGGGCTGAATGGGCGGGTGGCTCCATCCAGGTAGTGGTGGGCCTGGGTTCCCGACGGCCCCCGAGTGTTACTTTGTGGCGGAGCGACAGGGCAGGTTGTGACCACCTAGGAGACAGTTGGGCCGGGTCCTGGTCGGCGTCCGCGGTTACTTCAAAATAACATGCTTAACGAGATTGGGTATTTGATCTGAGTCTGGCTACGAGCCTATATGCACTAACCACCACGCGGGAACAGTTATGGGTACTCGACGTCGTGGTATCAGCCGAAGCCTCCTAGACGTCAGCGACTGAGCGGTGCGCGCCGGGTTGGACCGCGTAACGCAACTTCCTTTGTAATGGAGGTTGCTAGGTCTGCTCACCGGCCGCCCACGCAACATGCAGGTGTGCAATGGGCGATGGGCCCAGACCCCTGCGCGCATAGGATTTAGACCGGCGTGCTGACCTCTCTGTTAGGCCTAGGTAGGGCTGCGACGTGTTGATCTTCCGAGGCCGGGTATGACCCAGGAAAGTGTGCCCGGCCAGAGGGATCGAGCGTGTTGGGTAATGTGGTGCACCCCTGCAGGGAAGTTTATCTATTCGAATAGCCGTGTCCCTTGGTAAAAGGACGACCCGGAGTTGTACCTCGACCTTATGACAACTAGAACCGGATACTTAATAAAACACACCCTTTCAAGTGCCAGATACAACCCGGTGATCGCTCTCTCACAGGGCGACGAGGAGAGGATCGTCGGGTAGGATTATGCTATGCGATAATACTAGGTGAACTTACCAGCTACTCTCTTCTATATGCTTCAAGATGGAGGCTACCAGAAGTGTAGTCTTCGATAGGACTAGCTATCCCCCTCCTATTCTGGCATTCTGCAGTTCAGTCCACAGATACTACCATTTCATTGATACCATTGCATATGTAGTGTAGATCCTTGCTTGCGAGTACTTTGGATGAGTACTCACGGTTGCTTTGCTCCCTCTTTTCCCCCTTTTTCCATTCTTCTCAGACGTCGCAACCAGATGCTGGAGCCCAGGAGCCAGACGCCACCTTCGACGACCCCTACTACACCGAGGGTGCCTACTACTACGTGCAGGCCATCGATGACGACCAGGAGTAGTTTAGGAGGATCCCAGGCAGGAGGCCTGCGCCTCTTTGATCTGTATCCCAATTTGTGCTAGCCATCTTATGGCACCTTGTTAAACTTTATGTCTGTACTCAGATATTGTTGCTTCCGCTGACTCGTCTATGATCGAGCACTTGTATTCGAGCCCTCGAGGCCTCTGGCTTGTATTATGATGCTTGTATGACTTATTTATTTATAGAGTTGTGTTGTGATATCTTCTCGTGAGTCCCTGATCTTGATCATACACGTTTGCGTGTATGATTAGTGTACGATTGAATTGGGGGCGTCACACATGATTTATTTATTGATTGTCTTCCTTATGAGTGGCGGTCAGGGACGAGCGATGGTCTTTTCCTACCAATCTATCCCCCTAGGAGCATGCGCGTAGTACTTTGTTTCGATGACTAATAGATTTTTGCAATAAGTATGTGAGTTCTTTATGACTAATGTTGAGTCCATGGATTATACGCACTCTCACCCTTCTACCATTGCTAGCCTCTCTAGTGACGCGCAACTTTCGCCGGTACCATACACCCACCATATACCTTCCTCAAAACAGCCACCATACCTACCTATTATGGCATTTTCATAGCCATTCCGAGATATATTGCCATGCAACTTTTCACCGTTCCGTCTTATTATGACACGCTTCATCATTGTCATATTGCTTTGCATGATCATGTAGTTGACATCATATTTGTGGCAAAGTCACCGTTCATAATTCTTTCATACATGTCACTCTTGATTCATTGCACATCCCGGTACACCGCCGAAGGCATTCATATAGAGTCATATTTTGTTCTAAGTATCGAGTTGTAATTCTTGAGTTGTAAGTAAATAAAAGTGTGATGATCTTCATTATTAGAGCATTGTCCCATGTGAGGAAAGGATGATGGAGACTATGATTCCCCCACAAGTCGGGATGAGACTCCGGACGAAAAAAGAGAGGCCAAAGAAGCCAAACAAAAAAAATGAGAGAAAAAGAGAGAAGGGGCAATGCTACTATCCTTTTTCCACACTTGTGCTTCAAAGTAGCACCATGATCTTCATGATAGAGAGTATCCTATTTTGTCACTTTCATATACTAGTGGGAAATTTTCATTATATAACTTGGCTTGTATATTCCAATGATGGGCTTCCTCAAATTGCCTAGGTCTTCATGAGCAAGCAAGTTGGATGCACACCCACTTAGTTTTCTTTTGAGCTTTCATACACTTATAGCTCTAGTGCATTCGTTGCATGGCAACCCCTACTCACTCACATTGATATCTATTGATGGGCATCTCCATAGCCCATTAATACGCCTAGTTGATGTGAGACTATCTCCTTCCTTTTTGTCTTCTCCACAACCACGATATTCTATTCCACCTATAGTGCTATGTCCATGGCTCACGCTCATGTATTGCGTGAAAGTTGAAAAGGTTTGAGAACACTAAAAGTATGAAACAATTGCTTGGCTTGTCATCGGGGTTGTGCATGATTTGAATATTTTGTGTGATGAAGATGGAGCATAGCCAGACTATATGATTTTGTAGGGATAAGCTTTCTTTGGCCATGTTATTTTGAGAAGACATAATTGCCTTGTTAGTATGCTTGAAGTATTATTGTTTTCATGTCAATATTAAACTTTTGTTTCGAATCTTATGGATCTGAACATTCATGCCACAATAAAGAAAATTACATGGATAAATATGTTAGGTAGCATTCCACATCAAAAATTCTGTTTTTATCATTTACCTACTCGAGGACGAGCAGAAATTAAGCTTGGGGATGCTTGATATGTCTCCAACGTATCTATAATTTTTTATTGTTCCATGCTATTATATTATCTGTTTTGGATGTTTTATATGCATTATTATACTATTTTATATTATTTTTGGGACTAACCTATTAACCTAGAGCCCAGTGCCAGTTTCTATTTTTTCCTTGTTTTTGAGTTTCGCAGAAAAGGAATACCAAACGGAGTCCAAACGGAATAAAACTTTCGCGATGATTTTTCTTGGACCAGAAGACACCCCGGAGACTTGGAGTTCAAGTCAGAAGAGCCACGAGGCGGCGACAAGGGGGGAGGGCGCGCCCCTGCCTTGTGGGCCCCACGTGACTCCACCGACCTACTTCTTCGTCCTATATATTCACATATATTCCCAAACCCTCAGAAGCATCCACGAAAACACTTTTCCACCGTCACAACCTTCTGTACCCGTGAGATCCCATCTAGGGACCTTTTCCGGCACCCTGCCGGAGGGGGATTCGATCACGGAGGGCTTCTACATCAACTCTATTGCCCTTCCAATGAAGCGTGAGTAGTTTACCTCAGACCTTCGGGTCCATAGCTAGTAGCTAGATGGCTTTTTCTCTCTCTTTGATTCTCAATACCACGTTCTCCTCGATGTTCTTGGAGATCTATCCGATGTAATCTTCTTTTGCGGTGTGTTTGTCGAGATCCGATGAATTGTGGATTTATGATCAGCTTATCTATGAATATTATTTGAATCTTCTCTGAATTCTTATATGCATGATTTGATATCTTTGTAATTCTCTTCGAACTATCGGTTTGGTTTGGCCAACTAGATTGGTTTTTCTTGCAATGGGAGAAGTGCTTAGCTTTGGGTTCAATCTTGCGGTGTCCTTTCCCAGTGACAGTAGGGGCAGCAAGGCACGTATTGTATTGTTGCCATCGAGGATAAAAAGATGGGGTTTACATCATATTGCTTGAGTTTATTCCTCTACATCATGTCATCTTACTTAATGCGTTACTCTATTCTTCATGAACTTAATACTCTAGATGTAGGCAGGAGTCGGTAGAGGTGTGGAGTAATAGTAGTAGATGCAGAATTGTTTCGGTCTACTTGACACGGACGTCATGCCTATATTTCATAATCATTGTCTTAGATATCGTCATAACTTTGCGCTTTTCTATCAATTGCTCGACAGTAATTTGTTCACCCACCATATTATTTGCTATCTTGAGAGAAGCCTCTAGTGAAACCTATGGCCCCCAGGTCTATTTTCCATCATATAAGTTTCCGATCTACTATTTTCCATCATATTAGTTTCTGATCTACTATTTTGCAATCTTTTATTTTCCGATCTATAAACCAAAAAACCCAAAACTATTTACTTTATCTTTTGTTCAGTTTTATCTATCTCTATCAGATCTCACTTTTACAAGTGACCGTGAAGGGATTGACAACCCCTTTATCGCGTTGGGTGCAAGTGTTTGATTGTCTGTGCAGGTATTAGGTGATTTGTGCGTTGTCTCCTACTGGATTGATACCTTGGTTCTCTAACTGAGGGAAATACTTATCTCTAATTTGCTACATCACCCTTTCCTCTTCAAGGGAAAAACCAACGCAAGCTCAAGAAGTAGCATTGCATCATATACAACTCTTCTTTAAGATATCTATTAAGGAATGCAATTTTTGACGTCCATTTGCCAGATTTCATAATCATAAAATGTGGCAATTGCTAACATGATTCGGACAGACTTAAGCATCGCTACTGGTGAGAAAGTCTCATCGTAGTCAACCCCTTGAACTTGTCGAAAATCTTTTGCGACAAGTCGTGCTTTGTAGATAGTAACATTACCATCAGCGTCAGTCTTCTTCTTGAAGATCCATTTATTCTCTATGGCTTAACGACCATTGGGCAAATCCACCAAAGTCCACACTTTTTTCTCATACATGGATCCTATCTTAGATTTCTTGGCCTCAAGCCATCTGTCAGAATCTGGGCTCATCATAGCTTCTTCATAGTTCGTAGGTTCGCCTTGGTCTAGTAACATGACTTCTAGAACAGGATTACTGTACCACTCTGGTGTGGATCGTGCTCTGGTTGACCTACGAAGTTCAGTAGTAACTTGATCTGAAGTTTCATGATCATCATCATTTGCTTCCTCTCTAGTTGGTGTGGGCATCACGGGAACGATTTCTTGTGATGAGCTACTTTCCAATTCGAGAGAAGGTACAATTACCTCATCCACTCACTTCTTTCGAGAGAAACTCCTTCTCTAGAAAGGACGCATTCTTAGCAACTAAGATCTTGCCTTCGGATCTGTGGTAGAAGGTGTACCCAATAGTTTCTTTTGGGTATCCTATGAAGACGCACTTCTCCGATTTGGGTTCGAGCTTATCTGGCTGAAGCCTTTTGACATAAGCATAGCATCCCCAAACTTTAAGGAACGACAGCTTAGGTTTCTTGCCAAACCGTAGTTCATACGGTGTCATCTCAACGAATTTATACGGTGCCCTATTTAATGTGAATGCAACTGTCTCTAATGCATAACCCCAAAACGATAGTGGTAAATCGGTAAGAGACATCATAGAACGCACCATATCCAATAAAGTATGGTTACGATGTTCGGACACACCATTACGCTGTGGTGTTCTAGGTGGCGTGAGTTGTGAAACAATTCCACATTATTTTAAATGAAGGCCAAACTCGTAACTCAAATATTCACCTCCACGATCAGATCGTAGAAACTTAATTTTCTTGTTACGATGATTCTCTACTTCACTCTGAAATTCTTTGAACTTTTCAAATGTTTCAAACTTGTGTTTCATTAAGTAGATATACCCATATCTACTGAAATCATCTGTAAAGGTTAGAAAATAACGATACCCGCCGCGTGCTTCAACACTCATCGGTCCGCATACATTGGTATGTATTATTTCCAATAAGTCATTAGCTCGCTCCATTGTTCCGGAGAACGGAGTTTTAGTCATCTTACCTATGAGGCATGGTTCGCAAGTATCAAATGATTCATAATCAAGTGATTCCAAAAGTCCATCTGCATGGAGTTTCTTCATGCACTTTACACCAATATGACCTAAACGGTAGTGCCACAAGTATGTTGTACTATCATTATTAACTTTGCATCTTTTGGCATCAATATTATGAATATGTGTATTACTACGATCGAGATTCAATAAACCATATTGGGTGTATGACCATAGAAGGTTGATGTCTACTACGCAACCTTCTTCTTGTAGACTCGTGTTGGGCCTCCAAGTGCAGAGTTTTGTAGGACAGTAGCAAATTTCCCTCAAGTGGATGACCTAAGGTTTATCAATCTGTGGGAGGCGTAGGATGAAGATGGTCTCTCTCAAACAACCCTGCAACCAAATAACAAAGAGTCTCTTGTGTCCCCAACACATCCAATACAATGGTAAATTGTATAGGTGCACTAGTTCGGCGAAGAGATGGTGATACAAGTGTAATATGGATGGTAGATATAGGTTTTTGTAATCTGAAAATATAAAAACAGCAAGGTAGCAAGTAACAAAAGTGAGTAAAAACGGTATTGCAATGCTTGGAAACAAGGCCTAAGGTTCATACTTTCACTAGTGCAAGTTCTCTCAACAATGATAACATAACTAGATCATATGGCTATCCCTCAACGTGCGACAAAAGTCACTCCAAAGTTCCTATCGCGGAGAACATAAGATGAAATTGCTTGTAGGGTACGAAACCACCTCAAAGTTATTCTTTCTGATCAATCCATTGAGCTATTCCTATAGGTGTCACAAACAGCCCTAGAGTTCGTAGTAAAATAACACCATATGACACACATCAATCAACCCTAATGTCACCTAGATACTCCAATGTCACCACAAGTATCCGTGGGTCAATTATACGATATGCATCAAACAACTTCAGATTCATAATATTCAATCCAACACAAAGAACCTCAAAGAGTGCCCCAAGATTCCTACCGGAGAAACAAGGACGAAAATGTGCATCAACCCCTATGCATAGATTACCCCAATGTCACCTTGGGAATCCGCGAGTTGAGTGCCAAAACATACATCAAGTGAATCAATAGAACACCTCATTGTCACCACGGGTATCCCACGCAAGACATACATCAAGTGTTCTCAAATCCATAATAGTATTCAATCCGATAATAGTGAAACCTCAAAGGTAAAACTCAATTCATCACAAGAAGATAGAGGGGGAGAAACACCATATGATCCAACTATAGTAACAAAGCTCGCGGTACATCAAGATCGTGCCAAATCAAGAACACGAGAGAGAGAGAGAGAGAGAGAGATCAAACACATAGCTACTGGTACGTACCCTCAGCCCCGAGGGTGAACTACTCCCTCCTCGTCATGGAGACCGTCGGGATGATGAAGATGGCTACCGGTGATGGTTTCCCCCTCCGGCAGGGTGCCGGAACGGGCTCCCGATTGGTTTTTCGTGGCTATAGAGGCTTGCGGCGGCGGAACTCCTAATCTAGGTTTATTTCTGGAGGTTTTCGTATTTATAGGAGGTGTTGGCGTCGGGGACAAGTCAAGGGGGCCCACGAGGCGACGACAAGGAAGGGGGGCGCGCCCTCCACCCTTGTGGTTGCCTCGGGACTCCTCTCCGATATCTTTTCGTTCCAGTATTTTTTATATTTTCCAAAAATATTCTTCGTAAATTTTTAGCCCATTCCGAGAACTTTTATTTCTGCACAAAAAACGACACCACGGTAGTTCTGCTGAAAACAACGTCAGTCCGGGTTAGTTCTAATCAAATCATACCAAAATCATATAGAATTGTTGTAAACATGGCATGAATACTTCATAAATTATAGATACGTTGGAGACGTATCAGCATCCCCAAGCTTAATTCCTGCTCGTCCTCGAGTAGGTAAATGATAAAAGAGATAATTTATGAAGTGTGAATGCTAGCAAGTGCACAAGTTTGATCAATGATAATTTCAATCACCTTTTCTAGCATCACTATATATCATAAACAGTAGCTCATCTCATAAAACTTCTCATGATCAAGTAGCAAGCTATTCACATGTTAAAGCATAGACCATAAACTTTCTTGAAAACTAACAAACTATGTTCTCAGCATCAAACAATTGCAATTCATCTTATTTTCAGGAAGGGTCTATGTAAGAGCTTTGATTTAGCAAATTTCACATACTCAACTATCATATAGTCTTCCATGATTGCTACCATTCAAAGCATATTTTTAGAACAAATAGCATCCATCGAACACAGAGAAAGATAGGGTCTTAGTGTTTCACCTCCCAACTTATTTATCGTATAGATAATTGTCAACAATAATAATTCATGATCAAATATATTTGAATGGTCATATATGCTTAGATCTTTCCCCATCACATGATGCTTGCCAACTAAATAATAGGTTGGAATAAGAAATTGACTCAACAAAAATAAAAGTAAAAGATAGGCCCTTCGCAGAGGGAAGCAAGGATTTGTAGAGGTGCCAGAGCTCGAAGCTTTTAAAACAGAGATGAACATAATTTTGAGAGGTATGCTTTCATTATCAACATAACAACCAAGAGTTCTCACTATCTTCCATGCTAGATACATTATAGGCGGTTCCCAAACAGAATGGTAATGTTTTTACTCCCCCTCCACCTACAATCACACTCCACGGCTGGTCTGAAACAACGGGTACCGTCCATACCAACAACAGTCCTGGGGGAGTTTTGTTTGATATTATATTTTGATTTGACTTTGAGCACGGGACTGGGCATCCCGATTACCAGCCACTTTCTCGTGAATGACAAGTGAATCAACACTCATCGTGAGAATAACCCACCTAGCATGGAAGATACTGACAGTCCCTAGTCGCTACATGAGCGATTCGGGCATACAAAACAGATTATTATTTGAAGGTTTAGAGTTTGGCACATGCAAATTTACTTGGAACGGCAGGTAAATACCGCATATAGGTAGATATGGTGGACACTTAGGGAAGAAACTTGGTTCAAGGATTTTGGATGCACAAGCAGTATTCCCGCTTAGTACAGAAATTTTGGCTAGCAAAAGATTCTAAATAGCAAGCACCACATGTTGGAGGATCCATAACAATATAACTTCTATACAAATATACCCAAGCACAACTCATTACGTTGTCTTCCTTGTCCAACTTCAACTAATTTGCTCAAGTTTGAAAATAATTAATGGGGCTCACAATCATAGAAGATGTCCAAGATAGTATATTTATATGTGAAATCTCTCTTCCTTCAATATTCTTTCATGAATTGTTCAAGTGACCAATACTATGTTTGCTAACTTTCAATAAATTTACCACCTCTACTTCTTATATGTGAAGTCATTACTCCCCATGGTATAAGCATATGAAGCATATATAATTCATATTTATGATATTCAATTCATTCAACCATTTACTCATAGGATAGAAGTGAAACACGAGAGTAAATGACAAACTACTCCAAAAAATATAAGTGAAGATCAATGAGTAGTCGAATAATTATATAGCTATGTGAAGACTCTCTCTCAAAAATAATAATTTAGATCTTAAGTATTTTATTCAAACAGCAAGCAAAATAAAATAAAATGACATTCTAAAAATAACACACATCATGTGAAGAAGCAAAAACTTAGGCTCAACCGATACTAACCGATAATTCTTGATGAAGAAAGGTGGGATGCCAACCGGGGCATCCCCAAGCTTAGATGCTTGAGACTTCTTGAAATATTAACTAGGGAAGCCTTGGGCATCCCCAAGCTTGAGCTTTTGTGTCTCCTTAATTCTTTTTATATCACGGTTTTCCTAAATCTTAAAAACTTCATCCACACAAAACTCAACAAGAACTCGTGAGAAAAGTTAGTATAAATCAAATGCAAAACCTTATCATTCTCTACTGTAGAAAATCACTAAAATTATTATTTAGCATTGGATACTAAATGCCTCTGCATATTTAATACTCCTATCCTCAAATAGAATCATCAAACAAGTAAACATATGCAAACAATGCAAACATAACAGCAATCTGTCTAAACAGGACAGTCTGTAAAGAGTGCAATTGTAATCATACTTCCCTAACTCCAAAAATTCTGAAAAATTACCATACTGTATAAAATTTGTTTTAGATTATTTTGAAAAACTTTTAAGATTTTATCACGTTCTGACTTTCCAGAAGAATTCATACAATGATAGAAAACTTTCTGTTTTCAAAACAGCAACAAATAGACTTGTAAAATAAGCATGGTAAAGGCTAAACTTGACACTTTTATTGAAATAAAAGATGCAAAATATTATTATAAATAACAGAAAGCAAATACTACTAAAATAAAATGACGCTCCAAGCAAAACTCATATCATGTGACGAATAAAAATATAGCTCCAAGTAAGGTTACCGATAATGTTGGAGACGAAAGTGGGGATGCCTTCCGGGGCATCCCCAAGCTTAGTTGCTTGGATATTCCTTGAATATTACCTTGGGGTGCCTTGGGAATCCCCAAGCTTATGGCCTTGTCACTCCTTATTCTCCTCATATCGATATCTCACCCAAAACTTGAAAACTTCAATCACACAAAACTTAACAAAACCTTCGTGAGATCCGTTAGTATAATAAAACAAATCATTCACTTGGGTACTGTCAAAGACAAGATTCAAAATTTTTATCACATGATACCTACTGTACCCTACCATTTCTACAATTTATATTGAGCAATATAAGCCATAGAAACTAGGAAACAAGCAAACTATGCATCGAAAATAGAATCTGTCAAAAACAGATCAGTCTGTAAAGATCTGAATTAAGGTCATACTTCTGTTATTCAAAATATTCTGAAAAATTAGGAAAACGTAGATTTTTTTTATATCAATCCTATGTAAAAATTGCAGAGTTTTTACACATTCCAGTAAAAGACAGGAATTTATGTACTGGACGCAAAAGTTTCTGCTTTTGCACAGAATCAAGTCAACTATCAACCACACTATCCCAAAGGCTTTACTTGGCACCTTATTCAAAAAAAGCTATAAAACATGATTAATACAGTAGCTTAATCATGTGAACTCACAAAAACAGTAGGGGTAAATATTGGGTTGTCTCCCAACAAGCGCTTTTCTTTAATGCCTTTTTAGCTAGGCATGATGATTTCCATGATGCTCACATAAAGGATAAGAATTGAAACATAACGGGAGCATCATGAAGCATATAACTAGCACATTTAAGTCTAACCCACTTCCTATGCATAGGGATTTTGTGAGAAAACAATTTATGGGAACAAGAATCAACTAGCATAGGAAAGCAAAACAAGCATAACTTCAAGATTTTCAACACATAGAGAGGAAACTTGATATTATTGTAATATGTAGAAGCACATGTTCCTCTCTCATAATAATTTTCAGTAGCATCATGAATTAATTCAACAATATAGCCATCACATAAAGCATTCTTTTCATGATCCACAAGCATAGAAATTTTATTACTCTTCACATAAGCAAATTTATTCTCATGAATAGTAGTGGAATCAAACTCAACAAAATAGCTATCATGTGAGGCATAATCCAATTGAAAATTAAAATCATGATGACAAGTTTCATGGTTATCATTATTCTTTATAGCATACATGTCATCACAATAATCATCATAGATAGCAACTTTGTTCTCATAATCAATTGGAACCTCTTCCGAAATAGTGGATTCATCACTAAATAAAGTCATGACCTCTCCAAATCCACTTTTATCAATATTGTGAAAAGATTCAATAGCCTCCAAAATAGTGGGATCAATACTACCTAGAGTGACACTCTTCCAAACCCACTTTCATCAATATAATCATCATAAATAGGAGGCATTCTATCATCATAATAAGTATTCTCATCAAAACTTGGGGAATTAAAAATATCATCTTCATCAAACATAGCATCCCCAAGCTTATGGCTTTGCATATCATTAGCATCATGGATATTCAAAGAATTCACACTAACAACATTGCAATCATGCTCATAATTCAAAGATTTTATGCCAAATATTTTATTGCATTCTTCTTCTATCAATTGAGCATAATTTTCCTTTCCATCATTTTCAAGAAAGACATTATAAAGATGAATAATATGAGGCAACCTCAATTCCATTTTTTTTGTAGTTTTATTTTATAGACTAAACTAGTGATAACACAATAAACTAAAAGATTCAATTGCAAGATCTAAAGATATACCTTCAAGCACTCACCTCCCTGGCAACAGCGCCAGAAAAGAGCTTGATGTCTACTACGCAACCTTCTTATTGTAGACTCGTGTTGGGCCTCCAAGCGCAGAATTTTATAGGACAGTAGCAAAATTCCCTCAAGTGGATGACCTAAGGTTTATCAATCCATGGGAGGCGTAGGATGAAGATGATCTCTCTCAAACAACCCTGCAACCAAATAACAAAGAGTCTCTTGTGTCCCCAACACACCCAATACAATGGTAAATTGTATAGGTTCCCTAGTTCGGCGAAGAGATGGTGATACAAGTGTAATATGGATGGTAGATATAGGTTTTTGTAATCTGAAAATATAAAAACAGTAAGGTAGCAAGTAACAAAAGTGAGTAAAAATGGTATCACAATGCTTAGAAACAAGGCCTAAGGTTCATACTTTCACTAGTGCAAGTTCTCTCAACAATGATAACATAACTAGATCATATGGCTATCCCTCAACGTGCGACAAAAGTCACTCCAAAGTTCCTATCGCGGAGAACATAAGATGAAATTGCTTGTAGGGTACGAAACCACCTCAAAGTTATTCTTTCCGATCAATCCATTGTGCTATTCCTATAGGTGTCACAAACAGCCCTAGAGTTCGTAGTAAAATAACACCATATGACACACATCAATCAACCCTAATGTCACCTAGATACTCCAATGTCACCACAAGTATCCGTGGGTCAATTATACGATATGCATCAAACAACTTCAGATTCATAATATTCAATCCAACACAAAGAACCTCAAAGAGTGCCCCAAGATTCCTACCGGAGAAACAAGGACGAAAACGTGCATCAACCCCCATGCATAGATTACCCCAATGTCACCTCGGGAATCTGCGAGTTGAGTGCCAAAATATACATCAAATGAATCAATAGAACACCCCATTGTCACCACGGGTATCCCACGCAAGACATACATCAAGTGTTCTCAAATCCATAATAGTATTCAATCTGATAATAGTAAAACCTCAAAGGTAAAACTCAATTCATCACAATAAGATAGAGGGGGAGAAACACCATATGATCCAACTATAGTAACAAAGCTCATGATACATCAAGATCGTGCCAAATCAAGAACATGAGAGAGAGAGAGAGAGATCAAACACATAGCTACTGGTACATACCCTCAGCCCCGAGGATGAACTACTCCCTCCTCGTCATGGAGACCGCCGGGATGATGAAGATGGCCACCGGTGATGGTTTCCTCCTCCGGCAGGGTGCCGGAATGGGCTCCCGATTGGTTTTTCGTGGCTACAGAGGCTTGCGGCGGCGGAACTCCTGATCTAGGTTTATTTCTGGAGGTTTTCGTATTTATAGGAGGTGTTGGCGTCGGGGACAAGTCAAGGGGGCCCACGAGGCGATGACAAGGCAGGGGGAGGGGCGCCCTCCACCCTTGTGGTTGCCTCGGGACACCTCTCCGATATCTTTTCGTTCCAGTATTTTTTATATTTTCCAAAAATATTCTCCGTAAATTTTCTGCCCATTGCGAGAACTTTTATTTCTGCACAAAAAACGACACCACGGTGGTTCTGCTGAAAATAGCGTCAGTCCAGGTTAGTTCTAATCAAATCATACCAAAATCATATAGAATTGTTGTAAACATGGCATGAATACTTCATAAATTATAGATACGTTGGAGACATATCAAAGGTTTTATTCATGTAAAAAGAACAACAATTATTCTCTGACTTAAATGAATAACCGTATTGCAATAAACATGATCCAATCATATTCATGCTCAACGCAAACACCAAATAACATTTATTTAGGTTCAACACTAATCCCGAAGGTAGAAGGAGTGTGCGATGGTGATCGTATTAACCTTGGAATCACTTCCAACACACATTGTCACCTCGCCTTTAACTAGTCTCTATTCATTCTGCAACTCCTGTTTCGAGTTACTAATCTTAGCAACTGAACCGGTATCAAATACCCAGGGGCTACTATGAATATTAGTAAAGTACACATCAATAACATGTATATCAAATATACCTTTGTTCACTTTGCCATCCTTCTTATCTGCCAAGTATTTGGGGCAGTTCCGCTTCTAGTGACCATTCCCTTTGCAGTATAAGCACTCAGTTTTAGGCTTAGGTCCAGCTTTGGGCTTCTTCACGGGAGTGGCAACTTGCTTGTCATTCTTCTTGAAGTTCCCTTTCTTTCCCTTGCCCTTTTCTTGAAACTAGTGGTCTTGATAACCATCAACATTTGATGTTCTTTCTTGATTTCTACCTTCGTCGATTTCAGCATCGCGAAGAGCTCGGGAATCGTTTTCGTCATCCCTTGCATATTATAGTTCATCACGAAGTTCTAGTAGCTTGGTGATAGTGACTAGAGAACTCTGTCAATCACTTTCTTATTTGGAAGATTAACTCCCACTTGATTCAAGTGATTGTAGTACCCAGATATTCTGAGCACATGCTCACTGGCTGAGCTATTCTCCTCCATCTTGTAGGCAAAGTACTTGTCAGAGGTCTCATACCTCTCGACACGGGCATGATTCTAAAATACAAATTTCAGCTCTTGGAACATCTCATATGCTCCGTGGCGTTCAAAACATTTTTGAAGTCCCAGTTCTAAGCCGTAAAGCATGGTGCACTAAACTATCAAGTAGTCATCATATCGAGCTTTGCCAAACGTTCATAACGTTTGCATCTACTCCTGCAATAGGTCAATCACCTAGCGGTGCATCAAGGACATAATTCTTCTGTGCAGCAATGAGGATAATCCTCAGATCACGGACCCAGTCAGCATCATTGCTACCATCATCTTTCAATTTAGTTTTCTCTAGGAACATATCAAAAAAATAGTGAAGCTATATCGCGAGCTATTGATCTACAACATAAATTTGCAAATACTATCAGGACTAAGTTCATGATAAATTAAGTTCAATTAATCAAATTACTAATGAACTCCCACTTAAATTAACATCCCTCAAGTTATCTAAGTGATACATGATCCAAATCAACTAAACCATGTCCGATCATCACGTGAGATGGAGTAGTCTTCAATGGTGAACATCTTCATGTTGATCATATCTACTATATGACTCATGTTCGACCTTTCGGTCTCCATTGTTGTGAGACCATGTCTGTACATGCTAGGCTCGTCAAGTTTAACCCAAGTATTCTGCATGTGCAAAACTGTCTTACACCCGTTGTATGTGAACGTAGAGTCTATCACACCCGATCATCACGTGGTGTCTCGAAACGACGAACTGTAGCAATGATGCATACTCAGGGAGAACACTTTTACCTTGAAATTTAGTGAAGGGATCATCTTATAATGCTACTGCCGTACTAAGCAAAATAAGATGCATAAAAGATAAACATCACATGCAATCAAAATATATGACATGATATGGCCATCATCTTGTGCTTTTGATCTCCATCTCCAAAGCATCGTCATGATCTCCATCGTCACCGGCTCGACACCTTGATCTCCATCGTTGCGTCGGGGTCGTCTCGCCAACTATTGCTTCTACAACTATTGCTAACGCATAGCAATAAAGTAAAGCAATTACATGGCGTTTGCACTTCATACAATAAAGAGACAACCCAAAGGCTCCTGCCGGTTCTCGATATTACAAAACATGATCATCTCATACAATAACGTATATCACATCACGTCTTGACCATATCACATCACAACATGCCCTGCAAAAACAAGTTAGACGTCATCTACTTTGTTGTTGCAAGTTTTACGTGGCTGCTACAGGCTTCTAGCAAGAACCGTTCTTACCTACGCAAAAACCACAAGTGTGATTCATCAAGTTTGCTATTTTAACCTTCTTCAAGGACCGGCCGTAGTCAAATTCGATTCAACTAAAGTAGGAGAAACAGACACCCGCCAGCCACCTTTATGCAAAACTAGTTGCATGTCAGTCGGTGGAACCGGTCTCATGTGCGTGGACATGTAAGGTTGGTCCGGGCCGTTTCATCCCACAATAGCGCCGAATCAAAATAAGACATTGGTGGTAAGCAGTATGACTATCACTGCCCACAACTCTTTGTGTTCTACTCGTGCATATCATCTACACATAGACCTGGCTCATGATGCCACTGTTGGGAAACGTTGCATGAAAACAAAAAAATTTCTACGCACACGCAATGATCTATCCATGGAGATGCATAGCAACGAGGAGGAGAGTCTGTCTACGTACCCTCGTAGACCGTAAGCGGAAGCGTTTCACAACACGGTTGATGTAGTCGAACTTTCTTCGCGCTCCAACCGATCTAGTACCGAACGCACGGCACCTCCGCGTTCTGCACACGTTCAACTCGGTGACGTCCTCGCCTTCTTGATCTAGCAAGACGGGCGAAGTAGTAGATGAGTTCCGGCAGCACCACGGTGTGGTGACAGTGATGGTGATGCTCTCTCCGCAGGGCTTCGTCTAAGCACTACGAAAATATGACCGAGGGAGAAAACTGTGGACGGGGGCGCCGCACACGGCTAAGACAATGTTGTATCTTTGCTAGGCGCCCCTCCCACATATATATAGGTGGGAGGGAGGGAGGAGCAGCCAAAGGTGGTGCCCAAGTAGGAGGAATCCTACTTGGAGTCCCTCCCAAGCCGCGCCCCCCTGCCTTATATAGGTGCGGGGAAAGGCAGGGGAGGGTGGCGCCCCCCTTTCCTTTCTCCCATGAGAGGGAAAAGCAGGAGGGGCTAGCCCTCCCTCCTTTCCTTCCCTTAGGGTCTACTGTCCAAAGAAGGGGCGCACCAAGGGCTGGTCTATCCCCCCTTTGGCCCATTAGGCCCATACACTTACCGAGGGTGTCCGGAACCCCTTCCCGTGACCCGATGACTACCCGGTGCACTCCGAAACTCTTTCGGTGTCCGAATACCATTGTCCTATATATCAATCTTTACCTCTTGACCATTTCGAGACTCCTCGTCATGTCCGTGATCTCATCTGGGACTCCGAACAACATTCGGTCACCAAAACATATAACTCACATAACACTATATCGTCAACGAACGTTAAGCGTGCGGACCCTACGGGTTTGAGAACTATGTAGACATGACCGAGACACCTCTCCGGTCAATAACCAATAGCGGAACCTGGATGCCCATATTGGCTCCTACATATTCTACAAAGATCTTTATCGGTCGAACCATTATGACAACATACGTAATTCCCTTTGTCCATCAGCATGTTACTTGCCCGAGATTCGATCGTCGGTATCTCTATACCTAGTTCAATCTCGTTACCGGCAAGTCTCTTTACTCGTTCCGTAATACATCACCTTGTAACTAACTCCTTAGTCATTTGCTTGCAAGCTTATGATGTGTATTACCGAGAGGGCCCAGAGATACCTCTCCGAAACTCGGAGTGACAAATCCTAATCTTGATCTATGCCAACTCAACAAACACCTTCGAAGATACCTGTAGAGCATCTTTATGATCACCCAGTTACGTTGTGACGTTTGATAGCACACAAGGTATTCCTCCGGTATCCGGGAGTTGCATAATCTCATAGTTGAAGGAATATGTATTTGACATGAAGAAAGCAATAGCAATAAACTGAACGATCATTATGCTAAGCTAACGGATGAGTCTTGTCCATCACATCATTCTCCTAATGATGTGATCCCGTTATCAAATGACAACACATGTCTATGGCTAGGAAACTTTAACCATCTTTGATCAACGAGCTAGTCTAGTAGAGGCTTACTAGGGACACGATATTTGTTTATGTATTCACACATGTATTTAAGTTTCCGATCAATACAATTCTAGCATGAATAATAAACCTTTATCATGAAATAAGGAAATATAAAATAACAACTTTATTATTGCCTCTAGGGCATATTTCCTTCATTAATATGCTACATGTTCATGCCATATGCTAAATATATGTTGTTGTGACCTATGTAGCTATAAAAAGCCGCACCTTCGATATGGAATTTTCAGAGCATCAACAATCGGACCCTCAAACAATCCCACCTACCGTCCGGTCACTTTTCAGTCACATAAATGCCACCAAATTGGACCCCTCAAACCGGCCATATACATCTGGGTTGCCCCCCTCAAACCCAGTCCATACGTGGGGCGGATTGGGCGATTCGGCCGCGCCCGGCCGCGGCCGCTACATCGGATTTGGCCCGCGCCAGCCCACGCGGTCCCCACAAATACCCCACCGAAAGTGCATTTATCTCTAAACAATTTTTTGGGTGTGACGACAATATGGTTAGTGAAACTAATGATGGTTACTAAGATTTAACTCAGATTGTTGGTTCCTCGAATGTTTATTGTGGAGACAGTTGACCCCCCCCCCCCCCACTTCAAAAAGGTAAAATGTGTGGTTTTTCGGCGACTCAGAAAACTTTTGTTTTGGTTTTATTTGAGTCGTAGGACAACCACACAATCAAGAGGGTGCAAGGTGCTAGAATGATGGTGTGGGAACACCCAAAACATATACACTTGCCTTTCTACACCTACCACCAAAAAGGAGCCTGCCATCCTTCATGTTCTTATCTTTACTATGCCTTAAGGGTGTGCCCAAAGTTTCTGGACACCCCATGCAAATGGGATAGTGGCCAACTCTCTTGACACACTGTGTGCATGGGGTCCCGAATCCCCGTGTGCACGGGGTAGCGCATGACTCTCTGGACAACTCATGCGCACAAGGTCTTTGACCCACGTGTCCATGGGTGGTGGTTTAGTCTCTGGCCAACTTGTGCCCATGGGTGGTGACCACGGGGCGGTGGTTTGATCTATGGACACTTTGGCTCGTGTGCGCGGGGTCCAACGGCTGGAAACGACTACATAGTGAGGAATACAATATAAAGGCTCGTTCTTCTACCTTCAACCCTAATCCTTTTGCCTTGAGAGCAGCCACCATTTGCAACACCTTATATTGCTCATATCTCTCAATCCTCCATCTTTGGGGATTGAGGAAGCAAGACCTCATCTACAGTCTGACCAAACCAATTTATGTTCCTCACAAGATTTCTTCACCAACAACTTGTTACTCTTGAAGCTTGGGCTTCTAGGTGGTTAGGGTTCCTCCAAAGCTTCCTTACTTATGGTGTGCTCCATAGACATATGTAAATGTGTGGTGGTCGCCTTCAAGACCAACCCCAAGTGATTCAAGGCTCATCCGTTTGGGGTGACCCGAGGAGAACACAGTGAGCCACTTGGCGGTGTTTCGGAGCCTTAGCACCGGCACCACTCCATTGGAGATTAGCACTTCCCCAAGAAAGTGTGAACTTCGGGATAAGATCAGCATTCCCGACTCATTTGTAGTTAATCCTTTCCTGCACTTTATTTTGTGTCGTATGCTTGTGGGCTTGCTATTTATATTGTTGCTTATTGTGACGCCCCCGGCCCGATCACGCGCTAATCATACACGCAAATGCACACGATCAAGCCTAAGGACTCACGGGAAGATATCACAACACAACTCTAAAACATAAATAAAGTCATACAAGCTTTATATTACAAGCCAGGGGCCTCGAGGGCTCGAATACATAAGCTTGCGAACAAGCGTCAGCGGAAGCATCAGATATCTGAGTACAGATATGAAATAGAAACAGAAAGGCCTTTAGAAAGGCGGGGCAAAATAAAACACTACGATCGAAAGGCGAAGGCCTCCTGCCTGGGACCCTCCGATCCTACTCCTGGTCGTCAGTCAACTCGTAGTAGTATCCATCCTCTGGGTAGTAGTAGTAGCGATCGTCGGGGCATCTGTCTCAGGGGGCTCCGTCCTCTGGTCACGTCAAACTGATATGGGGAGAAAAAGGAAAACAAAGCAACCGTGAGTACTCAGAAGTACTCAGCAAGCAAGGATCTACACTACATATGCAACATTTTCAAGGGGAGGCTGTATATGTGGACTGGGCTGCAGAAATGCCAGAATAGAGAGAAGGCCTAGTCCTATCGAAGACTAGCATCTTCAGCGGTCTTGCAGCAATAGAAGAGAGTAGAACAGTACAATATAATGTAGTAGTATCATTAAGTCTCAACCTCACCCAGAGATCCTTTCTCGACTCCCTGCGAGAAAGCAATCCCAGAGCCATACAGTCATCAAACCTCGTCCTGAGATCCTTTCTCGACTCCCTGTGAGAAAGCGATCCCAGAGCCAATACAGTCATCAACCTGTTAACGTCTCAAGGGTCCAGTTCTAGTTGTATCGATCGGGATACAACTCCGAGTGTCCTTTACCGTAGGACCGGCTATCGATAGAAGTGTTCTTCCCTGCAGGGGTGCACCAACTTACCCATCACGCTCGCTTAACTCCGGCCGGACACACTTTCCTGGGTCATGCCCGGCCTCGGCCAAACAACACACCGCAACCCGACCTACAGCTCAGCAGAGAGGTCCCCGTCGGTCTACATCCTAAGCGCAAGGGGGTCTTGGCCATCGCCCCTCGCCCTCCGGGTCGTTGCGTGCCGGGCGAACCAGGCTCCACCCCTCAGGATGGTGCCGGCCCAGCCCGGCCGCAGTGCTGAACTGGACGTCTGACAGAGTTTTCGGCTGATGCATACGATGCAGAACGCCCATACTATGCCCACGTGATGGTTAGTGCTATCAGACCAGAGGCCTGCTCGGATCAAATATCCAAATCGTAAATGGTCTAGGGGCTTGCGGAAACGAGCAGAGACTCACGAAAGATGTGACCCCGTCGCCCCGTCTCGAGGACTTGCGGCAAGGGCCATGAATGCCCGGCCACGCCTCGTATTCAACACTCGGGTACCATCCAGGTCAACCCGTCTCTTAAAAGACTGTCGGGAACTCAGGTCCACCTCTACTGGGTGGTACCGCCTGTCCCTTCAGTCCTGTAGTAAAAGTAGCTTCCTCGGGTCCCCCTTCGGGGCCGACCCGTCTCTATCAAGGTTCAGCAGTAAAGTCACAGTAACCGTGTGTCCATAACATCAAGGAAATCCGAGGTATCACCCTCGACGGATGCCCACTCGATGTAACCGTCAAGTCGAACTTAGGAGGAATCACCCTTGATGAGTTCACACTTGATGTGTTGTACGACAGGGTCGTATCGGAAGTGGAGAAGGAGGAATCACCCTCGATGACCACGACCAAATAGCTGCTCTACAGAGTTAACATCAGGAGTGCTGACGAGGTATCACCCTCGACACTCGATAGTAACGCTGCAGTGTCGTTACAACTAAAGGGGGTGATGTGCGGTGTCGGGGTCTGGTCTTCAATCCCGTTGATCGGGTCTTCTGACGATCCAGCGCGGCAGTCGGGATAAGTGGGGTCACTGATAGGTCTCTACCCAGCCTAGACTAAACAGTTTAGGATAAGCAGGTAAGATATCAATGGCAGGTTACAATAAACAGGCTATGCATCAGAATAGGAGCAAACAGTAACAGTAGCAAATTCTAATGCAAGCATGAGAATATAGAATGGGCGATATCGGGATGATCAAGGGGGGGGCTTGCCTGGTTGCTCGGCGGCAAGGGCAAGGTCGTCTATGGTGTCTTCGGGATCCGGAGCTGCGTCGGTCTCGGGGACGACGTCGGGGTCGGGGGCTATCGAGAGAGAAGAGGGGGGAGGAAACAGTATAAATATAGAGCAAACATGAGCAACACAAAGTATGACATGATAATACGCAGTGCCGGGTGTGTCCTAACATATGGGTGCACGTCACTGAGGAAGGAGGAATCCATCCGGGAATGTTTTCCCGGTTCCGGACATTTGTCAGACAGATGACCGGAGAGGAACGGTTGCATGTTCGGATAGTTAGAGACGTGTGGCAGACAAACGGACCGCGTATTTGGATTCGTCTCGTCGTTCTGAGCAACTTTCATGTAGAAAGTATTTCGATCCGGGTTACGGTTTAAAAGATATGATTTTCTAAAGCTTTTATCAATTTCTGGAATTTTATTTAATTATAATTCGAATTATCCAGAACATTATCCAAAACAGTGTATGCTGACGTCATCATGACGTCAGCATGACATCAGCATGCGTCCTGACACATGGGTCCCACATGTCATAGACTGGTTAGGTTAATTAGGGTTAACTAATATTTAATTAAACTAATTAACTAATTAGATTAATCTAAACAGGGTTAATTAACTAATTAATTATTTATTTAACTAATTATTTTTCTTTTTATTTATTATTATTTATTTATTTTTTCCACTTTTGGGCGTGGGCCCCGTTCGTCATTAGGCCAGGGGGTGTACGGCCCCACGGGCCAGTGGCACAGGGGGTGGCAGGGCCCCACCCGTCAGTGGCATGAGGCCACGGACGTGCGGGCGCGGCGCGGGGCGCGCGGCAGCGCGTGCGGGAGGGGGGTGGTGCGCGGCAGCGCGGGGTGGCCGCAGGAGGGCGTGCGGGCGAGCGCGCGCGGTTGCGGGCGGGGCGCGGCGACGGGGTCGGCCGGGGACAGGGACGCGGGACGGCGCCGACGCGGGCCGCGGCGGCGATGCGGCGCGTGCGTGCGCAGCAGCTGCAGTGCGCGGCGAGGAGAGGCTGGCGCACGGGCGCGCGCGCTAGCGTGAGCGGCTGTAGTAATCATCCTCTGGGTAGTTAGTATAGTAGCGATCGTCGGGGCACTGTCTCAGGGGTCTCGTCCTCTGGTCACGTCAAACTGATATGGGGAGAAAAAGGAAAACAAAGCAACCGTGAGTACTCAGAAGTACTCAGCAAGCAAGGATCTACTACATATGCAACATTTTCAAGGGGAGGCTGTATATTGTGGACTGGGCTGCAGAAATGCCAGAATAGAGAGAAGGCCTATCCTATCAAGACTAGCATCTTCAGCGGTCTTGCAGCAATAGAAGAGAGTAGAAACGTACAATAAGTAGTAGTATCATTAAGTCTCAACCTCACCCAGAGATCCTTCTCGACTCCCTGCGAAAAGCAATCCCAGAGCCATACAGTCATCAAACCTCGTCCTGAGATCCTTTCTCGACCTCCCTGTGAGAAAGCGATCCCAGAGCCAATACAGTCATCAACCTGTTAACGTCTCAAGGGTCCAGTTCTAGTTGTATCGATCGGTACAACTCCGAGTGTCCTTTACCGTAGGACCGGCTATCGATAGAAGTGTTCTTCCCTCGGGGTGCACCAACTTACCCTCACGCTCGCTTAACTCTCGGCGACACACTTTCCTGGGTCATGCCCGGCCTCGCCAAACAACACATCGCAACCCTACCTACATCCAGCAAGAGGTCCCCGCCGGTTCTACATCCTAAGCGCAAGGGGGTCTTGGCCATCGCCCCTCGCCCTCCGTCGTTCGCACATGGCCCAGATCCAAGCACCACCGCAATGGCGCCAATCACTCCATGCCGCACTGCTGAACTGGACGTTGCCAGAGCTTTCGGCTGATGCATACGATGCAGAACGCCCATACTATGCCCACGTGATGGTTATTGCTATCGACCAGAGGCCTGCTCGGATCAAATATCCAAATCGTAATGGTCTAGGGGCTTGCGGAAACGAGCAGAGACTCACAAAGATGTGACCCGCTCGCCCCGTCTCGAGGACTTGCGGCAAGGGCCATGATGCCCGGCCACGCCTCGTATTCAACACTCGGGCACCATCCAGGTCACCCTCTCGTAAAAGACTGTCGGGAACTCAGGTCCACCTCTACTGGGTGGTACCGCCTGTCCCTTCATTCCTGTAGTAAAGTAGCTTCCTCGGTCCCCCTTCGGGGCCGACCCGTCTCTATCAAGTTGCAGTAAATTCACAGTAACCTGTGTTCCATAACATCAAGGAAATCCGAGTGTATCACCCTCGACGGATGCCCACTCGATGTAACCGTCAAGTCGAACTTAGGAGGAATCACCCTTGATGAGTTCACCACTTGATGTGTTGTACGACAGGGTCGTATCGAAGTGGAGAAGGAGAATCACCCTCGATGACCACGACCAAATGCTGCTCTACAGAGTTAACATCAGGTGCTGACGAGGTATCACCCTCGACACTCGATAGTAACGCTGCAGTGTCGTTACAACTAAGGGGGTGATGTGCGGTGTCGGGGTCTGGTCTTCAATCCCGTTGATCGGTCTTCTGCCGATCCAGCGCGGCAGTCGGGATAGTGGGGTCACTGATAGGTCTCTACCCAGCCTAGACTAAACAGTTTAGGATAAGCAGGTAAGTATCAATGGCAGGTTACAATAAACAGCTATGCATCAGAATAGGAGCAAACAGTAACAGTAGCAAATTCTAATGCAAGCATGAGAATATAGAATGGGCGATATCGGGATGATCAAGGGGGGGGCTTGCCTGGTTGCTCGGCGGCAAGGGCAAGGTCGTCTATGGTGTCTTCGGGATCCGGAGCTGCGTCGGTCTCGGGGACGTCGGGGTCGGGGGCTATCGAGAGAGAAGAGGGAGGAAACAGTATAAATATAGAGCAACATGAGCAACACAAGTATGACCATGATAATCCGCAGTGCCGGGTGTGTCCTAACATATGGTGCACGTCACTGAGGAAGGAGGAATCCATCCGGGAATGTTTTCCGCCGTTCCGGACATTTGTCAGACAGATGACCGGAGGGAACGGTTGCATGTTCGGATAGTTAGAGACGTGTGGCAGACAAACGGACCGCGTATTTGGATTCGTCCGTCGTTCTGAGCACTTTCATGTAGAAAGTATTTCGATCCGGGTTACGGTTTAAAAGATATGATTTTCTAAAGCTTTTATCAATTTCTGGATTTTTATTTAATTATAATTCGAATTATCCAGAACATTATCCAAAACATGTTGCTGAGTCATCATACGTCAGCATGACATCAGCATGCGTCCTGACACTGGGTCCCACATTTCATAGACTGGTTAGGTTAATTAGGGTTAACTAATATTTAATTAACTAATTACTAATTAGATTAATCTAAACAGGTTTTAAACTAATTAATTATTTATTTAACTAATTATTTTTCTTTTTATTTATTATTATTTATTTATTTTTTCCACTTTTGGGCGTGGGCCCGCGTTCGTCATTAGGCCAGGGTGTGACGGCCCCACGGGCCAGTGGCACGGGGGTGGCAGGGCCCCACCCGTCGTGGCATGGGACCACGGACGTGCGGCGCGGCGCGGGGCGCGCGGCAGCGCGTGCGGGAGGGGGGTGGTGCGCGGCAGCGCGGGTGGCCGCAGGAGGGCGTGCGGCGAGCGCGCGCGTTGCGGGCGGGGCGCGGCGACGGGGTCGGCCGACAGGGACGCGGGACGCGCCGACGCGGGCCGCGGCGGCGATGCTGCGGCGTGCGTGCGCAGCAGCTGCAGTGCGCGGCGGGAGGCTGGCGCACGGGCGCGCGCTCTAGCGTGAGCGCGCTGGCCGGGACGAGCGACGGGGAAGGGGGAAAGGGGAGGCCGGGCCTCACCGGCGAGCAGGAAGCGGGTTCGGCAGGCGCGATGAAGCGGCTCGGGAGGCGGTCGGGGACGGCCCGGTGGAGGGGCGTCGGGGACGGCTTCGGGCGACGGTGGGTGGCGCACAGCGACGGCGTTGGAGAAGGGGGCGTCGGGCTCGAGGTCAGGGTGGCGACGGGCGTCGCGGGCGTCGGCGAGGGCGCAAGGGCGAGGCGCGGCCTGGGGAGGCCGTCGGTGAAGGGAGGAACGAGGAGGACGGCGAGGTGGTGGCTGGGAGGCTTAAGGTGGCGGGCGCAGGGCCGGCGACGGTGCGGGCGCGGGGCGCCGGAGGTGGCGTCGGGCGGCGGGGTGCGGGAACGGCTCCTGCTGGGGCGGTCGGTGGAGAAGAAGGACGAGGACGGGCGCCGGCGTCGGGGAGCGGGGCGGCGCGGTCGCCGGGGTCGCGGCGACGGTGGAGCGGCGGCGGCGGCGGCCTCCTCCCGTCCCATCCAATCGGGACAGAGGAGAGGGGGGGAGTGGGGAGGGTGGGGGTGGGGCTAGGGTTCGGTCGTGGGGGGGGGGGGATATGGGGATGGGTGGGCCGGCCAGGGGGCCGTGCCCAGTTGGGGGGCCGCCGGGGGGGGGAAAGAGGGGGGGTTTGCTCCTTTTTTTATTTTTTTTTTGTTGCTTTCTTTTATCTTTTTCTTTTATTTAACCACAAGCTCCTTTTTAGCAATAGTTAGGGCTCTATATGAATTTGTAAAACTTAGGAATTACTCCAACAAATACTAGGCAATACCTACCACTACCAAAAATTGGTTTGAGAAAATAGGAGCTCCCACAATTTTTATAATAATTAATATGCATTAATCATTACTGTTTTAATATTTAGAGTCACTTAATTATTTATTATTTGTTGGTTACAATTTTAGACTTGCCTCTGCAACATTTGTTGTTTATCGAACATTTCAGTTTCTGTGTTTGAACAACTTTATTTTCCACTTTCATTTAAATTGAAGTTTGACTTAGGGGTTGAAATGCAATATGATGCAAATAATGATCATGCACTGTTAATCATGCTGACTTGGCATACAAAAGGGTGATTACTGTAGTTAACCACTGGGGGTGTTACAAATCTCCTCTACTAACAGAATTCCTCGTCCCGAGAATTAAGAAGTAGAAAGAAAAAGTTCGGGGTATTCCGCACGAAGATTATCCTCCGCGTTCCCAGTGGCTTCATCTTCAGTATGATTTGACCACTGCACTTTGAGGAACTTGGTAACCTTCTACGGGTCCGACGTTCAGCTTGATCGAGAATGCGGACCGGATGCTCCTTATAAGAAGATCTCTTGCAATTCGAGCACCTCGTGATCCACTGCTCGGTGCGGAGATTCCTTGAAGCATTACGAAGTTGCGACAATGGAAGACGTCGTGGATATGAGAGAATTGCGGCGGCAATTCCAATTTATACGCCACTTGACCACGTCTAGCAACAACGCGGAAAGGACCAATGTAGCGTGGAGCTAGCTTGCCCTTGATTCCAAAACGGTGAGTGCCCTTCATAGGAGTGACACGTAGATAGCTCGATCACCAGGTTGATAAGTCAAACCCCATCGTTTGCGATCATAGTTGCTCTTCTGGCGGTCCTGAGCCGCCTTAAGATTTTCTCGGGCAATACGGACTTGTTCTTCGGCGTGTTGAATAATATCCGGCCCAACAAGAGTCGTTCCCCAGTTTCTGACCAATTCAGAGGGGTTCGACATTTACGTCCATAGAGAACTTCAAAGGGGGCCATTTTCAAGCTGGCTTATAGCTGTTGTTATAAGAGAACTCGGCATACGGAAGAGGATTCTTCCCACTTCTTGCCGAAAAGAAATAACACAAGCTCGAAGCATATCTTCAAGCACTTGGTTGACTCGTTCGACTTGGCCTTGGGATTGAGGATGATAAGCTGAACTCCAGGTGATTGAGTTCCCATAGCCTTTTGAAAACTTTCCCAGAAATGACCAGTGAATATGCTGCCACGGTTGAACTGATCTCTTTCGGATACCGTGGAGTGAAACAATTCTGGAGATATATAACTCTGCTAACTGACTAGCAGTGATCGTCTCCTTGATACAGGCAGAAAGTGTGCAACTTTGGAGAGTTGGGTCGACGACGACAAGAATAGCATCGTGACCCTTCTGTGACCTGGGAAGTCCTGTAATGAAATCCATCTGAACCTTATCCCATTCCATAAGGAATAGGCAACGGTTGCAGAATTCCATCTGGTTTCTGGATGTCTGCTTTAACGCGACGACACACATCACATTCAGCAACAAACGAGCAATGTCCTGCTTCATTCTGGACCACCAGTACCTTTGACGGAGATCACCGATACATTTTGGTGCTACCACCGGATGAATAGACAACGGGTATCATGTGCCCCCTTCATGACTTTGTCAGTCATAAGCTCGAAGCGAGGTACTACAATGGCGTCTCTGAAATACAAGGTTCCATCTTCAGACAGCGAGAAATCCCTGTACTTTTCAAGGTGAAGACTTTCCTTCATCAGATCAACTTCAGCATCTTTAGCTTGCGCATTCTTAACAGCTTTCTCAAGATCGGTTGTATCACAAGGTATTAAGAGAACCCTGTGGAACAATACGCAGATTCAGCTTGCACAGTTCTTCAAAAGAGAGGTTGAGCTCGCCTAACCATGAGGTTGTCGCAATAGGACTTGCGGCTTAAGGCATCAGCCATCACATTAGCCTTGCCAGGGGTATAGGATATACCCAAGTCATAGTCCGCAATGGTCTCCATCCATCTTTGCTGACGGAGGTTTAGAGATGGCTGATGAACAAGTACTATTCAGACTTTTATGATCCGTGTAGATCTCGCAACGATAACCGAGAAGGTAATGTCGCCATAACTGCAATGCATAGATCACACACAGCTAGTTCTAGATCATGTACCGGATAATTCTCTTCATGCGTGCGCAACTGACGAGAGCATAGGCACTCACTTTACGCTCTTGCATTGACACACCTAACCTTCACGGGATGCGTCACAATAGATCACAAAGTCTTTGCGGGTATCTGGAGGAGAAAGTACTGGGGTATGTAACGATTGACATCTGCCCCAGTGGATAAAGAATGTACTCTGGATGTATCCCTGCTGAACAGCTGGTAGCTGCGTCGCAGGTGTGGTGGAAACAAACGATCCATCTGAAACAGAGGAAAACTCATGATTGTCAAAGACAAGGAGAAGTATAACCGATCTCGGAGAGAAAGGTTAAACAACAAACAATGGAAAGGAAAATGATTATCAGACTAATCAATCAATGTCAGGGAAATCGCACATATATCCAGCTCTCCGGGTGGACGAGAATTACGAGATCTAAGTGTCGGCGTTAGTAAACTTTAGTTAACCCGAAAGAGAAAGGTCAGAGTCCCAGAGTAAAGATGAGGATAAAAGATACTAATACCTCCCATTGCGCTGGGCCCGTAAGCCACACAGCCAAGTAGTAAAACAGTTTTCAAGTTCTAGACTCAACTTCGGCCAAGAATTGGAAAGGGGGTTCCTACAGGCAGTCGGCTCTGATACCAACATGGTGACGCCCCCGGCCCGATCGCGCGCTAATCATACACGCAAAGACACGATCAAGCCTAGGACTCACGGAGATATCACACACAACTCTAAAACATAAATAAAGTCATACAAGCTTTATATTACAAGCCAGGGGCCCGTGGGGCTCGAATACATAAGCTTGCAACAAGCGTCAGCGGAAGCACAGATATTTGAGTACAGATATGAAATAGAACAGAAGGCCTTTAGAAGGCGGGCAAAATAAAACACTACGATCGAAAGGCGAAGGCCTCCTGCCTGGGACCCTCCGATCCTACTCTCTGGTCGTCGTCAACTCGTAGTAGTATCCATCCTCTGGGTAGTAGTAGTAGCGATCGTCGGGGCATCTGTCTCAGGGGGCTCCGTCCTCTGGTCACGTCAAACTGATGGGGAGAAAAAGGAAAACAAAGCAACCGTGAGTACTCAGAAGTACTCACAGCAAGGACTACACTACATATGCAACATTTTCAAGGGAGGCTGTATATGTGGACTGGGCTGCCGAATGCCAGAATAGAGAGAAGGCCTAGTCCTATCGAAGACTACATCTTCAGCGGTCTTGCAGCAATAGAAGAGAGTAGAACAGTACAATAATGTGTAGTATCATTAAGTCTCAACCTCACCTTCACCGCGGCGGCAATTCCAATTTATACGCCACTTGACCACGTCTAGCAACAACGCGGAAAGGACCAATGTAGCGTGGAGCTAGCTTGCCCTTGATTCCAAAACGGTGAGTGCCCTTCATAGGAGTGACACGTAGATAAGCTCGATCACCAGGTTGATAAGTCAAACCCCATCGTTTGCGATCATAGTTGCTCTTCTGGCGGTCCTGAGCCGCCTTAAGATTTTCTCGGGCAATACGGACTTGTTCTTCGGCGTGTTGAATAATATCCGGCCCAACAAGAGGTCGTTCCCCAGTTTCTGACCAATTCAGAGGGGTTCGACATTTACGTCCATAGAGAACTTCAAAGGGGGCCATTTTCAAGCTGGCTTGATAGCTGTTGTTATAAGAGAACTCGGCATACGGAAGAGATTCTTCCCACTTCTTGCCGAAAGAAATAACACAAGCTCGAAGCATATCTTCAAGCACTTGGTTGACTCGTTCGACTTGGCCTTGGGATTGAGGATGATAAGCTGAACTCCAGGTGATATGAGTTCCCATAGCCTTTTGAAAACTTTCCCAGAAATGACCAGTGAATATGCTGCCACGGTTTGAACTGATCTCTTTCGGGATACCGTGGAGTGAAACAATTCTGGAGATATATAACTCTGCTAACTGACTAGCAGTGATCGTCTCCTTGATAGGCAGAAAGTGTGCAACTTTGGAGAGTTGGTCGACGACGACAAGAATAGCATCGTGACCCTTCTGTGACCTGGGAAGTCCTGTAATGAAATCCATCTGAACCTTATCCCATTTCCATAGAGGAATAGGCAACGGTTGCAGAATTCCATCTGGTTTCTGATGTTCTGCTTTAACGCGACGACACACATCACATTCAGCAACATAACGAGCAATGTCCTGCTTCATTCTGGACCACCAGTACCTTTGACGGAGATCACGATACATTTTGGTGCTACCCGGATGAATAGACAACGGGGTATCATGTGCCCCCTTCATGACTTTGTCAGTCATAAGCTCGAAGCGAGGTACTACAATGCGGTCTCTGAAATACAAGGTTCCATCTTCAGACAGCGAGAAATCCCTGTACTTTTCAAGGTGAAGACTTTCCTTCATCAGATCAACTTCAGCATCTTTAGCTTGCGCATTCTTAACAGCTTTCTCAAGATCGGGTTGTATCACAAGGTTATTAAGAGAACCCTGTGGAACAATACGCAGATTCAGCTTGCACAGTTCTTCAAAAAGACGAGGTTGAGCTCGCCTAACCATGAGGTTGTCGCAATAGGACTTGCGGCTTAAGGCATCAGCCATCACATTAGCCTTGCCAGGGGTATAGGATATACCCAAGTCATAGTCCGCAATGGTCTCCATCCATCTTTGCTGACGGAGGTTTAGAGATGGCTGAGTGAACAAGTACTTCAGACTTTTATGATCCGTGTAGATCTCGCAACGATTACCGAGAAGGTAATGTCGCCATAACTGCAATGCATAGATCACAACAGCTAGTTCTAGATCATGTACCGGATAATTCTCTTCATGCGGTCGCAACTGACGAGAGCCATAGGCAATCACTTTACGCTCTTGCATTAGGACACAGCCTAATCCTTCACGGGATGCGTCACAATAGATCACAAAGTCTTTGCGGGTATCTGGAGGAGAAAGTACTGGGGTATTGTAACGGATTGACATCTGCCCCAGTGGATAAAGAATGTACTCTGGATGTATCCCTGCTTGAACAGCTGGTAGCTGCGTCGCAGGGTGTGGTGGAAACAAACGATCCATCTGAAACAGAGGAAACTCATGATTGTCAAAAGACAAGGAGAAGTATAACCGATCTCGGAGAGAAAGGTTAAACAAAACAATGGAAAGGAAAATGATTATCAGACTAATCAGATCAATGTCAGGGAAATCGCACATATATCCAGCTCTCCGGGTGGACGAGAATTACGAGATCCTAAGTGTCGGCGTTAGTAAACTTTAGTTAACCCGAAAGGAAGAAAGGTCAGAGTCCCAGAGTAAAGATGAGGAATAAAAGATACTAATACCTCCCAATTGGCGACGTGGGCCCGTAAGCCACACAGCCAAGTTAGTAAAACAGTTTTCAAGTTCTAGACTCAACTTCGGCCAAGGAATTGGAAAGGGGGTTCCTACAGGCAGTCGGCTCTGATACCAACTTGTGACGCCCCCGGCCCGATCGCGCGCTAATCATACACGCAAATGCACACGATCAAGCCTAAGGACTCACGGGAAGATATCACAACACAACTCTAAAACATAAATAAAGTCATACAAGCTTTATATTACAAGCCAGGGGCCTCGAGGGCTCGAATACATAAGCTTGCGAACAAGCGTCAGCGGAAGCATCAGATATTTGAGTACAGATATGAAATAGAAACAGAAAGGCCTTTAGAAAGGCGGGGCAAAATAAAACACTACGATCGAAAGGCGAAGGCCTCCTGCCTGGGACCCTCCGATCCTACTCCTGGTCGTCAGTCAACTCGTAGTAGTATCCATCCTCTGGGTAGTAGTAGTAGCGATCGTCGGGGCATCTGTCTCAGGGGGCTCCGTCCTCTGGTCACGTCAAACTGATATGGGGAGAAAAAGGAAAACAAAGCAACCGTGAGTACTCAGAAGTACTCAGCAAGCAAGGATCTACACTACATATGCAACATTTTCAAGGGGAGGCTGTATATGTGGACTGGGCTGCAGAAATGCCAGAATAGAGAGAAGGCCTAGTCCTATCGAAGACTAGCATCTTCAGCGGTCTTGCAGCAATAGAAGAGAGTAGAACAGTACAATATAATGTAGTAGTATCATTAAGTCTCAACCTCACCCAGAGATCCTTTCTCGACTCCCTGCGAGAAAGCAATCCCAGAGCCATACAGTCATCAAACCTCGTCCTGAGATCCTTTCTCGACTCCCTGTGAGAAAGCGATCCCAGAGCCAATACAGTCATCAACCTGTTAACGTCTCAAGGGTCCAGTTCTAGTTGTATCGATCGGGATACAACTCCGAGTGTCCTTTACCGTAGGACCGGCTATCGATAGAAGTGTTCTTCCCTGCAGGGGTGCACCAACTTACCCATCACGCTCGCTTAACTCCGGCCGGACACACTTTCCTGGGTCATGCCCGGCCTCGGCCAAACAACACATCGCAACCCTACCTACAGCTCAGCAGAGAGGTCCCCGCCGGTTTACATCCTAAGCGCAAGGGGGTCTTGGCCATCGCCCCTCGCCCTCCGGGTCGTTGCGCACATGGCCCAGATCCAAGCACCACCGCAATGGCGCCAATCACTCCATGCCGCACTGCTGAACTGGACGTCTGACAGAGCTTTCGGCTGATGCATACGATGCAGAACGCCCATACTATGCCCACGTGATGGTTAGTGCTATCAGACCAGAGGCCTGCTCGGATCAAATATCCAAATCGTAAATGGTCTAGGGGCTTGCGGAAACGAGCAGAGACTCACGAAAGATGTGACCCCGTCGCCCCGTCTCGAGGACTTGCGGCAAGGGCCATGAATGCCCGGCCACGCCTCGTATTCAACACTCGGGCACCATCCAGGTCAACCCGTCTCGTAAAAGACTGTCGGGAACTCAGGTCCACCTCTACTGGATGGTACCGCCTGTCCCTTCAGTCCTGTAGTAAAAGTAGCTTCCTCGGGTCCCCCTTCGGGGCCGACCCGTCTCTATCAAGGTTCAGCAGTAAAGTCACAGTAACCGTGTGTCCATAACATCAAGGAAATCCGAGGTATCACCCTCGACGGATGCCCACTCGATGTAACCGTCAAGTCGAACTTAGGAGGAATCACCCTTGATGAGTTCACACTTGATGTGTTGTACGACAGGGTCGTATCGGAAGTGGAGAAGGAGGAATCACCCTCGATGACCACGACCAAATAGCTGCTCTACAGAGTTAACATCAGGAGTGCTGACGAGGTATCACCCTCGACACTCGATAGTAACGCTGCAGTGTCGTTACAACTAAAGGGGGTGATGTGCGGTGTCGGGGTCTGGTCTTCAATCCCGTTGATCGGGTCTTCTGACGATCCAGCGCGGCAGTCGGGATAAGTGGGGTCACTGATAGGTCTCTACCCAGCCTAGACTAAACAGTTTAGGATAAGCAGGTAAGGTATCAATGGCAGGTTACAATAAACAGGCTATGCATCAGAATAGGAGCAAACAGTAACAGTAGCAAATTCTAATGCAAGCATGAGAATATAGAATGGGCGATATCGGGATGATCAAGGGGGGGCTTGCCTGGTTGCTCGGCGGCAAGGGCAAGGTCGTCTATGGTGTCTTCGGGATCCGGAGCTGCGTCGGTCTCGGGGATGACGTCGGGGTCGGGGGCTATCGAGAGAGAAGAGGGGGAGGAAACAGTATAAATATAGAGCAAACATGAGCAACACAAAGTATGACATGATAATACGCAGTGCCGGGTGTGTCCTAACATATGGGTGCACGTCACTGAGGAAGGAGGAATCCATCCGGGAATGTTTTCCCGGTTCCGGACATTTGTCAGACAGATGACCGGAGAGGAACGGTTGCATGTTCGGATAGTTAGAGACGTGTGGCAGACAAACGGACCGCGTATTTGGATTCGTCTCGTCGTTCTGAGCAACTTTCATGTAGAAAGTATTTCGATCCGGGTTACGGTTTAAAAGATATGATTTTCTAAAGCTTTTATCAATTTCTGGAATTTTATTTAATTATAATTCGAATTATCCAGAACATTATCCAAAACAGTGTATGCTGACGTCATCATGACGTCAGCATGACATCAGCATGCGTCCTGACACGTGGGTCCCACATGTCATAGACTGGTTAGGTTAATTAGGGTTAACTAATATTTAATTAAACTAATTAACTAATTAGATTAATCTAAACAGGGTTAATTAACTAATTAATTATTTATTTAACTAATTATTTTTCTTTTTATTTATTATTATTTATTTATTTTTTCCACTTTTGGGCGTGGGCCCCGTTCGTCATTAGGCCAGGGGGTGTACGGCCCCACGGGCCAGTGGCACAGGGGGTGGCAGGGCCCCACCCGTCAGTGGCATGAGGCCACGGACGTGCGGGCGCGGCGCGCGTGCGCGGCGCGGGGCGCGCGGCAGCGCGTGCGGGAGGGGGGTGGTGCGCGGCAGCGCGGGGTGGCCGCAGGAGGGCGTGCGGGCGAGCGCGCGCGGTTGCGGGCGGGGCGCGGCGACGGGGTCGGCCGGGGACAGGGACGCGGGACGGCGCCGACGCGGGCCGCGGCGGCGATGCGGCGCGTGCGTGCGCAGCAGCTGCAGTGCGCGGCGAGGAGAGGCTGGCGCACGGGCGCGCGCGCTAGCGTGAGCGGCCGCTGGCCGGGACGAGCGACGGGGAAGGGGGAAAGGGGAGGCCGGGCCTCACCGGCGAGCAGGGGAGCGGGTTCGGCGAGGCGCGATGAAGCGGCTCGGGGAGGCGGTCGGGGACGGCCGGCGAGGTGGAGGGGCGACGTCGGGGACGGCTTCGGGCGACGGTGAGGTGGCGCACAGCGACGGCGTTGGAGAAGGGGGCGTCGGGCTCGAGGTCAGGGTGGCGACGGGCGTCGGCGGGCGTCGGGCGAGGGGCGCAAGGGCGAGGCGCGGCCTGGGGAGGCCGTCGGTGAAGGGAGGAACGAGGAGGACGGCGAGGTGGTGGCGGGGTCCGGCGACGGCGTCGACGCGCGGCGAGGTGGCGGCGGCGGTGGCCTCCTCTCCCTGGATCTCGATCCAGGGGAGAGGGAGAGAGTGGATCGGGAGGGGGGAAATGGCGTCGGTGGGCTAGGGTTTTCTGGCTGGGGGGTTAAGTGGGGGTAGGTGGGCCGGCCTGGTGGTCCAGCTGGGCCACGGCCCAGTTGGTCCAAGGGGGAAGGGGCTTCTTTTATTTTTCTGTTTTATTTTCCTATTGTCTTTTGTTTTATTTTTCCTTTCTGTTTTGCCTTTTATTTTTATTCCAAAGGACTTTTGTAAAATATGAGACTTGCTCCATTATTTACAGTGCATTATTTGTCACTGCTAGAAATTGGTTTGGGGTCCATATCTTTTTGGTTTGGATTTTATTTAATTGAAAAGGGGTTGAATAGTGCTATGTTGCTGCTGTTTCTAGTTGTTCGAGTCCTTTTACAATTTCAACTAATGTTGCAATCATTTTTACAAATGCTATGGGAATATTTGCAACATGAGGCACATTTTAGTTTTCAGGTTCGGGCAACTTTTATCTTCCACTTTAGTTTAATTCTTGAGTTGAATTAGGAGTTGAAATGCAATATGATGCAACTGATGATCATGCACTATTGATCATGATGACATGGCATAATCAAAAGGGTGATTACTGTAGTTAACCACTGGGGGTGTTACAAATCTCCTCTACTAACAAGAATTCTCGTCCCGAGAATTAAGAAGTAGAAGGAAAAAGTTCGGGGTATTCCTTGCGAAGATGATCCTCGCGTTCCCAAGTGGCTTCATCTTCAGTATGATTTGACCACTGCACTTTCAGGAACTTGGTAACCTTCTGGCGGGTCCGACGTTCAGCTTCATCGAGAATGCGGATCGGATGCTCCTTATAAGATAGGTCATCTTGCAATTCGAGCATCTCGTGATCCACTGCTCGGTGTGGAGATTCCTTGAAGCATTTTCGAAGTTGCGACACATGGAAGACGTCGTGGATATGAGAGAATTGCGGCGGCAATTCCAATTTATATGCCACTTGACCATGTCTAGCAATAATGCGGAAAGGACCAATGTAGCGGGGAGCTAACTTGCCCTTGATTCCAAAACGGTGAGTGCCCTTCATAGGAGTGACACGTAGATAAACTTGATCACCAGGTTGATAAGTCAAACCCCATCGTTTGCGATCATAGTTGCTCTTCTGACGGTCCTGAGCTTCCTTGAGGTTTTCACGGACGATTCGGACTTGTTCTTCGGCGTGTTGAATAATATCCGGCCCAACAAGAGGTCGTTCCCCAGTTTCTGACCAATTCAGAGGGGTTCGACATTTACGTCCATAGAGAACTTCAAAGGGGGCCATTTTCAAGCTGGCTTGATAGCTGTTGTTATAAGAGAACTCGGCATACGGAAGAGATTCTTCCCACTTCTTGCCGAAAGAAATAACACAAGCTCGAAGCATATCTTCAAGCACTTGGTTGACTCGTTCGACTTGGCCTTGGGATTGAGGATGATAAGCTGAACTCCAGGTGATATGAGTTCCCATAGCCTTTTGAAAACTTTCCCAGAAATGACCAGTGAATATGCTGCCACGGTCTGAACTGATCTCTTTCGGGATACCGTGGAGTGAAACAATTCTGGAGATATATAACTCTGCTAACTGACTAGCAGTGATCGTCTCCTTGACAGGCAGAAAGTGTGCAACTTTGGAGAGTTGGTCGACGACGACAAGAATAGCATCGTGACCCTTCTGTGACCTGGGAAGTCCTGTAATGAAATCCATCTGAACCTTATCCCATTTCCATAGAGGAATAGGCAACGGTTGCAGAATTCCATCTGGTTTCTGATGTTCTGCTTTAACGCGACGACACACATCACATTCAGCAACATAACGAGCAATGTCCTGCTTCATTCTGGACCACCAGTACCTTTGACGGAGATCACGATACATTTTGGTGCTACCCGGATGAATAGACAACGGGGTATCATGTGCCCCCTTCATGACTTTGTCAGTCATAAGCTCGAAGCGAGGTACTACAATGCGGTCTCTGAAATACAAGGTTCCATCTTTAGACAGCGAGAAATCCCTGTACTTTTCAAGGTGAAGACTTTCCTTCATCAGATCAACTTCAGCATCTTTAGCTTGCGCATTCTTAACAGCTTTCTCAAGATCGGGTTGTATCACAAGGTTATTAAGAGAACCCTGTGGAACAATACGCAGATTCAGCTTGCACAGTTCTTCAAAAAGACGAGGTTGAGCTCGCCTAACCATGAGGTTGTCGCAATAGGACTTGCGGCTTAAGGCATCAGCCATCACATTAGCCTTGCCAGGGGTATAGGATATACCCAAGTCATAGTCCGCAATGGTCTCCATCCATCTTTGCTGACGGAGGTTTAGAGATGGCTGAGTGAACAAGTACTTCAGACTTTTATGATCCGTGTAGATCTCGCAACGATTACCGAGAAGGTAATGTCGCCATAACTGCAATGCATAGATCACAGCAGCTAGTTCTAGATCATGTACCGGATAATTCTCTTCATGCGGTCGCAACTGACGAGAGCCATAGGCAATCACTTTACGCTCTTGCATTAGGACACAGCCTAATCCTTCACGGGATGCGTCACAATAGATCACAAAGTCTTTGCGGGTATCTGGAGGAGAAAGTACTGGGGTATTGTAACGGATTGACATCTGCCCCAGTGGATAAAGAATGTACTCTGGATGTATCCCTGCTCGAACAGCTGGTAGCTGCGTCGCAGGGTGTGGTGGAAACAAACGATCCATCTGAAACAGAGGAAACTCATGATTGTCAAAAGACAAGGAGAAGTATAACCGATCTCGGAGAGAAAGGTTAAACAAAACAATGGAAAGGAAAATGATTATCAGACTAATCAGATCAATGTCAGGGAAATCGCACATATATCCAGCTCTCCGGGTGGACGAGAATTACGAGATCCTAAGTGTCGGCGTTAGTAAACTTTAGTTAACCCGAAAGGAAGAAAGGTCAGAGTCCCAGAGTAAAGATGAGGAATAAAAGATACTAATACCTCCCAATTGGCGACGTGGGCCCGTAAGCCACACAGCCAAGTTAGTAAAACAGTTTTCAAGTTCTAGACTCAACTTCGGCCAAGGAATTGGAAAGGGGGTTCCTACAGGCAGTCGGCTCTGATACCAACTTGTGACGCCCCCGGCCCGATCGCGCGCTAATCATACACGCAAATGCACACGATCAAGCCTAAGGACTCACGGGAAGATATCACAACACAACTCTAAAACATAAATAAAGTCATACAAGCTTTATATTACAAGCCAGGGGCCTCGAGGGCTCGAATACATAAGCTTGCGAACAAGCGTCAGCGGAAGCATCAGATATTTGAGTACAGATATGAAATAGAAACAGAAAGGCCTTTAGAAAGGCGGGGCAAAATAAAACACTACGATCGAAAGGCGAAGGCCTCCTGCCTGGGACCCTCCGATCCTACTCCTGGTCGTCAGTCAACTCGTAGTAGTATCCATCCTCTGGGTAGTAGTAGTAGCGATCGTCGGGGCATCTGTCTCAGGGGGCTCCGTCCTCTGGTCACGTCAAACTGATATGGGGAGAAAAAGGAAAACAAAGCAACCGTGAGTACTCAGAAGTACTCAGCAAGCAAGGATCTACACTACATATGCAACATTTTCAAGGGGAGGCTGTATATGTGGACTGGGCTGCAGAAATGCCAGAATAGAGAGAAGGCCTAGTCCTATCGAAGACTAGCATCTTCAGCGGTCTTGCAGCAATAGAAGAGAGTAGAACAGTACAATATAATGTAGTAGTATCATTAAGTCTCAACCTCACCCAGAGATCCTTTCTCGACTCCCTGCGAGAAAGCAATCCCAGAGCCATACAGTCATCAAACCTCGTCCTGAGATCCTTTCTCGACTCCCTGTGAGAAAGCGATCCCAGAGCCAATACAGTCATCAACCTGTTAACGTCTCAAGGGTCCAGTTCTAGTTGTATCGATCGGGATACAACTCCGAGTGTCCTTTACCGTAGGACCGGCTATCGATAGAAGTGTTCTTCCCTGCAGGGGTGCACCAACTTACCCATCACGCTCGCTTAACTCCGGCCGGACACACTTTCCTGGGTCATGCCCGGCCTCGGCCAAACAACACATCGCAACCCTACCTACAGCTCAGCAGAGAGGTCCCCGCCGGTTTACATCCTAAGCGCAAGGGGGTCTTGGCCATCGCCCCTCGCCCTCCGGGTCGTTGCGCACATGGCCCAGATCCAAGCACCACCGCAATGGCGCCAATCACTCCATGCCGCACTGCTGAACTGGACGTCTGACAGAGCTTTCGGCTGATGCATACGATGCAGAACGCCCATACTATGCCCACGTGATGGTTAGTGCTATCAGACCAGAGGCCTGCTCGGATCAAATATCCAAATCGTAAATGGTCTAGGGGCTTGCGGAAACGAGCAGAGACTCACGAAAGATGTGACCCCGTCGCCCCGTCTCGAGGACTTGCGGCAAGGGCCATGAATGCCCGGCCACGCCTCGTATTCAACACTCGGGCACCATCCAGGTCAACCCGTCTCGTAAAAGACTGTCGGGAACTCAGGTCCACCTCTACTGGGTGGTACCGCCTGTCCCTTCAGTCCTGTAGTAAAAGTAGCTTCCTCGGGTCCCCCTTCGAGGCCGACCCGTCTCTATCAAGGTTCAGCAGTGAAGTCACAGTAACCGTGTGTCCATAACATCAAGGAAATCCGAGGTATCACCCTCGACGGATGCCCACTCGATGTAACCGTCAAGTCGAACTTAGGAGGAATCACCCTCGATGAGTTCACACTTGATGTGTTGTACGACAGGGTCGTATCGGAAGTGGAGAAGGAGGAATCACCCTCGATGACCACGACCAAATAGCTGCTCTACAGAGTTAACATCAGGAGTGCTGACGAGGTATCACCCTCGACACTCGATAGTAACGCTGCAGTGTCGTTACAACTAAAGGGGGTGATGTGCGGTGTCGGGGTCTGGTCTTCAATCCCGTTGATCGGGTCTTCTGACGATCCAGCGCGGCAGTCGGGATAAGTGGGGTCACTGATAGGTCTCTACCCAGCCTAGACTAAACAGTTTAGGATATGTAGGTAATTATCAACAGCAGGTTACAATGAACAGGCTATGCATCAGAATAGGTAAAGCAGCAGCAGCAGCAGCAATTCTAATGCAAGCATGAGAAATAGAATGGGCGATATCGGGATGATCAAAGGGGGGGCTTGCCTGGTTGCTCGGCGGCAAGGGCAAGGTCGTCAGTACTGGAACCAATCACCGGAGCTGCGTCGGCACCGGGCTCTATCGAGAGAGAAGAGGGGGAGGAAACAGTATAAATATTAAGCAAGCAAGTGCTACACAAAGTATGACATGACAATACGCAGTGCCGGGTGTGTCCTAACGTACGGTTGCACGTCACTGAGGAAGGAGGGATCCATCCGGGAATGTTTTTCCGGTTCCGGACATTTGTTAGACAGATGACCGGAGGGGAACGGTTGCATGTTTTGATAGTTAGAGACATGTGGCGGACGAACGGATCGCGTATTCGGATTCGTCTCGTCGTTCTGAACAACTTTCATGTAGAAAGTATTTTCATCGGAGTTACGGTTTATTTTATATGATTTTCTAAAGATTTTATTAATTTCTGGAATTTATTTTTATTATTTAATTTCGAATTATCCAGAATAGTAACTGATGACATCAGCATGACATCATGCTGATGTCAGCAGTCATTAGGGTTAAGTTAATTAATTACTGCTTAGTTAAACTAGTTAATTAATTAGATTAACCTAATCAGAGTTAATTAAACTAATTAATCCACTAATTAATTAAATAATTAACTAATTATTTTTATTATTTACATTTTATTTTCATTTACTTTAAAACGTTTTCTGGGCGGGGCCCATATGTCATTGGCCCATAGGCCATAGCGGGTTCGGGCGAACGGGCGTACAGGTGCGGGTGCTCGCACCCGAGGCCACGAGAGGCGAGGGCGAGCGCGCCCGAGGCCTCGATGGCCGGCGACGGCGGAAGCAGCGCCGGGCGCGGGGAGCTACGGGGCACCGGCGGCCACAGGCGCCCTGCCGCGGGGCGGAGGAAGGGCGGCGGCTCGCACAGCAGTGGGCGGCGCGGGCGAGCGGACAGGGCGAGGCCGGGCGGTGGCGCAGCAGAACCGCGCGGCCGGCGAGCGAGCCGGGCATGGCGCGGGCGAGGTCAGCGCGCGGCTGCGGGGACGCACGCGGGCGCCAACGTGCGGCCAGCGGGGCGAGCTGCGGTTGCGGCGGCGAGAGCGGGCACGCGTGGCTGGGCGCAGGTGGGTGCGGCCAGGGTGCAGAGGGAGTGGAGCAGGCGCAGGGGAGCAGAACTCCAGGCGCGGTCACAGGAGGTCGCGGGCGCGACGAGCGCGGCCCCGGAGCGAGGCAGGGCGCGGCGGAGCAGCAGCTCGAGGTGCAGGGCGCGGTCGAGGCGTGCGTGCAAGCACGATGACCGCGTTGCGCTAGCGAGGGGAAGCGGGAGCAGAGAGGAGGCGCCGTGCGGGGCTGGCCCTAGGCGCGGACGACGCGGTCGATGGGCGAGCGGGGAACAGGGGAGAGAGGAGGAGAGGTCGGAGCTCACGGCGGGGCCGTAGGGTCTTAGGCAGCGGGACGTGGGGAGGACGACGGGGACGACGGCGCGGGGTCGACGACGGGATGGCGGTCTGCCGAGGTGGTCCGGCGATGTGGTGGTGGCGACGACGGGCGATGGCGTCGGGCCGGCGACGAGTCGAGGCCGAGGCTTCAGGCGGGTGCCGCGCGAGGGAGAGGAAGGCGCGGAGGAGCCCGAGAGGGGCGGCGCCGGCGATAGCGAGCGGCGACGGGGTCGCAGCCCCCGATCCAGATCGGGGGAAGTGGAGCAAGGGGGGAGTGGGGGTGACGGGTTAGGGTTTCTGGAGTGGGAGGGGATAAGGAGGCAACGGGGTGGGCCGGCCTGTGGGGGTGGCCGACTGGGCCGGCGGGGTTGAGGCCCGGTGGGGAAAAGAGGGGGGTCCTTTCTCTAATTTTTATTATTATTTTTTTATTTATTCTTATGTCTCAGTTTAGTAAATAGTTAGGCCTCCAAATTACTTTTACAAAATTAGTGACCTAGCTCATAAAATACAGGGCAATATATCCTAACACCAAAAACTAGTTTGGTCAAAACATAATTTCATATTTAATTTAGATTTAATAAATGGTTATTAAATATTATTTTTATCCACTGTTCGAGGATGATTGAGTCACTTATCCAATTCCAATAAGGTTGGTTTCAATTTTAGAAGTGCCTCTGGAACGTTTGTTATTTATCTGACATTTTAGTTTATGATTTGAATAACTTTTATTTTCCACTTTCATTTAAATTCGAATTTGACTTAGGAGTTGAAATGCAATATGGTGTTAATGATGGTCATGCACTGTTGATCATGATGACATGGCATAATCAAAAGGGTGATTACTGTAGTTAACCACTGGGGGTGTTACACTCTGCTTGTCTTCGTCGCAAGCGTTTCTGGACTGCAAGCCAGATGAACTTCTACTCCTCATTGTTGGTTGATAAGGATAAGATCTTTGAACATGAGCAAATTCCTCATGTAGATATGGAATCGCTGCCCTGCTTCACACCAGTCCTCAGTGTTCTTCATGACGTTGGGTTACTCAATTTCTGCACCGACATCTGCGATTGGAATGAAGAACTCATTCTTCAATTCTTCGCCACGCTGCACATTACTGGAAATGTTGATGATGTCAATTCATGGGTATTGGACTGGATGACCGATAATACTCATTTCAAAGCACCGGCCTCTGAATTGCTTCATGCCGTCCCAGTCAGTCCTCCCACTGAAGGTGCTAGGCTTCTCTATGTTGAACCTGAACTGTCTGATCATCTGATGCAAGTGCTGATGAAGCCTTTGAAGCCAGGCCAAGCTCCAAGGACAAAATTCCTCGTCAAGGAATTGCTCTATGTGCCAAGGACAGTCTATCGCATATTGACCAAAACCCTCAGTCCAATCAAGGGCCACAACTCTGATGATGAAGAAGTTGTTGGCATTATGAAGAATCTGCTGTTCAATATCATTCACGGTATTCCTATCAACTACCACGATTTCTTCATGAGGACTTTGGCCAATGCTGCACTGTCACCTTTTGAGTTGAAGCCTTATGCTCCCTGGATCATGAGATTCATCAGATCAAGGTCTTCAATTCATTACATGGCTGACTTTCAAAATCATCTCAGCTATTTGCCCCCTATTGAAGTCCTCAAACGGACTATTTCCTCAGCTGACGAGAAGGGCAAAGCTGCTATTATTGATGAAGGTACTCGTCCATTGGATGGACAGTTTCGCAAAGCTACTTCCTATTCCACCAATGATGACTCTGCAACTCAAGATTCTGCCGCCAAAGCTTCAGAACATCATCCTCAAGCCACAGCTCCGCGTGTGATGACTGATCGTGAACTTCTCCTTAGTCTTCATCAGAAAGTTGATCGAAATCACAAGTGGGTCAAGCGTCAGTTTGGTGCAATTCTTCAGAACATGACAGTCACTCAAAATACTGTGAAGAAGAATCACTACTACTTGCATGAAGTCTTTGACCGCACTTGGGCGATTCTGTCTAATCTTCATAGTGCTGAAGAACTCAAGGAGATGGGCTTCCAACAGGACTTTGACTGGTCCCAGCCACCTTCGAAGAAATTCAAGAAAGTCAAAGTTCCTCAGCTTGTTGCCAGTTCATATTCTTCATCGCGCGAGACGGATGAAGCTGAAAACTTGAACGACACTGCGGCAGGCCCTACCTCAACAGTCGACCCCAACAATGCTGGCGCTCCTCCATCGACATGATGATGATATTCTTCAGGGGCGTTAGTCCTCATTTTTCGTCCCTTTTGGTCATTCGATGACAAAGGGGGAGAAATTTGAGTTTAGTCTTCAAGCGGGTCTTATATATGGGCTATATTTCTGTTAAGTTTCAACTCTTGCTCTTCTGAGGTGTTTGCTTTGATGAGTTGTAAACTTAAGTCCTATGGTGGTCTGATACTTTTGAACTGCTTTCTGCATGCTTATTTCCTCAAGTACCTTAATGCACGCATGCTGAATTCCGTCAGACACCATATTTCATCATGCATTTCAAATTCTTCATATCATATGATAAATGCGTGTATGAATTTCAAGATATAGGAGGAGATCTCCATGATATTACTCAACAATGTGCATTTGCTATTTCAAAGAAAATTCTTCAAATATGCACATCTTCAGGGGGAGTTCCTCTATATCTTGCAATCAAATTCCTCAATATTAGTATTTACACTTCATATGTTTATCCCCGTTGAAAACTTAACCTATATTGTCATCAATCACCAAAAAGGGGGAGATTGTAAGTGCATCTAGTGCCCCTTAGTGATTTTGGTGTATTGAAGACTTATAGGTTAAGGGTCTAATGTGTTTGTGAGTGTACACAGGTCTATAAGTCTATGAGGAGTTTGTTAATTACGATGAATGTCGACCCCTAAAATGAATGTCTTCAACTGAAGACTTTGGTTTTCTTGAAGACTTTGAAAGTGAAGAAATTGGTGTGACCCTGAAAACTTGATATTCATGCGAGGATTATGAAGCGTGAAGACTTTTGTTTTCGTAGTTTCATTTTCTTCTTCTTGAGTCATAGGAAACACCGTACTGTTAAAGGGGGTCGAGGTAAAACTAAGGAAAAATTTCCAAGTGATGCTCAACTCAAAATCCTACACCTACCCAATCCTTTCGAGTGAAGCCATTGGAAATCTCATACAGTTTAGTCAAGTTCTTCAGTGACAGAGACGAAGTTCTTCTGTTCTCTGAGGAATTTGTTCTGACTGAGGAGTTAGAAATTCGCCAGTGCGGATTGCCTACAAGTGAGGATTATGATAGCCCTGAGGAATTTGATACTCAAATTTCCGACCGTTGCTGTGCTACGTGCCAGCTGTCCCAAAATATCTACCCACCTAACGGTCATATCATTGAAGGGCATTTATGTCTTATCATGTCGGGCTGCTCCCTAGGCTATAAATAGCCGCCCCCTTCAACCACTAGCTGGTTGGCTGCTCCAAGAAATAGATTGACACTTGTCATTTAGAGCATCCCATCCTCCGAGGACTTTGAGCGAAAATCATCAAGTGAGGAAAAAACCCAAAAACCCAAACACCTACAAACCCAAAGTGATTGAGCATCACTGAAGAGATTGTTCCTGTGTGGAACTGACGCTTGTTACCTTTGAGGACTGTGCATCCTCCAGACGGCTAGGCGTCATGGTCTAGAGCATCCAAGAGGAAATTGTGGATTGCCGAGTGACCGAGTATGTGAAGGTTTGGAAGTCACCTGAAGACTTACCACGAGTGGTTGGGCGAGGTCTGTGTGACCTTAGCTCAAGGAGAATACGGTGAGGACTAGGTGTCCTGGACTGTGTGTTCAGGACTGGGTGTCCGGGACTGTGTGTCCTCAGGTTTAAATACCTAGCCGCTCCAACCAGACGTACAACTGTCACAGCAGTTGGAACTGGTCTACCAAATCAGTGTCTTCACCGAGCTACTGGTTCTATTTCCTCAACCCTTTCATTTCCTCGCATACTTGCTATGTATTGGATCATTACTGTTTGAAGACTTTGTCTGAAGACTTTCTCAATTTCCTCAGTTCAAATTCTTCAGTCAATTTGTCTTCAGCCTGCTTATCCTGTGTTTACGCTACTCGTACTCTGTGCTTGTTTTCATTTCATCATGATGACTGTGCTACTGCTCTGTTATGCTTGCATCTGAGTACTCATTCCGCTGCTAAGTAGTTCGTCGCTTAGGAATTTCCTCACCTTGAAAGTCCCCAGTGACGAATTTGTAAAAATCGCCTATTCACCCCCCCTCTAGTCGATATAACGCACTTTCAAATCCCGCTTGTTCAAGAAACCACTATACGTATACCAGCAATACTACTACCACACATGTAGACTGAACGACACTGTAGCAGGTCATATTACTTGACGCGCTTCCGCACGGCATATCACTGACATGTGGGAACGTTCGTGCCACACAGTGCGTAGAACTACTACAGTACTGTACACCAGCGGAGTATGAAGGTAGATTCAGCAGGCTATAAGGATTAAACTATTATATTTGTGCTGAGTTTGATGAGAGAGAAGGGAAGCGGGCTGCAGCACAGACTCGAAGAAACATTGTGAGAGTGTATAGTGGGCCATGCATTTGTACATCACTCTTAGGTTGACTATATACGTGTTGGCTATTAGGTTCATGATGTCACTTGAACTACGTCGGTATTTCCCTAAAGAGAAAGGGATGATGCAGGACAGCTATGGTAGGTATTTCCCTTAGTTATGAAACCAAGGTATCAATCCAGTAGGAGAACCAAGCAACACTATGTAAACGGTACCTGCACGCAAAGAACAAATACTTGCAGTCTGATGCGTGAGAGGGGTTGTCAACTCCTCCATGGTAAAAAGATAGATAAATTTGTGATAGATTGGATAAATAGCTCTCGATAAAACGCGAAATAAAAGATGCAAATAAAAAGTGCAGCAAGGTATTTTTGGGTTTTTGGAATAATAGATCTGAAAATAAAAGTGAATAAGAATAGATCGGAAAGCAAATATGATAAAGAATAGACACGGGGGCCGTAGATTTCACTAGTGGCTTATGTCAAGAAAATAGCATACGGTGCGTAAACAAATTACTATTGGGCAATTGATAGAACATCAAATAATTATGATGATATCCAGGCAATGATCATTATATAGGCATCACGTCCAAGATTAGTAGACCGACTCCTGCCTGCATCTACTACTATCACTCCACACATCGACCGCTATCCAGCATGCATCTAGTGTATTAAGTTCATGGAGAAACGGAGTAATGCAATAAGAACGATGACATGATGCATATGAGATCTATTCATGTAGGAATAGCCCCATCTTGTTATCCTTAATAGCAACGATACATGCGTGTCTTGCTGCCCCTTATGCCACTGGGAAAGAACACTGCATGATCGAACCCATCACAAAGCACCTCTTCCCATGGCAAGAAAAATCGATCTTGTTGGCCTAACTAAACCAAAGATTCAAATAAGAAATACAAGGCTATAGGTAATCATGCATAAAAGATATCAAAGAACTCAAATAACTTTCATGGATATAGATCTAATCATAAACTCAAAGTTCATCGGATCCCAACAAATACACCGTAAAAAGAGTTACATCAAATAGATCTCCAAGAGACCATTGTATTGAGAATCAAAAAGAGAGAAGAAGCCATCTAGCTACTACCTACGGACCCGTAGGTCTACAATGAACTACTCACGCATCATCGGAGAGGCACCAATGAGGATGATGAACCCCTCCGTGATGGTGTCTAGATTGGATATCATGGTTCTGGAACTTGCGGCGGCTGGAATTGTGTTTCGTCGACTCCCCTAGGGTTTTTGGAATATTTGGGTATTTATAGAGTGAAGAGGCGGTGCGGGAGGCCACAGAGGTGGGCAAAACCCACCTGGGCGCGCCTGGGCCCCCAGGCGTGCCCTAGTGGGTTATGCTCCCCTCGGAGCCCCTCTGGTACTTCTTTGGCCCAACAGGTGTCTTTTGGTCCAGAAAAATTCTCCAAAAAGTTTCGCTGCATTTGGACTCCGTTTGGTATTGATTTTCTCCAAAGTAAAAAACAAGCAAAAAACAACAACTGGCACTAGGCACTATGTCAATAGGTTAGTCCCAAAAAATGATATAAAGTTGCTATAAAATGATTGTAAAACATCCAAGAATGATAATATAACAGCATGGAACAAGCAAAAAATATATATACGTTGGAGACGTATCAGCATCCCCAAGCTTAATTCCTGCTCGTCCTCGAGTAGGTAAATGATAAAAACAGAATTTTTGATGTGGAATGCTACCTAACATGTTCATCACATATTCTTTTCTTTTGTAGCATGGACATTTGGACTTTTATATGGTTCAAAGCAATAGTCTAGTTTTGACATGAAGATTTCAATACTCAAGCATATCAACAAGCAACCATGTCTTCCCAAATATCAACACTAAAGAAAGTTATCCCTAGCCCATCATGCTCAATCATTGATCCATTCATGAAACACACTCGCATATTAGCTATACCCAATGCTCAAGTACGATCATAGTGCCCCTTAGTTGGTGCTTTATAAGAGAAGATGGAGACTCAAATAAAAATAAAAATTGCGTAAAGTAAATAGATAGGCCCTTCGCAGAGGGAAGTAGGGATTTGTAGAGGTGCCAGAGCTCAAAGCTTAAATTGAGAGATAATTTTTTTTGAGAGGCATACTTTTCCCGTCAACAAAAATGACCGAGTAATTCCCAACACTTTCCATGCTAGATATATCATAGGTGGTTCCCAAACAGAAAATAAAGTTTATTCCTTTTTCCACCATTCTTTCACTTTCCATGGCTAGCCGTATCCACGGGTGCCCTCTATACCAACACTTTTCAAGGAATTTATTATTGGACAACATAAAGTAAATTTATTTTTCATTTCGGGACTGGGCATCCCTATTACCGCCGCACTCTCATGCAATGACAAGTGAATAAACACTCATCTTGAGAATAACACATCTAGCATGGAAAATATTGGCCACCCCCTGTCGCTTCATGGGCGGTACGAGCACACAAAAAGGAAATTCATTTTGAAAATGAGAGATATCACATACAAATTTGCTTAGAAAGGCATGGGAATACCGCATATAGGTAGGTATGGTGGACTCATATGGCAAAACTGGGTTTAAAGATTTTGGATGCACAAGTAGTATTTCTACTTAATACAAGTGAAGGCTAGCAAAAAAAGATTGAGAAGCAACCAACCAAGAAACGAAAAATCACATAAGCGAGCATTAAGCATAACTAACACCGAATAATGCACCACAAGTAGGATGTAATTTCATTGCATGACTATTGACTTTTGTGCTTGCATAGGGAATCACAAACCTTAACACCAATTTTCTTACTAAAGCATAATTACTCACCAACATGACTCACATATCACTATCATCATATATCAAAACTATTACAAAGAATCAAGTTTATTTTGTCCAATGATCTTCATGAAAGTTTTTATTATATCCCTCTTGAATATCTATCACTTTGGGACTAGTTTCATATGTTGCATTTGTTTTTGACAAGCTCAAACAAATCTAAGTGAAGAACATGAACATAAAATTTTCCGTCTCTCAAAATAATATAAGTGAAGCATGAGAGAATTTCTTCAAAAATTTACTAACTCTCAAATAAGTCTAAGTGAACCATGAGAGCATTTCTTCAAAAATATTAAAGCACACCGTGCTCAAAAAGATATAAGTGAAGCACTAGAGCAATTCCATAGCTCAAAAAGATGTAATTGAAGCATAAAGAGCAATTCTAACAAATTATATCATAATTTTGGCTCTTTCAAATAGGTGTGTCCAGCAAGGATAGTTGTGACAAAATAAAAAGCAAAACAAGCAAAGACTCATATAATACAAGACGCTCCAAGCAAAACTCATGATATGTGACGAATACAAATATAGCTCCAAGTAAAATACCGATGGTCGTTAGAAGAAAGAGGGGATGCCTTCCGGGGCATCCCCAAGCTTAGTTGCTTGGTTCTCCTTGAATATTAACATGGGGTACCATGGGGCATCCCCAATCTTAGGCTTTTCTTACTCTTTGTTCCTTCATCCATCGTGATCTCACCCAAAACTTGAAAACTTCAATCACACAAAACTTAACAAAACCTTCGTGAGATCCGTTAGTATAAGAAAACCAATATTTACTTTAAGTACTGTATAAAACCCATTCAAATTTTTTTATTGCATTATATCTAATGTATTATAACTTTACCATGGCTTATACAACCCGATACAATCCATAGATTCATCAAAATAAGCACACAATGCAAAGAAAACAGAATCTGTCAAAAACAGAACAGTCTGTAAAGATGCGAATTGTTCTCATACTTATGTAACTCCAAAAATTGTGAAAAAAATTTACAACAGAGGAAATTTGTATATCAATATTGTGTTAAAAATTCAGAATTTTTTGTCATTTCTGTGGACTTAGACAATTCTCTTCCTGGATGCAAAAGTTTCTGTTTTTCAACAGGATCAACTCAACTATCACCAAATCTATCCCAAAGGCTTTACTTGGTACAAACACTAATTAAAACATAAAAAACACAATCATAACAGTATCATAATTGTGCAAACACTTGAGAACAGAAAGGAAAAGGCAAAAATAAATTTTATTCATTTTGTTGCCTCCCAACAAGCGCTATCATTTTATGCCCCTAGCTAGGCATTGATAATTTTGATGATGCTCGCATGAAAGACAAGAATTGAAACACAAAGAGAGCATCATAATACATGTGACAAACACATTTAAGTCTAACATACTTCCGATGCATAGGGATTTTATAAGCAAACAAATTATCAAGACAAGAAATATATAGCTTAAGCAAGGAAGAAGAGAGAAACAATAGCAATCTCAACATAACGATTGGTAAATTAGTAACATGAAAATTTCTACAACCATATTTTCCTTTCTCATAAAAATTACATGTAGGATCATAATCAAATTCAACAATATAGCTATCATATAAAATTTTCTCTTCATGATCCACATGCATAAAAGTTTTATAATCTTCCAAGATAGTGGGATTAACATCAACTAAAGTCATGACCTCTCCAAACCAACTTTCATAAAAAATTTCGTAAGATTGGACACTCTCCAAATATGTGGGGTTATTTTTACCTAAAGTTGATGCTCTTCCAAACCCACTTTCAATATTATTGCAAACATTATTATCAATATCATATTCTTCATGAGGCTTAAATAAATTTTCAAGATCATAAGAAGAATCACCCCAATCATGATCATGGTAGTGTTGGTAGCAAAATTAGCATCCCCAAGCTTGGGGTTTTGCATATTATTAGCACAACTGACATTAATAGAATTTATAGTAAAATCATTGCAATCATGCTTTTCATTCAAGGAGCTATCATGAATCACTTCATAAATTTCTTCATCACAATTTTCAGATTCAAAAATCTCAAGCAAAACTTCATAAAGATAATCTAGTGCACTGAACTCACTAGAAATTGGTTTATCATAATTGGATCTTTTAAAAAGATTAGCAAGTGGATGGTGATCCATATCAATAGATTTTTAGCAAGCGAAGATGCAAGCATATAGGAGGCACATGGCAACACAAGCAAACAAAATATCAAACCAGAAAAAGGCAAACAAAAAGAAGGCGAATAAAAAGGCAATTTTTTGTGAAGTGGGGGAGATGAAAACGAGAGGTAAATGGAAAATAATGTAAATTGCAAGGAGATGAGATCTGTGATTTGGAACCTGATAGATGTTGATGATGTCTCCCCGGCAACGGCGACAGAAATTGGCGAGTTGACGGGAGACTATCTTGACCTGATCCTCCCCGGCAACGGCGCCAGAAATTCCTTTTGATATCGCTTGAACTCCGTCGGTATTTCCCCAAAGAGGAAGGGATGATGCATCACAGCTATGGTAGGTATTTACCTCACTTATGAAACCAAGGCATCAATCCAGTAGGAGAACCAAGCTACACTATGTAAACGGTACCTGCACGCAAAGAACAAATACTTGCAACCCGACGCGTAAGAGGGGTTGTCAATCCCTCCACGGTAAAAAGATAGATAAATTTGTGGTAGATTGGACAAATAGCTCTCGATAAAACACGAAATAAAAGATGCAAATAAAAAGTGCAGCAAGGTATTTTTGGGTTTTTGGAATAATAGATCTGAAAATAAAACCGAATAAAAATAGATCGGAAAGCAAATATGATAAAGAATAGACCTGGGGGCCATAGATTTCAATAGTGGCTTCTCTCAAGAAAATAGCATATGGTGGGTAAACAAATTAATGTTGGGCAATTGATAGAACATCAAATAATTATGACGATATCCAGGCAATGATCATTATATAGGCATCACGTCCAAGATTAGTAGACCGACTCCTGCCTGCATCTACTACTAGTACTCCACACATCGACCGCTATCCAGCATGCATCTAGTGTATTAAGTTCATGGAGAAATGGAGTAATGCAATAAGAACGATGACATGATGTAGACGAGATCTATTCATGTAGGAATAGCCCACATCTTGTTATCCTTAGTAGCAATGATACATGCGTGTCCTGCCGCCCCTTCTGTCACTGGGAAAGAACACCGCACAATCGAACCCATCACAAAGCACCTCTTCCCATGGCAAGAAAAGTCGATCTAGTTGGCCTACCTAAACCAAAGATTCAAAGAAGAAATACGAGGCTATAAGTAATCATGCAAAAAAGAAATCAAAGAACTCAAATAACTTTCATGGATATAGATCTGATCATAAACTCAAAGTTCATCGGATCCCAACAAACACACCGCAAAAAGAGTTACATCGAATAGATCTCCAAGAGACCATTGTATTGAGAATCAAAAAAAGAGAAGAAGCCATCTAGCTACTGCCTACGGACATGTAGGTCTACAATGAACTACTCACGCATCATCGGAGAGGCACCAATGAGGATGATGAACCCCTCCGTGATGGTGTGTAGATTGGATCTCGTAGTTCTGGGACTTGCGGCGGCTGGAATTGTGTTTCGTCGACTCCCCTAGGGTTTTTGGAATATTTGGGTATTTATAGGGTGAAGAGGCGGCGCGGGAGGCCATCGAGGTGGGCACAACCCACCTGGGCGCGCCTGGCCCCCCAGGCGCGCCCTGGTGGGTTGTTCTCCCCTCGGAGCCCCCTCTGGTACTTCTTTGGCCCAACAGGTGTTTTCTAGTCCAGAAAAATTCTCCAAAAAGTTTCGCTGTGTTTGGACTCCGTTTGGCATTGATTTTCTGCGAAGTAAAAAACAAGCAAAAAACAGCAACTGGCACTGGGCACTATGTCAATAGGTTAGTCCCAAAAAATGATATAAAGTTGCTATAAAATGATTGTAAAACATCCAAGAATGATAATATAACAACATGGAACAAGCAAAAATTATAGATACGTTGGAGACGTATCAGTTCACTATATGTGACATGGCAACTCTATATAGCCCGTTCATGGCTATACTTAGCGATGCTACAACATGGCTACAACATGCAGGTTGTAGTTCGACAGCCTACCGCTCCGCCTCGCACGGTTTGGCCATGCAAGATTTGTATGTAGGCATGTCACGCACGTAGCTGTCGATGTCGAGCTAAAAAAAGGGTGACGAGGTCCGCTAGTCCGGGTTGTTCCTTACGCCCGAAAACCAAACTAATCCCAGTCACGGTAAATGTCGTGCGTGCTTAAATTCCGGGGGGTCTCTTCAGCGTGGCGTGCCCGTAGTAGCAAGTTGACACCGCTTGAGATGCCGACATTGAGGGGAACTCGGATGGCTGCGGGTGCGCCGCTATGACCCGGTTGGTCAAATTTTTTTCCCGGGCGGACGTTGCCGAGTGGATTTAGGGCTGGGGTCTGGCTCTAAAACTTGAGTGAACACATGTTAAGCAATGCTCAAAGGCCTAAAAGTATGTCGCTTATAGACAATGTACACCAACTTAAATTCCTATATAATACTCCAGTAGTAACTAGTACTGGTAGATGCTCGTAAGTAATTAAAAAAATGTACGGGCGACACAGATACACACACACACACACACATTTAACTACTACTACTTCTCACATGCTGGCCAGACGTAATCGTTCTCTTTGTCGTTCTTGTCGGTGGCACCCCACCGTGGTTGGATCTCTGCCCAACTCTCCTCAGCGTCGTGGTAGCTACCGTTGTGATCCTGGCAGGTGGAGGCATTGGGGCAAGCTGGCCAGACGCCGTCGTTCTCCTTCCCAGCCTTGCCGGTGACACCCCACCGTGCTTGGATCTCCACCGAGCTCTCCTCCGCAGTGCGTGCGTCCTCTTATTTCTTGCGGCAGTGGGACTCTCTTTTCTTGAGTGCTTTCTGCCTTTTCCGCTCCCTTTGTGCGGCTTTGGCCGCCTCTTGCTCTACCGCCCATTCAGCCTTGGCAGCTTCAAAGTCCGCCCACATAGGTGTGAGGTCGCGAGCAGCGATGAACTCAGCACAGCAGGATGCCATCGCTTCCTTACCATTTTGTGTGCGGTCATGGGCGGCGAGGAACTCGGCGCGGCGGGATGCCATCGCTTCCTTACCGGTTAGTGTGCGGCGTGGTGGCATGAACGACACTTGGAGAGAACTCTCGGGCGGAGTGGCCGGACAACCGTATAGTGCATTGGTTTGTCAAGAGATCAAGGACAGATGACTAAGGAAATTTGGATTCCCCTTCAATCCTGGACATTTATTACCGCACACGGTTAATTTTCGTAGCCTCTGGAAACTGTGTGCCCTGACCCTACTATGGTTTGCTTTCTGATTGACCGCCACCCCAGCCACACGGATCACGCGTGTGCACCATGATCGAACGGCATTTCACGTCCCTATCATCACACCCGTGTAGCTGTAGCTGGGATTTGATGTTTCTACGCTACTACCTCCGTCCTGGTTTATTGGTCCCTTCACATTTTGTGCTAAATTTCGACTTTAGATTTATCTAAAAAATTTGATGCATGTAACTACAAATAATATCACTAGAAACTATATTTAAATACGAATCCAACGATATATTTTTTGGTGACATGCATTATTATTTTCTTAGTTCAATCTATGGTCAAAGTTTGGCACAAAATACTGAGGGGGCCAATAAATAAGGATGATGGTAGTAAATTTCTACAAAATGCACATAATGGCCTAAATATGCTAAATGAACCGAGAAAAGTGCCAAAATCTTCAAGTCATCAAGTCAAGAAACAAAAATCTTCAAGTCATCAAGTCAAGTTAACAAAATCTTCAAGTCATCGGACTAAGGAACCGTCATGACTTCGTTGAATCCGCTTCTTCAAGAAAACTTACTGTACCAACAATACTTCTACCACACGCGAAGACTGGATGGCACTGTAGCAAGTCATGTCACTCAAAAACCACTAGGCCAACTAGCCCGCTGTGGCGCCCCCGACTCAATCGTACACTAATCATACACGCAAACGTGTACGATCAAGCACAGGGACTCACGGGAAGATATCACAACACAACTCTAACACAATTTAAACGGAGGTCCACAATATTACAAACCAGGGATCCGAAGATTCGAATACATAAGTCAGTCATACAAATATTATCTGAGTACAGACATAGTTAGACAAGTTTTGCCTTAAGAAGGCTAGCACAAACAGCGACACTAGATCGAAAGGCGTTGGCCTCCTGCCTGGGAGCCTCCGGTCCTACTCCTGGTCATCTGGCTCGATCCAGTAGTAAGTACCCTCTGGACCCTCCTGGTAGTAAGCTCCGGTGGTGGCATCTAGCTCCAGGACTCCATCGTCTGATGTATCATCAATGTGGGGTATATGGGGAAAAGAGAAAGTAAAGCAACCGTGAGTACTCATCCGAAGTACTCAGCAAGCAAGGATCTATACTACATATGCAACATTATCAATGGAGAAAGGCTGTATATTTGGACTGGGCTGCAGAAATGCCAGAATAGAGAGAAGGCCTAGTCCTATCGAAGACTAGCATCTTCAAACATCTTCACAAGGCCATCATCTTGCAGCAGTAGAAGAGAGTAGAATAGCATTTTATTTAGCAAACATGTTGAAGTACAGCTTAAAGATCCTTCCTCGACTCCCCAGCGAGAAAGCGATCCCTAAGCTTCAATTAAGTAACAAGTATCCAGTTTAAGTAGTAGATCGGGATACACAAACTGAGCGTCCTTTACCGTAGGACCGGCTATCGATAGAAGATTCGTCCCTGCAGGGGTGCACTACTGTTACCCAACACGCTCGATCAACTCTGGCCGGACACACTTGCTGGGTAATGCCCGTCCTCGGAAGATCAACACAAAGCAGCGCCCTACCTAGGCTCGGCAGAGAGGTCAGCACGCCGGACTAACCTATGCACCCAGAGGTCTCGGGCCATCGCCCTGGGCACCCTGCGCGTTGCGAGACTGGCCGGGGTGCAGGCGCGACACTGAACTCGTCAGTGAAGTATCCAGCCCAATCCCGACAATCAGCCCGCACGGTGAATCGTGACGTCAGACGAGCTTTCGGAGAAACGTACTTTGCAGAGGGTCCCATAACCATTATCCCGCGTGGCGGTAGTGCGTATAGGGCACGTCGACCCACTCAGATCACACACCCAAATCCAATAGGCTCAATTAGTATCAAGCGGAGACAATCAGAGTCTCTGATGCTCCGCCACAATGTCACACTCGAGTGCCCTTCCGGCACACCCGAAATCATAGATCCCCAGCGGGTACCCACTAGGGTGGACCCGCCTGTAACAGAGGTCAATTAATCGTGTGGTCATAACATCAAGGGAGAAACCCGAGGAATCACCCTCGGTGGATTCCACTCGACGAAATCATCAGGGCGAACGTATGAGGTATCACCCTCGAGGTTCACACTGAGGGTTGCACGACAGAGTCGTATCGGAAGTGGAGAAGGAGGAATCACCCTCGATGACCACGACCGAACAGCTACACTGCAGAGTATTCATCGGGAGTGCGTTACGAGGTATCACCCTCGGCACTCGATAGTTACTACGCAGAGTCGTACAACTAAGGGGGTGTGAAGTGAGGTGTCGGTCTCTGGTCGACGATCACGTTGATCGAGTCGTCGATGATCAAGCAGGGGCAACAAGGGTAAGGTGGTGGGGTCACTGATGGTTCACTACCAACCTATACTAATCAGTTTATCATAGGCAGGTAAGGTAGCAATGAACAGGTTACAACAGCAGGCTATGCATCAGAATAGGAGCATACATTAACAGTAGCGAAATCTAATGCAAGCAGGAGAATAGAATGGGCGATATCTGGAATGCTCAAGGGGGGGGGGCTTGCCTGGTTGCTCTGGCAAGAGGGGAAGGTCGTCAACGGGCTGCTCGTCGGTAGAGTAGTCGTATCCTGGTGCAGCGTCGTCGGTCTCGGCGTCTATCGAGAGAGAAGGAGGGGGAGAGAAACAATAAATTCCACGGCAAATATGCAAACAATATGTATGACATGTCTAAATGATATGCCGGGGTGTTCTACTGCCTAACTAAATGATTTAGTTAATTTAGGAATTTATTCGGATTTATTTAATTAAAGTTGGACACTATTCATTTATCGAAATCGGTCTAATTGTTCAACGTTCTTATAGCTGCGGGCATCTGACGGGAATACAGAGGGCGTATCCGGGTTCGTATCGTCGTTCTGAGCAAGTTTCATGTATAAAATATTTTGATCGGAGTTACGGTTTAAAAGATATGATTTTCTAAAGTTTTTATTAATTTCTGAAATTTAATTAATTATTTAATTCAACATTATCCGAAACAGTGATTGATGACGTCAGCATGTCATCATGCTGACGTCAGCAGCCACCTGACAGGGTGGGTCCCACCTGTCATAGGCTGTTAGGTTAATTAGGTTTAATTAATTTAATTACTGATTAATTAACACTTAACTAGTTAATTAAATTAACCTAATCAGGATTAATTAACTAATTAATTAATTAATTATTTTAATTATTTATTTTTATTTTTTTATTTTTATTTGGGGCATGGGCCCCACTGGTCAGTGGACCAGGGGCGGACACGTCCGGGGCGTGCCCCTTTTGGGACCGGACATGTCCGGTGCCCAAAGGGGACGCACGGGCGGGCGCGGGCGGTCGGGGGCGCGACGAAGCGCGGGCGCAGGCGAGCGCACGCGGGGCCGGAGGCGGGGCGGCGGCGCGGTGGCTGGAGCGGCCGCGGGCGGCAGCGCGGTGGCTGGAGCGGCAGCGGGCGGCGGTCGCGCGGAGGCGAAGCGGGGCAAGATCCGCGAGCAGTAGCGAGGCAGGGCACGCGCGCGCGTGTGCGAGGCCCGGCGAGGCTGCGGTGCGCGCGGGCGCGTGCGCGAGCCGGCGAGCGCGGGCGGAGCGGCGGCACGGGGGCGCGGTGCGCGCGGCGAGGTGCGGGAGCAGAGAGGGGGAGGAGAGGCCCGAGGCCTCACCGTGATCCGTAGGGACGGGGCAGCGGGGGTCGGGGTGGTCGACGGGGACGACGGCGATGGGGAGGCAGGCCGGCGGGGACGAAGCGGCGACGTGCGGCGTCGGCGGCGAGATGGAGACGGGGCTGAGCAGACTTCAAATGTTCACGAACAATACGGACTTGTTCTTCAGCTTGCCGAATAATGTCCGGTCCGACGAGTGAGCGTTCCCCAGTTTCTGACCAATTCAGAGGGGTTCGACACTTACGACCGTATAGAACTTCAAACGGTGCCATCTTCAGACTAGCTTGATAGCTATTGTTGTAAGAGAATTCGGCATACGGGAGAGATTCCTCCCATTTCTTACCGAAGGAGATGACGCAAGCTCGAAGCATATCTTCGAGCACTTGATTCACTCGTTCAACTTGACCCTGTGACTGAGGGTGAAAAGCGGTACTGAACGACAGATGTGTTCCCATAGCTTCTTGGAAACTATTCCAGAATCTGGAGGTGAAGAGGCTGCCACGATCAGAACTGATCTCCAACGGAACACCGTGGAGTGACACAATTCGGGAAACATACAAGTCTGCTAACTGGCTAGCAGTGATTGTCTCCTTAACAGGCAGAAAGTGGGCAACCTTAGAGAATCGATCAATGACAACAAAAATAGCATCATGACCCTTCTGGGATTTGGGAAAACCAGTAATGAAATCCATTTGGACCTTGTCCCATTTCCATTCAGGAATTTCCAGGGGTTGCAGAGTTCCTGCGGGCCTTTGATGTTGAGCTTTAACGCGGCGGCAAACGTCACACTCAGAAACATAACGAGCAATGTCTCGCTTCATATTAGGCCACCAGTATCTCTGACAAATGTCACGGTACATCTTTGTGCTACCAGGGTGAATGGACAAGGGAGTGTCATGAGCTTCCTTCATAACGTTTTCCCTCTCATTCTTGAACTTGGGTACGAAGAGACGGTGTTGGAAAAATAGGATCCCATCTGCATCAAGATGGAATTCCGACAGCTTTCCTTTCTCGAGGTATCGCTTGATCTTTTCAACTTCAGGGTCATACCTTTGCATAACCTTAATGCCGTGTTCTAAATCTGGTTCGACAACCAGGGTATTGAGATAACCCTGTGGAACAATATGGAGGTTCAATTTGCAAAGCTCTTCATGGAGAAGAGGTTGTGTTTCTTGAACCATAAGATTGTTGCTATAGGACTTGCGACTCAAAGCATCGGCCATTACATTAGCCTTGCCGGGGGTATATGAAATATTCATATCATAATCGGCAATTGTTTCGAGCCATCTTTGTTGACGAAGGTTCAGATCTGGTTGAGTATATAAATACTTCAAGCTTTGGTGATCCGTGTATATCTCGCAACGGTTACCGAGAAGGTAATGTCGCCATAGCTTCAAGGCATAGATAACCGCAGAAAGTTCAAGATCATGCACGGGATAATTTTCTTCATGAGGACGCAATTGTCGGGAGGCATAAGCAATCACTTTGCGCTCTTGCATTAGGACACAGCCTAATCCTTGACGAGATGCATCACAGTATATCACGAAATCCTTTTGGGAATCCGGGGGTGCTAATACTGGGGCAGATGTCAATTTATCTTTTAGTGTCTGCAAGCTTTCTTGACATTTTTCTGTCCACTCAAATTTAACACCTTTGTGAAGCAGATATGTCAATGGTTTTGCAATCTTGGAAAAGTTCTCAACGAATCGACGGCAATAACTAGCAAGTCCGAGAAAACTTCTGACTTGCTTAACATTCTTTGGGGGAGTCCAGTCGAGAATAGCCTGAACTCGTTCGGGGTTAACAGCAATCCCATCCTTGGAAATCACATGTCCAAGGAAAGTTACTTCAGGAAGACAAAATTCGCATTTGGAATACTTGGCATACAACTGGTGTTCTCGGAGCCTTTCTAGAACAAGGCGGAGATGTTCAGCATGTTCCTCTTTATTCTTAGAATAGACCAGAATATCATCTAGATATACCACGATGAATTTGTCGAGGTAATCCATGAATATATAATTCATCAGACGGGAGAATGTAGCTGGGGCATTCGTTAGGCCAAATGACATGACGGTGTATTCATAGGAGCCATAACGAGTGACGAATGCAGTCTTGGGAATGTCCTCTTCACGGACACGGATCTGGTGATAACCCAACCTCAAGTCGAGTTTAGAGAACACCGATGATCCGGCAAGTTGATCATAAAGATCATTGATACGGGGCAGTGGGTATTTATTCTGGATTGTGGCTTGGTTAATGGGCCGGTAATCCTGAACCAATCGGTTAGTTCCATCCTTCTTCTTAACGAAGAGTGAAGGTGCTCCCCAAGCAGAGGAACTGGGGCGGATGAAACCACTCTTAAGTGACTTGTCGATTTCTTCCTTAAGCTCGAGTAGATGATGCGGAGGCATCTTATAAGGTCGCTTGGCAATAGGGACGGTGCCAGGCTTCAAGTCGATGACGAACTCGACAGCTCTAGCCGGGGGTATTCCTGGAAGTTCTTCTGGAAAGACGTCTGGAAAATCTCGAACGACAGGAACGTTCTCGATTCCTTCCAGAGGTGAGGCGTTCAAAGCATTCATAACATATATCTCTGGGACCTGTGGGTTATGGGCCCACCACGCTTCCGCTGCGCCACTCTGATGTATCCCTGCTCGAACAGCTGGTAGCTGCGTCGCAGGGTGTGGTGGAAACAAACGATCCATCTGAAACAGAGGAAACTCATGATTGTCAAAAAACAAGGAGAAGTATAACCGATCTCGGAGAGAAAGGTTAAACAAAACAATGGAAAGGAAAATGATTATAAGACTAATCAGATCAATGTCAGGGAAATCGCACATATATCCAGCTCTCCGGGTGGACGAGAATTACGAGATCCTAAGTGTCGGCGTTAGTAAACTTTAGTTAACCCGAAAGGAAGAGAGGTCAGAGTCCCAGAGTAAAGATGAGGAATAAAAGATACTAATACCACCCAATTGGCGACGTGGGCCCGTAAGCCACACAGCCAAGTTAGTAAAATAGTTTTCCGGTTTCTAGACTCAACTTCGGCCAAGGAGTTGGAAAGGGGATTCCTATAGGCAGTCGGCTCTGATACCAACTTGTGACGCCCCCGGCCCGATCGCGCACTAATCATACACGCAAATGCACACGATCAAGCCTAAGGACTCACGGGAAGATATCACAACACAACTCTAAAACATAAATAAAGTCATACAAGCTTTATATTACAAGCCAGGGCCTCGAGGGCTCGAATACATAAGCTTGCGAACAAGCGTCAGCGGAAGCATCAGATATCTGAGTACAGATATGAAATAGAAACAGAAAGGCCTTTAGAAAGGCGGGGCAAAATAAAACACTACGATCGAAAGGCGAAGGCCTCCTGCCTGGGACCCTCCGATCCTACTCCTGGTCGTCAGTCAACTCGTAGCAGTATCCATCCTCTGGGTAGTAGTAGTAGCGATCGTCGGGGCATCTGTCCCAGGGGGCTCCGTCCTCTGGTCACGTCAAACTGATATGGGGAGAAAAAGGAAAACAAAGCAACCGTGAGTACTCAGAAGTACTCAGCAAGCAAGGATCTACACTACATATGCAACATTATCAAAGGGAGGCTGTATATGTGGACTGGGCTGCAGAAATGCCAGAATAGAGAGAAGGCCTAGTCCTATCGAAGACTAGCATCTTCAGCGGTCTTGCAGCAGTAGAAGAGAGTAGAACAATACCATATAATGTAGCAGTAATAATATCAACCTCAGCCAGAGATCCTTTCTCGACTCCCTGCGAGAAAGCAATCCCAGAGCCATAAAGTCATCAAACCTCGTCCTGAGATCCTTTCTCGACTCCCTGTGAGAAAGCGATCCCAGAGCCAATACAGTCATCAACCTGTTAACGTCTCAAGGGTCTAGTTCTAGTTGTATCGATCGGGATACAACTCCGAGTGTCCTTTACCGTAGGACCGGCTATCGATAGAAGTGTTCTTCCCTGCAGGGGTGCACCAACTTACCCATCACGCTCGCTTAACTCCGGCCGGACACACTTTCCTGGGTCATGCCCGGCCTCGGCCAAACGACACATCGCAACCCTACCTACAGCTCAGCAGAGAGGTCCCCGTCGGTCTACATCCTAAGCGCTCAGAGGTCTTGGGCCATCGCCCTGTGCACTCCGAGTCGTTGCGCGCAGGGAGAAGCCTGGCACCAGGAGGGCGCCGGTCTGTCCGTGCCGCCATGCTGAACTGGACGTCTGACAGAGCTTTCGGCTGATGCTACGATGCAGAACGCCCATACTATGCCCACGTGATGGTTAGTGCTATCAGACCAGAGGCCTGCTCGGATCAAATATCCAAATCGCTAGGACTAGGGGCTTGCGGTAACGAGCAGAGACTCACGAAAGATGTGACCCCGTCGCCCCGTCTCGAGGACTTGCGGCAAGGGCCATGAATGCCCGGCCACGCCTTGTATTCAACACTCGGGCACCATCCAGGTCAACCCGTCTCGTAAAAGACTGTCGGGAACTCAGGTCCACCTCTACTGGGTGGTACCGCCTGTCCCTTCAGTCCTGTAGTAAAAGTAGCTTCCTCGGGTCCCCCTTCGGGGCCGACCCGTCTCTATCAAGGTTCAGCAGTAAAGTCACAGTAACCGTGTGTCCATAACATCAAGGAAATCCGAGGTATCACCCTCGACGGATGCCCACTCGATGTAACCGTCAAGTCGAACTTAGGAGGAATCACCCTTGATGAGTTCACACTTGATGTGTTGTACGACAGGGTCGTATCGGAAGTGGAGAAGGAGGAATCACCCTCGATGACCACGACCAAATAGCTGCTCTACAGAGTTAACATCAGGAGTGCTGACGAGGTATCACCCTCGACACTCGATAGTAACGCTGCAGTGTCATTACAACTAAAGGGGGTGATGTGCGGTGTCGGGGTCTGGTCTTCAATCCCGTTGATCGGGTCTTCTGACGATCCAGCGCGGCAGTCGGGATAAGTGGGGTCACTGATAGGTCTCTACCCAGCCTAGACTAAACAGTTTAGGATAAGCAGGTAAGGTATCAATGGCAGGTTACAATAAACAGGCTATGCATCAGAATAGGAGCAAACAGTAACAGTAGCAAATTCTAATGCAAGCATGAGAATATAGAATGGGCGATATCGGGATGATCAAGGGGGGGCTTGCCTGGTTGCTTGGCGGCAAGGGCAAGGTCGTCTATGGTGTCTTCGGGATCCGGAGCTGCGTCGGTCTCGGGGACGACGTCGGGGTCGGGGGCTATCGAGAGAGAAGAGGGGGAGGAAACAGTATAAATATAGAGCAAACATGAGCAACACAAAGTATGACATGATAATACGCAGTGCCGGGTGTGTCCTAACATATGGGTGCACGTCACTGAGGAAGGAGGAATCCATCCGGGAATGTTTTCCCGGTTCCGGACATTTGTCAGACAGATGACCGGAGAGGAACGGTTGCATGTTCGGATAGTTAGAGACGTGTGGCAGACAAACGGACCGCGTATTTGGATTCGTCTCGTCGTTCTGAGCAACTTTCATGTAGAAAGTATTTCGATCCGGGTTACGGTTTAAAAGATATGATTTTCTAAAGCTTTTATCAATTTCTGGAATTTGATTTAATATAATCGAATTATCCAGAACATTATCCAAAACAGTGTATGCTGACGTCATCATGAAGTCAGCATGACATCAGCATGCGTCCTGACACGTGGGTCCCACATGTCATAGACTGGTTAGGTTAATTAGGGTTAACTAATATTTAATTAAAAAATTAACTAATTAGATTAATCTAAAAAGGGTTAATTAAATAATTAATTATTTATTTAACTAATTATTTTTCTTTTTATTATTATTATTATTTATTTTTTCCACTTTTGGGCGTGGGCCTTCGTCATTAGGCCAGGGGGTGTCGGCCCCAGGGCCATGGCACAGGGGGTGGCAGGGCCCCACCCGTCAGTGGATGAGGGGGGGGGCCGACGTGAGGGGGGGACGATGGTGAGGGAGAGGGTGGGCGAGGACGTGGGGGGGGGGCGGTGGGGAGGGAGGCGGGGGGGAGGCGGGAGTGAGGCGCGGAGCGAGAGAGGGTGCGGGGGGGAGGGAAGGGGTGGCCGGGGACAGGACGGGGGACCGGGGGGCGGGGCGATGCGGCGGTGCTGCGTGCGCAGCAGCTGCAGTGCGCGGCGAGGAGAGGCTGGCGCACGGGCGCGCGCGCTAGGCGTGAGGGCCGCTGGCCGGGACGAGCGACGGGGAAGGGGGAAAGGGGAGGCCGGCCTCACGGCCGGCAGGGGAGCGGGTTCGGCGAGGCGCGATGAAGCGGCTGGGGGGCGGTCGGGGGACGGCCGGCGAGGTGGAGGGGCGACGTGGGGACGGCTTCGGGCGACGGTGAGGTGGCGCACAGCGACGGCGTTGGAGAAGGGGGCGTCGGGCTCGAGGTCAGGGTGGCGACGGGCGTCGGCGGCGCGTGGGCGAGGGGCGAAGGGGAGGCGCGGCCTGGGGAGGCCGTCGGTGAAGGAGGAACGAGGAGGACGGTGAGGTGGTGGCGGGGAGGCCGTTAAGGCGGCGGGCGGCAGGGCCGGCCGACGGTGCGGCGAGGGGCCGGAGGGGTGGCTGGGTCGGGCGGCGGGGTCGGGAACGACTCCTGCTGGGGGCGGTCCGGTGGAGAAGAAGGACGAGGACGGGCGCCGGCGTCGGGGAGCGGGGCGGCGCGGTCGCCGGGGTGCCGGGCGAAGTGTGGAGCGGCGGGCGGCGGCGGCCTCCTCCCGTCCCGATCCAATCGGGACAGAGGAGATGGGGGGGGTAGTGGGGAGGGTGGGGGGGTGGGGCTAGGGGTTCGGTCGTGGGGGGGGGGATATGGGGATGGGGTGGGCCGGCCAGGAGGGTGGCCCAGTTGGGCCGCCGGGGGGGGGGGGGGGGGGGAAGAGGGGGGTTTGCTCCTTTTTTTATTTTTCTGTTTTGCTTTTCTTTTATCTTTTTCTTTTTATTTAACCACAGCTCTGTTTAGCAAATAGTTAGGGCTCTATATGAATTTTGTAAAACTTAGGAATTACTCCAACAAATACTAGGCATACCTACCACTACAAAAATTGGTTGAGAAAAATAGGAGCTCCCACAATTTTTATAATAATTAATATGCATTAATCATTACTGTTTTAATAATGTTAGAGTCACTTAATTAATTTATTATTTGTTGGTTACAATTTTAGACTTGCCTCTGCAACATTTGTTGTTTATCGAACATTTCAGTTTCTGTGTTTGAACAACTTTTATTTTCCACTTTCATTTAAATTGAAGTTTGACTTAGGGGTTGAAATGCAATATGATGCAAATAATGATCATGCACTGTTAATCATGCTGACTTGGCATAATCAAAATGGTGATTACTGTAGTTAACCACTGGGGGTGTTACACTTATCTTCAAGCTCGCTTGTCATATATGGTGTGTTCATCTAGTTGCATATCTAGAGAACCCACTTTATCCGCAAATCCCTAAAATTGGTAATTAAACTTAAAATTTGTAGTCTCCTATTCATCCCGCCTCAAATCGATCGTATCGATCCTTTCACCCACCCTAGACCAAACTCTATTTAAAGTTCACACTCTTCTCTACCGCTCCATTCCCACTGCCTGTCTCCTCCCTCACATACCCATCCCCTCCACTTCCCACACCATGTCCAACTCCGGCAGTGGATTCCGCAACGAGGCCGATCCAATTGATACGTCTCAAACATATCTATAATTCTTTATTATTCATACTATTATAATGTCACTTTTGAATACTTTTATAGCAAATCTTTTATTTTCTAGACTAAACTATTAATTTAGTGCCTAGAGCCATTTGCTATTTTCTACATGTTTTTGACTTTTCAGAAAATCCATATCTACAGAGGTTAAAAACTCTAGGGATTCAATATGATTTTTTCAAGACACAAGGGTTCCAGAAAGTGACGGGACCAGCCGGGGGCCACCCAGGGGCCCCATGCAGCCTGGTAGGGGGCCACCCAGGGGCCCCACATAGCCTGGTAGGGGGCCACCCGCGGGGCATGGCCCTTGGGCCCCTTGGGCACTGCCTTATGCCCATTCTTTCTCCTATAAATCTTGAAACCATCAGCACCATTTTTCCTAATTTTTTCCGCCTCAAGTTCATGTTCCGGGGAGATCCAATCCAGACGCCTGTTTCGGCACCCTGCATGAGGGGGAATCCATCACCAAAGTCGTGTTCATCAACCTTGCTGCCTCCATGATCATGTGGGAGTAGTTTTCCTAGAACTTAGGGTCCATAACAGTAGCTAGATGGCATCCTCTCTCCCTTGTGATTCAATACAAAGTTCCCATTAGATGGCCTTCTATTGTGAGACGGCGGGAGTATAATAAATTAACAAGGATAGTATAAATGCCCATCAAGGGAATTGATTACGAGATCATTTGTATCACACTGCCCCTGAAAATAAGAAGGGACATCGACAAAGTGGTGGAGCCAGCACCCAGACAATGGGTGCATATATGTCCACAAATATTACAGTTCTTCTAAAGTTGTTAATTTATTTGATGAATGCGTGTGAGTTATACATAGTTGGTCAACGTTTTTGTAAAAATAATGGGTGTACATTTGTGCAATCAAGTATACCCAAGTAGCTCCGCCCATGCATCGGCACCACATGTCAGTTATCCTTCATTCCAGCGGTACTCTCGCTGGATGTAGTCATAGAATTACAAAAATATGCACAATTTTGGAACGTCAACTATCACGGCTTTACAGATTGTCCTCCTCAATTGAATGCATTCTCCGGCTCATCGATGGCGCCAATGTCACTGAGTTCGTCAAGGATACGCCAGCGAAAGGAACTCGTGAAAAGCCGTCCCTGTCGTCTCGTCTCTATTCCATGGATCAGACCTGCTCTTGGGTTTGCTCACGTTACCACACCATGACATGACAGCGGCGAAAGCTATCTATACAAATTTTTAGCCAGGACACAGCTTGAGAGTCTCCGTGGACTAGAACTCTCCGCTGCCTAAGCAACCGGGCGATGTGCAAAACAAGAAGCCACCAATTATTCCAAGGCGCCCACGAGTTTTAGTAATACCCGATAGAGTTGTGTTGGCATCAAACATATCTCATCTCCGCCCGCCTCTCCTCTCCTGGCCGGCCCCCCTCTGATTCTTCTTCTTGCTCCCCACCTGCTTTGGTTTGCTTCCGTGGCATCCAAATCATCCATGCGCGCTAATTCCTCGGGTGTTGTTGAAGAAGCTCCATCTCTCTTATAGCTGCTGGTAACTTCTTAACTTTATCCATCTTCATATTATGTTTTTCGTTTTATTATTAGGTTCAACGTTTTGGATAGGATTTCGTGCGTTTCTGCTTTTTCTGTCTCAAGTTTTAGAAGTACCGTTAGCTCGTGCATCTATTCTTTCTGTTGGAAAAGGGCCGGGGAAGTTTGTTTAATTTTGCCCAATTTTATTTTTTGGGGGCTCGGTGAAATTTTGCATCGTCGCGCAACTATGCCTGATGGCGATTCTGTTCCTAACTTCCTATACGCAGTTCTTGGTCGAGGAGATAGGAACTCTCAGGAGAAAGACATGGCGGAGGAACCCGATGCAACTTCTAGATACTATTGCCACATGTGCTCGGTGATCGTAAGGCCAGAGCTGGGCGTCGAGGAGGTCAAGTGCCCGCACTGCCGTTCCGGATTCGTGGAGGAGATGGCCGATGGCCGGCGGAGCAGCAACGCCGTGGGAGACCGTTGTACTACTGCCACAGGGGCCGGCCCAGATGACGCAGGCGCAAGGTCGGAGCTCGCGGTTCCGCCGTGGCCGCCTATCCTCATGGACCTCCTCGGCGTCTCCTACGGGCTCGACGGCGGCGACCTCGCGGCCTTGGCGCGAAGACAGTATCGCCACCTCGCCTTCTTGCAGCTGCTCAACGCGCTCCAGGAAGGCCATGCCGATGCCGACGGCGACGCGCCCGACTCGGGGCTCGAGCGTCTCGTGTTGGTTAGCCCCGCCGACGCACACGCCATGCTCATGCCAGAGCGAGGAGCCAGCAATGGCGCCGCCGCCGCCAGGGCCCCAGGCCTGACGCTGGGCGAGTTGATTCTTGGCCCCGGGCTGGACTTGCTGCTGGAGTACCTGGCCGAGACCGACCCGAGCCGGCAAGGCACGCTGCCGGCGAAGATGGAGGCCGTTGCCGCATTGCCAACGGTAAAGGCAAGCGAGGCCGCGACCTGCCCGGTGTGCCTGGACGAGTTCGCGGATGGCGGCGAGGCCAAGGAGATGCCGTGCAAGCACCGCTTCCACGACGTGTGCCTCCTGCCGTGGCTGGAGGCGCACAGTTCCTGCCCTGTCTGCAGGTACCAGCTGCCCACGGACGAGGCCACGGAGCCGGCCGGCAATGGCGCCGAGGAAACCCCCGACGAATCCAGTGGCAATGCACGCCGCGATGTCGAGGGCGATAGCGACGGTGGAAGCAGTGGCAGGCGGCGGTGGCTCGCACGACCTTTTGGTCGTTTGTTCTCGCGCAGATCGAATGGAAGCTCCTCGTCGTCGCGATGAAACTAACAATGGGAATCTGTTTAATTTGTTTTAGCTGTCTACAGTCTAGCATCTTTTTTTTTTTTGAAATAACAGTCTAGCATCTTGTAAAGCTGGATTCGTTCATTGGTTGAACCGTGATACAGTAGCCCATTGTCTCTATGTCTATTCTAGATAGTACCCCGCGCGTTGCAGCGGGATGGCAGTGTAATAAACAATTTGAGAGAGAGGGGCACACGATAAGAAGAAAAAGAGTAAGAAAATAAAAATAAAAAATGTTTTACAACAGAAGATGGCTTGAATTTAATGTGTAACTCTGAAATCAGTTTACTTAGTATGATTAGTTCTCTAATCAAATTTGCAGAGGATCTTATCTTTGATCATCTTAACACAAGGAAGACAATATATGTGATGTGTTTGTAATAAAAAAATAGCAATTAATACTGCAATACAAATTACATGTCTACACCTTGAATGATATGTCTGGTAAAAAATCCTTAAATCTACTTCCACACCTATGCAAACGGTAGGAGGTGGAAGTGCACGATCCCGAGGCTGCAGTCAGAGTAGGGGCTGCTGCTGCGCCAAGCGGATATTATGAGCCATGTATACGAGTTCTACACCCAACTGATGGGGACTGGCGAGGACCAGAGGGCTGGCCTGCGCGCGGATGTATGGGCGCCTTCTCAGCTTGTCTTGGACAGCGAAAGCGAGGCGTTAGGGCTTGCGTTCCTTCCTAAGGAGATCGACGACGCGCTAATGAGCATGAAAGCGGATACGACACCGGCCCTGGACAGGCGTCCGGTGGCTATGTTCAAACACTTTTGGCCATTGCTCAGGGGACCCATTTATGAGGTTTGCAACGACTTTATGCGCGGGACAGTAGACATCGCTCGCCTTAACTTTGGTGTTCTCTCGCTTATCCCCAAAGTGGCTGGGGACGACAATATTCGTCAATTTAGACCAATCACGCTCATTAACGTGCCGTTTAAGATATGTTCTAAGGCATGCACAACTCGCCTAGTCCCGATCGCACACCGTACGATTAGTCAAACTCAGTCTGCCTTTATACGTGGGCGTAACATCCTGGAGGGCCTGCTAGCCCTACAGGAAATAATCCACGAGCTCAAACGTACGAAAGAGCCGGCCATTCTGCTAAAACTAGACTTTGAGAAGGCCTATGATGACCCACAAGTATAGGGGATCTATCGTAGTCCTTTTGATAAGTAAGAATGTCGAACCCAACGAGGAGCAGAAGGAAATGACAAGCGGTTTTCAGCAAGGTATTCTCTGAAGCACTGAAATTATCGGTAACAGATAGTTGTATGATAAGATAATTCGTAACGAGTAACAAGTAACAAAAGTAACTAAGGCGCAGCAAGGTGGCCCAATCCTTTTTGTAGCAAACGACAAGCCTGGATGAACTCCTATATAAAGCAAAGCGCTCCCGAGGACATATAGAAATTGTTGTCAAGTTAGTTTTCATCATGCTCATATGATTTGCATTCGTTACTTTGATAATTTTATATATGGGTGGACCGGTGCTTGGGTGCTGCCCTTCCTTGGACAAGCCTCCCACTTATGATTAACCCCTCTCGCAAGCATCCGCAAGTACGAAAGAAGAATTAAAATAAATCTAACCATATCATGAAACATATGGATCCAAATCAGCCCCTTACGAAGCAACGCATAAATTAGGATTTAAGCTTCTGTCACTCTAGCAACCCATCATCTACTTATTAGTTCCCAATGCCTTCCCCTAGGCCCAAATCATGGTGAAGTGTCATGTAGTCACGTTCACATAACACCACTAGAGGAAAGACAACATACATCTCATCAAAATATCGAACGAATACCAAATTCACATGATTACTTATAACAAGAGTTCTCCCATGTCCTAGGAACAAACGTAACTACTCACAAAGCATATTCATGTTCATAATCAGAGGGGTATTAATTATCATTAAGGATCTGAACATATGATCTTCCATCGAATAAACCAACTAGCATCAACTACAAGGAGTAATCAACACTACTAGCAACCCACAGGTACCAATCTGAGGTTTTGAGACAAAGATCGGATACGAGAGCTGAACTAGGGTTTGAGAGGAGATGGTGCTGGTGAAGATGTTGATGGAGATTGACTCCCTCTCGATGAGAGGATCGTTGGTGATGACGATGGCTTCGATTGAGACAAATATCCGATACGAGAGATGAACTAGGGTTTGACAGGAGATGGTGCTGGTGAAGATGTTGATGGAGATTGACCCCCTCTCGATGAGAGGATCGTTGGTGATGACGATGGCTTCGATTTTCCCCTACCGGAGGGAAGTTTCCCTGGCAGAACAGCTCCGCCGGAGCCCTAGATTGGTTCCGCCTCGAGACGGCGGCGCTTCGTCCCGAAAACTTCCTTCTGATTTTTTCCAGGTCAAAACACACCATATAGAAGAAGATGGGCATCGGGGGCCTGCCAGGTGGCCCACAAGGCAGGGGGCGCGCCCCCCATCCTTGTGGATGGCTGGTGGCCCCCCTCTAGTGCTTTCTTCGCCCAATATTTTTTATATATTCCAAAATAATTCTCCGTGAAGTTTCAGGACTTTTGGAGTTGTGCAGAATAGGTCTCTAATATTTGCTTATTTTTTAGTCCAGAATTCCAGCTGCCGGCATTCTCCCTCTTCATGTAAACCTTATAAAATAAGAGAGAAAAGGCATAAGTATTGTGATATAATGTGTAATAACAGCCCATAATACGATAAATATTGATATAAAAGCATGATGCAAAATGGACGTATCAACTCCCCCAAGCTTAGACCTCACTTGTCCTCAAGCGAAAACCGAAATCGAAAAATATGTCCACATATTTAGAGATAGAGGTGTCTATAAAATAAAATACGGACATGAGGGCATCATGATCATCTTTAGGACAACAACATATATTGTCATATAATTTCTTATGCTAGAGTAACAATTCGTTCACAAGGTAAAGTATGAATCAAAAACTTCATTGAAAAACTAACAAACTATGATCTCAGTCATTGGAGCAATTGTAATTTATCATAACATAGGAAAGAGTCAATTTAAGAGCTTTTCAGCAAGTCCACATACTCAACTATCATTTAGTCTTTCACAATTGCTAACACTCACGCGATACTTATGGGTTCAAAGCTTCAGTCGGACACAGAGAAAGATAGGGGCTTATAGTGTTGCCTCCCAACCTTTTACCTCAAGGGTAATGTCAACAATAATACTTTATGATGACCTACATCCGAGTGGATATATATATCTGGATCTTTCTCCAACACATAGTGCTTGCCAAAAGGAAAAAAGTGTAAAAAGGAAAGGTGAAGATCACCATGACTCTTGTATAAGGGTGGAATATAAAAGTAAAAGATAGGCCCTTCGCAGAGGGAAGCAGAGGTTGTCATGCGCTTTTATGGTTGGATGTACAAAATCTTAATGCAAAAGAACATCACTTTATATTGCCGCTTGTGATAAAGAACTTTACTATGCAGTCCGTCGCTTTTATTTCTTCCATATCACAAGTTCGTATAAAGCTTATTTTCTTCACACTAATAGATCATACATATTTAGAGAGCAATTTTTATTGCTTGCACCGATGACAACTTACTTGAAGGATCTTACTCAATCCATAGGTAGGTATGGTGGACTCTCATGGCAAAACTGGGTTAAGCGATGTTTGGATGCACAAGTAGTATCTCTACTTGGTGCAAAGAATTTGGCTAGCATAAAAGGAAAAAGCAAGCTCAACATGTTGGAGGATCCATGACAATATAACTTCTATTCGGATATAAGAAAACATAACCCATTATGTTGTCTTCCTTGTCCAACATCAACTTTTTAGCATGTCATATTTTAATGAGTGCTCACAATTACAAAGGATGTCCAAGATAGTATATTTATATGTGAAGCCTCTCTTTCTTTATTATTTCCTATTAATTGCAACAATGACCCAAACTATGTTTGTTAACTCTCAACAACTTTTATTCATCATACTCTTTATATGTGAAGTCATTACTCTCCATAAGATCAATATATGATCTTTTTATTTCTTTTTTATTCCTTTCTTTTATTTAATTCCCTCAAGACCATAGCAAGGAAGCAAAACCCTCAACTCAAAACTACTCTTTATTATATATAACTCACGGACTCGATTACATAGATAGATCTCGAAACAAAACTCAAAGCTAAATCATACTAAAACTTTATTCTACTAGATCAAGATATAACCAAAAGGATCGAACTAAGAAAAAAAAAGATAAAAGTAAAGGTGTGATGGTGATACGATACCGGGGCACCTCCCCCAAGTCTTGGCAGTTGTCAAGGGGAGTGCACATACCCATGTATTTACGACTCTTTCTTCGGCGGTGGCGATGTGATATTCTTGGCGATGATGCCCCTTAGGATGCGATTCTCCTCCTCGAGATTTTGCTGCTTAAGATCCATTATTTCCTTGTGAAGTTTACCCGTGAAAGCTAGAGCTCCCATCACCCATGGATGTTTCATAGCTGCGGGGGAAAAAGCAACACTCTTTTTCATATTTTCATAAGAGAGAAATCTAGCATTGGGAGGAATGACCGAATTTGGAATTGCTGAGCTCTGAAGTTCCTCCAGCATGAATCCAGCTTGAAGACGAGAGGTAACTTCTTGATCCTCCTCCATGGCATCCACCCTTTTCAAGTCAGCCTCCATCTCTTCCTTCGTTGATTACCTGAAGTGGTCAGCTTCGCTGTTTGCTCTTGGCCCTGGTGTCGGATGAGAGACACGACTCTCTCCGACCGACTCTTGCGAAGACATCTTGCTCCAAATCTGCTACAGAAACAACTCAAAACAAAAACAGGGGATTTTGCCGTGGTACAGTGGTCAAAACCTTCGGGAGATTATATAATGAATTTTTACCGACCAAAAGAAGTATTGTGCAAGAAAACGGAGTCCGGAGGGCACACGAGGTGGCCACAAGGCAGGGGGGCGCGCCCTCCACCCTTGTGGTCTCCTCGTGCATCTTTCGGACTAATTTTAATTTTTCTATTTTTCTAAATATTCCAAAACGGAGAAAAATTGCTATTAGAACAGTTTTGGAGTCGGTTTACTTACCGTACCACATACCTATTCATTTTCGGAATCTGAAACGTTCTGGAAAGTATCCCTTATGTACTCTTCTGCTGTTATCGTATTAATAATATTGGTCTCAACATTTATGGGAGTACCTGAGATATAATGTTTGATTCTTTGACCGTTTACCACCTTCGGATTTGTGCCTTCAGCGTTGTTGATCTTGATGGCACCAGAACGATAGACCTCCTCGATAATGTAAGGACCTTCCCATTTAGAGAGAAGTTTTCCTGCAAAAAATCTTAAACGAGAGTTGTATAGCAAAACATGATCACCTACATTAAACTCACGCTTTTGTATCCTCTTGTCATGCCATCTTTTATCTTTTTCTTTAAACAACTTGGCATTCTCATAGGCTTGGGTTCTCCATTCATCAAGCGAGCTAATGTCAAATAACCTCTTCTCACCGGCAAGTTTGAAATCATAGTTGAGCTCTTTAATAGCCCAATAAGCTTTATGTTCTAGTTCAAGAGGTAAGTGACATGCTTTTCCATAAACCATTTTATACGAAGACATACCCATAGGGTTTTTATAAGCAGTTCTATAAGCCCATGATGCATCATCAAGTTTCTTAGACCAATTCTTTCTAGATCTATTAACAGTCTTTTGCAAAATCAATTTAATCTCTCTATTGCTCAATTCTACTTGACCACTAGACTGAGCGTGATATGGAGATGCAATTCTATGGTTAACATCATATTTAGCAAGCATTTTACGGAAAGCACCATGAATAAAATGTGAACCACCATCAGTCATTAAATATCTAGGGACTCCAAACCTAAAAAAAAACTTCTTTAAGCATCTTAATAGAAGTGTTATGATCAGCACTACTAGTTGGAATAGTTTCTACCCACTTAGTAACATAATCAACAGCAACTAAAATATGTGTACACCCATTAGAGGAAGGAAAATATCCCATATAATCAAAACCCCAAACATCAAATGGTTAAATAACAAGTGAATAATTCATAGGCATTTCCTGACGTCTACTAATATTACCAATTCTCTGGCATTCATCACAAGACAAGACAAACTTACGGGCATCCTTGAAGAGAGTAGGCCAATAAAACCGGATTGCAATACCTTGTGTGCAGTTCTATCTCCAGCATGGTGTCCTCCGTAAGCTTCGGAGTGGCACTTGCGTAGGATCTGTTCCTGTTCATGCTCAGGTACACAATGTCTAATAACACCATCTACTCCTTCTTTATAAAGGTGTGGGTCATCCCAAAAGTAATGTCTTAAATCATAGAAAAACTTTTTCTTTTGCTGGTATGTGAAACTAGGTGGTATAAATTTAGCAACAATGTAACTAGCATAATCAGCATACCATGGAGTATTACGAGAAGCATTTATGATAACTAATTGCTCATCAGGAAAACTATCATCAATAGGCAGTGGGTCATCAAGAACATTTTCTAACCTAGACAAGTTGTCTGCTACGGGGTTCTCAGCTCCCTTTCTATCAATAATATGCAAATCAAATTCTTGTAGCAAGAGAACCCATCTAATAAGTCTAGGTTTAGCATCTTTCTTTTCCATAAGATATTTAATAGCAGCATGATCAGTGTGAACAGTTACTTTGGAATCAACAATATAAGATCTGAACTTATCACAGGCAAATACAACTGCTAAAAATTCTTTTTCAGTAGTAGCATAATTTCTCTGGGCACTGTCTAGGGTTTTACTAGCATAATGAATAACATTCAATTTCTTATCAACTCTTTGTCCTAGAACAGCACCAACAGCATAATCACTAGCATCACACATAATTTTAAAGGGTAAATTCCAATCAGGTGGTTGAATAATAGGTGCAGAAATCAAGGCTTTCTTAAGTATTTCAAATGCTTCTACACAATCATCATCAAAAACAAAAGGAACATCTTTTTGCAAGAGATTAGTGAGAGGCCTAGAAATTTTAGAGAAGTCTTTAATAAACCTCCTATAGAAACCAGCATGACCAAGGAAACTTCTTATACCTTTGATATCTTTAGGACACGGCATCTTTTCAATAGCATCTACTTTAGCTTTATCAACTTCAATACCTCTTTCAGAAATTTTATGCCCCAAGACATTACCTTCATTAACTATAAAGTGGCACTTCTCCCAATTCAAAACAAGATTAGTTTCTTCACATCTCTGCAGAACTCGATCAAGGTTGCTTAAGCAATCATCAAAAGAAGTTCCGTAAACGGAGAAATCATCCATGAAAACCTCAACAATCTTTTCACAAAAGTCAGAGAATATAGCAGTCATACATCTTTGAAAGGTAGTAGGTGCATTGCATAAACCAAAAGGCATACGTCTATAAGCAAAAGTACCGAAAGGGCAAGTAAAAGTGGTCTTTTCTTGGTCCTCTTTTGACACAGGTATTTGAGAAAAACCAGAGTAACCATTTAGAAAGTAAAAATATGTATGTTTGGATAATCTTTCTAGCATTTGATCAATAAAAGGTAGAGGGTAATGATCTTTTCTAGTAGCTTTGTTTAATTTACGAAAATCAATTACCATTCTATAACCTGTAATAATTCTTTGTGGAATCAATTCATTCTTATCATATGGAACAACAATAATACCTCCCTTCTTAGGGACACAATGAACAGGACTTACCCATCTACTATCAGTAATAGGATAAATTATACCTGCCTCCAGAAGCTTTAGTATTTCATTTCTTACCACTTCCTTCATCTTAGGATTCAGCCTTCGTTGGTGATCAACAACTGGTTTAGCATCAGGCTCCATATTAATTTTGTGCCGACATAGAGTGGGACTAATGCCCTTAAGATCATCAAGAGTATATCCAATAGCTGCACGGTGCTTCCTCAGAGTTTTCAATAATTTCTTTTCTTCATGCTTTGAAAGGTTAGCACTAATAATAACAGGATATATCTTCTTTTCATCGAGATAAGCATATTTCAGAGTATCAGGTAATTGTTTAAGCTCAAACACGGGATCACCCTTGGGTGGAGGAGGATCCCCAAGGATTTCAACAGGAAAATTGTGTTTCGAAATAGGCCCTTGATTAAAGAATATTTCATCTATTTCCCTTCTTTCATTCATAAACATATCATTTTCATGGTCTAGCAAATATTCTTCTAAAGGATCAGTAGGAGGCACGGCAATAGAAGCAAGACCAATAATTTCATCCTTACTAGGCAATTCTTTATCATGGGGTTGTCTACGAAACTTAGAGAAATTAAAATCATGAGACACATCCCCAAAGCTGACAGTAACAATATCCTTTTCGCAATCTATCTTAGCATTAACAGTGTTTAAGAAAGGTCTACCAAATATAATGGGACAAAAATCATCTTGTGGGGAACCAAGAACAAGAAAATCAGTAGGGTATTTTATTTTCCCACACAAGACTTCAACATCTCTAACAATCCCAATTGGTGATATAGTATCTCTATTGGCAAGCTTAATAGTAACATCAATATCTTCTATCTCAGCAGGTGCAATATCATTCATAATTTCTTGGTATAAGGTATAAGGAATTTCACTCACACTAGCACCCACATCACATAAGCCATGATAACAGTGATCTCCTATTTTAACAGAAACAACAGGCATGCCAACAACGGGTCTATGTTTATCTTTAATATCGGGTTTAGCAATCCTAGCAGCTTCATCACAGAAATAAATAACATGCCCATCAATATTACCAACCAAGAGATCTTTAACCAAAGCAATACTAGGTTCAACTTTAATTTGCTCAGAGGGTGTAGGTGTTCTAGTATAACTCTTACGAACCACAGTTGAAGCTTTAGCATGATCCTTTATTCTAACAGGAAAATGTGGTTTCTCAATATAAGCAGTAGGAACAATAGGATCAACATTATAAGTAATAGTTTCTTCTTCAACTTTAATAGGTTCTACTACTTTCACTTCAATGGGAGGATGATATTTAAACCACTTCTACTTAGGGAGATCAACATGAGTAGCAAAAGATTCACAGAAAAAAGCTACTATCTCAGAGTCAAGTCCATATTTAGTGCTAAAATCACGAAAAGCATCGGTATCCATGAAAGATTTAACACAATCAAACTTAAGGTTTATACCTGACTCCTTACCTTCATCGAGTTCCCAATCTTCAGAGTTGCGTTTAATTCTTTCCAATAAATCTCATTTGAATTCAATATCCTTCTTCATAAAAGAACCAGTACAAGAAGTATCGAGCATGGATTGATCATTAAGAGAAAGCCGAGCATACAAATTCTGAATAATAATTTCTCTTGAGAGATCATGATTGGGGCATGAATATAATATTGACTTAAGCCTCCCCCAAGCTTGAGCGACACTTTCTCCTTCACGAGGCCAAAAATTATATATATAGTTCCGATCACGATGAACCAGATGCATAGGATAAAACTTCTGATGAAATTCCAATTTCAATCGGTTGTAGTTTCAGGATCCAATATCATCACATAGTCTATACCATGTAAATGCCTTTCCCTTCAAAGATAAAGGGAAGACCTTCTTCTTGACATCATCCTCGGGCAAACCTGCAAGCTTAAGTAATCCATAAACTTCATCCACATAGATTAGGTGCATATCAGGATGTAATGTTACGTCTCCTGCATAAGGATTAGCTAGTAGTTTCTCTATCATACCTGAAGGAATTTTATAATAAATATTTTCAGTAGGTGCAGTAGGTTGAGGAGCAACTCTTTGCTCTTCCGGTCGCGGTGAAGATACCCCGAACAAGCCCCTCAAAGGATTATTTTTCATAGTGACAAGTGACAATAAATTTCAGCACACTATATAAATGTTTCCTTACCAAAGACGCTTCACTCCCCGGCAACGGCGTCAGAAAAGAGTCTTGATGACCCACAAGTATAGGGGATCTATCATAGTCCTTTCGATAAGTAAGAGTGTCGAACCCAACGAGGAGCAGAAGGAAATGACAAGCGGTTTTCAGCAAGGTATTCTCTGCAAGCACTGAAATTATCGGTAACAGATAGTTGTATGATAAGACAATTTGTAACGAGTAACAAGTAACAAAAGTAACTAAGGTGCAGCAAGGTGGCCTAATCCTTTTTGTAGTAAAGGACAAGCCTGGACGAACTCCTATATAAAGCAAAACGCTCCCGAGGACACATGGGAATTGTTGTCAAGTTAGTTTTCATCATGCTCATATGATTTGCGTTCGTTACTTTGATAATTTGATATGTGGGTGGACCGGTGCTTGGGTGCTGCCCTTCCTTGGACAAGCCTCCCACTTATGATTAACCCCTCTCGCAAGCATCCGCAACTACGAAACAAGAATTAAGATAAATCTAACCATAGCATGAAACATATGGATCCAAATCAGCTCCTTACGAAGCAACGCATAAACTAGGGTTTAAGCTTCTGTCACTCTAGCAACCCATCATTTACTTATTACTTCCCAATGCCTTCCCCTAGACCCAAATCATGGTGAAGTGTCATATAGTCGATGTTCACATAACACCACTAGAGAAAAGACAACATACATCTCATCAAAATATCGAACGAATACCAAATTCACATTTTAAGACATTATAACTGGGCACCCTAGGAGCTCCCTCACGCTATCAGCCTTTGGAGCCGTCCAATTTCACGTTATGGCTCTCCCTGGCCGTTGGATGCATAGTAGAATTTTTTCTAAACGCTCCCGTCCCCACAGCTTCTTGAGGGCAGCTACTCCCGTAACTTTTTCTGACTAACGTGGCTAATTGGGCCAAACAGCCCACTTAGCATACCTGTTGGCTGAAGCGAGGGAGCATTCCGTGAGGAAAAAGATCGGTCCAAAAAGCATCAAACCGATTTGTCATGGGCGATTGGTGTGCTCGCTAACCCACCAAGGCCAGCGGCGAGCCGAAACGTCATCAAAGTTCGAGCACATGCTGTTATTCGCTAAGGGGTCCATCCACGAGGGATCTAGAGGAGCCACCGTGTGTGCGTCCATCCAGTCCCAATTTCTGACGTGCACAGAGGAGCGGTCGATCCTGTGCCCGATGCGAGGCGCTGGATTTGATTGACCGGAGGTGAGGAGCGGCCGGATCGAGCGGAGTCGCGGAGCAAACCCTAGCATGGCCGCCGACGCTAGGCGGGAGCGGCGGCGCCTCTCTCGCAACCTTCACCTCCAGCAGAGGAGCCAACCGTGACTTCCCAGCTCGCCTTGCGGTCACGCCTTGCAGTCCGAGAAGAGAAGGGGTGCGGCGGCGGCAAGGACGAGAAGGTTGGCAAGGACAAGGAGAAGAAGAAGGGGCCCCCGCTCCCCGTGGTCACCGCCGTGCTCAAGATCGATATGCCTCGTGGCTTATATTCCGGCCACCACTTAAGGAGGAGAAGGGCAAAACACCACGTACAGGTAAATGCTTTCTTGGTGTCTCTTTCAATGTACTGTTGCTCAGCGGGTTCTACCGTTCTCTGTGGTCACAGTGCGCAGGCAGCTCTTCCTGGCATCATGGAGTCCGAGAGAGAGGAAGGAGTACATGGCGATCGTGATGCGCACTGCACACAACGGGTGCTGGTCAGTGTACCAGTCTATTCATCTTGCTATTTAATTTAGATGCATGCTTTGGATCTTTTAGTTTCTTCAGAAAACATGATTATGAGATACCGCTGAATAATGAAGCTTAAATTCAATATTTGATTTACCTATTTCAACCGTCGAAACTCTATTCTTAGTTATCATAAAGTTGTATTTTATAAGGTGGTGTTATATCAGCAAGTTGAGAATGATGATAATTAATGACACAGGTAAGAGGCGTGTATTTATTTTTCTCTCCCGTTCTAACGTACGGGCTTTTTTGCTATGTAACCTAAATACTACTCTCTCCGTTCCTAAATATAAGGTGTATAGTTTTTGGCACGGAAATTAAAAAACACACATGGAGGAAAAATTTCACAAGTTTTGGGCGATATTACACCTGACTAATTGACATGAGAAAATAGAGGAGCTTGCCTGATATAAGGAAATGTAATCAAATTTCTAAAAAAAATTAACGAAACGAGTGGTGGAACGCAATACACCTTATATTTTGGATTTTTTCTCAAAAATCTATACACCTTATATCAAGGTATGGAGGGAGTACAATATATCTCTAACAGGGTAGGCCTGTCAGGTCCGACGTGATGGACGCGCCCGTGCCTCCCCATACTGGCCTCATATTTGAGACTGGATGAGGGGTGCCGGTTAGCCCGGGCGTTTAAGGACGTTTGACGAGTCCGTCTAAACTGGGTTTTTTACTGGTCACTGACTGAACCGTCCATCGGATATTTGAGACCAGTCTGGGGGCGCCCGGCTTAGATGCTCTAACAGAGCTTTCGGCGAAGCGCAAACAGGTCAACTACGTTGTCCACTGCATGGACGATACGGAACGCGGCCACGCGTTTCCTTTGCACCTACGCATGTTAGTTCCAACCGCCTCGTCTTCACACAAAAGAGATGCGCCCCTGCACTTCTCTGCAGCAGATTCTTGGCAAGCCAAGCGAGCTGTTTCGTGTAAAATCTTCGCGTCCGTCACCGGCCGTCTGTCTGTTCTCCAAATAAAGTCTCGGCGTGCCGGTAAACTCCACACTGAAGCGCAACCTGCCCCGGATGTCAAACCAAATTCTCCTGGCCCTGGCCATCGCTGTTCTGCTCTGCTCACCCGTTCACCCTGCTCTGCTCCCCGGCCGGCCGCACGCGACATAAAAAGAGCGGCGTTTTTTACATTCGAAACGGTTACCTGCCAGGGAGAAACAGCACGCGGAAGGTGAGTTTGAGACGACTGTGAAACGAGAGGGGATTTTTTTTATGGAAGAAATGAGAGGTTATTAATTAGGTAGCAAAATGACAAGGCATCATCTGATCGTCACAAAGCTGCAAATCCCCGGATGGAACACAAGGGAAAAAATTCCACGCACAGACACGACCCTTGTGTGGTCCTCTGATCCAGATTTTGGGTTCTGTCTAGCTCGCGACGGTATCGAATAACTCGTCAGGGCCCCTACGCCACGTAATCGCGTGATCTCCGAGGATTTGGTGTTGGTGGCAGCAGAATTTGGTTGGCATGCAGATGTTCTTCCAAAAAGGATGGCATGAGCTTTGCATGTATTCCCTGAAGAGGGATAAGGGTTAAGGTACATCATCAGCTCGCCTCTCCAAGGCCAGATTGGCGCTGGTACAAGCCCTGAAGCTCGCCTTCCTTTCAAATCAAATCCAAAATGGAAACAAAAATGACGTTGCATGGAGCATTGGCAGAGTAGCTTTGGGGAGTTGTTATGTCCCTTGTCAAATTGACAAATAGATTTTATCTGAGGCGCAAGTTCAGCATTCTGATTCCACGCAAAAAAAAAGTTCAGAATTCTGATAGTATTCGAAGAGATACAATGACATGCTTTGGCTGGAAATGTATACTCGTACAGGTACAAAGAGAGATTCAGAATATTAGCCATGAAAAAGACTAGTCCCCACTAGGGCCAGATTCTTATGCAATCATGGGCCAAATTCTTTTCGGAAAAACAAATTGAGAAAAAGTCATGGGCCATATCTGAACCCGCTAAGGAAAAGTCAAGCATGTGCAAATATATCAACTGAACTACGTGGGCCACGATGGGCCTCAAACATCAGGAGAAGAATGAACCAATACTATATTGATACTAATCTGGCAGACCCTAATCTAGTGATTACTTATAACAAGACTTCTCCCATGTCCTCAGGAACAAACGTAATTACTCACAAAGCATATTCATGTTCATAATCAGAGGAGTATTAATTATCATTAAGTATCTGAACATATGATTTTCCACCGAATAAACCAACTAGCATCAACTACAAGGAGTAATCAACACTACTAGCAACCCACAGGTACCAATCTGAGGTTTTGAGACAAAGATCGGATACGAGAGATGAACTAGGGTTTGAGAGGAGATGGTGCTGGTGAAGATGTTGATGGAGATTGACCCCCTCTCGATGAGAGGATCATTGGTGATGACGATGGCTTCGATTTTCCCCTACCGGAGGGAAGTTTCCCCGGCAGAACAGCTCCACCGGAGCCCTAGATTGGTTCCGCCCAAGTTCCGCCTCGAGACGGCGGCGCTTCGTCCTGAAAGCTTCCTTCTGATTTTTTCCAGGTCAAAACACACCATATAACAGAAGATGGACATCGGGGGCCTGCCAGGTGGCCCACAAGGTAGGGGGCGCGCCCTACCCTGGGCTCGCTCCCCACCCTTGTGGATGGCTGGTGGCCCCCCTCTGGTGCTTTCTTTGCCCAATATTTTTTATATATTCCAAAATAATTCTCCGTGAAGTTTCAGGACTTTTGGAGTTGTGCAGAATAGGTCTATAATATTTGCTCCTTTTCTAGTCCAGAATTCCAGCTGTCGGCATTCTCCCTCTTCATGTAAACCTTATAAAATAAGAGAGAAAAGGCATAAGTATTGTGATATAATGTGTAATAACAGCCCATAATGCGATAAATATTGATATAAAATCTTGATGCAAAATGGACGTATCAGCCTACGACCGGGTAAATTGGGATTTCCTGCGTCAAGTTCTCCTAAGTTGGGGTTTTCCGGCCGTTTGGGTACATCGAGTGATGCAGCTGGTCTCGGGTGGCCAAACTACAATCTCGGTCAATGGGGAAGTAGGGCACTTCTTCCGTAACAGACGCGGACTACGTCAAGGCAACCCCATGTCCCCGATTCTGTTTAACTTTGTGGTCGATGCACTGGCGGCTATGTTACGTAAAGCGACCGAGGCCAGCCACATAAAAGGGGTGGTGGGACACCTTATTCCAGGGGGGTTTCCCACTTACAGTACGCAGACGACACGCTGCTGCTCTTTCAGCCTGACCATCATAGCATAGCTACGGTCAAAGCCCTCTTGCTCAGTTTCGAGCTCATGTCAGGTCTGAAAATCAACTTTCATAAATGCGAAGTTCTTTCCATGGGGGTGGATCCCGACAAGGGACAGCACATTGCGGTCATGCACGAGGGACAGTGCATTGCGGACATGCTCAATTGTAAAGTGGGGAAATTCCCTTTTACTTACTTAGGTCTACCCATAGCTACAAAGCGGCTAACGATAGACGGGTGGGAACCATTCTGTGCCTAGGTGGGGGGACGGGTGTGCCCATGGCGTGGCAAGTTCCTATCCTCTGCAGCGCGGCTTGTGCTTACAAACTCAAGCCTCTCTTCACTCCCCATGTTTGCCATGGGACTCTTCCTTCTAGCTGAAGGGGTCCATGCCAAAATGTACACGCCGCGATCTCGTTTATTTTGGGAAGGAACGGGTCCGAAACGCAAGTATCACATGGTCAAATGGGCGGCTGTTTGTCGGCCTAAGGCCTTGGGATAACCAACACCAGACTGCTCAATATCGCCCTAATGTGCAAATGGATCTGGAAGCTGTCGCAAGGGGCGACGGGCTTGTGGGCGGACCTTCTTCGAGCGAAGTACTTCCCAAACAGGATTTTTTTTTGAAGGGGCCGCGAAGGGATCAACCTTCTGGAATGACATCCAATCCATCAAACCGGCCTTTTGTAAGTGCATCTAGTGCCCCTTAGTGATTTTGGTGTATTGAAGACTTATAGTTTAAGGGACTAATGTGTTTGTGAGTGTACACATGTCTAATAAGTCTCTGAGGAGTTTGATAAATCCGATGAACGTCGACCCCTAAAAATGAATGTCTTCAACTAAAGACTTTGGTTTTCTTGAAGACTTTGAAAATGAAGAAATTGGTGTGACCTTGAAGACATTGATATTGATGCGAGGATTATGAGGCGTGAAGACTTTTGTTTTCGTAGTTTCATTTTCCTTTCTTGAGTCATAGGAAACACTGTACTGTTAATGTTGGGAAACATTGCATGGAAAACAAAAAAAATTCTACGCACACGCAAGATCTATCAAGGAGATGCATAGCAACGAGAGGGGAGAGTGTGTCTACATACCCTCGTAGACCGTAAGCGGAAGCGTTTGACAACGCGGTTGATGTAGTCGAACTTTCTTCGTGATCCAACCGATCGAGTACCAAACGTACGGCACCTCCGCGTTCTGCACACGTTCAGCTCGGTGACGTCCTCCGCCTTCTTGATCCAGCAAGATGGCGAGATAGTGGATGAGTTCCGGCAGCACGACGGCGTGGTGACGGTGATGGTGAAGCTATCTCCGCAGGGCTTCGCCTAAGCACTACGAAAATATGACCGGGGGTGTAAACGGTGGAGGGGGGCGCCGCACACGGCTAAGCAATTGTTCTGGGTGTGCTAGACGCCCCCCTCCCACATATATATAGGTGTGGGGAAGGAGGAGGCAGCCTGGAGGCGCCCCAAGTGGGGCCGAATCCCACTTGGGGTCCTGCCCCAAGCCGCGCCCCCCTTGCCATGTTTAGGTGCGGGGGAAAGGCAAGGGAGGGAGGCGGCCCCCTTTCCTTTCTCCCATGAGAAGGGGAAGGAAGGAGGGGCTAGCCCTCCCCACTTTCCTTCCCTAGGGCCGGTCGGCCAGGGAGAGGGGTGCACCATCCCCCGGTGGGCTGGTCTGTCCCCTCTTGGCCCATTAGGCCCATAACAACTACCGGGGGTGTCCGGAACCCCTTTCGGTGACCCGATGACTACCCGGTGCATCCCGAAACTCTTCCGGTGTCCGAATACCATCGTCCTATATATCAATCTTTACCTCTCGACCATTTCGAGACTCCTCGTCATGTCTGTGATCTCATCCGGGACTCCGAACAACATTCGGTCACCAAAACATATAACTCACATAACACTATATCGTCTGGGACGGCGATGATTTCCCCTCTCCGGAGCCCCGAACGGACTCCAGATCTGCCTTCCCGAGGAAGAACAGGAGGCGGCGGCGGCTCCGTATCGTAAAACACGATGAATCCTTCTCTCCGATTTTTTTTCTCCCCGAACGTGAATATATGGAATTGGAGTTGAGGTCGGTGGAGGTCCAGGGGGCCCACAAGGACAGGTGGCGCGCCCTGGGGGGTGGGCGCGCCCCCCACCCTTGTGAACAGGGTGTGGGCCCCCTTCAGTTCATTCTTTCGCCAATATTTTTTATTTATTTCAAAACTGATCTCCGTGAAGTTTCAGGTCATTCCGAGAACTTTTATTTCTGCACAAAAATAACACCATGGCAATTCTGCTGAAAACAACGTTAGTCCGGGTTAGTTCCATTCAAATCATGCAAATTAGAGTCCAAAATAAGGGCAAAAGAGTTTGGAAAAGTAGATACGATGGAGACGTATCAACTCCCCCAAGCTTAACCCATTGCTTGTCCTCAAGCAATTCAGTTGACAAACTGAAAGTGATAAAGAAAAACTTTTACAAACTCTGTTTGATCTTGTTATTGCAAATATGTAAAGCCAGCATTCAAGTTTTCAGCAAAGATTATGAACTAACCATATTCACAATAACATTTAGGTCTCACATTTACTCATATCAATGGCCTAATCAACTAGCGAGCAATAATAATAAATCTCGGATGACAACACTTTTTCAACACAATCATGATATGATATAACAAGATGGTATCTCGCTAGCCCTTTCTGAGACCGCAAAACATAAATGCAGAGCACCCCTGAAGATCAAGGACTGACTAGACATTGTAATTCATGGTAAGAGAGATCCAGTCACAGTCATACTCAATATCAATTAATAGCAATGCATACAAATGACAGTGGTGCTCTCTAACTGGTGCTTTTTATAAGAGGATGATGACTCAGCAATAAAAGTAAATAGATAGGCCCTTCGCAGAGGGAAGCAGGGATTTGCAGAGGTGCCAAAGCTCGAGTTTTTGAAATAGAGATAAATAATATTTTGAGCGGTATGCTTTAATTGTCAACATAACAACCAAGAGATCTCGGTATCTTCCATACTACATACATTATAGGTGGTTCCCAAATAGAATGGTAAAGTTTTTACCCCCCCTCCACCAACAATCACACTCCACGGCTTGTCCGAAACAACGGGTGCCGTCCAACTATCAACAATCCTAGGGGAGTTTTGTTTGCAATTAACTTTTGATTTGATTTGAGCATGGGACTGGGCATCCCGGTTACCAGCCATTTTCTCATGAATGATGAGCGGAGTCCACTCATCGTGAGAATAATCCACCTAGCATGGAAGATACTGACAGCCCCCAGTCGCCACATGAGCGATTCGGGCATACAAAACAGATTATCATTTGAAGGTTTAGAGTTTGGAACGGCAGGCAAATTTACTTGGAAGGGCATGCAAATTTACTTGGAACGGCAGGCAAATACCGCATATATGAAGGTATGGTGGACTCATATGGAACAACTTTGGGTTTATGGAAGTGGATGCACAAGCAGTATTCCCGCTTAGTACAAGTGAAGGCTAGAAAAAGACTGGGGAGCGACCAACTAGAGAGCGACAACAGTCATAAACATGCATTGAGATTAACCAACATTGAGTGCAAGCATGAGTAGGATATAAATCACCATGAACATAAATATCGTGGAGGCTATGTTGATTTTGTTTCAACTACATGCGTGAACATGTGCCAAGTCAAGCCACTCGAATCATTCAAAGGAGGATACCATCCTATCATACTACATCACAACCATTTTAAAAGCATGTTGGCACGCAAGGTAAACCATTATAAACTCCCAGCTAATTAAGCATGGCATGAGTAACTATGATCTCTAATTGTCATTGCAAACATGTTTCATTCATAATGAGCTGAATCAAGAACGATGAACTAATCATATTTACAAAAACAAGATAGGTCGAGTTCATACCAGCTTTTCCTCATCTCAATCATTTCATCATATATCGTCATTATTGCCTTTCACTTACACGACCGAACGATGTGAATAATAATAATAGTGCACGTGCATTGTACTAAGCTGGAATCTGCAAACATTTATTCAAAGGAGAAGACAAGGTAATATGGGCTCTTTGTTAGATCAACAATAATGCATATGAGAGCACTCAACATTTTCATCGTGGTCTTCTCTCCTCGACCCCCAAAGAAAAGAAAAGAATTTCAAAGAAACACACTGAAATGTTTTTGGAGTTTTTATTTTTCTGAAGAAAGTAAAACAAGAACGAGAAAAACTATCTACACGGGAAAACTCCCACAAGTAAAAGAAGCACAAGAAATCTTTTTTTGGGTTTTCTTTAATACTATAACTAAGCATGGAAAGTAAACTAAGCTACAACTAATCTTATATTTTTTTCCAAAGGTTTTCAAACACACAAGAAGAAAGCGAGAAAAAGAAAATAAACTAGCATGGATAATACAATGAAAAAGTATGAACACCGACAACTGGAATGAATGTGTGAACATGAATGTAATGTCGGTGAGGAATACGTACTCCCCCAAGCTTAGGCTTTTGGCCTAAGTTGGTCTAGGGTCACCACTGGCCCGGATGATATCCGAAATCGTAGTTGGGGTCGTATTGTGCTGCGGCAGCTACTGCTTGGCGAGTTGCCTCCTCGAGGCGAGCAGCCTCCGCTGTTCTCTCATACTCATTTGCCTCCTCTCTAGTTATAAAATATCTCCCATTTACCTGAAAGTTAAAGAAGGCAGGAGCAGGAAGGGTAATATGGACGGCATGTCGTCTGTCAAAAATTAGCCGGTACTGGAGGGACTGTTCGTTCCTCTCAAGAAACTGATAACGCACCAAAGCATCATAATCAAGAAAAGCAGGTGGCAACTTCATGTCATTCTCCCTTATGGGTACTCCAAGATAATTAGCTAAACGAGTTGCATAAATCCCACCAAATAAATCTCCCTCTTTAGCATTATGATGTAACCTCCTCGCAATAATAGCCCCCAAGTTATAATGCTTATCACCTAACACCGCACACTTGAGGACACTAAGATCTGGAACGCAAAGGTGGCAATGCTCATGCTTACCATTAATGCATCTACCTATAAAGAGAGCAAAATAATGTATGGCAGGAAAGTGAATGCTCCCTATGGTAGCTTGTGTGATATTTCTAGTTTCTCCCACAGTGATGCTAGCAAGGAAATCATTGTATTCAGATTTGTGAGGCTCACTAAGAAGACCCCACTGTGGAAGTTTGCATGCATCACTAAAATCTTCTAAGTCCATGGTATATGATTTATCATAGAGGTCAAACAAGATAGTATGAGTATTGCGCTTAGATGAAAATTCAAACCTCCGCACAAAGGAATCGGTGAGGTAATAGTATTGTCGACACTTGTCTAACATGAAGTTCTCAAGATCAGCATTCCGTACGTACGCATAAAACTCATCCTTGAAACCTGCATGAACCATAAATTCATCCGACGGCCATTCACAATGTAACGCCCCCGGCTTAATCGTGCACTAACCATACACGCAAATGCGCACGATCAAGCCTAAGGACTCACTTGAAGATATCACAACACAACTCTAAAACATAAACAAAGACATACAAGCTTTATATTACAAGCCAGGGCCTCGAGGGCTCGAATACATAAGCTCGAAGTCATACAAGCATCAGCGGAAGCATCAGATATCTGAGTACAGACATAAGTTAACAGAGAAGCCTTAAGAAAGGCGGCACAAAATAAAAGCTATGATCGAAAGGCGCATGCCTCCTGCCTTGGACCCTCCGATCCTACTCCTGGTCGTCAGCAAGCTCGTAGTAGTAACCACCCTCGGGGTGGTAGTAGTAGTCATCGGCGGGGGCAGCTGGCTCCGGGGCTTCGTCGTCTGGTTGCATCAAAAGGAAAAAGGGGAAAAAGAGGAAGCAAAGCAACCGTGAGTACTCATCCGAAGTACTCAGCAAGCAAGGATCTACACTACATATGCAGCATTATCAAAGAAAGGCTGTATATGTGGACTGGGCTGCAGAAATGCCAGAATAGAGAGAAGACCTAGTCCTATCGAAGACTAGCATCTTCAAGCGTCTTGCAGCATTAGAAGAGTGTAGGTTAGTACAGTATGAAGTAGTAGTAATCAGTATCAACCTCGGCCAGAGATCCTTTCTCGACTCCCTGCGAGAAAGTAATCCCAGAGCCCTAGTATCCATTTCTCATCATAAGTATCCAGTTCTAGTTGTATCGATCGGGATACAACTCTGAGCGTCCGTTACCGAGGATCCGGCTATGCATATATTAGTTCTTCCCTGCAGGGGTGCACCAACTTACCCACCACGCTCGCTTAACTCCGGCCGGACACACTTTTCTGGGTCATGCCCGGCCTCGGCCAAACGACACACCACAGTGATACGTCTCCAACGTATCTATAATTTATGAAGTATTCATGCTGCTATATTATCATTCTTGGATGTTTTACAATCATTTTATAGCAACTTTATATCATTTTTTGGGACTAACTTATTGACATAGTGCCCAATGCCAGTTGCTGTTTTTTGCTTGTTTTTTACATCGTAGAAAATCAATACCAAACGGAGTCCAAACGCAGCGAAACTTTTTGTGGATTTTTTATGGACCAGAAGACATCCAATGGGCCAGAGCAGCACCTGGGGGGTGCCCCGAGGGGGGCACAACCCACCAGGGCGCGCCTGGGCCCCCAGACGCGCCCCGGTGGGTTGTGCCCACCTCGGTGACCTCCCGCACCACCTCTTCGCCCTATAAATTGCCAAATATTCCAAAAACCCTAGGGGAGACCCTAGATCAGAAGTTCCGCCGCCGCAAGCCTCTGTAGCCACGAAAAACCAATCTAGACCCTGTTCCGGCACCCTGCCGGAGGGGGAAATCATCACCGGTGGCCATCTTCATCATCCCGGCGGCCACCATGATGAGGAGGGAGTAGTCCACCCTCGGGCCTGAGGGTTTGTACCAGTAGCTATGTGTTTAATCTCTCTCTCGTGTTCTTGAGATGGCACGATCTTGATGTATCGCGGGCTTTGTTAATATAGTTGGATCATATGGTATTTCCCCCTCTCTATCTTGTTGTGATGAATTGAGTTTTCCCTTTGAGATTTCGTTTTATCGGATTGAATACTTTTATGGATTTGAGAGCACTTGATCTATGTCTTGGCACTCAACTCGCGGATTCCCGAGGTGACATTGGGGTAATCTATGCATAGGGGTTGATGCACTTTTTCGTCCTTGTTTCTCTGGTAGAAATCTTGGGGCACTCTTTGAAGTTCTTTGTGTTGGATTGAGTATTATGAATCTGAAATTGTTTGATGCATATCGTATAATCAACTCACGGATACTCGCGGTGACATTGGAGTATCTAGGTGACATTAGAGTTAGTTGATGTGTATCATATGGTGTTATTTTAGTACGAACTCTTGGTTAGATCGATCGGAAAGAATAGCTTGGTGTTATTTTAGTACGAACTCTAGGATAGATTGATCGGAAAGAATAGCTTTGAGGTGGTTTCTACCCTACAAACAATTTCTTCTTATGTTCTCCGCTAGATAGGAACTTTGGAGTGATTCTTCATCGCACGTTGAGGGATGATTATGTGATCCAATTATATTAGCATTGTTGAGAGATTGCACTAGCGAAAGTACGGACCCTAGGCCTTATTTTCAAGCATTGCAATACCGTTTGTGCTCACTTTTGTAACTTGCAACCTTGCTGTTTTTATTTATTCAGATTATAAAAATATATTTCTACCATCCATATTACACTTTTATCACCATCTCTTCGCCGAACTAGTGCACCTATACAAGTTGCCATTGTATTGGGTGTGTTGGGGACACAAGAGATTTCTTGTATTTGGTTGCAGGGTTGTTTGAGAGAGACCATCTTCATCCTACGCCTCCCACGGATTGATAAACCTTAGGTCATCCACTTAAGGGAAAATTGCTACTGTCCTACAAAACTCTGCGCTTGGAGGCCCAACACGAGTCTACAAGAATAAAGTTGCATGGTAGACATCAAGCTCTTTTCTGGCGCTGTTGCCGGGGAGGTGAGTGCTTGAAGGTGTGACGCCCCCGGCTCAATCGTGCATGAATCATACACGCAAATGCACACGATCAAGCCTAAGGACTCACGGGAAGATATCACAACACAACTCTAAAACATAAATAAAGTCATACAAGCTTTATATTACAAGCCAGGGGCCTCGAGGGCTCGAATACAAAATCTCGCATACAAGCGTCAGCGGAAGCATCAGATATCTGAGTACAGATATAAAAGAAAACACAGATAGGCCCTTAAAAGGCGGGGCAAAAGAAAACACTATGATCGAAAGGCGCAGGCCTCCTGCCTGGGACCCTCCGAATCTACTCCTGGTCGTCGGCAAGCTCGTAGTAGTATCCACCCTTGGGATAGTAGTAGCGATCGTCGGCGGGAGCAGCTGTCTCAGGGGCTCCGTTATCTGGTTGCATCAAAAGGATATGGGGAAAAAGAAAGCAAAGCAACCGTGAGTACTCATCCGAAGTACTTAGCAAGCAAGGATCTACACTACATATGCAACATTTTCAAAGAAAAGGTTGTATATGTGAACTGGGCTGCAGAAATGTCAGAATAGAGAGAAGTGAAGGAAATATGCCCAAGAGGCAATAATAAAGTTATTATTTATTTCCTTATTTCATGATAAATGTTTATTATTCATGCTAGAATTGTATTAACCGGAAACATAATACATGTGTGAATACATAGACAAACAGAGTGTCACTAGTATGCCTCTACTTGGCTAGCTCGTTGATCAAAGATGGTTATGTTTCCTAACCATAGACATGAGTTGTCATTTGATAAACGGGATCACATCATTAGGAGAATGATGTGATTGACTTGACCCATTCCGTTAGCTTAGCACTTGATCGTTTAGTACGTTGCTATTGCTTTCTTCGTGACTTATACATGTTCCTATGACTATGAGATTATGCAACTCCTGTTTACCGGAGGAACACTTTGTGTGCTACCAAACGTCACAACGTAACTGGGTGATTATAAAGGTGCTATACAGGTGTCTCCGAAGGTACTTGTTGAGTTGGCGTATTTCGAGATTAGGATTTGTCACTCTGATTGTCGGAGAGGTATCCCTGGGCCCACTCGGTAATGCACATCACTATAAGCCTTGCAAGCATTGTAACTAATGAGTTAGTTGCGGGATGATGTATTACGGAACGAGTAAAGAGACTTGCCGGTAACGAGATTGAGCTAGGTATTAAGATTCCGACGATCGAATCTCGGGCAAGTAACATACCGATGACAAAGGGAACAACATATGTTGTTATGCGGTTTGACCGATAAAGATCTTCGTAGAATATGTAGGAACCAATATGAGCATCCAGGTTCCGCTATTGTTTATTGACCGGAGACGTGTCTCGGTCATGTTTACATAGTTCTCGAACCCGTAGGGTCCGCACGCTTAAAGTTCTGTGACGATTTGTATTATGAGTTTATGTGTTTTGATGTACAGAAGGTAGTTTGGAGTCCCGGATGAGATCGGGGATATGACGAGGAGTCTCGAAATGGTCGAGATGTAAAGATCGATATATTGGACGACTATATTCGGACATCGGAAAGGTTCCGAGTGGTTCGGGTATTTTTCGGAGTACCGGGGAGTTACGGGAATACGGGGAAGAAGTATATGGGCCTTATTGGGCTTTAGGGGAGAGAGAGAGAGGCAGGCCGCGTGCCCCCCCAAGGCCTAGTCCGAATTGGACTAGGGGGAGGGGCTGCGCCCCCTCCTTCCTTCTCTTCTCTCTTCCCCTTCCTTCTCTCCTACTCCTACTACTTGGAAGGGGGGGAATCCTACTCCCGGTGGGAGTAGGACTCCTCCAGGGCGCGCCATAGCTAGGCCGGCCCTCTCCCCTCCTCCACTCCTTTATATACGTGGCCAGGGGGCACCCCATAGACACAACAATTGATCATTGATCTCTTAGCCGTGTGCGGTGCCCCCCTCCACCATAATCCACCTCGATCATATCGTAGCGGTGCTTAGGCGAAGCCCTGCGTCGGTAGCATCATCATCACCGTCACCACACCGTCGTGCTGACGAAACTCTCCTGTGAAGCTTTGCTGGATCGGAGCTCGCGGGACGTCATCGAGTTGAACGTGTGCTGAACTCGGAGGTGTCATGCGTTCGGTACTTGGATCGGTCGGATCGTGAAGACGTACGACTACATCAACTGCGTTGTGCTAACGCTTCCGCTTTCGGTCTACGAGGGTACGTGGACACACTCTCCTCTCTCGTTGCTATGCATCACCATGATCCTGTGTGTGCGTAGGAAATTTTTTGAAATTACTACGTTCCCCAACAGTGGCATCCGAGCCTGGTTTTATGCGTAGATGTTATATGCACGAGTAGAACACAAGTGAGTTGTGGGCGATACAAGTCATACTGCTTACCAGCAAGTCACACTTTGGTTCGGCGGTATTGTTGGATGAAGCGGCCCGGACCGACATTACGCGTACGCTTACGCGAGACTGGTTTTACCGCCGTGCGTTGCACACAGGTGACTAGCGGGTGTCAGTTTCTTCAACTTTAGTTGAACCGAGTGTGGCTACGCCCGGTCCTTGTGAAGGTTAAAACATCACTAACTTGACGAACTATCGTTGTGGTTTTGATGCGTAGGTAAGAACGGTTCTTGCTCAGCCCGTAGCAGCCACGTAAAACTTGCAACAACAAAGTAGAGGACGTCTAACTTGTTTTTGTAGGGCATGTTGTGATGTGATATGGTCAAGACATGATGCTATATTTTATTGTATGAGATGATCATGTTTTGTAACTGAGTTATTGGCAACTGGCAGGAGCCATATGGTTGTCGCTTTATTGTATGCAATGCAATCGCCCTGTAATTGCTTTACTTTATCACTAAGCGATAGTGATAGTCGTAGAAGCAATAGTTGGCGAGACGACAACGATGCTATGATGGAGATCAAGGTGTCGCGCCAGTAACGATGGTGATCATGACGATGCTTCGGAGATGGAGATCACAAGCACAAGATGATGATGGCCATATCATATCACTTATATTGATTGCATGTGATGTTTATCCTTTATGCATCTTATTTTGCTTTGTTTGATGGTAGCATTATAAGATGATCTCTCACTAAATTTCAAGGTAAAAGTGTTCTCCCTGAGTATGCACCGTTGCCAAAGTTCGTCGTGCCGAGACACCACGTGATGATCGGGTGTGATAAGCTCAATGTTCATCTACAACGGGTGCAAGCCAGTTTTGCACACGCAGAATACTCAGGTTAAACTTGACGAGCCTAGCATATGCAGATATGGCCTCGGAACACTGAGACCGAAAGGTCGAGCGTGAATCATATAGTAGATATGATCAACATAGTGATATTCACCATTGAAAACTACTCCATCTCACGTGATGATCGGACATGGTTTAGTTGATATGGATCACATGATCACTTAGATGATTAGAGGGATGTCTATCTAAGTGGGAGTTCTTAAGTAATATGATTAATTGAACTTAAATTTATCATGAACTTAGTACCTGATAGTTTTTTGCTTGTCTATGTTGTTGTAGATCAATAGCTCGCGTTTAGCTCCTCTGTTTTATTTTTGATATGTTCTTAGAGAAAACTAAATTGAAAGATGTTAGTAGCAATAATATGGATTGGATCCGTGATCTGAGGATTATCCTCATTGCTGCACAGAAGAATTATGTCCTTGATGCACCGCTAGGTGACGGACCTATTGCAGGAGCATAGGCAGACGTTATGAATGTTTGACAAAGCTCGGTATGATAACTACTTGATAGTTTAGTGCACCATGCTTTACAGCTTAGAACCGGGACTTCAAAATTGTTTTGAACGCCACGAAGCATATAAGATGTTCCAAGAGTTGAAATTGGTATTTCATACTCATGCCCATGTCGAAAGGTATGAGACCTTTGACAAGTACTTTGCCTACAAGATGGAGGAGAATAGCTCAGCTAGTGAGCATGTGCTCAGAATGTCTAAGTACTACAATCACTTGAATCAAGTGGGAGTTAATCTTCCAGATAAGATAGTGATTGACAGAGTTCTCTAGTCACTATCACCAAGTTACTTGAACTTCGTGATGAACTATAATATGCAAGGGATAACGGAAACGATTCCCAAGCTCTTCGTGATGCTAAAATCGACGAAGGTAGAAATCAAGAAAAGCATCAAGTGTTGATGGTTGACAAGACCACTAGTTTCAAGAAAAGGGCAAAGGGAAGAAGGGGAACTTCAAGAAGAATGGCAAGCAAGTTGCTGCTCAAGTGAAGAAGCCCAAGTCTGGACCTAAGCCTGAGACTAAAGTGCTTCTACTGCAAAAGGACTGGTCACTGGAAGTGGAACTACCCCTAGATACTTGGCGGATAAGAAGGATGGAAAAGTGAACAAAGGTATATTGGATATACATGTTATTGATGTGTACTTTACTAGTGTTTATAGCAACCCCTCGGTATTTGATACTGGTTCAGTTGCTAAGAGTAGTAACTCGAAACAGGAGTTCCAGAATGAACAGAAACTAGTTAAGGGTGGGGTGACGATGTGTGTTGGAAATAGTTCCAAGATTGATATGATCATCATCGCACACTCCCTATACTTTCGGGATTAGTGTTGAACCTAAATAAGTGTTATTTGGTGTTTGCGTTGAGCATGAATATGATTTTATCATGTTTATTGCAATACGGTTATTCATTTAAGTTAGAGAATAATTGTTGTTCTGTTTACATGAATAAAACCTTCTATGGTCATACACCCAATGAAAATGGTTTGTTAGATCTCGATCGTAGTGATACACATATTCATAATATTGAAGCCAAAAGATGCAAAGTTAATAATGATAGTGCACCTTGTTTGTGGCACTGCTGTTTAGGTCATATTGGTGTAAAGCGCATGAAGAAACTCCATTCCGATGGACTTTTGGAATCACTTGATTATGAATCACTTGGTACTTGCGAACTATGCCTCATGGGCAAGATGACTAAAACGCCGTTCTCCGGAACTATGGAGCGAGCAACAGATTTGTTAGAAATCATACATACTGATGTATGTGGTCCAATGAATGTTGAGGCTCGCGGCGGGTATCGTTATTTTCTCACCTTCACAAGTGATTTGAGCAGATATGGGTATATCCACTTGATGAAACATAAGTCTGAAACATTTGAAAAGTTCAAAAGAATTTCAGAGTGAAGTAGAAAATCATCGTAACAAGAAAATAAAGTTTCTACGATCTGATCGCGGAGGCAAATATTTGAGTTACGAGTTTGGTCTTCATTTAAAAATGTGGAATAGTTTCACAACTAACGCCATCTGGAACACCACAGCTTAATGGTCTGTCCGAACGTCGTAACCGTACTTTATTAGATATGGTGCGATCTATGATGTCTCTTACCGATTTACCACTATCGTTTTGGGGTTATGCATTAGAGACAGCTGCATTCACGTTAAATAGGGCACCATCTAAATCTGTTGGGACGACACCGTATGAACTGTGGTTTGGCAAGAAACCAAAGTTGTCGTTTCTTAAAGTTTGGGGTTGCGATACTTATGTGAAAAAGTTTCATCCTGATAAGCTCAAACCCAAATCGAAGAAATGTATCTTCATAGGATACCCAAAGGAGACAGTTGGGTACACCTTCTATCACAGATCCGAAGGCAAGACATTTGTTGCTAAGAATGGATCCTTTCTAGAGAAGGAGTTTCTCTCGAAAGAAGTGAGTGGGTGGAAAGTAGAACTTGATGAGGTAACTGTACCTGCTCCCTTATTGGAAAGTAAGTTCATCACAGAAATCTGTTCCTGTGACTCCTACACCAATTAGTGAGGAAGCTAATGATGATGATCATGTAACTTTAGATCAAGTTACTACCAAACCTCGTAGGTCAACCAGAGTAAGATCCGCACCAGAGTGGTACGGTAATCCTGTTCTGGAGGTCATGTTACTTGACCATGATGAACCTACGAACTATGAGGAAGCGATGATGAGCCCAGATTCCGCAAAATGGCTTGAGGCCATGAAATCTGAGATGGGATCCATGTATGAGAACAAAGTATGGACTTTGATTGACTTGCCCGATGATTGGTGAGCCATTGAGATTAAATGGATCTTCAAGAGGAAGACAGACGCTGATAGTAGTGTTACTATCTACAAAGCTAGAATTGTCGCAAAAAGGTTTTTCGACAAGTTCAAGGTGTTGACTACGATGAGAGTTTCTCACTCATATCTATGCTTAAGTCTGTCCGAATCATGTTAGCAATTGCCGCATTTTATGAAATCTGGCAAATGGATAAACAAAACTGCATTCCTTAATGGATTTATTAAAGAAGAGTTGTATATGATGCAACCTGAAGGTTTTATCGATCCAAAGGATGCTAACAAAGTGTGCAAGCTCCAACGATCCATCTATGGACTGGTGCAAGCATCTCGGAGTTGGAATATATGCTTTGATGAGTTGATCAAAGCATATAGTTTTATACAGACTTGCGGTGAAGCCTGTATTTACAAGAAAGTGAGTGGGAGCACTACAATATTTCTAATAAGTATATGTGAATGACATATTGTTGATCGGAAATAATGTAGAATTTTCTGGAAAGCATAAAGGAGTATTTGAAAGGAGTTTTTCAAAGAAAGGCCTCGGTGAAGCTGCTTACATATTGAGCATCAAGATCTATAGAGATAGATCAAGACGCTTGATAAGATTTTTCAATGAGTACATACCTTGACAAAGTTTTTGAAGTAGTTCAAAATGGAACAGTCAAAGAAGGAGTTCTTGCCTGTGTTTTAAGGTGTGAAGTTGAGTGAAGACTCAAAACCCGACCACGGCAGAAAATAGAAAGAGAATGAAAAGTCATTCCCTATGCCTCAGTCATAGGTTCTATAAAGTATGCTATGCTGTATAACAAATCTATTGTATACCCTACATTGAGTTTGGCAAGGGAGTACAATAGTGATCTAGGAGTAGATCACTGGACAACGGTCAAAATTATCCTTAGTGGAATAAGGATATGTTTCTCGATTATGGAGGTGCCAAAAGGTTCGTCGTAAAGGGTCACGTCGATACAAGTTTTGACACTGATCCAGATGACTCTAAGTCTCAATCTGGATACATATTGAAAGTGGGAGCAATTAGCTAGAGTAGCTCCGTGCGGAGCATTGTTGACATAGAAATTTGCAAAATACATACGGATCTGAATTTGGCAGACCCATTGACTAAACTTCTCTCACAAGCAAAACATGATCACACCTTAGTACTCTTTGGGTGTTAATCACATGGCGATGTGAACTAGATTATTGACTCTAGTAAACCCTTTGGGTGTTGGTCACATGACAATGTGAACTATGGATATTAATCACATGGTGATGTGAACTGTTGGTGTTAAATCACATGGCGATGTGAACTAGATTATTGACTCTAGTGCAAGTGGGAGACTGAAGGAAATATGCCCTAGAGACAATAATAAAGTTATTATTTATTTCCTTATTTCATGATAAATGTTTATTATTCATGCTAGAATTGTATTAACCGGAAACATAATACATGTGTGAATACATAGACAAACAGAGTGTCACTAGTATGCCTCTACTTGACTAGCTCGTTGATCAAAGATGGTTATGTTTCCTAACCATAGACATGAGTTGTCATTTGATAAACGGGATCACATCATTAGGAGAATGATGTGATTGACTTGACCCATTCCGTTAGCTTAGCACTTGATCGGTTAGTACGTTGCTATTGCTTTCTTCATGACTTATACATGTTCCTATGACTATGAGATTATGCAACTCCCGTTTACCGGAGGAACACTTTGTGTGCTACCAAACGTCACAACATAACTGGTTGATTATAAAGGTGCTCTACAGGTGTCTCCGAAGGTACTTGTTGAGTTGGCGTATTTCGAGATTAGGATTTGTCACTCCGATTGTCGGAGAGGTATCTCTGGGCCCACTCAGTAATGCACATCACTATAAGCCTTGCAAGCATTGTAACTAATGAGTTAGTTGCGGGATGATGTATTACGGAACGAGTAAAGAGACTTGCCGGTAACGAGATTGAGCTAGGTATTGAGATTCCGACGATCGAATCTCGGGCAAGTAACATACCGATGACAAAGGGAACAACATATGTTGTTATGCGGTTTGACCGATAAAGATCTTCGTAGAATATGTAGGAACCAATATGAGCATCCAGGTTCCGCTATTGTTTATTGACCGGAGACGTGTCTCGGTCATGTCTACATAGTTCTCGAACCCGTAGGGTCCGCACGCTTAAAGTTCTGTGACGATTTGTATTATGAGTTTATGTGTTTTGATGTACAGAAGGTAGTTCGGAGTCCCGGATGAGATCGGGGATATGACGAGGAGTCTCGAAATGGTCGAGATGTAAAGATCGATATATTGGACGACTATATTCGGACATCGGAAAGGTTCCGAGTGGTTCGGGTATTTTTCGGAGTACCGGGGAGTTACGGGAATACGGGGAAGAAGTATATGGGCCTTATTGGGCTTTAGGGGAGAGAGAGAGAGGCAGGCCGCGTGCCCCCCCAAGGCCTAGTCCGAATTGGACTAGGGGGAGGGGCTGCGCCCCCTCCTTCCTTCTCTTCTCTCTTCCCCTTCCTTCTCTCCTACTCCTACTACTTGGAAGGGGGGGAATCCTACTCCCGGTGGGAGTAGGACTCCTCCAGGGCGCGCCATAGCTAGGCCGGCCCTCTCCCCTCCTCCACTCCTTTATATACGTGGCCAGGGGGCACCCCATAGACACAACAATTGATCATTGATCTCTTAGCCGTGTGCGGTGCCCCCCTCCACCATAATCCACCTCGATCATATCGTAGCGGTGCTTAGGCGAAGCCCTGCATCGGTAGCATCATCATCACCGTCACCACGCCGTCGTGCTGACGAAACTCTCCTGTGAAGCTTTGCTGGATCGGAGCTCGCGGGACGTCATCGAGTTGAACGTGTGCTGAACACGGAGGTGCCGTGCGTTCGGTACTTGGATCGGTCGGATCGTGAAGACGTACGACTACATCAACCGCGTTGTGCTTCCGCTTCCGCTTTCGGTCTACGAGGGTACGTGGACACACTCTCCCCTCTCGTTGCTATGCATCACCATGATCCTGTGTGTGCGTAGGAATTTTTTTGAAATTACTACGTTCCCCAACAAGAAGGCCTAGTCCTATCAAAGACTAGCATCTTCTGCGGTCTTGCAGCATTAGAAGAGTGTAGATTAGTACCGTATAAAGTAGTAGTATCGATAAGTCTCAACCTCACCCAGAGATCCTTTCTCGACTCCCTGCGAGAAAGCAATCCCAGAGCCATACAGTCATCAACCTCGTCCAGAGATCCCTTCTCGACTCCCTGCGAGAAGCAACCCCAGAGCCATAGTATCCAATTCTAGTTGTATCGATCGGGATACAACTCCGAGTGTCCATTACCGAGGATCCGGCTATGCATAGATTAGTTCTTCCCTGCAGGGGTGCACCAACTTACCCACCATGCTCGCTTAACTCCGTCCGGACACACTTTCTGGGTCATGCCCGACCTTGGTCAAACGACACACCACAGCCCTACCTAGAGCTCAGCAGAGAGGTCCCCGCCGGTCTACATCCTAAGCGCTCAGGGGTCTTGGGCCATCGCCCTGTGCACTCCGGGTCGTTGCGAGCAGGGTGGATACCAGCGCCAACGGCACGATCCGACCCGACCACAATGCTGAACTGGACGTCTGACAAAGCTTTCGGCTGATACCACGATGCAGAGTACCCATATTTATTCCCGCGTGACGGTTAGTGCTATCGGGCTAGAGGCCCACTCAGATCAAATATCCAAATCGAAGTGTGTTGGTAGTGCGGTAACGAGCAGAGACTCACGATCGATGTGACCCCGTCGCCCCATCTCGAGGACTTGCGGCAAGGGCCAAGAATGCCCGGCCACGCCTCGTATTCTCACTCGGGCACCATCCAGGTCAACCCGTCTTCACATCACACGCGGGTACCCCTCAGGGTCGACCCGCCTTTCCAAGTAACAGTGTAAAGTCCAAGTATCCGTGTGTCCATAACATCTGAGGAATCCGAGGTATCACCCTTGTTGGATTCCTACTCGATGTATTCATCAAGGTGAACTCGGAGGAAACACCCTCGATGGGTTCACACTTGAGGTGTCGCACAACAGCGTCGTTATCGGGAGTGGTGAAAGAGGAATCACCCTCGATGACCACAACCGAATAGCTACTGTACAGAGTTAACATCAGAAGTGCTATATGAGGTATCACCCTCGGCACTCAATAGTAACCCAGTAGTGTCGTACAACTAAGGGGGTGATGTGCGGTGCCGGGGCCTGGTCTTCAATCCCGTTGATCGGGTCTTCTGATAATCCAGCGGGGTAGTTGGGACAAGTGGGAGTCACTGGTGGATCTCTAACCAACCTATACTAAGCAGTTTGAAATAGGCAGGTAAGGTAACAATAAGCAGGTTACAAAGGCAGGCTATGCATCAGAATAGGTAAGGCAGTAGCAGCAGCAAATTCTAATGCAAGCATAAGAGAGAAGAGAATAGGCGATATCGAAATGCTCAAAAAGGGGGGTGCTTGCCTGGTTGCTCGGCGGAAAAGGCAAGGTCGTCAACGGTGTCATCGGGCTCCTGAGTTGCGTCGGTCTCGGGAACTGCGTCGGTACCGGGGTATACCGAGAGAGAAGAGGGGGAAGAAACAGTAAATATAAAGCAAACAAGAGCAACACAATGTATGACATGACAATATGCAGTGTCGGGTGTGTCCTAACGTATGGTTTCACGTCACCGAGGAAGGGGGAATCCATCCGGGAATGTTTTCCCGGTTCCGGACATTTGTCAGACAGATGATCGGAGGGGAACGGTTCCATGTTCGGATAGTTAGGGATGTGTGACGGACGAACGAACCACGTATTCGGATTCGTCTCGAAATTCTGAGCAACTTTCATGTACAAAGTATTTTCATCGGAGTTACGGTTATTTTTCTATGAATTTTCAAAGATTAATTTATTTTTTGAGAATATGGAATTCTTTTAATTTGAAACTAAAATAGAAAAATACTTTTGTCACCTAGTGCTATTATAGCCGTAGTGTATGACAGTGGGGCCAGTGGGGTTGGGTTGACCCAGTCAAATGTTGACTAGTCAACATATGAACAGTGTAGGGGCCACATGTCATTGACTTGGACTTTTCTCAAAATTTGTTTTTCTTTAAACTAACAGTGGGTCCACATGTCATCTATTACTAGACTATCTTAGCACTAATTTAATCCTAAGCTAGACTAAACAAGGGCCGGCTCATACACACACCTACGCACACATCTAGCGGTAACAGCACACATAGCAGCAGCTCCTAGTGGCAGCAGCTTGCGAGCAAGGCAGTGGCAGCAGTAGAGCAACAACACCATGGGGCAGCGGCAACTAAGCAGCAGCAGTTAGAGCAACAGTGGCAAGGCAGCAGCACAAGCAGCGCAGCGGCACAACAGCAGCATCAGGCGCGGCAGCAAAAACAGCAGTATGGGCAGCCGAGCGAGCGGCGTGATGGGCGCGCGCGGCCGGCGCAGCACGCCCAGGCGGACGTGGCCAGGGGATGTCTTGGGCGTGCGGGCACGGCAGGGAGGAGCCCAGGTCGCGGGCTAGGCGCTGTGAGCGCGGCCAGAGGCGAGCGGCCACGCGGAGCTCCGGGCGAACTCAAGGGCGGCGGCTACGGCACAAATTCTAAGGGGGAAGAAGGGGAATTGGATGAGGGCCTCACTGCGGTTCTCGATGACGTGCTCGGGAGGTCGGGGGAGCGCTGAGGGAGGAGATCCGAGGCGGGGCAGCGGCGGCTGGACGCGGGGAAGACGCCCGATGGCAAGCGCTCGGGGCATTCCGGCTCGGGCTCTTCGGTGTAGATGAAGGAGACGACCGCGGGCAGCCTCCTGGACTTGGTGGTTCGGCGCGGGGAGGCACGTGGCCGCGGGATCGACGCAGCGACGGCGACGCTGTGCTCGGTTGTGTGCGGGGAGAGGAAAACGAGCGAGGGGGTGGGGATTTTGAGGCTAGGGTTTGTCAAGGGGGGGTCGGGGAGGACTTGTAGGTCGCCGAGAAGCGGTAGATGGCCGGCACGTGCGGCAGGGCCATGGGATGGCCGCCACGGTTGCCCTGCCTCCCACTGTAGCGAGAGGTTAGGGATGCCGTGGTTGGGCTGGGCCACAGTGCACTGAGGCCACTAAAGGCCCAGTTGCACAGTAGTTTCATTCCCTTTTCCTTTTTTTCTATTTTCTGTTTCATTTTTCTCCTCTCTTTTCTATTTTCAATTACTACTAAATGAATTTTGTTATTTATAAAAATTGGTACATAAATAGTATGCATCATCATGAACAGACGCACAAAGTCTCAAGCCATTTGGCAAAGTATAAACATTTGTTTAATTTAAAAGAACCAATTTAATTGTTGTTGGCCCACTTTCAATAAAGCTAGGGGCATCTTTAGAATTTAAAAGACATTGGTTTCTTCAAGAAAATTACTTGGGGATTTTATAACATAATGTACACATTTTGCTTCACTATTTAGAGAAATGTTATTTTGACTTTGTTTTAAATTTGAATTTGAACTGGGTTGGGATCAAAGTGAAGTTTAGCAAAAATTAATTATGAAGACATGGCAAACTAATTAGCTTGATGAAGGGTTAAGATCTGGGGATGTTACAGAAGGTATATCTTTAGATCTTGCAATTGAATCTTTTAGTTTCTTGTTTTATCACTAGTTTGGTTTGTAAAAGAAAACTAAAAAAAATGGAATTGAGGTGGCCTCATATTATTCGTCTTTATCATGTCTTTCTTGAAAATGATGGAAAGGAAAATTGTGCTCAATTGATAGAAGAACAATTCAATAAAATGTTTGGCATAAATTATGAGCATGATTGCAATGTTGTTGGTATGAATTCTTTGAATATTCATGATGCTAATGATATGCAAAGCCATAAGCTTGGGGATGCTATATTTGATGAAGATGATATTTTTAGTCCCCCTAGATTTGATGTGAAAATTTGTTATAATGATTGCATGCCTCCTATTTATGATGATTATATTGATGAAAGTGGATTTGGAGATGTCATGACTTTATTTAGTGATGAATCTACTATTTTGGAGGAGGTTTCAATTGATTATGATGAGAACAAAGTTGCTATTTATGATGATTATGGTGATGACATGTATGCTATAAAGAATAATGATAACCATGAAACTTGTCATCATGATTTTTATTTTTAATTGGATTCTGCAAATCAAATATCTCATGATAGTTATTTTGTTGAGTTTGCTCCCACTACTATGAATGAGAATAAATTTGCTTATGTGGAGAATAATAAAATTTCTATGCTTGTGAATCATGAAAAGAATGCTTTATATGATAGCTATATTGTTGAATTCATTCATGATGCTACTGAAAATTATTATGAGGGAGGGACTTATGCTTGTAGGAATTGCAATAATATCAAGTTTCCTCTCTTTATGTTGAAAGTTTTGAAGTTGCACTTGTTTTGCCTTCCTATGCTAGTTGATTCTTACTTCCATAAATTGTTTGATCACAAAATTCCTATGCATATGAAGTGGGTTAGAATTAAATGTGCTTGTCATGTGATTCATGATGCTCTCTTTATGTTTCAATTCTTATCTTTTATGTGAGCATCATTAAAATCACCATGCCTAGCTCAAAAGGCATTAAAGAAAAGCGCTTGTTGGGAGACAACCCAACACTTATATCTACTGTTTTTGTGTGTTCACATGGTTATGCTAATGTATTAATCATGTTTTATTGCTTTTATTTCAATAAAGTACCAAGTAAAGCCTTTGGGATAGTGTCGATGATAGTTGACTTGATTCTGTGCAAAAACACAAACTTTTGTGTCCAGTAACAGAATTGTTTAAATTCACTGGAGTGTCGAAAAACTCTGAAATTTTTACAGTTATTGGGACTACAAATTTTCTACGTTTTCCGAATGTTTCAGAATTTTTTGAGTTACAGAAGTATGACCTTAATTCAGATATTTACATACTGTTCTGTTTATGACAGATTCTGTTTTCAATGCATAATTTGCTTGTTTTCTAGTTTCTATGGATTATATTGCTTAATATAAATTTTGGAAATTGTAGAGTACAGTAGGCATTGTGTGAGAACATTTATGAATCTTGTCTTTGACAGTACCAAAGTGGATGACTTGTCTTTATCATACTAACCAATGTCACGAAGTTCCGTTAAGTTTTGTGTGATTGAAGTTTTCAAGTTTTGGGTGAGATATCGATATGAGGAGAATATGGAGTGACAAGACCATAAGATTGGGGATACCCAAGGCACCCCCAAGGTAATATTCAAGGAATATCCAAGCAACTAAGCTTGGGGATGCCCTGGAAGGCATCCCCTCTTTCGTCTCTGACATTATCGGTAACCTCACTTGGAGCTATGATTTTATTCGTCACATGATATGTGTTTTGCTTGGAGCGTCATTTTATTCTATTTCTATTTGCTTTCTGATATTTATAATAATGTTTTGCATCTTTCATTTCAATAAAAATGTCAAGGATAGCCTTTACCATGATAATTTTGCAAGTCTATGAGTTGCTATTTCAAAACAGAAAGTTTATCGCTGTTGCAAAAATTCTCTAGAAAAGTCAGAATGTGATAAAAGGTTGAATTTTTCTGCATAGTAAGATATAATAAATTTTCTACAGTTTGGTAATTTTTTAGAATTTTTGGACTTAGGGAAGTACGATGAATATTGCACTCTTTACAGACTTTCCTGTTTAGACATATTGCTGTTATGTTTGCATTGTTTGCATATGTTTGCTTGTTTAATGATTCTATTTGAGGATAGGAGTATTAAATATGCAGAGGCATTTACTATGCAATGTTAAATTATAATTTTAGTGATTTTCTACAGTAGAGAATGATAAGGTGTTGCATTGATTTATACTAACGTATCTCACGAGTTCTTGTTGAGTTTTGTGTGGATGAAGTTTTTAAGAATTATGGAAACCGTGTTATGAGAAGAATGAAGAAGACAAAAGAGCTCAAGCTTGGGGATGCCCAAGGCATCCCAAGTTAATATTCCAAGAAGTCTTAAGCATCTAAGCTTGGGGATGCCCCGGTAGGCATCCCACCTTTCTTCATCAACAATTATCGGTTAGCCTCGGTTGAGCCTAAGTTTTTGCTTCTTCACATGATGTGTGCCATTCTTAGAATTTCATTTTATTTTATTTTGCTTGCTGTTTTAATAAAATACTTAGATCTGAAACTTTTAAATAAGAGAGAGTCCTCAAATAGCTACCCATTTACTTAACTACTCATTTGATCTTCACTTATATCTTTTTGGAGTAGTTTGTCATTTACTCTCGTGCTTCACTTATATCCTATGAGTAAATTGTTGAATGAATTGAATATCATGAAGTTGAAATTATATGTTCATATCATGCCTAGTGGTAGCTTCACATTGGGTTTAGAAATTGAAATTTTTTAAAGCTTGACAATCACAATATTGGTCATACAAGCAATTCATGAATGATTAGTATAAGGAAGAGAACTTTCACATGCAAATATATTATCTTGGACATCTTCTATGATTGTGAATACCCATTAATTATTTTCAAACTTGAGCAAATTAGTTGAAGTTGGACAAGGAAGACAACGTAATGAGTTATGGTTGTGTATATTTGCATAGAAGTTATATTGTCATGGATCCTCCAACATGTGGTGTTTGCCTAGGATCTTTTGGTAGCCAAAAATTTGTACTAAGTAGAGATACTACTTGTGCATCCAAAAACCCTTAAACCCAGTTTCTTGCCATGAGTGTCCACCATACCTACCTATATGCGGTATTTCCATGCCGTTCTAAGCAAATTTGTATGTGCCATCTCTAATTTTCAAAATAAATTTCCTTTTTGTGTGCTCGTACCGCTCATGAAGCGGCAGGGGGTGGCCAGTATTTTCCATGCTAGATGTGTTATTCTCAAGATGAGTGTTTATTCACTTGTCATTGCACGAGAGTACGACAAAGGTATTAGGGATGCCCAGTCCCGAAATGAAAAATGAATTTACTTTATGTTGTCAAATAATAAATTCCTTGGAAAGTGTTGGTATGGAGGGCACCCATGGATACGGCTAGCCATGGAAAGTGAAAGAAATGGTGGAAAAAGGAATAAACTTTATTTTCTGTTTGGGAACCGCCTATGATATATCTAGCATGGAAAGTGTTGGGAATTACTCGGTCATTTTCGTTGACGGGAAAAGTATGCCTCTCAAAAATTTTATCTCTCAATTTAAGCTTTGAGCTCTGGCACCTCTACAAATCCCTACTTCCCTCTGCGAAGGGCCTATCTTTTACTTTTCAGTATTTAGTTTTACGCAAAGAGTCAATAGTTTACATCCTCATTCAACCTCAATTATTCTCTAGTTGGCAAGCATCATGTGGTGGGGAAAGATCTAGGCACATATGACCAGTCAAATATATTTGATCATGATTTATTATTGTTGACAATTATCTCTATGATAAATGAGTTGGGAGGCGAAACATTAAGCCCCTATCTTTCTCTGTGTTCGATGGATGCCATTTGTTCTAAGAATATGCTTTGAGTAGTAGCAATCATGGAAGACTATATGATGATTGAGTATGTGGAGCTCTTACTTAAATTTTGTTGAGTAAGTTGAATTGCAATTGTTTGGTGACTGAGAACATAGGTTGTTGAGTTTCAAGAGAATTCATTGTTTGAACCTTAACATGTGAAATGGTTGCTACTATAACATGAGAAGTTTTATGAGAAAGAATTGTTGTTATGATGCTAGTAAAAGTGTTTGAAATTATCATTGATCAAACTTATCACTTTGCTAGCATTCACACTTCATAAATTATTTCTTTTATCATTTACCTACTCGAGGACGAGTAGGAATTAAGCTTGGGGATGCTGATACGTCTCCAACGTATCTATAATTTATGAAGTATTCATGCTGCTATATTATCATTCTTGGATGTTTTACAATCATTTTATAGCAACTTTATATCATTTTTTGGGACTAATTTATTGACATAGTGCCCAGTGCCAGTTGCTATTTTTTGCTTGTTTTTTACATCGCAGAAAATCAATACCGAACGGAGTCCAAACGCAGCAAAACTTTTTGTGGATTTTTTATGGACCAGAAGAAATCCAATGGGCCAGAGCAACGCCTGGGGGGTGCCCCGAGGGGGGCACAACCCACCAGGGTGCGCCTGGGCCCCCAGGCGCGCCCCGGTGGGTTGTGCCCACCTCGGTGGCCTCCCGCACCGCCTCTTCGCCCTATAAATTGCCAAATATTCCAAAAACCCTAGGGGAGACCCTAGATCAGAAGTTCCGCCGCTGCAAGCCTCTGTAGCCACGAAAAACCAATCTAGACCCCGTTCCGGCACCCTGTCGGAGGGGGAAATCATCACCTGTGGCCATCTTCATCATCCCGGCGGCCACCATGATGAGGAGGGAGTAGTCCACCCTCGGGGCTGAGGGTTTGTACCAGTAGCTATGTGTTTAATCTCTCTCTCGTGTTCTTGAGATGGCACGATCTTGATGTATCGTGGGCTTTGTTAATATAGTTGGATCATATGGTGTTTTCCCCTCTCTACTTGTTGTGATGAATTGAGTTTTCCCTTTGAGATTTCGTTTTATCGGATTGAATACTTTTATGGATTTGAGAGCACTTGATCTATGTCTTGGCACTCAACTCGCGGATTCCCGAGGTGACATTGGGGTAATCTATGCATAGGGGTTGATGCACTTTTTCATCCTTGTTTCTCCGGTAGAAATCTTGGGGCACTCTTTGAAGTTCTTTGTGTTGGATTGAGTATTATGAATCTGAAATTGTTTGATGCATATCGCATAATCAACTCACGGATACTCGCGGTGACATTGGAGTATCTAGGTGACATTAGAGTTAGTTGATGTGTATCATATGGTGTTATTTTAGTACGAACTCTTGGTTAGATCGATCGGAAAGAATAGCTTGGTGTTATTTTAGTACGAACTCTAGGATAGATTGATCGGAAAGAATAGCTTTGAGGTGGTTTCGTACCCTACAAACAATTTCTTCTTATGTTCTCCGCTAGATAGGAACTTTGGAGTGATTCTTCATCGCACGTTGAGGGATGGTTATGTGATCCAATTATATTAGCATTGTTGAGAGATTGCACTAGCGAAAGTACGGACCCTAGGCCTTATTTTCAAGCATTGCAATACCGTTTGTGCTCACTTTTGTCACTTGCTACCTTGCAGTTTTTATTTATTCAGATTATAAAAATATATTTCTACCATCCATATTACACTTTTATCACCATCTCTTCCCCGAACTAGTGCACCTATACAAGTTGCCATTGTATTGGGTGTGTTGGGGACACAAGAGATTTCTTGTATTTGGTTGCAGGGTTGTTTGAGAGAGACCATCTTCATCCTACGCCTCCCACGGATTGATAAACCTTAGGTCATCCACTTGAAGGAAAATTGCTACTGTCCTACAAAACTCTGTGCTTGGAGGCCCAACACGAGTCTACAGGAATAAAGTTGCGTAGTAGACATCACATAGCTCTACCTAAAGCTCAGCAGAGAGGTCCCCGTCGGTCTATATCCTAAGCGCTCAGGGGTCTTGGGCCTTCGCCCTGTGCACTCCGGGTCGTTGCGAGCAGGGTGGATACCAGCGCCAACGGCACTATCTGACCCGGCCGCCATGCTGAACTGGATGTCTGACAGAGCTATCGGCTGATGCATACGATGCAGAGTGCCCATAACTATTCCCGCGTGATGGTTAGTGCTATCGGGCTAGAGGCCCACTCAGATCACATATCCAAATCGTTAGTGTATTGGTAGTGCGGTAACGAGCAGAGACTCACGATCGTTGTTGTGACCCCGTCGCCTCGTCTCGAGGACTTGCGGCAAGGGCCAAGAATGCCCGGCCACGCCTCGTATTTATCTCTCGGGTACCGTCCAGGTCAACCCGTCTCCACATCACTCGCCACTTAGGCTCGCGCGGGTACCCCTCAGGGCCGACCCGACTTTAACATGGTTCATGGTTAAAGTCATAGTAACTGTGTGTCCAAACGCCATGGGAAAACTGAGGAATCACCCTCGACGGATCCCACATGATGTAGTCGTCAAGGTGAACTTAGGAGGAATCACCCTCGAGGTTCACACTTGAGGTGTTGGACGACGGCGTCGTTATCGAAAGTGGTGAAGGAGGAATCACCCTCGATGACCACGACCGAATAGCTACTCTACAGAGTTAACATCAGAAGTGCTAAACGAGGTATCACCCTCAGCACTCGATAGTAACGCTGCAGTGTCGTACAACTAAGGGGGTGATGTGTGGTGCCGGGGCCTGGTTGTTGAGTCTTCTGATGATCCAGCGGGGCAACCGGGACAAGTGGGGTCACTGGGGTCTCTATCCCGCCTATACTAAGCAGTTTAGGATAAGCAGGTAAGGTATCAATAGCAGGTTACAATAAACAGGCTATGCATCAGAATAGGTAAAGCAGTAGCAGCAGCAATTCTAATGCAAGCACAAGAAAGAAGAGAATAGGCGATATAGGCATGCTCAAGGGGGGGTGCTTGCCTGGTTGCTCTGCGGCAAAGGCAAGGTCGTCAACGGTGTAGTCGGCCTCCGGAGCTGCGTCAGCCTCGGGACTACGTCGGTGTTGGGGTCTACCGAGAGAGAAGAGGGGAGGAAACAGATAAATACACAACAAACATATGCAACACGGAGCATGCTATGCTATGGTGCAGTGCAGGGTTGCCTAAAAGTATGTCTAAGTCATATTAGTTATTTTAGGATTTAAGTTGGAATTATTAACCGGTGTATATGCACTATTCATCTACCGGAAATGGGCTAAAAGTTGCGGGTTCACCTCCGTAGAGGGTCCCGACATGAAAACAAATAGCACGGTCGGCTTCATCTCGTCGTTCTGATCAACTTTCATGTAGAAAGTTTTTCGATCCGAGCTACGGTTATTTTTATACGATTTTCCGAAGTTTAAATCATTTTCTGGAATTAATTTAGTTAACAGAAATTAAAATATGACATCAGCAGTGACATCAGCATTACGTCAGCAGGTCAAATCGGCTGACCAGAGTCAAATCTGACCTATGGGGTCACTAGGACCCACATGTCAGCCTCTGTTAGTGTTAAACAAAGTTAAATTTAAACTAATTAGCTAATTAAGCTACTGGGCCCACCTGTCAGCCACCAATTAAGTTATTTAATTAATTCTAAATTAGTTTTTGTTAATTAGGGAGGTGGGCCCCATCTGTCAGCGGCTGGGCCCGGTCCAGTCAGCAGTTGACTAAAGTCAATTGGGCCAGCTGGGCCCTGGGGCCACCAGGCAGTGACCCTAGGGGGTGGCCCCGGCCGGCCACATCAGCACGGGCGCCGGCGTTTAGCCGCCGGTGGCCAAAACCACGGCGGAGGCATGGGCCAACGGCGGAAATTGGCTACGGGGGTCCGTTCGTCGCGCGGCTTGCGTCGTTCGAACAAGGGGAACCCGCCGCGTCGTTTGGGTGTACTGGGCAGAGCTGGGGCTGCCGGAGTCGACGGCGGTGAGCGCCGTGGCGGACGCCGACATTTGGGCCTCGACGGGGTGGAGGCTAGAGGGCACGAGAGGACGCGGTGGTGAGCTTACCGGGCTCTTGGGAGCACCAGGAGCTCGATGCGCTGCCCAGGGACGAACGCGGTGGCCTGAGCGCGCGTCTGCGACGAGCTCGACGGCGGCGAGCAGTTCGGCCACGTCGGAGCAGGAGCTACGGGCGGCTAGAGAGGTTAGAGACGGGCACATTCGGCACAGTGGCTCACCGCGGAAACGCAGGGTCTAGGCAGTGGGCTCGGGGAAGCTCGGAGTGGACGGCATAGCGGCGATGGCGACGGCGATGCAGAGAAGGGGATCGGCTCGATCCCGTGGCTGCACTGCTCCCCGAGTGGATGCAAAGCTCCCGCTCGATGGAGACGAGGGCCCCGGAGCTCGTGGACATGGAGGCAAGGTCGGAGGGGCTCGGTGGCCGCGACGGCGAGAGCTGCGCAGTGTCCGAGCTTTCGGGCGCCGCCGTTTTTTTGTGTGAGAGGGAGGGCGAGGGAGAGACTGAGGGGCTAGGGTTGCGGGAGGCTTTGGGGCATCACTTGTAGGCACCGGGGAGCCGCGGGATCGACGACACGGCGACAAACGGCGTCGTGTCAGCGCGCGGGCGCGATAGCGACGCAAGGAGGATGAAGAGCTGCGGTGGGCTGGGCCGCTCGCGACTGTGCACTCGAGCCCAGCGCCACAGTAGCCACTTGGCCTTTTTCCTATTTCTATTTCCTGTTTTTGTTTTCTTTTCTGTTTGCAAAATTATTAGGCCACTTAATGACTTTTGTAAAACAGTGAATTATGCCACATAAATATGTTGCAATATTTAGCACTGCCAGAAATTGGTTTGGGTGAAATATGATATCATTTGAATTTTTATTAATTGATAAGGATTAAAGGGGTGCTGTTTAGGCACTGTTTGAGGTTGTTAGAGTTACTTAATTAATTTCATTAATGTGGATTACAATTTTACAATTGCCTCTGGATTATTTACCACATTATGTACATTTTAGTTTTCAAACTTGAACAACTTTTATTTTCACATTGTTGTTGAATTTATTTCAGAGAGGAATTTGAATTTGGAATTGAAATGAGATATAATGCAAATGATGTTCATGCACTGTTGAGCAAGGTGATTTGGCATTACCAGAATGGTAACCACTGTGGTCATTACATAGGGATGTTACACACAAGGCCGCCCTTGAGCTTCCCTTGGTGGTTCAAGGTCCGGTTCACGTATCGCGAGCCTCGGTGCTTGCTTCCTCGAGGAACCACCTTGGTATATTCTCCTAGACATTTTTCTTCCTTTGAAAATTTTCTGAAATTTTTAGTGACTCAAAATAAAAGTGAACCAAACTCAACAAAATTGGTAGCAACTACTCCTACAAGTGTCTAGAGGCTATATCATGCATTAAAACTACTTTGGACCATATAAATTTGACATGCAAGCTCTAGAACAGGGTCACCACAGCAGTAAAAATTTGCAATAAATAAAGCACTAGAACAAAAACTAATTGGACCATTGGAGGAGTCACATACCGAAGAACAATCCCCCAAAGCAGTTTTGCAAATGGAGCTTTACACAAGGAGAACGAAAATGGCAACAAGATGAGCTAGAACACGGGTTTGAGCACTAGAATGATTTTTTATGGAGGAAGACGAAGTGGATGGGTACTGGAATAAGTGAAGGGGGGCCACGTGGGACCCACAAGATAGGGGGGCACGCCCAGGGGGTAGGGTGCGCCCTCCACCCTTGTGGCCCACTGGTGCATCCCCCTGGTGCATGCTCAGTGCCAGAAATTCTTAAATATTCTATAAAAAATCATACTAAATTTTCAGGGCAGTTGAAGAACTTTTATTTTTGGGACATTTTTTATTGCACGGATAATTCAGAAAACAGACAGAAAATACTATTTTTACTTTATTTAATCTAAATAACAGAAAGTAAAAGATGGGTACAGAAGGTTGTGCCTTCTAGATTCATCCATCTCATGCTCATCAAAAGGAATCCATTAACAATGTTGATCAAGTCTTATTAACAAACTTCTTTCGAATGACATGAAACCGGAGAATTTTCGAATAACACTAAGTTACCTCAACGGGGATATGCAAGTCCCCAATAGTAAGAATATCATATTTCTTTTTGATAGTAGGAAGAGGGAATTCGAAACCTCCAATAGTAATAGTTGAAAATTTTCCAATAGAATTGATACTATGAACTTGAGGTTGTTTCTTCGAAAAGTGTACCGTATGCTCACTACCATTAACATGAAAAGTGACATTGCCTTTGTTGCAATCAATAACAGCCCCTACAGTATTCAAAAAGGGTCTACCAAGGATGATCGACATACTGTCGTCCTCGGGAATATCAAGAATAACAAAGTCCGTTAAGATAGTAACGTTTGCAACCACAACAGGCACATCCTCACAAATGCCGATGGGTATAGCAGTTGATTTATCAGCCATTTGCAAAGAGATTTCAGTAGGTGTCAACTTATTCAATTCAAGTCTACGATATAAAGAGAAAGGCATAACACTAACATCGGCTCCAAGATCACATAAAGCAGTTTTAACATAATTTTCTTTAATAGAGCATTGTATAGTTGGTACTCCTGGATCTCCAAGTTTCTTTGGTATTCCACCCTTAAAAGTGTAATTAGCAAGCATGGTGGAAATTTCAGCTTCAGGTATCTTTCTTTTATTAGTAACAATATCTTTCATGTACTTAGCATAAGGAGGCATTTTAAGCATATCAGTCAAACACATACGCAAAAAGATAGGTCTAATCATTTCAGCAAAGCGCTCAAAATCCTCATCATCCTTTTTCTTGGATGGCTTAGGAGGAAAGAGCATGGGTTTCTGAACCCATGGTTCTCTTTCTCTACCATGTTTCCTAGGCACAAAGTCTCTCTTATCATAATGTTGATTCTTTGATTGTGGGTTATCAAGATCAATAGCCGGTTCAATTTCAACATCATTATCATCACTAGGTTGAGCATCAACATGAACATCATCATTAACATTATCACTAGGTTCATGTTCATCACCAGTTTGTGTCTCAGCATCAGAAATAGAAATATCATTTGGATTCTCAGGTGTATCTATAACAGGTTCACTAGAAGCATGCAAAGTCCTATCAGTTTTCTTTTTCTTTTTGTTACTAGGATTAGGTGCATCAGTATTAATTTTCTAAGAATCTTGCTCAACTCTCTTAGGATGGCCCTCAGGATACAAAGGTTCCTGGGTCATTTTACCACCTCTAGTCATAACCCTAACAGCATTATCATTGTTCTTACCATTCAACTCATTAAGCAAATCATCCTGTGCCTTAAGTACTTATTCTACTTGAGTCGTAACCATGGAAGCATGTTTACTAATAAGCTTAAGATTGTTAACAACTCTACTCATATAATCACCCAAGTGGTCAAGCATGTAAGCATTACGTTTCAACTGTCTACTAACATAAGCATTGAAGTCTTCTTGTTTAATAATAAAATTATCAAACTCATCCAAGCATTGACTAGCAGACTTATTATGAGGAATATCACCTTCATCAAATCTATAAAGACAGTTTACCTCTACTACCTGTGTTGGGTTATCAAGACCATGTATTTCTTCAATAGGCGGTAAATTCTTAACATCTTCAGCTTTAATACCTTTTTCTTTCATAGATTTCTTTGCCTCTTGCATATCTTCAGGACTGAGAAATAGAATACATCTTTTCTTCGGAGTTGGCTTAGGAGTTGGTCCAGGAAGTGTCCAATCATTATCATTACTCAATATATTATTCAATAGCAATTCAGCTTGCTCAACAGTTCGTTCCCTGAAAACACAACCAGCACAACTATCTAGGTGGTCCCTAGAAGCATCGGTTAGTCCATTATAAAAGATATCAAGTATTTCATTTTTCTTGAGAGGATGATCAGGCAAAGCATTAAGTAATTGGAGAAGCCTCCCCCAAGCTTGTGGGAGACTCTCTTCTTCAATTTACACAAAGTTAAATATTTCCTTTAAGGCAGCTTGTTTCTTATGAGCAGGGAAATATTTTTTAGAGAAGTAATATATCATATCCTGGGGACTACGCACACAACCAGGAGCAAGAGAATTAAACCATATCTTAGCATCACCCTTTAATGAGAAAGGAAACAATTTAAGAATATAGTAATAGCGAATTTTTTCCTCATGAGCAAATAGGGTGGCTATATCATTCATTTAGTGAGATGTGCCACAACAGTTTCAGATTCATAACCATAGAAAGGATCAGATTCAACCAAAGTGATTAACTTAGGATCGATAGAGAATTCATAATCCTTATCAGTAACAAAGATGGGTGAAGTAGCAAACTTAGGATCATATTGCATTCTAGCATTCAAAGACTTTTTCAGCTTAGCTAACAGTTTCTTAAGATCATCTCTATCATTGCAAGCAAGAAAGTCTCTAACAGTTTTCTCATCCATAATATAACCCTCAGGTACAACAGGCAATTCATATCTAGGGGGAGAATCATAATCTTCAGTTTCAAAAATATCCTCATTTTCAGTAATTTCATTCTCTCTAACCCTAGCAAGTTGTTCATCAAGAAATTCACCTAGTGGCACAGTATTATCAAGCAAAGCAGTAGTATCATCATACGCATCATGCATAGTAGAAGTGGCATCATCAATTACTTGCGACATATCAGAATTACTAGCAGGTGTAGGTGTCGCAAGCTTACTCAAAACAGAAGGTGAATCAAGTGCAGAGCTAGATGGCAGTTCCTTACCTCCCCTCGTAGTTAAGGGAAAAATCTTGGTTCTAGTATCTTTCAAATTCTTCATAGTGATCAACAGATATAAATCCCAAGTGACTTAGAGAATATAGCTATGCTCCCCGGCAACGGCGCCAGAAAAAGGTCTTGATAACCCACAAGTATAGGGGATTGCAACAGTTTTCAAGGGTAGAGTATTCAACCCAAATTTATTGATTCGACACAAGGGGAGCCAAAGAATATTCTCAAGTATTAGCAGCTGAGTTGTCAATTCAACCACACCTGAAAGACTTAATATCTGTAGCAAGGTATTTAGTAGCAAAGTAGTATGGAAATAACGGTAACGATGGCAAAAGTAACAGTAGCAGTTTTGTAGCAATCGTAACAGTGGCAACGGAAAAGTAACTTAGCAAAGATCAATATGAAACGAGCTCGTATGCAATGGATCAATGATGGATAAGTATGTCGTATGGCATTCATCATGCAACAGTTATAACATAGGGTGACACAGAACTAGCTCCAATTCATCAATATAATGTAGGCATGTATTCTGAATATAGTCATACGTGCTTATGGAAAAGAAATTGCATGACATCTTTTGTCCTACCCTCCTGTGGCAGCGGGGTCCTATTGGAAACTAAGGGATATTAAGGCCTCCTTTTAATAGAGAACCAGACCAAAGCATTAGCACTTAGTGAATACATGAACTCCTCAAACTACGGTCATCACCGGGAAGTGTCCCGACTATTGTCACTCCGGGGTTGCCGAATCATAACACGTAGTAGGTGACTATAACTTGCAAGATAGGATCAAGAACACAAATATATTCATGAAAACATAATAGGTTTAGATCTGAAATCATGGCACTCGGGCCCTAGTGACAAGCATTAGGCATAGCAAAGTCATAGCAACATCAATCTTAGAACATAGTGGATGCTAGGGATCAAACCCTAACAAAACTAACTCGATTACATGGTAAATCTCATCCAACCCATCACCGTCCAGCAAGCCTACGATGGGATTACTCACGCACGGCGGTGAGCATCATGAAATTGGTGATGGAGGATGGTTGATGATGACGACGGTGATGATTTCCCCTCTCCGGAGCCCCGAACGGACTCCAGATCTGCCTTCCCGAGGAAGAACAAGAGGTGGCGGCGGCTCCGTATCGTAAAACATGATGAATCCTTCTCTCCGATTTTTTTCTCCCCGAACGTGAATATATGGAGTTGGAGTTGAGGTCGGTGGAGGTCCAGGGGGCCCACAAGGACAGGTGGCGCGCCCTGGGGGGTGGGCGCGCCCCCCACCCTTGTGGACAGGGTGTGGGCCCCCTTCAGTTGATTCTTTCGCCAATATTTTTTATTTATTCCAAAACTGATCTCCGTGAAGTTTCAGGTCATTCCGAGAACTTTTATTTCTGCATAAAAATAACACCATGGCAATTCTGCTGAAAACAGCGTCAGTCCGGGTTAGTTCCATTCAAATCATGCAAATTAGAGTCCAAAACAAGGGCAAAAGAGTTTGGAAAAGTAGATACGATGGAGACGTATCAATAGTTCCTCACGAAGCCTTTGTAGCTTGGTGGCAGTGACTAGAGAACTCTGTCAATCACTATCTTATCTGGAAGATTAACTCCCACTTGATTCAAGCAATTGTAGTACCCAGACATTCTGAGCACATGCTCACTGGCTGAGCTATTCTCCTCCATCTTGTAGGCAAAGTAGAGGTCTCATACCTCTCGACACGGGCATGAGTCTGAAATACAAATTTCAGCTCTTGGAACATCTGATATACTCCGTGGCGTTCAAAACATTTTTGAAGTCCCGGTTCTAAGCCGTAAAGCATGGCACACTAAACTATTAAGTAGTCATCATATTGAGCTTGCCAAACGTTCATAACGTCTGCATCTGCTCCTGCAATAGGTCTGTCACCTAGCGGTGCATCAAGAACATAATTCTTCTATGCAGAAATCAGGATAATCCTCAGATCATGGACCCAGTCCGCATTATTGCTACTGTCATCTTTCAACTTAGTTTTCTCTAGGAACGTATCAAAATAGGGGAGCTACATCGCGAGTTATTGATCTATGACATAATTATGCAAAAACTACTAAGACTAAGTTCATGATAAATTTAAGTTCAATTAATCAAATTACTAATGAACTCCCACTTAAATAAACATCCCTCAATTTATCCATGTGATACGTGATCCAAATCAACTAACCCATGTCCGATCATCACGTGAGATGGGGTAGTCATCCATGGTGAACATCCCTATGTTGATCATATCTACTATATGACTCACGTTCGACCTTTCGGTCTCCAGTGTTCCGAGACCATGTCTATACATGCTAGGCTCGTCAAGTTTAACCCAGGTATTCTGCATGTGCAAAACTGTCTTACACCCATTGTATGTGAACGTAGTCTATCACACCTGATCATCATGTGGTGCTTCAAAACGACGAACTTTGGCAACGGTGCATACTCGGGGAGAACGCTTTTATCTTGAAATTTAGTAAAGGGATCATCTTATAATGCTACCGCCGTTCTAAGCAAAATAAGATGCATAAAGGATAAACATCACATGCAATCAAAATATGTGACATGATATGGCCATCGTCATCTTGTGCTTTTGATCTCCATCTCCAAAGCATCGTCATGATCTCCATTTTCACCGGCTCGACACCTTGATCTCCATCGTTGCGTCGGGGTCGTCTCGCCAACTATTGCTTCTACAACTATCGCTAATGCATAGTGATAAAGTAAAGCAATTACATGGCGCTTGCACTTCATACAATAAAGAGACAACCCTAAGGCTCCTGCCGGTTGTCGATATTACAAAACATGATCATCTCATACATCAACATATATCACATCATATCTTGACCATATCACATCACAACATGCCCTGCAAAAACAAGTTAGATGTCCTCTACTTTGTTGTTGCAAGTTTTACGTGGCTGCTACGGGCTTCTAGCAAGAACCGTTCTTACCTACGGAAAAAACCACAACGGTGTTTCATCAAGTTTGCTGTTTTAACCTTCTTCAAGGACTGGCCGTAGTCAAATTCGGTTCAAGTAAAGTAGGAGAAACAGACACCCGCCAGCCACCTTTATGCAAAACTAGTTGCATGTCTGTTGGTGGAACCGGTCTCATGTGCGTGGACATGTAAGATTGGTCCGGGCCGCTTCATCCCACAATACCGCCGAATCAAAATAAGACGTTGGTGGTAAGCAGTATGACTATCACCACCCACAACTCTTTGTGTTCTACTCGTGCATATCATCTACGCATAGACCTGGCTCGGATGCCACTGTTGGGAAACGTTGCATGGAAAATAAATTTTTTTCTACGCACACACAAGATCTATCAAGGAGATGCATAGCAACGAGAGGGGAGAGTGTGTCTACGTACCCTCGTAGACCATAAGCGGAAGCGTTTGACAACGCGGTTGATGTAGTCGAACTTTCTTCGCGATCCAACCGATCGAGTACCAACGTACGGCACCTCCGTGTTCTGCACACGTTCAGCTCGGTGGCGTCCTCCGCCTTCTTGATCCAGCAAGACGGCGAGGTAGTGGATGAGTTCCGGCAGCACGACGGCATGGTGACGGTGATGGTGAAGCTATCTCCATAGGGCTTCGCCTAAGCACTACGAAAATATGACCGGGGGTGTAAACGGTGGAGGGGGGCGCCGCACACGGCTAAGCGATTATTCTGGGTGTGCTAGGCGCCCCCCTCCCACATATATATAGGTGGGGGGAAGGAGGAGGCAGCCTGGAGGCGCCCCAAGTGGGGCCGAATCCCACTTGGGGTCCTGCCCCAAGCCGCGCCCCCCTTGCCATGTTTAGGTGCGGGGGAAAGGCAGGGGCGGGAGGCGCCGCCCCTTTCCTTTCTCCCATGAGAAGGGGAAGGCAGGAGGGGCTAGCCCTCCCCCTTTCCTTCCCTAGGGCCGGCCGGCTAGGGAGAGGGGCGCACCAGCCCCCGGTGGGCTGGTCTGTCCCCCCTTGGCCCATTAGGCCCATAACACCTACCGGGGGTGTCCGGAACCCCTTCCGGTGACCCGATGACTACCCGGTGCATCCCGAAACTCTTCCGGTGTCCGAATACCATCGTCCTATATATCAATCTTTATCTCTCGACCATTTAGAGACTCCTTGTCATGTCCGTGATCTCATCCGGGACTCCGAACAACATTCGGTCACCAAATCATATAACTCATATAACACTATATCGTCAACGAACGTTAAGCGTGCGAACCCTACGTGTTCGAGAACTATGTAGACATGACTGAGACACCTCTCTGGTCAATAACCAATAGTGGAACCTGGATGCCCATATTGGCTCCTACATATTCTACGAAGATCTTTATCGGTCGAACCGTTATGACAACATACGCAATTCCCTTTATCCATCGGTATGTTACTTGCCCGAGATTCGATCGTCGGTATATTCATACCTAGTTCAATATCATTACCGGCAAGTCTCTTTACTCGTTCCGTAATACATAATCCTGTAACTAACTCATTAGTCACTTTGCTTGCAAGGCTTCTTATGATGTGTATTACCGAGAGGGCCCAGAGATACCTCTCCGATACTCGGAGTGACAAATCCTAATCTTGATCTATGCCAACTCAACAAACACCTTCGGAGATACCTGTAGAGCATCTTTATGATCACCCAGTTATGTTGTGACATTTGATAGCACACAAGGTATTCATCCGGTATCCGGGAGTTGCATAATCTCATAGTCGAAGGAATATGTATTTGACATGAAGAAAGCAATAGCAATAAACTAAACGATCATTATGCTAAGCTAACAGATGGGTCTTGTCCATCAGATCATTCTCCTAATAATGTGATCCCGTTATCAAATGACAACACATGTCTATGGTTAGGAAACCTTAACCATCTTTGATCAACGAGGTAGTCTAGTAGAGGCTTACTAGGGACACGGTATTTGTTTATGTATTCACACATGTATTTAAGTTTCCGATCAATACAATTCTAGCATGAATAATAAACCTTTATCATGAATAAGGAAATATAAAATAACAACTTTATTATTGTCTCTAGGGCATATTTCCTTCAGTTAAAGGGTGTCGAGGTAAAACTAAGGAAAAGTTTCCAAGTGATGCTCATCTCAAAGCCTACACTTACCCAATCCTTCGAGTGAAGCCTTTGGAAATCTCATACAGATCAGTCAATTTCTTCAGTGACAGAGACGAAGATCTTCTGGTCTCTGAGGAATTTATTCTGGCTGAGGAGTTAGGAATTCGCCAGTGCGAATTGCCTACAGTGAGGAACATGATAGCCCTGAGGAATTTGAGAGCTCAAATTTCCGACCGTTGCTGTGCTTCACGCCAGCTGTCCCAAATATCTTATCCACATAACAGTCATATCATTAGGGGCATTTATGTCTTATCATGTAGGGCTACTCCCCGGCTATAAATAGCCGCCCCCTCAACCACTAGCTGGTTGGCTGCTCCGAGAGAATCTGACACTTGTCATTTTGAGCATCCCATCCTCCGAGGACTTTGAGAGAAAATCATCAGTGAGGAAAACCCCAAAACCCCAACACCTAAAACCCAAAGTGATTGAGCATCACTGAAGAGATTGTTCCTGTGTGGAACTGACGCTTGTTATCTTTGAAGACTGTGCATCTTCCAGACGGTTAGGTGTCATGGTCTAGAGCATCCAAGAGGAATTGTGGATCACCGAGTGACCAAGTTTGTGAAGGTTTGGAAGTCACTTGAAGACTTACCACGAGTGATTGGGCGAGGTCTGTGTGACCTTAGCTCAAGGAGAATACGGTAAGGACTGTGTGTCCTGGGACTGTGTGTCCTTTGGTTTAAATACCAAGCCGCTCCAACCAGACGTACAACTGTCACAGCAGTTGGAACTGCTCTACCAAATCATTGTCTTCACCGAGCTACTGGTTCTATTTCCTCAACCCTTTCATTTCCTCATTTACTTGTTCATGAACTTGATCATTACTGTTTGAAGACTTTAACTCAAAACTTTCTCAATTTCCTCAACCCAAATTCTTCAGTCATCTTGTCTTCTGCCTGCTCATCATGTTTACACGCTATCTGTGCTCTGTGCATGCTTCATTTCATCATGATGACTATGCTATTGTCTTGCTATGCATGTACCTGAGTACTTTGTTCCGCTGTTTGTATTTCGTCGCTTAGCAAATTTCTCAAGTTGAATTTCCTCAGTGACAAATTTGTAAAAATCGCCTATTCACCCCCCCTCTAGTCGATATAACACACTTTCACCTTTCCCATGGGGGCAAAGTTTGACGTCGACAATGGCCATTCAACACGGTTTTGGCTAGACTTTTGGGTGGGCACATAACCACTATGGTCGGAATTCCAGGACCTATACGCCATAGTCGTTAACCAAAGCCAGATGGTGGCGGACGCCTTGGGCTCGACCCACCGGCCGTACACTTTCGCCGTGAGCTTAATAACCAAGAGCGTGCGAGTCTAGTAGCTTTGCTCGACTTAGTGAGCTCCTACGCGCTGTCCACCGGACCGGACACCGTGACGTGGTCGCTAACCGGTTCCGGTAAATTCACGGTCAAGTCATTATACCACAAACTGTGCCAAGGGCCAACACAGTTGGTGGTCAAGGGTCTTTGGAAGGCGCGTATTCCTCTCAAAATCAAAGTCTTCCTATGGCAAATGTTCCACAATAGATTACCAACGTTCGTGAATGTGGCTAAACAACACGGCCCGGCCACGGGCCCATGCGCACTCTATGGATCGCCCGAGGATGCCAACCACGTTTTCTTCATCTGCCCGTTGGCCAGGTTCGCCTGGAGCGCGGTACGTGAGGCGGCTGGAGTTCAGTGGGACCCTCGGTCCTCCAACGAACTTGCCGGCCTGCTCGATTCGATTCAAGGGCAAGGCAAACATGTGATGTGGAGCTGTGCAGAGGCACTCCTCTGGGCACTTTGGCTGACTTGAAACAAACTAACCGTTGAAGGGATTTTCCGTCGCATCCGGCTAATGTGATCTTTAAATGCAACTTGTTTCTACAGCAGTGGAGTCCGTTGGGGAGGCACAAGGATGCTGAGCTGATGAAGCACGCCCAAGCACGACTTCAGCAAGTGTATGTGTTGGCTAGGGAGCCATCGGCTACTACCTAGTGGGAGTGGCCCCTTTTGTTCTTTCGCGAGCCTGCGTGCTCTGATGTTGGCCAATGGGCCTTGTATTCGCTCGCGGTCTGTTTGGCTGAGAACCCTATGACTTTCTTGCTTCCGTTCGGCCCGAGGGCTTTCGTGTCTGCAAGCTATGGTTGACCTGGTACGCTGCCTATGTTGTGGGCTTTATTAATTTAAAGCCGGACACACCTAGCGTCTTCGTTCTAAAAAAAATGAAAAGTGTTAAATTAGAAAACATAACTCAATTGGTCTTAGTTAGACTTGGGGATGGAGTGGAAAAAGGGCAGAGACTTTCGAACAAGGAAAAGGATCTCTTCGAAAGAATTGACCGAGGAGCCGTACGAGGTAAAAAGCGGTTCTATAAAAGGACAATAAAGGTGACTTTCGATCAACTTTTTCACTATTAACCATAAAAAAAAACCAACTCTACCTTGCGTAAAGTTGCGAGTGTGATTAAACTTTGGACTGGTATTTTTTGGCACATGAGAGCAAATGCTCCTGCCACCGGTAAAAGAACATTTCAAAATGTCAAAAAATTCCAAATTCTAGCGCGTACATATCGACATTCTATATGCGGACGAAGTTTTGCGGGGAATAATGTTTTAACACCGTAAGTTGTGGGTTTTAATGACTTTATGAGCTCATAGAATATTGCGATGTACGCGTGAAATTTTTTGTCAGAATTTTGTGACATTTCAAAATACGTTTAATACATATTTTAAAAACCAAGAGCATATGCTCCGGTGTGCCAAAACACCCCTCTCGGACGCTGGTTCTTTCTTTCATTCGAGAGGTTCCTATTCTTCTCCTCTGGACCGTAGAGTCTTTCTAGAGGTTATGATACTAAACAAAGTTTCGAGAGTTAAGTTTTGTCGCCTTGACTAACACCCTACGATTGTAACGTGCAAATACAAATCCTCTCTTTTTCTTAATGCAAGAAGTCTTTGTCACAAAACTCTTATAAAAGCAACCTGCTCAGCTGCTCACACTGCATTTGTACAGTAAAAAAATAACCACAGCACAACGCCACAACATATGATCTTTGTATAAAACTTAGACAGCCAAACAACATACTGAACGAACTGGCATATATAGAGTAGCGAGTATGTATTATTTAGAAATAAATTCAGAATGGGCGACACCAACTCTTTACTATGCGTAGCTGAACACAAGACGTAATATAGGACTCACGACGTGGGATGAGCCAACAAAATGGTAGCGAGGATCCGATTAACAACCTAACAAAATTTGCCCCCGTGAGCCAAGATCCTGACCCTAATCCACTGTCAAGATCCTGACGAGAGATGATGCGCTGAGACGATGCACCGCAACAACTGAATCTCCCGACTTGCAGAGGCCGAGCTTCTTGGCATAATCCAGGGCAAAACTGACGGCCTCCTCGGTGGCCTCAGTATCAGAAGCCTTTGCGGTAGCGGCACTCAACATTGGGATCAGGCCCCTAACAATTTGACTCTGCCTTGCAGGAGCCTCGTCGCTGCAAGTCCAGTCGAAATCATTGTCGGTCTTCAGCTCTGGAACCACGCAGTTCAATACTGGCATCGCTGGCCTGTACTTCGCGACGAGCCTTGCAGTTGTGCCTCCCCTCGTGAGGACCAAGATGAGCGATGCCTTGGAGACATTAGCCGTCCGAACAGCTGACGATGCCAAACTCTCAAGTGGGCTCATAGGAACTGGTGCTGCTGCGGTAATCAACTTGAAGACTGCACCGTGATCCACATAGGTCTCTGCCATTAAGCAGATGTTGGACATTGTCTGCACTGCTAACTCTGGATATGCCCCTGCTGCAGTCTCACCGCTAAGCATCACGCAGTCAGTTCCGTCTAGGACAGCATTGGCGACATCAGTTGCTTCTGCCCGTGTAGGGCGGGGAGACTTGATCATCGACTCCAGCATCTGGGTTGCAGTGACAACAGGCTTTCCTTGTTGATTGCATTTGAAGATCATCACTTTCTGAGCAAAGAAAATCTTCTCAATCGGGATCTCCATACCCAAATCTCCTCGTGCAACCATGAAGGCGTCTGAATTTGCAAGTATGTCATCAAAATTAGCAACACCTTCCTGATTCTCAACCTGCACGTAAGAAACTAGCATAAGACAACAGCAATAAAACAACCTAAAATTAAAATGCAAGCTTGTGGGCATAAACATACCTTGGACATAAGTATGATTGACTTGGCATGCTCACCGAGCACACTTCGGACCATCTGAAGGTCTGATCCTTTCCGTACAAAGGAGAGTGCTATCATGTCGATCTTGTTTGGGACTCCCCACTGTAGGATATCCACCTTGTCCTTTTCTGTAAGTGTTGGGAGATCTACGATGACGCCAGGAAGATTGACATTCTTCCTCTCACCTAGGAGAGCAGAGTTCTCACATCGGCAGCGAACTAGACCTTTCTCAGGATCACAAGAAAGCGCTGTGAGTGTGATGGTGCCATCAGCACATAGTATAGTGCTCCCAGGTTTCACATCTATAGCCAACTTTTTGTAGCTCATGGAAATCATGGTCTCATCACCCTTGATGGTATAATCTGTGGTTATGGTAATCTCTTGCCCCTGATTCAGCTTTACAGGCTTGCCGTCTTTCAGAAAGCCTGTGCGAATTTCTGGTCCCTGTACAAAGACAGTAGATTGGCATAGTTGAGAAAATAAATAATGCTGGCCGAGCTCATGTATGATTCATGTGCTACATTGAACTTCACAAGATGTTCAAATAGATTTCTAGGTACAAGGTCATGAAAGCATCTTTTAGCATTGCACAAATTACTTTGTCCAGCAGTAAGTAGAATGAAGTAATCCTGATATGCAAGCCAGAAAGCTAATAATTGGTAATCTATATATCATCCAAGCGAATGAATATTTAATGCATTAGCTAGATCCTGTAAACCGTATGCCACAAGTAAAAATTATATCCAGTATATATGCATTTCATCAGGTACTAAAAATCCAGGCCAGTACTTGTGCTATCGATCAAACCCAATTTATAAACAGGCCAAAAGATAGGGCAAATCGCAACATTGATTGTTAAACATAGTGTAGAAACCAATTTTAATTTCTTGACGGTTTTTTAACCGGCAGTTTCCTGATGTTTATCCTTTTCTACACTAATAAATTGTGGTGCATAACACCACAATTTTTAGAACAAATAATAACGCCAATATGGCATACATTCATATAGTATATTAGAGTATAGCGCAAAAGATTTAATCAGGGAGTTGATTAGCATTATTAATGAACCTGACAGCAACCAGTACAGCATACACTAGAAGCAAGGTGTGAACGGGACGAATTATGATGTGCCAATTTGGACACAAACATTTAGCATGAAATCCTAATTTGCTAGGCCTAGCTGCCACAGCCCAAAGCTACCAATCCATGAAGGAAAAATTATCCAGTGAACAATACAAGTTCACATTGGTCAATATAGCACACTAGATTTCTTGTCTCGGCATCTGTCTTCAGAATACTTTAGATGCCTAATTGTATGCAAGCTGGCACAACAAATCCAAACTAACATCTGTATGACAATGTAAGACCTCTACGACGAAGTTTTGTGCTCATTGCTACGCCTGTACAAGTCGCACAATTGGAAATTTACTTCCATGCATATAAGCTATTTCACGCAATAAATACATTAGAATCAAAGGAAAATATGCGCACAAAAAATAGATCGGGTCAAGTAGATCCTATGATATATGACAACCCAATCACAAGGAAAAATTAGAGCACACACAAATTGGCTTTGTGTAGACATGTAGAGGCTGGTTAGCGGAGCGGACCTTGGTGTCGAGCATGACCGCGCAGAGGATGCCGGTGATGTCCATGGCCTTGTGGAGGTTGTCGAGGGTCTCCTGGTGGTACTCGTGGGAGCCGTGCGAGAAGTTGAACCTGGCGACGCACATGCCGGCGCGCAGGAGGCGCGTGCACATCTCCACGGACCGCGAGGCGGGGCCGAGGGTGCAGACGATCTTGGTCTTGGGGCGCCGCCTCCAAATCTCCTCCGGCCCCGCGCCGAGCGCCAGGTCCGCCATTGCACGGCCGGGGAAAGGGAGGGGTGGTGCGAGACGAAGGAGCCGCCGAGGCGCGAGCGGTTGATGCGTAGCGGCGAGGAGAGGAGAGGAGGTTGGATCGGAAGGGACGGTGGCGGTGCGAGAGAATATATAAAGGGTGGTGCGGGGGAAGGCGGCCGGGGGCGCCAGGGTAAAACGGTAGGGCTTGGTTCACTTTTTATTTCTCCTTTTTTTTTTGCAAAATATACGTTTGTACATACGCGTCTGACCTTCTCGTGAAGGAAAAAAAAAACATATTGCCTTTTGGGGGTTTCTTGTGGAAGAGGGCTTAATTCGTTTTCCTTCAAGGGCACCGATAGGCGCCGGCGCGCCGGCCGAAATTTCGGCCGGTCAACGCACAACCGCCCGATACGATTGTAATGAGCCGCCTGATCTGGCCCCGCATCGTCCACTTCCTCCCCTTCGATTCTTTCTTTCTCCTCGCACTTGCTGCCGCACCAGTGCCGCCACGCACGAACCCCCCGTCCCTTCCTCCCCCGATGACCCCCAACGCCGATGACCTCGCCGGCTCGCTGCCGCTCGCCATCCCCGCTCTTCATCAGCCACAGTTCCAGACAAATACACCGATCCCATGGTTGCAGCAAAACACGACTATGGTCCCAGCTATTATGGACTGTGGTTACCGTCGCAGATGGCCGCAGACATGGTGTTTCCGTCACAGCTCGCTGTGGTGACTGTCGTGCTCGCCGCGGTGACCGGTTCCAGCAAAAATGGCTAATACTTGCAGCTCGCCGGCCGCAGACTCTTTTTGTTCCCGCCGCCGCACTTGAAGCACCATGGCAACCAGGAACAAAGTATGTAGCAAAACGTCGACGCTAGTAGCAAAAATCAGACATGGTTGAAGCTTTGAAAAAGCCGGTTGTAGCAAACGAATTGGCCACATCCAGCAAAAATCGAAAGCAACAAAAAATTTCCAAAAAAACTTGGTTGAAGCAAAAAAATTGCCAGTTCCAGCAAAATCGAAGAATGGTGGTAGCAAAATTTAAGCATGGTTCCAGCAAAATCAAAACAAAAAAGGTGGTAGCAAAAATTAGGACTGGTTCCAGCATTTGCCATGGTCGGTTCCAGCATCTCCGACAGCGGGTTGCAACTTTTGTCTCTGCTGTCGAAGTTTCGCCCATCGCGGTTCCAGCATCTCTGTACACTGGTTCCAGCATCCCCGCACCATGGTTCCAGCAAACGAAAATAGCCGGTCACAACAAAGAACCTCCCGCTCGTCGCCGCTTGCAGCACTTGGCTCCGCTGGTGGCCGCGCCGACGGACGCCGGTTCCAGCATACACCACCAACGGTTGCAGCTTTTGGGCTTGGAGGGTCTAGCACGGCTGCGCCCACCCTCTGCTCCCGGTTGCAGGTCTCTCAGCACCGGAGCTCGCTGGGTTGAATCCATGGCACTGATATGTGAGAGGGATGTGGAGGAAGAGAGGAGTTACTGGCTAGTTGTTGTAACACCCCATGTATTAACTACAGTAATTCCCTTTTGATAATGCCATGTCATCATGTTTAACAGTGCATGATCATCATTAGCATCATATTGCATTTCAACTCCTAACGCAAATTCAAATTTAAATTACAAGTGAAATAATTATTTCTCCGAACGGTACAACTAAAATGATCGAATAATTCTATAAATTTCCCTGATCATTGTAATGTTAAAATCAACTTCACTTGAATCACAAATAAATTCCTAGGAAATTAATAAGTGGTCGAGCAATGAATAAAATGGCCTTTTCAAAATAAACGATTATTTATTTAACTCTAGTTGCCCCCAAACTTTTTGTGCTAGCTCAAAATAATCTGTATTATTTATGTGCCAAATTTCACGTTCACCAAAAATCGTTTGGTACAAAAAGAAAATAGAAAACGGTGCCAGAAATATAAAACAGAAAAAGAAAGCAAAAGAGAAAATAAAAAGGCCCCCCCTCCTCCCGGGCCTCGGCCCAGCCACATGCCAGGCCGACCCATCCCCACTCCCTTAACCCCTTGGTGCCGAAACCCTAGCCACCGACACCCCACTCCCCCCCCCACTCAATCTCCCTCTCCCTCCACCCGATCCCCTCCGGATCGGGGCAGCGCCCCGCTGCCCACCTCACCGACGCCGCCTCGCCGGACGCCTCCCGTCCCCGCCGCCACGCCAGCGCCCCTCGTCGAGGCCACCTCACCGTCCCCGTCCCCCCTCCCGATCCAGGAGTGGATCGGGGCCGCGTCGCCACAGACGCCGCGCCCGAGCACCCGACGCCATCGTCGCGTCGCCTCGCCGGCGCCGCCCGTCGCTTCCCCGTCAACCCCGTCGCCTCCTCACCCTGCCACCACGCCGTCGCCAGCCAGCCTCTCTCTCCCCGATGTGAGCCCCGGCCGCTGCGCCCCCCTCCTCTCTTCCACCACGCCGCTCGCCGCTTGCGCACTCGCGAGCCACGGCCTCACCGCGTCGCGCTCGCCCGTCGTTCCCCACGCGCGCGCCCGTGCGAGGCTGCACCTCTGCTGCGGCACTCGCTGCCCGCCGCCCGCGCCCCGACTCCCTCCGCCGGCAGTCCCACCCGCCTTCGCCGCGCCATCACCCGCTCGCCGGCAACCGGCGCACGCGCCTGGCGCCCGGTACTCGCTACCCCGCCGCCCGCTTGGCCCTGTGCCACTGAACACAGGGCCCCACGCCCCTTTTAGTTTTAAACGAAAAAGAAAAAGAAAATATAATAATAATTAATTAGTTAATTAGTGAATTAATTAACTTAACTAATCATGTTTAATTAAACTAATTAAACTTAATTAACCTAATTATCTAATTAAGCTAATTAATCTGTTAATTAGGCTAATAGTCAATGACGGCGGACCCCACCTGTCAGATTGTGCTGACGTCAGCATGATCTCATGCTGACGTCATCAATTACTGTTTCGGATAATGTTGATTTATTAAATTAATTAAATTCCATAAATTGTTTAACTCTTTATAAATTCATATTAAATAATCCGTAACTCCGATGGAAAAACTTTGTACATGAAAGTTGCTCAGAACGACGAGACGAATCCGAATACTCGGTCCGTTCGTCCGCCACACGTCCCTAATTACCCGAACATGCAACCGTTCCCCTCCGGTCATCTGTCTGACAAATGTCCAGAACCGGGAAAACATTCCCGGATGGATTCCCCCTTCCTCGGTGACGTGCAACCGTACGTTAGGACACCCCGGCACTGCATATTGTCATGTCGTACATTGTGTTGCTCATGTCTGCTGTGTATTTATACTGTTTCCTTCCCCTTTTCTCTCTCGTTAGACTCCGACGCAGTTCCCGGTACCGACGAAGCTCCGGAGCCCGAAGACACCATTGACAACCTTGCCCTTGCCGCCGAGCAACCAGGCAAGCCCCCCCCTTTGAGCATACCAATATCGCCCATTCTATTTCTCATGCTTGCATTAGAACTGCTGCTGCTGCTGCTTTACCTATTTTGATGCATAGCCTGTTTATTGTAACCTGCTGTTCATAATTACCTGCATATCCTAAACTGCTTAGTATAGGCTGGGTAGAGACCTATCAGTGACCCCCCACTTTTCCCGACTGCCCCGCTGGATTATCAGAAGACGCGACCAACGGGATTGAAGACCAGGCCCCGACACCGCACATCACCACCCCTTAGTTGTAACGACACTGCAGCGTTACTATCGAGTGCCGAGGGTGAAACCTCTTGTAGCACTTCTGATGTTAACTCTGTAGAGTAGCTATTCGGTCGTGGTCATCGAGGGTGATTCCTCCTTCACCACTTCCGATAACAACGCTGTCGTGCAACACATCAAGTGTGAACCCATCGAGGGTGATTCCTCCGAGTTCACCTTGACGATTACATCGAGTAGGAATCCAACGAGGGTGATACCTCGGATTCCCCTGATGTTATGGACACACGGATACTTGGACTTTACACTGTTACTTGGATAGGCGGGTCGACCCTGAGGGGTACCCGCGTGCGCCTGAGAGGCGAGTGTTGTGAAGACGGGTGCCTGTATGGTGCCCGAGTGATGAATACGAGGCACGGCCGGGCATTCTTAACCCTTGCAGCAAGTCATCGAGACGGGGCGACGGGGTCACATCTTTCGTGAGTCTCTGCTCGTTACCGCAAGCCCCTAGTCCACTAACGATTTGGATATTTGATCCGAGCAGGCCTCTGGCCTGATAGCACTAACCATCACATGGGCATAGTATGGGTGTTCTGCATCGTTGCATCAGCCGAAAGCTCTGTCAGACGTCTAGTTCAGCCTTGCGGCCGGGACGGACCGGCGCCCACCTGGTGCCTGGCTTCCCCCTGCACGCAACGACTCGGAGTGCACAGGGCGATGGCCCAAGACCTCTGAGCGCTTAGGATGTAGACCGACGGGGACCTCTCTGCTGAGCTCTAGGTAGGGTTGCGATGTGTCGTTTGGCCGAGGCCGGGCAGGACCCAGAAAGTGTGTCCAGCCGGAGTTAAGCGAGCGTGGTGGGTAAGTTGGTGCACCCCTGCAGGGAAGAAAACTTCTATCGATAGCCGGTCCTATGGTAAAGGACACTCGGAGTTGTATCCTGATTGATACAATTTAGAACTGGATACTTGGATACTATGGCTCTGGGATTGCTTCTCGCAGGGAGTCGAGAAGGGATCTCAGGACGAGGTTGATGATTGTATGGCTCTGGGATTGCTTTCTCGCAGGGAGTCGAGAAAGGATCTCTGGGTGAGGTTGAGACTTAATGATATTGCTACATTATATTGTACTGTTCTACTCTCTTCTATTGCTGCAAGACCGCTGAAGATGCTAGTCTTCGATAGGACTAGGATTTCCTCTCTATTCTGGCATTTCTGCAGCCCAGTCCACATATATAGCCTCCCTTTGACAATGTTGCATATGTAGTGTAGATCCTTGCTTGCTGAGTACTTCCGAGTACTCACGGTTGCTTTGTTTTCCTTTTCTCCCCATATCAGTTTGTCGTGACCAGAGGACGGAGCCGCCTGAGACAGCTACCCCCGCCGACGATCGACTACTACTACTACCCCGAGGATGGATACTACTACGGGTTGGATGACGACCAGGAGTAGGTTCGGAGGGTCCCAGGCAGTAGGCCTACGCCTTTCGATCGTAGTGTTTTATTTTGCCCCGCCTTTCTAAAGGCCCTTCTGTTTCTCTTTTAATATCTGTACTCAGATATCTGATGCTTCCGCTGACGCTTGTATGCAAGCTTATGTATTCGAGCCCTCGAGGCCCCTGGCTTGTAATATAAAGCTTGTATGACTTTATTTATGTTTTAGAGTTGTGTTGTGATATCTTCCCGTGAGTCCTTAGGCTTGATCGTGTGCATTTGCGTGTATGATTAGTGCACGATTGAGCCGGGGGCGTCACAAGTTGGTATCAGAGCCGACTGCCTGTAGGAACCCCCTTTCCAACTCCTTGGCTGAAGTTGAGTCTAGTGGTCCAAAAGCTAATTTACTAACTTGGCTGTGTGGCTTACGGGCCCACGTCGCAAATTGGGTGGTATTAGTATCTTTTACTCCTCGACCTTTACTCTGGGACTTTGACCTCTCTTCTATTCGGGTTAAATAAAGTTTACTAACGCCGACACTTAGGATCTCGTAATCTCGTCTACCCGGAGAGCTGGATATCTGTGCTTAATTCCTTACCATTGATCTGATTAGTCTGATAATCATTTTCCTTTCCGTTGTTTTGTTTAACCTTTTTCTCTGAGTTGTATTATACTCCGAGTTGTCATTCAATAAGACCGGATTCTGCATCAGAGTGCACACGGAGAGTAGGATCCAGCAAGTTGATCGATCATCGGTGTTTTCTAAACTTGACTTGAGGTTGGGTTATCATCAGATCCGTGTTCGTGAAGAGGATATTCCCAAGACTGCATTTGTTACTCGTTATGGCTCCTACGAGTACACTGTCATGTCATTTGGCTTAACAAATGCTCCAGCCACATTCTCCCGTCTGATGAATTATATTTTCATGGATTACCTTGACAAGTTCGTCGTGGTTTATCTAGATGATATTCTGGTATATTGGAAGAATAAGGAAGAACATGCCGAACACCTCCGTCTTGTATTGGAAAGGCTCTGAGAACACCAGTTGTATGCCAAATACTCCAAATGTGAATTCTGGCTTTCTGAAGTAACTTACCTTGGTCATGTGATTTCCAAGGAGGGCATTGCTGTTAACCCAGAACGAGTTCAGGCTATTCTTGACTGGACTCCTCCGAAGAATGTCAAGCAAGTGAGAAGTTTTCTCGGCCTTGCAAGTTATTGCCGTCGTTCTGTCAAGAATTTCTCAAAGATTGCTAAGCCTTTGACTGATCTGCTTCACAAGGGCGTTAAGTTTGAATGGACAGAAAAATGTCAGGAAAGTTTCCAGACACTCAAAGACAAGCTGACATCTGCCCCAGTACTATCTCCTCCATATACCCGCAAAGACTTTGTGATTTATTGTGACGCATCCCGTGAAGGATTAGGCTGTGTCCTAATGCAAGAGCGTAAAGTGATTGCTTATGGCTCTCGTCAGTTGCGCCCACATGAAGAGAATTATCCGGTACATGATCTAGAACTAGCTGCTGTGATCTATGCATTGCAGTTGTGGCGACATTACCTTCTCGGTAATCGTTGCGAGATCTACACGGATCATAAAAGTCTGAAGTACTTGTTTACTCAACCATCTCTAAACCTCCGTCATCAAAGATGGATGGAGGCCATTGCAGACTATGATTTGGGTATTTCCTATACCCCTGGCAAGGCTAACGTGATGGCTGATGCCTTAAGCCGCAAGTCCTATTGCGACAACCTCATGGTTAGGTGAGCTCAACCTCGTCTTTTTGAAAAACTGTGCAAGCTGAATCCCCGTATTGTCCCACAGGGTTCTCTTAATAACCTTGTGATACAACCAGATCTCGAGAAAGCTGTTAAGAATGCGCAAGCTAAAGATGCTGAAATTGATCTAATGAAGAAAGACCTTCACCTTGTAAAGTACAGAGATTTCTCGCTGTCTGAAGATGGAACCTTGTATTTCAGAAACCGCATTGTCGTACCTCGCTTCGAGCTTATGACCGACAAGGTCATGAAGGAGGCACATGATACCCCGCTGTCTATACATCCGGGTAGCACCAAGATGTATCGTGATCTTCGTCAAAGGTACTGGTGGTCTAAAATGAAGCAAGACATTGCTCGTTATGTTGCTGAATGTGATGTTTGTCGTCGCGTTAAAGCAGAACATCAGAAACCAGCTGGAATTCTGCAACCACTTCCTATTCCTCTATGGAAATGGGATAAGGTTCAGATGGATTTCGTTACAGGACTTCCCAGGTCACAGAAGGGTCACGATGCTATTCTTGTCGTCGTTGATCAACTTTCTAAAGTTGCACACTTTCTGCCTATCAAGGAGACTATCACTGCTAGTCAGTTAGCAGAGTTGTATATCTCCAGAGTTGTATCACTCCACAGTATTCTGAAGGAGATCAGTTCGGACCGTGGCGGTCTTTTCACTTCCAAATTCTGGGAAAGTTTCCAAACAGCTATGGGAACTCATATTACCTGGAGTTCAACTTATCATCCACAATCCCAAGGCCAAGTCGAACGAGTCAATCAAGTGCTTGAAGATATGCTACGAGCTTGTGTTATTTCTTTCGGCAAGAAGTGGGAAGAATCTCTTCCATATGCCGAGTTCTCTTATAACAACAGCTATCAAGCCAGCTTGAAAATGGCCCCCTTCGAAGTACTCTATGGACGTAAGTGTCGAACCCCTCTGAATTGGTCAGAAACTGGGGAACGACCGCTCGTGGGTCCGGATATTATTCAACACGCCGAAGAACAAGTCCGTATCGTTCGAGAAAATATCAAGGCGGCTCAGGACCGCCAGAAGAGCAACTGTGATCGCAAACGATGGGGTTTGACTTATCAACCTGGTGATCAGGCTTATCTGCGAGTCACCCCGATGAAAGGCACTCACCGTTTCGGAATTAATGGCAAGTTAGCTCCCCGCTACATTGGTCCTTTCCGCATTGTTGCTAGACGTGGTCAGGTGGCATATAAATTGGAGTTGCCACCGCAATTCTCTCATATCCACGACGTCTTCCATGTGTCGCAACTTCGTAAATGTTTCAAGGAATCTCCGCACCGTGCAGTGGATCACGAGATGCTCGAATTGCAAGATGACCTATCTTATAAGGAGCATCCGATCCACATTCTCGATGAAGCTGAACGTCGGACCCGTCAGAAGGTTACCAAGTTCCTCAAAGTGCAGTGGTCAAATCATACGAAGATGAAGCCACTTGGGAACGCGAGGATAATCTTCGTGCGGAATACCCCGAACTTTTTCCTTCTACCTCTTAATTCTCAGGACGAGAATTCTTGTTAGTAGAGGAGATTTGTAACACCCCATGTATTAACTACAGTAATTCCCTTTTGATAATGCCATGTCATCATGTTTAACAGTGCATGATCATCATTAGCATCATATTGCATTTCAACTCCTAACGCAAATTCAAATTTAAATTACAAGTGAAATAATTATTTCTCCGAACGGTACAACTAAAATGTTTGAATAATTCTATAAATTTCCCTGATCATTGTAATGTTAAAACCAACTTCACTTGAATCACAAATAAATTCCTAGGAAGTTAATAAGTGGTCGAGCAATGAATAAAATGGCCTTTTCAAAATAAACGATTATTTATTTAACTCCAGTTGCCCCCAAACTTTTTGTGCTAGCTCAAAATAATCTGTATTATTTATGTGCCAAATTTCATGTTCACCAAAAATTGTTTGGTACAAAAAGAAAATAGAAAACGGTGCCAGAAATATAAAACAGAAAAAGAAAGCAAAAGAGAAAATAAAAAGGCCCCCCCTCCTCCCGGGTCTCGGCCCAGCCACATGCCAGGCCGGCCCATCCCCACTCCCTTAACCCCCTGGTGCCGAAACCCTAGCCACCGACACCCCACTCCCCCCCCACTCGATCTCCCTCTCCCTCCACCCGATCCCCTCTGGATCGGGGCAGCGCCCCGCTGCCCACCTCATCGACACCGCCTCGCCAGACGCCTCCCGTCCCCGCCGCCAGGCCAGCGCCCCTCGTCGAGGCCACCTCACCGTCCCCGTCCCCACTCCCGATCCAGGAGTGGATCGGGGCCGCGTCGCCACAGACGCCGCGCCCGAGCGCCCGTCGCCATCGTCGCGTCGCCTCGCCGGCGCCGCCCATCGCCTCCTCACCCTGCCACCACGCCGTCGCCGGCCAGCCTCTCTCTCCCCGATGTGAGCTCCGGCCGCTGCGCCCCCCCTCCTCTCTTCCACCAGGCCGCTCGCCGCTCGCGCACTCGCGAGCCACGGCCTCACCGCGTCGCGCTTGCCCGTCGTTCCCCACGCGCGCGCCCGTGCGAGGCTGCACCTCTGCTGCGGCACTCGCTGCCCGCCGCCCGCGCCCCGACTCCCTCCGCCAGCAGTCCCACCCGCCTTCGCCGCGCCATCACCCGCTCGCCGGCAACCGGCGCACGCGCCTGGCACCCGATACCCGCTACCCCGCCGCCCGCTTGGCCCTGTGCCACTGAACACAGGGCCCCACGCCCCTTTTAGTTTTAAACGAAAAAGAAAAAGAAAATATAATAATAATAAATTAGTTAATTAGTGAATTAATTAACTTAACTAATCATGTTTAATTAAACTAATTAAACTTAATTAACCTAATTATCTAATTAAGCTAATTAATCTGTTAATTAGGCTAATAGTCAATGACAGCGGACCCCACCTGTCAGATTGTGATGACGTCAGCATGATGTCATGCTGACGTCATCAACTACTGTTTCAGATAATGTTGATTTATTAAATTAATTAAATTCCATAAATTGTTTAACTCTTTATAAATTCATATTAAATAATTCGTAACTCCGATGGAAAAACTTTGTACATGAAAGTTGCTCAGAACGACGAGACGAATCCGAATACTCGGTCCGTTCGTCCGCCACACGTCCCTAACTACCCGAACATGCAACCGTTCCCCTCCGGTCATCTGTCTGACAAATGTCCGGAACCGGGAAAACATTCCCGGATGGATTCCCCCTTCCTTGGTGACGTGCAACCGTACGTTAGGACACCCCGGCACTGCATATTGTCATGTCGTACATTGTGTTGCTCATGTCTGCTGTGTATTTATACTGTTCCTCCCCCTTTTCTCTCTCGTTAGACTCCGACGCAGTTCCCGGTACCGACGCAGCTCCGGAGCCCGAAGACACCATTGCCAACCTTGCCCTTGCCGCCGAGCAACCAGGCAAGCCCCCCCCCTTTGAGCATACCGATATCGCCCATTCTATTTCTCATGCTTGCATTATAACTGCTGCTGCTACTGCTTTACCTATTCTGATGCATAGCCTATTTATTGTAACCTGCTATTGATAATTACCTGCATATCCTAAACTGCTTAGTATAGGCTGGGTAGAGACCTATCAGTGACCCCCCCACTTTTCCCGACTGCCCCGCTGGATTATCAGAAGACCCGACCAACGGGATTGAAGACCAGGCCCCGACACCGCACATCGCCACCCCTTAGTTGTAACGACACTGCAGCGTTACTATCGAGTGCCGAGGGTGAAACCTCTTGTAGCACTTCTGATGTTAACTCTGTAGAGTAGCTATTCGGTCGTGGTCATCGAGGGTGATTCCTCCTTCACCGCTTCCGATAACAACGCTGTCGTGCAACACATCAAGTGTGAACCCATCGAGGGTGATTCCTCCAAGTTCACCTTGACGATTACATCGAGTAGGAATCCAACGAGGGTGATACCTCGGATTCCCCTGATGTTATGGACACACGGATACTTGGACTTTACACTATTACTTGGATAGGCGGGTCGACCCTGAGGGGTACCCACGTGCGCCTGAGAGGCGAGTGTTGTGAAGACGGGTGCCTGTATGGTGCCCGAGTGATGGATACGAGGCGCGACCGGGCATTCTTAACCCTTGCAGCAAGTCATCGAGACGGGGCGACGGGGTCACATCTTTCATGAGTCTCTGCTCGTTACCGCAAGCCCCTAGTCCACTAACGATTTGGATATTTGATCCGAGCAGGCCTCCGGCCTGATAGCACTAACCATCACGTGGGCATAGTATGGGCGTTCTGCATCGTAGCATCAGCCGAAAGCTCTGTCAGACGTCTAGTTCAGCCTTGCAGCCAGGACGGACCGGCGCCCCCCTGGTGCCTGGCTTCCCCCTGCACGCAATGACTCGGAGTGCACAGGGCGATGGCCCAAGACCTCTGAGCGCTTAGGATGTAGACCGACGGGGACCTCTCTGCTGAGCTCTAGGTAGGGTTGCGATGTGTTGTTTCGCCGAGGCCGAGCAGGACCCAGAAAGTGTGTCCGGCCGGAGTTAAGCGAGCGTGGTGGGTAAGTTGGTGCACCCCTGCAGGGAAGAAAACTTCTATCGATAGCCGGTCCTACGGTAAAGGACACTCGGAGTTGTATCCTGATTGATACAATTTAGAACTGGATACTTGGATACTATGGCTCTGGGATTGCTTCTCGCAGGGAGTCGAGAAGGGATCTCAGGACGAGGTTGATGATTGTATGGCTCTGGGATTGCTTTCTCGCAGGGAGTCGAGAAAGGATCTCTGGGTGAGGTTGAGACTTAATGATACTGCTACATTATATTGTACTGTTCTACTCTCTTCTATTGCTGCAAGACCGCTGAAGATGCTAGTCTTCGATAGGACTAGGATTTCCTCTCTATTCTGGCATTTCTGCAGCCCAGTCCACATATACAGCCTCCCTTTGACAATGTTGCATATGTAGTGTAGATCCTTGCTTGCTGAGTACTTCCGAGTACTCACGGTTGCTTTGTTTTCCTTTTCTCCCCATATCAGTTTGTCGTGACCAGAGGACGGAGCCCCCTGAGACAGCTACCCCCGCCGACGATCGACTACTACTACTACCCCGAGGATGGATACTACTACGAGTTGGATGACGACCAGGAGTAGGTTCGGAGGGTCCCAGGCAGGAGGCCTACGCCTTTCGTTCGTAGTGTTTTATTTTGCCCCGCCTTTCTAAAGGCCCTTCTGTTTCTCTTTTAATATCTGTACTCAGATATCTGATGCTTCTGCTGATGCTTGTACGCAAGCTTGTGTATTCGAGCCCTCGAGGCCCCTGGCTTGTAATATAAAGCTTGTATGACTTTATTTATGTTTTAGAGTTGTGTTGTGATATCTTCCCGTGAGTCCTTAGGCTTGATCGTGTGCATTTGCGTGTATGATTAGTGCACGATTGAGCCGGGGGCGTCACATGTTGTGAGGTAGAAGATGAGGCGTGGAAGCTACAGGGAAGTAAATGAATGGCTGTGGAACCGACGCGTGAACAGATAAGGTTGGGAAGAGGCGTGGAGCGGTGGGTGGGCCTAGCTGCACACATGGATGTGTGCGCGCTCGTACGTAACTACAGCCGGTGGTTTTTGTTCGTATGTGGAATGACCTGGTTAATCGCGGATGCATCGATCGTAACCCTCATCTAGCGACGCGCGAGCGACCGGCCGAAAGCTTCGGCCGGTGTGTCAGCGTGAAACGTTTACCTTTCCTTCAATTGCGTTTTAAGCTTGCAGAGGAAGTATTATGTATTTCAAGTGATATTACTTGTAGGACAATTTAGACTTTGATTAGCTCCCCTAATTCGATTCAGAAGAAGGTCCATAGCGTGCCAACCCGGGCTTCTCTTCAAAAATATAGGCAGCTTCTACAACAACCTCTAGCAAAAATATTTTTATTGGTGAATGAGTAGCAAAAATGCGAAAATATTTTTTTTGGTGAATGACTAGCAAAAATGTCGAAACATAATTCAATGGTCCCTCTGAAGTTTACATTCCACTAGACCTAAAATGTGTACTTGAAGTGCTCTGTCATATTAAGCAAACGAGTTGCTAAGTAGTTTGTTCATTATGCAAAGGCCACCCCCCCACACACACACAAAAGAGATCAAGGGTTCGTCAACCGAGTTATTTTTTTATAATTCACTGCTTTATTTAAATATCAATAATGTCATCAATACAAATAATGTTTGGAGTGGTCATTAATCAAACATGATATCCAAATGGAAGTTGGTCGCATCCTTCGCCAAAATGTGCTTCAAAACTTGATTCTCTTCATGCACAATCTTGATTCTCGTAAAAGAGCGTAGATTCGAGTTGATCCTCGATGATCACCACCAATGGACCTAGAGAAATCTCATCTAAATGACAAACTATGGCCGTGCAATCTACGATCACTCTTACTCGGTGAAGATTCAGATCAGATGCCAACGACAACACCTCGCAACACGACGAAGGTTGTAAAATCTCAGGGTTAGTTAAACCTTCATAACAAATGACTGAAGCTCCCAAAAGAAATTCCTTGGTCATCCCTTATAGATTATTGCGCATGATCCCATGTCCCCTTCTTGTATATCGTTTATCTAAGTTAATTTTGCTAACCCTTTGGAAGGCTTCACCACTTTCTCACTGTGCTCCTTTTACTCACAGTACCAGTTTGTTTCTTTGGCGGTATCATATCAAGATCATTAAGGAATTTTTTTAATAAAATTCAGGGGCGATATGGACTTTGAAAGTTTTGATTTTTAAAGCACCTAACACATGGCCCACAGGGTGACTGGAACCTTAACAAATTGCTTCTCGTTCATCGAGTGTTGCACCATCGCCACCCACATCTTGGCATCTTCGGCTCTACATGTCATAATGTGCTCCGGCAAATCTTTGTCGACTAGCGGCCATACACTCTTCAACATCCGACATTCAATGAGAGAATGTTTCCATGGACCACTAGCCCTACTGCAGATTGCACACGCGTTCGAGTCTGATATGTGCCTTCTCAATAATGCCTCCCCTGTAGTAATCAAGTTATGGCTAACCTCCAAGCGAAGTTTTTGATCTTTATTGGAATTGTTACCTTCCATAGCTTATTCCACTGATTCTGAGAGCCCTTCGTATCTGAGCTAGCTTCCCTCTCATTGAGCCAATCAGTGATCCTATATTCCACCATCGAGAACACCACAATTATAGAGAGATTCATTCTTGTAAGTTTAGGGTTTGTAAAATCGATCCATACCTTAGCTCAGAGATCTTTATCCAGATATTCATTCATCTTGTCACGAAAAGCTATATTATTATTAATATGATTTCCTTTTAATAGATCTATATGTTTGGTTGTGATCATCGACGACCCACAAGTATAGGGGATCAATCATAGTCCTTTCGATAAGTAAGAGTGTCGAACCCAACGAGGAGCAGAAGGAAATGACAAGTGGTTTTCAGCAAGGTATTTTCTGCAAGTACTGAAAGTAGCATTGATAGATAGTTTTGTAACAAGTAACAAGTAGCAACGGTAACTAGGTATAGCAAGGCGGACCAATCCTTTTTATAGCAAAGGACAAGCCGAAACGTCATCTATATAAAGCAAGCGTTCTCGAGGACACATGCGAATTGTCGTCTAGTCAGGTTCATCATGTTTAGTTGATTCACATTCGCTACTTTGATAATTTGATATGTGGGTGGACTGATGCTAGGGTGCTGTTCTTACTTGAACAAGCAACCCTCTTATGATTACCCCCTCTCGCAAGCATCCGCAACTAAGAAAGAATCATTAAGATAAATCTAACCATAGCATGAAACATATGGATCCAAATCAGCCCCTTACGGAATAACGCATAAACTAGGGTTTAAGCTTCTGTCACTCTCGCAACCCATCATCTACTTATTAATCCACTATGCCTTCCCTTAGGCTCAAGTATGATGAAGTGTCATGTAGTCGACATTCACATGACACCACTAAAGGAAGAACAACATACATATCATCAAAATATCGAATGAATACCAACTTAACATGATTACTTATAACAAGACTTCTCCCATGTCCTCAAGAACAAAAGTAACTACTCACAAATCATATTCATGTTCAAGATCAGAGGGGTATTGAATATGCTTAAGGATCTGAACATTTAATCTTCCACCAAATAAACAAACTAGCATCAACTACAAGATGTAATCAACACTACTAGCAACCCACAGGTACCAATCTGAGGTTTTGGGACAAAGATTGAATACAAGAGATGAACTAGGGTTTGAGAGGAGATGGTGCTAGTGAAGATGTTGATGAAGATTGGTCCTCCCACGATGAGAGGATCATTGGTGATGTTGATGGCTTCGATTTCCCCCTCCCGGAGGGATGTTTCCCTGGCGGAATCACTCCATCGAAGAGCAAAAGTGCTCCTGCCCAAGTTCCGCCTCGAGACGGTGGCACTTCGTCCCGAAAGCCTTCTCTCTATTTTCTAGGGCAAATAGCCTCATATAGCAGAAGATGGGCACCAGAGGCCTGCTGGGGGGCCCACGAGCTCATAGGGCGCGCCCCGTGAGCTCGTCGTTCCCTAGTGGCCCCCTTTTGGTAATTCTTTCATTAGTATTATTTATATATTCCAAAATAATTCTCTGTAAAATTTCAGGTCATTTGGAGTTATGGAGAATATCTATCTCTAATGTAGCTTTTTTAGGTCCAGAATTCCAGCTACCGGCAATCTCTCCATTCGTGTAAAACTTGCAAAATAAGAGAGAAAATGCGTTAGAATTGCATCATAAAGTGAAATAACAACCCAAAGCATAATAAAAAACAGTAGGAAAACATGATGCAAAATGAACGTATCAACTCCCCCAAGCTTAGACATTGCTTCTCCTCAAGCGAAAGCCGAAGTCGATAATCATGACTACATGTTTAGAGAGAGAGGTCTTGATAAAACAAAATACGGACATGAAAGCATAACGATCATTATCATAGCAGCAATATATCATCATAAAACTTCTCATGATTAAGTAACAATTCGTTCACAAACTAAAGTATGAACCATAAACTTCATTGAAAACTAACAAATATGATCTCGGTCATTGAAACAATTGCAGTTTATCATATTTTCAGAAAGTCTATGTAAGAGCTTTGTTTAGCAAGTTCACATACTCAACTATCATTTATTTTTGTATGATTGCTGACACTCAAGGCATATTTAAGGAGCAAAAGTTTCAGTCAAACACATAGGAAGATGGGGGCTTATAGTTTTCGCCTCCCAACTTATTTATCTCGAGGATAATGTCAACAACAATAACTCATGATTACCTACATCCAACTGGATATATGTGCCTGGATCTTTCCCCACCACATGATACTTGCCAAGAGAAGAATAAAAGCGGAATAGAGATGAACACTATTGACTCTTGCATAAAAGTAAATACTAAATAGTAAAAGATAGACCCTTCGCAGAGGGAAGCAGAGGTTGTCATCTTCTTTTTATTCTTGGATGTGCAAGCTCTTAATGTAAAGGAACGTCACTTTATATTGCCCCTTGTGATAGCAACCCTTTATTATGCAGTCCGTCACTTATATTTTCTTTACCATCACAGGAACATACAAAGCTTATTTTCCCTTACAATAAAAGATCATACATATTTAGGAGCAATTTTTATTGCTTTCTGGACCGATGGCAACTACTTGAAGGATCTTGTTCAATCCATAGGTAGATATGATGGACTCTCATGGCAAGAAACTAGGTTAAAGGGTTTTTGGATGCACAAGTAGTATCTCTACTTAGTGCAAATTTTTGGCTAGCAAAGGATTATGAGCAAGCACCACATGTTAGAGGATCCATGACAATATAACTTCTATGTGAATATAAGCAAAGATAACTCATTACGTCGTCTTCCTTGTCCAACATCAACTATTTGGTCAAGCATATAATATTCGATGGGGGCTCACAATCATAAAAGATGTCCAAGATAGTACATTTATATGTGAAACCTCTCTTTCTTCATTACTTCTCATGAATTGCATCAATGACCAATGCTATGTTTGTTAACTTCCAACAAATTTTATCAACTATACTTCTTTTATGTGAAGTCATTACTCCCCATAGTACTAGCATATGATCTTTTTATTCTTTTCATTTCTAAGATTTGAGCAAGAAGGTAAAGTAACCAAACTCAAACTAATCTTTATTATATAACCCTCACACTCGATTACATAGATAGATCACGAAACAAGCACTTGAAACTAAATTATACTAAAACTTTATTCCGAACTAAGACAGATAACAATGATAAAGGTGATGGTGATACGATACTGGGGCACCTCCCCGAAGCTTGGAATAAGCTAAGGGTGGTGCCCATACCCGTGTACTCAAGTGTCTTTCTTTGGTGATGATGATGGTGAAGTGGTAGGCTTCTCCTTCATAATGTTCATTAGGATCTCCTTCAAATCCTGAATTTCTTGGAGCACATGACGAATAACCTCAACATTCTTTTGAATTTCGGCCATAATGTGCTTATTCTCCAGCCCCCGAGCATTCTTTCCTGTGTCACTTTCACTTGGACGAGAGATGTCCCAATTGGAAGGTATGTGCATACAAGAAGTATTCTCAACCCCATAATTGTGAACCAAATTATGAAAATTGTTCCAATGTAACCTGTGTAAGGGCCTCCTAGGGGCAGGCTACTCTTGTACCTCTTGACTTCCTTGGTTCCTCGTTGTTCTCATGGCTTCATGGGGGTTTGGAGTAGTGGAAATACTAGCTAGGGTGAACTTCGAGAAAATCTCCCTCATCTCTTCCATGGTGACCTCCTCAGCCTCCTCTCTCTTGAGTTCCATCTGGGACAACCAAGCATCGTCTTCCATGTTGTTGGAGGAAGAAGAAGACATGATTCCTAGCCTTGGAAATCTGACAGAAAATAGCACGAAACAAGAACAAAAGAGGAATTTGCGATACAGTGGTCAAAACAGCGAGGAGTATATATAATGAATTTTTTCGTGCAGGACAAGCAAACGGGAAGAAAGGAGTCGGGAAAGTCCACGGGGGAGTCATGAACTCACACGGCGCGCCCCCTGAGCTCGTCGCTCCCTCGTGTACTTTCTTGATTGTTTATTATTTTTCTAATTTTTTTATATATTTCGAAACGAACAAAAGGTGCTTTTATGGAACTTTTGGAGTCGGTTTACTTATCGTATCACATACTTACTCCTTTTCAGGGTTTCGGAGCGTTCCGGAAGGTCTCTTTTATGTGTTCCCTCAGTATCACGGTTTGAATAATATTAGTTTCAACGTTAATAGGTGTACCTGAGATATAATGCTTAATTCTTTGCCCATTAACCACTCTCGGATTAGTGCCCTCGCCATTGTTGTATCTTGATAGCTCCGGAGCGATAAACTTCTTCGAGATATATGGTCCTTCCCATTTGGAGAGAAGTTTTCCTATAAAGAATATGTAACGAGAGTTGTATAATAGAACTTGATAACCTACTTTAAATTCCCGTTTTTGGATTCTTTTGTCATCCCATCTTTTAACTTTTTCTTCAAACAACTTGGCATTTTCGTAGGCTTGTGTCCTCCATACATCTAGAGAGCTAATATCAAATAACCCCTTTTCATCGGCAAGCTTGAAATCATAATTAAGTTCTTTAATTGCCCAATAAGCTTTATGCTCCAACTCAAGAGGTAAATGACATGCCTTTCCATAGCCATTTTATATGGAGACATAACCATAGGATTTTTATAAGCAGTTCTATAAGCCCATAATACACCATCAAGTTTCTTAGACCAATTCTTCCTGAATCTATTAACAGTCTTTTGTAAGATTAATTTTATTTCCCTATTGCTCAATTCAACTTGACCACTAGACTGAGGATGATAAGGTGATGTAATTCTATGGTTGACATCATATTTAGCAAGAAGTTTACAGAAAGCACCATGAATAAAATGTGAACCACCATCAGTCATTAAATATCTACGGACTCCAAACCTCGGGAAAAATAACTGATACGTCCATTTTGCATCATGTTTTCCTACTGTTATTTATAATGTTTTTATGCATAATAACACTTTATGGAGTAATTCTAATGCCTTTTCTCTCATAATATGCAAGGTTTACACAAAGGGGGAGAATACTGGCAGTTGGAATTCTGGACCTGAAAAAGCTATGTCAGAGATACCTATTCTGCACGTCTCCAAATGAGCTGAAATTTTACGGAGAATTATTTTAGAATATATAATAAATATTGGAGAAAAGAACTACCAGAGGGGGGCTGCCAGGTGCCCACGAGACACCAGGGCGCCAACCCCTCCAGGCGCGCCCTGGTGGGTGGTGGGCAGCCCAGTCCACCTCCGGTGCCCATCTTCTGGTATATAAGGTCTTTTGACCTAGAAAAAATAAAGGGAGGACTTTCGGGACGGAGCGCCGCCGTCTCAAGGCGGAACTTGTGCAGGAGCATTTTTGCCCTTCGGCGGAGCGATTCCGCCGGGGGAACTTCCCTCCCGGAGAGGGAAATCGAAGCCATCGTCATCACCAACAACGCTCTCATCTTTGGGAGGCCAATCTCCATCAACATCTTCAAAGCACCATCTCATATCAGACCCTAGTTCATCTCTTGTGTTCAATCTTTGTACCGGAACCTTAGATTGGTACCTGTGGGTGACTAGTAGTGTTGATTACATCTTGTAGTTGATGTTATATGGTTTACTTGGTGGAAGATTATATGTTCAGATCCATTATGCTATTTAATATCCCTCTAATCTTGAGCATGAATATTATTTGTGAGTAGTTACCTTTGTTCTTGAGGCCATGGGAGAAGTCATGTTGCAAGTAATCATGTGAATTTGATATGTGTTCGATATTTTGATGATATGTATGTTGTGATTCCCTTAGTGATGTTATTTGAACATCGAATGCATGACACTTCACCATCTTTGGGCCTAAGGGAATGAATTGTGGAGTAGTTATTAGATGATGGGTTGCTAGAGTGACAGAAGCTTAAGCCCTAGTTTATGCGCTATTCCGTAAGGGACTGATTTGGATCCATATGTTTAATGTTATGGTTACATTTTATCTTAATACTTCTTTCATAGTTGTAGATGCTTGCGAGGGGGTTAATCATAAGTGGGAGGCTTGTTCAAGTAAGAACAACACCCAAGCACCGGTCCTCCCACATATCAAATTATCAAAGTAGCGAACGCGAATCAAACCAACATGATGAAAGTGACTAGATGAAATTCCCGTGTGCCCTCAAGAACGCTTTGCTTATCATCTGAGACTGTTTTGGCCTGTCCTTTGCCATCCAAAGGATTGGGCTACCTTGCTGCACTTTATTTACCGTTATCGTTACTTGCTTGTTACAAATTATCTTGCTATCAAACTACCTGTTACCGACAATTTCAGTGCTTGCATAAATTACCTTGCTGAAAACCACTTGTCACTTCCTTCTGCTCCTCGTTGGGTTCGACACTCTTACTTATTAAAAGGACTACGATTGATCCCCTATACTTGTGGGTCATCAATAACTTCTTTAAGCATTTTAATAGAAGTGTTATGATCAGCACTACTAGTTAGAATAGCTTCTACCCACTTAGTAACATAATCAACAATAACTAAAATATGAGTATACCCATTAGAGGAAGGAAAAGGTCCTATATAATCAAAACCCCAAACATCAAATGGTTCAATAATAAGTGAATAATTCATAGGCATTTCCTGGCGTCTACCAATATTACCAATTCTTTGACATTCATCACAAGAAAGAACAAATTTGCGTGCACCTTTGAAGAGAGTAGGCCAATAAAAACCAGACTGTAATACCTTATGTGCAGTTCTGTCTCCCGCATGATGTCCTCCGTATGCCTCGGAATGACACTTCCGTAGGATCTGTTCCAGTTCATGCTCAGGTATACAATGTCTAATAACACGATTTACAACTTTATATATATGTGGGTCATCCAAGAAGTAATGTCTTAAATCAAAGAAGAGCTTTTTATTTTGTTGGTATGTGTAACTAGGTGGTATATATTTAGCAACAATGTAATTAGCATAGTCTGCATACCAAGGATTATTATGAGAAGTAGAAGCATTTATAACAGTTAATTGCTCATCAGGAAAACTATCATCAATAGGCAGTGGGTCATCAAGAACATTTTCCATCCTAGACAAGTTATCTGCTGTAGGATTCCCAGCTCCTGTTCTATCAGCAATATGCAAATCAAACTCTTGTAATAAAATGACCCACCTAATTAGTCTAGGTTTAGCATCTTTTTTCCATTAGATATTTAATAGCAGCATGTTTAGTGTGAATAGTAACTTTAGAATCAACAATATAAGGTCTGAATTTATCACATGCAAACACAACTGCTAAAAACTCTTTCTCAGTACTAGCATAATTTCTTTGAGCACTGTCTAGAGTCTTACTAGCATAATGAATAACATTCAATTTCTTATCAAGTTTTTGTCCTAGAACGACACCAATAGCATAATCACTAGCATCGCACATAATTTCAAAGGGTAGGTTCCAATCAGGTGGTTGAACAATGGGTGCACAAATTAAGGCTTTCTTAAGTATTTCAAAGGCTCCACACAATCATCATCAAAAAGAAATGGAACATCTTTTTGCAAAAGATTGGTAAGAGGCCTAAATTTTTTAGAGAAGTCTTTTATGAACCTTCTATAGAAACCAGCATGACCAAGGAAACTTCTTATACCTTTGATATCTTTAGGACATGACATTTTCTCAATTGCGTCAACTTTAGCTTTATCTACTTCAATACCTCTTTCAGAAATTTTATGCCCAAGGACCATACCTTCATTCACCATAAAGTGGCACTTGTCCCAATTCAAGACAAGATTAGTCTCTTCACATCTCTGCAAAATGATGAGTGATATTTCTACACTCATTTCAATCTTGTTTAAACCGAGATATTTCATTTAAAGAGAGATATTCGCTCCGATATTGCCACTAATGACTAATGAATGCAAAGGATTCCACAAATCCTCTCGTAGATATTTTTACCACAGGAAATGGGCTAAAAAGCGAAGAGATCACGTGGGAGAAAGGAAAGGAAAGGAAGGAAAATGGAGAAGAAATAAGTCACTGGGAGGCGTCAGAAGGCCACCAGAACCAAAGACGGCGTTCCATGCGACCGCACGCACTCGCATGAGCAATCATTTGGCATGGAAACCGAGGCAGGTTGTCCACCTGAACAACTTTTATTAAGGGGACCCTGTCAAAAAATCAACAGAACGAGAGAAGGAGGAGCGTCGATGTAACACCCCCGGTGGTTAACTACAGTAACCACCCTTTTGATTATGCCATGTCATCATGTTTAACAGTGCATGATCATCATTAACATCATATTGCATTTCAACTCCTAAGTCAAAATCCAAATTTAAATGAAGGTGGAATATAAAAGTTGTCCAACATAAGAACTAAAATGTTCAATAAATAGTAGATAAATCAGAGGCTATGTTAAAATTGTAAACAACATTATTAAAATTGGATAAGTGACTCAAACAACTTAAAACAGTGGCTGAAAATGACATTTAGTAACCTTTTAATTTATTTGAAACAAATATGAAATGATGTTTTGCCCAAACTAGTTTTTGGTGTTAGGGTATAAAGCACTGGTATTTATAGACTAGGTCTCCCTTTTTACAAAAACCATTTAGGGCCTAAACAATTAGCAAACAGTAAAAAAAGAAACAGAAAAAGAAAAAAAAGGAAAATAGAAAGATGCTACTGTGCACTTACCTCAGCCTGAAGCAACAGCGCGGCCCAGCCCACCCCCGCGCCGTCCCTCACCTCGCACTGCTCACGCGCGCGCTGTCGAGCACCTGCCGCGCGCGGCCAGGCCCCCCTCTCCGCTGCTCGACAGCACGCCGCGCCCACACCCGCGCCTACAAGAACCCCTCCCCGACCCCACGGACACGCCCTGGCTGCCTCCCTCTCCCTCTTCGTCGCCTCCCCACTGCACCCGACGTGGCCATGTCCAAGGGGCCGTGGTAGGCGTGGCCACCGTCGCCTGTTCGCGCCGCCGTGTTGTCCGGCGGCTCTGTCGCGCACGACTACGTCGCCCCGCACCACCATTCGACACCCGGGGGCCCTTTTCCACTGCAGCTGCTCCGCCCCCTTCTCAGATCCCCGCCGGCGATCTTCTTCGCCAACGGCTGCACCGGCCCTCCCCCGAGCATACGTACACGGCGACAACCACTGTGAGGCTCCCCCTTCCTCCCCTGCTCTCTGCTCGCCCGCTCGGTAGCCGTAGCTGCTCCGCCGCGTACGCATGCTCCGGCCGCCGTGGCGCTGCTCCGTCCGGCCGCCTCGCTCGACGTTTCGGCCTGGCTTTTGCTCCGTTCGTCACCGCGTCGATCACTGGTTCAAATGGCGTAGTTGGCGCGCGCAAAAACCCCCTCGAAGCACCGCCCGCACCACTCACCGGAGCACATCTCCGCCACGCTCGTCGCCGGCACCTTTTCCGGTCACCATTGCCCCCGCCACCACCACCGTTCGACGCACGGCACACGTGCGGTTCGAACGCGCCCGGCCGCACGCCAAACGGCGCACCACAGCTCGATCCCGCCGCTCGCCGGCGCTCTGCCGCCGTCTCTGGCGCGTGCCGGGGTGGTTCCTGTGGGTCTGGCCGACGTGGCCGCCACATGGACCTCCCCGGGCCCCCCCTGGGCCGATGACATGTGGGCCCGTGGGGCCACTGTTGACCGTTGACCTGGTCAACTGGTCTGACTAGTGGGCCCCATGGCCCTATTAATTAACTGCTAATTAAATTTTTTAATTTAATTAGTTTTAGTTAGATGTCTCAATGACATGTGGGCCCCCCTGATTAGATTAGTTTAGATTCAAAACTAACTCTGGATTAACTCTGTGTCAGTGACATGTGGGCCCCACTGGTCAGGTTTGACCTGGCCGGCCCCCTGTTGACTGCTGACGTCATCTTTACGTCATGATGACGTCACCTTTTACTGTTTCGGATAATGTTTAATTTAAATAATTAAATAAATTCCAGAAAATCAATAAAACGTTAGAAAATCATATCTTTTAATCCGTAACTCCGATCGAAAAACTTTATACATGAAAATTGCTCAGAACGACGAGACGAATTCGGATACGCGGTCCGTTCGCCCGTCACGCGTCCCTAACTATCCGAACGTGCAACCGTTCCCCTCTTATCGTTTGTCCGATAATTCCAAAGACTTGGGAAATATCGTCAGATATTCTCCCGCTCCGTCTGATATGTGTAATGCTGCGTTAGACTACCCCTAGCATCGTGTATCGTATTTGTCATGATCATGTTTGCTCTATATTTATACTGTTTCCTCCCCCTCTTCTCTCTCGATAGAGCCGGTACCGACGCAGCTCCGGAGTTCGACGACCCCTGAAGACCTTGCCCTTGCCGCCGAGCGACCAGGCAAGCCCCCCCTTTGATCATCCCGATATCGCCCATTCTATTTCTCATGCTTGCATTAGAATTGCTGCTGCTGCTGCTTTACCTATTCTGATGCATAGCCTGTTCATTGTAACCTGCTGTTGATAATTACCTGCATATCCTAAACTGTTTAGTCTAGGCTGGGTAGAGACCTATCAGTGACCCCACTTATCCCGACTGCCGCGCTGGATCATCAGAAGACCCGATCAACGGGATTGAAGACCAGGACCCGACACCGCACATCACCCCCCCCTTAGTTGTAACGACACTGCAGCGTTACTATCGAGTGCCGAGGGTGAAACCTCTTGTAGCACTTCTGATGTTAACTCTGTAGAGTAGCTATTCGGTCGTGGTCATCGAGGGTGATTCCTCCTTCACCACTTCCGGTAACGACGCTGTCGTGCAACACATCAAGTGTGAACCCATCGAGGGTGAATCCTCTGAGTTCACCTTGACAGACACATCGAGTAGGAATCCAACGAGGGTGATACCTCGGATTCCCCTGATGTTATAGACACCCGGATACTTGGATTTTACACTGTTACTTGGATAGGCGGGTCGACCCTGAGGGGTACCCGCGTGCGCCTAAGTGGCGAGTGTTGTGAAGACGGGTGCCAGTGTGGTGCCCGAGTGGTGAATACGAGGCGTGGCCGGGGATTCTTAACCCTTGCAGCAAGTCCTCGAGACGGGGCGACGGGGTCACATCTTTCGTGAGTCTCTGCTCGTTACCGCAAGCCCCTAGTCCTAACGATTTGGATATTTGATCCGAGCAGGCCTCTGGTCTGATAGCACTAACCATCACGTGGGCATAGTATGGGCGTTCTGCATCGTATGCATCAGCCGAAAGCTCTGTCAGACGTCCAGTTCAGCAGTGCGGCATGGAGTGATTGGCGCCATTGCGGTGGTGCTTGGATCTGAGCCATGTGCGCAACGACCCGAAGGGCGAGGGGCGATGGCCAAGACCCCCTTGCGCTTAGGATGTAGACCGGCGGGGACCTCTCTGCTGAGCTGTAGGTAGGGTTGCGATGTGTCGTTTGACCGAGGCCGGGCATGACCCAGGAAAGTGTGTCCGGCCGGAGTTAATCGAGCGTGTTGGGTAAGTTGGTGCACCCCTGCAGGGAAGAACATTTCTATCGATAGCCGGTCCTACGGTAAAGGACACTCGAAGTTGTATCCTGATTGATACAATTTAGAACTGGATACTTGGATACTATGGCTCTGGGATTGCTTCTCGCAGGGAGTCGAGAAGGGATCTCCGGACGAGGTTGATGACTGTATGGCTCTGGGATTGCTTTCTCGCAGGGAGTCGAGAAAGGATCTCTGGGTGAGGATGAGACTTAATGACACTGTTACATTATATTGTACTGTTCTACTCTCTTCTATTTCTGCAAGACCGATGAAGATGCTAGTCTTCGATAGGACTAGGCCTTCTCTCTATTCTTGCATTTCTGCAGCCCAGTCCACATATACAGCCTCCCTTTGAAAATGTTGCATATGTAGTGTAGATCCTTGCTTGCTGAGTACTTCTGAGTACTCACGGTTGCTTTGTTTTCCTTTTCTCCCCATATCAGTTTGTCGTGACCAGATGACGGAGCCCCTAAGACAGCTGCCCTGCCGACGATCGCTACTACTACTACCCCGAGGATGGATTCTGCTATGTGTTGACTGACGACCAGGAGTAGGATCGGAGGGTCCCAGGCAGGAGGCCTACGCCTTTCGATCGTAGTGTTTTATTTTGCCCCGCCTTTCTAAAGGCCTTTCTGTGCTTTCTTTTATATCTGTACTCAGATATCTGATGCTTCCGTTGACGCTTGTACGCAAGCTTATGTATTCGAGCCCTCGAGGCCCCTGGCTTGTAATATAAAGCTTGTATGACTTTATTTATGTTTTAGAGTTGTGTTGTGATATCTTCCCGTGAGTCCTTAGGCTTGATCGTGTGCATTTGCGTGTATGATTAGTGCACGATCGGGCCGGGGGCGTCACAGTCGAGCACAACCACAACCTGTTCATCATCATCTTCATCCATGAACCATAGCCGCCACCATTTTTCACCTCCATAGCCATCTCCACCACCATAGCCCTCTCTCATCTAGTTCATACTTGTAATTGTGCATCGCACAAGGCATCCATTGTAAGACATATTGCAATCAATCAATCCCAAGATGTGTTCTTCAATGTTTTCTTCTCGCGATCTGATCTCCATGTGTGAGTAGTTCGGCAAGGTATGGGGTGAGGCATGAGCCTTGCAACCCTAGGTATTTGGTGAAGGGATCAATGGAATTCTTTGACACAACGTCTCGTCTGTGTGAAATAAAATTGTTTCATGAAGTATTTCTTTCCTTGTCCATGATCTTCATCCCTGGAGGTACCCAGGATCATGGAGATTGAGCACCGGTGAGGCTAGGAGAAAGGGGACCGTGAAGTGTTATACCAAACACCAGTGGCGGTAAGGTTTAGTTGGGTAACATGGATCATATCCTTGGGGATTCATGAGGTGTAGTCATTAAAACGCCCAAAGCTTTTGTCTGATGGTATTATCTTAATTATCGGGGCAACCCCGCAAGATGAATAGGGCCTTCGGTTGGACAACTGATTCTTGACGCAGGACTCGTGCCGGTCAAGATGTAATTTGTACACAACCCCCACTACGATAGGAAGCAAGCACCTCTTGATGGGTGACTTCCTGAGCACAAACTAATATCATTTTTATCCCAACACCAATACATGGCTGTAAGCATTAAGACCTCATCCTCGTAACTTCTTTTTATTATAAGTGTTTGAATCACAATTTGCTTGCAGATCCGGTCAAAAGCTGGATTTGACACTTTAGCAAAAGCTTGCTGGAGACCATTGCTTCAAGGGAGTCTTCCTCTCGTGGGTTCGATACCTAGGGTCACCTCTGGGAAATAGGTGCGGGATACCCTTTCTTGTTCCAATACCGGATCAATAAAAAGGATATATCAAGCCCTTTTTCGGGCGCCATTGCCGGGTAGGAGTTTAGTATTCCTAGTCTTTGTGTTTAGAGTTTTTGTTAAAGTTAATTTTTAGTTTTTGTTTTTACTTTTTCAGTTTTAGTTTAAGTCTTATTTTGTTGCAAGTCTTGTCACTTGAAAAAACCAAAAAGTTATTATGGCTCGTAATCTTGGGAGTTTTGCTACTCCTAGCAACAATTTCATGCGTGAACCAATAGCACAATCTGATGTTGCAGCTGCAGAATATTAGATCAAACCGAACCTAGTTTCCATGGTTCAACATGACCAATTTGGAGGCTCTGCTTATGAAGATGTAGCTATGCATTTACATAATTTTACTGAATTGTGCAACATGACACGCATAAAGGATTATGACCCAGATGCTTTGAAACTTCGCTTATTTCCTTTCTATTTGAGAGGAAAAGCTAAGGAATGGCTTTTAGCTTTGCCTATCACTTCTTGGGCTGTTTGTTGCAATAAATTTTTATCTAAGTTTTGTCCACCTGCAAAAAATATGCAATTACGTTCTCAGATTACAGGTTTCAAGCAAGAGGAACATGAGCCACCACAGGTACAACGAGCTACTATACAAACAGTTTTTAACCCCTTTTCGCACGGCATTTTAAACCGTTGCCTTGCTAGTGTGGGCGATAGGGGGGTCCTTCCCACATGACCCAGAAACCGTCGGAGATAGGCCCTCCGATCATACACGCTGCACAAAATGAGCTCATGTGCGATTGGGCTAGCCATCACATATAATTATACAAGTCAAATCGTTTCCCTTCGTAAGTACATCACACACAGTGAATCCTAGAGAAACGTTTCCCTTCGTACATCCCACACAGCCAATCCAAGGAATACATTTCCGTTTGTATGTACATCCCACATAGTCAATCCAAGAAGAACGTTTCCGTTCATATGTACATCCAACACGATGAATCCCAGACAAATGTTTCCGTTCGCACGTACATCACACACAATTTTCCCCATCAAATCGTCTATGATAGCGTTGCCATTGCAGACGATATTAATAGTTTTATCATTTGCTTTATTGAATGCATCACGCACGCGTGCGTAGAAGAAACTGTGTGACAGAGGCTGTCCATCACACACACTTTTTATGTGGAAAATGTTTGCACAAGGTGGCCTAACGCAAACAGTTTTCAAGAGGAAGTCGTGTGTGATTGTTCATTGATCCAACACATTTTCTTCCTAGAAACTGTGTGGGTTGTCTGAGGTCATCACCCACGGTGTTGTCCTAATAACCGTTTGCAATAGAAAACCCCAATAAGTAGGCTAATTGGCCTATTATTATTAATCCATTTATTAATCAAATTGACATTTCATATTAAGCACACACCATATTTCATTTTCATGTTACGGAACCAGGATTTCATAATTGAAATACATCAGAGTACAACATTATATAGCTTCAGCACTCAGTTACACCATATAGGCATATAGCTAGCTACCCCATTACACAACTGCACCCACACCAAGTTTCACATGCAACATCTATAACCTTTCGAAATTAGCATGATAGACGGTACATAGACAGATGAATCTCATCTGGAAAACTGCTGAAGCAGAAGGCGAATATTGAGCCTTCATTGATGTTGAAGGTCTTTGCAACTTTAGGCCAGTGCCTGTGGATGATTGACCGTCCGTCCTTCGTCCTCTTGAGGAAGACTTCAATATTGTACCGTGGGTGTTGTATGAATACCTTCCTCACCTCCTGACCATACAGGTGGTTTGAGAGGTAATCATCAGTGAACTGCTTTGGAAAGGACTGAAAACAAAGATATGCATAAATATCTTCTCTAAATTGGGAAATGGCGCAAAGGAATAAAAAGACAAGGTATAATAGTTAGTACCATCCTGTAGTGCACTGATGTCTTGTTCATTGTGTAGACAAAGATCTTGTTGTTTTTCGTCACTAGTTTCTTTATCCTAAGAATCTTTCTGAGTTTCTTGACTTGATTGATATTCATGGACAACTGATTTCCCCATATGCCAAATGGGTTGAACAGTGGGTCAAAACCTCTGACAGCAGGACCTACATGTGCAAGACCAAATTGTTAAAAACCTAAATATTAGAATGGTTCCTGCAATTGCACAATAATGTGCTATTAGACAAAGGACCATGCATGTGCAAACATCGATTGTAAACCTCAGTGCTTCCCATTATTTCCCTTCAACACATATAAGGTAGTTATTGATTAGGTTAAGTGAGGGTTGACATACTATCAATAAAATATGTTGATGAAAAATAAACACATTGCAGATTCAGCAGATTAATTCACGCCACATAGAAAAGCCATTTTATCCAAACCAAGCATGATTAAGAACTAGGAAATATAGCAATTGTATATGTTTCTCATGTATTTAGTACAGCCAAATTGGATTTATTCCTCGCATTGTAGAATTAAACCAAACAGTTAACTAAACACGACAACAAGTGAACCAAACATTAACTCAGCACCACATTGCAGAATATAACATATTCCTAATAGAAGAACAGTCAGTTAACCAAATGAAGCATGCATAACAACTTGGACATATAGCAATTGTATTTGTTTCTCATGTATTTAGTACAACCAAATTCGATTCATTTCTCACATGGTAGACAATAAAAAAATGCACCCACAACAATTGAACATCGCATTGCAGAATTGAACCAAACAGTTAACTAAACACCACAACAAATGAACCAAACATTAACTGAGCACCACATTGCACAATATATAACATGTTAGAAGATAAGACAGTTAACCAAACCAAGCATGCTTGACAACTTGGAAATATAGCAATTGTATTTGTTTCTCATGTATTTTGTACAGGCAAATTCGATTTATCTCTCACATGGAAGACAATACAAAATTGCACCCAGAAGAATTGAACAACACATTGCAGAATTGAACCAAACAATTAACTGAACACGGCAACAAATTAACCAAATAGTTAATAAGTGAGCACCACATTGCACAACATATAGAACATATACACTAGAGGATCAGATTGCATGGTAAAAGTACATAGGACAATTCACTCAAATTTGTTAAGGAAAGGCAGGAGCAGCACATGCAACAGGTAAACCAAATATGCTTAACCGGCATAGCTAGCTAACTGAATGTAAGTCCTTATAGTGAGCTAATAAGACAAGCTACTCCTCATCGTCGGAGATATCGATGACGATTGGCTCCTTGGACTTGGAAGAGGGCGAGGCCTGCACATCGTGGGTGCCCTCCTCGTAGTGGTGAGTTGCCTGAGCCACTTCGGGCACCAACCTGCTCGCTCTCGAGTTGAGGTAAGCACGGGCACGCTGAGAAAACACCTCGTAGTCTTCATCAAAGGCACCGACGGTGGCCTCTAGAAAATGCCACGAACTGTCGTTTAAAGCAGCCAACCGCATCACGGCATCGGTGCATGAGGCGTCGATGGTGGCCTCGATAGCGAGGTGCTCCTCCAAGATCTGGGGGTCGGCACGAATGGCAGCCATCGCAACCTCATCCGCGCATGCGGCCATGATTTGCTTCTCCGCTGCCAAATGCTCCTTGAGCTCCTGGCTATACTGCATGCACCATGGCTTAGGGTGGCGCTTATTTGGAGTAGGGGTCAGTGATTTGGGTGGAAGGTGTCACCCCAGCACTCAGGGCATGTGGGATGTAGAAGGAGGAGGAGGATGGGGGTCGGGTGTGGATTACTTGCCTAGATCGATGAGGCCGAGCAGCGTGAAGGAGGGTCGCCGGTGAGGAGGCGGCGCTGCAATCAAGGAGTGAAGGTTTGAACTTGGAAATGAAGGCAGAAACAGGGGAAATGTGGCTTTTGGTAAGGGGGAGGGGGCGGGAGGTAGATATTTCTGCGGAAGCCGAAAATTTTGGCTCGGTGCAGCAAAAAACTAGCGCGCAAAGTATCATCAGACACGGTCCCTTATTGAACACTGTGTACGATATGTGAACATCACAAATGATTCATATAGCTTACCCCATGTGTGATGAGTTTGAACGTGCAAATTTGGTCTGAATTTCCCTGCTTACAGTGTTCATCCACGTCATTGCATAATTTGGGTACACAAAAGAGCCTAGAGCACACCCACACTTCTTAATCGAGCAAGTTCAGCAATTAAACATAGCTAGTTGACCTAAACATTACTCTAACAAATTAAAGACCGGCACTCTAAATTAAACAAAGAGTACTACTCTGGCTGGCACTCGTCGATCTCCGCCGGCTCCTCCATGTCCAGCTCGCGCCCGACGATCTCCTCGGGAAGGGGCTCCATGGCATCCATTGCACCATACTTGGCAAGCATCTCTCCATCCGCGTCCGCCATCTCTTTGGAAAAGGCCACCACGAGTTGGGCGTGGGCGGCCGCGATCTGGGCTTGGACGGGCTCCATCATGGCAAGAAGCTTTGTTCGATTTGTGCGGTGACCGCTAGGAGCTGGGCGTAGGCGGCCTCGACATGGTCATGGGCGGCCTCCATCAGGGCTAAGGCCGCCGCTGCGGAATGGACAGCTGTTGTGCCGCTCCCGTCAGTTCCTATCCCCGTCGCAGATGTTGCTGCTGCCGCCTGAGCAGCAACATCAGTTGGTTGCGCTGCCTTGGCCCCCCGGTCACAGATTGCGTCGCGCTCACACAGGTTGTTAGCACGCGCATGGCGGCTACGACCGTGCTCTCACCGGAGTGGGCCGCCGAAGTTGCCCTCACGACGTGGGTCCACGTCCCCATCTTTCACCGGCGATGATTGAATAGTGAAATGATATTTGGGGAGCGAGCTAGTGTGCTGACGCGCCGGCTGTGGACTGTAGCGGATGCACCTGCTCGCGTAAGCCATATACTACTCCGACAGTGATCCAAGATATTTTTTACTGTATCTCACACGGTTGGTGATAATAAATTGTGTGGGATCTACTTGATTTTTTGTCTTGATTTGAAATACATAATGGGGTCATAGCGGCAAAGGTGGGTGTTTGAATTGCTACAACTTTTATCTGCAATGAACATGCAACTATAGGTGTGTCGTCAATTTTTTTGGAATTATTCAGGGTTCGTTTGGACATTTTTATACATTAACTTGGTTTGAGAAAAGTCCACATTTCAACCCTGAACTAACCACGCAGTTTAATTTACAACCCCAAACTTCAAAACCGGTCAAAATACACCCTCAACTTACCACAAGGTTCAAAACTCAACCCTGGTCTCAGTTTGACATCTGTCAACTGGTTTTGACCGCAGTCAATGCTGACTTGGCACTGCCAACTCAGCCTAGAGCTTGGGGACTATTAAAAAAAGTGGAGCCCCGCACGATCCCCACCTTTATTTGACCTTCCTCCTGCTCGATAGCCAACCTCCCCCAACCCTCCACCGCCGGCGCCGCCAGGGATCCGCGCCTCCATCAGCAGGGGCTGCGCTGCCGCACTCCAACCCCAACGCTTCCTCGGCTACCCCATGGCACCCTAAATCCCGCTGCTCCGGCTGCCCATAACACATGCCACTCCGCAGTACCCACGCCGCCCGGCTCCCATGTCTCCTCGTCGCCAGATCCCGGCCGCCTAGTGACCGGGCCGCTAGATCCGCCCTATCGCAGCCCCCCACGATGTCTCTCCTAGCCATGGTGGCCGAGAATGCTCCATGAGGGGATCTGCGCGAGAAGCATGACGCCACCCTCCCAGCCTCCTCCAAGCACAGATCTAACCATGGATCCACAGCATGGTGGCAGTGGACAAGGATGGGTACAACGGCTGTACCACACCACCCGGGTCGAGGACCTACGCATCAACGTCAGGCTGGCCAGTGCCGACAACCGCTTCGGCCACTGCTACCTCTGGATGAAGATCGTGGTGAACGCCTCCTGACCACCATCACTGTATTCCTTGCCATATGCTCAAGTTATGCTCTCCTTTGTTACATTTGTTTGTTTGCCGTGAGAGTTAGTTTGTAGTTCTAGTAGCTAGTAGGATTGTGTTTGTGTTCGTGTGGACTATCCAGGATGTGCTATGTTCCCGTGCCGTGAGAGTAATTATTTCTGATGAGGTGTTCATGCCTTTGCATGCGAGGAAGAATGCTTTCTTTTATTCATTCAACGACTTGTTTTATTTCGTACTCGCGTTCATCCGAAAGCTTGCATGCTAATTGCTGTTCTGCACTTCTGGACGGTTTTGCTGAGATGCACCGGGTACAGGAGAGAGGGCATGACGGAGATGTAGCAGCTTCTGGCCGCCGGTTGCTGGCGGCAGGCATGGCGACGGGAGCAATCGCGGGAGGAGCAAGGCTTGGGGTCGGGGCAAGAAAGAGCAAAATGATCCATAATTTTTTTAAATAATCCTCCAAGCCCTAGATTTAGTTTGCATTGTCTGCTGAGTTGGAACTGCCAAGTGAGTATTGACTACGGTCAAAACCGCTTGACAGACACAAAACCAAGACCAGGGTTGAGTTTTGAACCTCATGGTAAGTTGGGGGTGTTTTTCGACCGGTTTTGAAGTTCAGGGTTGTAAATTAAACCAAGTGGTTAGTTCCGGGTTGAAATGTGTGGACATTTCTCACTTGGTTTTCTAGGCGTTTCAGGTGCACAACTCAAAATTAAACTACATGCACATGCTCCGGTGCACCAAAATGGGTTGTAAATTCATATATGTGTCCATGGGTTGATGCTTATGTCTCATGCAAGAAATGGGGATGAATTTCAAACACCTTGGCACCGTCGCTCGCCGGCAAATGTTGAGATACTTGGTTTTGAAATTCTAGTAAATCCAAAACCTAGTCTGAAATTCATGAACCTTGGCATGCTATCATGGAATGGCACCAACATGCTGTGGTAAAAAAGATTGTCCCATTTGGGGCAGGTTTTGGTATAAGCTTCTCACAAACCAGAGCTTCTCACAAGAAGCCTCATGGTTCCGGTAGGGAACATGTTATCTTTGTGGATGAAACGATATTCGTTGCCTCTTCTTGCTTTCAAATTTTTTCTAGTGTCAACATAGAGCAACAGGAGTGTCGTGTTAAATTTTGGAATTTTTCAGGGTTCGTTTGGACATTTTTATACATTAACTGAGTTTTCTAGGCATTTATGTGCATAATTCAAATTTGAACTACAAGCACATGCTCCAGTGCATAAAAATGGGTTAAAAATCAAATGTGTGTCCTTGGTTGCATGCTTAGGTCCCATGCAAGAAATGTGAATAAATGTCAACAACCTCGGCACCGTCGCTCGGCCGCCAACATTGAGATACATGGTTTTTAAATTCTAGTAAATCCAAAACTCGTCTAAAATTCATGAAACTTGGCATGCTATCATGGAACGACATCAACATGTTGTGGTAAAAAAAATTGTCCCGTGATACGTCTCCAATGTTTCTATAATTTATGAAGTATTCATGCCATGTTTACAACAATTTTATATGGTTTTCGTATGATTTGATTAGAACTAACATGGAATGACGCTGTTTTCAGCAGAACTACAGTGGTGTGATACGTCCATTTTGCATCATGCTTTTATGTTGATATTTATTGCATTATGGGCTGTTATTACACATTATGGCACAATACTTATGCCTTTCTCTCTTATTTTACAAGGTTTACATGAAGAGGGAGAATGCCGGCAGCTGAAATTCTGGGCTGGAAAAGGAGCAAATATTAGAGACCTATTCTGCACAACTCCAAAAGTCCTGAAACTTCACGGAGAGTCATTTTGGAATTAACAAAAACTATTGGGTGAAGAAAGCACCAGAGGGGGGCCACCAGCCATCCACAAGGGTGGAGGGCGCGCCCTACCCCCTGGGCACGCCCCCTGCCTTGTGGGCCACCTGGCAGGCCCCCGATGCCCATCTTCTACTATATGGTGTGTTTTGACCTGGAAAAAATCAAAAGGAAGCTTCCGGGACAAAGCGCCGCCGTCTCGAGGCGGAACTTGGGCAGAACCAATCTAGGGCTCCGGCGGAGCTGTTCTGCCGGGGAAACTTCCCTCCGGGATGGAGAAATCGAAGCCATCGTCATCACCAAGGATCCTCTCATCGAGAGGGGGTCAATCTTCATCAACATCTTCACCAGCACCATCTCCTCTCAAACCCTAGTTCATCTTTTGTATCCAATCTTTGTCTCAAAACCTCAGATTGGTACCTGTGGGTTGCTAGTAGTGTTGATTACTCCTTGGAGTTGATGCTAGTTGGTTTATCCGGTGGAAGATCATATGTTCAGATCCTTAATGATAATTAATACTCCTCTGATTATGAACATGAATATGCTTTGTGAGTAGTTACGTTTGTTCCTGAGGACATGGGAGAAGTCTTATTATAAGTAATCATGTGAATTTGGTATTCGTTCGATATTTTGATGAGATGTATGTTGTCTTTCCTCTAGTGGTGTTATGTGAACGTCGACTACATGATACTTCACCATGATTTGGGCCTAGGGGAAGGCATTGGGAAGTAATAAGTAGATGATGGGTTGCTAGAGTGACAGAAGCTTAAACCCTAGTTTATGCGTTGCTTCATAAGGGGCTGATTTGGATCCATATGTTTCATGCTATGGTTAGATTTATCTTAATTCTTCTTTTATAGTTGCGGATGCTTGCGAGAGGGGTTAATCATAAGTGGGAGGATTGTCCAAGGAAGGGCAGCACCCAAGCACCGGTCCACCCACATATCAAATTATCAAAGTAACGAACGCGAATCATATGAGCATGATGAAAACTAGCTTGACAACAATTCCCATGTGTCCTCGGGAGCGCTTTGCTTTATATAAGAGTTCGTCCAGGCTTGTCCTTTGCTACAAAAAGGATTGGGACACCTTGCTGCACCTTAGTTACTTTTGTTACTTGTTACCTGTTACGAATTACCTTATCACACAACTATCTGGTACCGATAATTTCAGTGCTTGCAGAGAATACCTTGCTGAAAACCGCTTGTCATTTCCTTCTGCTCCTCGTTGGGTTTGACACTCTTACTTATCGAAAGGACTACGATAGATCCCCTATACTTGTGGGTTATCAAGACTCTTTTCTGGCGCCGTTGCCGGGGAGTGAAGCGCCTTTGGTAAGTGGAATTTGGTAAGGAAACATTTATATAGTGTGCTGAAATTTACTGTTACTTTTTACTATGGAAAATAATCCTTTGAGGGGTTTGTTCGGGGTATCTTCACCCCGACCGGAAGAGCAAAGAGTTGCCCCTCAACCAACTGCACCTACTGAAAATATTTATTATGAAATTCCTTCGGGTATGATAGAGAAACTGCTAGCTAATCCTTATATAGGAGATGGAACACTACATCCTGATATGCATCTAATCTATGTGGATGAAGTTTGTGGATTATTTAAGCTTGCAGGTTTGCCCGGGGATGAAGTCAAGAAGAAGGTCTTCCCTTTATCTTTGAAGGAGAAGGCATTGACATGGTATAGGCTATGCGATGATATTGGGACATGGAACTACAATCGATTGAAATTGGAATTTCATCAGAAGTTTTATCCTATGCATCTGGTTCATCGTGATCGGAATTATATTTATAATTTTTGGCCTCATGAAGGAGAAAGTATCGCTCAAGCTTGGGGGAGGCTTAAGTCAATGTTATATTCATGCCCCAATCATGAGCTCTCAAGAGAAATTATTATTCAAATTTTTTATGCTCGGCTTTCTCATAATGATCGATCCATGCTCGATACTTCTTGTACTGGTTCTTTTACGAAGAAGGATATTGAATTCAAATGGGATTTATTGGAAAGAATTAAATGCAACTCTGAAGATTGGGAACTCGACGAAGGTAAGGAGTCAAGTATAAACCTTAAGTTTGATTGTGTTAAATCTTTTATGGATACCAATGCTTTTCATGATTTTATTACTAAATATGGACTTGCCTCTGAGATAGTAGCTTCTTTCTATGAATCTTTTTCTACTCATGTTGATCTCCCTAAGGAGAAGTGGTTTAAATATCATCCTCCCATTGAAGCTAAAGTAGTTGAACCTATTAAAGTTGAAGAATAAACTATTACTTATAATGTTGATCCTATTGTTCCTACTGCTTATATTGAGAAACCACCTTTTCCTGTTAGAATAAAGGATCATGCTAAAGCTTAGCCTGTGGTTCGTAAGAGTTATACTTGAACACCTACACCCCCTGAACAAATTAAAGTTGAACCTAGCATTGCTATGGTTAAAGATCACTTGGTTGATAATATTGATGGGCATGTTATTTATTTCTGTGATGAAGCTGCTAGAATTGCTAAACCCGATATTAAAGATAAACATAGACCTGTTGGTGGCATGCCTGTTGTTTCTGTAAAAATAGGAGATCATTGTTATCATGGTTTATGTGATGTGGGTGCTAGTGTGAGTGCAATTCCTTATACCTTATATCAAGAAATTATGAATGATATTGCACCTGCTGAGATAGAGGATATTGATCTTACTATTAAGCTTGCCAATAGAGATACTATATCACTAATTGGGATTGTTAGAGATGTTGAGGTCTTGTGTGGGAAAATAAAATACCCTACTGATTTTCTTGTTCTTGCTTCCCCACAAGATGACTTTTGTCCCATTATATTTGGTAGACCTTTCTTGAATACCGTTAATGCTAAGATAGACTGTGAGAAAGATATTGTTACTGCTGGTTTAGGGGATATGTCTCATGATTTTAATTTCTCTAAATTTCGTAGACAACCCCATGATAAAGAATTGCCTAGTAAGGATGAAATTATTGGTCTTGCTTCTATTGCCGTGCCTCCTACTGGTCCCTTAGAACAATATTTGCTAGACCATGAAAATAATATGTTTATGAATGAAAGAAGGGAAATAGATGAAATATTCTTTAATCAAGGGCCTGTTTTGAAACACAACTTGCCTGTTGAAATCCTTGGGGATCCTCCTCCACCCAAGGGAGATCCCGTGTTTGAGCTTAAACAATTACCTGATACTTTGAAATATGCTTATCTTGATGAAAAGAAGATATATCCTGTTATTATTAGTGCTAACCTTTCAGAGCATGAAGAAAAGAAATTATTGAAAACTCTAAAGAAGCACCGTGCTAATATTGGATATACTCTTGATGATCTTAAGGGCATTAGTCCCACTCTATGTCAGCACAAAATTAATTTGGAGCATGATGCTAAACCAGTTGTTGATCACCAACGATGGTTAAATCCTAAGATGAAATAAGTGGTAAGAAATGAAATACTAAAGCTTCTGGAGGTAGGTATAATTTATCCTATTACTGATAGTAGATGGGTAAGTCCCGTTCATTGTGTCCCTAAGAAGGGAGGTATTACTGTTGTTCCAAATGATAAGAATGAATTGATTCCACAAAGAATTGTTACAGGTTATAGAATGGTAATTGATTTTTGCAAATTAAACAAAGCTACTAGAAAAGATCATTACCCTCTACCTTTTATTGATCAAATGCTAGAAAGACTATCCAAACATACACATTTTTTGCTTTCTAGATGGTTATTCTGGTTTTTCTCAAATACCTGTGTCAAAAGATGATCAGGAAAAGACCACTTTTACTTGCCCTTTCGGTACCTTTGCTTATAGACGGATGCCTTTTGGTTTATGCAATGCACCTGCTACCTTTCAAAGATGTATGACTGCTATATTCTCTGATTTTTGTGAAAAGATTGTTGAGGTTTTCATGGATGATTTCTCCGTTTACGGAACTTCTTTTGATGATTGCTTAAGCAACCTCGATCGAGTTTTGCAGAGATGTGAAGAAACTAATCTTGTCTTGAATTGGGAGAAGTGCCACTTTATGGTTAATGAAGGTATTGTCTTGGGGCATAAAATTTCTGAAAGAGGTATTGAAGTTGATAAAGCTAAAGTAGATGCTATTGAAAAGATGCTGTGTCCTAAAGATATCAAAGGTATAAGAAGTTTCCTTGGTCATGCTGGTTTCTATAGGAGGTTTATTAAAGACTTCTCTAAAATTTCTAGGCCTCTCACCAATCTCTTGCGAAAAGATGGTCCTTTTGTTTTTGATGATGATTGTGTAGAAGCATTTGAAATACTTAAGAAAGCCTTGATTTCAGCACCTATTGTTCAACCGCCTGATTGGAATTTACCCTTTGAAATCATGTGTGATGCTAATGATTATGCTGTTGGTGCTGTTCTAGGGCAAAGGGTTGATAAGAAATTGAATGTTATTCATTATGCCAGTAAAACTCTAGACAGTGCCCAGAGAAATTATGCTATTACTGAAAAAGAATTTTTAGCAGTTGTCTTTGCTTGTGATTAGTTCAGATCTTATATTGTTGATTCCAAGGTAACTGTTCACACTGATCATGCTGCTATTAAATATCTTATGGAAAAGAAAGATGCTAAACCTAGACTTATTAGATGGGTTCTCTTGCTACAAGAATTTGATTTGCATATTATTGATAGAAAGGGAGCTGAGAACCCCGTTGCAGACAACTTGTCCAGGTTAGAAAATGTTCTTGATGACCCACTGCCTATTGATGATAGCTTTCCTGATGAACAATTAGCTGTCATAAATGCTTCTCGTAATACTCCGTGGTATGCTGATTATGCTAATTACATTGTTGCTAAATTTATACCACCTAGTTTCACATACCAGCAAAAGAAAAAGTTTTTCTATGATTTAAGACATTACTTTTGGGATGAGCCACACCTTTATAAAGGAGTAGATGGTGTTATTAGACGTTGTGTACCTGAGTATGAACAGGAACAGATCCTAAGCAAGTGCCACTCCGAGTCTTACGGAGGACACCACGCTGGAGATAGAACTGCACACAAGGTATTACAATCCAGTTTTTATTGGCCTACTCTCTTCAAGGATGCTCATAAGTTTGTCTTGTCTTGTGATGAATGTCAAAGAATTGGTAATATTAGTAGATGTCAGGAAATGCCTATGAACTATTCACTTGTTATTGAACCATTTGATGTTTGGGGCTTTGATTATATTGGACCTTTTCCTTCCTCTAATGGGTATACACATATTTTAGTTGCTGTTGATTACGTTACTAAGTGGGTAGAAGCTATTCCAACTAGTAGTGCTGATCATAACACCTCTATTAAGATGCTTAAAGAAGTTATTTTTCCAAGGTTTGGAGTCCCTAGATATTTAATGACTGATGGTGGTTCACATTTTATTCATGGTGCTTTCCGTAAAATGCTTGCTAAGTATGATGTTAATCATAGAATCGCGTCTCCATATCATCCTCAGTCTAGCGGTCAAGTAGAATTGAGCAATAGAGAGATTAAATTGATTTTGCAAAAAGACTGTTAATAGATCTAGAAAGAATTGGTCTAAGAAACTTGATGATGCATTATGGGCTTATAGAACTGCTTATAAAAACCCAATGGGTATGTCTCCATATAAAATGGTTTATGGAAAGGCTTGTCACTTACCTCTTGAACTAGAACACAAAGCTTATTGGGCAATCAAAGAGCTCAACTATGATTTCAAACTTGCCGGTGAGAAGAGGTTATTTGACATTAGCTCGCTTGATGAATGGAGAACCCAAGCCTATGAGAATGCCAAGTTGTTTAAAGAAAAAGTTAAAAGATGGCATGACAAAAGGATACAAAAGCGTGAGTTTAATGTAGGTGATCATGTTTTGCTATACAACTCCCGTTTAAGATTTTTTGCAGGAAAGCTTCTCTCTAAATGGGAAGGTCCTTACATTATCGAGGAGGTCTACCGTTTCGGTGCCATAAAAATCAACAATGCCGAAGGCACAAATCCGAAGGTGATAAACGGTCAAAGAATCAAACATTATATCTCAGGTAATCCCATAAATGTTGAGACCAATATAATTGACACCGTAACACCGGAGGAGTACATAAGGGACACTTTCTAGAACGTTTCAGACTCCAAAAAGGAACAGGTATGTGGTGCGGTAAGTAAACCGACTCCAAAATGTTTTGAACAATAATTTTTCTCCGTTTTGGAATATTTAAAAAATTAGGAAAATTAAAAGTAGTCCGAAAGTTGCACGAGGAGACCACAAGGGTGGAGGGCGCGCCCTACCCCCCTAGGCACGCCCCCTGCCTTGTGGCCACCTCGTGTGCCCTCCGGACTCCGTTTTCTTGCCCGATACTTCTTTTGGCCGGTAAAAATTCATTATATAATCTCCCGAAGGTTTTGACCACCGTACCACTACAAAATCTTCTGCTCTTGTTTCGAGCTGTTTTTCTGACAGATCCAAATCGCCATGACGTCTCCAAGCGCCCCCAAGGACAAGTTTTTCGAGAAGGTCATCAATCCTTATCTCGCGGAGGTGCTGCAACACCCTCAAACCATTGAGATGTGTGAGGGGGTGCTGCACATCCGCGATGTTGAGGGGCCTAAGAAGACCGGAAGCGTGGAGACAAGGCTCGAAGCAGTGGAGCAGCAAGTCTTCAAGTGCCAAGGGATGGTGGAACGCGGACTCAATGCCAACCACATGATGATCGCTGAATTTACTAGTGGTCACAAGCTGGATGCCGAGAACATTGGATAGGCCATCTTCAAGCTTCATGAGAAAATCGAGCATCTCCAAGCCCAGATCTATGACCTGTAGAACCAAAACTATGAGTATGAATATAGATTTAAGAGGATGAGTTTGGCTGTAGATTTGAGGATCCCGGAGACTCGTTCATCTTTTTACGATGGTGAACCTATGCCTTGGAAGACGGAGGATAAAATTTCATCATCAACAACTCCACCATCACCACCTCCGAAGAAAGAGACATAAATACATGGGTATGGGCACCCCCCTTGGCAACTGCCAAGCTTGGGGGAGGTGCCCCGGTATCGTATCACCATCACACCTTTACTTTTATCGTTTTTCTTAGTTCAATCCTTTTGGTTATATCTTGATCTAGTAGAATAAAGTTTTAGTATGATCTAGCTTTGAGTTTTGTTTTTAGATCTATCTATGTAATCGAGTCTGTGAGTTATTTATAATAAAGAGTAGTTTTGAGTTGAGGGCTTTGCTTTCTTTCTATGATCTTGAGGGAATAAAAATAAGAGAAAGAAATAAAAGGAAATAAAGAGATCATATATTGATCCTATGGAGAGTAATGACTTCACATATAATGATTATGATGAATAAAATTTGGGAGTTGGCAAACATAGTTTTGGTCATTGTTGCAATTAATAGGAAGTAATAAAGAAAGAGAGGTTTCACATACAAATATACTATCTTGGACATCTTTTGTGATTGTGAGCACTCATTAAAATATGACATGCTAAAAAGTTGATGTTGGACAAGGAAGACAACATAATGGGTTATGTTTTCTTATATCCGAATAGAAGTTATATTGTCATGGATCCTCCAACATGTTGAGCTTGCATTTCCCTCTTATGCTAGCCAAATCCTTTGCACCAAGTAGAGATACTACTTGTGGATCCAAACATCCCTAAACCCAGTTTTGCCATGAGAGTCCACCATACCTACCTATGGATTGAGTAAGATCCTTCAAGTAAGTTTCCATCGGTGCAAGCAATAAAAATTGCTCTCTAAATATGTATGATCTATTAGTGTGAAGAAAGTAATCTTTATACGAACTTGTGATATGGAAGAAATAAAAGCGACGGATTGCATAATAAAGTTCTTTATCACAAGCGGCAATATAAAGTGACGTTCTTTTGCATTAAGATTTTGTACATCCAACCATAAAAGCACATGACAACCTCTGCTTCCCTCTGCGAAGGGCCTATCTTTTCCTTTTATCTTCTACCTTTATACAAGAGTCATGGTGATCTTCACCTTTCCTTTTTACACTTTTTCCTTTTGGCAAGCACTATGTGTTGGAGAAAGATCCAGATATATATATATATATATATATATATATATATATATATATATATATATATATATATATATATATATATCCACTCGGATGTAGGTCATCATAAAGTATTATTGTTGACATTACCCTTGAGGTAAAAGGTTGGGAGGTGAAACTATAAGCCCCTATCTTTCTCTGTGTTCGACTGAAGCTTTGAACCCATAAGTATCGCGTGAGTGTTAGCAATTGTGAAAGACTAAATGATAGTTGAGTATGTGGACTTGCTGAAAAGCTCTTATATTGACTCTTTTCGATGTTATGATAAATTGCAATTGCTTAAATGACTCAGATCAGAGTTTGTTAGTTTTCAATAAAGTTTCTGATTCATACTTTACCTTGTGAATGAATTGTTACTTTAGCATAAGAAATTATATGAAAATATATGTTGCTGCTCTAAAGATGATCATGATGCCCTCATGTCCGTATTTTATTTTATTTTATCGACACCTCTATCTCTAAACAAGTGGACATATTTTCCGATTTTGGCTTTCGCTTGAGGACAAGCGAGGTCTAAGCTTGGGGGAGTTGATACGTCCATTTTGCATCATGCTTTTATGTTGATATTTATTGCATTATGGGCTGTTATTACACATTATGGCACAATACTTATGCCTTTTCTCTCTTATTTTACAAGGTTTACATGAAGAGGGAGAATGCCGGCAGCTGGAATTCTGGGCTGGAAAAGGAGCAAATATTAGAGACCTATTCTGCACAACTCCAAAAGTCCTGAAACTTCATGGAGAGTCATTTTGGAATTAATAAAAAATATTGGGCGAAGAAAGCACCAGAGGGGGGCCACCAGCCATCCACAAGGGTGGAGGGCGCGCCCTACCCCCCTTGGCGCGCCCCCTGCCTTGTGGGCCACCTGGCAGGCCCCCGATGCCCATCTTCTGCTATATGGTGTGTTTTGACCTGGCAAAAATCAGAAGGAATCTTTCGGGATGAAGCGCCGCCGTCTCGAGGCGGAACTTGGGCAGAACCAATCTAGGGCTCCAACAGAGCTGTTCTGCCGGGGAAACTTCCCTCCGGGAGGGGGAAATCAAAGCCATCGTCATCACCAACGATCCTCTCATCGAGAGGGTGTCAATCTCCATCAACAACTTCACCAGCACCATCTCCTCTCGAACCCTAGTTCATCTCTTGTATCCGATCTTTGTCTCAAAACCTCAGATTGATACCTGTGGGTTGCTAGTAGTGTTGATTACTCCTTGTAGTTGATGCTAGTTGGTTTATCCGGTGGAAGATCATATGTTTAGATCCTGAATGATAATTAATACTCCTCTGATTATGAACATGAATATGCTTTGTGAGTAGTTACGTTTGTTCCTGAGGACATGGGAGAAGTCTTGTTATAAGTAATCATGTGAATTTGGCATTCGTTCGATATTTTGATGAGATGTATGTTGTGTTTCCTCTAGTGGTGTTATGTGAACGTCGACTACATGACACTTCACCATGATTTGGGCCTAGGTGAAGGCATTGGGAAGTAATAAGTAGATGATGGGTTGCTAGAGTGACAGAAGCTTAAACCCTAGTTTATGCGTTGCTTCGTAAGGGGCTGATTTGGATCCATATGTTTCATGCTATGGTTAGATTTATCTTAATTCTTCTTTCGTAGTTGCGGATGCTTGCGAGAGGGGTTAATCATAAGTGGGAGGCTTGTCCAAGGAAGGGCAGCACCCAAGCACCGGTCCACCCACATATCAAATTATCAAAGTAACGAACGCGAATCATACGAGCATGATGAAAACTAGCTTGACAACAATTCCCATGTGTCCTCGGGAGCGCTTTGCTTTATATAAGAGTTCGTCCAGGCTTGTCCTTTGCTACAAAAAAGGATTGGGCCACCTTGCTGCACCTTAGTTACTTTTGTTACTTGTTACCCGTTACGAATTACCTTATCGCACAACTATCTGTTATCGATAATTTCAGTGCTTGCAGAGAATACCTTGTTGAAAACCGCTTGTCATTTCCTTCTGCTCCTCGTTGGGTTTGACACTCTTACTTATCTAAAGGACTACGATAGATCCCCTATACTTGTGGGTCATCCTGGTGTCATTTTTTGTGCAGAAATAAAAGTTCTCGGAATGGGCTAAAAATTTACGATGATTTTTTGTGGACCAAAAGAGACCCCGAAGCTTCGTGGGAGGACCAGAAGACCCATGAGGGCACGACAAGCTCGCTAGGCGCGCCCTACCCCCAGGGTGCTTGGAGCGAGCTTATCGCTACCTCGTGGACCCCTTTGACGTGAGACCGACGCCAAAAATTCCTATAAATACCCAAACCCCCGAAAAGAACCCGAGATGAGAAGTTCTGCCACCGCAAGCCTTTGTATCCATGAAAACTCAATCGGGACCCGTTCTGGCACCCTGCCGGAGGGGGAAAGCATCACCGGAGGCCATCTTCATCATCCTGGCGGCTACCATGATGAGGAGGGAGTAGTTCTCGCTCGGGGCTGAGGGTATGTACTAGTAGCTATGTGTTTGATCTCTCTCTCTCTCTCATGCTCTTGATTTGGCACGATGTTGATGTACCGTGAGCTTTGTTAATATAGTTGGATCTTATGGTGTTCTTCCCTCTCTACCTTCTTGTGATGAATTGACTCTTTTCTTTTGATGTTTTGTTATGTCAGATTGAATCTTTTGGATGTGAGAGCATTTGATGTATGTCTTGTGATGGGATATCCGTAGTGACAATTTGATGTTTTATTGATTCACTTGATGTATGTTTCGGTTATGAACTTGCAGATTCCCGTGGTGACATTGGGGTAATCTATGCATAGGGGTTGATATGCGTTTTCATATTCCTTTCTCCGATAGAAATCTTGGGGTACTCTTTGAAGTTCTTTGTGTTGGATTGAATATTATGAATCTAAAATTGTGTGATGCACATCGTATAATTAACCCACAGATACTTGTGATGACATTGGTGTATCTAGGTGACATTAGGGTTGATTAATGCGTGTCATATGGTGTTATTTTAGTATGAACTCTAGGGTTGTTTGTGACACTTATAGGAATAGCTCAAAAGATTGATCAGAAAGAATAACTTTGAGGTGGTTTCCTACCCTATAGACAATTTCGCCTTATGTTCTCCGAGATAGGAACTTTGGAGTGATTCTTTGTTGCATGTTGAGGGATTATTATATGATCCAATTATGTTATCATTGTTGAGAGATCTTGCACTTGTGAAAGTATGAACCCTACGCCTTGCTTTCAAGCATTGCAATACCATTTTTGCTCACTGTTGTTACTAGTTACCTTGCTGTTTTTAAATTTTCAGATTACAAAAACCTATATCTACTATCCATACTACACTTGTATCAACATCTCTTCGCCGAACTAGTGCACCTATACAATTTACCATTGTATTGGGTGTGTTGGGGACACAAGAGATTTCTTGTATTTGATTGTAGGGTTGTTTGAGAGAGACCATCTTCATCGTACGCCTCCCACGGATTGATAAACCTTAGGTCATCCACTTGAGGGAAAATTGCTACTATCCTACAAAACTCTGCGCTTGGAGGCCCAACACGAGTCTACAAGAATAAGTTGTGTACTAGACATCAAGCTCTTTTCTGGCGCCTTTGCCAGGGAGGTGAGTGCTTGAATGTATATCTTTAGATCTTGCAATTGAAACTTTTAGTTTCTTATTTTATCACTGGTTTGGTTTATATAAAGAAAACTACAAAAAATGGAATTGAGGTTGCCTCATATTATTCGTCTTTATCATGTCTTTCTTGAAAATGATGGAGCGGAAAATTATGCTCAATTGATAGAAGAAGAATTCAATAAAATGTTTGGCATGAAATCTTTGAATGATGAGCATGATTGAAATGTTGGTGGTATGAATTCTTTGAATACCCATGATGCTAATGATATGCAAAGCCATAAGCTTGGGGATGCTATGTTTGATGAAGATGATATTTTTTGTCCCCTAAGTTTTGATGTGCAAATTTGTTATGATGATTGCATGCCTCCTATTTATGATGATTACAATGAAGAAAGTGGGTTTGGAAGAGTGTCAACTCTATGTAATATTGATCCCACTATTTTGCAGTGTGTTGAATCTTATTGTTATCATGATAAAAGAGGATTTGGTGAGGTCATGACATTATTTAGTTATGAATCCACTATTTTGGAAGAGGTTCCAATTGATTGTGAGAACAAAGTTGCTATCTATGATGATTATTGTGATGACATGTATGCTATAAAGAATAATGATAACCATGAAACTTGTCATCATGATTTTAATTTTCAATTGGATTATGCCTCACATGATAGTTATTTTGTTGAGTTTGCTCCCACTACTATTCATGAGAATAAATTTGCTTATGTGGAGAGTAATAAAATTTCTATGCTTGTGGATCATGAAAAGAATGCTTTATGTGATAGCTATATTGTTGAATTCATTGATGATGCTATTGAAAATTACTATAAGAGAGGAACATATACTTTTACATATCTCAATAATGTCAAGTTTCTTCTGGGTTTGTTTGGACATTTTTATAAATTAACTGAGTTTTCTAGGCATTTTATGTGCATAATTTAAATTTTAACTACAGGCACATGCTCCAGTGAAAAAAATGGGTTGAAAAAACAAATGTGTGTCCTTGAGTGCATGCTTAGGTCCCATGCAAGAAATGGGAATAGATTTCAAACACTAGGGCACCGTTGCTTGCCGACAAAATGTTGAGATACTTCATTTTTAAATTCTAATAAATCCAAAACTCGCCTGAATTTCATGAAACTGGGCATGCTATCATGGAATGGCACCAACATGCTGTGGTAAAAAAATTCTCCCATTTGGGGCAAGTTTTGGTACACGCTCCTCACAAACCAGAGCCTCTCCCAAGAAGCCTCGTGGTTCCGGTAGGGAACATGTGTCACCTTTCTGGAGGAAACGACATTCATCTCCTCTTCTCGCCTTGGTTTTTTCTATATACAACATAGAGCAACAGGAGTGTTATGTTAAATTTTGGAATTATTCGGGGTTCGTTTGGACATTTTTATGCATTAACTGAGTTTTCTAGGCATTTTATGTGCATAATTCAAATTTGAACTACAAGCACATGCTCCAGTGTAGCAAGTTGGGTTGAAAAATCATATGTGTGTCCTTGTGTGCATGCTTAGGTCCCATGCAAGAAATGTGAATGAACTTCAAACACCTCGGCATCGTGCCTCAGTCGCAAACATTGAGATACTTGGCTTTAAAATTCTAGTAAATCCAAAAGTCGTCTGGAATTCATGAAACTTGGCATGCTATCATGGAATGGCACCAACATGATGTGGTATTTTTCGTGTCCAATTTGAGAGAAGGCACACGAATCAACAACCAACAAAGGCATTTTGAAACAAATAACTGCCACCTTATCATCTCAAACGTTTGTATAATTTAAACCATGTGCGTTCTGCTAACCATTCACGTGATGCCACCGTCACACTTTTAATGGCTAGGAGGTGCCTTGCAGACAGTTGCTTGAGTAGACGGGAGGCGTGCGAGCGCAGTCCGCTGCGCAGGTTGACCGGGAGGCATGCAAGCTGTCCTCCAATGCGTAGGCTCACCGGGAAGCGTGCAAGCTATACACTGCGCAGGCTCACTGGGAAGTGAGCCCTTTGACTTCCATGGCCACCCGCCTCTCTCCCATCCTCTCCATTAATGGCGCCCGAGCCGCTGTTTAATACGGGCGACCGTACTCTTCGCCTCCCATTCCCCTCCCGCAGAACTCCACCAACGCCATGGCGCAGAAGGATCATCTGCCCCTAGTCTTCCAGTTTGGTGAAGTCGACTCTGAGCCGGCCGAGATAGAAAATAAGGAGGAATGGGGCTTCATGGACATGGCCCTGAACGAGCCGGCCGCGGTGGTTGCTACCCCCGTGCCCGTCCTAGTTCCCATCCCCACGCCCGCGCCAGCGACCATCCCCGTAGCATTGACGGGCTGGTCGCCGAGCACTATCGCAGCGCTGGAAGCCGCGGGCGTCAACGAGGTCCCCGCGGACCCGCAGGAGCTCGTGTACATGCTAGCACCAGCGTCCCCGCCCATGCACGCCCCTACACCCACCGCGGCGCCGATCCCCGTGTGTTGCCTGCACCCGCCGCGCCTGTGCCCCCCTCAGCATCATGGGACGCCGCCGTTGACTGCTACCTTGCAGCGCTGCGAGTTGCCGTCCTCCCGCGCCCCGCTCGTCGATCGCACGATGACAGGATGTTTGATTTCCAAGTGAAGAACATTATGTGCTGCTTTGAAGACTTCAACAACAGTGTCCCGGAGGACGACAACGACAATGCCGACGCAGCACGCCACCTCCGCCGCCACCGGAATTAGTTTTTTTGGGTTTATTAATACTATATCTCGATCATATGAATATAAAGTCACAGTGTGACTGAATGAAACCTATGGTTTGAATAAACTTGTGTTTTTCTCTCTGAATGTACAGACTTATCAAATGATTTAAAAAACATCAATGGTTTTTAAATTTAAAACACTCATCACAAACGTTTTAGATAGAACACTCGTATGCAAACCGATAGCTTCCCCAGTAAGCCAAGGGAAAATGTGGCACGCAGGATTTGTGCATCTTTTCATCGCAAACGTTTTAGATAGAACACCCGTATGCAAAGCGAGAGCTATGGTCCTTCCCTAGTAAGCCAAGGGAAAATTTGCCATGCAGGATTTGTGCATCTCTTCATCACAAACAGTTCAGATTGAACGCGATATGCAAAGCGAGATGTATGGTTCCTTCGCCACTAAGCCAAGAGAAAATCTGGCGCGCAGGATTTGTACATCCCCTCAATGCAAACAATTTTTTCTGATGACCCGTGTGCAACCACGTACAGACAATTTGGTAAGATTTGCATCTGTCATATTGGGTATATCGCCATTTGTCAAACTGGAAAGATTGACATTTGTCGATCTAGTAACATTGACCTTTGTCAACCTTGTAACACTGCCATTTGTCAAAATTTGCAGCTAAAAATTACAGCACTATCTAATTTTGCAACTGAAATTCAGTAAGCATAGATTTCATTCATACATTAAGCAGTCGTTCTTTATACAAACAGTTCAACTCAACAGCTGAACCGACCAAACTTTTCCCCAATTGTTGCTAACCACGTACTGAAATAGCTAGTTCAACTATATATACTAGCTAATTTTAAGTATGTAGTACAGTTCAACCACATCTATAGTGATATGAACTGAACAAAATAGCCCCTAAATACTACTACTACTACTATGGAGGGGCTTTGTACTACTTCCAGCAGCCTCTCCTCTGCCAAGCACACTCAGTAAGAGGTAGAGGAGGAGCCTACCGACGAGCTGGACAACTGGAATTCGGTGCCTGCCGCTACTGCACCTTTAGTGACGCTCACCTCGAACGCCCTCTGCCGCTCCAGACGACCCCTCTCAAAGCAGCGGGACTCCTCGTAGATCTCCTGATTCCGCGCCTCTGCGGCAGCGTGTGCTGCGGCCACGGTGGCGGTAAGACTCTTTACATGCTCGACCAGGTGCTCCTCCTCTGTCGGCGTTTTGGGATCGGGGGTACCCAGACCTGCCAGTCTGCGGCCCAACGCGTGGCCTTATCGATGGCCCAGCGTGGCCCAGCTACAAGAATACGCAAGGAAGACCCTCACGAGGACCCCCCGGCCTCGTGAGGCGAACAATGCCAAGACCTCTAGAAGAGTGGCCTCCCCAGGCTGCCTCCCGAGGAGCGGAGATTTCTATGCAGGTACCCAGCCTCATGAGGCTGCGATGACGTGAGCCATGACGACCAAGGCCAGGCGAGCACCAGCAGGTGCAGAGGAGGACAGTTTCCTCTTTGGTGCTAAGGAGGCAAGGACGTATGCGGTTTCCCAAGGAATCTCCCAAAGGTTTCCATTCCAGTGCAACAAGACCAAGACCACGAGCTCGGCAGGACGGATGTCATCGCCGAGCCCACCACTGCGTCACACCCAGAAGCTTGCAGGCGAAGACCACCTTTCATCAGGATAAGATGTACTCCTTGTCCCCTTTCAAAATTGGCCGTTGTGGGATCCCTTCCCGCCCGAGCGATAAGGGAAGAGGACCAGGGCCACTATAAATAGGGACTAGCCTCCACTGTAGAAGGGGTTGGATCCATTCTCTCCTTAGAGCCCTCGCGAGGTCGCTGAACCACTGTACTAGTTCATCCCCATCCTCCTCGTGAGGCCAATCCACCAAAGGCAGGCGTAGGGTCTTACACCGCAAGGTGGCCCGAACCTGGGTAAATCTCTGTGTTCATCTTCTTGCCCGCTCGCACGCACTCGACGAGGCTTGGCTGTGGGGTGGCGAGCTTGAGGCTAGAGCTGGTTGAGATCTTCGCACATGCCCCAGAGTTCGAGCCTCCTTGGGTCCGCGGAGCCCCGATTCCGACATTTGGCACGCCAGGTAGGGGCGTGTTGAAGCTCCTTCTTCATCAACCACGCTCCGCCCTCGTCTCATCGTCCCCATGGCAGATACCGCCCCCAGGCTTGGCGGCCCATGGCCTATGGGAATGCCGTGGGTTGCCCGACCTTCAACCCCAGCCTGCGTCGAGTGCGGTGGCCGGCGAAGTTTAGGCCGGTGCTGCCCCCGTGTGACGATGGCGGAACCGACCCCCAGGAGTTCCTTCGGCTATACGCACAGGCCATCCGAGCGGCTGGCGGTGATGATAAAGCCATGGCCAACTGGTATCGTCTACCCCTTGCAGAGATGCCGCGCTCTTGGCTCCGCGTCCTCCCGGATGCCTCGATCTCCTCTTGGGAGGAGCTCCACAACCAGTTCGTTGTGCGCTTCATGGCACCGGTGCCCCACATAGTCGAGTGCATCGTCAGCGGGTCACAGGCGCCTGCTTCTGGCCGCCACATCAAGCAGTTCTCCCGGCGGGCAAGCGCTACTCGACCGCAGCATGAGGCTTCCCGAGGCCACGCAAGGCCTGAGGCCGACATCACCTTCGACTCCAGGGATCATCCTAGGACTGCGGCAGCTGCTGGTGCGCTCCCTATGTTGTGCATGCCCACCATCAGTAATGTTGCGGTCACCAAGACCCATATCGATGGGGGCGCCGGCCTCAACGTCCTCTCTGTAGAGGCCTTCGACATTGCTCCACGTGCCCTACGACCAGCTTGTGCCCACCAAGCCTCTCTCGGGAGTGACCAAAGGCTCAGCCACCCCCTTGGGGCAGGTGCGTCTCCCCGTCACCTTCGACACTCGAGACAATTACCGCACCGAGCTCATCGAATTCGACGTGGCCTGCATCCGCCTCTCGTACAACGCTATCCTGGGATATTCGGCCCTCGCCAAGTTCATGGCGATGACGCACCCATGCTACAACACCATCAAGATACCCGGTAGCAGCGGCATCATTTCTATGGTCGGTGACGCCAAGGACGCGGTCCGGGCCCTCAAGGTCGCCTACAAGGCCGCGACGGCCTCGCGCCCCGGCGTCGGAGACGCTCCGGAGGCCCTAGAAGCCGCGCCCGTGAAGAAAAAGCAGTTGTTCTCCCAGGACCGGGCCGAGACGAAGCAGGTGCCTATCGATGACGGGGGCTCAGGCCCACCTTCACCATAGGCGCCGGCTTCCCGCTGGAGTAGGAGGCGGCATTGGTTGGCTTCCTCCGGGCAAACAAGGACGTGTTTGCATGGGAAGCGTCAGACTTGGTCGGTGTCCCGCGGGATGTGATTGAGCACCACTCGATGGTGTGCCCCAGTGCGCGCCTGGTGAAGCAAAAGGCACGACGACAAGCACAAAAGAAGCAAGCGTTCATCGTCCAAGAGGTCCGCAGGTTGCAAGAAGCCGGTGTTATTCGGGAAGTGCGGCACCCGGATTGGCTGTCCAACCCAGTGATTGTCCCCAAAAAGGGTGGGAAGGAGCGCATGTGCGTCGACTTCATGAGTCTCAACAAGGCTTGTCCTCAGGACCCCTTCCCGCTCCCACGCATCGACCAGATCATGGACTCCACCGCCGAGTGCGATCTGCTGTGCTTTTTAGATGCTTTCTTAGGTTATCACCAAATCAAGATGGCGGTGGAGGATGTCGAAAAGACGGCCTTCCTCTCCCCATGCAGCGTGTATTGCTACACCTGCATGCCCTTCGGGCTGCGGAACGCCGGCGCGACCTTCCAGCGGTTGATGCGCATCGCTCTAGGGCAGCAGCTCGGGAGAAATGCGGAGGCATACGTCGACGACATCGTGGTCAAGTCACGAGAGGCGAGGACCCTAATCGAGGACCTGGAGGAGACGGTCGCCAGCCTGCATCGAGTGAACCTGAGGCTTAACCCGAAAAAGTGCATTTTCGGGGTCCCGTCTGGCAAGCTACTTGGCTTCTTGGTGTCGCCCGAGGGATCGAGGCAAACCCAGAGAAGATCAAGGCAATCGAAAAGATGAGCCCACCTCAGACCCTCAAGGAAATGCAGAAACCGGCGGGCTGCTTGACCTCCTTGGGGCGCTTCATATCCAAGCTTGGCGAGCGCGCCCTCCCCTTCTTCAAGCTCATGAAGAGGAAGGGTCCCTTCTAGTGGACCCCTGAAGCGGAGACGGCTTTCGAGGACCTCAAGAGGTACCTCACGAGCCCACCTGTTATGGTGGCGCCTCGTCCTCGCGAGCCCTTGTTGCACTACTTGGCGGCCACCCCCCACTCGGCCAGCGCGGCGCTCGTGGCGGTCTGAGAGGAGCGTGCCGGCACAGGCGCGGAGCAAGGCGACCGCAAGGGGCCGCCCAACATTTGCCGCCTCAAGATGGTGCCCCTGAGGCCCTCGTCACTTCATCAACCAATGGGGCTCCAGAGTCCCTCGCGCTCCACGCGGAGTGGGACGTCGCCGACACCTCGCCCCTTGTCGAGCGTCCGGTGTACTTCGTCAGTACCGTGCTGCGGGCTGCGCGCGCTACCCTATGCAGCAGAAGCTCCTGCTCACACTCCTCGTCGCCTCAAGGAAGCTGCGCCATTACTTCCAGGGCCACCCCATCAAGGTCGTCTCTGCATACCCCCTGGAGAAAGTGTTGTGCAGCCCCAACACTGTTGGGAGGGTTGCAGAGTGGAACATCGAGCTGCAGGCCTTCCAGCTGGAGTTCAGCACAACCAGGGTCATCAAGGGTGTGGCCCTCGCTGACTTGGTGGCGGAGTGGACAGACGCTCCCGACCGGGGGCTGGACGAGGGCCAGTCCCTCGCACGTGGCTATGAGGCGCCCGACGGCTGGGTCATGCACTTCGACGGTGCCTTAGCGCGGCGGGGCGCGGGGGCTGGAGTTGTACTCATCTCACCGACCAAGGACAAGCTTTACTACACTGTGCGGCTTTGCTTCCAGCATGGCGAGAAGGTCTCCAACAACATTGCGGAATACGAGGGCTTGATCGCTGGCCTCAGGGCTGCAACTGCCCTAGGGGTCAAGCGCCTCACCATCAAGGGCGACTCCCAGCTCCTCGTCAATTTTTCCAACAAGGAGTACAAGCCGAAGGACGAGCACATGGAGCATACTTGGAAGAGGTACGTAAAATTGAAAAGCGCTTCCTAGGCTTGGAATTGCAGCATGCCCCGCGCGGCGCGAACAAGGAAGCAGATGACATCGCCAAGAGGGCATCTCGCCGCGAGCCTCAGAAGCCTGGCGTCTTCGAGGAGAGGCTCTTCAAGCCATCGGCGGCACCCCCGGCCGTAGTCCCGGCGTTGCTTCAAGAGGAGCTGCCACCGGCCCCGTCCTCAGGCGCCCCAGCCTGTGGTCCGACCTTAGGAGCCCACCTACTCCTGGCGTTGGAACCTCGGGCAGACTACTGGACCGAGGAGTTCAAGGCGTATTTACTCCACGGCGCCTTACCAGAGAAGGAGGACGCGAAACGCGTAGCTCGCCGGGCCACTGCTTATTGTTTGCAGGATGGCGAGCTGTACCGAAGATGCCCCAATGACGTCTCGCTGCGGTGCATATCTGAGGAGCAGGGGTGCGAGCTATTGGCCGACATCCATGATGGAGATTGCGGACACCACTCGTCATCGTGCACCCTCGTGGGCAAGGTATTCCACATCGGATTCTACTGGCCTACGGCGCTCCACGACGCCACTGAGCTGGTGCGATCCTGCGAGGCCTGCCAGTTCCATGCGAAGCAGATTCATTAGCCCGCGCAAGGTCTCCAGACCATCCCGCTCTCATGACCCTTCGTGGTCTGGGGGTTGGATATTCTGGGCCCATTTCCTCAGGCGGTCGGCGGCTACCACTACCTCTACGTCGCCATCGACAAATTCACCAAGTGGGCAGAGGTGGAGCCCGTGCGCACCATCCCCGCCGGCTCAGCCGTCAAGTTCATCAAGGGCCTTGTGAGCCGTTTTGGTGTCCCCAACCGTATCATTACTGACAATGGCTCCCAATTCACAAGCAACCTCTTCAGGACATATTGTGCTAACCTTGGAACGCAGATATGCTACGCTTCGGTGGCGCACCCGCGGAGCAATGGCCAGGCTGAGCGTGCAAATGCGGAGGTCCTGAGGGGCCTCAAGATGAGGAGCTTCAAGAGGAAGCTTGAGGCTTGCGGCAGGGGTTGGCTAGGTGAGCTTCAGTCCGTGCTGTGGTCCATCCGCACCACCGCGACTAAGCCCACCAACGAGACCCCGTTCTTCCTCGTCTACGGGGCTGAGGCGGTCCTCCCGCACGAGGTCAAGCATCACTCCCCGTGAGTCTTGGCATTCGACGAGGTGCGTCAGGCTGCCTCACGGGGAACAGATCTCATGCTCGGGGAGGAGGCCTACCGCCAAGCCTCGCTCCACGCAGTGAGGTACCAACAGGCGCTGCGGCACTACCATTGCCGCAGCATTCGCACCCGGACCCTCAAAGTTGGAGACCTCGTCCTGAGGCAGGTCCTCTCCAGGGAGGGCCTCCACCAGCTCTGGCCCATGTGGGAGGGCCCGTTCAGGGTCGCCCGCGTCTCCAGGCCCGGCGCCGTACGCCTGGAGACGCAGGACGAGGTCCCCATTGAGAATGCTTGGAACATCCAGCATCTCCGCAAATTCTACCCGTGACACTCTCACATAATAATGAGTGGGGCTCTACACGCCCCGGAGTCTTCTGGTGCGTCGCTCCTTGGCCCCGTGGGGGCTCCCACCCACGCCCAAGTGGAAGCCCCATGCTCTGCGCTGGCGGATGACACGGTCAAACAACGACTGACGGTGTCCTGGATCAGGGGGTACTCACCACGTCGTCTCCCGACCAGGTGGATCGGGCCGAGGACCCCTATGGCGGTTCACTATTGGGCCGCTTCGGGCAGCCCATGCCGCATACAAGGGATAATCCACAAGACTTGGAGCCCAAGACGAGGACTCTTCTTAACCCTTGGCCTCTGGTACATTGTATAAACCGAGGCCAGGCTAGTCAATAGATCATCTAATATTCATTAGAACAATCTCGTGGTAGATATATGTACCCTGTACTACACTCATATCAATACAATCAAAAGCAGGACGTAGGGTATTATCTCTTCGAGAGAGCCCGAACCTGGGTAAAATCTTGTGTCCGTGTTACCATCGCTCCATGACGCCTAGCTTAGGACCCCTACTATGAGATATGCCGGATTTAGGACCGACATTGGTGCTTTCATTGAGAGCCTACTGGGTGTTCATCGTGGATCAATGGGATAATCAGGTGATATTTTTTCAATTAGATCTGTTCGCATGAACTACCTTGTTTTTGCAAAATTATGGTCGCTGCTTCGTATTGCCCTATTTGCAGTTAAATTGAGATCAGAAAAGTATCTAGCGTCTGGTACTACACCAGATCCGCGCCGTAGTTGTGTCACATGGGCACGCATGCAGCAGGCTGCGGAAGATCAACGCAATAAAAAAATTCCATCAAACAGCGCCCCAGCCGAGGAACCACGCCCGAGTACTCCTCATGCGACGCACGTGAGGCGGACAAGAGTTCGGCTCGATGGCCATCCAGGGAGATTCTCTGCTTTGTCTCTTTTATTCCTTTTTCCTTTTTTTATTCTGACACTTATGCGGCCGCTGATCGTCCACTAATGGTGTCCTTTGCTTGCTAAAAGGAGTACAATTGATTGCTAGTTTTGCAGCTGGTCTCCACGTATATTGATGACTACTAGTATACTACGTGCATACTAGATCAACTGGTGCTACGTGCAATCTCCAATTCCTCATGATACTTGGAATTATTTCAATACAGATCGGTTTCTCTTATTTGCTGCGGTCTGCTACAGTCGTCGCCGCAACCGCTCAGGATAATGCCAGGTTTTATTTTCCCTAGCTAACAGTTTACAATGCAAAATATCTTTCAGTTGGTTTGTACTGCATTATTGTTGCGGAGATATTCTACCGACGCTTGTAGGTAGTGTTGATCTAGCCAGCTTCTCGCCGTCACCTCGGCTGGCCAACCTATACAATTGACCTCGACTATGCACGCCGCCACCTTGGCAAAACGACGTCATCGTCTCGTCTGCTTCGACGAAGTTGTGACGTCGCCTTGGCGCGCGTCCCTGTGCCGACATCTCCATGTGGCCACTCCATTGGGCCGACCTCGGCGCCCAAGCCATATTTCTTTAATTATCTACTTCACTTAAATTAATTAAGTAAAAGATTTAAAAAATATATATTATTATCTTTTTTTTGTTATTACTTTTGGTTTGCACTGTTTTATGTGCACAGGTAAACCGATGTCGACTGGTCTATGTCGTCGCCTCGACGATCCGACATCGTCGTCCTTCCTGCGTCGACCAAGATGTGCCATCACCTTGGCGATCCCACCCTACGCCGGCATCGCTGCACCATCGTTTCTTCGAACCGACGTCCACATCGCCGACCTGTTTTCGACACATCGACTGACGTTGGGGCTCCGGATGTTGCCCTGCCGACCAGCTTCGTCACCTCGGCTGGACCCAGGGCTTCGCCTCGATATATCAGTAGTGTTGTGCGGTCACATCATCAAGCCGAGCTCTTCGCTCGGGCACCTCAGGATCGGCTTGGGGGCTGGGACCTCGGCCCGTCACAAGCTCGGACCACGTCATCAACACCAATCGCATTAAATAGCTAAGTTGCTTTCATGCTCAAATTTTCTAATTTCTTAATTTTTTGTTCGGTTCGACCAAGCATTATATTTGTGTTAAACAAAACGGCAGTTTTTTTAAAAAACCGATGTTTGTAAAAGAAACACGTTTTCCAACATAATTGGGGGCTCTTAAATTTACATGGGCCGTTTTACAGTAAGTGTTTTCTTCTAAGTCGTTGCAAAGTCTTTTTCTATCACTCCTTTTTTCGACTCGAGTGTACGGTCAATAGCCAGATGGCCTGGTTTCTCTCTAAAAACCGCTCGAGTTTAGTTCACTAAACTGGCCTTTGAGACGCACTCCGCCTTCGGGATTGGGAGGTTGAAGCCGAAGGCTGACCTACTTGAAGTCTAGAGATCGGATGTGTCATGATTAAAGCACGACGGAAGGAAAATTTTATTTTAAGATCAATTTTCGGATTGGCGCCGAACACTTGATTTAGTTCGGACGTTAAGCTTTTACATAAGTTTTTTGGCTTTTCGAGCTTATGGAACTTTTAAGCTATTTATATGTTTTTCTTTCAGGAAGCTGGACATCCTCATGACCGAGGTGCCCGGCGTAATAATTCAGGTCGGGAAATCCTTGCTGACCCGTAGCTCAGCATCTTTCCTGCTGACCTCCACCTCGGCGTTGTCAAAACGCACACCATATCTAGACTAGTTCCCGAGCAGTGCAATGTTTGACGCCTTTAAAGCATCGACAAATATCATCAGGGGGCTGCGACTAGAGCCGAACCCATCAAAAGCCGAGGTACTCCATGGAGTCCTCGGCAATATGTTCTCGGATATTGCTTTATATGCATCAGTTTCGAATTGTGTCTTTGGTTAATAGTTGGGTTACCCGGCTCCCGCGCTTACCCTACGTTCCCGATTGTTTAGCTAAGGGTAAAGGGAGAACCACTGCGATTGTGCTTCTGGTTCGACCGATCAAGTGCCTCAGTGGAGAAAGCCGAAAACTGACTGTCACAATAAGCGTAAACTGGTCAGCGATCCGATGACTGTGTTAAACTATAGATCGATGGAGGTCACCCCGTGTTAAATGACGGGCCTTTCGTAACATTGGCCGAAGTGTTAACGGCTTGACTTCTGCTGATGCCGAACACTAACCGGGGGCTAGTAGCTGGCCTCCCAACTTTAAGCTCCTATGACTATGAAAGTTATAAAGTCTGCATATCTGATTGCCTCGTTTCCGCTAACACAACCGCCTCCGGGCACCGAGACGTTGGCTAAGGGTTGTCTTGTTACTGCGGAAACACCCTACATAGTATCTACAAAGGGGTAGAAGCCGACGATGGGCCACTTTCAAATGATAAACGGTCGCAACAAAGTCAAAATAAACATATATCATCAGCGTTTGTATTCATTATACAAGCACCGCCTTCCGTAATTATCGTTATAAAGCCATAAATATGCATCAATTTGACTTAAGATTTTGGCCAAGCTGGGTTGCCTGGCTCCTATGCTTACCTCTAAGTTCCCGATCGTTCGGCTAGGCGGTAAAGGGAGCACCTCTGTGATTGTTACAACCGGGTCATCCGAGTTAGGACCTCAGACTGGGTGAAGCCGAAAGCTAGCCATCTTAAAGGATATAATTGGTCGGCAATGACGAAAGTGAAAATTTAGATTCGCTAAAGACCACATAGTTTGGGAACTTTCCCCAAACTAAATCCTCAATATTTTCCTCCCGCATTGTTCGGAGCTGAGGTTTCTCGATCATGGTCAACATGATAGCCTGGGAAAGGAACCTATAAAGGAACTATTTTTCCCAGAAGATGTTTCTTACGTTAAAAAGTAATATAACATATCTCTCCGTGTACCTTTGTTTATAAAACCATATGGCCAGATTGCCTTGTTTGCCGTAAATCTTTGACCTTATAAAGGCTTTATAAAGTAGGACAAACACTCCCCGGCTACTGGCCGAGGAGGTTGAAGCCGATGGTCGGTCAACAAAGTTTTGTACAATGCAGATCCGAGCATTAATGATGTAGAGTACTTGGATACATAGAATCATTACACATAACTTGTGATTTTACTCCAGATATCGATCCTTAATTCGGCCACCCGTGCCCACATTAAGGCTCGGGGGCTACTGGGCTTCGGGCTTATCATTTACAAATATTAAAGGGGCACATCAATCCCCTGATCTGGTGTTGCCACCCGATCAGTGGCTCGGGGGCTACTGCATTGCCTATTCAATGCAGAAAATTCAAAGTGCTCAATGTTCGGCATGACCGAACTATGGGAAAACGCGTCTTCGGACAACAATAGGTACCATCTGGGACTTATCCGGCGTTGGAGCTTGGATACAGTCCGACATAAAGCTCGGATACAAATGGTTGGCTCCATAGAGGGCACTTCCGGCATTAAGCTCGGCTAAACTCCTTCGACTTTTTTGAGCCAAGGTGATCTATGACGCCTCAGATACAGTCCGGCGTTGGAGCTCGGGTACAGTCCGGCGTTGGAGCTCAGATACAGTCCAGTGTTGGAGCATGGATGCAGTCCGGCGTTGGAGCTCGGATATAGTCCGGCGTTGGAGCATGGATGCAGTCCGACGTTGAAGCTCGTCTACAAAAAGACACCTCGGATGAATTCCGGCGTTGGAGCTTGGATGTAGTCCGGCATTGGAGCTCGGACGCAAGAGGACACCGCTGCATGGTGAACACTTCAAACCCAAGGTATGGCATAAAAAATAACAAGGCATTGATAAAGGCCGAAGACTTAAAGGGCTCCTCAGATGCCTGACGTGTGAACTCTTCGGATTTAGCTCGGCAATCCTCAAGATTGAAGATGGGAAGATTTGTTGAACCAGTTTTCAAGACTGACGACGACCAAAGATGAAGAACAGTTCAGAAGAACTGAGAAGCATCCCCAACTTGAAGACCGGTTCAGGGGGCTACTGATGGTGTCCTGGACCAGGGGGTACTCACCACGTTGTCTCCCGACCAGGTGGATCGGGCTGAGGACCCCCATGGCAGTTCACTATTGGGCCGCTTCGGGCAACCCATGCCGCATACAAGGGATATTCCACAAGACTTGGCGCCCAAGACGAGGACTCTTCTTAACCCTAGGCCTCTAGTACATTATATAAACCGAGGCCAGGCTAGTCAATAGATCATCTAATATTCATTAGAACAATCTCATGGTAGATATATGTACCCTGTACTACACTCATATCAATACAATCAAAAGCAGGACGTAGGGTATTATCTCTTTGAGAGAGCCCGAACCTGGGTAAAATCCTGTGTCTATGTTACCATCGCTCCAAGACGCCTAGCTTAGGACCCCTACTACAAGATATGCTGGATTTAGGACCGACAATGACTATGCCCACGCCTAGTGGAAGCCCCATGCTCCGCGCTGGTGGGAAGACTAGTATAAGCGCCGGACGCGGCTGTTTTTCGCCCTCTTTTGTAACCAAATTTTCCACTTCTTGGAATGAAGTTTGAATTTCTCGCGTCTTTATTCGAAAAGGGGTGGGAATTTTTCTCCTAGCAGCGTTTTCCCTCTTGAGTCTTGTTTTTAAGAGAAGTGGCAGTTGCCCGTTGCTCCCTCCCATGCATCCCGCGAGCGGGGGCTGGGCACCGTTTGTACACCTGAGCCGGCCCAGGCCACAATAGCGGCGAGCCTGCCCAGGTGCACACCTCGCCAAGACTTTGGCGTCCTAATCCTCGCACGACGCTCTAGAGCGAGCCAACGGGCACATATTTCCTTCAGTCCCCGGCCTCAGGAGCGCTCATCTCCTGGCCTTGATGGACATCATGACCCGGCATACCAGCGACGATCGACCCTCGCTCGGGGGCTCTAACCCAAGATGGCCGCCAGGAGAAGGATGACCGAGGAAGAACAACCATGGTTTGGCTCATTATCGAGGAACCCTACGTGAAGCACGTTTTGGCGCCTTCGCGGGGTGCGATGCATTGTGGAGGCACCTCCGGAGGCCCTGAGCCCTTGCGAACCACCCAGGGGCTTCACGAGCAGCGGGCACCTCTTGAGGCTCCGGAGCCGTCTGGTCCGCAAGGAGGAAGCCCCCCCGACAAGCTCTCTAAGCTGCCTCGGCACCCCCAGCTGCATCATTGCTGGAACGAGTGGCGCGCATAGGATCAAAGCTCCGAAGGAGCGTGCCCTCACGACGCAGGAACTCGCCACGAGCACACCAAGCTAAGTTATCCTAATCACGTCGGGCAGGAACCTCTCAATTAGTAGCAATATAAATGCTATAATATGAAATGGAAAACACTAACATAAAGGCACAAGCGCCATAGTTCATCACACGCCCCCTGCGGAGCTCTTCATGGTTCTTAATGCAGGAAATAATAATAATAAAAAAGGCAGCCTCTCCGAGGACCGCCGCTCCTGAGGCCTGGCTCTGGCGCCGCCCACGCTCAGTTGGAGTCCTCCTCCTCTTTGATGGGAGCACGACGGCGTGGCGGCTCGACGTCCTCCTGGGCAGGGGCACGATGGCGTGGTGGCTCGCCGTCCTCCTTGGTCCGGGCATGGTGACATGGCAGCTCGTTGTAGTCATCATTGCTCGAGCTTCCCCCTGGGGAGGCGCCGCTGCTGCGGCCGTCGCCAAGGGCAAGTTCACCGCTGAGGACGCCGCCGCCGCGGTGGCCGTTGTCGACAGAAAGGTGGTCGCTGTCGCTGCCGTCGCCCTCCGGGCAGCATCCCAAGCGCCCACCGTCTTCCCAGAAGACCTTGACGAAGAGCGTTGCCGCCCCGTCGTACTTAAAGTGGAGGGTACGCCTCCCCTGCAGGCCGCGAGCGCGGGCGAACGTCTGCCACCCGCGGTTCAGGAACACATAGCCCGCGGGGGTAACCTCGACTTCCACCCACGAGGCCTTGTTGCAGCAGCCATCAGGCTGCAGCCATAAGCCAGCAGGTCCACCGGCTGGCAACTCCTCCGCGAAGAAGCGCGGAAGCTGGATCCAAGTGCCCGCCGGTCTCTCCGCCCACACCACGAACTCTCAGGCCATGTTGTTCGAGTGGGATCGCGGGCGGGGTGGCCGAGCGGCCACCACGGGTTTCTCCCCCTTGACCATGGCCGCCGCGGCGACCACAGCCGCCTTCACAGAAGGGACCCTTCCCACGGCTGCCGGAGGCTACGCCGGCACCCCTGGGAGTGCGCCCGCACCCTCGGGGGACCACCGCGGGCGTTGTAGTATACTTGCGGGGACGGCCGCGCCCCCTCTTGGGTGGCGGCGACCCTGCTCCCTCTTAGGGGGCTTTTCCCTTTTTCGCAGCGGAGAACCTCCTCACTGGCGCCATGGCTGTCGAAGTGGCGGTTTGGAGTAGGGCGCGAGAAGACGAAGATGGGTTGTGGGCTCTGCTCCCCTCGCCATCTTATAAGCAACCAGCGATCGCCAGCCGGCGCCCCTTCGTGTTCGGGACAATGATGGCCCTGTGGTGCGCGCCAGTCTTCTGCCGGCTAGGGTAGTTGCCGAGGCGACATGGGGAAGTGGAGTCGTCCGCATCCCGTCGTGTGCCACGAGTCAAGCCTGGCCCACAGACGGCTGGGGCCCGCAGTGCTTCACCCTTCGCTCCTTGCTTTCACCTCGAAGCCAGGCCGGGTGCGCCTTGGGCTCGGGGGCTACTATCGGCGTTCTGGGATTGGGGGTACCCAGACCTGCCAGTCTGCGGCCCAATGTGTGGCTCTGTCAATGGCCCAGCGCGGCCTAGCTACAAGACTACGCAAGGAAGACCCTCGCGAGGACCCCCCGGCCTCGTGAGGCTAACAACGCTAAGACCTCCAGAAGAGTGGCCTCCCCAGGCTGCCTCCAGAGGAGCGGAGATTTCTATGCAGGTACTCGGCCTCATGAGGCTGCAATGATGTGAGCCATGACGACCAAGGCCAGGCGGGTGCCAGCAGGCGCAGAGGAGGATAGTTTCATCTTTGGTGCTAAGGAGGCAGGGACGTACGCGGGTTCCCAAGGAATCCCCCAAAGGTTTCCATTCCAGTGCAACAAGACCAGGACCACGAGCTCGGCAGGACGGATGTCATTGTCGAGCCCACCACTGTGTCACACCCAGAAGCTTGCTGGCAAAGACCACCTTTCGTCAGGATAAGATGTACTACTTGTCCCCTTTCAAAATTGGCCGTTGTGGGATCCCTTCCCGCCTGAGCGAGAAGGGAAGAGGACTAGGGCCACTATAAATAGGGACTAGCCTCCACCGTAGAAGGGGGTGGATCCATTCGCTGCTCAGAGCCCTCGCGAGGTCGCTCAACCACTGTACTAGTTCATCCCCATCCTCCTCGTGAGGCCAATCCACCAAAGGCAGGAGTAGGGTCTTACACCGCAAGGTGGCCCGAACCTGGGTAAATCTCTGTGTTCATCTTCTTGCCCGCTCGCACGCACTCGACGAGGCTTGGCCATGGGGTGGTGAGCTTCAGGCTAGAGCTGGTTGAGATCTTCGCACACGCCCCAGAGTTCGAACCTCCTTGGGTCCGTGGAGCCCCGATTCCGACATCCTCCTCCCGCAGGAACTCGATGTAGCGTGCAAGGTCGCTGACACACATGCGGGGCTCCACCTGCACCTCCCGCCTTCAGGAGGCGGTGGCGGAGCGGGTGATGACCCTGGCAGTCAACGATGGGCTGGCGGCCACGGCGGCCGACGGTGGGGTGGCGGCCACAACGGCCACCTCCCGCCGTTGGGCCGCGGGGGCGGAGCGGGTGATGGCCACGGTGGCCGACAGTGGGGTGGCGGCCACGACGGCCACCTCCCGCCTTCGGGCCGCGGTGGCGGAGTGGGCGATGGCCCTGGCTTTTGACGGTGGTGTGGCAGCCACGGCGGTAGACAGTAGGGTACCGGCAACGGCGGCTGACAACAGCTATCGACGGGTAGCGGCGGCGGAGTATGTGGTGGGTGTTGCGCGCACACCCAACAGGGATGCCACGTGCACTACACTATGCCAGGGACTGCGCCGCTGTCGCGGTGTAGCCTCCCAGCTGGAGCTGTCCTCTGATGACGGCGGACTCGCTGAGCAACGACACGGACCGGTGCCATTATCGATTGTGGGAGAAGCAGACGAGATAAGCTATATGGAGGGGGGGGGGAGGAATGCGACGCAGGACTGGCCGACCGTGATGGTTTATATAGCAGGCCGGTAAGCATTGGGATTTTGGGGGATTTCCCCGTGTCAGACGGGAAGCTTGTGCGACTATGCGCGGGAACGGGCTCACCGACGATTCATTGGGGCCACTTCGAGCCACCGTTTGGCCAAAAGAACGCCTGCGCGGTGCTCAAGCTTGCGCTCGAAGCCGTCTGCGGCAGCAGGGTGACAAGACATGTGAGAGGAGGACGGAACGACACGTACACATACGGTTAATAAAAAACGTTTGTGATTTAATTACTTACTACCTCCGTCCTAGTTTATAAGTCCTCTTTGTATTGTTGTGACAAATTTTGACTAGAGATTTAACTAATAAAATACGAATGCATGTCACCAAAGATTATATCGTTGGATTCGTATTTGAACACAGTTTCCAATTATATTATTTTTATAACATGCATTAACATTTTGTTAGTTAAATTTAAGGTCAAAATATGGCACAAAATATAAAGGGGGCTAATAAACCAAGACGGTGGTAGTAGCACACGGCCGCTCTCTATGCAGTGTCGCGAACGATTGTTCGACCACCGTGTGATGTGGAACGCGATGTAGTTTCACATCATGCCGCCAGCTCGCAACTAGCGACCGGCTTGTAGACGACCATTCCCTACATGTTCAACAACTCTATGCGTGTGGTTGCTCGTGGTTGAGGCGGCCACGGCGTGCCCTGCACGCGTCCCGCCGCGCGCGCTCTGCTCTCGCGTCCCTCCGCTCACTCTGCCCACGTCCCTCCATGCGCGCTGCCAGTGTTTGGGGCCGGCACACGATCACATAAGTTCGTGCTGCCATAATACATGCGGTTGCACCAGGTGCGGCGCCACGATGCAGTTACCCGCTGCAAAAACTGCCATGCGGACGTGCCGAGAATCTAGGCCGCCCGGCCCCCATTTATTCCCATGGCCATTTACCTTAATCTCTCGTGCCACACGACACAATAAGCACACCCACGATGACACATACAAAGAGGATATCCAGCGGTTCCAATGGCGCTCCCCGGGGCTCCAATGGCGCTCCCAGCGGTTGACAACGACAACGGGCGGCAGTTCGCCACACATCACGTAGTGGACACCCACGTGAGGGGGAAGGACCTCTTGGTGGTGTACACGAACGAGCCGGTCTCGGTGCAGAGATCCATCCAAACTATGGAGCAGTTGCTTGCTGAGGACAAGTACAAAGTGGTCGGCTTTGACCTCGAGTTCACCGGCGGTAATGACGGGCATGATCAGAAGGTTGCCATTGCCCAGTTGTGCGTGCGCCATGATGTCCTCGTCTACCACTACCACCTGGCCACAAGGCCTTGCGAGCGTTTCGCCAGGTTTATCAACAGCCTCGACTACAGTTTCGCTACGGTGGACACCACTAGCGATCTAAAAGCGCTCGAGGTTTTAGGCTTAGCCTGCCGGAATCTTGTGAACGTCCGTGACCACTACAAGATCAGGGGAAGCACCAAGAACAGTCAGAACTCCATGGTTGACCTCGCCTTGGCCATCATCGACCCCTACTACATGAAGATGAAGGATGAGAGCAAGAAGGACAGGATCGCCTGGCACAATGCCTGGGAGCAGAGACTGGATGAAGAACACGTCAAGTACGCGGCCATGGATGCGTACACAAGCTACGAGATGTACATGCGGATTGTTGACATGAGGAAGTGCCTTCGTCTTGCCCCAGACGAGGGATCGATCCACAGAGCAGTGGCGGCAGCGTCACTAGAAGTAGATGATTAGATGATCGTTTCTCCTAGTTTAGAATGCATGTAATTGTTTATTGAGGTGCGTGCGAATGATTTGTATAGTCACTTATGTAATTGGATGTTTATTTTGGTTATATATGTTGTTCTTGTGTAGACAGAGCAAGTCACATCGCAAACGGAGTAAATTAGGGAACTCGTCGGTGATGAATTCATCAATCTCTGACAATTGTATACCAGCAAGCATTTTCCCACAAAACACGCACTTATTAGCAACAATCGTCTGTGTTACTATCGGTCTCCGCACACATTTCTGATTACAGACTGTTTGCCGTGTATCACACACATCTTTTTCAGCAGAACCGTTTTTGTTGTCTTGGCTCATCGCAAACAGTTCACCAGAGTGAACTGTATGCCCTCTATCGCACACACCTTGATCTATCTGACCATTTCTGTTGTGTTGCCTAATCACAAACAGTTCATCCAAGTGAACTGTATGCCGTATATCACACACACCCTCATCTGGCTGACCATTTCTGTTGTTGTGCTCATCGCAAATAGTTCGTATGGACTAACCGTATGCCACATATCGCACACACAACTCTGGTCTGAACCGTGTTTGATGTCTGTGCCATTGCAAACAGTTCGTATCATTTTTGACGGTTTTCTTACACCACTGGTTGCGATTATTGCATCGCACACAGTTTCATCGAAGGGTCTCTGATTGTAGTGTCGCGTTTGGACCATCCTGCAGTAGTGCACTAGCGATTGCGTGGGATTGAATGAAAGAAGCTATAAGAAACTGCCCGAATCATGGAATGGAGGTTAATCCTTCATATGTTTTATAATGGCTTGAATCACATGTCAAAAACTATGCTTGATATAGCTACAGGAGGAACAATCATGGGAAAGCCCATAGAAGATGTCAAGAAGATACTAGATGACATGCAAGAGAACCATGCCCCATGGCATGTTGAGAGAACCACCACCAAGAAGGTGAATGTCATAGAAGAAAATAACTTAGAGTTAATAACCAAGCTAGAAGAACTTATCTGTTTGATGAAAGGTAAAGAAGAGGTAAATGTCAATGTCATCGCTAATGAAGATACTAGTGATGTGAATTTTATTACTCGTAATAGCTACAATCCCAATTGGAGAAATAATAGTTATGCTCCTAAACTTCCTTATCCTAATAATGGAGGAGCATCAAATAATCTTAATGGCGCTAATGGTAGCAATAGAAATACTCTTGAAGAAACTCCTAAAAGTTTTATTGCTAGCCAAACTGAGCAGAATGAAAACTTCAAGAATATCTTGAAGAATCATGATATCTTACTCGGTCAATTGACCGGTAAGGTTGTTGGACTAACAAATGATGTGTAGATACTTGAAGCCAGATCCAAGAACATGGAGGAATACGTGGCAAAGATAACAGAGAGCCAGACCTTGATTTTGGCCAAGTTTGCAGGTAAACCGAAGCCTAACCCGGTTGAAGAAGTTAAAATGGTAAGAAGCAACGAAGAGAAAGCTGAGGTACTTGACACAAGTAATGTGCTAGTGTACAATTATACCATTGCAGATTTTGTCAAGATGATATCCATGAAGTATCCACTACCGAAGGTAACTAACGATGAGACATATAATTTCTTTGTTGAACAAGTTGCAGCCAAGGTACGTGAACTTGATGATGAAAGAAAAAGTTATTCAGTAAGTTACCAACTAAGCAAGAAGATGCTTTTGAACCTACTATAGAGGTTGACATAGGACTTAATAAGTTAAGTGCTTTTTGTGATCTGGGGGCAAGTGTTTCCACTATCCCCAAATCTATTTATGATAGCCTCAATCTTGGTCCTTATGCTAATACAAAGATTATATTGAATATGGCTAAGTCTACTTTTACTCAGGCAATAGGCATTAAGTATGGAGTTATAGTTCAAATTAATGATTGCCCTGTCATGATTGATCTTGTTATAGTAGATGTGCCTGAAGATCCCATTGCTCCTATAATTCTCGGTAGACCTTTTCTAAGGACTATCAAAGCTGTGATAAATGTGTTTGAGGGAAATCTTCATTTTGATTTACCAGCTAAAGATCGCTTTATAAGGCATTTCCCCAGGAAAAATAAATTGAAGACCTACACAGGGGGTGGCATCATTTTGAATATCAGAAGCTATGGTCTCGGTGTTCTAGCAGCACCTTGATCACCACTACGGTCGAGCTATCCGACTAAAAACAAGCGCTTCGTGGGAGGCAACCCACGTGAATAAAGTAGACAAGTAAGTTTTTATTTTTAATTTTTAATAAAAGAGTGATTGAAGTTCCATGTGAAGAAGTGAGTTTGGAAGAGTTGTTCTAATGAAGGCCTAGCCTCGTGCAAGACGATTTATATGCTAAATTGATGTTTGAATGCCTAGAAATATGTTTATATATTTCTATGGAACCAACACCGCAGGAAAACGAAGAAAAATACAAGTTTCAGAAGAAACAGACCAAAAGATGGCCCTTCCTGCGACCGCAGTGGTCATATGGGCGGTCGTTTGACATGCAGGAGGTTCCAGCGTAAAACAACGAGATGCAACAGAGTGAAGGACAGCGTATCAAATGGGCACGAACACACTCGTTTCTGCGGTCATTTTGATTCTATGCAGAAACCATCAATGAATCTAGAGTGTTCGATGATGCTCCAAATGGGTGCATGCGCCTATTCAAGCGATTGTTTGACATCTTTGACCAGGAGCACAAAAAGAACAGAACAAACGACGGTGTTCAAAACAGACGCCAATGGCCGTTTTAGCGGTCGTTTCATCTCCATGCAGGCAAAGGTGAGTTAACCGAGTTGAAGACGCGTTCTATGCGGGCGCTTGCACCCGTGTGAGTGGTTGTTTTGCACGCCGGCGGCTCCTATAAGCCCGAGGAAGGAGGTATTTCGCCCACATCTCTCTCTTTTCTTCTTCTTCTTCTTCTTCTTCTTCTTCTTCTTAGTCCAAACCCTAGCAAAACTTTGCCCGATCTCTCTACTCGTTCATTTTCAGTTCGAATCCTTCCGTGTGTTTGATCTACAGTCTGTTTCTCCTCCGATCCCCAACTTATTTTTCGTGAATCCGTGTTCTACATGCCTAGCATTTCCATGACTAGGAGATGTATATTTTTGATTCAAACTTGAGTTTGGCATGGATTTGTTTATATTTTTAGAGAGTATGATGTTGTGAGTACCGTAGGATCATTGTTGTTCCATATTTATGGACTAAAAAATTGTTTTGTAGATGTTTACACGGAGGTCTTCTCGTGTACGCGGTGATTCGAGTTCATGCACCGCACAACCGCAACAAGTTTTCACTCAGGGGACCGTCTTCACCGAACATGGAGTAAGGAAGAAGTTCCAGAAGCTCACTACAAGGAAGATCAAAGAAACCAAATGGACTTGTGTGAACACTCTCACCAAGCTAGGTATCACTCATGATTTTAATTTGGTTTGTTATAATGCCAGGTTGCATCATTTTGTTTATCAGGGATGTGAGACTTATGAACGATTGACGCTTGAGTTTCGTAGTACTCTCTCGCACAATGTTGGGTTAGTGCCAAATGCATATGAGGAGAGGGCTACTTTCCGTCTCCTTGACCAAGACTTTAACATCACTTTTGTTGAGTGGTGTAACTACTTTGGCTTCCCTAACAATGATGCTGATATTAGATATGTTTATGATTTTACTAACCCGCACCCAAGTCAATCCTTTATTCGGATGAGTCACCGTGGCTCTAAGCAAAGAGCCAGTTGCATTGAAAGTCCTGCTATACATTATTTCTACTATGTTATCACTAACTCGTTGCAGTCACAAAGAGAAGTTTCTATGTTGAATGTTGAGAACATGCTATTTCTCAAGAAAGCAGCAAACCTAGTCATAAGTTATTCACCCAATCTAGGGGCAATACTTTTGCTAAACCTCGTGCATCAAGCAAATCATGCACACGGAGATATCGTGTGTGGAGGAGTGATCACCATGTTGGCCAACTCCCTTGGCCTTGACTACAGTCATCTCCGCCCCATTGTCGGTAACACCCTTGTTAACATTCGTGTTCTTACTAGCGTTGGTATGGTACACTAAAAAAAACACTTCCGTGATGATATGTGTTTGCCATAGTAGGTCACGTTTTCTGTCATGCATGAACATCCATGACGATTTTATGACAGAATCAAGATAGTCATACCTGTGCTATCGTAGAAGTGTTCCATGACAATATTCAAATTATCATCACGGAAGGGTCCACTTCCATGACGATAATCGGCGCGTAATGGAAGTGGTTTCGTCAAGGGTAACCGCCATGTGGCATCCACTGTAATGGGTTGCCGTTAAGCTATCGGGTCTAGTTTTGGATGTGATAACCCGATAACAGCCCGGACCGATGGCGATTTTCCACGTGTAAAATTCTCATTGGCAAAAGGAACCACGTGTTAGCTCCTTGCTGGGACAGATGTCAGCCGTCCAATGCACAGGAGGCGCCTATGATACATCGACATGTGGTAAGGCCCAACAGTGGCCCATTTAGGTTAAAAGGCCGGGCCTGTCAAAATAAGCGGGCCGACCCATTACCGGCCTGCTTGCGTCTAGCCCACTCACAACCACGACCCATAGAAGTTACGCAAAATCGACCCGCTAAAGGCCCATTATTGATTTGACATGATCCCAGGCCATCGTCAGTTCCAGCCTGTTAACAGCCCGCTATGTCTTTGGGTTCAATTGCGGCCCGAGTTTCTTTCAGCCTGTTAGCAGCCCATTATAGAGATGGGCCAATATCCCGCAGGTACGTCTTTCGGCCTTTTGTCAGCCCATTCGGTACCTGGGCCAATTTCTAGCCCGTTTTGTCTTTCGGCCTGTTAACGGCCCACACAACAGTTGGGCCTTTGATGGTCCTAGCTAACTTTGGGTCCATTAGCGACCCACATTCTCCACGGCACAATTCTAGCCCGACCCGACTTTTGGCTGTTAAAAGCCTATGTTGTACATTGGGCCCCTTTTGGCCCAAAATGCTTTAGGCCTCTTTATGGCCCGACATGGAAATGTGCCGAGACAAAACTGACACTTATTTCGGCCTACTAGAGGCCCGCGGGCCGTCTCCATCACTGGGGCCCTATCGAGCTTTCGACCTATTAACGGCCTAGTAAGAGCCCTTTTTACGATGGGCCCGCATTCGAGGATGAAATCCACTATTTCTAACGGGCCTAGTTGATTGGGCCATCTGGCCATTATGAGCCCACATAGATTAGGATGCACTAACTAATTAGTTCACAAGCCCAATTAAGGCCTGCTTCGGCTACCAACGTTTGTTCGTTCGGATGGCGTCCAGGTAATGTTTGGGCGTGTTGGCCCCCATTTCAACGATAGCATATACAATGAATTATCTTACTCTACACTATATCCTCTAAAAAACCTACACTATACAATAAAGAGATTAAAGCATAGAAACGAAGAATAATCCTACACTATACAATAAAGAAATTACAGCATATTACATCCACTGGGCATCATAGTTCGCCACCAGTGATAATAAAGCGTACACAAACAACAAATTACATACATTGGGCACATAAAGCTCATACATCATGGACGCGCATCAACAGAACTTACCATTTGAACTATAATCTCTTCAGAAAATAGGATTGGCCGGATTCAGATAGCACAAATTTCATTCTGCAAAATCTCCAACTCCTTTGTGGTTACCTCAGTGTCTTGTTTCACTTTTTTGACTCGTGCATCTGATATATGCACCTCCAGTCTCAACGTGTTGATTACATGTTGAGACTCATATGCACGTTGTCTTGCCACCTCTAGTTCATGCTCTAGAACATCAGCACATTCCAATTGCAATCCATAATCATTTGGTAATGGCCATGCCGCACTGTTCTGAGATCACTGTGTTGATGTCACTTCATCTTGAAATGTTTCTGTAAGTACACATGACCAGGGCAAAAATATAGTTATAACAGTGGAGCGAGCAAGACAGACTATCTTGTACATGGCAAAACAAGACTAACAATAATGTGCACATCATGAAGCATAAGTAGGTGATATTTTTAAAATTATAAAATGGTAGTCTGTGCAGCCCGCGTATAGAGATCTCGTCGGAGCCCACCAACGGAGCATGATGTTGAGGCCAAATCCAAAACACAGACATGTCACAAATTTATATATATCTTGTGTATAAGTAAACAAACCGTTAGCCATTTTGTAGCTCATATTAACTAGCTGGAAGATTGTGTGCCATGTTCCAAAAGAGTCTTAGGGAGCATAATGAACTGCAGAGGGATTCACACAAACCTACTACAGCAAGCAAAACTATGCAGTCATTAGCCTCGTATAAACTAGATTGTAAGCCTCATGCAGTAATAGTTGGTTAATAGACTTCAAAAGCTTCAGGCACACTTCGCCAGAGTAATGAAATGGTAAGGCATTTACTTATGTAAACTAATAGTTATAATCCTACATCAGGCGTCATTGTTTGGGCATCTCATTAATTGAGGACAAATAAAGCAATTGAACAGGGCAATTTAATTATGCGTGAAGCAAACAAGCAATTGAACTGTTGAGTTGGTAGCATGCATACATGCATGCGTCAATAACATCCTTGGCCTAGCTACATTTGAATCAACTGATGTATCATCTATATAATGGAACAAGTAATGTAACATTGTTTGCCCCCTATGAAGTATCTCGACTAGTATGTAATCAAGATCCTAGTAATGATAGGGAGGCTAATGATGTGAACATGCGTTTGGTTATGACATTTATGACATCGAGAACTCTACCATAATAGTAAGGAGTTTCTCACTATTCACCAATATAAGATGTTTTAGATATTTAAATGTAGACTACATCCGTACTAAAATGAGTGAACAGACACATTATAATGTGTCTATATACATCTGATTTACAAAAAGTTAGCAGATCTTATAGTAGTGAGTGGAGGGAGTATTAGTCAGTGGCCCAATGACTGGTTACATGTGAAGAACCCTACGCAAGCACAATGTTAGACAAATAGGATGTCCTGGTAACTGTAATACAGTGACTTACCATAACTGGTTGTACAGGCTCAGCGCTGCTCCTCCTTCTCTTGCAAGGCTCCTTCTTAACATCTTGTACTTGGAAATCCTGAATCTTTGCTTCATTGTACCCCCTCTGCAAGGTGACACAAACTAGTTACTGGTCTCCTTACACGGAAGATAAATATACATACTTTGCAGTCTTTGAACAACACCAAAGCATGAGTTTATAACAAAACGACACCACATAATGAAACATGCCACATCTCTTGCACACACTCAAATGAGCATTTACTATGTGTACGCTATGTAAAAACTAGGCGTACCTTCGAACTGGACCTCTAGGTACTCTTGGAGAACCTAGTTTAGTGTACAAGCAAACCTTGTTGTCACCTATGTGTTATACAAGCCCCCACTACAGCAACCCTTAGTGTTTAAATCATTGACAAGCTCTGTTAGGTCAAGAACAACAAGTAATCAAAGCAAACCATTCTAGTATGGCTGGCTGATACAAACAAGCAATTGAACACATGTGTGAGAAAATCTTGCACAAGACTGAATTACATATCAAGAAAACAAGCATAGAAGGAGGCTTAAAGACCATCACTTGACTGACCAGATTTAGGAGGCATTTAAACATCATGTGCAACGTATGAACTAACATGAACATTGCATATTTCAAATTCTATAATGAAATGCACATGTATTAGGTTATGCCATGTATGATGCCTAAATCTACACTATAGTAGGTAGGACTGATTCATCATTGCACACAGAATTGAATTGCGAGTTAAGGGCCAGTTCTATTCCACCTTTTGAGAGATTATTGTCAAAATAAGCCATAAAAGATGTAAAGAACTAGTTTTTGAGTTATGGGCATGGGCTTAACTTATTTCCACCACCAATTCCTTCACAATGAGAAAAAGCTTGGGGGGGGGGCTGCTTCTAGTGGAAGCTCACTTAAAATTGAAGGGAAGGGGAATAGTGAAATGACTCTATTGTGTGCCTATATTATACTCAAAACGCCACTGCTCACGCCTGCATCACACCTAGCCCCCAAGTAAAAACAAACACGCAAGCGTTCATTACCCTGCCCGCTCGCATCTACTCTCCCCTTTCCCTCTACCTCGATCCCCTGCCTGCAGCGCTAGGGTTCTTCCAGCGAGCGCCACCACAGGTCCCATCTGGCCTGCTCCTCGAGATGCTCTTTCCAGCTAAGATACATGGCTGACGGGTAGGGCCCCATCTCCCGGGCTGCTCCTCCCTCCGACGCCGCCCCTCACTCTCATCGTCTCTAGCAGCTGCTCCACTATGGTCCGTCCAACGCTCTACTCCGGCGATCGCCGCACAACTACGACCGACGCCCCACTCCGGTAGAAGGCCCCTCGTTCCGCCTCCCCTCCTCTTAGGCCATGGCCTTGAGGTGCTGTTGCGGGTTGAGCTCATCCAACAAGGTGAGGATCTCCTCTGATTTTTGCTAAATTTTCTTTCTGCTCTACTATATGATGAACTGCTATGAGCTGCTGCTGCTATATGATGAATTGGTATGAGCTGCTGCTGCTATATGCTGAATTGCTATGAGCTGCTACTGCTATCTGATAGATTGCTATGAGCTGCTACTGCTATATGATGAATTGCTATGAGCTGCTGTGGCGGTGGCTGCTGCTACTATATGATAAATTGCTATGAGCTACTGCTGCTATATGATGAATTGCTATGTGCTGCTGCTGCTATATGATGAATTGGGATGAGTTGCAGCTGCTGCTGTAGGATGAATTGCTATGAGCTGCTGCTGCTTTGTGATGCTTTCAGGTGGTGCTGCTATATGATAATAACCAGCCACTTGGACCATGGAATTTTGATAAATCATGGTTTTTCATTTAAATTTAGGCAATGGGCTCTGTTTGGAAGACATTGACCAAAATAGATTGTGCCAAGTAGATGGTATCTTTGTATTTGCATTTTGAAAAAATAATGATGGTCTATTTTCCTATTATATTAATTACTGCAATGTGTTCAATCGTGATGTTTGCAAGTCAAATTAATTTCTATATGGGCAGCAAAATGACAAAATATAATGCAATCTAGACTTTTCACTGATCATACCACACATATGCTGAAAAAGCAGGCAATGAAAAGAACTGGTTGGCTTATTATCTGGAGCTTATATTCAAATGAACTTATTTTCTTAGGATAACTACAAATAACTGTCCCTAAGAACCCTGGCCAACAGCATTGACAGACAAATAACATGTCAAGATGATTGTAATGGAGTGACCTACCATACCATGCTGTATAGGCTCACCGCTGCCCCTCCTTTTTTGCCATGTTCCATGAAAATGCCACATACATCTTGTACTAAGAAATCTTGTACTTTTATGTTGCAGCACCCCATTTGCAAGTTGACACGGCTAATTAGAGATATCTCTACATGATAATACATTGCATATCCCTTGCACATATTTAAACCACCATTTAATGATTGTATGCGTCAGCATAAACTGCCACGACTCTGTGTACTGGACTTGCAAACACTCTAAGGGAGCCTAATTTAGTGCACTGGAATTCCTTCATGCCACCTATGATTTTGTGTAATGTATGATGTCTACATCTCTAATTTAGCAGCCAGTAGTGGAAATCATTGGCTGCACAAAGGGATTACTGGTCGGAAATCCTAGCAAAGCACACTGGCAGGCACACAACAACACAAGAGAGAGACACAATTACAAGATCATAGCAATGCCTCAGTACAGGATCTTGGTTGGCCAAGGTGTTAGATCCAGAAGAAACATCATCCTTGTAGCTCTTGCCAACTCCATAACATGTAACAACGACCTGTTAGTATATTTGAAGTACATCTAGCAGGTGATGCCGGGCGGGTTTAAAGGTGACAGTACCTCGGTCGCGGTGGGTGCTTGGCATTGTGCCAGATGGTGGGAATCAGGTTAGAAACATCAAGGGTGATTACGCTGCGCTGGCTGTCGGGGTCCGGTAAGGAGATCTAGGACAGTGGAGGGTGTTTGTGAAGTGGCTCCGGTAGGGTGGACTACAGTGTGGACAAAGTGGATCTGAGGGCGTCGGTGAAGCTCCTCTGGTGGTTGGGTTGAGGATGGTGTCGACAATGCAGATCTGCGGCCATGGACAAGGGCACCAGAAGCTACTCTGGTAGGTTGGACGAGGGTGTCGATGAAGTGGATCTGAGGTCATGGACTTGGGCATTGGCAAAGCGGCTCCGGTAGGGTTGAGAATGGTAACGGCGAAGCTACTCTAGTAGGGCTGAGGATGGTGTCGGCGAAGCGGCTCCGGTAGGGTTGAGGACGGTGTCGATGAAGAGGATCAGAGGCCGTCGATGGGGGCGTTGGTGGGGCGGCTCCGGGGGTGTGGACAAAGCGGCTCCGGTGTATGAAGGAGCCACTGCAGATGCACTGCAGTTGACGAGAGGACCAGCGAAGCAGATCTGTCGCCATGGACAAGGCCGACACTGAATGGGTTGTGGTACACTCGTGGATGAGCAGTTGACAACTTCTACGGGAGGTGGGAGGGGTAGATGCGGCCACAGATGCAGATCCGGTGAGGTGGACGACACCGGCAATGAATGTGCTCTGGTACGCCGGTGGATGAGCAGACTAGGGTTTCGAGAGGGAAGGGAATGACTGATGAAGTACGAACGGCGTGATGTAAGATGCTCTGGTGCTGTGGAGTAGTCATTTTTTCGGGAGGGGAGAGGAAATGGGGGTGTCATGTGGTGGGGGGAACCGGAAGTTACCAAAGCAACCCCGACCTATTGTGTTAATGAGGGCCATATTGTTCTCCGTTCACCAAGGAAAAAATGGGAATTTCGCATGCTACAGACTTGGTCGCAGAAAATTTAGAAGGAGGCGGGAGATTTTGCCGCCCGCAGGATCGTTCGTATCTAGTTTCAACTAATTTTGGACAGTGCTAGCGGGATGGTCATGCGAGACTGTGTACACGGGGCACACATGAGCAGTTAATAAATGGTATGAAGTCCACCCTAGAAACAAAGATAATAACTCGGGATGATGCACCGATAACTTTTTACGATCACACGGGCGCGACCGATCGTACGGGTGTAGAGGCGCGTTCACAAAAAACGGATCAAACGCTCAGCCTATGTATTTCTCGTGTTAATATATAATTTAGTGCCATTGGTTATTTATTTTAAACACAATGCATTGACGTGTTAATTTTAATTATATTGCAAAGTAACAAATGTATAATATAGATGCACAAAAGAAATGGATATTGTAGTCCCCTACTTAAAAGTGTTACCTCATATGATTACATGGCCTCCATTTCATAAATTGCAGTACTAGTTGAATTCATGTATGAATATTACGTATATTACTTCATAATAGAACCTTAAATCATCCAAAACTAATGAATTTGAATGCAGGACTAACAATGGTGCATGTACATGATAACTACGGTGGTTGTTTCAAGAAATATCACTATAACTTTGGCATGCACAATTGAAAAAAGGCTTTTTGAAAGAAAAAAACTTGTGCGATATGTGAGTGTCCAATCTTTATAGCGTTGTATCAATATTGGATCTTCAGCCACACTATGAAGTAGATATTGATTATGTTCAAGCGATGCACGTCCTCGACCGTTAGATAGTGATACTTGAATGAATTGTGCAATCTCTCTCACACACATACAAATCTCCTTTCTCCGTGGGCATCTCAGTCACACACACGCACTTCGTCTATTTCTATCCCTTCGTCTAGGTTAGAATTCGTTTTTCTATCTCGTCCTACAAGTCTCTCACACAAAAACACATACACACTCTCTCTCTGTTGAACAAGCCCACCCCTTTAATTCCGCCCACCCACCGCCACTCATGTCTCGAATATGTCTCGCACACATATCCGTAAGGTTAACTCGAGTCCCGGAATAATATGAATCCGTACAATGGGATTCCAACAGAGCACTTTTTGTTTTGAGACTTCGAGAAGAGTTCACGCGCTCGCGCACACACACACACACATTGTTTCTCTCTTCATTTATTCCGGCACTTGCATGCACACCCGCTTCTTTATCTCCCTAATGCTTTAAGTATGCCTCGCACACATGCTATCTACCTATCCCCCAGTATGGTTATGTGACACACAAACTCCATCTCTCTTTCTCTCTATCTCCCTCTCTAAGTGTCACTGGCACCCTCCCCCCTTCCCGACATTGAAGGAGTAGGGTGACACCTCGATCTTGATATTAATATATCTACTGGCTTCTCTTTCAAACACACACACACACACTCGCTAGTTGTGGCTCTGTGCCTAGCACACACACACACACACTCTCTCGATAGGTCTTTCTCTCCCCCCAGCAAAGACAGGATCAGGGGGACACCTCGATTTTGATCTTAATCTATCTATTGGCTTCTCTCTCTCTCTCTCTCACACACACACACTCGCTAGTTGCGTCTCCATGCCTCGCTCACACACTCTCGCTACGACTTTTTCTCCGTAGCCCCCCTTGATGTGTAGATTTCTCGGTGGTCCTTGATGGTGGGGGCGGAGTCGCGCGCGCATAGGTGTAGTTAAGATGACGCCGAATTGCAACCCCGACGATGCTTTTCTATTTGATAACATGTGTGCATTCTTGTGTGTGTAGCCAGCATGCCCAGTGTGCCTTGTTTTTACACGCTTGATGTGATGGTTTTCGCTCGGTTTTCTGTTAATCAACCAGGCAGCCTTTTTTCCCTCGCAAAAAATAGGCAACCTTTTTCTTTGTTACTACTAATGAATTCTAAATCATTTGGGGCAGACATAAAATATATCACTTTAAACCAATTTTCACAGTAACTATAGAAAAAGGCCGACATCTCTTGATTCCTCGAGAAATAACATCTGGTGGACTGGTTAGCGGCTGATGCTCGCAACACAATGACCCGTGTTCGAATTCTGTCAGAGTCTTCAGTTTTTACATTTTTTTATATATATACTTCTTTCTCTACTCTACTGACAGTGGAACCCATAAAGTACTTAGAATACAAGATTAAGGATTGATTTGTTTCATTTTTAACTTTTTGTACGAATCCATACCCACCATGCAAGTCATCTACTGTACATGCAATTAACTTCTTATTTTTTTAGAATCATACATGCAATTAACTCAAATGGATTTGATGTGACTATTATTTCCAGCATAAGAGCATCGCCAACGGCAACTGGCAAATTTCCTCCCGCTTCCGTCCGTGGACAAGGATGCCGGACAACGACATCGAACGCTAGCGACATACATTTTGACAACAACTGGAACCAGCCATACAGAATTCATGCAAACACGGCCGGATTTCATATATACATGTCGGATTTTCATATAAACATGACAGATTTTGTTACATTTATATAAACTAAGCGGTGCTAGTCCAGCTCTGGAGGTATAGTTAATACCTAATCTAAATGGCTGCTCGCGGATCGCATGTCCGGCAGACAGTTGCGGGGTCGACGAAGGTCCTCGAAAGAGAAGAACCGGGCAAGACACGGTGTGTGTACATAGTCGTGGTCTCGATGGTGGCCTTCGTGGGACCCAAACGGCGGCGGCATCCCGTGTTGTACTTCTCTTTGATGATGGCGGCGGATGCGGAGGCGCTGGCCACCGATTCATCGCTCTCCATGCACCCGGCTTCTGTCTCTGCCTGCATGGCACTGCTGCTGGCACTAGAGGTGCGGCCACCGCAGACACCAGAGGCGCGGTATGATGAGGCATCATTGACGGCAGCGACGACGCCCATGCCGCCATGCTCCCCGCCGTGCCAGCGTGGAGCAACTCGCCACTCCTCATCGAGCTGAACTGGAGCGGCAAGTTGCTGAACCACGCGCCGGCTTGGGGCGGCCACTGGCTCTGTCGGGCTAGGTGAGGTAGTTGGAGCACCGAGCTGCCTTGCTCGTATCTGGAGGGCTCGGCGGGCCACCCGACCGGCTAGTATGCCTAAGAACTGCTCCTCAAAAGCCATCGGAAGAGTGGAGAAAATGGCGAAGGAGGAGATGGGGGAGCGGCGGAGGGGTGCGATTCTTGCAGGGCGTCTGGCCTTGTTTAAATAGAGGATGGATGGGAGGAGCTTGGTTGGTGTTTGGCCTCGTTTAAATAGAGGGCATATGTGAGGAGCTCAGCCGATGTTCCGTTTAATTCTGGCCCACTCATGAACGGACGTGTGGTTGAAGTAGGTTTCTCAGTTTCCATGCAGGTTTAATGGAGGCGTTTGATGGCAGCGAGGAGGCGTGTTCAGACGGGCGTGCCGCGGGCGGCGCACCACTCCCTACCATACTAGTAGTACTACTAGTACATACTAATAGAATTTGATTTGATAGCTAGCAAACCAGGACGGTAAAAAAACTGAGAAATGGGCGGTAAACTAGTAAACCATGACAATTCCTGATGCGGCTTTAATGAAGACGAGGGAGAGGGTAGTGGTTCCCAAAATGTTGAACGGCCAATGATGCATCATCCTTCAATTAGCATGCTGAGGGAAGTAATGGGAGGAGGACGGGGAAAAGAGGCAGCACGATGTGAATGCAACGCAGTTTGCACTCATATAAAGGCGCCCCTCCATTCCAATGCATCTACCACGTCGTACGCACCTATCTAAGCGCAACAGTGCTCACTCCAAACCCATGGCAGCGATGCGCGGGAGCGGCTAGTGGCTGTGCCAGATGGTCCACGACGCCGGCCTGTGGCATGACACCGAGGATCGTCTCCAGAGGGTGTTGGCGACCGGTTGGTTCATGGCCATCGTCGAAGCCAACTATTACTCTAAGTTGGACAAGATGATTGTTGCCACCATTAACAAGTTCACCGTATCAAGAAGCTCGCGGACAACATCACCGTACTCCTCCAGCCCGCACGCCTAGGCTCCTCATTGCATGCCACCCTAATCGGCCTCCATGGAGAGAACCTCTTTCAAGCACTGGTGCCCCTGCGACTGCCCGTCGATGCAACGATGAATGTCCACCTGAAGGTCGCGCTCGCCGCGAGGTGCCTCGCCCTGCAAGAATTCGTCAACCTACACATCCACGTGTATGAGTAAGTCATGTACATAGGCATCTGCAAGGCCGGTGAGGACGCTACGACGTTGGCCTTCATCAACCGGCTGGAAGCCTTGGACGCCTTTGTTGAGAAGCACCTTGACCTCGCCACAAAAGCTGCCGCTCCTAAGCTGTCGGTCGGTGGCCCGACGCACTGAGTCGACGAGGAGGAGGTCGTACGTTGATGGATGTATCTTTCTTCTTGCCTCCTGTAATCACCACTACAATCGCATCGTCATGGCCTTAATTCTTATTGTACTATTGCATTCTCGTTCCAATCAATAAAGACATGTGTGATCCCTTTGCTCACATTTGGCGTCAATTATATGCATCACTGTAACTAGTACTCCCTCCGCGAACACACGAAGGGGACCAGCAAACCAGGATGGATGTTGTGCTTACCTTTTGCACCAACTTCGTAATTTACGTACGATGCTTGACCCGACCTATGAACTACTCGTAAATTTAAAACCGAGACCGAACTTATAAATTCAAAACTACTCATGCAGCATGTCTGTCACGTTCGCAAGTTCAAAACGAGAAACTGGAACACGTACATGAAGCATGTCCCTGATAACCCACAAGTATAGGGGATGGTTTGTAGCCTTTTTCAATAAATAAGAGCGTCGAACCCAATGAGGAGCTAAAGGTAGAACAAATATTCCCTCAAGTTTTATCGACCACCGATACAACACTACACACACTTAACGTTTGCTTTACCTAGAACAAGAATAAAACGAGAAGTACTTTGTGAGAATAAAACTACAAATAAATTGCAATTTAATAAATGTTAGTTGTTTAGTAGAAAGCTTTTGTCACACAAGAAAGTTATTTGTCCCTAGGCAATTGATAACTAAACCAGTAATCATTGTTGCAATTTTACATGAGGGAGAGGCATGAGCTAACATACTTTCCGTACTTGGATCATATGCACTTATGATCGAACTCTAGCAAGCATCCGCAACTACCAGAGATCATTAAGGTAAAACCCAACCATAGCATTAAGTATCAAGTCCTCTTTATCCCATGCGCAACAACCCCCTTACTCGGGCATAAGCTTCTGTCACTCTAGCCACCCACCATAAGCAAATCATGAACGTATTGCAACACCCTACAACGGGGATCCCTCATGTTTGCGCGACACGGAGGGCACCGTAGGATAGCACCAAAATAAAATATACAACTCAAACCAATCATGATCATCAATCAACCCATAGGACAAAACAGATCTACTCAAACATCATAGGATAACCACATATCATTGGATAATAGTATATGGTATTGAGCACCATGTTTAAGTAGAGAATTGCAGCAAGAATAGAGAGGTTACACCACTCCATAGAGGGGGAGAAAGTTGGTGTTGACGGTAGCAAGATTGTTGATGTAGATCATCGTCACGATCCTTGCCCCGACAGCACTCCGGCGCCACCGGGAGAGAGAGGGAGAGAGCCCCCCTCCTTCCTCTTCTTCCTTGGCCTCCCCCTAGATGGGAGGAGGGTTTCCCCTCTGGTCCATGGCCTCCATGGCGGCAGAGGGGCGAGAGCCCCTCCTAGATTGGATCTATCTCTCTGTTCTCTTCTGTTTCGCGTTCCTGTTTTCTGGCCAAAAACCGTTTCTTAAATTACCGGAGATCCGTAACTCCGATTGTGCTGAAATTTTTACATGATTTTTTTCCATAAATTATCTTTCTTGCACCCAAAGAAGATTCCCAACCGACTTATGGGGTGCCCACAAGGCACGACCGCGCGCCAGGCATACTCTGGTGGGTAGTGGAGGCCGTGGACCTCCGTTTGTGTTGATTCTACCTCCCAAAAATCACATATATTCCAAAATAATTCTCCATAAATTTTTATTGCATTTGGACTTCATTTGATATGGATATTCAGCAAAACAAAAAACATGCCACAAACAGGAACTGGCACTGGGCACTGGATCAATATGTTAGTCCAATAAAATCATATAAATTGTTACCAAAAGTATGTAAAAGTTGTGTAATATTGGCATGGAACAATAAAAAATAATAGATACGGCGAAGACATATCAGCATCCACAAGCTTAATTCCTGCTCGTCCTTGAGTAGGTACATGATAAAAAAAAATAATTTTTGATGTGGAATGCTACCTAGCATAATCTTGCTCATATATCTAATCATGGCATGAATATTAAGACATGAGTGATTCAAAGCAATAGTCTATAATTTGACATAAAGACATCAATACTCAGGCATCCCAACAAACAATCATGTCTTTCAAAATATCAATGCTAAAGAACGCTATCCCTACAAAATCATATAGTCTTGTCATGCTCCATCTTCTTAACACATAGTATTTATCATGCACAACCCCGATGACAAGCCGAGCAATTGGTTCATACTTTTTAACGCGCTTCAGCTTTTTCAGCCCCATGCAATACATGAGCGCAAGTCATGGATATAGCACTATGGGTGGAATAGAGTATGATGATAGGGGTAAACATAGAGAAGAAAAAAAAAGGTAAGAAAGTCTCACATCGACGCGGGTAATCAACGGGCTATGGAGATGCCCATCAATTGATATCAATGCGAGGAGTAGGGATTGCCATGCAACGGATGCACTAATAGCTATAAGTGTATGAAAGCTCAAACTAAAAACTAAGTGGGTGTGCATCTAACTCTATAATGAAAAATTCCCACTAGTATATGAAAGTGACTGATGTCGCTTGAACTACGTCGGTATTTCCCCAAAGAGGAAGGGATGATGCAGCACAACTACGGTAGGTATTTCCCTCAGTTATGAAACCAAGGTATCAATCTAGTAGGAGAACCAAGCAACACTATGTAAATGGTACCTGCACACAATGAACAAATACTTGCAACCCGACGCGTAAGAGGGGTTGTCAATCCCTCCACGGTAAAAAGATAGATAGATTTGTGGTAGATTGGATAAATAGCTCTCGATAAAACACAAAATAAAATAAGTAGTAAAAAAAGTGCATCAAGGTATTTTTTGGGTTTTTGGAATAATAGATCTAAAAATAAAAGCGAATAAAAATAGATCTCAAAGCAAATATGATAAAGAATAGACCCGGGGGCCGTAGATTTCACTAGTGGCTTCTCTCAAGAAAATAGCACACGGTGGGTCAACAAATTACTGTTGGGCAATTGATAGAACATCGAATAATTATGACGATATCCAGGCAATGATCATTATATAGGCATCACATCCAAGATTAGTAAACCGACTCTTGCCTGCATCAACTACTATTACTCCACGCATCGACTGCTATCCAGCATGCATCTAGTGTATTAAGTTCATGGAGAAACAGAGTAATGCAATAAGAACGATGACATGATGTAGACGAGATCTATTAATGTAGGAATAGCCCCCATCTTGGTATCCTTAATAGCAACGATACATGCGTGTCTTGCTGCCCCTTCTGTCACTGGAAAAGAACACCGCACGATCGAACCCATCACAAAACACCTTTTCCCATTGCAAGAAAAATTGATCTAGTTGGCCTAACTAAACCAAAGATTCGAAGAAGAAATATGAGGCTATAAGTAATCATGCATATAAGAGATCAAAGAAAACTCAAATAACTTTCATGGATATATATCTGATCATAAACTCAAAGTTCATCGGATCCCAACAAACACACCGCAAAAAGAGTTACATCAAATAGATATCCAAGATACCATTGTATTGAGAATCAAAAAGAGAGAAGAAGCCATCTAACTACTGCCTACGGACCCGTAGGTCTATGATGAACTACTCACGCATCATCGAAGAGACACCAATGAGGATGATGAACCCCTCCATGATGGTGTCTAGATTGGATCTCATGGTTCTGGAACTTGCGGCAGCTGGAATTGTTTTTCGTCGACTCCCCTAGGGTTTCTGGAATATTTGGGTATTTGTAGGGCGAAGAGGTGGTGTGGGACGTCACCGAGGTGGGCACAATCCACCAGGGCACGCTTGGCCTCCTGGGCGTGCCCTGGGGGGTTGTGCTCCCCTCGGGCCTCCCCTCTGGTACTTCTTTGGCCCATCTTGTGTCTTCTCGTCTAAAAAAATTCTTCAAAAAGTTTCGCTGCATTTGGACTCAGTTTGGTACTGATATTCTACGAAGTAAAAAACAAGCAAAAAGCAGCAACTGGCACTGGGCACTATGTCAGTAGGTTAGTAACAAAAAATGATATAAAGTTGCTATAAAATGATTGTATAACATCCAAGAATGATAATATAACAGCATGGAACAATAAAAAATTATAGATACATTGGAGACATATCAGCATCCCCAAGCTTAATTCCTGCTCGTCCTCGAGTAGGTAAATGATAAAAACAGAATTTTTGATGTGGAATGCTGCCTAACATGTTCATCACATATTCTTTTCTTTTGTAGCATGGACATATGGAGTTTTAAATGGTTCAAAGCAATAGTCTAGTTTTGACATGAAGATTTAAATACTCAAGCATATCAAAGCAACCATGTCTTTCAAAATATCAACACTAAAGAAACTTATCCCTAGCCCATCATGCTCAATCATTGATCCATTCATGAAACACACTCACATATTAGCTACATCCAATGCTCAAGTACGATCATACTGCCCCTTAGTTGGTGCTTTATAAGAGAAGATGGAGACTCAAATAAAAAATAAAAATTGCATAAAGTAAATAGATTGGCCCTTCGCAGAGGGAAGTAGGGATTTGTAGAGGTGCCAGAGCTCAAAGCGAAAATTGAGAGATAAAGATTTTGAGAGGCATACTTTTCCCGTCAACGAAAACGACCGAGTAATTCCCAACACTTTCCATGCTAGATATATCATAGGCGGTTCCCAAACAGAAAATAAAGTTTATTCCTTTTTGCACCATTCTTTCACAATCCATGGCTAGCCGTATCCACGGGTGCCTTCCATACATATACTTTCCAAGGAATTTATTATTTGACAACATAAAGTAAATTTCTTTCTCATTTCGGGACTGGGCATCCCTATTACCGTCGTACTCTCATGCAATGACAAGTGAATAAACACTCATCTTGTGAATAACACATCTAGCATGGAAAATATCGGCCACCCCCTGCCGCTTCATGAGTGGTACGAGCACACAAAAAGGAAATTATTTTGAAAATTAGAGATGGCACATACAAATTTGCTTAGAACGGCACGAGAATACCGCATATAGGTAGGTATGGTGGACTCATATGGCAAAACTGGTTTTAAGGATTTTGGAGGCACAAGTAGTATTTCTACTTAGTACAGGTGGAGGCTAGCAAAAGATTGAGAAGCAACCAACCAAGAAATGAAAAATCACATAAGCGAGCATTAAGCATAACTAACACCGAATAATGCACTACAAGTAGGATGTAATTTCATTGCATAACTATTGACTTTCGTGCTTGCATAGGGAATCACAAACCTTAACACCAATATTCTTACTAAAGCATAATTACTCACCAACATGACTCACATATCATCATATCTCAAAACTATTACAAGGAATCAAGTTTATTTTGTTCAATGATCTTCATGAAAGTTTTTATTATATCCCTCTTGAATATCTATCACTTTGGGACTAGTTTCATATATTGCAATTGCTTTTGACAAGCTCAAACAAATCTAAGTGAAGAACATGAGCATAAAGATTTTCGTCTATCAAAATAATATAAGTGAAGCATGAGAGAATTTCTTCAAATTACTAACTCTCAAATAAATCTAAGTGAAGCATGAGATCATTTCTTCAAAACATATTAAAGCACACCTTGCTCAAAAAAGATATAAGTGAAGCACTAGAGCAATTCCATAGCTCAACAAATTTAAATGAAGCATAAAGAGCAATTCTAACAAATCATAGCATAATTTTGGCTCTCTCAAATAGGTGTGTCCAGCAAGGATACTAGTAACAAAATAAAAAGCAAAACAAGCAAAGACTCATATAATACAAGACGCTCCAAGAAAAACTCATGATATGTGAAGAATAAAAATATAGCTCCAAGTAAAATACCGATGGTCGTTAGAAGAAAGAGGGGATGCCACTCGGGGCATCCCCAAGCTTAGTTGCTTGTTTCTCCTTGAATATTATCTTGGGGTGCCATGGGGCATCCCCAAGCTTAGGCTCTTCTTACTCCTTATTTCTTCATCCATCGCGATCTCACCCAAAACTTGAAAACTTCAATCACACAAAACTTAAGAAAACCTTCGTGAGATCCGTTAGTATAAGAAAACCAATCTTCACTTTAAGTACTGTTACAAACCCATTCATATTTTATTATTGCATTATATCTACTGTATTCTAACTTTACCATGGCTTATACCCCCCGATACAATCCATAGATTCATCAAAATAAGCACACAATGTAAAGAAAACAGAATCTGTCAAAAACAAAACTGTCTGCAAAGACGCGAATTTTGCTCATACTTCTGTAACTCCAAAAATTCTGAAAACTTAGGACAACGTAGGAAATTTGTATATTAATCTTGTGAAAAAATAAGACCCTTTTTTCGCTTTTGTGAATTTAAACAATTCTGTTACTGGACACAAAAGTTTCTGTTTTCTAACAAGATTAAGTCAACTATCACCAAACATGATGCCAAAGGCTTAGCTTGGCACAAAAACTAATTAGAACATAAAAACACAATCATAACAGTAGAATAATTGTGCAAACACTCAAAAAGATAAAGAAAAAGGTAAAAATAAATTTTATTCATTGGGTTGCCTCCCAACAATCGCTATCGTTTTACGCCCCTAGCTAGGCATAAAGCATAGATTCAAGTATTGTCATCTTTAGTTTCCAATTCCTCAATCACACAACCAAAATTCTTCAAAGATTTAGCATATAAATTTTCAATAACAGTACTCCTAGGAATAAGATTCAAGAATTCATTCTTGCAAGTAGGGTTTCTCACAACTTCAACAAAGTCGGGGTGAATACTAATCATCTTAAGATCTTCTTTGTTATTATTGGAAGTTGCACCCTTGTTCTTAGTGACTTGAGTAATCTTGCCAATTTTTATGGGAGTTTTTTGAATAGTTTTAGCAGAAGCAAAAGCCGAGCTTAAATTACTAAAACTTTCTTCCAACTTATCAATCCGGGAAGGACTCTCTCCAATTCTTTCGTTAATTACGGTTTCCTTTTCCCTTAGTAATTTGAAAACATCGACTGCTTTTGACCCAAATTTATTAGCAAGATTCTGCATCTTTGTATCCAAGTTTTCAATTTTCTCTAAGGTGACCATCTTTTTTTAATAGCATCTAGCCTTTCCATAACATGTTCAAGAGTTAAAAGCATCCAAAGATGGACACATCAAGAAATTCCCACCGGTAGTCGTATCAAGGATGAATCTATACCAAGTGGTGATGCCAACATAAAAACTGCAAAGAAGAACAATGGTGGATTGCTTACGAACAGATCTATTATGAGCATTGCACATTCTATACCAAGCATCTTTTAGAGTCTCCCCTCCCCTTTGTTTAAAATTAAGAACCTCGTTCTCGGGGGTACACGCAATAGAGGAAGAACTAGCCATAATGACAAAGTGGCAAACAAGATCGCAAACAAAAAGATAGATCTGACGAAAAAATGGCGAACGAAAAGAGGGCGAATAAAATGGCAAATTTTTGTGAAGTGGGGGAGATGAAAACGAGAGGCAAATGGAAAATAATGTAAATTGCAAGGAGATGAGATTTTTGATTAGGAACCTGATAGATGTTGATGATGTCTCCCCGGCAACGGCGCCAGAAATTACTTTTGATGTCGCTTGAACTACGTCGGTATTTCCCCAAAGAGGAATGGATGATGCAGCACAACTACGGTAGGTATTTCCCTCAGTTATGAAACCAAGGTATCAATACAGTAGGAGAACCAAGCAACACTATGTAAACGGTACTTGCACACAAAGAACAAATACTTGCAACCCGACGCGTAAGAGGGGTTGTCAATCCCTCCACGGTAAAAATACAGATAGATTTGTGGTAGATTGGATAAATAGCTCTTGATAAAACACGAAATAAAATAAGTAGTAAAAAAAGTGAAGCAAGGTATTTTTGGATTTTGGAATAATAGATCTAAAAATGAAAGGGAATAAAAATAGATCTCAAAGCAAATATGATAAAGAATAGACCCCGGGGGCATAGATTTCACTAGTGGCTTCTCTCAAGGAAATAGCACATGGTGGGTAAACAATTGCTGTTGGGCAATTGATAGAACATCGAATAATTATGATGATATCCAGGCAATGATCATTATATAGGCATCATGTCCAAGATTAGTAGACCGACTCCTGCCTGCATCTACTACTATTACTCCACACATCGACCGCTATCCAGCATGCATCTAGTGTATTAAGTTTATGGAGAAACGGAGTAATGCAATAAGAACGATGACATGATGTAGACAAGATCTATTCATGTAGGAATAGCCCCCATCTTGTTATCCTTAATAGCAATGATACATGCGTGTCTTGCTACCCCTTCTGTCACTCGAAAAGAACACCGCACGATCGAACCCATCACCCAAAGCACCTCTTCCCATGGCAAGAAAAATCGATGTAGTTGGCCTAACTAAACCAAAGATTCGAAGAAGAAATACGAGGCTATAACTTATCATGCATATAAGAGATCAAGGAAAACTCAAATAACTTTCATGGATATAGATCTGATCATAAACTCAAAGTTCATCGAATCCCAACAAACACACCGCAAAAAGAGTGACATCAAATAGATCTCCAAGAGACCATTGTATTGAGAATCAAAAAGAGAGAAGAAGCCATCTAGCTACTGCCTACGGACCCGTAGGTCTATGATGAACTACTCACACATCATCGGAGAGGCACCAATGAGGATGATGAACCCCTCCATGATGGTGTCTAGATTGGATCTCGTGGTTCTTGAACTTACGGCGGCTGGAATTGTTTTTCGTCAATTCCCCTTGGATTTCTGGAATATTTGGGTATTTATAGGGTGAAGAGGCGGTGCGGGAGGTCACCGAGGTGGGCACAACCCACCAGGGCGCGCCTGGGCTCCTGAGCGCGCCCTGGGGGGTTGTGCTCCCCTCGTGCCTCCCCTCTGGTACTTCTTTGGCCCATCTTGTGTCTTCTGGTCCAACAAAATTCTCCAAAAGGTTTCGCTGCGTTTGGACTCCGTTTGGTACTGATATTCTGCGAAGAAAAAAACAAGCAAAAAACAGCAACTGGCACTGGGCACTATGTCAATAGGTTAGTCCCAAAAAATGATATAAAGTTGCTATAAAATGATTGTAAAACATCCAAGAATGATAATATAATAGCATGGAAAAATCAAAAATTACAGATACGTTGGAGACGTATCAGTGACAACATAGGAGACTCTCTACCTGAAAAACATGGTGCTACTCTGAAGCACAAGTGTGGAATTGGCATGCCCCTTCTCTCTTTTCTCTCATTTTTTCTTTTCTTTTTTCTTTTTTTTATTGGGCTCTTTTTGGCCTCACTTTGTTTCTCTTTTTTTCTACTTTTTGTCAAGAGTCTCATGCCGACTTGTGGGGGAATCATAGTCTCCATCTTCCTTTCCTCACTAGGACATGCTCTAATAATGAATAATGATGATCATCACACTTCTATTTACTTACAACTCAATATTACAACTCAATATTACAACTCGATACCTAGAACAAAGTATGACTCTATATGAATGCCACTGGCAGTGTACCAGGATGTGCAATGATCTAGCGTAACATGTATAAAAAATGATGAAAGGTGGCTGAGCCAAAAATACTATGTCAGCTATATGATCATGCAAAGCAATATGACACTGAATGCTCAAGTCATAAAAATGGAACGGTGTAACTTGCATGGCAATATATCTTGGTGTTGGGATCTACGGTAGGGTGCGCTGACTGCAAATTAAAATTTTCCTATGCGCAGAACAACCAAGATCATGCTACGGGAGATGGATCACAGATCATTACCATTAGACGCGCAGTGCCGTGCAGCGGAAGAAGAGTTGGGGCAGCGCGTCCGCGTGGATCGTCTCCTCCTCGTCCGATCTCCCTCGAACAGCCGGTCGTCGGATCCCACGTACAGGTTCGCCGGAGCAGCGCAAGTGCACCGCCTCTAACGGTATCTGCACGTGCAGGAGGAACACCGTGCGGCGGACTGCTAGGTCCGATCACACAGCCGGCAGCGAGTGGAGGTGGCTATTCGCAGCACATGCAAACCCTAGTGACAGCGCTATATATAGGCGTCCGTCAATGGGCTCAACACTTGGGCCTCGCACGGACCCTAAAGCCCAAAATCTGTTCGGCCTGGATCTGAGTCCGAGTAGGATCATATCTGACTTGTGGAGTCCGATCCGGCCTCACAGGTTCCTTCCCTTAAGCGCGCGACCCCTTAGGTTCAAGTCGGCTTGGTCGCAGGTCAGATCACATCCGACCTGCTCGGTTGGTAGTGGCCTGTAGCAAGGCATGCCAACGACCAAGTAGACAATGAAGCTGGTTGGCAAACCTGTACAACATGTCACACTTCTATTCCCTTTGCCACACGATATATGTTGTCAGGCTCAAGGCGAGTCTGTCATCCTTGTGCTAGCCCGACCTCTTTCTCATTCCAGTGATGCCGACAACTAACCGGATTATCTCATAATCCCTGTCGCATGGCCATGCTTATCTTGGTCGGATCACATGAGGGGCCCAGAGTATATCTCTCCTGATCGGAGGGGCAAATCCCATCTTGCTCGACCATGTCTCCCAGCGTGGGTCTGGACAAGCCCGAAACCTACCTTTGTAACTACCCAGTCATGGAGTAGCGTTTGGTCGGCCCAAAGCAGGTATGTCACCATCCCGAGTACATGCGCCAGCTTAGGTCTTAGGACATAGAACGTATGTTGTACAAGAGACTCACATATGACATATCGCTGTGTCTCATAGTTGGGTCTGTCTGACTCGGACCTTATCTCAACTCAGATCCGACTATGTCGAATCCGACCAGACCCTTATGAGTCCATATTATCCGGTTAGCATCCAATGCTCCATGGCTAGTGAGACCAAGCCATCGACTGTGATATATGCTAGTCTAGTCGGCTGCGCGTCCACACAGCCCTTTCGACTAGGGACTTTTTAGGACAGTCATCATACAATGCATAGTCCCACAAACAAGTCACGTACTTGCTGATACACATCATTGATAATGTCCAAGGACTATCTTTATTCATAAACACATAGGAAATATCATGGTCATAGGAACAGATACTTGACATGCAGAAAACGATAGCAATAAACTTGATACGATCATATGCTACGTTTATAGTTTGGGTCTTGTCCATCACATCATTCTCCTAATGATGTGATCCCGTTATCAAATGACAACTCATGTCTATGACTAGGAAACCATAGCCATCTTTGATCAACGAGCTAGCCCGGTAGAGGCTCACTAGGGACATGTTGTTGTCTATGTATCCACACATGTATTTGAGTTTCCAATCAATATAATTATAGCATGGATAATAAACGATTATCATGAACAAGGAAATATAATAATAACCACTTTATTATTGCCTCTAGGGCATATTTCCAACAGTCTCCCACTTGCATTAGAGTCAATAATCTAGTATTACATGGTAATGAATCTAACACCCATAGAGTTCTGGTGTTGATCATGTTTTGCCCGTGGAAGAGGTTTAGTCAACGGATCTGCAACATTCAGATCCGTATGTACTTTGCAAATGTTTATGTCCTCCTCCTTGATCGCATCGTGGATGGAATTGAAGCGTCGCTTTATGTGTCTGGTCCTCTTGTGAAACCTTGGTTCGTTGGCCAGAGCAATGGCACCAGTGTTGTCACAGAACAGAGTCATTGGGTCTAGTGCACTGGGCACAACTCCAAGATCTGTCATGAACTGCTTCATCCAGACACCTTCCTTCGCTGCCTCCGAGGCAACTATGTACTCCGCTTTGCATGTAGAATCAGCTACCACGCTTTGCTTGGAATTGCACCATCTTACAGCTCCCCCATTTAGAATATATACGTATCCGGTTTGAGACTTAGAGTCATCCGGATCAGTGTCAAAGCTTGCATCAACGTAACCCTTTACGGCAAGCTCTTGATCACCTCCATAAACGAGAAACATTTCGTTAGTCCTTTTCAGGTACTTAAGGATATTCTTGACCACTGTCCAGTGTTCCACTCCTGGATCACTCTAAAACCTGCCGGCCATACTTATGACAAGGCTGACATCTAGTCTTGTGCACAACAACGCATACATAATAGAGCCTATTGCAGAAGCATAGGGGATGACACTCATCTTTTCTCTATCCTCTGTAGTCGCTGGGCATTGAGTCTTACTCAACTTCACACCTTGCAAAATAGGCAAGAACCCCTTCTTGGATTGATCCATTTTGAACTTCTTCAAAATCTTATCAAGGTATATGCTTTTTGAAAGTCGTATTAAGCATCTCGATCTATCTATATAGATCTTGATGCCTAATATGAAAGCAGCTTCTCCTAGGTCCTTCATTGAAAAACTCGTGTTCAAATATTCCTTCACATTTTCCAAAAGTTCTATATTGTTTCCAACCAGCAATATGTCATCCACATATAATATTAGAAACGCTATAGAGCTCCCACTCACTTTCTTGTAAATACTAGCTTCTTCGTAAACTTGTATAAACCCAAACGCTTTGATCACCTCATCAAAGCGAAGATTCCAACTCCGAGATGCTTGCACCAGTCCATAAATGGATCGCTGGAGCTAGCACACTTTGTCAGCATTCTCTGGATCGACAAAACCTTCCGGTTGCATCATATACAACTCTTCCTTAAGGAAACCGTTAAGGAACGTTGTTTTGACATCCATCTACCAGATTTCATAATCGAAAAATGCAGCTATGCCAACATGATTCTGATGGACTTAAGCATCGCTACGGGTGAGAAAGTCTCATCGTAGTCAACTCCTTGAACTTGTGAAAACCCCTTTGCCACAACTCGAGCTTTATAGGCGGTGACATTATCATCCGCGTCTGTCTTCTTTTTGAAGATCCATTTATTCTGAATGGCCTTTCGCCCTTCAGGTAATATTTCCAAAGTCCATACTTTGTTTTCATACATGGATCCCATCTCGGATTTCATGGCCTCTAACCATTTGTCGGAATCCGGGCCCACCATTGCTTCTCCATAGCTTGTAGGTTCATCGTTGTCCAACAACATGACCTCTAAGACAGGGTTACCGTACCACTCAGGAGTAGTACGTATTCTTGTCAACCTACAAGGTTCGATAGTAACTTGATTCGAAACTTCATGATCACTATCATTAGCTTCCTCTTCAACTGATGTAGGTGCCACATAAACATCTTTCTGCGCTGCGCTACTCTCTAGTTGAAGTGAAGGTTCAATAACCTCATCAAGTTCTATCTTCCTCCCACTCAATTCTTTCGAGAGAAACTCTTTCTCGAGAAAGGACCTGTTCTTAGCGACAAACACTTTGCCCTAGGATCTGAGATAGAAGGTATACCCAATCGTCCCCTTTGGGTATCCTATGAAGACGCATTTGTCCGCTTTGGGTTCGAGTTTTTCTGGCTGAAACCTTTTGACATCACAGCCCCAAACCTTAAGAAACGACATCTTAGGTTTCTTGCCAAACCATAGTTCATATGGTGTCGTATCTACGGATTTAGATGGTGCCCTATTTAAAGTGAATGCAGCTCTCTCTAATGCATAACCCCAAAACGATAGTGGCAAATCGGCAAGAGACATCATAGAATGCACCATATCCAATAAGGTACGATTATGACATTCGGACACACCATTACGCTGTGGTGTTCCAGGCGGCGTCAGTTGTGAAACAATTCCACATTGTCTTAGTGATTGGCAAACTCATAACTCAGATACTCTTCCCCTTGGTCAGATCGTAGGAATTTAATCTTCTTGTTACGATGATTCTCAACTTCACTCTAAAATTGCTTGAACTTTTTAAATGTTTCAGAGTTATGCTTCATTAAGTAAATATACCCATATCTACTCAAATCATTGGTGAAGGTGAGAAAGTAATGATATCCACCGCGCGCTGATACATCTCCAACATATCTATAATTTATGAAGTATTCATGCCATGTTTACAACAATTTTATATGGTTTTGGTATGATTTGGATGGAACTAACCTGGACTGATGCTGTTTTCAGCAGAACTACCGTGGTGTTGTTTTGTGTGTAGAAATCAAAGTTCTCCTAATGCAATGAAACTTTTTGATGATTTTTTTGGAACAAAAGAGGCACTAGAAGCTTCGTGGGAGGGCCAGAAGATCCATGAGGAGGGCACAAGACACCTGGGCGCACCCAGGTGGGTTTGTGTTCACCTCGAGGCCCATCTTAGCTTGTGACGGACGCTAAAAAATCCTATAAATAGAGAAACCATCAGAAATAACCCTAGATGAGAAGTTCCACCGTCGCAAGCCTCTGTAGCCATGAAAAACCAATCTAGACCCCGTTCCGGCACCCTGCCGGAGGGGGAAATCATCACCGGTGGCCATCTTCATCATCCCGGCGGCCACCATGATGAGGAGGGAGTAGTCCACCCTCGGGGCTGAGGGTTTGTACCAGTAGCTATGTGTTTAATCTCTCTCTTTCTCGTGTTCTTGAGATGTCACGATCTTGATGTATTGCGGGCTTTGTTAATATAGTTGGATCATATGATGTTTTCCCCTCTCTATCTTGTTCTGAATTGAGTTTTCCCTTTGAGATTTTTGTAAGTGCATCTGGTGCCCCTTAGTGATTTTGGTGTATTGAAGACTTATAGGTTAAGGGACTAATGCGTTTGTGAGTGTACACAGGTTCTATAATTCTATGAGGAGTTTGATATTTACGATGAAAGTCGACCCCTAAGAATGAATGTCTTCAATTGAAGACTTTGGTTTTCTTGAAGACTTTGAAAGTGAGGAAATTGGTGTGACCTTGAAGACTTGATATTCATGTGAGGATTATGAAGCGTGAAGACTTTTGTTTTCATAGTTTCATTTTCTTTTTCTTGAGTCAGAGGAAACACCGTACTGTTAAAGGGGGTCGAGGTAAAACTAAGGAAAAGTTTCCAAGTGATGCTCATCTCACAATCCTACACCTACCCAATCCTTTCGAGTGAAGCCATTGGAAATCTCATACAGTTCAGTCAATTTCTTCAGTGACAGAGACGAAGTTCTTCTGTTCTCTAAGGAATTTGTTCTGACTGAGGAGTTAGGAATTCGCCAGTGCGGATTGCCTACAAGTAAGGAACATGATAGCCCTGAGGAATTTGATACTCAAATTTCCGACCGTTGCTGTGCTACGCGCCAGCTGTCCCAAAATATCTACCCACCTAACGGTCATATCATTGAAGGGCATTTATGTCTTGTCATGTCGGGCTGCTCCCTAGGCTATAAATAGCCGCCCCCTACAACCACTAGTTGGTTGGCTGCTCCGAGAGATAGATTGACACTTGTCATTTAGAGCATCCCATCCTCCAAGGACTTTGAGCGAAAATCATCAAGTGAGTAAAAACCCCAAAACCCAAACACCTACAAACCCAAAGTGATTGAGCATCACTGAAGAGATTGTTCCTGTGTGGAACCGACGCTTGTTACCTTTGAGGACTCTGCATCCTCCAGACGGTTAGGCGTCCTGGTCTAGAGCATCCAAGAGGAAATTGTGGATCGCCGAGTGACCAAGTCTGTGAAGGTTTGGAAGTCACCTGAAGACTTACCACGAGTGATTGGGCGAGGTCTGTTTGACCTTAGCTCAAGGAGAATACGGTGAGGACTCTGTGTCCGGGACTGTGTGTCCTCAGGTTTAAATACCTAGCCGCTCCAACCAGACATACAACTGTCACAGCAGTTGGAACTGGTCTACCAAATCATTGTCTTCACCGAGCTACTGGTTCTATTTCCTCAACCCTTTCATTTCCTCGCATACTTGCTGGGTATTTGATCGTTACTGTTTGAAGACTTTGACTGAAGATTTACCCAATTTCCTCATTCCTATTTCTTCAGTCAGTTGTCTTTAGCCTGCTTATCCTGTATCATGCTACCTGTACTCTGTGCCTATTTCATTTCATCATGATGACTGTGCTTATGCCATGTTATGTTTGCATCTGAGTACTTATTCCGCTTCCAAGTAGTTCGTTTCTTAGTAATTTCCTCACCTTGAAATTCCTCAGTGACGAATTTGTGAAAATCGCCTATTCACCCCCCTCTAGTCGATATAACGCACTTTCAATTGGTATCAGAGCGAGGTACTCCCTTGTTCTGTGTGATTTTGGTTTAACCACCTGGAGTTTTAGTTATGTCGATTGCAGGCATGATCAAGGTCTCGGCTGGGTGTCCTACCTTTGATGGGACGGACTACCCCTACTGGAAGAACATGATGCGCATGCATCTTGAGGCAATTGACAACGATCTCTGGTACGTTGTGGAAAATGGCGTTCCCTCCGTCACTCCTTCCGTGAACGCTGCTGATGTGAAGAGATTCAAGCAACTCGACTCTCAAGCGAAGAATATCATATGTGGCCATCTGAGCAAAGTGTAATATGGCAGAGCGAGTGCTTGGATATAGCTAAGCTTATCTGGGATAGGCTGTCCAAGGTCAACGAAGGAGCCTCAACTCAACGTGACTCTCGAGTTGACGTTCTTCGCAATCTCTTCAACCGCTTCAAAAGACTCGACAATGAAAATGTTCAACAAACCTTTGATCGCCTCACTGACATTTCAAACGAGCTTCAAGCACTGGGTGCCACTGACATCACCGACCATGAGGTGGTGAAGAAATTGCTGAGGTCACTCGACTCTTCATTCGATACACTGGCACTGATGATTCAAGAACGTGGAGACTACAAGTCACTTGATCCTGCTGATATCCTCTAGAGGCTAAATACTCATGAGTTTCAACTTGCTGAGAAGAGAGATCTCTACAGACCGAGCTATGGTAGATCTCGCGCACTGAAGGCCAAGGCAGTCTCTGAATCTGAAGATGAAGATTCTGGTAGCAGCCTTGGTGATCCTGAAGAACTGAGTCAGGAGCTAGCAATGCTCGTGAGGAAATTCCAGAAGTTCTCTAGACGTGGCCGATTTGGAAAATCCTCAAGAGGTGATGACATGAAATCAGATTCCTCATCCCGTGACTACAAGAAGAGAACTTGCCACAAATGTAAGAAACCTGGTCACTACATTACTGATTGTCCTCAATGGGAGAAGGAATCAAAGAAGAAGAAATACAAGGATGACAGTTCCGATGACTCAAAGAAGAATAAGAAATCTTCAAAGTCCTCATCGTCAAAATCTTCAAAGTCTTCATCTCACAAGAAGAGCAGTTCCAAGAAGGCTCGGGCATTCATTGGCAAGGAAATGGACTCTGAAGCTGAATCTGAGGAACATAAGGAAGAGGAGGCATCTGAGGAGTCAGACTCTGGTGTGGCGAGCCTAGCCCTCGCTATTGCTTACGTTAGCAAGTCCATCTTCAACACTGAGGAAAATGGCTTCCCCAACACTGCTGATGACGGCAACGATGACTATGCTCCCACCTATTGCTTCATGGCAAAAGGTGCCAAGGTACTCAAATATCCCTCCTCTGAATCAAGTGAGGATGAATTTGATGATAACCTCAAACCCAGCTATTCCAAACTTGCTAATATTGTTGTTAAACAACAAAAGGCTTTGGAAAAGGTTCAAAATATGCTAGACAAAAGTGATGACCTGGTAGGTGAGGAAATGGATTGAACTCAAACACTGACTGATAATCTTCAGCAACTACAGTCTAAGTTTGACAACCTTCAAAGTCGTCATGAAACTCTCTTAGCCGATCATGAGAAGCTTTCTTATGAATTTCTTCAAAGAAAGCAAGATCTTGAGAAGCTAAGGGTGAGTCATGAAGATCTTCAGAAGGAAAATGATTCATTACTTGCTCAACAGATCAGTTCCACTCAGGAAGAATTTGTTCCACCATGCTTGAACTATATTGAACGTGAAACTGCTAATTCTTCACCTGAAAGTTCAAATGCTTCTATTGCTGCAATTTCTTCGACTATCTCTGTGGTCACAAATTCCTCATCTGAGGATACCACTAGTATCACTGACGAAAATGCAGGGTTGAAGGAATTGTATGTGACAGGCATGTACAAAAGCCTCAAAGGGCATCAGACTCTTTGTGATGTGCTCAAAAAGCAGATCTTGAACAGGAACCCTAGGAAAGAGGGTATTGCCTTTGAGAGGAAACTCAATGCTGATAGAACCTACTAGAAACCTGAGCAGTATCCCAAAACCTCATGGGTTGCTGCGAAGGGACCTCCCGTAGATCCATCCACATTATCTGGCTTTACTTGTGAATCCTCATATTCATCTGATGAGTCATTTGACTCCAATTATAAACTGTTCAAAAATCAGTATGGTGAAGTATTTGCTAGATATGTTGGAACTAACTGCAGGAATGGTCCCCCTATGAAGAAAATCTGGGTTCCCAAAAGGTGCCTTGAAAGTCTTCAGGTGAATGTCCTCATGACACCACCTGTGAAGAATAGGAACCCCAGATCAAATTCTTCATATGGAGCAAAGTCTTCATATGGATCCAAGTCCTCATATGATCATCAAGCTAATGCTTCTGTTTCGCAGGGAAAATCTAAGAGTTCTGATTATGTGCATTATTCTTCAAATCATTATGTTCATAAGTCCTCGAAGAATTTCTCTGCTTACTCATATGCCTATACTAATCCCTCTCCTGTGAAACGAAGCGCTTTGGCTTCAATGCCACCTTTCTCTTATGGAGCTCACAGAATGATGAACTCTTTGCCACCCCTTCAGATGTGGGTGGTGAAGAAAAAGAACTAATCTCTTATGCAGGGTCAGGTCTCTAGACGAACTTGCTGAATCATCTAAAGAATTTACTAGAGACCTGAAATGCTTGAAAGGACGCAAGCTAATCATGAAGAAATGCTTTATTCATTTCTCACGTCCTCATACTGCTATATATACATATGTCGCATTAATTGATGAAATTATGTCTGATGAATTTGATGTCATATTTTTCACTCTGAAGTATATGTGTTCATAAGATGCACTAATTCATCTACATGATGATTTACCCAAAGCTACTGAGTGGGTCCTCGACAGTGGACGTACTAATCACATGACCGGTGACAAGAGCTTACTGATGAACACTCCTTTATCTCCATCACATTTGAAGCATATCACCTACGCTTACAAAGGCAAAAGCAAGGTATTGGGTCTAGGTAGGGTTGCAATCTCAAAGGATCGACACATGGACAAAGTCATGCTTGTCGAGTCCCTCGGATTCAACCTCATGTCAGTCTCAATGCTTTGTGATCTTGATATGGTTGTTGTCTTTGACAAATATCGCTGCTTAGTGCTCATGGAATCTGACAATTCCAAAGTCTTCGAAGGCTTTAGGAGAGGAGACTTGCATATTGTTGATTTCTCTGCAGGACCACAGCCTGCCACTTGTCTACTTGCAAAAGCTTTAGAAGGCTGGCTATGGCATCGACGACTGGGTCATGCTGGCATGAGGAACTTACACACGCTCGTGAAGAAAAAGCACGTCATTGGCATCGAGGGTGTCAAATTCCTCAAAGATCATCTTTGTGGGGCTTGTGAGGCTGGAAAGATGACCAGAGCCAAGCACCCCTCGAAGACTATCATGACTACCTCTCGTCCTTTTGAATTGCTTCATATGGACCTCTTTGGCCCTACTCATTATGCCACATTAACACATGCAGCATCTCTATATGGCTTTGTCATTGTTGATGATTATTCTCGTTACACATGGGTGCATGTCATTACTTACAAAACTGAAGTGCAGGAAGTCTTCAGACTATTTTCTTCAAGGGCTTCGACGAATTTCGGTGTGAAGATCAAGCATATACGTAGTGACAATGGGACCGAGTTCAAGAATACTGGTCTTGATGACTATCTCGATGAACTTGGTATTACTCATGAGCTATCTGCCCCATACACTCCACAGCCGAATGGCGTTGTGGAGCGCAAGAACAGGACTCTTGTCGAGATGGCTCGCACCATGCTTGATGAATACAAGACACCTCGTCGCTTCTGGCCTGAAGCAATTGATACTACATGCCACATCATCAACAGGGTATATCTTCACAAATTCTTCAAAAAGACCTCATATGAACTCCTCACTGACAAGAAACCCAATGTGAGTTATTTCAAAGTCTTCGGTGCTAAATGCTGGATTAGAGATCCTCATCACAATTCTAAATTTGCACCGAAAGCACATGAAGGTTTTATGCTTGGTTACGGAAAGGACTCGCACACCTACAGGGTCTTCAACACCTATCACAACAAGGTTGTTGAAACTGTAGATGTGCGGTTTGATGAAACTAACGGCTCACAAAGAGAGCACCTACCTCCTGTGCTAGATGAAATGTCACCTGAGGACTCCATCAAGCTAAAGGCTACCGAGGATGTTATTCCTACCGAAGAATCTGCTGAAGAAGTCATTCCAGATCATGAAGAAAATCATGCTGGTGCATCTGAAGAAAATGGCTCTGAAGAAAATGCTGGGCCAAATCAAAGTCGTCAACCTGCTCATCCTTGCGTTGCAAATGAAGTACAGATTGAGAGAATCATCAACGACATCAACGCACCAGGTCCTCTTACTCGCTCAAAAGCTTCACATTTGTCTAACTTTTGTGGGCATTTTGCCTTCATCTCTATCACAGAGCCCACCAAAGTTGATGAGGCGTTTCTGGAGCCTGAATGGATTCAAGCGATGCAAGAGGATCAGACCCACGCAAGCACAATATCATCGGTACCAAATGGACCTACCACAACAAGCAAGATGAAAATGGCCTTGTGGTAAGGAATAAGGCTCGTCTTGTAGCTCAAGGCTACACACAGGTTGAAGGAATTGATTTCGATGAAACTTTTGCACCTGTTGCTAGACTTGAGGCTATTCGCATATTGCTTGCTTATGCTAACCATCATAATATCATCTTATATCAAATGGATGTGAAAAGTGCTTTCCTCAATGGTAAGCTTGAGGAAGAAGTATATGTTGCTCAACCCCCAGGTTTTGAAGATCCTAAGCATCCTGACAAAGTCTTCAGACTCAATAAGGCCCTCTATGGCCTCAAGCAGGCCCCTCGGGCGTGGTATGATACTTTGAAGGAATTCCTCATGAAGAAAGGCTTCAAACCCGGTTCACTCAACCCAACTCTTTTCACCAAAACCTATGATGATGAATTATTTGTGTGCCAAATATATGTTGATGATATTATCTTTGGCTGTACTAACCAACATTAAAGTGACAAATTTTCTTATATGATGAGTGAGGAATATCAAATGTCCTTGATGGGAGAATTGAAATTCTTCTTAGGTCTTCAAATTCATCAACAACGCAATGGCATCTTCATTTGTCAAGAGAAATATCTCAAGGACGTTCTGAGGAAATTCAGTATGCAAGAGTGCAAAGGAGTCAAAATCCCTATGCCCACAAATGGCCATCTATGCACCGATGAAAATAGTATAGACTTCGATCAAAAGGTATACCGCTCCATGATTGGCTCTTTATTGTACCTATGTGCATCTAGGCCGGATATTATGCTTAGTGTTTGCATGTGTGCCCGTTTTCAAGCTACACCGAAGGAATCACACCATAAGGGTATGAAACATATCCTTCGATATCTAGCTCACACTCCAACACTTGGATTATGGTATCCCAAGGGCTCGGCTTTTGATCTCATTGGATATTCTGACTCTGACTATGCTGGTGATCGAGTGGATTGCAAGTCAACATCAGGCACATGCCATTTCCTCGGACGATCCTTAGTATGTTGGTCCTCGAAGAAGCAAAACTGCGTATCACTTTCTACTGCTGAAGCTGAGTATATTGCTGCTGGTTCTTGCTGTGCTCAATTGCTGTGGATGAAGCAAACCCTCAAGGACTATGGCATCAACATGAAGAATGTGCCACTCTACTGCGACGACGAGAGTGCCATCAAGATTGCTCATAACCCAGTTCAGCACTCAAAGACAAAGCACATCCAGATTCGTCATCATTTTCTTTGAGATCATGTGTTGAGGGCGACATCTCTATCGAGCACGTGAAGACTGAAGAACAGCTAGCCGATATCTTCACAAAGCCCTTGGATGAGAAGAAATTTAGCAAGTTGTGGTGTGAGCTAAATATCTTAGAATCTTCGAATGTTCTTTGAAAAGGACACACATCCTAACACTTATGTAAAATTGATGACTTAGATGTGCAGCACACGAAGTAACGTTTTTCTTCAATCAATGAAGACAAACCCGCTAAGTGTGAAGAAATTAATGAAGAATTTGATTCTCAGAGCCCTACGACAATTGTACGCGGTGTCTGAAATCATCATTCTTATACGGTGGGACACGCCACCACAAAAGTTGAAAATCTTCAAAATTGAGTTTTTCTTCATTTTGCAAATTCTTCAAATTTTCAAATTCTTCAAATTTGCAAAGTCTTCACTCTTTCCGATTGTGTTCTTCATTGACTATATATATATATTTGAGTTTTTCAGTCCTCTACAGCATTCACTTATTGCTAATTCTTCAAGTTGACCTTTACCTAAGTGAATGTGATCGGACCCTTTCCCCCTCTATGCTAAACTCAACCCAGTCTGTTCACAAATTCTTCATGTGCATTCTATTTGAAACCCGTTCAAAGTCTTCACTGTGTCCTTGACAACTGAAGAATTTGCGAACGAAACCTTAAAATATTCTTATCTGAATTTTCGGCTCTTGCCGCTCAAACCATTCCACATCCCTCGATAAGATTTATCTATTCACCCATGATCTAACACGTTCTCCACTTCACAGTACGTGGGTGACACATGTCGCTAGGATGAGAAGGGTCAGGGGCACGTTCGTCCATTATCCTCGGACGAGCGGTTTTTTCACCTCGGCTATAAATACCCCTCGCCCTCCTCAGATCTCATTTACCCCGCTCGATCTCACTCCCCTCGCTCGAGCTCTCAGACCTAGCACCGCCGCTACACTCCATCGTCGCCGGCGAGGAAGAGCTTCACTGCCTCGACCTCGTCGCCATCGTACTCATGCCGGACGCGGAAATCTTCACTCCGCCACCGCCGTAGCTGTTTTCCATCGCCAAGTTAGGGCATGGAAGATCTGAACGAACGAGCTTCTCCACTGCTACTCTCAGTTCGTCGTGTTCTTCATCAAGGGTAAATAAAATCTATTTTTACTGCCCTTGTTGATTCTGATGATTTCCACAAAATCTTCAAAAGGTGTTTATTCTTCAACTTTCATGTTCTTAAACACCAACTTGCTTCTGTTCTTGATCTGTTTCTCTAAGCAACGTTTTTCTTCAAGATTTCTCAATTGTGTGGATTTTCAATCTATACAACTCTGGAACCTAAGTCAAAGAACGCTTAGTGAAATTCCTCAAGACACCCCTGGTCATATTCCTCAAACTTGATACTTTTGAAAAACTTCTGAGAATGCATATGACCTCTCCAAATTCTTCGCACCTATATTCTGTTCACAGGTACACATGTCCACTGCTAAATCTCTAGGTTCTCATCAACTTAACTCATTTGCAGCGTTCCTTGAAGAAAAATTGCATACCTCATCAGAAAATTCGATTGTTCAAAATCCTCAAGTGAAGAAGATGGCTGATGGTAAAAGACCTCAGAAGGGAGGAAAGAGGCCAGAGACAAATACTGCTTTTGAGATCCCTGAAGAAATCTATGCAGGGTACTGTACTCCTGATGAAGCAACTCATGGCAAAGAGACTAAAAATGAGCGCAAAGTGCGCATTCAGAAGATTGAGAGGAGATGGGCAAGAGAATGGAGGGATTATCGATATGTAACTCCAAAGTACATGAAGAAATTCGCTGTCAACCCTCCATGTCCAAGACCTCCATTGGCTCCAGGCCAAGAAGCTAATCCCACAAGCATCAGAAGAGGTGAGGAATTTCCCAAGGAGTGGGCTAAGCGTCAAGCCAAGCTGGCCAAAATGGCTAAGGAGGCAGTGAAGAAATTCAATGAAGATTCTGTTGCTGCCGCTGCTGAGGCCTCTGCTAGCAAGCCTAAGAAGGCTATGACAAAGAAACCAGCTGTCAAGACAAGTTCCTCAGCTGCAATGCCCTCATGGCCAAGCTCTTCAAAGCCCTCACAGCCTGATCCTCTAGCAACTTCTTCAAAAGCAGCTCCAACTCCCTCTGTTGCAAAATCCTCAGCTGCTCCTACAGAGTCCTCAGCACCTGTGCATCTTGCCACGTGCCAAAGGACTACTGGAATCTCAATTGCTTCAGGAGCCTCTGCAAGTTCTTCAGCTCCACCTCAGTCTTCAACAGCTCCGACCTTGCTGAAGAAAAAGGCCACTGCTGGACAAGGCACAAGGCCAAGTCCTCACAAGAAGCAGGTCGCCTTTCAGGTTCCGTCAAGCGAAGACGAAGCTGATGATAAAGAATTAGCTGAGATCATCAGAGATCGACAACAAAGAGCCGCTAGTGCCAAAGGCAGTGCTGTGCCCCTCATGCTGGATCCAAGGAAGATCCTTGATTTCATTGATCTATGGCACAAGAACCCTAACACACCTTTGCCTAAATTAAACCTCACTCCTGGTCAAAGTCACATGTTGACAGCCTTCATTACTGAAGAAAAATGGAAATTTGAAAAGGCCAGGCAGGTGAAGAAGGCTCAGTACAAGAAGGAGCGTTTTCTGAAGAAATTTTTTGTAAATATGTCTCCTGATGAACTTGTGAATCTGCAAAAGGAGATCAAAGCTCTCAATGATGAATTTGACGCATATCGAGCAGATTGGCTAGGTGCCAAAGTCAGGTTTGTCAAGCTGGCCAAAACCGTCAAGCCAAACATTGCAGCTCTAGCACAACAACTTGAAATTCCTCAGACTGATACATTTGCTCAGCCTACTGATGAACATGCAAGCACAGCTGATGAAAATCAGACTGTTGAAGAAAATGAAAGCACCAGGGCTGATGAAGAAATTCCAGTCTCTGAAGAAAATGCCAGGGCAACCACCAATGTTGCGCCTGAAGAGCAAACCAGGCCAGTTGATGCATCTGCTACTGCGCCTGAGGAATCTGAACATGCCAGGGCAACTGCATCAGTTGTGCCTAAAGAAATTCAACCAATTTCATCTGCTCCTCCTGCAAAGTCATCACAGATGAAAAATGTCCACCTTCCTTCTGCATCAGAAGCGAAGAAGACCAAAGCCGCAGAGAAGGCTGCGGTAAAGAAAAGGAAAGCATCAGCATCTTCAGAGTCTTCAGCTCCCAAGAAAGTGAAGACTTTGACGAGCTCATTTGAAAACCCAATTGATGCTGTTCCAATATCAAGCATGCCATCAAAGGAGATTGTTCCCTTTGGTGAGGAATATGTCATACCTGATGACGGTGATAAAGAAAATCCTTCTGCTGCTTCGTCAGAGCAGTTGGATGAAGACATTGAAGTGGATGATATCCCTTCAACTCCGCTGGTATCATCGCCCATGCCTCAGTTCACAGCTGAAGAGGCAGGCGTCGAAGAAATTGATGAAGAAGATGAGGATGTGTATATTGGGTCTACAACTCCTATTCTGAATGATGACTTTTGGGAAAGTCATCACCCCAATTCATCTCTGACAACACCACTACATCAAGTTCCACAGTCCCCTGTGCCAACTGAAGAAATTCATACGAGCTCTAATGGACCTCAATCTTCACTTCAACCTATTCCTGAAGAAGTTCCAGCCGCTAGTGCTGAAGAAATGGAGGCCAAGGCTGCTGCTGATACAGCTACTAAAATTCCTCAGCCTGTGGCTCCAGAGGTTGTGCATCAAGAGGCTGTGAAGACTTCAACTGTAAATCTTTAGCCCAAGCCACAGGATCCTCATACCAAGAAGCAGAAGTTCAAGGCTGATGACTTCTTTACTGAGCATCAATTCTTCATTGACTACAATCCTTATGACTCTGCTCGACTTCGTCGCAAGCGTTTCTGGACGGTCAGTCAAATGAATTTCTATTCCTCACTGCTGTTTGATAAAGACAAGATCTTTGCACATGAGCAAATTCCTCATGTGGATATGGAGTCTCTTCCATGCTTCACCCCTGTCCTCAGTGTTCTTCATGACGCTGGGCTGCTCAACTTCTGCACCGACATCTGCGATTGGAACGAAGAACTCATTCTTTAATTCTACGCCACACTGCATATCACTGGAAATGTTGAAGATGTAAATTCATGGGTGCTAGACTAGATGACCGATAATACTCATTTCAAAGCACCGGCCTCTGAATTGCTTCACGCCATCCTAGTCAGTCCTCCCACTGAAGGTGCTAGGCTCATCTATGAGGAACCTGAACTCTCAAATCATTTGAGGCAAGTACTGATGAAGCCTTTGAAGGCTGGCCAAATTCCAAGGACCACTTTCCTCGTCAAGGAATTGCTTTATGTGCCAAGGACAGTTTATCGCATATTAACCAAAACCCTCAGTCCTATCAAGGGCCACAACTCTGATGATGAAGAGGTTGTTGGCATTATGTAGAATCTGTTGTTCAATATCATTCATGGTATTCCTATCAACTACCACGATTTCTTCATGAGGACTTTGGCCAATGCTGCTCTGTCACCTTTTGAGTTGAAGCCTTATGCTCCCTGGATCATGAAATTCATCAGATCAAGGTCTTCAATTCATTATAAGGCTGACTTTCAAAATCATCTCAGCTATTTGCCCCCTATTGAAGTCCTCAAACGGACTATTTCCTCAGCTGATGAGAAGGGCAAGGCTGCTATTATAGATGAAGGCACTCGTCCATTGGATGGACAGTTTCGCAAAGCTGCATCCTATTCCACCAATGATGACTTTGCAACACAAGATTCTGCAGCCAAAGCTTCAGAACAAAATCCTCAAGCCACAGCTCCGTGTGTGATGACTGATCGTGAACTTCTCCTAAGTCTTCATCAGAAAGTTGATCGAAATCACAAGTGGGTCAAGCGTCAGTTTGGTGCAATTCTTCAGAACATGACAGTCACTCAAAATACTGTGAAGAAGAATCACTACTACTTGCATGAAGTCTTTGACCGCACTTGGGCTATTCTGTCGAATCTTTATAGTGCTGAAGATCTCAAGAAGATGGGCTTTCAATAGGACTTTGACTGGTCTCAGCCACCTTCGAAGAAGTTCAAGAAGGTCAAAGTTCCTCAGCTCGTCGCCAGTTCATATTCTTCATCGCGCGAGACCGATGAAGCTGAAGACTTGAACGGCACCGCGGCAGGCCCTACTCCAACGGACGACCCCAACAACGCTGGCGCTCCTCCATCGACATCATGATGATATTCTTCAGGGGCGTTAGTCCTCATTTTTCGTCCCTTTTGGTCATTCGATGACAAAGGGGGAGAAATTTGAGTTAGTCTTCAAGTGGGTCTATATATATGGGCGTTTTTTTGCTAAGTTACAACTCTTGTTCTTCTGAAGTATTTGTTGGATCGAGTTGTAAACTTAAGTCCTATGGTGGTCTGATACTTTTGCTCTGTTTTTCTGCATGCTATTTCCTCAATATGTTAATGCACGCGTGCTGAATTACATCAGTCACCATATTTCATCATGCATTTCAAATTCTTCATATCATATGTTAAATGCGTGTATGAATTACAAGATAAAGGGGGAGATCTCCATGATATTACTCTACAATGTGCATTTGCTATTCAAAGCAAATTCCTCAAATATGCACATCTTCAGGGGGAGCTCTTCTATATCTTGCAATCAAGTGCCTCAATATCAGTATTTACACTTCATATGTTTATCCACGTTGAAAACTTAACCTATATTGTCATCAATCACAAAAAAGGGGGAGATTGTAAGTGCATCTAGTGCCCCTTAGTGATTTTGGTGTATTGAAGGCTTATAGGTTAAGGGACTAATGTGTTTGTGAGTGTACACAGGTTCTATAAGTCTATGAGGAGTTTGATATTTACGATGAAAGTCGACCCCTAAAAATGAATGTCTTCAGTTGAAGACTTTGGTTTTCTTGAAGACTTTGAAAGTGAGGAAATTGGTGTGACCTTGAAGACTTGATATTCATGCGAGGATTATGAAGCGTGAAGACTTTTGTTTTTGTAGTTTCTTTTTCTTTTTCTTGAGTCATAGGAAACACCGTACTGTTAAAGGGGGTCAAGGTAAAACTAAGGAAAAGTTTCCAAGTGAAGTTCATCTCACAATCCTACAACTACCCAATCCTTTCGAGTGAAGCCATTGGAAATCTCATACAGTTCAGTCAATTTCTTCAGTGACAGAGACGAAGTTCTTCTGTTCTCTGAGGAATTTGTTCTGACTGAGGAGTTAGGAATTCGCCAGTGCGGATTGCCTACAAGTGAGGAACATGATAGCCCTGAGGAATTTGATACTCAAATTTCCGACCGTTGCTGTGCTACGCGCCAGCTGTCCCAAAATATCTACCCACCTAAAGGTCATATCATTGAAGGGCATTTATGTCTTGTCATGTCGGGCTGCTCCCTAGGCTATAAATAGCCGCCCCCTACAACCAATAGTTGGTTGGCTGCTCCGAGAGATAGATTGACACTTGTCATTTATAGCATCCCATCCTCCGAGGACTTTGAGCGAAAATCATCAAGTGAGGAAAAACCCAAAAACCCAAACAACTACAAACCCAAAGTGATTGAGCATCACTGAAGAGATTGTTCCTGTGTGGAACCAACGCTTGTTACCTTTGAGGACTCTGCATCCTCCAGACAGTTAGGCGTCATGGTCTAGAGCATCCAAGAGGAAATTGTGGATCACCGAGTGACCAAGTCTGTGAAGGTTTGGAAGTCACCTGAAGACTTACCACGAGTGATTGGGCGAGGTCTGTGTGACCTTAGCTCAAGGAGAATACGGTGAGGACTGTGTGTCCGGGACTGTGTGTCCTCAGGTTTAAATACCTAGCCGCTCCAACCAGACGTACAACTGTCACAGCAGTTGGAACTGGTCTACCAAATCATTGTCTTCACCGAGCTACTGGTTCTATTTCCTCAACCCTTTCATTTCCTCGCATACTTGCTGTGTATTTGATCGTTACTGTTTGAAGACTTTGACTGAAGACTTACCCAATTTCCTCATTCCTATTTCTTCAGTCAGTTCTCTTCAGCCTGCTTATCCTGTATCACGCTACCTGTACTCTGTGCCTATTTCATTTCATCATGATGACTGTGCTTATGCCATGTTATGTTTGCATCTGAGTACTTATTCCGCTGCTAAGTAGTTTGTTGCTTAGGAATTTCCTCACCTTGAAATTCCTCAGTGACGAATTTGTGAAAATTGCCTATTCACCCCCCCTCTAGTCGATATAACGCACTTTCAATTTCGTTCTTGTCGGATTGAATACTTTTATGGATTTGAGAACACTTGACAATGGGGTATCATATTGATTCACTTGATATGTGTTTTGGCACTCAACTCGCGGATTCCCGAGGTGACATTGGGGTAATCTATGCATAGGGGTTGATGCACGTTCTCGTCTTTGTTTCTCCGGTAGAAATCTTGGGGCACTCTTTGAGGTTCTTTGTGTTGGATTGAGTATTATGATTCTGAAATTGTTTAATGCATATCGCATAATCAACTCACGGATACTCGCGGAGACATTGGAGTATCTAGGTGACATTAGAGTTGGTTGATGTGTATCATATGGTGTTATTTTAGTATGAACTCTTGGTTAGATCGATCAGAAAGAATAGCTTGGTGGTATTTTAGTACGAACTCTAGGATAGATTGATCGAAAAGAATACTTTGAGGTGGTTTCATACCCTCCAAACAATTTCTTCTTATGTTCTCCGCTAGATAGGAACTTTGGAGTGATTCTTCATCGCACTTTGAGGGATGGTTATATGATCCAATTAGAGTAGCATTGTTGAGAGATTGCACTAGCGAAAGTACGGATCCTAGGCCTCATTTTCAAGCATTGGAATACCATTTGTGCTCCATTTTATCAATTGCTACCTTGCTGTTTTTTAATGTTCCTATTACAAAAATCAATATCTACTATCATTACTACACTTTTATCACCATCTCTTCGCCGAACTAGTGCACCTATACAAATTACCATTGTATTTGGTGTGTCGGGGACACAAGAGACTTTTTATTATTTAGTTGCAGGGTCATCCTACGCCTCCCACGGATTGATAAACCTTAGGCCAACCACTTGAGGGAAAATTGCTACTATCCTACAAGACTCTGTGTTTGGAGGCCCAACACGAGTCTACAAGAACAAGTTGTGTAGTAGACATCACGTGCGTCAACACTCATCGGACCGCACACATCAGTATGTATGATTTCCAACAAGTCACTTGCCCGTTCCATTGTTCCGGAGAATGGGGTTTTAGTCATCTTGCCCATGAGGCATGGTTCACATGTGTCAAATGAATCAAAATCAAGTGACTCCAGAAGTCCATCAACATGGAGTTTCTTCATGCGCTTTACACCAATATGACCTTAGCGGCAGTGCCACAAGAAAGTGGTACTATCATTATCAACTCTACATCTTTTGGCATCAATGTTATGGACATGTGTATCATTACTATCGAGATTCAATAAGAATAAACCCCTCACAATGGGTGCATGACCATAAAAGATATTACCCATATAAATAGAACAACCATTATTCTCTTATTTAAATGAGTAACCGTCTCGCATTAAACAAGATCCAGATATAATGTTCATGCTCAACGCAGACACTAAATAATAATTATTCAGGTTTATCACTAATCCTGTTGGTAATCAAAGAGCGAGCATGCCGACGGCGATCACATCAACCTTGGAACCATTTCCCATGCGCATTGTCACTTCGTCCTTTGCCAGCCTTCGTCTATTCCGTAGTTCCTGTTTAGAGTTGCAAATGTGAGCAACCGCACCAGTATCAAATACCCAGGCACTACAACGAGAGCTGGTATGGTACACATCAATAACATGTATATCATATATACCTTTGTTGACGTTGGCCCCCTTCTTGTCGGCCAGATACTTGGGGCAATTTCGCTTACAGTGGCCAGTTCCCTTGCAATAGAAGCACTCAGTTTCTGGCTTGGGTCCAGCCTTGGGTTTCTTCATGGGAGGAGCAACTGCTTTGCCACTCTTCTTGAAGTTTCCCTTCTTTCCCTTGCTCTTCTTGAAACTACTGGTTTTATTGACCATCAACACTTGATGCTCCTTCTGGATGTCTGACTCAGCGACTTTTAGCATTGCGAACAGCTCGGAGATTGACTTGTTCATCCCTTGCATGTTATAGTTCAACACAAAGCTCTTGTAGCTAGGTGGTAGCGATTGAAGAACTCTGTCAGTGACCACCTCAGGCGGGAGCTCAACTCCCAACTCAGCCAGATGGTTGTAATACCCAGACATTTTGAGTATGTGCTCACTAACAGAGCTATTCTCCTCCATCTTGCAGGCATAGAACTTATCGAAGGTCTCATACCTCTCGATCCGGGCATTTTTCTCAAAAATAAACTTCAACTCCTGGAACATCTCATATGCTCCATGATGTTCAAAACGCCTTTGAAGTCCCGGTTCTAAGCCATACAACATGGCGCACTGAATTATTGAGTAGTCATCAACACACGACTGCCAGGCGTTCACAACATCCACAGTCGTTGGAGGGGGTGGCGCACCAAGCGGTGCATCAAGGACATAAGACTTTTGGGCAGCCGTGAGGATAATCCTCAGATTACGGGCCCAGTCCACAAAGTTGCTTCCATCATCTTTCAGCTTAGCTTTCTTTGGAACGCATTGAAATTCAGGGGAGCTACTGCGCGAGCCATTGATCTACAACATAATTTGCAAAGACAACTTAGACTATTGTCCAAGATAATGAGTTCAATTAATCATATTACCTAAGAACTCCCACTCAAATCGACATCCCTCCGGTCGTTCGAGTGTAGCAAGATCCAAATTCACCAACCCTAGTCCGATCATCACGTGAGATGAGGTGGTTTCAATGGTGAACATCTCCATGTTGATCATATCTACTATATGACTCATGTTTGGCCTTTCGGTCTCTTGTGTTTCGAGGCCATGTCTGTACATGCTAGGCTCATCAAGTATAACCCAAGTGTTCCGCATGTGCAAAAATGGCTTGCACCCGTTGTATGTGAACGTAGAGTCTATCACACCCGATCATCACGTGGTGCTTCAAAATGACGAACTTTCACAATGGTGCACACTTGGGGAGAACACAATTTTATCTTGAAATTTTAGTGAGGGATCACCTTATAATGCTACCGTCGTCCTAAGCAAAATAAGATGCATAAAAGGATTAACATCACATGCAAATCATAAGTGACATGATATGGCCATCATCTTGTGCTTTTCATCTCCATCTCCAAAGCACCGGCATGTTCTCCATCATCACCGGCATGACACCATGATCTCCATCATCGTGTCACCATGGGGGTTGTCTCGCCAACCATCACTACAAAAAAAATACACTTCCGTGATGATACGTGTTTGTCACAATAGGTCATGTTTTCTGTCATGCATGTATATCCATGATGATTTTATGACTGAATCAAGATAGTCATACCTGTGCTGTCGTAGAAGTGTTCCATGACAATACAGAAATTATCATAACGGAAGTGTCCACTTCCATGATAATAAATTGCGCGTCATGGAAGTGCTTTCGTCAAGGGCAACCGACACGTGGCATCCACTGTAAGGGGTCGCCGTTAAGCTATCGGGTTCTGGTTTGGATCCCATAACCCGTTAACAGCCAGGACCAATGGGGATTTTCCACGTGTAAAATTCTCATTCACCGGAGGATCCACGTATCGGCTCAGCGTTGGGACAGATGTCACCCACTTATTGCACGGGAGGCGCCTATGATACGTCGGCACGTGGCAAGGCCCAACAGTGGCCCATTTAGGTGAAAGAGGCCGACCCAGCCAAAATTAGCATGCCGGCCCATATAGGCCTACTTCTGTCTGGTCCATTTAGGCCCACGACCCATATGAGATGTACCAATACGGGCTGTCAACGGCCGTTAACTATTTGACACCATTGCAACCCATCGTCAGTTCGAGCCCGTTAATAGCCCGCTATATATTTGGGCTCAATATCGGCCTGACGTAGTTTCGGCCTATTAACAGCCCATCCAAGGGATGGGCCAAATTTCAGGATGCACGTCTTTCGGCCTTTTAGTGACCCATTTAAGTGTTGGGCTAATTTCTAGCCCGGTGTGTCTTTCAGCCTGTTAACGGCCCATAAAGGAGTTGGGCCATATGCAGTCCAACCTGAGTTTTGGCCTCTTAATGGCCCATGCTCTTCATGGTCCAATAACAGCCCTGTTTCGCTTTCGGCCTGCTAAAGGCCCACAAAACAGTTGGGCCGTATACAGTCTAACCTGACTTTCGGTCTCTTAGCGGCCCATGCTCTTCATGGTCCAATACCAGCCCGCTGTCTCTTTCGGCCTGCTAAAGGTCCATAATACAGTTGGGCCATATACAACTCAACCTTAGTATCAGCCTGTTAATGGCCCGTGAAATCGAATGGGCCCACTTATTGCCCACTTCGATTTCGGCCTGTTAACAACCCGAGAGGTAACTGGGCCAAGCATTAATTGTTGGCTCGTTTTGATTATAGAGGCCCAATAGAGCTTTTGGCCTTGTTACCGACCATCAACTTATTGGGCCCACTAAAGTTCGAACCTGTTTGGAGGCCCAATTATAATTTGAGCCCATTACGAGCATTTATGAACAGGACAAAAACCGATAAATCAAAGCCTGAAGAGAATTTTGGCCCATGCGAGGCCATTAGGGGGCCCATTAAGGCAGTGGGCCACTATCTTTCACAAAGGGCCTCGGATGGTTCATGCTAGCTATTAATTTCACAGCTTTTTTGGCTTACCAGTTAGTTGGAATGCGACGCGCGTTAAGCAAATGTACGGCATAATGGGGAAAACGTAGCACATCCAGCATATATTACAAGAAATTACATCCACTGGGCAATCAAAGATTGATGCCAGTGCAAATAAATGAACAAAACTTAACGATCTACAACCTCACAATCTGCAACCTCTGCGCGGACGATGCCCATAAGCATGTGAGCAAGTTCTTCCTTCTTTGCTACACTGTCTCTGAAAACATTGATCAGTTGTTGTTGGGCAAGAATGTGTACCTATGATTCCTCCATGATTTCCATCGTTGCTTCAGCCAGTAATTGGTTCACAAACATACATTTTTTCCATTGGATTCGAGACAGAGGAAACTGAACGTATTCAGATGGTGATTTTGGCAGGCTTGTATTATTGATAGTGGAGAGTGTCTCGACCACTGCATCATAACATAAATTAGGAGGAGAACCAAATAGATTAATCAAGAGTTATTGCCATATTACCTGCCCTAGATTTATTGGAAAGAAACAATGGGGTTGCCTTGCTGTTTTTAGAGTTTGTCTTCTTATCTTCAGCAGCCTGCACCAAATTAACACACTAGCATTGCTATCATTGGCCAGGTCACATAATAGGAAAGCAACATCGACATAATGAACATTTGGGCAACTAGACAACACCAGGCTACACCAAATTAACACAATGTGCACAGCTATCATCAGCCAGTTAGATAATAGGAAAGCAACTTTGACACAATGAATGATTGGGCAACCAGACCACAACACTACAATTTAGTAATGTGCATGATATGCGATAGTACACTCATGCAACTCAGTATGCAAAACTACCAGGCAGATTTCCTTACAAAAATCAACATTGTCGCCTTTAATTATACATTTTGCTACAAGTAAATTTAGATCAGATAAAGGTTGGATTCACGCCGATTAACAAAATACATGATGATGTAAAAATATAGTGATATACAACAGGTACTTACATCAGCATTGGAGCACAGAGAATTCCCGCAAGATACTTTCCTCGAACACGATCCCAGTATAACAATTCTTCTATCCTTTAAGTTTGTTTTCTAAAAGAGAGATGGGTAAGAAACATGTAGAAAATACGATCTGAATGCTATAAAATTTCATGATGCGAGGATACGCACACGCTTCTTAGAATGGAGCTAACATATTTTTGCTGGCCTGGAGCGGACTAGTTTTCTGGCCACTGGAATCTGCTGATTATCAGGAGGAGTTGGGTTTCTCTGTGCTGGAGCAGTATCTACGAACACCGGAATTGGTTTACTATCTCCTGGTGTTTGGATATTTTGCAAAGACCTTGTTTGTATCCCTTCAGATTCTAACATAGCCATCTTCCCCTTGCATGCCTTATATAGAAGAATGGTGCTTCAATTATAAAACATACTACGGCAGAGAGATGGAATAGGTACTGAAGAATAGAAAGGCATGACATATTGACATGTATTCCCTCCATCCAAAAATAAATGGATGTGTCTAGGCGTATTTCAGTTCTAGATACATACATTTTTATCCATTTCTGCGACATGTAATCCGAATGGAGGGAGTATGATGTAAGAGCCAGTGATACGACAGGACAACAGAGTAAAAAAACACTAGTTGAATGTTAAACTGTATGATAGCTGAATAGGTACAGAAAAACATGAAGGCAACATATGCGTGTATGATTGGGAAACTAAGATAGCATTGCAACAGACCAGTAGAACAACACTTCAATGTAAAAAAACATGGTATGGTAGATGGATGGAGTACGTACTGATGACTAACAATGCATAAGATATTAAAAGCATGATGTCCAGACTAAGCAGATGGCATTGCGATAGAGTAGAATGATAGTACTTGAATTTTAAAACATGTTATCATGAATGGAATAGGTACTGAAAAACAGGAAGGCATGACATATTTACATGCATGATCAGCAGGCTAAGCACATGGCATTGCAATAGAGTAGATGCACTCTAGGACATTATATGCATGATGTACGCATATCACGGGCCAAGTTAGAGCAAGGACCTTGTGGGGTGAATAGGATTCATCATCTTTCTGCAAGTCTTCTAAAGAACTGCCTTTAACTGTTCCATCATATTGGGTATCATTGACGTCAAGTTTGTTGGCCGTTACATTGCTCCGCGAGGTTCTTGTGGATATATCAGTGTGTGCAATTATATCTGACATGCATGGAAGACAACTAGTAGTTACATTATGTAACGAGTGCCTATAGGAGACGACATAAATAGTAGGACTGGACTTAACTAGCAGCAACAGGTCTCAAAAACTAAAGGGAGAACACAGATGAAAGCTACAGACTATGTATTGTTTGTACTTGAGATTAACTAGATGGCACACAAAAGTATTAAAGAACAATAACATAGGTAATATTAGAAGTGGTATAATCACCAGCCTGTGGGATAGCATTCGCTGATGGATGATAAGTATGGAACAGCGTTAACACCTGAACAAGTCTCTTATCTGAACTATGGAACAACATTAACTCCTAAACAAGACTCTTAAGAGATCAGCATGAATATACAGTGACATGTGATAATCTATTTTCCATGCTTAGATGAATAACAAAGCCATAAATGTTGCACACAAGTAAGATGAGGGTACAACCTATCTGGCCGCCATCCATAGGAGTGAGCATCATCTGCTGACTTGTCGATGGCCCTGCGGTTGTTGTGGCTGTCCATGTCGGGCACACACATTCGAGGCAGGGAACTGCTGAGTGGGGACTATAGCTCCCTTCTGGTGTATGCTTCCCATGTTGGAGCAGCTGCAGTGAGAAGGAACACGGTGTGGCTGAAGATGTAGAAAACAGATAATGTTAAGAACGACACATATCTCTGATCTGAAGAAATACCCTAAGAGATCAACAATAAGGTACGAGACTGGTGACACGTCTGTTGACTGAAAACTAAATTGGGGTCACATGATTTTTATTTTTTTGGTACTGTCTGAACTAGGCCGGATGGCTGGATGGTCGTCTTGTGCCTCCCGGCTGACACTATTCAGAATCTTCCCCGAAGAGCCAGCAACCACCGGCAGAGCAGCCTGCCTCCGGCGTCCCTGGTCGCGAGAGCTCCGACCAAAACCCCGCCCCCCGCCCCACCGCACTGCCATGGTTGCGCCGCCCCAGGCCAAACCACAAAGACTAGCCGTCATCCAGATCCGGCAGCGGCAGTACCTTCAACCCACGCAACTCTACGATAGCCACCTAAGCGCTGCTTCCGCGGCGAACTTGCGCCCCCGCACCCCTACGATAGACACTGAGGCACTACTGCCCCAGCCAACCGGCAGCCTAGGAGCTCCGCCGCTTCGAGGGGTGCTGCTTCCCATTGGGAATTGACTGGCCCAGAATAAAAATTCAGGCAACTGACGCCTAAATAAAGTGATTTAAGATCAGTGTACGACCAATCTTACAGCCCAGTGAAGTAGGCAGCTCCAGCTGCCGAGTCGGTGAGGCCGGCGCAGTTGCGGTGGGTCCCGGCGGCAGGAAAGTAGATATGTCGCGATGGTCGACGACTACGGGGAAGCTGCGCCAGGGCCCTGAATGCGTTCGAAGTTGGAGCCGCTCCGGTGCCGTGTACAACGGCGCGGGTGAATCGGCTCCGGTACGGTTCACGCAGTCGTCGTCGAGGTAGCTCCGGTAGCATGGAGTAAGAGGCACACGGCCCACTGCACGACGGCAAACGGACAGCGGCTCTGGCATTCGGGAGGAGGGCAGCGGTGAATTTGGTGCGGTGGGATGCGCCATGGAGGAGGGGCTGAGGTTTCACGGCTGGGAGAAGGTGATTTGGTGCCCACGCTGTATCAGTGGGGAATCGGGAGGGTGAACCATGTCTTACGGACGCATTTGGCTGAAATGTGGGGGAAGTTATAGTTCTACCCCTGCCTTTTGGCTTCTGGGCTTGGGTCTGTGTCTTAAGGGTCGGGGATAGTAGGGTAACTTTGCTTCTCCCAAATAGTGGGCGCCAGCGATTTCGGGTGTGTTTTGAAACAGTGGACGCGAGCAATGTCGGCCGAGGAGAGGGTGTTTTGCCGCCCATGGTTTATGAATTATTTGGCACCTGTCATTTTGGCCGAGGAGAGGGCGCGCTTGTATGAAGTTACAAACTTACCCTCGATGTACGATGGGCCAATTGATGCATGTCCCACATAGGCCGGTAATTTTGCGTCTCCCATTTATTTGCTCGGGCGAATTCCACCGAGCAGAGGGTGTTTAGCGCTTCGTTCAAATTTTGGGACAACGAGCATCCACATCTACCTTACCAAGTCGATTCGAATCAAAATTTCAAATATTAGCTTGCCACTTCTTTTTTAGATGGTAAGATGATGCTCGGGACTAATTTGTTTTTACATGCTCGTTGCTACCGATTTACTATTTGACAAATAGTTGACCCATTAAAAAATGGGAATCAAACCTAAAATGAGATATCTTGATTTAGTGAAATAGCTCGTTCACCCGATCAAAATTGTGGACTAAATCCAAAATTGAACACCTCAATTGAGTAGCATGTTGTATTATAGTACTCCACGAACATGCTGAAAGTCAAACTAATGAACTTGTTTGATACGCATATCTCCGTTCATGTGTGGATTGCAAACACCATGTTCACCAATTCAAAGTTTTGAATGCAAATTTATACTGAAACATGGTTTATATCAGTCTTCGATGCATAAACGCGACCTCTCGCCTCTCCCGGACTCCCGTTCTCTCTCTATCCGACAATCTTGGTTTCTATCGCGCGCATACAAACACAATCCTTGTCGGTCCCTCCCTGTCTCTCTCTCTCTCTCTCAGCTGGTTCACATGCACACTCCATGTATTGGTCTCTCTCGCACACAATGTACGACTCTCTAGTCTAAGCTAAATATGTAGAGTGCACTCATTGTACGTGCATGAATTCCCTATCTCGTCGTCCGTAACTCTCTCACGCACCACTCCGCCATCTCGGGGCTCTTCCCTCTCTCTCTCAAACTCTCTATCTCCGTAGGTGACACAAACACATGCATATCTCACTCGCACAGGATAGACCCATCTAAAACTCTCTCACTCTCTCCCTTATTCTTTCTCCATCTCACACGCACACACACACACAATCTCCCACCTAGCTAAGTATGCCTATCTCTCACTCCATTGTAGGCACATGCAGCCCCCTAGGTATATGACTATTTCTCAGTCTCCATCACAAACATGTGCTTTGGCTCTTTCCCTCACTTGGTCTATCTCGATATCGCTCGGGGCATCTTTCTAGCGCGCGCACACCTGGTCTCTCGATCTCCCACCCATATAGTCCCATCAAAATCTTGAGGGGGTCTCTCTATCACAAACAAGCCCTTTCTCCCCCTATGCCTCCATCTTCGTCTGCATACGTCCCTCTCGACCTCTGTCCCTTGTTGGCCAAACCTCTGCTAGACAGGTGTTATGGGGGTCTCTCTCTCCGTTGCAAACAATCACACACTAGCTATATCGGTGTATCTCCTCACCTCGCTTTTCTATCTCGGGGATGCATGCGTGATATTTTTGCATAAGACACACACACTTTCTCTCTATTTTGTCGTGTGCTGTCCCTTTCTCTTCCACACACACACACACACACACTCTTTTTTGGACACTCACTATCTCTCTCCTTCACACACACTTGATCTCTCTCAACTTAGGTACTCTCTTTGGTGCATAGCATATAGATTTTTCGAAAAGTCAAACCTCACAAAGTTTGACCAGGTATGTGGAGAAAAACATTTCCATGTAGAATGACAAACACATGTCATTAGATTCATCAGAAGATATAGTTTCATATGATGTATCTTTGGTATTGTAGATATAAATAATCTTCCCTGTAAACTTGGTCTAAGTTTCCAAAGGTTAACTTTAAAAAATATTATCGAACGGAGGGAGTATCTCTCTCTCTCTCAGCTCTCTCACGCACCACTCAGCCATATCGGGGCTCTTCTCTCTCTCTCAAACTTTATATCTCCCTAGGTCACACATACACATATCTCACTCACACTGCATAGACCAATCTAAGACTCCCCCTCTCGTTCTCTCTCTATCTGACATGCACCCCGCTACATACCATAATATCTCACACCATCATAGGCACATGCACTCCCTCCTAGGTATGACTACCTCTCACTATCCATCATCAACACACGTATTGTCTCCTACCATCCCTAGGTCAATCACGATCCCTCTCAGGGTATCTTCTATCGGGCACTTCTATCGCGCACACACCTTGTCACACTCGATGTGCCACCCATGTAGTCCCATCACGGTCTCAAGGGGATCTCTCTATCACAAACACACACTCTCTCCCTCCCCATGCCTGCAATTTCTCCATAAGTCTATCTCAACCTCTCTCCCTTGTTTGCCAGACTTTCTCTCTCTGTTGCAAACAACCACACACTATCTCCTCACCTCGCTTCCGCCCTCAAAGATGTATGGATGATATGTTTGCATAAGACTCACACACTTTTTCTCTACTTTATCATGTGTTGTCCATGTCTCTTTCACATACACACACACACTCTTTCTCTTTCACTCTCTCTCTCTCTCTCTCTCTAGTTAGGTACTCTCTCAGGTCCATAACTTATGGATATTTTGAAAAGTCAAAACCTCACAAAAGTTTCACCAGGTATATGTGGAGAAAAACATTTACATCAGGAATGGTCAATAGATTCATCACAAGATGTACTAAGTTCACTACATTATCGAACGGAGGGAGTATCTCTTTTTCTCTGTCTACTAAGTATCTCTCATGGTCCTTCCCTCTCACTCGATCTTTCTTTACCGAGGGATTATACAGTCACTGTGTCAGCGTATAGCTCCGTATATTGTTTAGTTGACGGGTCAACCAATCCACATGCTGCCTTGTCAGCTCGTGTTCTCTATCTTGGTGTGCTAGCCCATGTGGCAGTGGGTGAAAATATATAAACTAGAGGCCTATTTGACACGGTGAAGTAAACAAAGTTGAAACCACTCCCGGTAGCACCCCGCACGCTACACCACTAAGCGGCGGCATGCACACAAGGACACACTCGCGCACACCCAGCACACAATACACACCGGCACATGTGTACACCGGAGTCGCCGTCGGCTGAGATGGGCGGCGAGGTAGCCAACAAGTGGAGGCGGCTCGAGCCAAAACCGCATCCGGGGAGCCTGGACTTCATCAGCAGCCTCCCTGATGACATGCTGCTCGTCATCATCGCCCTCCTCCCCACCAAATCTGCCGTGTGGACCACCCTGCTCTCCCGGCGGTGGCGCCCCCTCTGGTGCCGCGTCCCCCTCAACCTCACCGTCGACAGCTGCCTCTGCGACGGGGATTGCAAACGCATGGCCGCAGTCTCCAAGATCCTTGCATCGCACCCTGGGCCAGCCAGTCGACTTGACATCCACATGTTCAGTACCAATTGCAAGGTCCAAGCTAAGTTCAATGAGTGGTTCTTATCGCCCACCCTAGATCAGCTTGAGGAGCTCAGGTTTGAAGATGGATGATGTCGCTCTCTGCCGATGTCCGTGCTCCGCCTTGCACCAATGCCGCGCCGCGCCAGGTTCAGCTCCTGCTATTTTCCCCAGATTAATTCCACGCCCGCCCTTCTTCTCCCTCAACTCAAGCAGCTCGACCTCTTCCACATTGGCATCTCGAAGAAGGCTATGGAGCACCTGCTCCACGGCTGTACTCGCTTGAGTACCTTCGTCTTCGGCAGATCCACGGGTTCATTAGCCTCCACATCGCCTCGACGAATCTTCGATGGATTTATGTGTCTTGCTGGCCCCGCAACAAGACATTACTTGGGAAGAGATCACTTGAGCTATTCTATGTTATGGTCATTGAGAATGCGCCTTTCCTTGAGAGATTGCTTGTATCTGATCTAGAAGGTCCAACAAAAATCAGGGTCATTGACGCGCTGAAATTGTCAGCGTTGGTCTACTCGTTTGCCAAATTCTTCGAACTCATTATTGGATCCATAATCATTCAGGTACAACACTCATCTTCTTCCCCGTCTTCTTGAAATCCACATTTTTAAATTTCTTCTTGATGTATTTATGACTATCATCCAGAAAATGATTCCCACAAGCTTGACCCAGTCTGTGCGCACAGTGAAGATCTTGGCAATAAATTCTATCGGCCCGAATCTGGATCAAGTTGTTGGATTCCTTAGATAATTTCCGTGCATGGAGAAGCTACTCATCGAGGTGAAACTTCTTTCCTATTAGTAAATGGTAATCACAACGGATCTCGATTTTTTCGTATTTTTCCCAAATTATAATGAAAAGTGTAGTGTTCAAAACTGCATCTACGCACTGCACCGAAAGAAATGATTTTAGTATTTTTTTTCTCACGTGATCACCAGCATCGTTTTTTTGTTGTACTAAGGATCCTAGGCTAGTCATAGTGGCAAGTAACTTAGACTAGTAGTAACTCTATGGTTAGCCTAAGAGCAAGTACTACCTCCATCCTGGTTTACTCTTCGTATTTTGTAGTTTCAAATTTTGACCATAGATTGAACTGACAAAATGTTAATGCATGTCACTACAAATTATATTGTTGGATTCGTATTTTAACATAATTTCAAATGGTATAATTTTTGGTGTCATGCATTGGTATTTTCTTAGGTAAATCTATGGTCAAAATTTTATACTAAATACGAGGTAGTACAAAAGTGGGCTATAACGTCCCTCCACTATGTAGGCCAAAACACGTGCCAAATTCACTTTTGATGCATAGGGCATCGATGGCCTCCATTGCTCACCCGGTGCCCCAATCTGGATCACCTACTTTGCTCTGGTGCCAAATTTACTCACGCAATGAAAAAACACTTGCGTGGGAGAGGGAGAGGACTGAGGCAATAAAAAACACACTTGTTTGGGAGAGGGAGATTCCAGTGTAGTTGGTTTGATTGATTTGTTTATACATGTGGGTCTGTGTGCATAGCGCGCGGTGCCAACTCTCTCACATTGCTAGAGCGGTGTCAAAATCTTTTGATTTGACATCGATGCGTATTATGTGGCATACTTTTGAGAAGTATGGCATTGGCCACATAGTGGAAGGCAACAAATGACCAAGCTCTTCACGTGCTCCTAGGTACATGAGAGGAAAGAGAAAGAGAGAGAGTGAAAAATTATCACTAGCGTTAGAGCCAACCCTATAGCCAACCCTATCGTATGAGTGAATGATATTGGTAGTTCTTGATGACACAACAATCTTATATAGCCAGCTGCTCTAATATTTTCTTTTCTTTTGCAGACAAAAAAAGACCCGAAAGTGAAAAATGTGCTGCAACATAACAATCTCATCGAATGCCTTGATCTCCATCTGACAGAAATTGATTTGATCGACTACCGAGGCACCTCATCTGAGTTTAAATTGGCCAGGTTCTTTGTTCTAGAGGCAAGTGTGCTCAAGGTAATTAGGTTTGGCATTCTCTGGCGCAATGATGAATGGCGTGCTGATCACCGCAAGCGTCTAAGCCTAAATGACAAAGCCTCCGTAGAAGCTGAATTTGTTTTTGAAACATCAAGTCACAAGAGACTGAAAATTTTATTTGGCCATTAGTGACATGTCAGGGTGGCGGGTTTTAGTTTGTATGATAATGCTGCATGCACCTGAAGTAACAAAAGTTCTTACGTAAACTTCCTAATAATTCCCTCTGCGTAGGTGCAGCATTACTCCTAGCATTGGTAATATCAGTTTGAAACTTGTAATATTACGACTATCCAGCACGAGGCACTATGTTACGATAAATGTTCGTGTGCATAGGTGTGGCAACAATATACCCATTACTCCAGTACAATATTTATTATTACTAGTGGCAACGCACTGGAAATTATGTTGAACAAGACTAGTTGTAAGCAGGCTAGCTCTACAGCCATGATGATAGTGACTGCACATAGTGAGGCTGACTTTGGTATGCCGAACATGCTGCCTACACTCAGGTGTCATCTCCGGCGCAGGGTCTTGTCACTTCACTGTGAGGAGCAGCACGTAATAATTTGACCAACGGGTAGTACAGTACTACTACATTGGTAGTACTACTAGTACTAGCACCACCGTCTGGATTTAGTAGTACTACCACCTCCGTCTGGATTTAGTATTTGACTAGCAATATCTAGTAATGCATGTCACAAAAAAATACTACTCCCTCTGTAAATAAATACATGGAGTATTGTTTTATTCGGTTTTGAATGTAGTATCTGATGATATTATACACTCTCCCTTCCAGTAGATGGCTCAAATTTGAAATCTCATCAATCTGAAATCTCTACATGCAATGGCATTAGTTACCAAATAAACATCAAGTTCTCTCGTTTTCCCCCAACTTGGTCTCGGTGAGATGACTATAGTGCACCGGTACGGAGGGAGTAAGGGCCGAGGAGTAGATGGCTAACACACACGTCAATGCAATGCAGTCCGCACTTCTCATATAAAGGCTCCCCACCAGTCCAATCCATCTACGAATCCTACGCACCTACGCACCCTCCAAGAGTGGACACTCCAATTGCAAGATCAGCTGACCAGAAGCTAGACCCATGGAGGCAATGAGCACGAGCATTTGCCGGCTGTGCCAGATGATCCATGATGCCGGCATGCGGCCCGGCATCGAGGAACGTCTCCAGGTCATGCTTGAGGCCGCCAGGGCGAGAGGCCTCTTGGACGACAGCTTCGTCTCCTTGTTCGACGAGGCCCTCGTCGGCTTCCTCGAAAAGTTCACCATCGTCAGGAAGCTTGCGGACGACCTTGACGTATGCCTCCAGCCCATGCTCCCAGGCTCTGTGATGCCCGCCACCCTCAATGGCCTCTATGTTGACAACCTCTTTGATGCACTGGTGGCCTTGCGACTGCCCGCCGTCGCACCGGAGAATGTCCACCTCGAGGTTGCACTCGCCACGCAGCGGCTGGCTCAGCAAGACAACATCGACATAATCACCCGCGTCTAGGAGCTAATCGTCCACAAGGACTACTATGTGCCAGAGGAGGACGATAGGACACTGGCCTTCTTGGACCGCAGGGCAATCTTGGACGGCATTGTTCAGAAGCACGTTGAGCTCGCCGCCAACGCCTCTGCTCCTCACCCATCGGTTGGTGACCCGGCGCACTAGGGCGAGAGGATGTCATTGATGGATCCGTATGCATCTATATTTTTGTGTCAATTCCATGTATACTGTAATTTTCTTACCTTTTGCATCAACTTCATAACTTCTGTACGTACCATGCATGAACCGCGCCACAACCAAACTTCTTATATATTAATATTGACGTGTAATGGGAATGTTTAGGACCCATGCAAGAAATGGGAATGGATTTCAAACTTCTGGGCGTGGTGGTTCAATTTGCGAAGGTGCACACATAAACAACCAAAACAAAGTCATTTTTTAACAAAGAGCTGCCATGTTACAATTGGGCATTCTACTAACCATTTAAGTGTTGCCATGCGTCCCTCTATTAATTGGCTACTTGGAGGCACCGTGCGAGTGGTACTGCATCCGTCCTGGTTTATTGTTCCCCTTAGTATTTTGTGCCAAATTTTGACTATGAATTCAATTTACAAAATGGTAACGCATGTCACAAAAATAGTATCATTGGAAACTATGTTCAAATACAAATCCAACCATATAAATGTTTATAACATGCATTAAAAAATTGTCAAGTAAATCTATGGTCAAAATTTGACACAAAATACAAAAGGGCCAACAAATCAGGACGAAGTCTTTGAGTAGACCGGTGGCGTGCGAGCAGACCACTGCGCAGGATTACCCTAGACGGTCGTTCCACTCGTTCCGGTCTGCCCCTCAACGCACAGTGGCTATGCATATCACTTACATGTGGGACCGCATGTAAGTAAAGCGATGATGGCCGAAATTGGCAAAACTCCCTTGTTTATCATGCGGGAAAAGCCCATCGCTAGCGCTTTGAATTGTTATTTCTATTTTTGAGGGAAAATCGTTATTTCTCTCTATCGGTCGCGCCAGGAGCAGAACCAAGTGTTACAACTTACTAGTAGTACTAGTACAAGTTCAAAAGGAAAAGCCTCTTGTTCACGTCGCACCCCCACACGATTGGTACGGCACGCCGCTCAAGGGGGGAACACGTGCTATCTCACATCTTCACTTACAAGTGGGACCGCAGTTGAGGAAACCGACGATCGGCAAACCCCCACCTCGCCCGCAGCGCGATGGCTGAGTTAGAGAAACGAGGAGGGAGAAGAGAGCTGTAGCACGGACTCCAAGAAATATGGTGTCAGATGGAAGTCGTGCTGGTGGCGTGTGCCGTACTCCTGGACGTGAATGCTTGTTCTGGCCCATGCCACCCTACTATATATCGAGGATTCGAGGTGTTGGTTATGTACAGTGAATTCATTAACATATGGCCCACCTCACACTGTGGCCAAATTTCCTGGAGTCTATGCTAGGCTAAAAAGTGTTCTTTGTGAGGGTGGATGGCTGGTCTCAAGTTTAAAACTTGTTGTATTACGTATACATAGACATAGAGATAGTGCAGCAGTTTTGAAAGTTTGAACCTAAACATCAGAATGCAATTTCTACCGTTGATTGGACTGATCCGATGACCTAGGATGATGGGATTCGCAGCTACAGTAAAAACACCCGCCCGACACGCGTAGCTTGTGAAGCTAATAATATAACTAGTAGTACTATTGTTGATTGGACTCATCTGATAACTTGTTGCAATGCACGTACAATTATGTATTCGAGATTTTTTTTGCCTCGTTGCAGCACCCACTCTGAGAAGCAACTCGAAAGCCATTCATAAGTTTAGTAAGTTTATCACATGCATATCATTTAGCATTACATACAACAGGTCATCAACGCACAACGACAACGAGGATACATTATAAATACTAAAGTTTTTCTCACACAACAAATAACACAGCGATGAAATAAACTTTAGGCCAACCAATCGTTGGTGTTGCAAACACTTGCTTTGAACCATAAGTGATTCTCTGGCCAGGGCCACCTATTGTCAATCTCGAGACCAATGCAAGACTCATCATCCAGGCTGAAGCGGCCTATATCAGGACGCATATTGTGATAGCCAGGGTAGGGAACCATAGCAATGTCCGAGGTATAGATACCGTTGCTTCTCATAAATGGTAGTAACGTTGTGCCAATAGCAGCTGGATCGCCTTTCACCATCATTGGATAGTTTTGTCCAAGGAAGAGCGAGTTTTCTCCAAGACTATCAATACGGAACCAGGCAGAAGGTGCTGGCGCTAGCACACTAGTATCCATCCCGAATACTCTACAATGGATGTTGGAATAAGTCCGGAGAGTGCGACCATGGGAGACAACACCTGCTTCCTTAGTAACATCAGTAGTGCCCTGTATACATACAAGAAGAGGTGATCCATCGGAATAAGTTGCCAGGCGCCACTGAGTATGTAGGTCCTGCTCGTCCTCATGCTCGTGATCATCACAATAGTCATCTCCCCCTTGGTTATAAATTTTTCCATGTATAGGTGGTGGAATGTTCACAGGACCTTGGAAACACAAGAAGGCTAATTAGTACAGGGATACTAACTTGCATGCACGTGGATGAAACAATTCTAATTATGGTGGAAGACAAACGTACCGAAACAATAAGGATTCCACGCAAAAACAGTGCCACGAGTGGTGGCAGCAAACACAAGACGCTCGTATTGAATTGCACCATAGTACTCATCCGTGTACAGAAATTGATTTTTGAGCAATATCCATCGAAGCGTGGAAGTAAGGACGGCAACAAGCTTGTCGAAGATAGCAACAACATGATAGTTCGTGTAATCCCAAGAGTGGTTGGGAACTCAACAAATTCCTATCTTCTGTAGACGACAGTCACCATGATCGTATTTGAACGTACGTAGATCATCTGTGTGCTCAACCTCAGGGCAGTTTGAGATTTTTGCAAGTGGAACCCGGTGACGAGTGTACACATTCACAAGTTCCCACTCCCAGTTGTACCCAATATAATCAACCCAATCTCCATTTGCGCCTGCCCAGGCCTTACCCTTAAGCGATGGCATCTTAACATTACACGTATCATTATCAAGCGGCATCAACTTGCACAAGGCGAGGCTTCCGTTGTCCCCGCGCCAGCGAGCAGGGTCATGGCGAAGAAGATAGGGGAGATCAAACCTCTCCTGAACCCTTGGGTTCTTTGTAATGATGTTATTTGTTGAGTCGAGAATGGTCATGAACGAACCTGCCATGCTAGCCAAGGTGATGACGTTGCACCGATCAATGAGTTCCTCCAGCACGTCATCTTTCACCTCGGGGAAAGAATAACGGGGTCATTTCCGTCCTGTTCCCTCCATGGAGAAGATGATCGAACAATGGCAGAAGGAGTACAAATGGACTCACCGTCGTCTCACTGACATGTTGGAATGGGACCACATGTCAATGAAACATGGTGTCTCATTTCTCGTGCAAAATGCGATCTGGCCACGTTGGCCCGAGGTGCCGCATTATTTCTCAACTTTATTTTTTTAATGGTGTGCCATTCAGTTTTGAAGCACAACTAATTGGTATTGTATGCAGAGAAAATATAAACTACTCTACCACTACTCCACCTCTAGTACTAGTATCAAAAAAGATATATAGGCTGGAGCTTCAACGCTTGCTTGCTAAGGGCTGCCCACTTGCTTCTCACACTACCACCCTCTCTCCAGATCTAAAAAATATGGCGGTGGCCCCTCTCTCTCTCCCTCCTCACCGGTGGTCACAGATCCGCCAGGATCCCGTCCGCCGGGGAAGAAAATGACGTGCAGCGTTGACGCACTTGTCGTCGGCGAGAGAGGTCACACACTGACGACAAGGCCATCCTCTCAGACCTAGCGCCCACGTGGGATGGCCTCCATCCCCAAGCTCACCGATGTAGTGTGTGCCGAGGACGACGACCACAAGCGAAGCCACTTCCCACCGACCCTCAGGTATGCTACCTCTTTTTAAACCATACCCTTGTTCTATTGCCCCATCTGCCACGTCGCTACATGTGGATCTTTATCCACTCCATCATCTCCCCAATTTCCTATCCTCTGCTCTGCTGGTCACGCAGACGAAAACCTTAATTTGCACTATTAAAGGAAACACTACTTCATGTAGACTAATCCATGTCTAGGTTGAATAAGGAAAGGAAGGGAGAACGTACTGTCGAAGAGACTAGGTATCGAACCTGCATCTAGGTTGAAAAGGGGAAAATCAGTAGCTAAGGAACGAGTCTCGTGTCTCTTGGTTGAAAAAGGGTAGGAAGGCATGACAACGCAATAGAGAATGACCTGGTCGATTGGTTTGTTGTCCTCACATAGGAAAAAGATGGCTAAAGAGAACAAAAATGGGACGTAATCCACATATGCTGCCTGGATATTTGTTGCTCTGGGCAACCATCCCTTCCTCACCACTCTATGCATCCGTGGAGGTACATCGTACTGGTGCGCCCACTATCCGAATGGGCCTCCCATGCTCTTATTGCCACTTTTTTGCTGTTAGTATAATGCCACTGGTAAAGTCAAGCAATGCTACTGCTAAACTGATGCCACATTTAACTAATGCTGCACTCAGTCTAATGCCACCGATAAATTTAAGCAATGCCATTTAATGTCACTAGATTATTTCAGGGTTAGTTGTTGATTGTCGATGTATTAAAGATTTTTTAGCTAAGGCATTCTAATGCTGTTGCACAACTAGTATACCAACGATGAAACTTGTTACTACCTTCACATTTTTGCACAGTTAATGCTTATAGATTACATACCTCACTTTCATGAGATAAGTCAATTTTTTTTGTACAGTGTCACCAAAATGCCAAGGCACTGATGTCATTTTATTTTGGTTAAACTGCACAAAATATTATGAAGAGAAGAGGAAAGGTCAAGAGTGGGCACCTCCTCCTCCGGCTGTTTCTTGATTCATTTGATCAATTTTTTATGTTTGATCGATTATTAAGATTGGGATAGCAATTTTTAGGTCCCCTCGAGTTTGAAATGTTATTTACCTTGAAGGTACAGGGTTTGCAATATTTTATACTGTCATTAGTTAATAATGCTAGTTACCTTCAGACTTTTGTATTTGGTTTAATGCTGTTGCACATCTAGTATACCAATGTTGAAACTTGTTTCCTTTACATTTTGTATATTTAATGCTTATAAAAATCTTCCAATGCTAGCTTATGGAAATCTGTTCAGTAAAACCATTGTACTGTACCCCGTAATAAAAAAACTACTCTATTGTTGCACTAGCCACTAGATTAGTGTATATTTGTACTATTTGAATGGTGTTGCATTAGCGTATGGACATATATAAGGTGTGGCAAGCTTTCCCAGATATGTGCTCAAGAAAACTACTACCTGTTTTCTAAATACTAGATATTTGGGTACTTTAAATTGAACTGCGAAAACGTCTTATATTAAGGAACAGAGGGTGTACAGTTCACTCAAATTATGCCGATAAAGCTAGTCACACCTTTGTTAAAATTAATGTTCATTATGTTATCGGAGGAGGTTTGCATGTTTGTCTCTAATTCCTGTCGATTACATACCTGACATCATGATGTAATGGTAAGTCATTTCTTTTTGTACATTGTCACTGAATTGTCAAGGCGGTGATGGCATTTTATTTTAGTTGAACTGCACAAGATATGCTTAAAAGAAGAGGAAAGGTCAGGAATGGTTCAATCTTTCAGAAAATACTATGCATGCCTTCCTGACATCAGCCATTGTTGCCTTATTTATTCCTTCAAATAGGTGGTTAGAAACAGTCTTGGTACCTTTTCCCATTAAGAAATTGGAATGCTTATATTTGTGAGTCTATGCTTCAACTAGTGCCACTTTTATAGTAATCACACTTTCAATATCTGTGCAAACAGGGATGCTCGACTTTAGTGGAACTGCACAAAAAGTCCAAATGGTTCAACAATATGAGCATGTTTTCTTCCAAACCGTTATATCCAACTGGTGGCACTATGAGCTATTCATTACGAAGGTACATGGTTTGCTATTATCTTGCTACTCTTTTTGTACTGTCATTAGATAGTAATATTAGTGGTTTGCATGTGAATTTATTGGCTGGGTGGACCTACATTGGAGGTGCAGGACATGATTCAATGATTGGATGCTCAATTTCGGTTGTATCGATTTCACCTCTTCCATCACTGCGAACATGGATATCCTTGGTCTGATGAAGAATAGGCGCTATATTTCTGCTCTGTACCAGCAAATCAATTTAGTACGAAATTGTCCAGGGCAAAACATGACAATATCAAATTGTCCAGTGCAAAACATGACAGATGCTAAGCGAAAATGACTAGTAGAGACGTGTTTAAACCGAAAATACAAGGTGGGGTATATGTTTACTAGTTGCTTGATATTTGTGCAAACAAATGTCTGCCCGTTGCTATTTGGCAAACAAACAAAGTGACCTCAATTTTGGTGGAACTGCACAAGAGAATAGTATAGTCACTGCATGCAGTGCCATTTGAAAATAGACACAGAAAGATTGGATAGTCACTTCATGGACTGCACAAAAGTAGTACTGTACTATTTATTGGCCAACACTAGGTGCTTCATTGCTTTGGTCTGATTATACAATGGGCATCATTTTTCCTAAGTTAAAGTTTGTATTCCAAAAATAGTCTCGCCGTGTGATCGAGAGAAGACCAATTCATATTGCAGTGGATGTTCCTCCATCATGTGTGGTTCATTCTCATGGTTCCAGCTGTTGGTGAAACCACTTACGTTTGCAAGAGGAAATGTAGACTTCACAAACAAATTTGTCTTTCACTTTGTACAGAATGTTGGCCCAGAGAAGCATCCATGTTAGTAGCAAGAACAGATGTTTTTTCTAGATCTTTGCTTTAGGAGCTACATATTTGTATATGATCTATGAATCATTGAGATGCATTAACATGTTGATCTTATGTATAGGAATCGTACTAGTTGGTTGTGAATTTGGGCTACTAATGTGAACATATTACAATGCCAGCCCCGTGAGTCTCGTGTGACCATTTCAAATGGATCGGCTCCTACTGTGCACATCATGATCCTTATTTCTGTGTGCTTAGTGTTTACAAGTTAGTAGCAGTTCCTTATTTCCATTCGCTCAGTGTTTACAAGTTACTGATCGATCACTAGCTAGCCTACTAATATGCTCCTGGCAGTTTTAGTTGCGACGCAAGATCCGAAGGTGGCAGTTTTTTGAATAAAAATGCCTACCTCTGAAGAAACTGACGTGCTGTTCTGAAGAAAATGCCATGCAAATCTGAAGAAACTGCGTGCAAAAACGTTCACAAATGCCTTATCTCCTAGCGAACGTTCATCAGCTATTGCAATCTTACACCTACACTATCCGACTGACTCGATCCTATGCGAATAACCAGCGGATCACGCACGTACCTCATCTGGATGAATCGAGTGCTCTTGTTTGACCGTCATGATAATGTGCAACCCAGCACGGACGGGACGCACCACTGACGAGACAGGACGGGGCGTCACAGTCATAATTTCAGTTTTTCTAGTTTTCCATGGCAAGCTAGAGCGCTAAGCCGTGCCTGCTTATGCATTGAATTCCGATGACCGCGATGACCGTCGCGTTTCCCGTGACACGCTGGTTCACCTACCTTCCGCCTATAATTACTGGTTCCCGGCGTTCTCTGGTGGCACCATCACCCAACTCGCCCTATCCTCATAAGCCCCCACAGGCCCGACATCGCTCGCCACTTGCCCTTGCTCTCGCCACGTCCGTCATGCCCCCACCCGTCCGCAATAGGCGACGCCGGAGGCGGTCACCGCCGGAACTAGTGTTCGGTTTTTCACCGGAAGGCAGACGGAGGGAGGAGGCATTCTATCGGTCTTTAAATGGAAATGCGGAGTATGAGGACTTGTTGGAGTGTGACCGCCTGGCGGAGGAACGATGTATTGTCGATTTGCGCCACCAGCGAGGCATGGAGCAGTAGCGCGCCGACGCTCTGAGTCACGAGCAGAGCGCCCGCAACTGGGCCGACTACATGGAGGCCGGCACCCAACAAATAGCCCTGGAGGCTGTCGGGAATGCACGCGTTCACGATGCTAAATTTTACTATTGGCTCATCAAGTGGGTTTCCCGCTTAGAAGCCGAAGCTTCGGTGGACCACGCCGGCATGGAAAGGGCCAACGCGCGTGAGCAACACACCCTATCGCACCTCTGGCAAGTCCGAGGCGAGGAGGAGGACGTCGGTGCCGGTGTTTAGCATGTACCGCAGATGGCGGCCGACATCGTCTAGTTAGCTAAGAGTAAGTTAGTAATTGTACACTACTAGAGTATTAGTGGGAGTAGATAGTTAACTTGGCTATGATGGTTGTCAACGTGGAAGTTCAATACTCTATATTTGGATCTGACCTGTTACTTTGCTCTGAATGTTGAACTTTCCATTTGAACGTATGGAATGGGTTGTTATTTTTTAAAATGGGCTGTATTTGTCCGCCACGGGTTTAGAGGTTGACTTGTGGGCCTACTAGGTTGACGCATACACAATCAGGAGATGATTATAGGTGGAGAGGATGACAGCAGGGACCCACCAGGTTCATGGCAGTACGCAAGCAAGTGCCTCCTTATTTCAAGCCAAAAAAAGGTTCCTCCTAATGGATTTCTAACATCTGGGGCCCATGCCATTGTTAACATAGTCAATAAACAAGAGAATTGCACAATGAGTGGCTGACACCAGGGACCCAGCAGCTCGCCCATTTCTTTTTGTTTTTGAGACGGAAGCAGGGTGTCAACTGGGCTGTGCGGGGGCACTCTGGCCTGTCTAGCCAGCCTTTTATTTTATGTTTACCACAAGACCAACCTAGTAGTTTTTTTTCTTTCTGAAAATGGCTAGCCCAGTTTTTTTGTTCTTTTGCAGAATACCCAACCGAGGCCTACTTGCTTTTGTCAGCCCTGCTAGGCTGCAAATCTTTCAAGACGAGGAGAGTTTCATTCGGCTTGCCTAGAAAATGGGCTATCAGTAATGAGAAATGGGATGTACATTTTTAAAACACATCAAACAGGCAATTAGTTTCAAATTTCATTTTTTTTCATTTAGAGATTTTAAATTCCAATGATTTTTGTGTGTGGACAATTATTTGGAGTTTATATTGATATAAATTTATTTTTCAAATTACTTTGGATGTGACTCAAAATTTCAGGATTAAAAACAGTTCGGACCTCACCGAAATATGCAAAATTTCATAGAATTTTTTAACCGTGGCCACAATATGGGCTGTAATGCTAACAAAAAGAATATGGGCTCCAAAAAAAATCCTTAAGAATTAGCAAATGGGCTGTAAATTATTAGAAATAATTACAGATGGGTTGTATGCTGTTTTCCACAGATTTGAGGCTGACTTGTGCGCCTACTATAGGTTGATGCGTACTCTTTCCTAAAAAAAAGGTTGATGCTCATGCAAGGCCGTGTCAACTTAGTCAACACACGAGAGCAGTGACTGTTGGATGTCCATCCAATGGCTGTCATGCTTCTTCAATCTCTGCTCTTCCTGCTCCAACCGCTCAAACCAGCGCCGGCGGGACTGCCTGCTCCCTCCTCCCGTGGCCGGCTGTGCTGCCGTGCAGGCCTCACCGCCCCACCCTACTCCCATCGCTGGCCTGGCCATCCCTCTACTCACCCACACCTGCTGTTATTCTCTGGTGACGACAGACGAACCAGTAACCCTCATACTACCCTCCGCATGGGAAACAACTGTCGAGTCTTCCCTAGCTCTGTGTCATTCCCTTCCTAGGCCTCGCCATCGTCCACCGCCTTGGTGCTCTTGGCGCGGCGTGGTCATCGTCGTCAACGAACGACATCCATCGGAAGAGGACTGTACGTGGAGAGGCTGACAGCTGGGTCCACGGCCGCACGCAAGGAAGTGCCTCCTTATTACGTGCAAAATAATGATTCCTCCACCTGATAGCGAGGACCAACCAGAAGGGCCTCTGTATTTCGTGAAAAAAAGTTCCTCCCACTGACAGCTCAGACCCACCAGCTATATCTTTGCACACAAGGAAGTGTTTCCTTATTACGCACAAAAAATGAATACTCCCCCTGCTAGATGGGACCCATCATATTTGGAGGCTGACTTGTGGTCCTACTAAGTTGACGCGGACGGAGGACTTTGTCAACTTAGTCAATATAAACGATTCTAGCTGCAGTGACCGTACAATGTCCATCCAACGGCCGTCGTGCTTCTTCAACCTCTGGTCTTCTTGCTCCAGCCGCCCAAACCAGCGCCGGCCGTGCCGCCTGCTCCTGCCTCCCGTGGCCGGCTATGCTGCCGCGCAGGCCTCACTGCCCCACCCTATTCCCATCGCTGGCCTAGCCATCCCTCTACTCACCCAGACCTTCTGTTATTCTCCAGCAACGGCAGCCTCACACTGCAGACGAACCAGTAAACCCTCGTACTCCCCTCCGCGTGGGAAACAACTGTCGAGTCTTCCCCGGCTCTGGGTCATGCCCTTCCTAGGCCTCGCCGTCGTCCACCGCCTTGGTGCTCTCGGCACGGCGTGGTTAACATGGTCAAGGAACGACTTACATCGGAAGAGGACAGTACGTGAAGAGGCTGACAGCTGGGTCCACGGCCGCAGCAAGGAAGTGCCTCCTTATTACGTGCAAAATAATGATTCCTCCACCTGACAGCGGGGACCTACCAGTAGGGCCTCTGTGTTTTGGCTTAGCTGTATTTTGTGAAAAAAATGTTTCCCCCTGATAGCTGGGACCCACCAGCTACATATTCGCATGCAAGGAAGTGCGTCCATATTACGGGGCAAAAAAATGATTCTTCCCCTTGACAGCTGGGACCGCACCAACTATATCTTCCCACGCAAGGAAGTGCCTCCTTATCCTCCCTGACAGTTGGGACCCATCCGGTCAAAGCGTACGTAGCCTTGTTTGTCTGGTCGCGAACGTGTACGTACATACAGGTCGATCGGTCTCTCTGCAATGATGAACCGTGGCCGAGCAAGCAGTGGCACATGTAGTAGTAGAGCCCCCGACGTAGCAGTTCAGGTAGTCCCTTCTAAACCGTGTACACGTACGTACAACCAGATGCCAAAAAATACGGCCACGTACATACATACGGGTGGGGTCTCGAACAGCTACTCGTGCATATGTACGTCCAGGGCTCGTGTACATGGAGAGGCAGCGGACGGCAGCAACAGCGTCCTGTTCATCGGAAGCCAACCAACTGGGTCGGAACAGAGAAACTGCGTCGTGTTCATCGGAAGGAAAAAAATGCATCGTGTTCATTGGGAGCCAACCGGCTTGGACGGAACAGCCGAAATGAGGCCTGGCATACCGCAAAACGGAGGAAACGGACTTGTGTTCGAGCTCCTACGGTCAAAACGGGGTGCTGTTCATTGGGAGGGGTGTGGCGTACCGCAAAATGGAGGAAACAGACTTGTGTTGGAGCGCCTATGGTCGAAATGGGGGTCCTGTTCATTGGGAGGGGTGTGGCGTACTGCAAAACAGGACTCCATGGGCTACTGTTCATCCACCATCTACTGCCTCGCTCTAGCCTCCATGGGCTACTGTTCATCCATCATCGACTTCCTCCAGCCTCCACCTGCTACTATTCATTCACCGTGTCGTCTTCCTGCCTCCACCAGCTACTATTCATCCATAGGCTACTGCTCATCCAGCCTCCACCGGCTACTATTCAACCAGCCCTCCACGGGGTCCTGTTCATCCACCCCCAACCGGCTCGGGTGTGTGAGACAGCCTCCTCGATCGGGGTCATGTTCATCCAGCGGCAACAACCTCTACTACCACGGGGTCCTGTTCATCCAACCCCCATCGGGAACTATTCATCCAACCCCCAACAACAGTCACTGTTCATCAAGAGGCAGGTTCGATCGGCTTCAGTTAGCAGCAATAGCGAAGGAATTGCTCGGGTTTAGTTAACAGCCAAGGGATTGATCGCTCGGGTTCAGTAATGTAGCTAGTGCAATCGCTCGGGTTCAGTAAGCGAATGCCTCGCTCGGGTTCAGTTAGAGCCCAACGCCTCGCACACACGCGCGTACATGTACAAGAGAAACGCGCAAACCTTTGTGCATCGCTCGGCCCCGACCACCCACCGTAACCGGGAACTCCCCGAAATTTTCCTCGCCCTCGCTTCTACCATGATTTTTTACGTCATGGACGGCCCAAAGAATGTCATGCAGGTGTGTCTCCGGCCCGCCCATGACGAAAAGCCCATTTTCTATCATGATTTTTTGTCATAGAAGTAGAGCCCACCACATCTATGATGATAGGTGGTTTTGTCACAATTATCGTCATAGAAGTGTCATAAGCATGACATATTTTTTTCATTCGGCCCATAATGTCACGGATGTGTCTTTTTTTTGTAGTGCATGCTTCTACAACTATTGCTACCGCTTAGCGATAAAGTAAAGCATTACATAGCGCTTAATGATTGACACGCATGTCATACAATAATTAAAGACAACCCTATGGCTCCTGCCGGTTGCCGTATTCATCGACATGCAAGTCATGATAATCTATACAAAACATGATCATCAAATATATCTCATCATGTCTTTGGCCATATCATATCACAACATACCCTGCAAAAACAAGTTAGACGTCCTCTACTTTGTTCTTGAATGTTTTACGTGGCTGCTAAGGGTAACTAGTAAGAACCGTTCTTATCTACGCAAAGCCACAACGGTGATATGCAAGTTGCTATTTAACCTTCTACAAGGACCGCCTTTGTCGAATCCGATTCAACTAAGGTGGGAGAGACACACACCCGCTAGCCATCTTTATGCAACAAGTTGCATGTCAGTCAATGGAACCAGTCTCATTTACATGGACATGTAAAGTTGGTCCGGGCTGCTTCATCCCACAATACCACTGAATCAAAATAAGACCAAGGAAGGAAGCAATCGGAATATCAACGCCCACAAACTCCTTTTTGTTCTACTCATGATGTCATCTACACATAGACCTAGCTCTGATACCACTGTTGGGGAATGTTGCATGGGAAACAAAAAATTTCCTATGCTCACCAAGATTAATCTAGGAGATGCACATCTACGAGAGGAGAGATTGGATCTATGTACCCTTGTAGATCGCTAAGCGGAAGCATTAAGAAACACGGTTGATATAGTCGTACGTCTTCGCGATCCAATCACGACGCATCCACGAACTCCCGATCACCTCCGTGTTCAACACACATACGGCTTGATGACGCCTTCACCTCCTCGATCCAATGAGCGATGGTGAAGTAGTAGCTCGAGTTCCCGACAGCACGACGGCGTGGTGGCGGTGGAGAAATCTCAGCGGAGCTTCGCTAAGCAATCCGAGAGAGAGAGAGAGAGAAAGAGAGGAACTACGAGGGAGAGGAATGGCAGCGCCATGGCATAGATGGGTGCTGCTGCCCTCCCCCTCCACCTCTATATATAGGGGGAAGGGAGGAGGTAGGGGCACCCTAGGGTTTCCCCCTAGGTGGGGCGGCGGCCACCAAGGGAGGCGCCCTAGGGTTTGGGGGCGCCCCCTAGGAGCCTTGCCCCCAAGCAAAGGGGGGCGGCTGCCCTAGGGGGAGGGCGACCTTGTCATGTTCGGGATCTCATCCGGGACTCCGAACGACCTTCGGTCACCAACACAACAACTCAACTATACTTATATCGTCACCAAACGTTAAGTGTGTAGACCCTGCGGGTTCGAGAACTACGCAGACATGACCGAGACACCTCTACGGTCAATAACCAATAGCGGGACCTGGATGTCCATATTGGTTCCTACATATTCTACGAAGATCTTTATCGGTTGAGCCTCGATGCCAAGGATTCAGCTAATCCCGTATGCAGTTCCCTTTGTCCATCGGTATGTTACTTGCCCGAGATTTGATCGTCATTATCTCCATACCTAGTTCAATCTCGTTACCGACAGGTCTCTTTACTTGTTCCGTAATACAAGATCCCGTGACTAACTCATTAGTCACATTGCTTGCAAGCTCATTGTGATGCTGTATTACCGAGTGGGCCCCGAGATACCTCTCCGTCATACGGAGTGACAAATCCCAGTCTTGATCCATGCCAACTCAATAGACACCCTCGGAGATACCTGTAGAGCATCTTTATAGTCACCCAGTTACGTTGTGACGTTTGATACACACAAGGTACTCCTCCGGTGTCAGTGAGTTGCATGATCTCATGGTCATAGGAATAGATACTTGACATGCAGAAAATGATAGCAATAAACTTGATACGATCATATGCTTTGTTTATAGTTTGGGTCTTGTCCATCACATCATTCTCCTAATGATGTGATACCGTTATCAAATGACAACTCATGTCTATGACTAGGAAACCATAGCCATCTTTGATCTACGAGCTAGCCCGGTAGAGGCTCACTAGGGACATGTTGTTGTCTATGTATCCACACATGTATTTGAGTTCCAATCAATACAATTATAGCATGGATAATAAACTATTATCATGAACAAGGAAATATAATAATAACCACTTTATGATTGCCTCTAGGGCATATTTACAACACTTTTTTCTAGGTTAGAACTCGTGTTTTTGTGTACACATTGTTTTGCTTCGCTATAATTTGCATTTGCGGGGTGTGTAGGACTACCGCCTTGTTCAGATCCTATAACAGTAACCCCACCATTATACTTAATTAATTCATATTGGCAATTAAGATTACATTATCTTAGTTCTAGCCGGTTCTTCGGTTGCTTGGAGGAACTCCATCTCGTTATTCAGGTTGATTTTGTGTATACGACAAGACCATCGACTATCGAAGATTGGTGTAGTAATGATTGTCGATTTGTATCACCGGGTACGAATCAGCTGGATCGTCAACGTCAAAATCCACCAAATCAATACTTATCCCCACTCTCATTGAAAGATTGGGTCGCTATCATAAGAGTACCACCTAGACAATTCCTTCCCTACAACATACACATGAGCACCCATCTCATTATCCAGGTCCACGCCTCCCTCCCTCTCTCGAAACACACACACCTCTCCACACGATGCGTGTCTCTTGGTCTCTCTCCCATCACATGAAAAAAGCCACACCACCATTCTTTTCTTCTTGCTACCCCCATCTATGTAGTTAGGTCTCCCTGCAATAAACAAACATTCATCTCTCTCTACTATCTCTTTCTACCACACATAACCTTACATCCCCTAGCCAGCCGTGCTGTCGAGGTCTATCTAGCTCTCTCACAGGAAAACAGACGTTGTCTATGTGTCCCTTCATCGCACACACACTATCGCTCTCCCGTATCCCCAACCTTGTAACCTTGTCGATCCCAATGTTACACACCCCCTCACTCTCTCTAACACACACACACACACCCTCTCTCTCTGTTTTGGACACTCCTCTCTCTACGACACACACAGTCTTTCGAACACGCATATGCCCCTCTCTCGTTAGGTATTGCTGCCCCTGCCCCCTCTTTGTCATACAAATATTCTCTCTATATCTATCTCTCACAATAATACATGCATAGTCTAAATTGAAACCAACTGCAAAAATGAGCTCCAATTACAAAAATCAAATCCACTCCTAAACAGAATATGAAAATAGGGTGAAATCATCTACACAAATGTTTGTTGCATGCATGAATGTCAATGATATGGATGTACTTCTCATACATCCACACAGACCCATTTCACACAAATTATATTAAACCCTTCTCAAAATATGGTGTGCATGTGATGTTTGTTGTACTGCTCCTGCCAGCCTTCCTCCGACATGTTCCAACATATTATGCTACTTGAGATTCTATTTTTCTCCTCAGATCATGTGAAACCATGAAAAGGTCAACCCCCGCCCCCACTGGTACTGCAGCTCGAAGCTCCCATAGAGACACAACACCCACCGGACGCAGCCATTGCCGAAGTGGACAGAGCCGCGGCCTGGGAAGAGGACGGAGTCGCCGGCATCGCCGAGATGGAGCACGCCCTCGACAGTCGCGAGTAGCGCGTGCTGACTGGCCACGTGGAGGACAGTGTGATCTAGCGGCTCACCCTCGTCGGCCAAGAGGGGTAGCTGTGCTCCAATAGCACGCCCTGGTCGGTCATGAGGAGGTGCATCGCGTCCTCGCCACTCACAATGTGGATGGGCGCATTCTCCAGCAGCATGCCTGCGAGCATTGCATCCTCGCCGCTCTCGACATGGACGAGAGCATGCCCGTGAACATCGCATCCTCGCCGCTCTCGACGTGGACAAGCGCATGCTCCGGCAGCGCGTCCACGAACATCGCATCCACTACAAAAAAATACACTTCCGTGATGATATGTGTTTGTCACAGTAGGTCACGTTTTCTGTCATGCATGTACATCCATGAAGATTTTTTGACAGAATCATGATAGTCATACCTGTGCTATCGTAGAAGTGTTCCATGACATTACCAAATTTATCATCACGGAAGTGTCCACTTCAATGACGATAAATCGCGCGTCATAGAAGTGCTTTCGTCAAGGGTAACTGACACGTGGCATCCACCTGTAACGGGTCACTGTTAAGCTATCGGGTTCCGGTTTGGATCCGATAACCCGTTAACAGCCCCAACCAATGGGGATTTTCCACGTGTAAAATTCTCATTCGCCGGTTAATCCATAGGTCAGCTCATCGTTGGGACAGATGTCATCCCTACAATGGACGGAAGACGCCTATGATATGTCAACACGTGGCACAACCCAACAGTGGCCCATTTAAGGTAAAAAGGCCGGCCCAGCTAAAGGCCCATCATATTTTTTCAGACACTAGTGGGCTGGCCCATTAACAGCCTGCCATGTTTTGGGTCAAATTGAGGCCCATATCAGATCAGGCCCGTTCACAGCCTGTCATGTTTTGGGCTAAATTACGGCCCATATCAGATCAGGCCCGTTAACAGGCCACTGTTCTTTTGGGCCCATTCTAAGCCAGGTTTGTATTTCAGCGTGTTAAATGCCCGTTTACAAGTTCGACCCGATAATAGTTTCGGCCTGTTAGCGGCCCGTGGTGCATCTGGGTCGTCGTCGGCCCTGTTTCACTTTAGGACATTTAACAGCCCATGCAGAAACTGGGCTATTTCTTGTCCGAAGTAACTTTAGGCCTCCTAACGGCCCGTAGTCTTCGTGGATAAATTTCAGCCCAACTGGCCTATCGGCATGTTAATGGCCCGTGTAACAGTTGGGCCTAATTACATCCCGCGTTGAATCCGGCCTGCTTACAGCCCATTTGTTAATGGCCCATGACACTGTTGGGCCTACGGCTCGCATTGATACCGGCCTGCTTAAAGCCCATAATTTTATTGGGCCAAACAGGGCCCGAGATATATTTTGACGTGTTAATGGCTCATTCTATTTGGGCCAAACATGGGCCTTAGGTAGTTTCGGCCTGTATTGGCCCGTGAATTTTTTGGCTCAACGCTGGCCCAATCTAGTTTTTAGCCTGTTAAAAGCCCATGGTATTCTCTGGCCCAGCTGGCCAGAACTTTACTCGGCCTGTTAAAGGCGGAAAACTACTATATGTTTAGACCTAGTAATGGCCCAAGATTATTATAGGCCCACATTTTGGCCCATATATAGCGAGTTACGGGCCGGCCTGAAGACCGACAACACTGAGATCCATTGAAGCTTCCGGCCTAAATTACAGCATACCGACCAAGAATAAACCTAGACTATACAATAAAGAAACTACGGCCTATTACATCCGCTGGGAATCAAAGTTCGCCACCGGTGATAATAAAGCGCAACGTGACCGCGGATTACATACACTGGGCATCAAAGGTCGCCACCAGTGCATATAAATGCGCGAACAAAAGAATATACAAAATAGAGAGCACTTTAAAAGGCATTAGGCCTGGCCTGGACGTGGACCGCAAGCAGCCGAACAAGCTGATGAGACCTCAGTTGTGTCAATGATAGATGCTCTATCCCTAGCTGTATAGGACCAAAGCCCGCAAGGCAGTCCTCTGAGATCTTCTTTGCATCATTGACATCAAGTCAGAGCTAAGCTGAAGCAAGCCTTTCCGCTTTAAGTTGAGACTGAAGAAGTCGAACTGATTGAGGTAGCAACTGCACAGAGGTTGTCTCACATCTACTGGTGAGTAGCTTCAACTCACTGTCTTCATCAAGACATGACCTTGGGGTCATCTCACTCTCTTCAAGATGGTTTGGCTCACTACCTTCCCTAAAGTTCTGCCTGGCATAAGAGATAGAACTCTAAAAGAGAAACAAGGAGACATGTAACATGTTTCACAATTATATAAGCAAATAAATGGATCTGTTCTGCATAAGGAACATGTTTTTACAACTACAATTTAAAACTGGTAGTTGTTGCAAACATCCAATCAGATGTAAACACCAAAGTAAACAGCAGTGGAGGAAATGATGCCTATCCAAATCTGTACTAGAACAAAGTTTGAAGGCTTGAGAAGGATGAACTTACATTACATGTTAACACGGGCTGGACAAAGCCCTTCTCCATGTCGATGGAAGGATAATTCAATAAATTCCCCAAAGAAACTTCTTTATAAGCGTTGCCATTATTCTACATTTTGTAAAGAGTAAATATAGATCAAATAATATTGGAAGAAATAGAGGATAATGAAGCTCAGGTGCAGAGTGATGATACATAATCAAATAGCAATTAATTAAGTACAGCATTACAAGGCAAAAGGTACTGACAAGAGGAATGCAGACATCAACGTGTGCAGTGGCATTGGCTTTATTCAACATTTTGGTAAGAGTAAATGTAGATCTGATAATTTGGAGAAAGCGGAGGGCAGGGCAGATAAGATGCAGAGTAATGCTAGACAATCAACTATCTCACAATGCAAGTACAGTAATACTACCACCGTCTGTTATTACTTGTCGCTCAAATGGATGTATCTAGCACTATTAAGTTCTAAATACATCCAATTGAGCAACAATTAATTCGATACAGAGGGAGTACATGACAACAGGTACTTACATGAGCAATCCAAAACTTCATAACCATTGTGTTAATTCTACATTTATCTAAGAGTAAATATAGATCTTATAATTTTGAGCAAAGGGAGGATAAAGAAGCGAACATTTACAGTGATGCTACATAATCAAACAGCAAGAGTCTAAGTATGCTGACAAAGGGCAAGAGGTACTGACAAGAGCAATGCAGTGTCGAGTATTGTTGTGAGATTCTATGATCCTTTGAGAAAGGAGATTCATCTGAAATTAGTTTTCATACAAGAGAGAAGGTAAGGCACATGCAGAAATTTAGGAGTTCAAATTTTGAATTGATATCATAGACAGTACCTGACACTGGGCTCTCTGCTGTTCTAATAGGGGTTTGGCCAGTGGAGTAGGGGTAAAGTGTGGTACAGTTGGGCCTGTGTTTTCTGTGGCTACTGATCTATCTAATTCAACAGGTATCACTACCTTTTCCAAATACCTAGTTTGTACTCCTTGAGGATGTGCACTCACCCTCTTCCTTTTGGACATATATTACGAAAGAACAACATTTGACTGAAAAAACATAGTATGATGACACATGGAATAGGTACAGAAAATGGATAGGTATGGCATATACTCATATATGATGCTTAAACTAAGCAGATGGTGGTGTAACAAAGTAGAAGTAATGCAAGAGGTCATATGCAAAATATGTGCGACCAATACAACCTTGCCAAGTTATAGCAAGGACCTTGATGGGTGAATAAGATAGGCCATCCTCCACCATGCCAAGTTTGTTAGCCAGTGGATTGTTCCGCAATATTCCTCTCATGTGCCCATTCTCATATTCATTTTGATCATGTTCAATACCTGACATGCAGGAAAACATAAAAACAAGTGAGGTTATCTTTGTAATGCAGAAGTGATTCTAATCCAATACTGCCTCCCTGTAAACCCCTTTGTGCTATCTCTACAATTCTTCTGAGAGATGCCATGCATGCTGTAATTTGGTGTGTGCATTAATATAATGTGGCCTACTACTCAAAATATGAGAGCTCTAGAAGTGATGATACTTCGCAGATGACAGCTTCAACATATAGTAAAGAAGAACAAGTCGACCTGAACTGACAGATTCAAAAATATACTAAGGGAGAACAACTCGACCTGACCAGTCGACTGCAAATATCTCTGATACTCTTCCCAACAAGGAACATACTTATTAAAGAAGAGAATAGGATCATGTTAAAGAAGAGCAGAAGAGCAAGCAGATTGAATATATTACAAGTCTTTCTATACAATGTCTGTTGCCCACCCATGATGAACCAGAGTGCACAGAGAAATACTATTCCTTCCAGTCTCTCCATATATGGCTCACATGCATTTTGAAACTAAAGTAGGAACATTTAGCTGACCAATTAAACATGTCTTAGTTTTACTAATATCAGCATAACATCAGATTCGAATTTGTACAACTAAGCTTCTTTAGCTCAATGGGTGGAGCAGTGCTATTACGACACGAACCACGTAGGCTAATCATGGTCATCATAAAATGGGGAAACCGTAAGCATGATGAGTATAGTGTTGACCGTGACAGTGGGATGGCAGATCTGAAGCTGCAAACCGCGCAAAGGGTAGTTAGCAACCAATGTTTGCTTTGAAATAACAACTAAGATTTGGTATGGACAAGAAAGTACAGTCAACATGTGACAAAGAAATGCAATTCTGCTGTCTCTCTATATGTCACGACATGCATTTGGAAACTCAAGTGGGACCTTTAGCTAACCAATTAAATGTGTCTATTAACTAATATCAGTATCATATCACAATCATATTTGAACAACTAAGCTTTGGAATTATGAGTGTTGTGTTGTTTAGCTTGAAGGGTGGAGTACTGCTAGTACGACATAGAGCACCTACGCAGATCATAGTAGGGTAGATAAAAGGGGAAAACCCTAAGCATCAAGAGTAAAATCAGGAAAGTGGAACTAGCTGGACCATATGGGCTTGTATTGCCGGTACGACAAGAAAGGGTTCGGAAAGGCTTCGGCCCCAAAAGGGGCAGCTCTATCCAACTGAAGGCACAATATTGTTACTATCAGTCTAGACTATCAAAGACGACATAGCTCCCAGCATTTCCCGGATATTATGGCAGACCATCTAGAATCGTTGAAAGCATCCATCTGCAGCGACCCAATAGACCTGTCGACTGCAAATGTCCCTGCTCCACTTCCCGACAAGGAACATACTGTACTACTCCCTCCATTCTTAAATATAAATCTTTTAGAGATTCGAATGCGGACTACATACGGAGCAAAATGAGTGAATGTACACTCTAAAATATGTCTATATACATCCGTATGTAGTTCTTATTGGAATACCTAAAAATACTTATGTTTTACCAAAAAAGGCTTTCGCCCCGCTTTATAAATAAAGCAACGATGAACAACACCCAGTACAAACGCATGCCACCACAACACACGCATGCACTCAAGGCAGTTTAGGAATGGAGGAAGTAATATACTTATTAAGAAGAACAGAAGAGGAACATGATAACAAAGAGCAAGCAGATTTTTCTACTTTTTTCTCTACTATTATACTCTTATCTCTATCTATCTACTCTTATAAAAAACAAGGTTGGTGATGATGGTGTGCTTGCCATCCTACAATATTGGCCGTCCGATTTATATATGACGGATAGGAAGGAAACTATGGCAATTTTGCAAAAAGATACCCACACCCCTCTCCACATTTGCAAATAAGGCCTTCCCACGTTCATCCTTTTCTCCCACAAGATAAACTACTCATACAAATGCATCTTGATGTTCCATGCAACGCACGGGCATCTTGCTAGTTAGATAATACAATGTGTGTTGCCCACCCATGATAAACCAGAGCGCACAGAGAAATGCAAATCCCTGCTGTCTCTCTATATGTGGCGCACATGCTTTTCAAAACGAATATAGGAACATTAGCTGACCAATTAAACGTTCTCTATTTTAGTAATATAAGCACCATGTCAGATTCGTATTTCAACAACTAAGCTTTGGAATTATGAGTGGCATGTTGTTTCGCTTGATGGGTTGAGGTCTTGAGGAGCAGTGCTAGCACGACACGAAGCACCTACGATGATGGTAGTGAATATAAAGGGGGAAAACCATAAGCTTTACGAGTATAGTGACCATGCCATGGCGGATCTGAAGGTGCAAACCGGACAAAGGCTACTTCGCAACCAATGTTTGCTTTCAACTAGCCACTACGATTTGGTACGGATAAGAAAAGTGCAGTAAACAAGTTACAATCTATTTTCCGGGTGAGATCAATAACTTAAGCAGATATGAAAGAGTACCACCTCTCTTGTGACATCGTGTAGGCCCCTGCTGATACGTTGAGGGTGCTGCGGGTGCGATGGCTGTCGGCGATGCGGAAGAAGACTTTAGACGGCAGACGACCGGGTCGGGGGATAAGTCCTGTTGCCGTGGACGAGGCGATCATAGGAGCAGCAATGGCAAGGTGGACGATGATGCCGATGAAGCGAGAGGACGCGATGAAAGGATCCTGGTCTGGCGTTGTGGATGAGAGACGTCCATCTCTTGCAGTGGACGACGGGGTAGGGGTAGCGGCTCCGGCAAGGTGGAGGATGGGGTGGCGGACAGAGGAGGCTGGCCGGAGTGGGGAGGTTGTTGTCGCGCCGATGGTGTATGAATGGGGAAATGGAGGGGGAGGGGGGATCTCAAACTTTGGGACGCACTTGTCTAAAATGTGGGAAAGTTATGAACTTATCCCCCGTTTAAAATTTCGGACATCTCGTCGGTTGGGGATAGGACGGTAATCTCGCATCTCCCCAATATTTGCCGGTAGCGATTTCACGCAAGGAGAGGGTGTTTTGCCGCCCACGGTTGGCGCCCACGGTGTATGAACGGGGCTGACAGGTAGGGCGGTTGTGTCACGTCTGAGGGAAGTAACACATCTGCCCCCTATTTAAAATATTTGCCTACATCGATTTCGGACGAGGAGAGTTTGTTTTGCCGCCCACTGTGTAAGAATGGGGAAATGGAGGGAGAGACACAGGTCTTTCGGACAAGCTTGAATCAAATGTGTTTTGCCGCCCACGTTTGGTGCCCACCGTGTCTGAATGGGCTCAGAGGCGGTCGTGTCACTTTTGATTGAAGTTACTAGTCTACCCCTATCGACAGCAGTGGAAATCAGGTCGATTAGGATGTGAAGTGTCAGGGGTAGACAGTAATTTCCATCTTGCAAACACTTGCTTCGGGTAGCCGACAAATGATAGTGGGTGTTTTGCTGCTTCGTTCAAAATTTGGGAGAATTAGCATTCACGTTTACCCTGGGCCCTGGCAACTAAATTCAAATCCAATTTGTATTCGATTACGAATATCCATATATCATTCTACGTTTTGTTATTTATTTCTTCAAAACCACGACAAAGATTTATTCCACCTTTATATATGAATATGATTTAGAAATGCCGTGATCTTCGAATTCAGTAGGTTGGATACACTTTGAGTCAAACAGTTATTTCATCCAATACAATATGCTCACACGAAAAACAGTTCACCTTATGTCAATCATACAAGTACTGAGGATTACCTCGCCTAAAAAATTCAGATGATTACAACACATGGACAACATAGGGGGTCTTACAACATAATCCATTCAGAGACATGACACAACATGCAAGTATACTAATCTAATGACAATTTCAACTGGTATCTAAAGAATAACTGGGATTACCCCGGGCTTCAGATAGATGAAGCAGCAAGACCTCCTCCGTCTTCAAATGCAACATTCTCACTTCCTCCAATTCTTGGGTTGCTTGCATAATGCGTGCAGCTAATTGCATAATTTCCAGCCTCAAGATCAAGATTACCACATTCATGGCAGCCACACCATCTCTTTCTGCCTCTAGTAGAGCCTCAAGAACTATAATATCTGTGCTCAGACTGCTCTCCGGCAGTGTTGCCTCTGAACTGCTACCATCTGGTAACATGGATGGCGCACTGCTTCCACAAATAAATTCTGGGGTTGTACATTGTGTCCTAGTGTGAACGGCATCTTGAAAGGTTTCCGCTGGACATAAGTAAGAGATAGTTATCACATAATCCAGGCAGTAAGCTTACATGGTAAACGACATATGAATTATTGCCGAGCATGGCAAGCTATATTTAAATGGTTTGAAGCAGCATCAGCCGAAAAGAAATTAAAATGGTAAGATGAAACTAGGGATGTAAGTGGCAAATAAACGGCATCCGCCAGTCCCATCTAGTTACTTTTTGCTACCTCGCTAGTTCATTTTCCTCAAAAAACAAAAACTCTTTTGAACTATCATACCACTAGTGGACTTTAATCGGGATTAAACAGGACCCAGTTGACATTCCTAGTTGAAAGGGAGTGTACCACCACTATATTTAAGTTGCCAAGGCATCTAAGCAGTTGAAATAATCTGAGAAAGCACTTAACAGTGTGGCCTCATATAAACTATGAAGACAGTCTTGTGATGAAGTTCATAGGAAAAGTTAAGGAGTCAAATGAACTAGGCATGCATTTCCTTATGATAGTATAGCAGGCACTGCTGACATATTGGCTAACTCAGGTATAGCCTAACAAGTAACAAACAAGCATTCGAATCAAGCAATACAGCAAAGTAGACAACTAAACTATTTGTAATTCTGTAGGATTACAGGTTGAGGGCACAAGCCAAGAAAGCAGCCTACACGCATTACATTTCACATGTACTAAAACACACTGGCTTACCATATGTTGCTGTGAAGCCTCGCTGCTGTTGCAATGTTCTTTGAAGATATCGTCAGCATCCCGTGGTTGCAAATCTAGTTGTTGTAGTTTATTCTGCACCCTCTATTTAGGTAAAATTCATTTTAATCGCATGCACTGGTTCAAATTGATCATCAATGGTTCATCTAAACTAATGAAAGAAGGGTGTGTGCTTACACGACAATATATGTGCTTCACTCTATTTTTATGCTTGTTCGAGGTGCCAGCCCCAAAAGAACAAATAGTTTTTTGACTATTTACTGTAGAGCAACAGCCCCACAGTCCTTTTATTCCAGAAATTTTTGCCCAGGCCTGTTTAAATCCGCTCCCATCGGGAGTCAAACCCAGGACCTGGGGTGCTACTAAGGTCGCTGCAACCACTAGGCTACAGGCCCGTTCGCAAAGAACAAATATTTTGCTTGATGGGGTTGGCAGCTCCATAATTAATAGAAGCATCAAATTAGTCATGCAACTTGGGAAGATCAAGAACGCACAAAAAAGTAATGAACAGAGGCTCGGAGCAGTGATGTAATAGCTAGCATAAGAAAATGTAGGGTAAAACGAACAAAAAGCAGTGGAACCACATGCTAGTTTGCTGATGTGTAATTAACCATAGAGAACATGAAGCAGTCTGATGGAACCAACAGGTGGCATCAGAACAACACCATTATCATAAATATAGCATGCAAGAATTAAAATAGTAGGTAGTGATATCTAGGAAGTATAGTAATACTTAGGACAAAACAAAAGCATTGTAACTATATGTGCACTGGTTTGTAATTTAGCACATGTAACATGTTCACTGCCAGAAGTATGGCCCTACAGGTGCAAGAAGAATAACGCGTCTCATGAAAAATTGAATGATGCCCTGAAGAAATTCAAAGGAGCGGTGCTTATGCTAAGAAAGTGATCGTAGGCGCCGGCCGTTGGATAATAGTACCTGATTCTCGGCGGCATATGGGTATCGTTGTCATACTTGATAGCTAAGGATCATCGATGGTGCTCATGTTGCGGTCGAGTTTGGGCCGGCTGTCGCCGTTGCTGAAGCGGCTCCGGTGCTTCTGTTGCGGTGCCTGTCGACATACAAGAAAGCTCATCTTTGGTAAGTGAACAGTTCCATGATAAAGAAGAGAAAAACCGAAGGAGTACAAATCAAAATAACCTGATGAGGATGCGGCATCAGTAAAGCAGGGCCGGTGGAGTTGAATATGGCGTCCGTGGAGCGGGTCCGGTGCAGTGGACGAAGGTGTCAGCGAAGCACATCCGGCGCAGTGTACAATGCTTTCGGTGAGGCGGATCTGTTGCGGCGGACGAGGGCTTGTATGAAGGGCCGGCGATGGGGCGGACAAGGGAGTCGGTGAAGGGCCTACACTATGGTGGACGAGGGAGCCGGTGAAGCAGATCTTGTCGGATTCGGGGTTCCGCAGACCCTTAAGAGGTTCGAAATCTGGGGTGCGTGGGAAGAACTCTCCCTCCCTAGTCTGTCTGCTCAACGATCCCACGGCCTAGCTCGACGAACCCAAGGGACAAGAGACACAGCAGTTTATCCTGGTTCGGGCCACCTTGCGGTGTAATACCCTACTCCAGCTTTGTGGTGGATTGCCTCAGAGGGCTGAGGATGAACTAGTACAGAGGTGGAACGACCTCAAGAGGGAGGTGTTCTTGAGCTCGATGAGCTGGTGAGGTGGTCAGGGTGGAATGGATCCCATCCCTCTCTATGGTGGTGGCTAAGTCCAACTTATAGTGGCCTTGGTCCTCTTCCCAAATGTAGGCGGGAAGGGATCCCACAACGGCCAAATTCGAAGGGTGACTAGTACAAGTTATCCTGACAAAAGTAGTCTTCGCCTGCAAAAGCCTCTGGCGGTGACGCTGCAGTGGGCTCCGCGATGACGTCCGTCCTACCATCCTGGCGGTCCTAGTCTTGTTGCACCGATATGGAAACCTTTGCTTGATTCCTCGGGACTCCGCGCCTGCGCTTGCCTCCTTGGAACCAAAGGGGAAACCGGTACACTGTGCCCGCTGGTGCCCGCCTGGTCTTGGTCATCATGGCTCACGTCAGGTGAACCTCGCAAGGTGCGGCTTGCATTGATATCTCCGCTCCTCGGGAGCCAGCCTGGGGAGGCTGCCCCTCGTGGAGGTCTTGGTGTCGTCCGCCTCGTGAGGCTCGGCCCCTCGTGAGGGTCTTGAGTTGTTGGTGCTGAACCTGGGCCGTACCAGGCCGTCGATGGAGCCACGCCATGGGCCATAGGCAGGCAAGTCTGGGCACCCCCGGTCCCAGGACGCCGACAGTAGCCCCCGGGCCCAAGGCGCGCTTGAACTTGGCTTCAAGGCGAAGCCAAAGGGCAAGTGCGGAGTGCCGCGGGCCCTAACCACCTGCGGCCTTGGTTGCCGCGTGGCGATTGATGGGACGTGGGCGCCTCCGCCTCCCCACGCTGCCTCGGCAACTGCTCTTCGACTGACAAAAGGGCTGGCGCCCGCAGTGAAACCTTTATTGTCTTCCTTTTGTCTTGCCTGAGATCCCCTTCTCCTTCTGCCCAGAGAACTCCCAGATCCACCAATCTCCCCCGAGATCGCTACCAATGGCTTCCGAGCTGGCGGGATCTTCAGCTGCGACCGTGCGCTCTATCCCTTGGCATGAGCCGGCCTTGAGCGCGTCCACCATCACCGAGGAGAAGCACCTCGGCTCCGCGCTCCATATGACGGCGAAGGGCAGCAATGAGGGGGGTGAGACGAAGCTCTGGGTCGGCTCCGCCAAGCCAGAAGCTTTGGGGAGCACCGTCTACCCCTTGTTCTGGCACAGCGTCCTTGCCGGGTTGGTTCCCCATTTCTCCAAATTCTTCTACGCCGTCCTCCGCCATTACGAGCTCCATGCCCTCCATCTTCATCCCAACTCTGTCCTCCTCCTGTCAGTCTTCGCCTTTTACTGTGAGGCGTTCTTGGGGTTGATGCCCTCCGTTGCGCTCCTTCGCCACTTCTTCTACCTTCGGATCAACGGCAGCCAGTGCTCGGGGTGCGCCAACTTTATTGCTGCCAATGGCAGCAATGCGATCTCTCGAACGGGGAAAAAGGTTGATACCTTCCGAAACAAGTGGATCTTCCTGGACGCCAAGCGCGCCGACACTCGGCTGGAATTGCCGACCTCGCAGCCGTCGCCCCTAGAAGGATGGGCTCACGAGAAGCTCACCGATCCCAGGGCGGAGCTGTTGCTAGAAAGGATGGCGGCAGACCTGAAAACCGATGACCCGAAGGTGGAGAAGCTGACGGGGGCCATGATCGTCAAGGAATTCCTGACACAGCGCCTGGCTCCGCTCCAGGCACACTCACGCCCCCTGTGGAAGCTCAAGGGCGCAGAAGAGGGTCTCCGGCTGCGCCCGGACGACCTATCCAAGGAGGAGCTGGACAAAATCGTCCGCGCCCTGCTTGGGGTGGATCAGGGTTGCCCCTCGGACTCCCATCTTCCGCTGTACCGCTGCCCTGACTGGGAGGAGATTGCTGATGCCATGCCTGTCTTCAACAAGCGCGGGCTCGTACCTCAGGGGCCTTCCTAGCCTCCGAGCTCCCCTGTTCCAGTGTCCTCCGGCGAGCTTGACGAGGAAGAGGGGATAGACTCAGAGGCGATGTGGGAAAGCGTGGGGGAGACCTCCCCTCCACGCCAGGCCGATCTCTTCCGTGGCCTCTCTGACGATGACGACGCCAGTGAGCACCCGGTCAGGGAGGCGCCACGCTCCGCAGGTGTCACCACGCGTTCCAAGGGCACCCCTCCGACGAAGCTGAAGCCGGGGGTCCCAAAGAAGGGCAGGTCGGCGCTGATCCCTCGAGGTGGCGCCTCTGCCTCGCCGCTAGTCGTTGCTGCTACAAAGCCGGCCGTGCGCCCGCCTGCTCCTGAGGGCATGACGGCTCCCATGCCCACGAAGCCTGCGGGCCTCGCGCTCCTGAAGAGGACGAGGGACTACGTTGCCGCGGACCAGTAAGTGCGCCATCTTGCCTTTGCTTCCTGCTCTTGTCTTGGTATCTTAATGCCTGCCTCTTATGTGGCTAGGCCAACATCGGCAGCGACGAAGAAGAAGGAGGGGGGTGCAGCTGTTGCCACGACCAAGGTGCTCGCCGCGGCCGCACCACCTCCGGCGCAAAAGGACGGGGCCAGCCTGCGCGCTCCTGCGGATGGGTCGTCCCCTGGTGGCTCGGAGACCCAGCCTTAGGAGGAGGTGTCCCCTGCAGTCAGGCCTTCTCAGGAGGCGCTCGCCCTCAGCTCGCCTGCCGAGGCCCCGAAGCCTCCGGAGCCTCCGGAGCCCCCGACCTCTTCTACTGCTGCTGCTTCGCCGATCTTGATGCCTGCACCGTCTCCTCCCCCGTCCATCATGCCACTGAACCATGGCTCTTCTGCCGCGCCCGGTGCTCTGGACGAGGCTCTTTCCGCGTTGAACCAGCTTCACGTCGACCTTCAAGGTGCCGACCGGTGCCTGGCGTCAGGGCGCCTAGAGCTGGTCTCGGGGTGGCTTCGAGCCAACGCATCCGTCAGGACGTCCTCGGAGGAAGCTGAGAAGTCAGCTGGCTTGCCCGCGGCCACCCGCGATGCTGTGGTGAAGGACGCCAAGGCCACCGTGGAGCGCTGCCGAGCGGCAGAGGCCGAACTGAGTACTCTCCACGACGAGCAGGCCGCCGAGGCCCGTCAGCGCAAGGTGCAGGAGGAGGAGCTGAAGGCCCAGAAAGCTGCAGTTGCTGATCGTGATGCCGAGCTGAAGCGGGCGGCCTGGGAATAGGCCACAGAGCGCGGCCGCCTGGAGAAGTTGAAGGAGGCGGAGAAGGCCCAGCTGGAGGCCAGGAAGAGGCTCCTTGCCAAGGCTGAGGAGGCAGCCGCTGTGGGGCACGCTGCCTTTGACTCCCTCGAACAGAGGTCCCGCAAGGCACTGCAGGACCTCTATGGGAGCGAGTTGAAGGAGCCGCTGGTGACCTCGGAGGAGGGCCCTGCTGAGCTGCTTCCCAAGCTTGTCATGGCGCTCGAGGGTGTTGTCGTTGGATTTGGCCCCATGGTGGAAGGGAAGGCCCGCGCGCTTTCCACCTTGGTCGTGACACGCGTCTTCTACCACCTCCGTCTTCGCAACCCCAACTTCGACCTCGGTGCCATGCTTGAGCCTGTGGACCCGGATCGCTACACCGCCATTGCTGAAGCTGTGAAGGGCCAGGTGGAGGCCCTGCTGAAAAAGTTCCTTGCCGTCGACCCCACGACTACGGCTGGCGGCACGGCCGACGGCGACGTTGTCAATGACGGGACTCCCCAGGCAGGCGATGGTGGCGCCCAAGGCTGAAGGAGAAGCTTGTTGGTGGTTCTCGCTCCATTTTATTTCCTGCAATATGAACCGTGCCTCGCTGAGGCGTTAGAACTCATGTTTGGTATTTTGGAGAAACAACATGCCTTGTAATAATTTGCTAGGATTTTGCGATTTCCTTCCCGTTTGCTTTAGTGTTCTGCGTCGGCAGGGCCCGGCCCTGCGCATACCTCAGCCGCCATTGGGTCGTCCGGATCACCAGGACGAGACCAAGGGGTGAGGGGCTACGTGACCAGTTAGGCCCTTGGGTCGCGATGCCCAAGGGTCCCCCTTGGCGTACAAACAGCCCTCGGGAAGGAGACGCGAGATTAGGCCTTAGCGTTCTGTGTCGGCAGGACCCGGCCCCACGCGTACCTCAGCCGCCATTGGGTCGTCCGGATTGCCAGGACGAGACCAAGGGGTGAGGGGCTACGTGACCAGTTAGGCCCTTGGGTCGCGATGCCCAAGGGTCCCCCTTGACGTACAAACAGACCTCATACCTGTCCTCGCCGGGCTCTCGCTCGGGAGGGTTGCGCGACGACTAGGTCCGAGGGACCTGGCTAGGTGGTGTATGCCAGGCGTGACCTGAGTGTAGCCCCCGTGCCCAGCCCCCTCACGCTACTCTCCCGGGGGAAAGCAGCATGGTGAGGCTAAGCACCGAGCCTGGTGGCTCCCTGAGGTTACTGCGGCCGTGAGGCCACCCTCAGTTGTTTATCACCAGCGCGGAGCATGGCGCTACCATTCTTGCACGGGCATAGCCGCTCCTCGACCGTGTCGACTGCCAGCGCGGAGCATGGTGCTTCCACTTGTACGTGGGAGGGGGCTCCCTCTGAGGAGAGCCCCCGGGGCGTGTACAGCCCCGCCCTGACACGTGGCTTGCACGGCAGGGCTAGAGGAGGTGTGTCTGGGCACCCGTGAGCCAGCGCGGGACTCACGAGGCCCTACCTCAAGGCGGGTTGTGCCTGGTCTTGATTGAGAGCACTTGTAATGATCCTGCGAGATGGTTAGGCAACCTGCACCAAGTGAATCTCCTGAGGTTACCGCATGAGAAGGCCAAGCACCAACGGCCCCAGGAGGTGACGTGAACGGGGCCGGCCCGCCAGACAGAGCTCAGCCGTTGGATTTATCGACGCTGCAGGGACGGACCCGAGCACAGACGCCGTGCCCAGTCTTCTCATGCGGATGTCCTAAGAAAGACAGCCGGCGCGTGGCTCCCGTGGTGACGAGGCACCGTGTCGCACGCCCTTGCTCATCCGCCCGCGATTAGCTCATGCGAGGACAGGCACCAAGGACCATGGGAGGTGACGTACACGGGAGCTGGCCCGTGAGCAAGAGCTCAGTCTCTTAGGTTTAGCGACGCTGCAGGGACGGACCCAAGCACAGACGCCGTGCCAGCCCTTAATCATGAGGCGGTCGTGGGTGGGCTTGCAAGGGCTTACGACGTTCATGGCAACGAAGTACCGGACATGCAGATGATAATCATAAAGCGACCGATGGCAAGAATAAGGCTATTTCTGATAGATGCAAAGCGATACATGCCACAGGGATGGACCCACGCGACTTGGGGATGATGCACCCCGAGGGGCGCCCCCAACGGAGTGAATCAAGATGCAAAAGGGTACATGTCACAGGGACAGGCCCACGCGATCTGAGGATAATGCTGCCCGAGGGGCGCCCCCAACTGAATAAACTAGAAAATGTCACCTGGTACCATTGCTGGAGAGATGTTGGAGCAGCTGAAGATGTGTGCTGAAGAAGTCGCTCCTCACGAGTCGCCTGGGTCTTGAACCTCGGGAGGCTCTGGAGGCTCAGGGGGCTCGCGGAGAACCGTCGCCATCTCCACTAGGACCGCCTGGTGCCTAGTCACCTGAGCCGCCAGGATGCGCCGCAGGTGGCACTGGAAGGTAACAGCCGTGTTCGGCAGGCCGTACGGCATGCGAACGTAGTTGTGAGGGGGGCCCTCGCACCGACCAACACGCGATGGCCAGAAGCGCCCCTGACACGCAGCCCTGTTGAGCCTGAGGTAGTCGAGGCAGACGCGCAGCTCACTGTCCTCGCCAGGACAAGGAGCTGAGCCAGGTGGCGGGCGGCGGTCGCCGTGCATGGCTCTTGCCTCTTGAAGCTCCTCGGTTGCCTTGATGACAAACTCCTGAGCACCAGGCAGCTCGTGCTTTGTGCCCTCTTGGTGGAAGCGCGTGCTGAAGCACGCCTGCACGTGGTGCCCGAGCGCCTCCCTCGTGACATTGGCTAGTTCAGAGGCCCTCCAGAGGAGAGCCCCCGAGCCCAGCCTGAGAGGGGCGCCGGGTGTGCCTTCCTATGTGAGAGAGGGGGGCGCCCCATCCGAGGGCGCTGGTCCTGAGGTGGTGCTGGTGGAGACACCGTTCTCCTGAGGCTCTTGGCATAGCAGCTGTTTCTTCTTCTTTGGGATAGCCTCAGGAGGGTAGATGGTGCCTTCGTTGTCTGGGTCCTCAACCGCCGCGGCCTGGTAGGCACGCTCAAGAGAGCACACCGCCTCCTTTTCCTCGCAGGCGATCGTGATGATGTCGTGGTTCCCTGGCATCTTGAGGACATTGTAGCCATGATGAGTCACCGCCATGAACTTGGCCAGGGTTGGGTACCCAAGGATGGCATTGTACGGAAGACGGATGTGGGCAACGTCGAAGTCGATGAGCTCAGTGTGGTAGTTGTCGTGCTGGCCGAAGGTGACAGGGAGGCGGATCTGCCCTATCGGGGTGGTGGAGCCGTTGGTCACTCCTGAGAAGGGCTTGGTGGGCTGCAGCTGATCATAGGGCACTTGGAGGCGATCAAACATTTTGGTGGAAATGACATTGAGCCCCGCACCGCCATCAATGAGGGTCTTGGTGACGAGGACGTTGCTGATGACAGGAGAGCAGAGCATCGGGAGGGCGCCAGCGGTTGCCGCACACTTGAGCTGGTCTGACGAGCTGAAGGTGATGATGCACTTGGACCACCTGAGCGGGCGTGTGGCCTCGAGCCTGGGGAGATCTGCGTTCACCTCACGGGCGAACTGCTTGAAGATGCGCTGGGAGGCTAGGCCCTGAGCACCGCCCAGGATGCAAGCGACGGCACGAGGCTCCTGGAAGCCCCCAGCCCCCTCATCCTGGTGGTGGTCGTCGTTCCTTCTTGGTGGCGGTGGCAGCAGAGGGAGGCCGGCGTTGCCCTGAGGATGGTCCTCACGAGGCTGATCTCTCCAGGCGCCCTCGCGAGGCTAGCCCTGCCAGCGGTCCTCACGAGGCTGGTCATGCCACTCCTGGCGACGCTCGTGGTCGTCCCAGCGTCCTCCACCTCGGCCTCCTCCGCGGCCGTAGCCTCGATCGTTGTGCTCGGGGTGTTGACCGAGGCGCCCGTCACGGATGGCCCTGAGCTCATGGCAGTCGTTGGTGTTGTGGCTGTGTACGTTGTGGAAGACGCAGAACGGACGACTGCCCTTGGATGACTCTGGGTGGTCGCAGCCGTGCTTCATCTCTAGTTCAGCCGCAAGCATGGCCGCCCCCTTGCGTTTCACGTCCTTGGCCTTGGCCTTCTTGTCTCTGGGTCAGCCGCTGGGAGCTCGAGGAGGGAGAGGCATCCCGCCTCAGCTCTCTCGCACTTGGTCGCCATGTTGAACATCTCCAGAGCCGTGCACAGGTCTTCGTGTATGGCGAGCTCCTCCTTCATCTTGACATCGCGGACACCATCAGAGAATGCTGAGATGATGGCCTTGTGCGACACCTTGGGGATCTTGAGATGGACGATGTTGAAGCGCTGGATGTACTTCTGCAGGGTTTCCCCTGGCTGCTGCTTGATGCGTCGCAGGTCGCCTGCGGCAGGCGGGCGGTCGCGGGTGCCCTGGAAGTTGGCGACGAAACGCTCATGCATCTCGCCCCAGGAGGAGATCGATCCTGCGGGCAGGTTCAGGAGCCATGAGCGCGCGCCATCTTTGAGAGCCATGGGGAACCAGTTCGCCATGACCTTCTCGTCGCTGTTGGCCGCCTCGATGCTCAGCTCGTAGAGTTGCAGGAACTCAGCAGGGTCGGGGGTGCCGTCGTAGCGTGGAGGCAAGTCAGGCTTGAACTTCCCCGGCCAGACGACGCTGCATAGCTCGGGAGTGAAGGCTCGGCAGCCCGCGGTGGTTATGAGAGCCCGACGTGGAGGTTGAGCTTGATCTTAGCGCTCACGCGCCACCACCACAGGCGGCGCGCGGTCTTGGTGTGGGGGTGCTGGGAGCGCAGGAGCATCTTCTTGCGGCCGCTGGACCTCCTGGCAGCTTGCTTCTTCGCACGCGGGCGCCCTGCGCGGCGGGTCATGCCGTGGGGCCGCGCGCCTAGGTGCAAGGGCGATGTCTTGATGAGGAGGTGGTGGAGGCGCTCCATGTGCTACGTCGCCCGCGGCAGGTGGCGGGCGAGGCAGCGAGAGAGACGGCGCAGGTGAGCCCCCTGCGGCGCTGACAAGCTCGGCGATGCGCTTGAGCCAATCCTCGTAGAAGTCATCGACGGGGCGGTAGCGCAAGAGCTCACGCGCCATGAGCAACGCAGCCTATGCGTCCGACGGCCCGCGACGAGCATGAGACGACGAACCAGCCGGAGTCAGCGATGGAGTGGCCGTGCGCCCATCACGCCGCACGGAGGGGTGCAGCGACGAAGCTTGCTGCTCGTGCCCCGCCGGGCCGGTGGCGGCGTTAGCAGCAGGCGATGGAGAACGGCGGGGAGGCCCGCCGACGGGCGCCGTCTGGGCGACGCGAGCGGCGAGGGTGGCCCGAAGCTCAGCACGGGCTTGATGGGCGTTAGCCATGGAAGCGGTGGAGCAGCGGCGGGTCAACCGACGGGAGAAAGGCGCCGACGCACCCCTACTTGGCGCGCCAAATTTCAGATTTGGGGTTCCGCAGACCCTTAAGAGGTTCGAACTCTGGGGTGCGTTCAAAGAACTCTCCCTCCCCAGTCTGCCTGCTCAACGATCCCACGGCCTAGCTCGACGAACCCAAGGGACAAGAGACACAACAGTTTATCCTGGTTCGGGCCACCTTGCGGTGTAATACCCTACTCCAGCTTTGTGGTGGATTGCCTCGGAGGGCTGAGGATGAACTAGTACAGAGGTGGAACGACCTCAGGAGGTGAGGTGTTCTTGACCTCGATGAGCTGGTGAGGTGGTCAGGGTGGAATGGATCCCATCCCTCTCTATGGTGGTGGCTAAGTCCTATTTATAGTGGCCTTGGTCCTCTTCCCAAATGTAGGCAGGAAGGGATCCCACAATGGCCAAATTCGAAGGGAGACAACTAGTACAAGTTTTCCTCACAAAAGTAGTCTTCGCCTACAAAAGCCTCTGGCGGTGACGCTGCAGTGGGCTCCGCGATGACCTCCGTCCTGCTGTCCTGGAGGTCCTGGTCTTGTTGCACCGATATGGAAAGCTTTGCTTGACTCCTCAGGACTCCGCGCCTGCGCTTGCCTCCTTGGAACCAAAGGGGAAATTGGTACACTGCGCCCGCTAGCGCCCGCCTGGTCTTGGTCGTCATGGCTCACGTCAGGTTAACCTTGCGAGGTGTGGCTTGCATTAATATCTCCGCTCCTCGGGAGCCAGCCTGGGGAGGCCGCCCCTCGTGGAGGTGTTGTTGTCGTCCGCCTCGCGAGGCTCGGCCCCTCGCGAGGGTCTTGAATTGTTGTTGCTGAAGCTGGGCCATACCAGGCCGTCGATGGGGCCACGCCATGGGCCACAGGCAGGCAAGTCTGGGCACCCCCGGTCCCAGGACGCCGACAGATCCAGTGCGGTGGACCATGATGGCGGTCAACGAGATCTGGAGCGGTGGACAAGCCAGTCGTTGAAGCGGCTCCGGTGAAGTGGTGAGTTGGCAGTTGGGGGTTCCAAGGTGCGGAAGGTAGATCCGGTGGGGTGTGAGGTCCACCGCTGCGGCGGAGGACTAGATTTGACGGCTTGGCGTGGTTGGGGGGCGGGGAGGGGAAGGGGAGGGGCTCTGGGGAAGAATGTTGGGGGCAAAGAGGGGAAAACAATGGAGTTACCAAAGCAGCCCTTTTCCGTTCATGTGGCAGGTGTAAAACAGGAATATCGCAGGGCTAAACTTTCGGGAGCGAGATATTTCGATGTGAGCGGGAAGTTTGAAAGCTTTTCACGCCTGAAATTAAGTGTTCTGCTCTTGTATGGCCGACTATGATATCATGGCCAAGAATTTATTTGTTTTGCACGCAAAAAAAGTGCATGTTTCGAAAATCAATGTCTCCAACTCGAAACTTAGACTGTCCATTCAATTCAAATATGGATCATTGAGCTAGTGGAAGCAAATACCATCATATGGTCCAATTCAAATGAAATTCCAAATGTGTTTATCCTAAATATGATGACAAAAACAAAATTGTGTATGCGTATGAATAAAGTGGATGATTATAAAGTTTGAACATGCCCATATATGTATATCTCTAGGTTTGGTATATGAATTTGAAATCACGAAATCCCGGCTTAAAAAATGTACCTCCGTTTAAATGAATTACAAAAGCTAATGATGGAGTCGAATTCCAAAATTCCAATCTTAGGTTTGTAATTCTGCTACTTCAAAGTATATCACGCATGTTCAAAAGTATCATTATCTCATAGTCCAAACTGTGAAACAAATTGATCAACCATGAGTGCACACACTATTGACCATATATATCTCAATTACGCTAAAGTCTCTCAAATATAGACACCTCACTCTTTATCTGATGCCACCCACCCCGTCCCCCCCCCACAAGTCGTTCTCTCCCACGGACACGAACACATGAGCACATTAACACCCCCCTCTCTTCTAAAGTCCGGACCCCAATATAGGTCTCTATCACTTTGTCTCTCGTGCATGCACACATCTCTTCCCCCACTCTCTAGGTCTCCCGGCATCTCTCTTTCCCAAGCACACGCACTATATAGAGTGTATCTTTCCCATACACACAAAACATCACCCCCAAACGTCTATCTCCCTAGTTATGTGGTTCTCGCACACTCACCTCACTCACCACCCCCACTGCAAACAAGCACCCTTTGTCTCCTTGTGCACCACTCTCCTCTTTCTATCTCTCCCACATGCGGACCCGCCCCAGCTCCTTCCCTATATACATATATGTCATGACTCTTTCCATAGCTCCCTAACGTATCATCGTTCTCAATCTCGCACGTTGTTCTCTACACCATCTATTCTAGATCTCTCATGAAGTCTCTATCACACACACGATGACTCGCTTCCCTTGCGTCTCCGTACATAGGCCACTTTCGAACAACATCAACCTTGTCTCCCTATCTATACGCCACTTCCGCACACAAATGACCCCTCTCTCTCCCCCTCTCTTCCTTTCTCTCCCTCGCTAGCTCCCTCTCGCTCGCTCTCACACCCCTCTCCCACACACACTCGGTGTCTCTTCCAAATAGTCTGCTCCCTACCCGCACCCATGCTATCACGCTACTACACATGCCTTTGTCTCTCTTTGACACACATGTCACACCATTCCCCCTTCCCTACTAGGTTTACATCTTTAGTGGTCTCTCTTCTCCACATACACACACTCCCTCTCACACACACACACGCGCGTGCACAAACACACACAGACACGCACAAACACCCATCTATCTGGATCCTTCTTTTAAGACACACACCCTTGCATATTCTCTCCAGCTCTAGGTATGCATATATCCCCCCCTCTCTCTAGCTCACATGCTCACCAAAATTCTCCATCTCTCTAACTCACACATCTCTCCCCATGTCCGCATGTGAATCTCACACACTCACTCTCTGATTATGTCTATGTGTCTCCACGTTACACAACACAAAGCCCCATGCACATGTCTCTCTCTATCCTCCACACACAGAGACACAAAGAATCTATTATCATTGCCTGAGTCTCTACACATATCACACACGCACGCTGTCTCTCTCTCTCACACACACGCTCAACAAAGGTTTTCCCGTGAATAACTTACCGTCTATTCATCAACAGTCATGGCAGTACGGCGAACACGAGACGTGAAAAAGAATAAATCTACACGTGCGTAGACCACCTAGTATGACTACTAGGACTAGAGCAAGCCGAAAGCGCGCCGCCGTCACCCCCTCCTTATCGGCGACGGGAAAACCTTTGTTTTACACAGTCGAGAAGTCATCGTGCTAAGGCCCCACATGCTCAGCCGTTGAATAGAATGTAGATCCAAGTTTATGGAAACAAGTATCGATAATACATTTGTATCTCCACACTTATATCTCTTCTCTTATAAAAAAACCGAGTTGGTGATGATGGTATGCCTGCCATCTTGCAATATAGACCGTCCGATCTATATCTGACGGATAGAAATTAAACTAAAAGATACCCGCACCTCTCTCCACATTTGCAGACAAGGCCTTCCCTCATTCATCCTTATCTCCCACAACCTCATTGTTGATCAATTAAAAGAGGAAGCCTTTGGAACAAACTGGCATGGTGGTCGCTGCCGGCGTCGTCCATCCCCATGCCTCCGCTCAGTCCGACCACCAATCACCACCACGCCCCACTCCTCCTCACCGTATCTCTCCTCTTTCTCGAGATATCATTAGTTTTTACACATGGGATTACTCCCGCATGGGTCAATCACAACAGGTGCTTTATAAAAAAATGCATCTTGATGTTCTGTGCAATGCACAGGCATCTTGCTAGTACTCCTACAGAAGACTTAGTTGGTGATGATGGTGTGTCTGCCATCCGTCATTTCTGACCATTAGATCTACATCTAATGACTGTGAGGTAAGTTGTTGCCTTTTCTCAACAACATCCCACTTCTCTACCAATTTGCATAAAAACCCTTAATTAGTATCTTAAAACCAACCACATCCCTCCCTCACCTCACCAAAACAGCCCAAGGAATATATTCTGATTGAAACATATTATATTTCTAGTGATATATGTATATCAAAATTAGAGTGTTTTCTATCAAGTTTGTGAGTAAGTATTATTCTAATTATGATCCGTTGCAACGCACGTGAACATTGCTAGTATTTCCAACCATGCAAAAAAATGCTAGTATTTCCATAGTTTCGAGTTTTCCATCAAGATATTAGTCACTCATGGTTGATATTTAGTTTGAATTACGTACACATAGGCACTATGTAACTAGCCGTGCTTATTGGCTTCCAAAGCTTAACTTTCACTCCTACTTACAGTATATAGAGTATTTAACAAAAAACTACCACTTTCAACCAGCCCTAGGAAGAAACTATTGTACAAAAAATAGCAAAAACATACCCAAAATTCCTTAATCCGTGCCAAAAAACTACTACCTAGTGCCGATTAGGCTCATTTAAACCCGTTTATGACACGGTTGGCCCACACGTCCGTGCCAACCTAGCTAGCAAACCTTGCAGACAAGCAGCTGGATGCATCCAGCAGGGTGTGTGCTATCTTGGCTAGCTAGCGGCTGCGAGTGCCGAACAGAGCTGGCATCCGGCCTGCCACAAGATGGGCTCCGTGCCGCCGGCGCTTTTGACCTCGCCTTCTGCCGGTGGCGGTAGCTACGTCCCATGGCCGAGGATGACTAGGTGGACGGGTCGGAGGTAGGAGGTCACTCTGGGATTTTTGTCCAGACTGACATGTAGGTCCCACAAGTCATAACGCCTAACTTGCCGGTCGAATAGAAGGCGTTGACTTAAGGGGCGACATGGGTTGAAACGTGCCTATAACGGCACTTTGTAGAGTAGTCGTTTCTTGGTAGGGCTAGTTGGTAAGTGGTATTAGTTTCTTGGTATTAGTGGTTTCTTGTAAGGAACAATGTACTAGCGACAAAAGGCGATTCTAGGTTGCGTTGTACTCCAAAGAGTACTACTAGTGGTCGCGGGAGTGTATAGCTCTTTTTGTGGGTTCGATCCTAGCCGAACGCACGGCGGCCTTTTTTTTAAATAGTAACCTCGCTGAGAGCCAATATTGTACACTGGTAGTTTGACTTTTGAAGTCGAACAGACGTGTCGCACCACAATCTGGGTGCACTGGATAGCCCAACCACGTGAACGGGTTTTCCCTCCCATCATCTCGTGGCTCGCGTACTAGAGTAGTACTCCTATATATCAATTCACACCATGCAAAGTTTCTCGCCTGCGTGCTCGCCCTAGCCGCACCTCGCTTGCAGCTTCCTCATCAACTACCATATTTAAACTAGCGCCTCCCAATTAAGTCCGAGGAGCCGAAAAAGTCTGGCGTAGCATTGGGAACTGTGCAATATGGCTCTGTATGTAAAGTCCTACTCTACTACTCTGTAGCTTGTGGCGTTGCACGCATGGACTTCGCTCCATTATCGGCTCTATAAAAGAAATTCCTCTTGACGTGATTTTTTTTGTTTTGAAATGGAGGCAAAAGCTTTGCCTCATCTCATTCATAAAGAAGGAACTAACAAAGTTCGACGAGATCCATTACACCTCCACAAATGGAAGCGAAAAGCCTAGTCTCGCTGTATCAAAGAACTCAAATGTTCTGCCCCCACAGTAACCGTCGCTGATAAACAGGCTCCTAGTGTGTGCGTGAGAGGAGCGGCTGAGTAGGCCAGCTACGCGCTTGAATAGAGCACGGAGATTATGCAATACGCAGGTGTACTTTCCCTGCATTGATAGTACAGCGATGATTCTAGAGAATAGTAGTACCCTCCACTTGCAACTGTAGCTCCTTGGCCTTGAGATTCAAGAGTTCAAAACTGGTGCATTATAGAAGTACAGTACATCGCACTACTAGTTGAGAAAGCAGTACTACTACTGCTACAGTACGAGTATGTAGTAAATAATAGCCTCACCATCGCGGGGCACGAGGCACTACCACTATGCGTGCCAGCATAACTTCCTTATCTCCTCCTCGCCAGTTCCCCTCCCCCCGAAGAGACCAAGGCAGTTCGTCGCTGCTCCCATGGATTCGCCAGGCGGTTCTCCTCCTCGTCGGGGCTGGGAGACCTTGGACGACGATCCTCTGGGAGAAATCGCACGCCGCTCCGACGTCCTCACCGCCGCAAGACTCGGTGCTTCCTGCACCAACGATTTTAAGACGATGCTTAAACAGGCTTGGGAAAAGGCCATGCTTGTTGGTCTTCCATGCGTCCTTGAGGAGAAGGTTATTCTATGGGACAATCCATCGAACAGTCCACCGCTCCCTGGCCATGGTTGCACGTTGACTCCGCTAGAGTTGCCGACATTGAGAGGTAATCGGATTTTGTCCGATGAGCAGGTCAGTCATGGAGTTTGATCATGTAGTCTATATTCTAAATATAGTACTTAGTTATTCCATCCCGTAATTTCTCCACTGCCCACCATCTTATATATAGGTCTGGGTTGGTGCCAACTAAGATTGGCTTGCATACCTCCGGCCGGATACCACCATCATTTTGCACAACATCCACAGCAGTGCGGCCGTTCCCGTAGACCCCTTCTCCACCATTGGGATCGGCCTTCCGGACTGGCTGGGCTTGAATACGTATGATGATGCCTACATGAGATTGAATAAGATAGCAATTGCGGACCCGCCGACAAAGCGATGCGGCTACGATGATTACTATCTCATCGCGATGTTCGACATAAGGATTGCCATCAATACAAGAGGTAGTAGCGGCAGAGGCTGGCACATGTTGGCCGCGGCAGATTTGTACCCCTACACGTTCGAAGACGTCGTGTGCCATGTAGGCCACATCTTCGTGGTGACAAGCCAGGGGACTTGTTTCATCTGGTTGCTATCCTACGATACGGGAGATTACAAACGGAATGCACAAACCATCATTTGCATCCCTAATGGTACTCCATTATTTTGCGGGGACCAGTCATCCCCCGATCAAAATAAGATCACCGATCTTGGATGTGCATTTGCATCCGCGATTCGGTCTAACCTGGAACCTTGTAGCTGACTTTGGCATATTGGGGTCAACTCTCTTAGCAGTCGTTACCCATGGTACCACTGATGTGCAACATGGTCACACAATCTACCATGATCGGACCGTCACCATCTACCCAGGTATTCCATTTTCTCATTGCTGTGTGTTAGAGTAGTAGTACTGATTAGTTATTTTCTTTTCTTGACTGGGACATGTTTACTGTACTAGTACTACAATTTAGTATTATATTTTTTTAACCCTCTCGCCTTCTCTTTCATTGTAGTACTACTTACTAGTACTAGTAGTAATTTTTACCTTGGAGGACGCATATAGCTAGCTAGGCCCTTGAAGACTTGAACCCACTAGCTCCCACCATTTTTGTTTTTCCATGTCTTACTATCTCATCCATGTAGCCAAGAGTGGCTATATATAATAAGCCAGTTATTTTACTTCCTCTATACCGGAGTAGTACTATTTGCTGCACAATATTACTGACCGCCATATTTGAGCACAACATTATTATGCATGGACCTTGACCATGTACGTCACCATGTGTCCAGATCTGAGATGTCGTGTGTACCAGATGAACGGCACCGAGTTCGACCCCCGTGATGCTATGTGGGTGCCGAGAAACACTCTTGGAGAGTACTCGCTTTTCATTGGGGACATCTACCCCATTGTGAAGCGGATGCCACCTTCCGTGCATGACACCGAAGGCCTACCACTCATGAAGCATGGTTGTGTCTTTAGTGCGCACCGTCGGATGAATGACATGCTGGGACACGCTATCCCTGATTTATGCCACTTCAGCTTGGATGAGTCTCCATCGTGTGGAACAGGACTAGAAAGCTGCGACAATGATTCCCGTTGCCGACCGCTATGGATCGTGCCATCTATGAAGAACACCTGGGACTAGAACCTGGAGGAGGACATGGAGCCCATCTATAACATGTAAGTGGAGTATGGTAAATTGTAAATGGTAGCGCTGTGAATATATGTAGACTAGTCGTGCACAAATTTATCACATGAAGTGGAGATGAACTTGTGTGGCATACTGGCATTTGTCCTTTAGAATTTATTACTAGTAAATGTGTTATGTGTACGTGCAACTTGTGTGGCTGTTGCACGGGCTCCAACATGCTCTGTGAGAAAAAAAAGGTGGCACAGCTTTGGATATAGGTGACGTGGCGGCATCATACAGTAGCATCGTTCGCTATAGTTGTAGTACACCTACTAGGACGACGACAACTATAAAACCTTGCATTTGGCTCTTTGCTGCTTCGGGAGGTTCAACAGTTCATACTCTTCTGAACCTTGCACTTGCCTCTTCGCCTCTTCGGAAGGTCCAACAATGATGATACTACAGGACAATATGCTTCTGGCAATCTGACACCGAATGAACTGCTGCACGTCCACCGCGAGGGCGATGGCGAGGGAGAGGGAGAGGGCACTATAGTCAAAACCCTCTCCTTGTCCTGTGAGCCACCGCGCGTGTGGGCGAGGGAGAGGGCGTAGGCGTACATAGTAAGCAAGCTTATCCTCGTCCTGTGAGCCACCGCGCGTGCGCGAGGGAGAGGGCGTAGTAAGCAAGCTTCTCCTCGTTCGGCGAGTTGACGGGACACATCAAAGGAGTAGTACTAGTCCATACTGCGTCCTTTCCGGTTAATATGGCTTAATTGGAAATGAGAAAAATACACTGGCGGTCAACGTATGTAACAATACGCTCATTACGGTCATTATATAGTTTTGCGGTGATTATACGGTGACTAGCTCACCGTAGAGCACCGTATTGCACCCTACTGACTGGCCACACATAGTCGACGTGGCACTTTGTTGACTGGTTAAATTGACACTTGGTTTCTGGGTCCCACCTGTTAGTTGGCAGAGCAAAGAAATCAGTTAAGCAAAACTTTACGCAGGCGCGACAGGAGTCCAACCCTTGCGCGCGAACCACCCTGGCTGTGTATGTGAGTGCATGCACGTGTACTCCCTCGGTCCGTGAAAAACTGTACTCCATCTAGCATTAGAAATTTTTGCATCAAAGAGTGTACATCTACACTTCCAATGCACTTAGCCTTTAATCTAATCGATATTGATTGACTAATGCACCAACTTGTGCTCTAGCTATAGGATACATGTCTATCCTTAATTACAGCATGCAACAACCTTCATTTAATCTTCTTCTCTCAATGGTCGCAGGCACACATAAGTCTGCTACTTTCGGGCGTTAATTATGCCATGAAGTTCCGGTTCCTCTTAGTCAATGTGTAAATCTCTATATGTACAGTCTTTCATGGACGGAGGGAGTAGGTTGAGCACTTGAGCGTGAGCATGTGCGTTGCATCGTGTGTTGTATGCCGCATGGATGCGTGAGTGTTGCGTGCGTTTATGTGTATGTGTGAGTGTTGCATGTTGCATGCATGCATGCATGCATGCATGAGGCTTTTACTCCCTCCCATTGACATGTTCATATTTCAAGCTTCATTAAAACGTTGCATGCAAGAATTAAGAGAAAACTCACCAATGCGTGTAAAAGTTCTGGTCATTTGTTCCTCACGCATGCATTCCAATTAATACGTTCGTAAACACAATTTTCTTGAGGAAAACGAGCCCATTATTGAGTACTTTCAGGAAAAAAAATCTTCGGGCACTCATCATTTACTACTACCTTGGTTGATGATTTTTTTATTGACCTGTATATAAACCTCCGTCCTGGTTTAATGGTCCCCTTCATACTTAGTGTAAAATTTTGGCAGTAAATTTAACTAACAAAGTGTCAATGCATGTCATAAAAAACTATACCATTAAAAACTATGTTCAAATATGAATCCAATGATATGATTTTTGGTGACATGCATTAACATTTTATTAGTTAAATAGATGGTCAAAGTTTGACACAAAATACTACTAGTACTCCTACATTATTGGCGCCAGGTGCCTTGGCCAGTGTTTCATCTTGTTGGACAGGATGAGAGTAGAGGCATAGGGATACTGTAGATAGGAAGTCTTGGTGATCCATTATTCCCCATCTCGATCAGAGAGAACTATTCAACTAGTCTTCATAGTGAAGTGACAATACACGCTGCAGCAGATGGGACACTTAATTAATAAGCTGAACCAGCGTGTTGGTGTTACTAAATCAGCCTTACCCAATACTGCCATCATGTTTGCCAGTGGAGCACGCTTCTGCAAATACGCCTACGCACCTCTCTCTTCCATTAACTGACATATGGGCCATCTTGAGGTAGACCCACATGTCATCGGCTTAACTATTTACACTTCGAAGGACGGTATATCCTGGTAGTAGTACTAGTAGAATTGAGATTTAATGCACTTTCTTCCTTGTCTTTCCCTCTTCTTCCTCCTCTCTTCTTCTTCTTCCTCCTCTCTTCCCCATCGTCGACCACACACCATTTCCCCCCGCTCACTGCTCGCCCTCCCGCGCCATCTTCCTTGGTAGTTCGTTGTACCATATCCCCCCCCCACTCACTGCTCGGCCACACACGCCATCTTCTTTGCTCGCCCGCCCGAATCCACTTCCCCGCTCGCTCGCAGGCACGGAAAACCACAATCACTCAGCGCCCTAAAAAAACCTATGGCAGAACCGACTGACACGCAGAGCCATGATTGGAATTCCCTCCTCGATGTTCTCTTGGAGCAGATCTGTAATCGTATGGACCTGCTCAGCACCGTGCGTCTGGCCGCATGCTCGGTGTCTTTGTACCGTCTACTCGTCCGCAACCGGCCGGCCCTTTTCAAGACACCCTGCTTGCTGATGCCCGATCCTCGCAGGTGGCCCAGACACAGACTTGACGATCCTACGGAGGTTCCCGTGGTGCCCCTCGACATGCTACCACTACCAGTCCACCTGTCCTTCATGCGCGGACACTACTGGGTGGGCATGAAGGCCAACTGGATCGTCCTCATCCACCAATCCGGTAGTCTGTGGCGTCTCGTGGATATCTACACCCAGCGAGAGATCACCCTTCCATCGTTGGATACCACCGCCATCGAGCCTCGCGGCCCGCCAGACACTCCTGCCTAGTACGCACGAGACGCATCGAGCTTTTGGTGTGACCTCCGTTTGCTGAAGGTTGTAATCAGTGAAGTGCCCACACCATCAGAAGACTACATGGATTACAAGCTCATTGCCTTGTTCGACATGGGATTAGTCTATCTGGAATCCGGTCGCCATACATGGTTATGGCTCATCATCAATCCTGTTGAGCCTCCATTTCTGTCTGATGCTATAGTGCACGATGGCATCGATTACGCGGTCGACGCACAGATTGGCTACCTATACTGGTGGAATCGATCATCGTGTAATTTTTCTATCTCATCTCATCTTTACCTTATGAATACGACTACCTGTTGATTGTTAGAAATTTAGAATAGATAGTATGTCTATAACCACGTCATTGCTATATGTTACTCTCATTTCCAAGATTTTTATAACCACGCTTGTTATTGTTAGAGTTGATATGAGAACAGTAGTAACTGCTATGGTAGAATATGAGTAGGCCCTGTCATAGCTGTTTTCCTCTCATTTTTACAAGATGTTTGAACCATGACATATTGCTAGAATATGAAAGCCATTGGCTTATTTTTTTTAACTTAGGGTATGATTATGACCACGGCATTGCAATTCTCTGTCTATGATATGTGTCATTGTTATAATAATCTTAATTCCACACATACTCTGAACATGATTGTATATTTTTGTCCTTTTGGTCTCCAATTTGATTTGTTGCAGCAGACGCAAATGCGCTGGCCTTCATGATTCCAGGACCTGGAAATATAGAAGTCAATGGGTGGTGGTTTATCACTCGTTCAACTGACGGCGGTCATTTGATGCTCATTCGCACGTACCAAATTGACCAAACCATTTCATCAAACCACTTGCAGTACAATGCCTGGGGCGTTCGTGACTATGATGGCTATGGTTGCTTCGTGTTCGAGAAAGATCCTAGCTCTGTTGGACCAGGCGTATTCAACTGGAGGCAGGTTTACAGCCTCGGCGACCACTCCATGTTCCTCGGGCTCAATTATCCGATCATCCAACCAATCATCGATCATATCACCGGCGATGATTACCGTGCTATGCAACTTCCATTCGCTAGGGGGAACTGTGTTTACACATCGTACCATGGGTTTCATGAATCACCATATCCAGAGATTCGTCGACACAGCTTGTTGCCAGATAATCTTCAGTGTGTGAAAGGCATCAAGCTTCCATGCGATGAATGGCTTTTGCAAACCCGACATGCGGCAATGTAGTTCATGCCAACAGCAAATATGCACAACTTGATTCGTAGTGATATCTAGACTAAGCCATGTATCCTGCTGCTGTAGCATGACCCTCTTTTGTTGGATATTATGTATTGTAGTTAGTTTGAAGGATAGATACCTTTCTGGGATCAAGTCCATCCTAACTCACCTGCGTAGGATGTACTGATAATGATGATGCAGATGCTATGCAGAAGCCATATATATATCAATTAGGCTTCAAGTGCGTACTTGTTGGTGAAAGTGTTGTCCAATGGGAATTATATTTTGTATTACTTATGTAGCCTACAAAGTCTGTCGCACAGCCTTGTAACTTCGTACTCCATTTCTAAATTTGTACTAGTCCTCTATACCGTATATTGCGCTACTCATACTACTTCCTCCTGGTTTATTGGTCCCCTTCATAATTTGTGTCAAATTTTGACCATAAATTTAACTAACTAAATGTTAATGCATGTCACAAAAAATTATATCGTTGGATTCATATTTGAACATAGTTTCCAATGGTATAATTTTCGGTGACATGAATTGACATTTTGTTAGTTAAACCTATGGTTAAAATGTGACACTAAATACGACTAGTAAGTAGTACAGTAGTACTAGTAGTATACGTCGGCCAAATTATTCATCATGTCCTCACATTGAATTGACGTGACAACATGCTGCGCGTGAGGTGACACAAGAGTCCCGGCGGCGTCTTCGGTTCACCAAGGTGACATAAGAGTCCCCTCTCATACTACAACAGCACTCTCGCATTCTCTACAAAATCACTCTCCCATTCTCTCCCGGTCTCCCCGCCTCCCAGCCACCGCCTTGTTCCGATCCATTTGGTACAATGAGCGATGACCTACTAGAGTTGCTATACTTCATTGCAAGTAGTCAAAAGGAAGACGCTGAAAAAATCGATCTGAACAAGGATGCTCTTCAAGCTAGCCGGATGAAGGAAGGAACCAGTGAGGCCGCTCCTGTGAGTATTCGTCCCATCACCCTGTATTATGATTTCGATCTTTATGGGGGTTTTCAAGTCTTTAGAGTCTACATGTAGTAATAAAGCCGAGACTCCAGTTTGTTCGGGTATTGTGGACTTCAGATTTGGAGTACCACTTATCTGTCGAAATCTTTCATCATTTACTTAAAACAGTTGATTGATCATACATTGAGTACCATTTAACTGGAATTAATCGATGCAATCCAAGAAGTGAGTGCTGACAACGCGAGATCTCACCCTCTCATCGATTTGTTCATACCAACCATCGACAGTGAGCACGGCATATGCTACACCCATCCTGAGAAACTTCCAGGTGAGACACCGATCGGCCGTCTACTTGCACAAACATATTCCTTTGTTTATAGCTCTATTTTTCTTCTTAGACGCAGACCTAGTAAAGCAATTACAATTTGACAGTTAATAAAAAGTGAAACAAGTGACTGCAACATGCCAAAGATGTTATGAAAATGCTAACTACGTACCTAAAACCTGTATTCGACAATACTGCAGGTATCACACTGAGTGGCCTAAGTAAGCATTTCTTCCAGCGCAACTCCAGGGCGTTCAAAAGGGGCAAGCGAACGCGTCGCAAGATACAGTCGGAGTGCGGCATGCACGCGATGTGGCACAAGACCGGCAATACCTTGCCGGTGATGGTCAACGGCCGGCAGACGGGCATCAAAAAGGTTCTGGTGCTGCACACCAACAAGAACTTCGACCAGCAGAGGACCAACTGGGTGATGCACCAGTACCACTTCGGGGACCTGGAGCAAGAGCAGGAGCGGGAACTGGTCCTCTGCAAGATTTTCTACCAGACGAACACTAGGGCCAGGACTAAAAAGATTATAAGTTAGTTTGGTATTGATACTTGTTCTACCTGGTCGTCTGCAAGTTGGTATTGTTGTTAAGGATATTTCGATATGAACTTGGCATTTGCTTCCAACCATCATGTCGAGGTTCGACGTGGATATAAAGCTGAATAATTTGTTTTGAAACGAATTTTCAGGCACCTGATTTTTATTTGATGGGTACCATAAGCACCTGTCGTTCGAATTCCCAGTTCTCCAAATTTTTTACATCTTCGAAGTACGCAGGGGATCCATCCAGTTTCACACACTGATAGTTGGACGCAGTACATCGGAACTGGGATGTGGCATGCCAAGCCCAGCTGCAAATTGTTAAAAGAGAGGAGCGATGGATTTGGGCCTTCCAGAACAGTTAAGTGTTGCGACCTCGATCGTGAAGCGCCTCCCATGGACTAAAAAATGCCTAGTCCGTTATTATTAGTTGAAATATGTAAAATATTCCATAATGAAAAGAAATGTGTAAAATGCAATGAATTTAGTCCGCTTTCACTGAAAACCATCCGATTTGCATGAAATTCGTCCGTGGAACCACAAGACGGCTGTCCATACAGAGCCTAACCGTACGGAACCAGCAGGTCCATGGCCGTACGCAAGCAAGTGCATGCACTTATTATCATGATGGAAAAATAATGCTGATGGCTGAGACGGTAAAACCCATGAAGTTTTCAATGTAGTCAATAAATGAGAGAATTCTACAAGTACAGACTGATAACTGGGATCCAACAGGTATATTGTTTTTTCAGGTCAAGCAAGTTTCAACTGGACTGTAGACTGCCCAGGCTTGGTTTTGTTTTTAACAGGCCCAGCCCATGACGACAACGGGGCACAAAGATCTAGTAGGTATCAACTGGCCTCTGGCCCGCCAGCCTTAGTTATATTTTCTCTTAGAACATCCGCAGGCAGTTTTTTTACTGAATCAAACACACAACCCAGTTCTATTTTCCTCTTGAAACACCATGTCCTACTTCCGTTTTCTAATCTCTACCTATAGTTTTACTAGTTCATATACACGTATTATTATATTGAAAATACAAAAAGTTCCCTTTTCATCTTTACATCCTTATTTTTGTTGTTGTTGTTTTCCCTCCCAGCAATGATTATTTTACCGCTGGTTTTCCCTAAAACCAACTCAATTGTCCCACGTCTTATTAGCTTACAAAAACAAAATGATATTTTATTTGGCAAATCAATAAGTTCTTAAAAAATAAATGTTTATCATTTCTGGATTAAAACAGTTCGGACTCCACCAAAATATGCAAAATAAGGTTGAATTTTTTGACTGTGGTCCTGGGCAGAAAATGGGCTATAATAAATTCCTTAAGAATTAGCAAATGGGCTGCAAATTATTAAAAAATTTAGCAAATGGGCTCTTTGTTGTCTGTCACAAATTTGGAGGCTGACTTATGGGCCTACTAAGTTCATGCGTACACAAGGTTTCTCAAAAAAAGAAACTTAGTCAACAATCGACTCTACCAGCGTCAGACCGTTAGATGTCAATCTAACGGCAATCGTGTTTCTTCAGTCTCTGATATTCCTGCTCCAGCCGCCCAAACCAGTGCCAGCGGAACTGCCTGCTCCCGCCTCCCGTGGCCGGCTGTGCTACCGGGCAAGCTTCACGGCCCCACCATACTCGCATCCCTAGCCTGGCTATCCCTCTACTCACCCACACCTCCTGTTATTCTCCGGCGACGGCAGCCTCACACTGCGGCCGAACAAGTAAACCCTCGTACCCACTCTACGTGGGAAACAACTGCCGAGTCTTCCGCGGCTCCTGGTCGTTCCCTTACTTGGCCTCGCCGTCGTCCACCGCCTTGGTGCTCTCGGCACGGCGTGGTCAACGAATGACATCCATCGGAAGAGGACTGTACGTGGAGAGGCTGACAGCTGGGTCCACGGCCGCACGCAAAGAAGTGCCTCCTTTTTTTTGTGAGTAGGAAGTGCCTCCTTATTATGCGCAATATAATGATTCCTCCCCCTGACAGCTGGGACTGACCAGAAGGGCCTCTGTATTTTGCGAAAAAAAATTCCCCCCGCTGACAGCTCGTATCCACCAGCTATTACGCACAAAAATAATGAATACCCCCGCTGCTAGGTCGGTCCCACCATATTTGGAGGCAGACTTGTGGGCCTACTAAGTTGACGCGGACGTAGGGCTTTGTCAACTTAGTCAATATAAACGATTCTAGCTGCGGTGACCATATGATGTCCATCCAACGATCGTCGTGCTTCTTCAACCTCTGGTCTTCTTGCTCCAGCCGCCCAAACCAGCGCCGGCCGTGCCGCCTGCTCCTGCCTCCCGTGGCAGGCTGTGCTGCCACGCAGGCCTCACTGCCCCACCCTACTCCCACCGTTGGCCAGGCCTTCCCTCTACTCACCCACACCCCCTGTTATTCTTCGGCGACGGCAGCCTCAAACCACAGCTGAAGCAGTCAACCCTTGTACTCCCCTCCGCGTGGGCATCCACTACTGCGTATTCCCCGGCTTCGGGATGTTCCCTTCCTAGGTTGCGCCGTCATCCACCACCTTGGTGCTCTCGGGCGGTACGGCATCATCAATGCGGTCAACGAACGACAGCCATCAGAAGAGGACTGTAAGTGGAGAGGCTGACAGCTGGGTCCATGGCTGCACGCAAGGAAGTGCCTCCTTATTACGCGCAAAATAATGATTCCTCCACCTGACACCTCGGACCTACCGGAAGGGCCTCTGTATTTCGTTAATAAAAAGTTCCCCCCTGACAGCTGGGACCCACCGGCTTTATCTTCGCACGGAAGGAACTGCCTTCTTACCCCCTGATAGCTGGGACCCACCAGGTTGAATCGAAGGTAGCTTTATCTGTTCAGCCACGAACGTGTACATACATAGCGGTCGATCGGTCTCTCTGCAGCGACGTACCGTGGCCGAGTAAGGAGAGGCACGTGTTGAAGTAGAGGCGCCGACGTAGCATGTCACACAGTCCCGTCTATATCGTGTACACGTACGTACGACCACGCTGCAAGATAGTAAATACGGCTACATACGTACATACGGGCGGGGTCTCTAACGCATACAGTGCCGTCGTCCTGTTCATCGGCAGCCAACCAGCTAGGTCGGAATGGAGTAAACAGCGTCGCCTGTTCATCGGGAGCCAACCGGCTTGGACGAAACAACCGAAACAAGGTCTGGCGTACCGCAGAACGAAGGAAATGGCCTTCTATTCGACCGCGTACGGTCGATACGGGGTCCTATTCATCGGGAAGGGTCTGGCATACCGCAGAACAGAGGAAATGGACTTCTGTTCGAGGGCCTACGGTCGAAACGGGGTCCTGTTGATCAGGAGGGGTGTGGCGTACCGCAAAACGAAGGAAACAGACTTGTGTTGGAGCGCTACGATCGAAACGAGGGTCCTGTTCATTAGGAGGGGTGTGGCGTACGGCAAAACGGGACTCCACGGGCTACTGTTCATCCACCGTCGACTTCCTCCAGCCTCCACCTGCTACTGTTCATCCACCATCGACTTCCTCCTGCCTCCACCAGCTACTGTTCATCGATGGGGTCCTGTTCATCCAGCCTCCACCGGCTACAGTTCAACCAGCCCTCCACGGGGTCCTGTTCAACCAGCCCTCCACCGGCTACTGTTCAACCAGCCCTCCACGGGGTCCTGTTCAACCAGCCCTCCACGAGGTCCCTCCACCGGATACTGTTCATCCACCCCCGCCTCCTAGATCGGGGTCATGTTCATCTAGCAGCAATGGCCTACTACCACGGGATCCTGTTCATCCAACCCCCACCGGGGACTGTTCATCAAGAGGCAGCTTCGATCAGCTTCAGTTAGCAGCAGTAGCGAAGGAATCACTCGGGTTCAGTTAACAGCAAGGGATCGATCGGGGTTCAGTAACGTAGCTAGTGCAATCGCTCGGGTTCAGTTAGAGCCCAATGCCTTGCTCGGGTTCTGTTAGAGCCCAACGCCTCGCACACACGCACGTACGTCTACGAGAGAAACGCGCAAACCTCCGTGCATCGCTCGGCCCCGAACACCCACCGTAACCGGGAACTCCCCAAAATTTTCCTCGCCCTTGCTTCTACCACGATTTTTTCCGTCATGGACGGCCCAAAGAATGTCATGTAGGTGCGTCCCCGGCCCGCCCAGGATGAAAAGCCCATTTTCTGTCATGATTTTTTGTCATAGAAGTAGGAGCCCACCACATCTATGATGATACGTGCTTTTGTCACAATTATCGTCATAGAAGTGTCATAAGCATGACAGAAAAAAAATTCGTTCGGCCCAAAATGGCATGGATGTGTCTTTTTTTGTAGTGATCCTCCTCGCTCCGGCGCACGAGCGTGTGCTCCAACAGCACGGTCGCGAGCATGGCATCCTCGTGGCTCACGAGGTGGTTGATCGCGTGCTCCAGACAGTACCCCAGGAGTCAGGACGCGAGCACCGCGCCCCCGGCTACGAGGAGTACTGCATGGTGCCCATCGTGGTTTAGGAAAATCCCGTGACTCCGCTGACCTCTGGAGGAGCACGAGCTCCAGTGGGCGCTCGAGGAGTCTGATGTCGCTTGAACTATGTCGGTATTGCCCCAAAGAGGAAGGGAATATGCAGTAAAACTACGGTAGGTATTTCCCTCAGTTATGAAACCAAGGTATCAATCCAGTAGGAGAACCAAGCAACACTATGTAAATGGTACCTGCACACAAAGAACAAATACTTGCAACCCGACGCGTATAAGGGGTTGTCAATCCCTCTTCGGGTAATGGCGCGAGAAATTGTCAAGTTCACGAGATAATTTTTTTGGTAGATTGGATAAATAGATCTCGATAAAATCGAAATAAAATAAGTAATAAAAAGTGCATCAAGGTATTTTTGGGTTTTTGGAATAATAGATATGAAAATAAAAGCAAATAAAAATAGATCTTAAAGAAAATATGATAAAGAATAGACCCGGGGGCCGTAGATTTCACTAGTGGCTTCTCTCGAGAAAATAGCATACGGTGGGTAAACAAACTACTGTTGGGCAATTGATAGAAGATTGAATAATTATGACGATATCCAGGCAATGATCATTATATAGGCATCACATCCAAGATTAGTAGACCGACTCCTGTGTGCATCTACTACTATTACTCCACACATCGACCGCTATCTAGCATGCATCTAGTGTATTAAGTTCATGGAAAATAGAGTAATGCAATAAGAACGTTGACATGATGTAGGCGAGATCTATTCATGTAGGAATAGCCCCCATCTTGTTATCCTGAATAGCAATGATACATGCGTGTCTTGCTGCCCCTTCTATCACTCCGAAAGAACACCGCACGATCGAACCCATCACAAAGCACCTCTTCCCATGGCAAGAAAATCGATCTAGTTGGCCTAACTAAACCAAAGATTCGAAGAAGAAATACGAGGCTATAAGTAATCATGCATATAAGAGATCAAAGAAAACTCAAATAACTTTCATGGATATAGATCTGATCATAAACTCAAAGTTCATCGGATCCCAACAAACACACCGCAAAAAGAGTTACATCAAATAGATCTCAAAGAGACCATTGTATTGAGAATCAAAAAGAGAGAAGAAGCCATATGGCTGTTGCCTACGGACCCGTAGGTCTATGGTGAACTACTCACGCATCATTGAAGAGGCACAAATGAGGATGATGAACCCCTTCGTGATGGTGTCTAGATTGGATCTCGTGGCTCTGGAACTTGCGGCGACTGGAATTGTGTTTCGTCAACTCCCCTAGGGTTTCTGGAATATTTGGGTATTTATAGGGCGAAGAGGCGGTGCGGGAGATCACCGAGGGGGGCACAACCCCCTGGGTGCGCCTGGGCCTCCTGGCGTGCCCTGGTGGGTTGTGCTCCCCTCGCGCCTCCCCTCTGGTACTTCTTTGGCCCACTGGGTGTCTTCTGGTCCAGAAAAATCTCCAAAAAGTTTCGCTGCATTTGGAATCCGTTTGGTACTGATGTTCTGCGAAGTAAAAAGATAAGCAAAAATAGCAACTGGCACTAGGCACTATGTCAATAGGTTAGTCCCAAAAAATGATATAAAGTTGCTATAAAATGATTGTAAAACATCCAAGAATGAAAATATAACAGCATGGAACAACAAAAAATTATAGATATGTTGGAGACGTATCAGCATCCCCAAGCTTAATTCCTGCTCGTCCTCGAGTAGGTAAATGATAAAAACAGAATTTTTGATGTAGAATGCTGTCTAACATGTTCATCACATATTCTTTTCTTTTGTAGCATGGACATTTGGACTTTTATATGGTTCAAAGGAATAGTCTAGTTTTGACATGAAGATTTCAATACTCAAGCATATCAACAAGCAACCATGTCTTTCAAAATATCAACACTAAAGAAAGTTATCCCTAGCCCATCATGCTCAATCATTGATCCATTCATGAAACACACTCACATATTAGCTACATCCAATGCTCAGGTACGATCATAGTGCCCCTTAGTTGGTGCTTTATAAGAGAAGGTGGAGACTCAAATAAAAATAAAAATTGCATAAAGTAAATAGATAGGCCCTTCGCAGAGGGAAGTAGGGATTTGTAGAGGTGCCAGAGCTCAAAGCTTAAATTGAGAGATAATTTTTTTTGAGAGGCATGCCTTTCCCTTCAACGAAAACGACTGAGTAATTCCCAACACTTTCCATGCTAGATATATCATAGGCGGTTCCCAAATAGAAAATAAATTTTATTCCTTTTTCCACCATTCTTTCACACTCCACGGCTAGCCGTATCCATGGGTACCGTCCATACCAACACTTTCCAAGGAATTTATTATTTGACAACATAAAGTAAATTTCTTTTTCATTTTGGGACTGGGCATCCCTATTACCGCCGTACTCTCATGCAATGATAAGTGAATAAACACTCATCTTGAGAATAACACATCTAGCATGGAAAATATTGGCCACCTCCTGCCGCTTCATGAGCGGTACGAGCACACAAAAAGGAAATTTATTTTGAAAATTAGAGCTGGCACATACAAATTTTCTTAGAACGGCATGGGAATACCACATATAGGTAGGTATGGTGGACTCATATGGCAAAACTGGGTTTAAGGATTTTGGATGCACAAGTAGTATTTCTACTTAGTACAAGTGGAGGCTAGCAAAAAGATTGAGAAGCAACCAACCAAGAAACGAAAAATCACATAAGCGAGCATTAAGCATAACTAACACCGAATAATGCACCACAAGTAGCATGTAATTTCATTGCATAACTATTGACTTTTGTGCTTGCATAGGGAATCACAAACCTTAACACCAATATTCTTACTAAAGCATAATTACTCACCAACATGACTCACATATCACTATCATCATATCTCAAAACTATTACAAATAATCAAGTTTATTTTGTCCAATGATCTTCATGAAAGTTTTAATTATATCTCTCTTGAATATCAATCACTTTGGGACTATTTTCATATATTGCAATTGCTTTTGACAAGATCAAACAAATCTAAATGAAGAACATGAGCATAAATTTTTTCGTCTCTCAAAATAATATAAGTGAAGCATGAGATAATTTATTTAAAAATTCACTAACTCTCAAATTAATCTAAGTGAGACATGAGAGCATTTCTTCAAACATATTAAAGCACACCATGCTAAAAAAGATACAAGTGAAGCACTAGAGCAATTCCATAGCTCAAAAAATATATTTGGTGAAGCATAGAGCAATTCTAACAAATCATAGCATAATTTGACTCTCTCAAATAGGTGTGTCCAGAAAGGATACTTGTGACAACCTAAAAAGCAAAACAAGCAAAGACTCATATAATACAAGATGCTCCAATCAAAACTCATGATATGGGATGAATAAAAATATAGCTCCAAGTAAAATACCGATCGTCATTAGAAGAAAGAGGGGATGCCTTTCGGGGCATCCCCAAGCTTAGTCACTTGGTTCTCCTTGAATATTAACTTGGGGTGCCATGGGTCATCCCCAAGCTTAGGCTCTTTTCACTCCTTATTCCTTCATCCATCACGATCTCACCCAAAACTTGAAAACTTCAATCACACAAAACTTAACAAAACCTTCCTGAGATTCGTTAGTATAAGAAAACCAATATTTACTTTAAGTACTGTTGAAAACCCATTCAAATTTTGTTATTGCATTATATCTACTGTATTCTAACTTTGCCATGGCTTATACCCCTCGATACAATCCATAGATTCGTCAAAATAAGCACACAATGCAAAGAAAACAGAATCTGTCAAAAACAGAACAGTATTTAGAGATGCGAATTGTTACCATACTTCTTTAACTCCAAAACTTCTCAAACACTAGGAAAACAGAATTAATTTGTATATAAATCTGGTGTAAAAAATTCAGAATTTTTCGTCGCTTCTGTGAACTTAAACAATTCTGTTACCGGACGCAAAAGTTTCTGTTTTCCAACAAAATCAAATCAACTATCACCAAAGCTATCCCCAAGGCTTTACTTGGCACAAATAACAATTAAAACACAAAAAACACAATCATAACAGAGGCATAATTGTGCAAACACTCAATAACAGAAAGAAAAAGGCAAAAATAAATTTTATTCATTGGGTTGCCTCCCAACAAGCGCTATCGTTTTATGCCCCTAGCTAGGCATAATGCATAGATTCAAGTATTGTCATCTTTAGTTTTTGATCCATAGGATGCACTCATGATTGATTCATATGGTGGCTTAATTCTTTTTCTAGGGAAGTGTACCATACCCTTTCTTAATGGAAATTGAAATTTAATATTGCCTGCTTTTATATCAATCACGGCACCAATAGTGTGTAAAACGGTCTACCAAGTATAATTGGACAAGATGGATTGCAATCAATATCAAGAACAATAAAATCTATGGGCACATAATTCCTATTTGCAAGGATAAGAACATCATTAATTATTCCCAAAGGCTTTTTAATAGTGGAATCCGCCAAGTGCAAATTAAGAGAACATTTTTCAATATCGGTAAGGCCAAGCACATCACATAAAGATTTCGGAATTGTGGAAACACTAGCACCCAAATCACATAAAGCAAAACACTCATAATTTTTAATCTTGACTTTAATGGTAGGTTCCCATTCATCATGTATTTTTCTAGGAATTAAAATCTCTAATTCCAATTTTTCTTCCAAAGCTTTCGTCATGGCATCTACGATATGTTTAGTAAAAGCCTTATTTTGTTCATATCATGAGGTGAATTTATCATGGATTGCAACAAAGAAATAAATTCAATCAAAGTGCAATTATCATAATTAAAGTCTTTGTAATCCAAAAGAGTGGGCACATCACTAGTTAAAGTTTTAACCTCTCCAAACCCACTTTTATCAATTTTTTCATCAAGATTTTCACCCTCCGAATTATCTAGACGCCCTCTAACTAAAGTTGACTCTTCTTCAGTCCCTTTATCATCAATTTTAATTTTACTAAACAAAGAATCGATAGAAGAATCATTTTTATCTTATAAAGAAATTGGCTTAGCGGCCATTTTATTTACTAGAGTAGCTTGTGCATCGGATATTTTGCCTAGCAAATCTTCAGCATGAGCATACTTGGATTGGAGATTACAAACTTCTCTGCTAATATCATCAAGTTGTTTTGTTATAGCACCTAACACAGTAGAGTGTTCCTTAAGTTGTTCGGTAAAATATTTACTATGCTCAAATTGTGTAGTCATATATTCCTTAGTACTTTTCACAATTTCAAGCAAGATATTGGGGTAAGGAACCTCATAGTAATATCTTTGAGACATCGCAACTACGCAAACAAGAACGCAAACAAAAAGATAAATCTGACGAGGAAAAGGCGAACGAAAAAGAAGGCGAATAAAATGGCAAATTTTTGTGAAGTGGGGGAGATGAAAACGAGAGGCAAATGGCAAATAATGTAAATTGCAAGGAGATGAGATTTGTGATTAGGAACCTAATAGATGTTGATGATGTCTTCCCGGCAACGGTGCCAGAAATTCCTTTTAATGTCGCTTGAACTACATCGGTATTTCCCCAAAGAGGAAGGGATGATGCAGTACAGCTACGGTAGGTATTTCCCTCAGTTATGAAACCAAGGTATCAATCCAGTAGGAGAACCAAGCAACACTATGTAAATGGTACCTGCGCACACAAAGAACAAATACTTGCAACCCGACGCATATAAGGGGTTGTCAATCCCTCTTCGGGTAACGGCGCTAGAAATTGTCAAGTTGACGGGATAAAATTTGTGGTATATTGGATAAATAGATCTCGATAAAAAGCGAAATAAAATAAGTAATAAAAAAGTGCAGCAAGGGATTTTGGGGGTTTTTGGAATAATAGATCTAAAAAAGCAAATAAAAATAGATCTCAAAGCAAATATGATAAAGAATAGACCCAAGGGCCGTAGATTTCACTAGTGGCTTCTCTCGAAAAAATAGCATATGGTGGGTAAACAAATTACTGTTGGGCAATTGATAGAAGATTGAATAATTATGACGATATCCAAGCAATGATCATTATATAGGCATCACGTCCAAGATTAGTAGACCGACTCCTGCCTGCATCTACTACTATTACTTCACACATCGACCACTATCCAGCATGCATCTAGTGTATTAAGTTCATGGAGAAACGGAGTAATGCAATAAGAATGATGACATGATGTAGACGAGATCTATTGATGTAGGAATAGCCCCCATCTTGTTATCCTTAATAGCAACGATACATGTGTGTCTTGCTGCTCCTTCTGTCACTGGGAAAGAACACCGCACGATCGAACCCACCACAAAGCACCTCTTCCCATGGCAAGTAAAATCGATCTAGTTGGCCTAACTAAACCAAAGATTCGAAGGAAAAATACGAGGCTATAAGTAATCATGCATATAAGAGATCAAAGAAAACTCAAATAACTTTCATGGATATAGATCTGATCATAAACTCAAAGTTCATCGGATCCCAACAAACACACCGCAAAAAGAGTTACATCAAATAGATCTCCAAGAGACCATTGTATTGAGAATCAAAAAGAGAGAAGAAGCCATCTAGTTACTGCCTACGGACCCATAGGCCTATGGTGAACTACTCACGCATCATCGGAGAGGCACCAATGAGGATGATGAACCCCTCCGTGATGGTGTCTAGATTGGATCTCGTGGTTCTGGAACTTGCGGTGGCTGGAATTGTCTTTCGTCGACTCCCCTAGGGTTTTTGGAATATTTGGGTATTTATAGGGCGAAGAGGCAGTGCGGGAGATCACCGAGGAGGGCAAACCCCCCTGGGCACGCCTGTTCCTCCTGGCACGCCCTGGTGGGTTGTGCTCCCCTCAGGCCTCCCCTCTGGTACTTCTTTGGCCCACTGGGTGTCTTCTGGTCGAGAAAAAATCTCCAAAAAGTTTTGCTATGTCGGGACTCCGTTTGGTACTAATATTCCGCGAAGTAAAAAACAATCAAAAAATAGCAACTGGCACAGGGCACTATGTCAATAGATTAGTCCCAACAAATGATATAAAGTTGCTATAAAATGATTGTAAAACATCCAAGAATGATAATATAACAGCATGGAACAATCGAAAATTATAGATATGTTGGAGACGTATCAGAGTCCCGCACCGATAAGCAGGTGGCGGCGGACATGCAAGATTATCCTTCGAGCTCTCCTCCTACGAAGAGGCCTCCATTGCCCCCGTTGTACGTCCTCTGCCTCGGCTCCGGTGGACATTTGGAGTTTAGTTGTATGGAACATTAATAATTGGATTAATCATACCTCTACCAAAATGTGAAGGATCAAGACTAATGCAAAAAACAACGTATGACTAACAGGCATGAATAGATGATGTGGCGGCATTGCATGCTGGAGAGTAACGCAAGTATATTGCAATTTATGGATTGCATGCATGACAAGCTTATGTGGCATGGTTGCATGGCTAGGAAAGGCTAGAGAAAAATAAATAGATAATGTGTTTAGGGTGCACTCCACTAAATGGGAGCATGTAAATATCTTTAGAGTGCACTCCAATTTTTTTTAGCCGCTTAGGTGCACCGGATGTCGTGGCATGCTACAAAATGTTAGAAAAAATCTGCTCCAATTTTTTTAAACCTATTATTATCTTGAAACCAGCCACACTCATCCCTCACCTCATCAATTTATTTTTACTGATATATGTATATCAAAACTAGATTGTTTATATTTCAAGTTTGTGAAAAAGTATTATTCTACTACTACTTTGGATCCATTGCAACGCATGGGCCGACACATTGGTAGTAGTAAGAAACAAATCTCGAGTTTGGCACGAGTTCGTGCAGCGGTAGCACCACAAGTCCTAGCGCAGGAGTTACATTTCCCTCTCGGGGCCCACGCGACTGAGCTTTAGTGCCTTATTGCACCTGCCTTTGAGTCCATGACATGTGGACCCTACTGGTGGCTGGCCCACATGTCATGATCACAAAGGCAGAGGGTCGGCGGGGCCGAGAGGGGCAAGGCGCAGGTCGGGGAATGTGGTGTCGTGGGTTCGAGCAGCGTCGTGGGAATCGCGTGTGGATATGGTAGAAACTTGATGGTCGCCCTAGTTCGGGTGGCCCACATGTCATGTGCACAAAGGCAGAGGGGAGGTGGGGCCAAGAGGGGTGAGGCGCACATCGGGGGACGTGGTGTCGTGGGTTGGAGGGGTGTCGTGGGAATCATGTGTGGCAGTGGTAGAAACATGATGGTCGCTGTAGTTTAACTTCCATGGACAAGCTGTCATGTCTACTGACACATGCATTGAATACCGATCACTGCAAGGAGTAGTAGAGAAAACTAGGCAGATACGTAGTTCATTATATTCATACCGATCGCTACTACACTCGTTCCAAAGACATGCACACCAACGAAATAGTTCATCTATCAATATATATAGAGAGGAATTTTTTACAAATAAGAGAGGAAATAGTCATCCATCTATAATGCCCTGCTGCTGCAGCTTCTTCTTCTTCTTCTTCTCATTTTCTGTGGGAGACGGCTTCGCTACAAGCTCTTTCGACCTTGCAGCTATCTCAAAACTCACATGGGCATCGAGGGCAGCATATTTTATCTGCTCGTAGGTCAAAGGATAATTCTCCCATCCAGACGACCTTAATGCCAATGTCTCGTTACCCTTCTCAAGGCTTGTTCCGAGCACAAAATTTGCTACGTCGAATAGAGATGGTGTTGGTTTATCACAATCGTCTACAGGAATTTTGTTTTGTAGGTCAATGATGTTTTTCAAATGAAGGTTGTACGGCGCCAGCTTTTGTTTGTCCCCTTCGATGGCTGCCCCACAGAAGTATATGTCCTCCCGAGACATGAAATCATGGAGCTCACCTGGTATGGAGGGCGCGTGTATGATGTGATACACCAAAACTTCATCTTCGAGGCACATCTGAAGGACGGCGGCACATTGGATCTTCCCAGTGGCACGCTCCATGTACTCTGTGTCGAAACCGATGACCGTCATCTCCACCTTTTCGAGGGATTTGGATACACCGTTGATCCACTCTCGAACAACCCTTAGGTGGTTGGTGACAGTGGCAGCTATGCTCAATGAGCCTTCGCTGAGGATATGTTTGACGCTAAAACTATGCACAGGGATCTCTTTCGCCATTTGGAACCTTTGGAGTATTAGAATTAGGTGGCTAGTCTAATTGGAAGAAGATAATTATTTAAAGGGACTTCAGAATTACTCCAGGAGTTAAAACAATGAGAATCCAGTGGGTTTGAATGAAAATGAAGGAGAGGTGAAGAAGCCGAGAAAAATCGGTTCCCGATGGAGAAGTAAATGGGAGAAGTGGCATGCAGGCAGTTGATTAGACGGCTAGGTAGACCAACCTACAAAATGAAAAGGCTATGCGGGTGGTGTACGGAGGAGTGAGATGTGTCTGTGTACGTGCCCATCCTTCTATCGCTACATGTGCCACTGGCTAGTTGAGTTCACTCTTTTGAATCACCGTGGCGAAACATTTTATGATTCCTTTTTATTTCTGCACACCTCCTGATAGGTGGGATCTACACAAAACGCACTTGGGTGGATGAATAGATATACAAACATATCCATCTCTTTGCTCAAAAAATGTGTCGTAGCTGGTTCGGATGGATATTGGTGTGTGCGTGCGAGACAAAACCTTTTCTGGTTAAGGAATATGTGGTTATCCTCAAAAAAGAAAAAGCCCTTCTTCGCGCTTCCGCATGCATGAGAATTTGGTTATGCTCTCAATATGGATGCTACCTGGAGGATGAAGTGAACACATAGGCATGCTAGCACGACCTTTTTCTGCTATATAGTACTACTGCGTATGTTACTACTACTAGTAGTACAACTGTAGTACACTTGTTGGTCAAAAAATTATTCATCCGGTCCTCACAGTGAAGTGACAAGACCCTGCGCCTGAGGTGACACTACTCCAGGCGGCATGTTCGGGTTACCAAAGTCAGCCTCACCCTATGCAGTCACTGTCACCACTTCCGTATAACATGCCTCGCCTCGTCTCCCTCAGTCCCTCTCCCCTAGCACCACTCCATCTCCATCTCGTCGGAGATCCTGAGGTCACTCTTCCTCATCTCACAGACTCACAGTGCCCCCATGTACCCTCGCCTTGCTCGCCTCCCCCGGTACCGCTATTCCCTCGCTCGCCTCCCCCAACAATGATAGCCTTCTCCCCCGTAAATCAACCCCAAAAAACCCCACCTTCCAAACTCCACCATGGCCGAACCCGTACCGCGCAACATCCCTTTGAGCCGCGACTGCAGCGATCTCCCCAGTGATGTCGTAGACGTCTGTTGTTCGCTTATGGATATGTTGAGCGCCATGCGGCTGGCTGCATGCTCGAGGGGCATGTACGCGGCCATTGTCGAAGCGAGGCCTAGGCTTTTCAAGACACTGTGCTTATTGCTATCTGCTCTTGCGATATGTGCTCACTGTGATACGGAGGCGCACATCATGCCCCTCGACTTCAAGTCAACCTCCATCAGTCGAAGCTTCTTCGTAGGTATGTAGTGGGTCGCCGTACATCATGCCCCTCGACTTCGATCTAATCACCATCACCCAAAACTTCTTCGTAGGTATTTACTGGGTCGGCATGAACTCCCACTGGATGGCGGGCATCAAAGAACGCTGGAACGAGTTGGTTCTCGTGAACTTCCAAACCTCCCATGAGATTACCCTTCCTCCCTTGCATCATACAGGGTTTTACCGTCGCGGCCAAAGTCATCTAAATTACCACGTCAGTTGGACGATCTGCGCATTACGCTGACTTCAAGCTAATTGCCTTCTTCGACCGTGCAATCGCCAATATTTCTGATGATGCCTTCTTTAGGTGGAGACAACTCACCTCGGAGTCGATCGTCAATGATGATACACACTTCTGGGATGCTATTGAACACAATGGCATCATCTACGCGATCGATAAAGTAGATGGCACCACGTATTGCTGGAACAACGCATGTAAGTTGGTTTGGTCTGATTTTAATGAGATGCCATGATACTTTTGTGATGATTGGCATATCCCTGTTACAACATAATTTGAGTAGAACAATGGCAATGTATTAGAGACGCCATAAATTAGCTATATTTGGAAGTAGTTAAATCATGTGATTGTGACCATGTCATTACAACCAATTTGTACCCTTGAATAATCAAAAGGTTAGGAAGATATGGATATTCTCCTAACTTTATAGTAATCTATAATTCTATATACTAGTAAATGTGAGTTTGTATCAATAGCCATGTTAGTTTCCTCATTTTTGTGATGTAGAAACATGCATAACACTGTTGGTTTCATTTAACCATACATTAGGGAAGTAAGTGTGCATATGGAAAACTCTATATTTGGAAGAAGTGAAATCCTGTAATGCTTACCATGTCTACATACCTATATTCTCCCTTCAGCAATCAATGGCTGGAATAATATCCTCACAAGAATTTTGCACACAGAACATGAGTATATAACAATGCATGGTGTGTTAGTTTCCTCTGAAGAATTTATTTATGAGGACAGAACATGACTACATAACAAGCATGGCATGGTACTTTGCTCTGAAGAATCGATTGCGAGATAACATGAGTATAACCATGCATGGCACTGCTATATTTTTGACCCCAGTATACATTTCCCTGTATTTTCCTCTTAGTTCCAACAGGGACAGATCAATGTTGTTTCTTACATTATCCTACTCATACTCTAAACAATGATGATCTTACATTAACAATGTCTATCCTTTTTGTCTCCTTTTTGATATGATGTGGTGTCCCTACAGTTACTGCCCTTTGTAATCACACCACCTTTGCAAGAAACAATGAACCACAACTGGTTCCTTGCTCGATCAGACGATGGTGAAATACTGATGATCATTCGCACACATGAGCCGGCGAAGTTTTATTGCAAAAACCCCACTGTGTACAAGCAGCGTGAAATACGTGAGTATCCGGAGATTGGTGCCTTCAGGATTTTTGAGTTGGAGGCGGGTAAAGAGCCTTGGTTCACACTCTCTGTTTCTCGGACTCAATTATCCGATTAAACAGGAGATCACCCTTGGCAAGGATCATGATGGCAGAGAGTCTGTGTTTGCTTGGGAAAACTGTGTCTACACGGCGAACCCTAGGGCTTTGGAATCACATGCCCCTGATTGTCAATGATACGGCCTGCAGCCAAAAGAAGGTGAAAATGAGAAAGGCATCTAGATTGATTTTGATCCTTGGATGTCTCAACTCCGACAGTCATTGATGTGGTTGAAGCCTTCAGGTTGATAGGTAATTGGGCTGTTGTGTCGAAAGGGTGGAGTCCTGGTGTCTCCAGATCACTGGTGGCTGAAGGGGCGCTGCAAATTATGATGGTGCTGGATCATCCCTCTTCGAATCACTTGCTATCATTGCTGCTTGTTCTCGATGGGTACTGTTCTCTTTTGTTATGCATACTCATCTATGTCACTCTTACTATGTAATAGTTGGCTCTCTTTAGAATGTCATTCTCATCTAGATCACATGAGTCTGAGCGCTGCAGATGGGTCTGTTTTGGTGGTGTAGCTAGACTTGTTATGAACTTTCATGTCTCGCTGTTTATGTCAGTAGTAGTCACTAGTCGGTGTTTGCATGTTGTATATATCATTATTTTGAATTGTTTATTGCTTCGAACTGCTACTGGGCTAAATGAGGGCATCACCATTCTGCAGTGTTCAGTGTATATATCCTTTTTTCAAATTATAGTTTGAGCTCAGTGACTTTTCGGTGATGTATGCTTGTTTGGGGCTGTGGGCCAATGTGAGGTTTCATTCAATATGGGCCGAGTAGTGATGCAATGCCAAACAGGCCAATTATGAGAACTCTGAGGCCGGGAGCTCAAAAAAGAAAGAAGGACTCTTAGGCCGACATGTGGGCGCCATCGTTGTTTTCGTGCGCTTGCGCGGCGAAAGCGTAATGGCGCGTGTTCAAAATTGATGCTACCTTTTCATCCCCAATCCCTCACCCCTCCCCCACATCTGGAATCTTGATTCCTACTCTAGATCCCCCAAACCCCCCTCCTCTACTCCCTATACTCAAGTGCACTATCATGTCGCCGACCAACGTGGATCTCCGAGCCGGAGATCCTGAGGTCCGTCCTGCCTTCAGGCGCTGCGCGCTGTCGCTCAACAGTGGCATGGCGGCGCCTGACGACCAGTTTGCCGACAAAGTGCTGATGGTAACCATCAATGGCGACCGGCCTCCCATCTAGCCGGACAACCTTGTCAAAGCTCTTGGCATTGCGCACAACATCGAAATAAGTGACTTGCTCCCCGAAGTCTATGCGCCACCGGCTGATTTCTTCGTCAGGTTCCAGACAACTTTCGACTGCACGCGTGTGTTCGAATCTTCCTGCCGTTTGTTCTGTGATGGCGTGCTAGTGAGCTTTGATCGGTGGCACCCAAGATGGGGCTCGGTTCCCTCTGAGCTTGAGTTTTTAAGAAATCTTACCTTCCAAGGCATGCCTCAACGGGCTTGGAACAACGAGTCCATGAATGAGCTTATCAACGACCTAGGAGGTGAGCTCGTAAGTATGTTTGTTCCTCCAAACAGCTGTGCTCTGACAGTTATGGCATGGATGAAGAAGCCGTCCACCATACCGAAGGTGATTGGTGCTGAGATACCGGTGCAGGAACCAGGGTTGTACTATTTATCATCACCAAGGCCGCTACGGACCATGTTAGGTATGTACCTGTATTGAGTGTTCGTGCATTTTTAAGAAGTGGTCAATCCATCAATCGAATTCCTGCTGCCGCCGCTGGTGCCAGGGTCCGTCGACGACGTCCATTACAGGAGTCAATGTCATACTTTCCCCATGTTGCTCAGAATGATGGATGGCACAGGGTCTACTCCATCATGCGGCGGAGGCCACTGCTTCTTTGGGAGAAGAGGCGGCTGCCTGGATGTGCTCTAATTTGAGGTAACAACTGAATCTTCTCAGATACTAGTTAATCCAAGCTATCGATGTGAAGCACTGATGTGCCAATACATTTGATTGTGACATGTTCTATTTTTGTACCTGAACTTTTTCTAGAAAGGGGTGTACGTCAACTTAATGTGCTAGCAGAACTTATTGTGTTGTCTCTCTATTTTCTTTGCACAACATTCAAGATATTTCCCCGTCATTGATAAAGACGATGATTGTGCCGCCTGCGTGAAATTTTTGTATGCAAGTTCAATATGCTATGATGTTGTATATAATTGTGTCAACTATATAAGTTTTTACTGAGCATCAGCAATGCATATGGCTGAAAGATGTATTCACGAGCATCGACCAATGGGTCTCTCTCTCACACACACAAGTGGGACCCGTTGAATTATTTCTTCGCACGTGACAGCTTTTAATTAGGTTCCACTATACTCTACCTTTTTTCTTAAGTTATAATTTGAGCTCAGTGACTTCAAAAAGTTGTACACAAGCCTTGTTTGGGCCTTTTCAGGCGTCGCTGAATGTGGGCTGAGTAGCAATGTAATGTTGTACTGTACTACACATGCCTTTTTCGTTGAACATCAGCAATGCAACTGGGCCGAAAGTTGTACACAAGATCCTAAAATAAGCGCAGCCTAGCCTATGTTTCTTTTAATAAAATGCACAACTCAGTTCATTTTTTATATAATAAGATTACCAAGCCCAACTTAAGTTTTTTTAGTAATATTCCTATCTCAATATTGACTTTTTATACGAAATGCTCAGTCTAGAGCATCATTGTTTTTTCACCCATCCCCGAAAATGGGTCCATTTCCACTACTAGAAAACCTATCATTAACGACGATGGCGAAAAACTCTTGGTCGTTGGAAATCTAAGCACTACTCCACCGGGTGGAAATCATTTGGCCAATCTATATTTAACAACCACCACTTTACCTATGGCTAAACAAGCCTTAGGTGCGGTTGTTTCCCATCTAATCTACCCCGTCAATCAGTGCTTGTGCATTTTTTCTGCCGCAAACTGTTCGGATTATGCATTGGATAACCCTATCTAATCTATACCTACTAATAAAGCAAGATGCGTTTCTTCAATTATTTCATCCGTTCACCACCAAAAATATTTTTTTTATAGTGGTCCATCTGCTAGAAAAGAAAAAAAAAGTTTTGTCCAGAATTTCGTACGTGAGCTGCACGCGCTAAGGCCCAGAGAAGCCACCCATTTATATCCTGCCCACGCAGCTGAGAAACCTTTTTTGTCGCACAGAGCGGCATATAGTTGGAGCTTCACAACTTCGCCCAACATTGGGCCGGCCAATTTTCATTTTTTCTATGTTATTTTTCTACTTTTTTCCCTTTCAAGTTATTTTTTCCCTTTCCCATAATTTTTTTCTTTTCAGAATTTCATTTTTTGTACAAATTTTTGTTAAATCTACAGAATTTCAAATTTTGTTCACATTTTCAAAAATATTTGGAACTTTCAGTTTTTATTCTCATTCTAAATTTGTTTGAAATTCAAAAATTGTTTGCATTTTTCAAAAAAAGTACAAAATTGTTCTAGAATTTTAAAATAAATTGCATTTTGAAAAATAATAGAAATTAGAAAAATATTCCCTTTATTGAAATGTTCACAAATTCATAACAATGTTCGTGATTGAAAACACATTTTTGAAAATGGTTTTTAATGTTCAAAACAAGTTTTCATTTTCAAAAATTGTTCACAAATTAAAAAAATGTTTGTTTCTCAGCTTTAAAAATTGTTCCTGTTTTCAAAAAATGTTCGTGAATTTTAAAAAATCTTCCTATTTCATGTTTTGTTTGCCTTTCTCTAGAAATTAACAAAATTTTCAGAAAAAATGCTCGCATTTTTTATAAAAAAATCAGGAGGTCACCACAACCTCGACAAGGAGGCGGACCTGAAGGAAAAAAAAGGCACGAGTTGGATACCGGCCGCCACTCCGACTAACCCCACTACTATAAAGATCTCGCGGGCCAAACATGACCTTCGCTCTTCGCTCTGTCGCCCCACTATTGTGGAGACCGTTTTGATGGACACATCAATTATCTCTCCCGATGCTTCTCGCAAAAAAATCTCTCTCGTTGCAACGCACGGGCATATATGCTATCATCTCCAATCATGGTAGTACAAGGAACACCAGAGATAATAAAAATTACAAACAGGTCTGTGGACCACCTAGTCTAATCTAACAGAAAGAATTCTATTAAAATCCAATGGGTTGTAAATTATCAGAAATAATAAATGGGTTGCATGTCCGTAATATTATTTTTTTCACCCAGCCAAGTAAATAGGTGTATTCGAATAAATAATCAAATGCGCTGTAAATTGTCATAAATAGTAAATCGGCTATTACTATTTTTACCCAACCCAGTAAATAGATTATTTTTTGAGTCAAAGCCCAGGAAATAGATGTATTGGCAAAAAAATGAAATGGGCTGTAAAACCTAAATAAATGGGTGGCATGCATGTCCGCCAAAGCTTTCGAAGCTGACTTTGTTGGCCCACTAGAACGAAGCTTGCGCAAGGTGTTGTCCATTTAGTGAACAAAACGATTTAATGGTAAAAAACAAAAGGTCAACAAATTATTCTGACATTCGTAGTTGTTGGAATGACATCCAACGGCGATCCTCCTTCTTCAATCTCTGATCTAGTTGCTCTTGCTCCTGCCGCCAAAACCATCACCGGCAGGAGCGCCTGCATCTACCGCCCGTGGTTGGCTGTGCTGCTGCGTAGGCCTCACAGACCCACCCTACTCCCACCGGTGGCCAGGTCATACGTCTACTCACCCACACCTTCTGTTATTCTCCGGCGATGGCAGCCTCACCCCGCAGCCGAACCAGTCAACCCTTGTACTCCCCTCCGTCAGGGACTCCAGTGCCCCTTCTTCCACGACTCCAAATCGTTCCCATCCTAGGCCTTGATGTCGTCCACTGCCGTGGTGCCCTTGACGATGTGTGGTCAACAACGAGAGCCAAAATGGAGTATGTGCAGAGGCTGACAGCTGGGAACCACCAGCTACATCTTCGCACGCAAGCTAGTGCCTCCTTATTATGCGGGAATAAATGATTCCTCCCCCTGACAGGTTGAACCCACCAGTTACAATCTTCGTACGCAAGGAAGTTCCTTCTTAATACGCGGAAAAAAGTTTCCTCCCCATGACAGCTGGGACCCACCAGCTACATCCTCGCACGGAAGGAAGTGCCTCCTTACTACCCGCAAGAAAAATGATTCCTCCCCCTGCTAGCTGGGACCCACCAGATTCGGAGGCTGACTTGTGGGCCTACTAAGTTGACACGTACGTAGGGCTTTGTCAACTTAGTCAACAAATGATTCTAGCGACAGTGACCGTTGGATGTTAATCCAACGGCTGCGCTACTTCTTCAATCTCCGATCTTCTTGCTCGAGCTGCCCAAACCAACTCTGGTGGGACAGCCTGCTCCTACCTCCCATGGCCGGCTGTGCTGCCACCACTGGCCATGCCATCCCTCTACTCACCCACACCTCCTGTTATTCTCTGGCGATGGCAGCCTCACACCGCAGCCGAAGCACTCAACCCTCGTACTCCCCTTCGCGTGGGCATCCACTACCGTGTCTTCCCCGGCTCCGCATCGTTCCCTTCCTAGGCAATGCCGTCGTCCACCGCCTTGGTGCTCTGGACGTGGGGTGGTCAACATGGTCAACGAATGACAGCCATCAAAAGACGACTGTATGTAGTGACGCTGACAGCTGACCCACCAGCTACATCTTCGAACCCAAGGAAGTGCCTCGATATTAGGTGCAAAAAAATGATTCCTCCCCCTGACAGCTGGGACCCATCAGCTATATCTTTGCACGCAAGGAAGTGCCTCCTTATCCTCCCTGACAGCTGGGACCCACTCGGTCGAAGCATATGTAGCGTTGTCTGTCTGGTCGTGAATGTGTACGTACATACTGGTCAATCAGTCTCTCTGCAACGATGAACCGTGGCTTAGCAAGTAGTGGCATGTGTAGTAGTAGAGCCCCCGACGTAGCAGTTCAGGCAGTCCCTTCTAAACTATGTACATGTACGTACAGCCACATTCCAAAAAATACGGCCAGATGCATACATACGGGCGGGGTCTCGAACGCCTACTGGCGCATATGTACGGCCAGGGCTCGTGTACATGGAGAGGCAACGGACGACAACAATGGCGTCCTGTTCATCGGCAGCCAACCGGCTGAGTCAGAACGGAGAAACTGCGTCGTGTTCATCGGGAGGCAATGGAATGCGTTACGTTCATCGGGAGCCAACCGACTTGGACGGAATAGCCAAACGGGGCCTAGCATACCGCAAAACGGAGGAAACAACCTTCTGTTCGACCGCCCACAGTCGAAACGGGATCCTGTTCATCGGGAGGGGTCTGGCGTACTGTAAAATGGAGGGAACAGACTTATGTTCGAGCGCCTTTGGTCGAAACGGGGTCCTGTTGATCGGGAGGGGTCTGCCGTACCGCAAAACGGAGGAAACAGACTTCTGTTGGAGCGCCTACTGTCGAAACGGGGTCCTGTTCATCAGGAGGGGTGTGGTGTACCACAAAACGAGACTCCATGGGTTACTGTTCATCCACCTTCGTCCTCCAGGCTCCACCGGCTACTGATCATAGAGCTTCCATGCGGTCCTGTTCATCCACCCCCAACCGGCTGGGGTGTGGCGGCCTCCTCGGGGTCCTGTTCATCTAGCGGCAACCGCCTACTACCATGGGGTCCTGTTCATCCAACCCGCACCGGCTGGGGTGGGGCATACACATACGTACGAGCGGGCAGCAGCAACGGGAACTGTTCATCCATAGCCGACCAACCGGCTGGACTCACCACACGTCTTGACTCATTTCTATGTATTGCGCGCGCAACAGCAACGGGCACTGTTCATCCAGAGGCAACCCAACACACCGGCTGGCTACATCTCGCACGGGGGCTCGATCGGCTTCAGCGAGCAGCGAGAATTGATCGGATTCAGTTAGTAACGAAGGAATTGCCTGGCTTCAGTTAGCAGCGAAGGAATCGATCGGGTTCAGTTAGCAGCGAAGGGATGGATCGATCGGCTTCAGTATGTAGTGGGATCGATCCCTGATGTTTACTTGAACTACGTCGGTATTTCCCCAAAGAGGAAGGGATGATGCAGCACAACAACGGTAGGTATTTCCCTCAGTGATGAGACCAAGGTTATCGAACCAGTAGGAGAACCACGCAACACCACGTAAACAGCTCCTGCACACAAAGAACAAATACTTGCAACCCGACGTGTTAAAGGGGTTGTCAATCCCTTTCGGGTAACGGCGACGAAAATTGGCAAGTGGACGGGAGAAAGTTGTAATAGATTGAATAAATAGATCGCGAATAAAATAAAGTGCAGCAAAGTATTTTTGTGTTTTTTGGATTAATAGATCTGAAAATAAAAATAGATCACGAAGGTAAATATAATAAAGAAGAGCACGAGGGGCCGTAGGTTTCACTAGTGGCTTCTCTCGAGAAAAATAGCAAACGGTGGGTAAACAAATTACTGTTGGGCAATTGATAGAACTTCAAATAATCATGATGATATCCAGGCAATGATCATTATATAGGCATCACGTCCAAGATTAGTAGACCGACTCCTGCCTGCATCTACTACTATTACTCCACACATCGACCGCTATCCAGCATGCATCTAGTGTATTAAGTTCATGGAAAAACGGAGTAATGCAATAAGAACGATGACATGATGTAGATAAGATCTATTTATGTAGAAATATACCCCATCTTGTTATCCTTAATAGCAATGATACATACGTGTCGGTTCCCCTTCTGTCACTGGGATCAAGCACTGTAAGATCGAACCCATCACAAAGCACCTGTTCCCATTGCAAGATAAATAGATTAAGTTGGCCAAACAAAACCCAAATATCGGAGAAGAAATACGAGGCTATAAGCAATCATGCATATGAGAGATCAAAGAAGACTCAAATAACTTTCATGGATAAAAACATAGATCTGATCATAAACTCAAAGTTCATCGGATCCCAACAAACACACCGCAAAAAGAGTTACATCATCTGGATCTCCAAGAGACCATTGTATTGAGAATCAAACGAGAGAGAGAAAGCAATCTAGCTACTAACTACGGACCCGTAGGTCTACAATGAACTACTCACGCATCATCGGAGAGGCACCAATGAGGATGATGAACCCCTCCGTGATGGTGTCTAGATTGGATCTGGTGTTTCTGGAACTTGCGGCAGCTGGAATTGATTTTTGTCGACTCACCTAGGGTTTCTGGAATATTGGGGTATTTATAGAGCAAAGAGGCGGTACGGGAGGCCACCGAGGTGGGCACAACCCACGTGGGCGCGCCTGGGCCCCCAGGCACGCCCTGGTGGGTTGTGCTCCCCTCGGAGCACCCCTCTGGTTCTTCTTTGGTCCAACAGGTGTCTTCTGGTCCAGAAAAAATCCACAAAAAGTTTCGCTGCGTTTGGACTCTATTTGGTATTGATTTCCTGCAATGTAAAAAACAAGCAGAAAACAGCAACTGGCACTGGGCACTATGTCAATAGGTTAGTACCAAAAAAATGATATAAAATTATTGTAAAACATCCAAGAATGATAATATAACAGCATGGAACAATAAAAAATTATAGATACGTTGGAGACGTATCAATCCCTCATGTTTAGTACGTAGCTAACTAGTGCAATCGCTCGGGTTCAGTAAGGGAATGCCTCGCAAGGGTTCAGCTAGCGAGCGCCTCGCACACATGCGCGTACAAGAGAAACACGCAAACCACACTGCATCGCTCGGCCCTGACCACCCACCATAACCGGGAACTCCCTGATATTTTCCTCGGCCTCACTTCTACCATGATTTTTTATGTCATGGACGGCCCAAAGAATTGCATGCAGGTGTGTCTCTGGCCGGCCCAGGACAAAACCCCATTTTTTGTTATAGAAGAAGGAGCCCACCACATCAATGATGATACGTGTGTTTGTCACAATTATCGTCATAGAAGTGTCATAACCATGACAGATTTTTTTTGTTTGGGCCATAATGTCACCGATGTGTCTTTTTTTTGTAGTGGTAGTAGTTCGTAATGGCCGTCATTGTATTAAAATTCCTGGAGTGGCATACTTGTTACCCACACCTATGCCTAACCGTTTCTCCATCGAGAATGGACAATTGCATTATTTTGCATAGGAAGGAGATGCAGCTTTTGACCTAGAAGGGCCAGAACCTGAGCAAGTAGATGAGGAAGAACTCGCCACCAACAAAGAGGAGGAGCAGCCCCAACAAGACTACACCACCTACGCGTACCTCAACAACCTTCAGGGCTCTATTGATGATACGAGCAACCTCGCATCATCCCTGAGAAGCACGTCCGCCTACATGAACATGAACTTCTCCAACTGGAGCCAAGAGTGGGCTCCTGACCAACCGCCACAATGATCTCAACATGGTGTTACAGCCTCCGACTGGTGCCATGACCTTTGCTACTATATACGTGTTTATGTGTGTAAATGTGGCTTCGTCACCCTTCTTGATGTTATGTTGAGGACTCCACTAGCCAATGAATGATTCACCAAGAGCGATAGCTCGGATTTCAGCTATGAGTTTGTTATCGTACATAGTGGCAACACTACAAACAAATATTATTTGGCTTTCTCTTGAATGGGTGTGTATGTGGTAAATAAAGGGGACTGATCAAAAGAGCTCGAAAGAGACATTATTGCTAAAGGTCCATAGTTCCCAAACATTAAGCCACAACGAAAACCTATGCATGATCACTTATTTGGCATAATCTCCTTCACGTGACAATCAAAGTTCTGGCAAACAATGACTGAAACAATGTGTTTAAAAGCCTAGAGGAGGAAACAATTGGGGGTGTGCTCAAGAGCACTGGAGCATCATATTTTCCTACATGCTTTCTACTCCCTAACTTATGTTTTCATGACTCTATCTTAAAAAACTCTTTCGTGCATTTCCGGCATGCAAGTGTTGTCTAGATTAAATGAAATGAAGTGTTGCAAAGTTGTTTTTATCTAGTAGATTAGAAACTTTGTGTTAATTATCTTTGCTTCACTAACACTTGCACTATAACAATGCCACCGCTATATTTATAATAAGTTTCCAGGTCAAGAAGCGAGGGCTATCTAGGCATACCGATCGTAAGTGAACCAAAACCTTATCCTTATTTCGGGTTAAACAACTGAGTTCCTTATGATTCGGATTTCTCTTTATGTTGCTCGAGGACGATCAAGTTTAAACCCGGATATTTCATTCAAAGAGAGATATTCGCTCCGGTTGTCGGAGCAACAAACCCTGGGTCCGTTGCCCAGACTGTGCATAGGCCCAAGGACAAGATTACAACACCACGGTCAGACCAAAGCACGAGGGATCAATTCTTTGGCTGGGCCAAAGTGCAGATCAAGAAGACCAAGATGAGCTAGAGAAACAAGATATCGCTAAGAAAAAAACCTCCCTTGCCAGACAAGCGAGCCTAGCAAGGTTGGGTTTGCCCCGGAAGCAAGTTTCCAGATCGTCCCGGCAGGCCTGCCGGGGCTTACGGAGGCAAACCACTCCACCGCACCACCTCATCACAACGCACGTCATCGATCAGTGCGGTGTCAAGATCCAAAGTGACTAAGTGGCTGCTATTTGCCACATGGCAGCCGCTTCCTACAGAAAATACCCCCAGGCGACACCCGTCCTGAGACGTGTCAAGCAAGCAGGCACGAAGCTGGCAAAACAGCCCGGCAGGGCCTGCCGGGCAAGCTGAGATGTGAAGTTGAGTGGCGCATTTAATGCGCCCTATCAGCCTGCAGAGTTAGGTATGATAGCACTGTTTGCTATCTAATCAGTATGTAATGACTGATTTGCTACTGTGGTGACCCCTTGATCTATAAAAGGAGGCCCATGGCAACCGTAGAAGGGGTTGGCTGATCTAGACCCTTGCACACTCATACGCGCGTAGCTGCTCTTGCCTCGAGGTGACCTTGCCGGGCAAGAGCGCTGCGTTCCTCCACCATTTTTCCACCATCAATCCACCAAAGCAGGAGTAGGGTTTTACATCTCACGGCGACTTGAACCTGGGTAAAAACTGCCCGTGTGATCTCTGCCGTGCCGTGTGACGCATCTTCGCTCTTTGTGCAATGTGCCCATCCCCCTGCCGAAAACAAAAGGGGCTCATGGCCCCATAGGTGGCCGTGGTTTCCCACGACATCTTTGGCGTGCCAGGTAGGGGGATCACTTGTGTGAACCCGAGAGAGTCAATAGCGCGTCATCTTCATCGCCATTCTTGTCAATGACGGCATCATCAACTATGGCGCCCAAGAAGAAGTCTGGAATTGCAAATCACCCGTCCACCTCGAAGGCTCCGCCGCCCACGACCGCCGATGTCGCGGGGAATGCGGGGACGCGCGAGGATGTGGACGCTGCGGGGGATGTGGTCGGCGCAGGCGGCGTCATCACCACCTCCCCCATGGCCGAAGCAGGAACGGGAGGCACCGGGGAAGGACAGCATCAGCAACATCCCGACAGCCATGCTCCATGAGGTACGAGTGGAGGGCTTATTCCGCCTGCACCACTTCTCCTCGCCGAAGGGCAAAGCCGCAGTGGTGGCGCTCGTTCTGGGGTGAATCGCAACCCTTTGGCCGCCCTCGCCGCGGGCGCGACCGCAGGGCGTGCGCCACCTCCGGAACAAGCTGACCCAGTTACTGTGCCCAATGGAGCTGCTGGCCTTCAAGCGCCCCCACTGCGTCACCATGCCATCCAAATGGCTGGTTCACAACAACGAGGGCACGGTGCGGTCGCTACCGGCACCGTCAGGAACCAAGCAACACCGCGATCTACATCATCATCACCTATGCCGAGCACTGCCTCAAAGGCCATGGTACTGGCTCAACTACTATTGAGATTCCCGCTGGCAGCCGATCAGATGGATGAGTGGCGAGCCACCATCCAAAGCCTGATTGGCTTCGCCGAGGGGGGAGGATCATAGCGAGCTGGCCCGCCATGGCCTCCCCAAGCAGCGATGACGGCCTGTGCTGCTGGCCGTACGGAAGGGGCCACCTCCCTGGTGCAATCCCACCACGACAGCCAGCACGGGAGCTGCAAAACCAAGAACCAGATGACGTCTCAATGGCCTCTTCTGACCCTCGAGCGCGTCCAGGCCAACAACGAGCCCCGGAGGACGGGCGAAGGAAAGACGCGCTCATCGTCGTCGAGCGACGCCACGACAACCACCGCCGGTCCAATGGGTGCGATGGCCTCGACGTCGATGAACCCGCACTCGGAGACGGCGGGTGCCTGCCTTTCAAGGTTGGGTGCCCTGCTTTCACCCGTGAGCTGCGGCAGGTCTGTTGGCCATCCGCTCGCATGTTCAAGCCAGAGATTCCAGAGAAGTATGATGAGAGGCTGAACCCGGCAGAGTTCTTGAGCATCTACAGCATCGCTGTTCAAGCTGCCGGGGGAAGAGATGAGAAGGTATTCGCCAATTACTTCCCTTTGGCACTCAATTCAAATGTGAGGTCTTGGCTGATGCACCTGCTGGAGAACTCCATTTCGACCTGGGCTGACCTGTGCCATGAGTTCATTGGCATCTTCACCGGTGGCCATCAAGAACCAGGGCGGCCCAGCGATTTGAAGCTTCTCCTGCAGAAAGAAGCAGAGACTTTGCGAAAGTACTTACAGAGATTCAGCCGAGTACACAGAAATATCCCAGATATCCACCCGGCAGCTGTGATAGCCGCTTTCCAATCCAACGTGCGCAACCGCAGGATACGTTCCAAGATGAATGTTCGGCTGCCCAAGATTGTGAAGGAGCTTTACACCTTGGTGGACAAATGTGCTCAGGTGGAGGAAGGGAGGAAACTCCCTGGAGAGGAAGATTGCGTCGACATCGACTCAGAGGATGACGACGAGTCCACCGGTCAGAAGAAGAAGAACAAGAAGCGCAACAAGAAGTGCAAGGATAAGGCAGTGATGTCAGTTGAGGGATCGGGCACGCCTAGTACCGGCAAGAAGGCTAAGACAGAAGCCTCCGGCAAGGAAGTTGCCACGTGCACTGACTACCGGCAGGCTGCGGCTGCCGAAAAGGCTGGGAAAGGTGATGGGCCATATTGCAAGATTCATCGGACCAAGGGCCACGATCTCCAAGAGTGTCACCAGGTTGAGCAGCTCGTGAAGAAGCAGAGGGCTGAGTATGAGAAGCGTGATAAGGAAAAAGGTCAGAATGGTACTGGCGGGAAGGGCCAGGGTGGTGAAGCAAATCGCCCCGGCAAGGCTCCTCGGAACCAAGGAAAACCCGCCAGGGACTGAGAGAAGGAGGATTGCAATGCTGACAGTGATGGAGGGGATGAAGAGGAAACCAGCGAGCAGGAATTCTAGAAGGCCACTGACGCCCTGTGTATTGACGGGGGTGCATCTTTGCATTCCTCTCACCGGCAACTTAAACAGTGGGCACGTGAGGTCAATGACATGGAGCCAATGGCATATTCTCAGAAGCCGCTCAAGTGGTCACGCACGCCCATCACCTTTGATCAAGAGGACCATCCTGACCTCACCACTACGGTAGGGTGCTTGCCGTTGTTGGTCTCACCAACGATTCGCAACCTCAAAGTCACATAGATGTTGGTTGACGACGGGGCCGGGTTGAATCTGATTTCCCCAAAGGTTATCAGCAAACTCCAGATAGCAGAGGAAGAGCTTAAGGTTACTGGCACATTTCAAGGAGTCAATCCCGGCAGGAGTCATCCTAAGGGAAAGATCACGTTGCCATTGACATTTGGAGGGGAGTTGAACTACCGGACTGAGAAGGTTGTGTTTGATGTGGTCGACCTCCCCCTGCCATATAATGGAATCCTTGGACGCCCAGCTTTGGCAAAATTCATGACGGTATCCCACTATGCCTACAACACTTTGAAGATGCCAGGGCCAGTGGGTGTCATTTCCATCCCATCAGACAAGAAGGACGCAATTATTTGCGTGGATAAGATGTACCAGGACGCAGTCGTGGCAGAGGCCGCGGAAGCCGCAGTTCCCGCCAAGGAAATTAATGGAAAGAAGAAGGCTAGCAGAGACACCAGCAAAGAGTTCGGGAAGCGTACCTCTTCGGGGTATGCTATGCCTGTAGATGACGTGCCGGAAAGTTCCAACAGCAAGAAGTCCAAGGCTGCTGCACCCCATGTGAAAAAGGTCCCGGCAGGGCTGGCTGGCGCTGATGGTACTTTTACTATCAGTGCCACCCTTGACGACAAATAGGAAAGCGCGCTAGTTGCCTTCCTATGGGCGAATATCGATGTGTTTGCCTGGCAACCATCTGATATCCCCGGTGTTCCCAGGGAGGTAATTGAGCACCACCTTGCTGTTTGCCCACATGCCCAACCCGTCAAGCAGAAGGTCCGGAAGCAGGCCTTGGAGCGGCAGCAGTTCATTGCCGAGGAAATCAAGAAACTTGAAGCAGCTGGTCTGGTCAGAGGAGTACTACATCCAACATGGTTAGCAAACCCAGTGGTTGTGCTCAAGGCTAATGGGAAATGCAGGCTTTGCATAGATTTCACGGATCTAAACAAGGCATGCCCAAAGGACCCATTCCCCTTGTCGCGCATTGACCAAATTGTGGATTCCACTTCCGGGTGTGATTTGCTATCCTTTCTGGATGCATACTTTGGGTATCATCAGATCTTTATTTCCAAGGAAGATGAAGAAAAGACCTCATTCATCACCCCATGCGGCACGTACTGCTTTGTGCGCGTGCCTTTCAGGTTGAAGAGTGCCAGGTCCACTTTTGCAAGAGTAGTCCAGGTTGGTTTTGAACCACAGTTGCACAGGAACATTGAAGCTTATATGGATGATATTGTGGTCAAGACCAAGGACAGATCAACCCTCATCCAAGATATGGAAGAGACATTTGCTAATCTGTGCAAGATCAACTTGAAGCTGAACCTGGAGAAGTGCGTGTTTGGTGTTCCCTTCGGCAAGCTACTTGGATTCTTTGTGTCCCACCGCGGGATCGAAGCCAACCCAGATAAGATCAAGGCTATCGAGCAGATTCAAGCACCCAAGACAATTAAGGATGTGAGGCATTTGATGGGGTGCGTTGCCGCGCTTAGCAGATTCATCTCCAAGTCTGTCGAACGCGCCTTGCCGTTCTTCAAAATTTTGAAGAAGGCAGGACCCATGAAGTGGACCCCGGAAGCAGACGCAGCACTGCGAGATTTGAAGGCCTATTTGTCCTCTATGCCCACTTTGGTTGCTCCCAGACCACAAGAGCCGTTGCTGCTATATCTGGCGGCCACCAATCAAGTGGTTAGTACAGCACTAGTGGCGCAGCGGGAAGTAGAGGAAGCAACAACCTCAGCTAGTGTCCCGTCCAGGAGAGAGAGAGAGAGAGCAGCCCGGCAGGGTCAGATATGGATCAGGATAAAGAAGAGCATGGCAGCGAAGGCAACCCCAAGGACGCGGCAAGGAAGAAAGTAGTGCAGCGCCCAGTGTACTTCGTCAGCTCCCTATTATAGGGGGCTAGATCAAGGTACTCTGGTGTGCAAAAGTTGATTTTTGGCCTTGTCATGGCCTCAAGGAAACTGCGCCACTACTTCCAAGCCCATGAGATCATGGTTGTCACTCGCTTCCCGTTGCAAAGGATACTCCGAAACCCAGAGGCTATCGGCAGAATAGTGGAATGGGCATTGGAGTTATCCAGCTTTGGCCTGAAGTTTGAAAGCACATCAACAATTCAGAACAGGGCATTGGCAGAGTTTATTGCAGAGTGGACACCAACCCCTGATGAAGAAGTGCTTGAAACAGTTATCCCCGGCAAGGAAGCGCCCCAAGAATGGATCATGTATTTCGATGGTGCCTTCTCCCTACAAGGTGCGGGGGCTAGTGTGCTTCTCGTTGCTCCCACTGGAGAGCACTTGAAGTACGTCGTCCAGATGCATTTTCCCCCGGAGGAGGCGACCAACAATACAGCAGAGTATGAAGGGCTCCTTGCCGGGCTCAGGATTGCCACTGAATTGAGAATCAAGAAGCTGATCATTCAAGGAGACTCACAACTTGTGGTGAGACAAGTCAACAAGGATTACCAAAGCCCATTGATGGAGGCATACATTGAGGAAGTGAGGAGATTAGAGGAGCACTTTGACGGATTGCAAACAGAGCACGTACCCCGTGCAGAAAACAGCATTGCTGATCATCTGTCAAAGTGTGTTGCGCAAAAGCTTCCTGTGGAACCAGGAACTTTTGTTCTTCATCTTACTCAGCCCTCTGTATCCCCGAAAACAATGGCCCGAAAGAGGAGGAAATTGGACTCCGGTAAGCCTCTCCCAGTAGAGCCCCTCGGGGCTCCTGGCAGGGACCCTGCCGGAAACAACTCCCCTTCGATTGCCAGGCTGCGCCCTCCTGCCGGGCCACTAGTCCCCGCGGTCGAGGAACGCGCTCCCGCAGATGAGTAGGTGCCGCTAGTCCTTGTTGCCGAGCCCCAGGCTCCAACTTGGGCAAGGCACATAGTCCATTTCCTCCAAACCGGAGAACTTCCCGAAGAGCCAGAAGAAGCTGAAAGAGTAGCCCGAAGGGCCAGTATGTATCAGTTTGTAGATGACACACTATACAGAAGAAGGCCCAACGGTGTGAAATTGAAGTGCATTTGCCGGGAAGGAGGAAAGGAACTGCTGGCGGAAATACACAAAGGCGTGTGTAGCTCCCACATTAGATTAAGGGCTTTAGTTGGGAAAGCATTCTGGCAAGGATTCTATTGGCCCACAGCCCTCCAAGATGCGGTCGAGCTAGTCACCAAGTGTGAAGCCTGCCAGTTCCATTCCAAGAACATCCATCTGCCTACCCAAGCTCTTCAGACAATCACTTTGTCATGGCTGTTTTCGGTCTGGGGGCTCGATATCCTCGGCCCTTTCCCCTGAGCTGCCGGGGGCTTTGAATTCTTGTTCGTTGCAATCGACAAGTTTACAAAGTGGCCGGAAGTAGATGCCATGAGAAAGGTGACCGCGCAGTCAGCTATCAAGTTCTTGAAAGGATTGGTGTGCCGCTTCGGGGTACCTGCCCGAATTATCACCAACAATGGCACCCAATTCACAAGTCGCGCCTTCATGCAATACGTTCATGCCCTCAGAAGCAAGGTCTCATTTGCCTCTGTGGCCCATCCCATAAGCAACGGACAAGCTAAGAGGGCGAACACTGAAGTGGTGCGAGGTCTCAAGACAAGAACTTTTATAAACTGCGGAAGTGCGGCAGGTGATGGATCGACGAGCTGCTGGTGGTTCTTTGGTCCCTCAGAACGACACCAAATCGAGCTACCGGGCTGACTCCCTTCTCCCTAGTCTATGGGGCAGAAGCAGTTATCCCCATGGAACTCATTTACGGGTCGCCTCGAGTGCTTGCCTACGATGAAGTAGCGCAGGATCAGCACCGGTATGACGACGCTGTGCTTCTCGAGGAGAACCGTCTCCGGGATGCTACGCGTGCTGCACGCTATCAGCAAGCCCTGCGCCGCTATCACAGCCGCAGGGTTCATGCCCGGTGTTTTGAGGAAGGTGACCTTGTCCTTAGGCGCGTTCAGTCCGCCAAGGGTACAAACAAGTTGACGCCGAAGTGGGAAGGCCCTTACCAGGTAGTACGAGTCACCAGACCAGGCGCAGTCCGTCTGGAGACCGGAGATGGCATTCAATTGCAAAACTCATGGAACATTGAGAATCTCCGCAAGTTCTACCCATAAGGCGTGGCTGTCGGGCCCTGCCCGGCAGCCACCCTTTTGTACAGGCCTTGCCTCAGTTGCATGTAACCCCTTGTACAAAGCCAGGCGTAGACCCTGAGCAACAGAGAAATAAATGAAGCGCTGGGGGCCCCCGACAAGTTGCATGCATGCATAAGCATATCATGAGCATCGCATGTTCATGTAGATAAGATCGCTTCTGGCATCATTTTCATCTGCATAAACTGCAGGCTCCTATAGTGGATTCAGCCCAAGAGGAGATAAGAAGATGAGCCTACACTACGATCTCAGGCAAGCCAAACAGATAAGTTCTTCCTTGTATCCATACATGTTTTGTAAGTAAAGACTTATACATGAGAAAACCCTACTACCCTTTGAAACTTAGGTGCTCCCGCCCTTCGACTCGAACGTTGCTTCGGTCAGGGTGGTCGCAGTGGCCTTTGTTTAAAAAGGACTAGCGGGGGGCTGGTCCCTCTTTACGATTTGTGCCTGGTAGGCCTAACTCCCCGGCAACAAAACAGAGGGTACCAGCAGGATAGCCTGTCGGGGGAAACTTGTTTATTTATAAATATAGAGGCATCCCGCCTCTGCATGGACATATACATGCACGAGTCCCTGGCAAGGTTTATCTTTTTCATTAATATGCTTGAAACAAGTACAGACCTTACAGGACACAAACATGGATTCAAGAGATTACATTATTTGAACTAAAATTTGGCAAGTGCCTGCAGATTTAAGATTAAAAAAAGATAAGTGCCCCGTAATGCCCTTTCTTGTCCCTCTCCTCCTAGGCACTGTGGCAGGAGGGGAAGAGGGCAAAAAGAGTGCCTGGGCAGAAGCCCAGCCTGACCCTGTCGGGCTCCAGGAGAGGTAGCCTGGCGGGGGCAGGAGGGCACCGACGAAGGCGACGATGAAGAGCATGGCGGAGATGACCCGTCAACTGCCACCACCAGGGCTAGCAGGACACGGCAGGGCTAATGGAGCTGCAGCCCGTGAGGAAGCCTGCCAGGATCTAGCTGGAAGGCTGCTGGAGGAGCCGGAGGCACAACCTCCACCCCTGCTCCCAACTCCCTGGCAAATCACCTTGTCGGAGAGGGGATGCAGGTGTAGATGGTGCTGCCACCGCCTGACGATGATGGTCCGGCTGATACTCAGCCGGAGTCAGAGTCGTCGCCCGGCCGGTCGGTGCCATCGTCATCATCGTCACTGTCATCCTCGTCGCTGTCGCTTGAGGAGGAGCTTGCGTCATCGGTCGAGCTCTCCGCACAATACCCTAAGCGAGCACCCGAGCTCCTAAAAACTTTGACAGAAAGGAAACCGTCCTCCATTAACTTAAAGTGGAGGACGTGCCCTTCCGACAAGCCATGGGCACGAGCAAAAGTCCTCCAACCTTGATGGAAGTACATGACGTGAGGGGCGGGGAAATCTACATCCACCCGTATGCTGCCATTCCCGCAGCCCCTCATGTGCAGCCTCAACGCTCGTGGGTGTTCGAGCTCCATCGCCCTTGCAAACGGAGTAGGGAGGTGGAGGCGGCCGTGCGGAGGCTTATATAGCCTGATGACGAACTCCAGAGGCTGGTCTCCGATGTGGCCCTCCAACGGTGGAGGAACGTCTAGTGGGGGCGCGATCAGGGCACCGCCCCGCCCCCCACCTCCGCGAGTGCCATGACGACCGCGGCCTCGTCCTCTTCCTCCTCCTCTCAAAGCGGGCTCTGATCCCGCAGTTTCAGGAGGAGGAGGGAGACACTGTCGAGCAGAAGCTCTCGTCGCCACCACCGGAGTACCACTGTGCCCTCGTCCCCTCACCATGGCGAGCAAAGAACAATTGAGGAAGGGGAGAAGGAAAGTGTGTGAACAAACACACCGCTTCTTCCCCTTTTTATAGAGAAACAAGGCAGGGGGCTGGCTTCTCATTCAGAAGGTAACCACCCTGCTCCTCCAATGTGGCTTCCCTGTGCCTTCAACGGCTCGGGGAATCCAGACCGACCTTCTGCGCCAATCTGCGACACCTGGCTTTCTGCCATGGCGCCTGCCCCCGCGCCCTCCGCTTCCGCCACCTACCCTACGCAATGCATGCGGTACATGTGGCTGATGCACCTGAAGCGGGAGGCAAGAGGGGCAGCAGTTTCTGCCCTGTGATCGTGGGGCACGGGCGGTCCACGGATCGTGGTCCGGCTTCTCCCATAACGTTGCGCACGGCGTGCGGGAAAACCAGAAACTAACCCAAGCTCGGGTTAATGAAGAAGCAAAGAAGATCTCAAAGGGCGAAGCCACCCTTGCACTCCTGCCTGTGCATTGGTTAGGGCCTACCCCGACGACGCCCAGTAGCGCGTTCATGCCAGGCCCAGGGGCTCCTGTCGGTGCAACAAACCATGGGTCCGTTGCCCTGACTGTGCACAGGCCCAAGGACAAGATTACAACACCAAGGTCAGACCAAAGCACGAGGGATCAATTCTTTGGCTGAGCCAAAGTGCAGATCAAGAAGAACAAGATGAGCTAGAGAAGAAAGATATCGCTAAGGAAAGAACCTCCCTTGCCGTACAAGTGAGCCTCGCAAGGTTGGGTTTGCCCCGGAAGCAAGTTTCCTGATCATCCCAGCAGGCCTGCCGGGGCTTACGGAGGCAAACCACTCCACCGCACCACCTCATCACGACGCACGTCGTCGATCAGTGCAGTGTCAAGCTCCAAAGTGACTAAGTGGCTGCTATTTGCCACATGGCAGCCACTTCCTACAAAAAATACACCCAGGCGACACCCGTCTTGAGACGTGTCAAGCAAGCAGGTGCGAAGCTGGCAAAACAGCCCGACTGGGCCTGTCGGGTAAGCTGAGATGTGACGTTGAGCGGTGCATTTAATGCGCCCTGTCAGCCTGCAGAGTTAGGTATGATAGCACTGTTTGCTATCTAATCAGTATGTAATGACTGATTTGCCACTGTGGTGACCCCTTGATCTATAAAAGGAGGCCCATGGCAACCGTAGAAGGGGTTGGCTGATCCGGACCCTTGTACACTCATACGCACTTAGCTGCTCTCGCCCCAAGGCGACCTTGCCGGGCAAGAGCGCTGCGTTCCTCCACCATTTTTCCACCATCAATCCACCAAAGCAGGAGTAGGGTTTTACGCCTCACGGCGGCCCGAACCTGGGTAAAAACTGCTCGTGTGATCTCTGCCGCGCTGTGTGACGCTTCTTCGCTCATTGTGCAACGTGCCCATCCCCCTGCCGAACCAAAAGGGGCTCATGGCCCCATAGGTGGTCGTGGTTTCCCATGACACCGGTACTGCCACTAATGACTAATGAATCCAAAGTATTCCACAAATCCTATCTTTGATATTTTTTCCACAGGAAATGAGCTAAAAAGGGAAGAGATCACGTGGGAGAAAGGAAAGGAAGGAAAATGGAGAAGAAATAAGTCACCGGGAGGCATCAGAAGACCACCAGAACCATAGACGGCATTCCATGTGACCGCACGCGCTTGCATGAGCGGTCGTTTGGCATGGAAACTGAGGCAGGTCGTCCACCTGAACAACTTTTATTAAGGGGACCCCATCAAAAATTCAACAGCATGAGAGAAGGAGGAGCATCGAGCACAGCCACAACCTGTTCATCATCATATTCATCCACGAACCCTAGCCGCCACCATTTTTCACCTCCATAGCCATCTCCACCACCATAGCCCTCTCTCGTCTAGTTCATACATGTAATTGTGCATCGCACAAGGCATGCGACATAATGCTAACAGGCTTTGAGGTATGCGACATAATGCTCTAGACGCTTTTTATAAAGGGACAGACCTTTGCATAGATAGTAGCCCCTGAGACTCTGTCTGGTTTTGAAAAAGCCGGACAGAAGATCATATAGTATTCGAAAGAGGTGACGTACTTTTATATTGTATAGCAGGCTTCCATGTTGGCGGCAACCGCCCAGGCCACTGCGGTTTCTGATCTCAAGTGAAGGCTACAGCTGGCTGATGATGATATCGACCGCATGAGCAAGAGGTTCGATGAGGCGCAAGGTATGCTTGAAATATCTCACACATGCCTGAATTGATATGCAAATTCTGAGTTTAAACTCATGCGCTGCTATGTGTATGATTGCAGGCAGCGCGGCCGAGGTCGAGACCCTCAAGAGTGCCCTTGCCCAAGCTAAGGAGGAGGCGAAGGTGAGCAAAGCGGCCGCAGACAAAGCGGCTGCAGATTTAAAGTCCGAACAGGTCGCCCACCGCCAGTACGAGGAGAGGGTGGCCGAAGTGGAGCAAGAGCTCAAGGACGCCGCCGGCAAGTGCGAGTCCTTGGAGGAGAAGAATAAGGCCCAGGCGGCCGAACTCGCCAAAGCCCTCCAAGAGGCCAAGGAGGCGAGGACCGAGTCCCGGGCAGCTCGCGAGGAAATCCGACAGTCCAAACAGATAGCGGCTGGTAAGCCCTTTCTTTTGCAGACTATATTTGGCGGTCAAAGATATGCCTTGCTCACTCGACTGTGGAGTTCTCCAGACACATTTGCGGATCTTTCAAAGAGTGCCGCCGACGCTGCACAGTTCTTCCGGGCCTAGGAGGGGCACATGACGGAGAAGCTCTTCTGGTCACAGTTCGCGGCGTCGGAGCGTCCGACGCTGTTGAACAACCACATGATGCAACTGGCACAGCTACACAGGATGTCTGGATTGGCCATGAAGGACGTCATAGTCTGGCTGTGGCCAACCGAACCCATTCCTAGCAGCTACTTCGGCCTGGTGCAACAACTTGCCGACACGCTGCCCCGAATTGAAGCTGTCAAGCGCTCGGTGTGCATAGAAGGTGCACGGATTGCCTTTGCCCGTGTCAAGATGCACTGGGCAAAGATGAAGGCTGCCGTTGTGGTGGTCGAGGGCCCACCCGAAGGCAAGGACCACCGCAAGCCAGAGCGGTATTTTGAAGACGTCCTTGAGGGTGCCCGATTAATAGAGGGCCAATGCTCAAAGGATATCATATTTCAGTGAATGTATCCGAGCTACCCAGACGTTGTTTTATAAACCAAGGCTTTGTAATATATTCATGTCTTTATCTGGAATTGCTTGCCTCCTGTGCGGCCGTATTTTGTTATCTTGAAAGTTTGCCAGTCATCGGCTTCAGCCCCCACGTAGATACTATGGGGGTGTTCGAAATAACGCATGATCATGCTTGACCCAACGTCTTGGTCCGTGAAGGAGGTGTCTGCGTAGGCGAACCAGGCAATCAGACTATGCGGCTTTATCACTTTCACTTAGCCATAGGAGTTTGACGGTGGGGCTAAGTACTAGCCCCTGGTGCGTATGCGGCTATCCGAACTGGGATGCCTTAAGCACATGACCGGACGGAGGCCAGTCCTTCGCATAATACGGAAGAAATCGCAAAAGATTTATAGCAAGTCGCCGAATAGCTGACCAACTCTCGCCTTACCATGACAGTCAGTTTTCGGCTTTCTCTACTGAGGTGTTTGACTGGACGAAGTAGAAACACAATCGCAGTAGTTCTCCCTTTACTACCCTAGCCGAACGAGCGAAACGTAAGGTAGTAACCACAGGAGCCGGGCAACCCAACTATTGACCAAAGACATGATTCGGAGCTGATGCATATAATGCAATATTCGGGACGCCGAAGTGCACTCTAAAAGCGTTCGGACTTTTTTTTTTGAAAATATAGGTGGCCGAATAGAGCCCCTAGCATTTTAAGCTATGCCGAGTTGTATATGCCAATCTGGCATGAAGAGGGAATACATATTATGAAATAAACCAATGTCGAATAGGGTTGGTAAAAACTGTTTCCATTATAGTCTGATTGATGCATCAAAACGTGTTTTTACAGATAATGCTATAAGCATCAGGGCTATTTTACATGCCGAGAATTTGAGAACAAGGGAAAGCTGTATACAGGTCCTAAAAAAGAAAAGGTATCGTGAAGATCCTTTGGACACCCTGCCACATGTCTGCGCCACTTTTCGCCTTGGTGGAGGATCCTTTGAAAGGATCGACGATTGAGTATATAGAAGGGGCCTGGGAAAGGGCCCTGCGCCACCGTAAAGTGACTTTAGGTTTTAAAGAACCTGTAATATGAGAGAAAAGAGAAAAAGAAGGAGATTAAGGTCCGAATAGGGTCGAGCCATATTATGGACCTCATCCGCGGAGTGCCTCCGTCGTCGCCCAAGGTATTTTGAGTGCGTAGTTATGCACACGCGGTACATATGCCGCGATTAGATGGGGCGGTGGACGGAGGCAAAACTGCTGGTCTAGCGCCGGATTAACCGAGCTGTCGTTCTACAGAGTAGGCTGGACTCGTTTAATAGTGTCCGGAGGCTTGATGGCCGATGAAGTGTTTGGCTTGATAAGGCCGCTCTGTACCTCGGCTGCAAGGGCCGCGGTGTGCTCCTTGGTACGGAGGGAGCGTTCCATGTTTCCATTGACTGTGATAACGCCACGGGGTCAAGGCATCTTGAGCTTTAAGTAAGCATAATGCGGGACTGCATTGAAGCGGGCGAAGGCAGTACGTCCGAGCAGTGCGTGATAACCACTGCGGAAGGGGACGATGTCGAAGATCAAGTCTTCACTTCAGAAATTGTCCGGTGAACCAAAGACTACTTCCAATGTTAATGAGCCCGTACAGTGGGCCTCGACGCCGGGTATCACTCCTTTAAAGGTGGTGTTACTAGGCTTGATTCTTGATGGGTCAATACCCATTTTGCGGATAGTGTCTTGACAGATCAAGTTGAGACTGCTGCCGCCGTCCATAAGGACTCGAGTTAGATGATATCCGTCAATAATTGGATTGAGGACCAGGGCCGCCGAACCTCCGTGATGGATACTGGTCGGGTGGTCCCTGCGATCGAAGGTGATCAGACAAGCCGACCATGGGTTGAATTTGGGGGCAAGGGCTCTACGGCGTAGACGTCCCTCAGTGCGCGCTTGCGCTCCCTTTTGGGGATATGCGTGACATATATCATGTTCACTGTTTTCACCTCAGGGGGAAATTTCTTTTGTCCCCCTGTGTTCGGTGGGCGGGGCTCGTCATTGTCCTCGCTTGGCGGCCCTTTCCCCTTATGTTTGGTATTTAACTTACTGGCCTGCTTGAAGACCCAACAATTTCTGTTGGAGTGGTTGGCAGGCTTGTCGGGGGTGCCATGAATCTGGCAAGGCCGATCGAGTATTTTGTCCAAATTAGATGGACCATCCTTATTTCCTTTGAATGGCTTCTTTCGCTGACCGGATTTAGAGCCACTGAATCCGGCGTTAACCGCCGTGTCTTCCGTTTCTTCGTTGTTGTTTCGACGCTTGTGTTTGTTGAGTCGTGGCCTGCCATTGCCGTCCCTGACTTTGGAGGTGCCAGGGTCGCTGGTACTATTGCTTCTACGAGCCAACCAACTGTCCTCTCCCGCGCAGAAGCATGTCATGAGTGCAGTAAGAGCTGCCATAGACTTCGGCTTTTCCTGACCAAGGTGTCGGGCGAGCCATTCATCGCAGACGCTATGTTTAAAAGCCGTGAGGGCTTCGGCGTCCGGATAGTCGATGATTTGGTTCTTTTTAATTAAGAATCTAGTCCAGAGTTTGCGGGCTGACTCACCGGGTTGCTGGACTATATGACTGAGGTCATCGGCATCCGGAGGCCGGACATAGGTACCTTGGAAGTTGTCTCTAAAGGCATTCTCCAAGTCTTCCCAGCTACCAATAGAGTTCTCTGGTAGGCTGTTTAACCAGTGTTGCGCTGGTCCTTTCATCTTTAGGGGGAGGTATTTGATGGCGTGGAGATCGTCGCCGCGGGCCATGTGAATATGGAGAAGAAAATCCTCAATCCATACCACGGGATGTCGTTCCATCGTATGATTCGATGATTACGGGTTTAAACCCTTCTGGAAATTGGTGCTGCATTACTTCATCGGTAAAGCACAAGGGGTGTGCGGCGCCTCTGTATCGGGCAACGTCACGGTGGAGTTCGGATGACATCCGTGTTTGGTTTTTGGCCCGAGTTCAGTTATGCTGCTCGTGCCAAGCTTGAAGGCCGTTGTCTCTCATCGGTGCACGCCCCCTTGATTCGTATATTGATCTGGTCTTGCCGGCTCTATTGTCCAGGTCCTGACGTAAGTCGTAGGTGTAGCCCTGAGCTGCTACCTCTTTGCCTCGACGACGAGGTGGCGCGGGCTGGTGTTCGGCATGAGTAGCTGTTTTGTCTCGCCCACGTGGTGGTCGGTCTGGTTCATCAGCATGATTATGTCTTGACGGTATTGGCTCTAGGGCCTCGTCATTGAATTGTGGCAGTAGCCGATGCTTCGAATAGCTCTTTGTTGGGCGTTCAAGGCCGTACTCCTCGGCTGCTAGGTCCTGGGTCCATCTGTCGTTGAGCGTATCCTATTCGGCTTGAAGCTGTTGCTGCTTCTTTTTTAGGCTCCTCGCAGTTGCGATGAGCTGTCGCTTAAAGCGCTCTTGCTCGAGGGGTTCCTCTGGCACGATGAAGTCTTTGTTGCTGAGGCTGACATCCTCCTCGGAGATCGGTAGATAGTTACTATCCTCCAAATCCTCATTCCCGACTGGCTCGTCGGGGTTAACTTGTCCCTCTTCCCAATTATCCTGCTCTACGGTAGGCTCAATGGGTTGGTCAGAGTCTTCAGCATTCTCCGGAGTGTCAATGTCTCCGGTGCCGGTATTACTTTCTTTTTCCCGCCGCGATCGTGAACGGCGCCACTGACGTTGATGCTCGGTGGTACCTCAACGGGCTTGTCCTCGATCGGATCTTGATTGCCATTGTCGTCCTCTTTGGGTGTATCCACCATGTACACATCGTATGTAGAAGTGGCAGTCCAACGTCCGGTGATGGGCGGGTTTTGGCTTGGTTCAGCTCCGGCATCGTCGTCCATACCGTCAATGTCTTCGAAGGCGTAGTCGAGCATGTCGGTTAAGTCTTCGACAGTGGCTACCAAGTGGGTGGTGGGTGGGACGAAAAATTCCCCGCACTCAGCCCCTAGTTTGGGCTGGGCGTAATTCGGAGCCGATACCTCCGTGATGGCGAGAGACCGCATTAAGTCCAAGGAATCGCTTAAGAGCGAAGGCCGGACGGGGAACCGAGGACCTGCGGAGCTGGGCATGGCAGACTCTGCCAGGTTGTGTTCACCAGTCGCAGACCTTGAGAGTTCGGAGTTGGCCTCCAGAGGTGAGTTTGGCTCTCCGATGACTAGGAGGGTCCTGCTTGGTTCCAGGCTCGCCGAACATACAGTTTCTTCTGGGTCTTCGGCAAAGGGCTCCATGGGAGGAGAGGGTCCGGTGGGTTTTAAGATCCCATCTTCGGAAGAGGTGGCCTGCCCTAGATCTATGGCCAGGGCAGGGATAGTAGTTGGTCTTTGAGCGGCGCCTGATGACGGATCCGATGGGTTGCCTTCTTAAAGATGAGGAATAGTGGTCGAGGCCATGAACCCTTCGAAGATCAAGTCTCCTCGGATATCAGCGACGTAATTCAGGCTCTCGAATCTGATCTGATGACCAGGGGCGTAGCTGTCGATCTACTCAAGGTGACCAACTGAATTGGCGCGCAGAGCGAAGTTGCCGAATACAAAAGGTTGACCGGGGAGAAAGGTCTCCCCGGAAACAGCATCGTTGTTGATGATCAAACGAGCCATCGATCCTTCTGCCGACGACACAGTGGAACTCGCAATGAAAGCACCAATGTCGGTGTCAAAACCGGCCGATCTCGGGTAGGGGGTCCCGAACTGTGCGTCTGAGGACCGAAGGTAACAAGGGACAAAGGGAACGCGATGTTTACCCAGGTTCATGCCCTTTTAATGGAGGTAAAACCCTATGTCCTGCTTGATTGTATTTGATGAGTATGGGGGTTACAAGAGTTGATCTACCTCGAGATCGTAATGGCTAAACCCTAGCTGTCTAGCCTATGAAAATTCTGATCGCCTCCACAAGCCAAACCCTCCGGTTTATATATGCGCCGGAGGGGGCTAGGGTTGTATAGAGTCAGTTTACAGAGGAAGGAAACTATACATCCGGACGCCAAACTTGCCATTCACACAAAGGAGAGTCCCACCCGGACACGAGGAAAGGTCTTCTGCCTTGTATCTTCACGGCCCATCAGTCCGGCCCATGTCACTTAGCCCGGCCACCCGAGGACCCCTTAATCTAGGACTCCCTCAACCATCGCTTCAAGGGAGTCTTCCTCTCATGGGTTTGATACCCAGGGTCACCTCTGGGAAAATAGGTGTCGGATACCCTTTCTTGTTCCAATATCGGATCAATAAAAAGGAGATATCACAAAACTCAATCAAGGTTTCTTAAGCAATCATCAAAAGAGGTTCCGTAAATGGAAAAATCATACATGAATACCTCAACAATCTTTTCACAAAAATCAGAGAATATATTAGGTATACATTTTTGAAAGGTAGCAGGTGCGTTGCATAAACCAAAATGCATACGTCTATAAGCATAGGTTCCAAAAGGGCAAGTAAAAGTGGTTTTCTCTTGATCTTCTTTTGATACAGGTATTTGAAAAAAACCAGAATATCCACCTAAGAAGCAAAAGTGTGTATGCTTAGACAATATTTCTAACATTTGATCAATAAAAGGCAAAGGGTAATGATCTTTTCTAGTAGCTTTATTTTGTTTCTTGAAATCAATTAGCATCCTATAACCATTTATGATTCTTTGTTTGATAAGTTCATTTTTATCATTAGGAATAACAGTAATGCCTCCTTTCTGACGGAGATAATGAACATGACTTACCCATCTACTATCAGCTATATGATAAATTATGCCTGCCCGCAGAAGCTTTAATATTTCAGTTCTTACCACATCCTTCATTTTAGGATTCAGACGACGTTGATGATCAACAACTGGTTTAGCATCAGGCTCCATATTAATCTTGTACTGACATAAAGTGGGACTAATGCCCTTAAGATCATCAAGAGTATATCCAATAGCAACACAGTGCTTCCTCGGAGTTTTGAGTAATCTCTTTTCTTCATGCTCTGAATCGTTAGCATTGATAATAATATGATATATCTTCTTTTCATCAAGATAAGCATACTTTAATGTATCAGTAGTTTCTTTCATTCAAACACATGATCACAATTAGGTGGGAGAGGATCTCCCAAAGTTTCAACAGGCAAATTGTGTTTAAGGATAGGTGCTTGTCTAAAGAATATTTCATCTATTTCATTTCTTTCTTTCATATGCATATCATTTTCAGGGTTTAGCATATATTGTTCTAAAGGATCAGTAGGAGGAACAACATACAAGCAATACCAATAATTCATATTTACTAGACAATTATTTATCATGAGGTTGTCTACGAAACTTAGAAAAATCAAATTCATGAGATACATCACCAAAATTAACACTAACTGTTTCCCTAGTACAATCAATCTTAGCATTAACTGTATTCAGAAAAGGTCTACCAAATATAATGGGACAAAAATCATCTTGTGGAGATCCAAGAACTAGAAAATCAGTAGGGTATTTGATCTTACCACACAAGACTTCAACATCTCTAACAATCTCAAGCGGTGAAATAGTATCTCTGTTTGCAAGCCTAATAGTAACATTAATGTCTTCTATCTCAACAAGTGCAATATCATTCACGACTTCTTGATATAGTAAAAGGAATAGCACTCACACTAGCACCCATATCACATAAACCATGATAACAATGATCTCCTATTTTAACAGAAACAACAGGCATGCCAACAACAAGTTTGTTTTTTTATCTAATGTATCTGGCTTAGCAATCCTAGTTGCTTCCTCACAGTAGTATATGACATGTCCATCAATATTATCAACCAAAAGATCATTAATCATTGCAATCTTAGGTTCCGCTTGTTTAGAGGGTTTAAGTGTTTTAGCATTACTCTTATTAACCACAATTGAAGCTTTAGCATGTTCCTTAATCCTAACAGGGAAAGGAGGTTTCTCAACATAAGCAGTAGGCGCAACTAGATCAACATTATAAATATTGTTTCATCTTTAACTATAACAGGTTCCTCAAACATTTCTTCAATAGGTGGATGAAATTTAAACCACTTCTCCTTAGGGAGATCAACATGAGCAGCAAATGATTCACAAAAGGTAGCTACTATCTCAGAGTCAAGCCCATATTTAGTACTAAACTTATGAAAAGCATCTGTTTTCGTAAGTATTGGCTTTTCATAATCTGTCAAGCCCATATTTAGTACTATAAATATTGGAACAATATTTACCTTTTTTGAATACCCAATCTTGAGAGTTGCGTTTAATTCTTTCAAGAAGATCCCATTTGAATTAAATATTCCTTTTTATAAAGGAACCAGTAGAAGAAGTATCGAGCATGGATAGATCATTATGAGAAAGCCAAGCATAAAAGTTATGTATAATTATTTCTCTTGAGAGCTCATGATTTGGGCATGTGTGCATCATATATTTAAGCCTCCCCCAAGCTTGAGCGATACTTTATCCTTCACCAAGCCAAAATTATATATATAATTCCGATCATGATGAACCAAATGCATATATAGGATAAATTTTTTGGTGAAATTCTAGCTACAACCGGTTCCACTCCCATGTTCCAGTATCATCCAATAGCCTATACCATGTCAATGCCTTTCTCCCCAAAGATAAAGGCAATACCTTCTGCTTAACTACATTATTGGATAAACCTGCAAGCTTAAACAATCCACAAATTTCATCTATATAGATTAAGTGCATCTCACAATGTATTGTTCCATCTCCTACATAAGGATTAGCTAGCAGTATCTCTAACATACCCAAAGGAATATCATAATAAATATTTTCAGTAGGTTGAGGAGCAACTCTTATTGCTTCTGGTCGAAGTGAAGATACCCCAAACAAGCCCCTCAAAGGATTATTTTCCATAGTGACAAGTGACAGTAAATTTCAGCACGTAATAAAAATGTTTCCTTACCAAAGGCGCTTCACTCCCCGGCAATGACATCAGAAAAGAGTCTTGATGACTCACAAGTATAGGGGATCAATCGTAGTCCTTTCATTAAGTAAGAGTGTCAAACCCAGCGAGGAGTAGAAGGAAATGACAAGTGGTTTTCAGCAAGGTATTTTCAGCAAGTACTGAAAGTAGTAGTAATAAATAGTTTTGCAACAAGTAGCAACGGTAATAAGGTGCAGCAAGGTGGCACAATAATTTTTATATAAAAGGACAAAGCATGCATGTTCTCTTATTCAAAGCAAGCATTCTCGAGGAGACATGGGAATTGTCGTCTAGTCACATTCATCATGTTTAGTTGACTCGCATTCGCTACTTTGATAATTTGATATGTGGGTGGACCGCTGCTAGGGTGTTGTTCTTACTTGAACATGCAACCCTCTTATGATTACCCCCTCTTGCAAGCATCTGCAACTACGAAAGAAGAATTAAGACAACTCTAACCGTAGCATCAAACATACGGATCCAAATCAGCTCCTTACGGAATAATGCATAAACTAGGGTTTATGCTTCTGTCACTCTCACAAACCATCATCTACTTATTGCTGCACAATACATTCCCTTAGGCCCAAGTATGCTGAAGTGTCATGTAGTCGATGTTCACATGACACCACTAAAGGAAGAACAACATACATATCATCAAAATATCAAACGAATACCAACTTAACATGATTACTTATAACAAGACTTCTCCCATGTCCTCAAGAACAAAAGAAACTACTCACAAATCATATTCATGTTGAAGATCAGAGGGGTATTGAATATGCTTAATGATCTGAACATTTAATCTTCCACCAAATAAACCAATTAGCATCAACTACAAGATGTAATCAACACTACTAGCAACCCAGATGTACCAATATGAGGTTTTGGGACAAAGATTGAATACAAGAGATGAACTAGGGTTTCAGAGGAGGTGGTGCTGGTGAATATGTTGATGAATATTAGTCCCCCCATGATGAGAGGATCATTGGTGATGTCAATGGCTTCGATTTCGCCCTCCAGGGGGGAAGTTTCCCCAGTAGAATCGCTCCGCCGGAGAGCAAAAGTGCTCCTGCCCAGGTTCTGCCTCGAGACGGTGGCTTTTCATCCCGAAAGTCTTCTCTCTATTTTTTCTAGGGCAAATATCCTCATATAGCAGAAGATAGGCACCACAGGCCAGCTGGGGGACCCACGAGCTCATAGGGTGCGCCCCTGAGCTCGTCGCTCCCAAGTGGCCCCCCTTCTGGTAATTTTTTCGCCAATATTTTTTATATATTCAAAAATATTTCTCCGTAAATTTTCAGGTCATTTGGAGTTGTGGAGAATATCTATCTCTATTGTAGCTTTTTCAGGCCCAGAATTCCAGCTGCCGGCAATCTCCCTCTTCATGTAAAACTTGCAAAATAAGAGAGAAAGGCATTAGAATTGCATCATAAAGTGAAATAACAACCCAAAGCATAATAAATAAAAGTAGGAAAACATGATGCAAAATGGATGTATCAATCATTCTAATTTGTGAGTAGTTCACCTAGGGCATAGGAGATGAGGGAATGGTAACATGTGATCATGCCTAATACTTAGTATAATTATGTTTGGTTACTTTGATGATTCTTTATGAGGTTGATTGTCCATGTCATATGTAATGTTTGTTTCTAATTTAAGGGGCCAAATAACTTGATCTAGAGAACTACATGGTAAACACCTGGTGTCTAGATTCCACAACCTCCATGTGTGATGTCCTGCAAGTGCACAGGGTTTAGTTGTAGCTTCTTTGAAGTAAGATTATCGATCCCATAGGGAGCACAAGAACCAATATTTTCATCTCTCAAATGATGTGAATAGAGTGCATGTGAGTTGTTAGTTCTCCAAAGCAGTAGTAATGTGATGGAAAGATAATGTTTAAGGTGCAAAGGTAAACAAGTAAAAGCAAATAACTAGAGTAGTAATTTAAAGGGCTATAGATAGATAGGATTAAAACGTTCCCGGAGAGTCCGGAATCCCCGCAAATGTGCATCTATAGCGGTGCCTAAATACAATGCTACTTCAGATTCCTAAGCCACTTTAAATGTTTCTCTTTGTGGGCAGAGCCGGTTCAGATACGTGCATACACGCGGCAGCTCCGTATCACATACACCACCACCGTTCTTCCCCACTCCGGTTATCAAACGGTAATTAAGGGGAGAGATGTCCCCGTGCACGTAGCCAAGGGGGTCTCTGTTTTACCCCCTATTGCAACGATCCGCTACGAAGGGAAATGTGGTCTGTCACTCACCTGCCACACCAACCACATGGTTCGCAAACAGTAATAACTTTCCGTCAAAAATTGGCATATGTTGGATGGTCGACTTAAGAATCCTAATATCAATCGATCTATCACACACTAGGGTTCATCCATGTTCCCAAGAACTAAAGGAACTACTCACTCATGAAGGCAACAAACATCACACCACTGAAGATGGAAATCATGAATGAATCGCACATGTAATACACAAGTTATTCCTCTAGGGTTCTTGATATTACAATAGGGGAGAAGGTAAATGATGATGATGATGACAGTGGGGATGATGTTGGAGCCTTCTTGATGAGGATGGTGGAGACGACAGCCTCCCACTACTGCAGGATGCTGCTAACGCGACACTACAATCAGAGACCCTTCGACAAAACTATGTGCGATGCATTAATCACAAACGGTGATGTAAAAATCATCAAAAAAGATGCAAAATGTTTGCGATGGTGGATACATCAAACACGGTTCAGATTTTAGTTGCGTGTGCGATGTGAGGCATACAGTTCACTCGAATGAACTGTTTGCGATGAGCTTAACAACAGAAACGGGCAGCCACATCAAGGTGTGTGCGATATATGGCACACAATTCACCCCGATGAACTGTTTGTGATGAGCAAAGACAGCAGAAATGGTCAGCCAGATCAAGGTGTGTGCGATATACGGCATATAGTTCATTCGGATGAACTGTTTTTGATTAGGCAACATAACAAAAATGGTTAGCTAGATCAAGGTTTGTGCGATAGAGGGCATACAGTTCATTCCGATGAACTGTTTGCGTTCGGCCAAGAGAACAGAAACGGTTCAACTTAACAAGATGTGTGTGATACGTGACAAATAGGTCCATAATCAGAAATGTGTGCAAAGACCGATAATAACACAGAAGATTGCTGCTAATAAGGCGTGTGTGTTGCGGGCAAATGCTTGCTGGTATACAATTGTTAGTGATTGATGAAATCATCACCGACGGGTTCCCTAGTATGGTCCGTGTGCGATGTCATTGCACACAGAACAACAATATATGTACTTATAACTTCTAAGGACTTGATTCCATAAACAGATTGAACATCCAATTACATAGGTGGCTAGTACACACATGACCTCTGCACACACCAAAGTATGTTCCAAAATGCCTAGAAAACTCAAATAATGTATAAAAAGGCAAAACAAACCCTGAATAATTTCATATTTTTAGGATGACGCTCCTATAATTGCATATTGCCTCTGTAAAATAAATCAAGGCGGGAAGAGACAACGTATGTCATTTTGCACACATAGGTGACAAGTTCCCTCTCGGAACCATGAGCCTTTTTGAGAGAAGCTCGGGTTTGTAGGAAGTTTATACCAAAACTTGTCCCAAATTGTACTAATTTTTTACCACAGCATGTTGGTGCCATGTCATAATACCATGCCAAGTTTCATGATTTTTTACAGTAATTTTGAAACCAGGTTTCTCAATGTTTACTGTCGAGTCGACACCGCCTTGGATAGGCTTTTTCCTGGTGGGTCCCAAATGTCAGAATCAAAATATGTCACTACCATGCAACTTTTCTTATTAAGAATTACAGCCCATTTGTTGTGCTAGCTAAAAATAAGTTTGTGGGTGCTGCGGGCGCTAAGAACTTGCGGGTTCTGTAATGAACAATGATCTCAAGGATCTGGCGAGAGTGATGTTCTTTCTCTATGTTGTGATTGCTCATAATATTTATGTATTAATTAAAGAAATGGCAAGTCTTTGGCCCTGTATGAAGGAAAATATGGGTCAAAGCTGAGTTGAAAAGGGCAACAATATCTAACTCCAGCTTACAAACGGTCCAAAAGCATGAGGATTAATTGTTCATCAGGTTTACAAAACCCAGATTAAACAGGGCAATAACATCTAACTATACCAAAGTTTTGGGCAGCCACAATCAAATGGATCGGTCTGATCCATAAAATCAAGATCCCGGGCCAGAAATTCTACTGGTACATGAGGACAAGTTGTTGTACATAGAAGCCGAGCGCATTCAGAAGCCCTTTTGTCCACCTGAAACTTCTTTTTATGTTGTTCAACACTTGCAGCCGTGAGAAATTTTTTGTTATAAAAGTTAATCCTCACGGACAATAGTGCCCTCGCATTCAACATGAAGAATGTGACAAATCTAGTGTTCGAAGGGTTGGATGCATATCCTTCCAGCGTTACTGTCGTCAAACGAATGTCATGAGATCTGACAAAATCCAGGTGCTTCTTGAACCATCGATTGGTTATACCTTTTTCTCCTTGGGTTAGTGCCTAAATAGAGATGACGACTGAAAATAGTTAATGTCTAAAAAAGAGTGTTGAAAGAGCGATAACTGAACAATTAATTATAGTACATTATATATGGGCTTTCAATGTGCGTGAAATCATCACCTTTATATACAAATTCTCCAGACATGGAAAGCATTGCAGCACAACAATAATCGTGTTCAGATCAAAACACCACATACTGATATGTAAGGTCTTGACAGAATCCACCACCATTGATAGGATGGACAAGCTCTTCATTGAGCATAGAACATAATATTAGTACCAAAAGTGTACTCCAAGATGATACTTAACTTATGCGCACAAATGAAAAATGCAGATTACAAAAGTTTACGTGAATAATATACAGTACCTCAATAGGTGTGGAGCCAAACACCATCTTGAACCATCTAAAAGGATCACGAATTGCAACCAAGGTCTCCAGTTTAGGCGCAGAGACCACAGTTATTTGCAAAGGTACTATAGTAGAATCAAGGAGCAACCTTTGAAGTGAAGGGGCATCTTTGATGGTGAGATCATGTCCAAAAAAACAAATTCACATGCTTACAAGGCGAGGCGACTTTATTTTGAGACAACGGCTACGAATTTCTATTCTGAAAACAAGCAGCAAGCACTCGAGGGCAGGGCAGCTGGAGTGGATGATGCTGTGTAGTGCGGCCTCCGACAGATCAACCACCACAAGCGCAAGTTTTTTTAGCAGTGGGAGTCGAAGCATTTGTACCAAATTGTCTGCTAGATGGCACCGGGCGAAGGTGGTGGTGTGGAGAGAGGAGGAAAACCACAAGATGGACATCGGTGGTGAGGGCACAGATACATCGGTTCGTGGTATATTACATACATAGTCATGGTAGAACTCAAGCTGCTCGAGTTTTTTGAATTGACGGGATGTTAGCCAGGCGCCCAGCATGCAGGGTACGTCCAGTAGGTAGCATGCCGGGATGCGAATGCGTTGAACGGAGCCCTGGTGGGAGGAGATGATGGCTCCGGAGTTCGGAATCATCATCGACAGATAGCTGATGACAGTCAAGATTAAGAGGCTCGGCGGGCCACTGAGTGCGCCACCGAGATGCGATGACTTGTGTGCGGCAGCTATCCTTGGTGGGAAGAAGGGAGATGATCTCCCCAAGGATGCCATCCGGGAGATCGCTGATGCGGTCCGCCGGAGATTCTACAGGTTCCTTGGATCTAGGGGGGCCGTGGCCACTTATGGCCGCGCTGCCGGGTGCAAGATCTATAACTGGCGGCGTCGCTGGCCGGAGCTTCATCTGTTTACATATCAATCTGAAAAAATGGCAGAAACATATATGTAGGACATTCAAAATCAATTCTCAAGATCTGGAAGAAAAAAGGCACAAACATATATGTAGGACATTCAAAATCAATTCTCAAGATCTGGCCACGAATTATTAGCACGCACACTAACCCTAGTCGGATTATTAGTAAAAATCACTTGTACAGAACAAACAATTAATCACTAACCCTATATGGATACCATTCAAACAATCAATACACTACATGCATCTAACGAATCTTAATTACTCTGATTTCATGGATTGAGAGAACATAACCATAGGATTTGTATTCCAAAAAAATTAGAGGAGGGGAGTAACTAGAGAAAACACATGACATGTTTGCCGCACAAATGGGTAGAGATGACTAACCGGTTTTCCGTCGGAGTCGCAGTCGTTTCCGGAGTTGCTATGGACCTCCGGCTCCGGCTGGGGGGGGGGCACGACGGCACCGACGAAGTCAAGGTCGTGCTGCTGCCCGCATGAGACCTCGTCGGCGGCCTCGGCAACCTCTGTGCCCAGCTTCACACGTTGCGCGGGTGCTTCACCAGCCCCGTTGTCGTCACTCCCTCCGATGGTGCGCTTCGGCGGCATCCTTATACACTTCAGAGAACGGTGACCTTTGTGGACCGGGGGTGCGGCTGCCTATTATGGCCAGCGGCTCAGGCGCGCCATTAATATGGAGCAGTGGGAGCGAGGCGGGCGGTGGTCAATGGCTGTCTCGCCTCCCGGTGAGCCTACGCGGCGGACTTCTGGCATGCCTACCATCATTCAACACAGCTACTCGCACGCCTCCCGGTGACACTGCGCAGCGGAAACGCCTCCCGTAAATTCACACACCTGCACGCACGCCTCTCGGTCTGCCTGCACGGCGGACTACTCGCATGCTTCCCGTCAACTCACGCCTGCTCGCACGACACACGGGGCACGTGGTGGCATGTATATTGTTTTCATTTTTTGATGATTACTTCTGCCGCTTTATTGCTTAACCGAAGCATGTCATGTATACATTGTTGGTCTAACGCACACGCTCCAAATAAATAATCCATATACGATATTGGTTGCCAATATTAACAATCTCCCATTTGTAAGAATATCATATCAAAACTTGTCTCAAATTTGACGAAAAAATACAATATCACAATCTACTTGTGTCCATATGACACCATGATAAGTTTCATGAATTTCAACTAAGTTTTGGATTTACTAGATTTTAAAAATCAATATTCTCAATGTTTTGAAATCTCTTGCATGAGGAAACATGCACCTAGGGACACACATATGATTTTGCAATCCATTTTGGTGCACATGTAGCTCAAATTTGATATTTGCACATTAAATCCCTAGGAAATCAATCAATGTATAAAAACGGTCGAATGATCTATGTTTTTTTAAAATTTTAACACAACACTCCTTTGGTCACATTGTTCACTACAGATAAAGTTTTAGATGCCTCAGAGTGGTGGTGGTGGTGCGGGATGTGTGTGTCTGTGTGTGTGTGGGGGGGGGGGCGGTTCGGCAATACACTACGAGTCGTGAGCCTCCATGTGGGATATTGATCATTTTGTGAGTCATATATGCCATATCAAAGTCGTGAATTGGTTATTTAAAACATTACACGGCCCTTTCATACATACATGTTCGGGCCACATGCATATATATATATATATATATATATATATATATATATGTATATATTGGTGGTCCTCTCGGACACTCCCTCGTGTGGTTATCAGCGATGTGCCCATTCATTAGCCCGCAAAGGTTTTCAGTTTCCACCGACAATGAGAGGCATTTGACCAAAGGTGGATTCATCTTGGCATGTGTGTTACGGTGTGGATCATGGTGAGATTCCATATCAAAGTTTGGGCATGTACGTACACATGAGTCCCTCCCACCGGCTCGAAGTGAGGGGGCTACGCGTTGTGAACCTCCGTCGAGTGCGTTTCCGGTTTGCGAAGCATGTGCCACATCAAAGTTGTGCATTGGGTATTCAAACATCACACGACACACCTGTTTTGGGCACATGCACGCGGCGGTTTTCCTATGACACTCACTCGTGTGTGACTCTCTCTGTGGGCCCACGAGGTCATCATCGATTAGTTGAACCTACAACAAAAAAGAGGTTATTTGAACAACAAGGATGGTTCTTTTTTGGTTTGTGTTACGTATATGCACGGTAGGAGTATGTAGTACATGTCAAAGAGGGGGGAAACATGTATACTATATATGTGTCATAACGTCACTTCATGTGGGGACATTCCGGTTCCCGAGGTAGGTGCCACATCAAAGTTGTGCATTGATATTCAAACATCATCACGCAACACCATGCAGGCGGTGGTTGCCCTATAGGAACTCACTCGCGTGTGGCGCTTCCATCTGTGGGCTCGCGAGGTTTTCCTCCATCACATTGACCCAACGAGAGAGAGAGGTTAATTTAACCATCAAGGAATGATTCTTTTTGGTTTGTGCTATAGTAGGAGTATATATATACCACGTGTCGAATGGGGGGTAGCACATACCACGCATCATGAACCTCGCTCTCCGAGGTATATAGGTGCCACATCAGAGTTGTGCATTGCATATTCAAACATCACACAAACACCTCTTTGGGCCACATGAAGGCGGTGGTTGTCCTATATAGGATGCTCACTCACGTGCGACGTACGCTTCGCTCCTATGGGCCCGCGAGGTCGTCACCCATCACTTTGACCCAACGAGAGAGGTATAGTTTGACGAACAAGGAGGATTAATTCTTTTAGTAGGGTTGTGTTACGGTAGGAGTATATAGTTCGTGTCGAAGGGGGGATGGTACCAGCATATACTAGGTGTCACCAACCTCACTCCACGTGGGGACTTTATGGATTTTGAGGCAGATGCGGCACATTAAAGATGTGTATTATTAGGTATTCAAAACATCACACCTCTCGATATATATGTTTGGCACACATGCAAGCGATGGTGGTTGTCATCTGGCACTCACTCACGCGGTTATCGGCGATGCTTCCATCAGTGGGCCCGCTTGGTCCATCACTTTCACCGACAACGAGAGAGGTTAATTACTTTGACTTAGGAGGGGACTAATTTTTTTGTGTGTCATGGGTATAGGTCATGATGTGAGATTACATAATTAATAGCACATGTGTGCACATGAATCCATCCCACTGGATCGAAGTGGGGGGGGGGGTGGCGAGCACACGACACGTCATGAACCTCTTGCTCTATGTGGGGACTGTGCGATTTTCAACGTGCACCACATCAATGTTGTGCATTGGGTATTCAACTCATATTCATGCATCACACAACTCCATAAATATGTTTGGGACGCATGCATGCAATGGTTGTCTTTGGACACTCTCACTATCTTCATTATCGGCGGCAATCCTATATATTCGTGGGCCCACGTGGCCATCCATCATTTGGACCGACGAAGAGAAAGGTTACCAAGGTGGATTCTTCTTCTTTGGTTCTTGTTACCATATAGTAGGTCCATCATTCCAGGCCTAATTAATTAAGTTTGAGCGCATGTTACGCGTCGTGAACCCTCGCTCACTGTGGGGATTTTACGGTTCCAAAGCATGGCGCCACATCAAAATTGTGTATTGGGTATTCAAACACCACACACCACTTCCATATATATACATATGTTTGGGCCACATGCACAGAGTGTGTTCTGTCTTCAGGCACTCCCTCTCGAGGTTATCGACGACAAAAGCTAGCCCATTTTGCGGGGCCATGTGGACATCCATCACTTTGACCAACAACGAGCGAGAGAGGTTATATGACCAAGTTGGATTCTGCTTGGTCCGTGCTACAATACGTCTTAGTGAGATGCCCCCCCGACGTGTGTGTGTGTGGGGGCGCTACTTTGCACTACCTGCAACCTCCGTGGGGTCGGGGAAGTCCGATTAATTTTGCGAAGCACATGTGCCACATCAAAGTTGTGAAAGTAGTTAAATATCACACCGCACCCTTTTCATACATATAGTAGGGCGACGCGCAGGTGGTTCATATGTGGTCTCACCCATCTTGCGCCACAAAGCACACATTTGTGGGTCGGCACACAGTCCACCTTTGTCCGGAAGCGAAAGGGGAAGTTTTGACCATGATGGACTCCTATAGGTTTTGTGTTATGGTAGGGTGAGATTTCAGACCTAGCTATTTGGGGGCATGCGTTCGTAGCTAGGATTCCCTTACCACCGACACGAAGTGGAGTTCGTAGGGGGTGGCTGACTAGTAATACTATGCGCTTTGTGCGACAGGTGCCACATAAAAGTTGTACATTGGGTATTTGAACATCAAACCACCCTTTTCTTACACATATTTGGTCCACATGCAAGTGTGTTCATGTTCTAACCCTTTCCCGCGTTATTCTTTTTGCCAAATTTGTAAACAACAAACAAGTTGGATGCAGCAACTGTCTGCGATTAGGGACGCAACACACACGGTTTGCTCAGACTACCCGTGTGCCACGCCCGTGCCCATGTCACCCACATCAGCACAGTAGATTTGGCTCCATGAGGCTTGCCTCCTGCTCTCGAAAATATCTACTACCTCACAATCTTGAAAATATCTACCGCCTAGAAGGTTTTTATGTTTGATAGCACACGATTAGTATGTGTAGACCGTGTGCGATGTCTGTTACTCCCGCTCTGCTTCAATCCCTTGATTCAAATTTTCAGTAGCCCTGGCATTTTACTCCCGCCTCTGCATCCCTCGCAATCTCAAAAATATCTGCTCGCCCTTGATTCAAATTTTCAGTAGCCCCGGCATGTTACTCCTGCCTCTGCATCCGTCGCAATCTCAAAAATATCTGCTCACCCTTGATCCAAATTTTCAGTGGCCCCGGCATTTATTCCCGCCTCTACATCCCTCGCAATCTCAAAAATATCTGCTCGCCCTTGATCCAAATTTTCAGTAGCCTCGACATTTATTCCCGCCTCTGCATCCCTCGCAATCTAAAAAATATCTGCTTGCCCTTGATCCAAATTTTCAGTAGCCAGGCATTTTACTCCTGCCTAGTAAAATATTCAGTTGCCGCAGTATTTCCTCAAACACCACCTTGCCCCCCCCTCCAAACACACACACACACCCCAAAATCTCCGCTCACACAGACACACACCACCCCTCCCATGCTCGAAACCATTGGTAGGTCACCGCCATCGCCGCCGCCGCCGCCTCCATCCTCAACCTCTGCCTGTGTGCCGGGGAACTCGAGGAGCCAATGGCCCCAAAGAGGTTTATCGCGTCCTCTTCTCCCGATGTCGGTGAGGTGGCTGCCAAGGTGTCCCCGTCGTCCTCCACAGGCTCGTTATCGAGCCACCGTCGCAGTCGCCCGATCCGCCCACCACCGCACCCCTACGCCGGTTCGAGGACTTCCCTGTCCTCCTTCGGGCCCGGTGGCCGACTAGGTCCTACCTCGGGGTCTGGCAGCGACGGTGGGGGATGTGGGTCGCCGAGATTACAGATCGGGAGACCCACACCCGCCGGTGGCTCGGTAGCTTCCACATGGCCGAACTCGCAGCCATGGAGTACGACTGCTGGCAGGTCCGCTACTACGGCGCGGCGGCTAGGCTCAATTTCCCCTTCGACACATGTCCGGTCGACCTTGTCCCGCCGGAGCGAGGGGTGGTGAGCTCAACTATGGCGCGGGAGGACCACGAGGTGAGGGAGCACCTCAAGGCCGAGCCGCCGACGAGGCCTACATGCAAGAGCTCCGCCGACAGCAGCCGGAGCTCGTGGAGGTGGAGTGGATGATCTTTGCCGGCGCGGAGGGTGTGACACCCCCGGCTCAATCGTGCACTAATCATACACGCAAATGCACATGATCAGGCCTAAGGACTCACGGGAGGATATCACAACACAACTCTAAAACATAAATAAAGTCATACAAGCTTTATATTACAAGCCAGGGGCCTCGAGGGCTCGAATACATAAACTTGCATACAAGCGTCAGCGGAAGCATCAGATATCTGAGTACAGATATGTAACAGAAATAGAAAGGCCTTTAGAAAGGCGGGGCAAAATAAAACACTACGATCGAAAGGCGTAGGCCTCCTGCCTGGGACCCTCCGATCCTACTCCTGGTCGTCAGTCAGCTCGAAGTAATATCCACCCTCGGGGTAGTAGTAGCGATCGTCGGCGGGGACAGCTGTCTCAGGGGCTCCGCCATCTGGTCGCGATAAACTGATATGGGGAGAGAAGGAAAACAAAGCAACCGTGAGTACTCAGAAGTACTCAGCAAGCAAGGATCTACACTACATATGCAACATTTTCAAGGGGAGGATGTATATGTTGACTGGGCTGCAGAAATGCCATAATAGAGAGAAGGCCTAGTCCTATCGAAGACTAGCATCTTCAACGTTCTTGCAGCAATGGAAGAGAGTAGAACAGTACAATATAATGTAGCAGTATCATTAAGTCTCAACCTCACCCAGAGATCCTTTCTCGACTCCCTGCGAGAAAGCAATCCCAGAGCCATACAATCATCAACCTCGTCCTGAGATCCCTTCTCGACTCCCTGTGAGAAGCAATCCCAGAGCCTCATATCCAGGTCTCATCTCAATTTCTAGCTGTATCGATCGGGATACAACTCCAAGTGTCCTTTACCGTAGGACCGGCTATCGATAGAAGTGTTCTTCCCTGCAGGGGTGCACCAACTTACCCAACACGCTCGATTAACTCCGGCCGGACACACTTTCCTGGGTCATGCCCGGCCTCGGCCAAATGACACATCGCAACCCTACCGAGAGCTCAGCAGAGAGGTCCCCGTCGATCTACATCCTAAGCGCTCAGAGATCTTGGGCCATCGCCCAGTGCACTCCGAGTCGTTGCGTGCAGGGGGAAGCCAGGCACCAGGGGGGCGCCAGTCCGTCCCGGCCGCAAGGCGGAACTGGACGTCTGACAGAGCTTTCGGCTGATGCATACGATGCAGAGTGCCCATAACTCTTCCCACGTGATGGTTAGTGCTATCAGGCCAGAGGCCTGCTCGGATTAAATATCCAAATCGTTAGTGGACTAGGGCTTGCGGTAATGAGCAGAGACTCACGAAAGATGTGACCCCGTCGTCCCGTCTCGACGACTTGCTGCAAGGGTTAAGAATGCCCGGCCGCGCCTCGTATTCATCACTCGGGCACCATACAGGCAACCCGTCTTCACATCACATGCGGGTACCCCTCAGGGTCGACCCGCCTTCCAAGTAACAGTGTAAAGTCCAATTATCCGTGTGTCCATAACATCAGGGGAATCCGAGGTATCACCCTCGTTGGATTCCTACTTGATGTATCCGTCAAGGTGAACTCGAAGGAATCACCCTCGCTGGGTTCACACTTGAGGTGTTGTACGACGGCGTCGTTATCGGAAGCGGTGAAGGAGGAATCACCCTCGATGACCATGACCGAATAGCTACTCTACAGAGTTAACATCAGAAGTGCTACACGAGGTATCACCCTCGGCACTCGATATTAACGCTGCAGTGTCGTTACAACTAAAGGGGGGTGATGTGCGGTGCCGGGGTCTGGTCTTCAATCCCGTTGATCGGGTCTTCTGATAATCCAGTGGGGCAGTCGCGATAAGTGGGGTCACTGATAGGTCTCTACCCAGCCTATACTAAGTAGTTTAGGATACGCAGGTAATTATCAACAACAGGTTACAATAAACAGGCTATGCATCAGAATAGGTAAAGCAGTAGCAGCAGTAATTCTAATGCAAGCATGAGAAATTAGAATGGGTGATATCGGGATGATCAAAGGGGGGGGGGGGCTTGCCTGGTTGCTCGGCGGCGAGGGCACGGTCGTCAATGGTGTCTTCGGGCTCCGGAGCTGCGTCGGTCTCGGGGATGATGTCGGTGTCGGGGTCTAACGAGAGAGAAGAGGGGGAGGAAACAGTATAAATACACAGCGAACAAGTGCAACACAAAGCATAACATGGCAATACGCGGTGACAGAGGTGATCTAACGCAGTGCCGGGTGATACTGGCGAAGGGGGAATTCATCCGGGAATGTTTTCCCGGTTCCGGACATTTGTTAGACAGATGACCGGAGGGGAACGGTTGCATGTTCATATAGCTACGGGTGTCTGACAGGAATACGGAGGACGTATTCGGGTTCGTATCAAAATTCTGAGCAAGTTTCATGTATAAATTATTTTCATCGGAGTTACGGATTATTTAATATGATTTTCTAAAGTTTATATTAATTTCTGGAATTTAATTAATTATTTAAATTAACATTATCCGAAACAGTAGTTGATGATGTCAGCATGACATCATGTTGACGTCAGCAGCTAATCTGACACGTGGGACCCACCTATCATTGACTGGTTAGTTAATTAGGGTTAACTAATTAATTAGTATTTAATTAAACTAATTAACTAATTTAGATTAACCTAATCAGGGTTAATTAACTTAATTAATTAACTAATTAATTAATTAATTAAATTTTAATTTTAATAATTTTAATTTATTTTTATTTCTATTTTCTATTTTATTTTTATTTTTATTATTTAACAGGGGGCTGGGCCCCACGTGTCTGTGGCCCAGTAGGGGCTCGCGGGCGCTGGGCATACGGGTGCGGGCGCTCGCGCCTTAGGCCACGGCCAGGCACGGCACGGCGTCGGCCAGAGCGGCGCCGGGAGCGGGGCGAGGTCGCGCGCGCGGGCGGGACTGCGGGGCGGCGCCGGAGGAGGAGCTGTGGCAGGGGGGGCGGCGGGGCGATGGTAGGCGGTGCGGGAGGCAGGTGCGGGCGAAGCAGGCGCGCAGCAGCGGCCGGACGGGGGAGCAAACAGCGCGTGGACGTGCGGCGGTGAGCGCGAGCGAGGAGGGCACGGGGCGCGCGGTCGAGGGGCGACACGTGCGGTGACGCGCTGGTCGAGGGGGGGGGGAGGAGGGCAGACGGGGCTCACAAGGGGGGCGGATGCGGGCTGGAGGTGGCCGACGGGGAAGAGGACAGGGAGGCGCTCGGCGACGGCGATGAGGACGAGTGCGACGTCGGGGAGCGGGGCGACGCGGTCGCCGGGGTCGCCGCCCGTCGATCGGGTCTGGGGGGGGAGGGAGCAGAGGGACGAGGGAGACGTGGGAGAGGAGGGGCGAGTGTGGGTGGGCTAGGGTTCGGGGTCGCGCAGGGGGGGGGGAGAATATGGGCGCGGCTGGTGGGCCGGCCGGGTGGCCTGCTGGGCCGTGGCCCAGGGGGGGAGGGGGTTCTGTTTTTTTTGTTTTCTTCTTTTCTTTTTCTCTTTTCTCTGTTTTACAAATAGTTTGGCCTCTAAATGGTTTTTGCAAAATATGAGACCTAGCCCTTAAATCTCAGTGCATTGAATGCCACTACAATAAAATGGTTTTGAATCCAAATGTTTTCTTTTAGATTTTATTTAAATAAATAGGTATTAAATAGTGTTGTTTTGTGGTTGTTAGGGTCACCTAATTTATTTAGTATATGTTGAATATAATTCTAGAATTGTCTCTGGAATATTTATTATTTAATGAACATTTTAGTCTCTGGATTTGTACAACTTTTATTTTCACTTTTAGTTTGAATATCCATTGGAGTTTGAATTTGAAAGGGATTTACTCCTAATGATGATTAAGCACTGTTGATCCTGATGACATGGCATTATCAACAGGGTGATTACTGTAGCTTAATACATGGGGTGTTAGAAATCTCCTCCACTAACAAGAATTCTCGTCCCGAGAATTAAGAGGTAGAAGGAAAATGTTCGGGGTATTCCGCACGAAGATTATCCTCGCGTTCCCAAGTGGCTTCATCTTCAGTATGATTTGACTACTGCACTTTGAGGAACTTGGTAACCTTCTGACGGGTCCGACGTTCAGCTTCATCGAGAATGCGGATTGGATGCTCCTTATAAGATAGGTCATCTTGCAATTCGAGCATCTCGTGATCCATAGCTCGGTGCGGAGATTCCTTGAAGCATTTACGAAGTTGCGACACATGGAAGATGTCGTGGATATGAGAGAATTGCGGCGGCAACTCCAATTTATATGCCACCTGACCATGTCTTGCAACAATGTGGAAAGGACCAATATAGCGTGGAGCTAGCTTGCCCTTGATTCCAAAACGGTGAGTGCCCTTCATAGGAGTGACTCGCAGATAAGCCTGATCACCAGGTTGATAAGTCAAACCCCATCGTTTGCGATCATAGTTGCTCTTCTGGCGGTCCTGAGCCGCCTTGAGATTTTCTCGGACAATGCGGACTTGCTCTTCCGCGTGTTGAATAATGTCCGGTCCAACAAGAGGTCGTTCCCCAGTTTCTGACCAATTCAGAGGGGTTCGACACTTACGTCCATATAGAACTTCAAAGGGGGCCATTTTCAAGCTAGCTTGATAGCTGTTGTTATAAGAGAACTCGGCATACGGGAGAGATTCTTCCCACTTCTTACTGAACAATATAACACAAGCCCGAAGCATGTCTTCAAGCACTTGGTTGACTCGCTCGACTTGGCCTTGGGATTGGGGGTGATAAGCTGAACTCCAGGTAATATGAGTTCCCATAGCTGTTTGGAAACTTTCCCAGAACTTTGAGGTGAAAAGACCGCCACGGTCCGAACTGATCTCCTTCGGAATACCGTGGAGTGAAACAATTCTGGAGATATATAACTCTGCTAACTGACTAGCAGTGATAGTCTCTTTGACAGGCAGAAAGTGTGCAACTTTAGAGAGTTGGTCGACGACGACAAGAATAGCATCGTGACCCTTCTGTGACCTGGGAAGTCCTGTAATGAAATCCATCTGAACCTTATCCCATTTCCATAGAGGAATAGGAAGTGGTTGCAGAATTCCAGCCGGTTTCTGATGTTCTGCTTTAACGCGATGACACACATCACATTCAGCAACATATCGGGCAATGTCCTGCTTCATTTTAGACCACCAGTACCTTTGACGGAGATCACGATACATCTTGGTGCTACCCGGATGAATAGACAGCGGGGTATCATGTGCCTCCTTCATGACCTTGTCGGTCATAAGTTCGAAGCGAGGTACGACAATGCGGTTTCTGAAATACAAGGTTCCATCTTCAGACAGCGAGAAATCCCTGTACTTTACAAGGTGAAGGTCTTTCTTCATCAGATCAATTTCAGCATCTTTAGCTTGTGCATTCTTAACAGTTTTCTCAAGATCTGGTTGTATCACAAGGTTATTAAGAGAACCCTGTGGAACAATACGCAGATTCAGCTTGCACAGTTCTTCAAAAAGACGAGGTTGAGCTCGCCTAACCATGAGGTTGTCGCAATAGGACTTGCGGCTTAAGGCATCAGCCATCACGTTAGCCTTGCCAGGGGTATAGGAAATACCCAAATCATAGACCGCAATGGCCTCCATCCATCTTTGCTGACGGAGGTTTAGAGAAGGTTGAGTGAACAAGTACTTCAGACTTTTATGATCCGTTTAGATCTCGCAACGATTACCGAGAAGGTAACGTCACCACAACTGTAATGCATAGATCACATCAGCTAGTTCTAGATCATGTACCGGATAATTCTCTTCATGTGGGCTCAACTGACGAGAGCCATAAGCAATCACTTTACGCTCTTGCATTAGGACACAGCCAAATCCTTCACGGGATGCGTCACAATAGATCACAAAGTCTTTGCGGGTATCTGGAGGAGATAGTACTGGGGTAGATGTCAGCTTGTCTTTGAGTGTCTGGAAACTTTCCAGACATTTTTCTGTCCATTCAAACTTAACTCCCTTGTGAAGCAGATCGGTCAAAGGTTTAGCAATCTTTGAGAAATTCTCGACAAAACGACGGCAATAACTTGCAAGGCCGAGAAAACTTCTCACTTGCTTGATGTTCTTCGGAGGAGTCCAGTCCAGAATAGCCTGAACTCGTTCTGGGTTAACGGCAATACGTGGGCAGGTAGTCAAAGAGATTGACAATGATAACACAGATCAGCGAGGGGCAAGGATGGCATTGCCGTTCATGAATTCAATTAACATCTCGGAAGAACTCAAAATGTTGACGCTGAACACGACACATTTTTCCGGGAGATTCCAAAAGTGTCAAATGACGGTAGGCAAGGTATATGATAACTTGGAAAGAAAAGGGTAAACAACCCAATGGAAAGAAAAATGATTATTAGACTAATCAGATCAATGGTAAGGAATTAAGCACAGATATCCAGCTCTCCGGGTGGACGAGATTTACGAGATCCTAAGTGTCGGCGTTAGTAAACTTTATTTAACCCGAATAGAAGAGAGATCATAGTCCCAGAGTATAGACGAGGAATAAAAGATCCTAATACCGCCCAATTGGCGACGTGGGCCCGTAAGCCACACAGCCAAGTTAGTAAATCAGTTTGGGACCTCTAGACTCAACTTCGGCCAAGGAGTTGGAAAGGGGGATTCCTACAGGCAGTCGGCTCTGATACCAACTTCTGACGCCCCCGGCTCAATCGTGCACTAATCATACACGCAAATGCACATGATCAGGCCTAAGGACTCACGGGAAGATATCACAACACAACTCTAAAACATAAATAAAGTCATACAAGCTTTATATTACAAGCCAGGGGCCTCGACGGCTCGAATACATAAACTTGCATACAAGCGTCAGCGGAAGCATCAGATATCTGAGTACAGATAAGAAACAGAAACTGAAAGGCCTTTAGAAAGGTGGGGCAAAATAAAACACTATGATCGAAAGGCATAGGCCTCCTGCCTGGGACCCTCCGATCCTACTCCTGGTCGTCAGTCAGCTCGAAGTAATATCCACCCTCGGGGTAGTAGTAGCGATCATCAGCGGGGACAGCTGTCTCAGGGGCTCCTCCATCTGGTCGCGACAAACTGATATGGGAAGAGAAGGAAAACAAAGCAACCGTGATTACTCAGAAGTACTCAGCAAGCAAGGATCTACACTACATATGCAACATTTTCAAGGGGAGGCTATATATGTGGACTGGGCTGCAGAAATGCCAGAATAGAGAGAAGGCCTAGTCCTATCGAAGACTAGCATCTTCAGCGTTCTTGCAGCAATGGAAGAGAGTAGAACAGTACAATATAATGTAGCAGTATCATTAAGTCTCAACCTCACCCAGAGATCCTTTCTCGACTCCCTGCGAGAAAGCAATCCCAGAGCCATACAGTCATCAACCACGTACTGAGATCCCTTCTCGACTCCCTGCGAGAAGCAATCCCAGAGCCTCATATCCAGGTCTCATCTTGTCGGTGTACTAAGTATTGGGCCCTTAGTACCCCTTACTTGTGCACGGGCAGTTGTAGCCGTCCTCGCGGCAAGGCTTGCCGGGATCAGCTCGAGGTCGATTTAAGTTATCAAGGAAATCATCAAGTCAGAAATCTGAGGATCAGCGAATGAGCAAAGCTGGAAATCGAAGATCTGCCTCCCCGACAAGATCCTTGCCGGGGTGGCCTGAGGAACCCGGCAAGGCTTGGCGCCCAGCAAGTTTCGGTGCCTGGCGAGGTTCTGCCACTGTGCCACCGCTTCGGCACAGTGACGAGTCTGACATTCTGGCTCCTTCCGTGGATGCGTGGCGGCGCACCAGTGGAGGAGAGCTTAAGCGGTGCTGATGGGATGGCCCCTTTTTCCATCCCAAGAAAGTGAGGACACCTAAACGGACACCTCACGGTGCATTAAATGCGCTTGTCCTAATCCGTTAGGGGTTAGGTATGATACCCTGTAGCTACTTTACACCTCAATGTATGTACATTTTGCCACTGTGGAGACCCCTTTGAGCATATAAAAGGAGGCCCAAGGCAACTGCTACAGAGGAGGAGGACTTCTGGCCCATTCTGCATGCGTAGCTGCTCTTTGAATGTACTGTTCATTGCGAGCGCTCCTGAAGGCTGGGCTCAAGAACATCAATAAGAACAAAAAGCAGGAGTAGGGTTTTACGGTGATCAGCGGCCCGAACCTGGGTAAAAACCTCACACGTCGGTCACCGGTTCTGCTCTTTGCGTGTACCTCTCCCCCCGCCGAATCGTAAAAGGGGTCTCTCGGGATCCCATAGGTGTCGTACGCCGACACATCTCAATTTCTAGCTGTATCGATCGGGATACAACTCCGAGTGTCCTTTACCGTAGGACCGGCTATCGATAGAAGTGTTCTTCCCTGCAGGGGTCCACCAACTTACCCAACACGCTCGATTAACTCCGGCCGGACACACTTTCCTGGGTCATGCCCGGCCACGGCCAAACGACACATCGCAACCCTACCTAGAGCTCAGCAGAGAGGTCCCCGTCGGTCTACATCCTAAGCGCTCAGAGGTCTTGGGCCATCGCCCTGTGCACTCCGAGTCATTGCGTGCAGGGGGAAGCCAGGCACCAGGTGGGCGCCGGTCCGTCCCGGCCGCAAGGCGGAACTAGACGTCTGACAGAGCTTTCGGCTGATGCATACGATGCAGAGTGCCCATAACTCTTCCCACGTGATGGTTAGTGCTATCAGGCCAGAGGCCTGCTCGGATCAAATATCCAAATCATTAGTGGACTAGGGCTTGCGGTAACGAGCAGAGACTCATGAAAGATGTGACCCCGTCGCCCCATCTCGAGGACTTGCTGCAAGGGTTAAGAATGCCCGGCCGCGCCTCGTATTCATCACTCGGGCACCATACAGGCAACCCGTCTTCACATCACACGCGGGTACCCCTCAGGGTCGACCCGCCTTCCAAGTAACAGTGTAAAGTCCAATTATCCATGTGTCCATAACATTAGGGGAATCCGAGGTATCACCCTCGTTGGATTCCTACTTGATGTATCCGTCAAGGTGAACTCGAAGGAATCACCCTCGCTGGGTTCACACTTGAGGTGTTGTACGACGGCGTCGTTATCGGAAGCGGTGAAGGAGGAATCACCCTCGATGACCACGACCGAATAGCTACTCTACAGAGTTAACATCAGAAGTGCTACACGAGGTATCACCCTCGGCATTCGATATTAACGCTGCAGTGTCGTTACAACTAAGGGGGGGGTGATGTGCGGTGCCGGGGTCTGGTCTTCAATCCCGTTGATCGGGTCTTCTGATAATCCAGCGGGGCAGTCGGGATAAGTGGGGTCATTGATAGGTCTCTACCCAGCCTATACTAAGCAGTTTAGGATATGCAGGTAATTATCAACAACAAGTTACAATAAACAGGCTATGCATCAGAATAGGTAAAGCAGTAGCAGCAGCAATTCTAATGCAAGCATGAGAAATTAGAATGGGCGATATCGGGATGATCAAAGGGGGGGGGGCTTGCTTGGTTGCTCGGCGGCAAGGGCAAGGTCGTCAATTGTGTCTTCGGGCTCCGGAGCTGCGTCGGTCTCGGGGACGACGTCGGTGTCGGGGTCTAATGAGAGAGAAGAGGGGGAGGAAACAGTATAAATACACAGTGAACAAGTGCAGCACAAAGCATAACATGGCAATACGCGGTGACAGAGGTGATCTAACGCAGTGCCGGGTGATACTGGCGAAGGGGGAATTCATCCGGGAATGTTTTCCCGGTTCCGGACATTTGTTAGACAGATGACCGGAGGGGAACGGTTGCATGTTCATATAGCTACGGGCGTCTGACAGGAATACGGAGGGCGTATTCGGGTTCTTATCGAAATTCTGAGCAAGTTTCATGTATAAATTATTTTCATCGGAGTTACGGATTGTTTAATATGATTTTCTAAAGTTTATATTAATTTCTGGAATTTAATTAATTATTTAAATTAACATTATCCGAAACAGTAGTTGATGACGTCAGCATGACATCATGCTGACGTCAGCAGCCAATTTGACACTTTGGACCCACCTGTCATTGACTAGTTAGTTAATTAGGGTTAACTAATTAATTAGTATTTAATTAAACTAATTAACTAATTTAGATTAACCTAATCAGGGTTAATTAACTTAATTAATTAATTAATTAATTAATTAATTAATTAACTATTAATTTTAATAATTTTATTTTATTTTTATTTCTATTTTTGATTTTATTTTTATTTTTATTATTTAACAGGGGGCTGGGCCCCACGTGTCTGTGGCCCAGTAGGGGCTCGCGGGCGCTGGGCATACGGGTGCGGGCGCTCGCGCCCGAGGCCACGGCCAGGCACGGCAGGGCGTCGGCCAGAGCGGCGCCGGGCGCGGGGCGAGGTCGCGCGCGCGGGCGGGAGTGCGGGGCGGCGCCGGAGGAGGAGCTGCGGCAGGGGGGCGGCGGGGCGATGGTAGGCGGCGCGGGAGGCAGGTGCGGGCGAAGCAGGCGCGCAGCAGCGGCCGGACGGGGGCGCGGCCAGGGCGCGGACGCGCGGCGGTGAGCGCGAGCGAGGAGGGCACGGTGCACGCGGTAGGGGCGCGGGCGAGGGGCGACACGGGCGGTGACCGCGGCGAGGGGGGGAGGAGGGCAGACGGGGCTCACAAGGGGGGGCGCATGCTGGCTCGAGGTGGCCGATGGGCAGGAGGACGGGGAGGTGCTCGGCGACGGCGGTGAGGACGAGCGCAGCGTCGGGGAGCGGGTCGGCGCGGTCGCCGGGGTCGCCGCCCCTCGATCGGGTCGGGGGGGAGGGAGCAGAGGGACGAGGGAGACGTGGGGGAGGGGGGGCGAGTGTGGGTGGGCTAGGGTTCGGGGTCGCGCAGGGGGGAGAATATGGGCGCGGCTGGTGGGCCGGCCGGGTGGCCTGCTGGGCCGTGGCCCAGGGGTGGAGGGGGTTCTGTTTTTATTTTGTTTTCTTCTTTTCTTTTTCTCTTTTCTTCTTTTTACAAATAGTTTGGCCTCTAAATGGTTTTTGCAAAATATGAGACCTAGCCCTTAAATCTCAGTGCATTGAATGCCACTACAATAAAATGGTTTTGAATCCAAATGTTTTCTTTTAGATTTTTTAAAATAAATAGGTATTAAATAGTGTTGTTTTGTGGTTGTTAGGGTCACCTAATTTATTTAGTATATGTTGAATATAATTCTAGAATTGTCTCTGGAATATTTATTATTTAATGAACATTTTAGTCTCTGGATTTGTACAACTTTTATTTTCACTTTTAGTTTGAATTTCCATTGGAGTTTGAATTTGAAAGGGATTTACTACTAATGATGATTAAGCACTGTTGATCCTGATGACATGGCATTATCAACTGGATGATTACTGTAGCTTAATACATGGGGTGTTACAGAGGGCGGCGAGGTTATCGTGCTCTCCTCCGATGACGAGGTCGAAGGTGGTGAGGATGGCGGCGTGGAGGGCATCGAGGACGAGGAGATCGACGTCAACGAGTGGAGGAGTGTCTTCCCCAATGACCCCGACGACTGCACCGGCCCGATCCCGGGTCGAGGCACACCGTACCTGATGAAGAAGTATTGGCTTGACCTCCACTTCGACCGAACGTAGTTTATTTAGTTTAAATTTATGTTTTATGTTCGGTTATGCAAAACTATCTATGTTTATGTTTGAATGCATCCTACTTTCGGTTGAACCTGCTATGAACTTGATCAAATTGAAGCTTACAACATTAAGTTTAGGGGATCGACTAGAAACAGCCAAAAGTTTCCACTAAGGGTTTTACTCCGTTAACATTTAGGGGATCGGCTAGAGATGGCCTTATGCCTTGTTTATTTCAGTTATTCACAATGTGATGCTCTATATGTGCAACTATTTGCCGTGCAGTTCAATTTCATCAATAATAGTTTCAACAATACCACTATGAATTACGATATTTGGTTGTTGTTAAGGATGTTGCAGTTAACATGCCTTTCCATTTTTTTAAAAATAACTAGTTTACTTTAGACCTGTACAATACCAATTTGAATGACTATATTTGCTTGTTTTTAAATGTTATGCCCGTTGCAGTTAACACACCTTTCTACTTCTTGTTTTGCTTAACTAGCGTGCTTAAACCTGCACACTGAAGCTATCATTTGGAGATTATGTTGTCTACCATGGATATATTTGGTTGATGTTTAGCCTGTTGCGCTTAACATGCCTTTAGATGTACTCACACAGGACAATATTGGGAACAGCTGCTGTTTTTCATCGACGTTAGTTTCATCACATTGCTTATATATACTCACTGTTCAGGATATTGGTAGCTGGTATCATATAGGCTAGGGGCTGATAAGGGATTAATCATCGAATCAGACATTTCTGAATATATGTGTAACCCATTTATCGGTAGGTTAACTAGGGCCATATTTAATATATCTGAGGCTACATAGCAACATGCATTGTTCCGAATGACTAAATATGCAATCCTAGGCTACATAGCAACAAGGAAGAGTGTTACCTTAATGTTCTGATGATATCTAGATATACATGTAATAAGATCTTATATAATGGGATGGAGGGAGTGTTGTACTACATCATTGTGCAATTGTTGTTTAGCTTCTAATATTAACTTGGTGCTTTTAGGTACATATGTCATTGCCAAAGATCCATGCTTCGGCCCTTTCTGCGTATGGGGCAATGAGATATTCATGAACCAGCATCAAGTGAGGAAACTAATACAGGTTGTTATTAAATTGGATCAAAAGATGTCAATCGAATTATTTGTTTACACTTTATGCAAGACAACAGTGAACTGCAGGATGGTAAGTAAGAACTCTGTAGCCTTCTTTTTACTGCCCATAATGAGTTGTGTTAGATGACAATGTCTGAATCTTTTTCCTTTGCAGTGGTTCCCGAAGCAGTTTAATCAAGATTACCTCTCAAACCACATGATTGGCGGCTGGCCATCATAAGGGGTTGGACTAGAGTCGTGCGTGCCTTCTGCATGGAGGAGAGCACAATAGAGGGGCATTCCGCTTGACCTTGTTCAACAACCAGAACGTCTCCCGCCTCTTTCTTTACCATCTTTAATAGTACAAGTATACAACCCTGGTTCATCATTCTTTATTTGGTGCTTATGTAATTCTTTTTTTGATGTAATTCTTGAAGATATGTACCTGTGAATTGAATAATGCATTGGTTGTTTGAACCTGATGGATATGAATAAAGCTATAGCCTACTTTCAAATTCAAATTCGATACAATTTTAAATAGCAACAATTAAATTAGGGTGAAATTACGCTCTGCAAGTCATTACGATGCACACGGTCTATAAAGCACACCATGTGTGATATACATCATAATCCGACATGGTTCACGGAGAGGAAACGTGTGTAACCATGCACACAGTTGCTGTTTGCAAAGCGTGTGTGATGTCAGACAATATCACAAACGGTGCGAGAAAACTAAACGTGTGTGATTATCGCCTTATCACACACGCTTTACAATCATGAACTGTTTGTGATGTGGCGCGCATCGTAAATGTAGAACCAGTTTGGTACATGCCTGGAATGTGCCTGGTCTGCGCCTGGTATAAGGTAAAACCACAGAAGTCCGACTGTGATGGTAATGCGAGCACAAACGAGTAGCAAGGATGGAGCGTTTGGGATAGGTGCGGGCATCGCATACGCTTTGTTCTGGAAAACGTATGCATTCCTATTCCCTATCCCCGATGGTTTCTGGGTCATTTGGGAAGGACCCCCCTATCGCCCACACTCACTAGGTGACGGTTTAAAATGCCGTCGCGGAAAGGGGTTAAAAATCATTTGTATAGCAGCTCGCTGTACCAGTGTCCTCTTGCTGGTTCCTCCCTCTGGATCACTCCGGCGGCTAGGGTTCCTACTTCTAGACGAGTTTCGGGTGTCTTTGGGCGTCTGATCCACAATCCTTCTTCACGAGGTGAATATAGTTGATCCGGCGGTGGCGATAGCACTCCATACAACAACTCATACGGGCGGGCGCAGTCGTATGGAACGTCGTCTTTTGCTCTGGACCTCCTGTGGCGACTGCCTCTTTGTCCATTTTACTTCTTTCTCTTATGGTAGGTGATTATCACTTTAATTGCATGATTACACTACCATTTTATGAGATTTCTTCTGTATAATAATATTTGGTCAAAAAAGCTTTATCTAAGGAAAACGACAAAAAGAAGCGCGCGAACACGGTAAAATTCCATGAAGCCTACAGAGTAGGCACAAAAATATTAAAAAAATAATCACATAATTTGGACTCATCAACTACCCCAAGATTAAAGGTTTGCTCATCCCTGAGAAAATGCCGCAGCTTGTAAAGAGGTCATCCTAGTTATGAGATGCGGGTGTATAAAAAATGAATGAGTCCATCATAAACTCAGGATTTGCGTCATCTAATGGGCTCTATCGTGCATCATAATTATCTCGGTTTTCTTCAGATGAGTATGAAGGCTTCCCCACCATACTATCTATCATTAAAGATAAGCCTAGAAACTCTAGGTGATGATGGTTTCTTTTCTTCAACTGGACAAGCTCTTATGGCTTATTGCTTTTAATAGAGTTGTTTTTCCTTTTTCCCTTTTTTTCTCTTCAGTTACCAAGCCTACCCCATATCGCTGGAATTTTAGAATTCTTTTTCTCTCTTCAAAATGTGGTATGAAGGATATGCTTGATAGCCCAAGTTTTACTATTGGGAATTCACAAAAACCAATTCAACCTTTAAATTTTTGTTTACCAAGAAAACTTTTCCTCTTTCCATACATGGCTCATTAGTTCAGAGACTTCACCAAGTAATCACAAAATAAACTGAAATGAAGGTCGCTTCATCAAATCATGTTGTCAACTTCTCATTTCTGATTGATACTAAAGATCTGGAAGACTTATAGTCATCGTCTAAGAACAAAAATATGTAGCACACGAAGATGCAAAATCATACTAGGCAAATCCAAAAATAATCATGACCGATCAGTCATTAAATCATCCCTAACTCATTGGATAAAACTCACCCCCCTTATCTGGGAAGCATGATTGTCCTTACTTGTTCAAACTAAATGAAAAACTTTTGAACGGAGTTTAACGGAAAATAAAAATAGGGGATAGAAAAGGGCCTCAAAATCCCCCCAAGCTTATCATGCTAAGCTGACTGGATTCATTTAGTCTCCTTCTTATTAATACCAGTGTTCTCTTCTGAAGGTGCAGGGGTGACACCAATGAGGACATCAATCATGAGTTTATTGGCAACCTCTGGGTCCTTGATGTGAGAGCGGTACATGCAAAGAGTTGCATCTTGATTGGCAATGATTCTCAGGCTCGTGTCAAGAGCCTCACAGGTCTTGACGGCCAGGGCCACCTCCATCTCCCTGATCTTTCTAGTCATAGCTTTAGTTCTAACTGAAAAATTATTGACATGTACCTCAGGCTGAGAAGGAGTTCTGGCACGCCTCTTCCTTGAGGGCCCCACTTGCATGCGAGCACCGATGTGTACATCTTGCGCGCCCTTGGGTCGATCTCCTCTGATTCTGCCAAAGGATCATGGATGGTGTAGTTGCTAAAACCACACTTCCCCATGGTGATGGAAGTATCTTTGACAAAATCGACATTGTTCTCATTGATGACGACCTTGATTACGTTGATGGGGATCGACGTTGGCTTCTTCCCCCCTCTTCTCATCTTCATCTTCTTCACCACTCTCAAAGGGTAGTTCCTCTGGATCTTCCTCCGAGGAGGACCAATCGCGCGAGCGCTAGAGCCTCTCCTTTATGTTTGCCGGTGAGTAGCCTTGTTGTTCCAGATCATCCTCCTCCTGGGAGGAGGTTTGCTTCTCGTCCCACGAGCGAGCCATCTCTTCCTGCACTTCAAAACTCAAGAAAGTGGTTCCTAGATTGGTTTACTAGTTTTGATAGCGGAAGAGGCAAAGGTTCTGTATACAAGAGGTTAGGGGCACATGGTTTGACGAGATAAGGAAGTTAAAAAGAATCGGAAACAAACTGGGCAAAATCAGGCTAAATTCTGTTGGAAATCAGAAAGAGATCACAATCGCCGGCCTTTCATACGACCATATCCTGTCGTTTGAGTGGCCGTATGGGATTCCTTCAGCGAGCCCTTTTCCAACAGAGTGTTCGATGGCCTTTCGAACGACCGTTCCCGCCCGTTTGTATGCCGTTCAATCTTCTCACCTTTTTCTCTCTTTTTTTCATGAAAAGTCAGTCGCAGAGGACAGAATGTTTGACAACCTTTCAAACGACCACTACTGATCGTTTAGCATCCATTTGATTACTTCTCCTATGCGCTCAAATAATCAGTGAGAAAGACGGCGTGTCATATGCCCGTTGCTGGTCGTATGAGCACCCATTTAGCTCCATAAAATACAGAATTCTGTACAGAAAAATAAGATGAAGATGAATAGAAAGAACATTTAAGGTCATGGGGCAAATTTGCCTATGTTTCTTTGTGCTGCCCATACCTTGTTCTTAGCATGTGTTTTCGTCCCAGGCTTCTTCTTCCTTCGTGGAATGGGAGGTGTGATGTCTACTACACAACTTATTCTTGTAGACTCGTGTTGGGCCTCCAAGCGCAGAGTTTTTGTAGGACAGTAGCAATTTTCCCTGAAGTGGATGACCTAAGGTTTATCAATCCATGGGAGGTGTAGGATGAAGATGGTCTCTCTCAAACAACCCTACAACCAAATGCAAGAAATCTCTTGTGACCCTAACACACCCAATACAATGGCAAATTTTTCAGGTGCACTGGTTCGGCGAAGAGATGGTGATACAAGTGTAGTATGGATAGTAGATATAGGTTTTTGTAATTTGAAAATATAAAAACAGCAAGGTAGCAAGTGAGAAAACGGAGCACAAACGATATTGTAATGCTTGAAACAAGGCCTAGGGTTCATACTTTCACTAGTTCAATCTCTCAATAGTGCTAACATAATTGAATCATATGACAATCCCTCAACATGCAACAAAGAATCACTTCAAAGTTTCTATTGGAGAACATAGGAAGAAAACATGTACCAACCCCTATGCATAGATTACCCCAATGTCACCACGTGAATCCACAAGTTGAATACCAAAACATATATCAAGTAACTCAATAGAATACCCCATTGTCACCACGGGTATCCACATGCAAGACATACATCAAGTGATCTCAAATCCAATTTCAATCCAACATAACGAAACCTCAAAGAGCAAGACTAAAGTCATCACAACAAGATAGAGAGAGGGGAAAAGACCATATGATCCAACTATATTAACAAAGCTCGCGGTACATCAAGATCATGCCAAATCAAGAACACGAGAGAGAGAGAGAGAGAGAGAGAAAGATCAAACACACAACTATTGGTACATACCGTCAACCCCGGGTGTGAACTACTCCCTCGTCATCATGGTGGCCGCCGGGATGATGAAGATGGTCTCCGGTGATGATTTCCCCCCGGCAAGGTGCCAGAACAGGGCTTCAGGTGTGATCTCTTTGGTACAGCTCTAGGTTAACTTTCGGGGGTTTCTAAATATATATGAATTTTCAGCGTTGGAATCACGCAAAGAGGTGCCACAGGGGGCCCATAAGGTACTAGGGCACGGCCACCTCCCTAGGCATGCCCTAGTGCCTTGTGGGGCCCTTGTGGGTCTTCTTGTACTCCCCCAAAGCCTTATGAGTCCCTTTCCTTCCAGAAAAAAATCGTCAAAAAGTTTCGCTGCATTTGGACTTCATTTGATATGGATTTTATGGAAAACCAAAAACAGGCAGAAAACATCAACTAGCACTAGGCACTAGGTTAATATCTTAGTCCATGAAAATCATATAAAAGTGCACCAAAACCATATAAAATTATTGCTAACATGGCATGAATACTTCATAAATTATAGATACGTTGGAGACGTATCAAGGTGTTGACGTCCTCTGCAGCTTACTGGGATGCAAGGAGTTAGTATAAAAGAATAAATCACTTTCTTCCCTTAGCCTCAATTTTGCAAGCGGCTCTTCCAGCCCAATGAATGGTGGTTCCGTATCCCCAAAGGTACGTGTGGTTGCTCTGTCTAAGGTCAACACTGTTCCATACGGGATACATATTCCGGAACTGCTATACTTTTGTTCTTCTCTTACTAAGGAGATGTCCGTGAGGACATCTCCCACCTTCTCGTGGTCTGAGATCTTGCTGATCTCGCCGTCAAATTCCAGCAAAAGAAGAGACCATCTCATGGTTTAGTCTCTTTAATGTCAAGGACTGATATGTCTCCAACGTATCTATAATTTTTGATTGTTCCATGCTATTATATTACCAATCTTGGATGTTTATTATGCAATTATATGCAGTTATATATCATTTTTTGGGACTAAACTATTAACCTAGTGCCCAGTGCCAGTTGCAGTTTTTTGCTTGTTTTTGGCTTTTCAGAAATTTGGTACCAAACGGAGTCCAAACGCTATGAAACTTTTTGATGATTTTTTCTGGACCAGAAGGGACCCTAGAAGCTTCGGGTGAAGACCTAAAGAGTCACGAGGGAGCGACAAGCATGCCAGGTGCGCCCCAGGGGGGCGCCCCCAGGCTTGTGGGCCCTTCGTGGCATCTCTTGGCCTAATTCCAGCTCTATAAATTCCCAAATATTCCCAATACATCAAAGAGCCACCCAAAATACCTTTTCCACCGCCGCAAGTTTCTCTTCTTTAGAGATCCTATTTGGAGACCTTTTTCGGTACTCTGCCGTAGGGGAATCGATCATGGAGGGCCTCTACATCAACCTTGCTGCCCTTCCGATGATGTGTGAGTAGTTTACCATGGACCTACGGGTCCATAGCTAGTAGCTAGATGGCTTCGTCTCTCTCTTTGATCTTCAATACAATGTTCTCCTCGATGTTCTTTGAGATCTATTCGATGTAATCCTTTTTTGCGGTGTGTTTGTTGGAATTCGATGAATTGTGGGTTTATGATCAGATTATTCATGAATATTATTTGAGTCTTCTCTAAACTCTTTTATGCATGATTGTTATAGCTTTGTATTTCTTTCCAATTTATCCGTTTGGTTTGGCCAACTAGATTGATTTATCTTGCAATGGGAGAGGTGCTTTGTGATGGGTTCGATCTTGCAGTTCTCAATCTCAGTGATAGAAAGGTACATGACACATATTTGTATCGTTGCCATTAAGGATAAAAAGATGGGGTTTATTCATATTAATTGGGTTTACGTTGTCTACATCATGTCAATCTTGCTTAAGACGTTACTCTGTTCTTTATGAACTTAATACTCTAGATGCATGCTGGATAGCGGTCGATGTGTGGAGTAATAGTAGTAGATGCAGACAGGAGTCAGTCTACTTGTCTCAGACGTGATGCCTATATACATGATCATTGCCTTGAATATTGTCATAACTATGCGCTTTTCAATCAATTACCCAATAGTAATTTGTTTACCCACCGTACGCTATGTTCAAGAGAGAAGCCTCTAGTGAAAATTATGGCCCCCGGGTCTATTTTATCATATATTAAAATCCAAAAATACTTTGTTGCAATTAATTTACCGTTATTTTATTTTTTGTTTTTTTATCTATCTATCACTACGAGATTTGATCCTTGCAATTAACCACCAAGGGATTGACAACCCCTTGTTTGCGTTGGGTGCAAGTATTTGTTATTTTGTGTGTAGGTGCTATTCATGAGGTCTTGCGTGGTTCTCCTACTAGATTTATAACCTTGGTTCTTAACTGAGGGAAATACTTATCTCTACTGTACTAAATCATCCTCTCCTCTTTGAGGAAATCCCAACGTAGCTCACAAGTAGCAAGGACCTCTTTTATCGACTGACGGTTAGTATAGAATATGACATTTGTAACTGTCGAGCTCGTGGGACTGGGGGTACCCAGGCCCATCTGCCTGCAGCCCAGGGCACGGAGCATGTCGTGGGCCTAGGACGACCCACCTTCAAGGCTTCACGACCAAGACCCTTGTGAGGTGTGAATCAGTGGGCGTCATCAAGAGTTCCCCGAGGGCCTCATGCAGGGCAGCCTCCCGAGGCCCCGCGTGGGGCGGATATGTCTAGGCTCGCCAAGCCCGCCTCGCGTTGCACGTGGGTGATGTGAGCCACGACGATTGGAGCCAGAAGGGCGCCAGCAGGCGCGGAGAAGGATGTTTTCCTCTTTCGTGCTAAGGGAGCAAGGACAGCACGTCGGTTCCTGAAGCAATCCCCAAAGGTTGCCGCTTTGGTGCTAGAAGACCAGGATGGCGGGCTCGCCAGGACTGAGGTCATCATCGGGCCCATCGGCACTTCATGGCAGGGAGCTTTAGAAGGCGAAGTCCACCTTTAGTCAGGATAGGCTGTACTGCTGTCCCCCTTCGAATTTGGCCGTTGTGGCAACCCATCCTGCCTAGTGTTTTGGGGGTAAGAGGCCAAGGCTAGTATAAGATAGCTAGGCCACCACCTTAGAGAGGGATCGATTTCATCAACCCCCCAAACCCGGACCGACTCTCGAAGCCTCCCGAGGCCTCTTGTACTCACATATTCATCCTCTCTCGCGAGGCAATCCACACAAAGCAGGAGTAGGGTCTTACACCTTAAGGTGGCCCGAACCTAGGTAAATTGTTGTGTTTGTGTTCTTGTTTCTCTCTGCTCGAGCATGGCGAAGCATCGCCGTGAGATAGTGAGGTAAGAGGACGGACTTAGCGGAGTTCTATGAGCACTCCCTAGAGTTCGAACCTTTCTTGGGTCCCCGGAGCCCGGTTTCTGACATTTGGCTCGCCAGGTAGGGGTGTGCCTGAGTTCTTCCGCTTCGCTTCAGTTCCTGCTTCGCCGTCTCCATGGCCGACACACGCCGTGTCCGCGCCGGGCGCCAGGTGGCTCGCGTCACCCGGACGGAGCCTGCAGACCATGGCGGCCGCCGCCACTCCCCCTCGGCCGCGGCCAATGTTGCTATTAACTCTGCCACTCGCAAGCAACAGGATTCCTCCGTGCACCCTTCCTTGCAGGCGGACGGCCGCACCGCTATGCGTTCGCTCACCCCAGCTACGGCCTCATCCTCCCATGCCCACCGTGGGCCGGTGAATGCGCTGGCCGCGTTGCTCATGGTGGGCGAGCTTCTGTGCTACTGCCCGGCCGACGAAGGCTACGACGCCTGGCTTGGCCGCATCACCGAGCTCGTCATTGCCGTGTGTGAGGCCCCGGCGCCCTCCCACTCACTCCGTCCTCCGCCATCTCGCGCCGGGGATGTGGCGCACGGCGTGCCTCTACCTCCTGCTCTGCACGGTGACAACGCTGAACCCCAGCACGACGCGCGGCCGTGCTACCCTCCGCGCGGAGCACCTGCGCCGGCCCAAGACGAGGCCAGCTGCTAGATCATCAACCGTGCACCACCAGACGCACACGTGCTCCTCGAGGAGGGGCAGCAGCGCCAAGACTGAGCCATCCAGGAGGTCGCGGTGGCAGGACGCCAAAACCGCGCCGTGGACGCATGAGGCGCGCCCATGAGCACCACTGGCTGCCAGGCCTTCACTCGCGAGCTGCGTCAGGTGGTTTGGCCTATCAAAGTTCAAGCCAGATCTGCCACCACGCTACGACGGCATCCCCGACCCCATGGAGTTTCTCCAGCTCTATGCACTCAGCATCGAGGCGGTGAATGGAGATGACAAGGTCATGGCGAACTGGTTCCCCATGGCCCTCAAGAATGGCGCACGCTCATGGTTCATGAACCTGCCCGAGGAGTCTATCTCTTCATGGAGTGAGCTCTGCGAGGTGTTCGTCGCCAATTTCAAGGGCACCTATGACCGCGCCCTCACCATAAACGACCTACAGCGCGTGAAGCAGTGCCCTGATGAGACCCTCCGCAAGTGCATTTTGTGCTTCAGCCATGTGTGCCACAAGATTCTGCGTGCCTCGGACGAAGCCATCATCATGGGGTTCACCAACGGCGTCAAGGACATCCGCATGTGCGAAAAGCTCGCCATCAACGACAACCTGAGCACGGCAATGGAAATGTTCAACCTTGCTGACAAGTGCGCCAAGGCCGAAGAAGGCCGCCTCTTCCTCCACAACGACCCTGATGCTACGCCCGACGATGGCAAGGCCAAGGGCAAGGGCAAGGAGGTCAAGCGCAAGGGCCCTGCCGTGCTGGTAGTAGAGCCTGAGTAGAAGCGCGACCGTGACCGTGAAGAGCCCGAAGGGAGCAGTCGCCTGTTCTGCGTCTACCACAACATGCGCACCCACAACACCGACGACTGTCAATAGCTCAAGGCGCTCCGCGACGAGCACTTGGGCCATCGCCCCGACCGCAACGATCGTGGCTTCAGCCGTGGAGGCAGCCGCGGTGGTGGTCGGTGGGACAACGGCAACCCCCGCCAGGGCTGGCGTGACCAGCCTCGCAAGGGTGGTTAGCGCGACCAACCTCACGACGGCGCCTGGTGTGATCAGCCTTGTGAGGCACGCCCTCAAGACAACGCTGGCCTTCCGCTGCTGCCGCCCCCCCCCCCAGGAGGAACAACAACAACCAGCAAGACGAGGGCGCTGGGGGCTACCAGCAGCCTTGTGCGATAGCCTGCATCCTCGGCAGAGCTTAGGCTCCTGTGTCAAACCGCCTCTTCAAGAAGTCCTCTCACGAGGTGAACGCAGCCCTCCCGAGGCTCGAGGCAGTGCGGCCCCTCAAGTGGTCGCAGTACGCCATCACCTTCGACTCCAAGGACCACCTCAGGTGCTTGGGCACCGCTGGCACACTCCCCATGTTGTGCACTCCCACCATCAGCAACGTCTCGGTCACCAAGACACTCGTCGACGGGGGTGCCGGCCTCAATGTGATCTCCATCGTGACCTTCGAGACTCTCCAGGTGCCCTGCGACCAGCTGATGCCCACCAAGCCCTTCTCTGGGCTGACGGACGGATCGACCACTCCCCTGGGGCAGGTGCGCCTTCCGGTCACCTACGGCACCCGTGACAACTACCACACCTAGTTATTATAGAACGGCTCATATCAATTTAAGAGCCCCTAGTTAACTTTTTGCTTAACACAAATATAATGCTTGGTTGAACTGCACAGAAATTAAACATTTAAAAAAAGTTGAGCATGAAAGCGACTTAGCTGGTTAATGTACTCGGTGTTGACGATGTGGTCCGGGCGTGTGGTGGGACGAAGACACCCATTGATCTCCGACAGATCGGACATGGAGCGTAGTAGCCAAGGTCCCAGCCCTCAAGCCGGTTCCGAGGTGGCCGAGCGAGGAGCTCGGCTTGACGAGGTGGCGATGTAGCACAGTCGATGCGGCGAGGCGAAGCCCCCGGTCCAGCCGAGGAGATGGAGTAGGTCGGCCGGATGACGCCGAAGTGACCGCGTGACGCAGCCGAGGTCGACTACCTGCACACATAAATAGCGCAAGCCAAAAGAAATAACAAATATAGGTCAAAAAATTCTTCTAGTTAATTAATTTAGGTGAAGTAAATAATAATAATGAAAATATGGCTTGAGCGCCATGATCGGCCCGGTGGAGTGGCCGCGCGGGGACAACAACATAGAGGGGCACGCCAAGGCAATGCCATAACTTAGTCAACGCGTGTGGAACGACGACGTCGGCTCGCCGAGGTGGTGGTGTGGCGTAGTCAAGGTCGATTATCAGGCGCGAGGTCGATGCTGACATAGGTCGGCTGGCCGAGGTGATGGCGAAAGGGTGGCCAGACCGATGTCACGTACGAGCGTCGGTAGAATATCTCTGCAAAAACAATGCAATACAAGCCAGCAGAAAATATTCGGTGTATAATAATGCTAAACGAATAATTTGGAAAAATAAAACCTGTTCGCCGGCTACGACGACCATAGCGGACCGAAGCAAACGGAAGAACTGAGAAGGACGCGGTCTGCTCCCTCGAGAATGCCTACCGGGCCGCTGTGGTTGAAAACTCTGACGTCAAAGGCGATGATGCGCCTCCTGAGGCTGCCCCCGCAAAAAAGAAGCAGCTCCTCCCCAAGAGTTGTCCCGAAGGAAAGAAGCAGTCGACAGCTGGTGGCACCCAGAGCGCCGCCCCTACTGCCGGGACTTGCCTCCCTCCTCCATAGGAAGGCGCACCTGGCGCCTCCCTCAGGACAGGCTTAGGGGCTTCCACCTAGAGAGCATTTGACCTGATCCGTACAACAAGGGAGGTGCTCGGGCACCACTTGGAGGCATGCTTCGATGCGCGCCCCCGCAAGCAAGGAATATGGCGCGAGGCGCCAGGGACATGGGAGTCCATCACCCAAGAAATCCACAAGCTGTAGGAAGCGTGGCCCATGCGCGGCGAGCGGCGCCCCGCGCGGCCCATTGACTCAGCTGCCACTCTTGATGCGGGCAGTGAGCTGCGTGTTTGCGTCGACATCGCGGGCCTCAATAGGGCCAGCTCCTAGGACATCTTCTGGCCGACGCGTGTCAGCCGAAGCAGGAGCGTCGCCGCCAACTACGTCTGCACGCCCTTCGGTCTGCTGAACGTGGGTGCCACCTACAACGCTCACGCTGGCGTCCCCCGAGGCTTCGGCCCCTCGTGAGCCTCCAAGGCCTCAGGAGCCGCTCGGCCCCTGAGGGGCGACCCTTTGTGGCGTGCTTCACCGACCACCCCGATGCTTCCGCAGTAGCATGATTGCGAGGTGACATTTTGGTTTGTTCAATTGAGGGCACCCCTTGGGCTGCATCATCCTCAAACTGGTCAGGGTCCGTCGCTATAGCCACATCATTTTTGTCATGTACCGGATTTAGTTATGCTTTGATGAAGTTTTCTCGCTAGTTTAAATTGCGTGGTTGGTGCCTCGACACCATGGAAAATCGCCGCGCTCTCGCGAACTTGCTCTCGACCGTCTCATGACTGGGGGCTGGACATGGCGTCTATGCTCGGGTCCGTCCCTGCAGCGCTGATGAACTCAAGCTAGCGAGCTCTGTCTCATGGGCTAGGTCCCATGCACGTCACCTCCAGAGGTCATTGGTGTCTCGTCCTCTCATGGGATCTTCGCGAGCAGGCAAGTGAGGGCACCGCCCAGGATGTACAACTGTGAGCCTGGTGCTTCACCACCTCGGGTGTCGCGCGTCCGGTAACTCCTCCCATGATCATCCCATGAGGAAATCCGACACGGTGTCTGTGCTCGGGTCCGTCCCTGCAGTGTCAATAAATCCAAGTGACCGAGCTCAGTCTGACGGGCCGAGCCCGTACACGTCAACTCCTTTGGGTCCTTGGTGTCCAACCTCCGCATGCGATGGCCTCAGGACGTCCACCCGGCGTGGGTTACCCCCACGTCACCTGATCCGCAAACATGCAGGTACTGCCAAGGTTCCCTCGCGAGGCTCCCCCGTGAGGCCGCCACCCGAGGTCGCAGCAGATTCACCATGGCCTAGAGCCTAACGCAGTCCAGCTGCAAGTGGAGAGCGGGGTCCCTGTGCTTATCGTCTGGGATGCCCAATACCTCCAGTTCTGCCATGGCTCCCACGCATACGAATAATACAAAGTTGTACACGCCCCGAAGGCTCTGAAACAGAGCTCCCGCCCACACCCCAGTGGAAGCCCCATGCTCCACGCTGGCAGAACAATCGAACCATGATCAGGCCCATGCCCCAGTGGAAGCCCCATTCTCTGGGCTGGCGGAACGATCGAACCACGATCATGCCCACGCCCAAGTGGAAGCCCTATGCTCCACGCTGGTGGATAATCAACTGAGGGCGCCCTACAGGTCGCGTTAACCTCAGGATGGCCCGTGCCTATCATGGCTGTCGCTTAACTTTTCTGTAGCAAACACTCGCAGCTCCCCCCTGAGCTTCACATGAGCGGGGGATGGACACGGTGCCAGTGCTCGGGTTAGTCCCAACAGCACTGAAAAACCCAAGGGACCGGGCTCTGGCTCGCGGGCCTGCTCCTATGCGACGTCACCCCACCAAGGCCCTTGGTGTCCAGTCTCCTCATGTAACGCCCAGGTGCGAGCTTGCGAGTGCGCGTCGTCCGGGACAGAGCTTCTCATGTACAGGTTCTCCTCAGGTAGCGCTTTACCCTCGCGGGCCGCTTGCGCATCAAAGGGGGGCTCCCGAGCATCATGCCTCGGGAGCCTTCACTAACTCCCGGAGCCCCTCACCTCCTGGTCTTCTCTAGGCATCATGACCTGACATTCCAGTGACGGTTGAGGCCCGCATGGGGTTGGGCCCTGCCGACGCAGAGCAAAAAGGCAAGCAAAAGGAAAGCAAGCACGGGAAGGAAACCCACAGATCATAGATAGTTATTACAAACGTTGAGTATCTCACAAATTAAACCATTGTCTTATGCCTCTGAGAGGAGGGGGCAGTCTGCTACAGGACAATAAAAAGAAGATTCAGGAAGAAGGTTCGTTGTCGCCATCGCCTGCCTCGTCGGGCTCAACATCTCCGCTACAAGAGAACTTCCCGAGCAGCGCGCTCAAATGGCTCTCGACAGCTTCTGCCAGGTCATCGCGAGACTCCGCGGGGACGGGGGTTATCACCTCACCAAAGTTGAAGCCGGGATCGTGAAGGAGGAGGTGGCTGAAGACGCGCATCGCCGCCACGGAGAAGAGGTCGTGGCATTCCTTCTCCAGGATGCCATCCACCTTCAGGGTCACACCCTCGAGCTCTTCCACGAGCTTGGAAGAAAGCTCGGCATAACCGGCGTCGGGGGCTACGACCGGGGCCTCGAACCTCTCCCTGCATATGGAACTCAGCGCCATATGGGCCCTGAGCTCGAGCAAGGAGAAAGTGGCACGGTCCACCGTCGCCTTCGCATCGGCGTCCTCCTGGACCTTCTTCTCCCTGGTGTCAAGCTTGGTGTTGGTCTCAGAGCATGCTTGGCATGGGCCTCTTGGGCGTCGATCACCTGGCGTTGCAACTCCTCCAAGCGCTTCTGCTCCGCAACCTGTTCGGTCGCCACCTTTGCCAACTCGGAGTCACGATCCGCAAGCTTCGCTTCACGGGTCTTGGGGGCGTCCTCTTGCAGCTGGAGTTGCCGGGCCTGTGCGGCCCGTTTGTCCTGGAGCGCCTTCAGGCTGGCTTCCGCTTCACCGCAGCGCTTGGCGGCCGCCCCCTCTTCGACAAGCGTGCTATTACGAGCTGACTTTGCCTCGGTGGTTTCCTTCCTGCTCTCCGTGACGGTGGCCTCGGCCCGGCCCGGCCCTGGGCCTCCTTGGTGGGCGTCTCAAGCTGGCGCCACCCTGAGGCAAGCTTCAGGTGCTCCTTGGCGAGGCGCCCTTCGGCATCCTGGAGGTCTGCCCCGAGCCGGTCGAATGTGACCCGGGCATCAGCCAAGGCCCCGTGCCTGATCAAAGTGTAGCAATTCACGTACGCGAGAGCCTGCTGAGGGGGCGGCGCCTCTACGCTGATTATCACCGCTGTCGAAGAAGCCCCAGCATCCTCCGCCTGGGGCGCGGGGGGCTCCAGATCCTTCCCCATGCTCAGATCCCGCGACGCGCCTGGGGAAACCGTCATGCCAGCCCGCTGGATCTCAGGAGTGGGCATAGCTTGAGGCTGCTCCATGGCGCGCCCTGCGTTGCTCTTGGCGGCTGGGGTGAGGATGACCACCGAGGGCTAAGGCGCCCTATCCTTCCCCTCGCGCTGGGCTGTCACGGCCTTAGCAGGTGGCGCTGGGGCTGAGCCGTCGTGGCCTTGACAACTGAACCCTTCTATGACATTGGGAGGCGCTGGGGGCTGCTGCGGCGCCCGTGCGCCCGAACGCAGCGCCGGTGCGATGCAAGGTGCCCCCGCGCTCGCCGAAGCCGCGGCCAAGCTCCGACGTCGCCTTGGGACAGAGGTCACCTTCGCCCCAGCAACTATCCTCTTCTTCGCCTTCTCGCCGTCGCCCTGGCTCCTGCACGGGTGAGGGTTAGTGCGGACGGATAGGTCACAGGCGTGCAACACAAAAATGGATCGGGGCACTTACTCGTCCGGTGCGGTCCATTTCCTCTTCCTCTCAGCAGCGGACGGCGCGTCATCGCCATCCTTATGCACCCTCCCGAGGCTGCTCGCAGAGCCCCCGCCAAGGCAAGCTGGGTCTCCATCCTTCCCGAGGGCCTGGGGAGTCCACCAGGGAGGCGCGGCTGCCATGGATGCGTCTACCGCCCCGCCTGCGTCGGCCTCCGCTACCGGTGGCAGGTTGGCCGCAGGACTGGGCCCCGCCTCCCTCACCGCGTTGGCGGGCCGAAGAGACGCCGCCTAGGGCTGCTTGTCCGTGTCGTCATCGTCCGGGAAGGCGCGGAGAGCTCGGTGGGGGTGGGGCGGCGGTGCCCGGTCGGTGTCGTCCTCCGTCCCCTCCGAGTCCTCGTCGTTGTCGCTTTCGCTAGAGGACAGCACCACGGGCGAGCTGGCGCGGCCTCGCGGCATGAGCCCCCACTCGTCGAAGGCGGGCATGGCCGCGATGAACTCCTCCTTTTCGTCACACCTGTACAGCAGGGCCGCGGCCTTAGGAGGGTCCCCAGGGAGGTGGCCAAGCAGGGCCGCCTGGGCCCGTCTAGCTCCTCGGTAGTTAGGCCGGCGACGTGCAGCCTCATCGCGTCCCCCGAACCGGTGTACTCCCACATGGGCCGTGAGTGCACTTGGAGCGGCGCAATGCACTGCCCTAGGAACTCTTTGATGATCATCGCCCCCGTTAGCTCTGCCGCCCATGCGCGGCTATCCGCTCCAGGACAGGCTCCACCCTCGGGTCGGTGAGCTTTTCGTGGCCCCATCCGGGGGTCTGCTTGGGTTGCGCCACCGGAATCATCAGTAGCGGGTCGATGTGGCATGTGTCCAGGAAGACCCAGCATTGCTGGTTGCCTTCCAACTTCTTCCCAGCCTTCAGGTGGGAGCTCCCGCCTTGGACATCGACGAAGGAGACGCACGGGGAGCGTTGGTCCCGAGTGGTGAACCGCAAGCTAAAGAAGTGGCGGAAGAGCGCCACCGAGGGCCTCACGCCCACGGAGGCCTCACAGTAGAAGGCAAAGATGGCCAGGAGAAGGATGGAGTTGTGCTGAAAGTGGAGGGCGTGGATTTGATAATGAGAGAGGATGGCATAGAAGAAATCGGAGAACGACGGAACCAACTCGGCGTAGATGCTGTGGAGGAAGACGGGGTAGAAGGACTCCGCCAGGTTGCTCCGCGCTTGTGAGCCAGGCCAGTTCTTGGTTTCCCGCCCTTCGTTCCCCTCGCCGGCTATCAGCGGGAGCATCGGGCCCAGATCCTCGTCCTTGGCAATTGAGGAGGGCCAGAGCGCTGGCCTAGCGGGAGGCGAGCTTGCACCAGGAGCCGTAGATTTCATCTTCTTGCCACCCGGCGCCATCTAGTGTCGTGGCTGCGAGCGAGGTGAAGGAGGAGCCGCGCCTGAGATTGCATCATGAGGAATCTCGCGAGGCGTAGGGAGACAAGTGCGACAGAGATAGCAATGATAGCCCCGCGCTGCACGTGGGCTTTATGTCAGCCTGGGCAGTTGCTGAGGCGTCATGGGGAAGTGGGGGCGTCCCGTGCCCCGTCGTGCGCCACGCATCGCGCCTGACCCGCAGGCGGTTAGGGCCCGCGCCGCTTTTCCCACCTTCTTCAACAGGCGGAATCATGCGTACCGCAGGCCCGGAGGCTACTATCGTGCCCGTGGGACTAGGGGTACCCAGGCCCATCTAGCTGCGGCCTAGGGCACGGTGCATGCAGTGGGCCCAGGACATCCCACCTTCAAGGCTTAACGAGCAAGACCCTCGCGAGGGCCCCCGCCTCACGAGGTGTGAGTCAGCGGGCGTCATTAAGAGTTCCCCGAGGGCCTCACACAGGGCAGCCTCCTGAAGCTGCCTCCCGAGGCCCCTCGCGGGGCGGATATGTCTAGGCTCGCCAAGCCCGCCTCGCGTTGCACGTGGGTGACGCGAGCCATGATGATCAAAGCCAGAAGGGTGCCAGCAGGCGCGGATAAGGATGTTTTCCTCTTTCGTGCTAAGGGAGCAAGGATAGCACATCGTTTCCTAAAGTAATCCCCAAAGGTTGCCGCTTTGGTGCTAGAAGACCAGGACGGCGGGCTCGCCAGGATGGAGGTCATCGCTAAGCCCATCGGTGCGTCATGGCAGGGAGCTTTAGCAGGCGAAGACCACCTTTAGTCTGGATAAGCTGTATGCTTCCCCCTTCGAATTTGGCCTTTGTGGCAACCCTTCCCACCTAGTGTTTTGGGGGGAAGAGGACCAAGGCTAGTATAAGATAGCTAGCCCACCACCTTAGAGAGGGATCGAGTTCATCAACCCTCCAAGCCCAGACCGGCTCTCGAAGCCTCCCGAGGCCTCTTGTACTCACATATTCATCCTCCCTCACGAGGAAATCCACACAAAGTAGGAGTAGGGTCTTGCACCGCAAGGTGGCCTGAACCTGGGTAAACTGTTGTGTTTGCGTTCTTGTTTCTCTCTGCTCGAGCATGCCGAAGCATCGCCGTGAGATAGTGAGCTGAGAGGCCGGACTTAGCTGAGTTCTGTGAGCACACCCCAGAGTTCGAACCTTTCTTGGGTCCCCGGAGCCCGGATTCTGATAGTATCTGTGATATAAGGTCTAAACTTTTCACAAGCAAAGATCACTGCATAAAGTTCTTTGTCATTCTTAGCATAGTTTCTTTGAGCGTCAGTAAGAGTATGACTTGCATAGTAAATAATATTGAACTTCTTACCCACTTGCTGACCCAGGACGACACTTACCACATCATCATCCGCTTCACATATTACTTCAAACGGTATATCCCCATTTGAAGGTGTAATGATGGGGGCATTCAATAGGGCATGTCTGAGATCTTCAAAAGCAGCTTTACATTCATCAGTGCGAAGGGAATATCCATCTACAATAGGTTAGTCAAGGGTTTGGATATACTAGAGAAATTATTGATAAAACGCCTATAGAAGCCGGCTTGAGAGAGAAAACTCCTTATTCCTTTTATATCTAGAGGATAAGGGAGTTTTTCTATAGCATCTATCTTTGCCTTGTCAATTTCTATACCTTTACTAGATATCTTATGCCCTACGACAATACCTTCATTGACCATGAAATGGCATTTTTCCCAATTCAAGACAAGATTAGTATCCTCGCATCTCTGTAAAACTTTATCAAGATTGTGAAGGCAGTCATCAAAAGAAGTTGCATAAACAGAAAAATCATCCATGAAAACTTCCATAATTTCCTCAAGAAAGTCAGCAAAAATAGCATTCATGCATCTTTGAAATGTAGCTGGTGCATTACACAAACCAAAAGGCATACGGCGATAGGTATACATACCGAAGGGGCAAGTGAAAGTTGTTTTCTCCTGGTCTTCTGGATGCACTACTATTTGAGAGAATCCGGAGTATACATCTAGATAACAAAAATGAGTATGCTTGGCCAGCCTTTCGAGCATTTGATCAATGAATGGTAAAGGGTAGTGATCCTTTCGAGTCTCCTTGTTTAATTGGCTGAAATCAATGCACATCCTATACCCAACTATCATTCTAGTGGGGACTAGTTCATTATGTTTGTTAGGTACTATGGTAAATCCACCCTTTTTAGGTACACAATGAACTGGACTTACCCACTTACTTTCAAAAATTGGATATATTATACCTGCATCAAGTAAATGGACGATCTCCTTTCTTACCACTTCCTTCATTTCAGGGTTCAACTTCTTTTGATATTCCCTAACCGGTTCAGCTCCTTCTTCCATGAAGATACGATGAGTGCATGTAGAGGGGTTGATGCCTTTTAAGTCATCCATTGAATATCCAAAGGCCTTTCTATGCCCCCTCAAAGTATCCATCAATCTACTTTTCTCTTCATCTGAAAGGTTAGCACTGATAATTATAGGATATTTATTTGTTTCATCTAAAAACTCATACCTCAACTCTTTTGGCAAAGGTTTAAGCTCACGCAGTGGGGGTTCCTCACCCCCTCTCTTTTCTGGTACTTCAAATTGTTCATTGGTCACCGGTTCTTGGACTGGTGCTTCATTCAAATGATAACTATTTCTTCTTTGTCTGGGTCCTCTGGACTCTTCTCATAGTTGGTTAGACTCCTTACTAGATCGCCTTCAGGAGTCCCGAAGTATATAGCAGCAAGTTGTGATATAGTCTTCTCTTCATGATTATCATGTTCTCGCGGTTGGGGACGATTTTTAAACTAGTAAAAATGAAACTGCCTTACCTTATCCCCAAACTTGAGAGAGACGTGTTCTCTGATAACCCACAAGTATAGGGGATCATTTGTAGCCTTTTTCGATAAATAATAGTGTCGAACCCAACGAGGAGCTAAAGGTATAACAAATATTCCCTCAAGTTCTATCGACCACCGATACAATTCTACGCACACTTAACGTTTGCTTTACCTAGAACAAGAATAAAACTAGAAGTACTTTGTAGGTGTGGATAGGTTTGCAAGATAATAAAGAACATGAAAATAAAAGTTAGGTGCTGTTTTAATAAAAGTACAATTTAATAAAGCGAGTGTGGAAAAGTGGTGATAGGATTTGTGGAATTGTCCCTAGGTGATTGATAACTAAACCGGTGATCATTGTTGCAATTTTATATGACAAAGAGGCATGCGCTAACATACTTTCTCTACTTGGATCATATGCACTTATGATTGGGACTCTAGCAAGCATCCGCAACTACTAAAGATCATTAAGGTCGTAAAACCCAACCATAGCATTAAGTATCAAGTCATCTTTATCCCATACACAATGACCCCCAAACTCGGGTCTGTGCTTCTGTCACTCACGCCACTCACCATAAGCGAACCATGAACATATTGCAACACCCTACACCGGAGATCCCTCCGTTTGCGTGACACGGAGGGCACCGTCGGCAAGTGATGATGACATGTACCTAAGGTAGGGTCCTAGGCCTGACCTACATGTCCTACCCAAGGACACTACATATAAGAATCCAAGACCTACAAAGTTAGAAAGGAGGTGTCAACTGGGATGGCCGCAGCATGCAAGTCACTCGACACAAGATCCACTCGGTTACTCCTCCACCACTCGACCGTCCTTATTCACTCAAAGCACTTGATTTCACTTGAAGGCAGAAGGCCTAGAGCCACTCCAGGATGGCAACGGTCGGGCGATCAGTTTGTCGCTATAAACATCATTAAGTGTAGGCGTTACCAGTAACGCTCACACCTTTACTGTCTCATTGAACCCTTGCGTAATGAAGGAATGGGACGTCAGAAACCCTACTATGACATGATACTGCAATGCGGTGAGGAAGTTGGAGAATAAATTCGAGGGTCTGAAGCTTTATCACATTCCCAGAATAAAAAATCAAGCGGCTGATGATTTGGCGAAAATCGGTTCCACTCAGAAGCCTATCCCCAGCAACGTGTTCCTTGAGCACCTCCATTCCCCGTCAGTGCAGGAAGATCACTGAAGAGCCTCCTCAGGCGATAAGTCCCTTTGACCCGACTGAAATCAAGGTCCCTGCAGCCATTGACTTGGTTATGGAGATTCTGGTAATTACCCCCGACTGGACAGTGCCATACATTGCATATTTGCTAAGAACTCCGAGAGGATGAAGTTGAGGCACGTCAGATTGTCCAAAGATCCAAAGCTTTCACTGTGATGAACGGACAGCTTTATAGAGAGAGTGTCACTGGCGTAGCCCAACGATGTATTTCTCCATAGGAAGGTCGACTGATCTTAGAAGAGATCCACTCGGGGACCTGTGGTCATCACGCGTCCTCTCGGACAATTGTGGCCAAAGCATACCGAGCTGTATTTTACTGACCACATGCCAACTAAGCTGCCAAAGAGATTGTTAACACTGCCACAGGTGCCAGTTCTATGCAAACTTGTCCCACAAACCTGCATCTGCTTTGAAGACCATACTACCCGTCTGGCCATTCACCGTGCGGGGATTGGACATGGTTGGGCCACTCAGGACCGGTAGGAGCGATTTCACTCATCTGCTCGTAGCAGTGGACAAATTCACCAAGTGGATTGAGCCTAAGCCTATCAAAAAGCTAGATTCACACACATCCATCAAGTTCATGAGAGAGTTGATATTCAGATATGGAGTCCCACATAGCATCATCACAGACAACGGCTTGAACTTCGATTCGGAAGAATTCAGAAGGTTCTGTGCCACCCAAGGCACTCGGGTGGACTACACATCCATTGCGCACCCGCAGTCGAATGGTCAGGCTGAGAGAGCGAATGGCCTTATCCTTCAAGGGTTGAAGCCACATCTCATGCGTGATCTCGAGCATGCGGCCGGGGCCTGGGTGACTGAACTGCCATCTGTCCTATGGGGTTTAAGGATGACTCCCAACCGGTCCACTGACCGCACCCCTTTCTTCATGGTGTATGGTGCCGAAGCCGTGCTGCCGAGTGATCTCCTTCATAACTCGCCCCCGTGTGGAGGTCTATTCAGAAGCTGAAGCAGAGCAGGCGCGGCAAGACGCTATGGATCTCTTGGAGGAAGAACAAGAAATGGCCTTAATACGGTTGACTGTTTATCAGCAAGACCTTCGTCGGTTCCATGCAAGGCACGTTAAGGGTCGGGCGTTCCAAGAGGGAGATCTTGTGCTCCGAGTGGATCAGCAGTGAACACACAAACTCACCCCCGCGTGGGAAGGCCCCTTCATCATCACCAAGGTGTTGCATAACAGGGCCTACCACCTCTACAACCTCGCGAAGAAGATTGACGAGCCGCGCGCCTGGAACGCAGATCTCCTTCGTCGATTCTATACTTGACGATCGAATTGTCAAGATGTAATAAGAGTACTTTTAGATTGTTTATCAAAGGGATGACTCCTGCAGTCCTATGATGATTTCACTTGCACAAGCGCATGTTCCAAACCCCCAGCGGGTAGCATAGCCGCGAACCAGTTTTCACCTAAGTTAAAAATTACTCCGAGTGAGAGCATCCCTCCCACTCGGGGGCTTAGCCACGAGCCAGTCCTTGCCTAAGTTGAAAACTACTCTGAGTGAGAGCATCCCTCCTGTCAGTTCTATATCCGGCATATCTCGTAGTAGGGGTCCTAAGCTAGGCATCTTGGAACGATGGTAACATGGACACAGGATTTTACCCAGGTTCGGGCTCTCTCAAAGAGATAATACCCTACGTCCTGCTTTCGATTGTATTCATATGGGGGATAGTATAGGGTACATGTGTCTACCACGAGATTTTTCCAATGAATATTAGATGATCTATTGACTAGCCTGGCCTCGGTTTATATAATACACCGGAGGCCTAGAGTTTAGGAGAGTCCTCATCTTGGGCGCCAAGTCTTGTGGAAACCTCCTTGTATGCAGCATGGGCTGCCCGAAGTGGCCCATGAGTGATGCGCCATGGGGGTCCTCGGCCTGATCTAGCCCGTCGGGAGACGACGTGGTGAGTACCCCCTAGTCCAGGACACCATCAGTAGCCCCATGAACCGGTCTTCAAGTTGGGGACGCTCCTCGATTCTTCCGAACTGTTCTTCATCTTCGGTTGTCGGTCTTGAAAACTAGTTTAACAAATCTTCTCATCTTTGATCTTGAGGATTGCCGAAGTGAATCCGAAGAGTTTACACGTTGGGTATCCGAGGAGCCCCTTTAAGTTTTCGGCTTTTATCAATGCCTTGTTATTTTTACGCCACACCTCGGGTTTGAAGTGTTCCCCGTGCAGCGGTGTCCTCTTGCGTCCGAACTCCAACGCCGGACTACATCCAAGCTCCAATGCCGAACTGCATCCGAGGTGTCTTTTTGTAGCCGAGCTCCAACGCCATACTGTATCCAAGCTCCAACGCCGGACTGTATCCGAGCTCCAACGCCGGACTGCATCCGACGTGTCATATATCACCTTGGCTCGAAAAAGTCAATTGAGTTTAGCCGAGCTTAATGCCAGTAATGCCCTCTATGGAGCCAGCTACTTACATCCGAGTTTTATGCCGGACTGTATCCAAGCTCCAATTCCGGATAAGTCCCAGATGGTACCTATTGGTGTCCGTAGACACGTTTGCCCATAGTTCGGTTATGCTGAACACTGGGCACTTTGAACTTTCTGCATTGAATAGGCAATGCAGTAGCCCCTGAGCCACTGGTCGGATGGCAACACCAGATCAGGGGATCGATGTGCCTCTTTAATATTTGTAAATGATAAGCCCGAAGCCCAGTAGCCCCCGAGCCTTAATGTGGGCACGGGTGGCCGAATTAAGGATCGATATCCAGAGTAAAATCACAAATTATGTGTAATAATTCTATGTATCCAAGTACTCTACATCATTAATGCTCGGATCCGCATTATACAAATCTTTGTTGACCGACCATCGGCTTCAACCTCCTCGGCCAGTAGCCGGGGAGTGTTCGTCCTACTTTATAAAGCCTTTATAAGGGCAAAGATTTACGGCAAACAAGGCAATCCGGCCATATGGTTTTATAAACAAAGGTACGCAGAGAGATATATTATAATACTTTTTAATGTAAGAAACATCTTCTGGGAAAAATAGTTCCTTTATAGGTTCCTTTTCCCAGGCTATCATGTTGACCATGATCGAGAAACCTCAGCTCCGATCAATGCGGGAGGAAAATATTGAGGATTTAGTTTGGGGAAAGTTCCGAACTATGTGGTCTTTAGCGAACCTAAATTTTCACTTCCGTCATTGCCGACCAATTATATCCTTTAAGATGGCTAGCTTTCGGCTTCACCCAGTCTGAGGTACTAACTCAGATGACCCGGTAGTAACAATCACAGAGGTGCTCCCTTTACCGCCTAGCCGAACGATCGGGAACGTAGGGGTAAGCACAGGAGCCAGGCAACCCAGCTTGGCCAAAATCTTAAGTCAAATTGATCCATATTTTATGGCTTTATAACGATAATTACAGAAGGCAGTGCTTGTATAATGAATACAAATGCTGATGATATATGTTTATTTTGTCTCCGTTGCGACTGTTTATCATTTGAAAGTGGCCCATCATTGGCTTCTACCCCTTTGTAGATGCTACGCAGGGTGTTTCACAGTAACAAGACAACCCTTAGCCGACGTCTCGGTGCCCGGAGGTGGTTGTGTTAGCGAAAACAAGGCAATCAGATATGCGGGCTTTATAACTTTCACTTAGTCATAGGAGCTTAAAGTTGGGAGGCCAGTTACTAGCCCCCGGTTAGTGTTCAGCGTCAGCCGAGGTCAAGCCGTTAACACTTCGGCCAATGTTATGAACGGCCTGTCATTTAACACGGGGTGACCTCCATCGATCTTATAGTTTAACACAGTCATCGGATCGCTGACCAGTTTACGCTTATTGTGACAGTCAGTTTTCGGCTTTCTCCACTGAGGCGCTTAACCATACGAGCTGGAAGCACAATCGCGGTGGTTCTCCCTTTGCACACCTAGTGGAACAAAGCGGGACGTAGGAGGCAAGCACAGGAGCCGAGCAACCCAACTATTGACCTAAGTCACAATTTGAAACTGATGCATATAAAGCAATATCCGAGAACGTTTTGCTGGGGACTTCTAGGAGTACCTTAGGTTTTGGTGGGTTCGGCTCTAGTTGCAGCCCCGCGTTGATATTGCTGAAGCTTTAAAGGTGTTCGGCGTTGTACTGCAAGACTTATGTTGGAAACACACAAATAGGTTAAAAGTGGCATAAGCTTGGAAAACCAAAAAACTTCAGTAAAAACATTACGTCCAAACTAAATCAAGTATTTTGTGCCAATCCGATATTGGTCTTAAAAAAATTTGTGCTTCTGTCGTGCTTTAACGTGACACATCCGATCTCAAGACTTCAAGCGGGGCAGCCTACGGCTTCAACCTCCTATCCTGAAGGCGGAGTACTTCTCGTTAGGCCAGTTTAGCAAACTAAACTCGAGCGGCTTTGAGAGAGAAACTAGGCTCCCCGGCTATTGACCACACACTCGCGTCGAAAAAAGGAGTGATAGAAAAAGACTTTGCGATGACTAAGAAGAAAACAATTATTATAGAACGGCTCATATCAATTTAAGAGCCCCTAGTTAACTTTTTGCTTAACACAAATATAATGCTTGGTTGAACCGCACAGAAATTAAACATTTAAAAAAAGTTGAGCATGAAAGCGACTTAGCTGGTTAATGTACTCGGTGTTGACGATGTGGTCCGGGCGTGTGGTGGGACGAAGACACCCATTGATCTCCGACAGATCGGACATGGAGCGTAGTAGCCAAGGTCCCAGCCCTCAAGCCGGTTCCGAGGTGGCCGAGCGAGGAGCTCGGCTTGATGAGGTGGCGATGTAGCACAGTCGATGCGGCGAGGCGAAGCCCCCGGTCCAGCCGAGGAGATGGAGTAGGTCGGCCGGATGACGCCGAAGTGACCGCGTGACGCAGCCGAGGTCGACTACCTGCACACATAAATAGCGCAAGCCAAAAGAAATAACAAATATAGGTCAAAAAATTCTTCTAGTTAATTAATTTAGGTGAAGTAAATAATAATAATGAAAATATGGCTTGAGCGCCATGATCGGCCCGGTGGAGTGGCCACGCGGAGACAACAACATAGAGGGGCACGCCAAGGCGATGCCATAACTTAGTCAACGCGTGTGGAACGACGACGTCGGCTCGCCGAGGTGGTGGTGTGGCGTAGTCAAGGTCGATTATCAGGCGCGAGGTCGATGCTGACATAGGTCGGCTGGCCGAGGTGATGGCGAAAGGGTGGCCAGACCGATGTCACGTACGAGCGTCGGTAGAATATCTCTGCAAAAACAATGCAATACAAGCCAGCAGAAAATATTCGGTGTATAATAATGCTAAACGAATAATTTGGAAAAATAAAACCTGTTCGCCGGCTACGACGACCATAGCGGACCGAAGCAAACGGAAGAACTGAGAAGGACGCGGTCTGCTCCCTCGAGAATGCCTACCGGGCCGCTGTGGTTGAAAACTCTGATGTCGAAGGCGATGATGCGCCTCCTGAGGCTGCCCCCGCAAAAAAGAAGCAGCTCCTCCCCAAGAGTTGTCCCGAAGGAAAGAAGCAGTCGACAGCTGGTGGCACCCAGAGCGCCGCCCCTACTGCCGGGACTTGCCTCCCTCCTCCATAGGAAGGCGCACCTGGCGCCTCCCTCAGGACAGGCTTAGGGGCTTCCACCTAGAGAGCATTTGACCTGATCCGTACAACAAGGGAGGTGCTCGGGCACCACTTGGAGGCATGCTTCGATGCGCGCCCCCGCAAGCAAGGAATATGGCGCGAGGCGCCAGGGACATGGGAGTCCATCACCCAAGAAATCCACAAGCTGTAGGAAGCGTGGCCCATGCGCGGCGAGCGGCGCCCCGCGCGGCCCATTGACTCAGCTGCCACTCTTGATGCGGGCAGTAAGCTGCGTGTTTGCGTCGACATCGCGGGCCTCAACAGGGCCAGCTCCTAGGACATCTTCTGGCCGACGCGTGTCAGCCGAAGCAGGAGCGTCGCCGCCAACTACGTCTGCACGCCCTTCGGTCTGCTGAACGTGGGTGCCACCTACAACGCTCACGCTGGCGTCCCCCGAGGCTTCGGCCCCTCGTGAGCCTCCAAGGCCTCAGGAGCCGCTCGGCCCCTGAGGGGCGACCCTTTGTGGCGTGCTTCACCGACCACCCCGATGCTTCCGCAGTAGCATGATTGCGAGGTGACATTTTGGTTTGTTCAATTGAGGGCACCCCTTGGGCTGCATCATCCTCAAACTGGTCAGGGTCCGTCGCTACAGCCACATCATTTTTGTCATGTACCGGATTTAGTTATGCTTTGTTGAAGTTTTCTCGCTAGTTTAAATTGCGTGGTTGGTGCCTCGACACCATGGAAATCGCCGCGCTCTCGCGAACTTGCTCTCGACCGTCTCATGACTGGGGGCTGGACATGGCGTCTATGCTCGGGTCCGTCCCTGCAGCGCTGATGAACTCAAGCTAGCGAGCTCTGTCTCGTGGGCTAGGTCCCATGCACGTCACCTCCAGAGGTCATTGGTGTCTCGTCCTCTCATGGGATCTTCGCGAGCAGGCAAGTGAGGGCGCCGCCCAGGATGTACAACTGTGAGCCTGGTGCTTCACCACCTCGGGTGTCGCGCGTCCGGTAACTCCTCCCATGATCATCCCATGAGGAAATCCGACACGGCGTCTGTGCTCGGGTCCGTCCCTGCAGTGTCAATAAATCCAAGTGACCGAGCTCAGTCTGACGGGCCGAGCCCGTACACGTCAACTCCTTTGGGTCCTTGGTGTCCAACCTCCGCATGCGATGGCCTCAGGACGTCCACCCGGCGTTGGTTACCCCCACGTCACTGGATCCGCAAACATGCAGGTACTGCCAAGGTTCCCTCGCGAGGCTCCCCCGTACTAAACATGCTGCGAAACTAGTCCTCAATATGCTTAGTAGCAGTTTTGTTTTGCGTACTTTTCAACAAAAGTAGTGAGGAACCAGCGGTCGATAGGTAGGTACTGAATTAAAAAAAGGGGAAGAAACAAATCTCCCTGTGGTGTGCTGCCATCGAGCCAAGCTCTGATCGGTGCACTGCTCCGCACTATCTCTTCAGCCAGATCACCCGTTGGCCAGATTGTGTCCGGATCCGATGTATCGCCAAGCAGCGGACGCGAACATAGGCAGTACTGCGATCTGTATACATACAGCAGTACAAATCTAATAGAAAACATGATGGCCAAATAATTTGTACTGTATGTAATTATTAGGAAGAATAGCACCTAAGGATTTGTCAGGCAATCAGCTAGCAATCAGATGTCAGATCCAAATCGATACGGTGCAGGAGGTATAGCATCCCATGTGGGTGTTAGCAAGTACTGGTATAGTACTACCCACGCACGGACCAAATCAATCTAGTGCTAGAAAAGGTGCATGGATGACATATACGACAAGACAAAAGCGTAGACTGCCTTCATACTTGATTAAATAAAGAAAGTAAAGAAAAGGAAGGATTGGATCTCCCTGTCGGCTGCATGGTCGAATTCGAGTTGGACCGGTTGAACTGTTCCATGCGAAGTACCACCGTGCGTGTGTCATCCTCGGATCGGACGTACTGTCCGGCGGCGGATAGGGCTGCCGCCACTTAAAATTTTCTCAATCCTGATCTGCTTGTAAACAAAGTAGCACAATGCAACAATGATGTCGCCAAAGAGATAATTTACACGAAACAAATCTTTACTGAAAAAATATCACCTGATCATCCCATCGATCTGTGACGATCACCCAGCAAGCTCTCAATGAAAGCATCAATGTCGGTTCTATATCCGGCATATCTCGTACTAGGTGTCCTAAGCTAGGCATCTTTGAACGATGGTAACATGGACACAGGATTTTACCCAGGTTCGGGGTCTCTCGAAGAGATAATACCCTGTCCTGCTTTCGATTGTATTCATATGGGGGATAGTACAGGGTACATGTGTCTACCACGAGATTGTTCTAATGAATATTAGATGATCTATTGACTAGCCTGGCCTCGGTTTATATAATACACCGGAGGCCTAGGGTTTAGGAGAGTCCTCGTCTTGGGTGCCAAGTCTTGTGGAAACCTCCTTGTATGCAGCATGGGCTGCCCGAAGTGGCCCATGAGTGAATCGCCATGGGGGTCCTCGGCCCGATCCAGCCCGTCGGGAGATGATGTGGTGAGTACCCCCTACTTCAGGACACCGTCACCTCCCACTCGGGGGCTTAACCGCGAGCCAGTCCTCGCCTAAGTTAAAAACTACTCCGAGTGAGAGCATCCCTCCCACTCAGGGGGCTTAGCTGCGAGCCAGTCCTCGCCTAAGTTAAAAACTACTCCGAGTGAGAGCGTCCCTCCCACTCAGGGGCTTAGCTGTGAGACAGTCCTCACCTAAGTTAAAAACTACTCCGAGTGAGAGCATCACTCCCACTCGGGGGGCTTATGAAAGGACCACGATGTCGCCTAGAGGGGGGGGGGGTGAATAGGCGTTTTAAAATCTTTTACGGATTTGGCTATATCCTAATGCGGAAATAAACTAAGCGGATACTTTTCAAGCACAAATCCTAAATATACTAGGCTCACTAAGTGCACCAACAACTTATTATAAACAAGATGAGAACAACGAGGATATGAGTAAGCACAAGTAAGTTACACAAAACTTACTCAATGTATATCACGAGATATGGAAATGAATAATGCACACACCCACAAGTAGGAAATACAAGCTTACACAAATTATGTTACAAGATGTGGAAATGAAAGTTACAAGCTAGCAATTCACACTAAACACAAGATAGAACAATAGTAGGAAGTATGAATTGCGGACTATAAAGTGTTGGCCTAAATAATCTCTACGATATGGTAACCAACACAATATAATGAGGACAACAAGAATAGCGAATGCACGGTCAAGTGACCAAGGTAAACCACAAGTAAGGAGTTAGGGTTAGGGATAACCGAAGTCACGGAGACGATGATGTATCCCGATGTTCACTTCCTTGGAGGGAAGCTAGTCACCGTTAGAGAGGTGGATGTTACCATGAAGGCACACCAACGCTACGAAGGCTCACCCTATTCTCCTTGAGATATCACCACGAAGGCGATTCCCAACCACTAGTGGTAGACCTTGAGGTGGCCTCCAAACCTTCACAAACTTTCCGGGGGACAAATCACAAGTTGATTCCTCACCGGAGCACTCCTACCGCCTAGGAGTCTCCAACCTCCAAGAGTAACAAGATCAAGGGGGAAATGCTCAAGACTTGCTCAAATCATGAATTCCTTTGGTCAAGAGAGGGAGAGGGAGTGGATCTATCAATGGTTGAAATCTCTCTCAAGAACTCTTACAAATCTCTTCGGGATCTAAGATTTGAGGTAGGAGAAAGGAGAGGGAGCTTTTCTTCAAGTGTGGGTCAAGATAGTTGTGTTGCTCAACCCCTCCACGAAGTAGTGAAGGGGTATTTATGGTGAGGCCCCAAATGTGGCCGTTGGGGCGGAATTCTGCTCAGGAAAGTGTCGGTCGTCCGGTAAGTACCGGACGTCCGGTGGCAAAACGGGCACCGGACGTCCGGTGGAACACCGGACGTCCGACGGCTGTAGCACGCCATCAGACGACAGCAGCAGGATATTTGCGAAACAGGTTTGTCGGACATCCGACACTTTCCGGACGTCCGGTGACCGGACGTCCGGTAAGTACCGGAAATCCGTCCGTTTGCTTCTGGATATGGCCACCGGATTTCCGGACGCTACCGGACGTCCGGCCAATAAAAAACAGCAGGAACCCCAAAACTAAAACATGCACAACTTTTTCATATGGACTCCGATTTTGATGATCTTGGGCTCGTTTTGAAGCTATGGAAAATCTCCAGGTCCTCACATAAAGAAACACCCAAGATAAACCGAAATGGAGGGTGCAAAGTATGCAAAGGTTAGATCATATATTTTGGGGAAACTATTTGGATTTGGCTTTTCTTTGGTATATAGGATATGAGTGGAATTGAGTATAGAAGATGTTGACTTGAGCAAATCCATCACAAACCCCTTTGATCCCCTCTTAATAGTGCGGGATCCCTATAACTCAAGAATCATAAAAGAGCTACACTACATAGCTATCGAGAATCCATTCTTGAGTGTATATGTTTCTTTGGTGGTCATCACTCCACAACACTAACGTCAAAGGAACTAATACCTTTGACATGAGCCGTTCACTTGAGCTTGATGTTGATGTTTCTTCTTGGCTCAAGATGAAGGCAAGACATTGGTGAAGTCTTCAAGTCCCTCCCCCATACACAATGTGGGAAGCTTTGCTTTGTATTCATCTTCACTTGTCCATCATGTGATCATCCACAAACTTCAAGCATGTAATCCTTTGGGATGGTTATATTGAACTTGCCCTTGTCATCCATGATCACCAACACTTGATGTCATCCTCTCACAGACACTTGAAATCTCTCTCTCGATGCGAGCCCATGAGAATCACCTGAATACTTGATCAATCATGACTCAACACATGAGTCCATTATGATCATATCTTTGAGCCACTCCTAGAATTCATCATTCAAATCATCCTTTTAAGATCTTGATCCATTATGGCTCAAACCATAGCTCTAAGCATGGCAACCCTTAAGATACTTCAATGAACTTCATTTTGATCATCTCAATGTAATTGTTGCTTCAAAGGAGTTGACTTCCATTATTCTTCAAACATTTTCCAATGGGACTAACCTTCAAATGTATATCTCAATGAAAACATTAGTCCATAAGGATTGTAATCAATTACCAAAACCACACATGGGGACTACATGTACTTTCAATCTCCCCCATTTTGGTAATTGATGACAATCTCAACAAGAGGGTTTATATAATGAATTTTTACACAAGCACGCAATTTTTTCGAGGATAAATTGTATACTTGCGGAGATTTTGATAGCATCAATTATCACAAAGAAACTTGATGTTTATCAAAACCGGTTGTACTAAAATCAAAACACTACACAAGCATTTGATGTTAGTAAGACCGCAATATATAAAGCAAGCTCCCCCACAATATATGCATGTGTGAATGAACTTTGAATTTCATTGCATATATTGGTTGATATAAACTAGTTGGAGATTTCTCTATATATTCATTCATGCAACAAGCATATATAACTAGGGTGGATATGCATAAATGACAACAAGAACTTCAAAAGATATTTATCTTAAACCCTCTAAACTTCTCCCCCATTGGCAACAAATGCCAAAATGGAAGACAAAACATCTAGAAGACCAATATAGAAAGAGTTCCTCCTTGATGTGTGCATATCACAAAATGTGAGTGAACGCAAATGCACATATTTAATAATGAACAATTTTAGGAGCTCAGAATCTATAGAATGCAACCAGATATGAAAACAAGCATTAGACATGAGAGGAAAACAGTCAAAACACAAGATTATATGCCAAACATACAAGCACTCACGACACAACCTCTTACCGAAGCCACCATAAGAATAAGAGGAAACAAACAAAGTGGCCGGTAAGGAATAAATGATATCAAGGAAAGATATGAACTTTCTCATGTATAAAATTTTCTGAGTGGCCAATCATAATCATGATATGTATCCACAAAGAAACTTTGCATACACAAAATAGACGCAATTGATAAGAACATGATATACACAAGTGAATCCATTATTATACAACTGAAACCTAGTCATAATGGCAAGACACAAGGCACAAAGCACATGGCACAAATTGATCCCATTTGCATAACACAAAGTGAAGCAAGCAATCAAAAGATCCGACGAGCCAAAAGGATAAAAGAATATTATGATTTGGGCAAAGGAGTGTTCTAAGGAAAATAGAGAAGCTCCCCATGATTTGTGCACTATTTAGAATTTTTGTATTTGGATGCAAGTGCACAAAATAGAATCATCACTCCCCCAAAATCAATAGGAACACAAAGCAATTGCAAGCAGGCATAGATAAGAAAAGAAGCCTAGCATTTGCAACAAAAGATCATTGTTGGGATGCTTTGAGAAAGGAAACAAGTATCACAGGAACGAGTCAAGAAATTCATGCCATGATGCAACCTACATAAGGTTGACCCCATTTCTATATATATGCATGAAGTAAATACTTGTTACCGAGATAGCATTGGTATGAAGTCGTAGATCAATAAAATGTCCAAGCTTGGCTCTAATTTCCTCATAGTGCCACCACCTTCATGAATAAGCCAAGCACCCAATGCTTTTCAAATGTACCTAAAACATTTTAAGTACAATATGGTCCCCAAACTTATTGGGTCCGAAGTAGTTAGCATAACTACAACACATAGGGTAAAACCACTTAAATATGTGCATATTGATATGAATTTGAATTTCATGCACATCATAGCTATTAAGAATTTAATGGATTTACCATATATATATTGGATCAAATAAAGCAAACAAGGCATGTGAATTTACATAGTAAATATGCATGCACAAGCCTACCAAAATCTAGGGAAATACAAATTGGACAAATGAACACATAACCGTTCATACTTCCAATAACATCACTAGTCATTCATGTTGTCCAAAATGAATCAAAGTGACAAATCAACATATGATAGCACACAAAGTTCAACATATGAACCAAGGAAAAACCAATGAGCATATAAGATATGCATTGCACACATACTCATAGGAATATCTCACTCAAGTAGATATAGGACACTATAAACAATGAGATAACAAACTCTCATATAGAGCAATAAGATGAACTCGAACAAAATGGTATTTCGAGTTATCATTCGGTGTAGAAACCAAATAAGTACATGATCATCTATACTAACACAAGCATAACATGAGAGTTTAGAAATAAACACAATGCTTGGATAGCATATTATTAACATTCCAACTAGATAGATCATCATGCAAAGCAACAATTGGAATAGCTTTAATCAAATGATTTTCCAAATATGATTTTAAAGATAACCATGGGCAAAACCGCATAAGAATGCCATACGTAAACAAGGCATTGCATGCCACGGAGATATAAGATAATCTCAAATATAAATTCTAAGAGGCATCCCTCAATTGTTCATATTAATAAGGATTGTGATATGCACAAAGCATATCACTCCCCCATAATATGATGATCCATGCATTACCCACGAGAGGCAAATGAAACCCAACTAAGGATAATTAATGGATGAGAATTTGAGTTTCAAATGAGCTTTACATACCACATAGTAACTAGATAATATTGCACTAACAATACTAGGTGGTATCCCACATATATACACATTTAAGGTTTGTGATATGCGTAAAACATAGCACTCCCTCATAATGTGATGATCCATTAATATCTCAAAAGAGCCAAGGAAGATTCAACTAATGAAGCAATAAAGGCTCGAAACCACACACACAACTATATGATGTGCATAGCAACCTACACATGCTAGATAACACGAATCAAGCATATTAGGAGGCACAACATATACAAACACATACTAGGAACAAAACCTAAACATGCATGGGGCTAGTAACTTTCAATGTAGACAATATAAATACAAGTTACCGCCACGAGGAGCATTGGAATGACAAATATGATGATAATCCACTTGACTTGGCTTGAACCATAATACATGGTGAAAATCATTTTTCTTCATGAACTAGACAAGTCTCCAATGTCCTCCACACACCTATTGATCAAGTTTGAGCTTGATGGTCCCCAACCAAGTTGGGTCCTAAGAAGTTAGTCACAATAGGTTTGGCAACCCAAATGGTCTTATGTACTTTCAAACCACTTTGGGCACCAACAAACTTGGCAAACAAATTGCCAACATTATCCTTTCTAAGTGAATAATGATCATTGACAATTGGAGGCTTAGAGACATTACCGTTGGGACATGATGAAGATATGTGTCCCTTCTCACGGCAAATATAGCAACATATGCTCCCCTTTCTCTTCTTCTTTACCTTTTCAACTTGGAGAACATTATCTTGGTTAGGCATGGGAAGAGGCCTTTCATTATCTTGAGATTGAACTTGAGGCCACTTCCCTTGATGCTTCACACTTGAAGCCTTCTTCTTCAATGGACAAGATCTCACATGGTGTCCAACATTCTTGCACTTGAAGCAAATAATGTTGGCTGAATTCTTGACTTGATCTTGTCCCTTCTTCTTGTTCTTGGACTTCTTCTTGTTGGAGATGAAATCAAGTCCTATTTTGTCTTGAGGGTCCTTTTGCACACTCAAGATATTATCACAACATTTTTCCAAGTCTTTCTTCAAACTAGTGACTTGGGCCTTGAGCTCTTTATTTTCCTCTACAAGGTTAGTATTAACAAAAGAACTAGAGGATGTAGAAATTTCATTGTTAGAGCAACAAGGCATGGTGAGCAATTCATCACAAGATGTACCAATATCATGTAGAGAGGAATTGCAAGGACTAGCACATGGCAATAAGGCATTTTGAGTAGAAAATGTGCTAATATCCACATGAGACTCACATGATTTTACCTTGGTGACCATAGCCTCATGAGCTAACTTTAACCCATCATGAGAGATTAGAAGATCCTCATGAGTGCCTGAGAGCTTTTTATGACTTTCTTCCAATTTCCCATAATTGCTAGTTAGCAAATCAAGTTGAGTCCTCAGCTCAACATTTTCTTTTAATATCAATGCTTCACACAAGATAGAGTTAGTAGCACAAGCATCATTATCAATATGAGAGGAGCATGTCGAAGCTAGAGACTCCGCATGAGTAGCTTGAAGTTCCTCATGAGACTTAGAGAGTTTGGTGAGCTCTCCTTTGACCTTCTTGTAGTCAAGGTCAAGGTGCTTAAAATCCTCTTTAAGTTTACAATGAGTAACTTCAATCTCTTCTTTTAAAGAGCTCAAGTCACTAAGACATTGATGAGCCATAGCAAGTTCATGTTCAAGTTGTTCACTTTTTGCTTGCTCGTAAAGAAATAAGTCATTACGGTTTTGAAAGCAAGCAAGAACATCTTGGAACCTTTTATAAGTGTTATTTTTAGCTCTACGAAGAGTTTTCCCAATCTCATAGAGATTTTGAGTCAAGACTTCATCATCTTCCTCATTACAACTATCATCATTATCACTAAGAGAAGATGATACCTCGTCATTACCTCTTGCCATGAGGCACATGTGAACAAAAGGGGTTGATGATGATTCTTTTGGTGAAGAGGGTTCTTCATCAATCAAGTGTGCCTCATTTTTCTTGATTTCCTCTACATGGTTAGTCATAGAACAACTAGAGGAAACCAAAGTATTTTGATCATGGCAACACGGGAGAGCAAGCATATCATCACAAACATTTGTCATGGAATTCTTACGTGATATGCATGGACTATCAACACAATAATTTACACTATTTGTGGTGCTAGATATGCTCAAGTCCATAGAGGATACATCACTAGCATCTACACAAGCAAGATCATCAATAATGATCTTAGTACCATCATCACGAGATATTTCTTCACTCACCATGTCATTACCTTGTGGCACGCCACATGTTGGTGAAGTGGAAGATATTGAAGTGTCCAAGTAATTGGAGGTGGAAGCAATAGAGAGCTCTTCATGATTTAAAAATGTGGAGAACTCCTCCATTAACTCCCCGAAAAGAATATTGTCTTCATCAAGATTGGACCCACCATATATATCTTCAAGTTTGGTCCAAGCCTCATGAGCCGACTTGCAAGTCGAGATTTCCTTAAACACTTCAACGGTTATACTTTGATGAATGGCAAGAGAAGTATCACAATCAAGATACATATCCTCAAAAGATGGAGAAGGACCATCCTTTGCAATAGAAATTCCTACAAGAACAATTCGCAAAGCATTTGGACCCATGGCCCGAAAGTGACAAAGCATGCGTAATCTCCACATAATGTAATTTGTGCCATTAAAACAAAATGTGTCATCGTGCACTAGTTCACTAGTCAACATCATTACTCTCTAGGCGGTGAAGCCTAATAAGGAGAGACCTAGCTCTGATACCAATTGAAAGGACCACGATGTCGCCTAGAGGGGGGGTGAATAGGCATTTTAAAATCTTTTACGGATTTGGCTATATCCTAATGCAGAAATAAACTAAGCGGATACTTTTCAAGCACAAATCCTAAATATACTAGGCTCACTAAGTGCACCAACAACTTATTATAAACAAGATGAGAACAACGAGGATATGAGTAAGCACAAGTAAGTTACACAAAACTTACTCAATGTATATCACGAGATATGGAAATGAATAATGCACACACCCACAAGTAGGAAATACAAGCTTACACAAATTATGTTACAAGATGTGGAAATGAAAGTTACAAGCTAGCAATTCACACTAAACACAAGATAGAACAATAGTAGGAAGTATGAATTGCGGACTATAAAGTGTTGGCCTAAATAATCTCTACGATATGGTAACCAACACAATATAATGAGGACAACAAGAATAGCGAATGCACGGTCAAGTGACCAAGGTAAACCACAAGTAAGGAGTTAGGGTTAGGGATAACCGAAGTCACGGAGACGATGATGTATCCCGATGTTCACTTCCTTGGAGGGAAGCTAGTCACCGTTAGAGAGGTGGATGTTACCACGAAGGCACACCAACGCCACGAAGGCTCACCCTATTCTCCTTGAGATATCACCACGAAGGCGATTCCCAACCACTAGTGGTAGACCTTGAGGCGGCCTCCAAACCTTCACAAACTTTCCGGGGGACAAATCACAAGTTGATTCCTCACCAGAGCACTCCTACCGCCTAGGAGTCTCCAACCTCCAAGAGTAACAAGATCAAGGGGGAAATGCTCAAGACTTGCTCAAATCACGAATTCCTTTGGTCAAGAGAGGGAGAGGGAGTGGATCTATCAATGGTTGAAATCTCTCTCAAGAACTCTCACAAATCTCTTCGGGATCTAAGATTTGAGGTAGGAGAAAGGAGAGGGAGCTTTTCTTCAAGTGTGGGTCAAGATAGTTGTGTTGCTCAACCCCTCCACGAAGTAGTGAAGGGGTATTTATAGTGAGGCCCCAAATGTGGCCGTTGGGGCGGAATTCTGCTCAGGAAAGTGTCGGACGTCCGGTAAGTACCGGACGTCCGGTGGCAAAACAGGCACTGGATGTCCGGTGGAACACCGGACGTCCGACGGCTGTAGCACGCCATCAGACGAAAGCAGCAGGATATTTGCGAAACAGGTTTGTCGGACATCCGACACTTTCCGGACGTCCGGTGACCGGACGTCCGGTAAGTACCGAAAATCCGTCCGTTTGCTTCTGGATATGGCCACCGGATTTCCGGACGCTACCGGACGTCCGGCCAATAAAAAACAGCAGGAACCCCAAAACTAAAACATGCACAACTTTTTCATACGGACTCCGATTTTGATGATCTTGGGCTCGTTTTGAAGCTATGGAAAATCTCCAGGTCCTCACATAAAGAACCACCCAAGATAAACCAAAATGAAGGGTGCAAAGTATGCAAAGGTTAGATCATATATTTTGGGGAAACTATTTGGCTTTGGCTTTTCTTTGGTATATAGGATATGAGTGGAATTGAGTATAGAAGATGTTGACTTGAGCAAATCCATCACAAACCCCTTTGATCCCCTCTTAATAGTGCGGGATCCCTATCACTCAAGAATCATAAAAGAGCTACACTACATAGCTATCGAGAATCCATTCTTGAGTGTATATGTTTCTTTGGTGGTCATCACTCCACAACACTAACGTCAAAGGAACTAATACCTTTGACATGAGCCATTCACTTGAGCTTGATGTTGATGTTTCTTCTTGGCTCAAGATGAAGGCAAGACATTGGTGAAGTCTTCAAGTCTCTCCCCCATACACAATGTGGGAAGCTTTGCTTTGTATTCATCTTCACTTGTCCATCATGTGATCATCCACAAGCTTCAAGCATGTAATCCTTTGGGATGGTTATCTTGAACTTGCCCTTGTCATCCATGATCACCAGCACTTGATGTCATCCTCTCACAGACACTTGAAATCTCTCTCTCGATGCGAGCCCATGAGAATCACCTGAATACTTGATCAATCATGACTCAACACATGAGTCCATTATGATCATATCTTTGAGCCACTCCTAGAATTCATCATTCAAATCATCCTTTTAAGATCTTGATCCATTATGGCCCAAACCATAGCTCTAAGCATGGCAACCCTTAAGATACTTCAATGAACTTCATTTTGATCATCTCAATGTAATTGTTGCTTCAAAGGAGTTGACTTCCATTATTCTTCAAATATTTTCCAATGGGACTAACCTTCAAATGTATATCTCAATGAAAACATTAGTCCATAAGGATTGTCATCAATTACCAAAACCACACATGGGGACTACATGTACTTTCAGCTTAGCCGCGAGCCAGTCCTCGCCTAAGTTAAAAACTACTCTGAGTGAGAGCATCCCTCCCACTCGGGGGCTTAGCCGCGAGCCAGTCCTCGCCTAAGTTAAAAACTACTCCGAGTGAGAGCATCCCTCCCACTCGGGGGCTTAGCCGCGAGCCAGTCCTCACCTAAGTTAAAAACTACTCCCAGTGAGAGCATCCCTCCCACTCGGGGGCTTAGCCGCGAGCCAGTCCTCGCCTAAGTTAAAAACTACTCCGAGTGAGAGCATCCCTCCCACTCGGGGGCTTAGCCGCGAGCCAGTCCTTGCGTAAGTTAAAAACTACTCCGAGTGAGAGAATCCCTCCCACTCGGGGGCATAGCCGCGAGCCAGTCCTCACCTAAGTTAAAAACTACTCTGAGTGAGAGCATCCCTCCCACTCGGGGGCTTAGCCATGAGCCAGTCCTCGCCTAAGTTAAAAACTACTCCGAGTGAGAGCGTCCCTCCCACTCGGGGGCTTAGCCGCGAGCCAGTCCTCGCCCATGTTAAAAACTACTCCGAGTGAGAGCGTTCCTCTCACTCGGAGGCTTAGCCGCAAGCCAGTCCTCACCAAACGTGGCTGCATGCCAGGCGAAGTAAATTATGCGGTAAACTGGAAAGCAATGATCAGATAAATCCATAACTTCAAGTTCTCAAGCGTAGATAAATGTACTTGGGCGGAAAGTCAAGCCCGAACGAGTTTTAATGATTGCAAAATCACTCGGCATACCGAGGCAAATAAGTTCAAATCATAAAGTTTTTCTTCATGCACCAGTGGGACTCGCTGGCTCGACGAAGGTGTCCAGGTCAATGCCGTCAGCTATCCGACTGGCTGCCTCGATGAAAGTCTCCATGAAGTCTTCAAACTTGAGCTTCTTCATATTGGCCACTTGGAGAGCCTTCATCTTGTCTTCCTTGACATCTATGCAATGGACACGAACAAGTGAGAATGCCACATCAGCCCCATAGCGAGCGGCAGACTTCTTCAATACTTGCACTCGGCCAGGGATCTCATCAAGTCGAGTCATCATCGACTCGAGATCACTCTGAAGCGTATCCTCCGGCCATAGTTCTTTTTCTATCTTCGCCAGCGCGGCACTCAGACGAGTGATATACTCTCGGACACCATTGAGGTGAGCTTCGAGTCGCAGCATGTTTAGGACCACGGCGTCCTTGACGAGTGACTTGGTGGGGTCTAGATCCGTCTCGATCCGATCAGTCTCCTCCCTGAAGTTCAGATAGAATTCTGTACGGAGAAGAAAGAAAAGATTGGTTATGCCCTTGCGTTCAAGATTCACAGAAATTTACTTGGGCAAAGAGAGGTACCTTCAAGCATGCCATACATCTTCTTCGTGAAACCTCCTAGATACTTCTCCAATGCGTCCCTCTTCTCAGTAAGCTGGTCCACTTTGTCAGTCAGAGCGGTCTTCTCCAGCTCGAAAGCACTCGCCTGATCTTCGATCTTCTTGGCCCAGTCGGCCCATTCTTTCTTGAGCTCTTCAATAGCAGCAGTCTTTAGAGATGCATTTTCCTCCTCCAACTTTCCGACTGAAGCTAGCTTTGCCCCAGCGGCTTCAGTCTTCTCCTTAGCCACCTTCTGAGCACCCGTGAGTTCTTCGTCCTTCTTTTCCAGGGCCTGCTTCATGGTGTCTAAAGAAATAACATTCCTGAGTCACGCTTGAAGTTGATGGTTCTCATTACACACATCTGTTTGAGTAAAACTACTCGGCTCAAAGAACAGAAGAAAAGAACAACAGTGCATTCAGTTGACAGGATTTACGTCCCATGGTCTTCGCCTCTGTCTGAGCACGCCCCAAGTTCTTTTTGGTCAGTTCCAAGTCCAATTGGAGTTGGATCTTCTCCTTCTCCAAGGCAGCATACTGAGTCCCGAGCTGACAAGTTTTCTGAGATCAATGAAGAAATGATTCAGTCAATGATGATAAAGAGTTTCACATATTCCTGTACTTCCGAGTGGAGAAGAGCAAATCCAGTTGCTACAAACAAACAATTCTAAGACCCCCGCCGAATCAAACATTCAACAACGGTCTTGGGGACTACACCCAGTGGGTGCACTCAGCGTGCCCCCACTGGATCCATTTCCACTCGGCTTCAGCCCGACTGGCCCGAGTGGAGAGAGAGAAAAAAAACACATGTTCACTAAGACCCCCGCCGAATCAAACATTCGACGGCGGTCTCGGGGACTACACCCAGTGGGTGCACTCAGCGTGCCCCCACTGGATCCATTCCCACTCGGCACGGCCTGACCGGCCCAAGTGGAGAGCTGCAGGAAAAAGCGTTCTAAGACCCCCGCCAAATCACACATTCGATGGCGGTCTCGCGGACTACACCCAGTGGGTGCACTCAGCGTGCCCCCACTGGATCCATTCTCACTTGTCTTCAGCCTGACTGCCTTGAGTGAAAAACTATAGAGCGAATACCGACATTCTAAGTCAGAAGAAAACACCCAGTGGGTGTACAGAGTCAAGATGGACAAGAAGTAATTCAACCAGAAAACAACTTACAATCGCACTTACTCGGACATTCGCCTGGAGAGCTGTACTGGCATCATAAGCCAACTTGCTGCCTTCATACACCTCCTTCAGACGCTGCATCATCAGATCAGCTTGAATCATGGCTTCCTTGCTGGCCCCAGTCTGGTCTTCAGGGACATGATGCAGAATGAACACATTTGACGTGGGAGTGGGCAACGCAGCTGGAGGGATCATCACTTGAGGTTGGCCAGTCGAACCCGAAGCAGGGGCAGTCGACACTAAAGAAGAAGCAGTCGACTGCAGAGCAATGAATATAGCACCAGCTCGAGATGAACCACCTTGCTCTTGAGGAACAACTTCAGGCGGTGCATGAGACGATTGGCCCGACGGCACTCTCCTAGTGAAGCTGCGGGAGACGGTTGAGGTTCTACCCTCTCCTCCTGTGCTCTTCGGAGGCTTGTCTTTGTCATCGTCTGCAAGGTGGATGATGTCTGTTGGATCTGTAGTCACTTGACAACGAAAACTTAGTCGACCGTCGGATCAATTAGTGAAACAGAGCGGAGTGGAAGTTGGTCATACCTGGTCGAGAAGTAGCTGCGTCCGCAGTATCCATCTCCGCATGTTCTTCATCAATCTGCATGGGCGATGTCACAGAAGTAGTAGCTCTGGCACTCAAATCTCACTCGGTTTGTAAAACAATGAAGGTCTGCGACAATAAAAGAAAAAGAAGATGAAAAAGAACACTCATGTTGAAGTAATGGGCACGGCAACCTTTATTCCGGCTAGGGCCTTTCGAGGCTTTGGTGGAACAATCTTGGGTTGCTTCGCGGTCTTCTCAATCGGATCTGGAGTTGCCCTCCGAGTGCACTTCGGGTTCCTGACAATCGATGTCAAGGCCTTGCTTTGGCTAGCAATCGGGTCTTGGTTTGCCTTGGTACGATGCTCAGTGCGGGGAGGCGACTCGACTTCTTCGCTGTCATCAGAGTCATCACTGCCGTCCTCACTGTCGTCAGCATAATCGATATAAGCACTCCCGCCCTAGCTCTCTACTCCTTCAGCGAGTTGTTCTGCATTCGGCATGGGCGAAAACATCTTCGTGAATGCCTGCACGACACAAATTTCAAAGTCAGTCGGTTCTCAATACAGTGGCATACTAGAAACAAAAAGTAAAACACTCGACAAGTTATGTCTCACCTCCCCTGGAGGATGCTCGGCATCGAAAGGCAGAACCCGCTTGGATCCACGCGGATTGTCACGAGCTCTAGTGATGCTCCTAAGCCATTGCATCACGGTCTATTCCTTTAGTTCCTCTGGATGGGTCCGAGCGGAGTCGTCTGGGCCCGAATACAACCACATGGGGTGGTCGCGTGCTTGCAGAGGCTGGATCCATTGACTGAGGAACACCTCCAACAGATCCAGGCCTGTCACCCCGCCCCGGATAAACTCAACTACAGCTTCTACCAAGATCCCCACCTCAGCTTTCTCCTCCTCATCCACAGTCAGCGAGCGAGGAGCACTAAGTCTCGCCAACGAGAAAGGGGGAAGGCCAGTCGATGAACCAGGGGTCGGAACGCCAGTGCAGTAAAACTAGGTCGACTGCCAACCTCTAACTGACCCGGGAAAGGTCATGGAAGGGAAGGCACTTCTACCTCTCATCTGGACACCTAAACCCCCACACTGCTGGATCACGTGGGTCCTCACATCACTCGGATTCACTTTCTTGACCGACTAAGAGCGGCATGTGAAGATGTGTTTGAACAACCCCCAGTAGGGGTGACAACCCAAGAAATTTTCACACATCGAGACAAAGGCAGCAAGGTATGATATGGCATTCAAGGGATGGTGGTGGATTTGCGGACCGAAGAAATTCAAGAAACCACAAAAAATGGATGGGGAGGCAAGAAAAACCTCTCTCCACGTGGGTGAGGAGGAGGACCCGCTCTCTGGGGTGCGGTGCAGGCTCGATCTCCCCCTCCGACAGCCTCCAAGATCTGGGGACCAGCAGGCCATCAACGGCGAGTCCATCGAGATCCTCCGTTGTGACCGTCGAGGGAGCCAATCGCCCTGGATCCAGCCTGTTGGCAGCGCGGCCCGAGAGCTCGACGCCTTCTACCCCTTGGCCGCCTTCTTGGCGTGCTCCAGCTTCGCTGTCTTGTCCTTCGCCATCTCCGCGGTGGTCATCGAAGCCGAGCGGGGTGGCGCGACGTAAGGGCGGAAGAGGCGGAGAGGCAAGGTGGAGAGGGGAAAAGAGGAGAGCACTGTTACATGCCTCAGCCGCGTCGTTGTTTATACCTGCACGCTCGAGTCACTGACCTGTGGGCCAACAGGATCCCAGCACATCCCACAACCGGCGTCTGCTCGATACGTGGCGATAAAGGGGGAGCAAAAATCGAGGAGTCCCTCCCCACTTGCCCCACTTACCGCGCTGCAGCCGGCCCTCATGCTTCTCAAAATTTTTGAATCCCACAAAATCCGGGATGTGGCAGAACAATCGATCGCATCAGAGATATCCACATTCATTCGGGTCGGATCCAACACTTGATGACTCGCAACTTGTCTCACTCGGACACTTAACAAGCCAGAATCGATCAAGGCAATTGACAAAGGATTTAACAGTTCATGTACCTACAGACCTCTAAAAAATGTCTCTGAGGCATTAAGTCTGGTCGGAATCAGCTTCAATCCTTTCTCACTTGAACCCCGATCCATTCGGGGGCTAATGACGATGACATGTAACTAGGGTAGGGTTCTAGGCCTGACCTACATGCCCTACCCAAGGACACTACATATAAGAATCCCAGACCTATAAAGTTAGAAAGGAGGTGTCGACTGGGATGACCGCAGCATGCAAGTCACTCGATACAAGATCCACTCGGTTACTCCTCCACCACTCGACCATCCTTATTCACTCGAAGCACTTGATTTCACTCGAAGGCAGAAGGCCTAGAGCCACTCCGGGATGGCAATGGTTGGGTGATCAGTTCATCGCTATAAAGATCATTAAGTGTAGGCGTTACTAGTAACGCTCGCACCTTTACTGTCTCATTGAACCCTTGCGTAACGGAGGTTGATGAGGGTTAGCTGTGACGCCCCCGGCTCAATCGTGCACTAATCATACACGCAAATGCACATGATCAAGCCTAAGGACTCACGGGAATATATCACAACACAACTCTAAAACATAAATAAAGTCATAGAAGCTTTATATTACAAGCCAGGGGCCTCGAGGGCTTGAATACAAAAGCTCGCATACAAGCATCAGCGAAAGCATCAGATATCTGAGTACAGATATGAAACAGAAACAGATAAGCCCCTCAAAAGGTGGGGTAAAAGAAAACACTATGATCGAAAGGTGCAGGCCTCCCGCCTGGGACCCTCCGATCCTACTCCTGGTCGTCAGTCAACTCGTAGTAGTATCCACCCTCGGGGTAGTAGTAGCGATCATCGGCGGGGGCAACAGTATCCGGGGCTCCGTCATCTGGTCGCATCAAATGAATATGGGGGGAAAAGAAAGCAAAGCATCCGTGAGTACTCAGAAGTACTCAGCAAGCAAGGATCTACACTACATATGCAACATTTTCAAAGAGAGGCTGTATATGTGGACTAGGCTGCAGAAATGCCAGAATAGAGAGCAGGCCTAGTCCTATCGAAGACTAGCATCTTCAGAGGTCTTGCAGCATTAGAAGAGTGTAGACAGTACCATATAATGTAGCAGTAATGATATCAACCTCACCCAGAGATCCTTTCTCGACTCCCTGCGAGAAAGCAATCCCAGAGCCATACAGTCATCAACCTCGTCCTGAGATCCCTTCTCGACTCCCTGCGAGAAGCAATCCCAGAGCCATAGTATCCAAGTATCCAGTTCTAATTGTATCAATCAGGATACAACTCCGAGTGTCCGTTACCGTAGGACAGGCTATCGATAGATGTTTTCTTCCCTGCAGGGGTGCACCAACTTACCCACCACGCTCGCTTAACTCCGGCCGGACACACTTTTCCGGGTCATGCCCGACCTCGGCCAAACGACACACCGCAGCCCTACCTAGAGCTCAGCAGAGAGGTCCCCGCCAGTCTACATCCTAAGCGCAAGGGGGTCTTGGGCCATCGCCCCTCGCCCTCCAGGTCGTTGCGCACATGGCTCAGATCCAAGCACCACCTCTGTCATGAATGGCGCTAATCACTCCATGCTGCACTGCTGAACTGGACGTCTGTCAGAGCTTTCGGCTGATGCATACGATGCAGAACGCCCATACTATGCCCACGTGGTGGTTAGTGCTATCGGGCCAGAGGCCCACTCAGATCAAATATCCAAACCGTTAGTACCTTGGGGTTGCGGTAACAAGCAGAGACTCACGATCAATGTGACCCCGTCGCCCCGTCTCGAGGACTTGCGGCAAGGGCCAAGAATGCCCGGCCACGCCTCGTATTCTCACTCGGGCACCATCCAGGTCAACCCATCTCACAAAAGACTGTCGGGAACTCAGGTCCACCTCTACTGGGCGGTACCGCCTGTCCCTCCAGCCCTGTAGTTAAAGTAACTCCCTCGGGTCGCCCTCGGGGCCGACCCGTTTCTTACAGGGTGTAGGGGTAAAGTCGTAGTAGCCGTGTGTCCATAACATCAAGGGAATCCGAGGTATCACCCTCGACGGATACCCACTCGATGTAACTGTCAAGGTGAACGTAGGAGGATTCACCCTTGATGGTTTCACACTTGATGTGTTGCACGACCACGTCGTTATCGGAAGTGGTGAAGGAGGAATCACCCTCGATGACCACGACCAAATAGCTACTCTACAGGGTTAACATCAGAAGTGCTACAAGAGGTTTCACCCTCGGCACTCGATAGTAATGCTGCAGTGTCGTTTCAACTAAGGGGGGGGGGTGATGTGCGGTGCCGGGGCCTGGTCTTCAATCCCGTTGATCGGGTCTTCAGATAATCCAGCGGGGCAATCGGGATAAGTGGGGTCACTGATAGGTCTCTACCCAGCCTATACTAAGCAGTTTAGGATATGCAGGTAATTATCAACAGCAGGTTACAATAAACAGGCTATGCATCAGAATAGGTAAAGCAACAGAAGCAACAATTCTAATGCAAGCATGAGAAAATAGAATGGGCGATATCGGGATGATCAAAGGGGGGGCTTGCCTGGTTGCTCGGCGGCAAGGGCAAGGTTGTCAATGGTGTCTTCGGGCTTCGGAGCTGCGTCGGCCTCGGGGACGACGTCGGTGTCGGGGGCTACCAAGAGAGAAGAGGGGGAGGAAACAGTAAATACTAAGCAAACATGAGCAACACAATGTACGACCTGACAATAAGCAGTGCCGGGTGTGTTCTAACATGTGGTTGCACGTTACCGAGGAAGGAGGAATCCATCCGGGAATGTTTTCCTGGTTCCGGACATTTGTCAGACAGATGATCGGAGGGGAACGGTTGCATGTTCGGATAGTTAGGGACACGTGACGGACGAATGGACCGCGTATTAGGATTCGTCTCGTCGTTCTAAGCAACTTTCATGTACAAAGTTTATCGATCTGAGCTACGGATTAATTTATATGATTTTCTAAAGTTTTAATCATTTCTCGAATTACCAGATTCAATTTAAATCAGAAACAGGATTATGACGTCAGCCTGATGTCATCATGGTGTCAGCGGTCAATAGTGCGTTGACTGGTCAAACTGACGACCAGGGCCCACTGTCATTGTCACTTATTAATTAATCCGACTTTAATTAACTAATCAGGTAATTAGGGTTAACTAAACAGAATTAATTAAGTTAACTAACTAATTAATTAATTACTTTATTTATTAATTTATATATTTAGTATATTATTTTTTTAAACATTTTTTTAGACGGGCCCCACTTGTCATTGGACAGGTTGCCTTATCTGGCGTGCGGGCACACGGGCTACGGGCGCTGACGCCGGGTGCCCGATGGGGCGACCCCGGGCGTGCGGGCGATGGCCGCCGGGGCGCGGCGGGGCGCCAGAGTTGGCCGCGGGCGCGACGATGGCCAGCGGGGAAGGAGGCGGAGGTGGGGCACGGGGCGACGGAGCCAGTGCAGGGGAGGGCGGAGTGGCACCGGGCAGGGGGCGGCGTCGAGCGCGGCAGGAGGTAGCAGTGGGGCCTGCGCGCGCGGGCCGGGCGGCGAGCGCAGCTATGGCTGGGCAGAGCCGCAGCAGGGGGCGGGCGGCGGCGGCCAGGGACTCGTGCGGGGGCGAGGGTGCAAGGCCGCGGGCCCAAGGCCACGGCGCGGACGAGACGCGTGAGAGCGCTTGCGCGCGGGCGGCGCAGAGCGCTGGCGAGCGTGGCCGGTGCGGCGAGCGGCGGGCGAAGCACGAGCAGCGCGCGGCTGTGGGCACGAGTGCGGGCTCGGCAAGTGGGCTCGGTCGTGCGCGGTGTGCGCGGCGTGCACAGGGGGGGAAGAGGAGGGGCGGGGCGACGGAGGCCGTGGCCTCACCGTACGTTGACGGGGAGAGGGGCGGCGAGGCTCGATGGAGCCTTTGGGGAGGAGGTTGGGGAGGTGCTCGGGGGCGGCGAGACGACGACGGTAACGAGGCGGCGACGGTGTCGGGCGTGGGGCGTCGACGGGGGCGCACCCCGATCCAGTCGAGGAGAAGAGGAGGAGGGAGGAGTGCGAGGGGGGAATGGGGATCGGGCTAGGGTTCGGTGACCCCAGGGGGTATAGGCCAGGGGAGGGAGTGGGCCGGCCTGGCAGGCCGTGGCTCAGTTGGGCCGGTGGGGGGGGGAGTTTTGTTTTCTATTTTGTATTTCTTTTCTTATTTTTGTTTTCTCTTTTTCTTTTCTGTCTTTTGCAAAAATATGTGGCCTCAATTATAGATTTGTAAAATAAGTAGCTTTGTCCAATAAGTATAGTGCAATATTTAACACTGATAGAAAATGGTTTGGAGTCCATACGTTTTCAGTTGGATTTTATTTAAATGAAAAGGTATTAAGTAATTCTGTTTTGGTTCTGTTTCTTGCTGTTAGAGTCCTTTTACGATTCCAATAAAGGTTGCAATCATTTTTATAAATGCTATGGGAATATTTGCAACATGATGCACATTTTAGTTTTCAGGTTTGGTCAACTTTTATTTTCCACTTTAGTTTTAATTTGAATTTTGAGTTAGGAGCTGAATGCAATATGATGCAAAAGATGATTTGGCACTGTTGATCATGATGACATGGCATTATCAAAAGTGGGATTACTGTAGCTAAATACATGGGCTGTTACAAATCTCCTCCACTAAAAAGAATTCTCGTCCCGAGAATGATGAGGAAGACTGAAAGGAAGCGGGGTATTCTTGGAAGTTCTTCCGAAGAAACGTTCAGAAAATCTTGAACGACTGGAACGTTTTCGATCCCTCAACAGTAGAAACAGGGTCTTACTGACAGACTTGTGCATCGAGGTGTTTACATAAGCAAGGAATTAATAATGCTTAGATCATATAGATCACAAGAAAGGTTAAACAAAACAATGGAAAGGAACATGATTATCAGACTAATCAGATCAATGGTAAGGAATTAAGCACAGATATCCAGCTCTCCGGGTAGACGAGATTTACGAGATCCCAAGTGTCGGCGTTAGTAAAATTATTTAAAACGAATAGGAGAGAGATCAGAGTGTGACGCCCCCGGCTCAATCGTGCACTAATCATACACGCAAATGCACACGATCAAGCCTAAGGACTCACGGGAAGATATCACAACACAACTCTAAAACATAAATAAAGTCATACAAGCTTTATATTACAAGCCAGGGGCCTCGAGGGCTCGAATACATAAGCTTGCGTACAAGCGTCAGCGGAAGCATCAGATATCTGAGTACAGATATAATGAAATCACAGATAAGCCCTTAGAAGGCAGGGCAAAAGAATACACTACGATCGAAAGGCGCAGGCCTCCTTCCTGGGACCCTCCGAACCTACTCCTGGTCGTCAGTCAACTCGTAGTAGTATCCATCCTCGGGGTAGTAGTAGCGATCGTCGGCGTGGGCAGCTGTCTCAGGGGCTCCGACATCTGGTTGCAATAAATGGATATGGGGGAAAAAGAAAGCAAAGCAACCGTGAGTACTCATCCGAAGTACTCAGCAAGCAAGGATCTACACTACATATGCAACATTATCAAAGATAGGCTGTATATGTGGACTGGTCTGCAGAAATGCCAGAATAGAGAGAAGGCCTAGTCCTATCGAAGACTAGCATCTTCAGAGGTCTTGCAGCATTAGAAGAGTGTAGATTAGCACCGTATAAAGTAGTAGTATCATTAAGTCTCATCCTCACCTAGAGATCCTTTCTCGACTCCCTGCGAGAAAGCAATCCCAAAGCCATACAGTCATCAACCTCGTCCTGAGATCCCTTCTCGACTCCCTGCGAGAAGCAATCCCAGAGCCTCATATCCAGGTCTCATCTCAACTTCTAGCTGTATCGATCGGGATACAACTCCGAGTGTCCTTTACCATAGGACCGGCTATCGATAGATGTGTTCTTCCCTGCAGGGGTGCACCAAGTTACCCAACACGCTCGATTAACTCTGGCCGGACACACTTTCCTGGGTCATGCCCGGCCTCGGCCAAACGATACATCGCAGCCCTACCTACAGCTCAGCAGAGAGGTCCTCGCCGGTCTACATCCTAAGCACTCAGGGGTCTTGGGCCATCGCCCTGTGCACTCTGGGTCGTTGTGTGCAGGGTGGATACCAGCACCGCCTCGGATGGTCGGTACGATCCGACCGTGCCACCATGCTGAACTGGACGTCTGACAGAACTTTCGGCTGATGCCACGATGTAGAATGCCCATACTATGCCCACATGATGGTTAGTGCTATCAGGCCAGAGGCCTGCTCGGATCAAATATCCAAATCGTTAGTACCTTGGGCTTCCGGTAACGAGCAGAGACTCACGAAAGATGTGACCCCGTAGCCCCGTCTCGAGGACTTGCGGCAAGGGCCATGAATGACCGGCCACGCCTCGTATTCACCACTCAGGCACCACACAGGCACCCGTCTTCACAACACTCGCCTCTCAGGCGCACGCGGGTACCCCTCAGGGTCGACCTGCCTATCCAAGTAACAGTGTAAAGTCCAAGTATCCGTGTGTCCATAACATCAGAGGAATCCGAGGTATCACCCTCGTTGAATTCCCTCTTGATGTATCCGTCAAGGTGAACTCGGAGGAATCACCCTCGATGGGTTCACACTTGATGTGTTGCACGACAACGTCGTTACTGGAAGTGGTGAAGGAGGAATCACCCTCAATGACCACGACCAAATAGCTACTCTACAGAGTTAACATCAGAAGTGCTACAAGAGGTTTCACCCTCGGCACTCGATAGTAACGCTGCAGTGTCGTTACAACTAAGTGGGGTGATGTGTGGTGTCGGGGCCTGGTCTTCAATCCCGTTGATCGGGTCTTCGGATAATCCAGCGGGGCGGTCGGGACTAGTGGGGTCACTGATAGGTCTCTACCCAGCCTATATTAAGCAGTTTAGGATATGCAGGTAATTATCAACAGCAGGTTACAATAAACAGGCTATGCATCAGAATAGGTAAAGCGGTAGCAGCAGCAATTCTAATGCAAGCATGAGAAAATAGAATGGGCGATATCGGGATGATCAAAGGGGGGGCTTGCCTGGTTGCTCGGCGGCAAGGGCAAGGTCGTCAATGGTGTCTTCGGTCTCCGGAGCTGCGTCGGTCTCGGGGACGACGTCGGGGTCTAACGAGAGAGAAGAGGGGGAGGAAACGGTATAATACACAGCGAACAAGTGCAGTACAAAGCATAACATGGCAATACGCGGTGACAGAGGTGATCTGACGCAGTGCCGGGTGATACTGGCGAAGGGGGGATTCATCCGGGAAAGTATTCCCGGTTCCGGACAAATGTCGAACAGATGACCGGAGGGGAACGGTTCCATGTTCAGGTAGTTAGGGGCGCGTGACTGATGAATGGACTGCGTATTCGGATTCGTCTCGTCGTTCTGAGCAACTTTCATGTACAAAGTATTTTCATCGGAGTTACGGATTATTTAATATGATTTTCTAAAGATTTTAGCAATTTTTGGAATTTATTTAATCATTTAAATTTGAATTATCCAAAACAGTAGCAGGGTGAAGTCATCATGACGTAATGCGGACGTCAGCAGTCAACGGTTGGCTGACCAGGGTCAAACCTGACCAGTGGGCCCCACATGTCATAGACTGGACTAATTAACAGAGTTAAATTACCTAATCTAATCCTAATCAACTAGCGGGACCCACCTGTCAGTGAATAATAGTTAATTAACTTTTAATTAACATTTTATTTTTATTTTAAATCATTTAAGTTGCTGGGCCCCACATGTCAGCGGGCGGGGCCGCGCTGACCGGGTCAATTGGGCCCTGTGGGACCCAGTTGCAGCGACACAGGGGTGGGGCCCACAGCTGCCACGTCGGCGCCAGCTGGGCGCCGGCCACCGGAGTACGCCGGCGAGGCCGCGCGACGACGAGCAACTCCGGCGAGCCCGGGTTTTCGCTATGCTGCACCATTTGACGCGGGGTTGGGCTTGCTGGAACGAGCGGACGGAGCCACGTGCGGTGGTGGGGTGCACGGCGGCAGGGGAGGCCGGGGTTGAGCAGGGCGACAGCGTTGGCAGACGGCGGCGTTCGGGTGGAGAGGAAAACGCAGCAGCAGCACGCGCGCGAACAAACCAACTACGCCGCGAGGCCCTACGCGATGCGGGGAAACTAGCGGACACGGCCATGGGACCATTTGGTCACCGACGACACGCCGGCGACATGTTCCGCAGCGTCCAGCACGGCCATGGGTGGAGCGGCAGCTACGGCGAGGGGAAGAGCGTAGGGGAAGAGGGAGGAGGACGGGGTGCTCACGTAGAGCCTGCAGATGTGCTAAGGTTGGCCTGGGGAGGACGGACGGTGACGAATCGAGGCGGCGATCACCGGCGTTCGAAGGGAAAGAAGACGACGCAGGCCGGCGATGCAGAGGCGCTCGGCTTCGGTTCGTTGGCGCAGGAGGCATAGAGAAGCACGGCGGAGCTCGTGGACACTTCGCGATGGCGAGGCAGAGGCGGTGGCCGCGAGCTTCAGCGGAGGCCGATCATGGTGGCGTCGGGCGAGGTGGGGAACGAGGGAGGAAGGGGGGGAATGATGGCTAGGGTTCGCCAGGGAGAGCGGGGAGCTGCTCTTATCCCCAGCGCGGGCGCGGGCGCGCTGTCGACCGCACAGAGGGGGGGGGGCCTGGCTCGCGCGCGCGAGGTGCTCGACAGTGAGGCGCGCTATGAGCAGTGAGGTAGGGGATGGCGCGGGGTGGGTCGGGCCGGCACTGTGGATTTTAGGCCTAAGTGCATAGTAGGGTCTTTAGGCCTTTTCCCTTTTCTCTTTTTCTGTTTCTTTTCCTTTTTGTTTGCAAAAATGTTTGAGCACCAAATGAATTTTGTTCAAAGTGTGACCTAGTCCATAATTAGCAGTACAATGTACCCTACCACCAAAAACTAGTTTGGGCAAATCATAATTTCATATTTGACTTAGATTAATTAAAAGGTTATTAAATATTATTCTCAGCCCCTGTTAGAGGAGGTTTGGGTTACCTAATTAATTTATTAAATGTTGGTTACAATTTTAGAATTGTCTCTGAATTATTTACAATATTATGAACAATTTAGTTTCTATTTTGAACAACTTTTATTTTCCACTTTTAGTTTGAATTTCCAATTGAGTTTGAATTTGAAAAGGGATTTATTACTAATGTTGATTAAGCACTGTTGATCATGATGACATGGCATTATCAACAGGGTGATTACTGTAGCTAACCACTGGGGGTGTTACAAATCTCCTCCAATAATAAGAATTCTTGTCCCGAGAATTAAGGGGTCGAGTAAGGGGGAAAGTTCTGGTTACGAAATTCTATCGAGTCTTCTCGGTCAGCAAACGCTCTGATCAAGGATGGGTAACTTGAATAGACCTAAGGGTACAATCGACGGCAATTAGTTTGGTCGAGAACCATCTCATGTCCAAAATGACGTCTGAGCTTGAAAGATAATTAAAAGGATCAACTGACGATTGCGTGCATTCGCACTCATGTTGAATCAATAAGATCAAAAATGACGGTGTCAAAGGATACTAATGAATATTTCCAGACATATGGGAAGCATCCATAATGCAAGCAGACAAGTATTTACAGAGCAATAAGCTGCTAAGGACTTTCGGAAGATCGAATAGTATTCCAATGTATCTTGTGAATCATATGAACAAGGGGGAAGAATGGATACTCGGTAAGTGCGAGGAATTATCCATAGGGGGTATTCATGAGGCCAGATATGCAAGGCAGTAAGCTCAAAGGACAGTCGGAACGATGAAGAGCAGTTTGGGGCATCTTGTAATAACAAGACCAAAGGGAATTGAATGTAAGAGTGGCAAGTGTATGTAGTTATCCATAAGGAAATATCAGCGGTCGGGAATAGCAAAAGCGGAGGGCACAAAGTCTCGAGAGAACATCAGAGGGTATCTTCGGAATCTTCTGGTGCACCAAGTAATCATCTGGAGTAAGGGGCTCTCTGGGAGGAAGTAGTTACGAGAACCTAGGGTCGGCGTTAGTAAAATCATTTAACCCGAATAGAATAGAGATCAGAGTCCCAGAGTAAAGATGAGGAATAAAGATCCTAATACCACCCAACTGGCGACGTGGGCCCGTAAGCCACACAGCCAAGTTAGTAAAAGAGTTTTGGACCACTAGACTCAACTTCGGCCGAGGAGTTGGAAAGGGGGGTTCCTACAGGCAGTCGGCTCTGATACCAACTTGTGATGCCCCCGGCTCAATCGTGCACTAATCATACACGCAAATGCACACGATCAAGCCTAAGGACTCACGGGAAGATATCACAACACAACTCTAAAACATAAATAAAGTCATACAAGCTTTATATTACAAGCTAGGGGCCTTGAGAGCTCGAATACATAAGCTTGCGTACAAGCGTCAGCGGAAGCATCAGATATCTGAGTACAGATATAAAAGAAAACAAAGATAAGCCCTTAGAAGGCAGGGCAAAAGAATACACTACGATCGAAAGGCGTAGGCCTCCTGCCTGGGACCCTCCGAACCTACTCCTGGTCGTCAGTCAACTCGTAGTAGTATCCATCCTCGGGGTAGTAGTAGCGATCGTCGGCGTGGGCAGCTGTCTCAGGGGCTCCGACATCTGGTTGCAACAAATGGACATGGGGGAAAAATAAAGCAAAGCAACCGTGAGTACTCATCCGAAGTACTCAGCAAGCAAGGATCTACACTACATATGCAACATTATCAAAGAGAGGCTGTATATGTGGACTAGGCTACAGAAATGCCAGAATAGAGAGAAGGCCTAGTCCTATCGAAGACTAGCATCTTCAGAGGTCTTGCAGCATTAGAAGAGTGTAGATTAGCACCGTATAAAGTAGTAGTATCATTAAGTCTCATCCTCACCCAGAGATCCTTTCTCGACTCCCTACGAGAAAGCAATCCCAGAGCCACACAGTCATCAACCTCGTCCTGAGATCCCTTCTCGACTCCCTGCGAGAAGCAATCCCAGAGCCTCATATCCAGGTCTCATCTCAACTTCTAGCTGTATCGATCGGGATACAACTTCGAGTGTCCTTTACCGTACGACCGGCTATCGATAGATGTGTTCTTCTCTGCAGGGGTGCACCCACTTACCCAACACGCTCGATTAACTCCGGCCAGACACACTTTCCTGGGTCATGCCCGGTCTTGGCCAAACGATAGATCACAGCCCTACCTACAGCTCAGCAGAGAGGTCCCCGCCGGTCTACATCCTAAGCACTCAGGGGTCTTGGGCCATCGCCCTGTGCACTCCGTGTCGTTGTGTGCAGGGTGGATACCAGCACCGCCTCGGATGGTCGGTACGATCCGACCGTGCCACCATGCTGAACTGGACGTCTGACAGAACTTTCGGCTGATGCCACGATGCAGAACGCCCATACTATGCCCACGTGATGGTTAGTGCTATCAGGCCAGAGGTCTGCTTGAATCAAATATCCAAATCGTTAGTACCTTGGGCTTGCGGTAATGAGCAGAGACTCACGAAAGATGTGACCCCGTCGCCCCGTCTCGAGGACTTGCTGCAAGGGCCATGAATGCCCGGCCACGCCTCGTATTCACCACTCGGGCACCACACAGGCACCCGTCTTCACAACACTCACCTCTCAGGCGCACGCGGGTACCCCTCAGGGTCGACCCGCCTATCCAAGTAATAGTGTAAAGTCCAAGTATCCGTGTCTCCATAACATCAGAGGAATCCAAGGTATCACCCTCGTTGAATTCCCTCTCGATGTATCCGTCAAGGTGAACTCGGAGGAATCACCCTCGATGGGTTCACACTTGATGTGTTGCACGACAGCGTCGTTACCGGAAGTGGTGAAGGAGGAATCACCCTCGATGACCACGACCAAATAGCTACTCTACAGAGTTAACATCAGAAGTGCTACAAGAGGTTTCACCCTTGGCACTCGATAGTAACGCTGCAGTGTCGTTACAACTAAGTGGGGTGATGTGCGGTGTCGGGGCCTAGTCTTCAATCCCGTTGATCGGGTCTTCGGATAATCCAGCGGGGCGGTCGGGACTAGTGGGGTCACTGATAGGTCTCTACCTAGCATATACTAAGCAGTTTAGGATATGCAGGTAATTATCAACAGCAGGTTACAATAAACAGGCTATGCATCAGAATAGGTAAAGTGGTAGCAGCAGCAATTCTAATGCAAGCATGAGAAAATAGAATGGGCGATATCGGGATGATCAAAGGGGGGCTTGCCTGGTTGCTCGGTGGCAAGGGCAAGGTCGTCAATGGTGTCTTCGGTCTCCGGAGCTGCGTCGGTCTCGGGGACGACGTCGGGGTCTAACGAGAGAGAAGAGGGGGAGGAAACGGTATAAATACACAGCGAACAAGTGCAGCACAAAGCATAACATGGCAATACGCGGTGACAGAGGTGATCTGACGCAGTGCCGGGTGATACTGGCGAAGGGGGGATTCATCCGGGAAAGTATTCCCGGTTCTGGACAAATGTCGGACAGATGACCGGAGGGGAACGGTTCCATGTTCAGGTAGTTAGGGATGCGTGACGGATGAACGGACTGCGTATTCGGATTCATCTCGTCGTTCTGAGCAACTTTCATGTACAAAGTATTTTCATCGGAGTTACGGATTATTTAATATGATTTTCTAAAGATTTTAGCAATTTCTGGAATTTATTTAATCATTTAAATTTGAATTATCCAAAACAGTAGCAGGGTGACGTCATCATGATGTAATGCTGACGTCAGCAGTCAACGGTCGGCTGACCAGGGTCAAATCTGACCAGTGGGCCCCACATGTCATAGACTGGAGTAATTAACAGAGTTAAATTAACTAATCTAATCCTAATCAACTAGCGGGACCCACCTGTCAGTGACTAATAGTTAATTAACTTTTAATTAACATTTTATTTTTATTTTAAATCATTTAAGTTGCTGGGCCCCACATGTCAGCGGGCGGGGCCGCGCTGACCGGGTCAACTGGGCCCTGTGGGACCCAGTTGCAGCGACACAGGGGTGGGGCCCACGACTGCCACGTCGGCGCCAGCTGGGCGCCGGCCACCGGAATACGCCGGCGAGGCCGCGCGACGGTGAGCAACTCCGGCGAGCCCAGGTTTTCGCTATGCTGCACCATTTGATGCGGGGTTGGGCTTGCTGGAACGAGCGGACGGAGCCGTGTGCGGTGGTGGGGTGCACGGCGGCAGGGGAGGCCGGGGTTGAGCAGGGCGACGGCGTTGGCGGACGGCGGCGTTCGGGTGGAGAGGAAAACACAGCAGCAGCACACGCGCGAACAAACCAACTACGCCGCGAGGCCCTACGCGATGCGGGGAAACTAGCGGCCACGGCCACGGGACCATTTGGTCACCGACGACACGCCGGCGACGTATTTCGCGGCGTCCAGCATGACCATTGGTGGAGCGGCAGCTGCGGCTAGGGGAAGAGTGCAGGGGAAGAGGGAGGAGGACGGGGTGCTCACGTAGAGCCTGCAGATGTGCTAAGGTCGGCCTAGGGAGGACGGACGGCGACGAATCGAGGCGGCGATCACCGGCGGCCGAAGGGGAAGAAGACAACGCAGGCCGGCGATGTAGAGGCGCTCGGCTTCGGTTCATTGGCGCAGGAGTCGTAGAGAAGCACGGCAGAGCTCGTGGACACTTCGTGGTGGCGAGGCAGAGGCGGTGCCCGCGAGCTTCAGCGCAGGCCGATCATGGCGGCGTCGGGCGAGGTGGGGAACGAGGGAGGAAGGGGGGAATGATGGCTAGGTTTCGCCAGGGAGAGCGGGGAGCTGCTCTTATCCCCAGCGCCGGCGCGGGCGCGCTATCGACCGCACAGAGGGGGGGGGGGCTGGCTCGCACGCGTGAGGTGCTCGACAGCGAGGCGTGCGATGAGCAGTGAGGTAGGGGATGGCGCGGGGTGGGTCGGGCTGGCACTGTGGATGGTAGGCCTAAGTGCACAGTAGGGTCTTTAGGCCTTTTCCCTTTTCTCTTTTTCTGTTTCTTTTCCTTTCTGTTTGCAAAAATGTTTGAGCACCAAATGAATTTTGTTCAAAGTGTGACCTAGTCCATAATTAGTAGTACAATGTACCCTACCACCAAAAACTAGTTTGGGCAAATCATCATTTCATATTTGACTTAGATTAATTAAAAGGTTATTAAATATTATTCTCAGCCACTGTTAGAGGAGGTTTGGGTTACCTAATTAATTTATTAAATGTTGGTTACAATTTTAGAATTGTCTCTGAATTATTTACAATATTATGAACAATTTAGTTTCTATTTTGAACAACTTTTATTTTCCACTTTTAGTTTGAATTTCCAATTGTGTTTGAATTTGAAAAGGGATTTATTACTAACGTTGATTAAGCACTGTTGATCATGATGACATGGCATTATCAACAGGGTGATTACTGTTGCTAACCACTGGGGGTGTTACACAGAGTCCCAGAGTATAGACGAGGAATAAAAGATCCTAATACCACCCAATTGGCGACGGGCCCGTAAGCCACACAGCCATGTTAGTACAACAGTTTTCAAGTTCTAGACTCAACTTCGGCCAAGGAGTTGGAGAGGGGGGATCCTACAGGCAGTTGGCTCTGATACCAACTTGTGACGCCCCCGGCTCAATCGTGCACTAATCATACACGCAAATGCACACGACCAAGCCTAAGGACTCACGGGAAGATATCACAACACAACTCTAAAACATAAATAAAGCCATACAAGCTTTATATTACAAGCCAGGGGCCTCGAGGGATCGAATACAAAAGCTCGCAGACAAGCGTCAGCGGAAGCATCAGATATCTTAGTATAGATATGAAACAGAAACAGATAAGCCCCTCGAAAGGCTGGGTAAAAGAAAACACTACAATCGAAAGGCGCAGGCCTCCCGCCTGGGACCCTCCGATCCTACTCCTGGTCGTCAGTCAACTCGTAGTAGTATCCACCCTCGGGGTAGTAGTAGCGATCGTCGGCGGGGGCAATTGTATCCGGGGCTCCGTCATCTGGTCGCATCAAATGAATATAGGGGAAAAAGAAAGCAAAGCAACCGTGAGTACTTAGAAGTACTCAGCAAGCAAGGATCTACACTACATATGCAACATTTTCAAAGAGAGGCTGTATATGTGGACTGGGCTGCAGAAATGCCAGAATAGAGAGGAGGCCTAGTCCTATCGAAGACTAGCATCTTCAAAGGTCTTGCAGCATTAGAAGAGTGTAGACAGTACCATATAATGTAGCAGTAATGATATCAACCTCACCCAGAGATCCTTTCTCGACTCCCTGCGAGAAGGCAATCCCAGAGCCATACAGTCATCAACCTTGTCCTGAGATCCCTTCTCGACTCCCTGCGAGAAGCAATCCCAGAGCCATAGTATCCAAGTATCCAGTTCTAATTGTATCAATCAGGATACAACTCCGAGTGTCCGTTACCGTAGGACAGGCTATCGATAGATGTTTTCTTCCCTGCAGGGGTGCACCAACTTACCCACCACGCTCGCTTAACTCCGGCCGGACACACTTTTCCGGGTCATGCCCGACCTTGGCCAAACGACACACCGCAGCCCTACCTAGAGCTCAGCAGAGAGGTCCCCGCCGGTCTACATCCTAAGCGCAAGGGGGTCTTGGGTCATCGCCCCTCGCCCTCCGGGTCGTTGCGCACATGGCTCAGATCCAAGCACCACCTTTGTCGTGAATGGTGCCAATCACTCCATGCCGCACTACTGAACTGGACGTCTGTCAGAGCTTTCGGCTGATGCATACGATGCAGAACGCCCATACTATGCCCACGTGGTGGTTAGTTCTATCGGGCCAGAGGCCCACTCAGATCAAATATCCAAACCGTTATTACCTTGGAGGTGCGGTAATGAGCAGAGACTCACGATCGATGTGACCCCGTCGCCCCGTCTCGAGGACTTGCGGCAAGGGCCAAGAATGCCCGGCCACGCCTCGTATTCTCACTCGGGCACCATCCAGGTCAACCCGTCTCACAAAAGACTGTCGGGAACTCAGGTCCACCTCTACTGGGTGGTACCGCTTGTCCCTCCAGTCCTGCAGTTAAAGTAACTCCCTCGGGTCGCCCTCGGGGCCGACCCGTTTCTAACAGGGTGCAGGGGTAAAGTCACAGTAGCCGTGTGTCCATAACATCAAGGGAATCCGAGGTATCACCCTCGACGGATACCCACTCGATGTAACTGTCAAGGTGAATGTAGGATGATTCACCCTCGATGGTTTCACACTTGATGTGTTGCACGATCGCGTCATTATCGGAAGTGGTGAAGGAGGAATCACCCTCGATGACCATGACCAAATAGCTACTCTACAGGGTTAACATCAGAAGTGCTACAGGAGGTTTCACCCTCAGCACTCGATAGTAACACTGCAGTGTCGTTACAACTAAGGGGGGGGGGTGATGTGCGGTGCCGGGGCCTGGTCTTCAATCCCGTTGATCGGGTCTTCGGATAATCCAGCAGGGCAATCGGGATAAGTGGGGTCACTGATAGGTCTCTACCCAGCCTATACTAAGTAGTTTAGGATATGCAGGTAATTATCAACAGCAGGTTACAATAAACAGGCTATGCATCAGAATAGGTAAAGCAGCAGCAGCAACAATTCTAATGCAAGCATGAGAATATAGAATGGGCAATATCGGCATGATCAAAGGGGGGGGGGGGCTTGCCTGGTCGCTCGGCGGCAAGGGTAAGGTTGTCAATGGTGTCTTCGGGCTCCGGAGCTGCGTTGGCCTCGGGGACGACGTCGGTGTCGGGGGCTACCGAGAGAGAAGAGGGGGAGGAAACAGTAAATACTAAGCAAACATGAGGAACACAATGTATGACCTGACAATAAGCAGTGCCGGGTGTGTTCTAACGTGTGGTTGCACGTTACCAAGGAAGGAGGAATCCATCCGGGAATGTTTTCCCGGTTCCGGACATTTGTCAAACAGATGACCGGAGGGGAACGATTGCATGTTCGGATAGTTAGGGATGCGTGACGGATGAACGAACCGCGTATTTGGATTTGTCTCGTCGTTCTGAGCAACTTTCATGTACAAAGTTTTTTGATCTGAGCTACGGATTAATTTATATGATTTTCTAAACTTTTAATCATTTCTCGAATTACCAGATTCAATTTAAATCAGAAACAGGATTATGACGTCAGCCTGATGTCATCATGACATCAGCGGTCAATAGTGCGTTGACTGGTCAAACTGACGACCGGGGCCCACTGTCATTGTCACTTATTAATTAATCAGAATTTAATTAACTAATCAGGTAATTAGGGTTAACTAAACAGAATTAATTAAGTTAACTAACTAATTAATTAATTACTTTATTTATTAATTTATATATTTAGTATATTATTTTTTAAAACATTTTTTAGACGGGCCCCACTTGTCATTGGACAGGTTGCCTTATCGGGCGTGCGGGCACGCGGGCTACTGGCGCTGATGCCGGGTGCCCGATGGGGCGACCCCGGGCGTGCGGGCGACGGCCGCCGGGGCGCGGCGGGGCGCCAGAGTTGGCCGCGGGCGCGACGATGGCCCACGGGGCTGGAGGCGGAGGTGGGGCACGGGGCGATGGCGCCAGTGCAGGGGAGGGCGGAGTGGCACCGGGCAGGGGGCGGCGTCGAGCGCGGCAGGAGGTAGCAGTGGGGCCTGCGCGCGCGGGCCGGGCGGCGAGCATAGCTACGGCTGGGCAGAGCCGCAGCAGGGGGCGGGCGGCGGCGGCCAGGCGTGGCCATGGACTCGTGCAGGGGCGAGGGTGCAAGGCCGCGGGCCTGAGGCCACGGCGCGGATAGGACGCGCGAGAGCGCTTGCGCGCGGGCGGCGCAGAGCGCGGGCGAGCGTGGCCGGTGCGGCGAGCGGCGGGCGAAGCGCGAGTAGCGCGCGGCTGTGGGCGCGAGTGCGGGCTCGGCAAGCGGGCTCGGTCGTGCGCGGTGTGCGCGGCGTGCACAGGGGGGAAGAGGAGGGGCGGGGCGACGGAGGCCGTGGCCTCACCATACGTTGACGGGGAGAGGGGCGGCGAGGCTCGATGGACCTTTGGGAGGAGGTTGGGAGGCGCTCGAGGGCGGCGAGGCGACGACGGTAACGAGGCGGCGACGGCGTCGGGCGCGGCCGTCGACGGGGGCGCGCCCCGATCCAGTCGAGGAGAGGAGGAGAGGGAGGAGTGCGAGGGGGGGGGGGAATGGGGATCGGGCTAGGGTTGGTGCCCCCAGGGGGTATAGGCCAGGGGAGGGAGTGGGCCGGCCTGGCAGACCGTGGCCCAATTGGGCCGGTGGGGGGGGGGAGTTTTGTTTTCTGTTTTGTATTTCTTTTCTTATTTCTGTTTTCTCTTTTTCTTTTCTGTCTTTTGCAAAAATATGTGGCCTCAATTATAGTTTTGTAAAATAAGTAGCTTTGTCCAATAAGTATAGTGCAATATTTAACACTGATAGAAAATGGTTTGGAGTCCATACGTTTTCAGTTGGATTTTATTTAAATGAAAAGGTATTAAGTAATTCTGTTTTGGTACTGTTTCTTGCTGTTAGAGTCCTTTTACGATTCCAATAAATGTTGCAATCATTTTTATAAATGCTATGGGAATATTTGCAACATGATGCACATTTTAGTTTTCAGTTTTGGTCAACTTTTATTTTCCACTTTAGTTTTAATTTGAATTTTGAGTTAGGAGCTGAATGCAATATGATGCAAAAGATGATTTGGCACTGTTGATCATGATGACATGGCATTATCAAAAGTGGGATTACTGTAGCTTAATACATGGGGTGTTACATTTGCGGACTCTATATAACAGCCCCTCCGCTCCTGCACAAGGGTTTGCACCCCATGTAGCTCAACACTCCATTCAACAAGCTCCTGCAGCACCGAGACATAGGGTCATTACCTCCTCCGAGAGGAGCCTGAGCTCGTAAATCCGAGTGTACAATCTTGTCGTAGCTAGGCTCTGCCCTCTCCTTCGTACCCCTAACCTCTACTGTCAGATCTGTTCCCACGATAGATAGCACCAAAATAAAATATACAACTCAAACCAATCAAGATCATCTATAAACCCATAGAACAAAATAGATCTACTCAAACATCATAGGAAGGCAACATAGTATTGGATAATAATAAGAAGCATAAAGCACCATGTTCAAGTAGAAGGTACAGCGGGTTGCGGGAGAGTGGACCGCTGAATATAGATGGGGGAGGTGATGGAGTTGTTGGTGAAGATTACGGAGTTGTTGGAGTAGATCGCCGTCACACGATGATTGCCCCGGCGGCATTCCGGCGCCACCAGGAGAGAGGGGGAGAGAGCCCTCCTCCTTCTTCTTCTTCCTTGGCCTCCCCCCTAGATGGGAGGAGAGTTCCCCCTCTGGTCCATGGTCTCCATGGCGGCGGAGGGGCGAGAGCCCCTCCGAGATTGGATCTGTCTCTCTGTTCTCTTCTGTTTCGCGTTCCTGTTTTCTGGCCCTTCACCATTTCTTAAATTCCCGGATATCCGTAACTCCGATTGCGCTAAAAATTTTACATGATTTTTTTCCATAAATTATCTTTCTTTCGCCCAAAGAAGGGCCCAACCGACTTACGGGGAGGGCACAAGACATCTGGGCGCGCTAGGGGGTGCCCGGCGTGCCCTGGTGGGTTGTGGAGGCCGTGGGCCTCCGTTTGCGTTGATTCCACCTCCCAAAAATCACATATATTCCAAAATAATTCTACATAAATTTTTATCGCATTTGGACTTTGTTTGATATGGATATTCTGCGAAACAAAAAACATGCAACAAATAGGAACTGGCACTAGGCACTGGATCAATATTTTAGTCCAATAAATCGTATAAAATGTTGCCAAAAATATGTGAAAGTTGTATAATATTGGCATGAAACAATAAAAAATTATAGATACGATGGAGACGTATCAGCATCCCCAAGCTTAATTCCTGCTCATCCTTGAGTAGGTAAATGATAAAAAAGATAATTTTTGATGTGGAATGCTACCTAGCATAATCTTGATCGTATGTCTAATCATGGCATGAATATTAAGACATGAGTGATTCAAAGCAATAGTCCATAATTTGACATAAAGACATTAATACTCAAGCATCCCAACAAACAATCATGTCTTTCAAAATATCAATGCTAAAGAAAGCTATCCCTACAAAATCATATAGTCATGTCATGCTCTGTCTTCTCGACACAAATTATTTATCATGCACAACCCCGATGACAAGCCGAGCAATTGGTTCATACTTTTTAACGTGCTTTAGCTTTTTCAACCCTCACACAATACATGAGCGCAAGCCATGGATATAGCACTATGGGTGGAATAGAGTATAATGATAGGGGTAAATATAGAGAAGACAAAAAAGTAAGAAAGTCTCACATCGACGCGGCTAACCAACGGGCTATGGAGATGCCCATCAATTGATATCTATAAGAGGAGTAGGGATTGCCATGCAACGAATGCACTAAGAGCTATAAGTGTATGAAAGCTCAACATGAAAACTAAGTGGGTGTGCATCTAACTCTATAATGAAAAATTCCCACTAGTATATGAAAGTGACAACATAGGAGACTCTCTATATGAAAAACATGGTGCTACTTTGAAGCACAATGTGGAATTAGCATGCCCCTTCTCTTCCTTCTTTCTTTCATTTTTTTCCTTTCTTTTTTCTTTTCTTTTTTCTTCCTTTTTTTCTTTTTTTTCTTTTGGTCCGGAGTCTCATCACGACTTGTGGGGGAATCATAGTCTCCATCATCCATTCCTCACTGGGACAATGCTCTAATAATGAAAATTGATGATCATCACACTTCTATTTACTTACAACTCAATATTACAACTCGATAACTATAACAAAATATGACTATATGAATGCATCTGGCAATGTACCAGGATGTGCAATGATCTAGCGTAACATGCTGATAACGCCCACACGTGTGGCATACTAGACATCCGCCCACACACCGTGTGTGGCGTAACCAGGAGGTAGCCCACACAGGCCATGTGTGGGCGAATATTAGACCTTCCCACACGTGTGGGCGCAGCTACTTCATGCCACACGCCCAACAAGTACTACTCATCCCACCCCGCCCATGTGGCACGAAGCAAAAATGCCCACACGTCCTGGCGCAGCTACCTTAGTTACCCGCGGGATGACGCTTTAGTTGCCATCCGGGATGGCAAATGTAGTTGTAAAAGCATGGCAACTCTCTCTGTTTTGGTTAACTATAGTTGCCATGTCTAATTTATGGTAGTTGATGCGTGCAATCAAACCATAGGTGCCGTGTGTGATTAACTACTTGCCACATGTGGTCAAACAAATAGGTGCCATGTGTGTTTACCTAGTTGCCACGTGTGGTCCAACCATAGTTGCCATGTATGGTTAATCATAGTTTTCATGTGTGTTTACCTGGTTAACACGTACGTGCAACTGCAATTGCCATCTACCAACGAATCATAGTTGCCATGTGTGTTTACCTAGTAGCCGCATACGCGCAACTGCAGTTGCCATCTATCACCGTACGAGCGTCGTGTGGGCGAAGAGCAGTTCACCCAAACGCGTGTGGACTGGTTGGTGACTGTGTGGGCAGGAACTGGTTCGCCCACATGGCGCAGCTGGCAACTGCGCGCTGCGGGTCGTGTGGGTGAGCGCTCTAACGCCCACACAACACGTTATGCCTACGTGGCACTCAGATTCCTTTAGGATTGGTGCAAAACAGAATCAAGGTGGATCAAGGCATGTGGGCGATGTGCAAATATGCCACACGTGTGGGCGTTATCATTTGGGTAAAAAATGATGAACGATGGCTGAGCCACAACTACTATGTCAGCTATATGATCATGCAAAGCAATATGACAATGAATGCTCAAGTCATCAAAACGGAAGCGGTGGAAGTTGCATGGCAATATATCTCGGAATGGCTATGGAAAGGCCATAATAGGTAGGTATGGTGGCTGTTTTGAGGAAGATATAATAAGGCTTATGTGTGATAGAGCGTATCATATCACGGGGTTTGGATGCACCGACAAAGTTTGCACCGACTCTCGAGGTGAGAAAGGGCAATTCACGGTACCGTAGAGGCTAGCAAATTGCGCAAAGGTAAGAGTGCGTATAATCCATGGACTCACATTAGTCATAAAGAACTCATATACTTATTGCAAAAGTTTATTAGCCCTCGAAGCAAAGTACTACTACACATGCCCCTAGGGGGATAGATTGGTAGGAAAAGACCATCACTCGTCCCCGACCGCCACTCATAAGGAAGACAATCAATAATAAATCATGCTCCAACTTCATAGCATAACGAGAGACTATACGTGCATGCTTCGGGAATCACAAACCTTAACACCAATATTCCTACTAACCACAACTGTTTACTAGTACCTCCCACATATTATCATCTCTATATCGCAAAACTATTGCAAGGAATCAAACATATCATATTCAGTGATCCATAAGTTTTATCTAGGATTTTATGACTAACCATGCAAATGACCAATTCCTGTTGACTCTCTAAATAGATATAAGTGAAGCAAGCGAGTTTAATTCTTTCTACAAAAGACCATGCTCTAATAAATATAAGTGAAGCAAGAGAGCATTCTACAAATAATGGTTTTCCATGTGAAGAGAAACAGGCAATCCAAACTTCAAATGATATAAGTGAAGCACATGAAGCATTCTATAAAGCCATACTCAAAATATATAAGTGAAGTGCAATGAGTATTCTATAAATCAACCATGGACTATCTCATACTAGCATGGTGCATAAAATAAAAGTGAAAACTAAACACCAAAGACGCTCCAATATTTACACATATCACATGAACAAAATGAAGACGAAAACACACCGATACTTGTTGAAGAAAGATGGGATGCCTTCCGGGGCATCCCCAAGCTTAGACACTTGAGTATCCTTGGATATTTACTTGGGGTGCCTTGGGCATCCCAAGGTTAAACTCTTGCCTCTCCTCCTTCTCCTCATATCGAGACCTCCTCAATCTTTGATCACTTCATCCATACAAAACATAACAGAAAACTGGTGAGATCCGTTAGTATAATAAAGCAAATCACTACTTTAAGTACTGATGCAAACCAATTCATATTTTGTTTTTGCATTATCCCTGCTGTATTATAACTTCTCCATGGCTTATACCACCGATAAAATCGATAGTTTCATCAAAACAAGCAAAACAATGCATCAAAAACAGAGTCTGTCTTAAACAGGACAGTCTGTAGTAATCTGAACTTTAACCATATTTCTGCGACTCCAAAATTTCTGAAAAATTAGGAAAAAATAAAAAATTTGTATATCAATACTGTGCAAAGAGTTTCATAAACTTTTGATGTTCCAGTAAAAAAATTTTAAAATCACGCACTACAGCCAAAGTTTCTGTTTTTACACCGCACGTACCAACAAGCAATCTAATCATCCTAAAGGCAAATCTTGGCACATTATTTTTATGATACAATCGATTTGTACAAGGGGATAATTATTTTTGTTTAAAATTTTCTGTAATCGAGATTCACAAAGTTTCCATGGGCATGAACGAAGTTCAAGGCTAGCTCCCACTTCCACGGTGCTCGTCTTTCTCATTTTCACTTTTCTTTTTGTGAAGTTCTAAGTTCCCCTCTATATTTTTTTGTTTTTAAACTTCATAAAAGCACTCAACATAATAAAATGACTTCCTAAAACTTCCAGGTTGTCTACCTTGGGATCCACCCAGATCCCAAGGTATAGCAAAGCCAATTTTAATTAACAATGATTTGGCATTTAGTAGTGAGCACAAAGCAACATATATCATGCAATGACGAAGTCTAACTCTCTTCCTATGCATCGGCATGTCATACAAGAATAATTCATGCACATCAAGTAAAGGGCAATACATAGCATAAGAAGTTTCTTGCAATTTTATAGTGTTGGAAACATAGAGAGGCGGAGATGTAGTTCCTCTCTCATAATAATTGCAAGTAGGAGCAGCAAGCACATGCATATTATATTCATAAAAATCATCATGTGTAGTAACAAAATGCAACCCATCAATATAATCCTTAATAAGTGCAAACTTCTCCGATATAGTGTAGTTTGGAGAATTCAAAAAGATAATAGGACTATCATGTGTGGGTGCAATAGCAACAATTTCATTCTCAACATAAGGAACTATAGGAAGTTCATCTCCATAAGCATAATTAAAATTGGCATCATGGCCACAAGCATAGCAAGCATCAAGTTCATAAAAAAGAGATATTTCAAACGAATCAACGGGATCATAGCAATTATCATGGCAATCATCCTTCGGTAAGCATGAAGGGAAATTAAATAATGTATGAGTTGAAGAGTTACTCTCATTAGAAGGTGGGCATGGGTAGCTAATCCGCTCTTCCTCCTTTTGTTCTTTGCTCTCCTCATCATCTTTTTCATCCAATGAGCTCAAAGTTTCATCAATTCCTTCTTCCATAGACTCCTGCAAAATATTAGTCTCTTCTTGGACAGCAGAAGCATTCTCAATAAATACATCAATATCGTAGTTGCATTTATAATTATCATAGCAATATTTAAGTATAGCAAAATTTTCAGGTCTATAAACTAAATCATCAAAATCTTCATACTTTTCAAACATAGATTGAATTTCATAAGCACCCTTAAAAGCAACAAATTCTTCTATTCATTCCACATCATAGTAATCATATCTACCATTAGCATAAGAAGCCAAGGTTTCATTATCATTAAATTTGCATGAAAAGGGAAGGTGTGGAGCCTTCATCTTAGAGCAACAAGTATAATCATATCTCAAGCTTAAATTCCAAGGATACCAGTGCAATATATGAATTTGATCCCATAACAATTTCCCTTTTTGAGTCAAGCGATAATCCCTAAAGTATTCACATTGATCCAACGTGTCTCCCATTATCAAGTTGAATGGGGTTTTCTCAGGATTATCAAAGTAGTGCATAATATTTTTCACATATCGAGCATCGAGGGTTTTAGGAAGTTCCCCATCTCCATGAGTAGCTAGTACAACTAATTTTTTGGTATTTCCTATTCCATATCCATAACTAAAGATAGAGAACAACTTAGAACAGAAAATAAAAACTACTTAGTGATAAAGCAAACAAGCACACACGAGAATATTCACCCCACGCTATTGCATCGCGGCAACGGCGCCAGCAAAAGGTCTTGATAACCCACAAGTATAGGGGATCGTTTGTAGCCCTTTCGATAAATAAGAGTGCCGAACCCAACGAGGAGCTAAAGGTAGAACAAATATTCCCTCAAGTTCTATTGACCACCGATACAACTCTACGCACACTTAAAGTTTGTTATACCTAGAACAAGAATAAAACTAGAAGTACTTTGTAGGTGTGGATAGGTTTGCAAGATAATAAAGAATGTGAAAATAAAAGTTAGGTGCTGTTTTAATAAAAGTACAATTTAATAAAGCGAGTGTGGAAAAGTGGTGATAGGATTTGCGGAATTGTCCCTAGGTGATCGATAACTAAACCGGTGATCATTGTTGCAATTTTGTATGAGGGAGAGGCATGAGCTAACATACTTTCTCTACTTGGATCATCTACACTTATGATTGGAACTCTAGCAAGCATCCGCAACTACTAAAGATCATTAAGGCCATAAAACCCAACCATAGCATTAAGTATCAAGTCCTCTTTATCCCATACGCAATGACCCCCAAACTCGGGTCTGTGCTTCTGCCACTCATGCCACCCACCATTAGCGAACCATGAACGTATTGCAACACCCTACAGCGGGGATCCCTCCGTTTGCGCGACATGGAGGGCATCGTAGGACAACACCAAAATTAAATATACAACTCAAACCAATCATGATCATCTATCAACCCATAGGACAAAATAGATCTACTCAAACATCATAGGATGGCAACATAGTATTGGATAATAATATGAAGCATAAAGCACCATGTTCAAGTAGAGGGTAGAGCGGGTTGCAGGAGAGTGGACTGTTGAATATAGATGCGGGAAGGTGATGGAGTTCTTGGTGAAGATGACAGAGTTGTTGGAGTAGATCGCCGTCACACGATGATTGCCCCGGCGGTGTTCCGCCGCCACTAGGAGAGAGGGGGAGAGAGCCCTCCTTCTTCTTATTATTCTTCCTTGGCCTCCCCCCTAGATGGGAGGATAGTCCCCCCTCTGGTCCATGGCCTCCATGGCGGTGGAGGGGTGAGAGCCCCTCCGAGATTGGATTTGTCTCTCTGTTCTCTTTTGTTTCGCGTTCCTGTTTTCTGGCCCTTCACCGTTTCTTAAATTCCCGGAGATCCGTAACTCCGATTGCGCTGAAACTTTTACACGATTTTTTTCCATAAATTATCTTTCTTTCTCTCGAAGAAGGTCCCCAACTGACTTACAGGGAGGGCACAAGACACCTGGGCGCGTCGGGGGTGCCCGGCGCGCCCTGGTGGGTTGTGGAGGCCGTGGGCCTCCGTTTGCATTGATTCCACCTCCAAAAATCACATATATTCCAAAATAATTCTCCATAAATTTTTATCACGTTTGGACTTCGTTTGATATGGATATTATATGAAACAAAAAACATGCAACAAACAGGAACTGGCACTGGGCACTGGATCAATATGTTAGTCCAATAAATCATATAAAATGTTGCCAAAAATATGTGAAAGTTGTATAATATTGGCATGAAACAATAAAAAATTATAGATATAATGGAGATGTATCATTCTCTCTTACAATCAATGCTCGCACCTGTAGTATTAAGAAAGGGGTCTACCAAGAATTATGGGGCAAAATTCATCCTCGAGAATTTCCATAACAACAAAATCAGCTTGATAAGTGAAAGTTCCTAATATGACATAAACATCAGGTATCACCCCATATGGTCTCCTTAAAGTACCATCGGCTAATTTTATATTTGTATCAGTGGGCTACAAATCACAAGCATATATTTCATCATGAAGCTTAGTGTAGAGAGTGAAAGGTGTCACATTGATTGAGGATCCTATATCGCAAAGACCAAAATAAGATGTGCTGCCAAAGGAACAAGGCACTACAGGTTTACCAGTGTCGGCTGCTTTAATGCAACCTTTCACGAAATAAGTTACCTCTTCCTCCATTGTTTTGACTGGCCTTTCTTGTTTCTTCCTTTTCTGGGGTTTTACCTGAATATTGCATATGTTCTTGTCCCCCTCTTCAAGGTGGTTCAAATATTCAAACTGTGCCTTCCTTACTGGGTAAGGCAATATTGGTTTAGGTTCATAGTCATGTTCTTTGGGAACAACTGACGTTTCCACCTCCAAGGTCTCAATTATGACCTCTTCCTCGGGGTCCTCATCGGCGTAGTTTTCCCATTTCTTTCTTGAAAATTCCATATGTTCTACATAACTTTGAACAAACCTCAAAACAACATCAGGGTCAAGATATAGCTCTTTGCTAATATAATCAACTCTCTCTGACTTTAAATAGGCTTTAATACAATCAAAATTTATTTCTAATTTACCCTCTTCTTCTTCATCATCACTCCCCCAAGCTTTGTAATTGGCAAGTTTATCTTCTAATAACTGTTGTGCTTTAGGGACTTTACTTGTAATAAAGGAACCCATAGAAGCTAAGTCTAGTTCTTCTTTTGAATCATACTACAATCCTCCATAAAAAAGTTTAAAACTAGCCATTCTAGGAGTTTATGATGAGGGCAATCATTTAGTAAAATTATATACCTTTGATATGCTTTTACTAGACTTTCTCCAGGCCTTTGCTGGAAGTTCACAATTCTCCTCCTTGCTTCATTGGATTTCATTTCTGGGTGGAAGTCTGATAAGAAGGTTTCTGCTAATTTATCCCAACTATCAAAGGTACCTACAGGGTGATACACTAACCATTCCTCTGCCTTATTAGCCACAGTTTGAGAAGACAATTTCAACTTCATATCATCAGGGCTAAAAGCATTTAATTTAAATGTCCCACAAACATCCTCGAAAAATTGTAAATGTTCATAATGATCTTCACCTTCCTCACCTTTAAATTGCTTACTGCGTAGTAATTCGAGGATGCTTGGGTTCACATCATAAGCAACACCGACAGGGTTAGGACCCAACAATGTGAAAATTGCTCGCATAGGTGGCCCCATAAGGCGCGTTGCTGATAATTGATAGTGATGTCCAAATTCAGCCATGGCAGTTCCAGATCTGCAAACAACTTAGTTCACAAAATTCAAACCAACAGTAAGACGAAGATCAAGAGCGCCCAGCTCCCCAGCAATGGCGCCAGAAAAAGCTTGATGTCCTACAAGTGCATAGGGTTTAGTTGTAGCTTCTTCGAAGTAAGAGTATCAATCCCACAGGGAGCACATGAATCAATCTTTTCATCTCTCAAATGATGTGAATAGAGTGCCTGTGAGTTGTTAGTTCTCCAAAGCAGTAGTAATATGATGGAAAGATAATGTTGAAGGTGCAAAGGTAAATAAGTAAAAGCAAACAACTAGAGTAGTAATTTAAAGGGCTAGAGACAGATAGGATTAAAACATTCCCGGGGAGTCCGGAATCCCCGCTAGTGTGCATCTATATAGCGGTGCCTAAACACAATGCTACTTCAGTTTCCTAAGCCACTTTACATGTTTCTTTTTGTGGGCAGAGCCGGTTCAGATATGTGTATACACACGTGGTAGCTCCGTATCACATACGCCACCACCGTTCTTCCCCACTCCGGTTATCAAATGGTAATTAAGGGGAAAGATGTCCCCGTGAACGTAGCCAAGGTGGTCTCTGTTTTACCCCCTGTTGCAATGATCCGCTACGAAGAGAAATGGGGTTTGTCACTCACCCACCTTGCCAACCACATGGTTCGCCAACAGTAATAACCTTCCGTTGAAAATTGGCATACGTTGGATGGTCGACTTCACCCAACGCCAAGAAGATTATTAACATAAACATGCAAATAGGATCTCAAATCCTAATATCAGTCTATCTATCACACGTTAGGGTTCATCCATGTCTCCAAGAACTAAGGGAACTACTCACTCATGAAGGCAACGAACATCACACCACCGAAGATGGAAATCATGAATGAATCGCACATGTAATACACAAGTTATTCCTCTAGGGTTCTTGATATTACAATAGGGGAGAAGGTAGATGATGATGATGATGATGATGACAATGGGGATGACGTTGGAGCCTTCTTTATGGGGATGGTGGAGGCGGCGGCCTCCTCCTACCGGTTCCTCCCTCTGGATCACTCTGACAACCAGGGTTCCTGCTTCTGGACGAGTTCTGGTGTCTCTGGGCATCTAATCCATGATCCATATTCACGAGGCGAATATAGTTGATCCGGCGGCGGAGATGGCACTCCATACGACCGCTCATACGGGCGGACGCGGTCATATGGAATGCCGTCTTTTGCTCTGGACCTCCTGCGGCGACTGCTTATTTGTCCATTTTAATTCTTTCTCTTATGGTAGGTGATTATCACTTTAATTGCATGATTCCACTACCATTTTATGATATTTCTCATGTATAATAATATTTGGTCCAAAAAGCTTTATCTGAGGAAAACGATAAAAAGAAGCATGCGAACGCATAAAATTCCACAAAGCCTACAGAGTAGTCACAAAACTATTAACAAAATAATCACATAATTTGGAATCATCAATGTGACATGTGTTGGTATCAACGAGGAGCAAAGACACTATGAGCAGTATGAGAATCTACACCCAAAGTGTTGGTCTGATGTAATGATCTTAATTTAAGAGCCAACCATTGTTGATGGTAATGAAAGATAGGACAATAAAGTCGAACAATCTTGACATGGGGAGTTTGGCTATTTAAGGGTGACCTGCCTACTGAGCATGCAATACTACGAAGGGTAACATCACACTACTGCTAGACAATACACTTCTACTATTTACCATCAAACAAACCTCCTCGTGCCTAATCATCCCATTACAGGAAACACCATTACTTTAGGCTATTTGCTTGCAATACTTCATTCTCCTATTATCATACTTTCCTTTATAAACCCTTTATTTTCATCATAAACGTTTCAAAGTCTTGAAGATACCAAACTAGTCAATTCATTCAAGACTAGTGATGCGTGGGTTTTTGCTCATTTCTACCTATACCGTATATTCTCAGATAAATTTGAGATTGTCACTTCAATTTTCCCACTAATAACTACCAGGCCCCACATACATTTTGACATATTGCACCCCAAGAGTGAGTGCCTCCATGAGTCATCCATGTTGCATATGGAGAAAGTACTTGTATGCAAAATGTTTCTTCCGTGCCTAATATCTTCTGCAAGGAGGGAGTGCTTTGCAAGGAGCCAGAGTAACATATGCAGTTTTGTTGGCACCAATACTTTCCACAAAATCTTCCACAAGCCTTCTACATCGGATCAGTTAGATGAACCGTCGTGCTCTTCGGGCTAATCTTTGTTGCTCAATTTAGTGGAGATTAACACAAGTAACAAGGCATGAAAAAGAACATCCTGTACCGCTCACTATGCCATGCTAAAAAGCTGCTATGTTCCTTGTACAAATCAGTATGCTTAAAATAACCACAACATCGACATGTAAGAAAACCTCCTCAATTAGCTCTCTATTCCATACTAAATTTTCTCCATTAATAAGTTCACTCACCAGATATGACGTGTCATCAATAAGACAGAAACTCAATTGCACTGCTTCGTCCTGGGAGCCAGGTTTGAATCCATATTTTTGTGAAATTTCCATTACCTATGTGTTGGATCAATCCATGTTTCAAGACATCTCCTCCTTTTATGACTGCTCGCTATATTTGGAATGCGTGATTACCAAGTTCTGCTTCAAGAATAGTCCTACTAGGGAAATAGAGAACTTTAAGAATCCTTGATCTCAACAAATCTGGAAACCGCAGTACACATTATGCTTGCCTGGATAGCAAAGCTAGGTTAAAAAAAGGCTCAAAGTCTTTGAAGACCCCCCCACCAATAGTATTAGGTTGAGTCATCATTTCCCAAGAAAACCAACTAGGTTTATGTTATCCTTGCTTGCCACCCACCCACCCCCACCTGTTGGGAAACGTAGTAGAAAAACAAAAAAAAACCGCCCTACGATCACCAAGGAACAGTATAAAGATGCATTAACGGTTTGGATTTGATCATTACTAACTTCGAGTTGCAGCGAAAGAAGATGAGTCGGTGTATATCGTACTTGGAGTCCCTCGGACCATAGATGAACGATCTCGCAAATCGCCCATGAACAGTCCCTCGAATGGAAGACCGAAAGCATAGCCTCTCTACAGTTGCAAGCGTACGGTCTTCATGATCTGGGAGCGCTTGGCCATCCAGAGCTAATCTTCTCTGGAGAATTAGAGGAAGGACATTAGAACCACATTGGTCTTCTAATTATGAGTATTAGAGGATCTTGGTCAAGCTCTAATGTATCAACTAGGACCAACTAGAACTAGAACTAGAGAACTAGAGACGGCTCCAAAACTTGTGTGTCTAAAAGTGCCAAAATCCTCTAATATATATAGGTTGGAGGAGGAGGGGCGCCAGAAGGAGAGAGAAAGTCTCCCTCCCTTGGCTGGCCAAGGGGAGTGGAACTCCCCCCTCTAATTCGGCCTCCCTCTCCCCTTTCCATGGGGAGAAGGGGGCACCACTGATACGTCCATTTTACATCATGTTTTCATGTTGATATTTATTGCATTATGGACTGTTATTTCACTTTATGATACAATTCTTATGCCTTTTCTCTCTTATTTTGCAAGAATTATATGAAGAGGGAGATTGTCGGCAGCTGGAATTCAGGACCGGAAAGGGCTATATTGGAGGTAACTTTTCTGAACATCACCAAATGAGCTGAAAATTGACGGAGAATTATTTTGGAATATATTAAAATTATTGGCGAAAGAAATACCAGAGGGGGACCCACCACGCAGCCCTACCCCCTGGGCATGCCCCCGAGCTTGTGGTGATCCTGGCAGGCCTCCAAGGCCCATCTTCTGGTATATAACCCCATTTTCCCTAGAAAAATCAAGAGAGAGCTTTCGGGATGGAACCCGCTGTCTCGAGGCGGAACTTGGGCAGGAGCACTTTTGCTCTCCGACGAAGCGATTCCGTCGGGGAAACTTCCCTCCCGGAGGGGGAAATCAAAGCCATCGTCATCACCAACAACCCTCTCATCATGGGAGGACCAATCTTCATCAACATCCTCACCAGCACCTTCTCATCTCAAACCCTACTTCATCTCTTGTATTAAATCTGTGTATCAAAACCTCAGATTGGTACCTGTGGGTTGCTAGTAGTGTTGATTACATCTTATAGTTGATGCTAGTTGGTTTATTTGGTGGAAGATTATATGTTCTGATCCATTATGCTATTCAATACCCCTCTGATCTTGGACATGAATATGATTTGTGAGTAGTTGTTGTTCTTGAGGACATGGGAGAAGTCTTGTCATAAGTAATCATGTGAATTTGGTATTTGTTCGATATTTTGATGATGTGCGTGTTGTGATTCCCTTAGTGGTGTTATGTGAACGTCGACTACATGACACTTCACCATCTCTGGGCCTAAGGGAATGCATTGTGGAGTAGTTATTAGATGATGGGTTGCTAGAGCGACAGAAGCTTAAACCATAGTTTATGCGCTATTCCGTAAGGGGCTGGTTTGGATTGATGACCCACAAGTATAGTGGATCAATCGTAGTCCTTTTGATAAGTAAAAGTGTTGAACCCAACAAGGAGCAGAATGAAAATGACAAGCGGTTTTCAGCAAGGTATTTTCTGCAGGCACTGAAATTATCTATAACACATAGTTTGATAGTAAGATAATTTGTAATAGGTAACAAGTGTAGCAAAGGTGCATCATGGTGGCCCAATCCTTTTTATTGCAAAGGATAAGCCTAGACGAACTCTTATATAATGCAAAGCGCTCCCGAGGACACATGGAAACTGTCAAGTTAGTTTTCATCATGCTCATATGATTTGCGTTCGTTACTTTGATAATTTGATATGTGGGTGGACCGGTGCTTGGGTGCTGTCCTTACTTGGACAAGCCTCCCACTTATGATTAACCCCTCTCGCAAGCATCCACAACAATGAAAGAAGAATTAAGATAAATCTAACCATAGCATGAAACATGTGGATCCAAATCAGCCCCTTACGAAGCAACGCATACATTAGGGTTTAAGCTTCTATCACTCTAGCAACCCATCATCTACTTATTACTTCCCAATGCCTTCCCCTAGGCCCAAATCATGGTGAAGTGTCATGTAGTCGACGTTCACATAACACCACTAGAGGAAAGACAACATACATCTCATCAAAATATTAACGAATACCAAATTCACATGATTATTTATAACAAGACTTCTTCCATGTCCTCAGGAACAAACCTAACTACTCACAAAGCATGCTCATGTTCAAGATCAGAAGGGTATTGAATATCATTAAGGATCTAAACATATGATCTTCCACCAAATAAACCAACTAGCATCAACTACGAAGAGTAGTCAACACTACAAGCAACCCACAGGTACCAATCTGAGGTTTTCAGACAAAGATTGAATACAAGAGATGAACTAGTGTTTGAGAGGAGATGGTGCTGGTGAAGATGTTGATGAAGATTGACCCTCCCTCGATGAAAGGATCGTTGGTGATGACGATGGCTTCGATTTCCCCCTTTGGGAGGGAAGTTTCCCCAGCAGAATCGCTCTGCCGGAGCCCTAGATTGCTCCTGCCCAGGTTCCGCCTCGAGACAGCGGCGCTTCATTCCGAAAGCTTTTTTCTTATTTTTTCTAGGTCAAAACCCTCCATATAGCAGAAGATGGGCACCAGACGATGGCCAGGGGGCCCACAAGCCCTGGGGGAGCGCCCCCAGGCTTGTGGCCACCTGATGGGTCCCCTTCGGTAGTTTCTTCTCCCAATATTTTTTATATATTCCAAAATAATTCTCCACAAAGTTTCAGGACATTTGGAGTTGTTCAGAATAGGTATCTCATATTTGCTCCTTTTCGGTCCAGAATTCCAGCTGCCGGCATTCTCCCTCTTCATGTAAATCTTGTAAATAAGAGAGAAAAGGCATAAGTATTGTACCATAAATTGAAATAACAGCCCATAATGCAATAAGTATCGACATAAAAGCATGATGCAAAATAGACGTATCAACTCCCCCAAGCTTAGACCTCGCTTGTCCTCAAGTGAAAGCCGAAATCGATAATCATGTCCACATGTTTAGAGATAGAGGTGTCAATAAAATAAAATACGGACATGAGGGCATCATGATCATCTTCTTAAAACAGCAATATATTGTCATATAACTTCTTATGCTAAAGTGATAATTCGTTCACAAGGTAAAGTATGAATCAAAAACTTTATTGAAAGCTAACAAACTATGATCTCGGTCATTGAGGCAATTGCATTTTATCATAACGTCAGAAAGAGTCAATGTAAGAGATTTTATTTAGCAAGTTCACATACTCAACCATCATTTAAAATTTCATAATTGCTAACACTCACGTGATACTTATGAGATCAAAGTTTCAATCAAACACATAGGAAGATGGGGGCTTATAATTTCACCTCCCAACCATTTACCTCAAGGGTAATGTCAACAATAATAATTTATGTACACCTACATCCGAGTGGATATATATGTCTGGATCTTCCCCAACACATAGTGCTTGCCAAAAAGAGAAAATATAAAAGGAAGGGTGAAGATCACCATGACTCTTGTATAAAGGTAGAAGGTGAAAGTAAAAGATAGGCCTTTACAGAGGGAAGCAGAGGTTGTCATGCGCTTTTATGGTTGGATGCACGAAATCTTAATGCAAACGAACGTCACTTTATATTGCCGCTTGTGATAAAGAACTTTAGTATGCAGTCCATCGCTTTTATTTCTTCCATATCACAAGTTCGTATAAAGCTTATTTTCCTCACACTAAAAGACCATACATATTTAAAGAGCAATTTTTATTGCTTGCACCGATGACAACTTACTTGAAGGATCTTACTCAATCCATAGGTACATATGGTGGACTCTCATGGCAAAACTAGGTTGATGGATTTGGATGCACAAGTAGTATCTCTACTTGGTGCAGCAGATTTGGCTAGCATAGGATGAGAAGCAAGCTCAACATGTTGGAGGATCCATGACAATATAACTTCTATTCGGATATAAGAAACCATAACTCATTATGTTGTCTTCCTTGTCCAACATCAACTTATTAGCATATAATATTTTAATGAGTGCTCACAATCATAAAAGATGTCCAAGATAGACTATGTTTGTCAACTCTCAACAAATTTCATGCGACATACTTCTTATATGTGAAGTCATCACTCTCCATAAGATTATTATATAATCTTTCTATTTCTTTTATTTTATTCTTTTCCATGATCAAAGCAAGAAAGCAAAGCCCTCAACTCAAAACTACTCTTTATTATATAACTCTCATACTCGATTACATAGATGGAACACAAAGCAAAACTCAAAGATTAGATCATACTAAAACTTTTATCCTACCAAACCAAGATATAACCAAAAGGATCAAACTAAGGTAAACGATTGAAAGTAAAAATGTGATGGTGATACGATACCGGGGCACCTCCCCAAAGCTTGGCATAAGCCAAGGGGAGTGCCCATACCCATGTATTCAAGTCTCTTTCTTTGGAGGTGGTGATGATGGAGGTGTGGTAGTATTCTTCTTCTCCAGCTTGAGTCTAAGGCTAAAATTTTCCTCCCTTAGATCACCATTCTCTAGCTCAAGCTTTAATACCCTTTTGCATAATGCCACCTTGCTTTCCTGTAGAAAATGGGATGGGATGAATTGAACCTTAGATTTGCCTCCTCTGTTAGGAAGGCTTGACTTCTTGAATTCCACGTACATATCTCCAGGTTGAGGTAGTGGATCTTCATCTTCATCAGAGTTGTCGTCCCTTGTTTTCTCCATGTCAAAGTCTTCCACCTCATCTATGGTCCAACCATAATGATCCACCTCCCCATAGATCTTTGGGTTTGTGATATAGTCAGTGATATAGCTCTCTCCCTCCGAATCTTGAGACGACATATTTTTAGATCTGACAGAAAAATAGCACGAAACAAGAAGAGAGGATATTGTCGTGATATGGTGGTCAAAACCTTCGGGAGATTATATAATGAATTTTTATCATGCAAAACAAGTATTATGGGAGAAAACGGAGTCCGGAGGGCACACGAGGTGGCCACAAGCCTGGGAGGCGCGCCCAGGGGGTAGGGTGCGCCCCCTGTATTAAGCTACAGAGATCACCCTTTTGATGAGGCCATGTCATCATGATTAATAGTGCACAATCATCATTAGCATCATATTGCATTTCAACTCCTAAGTCAAATTCAAATTTAAATGAAAGTGGAATGTAAAAGTTGTCCAACATAGAAACTAAAATGTCAGATAAATAACAAATATTCCAGAGGCTATTCTAAAATTGAAACCAACATCATTGGAATTGGATAAGTGACTCGAACAACCTCAAACAGTGGATAAAGATAATATTTAATAACCATTTATTAAACCTGAAATAAATATGGAATTATGTTTTGTCCAAACTAATTTCAGGTGTTAAGGAATAATGCACTGGTATTTTTGAAATAGGTCACACTTTTTACAAAAACCATTGGGAGCCTAAACATTTAACAGTAGAGAAAAGAGAATAAAGAAAAGAAAAGAAACAAAAAAGGTTCTCTAAACTCGCTTAAGGTTGGGTACCACCAGACGTGTTCGTGAAGAGGATATCCCAAAGACCGCCTTCGTTACTCGATATGGCTACTACGAGTACACTTCATGTCATTCGGCTTAAACAATGCTCCCCCACATTCTCCCGCCTGATGAATTATATATCATGAAATACCTTGACAAGTTCGTTCGTGTTTACTTGGATGATATCCTAGTATACTCAAGAACAAAGAGGAACATGCTGAACATCTTCGACTTGTTCTGGAAAAACTTCGAGGCATCAACTATTATGCTAAGTTTTCCAAGTGTGAATTCTGGCTTCCCGATAAGTGAAGTAACATACCTTGGCATGTCATCTCCAAGGATGGTATTGCCTCAACCCCGAGCGGGAGTTCAGGCTATTCTTGATTGGGTTCTCAAAAGAACGTCAAGCAAGTTCGAAGTTTTCTAGGACTCGCCAGCTATTGCCGTCGATTTGCGAGAGAACTTCTACAGATCGCCAAGCCCCTGGACTAACCTGCTTCATAAAGGCGTCAAGGTCGATTGGACGGAAAAAAGTGTCAGGAAAGTTCCAGACGCTCAAAGACAAGCTGACTTACTGCCGCCAGGGTTTCGTTGCCCCTTCCTGATTCCCAGAAGGATTTTGTCAACTATTGTGATGCATCCCGTCAAGGATTAGGCGTGTCCTAATGCAAGACCGCAGAGTGTAATGCTTATGCTTCGCGTCAATTGCGTCCGCACTTACGAAGAGAATTACCCAGTACATGACCCGAGCTTGCTGCCGTCATCCATGCACTAAAACAGTGGCGACATTACCTTCTCGTGTAATCGTTGCGAGATTCTACACCGATCATCAAAGAAGTTCTGAAGTATCTGTTCACTCAGCCAGACCTGGAACCTTCGTCAAACAGAGAGGATGGAGACCGTAGCGGATTTTAACTTGGGTATTCTTATACCCCTGGCAAGGCTAATGTAATGGCCGATGCCTTGAGCCGCAAAGTATATGCAGTCACCTCCAGTTCACGAAGTTCAACCTTCGCTATGAAGAATTCAGAAAGCTGAATCTCCACATTGTTCCTCCTGGAGCACTCGCCCCCCTCCTGAGGTTCCTACAAATGAACCTCCACGTTGGTTCCCAGGGTTCTCTTAATACCCTGGTTGTTTAAACCAGATCCTCGTGGACAGCATTCAAGACGCTGCCAGGGTTATGACTCTCAAGCCCACAAGATTAAGACGCTATCTCGCTGAAGGAAGGCCTTCGTTCTCACTATGATGATACTGGCCACCTGTTCTTTTAAAAGTCGTCTAGTGGTCCCCTCTAAAGGTAACCGGGTATGACTCAGGGGTCATGCAAGAAGCTCACGACACATCCGTTGTCTATCATCCGGCAGTAACCAAGAGTTGTACCAAGACATCTCGTCAAAGATTTCGGTGGGTCAAACAGAAGCAAGACATTGCTCGCTATGGTGCTGAATGTGAGTTTGCCGTCGCGTCAAAGGCAGAACAGCAAAGGCCGCCGGAACTTCTGCAACCAATTGCGGTTCCGAATGGAAATGGGACCATGTGAACATGGATTTATCACTGGATTTCCCAAATCCACAGAAAGGTAATGATGCTATTCTTGTCGTCATTGACGACTTTCCAAAGTTGCACATTTCTAGCCGTCAAAGAGACGTCACTGCTAGTCAGCTCGCAACTCTTACATGTTCCAGAATTGTTTTCACTTCACGGTATTCCATGGTTATCAGTTTCAGACCGTGGGCAGCTTATTACACTTCAAGATTCTGGGCAAGTTTCCAAGAAGCTACTTATGGGGACTCATCTGTCCTTCAGCACCGCTTTTCACCCTCAGTCTCAAGGGCAAGTTGAACGAGTCAACCAAGTTCCGAAGACATGCTTCGAGCTTGCGTCATATCCTTCGGAAGGAGGGAAATGGGAAGAATCTCTCCCCATATGCCGAATTTCTTACAATAAAACAAGCTATCAAGCCAGATGAAGATGGCCCCACCCTTTGAAAGTATTGTACGGACGAAAGTGCCCGAACCCTCTAAATTGGGTCAGAAACTGGGGGAACGGTCCATCTCTCGGTTCGGATATTATCCAACTTGCCGAAGATCAAGTTCGCGTTGTCCCGAGCATTTGAAGACTGCTAGTAACGTCGAAAGAGTCAGTATGGACGCAAACACAAAGGATATGGTCTATCAACCTGGAGCGAAAAGGTTACTCTTGAGTCAACACGATGAAAGGACACACCGATTCGGGATCAAGGCCAGCATAGCCCTCGCTATATTGGTCCTTTCACTAGTCTTGAAAGGGTGGTAGAGTTGGATATCAGTTGGAAACTTCCACCGAACCTTTCTCAGGTTCACGATGTGTTCCACGTATCACAACTCCGCCGCTGCCTTCAAAGACCCTATCCGAGGTAGTAATCACGAATTGCTTGAACTGCAACAAGACCTGCTCTATAAAGAGCATCCGGTTCCGCATTCTGATCAAGCCTGAGCGTCGCAACACGCCAGAAGGTTCTCAATTCCTCAAGGTTCAGTTGGTCGAACTTCTTGAGATGAAGCCACGTGTGGAACGCGAGGTGGTATCGTCTTCGCGATGAAATACCCCGCATTGTTTACTTTCTACACTCCCTTACTCGGAACGAGATTCTTTGTAGTGGAGGGGAGGATTTGTAAACAACCCCCTTTGTTTAACCTATGTCTGTACTCAGATATTGTTGCTTCCGCTGACTCGTCTATGATCGAGCATTTGTATTCGAGCCCTCGTGGCCCCTGGCTTGTATTATGATGCTTGTATGACTTATTTATGTTTTAGAGTTGTGTTGTGATATCTTCCCGTGAGTCCCTGATCTTGATCGTACACGTTTGCGTGCATGATTAGTGTACGGTCGAGCCGGGGGCGCCACAAGTTGGTATCAGAGCCGACTGCCTGTAGGAATCCCCCTTTCCAATTCCTTGGCCGAAGTTGAGTCTAGACAAAGAAAACCGTTTTACTAACTTGGCTGTGTGGCTTACGGGCCCACATTGCCAACTGGGTGGTATTAGGATCTTTTATTCCTCGTCTATACTCTGGGACTCTGATCTCTCTTCTACTCGGGTTAAATGAAGTTTACTAACGCCGACACTTAGGATCTCGTAAATTCTGTCTACCCGGAGAGCTGGATATCTGCGCGATTTCCTTGTCGTTGATCTGATTAGTCTGATAATCATTTTCCTTTCCATTGTTTTGTTTAACCTTTCTCTCCGAGTTGTGTTAAACCTCTTATTGTCGTTTGACAAACCTGAATTTCCTCTGTTTCAGATGGACCGTTTGTTTCCACCGCGTCCTACGACACAGCTTGTGCTTCGCACTTGGGCTCGTAATACCCCTGGGTTTCCAGCTGTCCTGATCGCTCTCATGACCAGACTTGGCTACCGTTGGTACCCTGAGTACTTGGTTTATGAGGTTTACCGCGAGTTCAACCAGGAACAGTACAATGCTGAAGTTCGGATTTATGATCAGCAGAACAACTCAGACACCGAGATACACCTTTTTCACGGATTAGGCGTGACGATTGAGATGGCAGTCCATGATGCCGCCTACTCCGCTGTCGTACGTCTACGAGGGGAGCACAATGCTATCTTGGATGACTCCGAGTTTCGATACATTCCGTATGCCCCTGCTGGAGATGCTACCGGATACTACACAGCTATCTGTGCCCCGTACGAGCCTCGTCGCTACGACCCGCGCGTTCTGATTCAGTGCACTCAGGCTCTGGATCGCACTGTTCGGGCTCTTGCCGTCGAGTTGGTTGCCACTCGAGCACGTCTCTACGATGCTATGACGCAGTTGCTGCCCGCTGTTCGTGCAGGGATACATCCGGAGCACATCCTTTATCCGCGAAGGACTTCAAGCTGACATCAAGCTAGCGCTCCTTGTGCATGAATTTGATAATTTCTCCATCTTGGTGAACAAGGCTATCCAGGTCGAGACTGGTCTGCAGGCACACCAGGGATCTCTTAGGCGCAACCGTGACACTGGTTCGTCTTCGAGCCAGCCTGCACAGAAGCGTCGGATCTGGATTCCAAACAACGTGTACCGTCCAGCTGCACCTGCTCCAAGACGGTCCTATACTGCACCACGCCTGCCTCCACCACCTAGGCAGCCAGGCCTTCCAGCTCCACCACCCCGAGCTCCTGCTCCTAATCCCAATGATAGTCTGTGCTACAAGTGTGGGCGGCCAGGTCATTTTTCCAGGAACTGCATTCAGAACCAGAACCAACTGGCACTTCCTGCAACTGGCCGTAGGAACGATCAGCCTCACAACAACAATGCCAAGACTTATGGGCGTATTCAGGCCAACCACACCGATTTCAATGAAGCTCAGGACCAGCCTGCCACCGTGATGGGTACTCTCCTTGTTAATTCAGTACCAGCTTCTGTTTTATTTGATTTGGGAGCATCGCATTCATTCATGTCCGAAGAATTTGCATACAAACACGACATTAAATGTGAGGTCATGAACACTGCAATAGTAATACACACCCCCGCGGGTCAATGTCAAACCTCCATGGGTAGCAACGACGTCACCGTTGAAATTGAAGGGCTGGAGTTTCATGCCTCCCCTTTCATACTAAAGTCTTGTAGTAGCGACCTCATTCTCGGAATGGATTGGTTGAAGCGCATACTGCTTCTATAGTTTGCGCCACGAAGATCGTCCATCTTCTACACCCTTCTGATGAAATAATAAGCTACCAGGCTCAAATCATCCAAAATGCCGAGGCGAGACTTTATGCCTTGAATGCGTTAAACGCATCACCACTTGAAGGCATCGAGAACATTCCAGTTGTTCGCGAATTCCAAGGTGTTTTCCCAGAAGAACTCCCAGGGATACCCCCTGCTCGAGCTGTCGAATTTGTCATCGACTTGAAACCAGGCACCACTCCTATCGCCAAGCGACCCTACAAGATGCCGCCGCATGAACTCCTTGAACTTAAGGAGGAAATCGACGCTTCACTTCGTAAGGGTTTCATTCGCCCAAGTTCCTCTGCTTGGGGAGCACCTTCTCTCTTTGTCAGGAAGAAGGATGGATCAAACCGATTGGTCCAAGATTACCGTCCCATTAACCAAGCAACTATCCAGAACAAATATCCCCTTCCTCGGATAAACGATCTGTATGATCAACTGGCGGGTTCATCAGTGTTCTCTAAACTCGACTTAAGGTTGGGTTACCACTAGATCCGTGTTCGTGAAGAGGATATCCCAAAGACCGCCTTCGTTACTCGATATGGCTCATACGAGTACACTGTCATGTCATTCGGCTTAACCAATGCTCCCGCCACATTCTCCCGCCTGATGAATTATATATTCATGGAATACCTTGACAAGTTCGTCGTGGTTTACCTGGATGATATCCTAGTATACTCCAAGAACAAAGAGGAACATGCTGAACATCTTCGACTTGTTCTGGAAAAACTTCGAGAGCATCAACTATATGCTAAGTTTTCCAAGTGTGAATTCTGGCTTCCCGAAGTAACATACCTTGGGCATGTCATCTCCAAGGATGGTATTGCCGTCAACCCCGAGCGAGTTCAGGCTATTCTTGATTGGGCTCCTCCAAAGAACGTCAAGCAAGTTCGAAGTTTTCTCGGACTCGCCAGCTATTGCCGTCGATTTGTCGAGAACTTCTCCAAGATCGCCAAGCCCCTGACTAACCTGCTTCATAAAGGCGTCAAGTTCGATTGGACGGAAAAGTGTCAGGAAAGTTTCCAGACGCTCAAAGACAAGCTGACTTCGGCCCCAGTGCTTGCCCCTCCTGATTCCCAGAGGGATTTTGTCATCTATTGTGATGCATCCCGTCAAGGATTAGGCGGTGTCCTAATGCAAGACCGCAGAGTAATTGCTTATGCTTCGCGTCAATTGCGTCCGCACGAAGAGAATTACCCAGTACATGACCTCGAGCTTGCTGCCGTCATCCATGCACTAAAACAGTGGCGACATTACCTTCTCGGTAATCGTTGCGAGATCTACACCGATCATCAAAGTCTGAAGTATCTGTTCACTCAGCCAGACCTGAACCTCCGTCAACAGAGATGGATGGAGACCGTAGCGGATTTTAACTTGGGTATTTCTTATACCCCCGGCAAGGCTAATGTAATGGCCGATGCCTTGAGCCGCAAGTCATATTGCAGTCACCTCCAGTTTCACGAAGTTCAACCTTCGCTTATTGAAGAATTCAGAAAGCTGAATCTCCACATTGTTCCTCCTGGTGCACTCGCTCCCCCTCCTGAAGGTTCCTACAAAATCAACCTCCACGTTGTTTCCCAGGGTTCTCTTAATACCCTGGTTGCTAAACCAGATCTCGTGGACAGCATCAAGACGCTGCAGGGTTATGACTCTCAAGCCCACAAGATTAAGCGCTATCTCGCTGAAGGAAGGCCTTCGTTCTTCACTATTGATGATACTGGCACCTTGTTCTTTAAAAGTCGTCTAGTGGTCCCCTCTAAAGGTAACCTGGGTATGACTCAGGAGGTCATGCAAGAAGCTCACGACACTCCGTTGTCTATTCATCCCGGCAGTACCAAGATGTACCAAGACATCCGTCAAAGATTCTGGTGGTCAAACATGAAGCAAGACATTGCTCGCTATGTTGCTGAATGTGATGTTTGCCGTCGCGTCAAAGCAGAACATCAAAGGCCCGCCGGAACTCTGCAACCAATTGCTGTTCCTGAATGGAAGTGGGACCATGTTGAAATGGACTTTATCACTGGGTTTCCCAAATCACAGAAAGGTAATGATGCTATTCTTGTCGTCATTGACCGACTTTCCAAAGTTGCACATTTTCTAGCCGTCAAAGAGACGATCACTGCTAGTCAGCTCGCAACTCTCTACATGTCCAGAATTGTTTCACTTCACGGTATTCCACTGGTTATCAGTTCAGACCGTGGCAGCTTATTCACTTCAAGATTCTGGGCAAGTTTCCAAGAAGCTATGGGAACTCATCTGTCCTTCAGCACCGCTTTTCACCCTCAGTCTCAAGGGCAAGTTGAACGAGTGAACCAAGTTCTCGAAGACATGCTTCGAGCTTGTGTCATATCCTTCGGAAGGAAATGGGAAGAATCTCTCCCATATGCCGAATTCTCTTACAATAACAGCTATCAAGCCAGTCTGAAGATGGCCCCCTTTGAAGTGTTGTACGGACGAAAGTGCCGAACCCCTCTAAATTGGTCAGAAACTGGGGAACGTCCACTCTTCGGTCCGGATATTATCCAACTTGCCGAAGATCAAGTTCGCGTTGTCCGCGGGCATTTGAAGACTGCTCAGTCACGTCAAAAGAGTCAGTATGACCGCAAACACAAAGATATGGTCTATCAACCTGGCGAAAAGGCTTATCTTCGAGTCACACCGATGAAAGGTACACACCGATTCGGGATCAAGGGCAAGCTAGCTCCTCGCTATATTGGTCCTTTCACTGTTCTTGAAAGGCGTGGTAGAGTGGCATATCAGTTGGAACTTCCACCGAACCTTTCTCAGGTTCACGATGTGTTCCACGTATCACAACTCCGCCGCTGCTTCAAAGACCCTATCCGCGGAGTAGATCACGAATCGCTTGAACTGCAACAAGACCTCTCTTATAAAGAGCATCCGGTCTGCATTCTCGATCAAGCCGAGCGTCGCACACGCCAGAAGGTTATCAAGTTCCTCAAGGTTCAGTGGTCAAACCATTCTGAGGATGAAGCCACTTGGGAACGCGAGGATCGTCTTCGCGATGAATACCCCGCTTTGTTTCTTTCTACCTCCTAAATCTCGGGACGAGATTTCTTGTAGTGGAGGAGATTTGTAACACCCCCTGTATTAAGCTACAGAGATCACCCTTTTGATGAGGCCATGTCATCATGATTAATAGTGCATAATCATCATTAGCATCATATTGCATTTCAACTCCTAAGTCAAATTCAAATTTAAATGAAAGTGGAATATAAAAGTTGTCCAACATAGAAACTAAAATGTCAGATAAATAACAAATATTCCAGAGGCTATTCTAAAATTGAAACCAACATCATTGGAATTGGATAAGTGACTCGAACAACCTCAAACAGTGGATGAAGATAATATTTAATAACCATTTATTAAATCTGAAATAAATATGGAATTATGTTTTGTCCAAACTAATTTTAGGTGTTAAGGAATAATGCAATGGTATTTATGAAATAGGTCACACTTTTTACAAAAACCATTTGGGGCCTAAACATTTAACAGTAAAGAAAAGGGAAAAGAAACAGAAAAACAAAAGAAAAGAAAAGGCCCCCCTGGCCAACTGGGCCAGGCGGCCCAGCTGGCCGACCCACCTGGCCCAACTGGCCGGCCCAGCCCCATCCCCTGCCTTATCCCCATGGGGGGGGAAACCCTAACCAGCCACCCCCCCACTTCCCCCCTCTCCCGATATATCCCCCCCTCTCCCCCGATTGGATCGGGATCGAGAGGTGGAGGTCGCCGCGACGCCCCGACCCTGCCGCCCGACGCCGCCCCGTTGCCATTGCCGTTGGACGCCGTCGCCGGAGCGCTCCCCCGCCGGCCTGCTTCTCCTCTCCGCCGTCGTCCCCGTCTTCCTCCTCGCGCTCCACTGCCCCGTCCCTACGCTCCCTCGGTGAGGCCCCCGGTCCTCCTCTCTCGCTCGCCTGCCGCGCTCCCGCCGCGCCCACCGTTGCTCCGCTCCGGCCGTGACCACGCCTCGCGCGCTCCGGCCCCGCGCTCACCGCGGTCGGGCCGTGCCCTGGCCATGCGCCGCGCCGTCCGGCCGTGCCCGTCGCCCAGCGGTCACCGCGCCCAGCGCCTCGCCCCGCTGAGGCCTCTCTGCCTCGCCGGCCCCTACTCACTACCCCGCGCGCTGCCTGCGCCTCACCCTCGCCTACCTCTGCCGCCAGTCCCACCTCGCCCCTCTACGCCGCCTCCGGCCACCGGTCCTCCCCCCCCCCGCGGCTCCAGCCGCGCCGTGGCCGCCGGCCGCGCACCCTCGCGGCCATCTCCCGCGACCGGCGATGGCGCCCTGGCGCGCCCCATCGCCCGTGCCCGTTCGAGCGGGTTCGCCCGCCCGATACCCGTACCCAGCGCCCGTTAAGTCCCCCTGGCCCATTGACATGTGGGGCCCAGCCCCAGAACGTTTTAATAAAAAGGAAATAAAAATAAAAATAAAAATAATAAAAATAATTAATTAATTAGTTAATTAATCCTGATTAGGTTAATTTAATTAACTAATTAGTGTTAATTAAACAGTAATATAATTAGTTAACCCTAATTAATTTAACAGTCTATGACAGGTGGGACCCACCCTGTCAGGGCGCCTGCTGACATCAGCATGATGTCATGCTGACATCATCGCAGCACTGTTTCGGATAATGTTGAATTAAATAATTAATTAAAATTTCAGAAATTAATAAAAACTTTAGAAAATCATATCTTTTAAACCGTAACTCCGATGAAAATATTTTATACATGAAACTTGCTCAGAACGACGATACGAACCCGGATACGCCCTCGGTATCTCCGTCAGACGCCCGCAGCTATGAGAACGTTGAACAATTAGACCGATTTCGATAAATGAATAGTGTCCAACTTTAATTAAATAAATCCGAATAAATTCTTAAATTAACTAAATCGCTTAGTTAGGCTGTATATCACCCTGGCCCTGCGTTTAGACATGTCATGCATCCCTGTTGCATTATTGCCGTGTGTTTACTGTTTCTTCCCCCTCTTCTCTTCGGTAGACTACGAGACCGACGCAGCTGCTGGTGCCTCGACCGACTACGTTGTTGACGACCCCTACTTGCCAGAGCAACCAGGCAAGCCCCCCCCTTGATCACCAGATATCGCCTATTCTCCTCTATACTGCTTGCATTAGAGTAGTGTAGCATGATACTGCTTTCGGTTAATCCTATTCTGCTGCATAGCCTGTCATTGTTGCTACTGTTGTTGATACCTTACCTGCAATCCTAAATGCCTAGTGTAGGATGCTAGTTTATCATCATTGGCCCTGCATTCTTGTCAGTCTGCCTTGCTATACTATCGGGCCGTGATCACTCGGGAGGTGATCACGGGTGTATACTATACATATATACATACTATACAAATGGTGACTAAAGTCGGGTCGGCTCGAAGAGTACCCGCGAGTGATTCACGGATTGGGGGCTGAAAGGACCTTTGTCCCAACGGCCCTTTGAGTGGATCTTTGTGGCGGAGCGACAGGGCAGGTTGAGACCACCTAGGAGACAGGTGGGCCAAGCCCTGGTCGGCGTTCGCGTTTACTTCATAATAACACATTTAACGAGATTGGATATTTGATCTGAGTCTGGCCACTGGCCTATACGCACTAACCAACTACGCGGGAGTAGTTATGGGTATCCCGGCGTCGTGGTATCAGCTGAAGCCTTCTTGACGTCAGCGACTGAGCGGCGCGCGCCGTGTTGGACCGCGCTAACGTAACCGCCGTGATCGTGTGGGTTGCTAGGTCTGCTCGCGGCCGCGTACGCAACGTGCAGGAGCGCACTGGGCGATGGGCCCAGACCCCAGAGTGCCTAGGATTAGTCCGGCGTGCTGACCTCTCTGTTGAGCCTAGGTGGGGCTGCGACGTGTGGATCTTCCGAGGCCGGGCACGACCCAGGAAAGTGTGTCCGGCCAAAGGGGATCGAGCGTGTTGGGGAATATGTGGTGCACCCCTGCAGGGAAGTTTATCTATTCGAATAGCCGTGTCCCTCGGTAAAAGGACGACCCGGAGTTGTATTCCGACCTCATGACAACTAGAAATGGATACTTAATAAAACACACCCTTACAAGTGACAGATATAACCCGGTGGTCGCTCTCTCGCATGGTGGCGACGAGAGGATCGACGGGTAGGATTATGCTTTACGTTGTTGTTTGGTTAACTTCCAACTACTCTCTTCTATTGCTTCAAGATGGAGGCTGCCAGAAGCGTAGTCTTCGACAGGACTAGCTATCCCCCTTTTATTCTGGCATTCTGCAGTTCAGTCCACCGATATTGCCTCTTTACACATATACCATGCATATGTAGTATAGATCCTTGCTTGCGAGTACTTTGGATGAGTACTCACGGTTGCTTTCCCCCTCCTTTTCCCCCCTTTCCCTTCTTGCTGGTTGTCGCAACCAGATGTTGGAGCCCAGGAGCCAGACGCCACCTACAACGACTACTACCACCAGGACGGAGCCTACTACTACGTCCAGGACGCCGACGACCAGGAGTAGTTAGGAGGATCCCAGGCAGGAGGCCCTGCGCCTGTTCGATCTGTTGTATCCCTGTTTGTGCTAGCCATCTTATGGCACCTTGTTTAACCTATGTCTGTACTCAGATATTGTTGCTTCCGCTGACTCGTCTATGATCGAGCATTTGTATTCGAGCCCTCGTGGCCCCTGGCTTGTATTATGATGCTTGTATGACTTATTTATGTTTTAGAGTTGTGTTGTGATATCTTCCCGTGAGTCCCTGATCTTGATCGTACACGTTTGCGTGCATGATTAGTGTACGGTCGAGCCGGGGGCGCCACACCCAGGGGGTAGGGTGCGCCCCCATGGCTTGTCGCCTCCTCGTGCACTATTCGGACTACTTCTTATTTTTCCTAATTTTTTAAATATTCCAAAATGGAGTAAAATTGCTTCTAGAAAAGTTTTAGAGTCGGTTTACTTACCGTATCACATACCTATTCCTTTTCAGGGTTCTGGAGCATTCTGGAAAGTTTCCCTTATGTACTCCTCTGGTGTTATGGTATGAATAATATTAGTTTCAACATTTATGGGCGTACCTCAGATATAATGTTTGATTCTTTACCTGTTCACCACCTTCGGGTTATTGCCCTCGGAATTATTGATCTTGATGGCACCAGAACGATAAACTTCTTCGATAATGTAAGGACCTTCCCATTTGGAGAGAAGTTTTCCTGCAAAAAATCTTAAACGAGAATTGTATAGCATGACATGGTCACCTACATTAAATTCCCGCTTTTGTATTCTTTTGTCATGCCTTCTTTTAACTTTATCTTTAAAGTACTTGGCATTTTCATAGGCTTGGGTTCTCCATTCATCAAGTGAGCTAATGTCAAATAACCTCTTCTCATCGGCAAGTTTGAAATCATAGTTGAGTTCTTTAATTTCCCAATAAGCTTTATGTTCTAGTTCGAGAGGTAAGTGACATGCTTTTCCATATACCATTTTATATGGAGACATACCCATAGGATTTTATAAGCAGTTCTATAAGCCCATAATGCATCATCAAGTTTCTTAGACCAATTCTTCCTAGACCTATTAACAGTCTTTTGCAAGATCAACTTTATTTCTCTATTACTTAATTCTACTTGACCACTAGACTAAGGATGATATGGAGATGCAATTCTATGGTTGACATCATACTTAGCAAGCAAGTTACGGAAAGCACCAAGAATAAAATGTGAACCACCATCAATCATTAAATATCTAGGGACTCTAAACCTCGGGAAAATAACTTCATTAAGCATTTTAATGGAGGTGTTATGATCAACACTACTAGTTGGAATAGCTTCTACCCACTTAGTAACGTAATCAACAACAACCAAAATATGTGTATACCCATTGGAGGAAGGAAAAGGTCCCATATAATCAAATCCCCAAACATCAAATGGTTCAATAAAAAGTGAATAATTCATAGGCATTTCCTGACGTCTACCAATGTTACCAGTTCTTTGACATTCATCACAAGACAAGACAAACTTACGAGCATCCTTGAAAAGTGTAGGCCAATAAAAACCAGATTGTAATACCTTGTGTGTAGTTCTATCTCCAGCATGGTGTCCTTCGTAAGCCTCAGAGTGACACTTGCGTAGGATTTGTTCTTGTTCATGCTCAGGTACACAACGTCTAATAACACCATCTACTCCTTCTTTATAAAGGTGTGGGTCATCCCAGAAGTAATGTCTTAAATCATAGAAAAACTTTTTCTTTTGTTAGTATGTGAAACTAAGTGGTATAAATTTAGCAACAATAAAATTAGCATAGTCTGCATACCAAGGAGTACTACGAGAAGTATTTATAACAGCTAATTGCTTATTAGGAAAGCTATCATCAATAGGTAGTGGGTCATCAAGAATATTTTCTAACCTAGACAAGTTGTCTGCTACGGGGGTTCTCATCTCCCTTTCTATCAATAATATGTAAATCAAATTCTTGTAGCAAGAGAACCCACCTAATGAGTCTAGGTTTAGCATCTTTCTTTTCCATAAGGTATTTAATAGTAGCGTGATCAGTGTGAACAATTATTTTGGAGTCAACAATATAAGATCTGAATTTATCACAAGCAAACACAACTACTAAAAATTCTTTTTCAGTAGTAGCATAATTTCTTTGGGCACTGTCTACAATTTTACTAGCATAATGGATAACATTTAATTTCTTATTAACTCTTTGTCCTAGAACAGCACCAATAGCATAATCACTAGCAACACACATAATTTCAAAGGTAGGTTCCAATCAGGTGGTTGAACAATTGGTGCAGAAATTAAGGCTTTCTTAAGAATTTCAAATGCTTCCACACAATCATCATCAAAACTGAATGGAACATCTTTTTGCAAAAGATTTGTGAGAGGCCTAGAAATTTTAGAGAAGTCTTTAATAAATCTCCTATAGAAACCAGCATGACCAAGGAAGCTTCTTATACCTTTGATATCTTTAGGACACGACATTTTTTCAATAGCATCTACTTTAGATTTATCAACTTCAGTACCTCTTTTGGAAATTTTATGCCCCAAAGCAATACCATCATTAACCATAAAGTGGCACTTCTCCCAATTCATGACAAGATTAGTTTCTTCACATCTCTGCAAAACTCGATCAAGGTTGCTTAAGCAATCATCAAAAGAAGTTCCGTATACGGAAAAATCATCCATGAAAACCTCAACAATCTTTTCACAAAAGTCAGAGAATATAGCAGTCATACATCTTTGAAAAGTAGCAGGTGCATTGCATAAACCAAAAGGCATATGTCTATAAGCAAAGGTACCAAAAGGGCATGTAAAAGTAGTTTTTTCTTGATCCTCTTGTGACACGGGTATTTGGGAAAAACCAAAGTATCCATCTAGAAAGCAAAAATGTGTATGTTTTGATAGTCTTTATAGCATTTGATCAATAAATGGTAGAGGGTAAAGATCTTTCCTAGTAGCTTTATTTAATTTTCTAAAATCAATTACCATCCTATAACCTGTGATAATTCTTTGCGGAATCAATTCATTTTTATCATTGGGAACAACAGTATTACCTCCCTTCTTAGGGACACAATGAACAGGACTTACCCATCTACTATCAGCAATAGGATAGATTATACCTGCTTCCAGAAGTTTTAGTATTTCATTTCTTACCACTTCTTTCATCTTAGGATTCAACCGTTGTCGGTGATCAACAACTGGTTTAGCATCAGGTTCCATATTAATTTTATGCTGACATAGAGTGGGACTAATGCCCTTAAGATCATCAAGAGTATATCCAATAGCAGCACGGTGCTTCCTTAGAGTTTTCAATAATCTCTTTCTTCATGCTCTGAAAGGTTAGCATTAATAATAACAGGATATATCTTCTTTTCATCAAGATAAGCAAATTTCAAAGTATCAGGTAATTGTTTAAGCTCAAACACAGGATCACTCTTGGGTGGAAGAGGATCTCCAAGAGTTTCAACAGGCAAGTTGTGTTTCAAAACAGGCATTTGTTTAAAGAATATCTCATCTATTTCATGTCTTTCATTCATAAACATGTCATTTTCATGGTCTAGCAAATATTTTTCTAAAGGATCAGTAGGAGGCACGGCAATAGAAGCAAGACCAATAATTTCATCTTTACTAGGCAATTCTCTATCACAAGGTTGTCGACGGAATTTGGAGAAATTAAACTCATGAGACACATCCCCGAAACTTACGCTAACAGTTTCTTTCTCAAAATCTATCTTAGCATTAACAGTGTTCAAGAATGGTCTATCAAATATAATGGGATAAAAATCATCTTGTGGGGAACCAAGAACTAGAAAATCAATAGGATACTTTATTTTCCCACACAAGACTTCAACATCTCTTACAATCCCAAGTGGTGTGACAGTATCTCTATTAGCAAGCTTGATAGTAACATCAATATCTTCTATTTCAGCAGGTGCAATATCATTCATAATTTCTTGATATAAAGTAAAAGGTTTGCACTGACACTAGCACCCAAATCACATAAGCCATGATAAGAATGATCTCCTATTTTAACGGAGACAACAGGCATGCCAACAACAGGCTATGTTTATCCTTTTCATCAGGTTTAGCAATTCTAGTACTTCATCACAGAAGTAAATAACATGCCCATCAATATTTTCACCCAAGAGATCTTTAACCATAAAAACATTAGGTTCAACTTTAATTTGTTCATAGGGTGTAGGTGTTCTTGTATAACTCGTACGGACTACAACTGAAGCTTTAGCATGTTCTTTTATCCTAACAGGAAAAGGTGTTTTATCAATATAAGCAGCAGGAATAATAGGATCAACATTATAAGTGGTGGTTTCTTCTTCAGCTTTAATGGGTCCTACTATTTTTACTAAAATGGGAGGATGATATTTAAACCACTTCTCCTTAGGGAGATCAACATGAGTAGCAAATGATTCACAGAAAGAAGCTACTATCTCAAAGTCAAGTCCATATTTAGTGCTAAATTCACGAAAAACACCGGTATCCATAAAAGATTTAACACAATCAAACTCAAGGTTTATACCTGACTCCTTACCTTCGTCAAGCTCCCAATCTTCAAAGTTGCGTTTAATTCTTTCCAAGAGATCCCATTTGAATTCAATAGTCTTCTTCGAACCAGTACAAGAAGTATCGAGCACGGATAGTTTGTTCATGAGAAAGCTGAGCATAAAAATTATGTATAATAATTTCTCTTGAGAGCTCATGATTGGGGAATGAATATAATATTTACTTAAGCCTCCCCCAAGCTTTAGCGATACTTTCTCCTTCACGAGGCCAAAAATTATATATATAATTCCGATGATGATGAACCAGATGCATAGGATAAAACTTCTGATGAAATTCCAATTTCAATCGATTGTAATTCCAAGCTCCAATATCATCACATAGCCTATACAATGTCAATGCCTTTCCCTTCAAAGATAAAGGGAAGACCTTCTTGACTTCATCTTTGGGCAAACCTGCAAGCTTAAATAATCCACAAACTTCATCCACATAGATTAGATGCATATCAAGATGGAATGTTCCATCTCCTGCATAAGGATTAGCTAGCAGTTTCTCTATCATACACGAAGGAATTTCATAATAAATATTTTCAGTAGGTGCAGTAGGTTGAGGAGCAACCCTTTTCTCTTCCGGTCAAGGTGAAGATACCACGAACAAGCCCCTCAAAGGATGACTTTCCATAGTGACAAGTGATGGTAAATTTCAGCACGTAATATAAATCTTTCCTTACCAAAGGCGCTTCACTCCCCGGCAATGGCGCCAGACCCAAAAGTATAGGGGATCAATCATAGTCCTTTCAATAAGTAAGAGTGTTGAACCCAACGAGGAGCAGAAGGAAATGACAAGCGGTTTTCAGCAAGGTATTTTGTGCAGGCACTGAAATTATCGGTAGCCGATAGTTTGATAGTAAGATAATTCGTAACGGGTAACAAGTAACAAGTGTAGCAAAGGTGCAGCAAGGAGTCCCAATCCTTTTTATAGCAAAGGATAAGCCTAGACGAACTCTTATACTCCCTCCGTCCGAAAATACTTGTCGGAGAAATTGATAAAAATGGATGTATCTAGTACTAAAATACGTCTAGATGCATCCATTTCTCCGACGAGTATTTCCGGATGGAGGGAGTATAAAGAAAAGCGCTCCCAAGGACACATGGGAATTACTGTCAAGTTAGTTTTCATCACGCTCATATGATTTGCATTCATTACATTGATAATTTAATATGTGGGTGGACCGGTGCTTGGGTGCTGTCCTTACTTGGACAAGCATCCCACTTATGATTAACCCCTCTCGCAAGCATCCGCAACTATGAAAGAAGAATTAAGATAAATCTAACCATAGCATGAAACATGTGGATCCAAATCAGCACCTTATGAAGCAACGCAAAAACTAGGGTTTAAGCTTCTGTCACTCTAGCAACCCATCATCTACTTATTACTTCCCAATGCCTTCCCCTAGGCCCAAATCATGGTGAAGTGTCATGTAGTCGACATTCACATAACACCACTAGAGGAAAGAAAACATACATGTCATCAAAATATCAAACGAATAGCAAATTCACATGATTACTTATAACAAGACTTCTCCCATGTCCTTAGGAACAAACGTAACTACTCACAAAGCATGTTCATGTTCAAGATCAGAGGGGTATTGAATATCATTAAGGATCTGAACATATGAAAGTGCAACTAATCCCCGGGTGGTTTTGGTAATTCATAACAACATATAGCTCATTGAACTAATATCCATTCAAGATAAATATTTCAGGAAGTTCAATGAATGGCATGGCATGTACTAGAGAGGTGGACCCCTCAAAATGCTAAGGACAAATATTGGCAAAAGCTCAAGACTCTTCATCTTTATTTTAGTGATCCAAGATCACATTGAGTCCATAGGAAAGCCAATAATATTAAAAGGGGATGAGGTGTTGCTTAATGACTTGCTTGCTCAAATGCTTAGTGATATTGCTCCAAAACCCTTAGCCACTTCCTTCATCCAAATATGTCAAAACCCTAAACTCCAACTCGGCCCCACCGATTCTTTCTAGCCGGAACCACCGAGTTCATATGATATAGCCACAGCCAGAAACCCTAGCAATTCGGTCTCACCGATACGGATCTCAGTCTCACCGAGATGGCCTTGCCAACACTCTGTGACTTGTTGCATTTATTTCGGTCTCACCGAGTTGGCTTGACCAACTCTCTGTTGCCCTATTGTTTCACTTTGGTCTCACTGAGTTGATGCAATCGGTGCCACCGAGATGAGGTTTTCCCTAAGCCCTAGCACATCAGACCCACCGAGTTGTTCCAGTCAGTCCCACCAAGATTCCTAATGTTCACATTTTTGAACAGATCGGTGCCATCGAGTTTAACCATTCGGTCTCACCGAGTTGAGTCAAATGTGTGTAACGGTTGGATTTTGTGTGGAGGCTATATATACCCCTCCACCCCCTTCTCCATTGGAGAGAGAGCCATCAGAACGTGCCTACACTTCCACCATACATTTTCTGAGAGAGAACCACCTACTCATGTGTTGAGATCAAGACATTCCAATCCTACCACAAGAATCTTGATTTCTAGCCTTCCCCAAGTTGCTTTCCATTCAAATCATCTTTCCACCATTGCCAAATCTGGCTGAGAGAGTTGAGTGTTGGGCAGACTACCATTTGACGCACAAGAGCAAGGAGTTCATCATCAACACACCGTCTATTACCTTTTGGAGAGTGATGTCTCCTAGATTGGTTAGGTGTCGCTTGGGAGCCTCCGTCAAGATGTGGAGTTGAACCAAGAAGTTTGTATGGTCAAGGAGATCTCCTACTTTGTGAAGATCTACCCGAGTGAGGCAAGTCCTTCGTGGGCGATGGCCATGGTGGGATAGACAAGGTTGCTTCTTCGTGGACCCTTCATGGGTGGAGCCCTCCATGGACTCGCGCAGCCGTCACCCTTCGTGGGTTGAAGTCTCCATCAACGTGGATGTACGATAGCACCACCTATCAGAACCACGCCAAAAATCTTCGTGTCTCAAGTGCGTTTGCCTTCTCCAAACCCTTCCCTTTACCTTCATATGCAATGTTTTACTTTCCGCTGCTACACTCTTAGAATTGCATGTGTAGGTTGACTGCTGACTTGTGCTAATTGCTAAAATCTGCCCACAACTAAAATTGGGAAAAGGATAGATTTTTATTTGGTCAAGTAGTCTAATCACCCCCTCTAGACATACTTTCGATCCTATAAGTGGTATCAGAGCATTGGTCTCCATTAGCCTTGATTTCCATAGCTTTGGTGATCATAGCATTGGTTTCTTGGCCTAGGAGATTATGGCATCTAGCAAGGGAAATTATCACCATAGAGGTCCTTACTTTGATGGTACAAATTTTGCTAGTTGGAAGCATAAGATGAAAATGCATATTCTTGGTCATAACCCCGCCGTTTGGGCTGTTGTTCGTATTGGCTTGCAAGGTGAATACTTTGAAGATGGAAAAGAACCAGATCATGAAGCCATCTCGGATGAATTGAAGATGTTGCAATACAATGCTCAAGCTTGTGATATTCTCTTCAACGGATTATGCCCCGAAGAATTCAACAAAATCAGCCGCCTTGAGAATGCAAAGGAAATTTGGGATACTTTGGTCGATATGCATGAAGGTACCGAGTCCGTCAAGGAATCCAAGTTTGATGTTGCTTCAAAGTCAACTTGACAGGTTCATGATGAAGGATGGTGAAGGAGTCGCCAAAATGTACTCTAGGCTTGCTCTCATCACAAATGAGATTGCCGGCTTAGGAAGTGAAGAGATGACCGACAAATTCATCACCAAGAAGATCCTTAGAGCCTTGGATGGAAAATATGATACCGTGTGCACTTTGATCCAAATGTTGCAAAATTACAAAGATCTCAAGCCTACGGAAGTCATTGGTAGAATTGTTGCTCATGAGATGTCACTCAAGGATAAGGATGAGCTCCACAACAAGTCAAGTGGTGCTTACAAAGCTTCAAGTGGTGCTCCTACAACATCAAGTGGCAAGCTAGTTTCCAATGAAGAATTGAGCTTAATGGTGAAGAACTTCAACAAGTTCTACAATAATAGAAGCAAAGAGAGAAGCTCCAAGTCAATGTCCTACAATGACAAAAGATCTTCTAGTCGTGATCGTAATTGCTACAATTGTGGAAGACCTGGGCACTACTTCAATGAGTGTACGACTCCCTACAAGAAAAGAGAAGACTCACCAAAAAGGAGGAGTAGAAGAGATGAATCACCTCCAAAAGAGAGAAGGAGTAGAGATGATCGTTTTGAATGAAGACCCTCTCGTAGAAGGAAGGATTCAGAAAGGAAGGACAAGTCATCAAAGAGCTACACAATACGAAGATATCAAGCTCACGTTGGTGAATGGGTATCCGGTTCCGACTCCGACAACAACTCCGAGAGAAGCTATCACTCCGACTCCGACTATACACAAGATGAAGATGTTGCCGGTTGTGACGCCCGGATAATTAAGCTACAGCAACCCTCCACTAATGATGCCACATCACTTTGATTACTGTTGCTAATCTCGCGTTAGTTTGAAACCGATTCAAATTCAAAATCAAGCAAACAATAAAAGTTTTCAAATATTAAAACTAAAATGTTCAGAGTGAACCAAATATTGCATAGGTAATTATGGTGGAGAAACCACACCTTTATAAAATATTTAAATACTATAAGATGAATAAAACAGTAGCAAAAACTATTATTTAAATACTTTTAAATATTAAATAATTACGAAACTATTTTAGCTTGGGTAGCAAGTTAATGTGGCAGTGGCATATTTGCTAACATCAAATTAGGTGCCATTTTGGTATTTTGCTAAAAAAAACGAAACTAAAAGAAAACAGAACAGAAAAATAAATAAAAAGTAAAACAAAACAAAAGAAAAGAAACCCCCCCGGCTCCCCATGGGCCTCAGCCCATCCCACCCAACCGGCCTACTTGGCCCAACCGACCCAGGCCACCCCCTGCCTATACCCCCCACCACGGTAACCCTAGCCCACTACCCCACCACTCGCCCCCCACCCCCATGATCCCCTTCCCCCCCATCCCGATCGGGATCGAGATCGGGCCAACGCCCGGTCGCCGCCCTCGGTCCCCGCGCTCCCTCGCGACCCCACCACCTCGTGCGACCCGCACGGTCGCCTGCCATGGAGCCCTCGTGTTGGCCTGCAGCTTCATCACAGGCCACCGTCATCCTCCACGCGCTCCACCGCGCCGCCTTGTCCCCTTCCGCTACGACCACCGGAGCGCCCAGCACGAGCCGTCCCCCCCCCCCCCTCCCCGCTGCTCCGACGCCATCCGGCCTCCTCGAGCATGCTGCCTGCCCCTACAACGATGATGTGAGCCCCATCCATCGATTCCCCCTATTTCTCCTTCCTTTCCCGAAGCATTAGGTCGCCGACCTAGTCGGACCCGCGCTCACGGAGAGCGTGCGCCCCAGCGCCCCTGAACGCGCCCACGGTCGCCCCCCCTCCCCTCTGCCCGTGTCCCTCGCTCACCACGCACGTGCGCTCGGTTCTTGCCCGACCGCAGCGACCCGCGCCGACCGCACGCGCGCCCGACTCTGGCGCCCACCTGCCTCCCCACGCGCCCGTGCCGTTCGCGGCCACCGCCACCGCACCGCCGCCCCACGCGCTCGCCCGCACCAACCCGCAACTCACAGCATGCCCCGCCGGCCGCGCGTGCCATGCCGCCCATGGCCGTGCCCCTTCCCCTTGCCCTGCCCCCGCAGCCTCCTGCGGCCGCCGACGCCGCCGTGCCGTCTGCCAGCCGCCTTGGCCACCGGCCTCTCCACTCGCCGCACTCCACCGTCCTCGCCGGGCCCGCCCGCGGCCCCTGCTCCCTAGCGCTCGCGCCGGCGCACGCCCTGGTTCATAGACGGGCTGGCGCCCGTTCGCCCACGCCCAGCGAATCCAACGCCCAGCGCCCGCTAGGCCACCTGGGCAAATGACACGTGGGGCCCATGCCCCTGAGAACAAAAATAAAAAAAATAAAAAATTAAATAAAAAAGTAATAATTAATTAATTAACATTGTTTAATTAACCTAATCACCTAATTAAGCTAATTAACCCTGTTTAGTTAGTCTGAGTCTATGACGAGCGGGTCCCACCTACCAGGGTTGACCTAGTCAACCTGTGGACCTGCTGAAATCGTGCTGATGTCACGCTGACACAATAATTGCATTTTCTAATTAATTTAAATCTGTTAAATCCAAAAATGATTTAAAACTTTGAAAAATAATATAAAATAAATCGTGTCTCTGATGAAAATACTTTGTACATGAAAGTTGATCAGAACGACGAGACGAATCCGAATACGTGGTCCGTTCATCTGTCAGATGCCCCTAGCTACCTGAACATGGAACTTTTAGACTGATTTTTGGTAAATGAATAGTGCTCAACTTTAATTAAATAAATCCAAATAAATTCCTAAATTAACTAAATCATTTAGTTAGGCAGTAGAACACCTCTGCATATGTCATGCATATTGTTTGCATTTTTGCCGTGAATTTATTGTTTCTTTCCCCCTCCTTCTCTCTCGATAGACGCCGAGACCGACGCCGATGCAGCCGAGTACGACTACGCTCCGGGCGAGCAGCCTTCCGACGACCCCTCCTCCTTGCCAGAGCAACCAGGCAGGCCCCCCCTTGAGCATCCCGATATCGCCCATTCAAATTTTCTCCTGCTTGCATTAGATTTTGCTACTGTAAATGTTTGCTCCTATTCTGATGCATAGCCTGTTTTTGTAACCTACTTATTGCTACCTTACCTGCCTATTTCAACTGCTTAGTATAGGGTGGTTAGTGAACCATCAGTGATCCCCACTTTGTCCTTGTTGCCTCTGCTTCATCATCGACTACTCGATCAACGTGATCGACGACTAGAGACCGAAACCTCACTTCACCCCCCTTTGTTGTATGACTCTGCATAGTTACTATCGAGTGCCGAGGGTGATACCTCGTAACGCACTCCTGATGAATACTCTGCAGTGTAGCTATTCGATCGTGGTCATCGAGGGTGATTCCTCCTTCACCACTTCTGATACGACTCTGTCGTGCAACCCCTCAAGTGTGAACCTCGAGGGTGATGCCTCCTACGTTCACCTTGATATTGTGACCACACGAATACTTTGACCTTTGGCACAGGCAGATCAACCCCGAGGGGTACCCGCAGGGAGATCTATGATGTCGGGCTTGCCCGGAAGGGCGCCCGAGTGTGATATTGTGGCGGAGCTTCAGAAACTCTGATTGTCTCCGCGTGTTATTAAATGAGCCTATTGGATTTGGGTATTTGATCTGAGTGGGTCGACGTGCCCTATACGCACTACCACCATGCAGGATAATGGTTTATGGGGCCCTCTATGTCGTACGTTTCTCCCGAAAGCTCTTCAGACGTCATGGTTCACCGTGCGGGCTGATCGCCGGGAATGGGCTGGATACTTCACTGACGAGTTCAGTGTCGCGCCTGCACCCTGGCCAGCCACGCAACACGCAGGGTGCCCAGGGCGATGGCCCAAGACCTCTGGGTGCATAGGTTAGTCCGGTGTGCTAACCTCTCTGCTGAGCCTAGGTAGGGCGCTGCTTCGTGTTGATCTCCCGAGGCCGGGCATTACCCAACAAGTGTGTCCGGCTAGAGGTGATCGAGCGTGTTGGGTAACAGTAGTGCACCCCTGCAGGGAAGATAACATCTATCGATAGCCGGTCCTACGGTAAAGGACGCTCAGTTTGGTATCCCGATCTATTACTTGAACTGGATACTTGTTTAATTAATTGAAGCTCTGGGATCGCTTTCTCGCAAGGAGTCGAGGAAGGATCTCTAGGCTTTGCCTCAACTTGCTTGCTTAATAAAATGCCTTTCTATACTCTTCTAATTACTGCAAGATGGTGGCTTCATGAAGATGCTAGTCTTCGATAGGACTAGGCCTTCTCTCTATTCTGGCTTTTCTGCAGCCCTGTCCACATATATAGCCTTTCTTTGATAATGTTGCATATGTAGTATAGATCCTTGCTTGCTGAGTACTTTGGATGAGTACTCACGGTTGCTTTACTACCTCTTTTTCCCCATACCCCTTTGAAGATACCTCAGACGATGGAGCCCAAGAGCCAGATGTCCCCGCAGGAGCTTACTACCAGGAGGGTCCAGACAACACGTACTACTGGATTGAGCCAGCCGACCAGGAGTAGGATCAGAGGCCCCAGGCAGGAGGCCTTCGCCTTTCGATCTAGAGGCATTGCTTGTGCTAGCCTTCTTAAGGCAAAACTTGTCTAACTATGTCTGTACCCTGATATTATTTGTATGACTGACTTATGTATTCGGATCCTCGTGATCCCTGGTCTTTAATATTGTGGATCTTCGTTTATTTGTGTTAGAGTTGTGTTGTGATATCTTCCCGTGAGTCCCTGTGCTTGATTGTGCATGTTTGCGTGTATGATTAGTGCACGATTGAGACGGGGGCGTCACACCGGTCTTGCACTTGTGTCATCCAACTCCTACGACATATTTGATTCACCAAATGAAGGAATTGGAAGATGCTTCATGGCTAAAGCCCCCAAGGGAACACAAGCTCAAGATGATCTTCCACCACAAGACCACAAGTCAAAAGGCAAGGACAGTCTTCAAGAAGAGATTGACTCATTTGAAGAAGCTCCCAAGGCCATGGTCAAGTGGGTTCCCAAGACTACATCAAGCTATACATCATCAAGTGCAACTACAACTCCAAGGACTCCCATCAACTTGATGTGGATCCAAAAGAAGAAGAACTAGAGTGTTCTTGAGGGTGACTCCGCCAACATACTTCACTCATATTCATTTTGGCAAGGACTTGTGCAATCCACTTTCATATCTTGCACTAGATCATGGAGTCACAAACACTCTTGTTGGTAATACAAGGGACAAGGTAACCTAATGCTTTCATGGACATCATCATATGTGCAATTCACTCTATGTCTATGGATATCCTTGTATGTTCCTTGTGGTACTAACCCGTGTAGGTATTGAAAGTGCAACACTCCAATGGATTGCTCCAAATGATCTACATCAACATAGAGCATCCACATCATCACTATCTACATGAAGTCATCATCGACAAAACCCAAGGTTAGTTCATCCCTCTAAGGGGGGATATCACATCTAGGGGGAGCTTTGCTCTAAAAATTGAGCTAAAGCAACTCTAATGGCGTGAACACATTAATGCTTTATGTAAAAGTGGTAACCCCACTTGTGCTTAAATGATGAGTATGACCTATGATCAAATGTTCTCATTTGACTCCTACATCAATATACTCATATATAGATGACCTAGTCATCGCCAATTGCTTGATAGATGCTAGAACTGTTTGTGCATGCTTTGACACATGTTTCATTTGCTATCTTATTGTGTGAGCATGTTGGTTGCATAATTTCTCCATTCGAGGACATCCATTTGTTGTTTTGATTGTCTTGGTTTTTATTGGCCAAATGGATGGACAAGAATGCCTAAGAACCTTCTCTGGCTATCTATGCTCTTCTTGTCTCAAACTCTATTCATGCTACATCACAAAAATTTGAACATGTCTTTTTCGGACCCTCCTGGTGAGGAGCACTCAGAGCCAACGATCCATCAAGGGCTGCTTTCCAAAACCTTCTTGTGCATTTCGGTCAGACCAACAACTCAAACTGGGTCCCATCGAAAGCACTAGACTGATCTAGGTTTTCATCTCGGTGATACCGATTAGAATGTCTCAGTCCCACCGAGTTGCAATAACTGCACGCAGTTTTGCATCTCGGCGCCACCGAAACATTCCATTCGGTGCCATCGACAGCACATCGATATATATTCAGTAGACCCGTCTAGTTGAAAATTACTTCAAACCACTCGTGCCCGCGCCCCATTGCTGCCACGTCCTTGGTCTCTGGATCGTCGCCGTCTTTGCCTGTGCGCCTTCATTGCAGGACTCCATCGCCATCAATGGGAATCTCCACCGCCGTTGTCGCCATAGAGAATCATCACCGAGTTAGGGTACGGTTCGATCTCTTTGTGCTATCCCCTTTCCGATTCTATGCAAAAGGATAATGCCTAGATTCTTGACACGTATGAGATCATTCTATCCACAGAAAAACTCCATTAGATTAGATTTGATGAAAAAATTTAGGGTTAGGTTTCCGCCGGGCTCATCTCGGACCGACCGAAATGAACCTCTCGGTCCCACCGATTGGCCCTGGCCATCACACTAAGTACAACTCGGTGGCACCCAAATGTACTAATCGGGGAGATCGAAAGCAAAACCTCAGTGAAACCCTAGCATCTCGGAGTCACCGAACCGCAACTCGGTCTAACAGATCTTGTGTGTTTAGACTCTGTTAATGCTTCGGTGTCACCAAGATTTTCATATCGTTAGCGCCGAAATGCTTTCTGCAGAAAACTAAAACTAAAGTTTTGATTCAAATTTTTGCAAAACCAGCTATTTTTTTGTGATGCTCATCTACTCTGCCCATACCTATCTATTCACAGGGTCAGTTTGCAATATGTCTGATGCAAGTGATAGCCAGAACAAGTCAAAGCAAGAGGTTAATCTCAGTGAGGGCACTAGCCCTAGTGGAAGATATGATGATGGCAGCAGAAGCACTCCAAGCAATCTGCCTAAAGCTGCCACAAGACAAAGGAAGAAGAGAACCTCAGAAAGTGAGGATGAGGACTTTGTTGTTGATGAGGAAGTAACCTCAAAGAAGAAAGTGTTGAAAAAAGAGTATGGCACTGCAACTGCTACTAAGCCAGGTCTCAAGAAGAAAGCCCCTGCAAAGAGAGTTCCAATGTCTAAGGTCAGGAAATCTACTGCTACTCAAGAGCAAGTGAAGCCCGCAAGTGGTGCTGGTGGAGAGGTCAGCAAGAAGAAAGAAAGGAAACGAGGAAGATGGTGCAAACTTGTTGATCCAATGGCTGAATTTGAAAAACATACCTATGATGAAGAAGAAGAGGAGGAGGAGGAACCAGCTGCGCCCTCTGCCAAGTCTCAAAAGCTCATGGCAGATGCCATTAAGACAGGTGCTGCTCCCTCCAAGCCCAAGCCCAAAGCTCCAGCTCCTGCACCTAAGCCTGCTGCACCCAAAAGATCAACTAGGAACATCCTAGCTACTGAAAAGAACAAGGCCCCAGTGCCAGAAGTTCAAGAGGATGAAGAGCCCTAAGTGCTCAGAAAGTTGAAACCAAAGATTCCAGATCATGATGATGGACATCCAGTTGCTGAAAATATGAAGCTCAGAAAGGACAAAGGTCTGAGAGATTGGAGGAAAAGTGATCCCTATTCTGCATGGAGAAGAACAGCTTGTGACTATCGTTTCCAGACCAGAGAACAGCAAGATTTTTATGTGACAGTGCTGCTTGACAAGAAGCCCACCATAAGCAACATGAAATGGGTGGACTGGAAGTACATAGATGACAATGAAGACTACTTCCCCCATGTTCATGAGAGCTTCAGGCTTACAGGTGTTGATGCTTTTGTGGGAAAAAAAGCTTACAAATTGGAATGATGAGATGGTGATGCAGTTTTACTCCACAGCACACTTTTATTCGGATGGATGAATTGTGTGGATGACTGAGGGCAAAAATATCAATCATCCACTACTGGAATCTGGTAATTTGCCGTCTGCCACCTCTTTGCCGTCGGCCAGCGGACGGCAAAGAGCCTCTTTGCTGTCCGCTTCCACATAGCGGACGACAAAGAATGTGCAGATGGCAAAAAGTCTATTTGCCGTCCGCTGTTTCTTTGCCGTCAGCCAGCTGACGGCAAAGAGCTAGAAGGCAGACGGCAAAGGGCCAGGTGGGCCCCACAGGGCACGGCGTGGCTAGGTCAGCTTCTTTGCCGTCTGCCTGGTCTTTGCCGTCTGCCTTCTGGACCTTTGTTGTCCGCTGGCGGACGGCAAAGAAATGGCCCATCTAACGGCCGTCTCCCCCCTCCTATGCTCGCTCTCTGTCTCTCCGGCCCCACCGGCCCCTCTTTCTCCCCTCTCTCCCAACTCAACCGCGCCCGCGCCCGTAACGTCGCAGGCCGTCGAATCACCGCGCCGCCCGAACACTGCCGCACCCCACCCCACTCTCACACCCCCCATCCTCCGCCCTAATCCCTGCGTGGGCACCCCCGTCCTCCTGCCACCGAATTCCCTTTGCCCCCTCCTCCCGGCCATCTCACTCCGTCCTCCTCCGCTCCCCGCCCTCCCTTCTTCCAGCGTCTAGGGTTTGCAACCGGGTGATGGGTGTGTCGGTAGGTAAATCACCTCCCCGATCCTTCCACGCTCATCACCAACCCCTCCTCCCCTTATCCCTTCTTCCTCTTCTCCACCACCAGCTCCCTTCCATCACCATCCCCTCCTCTTAATCCCTTCTTGCCCTTTCTCCAACCCGGCCCTCCCTTCTCCACCCCCCACCCCCTCTCCCGTTTCCATCTCCCCTCCTGCCTTCTTCAACACCACCACCCCCGCTCCCCGTCGCCCCTGGTCCTGCCTCAGGTGATCCCCCCACTGCCGCGACCCTTCCCCTCTCTCCCTCCTCTTTTTTTTTTTTTTTTCTTTTTTTTTAGTTAGAATTACTTTTAGTTTTGTTTTTACATTTAGTTAGTTTAGATTACTGTTAGTTTGGTTTCTATATTTAAGTTTAGTTTAGATTACTTTCAGTTTGGTCTTAGTTTAGTTTAAGTTTTAGGTTTATGTTTAGTCATGAACAAACAAAGAACATAATTAAAGAGAGGAGAGAAGGAAGAAATCATCTAGGTTTAGGTGTATTTTTTCCCTGTTTTGTTTTAGGTTAATTAGTGCTAGGTTTAAGGAAAAGTACATTTTTTTAAGAATAGTAAGAGAAGAGTAAAGGTAAGCATCACTCCTCCTAATCCTACCTCTCCTCATTCTCCCATCCCTCATCTCCTTCTCCTCCTCCACTCCTCATCTCATCTCCTTACCTACCTCCTCTCCCTCCTTCTCCTCCTCCTCCTCTCCTCCCTCTCCTCCTTCTCCTCCTCCTCCTCCTCCTCTCCTTCCTCCTCTCCATCCTCCTACTCCTTCACACCTCCTCCTCCTCCTCCTCCTCTCTTCCTCCTCCGCCTCCTCATCCCTCCTCCTCCTCCTCCTCCTCCTCCTCCTCCTCCTCCTCTCCTCCCACCCTTCCTCCTCCTCCTCCCCTTCTCTCCCCTCCTCCTCCTTCTCCTCCTCCCCTCTCCTCCTCCTCCTCCTCTCTTTCTCCCTTCTCCTCCGACCTCTCTCCGCCTCTGCCCCCTTTCGAGGAGGCTTCCTAAAAAAGTAGCGACATTCCGTTTTCTCACATTACTTATGCTTTCATTTTCTTCCATGTATGCTACACTTAACATTTTATCCACTATTTATTATTTTCTCTTGTCAGTTATCCCCTAATTTTTTAATTTGTACTAATTTCGGTTACTTTTTTGGTCTTGTATGGTGTTGACCGAGGATGGTGGGCAAGGGTCCAGCAGCGCCCCAAGCCTCCTGCGAGCGCTACCGACCCGGACCGGAGGGTTGGTTGCGATTATTGCAAACGTCCAAGCATAAAGCAAATCAGGCGCAGAGGGCCCCTCCGGAGAGACGTGCAGGAACGTATGTCAGACCAGCTGCGGCTGCTTTTCTAGATTTAAATCTCATCTTTCTCGTCATTCTACTATTGGCTTGATATTGGTTATTTGTAGGTACGCATAGATAAGTGCTGTTGTAGAGGTTTCGGGGTTAAGTTCAAGTTTTGTGCTGGAAGTTCAGGAATGTCTTCTCGCCTGCGCCCGGCACACCCTCACTTATTCACAATCACCGCACCACAGGAGTGCTCAGTCTTACTATGGACCCTCGGACTCCGGTCCATGAGCCTCCGTCGCTGATCCTTCGCCCCACCAGACTCGGTTCGCCGACCCTTCGCCCACGTTGAGTCCGGTCCATAGCTTTCGTCCCAGAAACTCTCCGGTCATTTCTTCGTCCCAAATAACTTCCTCACGGGGTTTCCGTCTTCGCCCAGGTCCCCGGTAGTCTTTCGTCCCAGAAGACTCCGATCCTGGAGTCTTCTTCCCACGAGCTTCCGTAGGCTAGTGGCGCCCTCAATGTATGGTACCGAGGGGACACCCTTTTCAGAAGATCGCTACCCAAATACGACGACGAGCTGGTTGGAACGGCAAGAAGTCTACAAGCGTGGCTTTACAAAGCTCCCCGCCCGTTGCCGACACCAACCCGACCAAGGTTTTGATTGCGCCTAAAGGGTTGAAGTAAGTGCATTTACTATTTTTTAATTACCTTTTGCCTTCATGTTCCTTCAAATTAATATCTAGATGCTTTGGCCTTGTCATACTGCAGGGGCTGGGTACACCACCCCGTGTTCCCGTAGGCCCAACCAGGTCCTTGGTGCTTTTGCCGGTAGCACTCCCTGGGTGGGACACTTGCCCGTTGAGGTCCGGTTCCTCACAGCTAGCACTGACCGGGAGCTTTACTCGTTTCATTGCCCCGGCCCCCGCCGGAGAGAGGGTCGACGGTGTCTTGTGCGAGACGGTGGCGGACATTGTGTCGCCGTCGTTTTTGGGTAATTTCTCCTTTATGGATTAAAAAATCAACACTACCTAGTGATTGTACTAATCAGTGTTGTCTTGTTTGATTGCATACCTTCTACTACAGGGTTTCAGAGGGAGAGCAGGAGGCCACGTGTATGGTTGTCGAAAACGAGTTCAAGCGCCTACTTCAGAACTTAAAGCACAGGCTCGGGCTCGGTGCAGGCCGTTCGGACTACTGACACACTACAACAAACCTCTACACTCAAACGCGCGTAATTTTATAGGGGGCAAGCAGAAGTGTCGGGAAATTTTCTGAGTAAGGAGAAGTACATGCAGGTAATTACCTATTCTTAAGGCCTTGAACTTAGTTTTCCTTCTTGATTTGATTATTCGTAGGCGTAGCGATGAAATTTCTCTTTGACTCACTTAGGTGCCCCCGAGATGTGTGTGTAAGATGGATGTTGGGAGGCGTGTGGATGCGTGGTGCTCTGCCCATGGAAAGTCAAACACCAAAGGGCCAAGGATAAGCGCGACCAATGGAAGTGTGCCACACCATCAAGGAGCTCCAACCTGTTTGAGTATGGGGATAACTGGGTATGTGGTTTGCTATGATTCATCGCATCATATCTTCTCATGCTAGATAGTTCATTTATGACATTTTAGCTCTAAAATGACATAATAACCTTAGATGGCTCTATAAAATGACTTAATAATGCTTTAGTATAGTCGTTAAAAAATGGCATAACTAACCTTCGATAGCTCAATAACGACCTCAACTATCTTAGCTAGTTCATTCATGACATGAATTAGCTCTAAATGACATAATAACCTTAGATAGCTCAATAATGACATAATTAGCATACTTTGGTCAAAAATGGCAAATAATCTTGGTTACCTACCACCTCGAAAATGACCCTAAACTTAGCTTATTTTCCCTCCCGAAAATGACATAATAAACCTTTCTTAGCTCCAAATGACCTATTTACAATAGCAATATCATTCTTCATGCTAGCTTGCGCCCTTAAACTAATATTTTGTTCCTCTCTCTCTACAACCGAGCGCCACCACCACAAACACTGTGCCAGGTCTTCTTTCTACCTCTATTTGCATGGCCCATATGCCCCCCTACAATAATCCAATCCATCACCATTCCACTGAGTCGACCTAGATTATCCAGAACTTCAACAACACGAAACCTCCTCCCACCACAAGCTTGTGATACAGACACAACCAACGGGGAAGGCAAGGAAAGGGAGGGACTTTAAACCTGAGTCCAGTGATCCTTTTGATACAACAGTGCTGGTGATGATATCTGGTGGTGGGAGGTCCCATGGCTCCTCTAGCCATTGGTGATGGACTGATACGTTGTCCTAAGACTCTTCCCCTCTAATCAATAAGCGCCTGAGTATGCTCTGATCCTGAGATAACGCCTCATGCACGGCCCGCGGAGATCGCCATGTGCGGTTAGTTATATGGACTCTCCCATCACCTTTCCTTCCTATTACATTGTGTGTGCGTCCGTCGATGATACAATGCTAACGAGGAGTGGTGTGTTGCGGCTATTGTTGAGAAAGAGAGATTGAAGATGAAGGAGGCTTCTGGAGGAGGCCACAAAGGGAGCGGCGGAGAGGGAGAGGAGATGGAGGAGAAGACGGCTAGCTGTTGGAGGAGGAGAGAACCGGAAACACAACGCTACCGGTGCCCTATACACATCAATCGTGGTACGTTTCTCGTGCATATTAGCCCAATCATGCACGTAATTTCGCATACTATCAATATGACTGACTACTGTGACACAAAATGTGTCAGAGCTGTGCAAGAAAACGGTCAGGCCCCTCCGCCTGCGATGCCCAGATTGCTCTCCGCGACCACGGTGAGTTTGATTTGAATGGTCGTTGCTTACTACTATTCACATTTCAGTTTGCGAACTTGCTAACGAGACATTATGGGAATGATCTTTGTTGCAAGCATGGCTCCCGACAAGCATC